>CANUEZ040000040.1:7542500-12342500 GCA_948099385.1 Fasciola hepatica
CCAACTTATCTGTGCTTCTCTTGTTAGCCGATTTTCCACAAAGCCTTTCATGTTATTATCACCTGGACTGAAAAGTCAAAATACAGGAAAACAATTCGTTCATTAGCAAATATGAACTAAAAATAGCTGATATCCTGGACTATATGGTTTCCGTGATATGGATTATTTAGAAGAACAGTGTCAGTAGATTTTTTCACACAAGAACAAAGAAATACAAGTACGGTCGGGCACTTTTAGACGCCATGAACCAAGTTTGCGTTTTAGGCGACATGTAAACTATCAATGGATGGTACTGACCAGTCATACACAGGCTAAAGACGACACGAAGTCTAAACTGTCATGCTGACCGACCGCATATCAGCCTAAGTTTGGTATCAGATGAGAAGGTTGTAGACAGCTTGTAGCTGGTTTTTGTTTTGGTCTTTACCGCAGCAACTGGCTCTTTCATAACCTATCTGGTAAGTGGGTCTCGTTGATCCTGATCCGAAATTGTTGCTGTGGACAGAAAACACATTTGGGCCAAAAACGTAAAGGTTCTGACTGGCAAGCCGCTCTGTTCCCTTCTTCCTTTTTTCAGAAAACTCAGAATTTCTTTTTGTCCTTCACAAGTTCTTGTCTGACTTTTACTATTTCTAATGTGGTCTTATTATTCGTGGAATGTATTATCGGTACGAGGAGCCTGCACCTTATAGATAACGGAAAATCCACTTTATTCACAGTTCCTCTGAGATATCCCCCAGCCTTCTGAAACGGGGCCTAAAAGCTCTGCGCCGTATCTTGTTGTACATAAATCGTGTTTCATCTTTCCCCATTGACACTCTTTCGAATTAACTCAATGTTCAACGTATTGGGTCTACAGCACGACTCAGTCTTGTATATTTGTTCAACACATTCTGGCTTAACTGAACGCTGGCTGTTAAGCGTTGTTATTGTTGTTTTTTCACGCCCTCGCAAATGTACACGAATCGGTTTCCGTTCCAATCGTCTTCCTTCTCGGGGGTCGTTGGAAACATCGTCCAGGTTGTCGTGTTCGCATAGTGCCGAGCACTGGAGTTACGGACAGGTGGTCCACACTAAGCAGAAATGATCGATGAACTCGTTTACTAAGGAAAAACGCTGTAAGATAACCAAACATACAAATCTTGTCCAATCCTAGCCCAAAAGATATTCCAAGGCCTAACTCATCCGTTAAACAAAGACTTAATTTTTTATAGTGGGAAATCCAGTTGCTTTTCTGCATCCGAAATTCCAGTGCCGTGAGCCGTGGTCTGGTGCCAATTATACTTTCTGTGGTTACATCGCAATGTCCATTGGATCACATTCCGTCGTGTGCTGTTCGCTCTCTTGGGGAGTAACTGGCGAGGCTAGTCCAGTGAATAAAGCCAGGACAATTGTTGCATAACAATGAAATAGTGGTTCCCGCGTCACTGGACATTCACTTGCGTTATTCACACCGGACTGTCCGTGCCGAGGTAGCTCAGAAGGTGGAGCATCTTCCCGGTAAGCGGGACGTCGCCGGCTCAATTCCGGCTGGCGGCGCTGAACTTTCGAACTATATAAAATTCATGCTCCTTGTGCTAATAATTCACTCTACGAACACGTCCTTTTGTCTTTGCTTTCTCTCATTGGTTTGGCATTCCAGTACATTCACCCTAGAATAAGTCGGTAAACAATCTCACCCACACTCCCTACCTGGCTCGGATTCAAACCAACGAGCGGTGTGGTATCGGAGCTAAGGAAGACTTGGAGTGTACGGAAGAACAGTTGGGCCGTGTGATAGTGTGCGAAATTTTGACGGTCAGTAACATGGTTATCGGTGGAACTTTCAACTAACCCACAATTCTGCCAAACTTTGCGGGTAACGGTTGTTTGTGAACCCGTCCAGAGAAAAGCTTTCTGTGGTAATCAAAGCGTCAGCTAATTAGAAGTTCTGCAGATAACGCTGCTTTGCCGACCGTTAAACATGTACATATAACATTTGATGCTTAGTTGGAGGGATCCGATGAAAAAGAACCTACTCCAGAAAACTGCGTAATTCATGCCAGTCAGCGGATGCATGTCGCCCAAATTTGTAATGGAACGGCGCGTTGAGGATTGTGGGGAGGACTTAATGGGAGGAAATGACACGAGTGATCCAAGACGCCAAGGGGAAGAATTAAGCCAGGTTAGGAAACAGGGATGGATGACGGCTGAGAAAAAGATCGCGGGTATGCTTGCTCTTTGGTGATCGGAAAATCGGATGGGAAACCTGATCAGCTGCCCAATTGTTTGGCAGAGCAAAAGTTACCGCTTCGGACCTAAGTTGATCGTGCCTGCAGAACGGTTAAGTCAACCGCCGCTTCGGACGCTGAGGTCCGGAAACTGTGATTTGAACCAACATGTCGGGTCAGAACGTTTTTACTTTTCAACCCAAATATGTCAACTAAAGTATAGACAGTGGTATTTGGCGAACAATGTAGAGCACAGAGGCAGTAGCATGCAGAAGATAGTCAGAGTTTCAGTCACAAAATCAGAACTCATGAGTAGAATATTCGTGAGCTGTAGGGCACGTGAGTGTATGGGCTGACTCACTGTCGATAGACAGCCAAGTAACGTTAGCAAGTCCCTGGAATTGAGACAACGGAATCTTGAGTGACAGGATAGCCGATGGATGGTGTGGATCGATAAAATGGGGCATGAATTTTGTCAGCAGTACTTAAGTCTCGAGGCTTGGTCGTGCACACCAGTCCGACTGATACGTTCGTGTGCAGCGACTGGGTACCTGGACCAACATCCTATATGCTGTTTTACACAAATAAAACGAGATAATTCGGAGTTAGAGTTCGGGGGACAGTTCAAAACATGATGTCCTAGAAATCGAAAGAACCCCACACCTGCCTACAAATGGATATGTCATGAACACTGGCGATACCACTTCCGGCGCTTCTGCACATGACAGATCGAAAAAGTCTTCCTGAGGAATGGAAGTTAAGGAAACAGAAATATCATGGGTTCACTGTCTTCATTCAGGTATGTTCAGAATCCAAAAAGTATCAGACAGCAATGCTCCAGTACTGTCTGGGGACGAAGCTAGAAGTATCTTGTTCACTCTCGATTTTGATGAGAGCGAGGACCCTTTAGCAGTGCTACAGAAAATGGACAGCTACTGCTTGAGTCAATCGAATGAAGCGAACACCGTGATCATTGAGACTACTGACGATGCACACCCGAAAGTGGATATGACAGATGACGTTAACGACATAGATGTGGTGATTGCTGAGTCAGGTGGGAAAGAATCGAACAGTTAGATCCCAGAGGAACACAGCGAGATGATTCGGATGCGGAAGAGATTTCTCAATAGAGTTACTGGGACAGTTCAAAACAGGGCTAATTATAGGAGTGACTGTTGCATGAAAACACTAACGTCGACAATGGAAGTGAAACGAAGGTCAGGGTTACAACGGAGGAGTGCAGTGTCAGAAGAGGGGACAATTTGTGTTCCAGACAAAACTAGTGCAGAGGTGTACAGTGGTGCACAGAATCAATGTTTCGGCTCAAACTGCAAGTGTTTGTAAGTGGAATCAGAGAATTGACAAGCGAGACCAAGGACGTGAAGAGCCAGATGTACAATAGGTTGTGCAAATTAATAATGAGTGTAATAAGGAAACCGAAAATCGTATGGTTGAACCGAGGAATCGAGCAAGGTCCTAAGGGATTAGGCCTGAGACTGTTCCGGATGGGGATATCCACTAACAGCTGCCAATCTTCGAAAAGCCTAGCTAGCTATTTGCATCTTCTAATTCCATGAGCACTCTGACTAAATTCGTTTTCCACCCTGCCCGATTCTTCAGTCAACAAAAGTGGTTCGGAGTATGAGAATTGATCTTACTGATTTTTGTGAACCCAAACCGAACGACAGACTAGTTTCAGATTTCCTAACACTAATGAGGGGTTTCAAGTGATTCCGTTACCATGGTACGAAAAACAAGCCTAGGGAGTGGAGATTTTTATGATTCCGATTCAGAGGGTAATTAAGTCATTGCACCATATCACCTGCATGATTCTTACGGGGATAATCGAGACTCCGTGAAACTAATCATTTGCTCTCCTTCGTTATCTCTGGTGATCGACTAAGGGGAATCTTCCACACAAAAGAAGGTGGTTGTGAAGTGGCGAACTGCACGCTGAGAAATACCGCGTGCTGTTATCGACACTGTTTCGCTATCGTCGGCACCGTCCGTATTTTGTTCCCCTTTTTCTGGGGGATAAATCTGATGGAACTCTGTAATGCAGTAGCAGAGTGTCTACGTTCTCGCGAAATTGCTACTTACAATGTGTCGTGCCTATCGCTTTGCTACAGATATTGATGAAAACATTACTTCAACCTTAGTGACCGTGACAAACAGTGATGCCGTAAATGCGCCGAAAAAAATGGAGGGAATATCTGAATGCTTCATTTTGGCAAAAAAGACAGACCTGCATTATCCCATTATTGGTCTTTTCCAGGGAAGATCAGCAAAGGCGAGACCAATCACTAGGAACCAGCACCTCGTGGTCAACTTATTCCCTCAGTCCGAGTTCAGGTTTTCGGTGAGTCCACTAAATCGCACTACCGCGTTTCCCTGAAAATAAAACCCAGCCTCGTATTTATTTTTGCATTAAAATCTCCACTAGGGCCGATTTTGGGGGAATCTTACTTTTCCAGAAATAAAAAATCTATATCATTTCACACATACAATCGTGTCATCTTTTTCTGGAATATCGCCATGAATTTCCAAATCCCGAATTCGTGCATCACGCATTGCTAGCACAGCTGTCACTGATTTCAGCCCACGAATTCTTCACCCAATCTGGGGTTCACAAATGTTCCACACTGATTTCTCTCCATCCTATTTCTAGTGTAGTCGTTAATTTCTATGCGCAAATGGTCCCTAATAGACTTATTTATTGCAATATCAAGGGTTTGGAGATGAGAAGTCATTCCCACGGGAATCGTTGTCTGACCTATTCTTCTCTCTGCAGGGTAGTTCTTCGTGTCGTTTGTGCGGTGAATGCCAGCCTAATCCCAGACAAGAAGCAGTATTAAATCGATCCACTTTCTTATAACTTCTTGTGTGCACCAGGATTTTTCGGTTGCAAGAACATAATAACCTGAAACTTGTTCATTATCTTTCTGGACCCTAGTGATGATTAGAGGTGGGGCTTCCATCTAGACAGATTGCCGAAATACAGGTAACTCGTGTACTTTCATAACCAGTGGACGAAATGTAGATTGACGAGTCACTCGTCTGACCAACTGGGATTATCGTCCTCTGTTATCCCATAGTCGGGCCATTCGGAGATCAGGCTTTTTCTACTGGCAGAAAGCCGAAGTATTCTTGATCCAGGAGTCTTCAGCGGTTCCTTTCATGTGATCGACTTAATAGTTCTTTTTGAACTCGCCTTGACGGCAAACACAGAAGGGAAGAGAAACTGCTGGGTCTATAATTCTACTTCTTTACTTCATTACATTGAGGCTGCTGGAAACAGTAAGTTTTCGACGGCCACCGGTGGTGGTCCAATGGTCTAGAGGGTTTGATGGCCACTTCAGAGGTCGGAAGTTCGAATCCCCGCCACCACCGATAACTGGTGGTAGACAGTAATCCACTGATTGCTGGCCCATAACCACACCTGACTTACTGAGGCTTTGTGTGGTTCTGCACTCAACGTCTCAGGATCTGGTGGCCGGTTATCCCTAATAGTGCAATGGGCCCTCGTGGCTACCGGGTATACCCTTCCACTGCACCACCAACTGTGTTGTTATATTGGAAATCCACCATCGTTTGTTATATTTAATCAGTTTCGTTTCCGTCGAGTCTGTTTGTGATACCACTCCGTCTTTTTCGCCCACTTATTTGCTTCTTCGTTGAGTTTGTTTTAAAGACAGAAACCTCAGATGTGATATTGATAAACTTTAGTGATTTATTCAACACGGTGAACTCAGTCCAGATCAAAATTCATTCAATCCAAGATGTGATCCATATTACGAAGTCGATTTTCACGCAATCAACATCTTCAAGCAAATATGGTTCATTACACTTCAGACTTTGATCGTTATATTCTCATCGATTTTGATAGTTGTACATTCAATCGACACATGCATGATGCTACTCAGTACACTTGCAATCTAACTTCTGCTTGCCTGTCTCTCCATACTTTTACTGTCCATAAAACCCGGTAATTTATATATTCTAAAAGACTAATGCATTTCACTGCCTATTCGAGTGTCTTCTGATTTCATTCCAATTAATTTGGCCACCACACAGCCGTTTAGTGATGATTGAATGAGACGGAAGGAAGACGATTCTGTATAGGATAACATCAACCGCCTTTGCCCGATGGTAATGTGAAGTGATGAGATGGAGCGAAAACGGACCCACACATGCATGTGTGGTGTGTGTGTATGTGCGCGCATGTTAGGAAGTATCTAGCTACCATATTGTGTCCAATGCACGACGCCTTCCTCGGAGATGAAATAATCAAATCTGAACTAACAGAATGCCTGGAGGCGAGGTATGAGCGTTTATGAACAAATTACTGAGAATGATACTATTTTGATTTCTCCACAGATTGTATCCGGAGAAACGCAAATAGGTGAATTCATCATATTTTCGCCGCAGATCAGATAGATCAACCGAGAGAAAGTACTGTTCGACTGTGCGGTCAGTTCCCTACCTACAGCAGGATATACTTAAGTATCGAAGCAAAAGCGAACTACATCCACTCTGAGCATTCATTTTTAACATGCGTATCGTGTGATTGGCGGTAAACAGCCGGTCAACTGCACACGAACTCGACCGCTTTTATCACAAGATGCGTTTGCTTCCGATGATAATTAAATAGATAATCAAAGAACAAAATTACCTGATTGAGTATCGGTTTGGTCTGTGCAATCGCTGGGAACGATTGGTAATTCTGTCTTAGCAATGTAACAACTCCAAGTCCTAGACAAGGATAAAAAACATGCAAATATAGAACATGGTGTGCTTTTGTTCAGAAGTTGTCTGCAGGTTTCATACGCCTGAGCGATGCCGCGAGCACACGTGATATTTGTGAGGAAATTATGAACACCGTTACCGATAAAATATTCACAGAAAATGAATTATTGAATTTTATTTTTGCATTCGGAAAATAAACGGCAAAGGTGGCACCGTCAGGCTGCAGCGATACAAGTCAACGTGATAAACAACGGCAATGGAGTGCGGGTGGGGTTGGGTTTATTGGCACGTTGGAGAATCTCGCGTGGAGTATAATAATCCGTTTTGTCAGAAGCAAAGAAATTTCACACCTTCTTCGCCCATCAGTTCCGCTTTCCCGTTGCGTTGCAAACACTTGAGAGCGTCCAGCAACAGAGATGGATCTAGGCCGTGAAACGGTTCCTGCTCGGTGTCATCACCCTCGCACAATTCGTACAGTGTGCAAACCGAATTACCGTGACCGGTTGAACGAGCCCATTTGGCAATCAGATCAGCCCACTCTTCTGCAGTTCGCCAAATTAAACGAGCATTTTTGTGTGATCTGTAAGGTAGATAAAAACGGGGTCATACTTGAGTCGCAACAAAACTGTGCATGCCTGATGACTGATACATTAAACGGTGGGCATGTGAATCTGATGTGTATGGAAAATCCGGTTTTTACATGGGCTTTTTTCCTTTTTTATTGTGCAAACGTTACGGTATATGTCAAGGGATGGGCAAACGGCGGACTACACAATGATGAAAAAGTTAGTGGGCCGGTGATGAGTGGCAATGATATGATTTGAACCAGATGAACACCTTTATCAGATGTTTGCGCATTAGTGCAGTGGAAGGGGATTCACCCCATGGTTTCGAAGGTACGCTGAACTATCAGAGATTTTAGTGGTTTATGAAATGATTCATCAGGCAATACTAACGTTCAATTCATCACTGAAAACCACGTACAACTGTCTCATCTCACGCGTGAGGAGTAATCAGCAGCGCATACCGGCCGAGTCCCGATTGGAATTCGATATCCGAGTGCAAGATGATGATGACTGAAGTACTGAAGAACCATCTGATGAACAGTTTTGCTTCCCATTCATTCTAACTGTGACTAACCTGGTTTAAAATGGAAGGCAAACTGTTAAAGAAGGTTCAACCTACGATAAGCTTTGAGGGGTTTTAGCGAACGAGCCTACGAAAAAAAGAAACAAATTAGAAATAAATGGACATCAATAGGAGGTGCGTGCGTGAGAACAAATGTAAGAGTGCTTGTCCCACAGTGGAGTCTGCTAATAACGTGGGTTTTGGTACAATAAGTCCTCCACAGAGGACTAAAGCCAGTGGGGGCCAAGGTGAAAACAATAAGTCGATGTAAGTATATATTTTTCGTGTGTGTGTGCGTGTGTGCTAATATATATATATATATATATATATATATATATATATATATATATATATATATATATATATATATATATATATATATATATATATATATATATATATATATATAATAATGTGTGTGTGTTTGTTTAGAGAGAGAGAGAGAATGAGAGAATGAAGCGGAGCGGATCATCATGGGAAGAATACATTTTATTGTTCAAAGATGCGAATCACTATTGCAGAGATGAAGAATATAATTGTGCTAACTATTTGTCGACTTCGCAAATTTTTTTATCCCTCGACCAGATGGCGCGATGGCGCTCAACGAGGATTTTGGTCCCTAACAAACCGTTTAGCTTGGATAGGAATACCGACACGAAAGTGCTCAAAAATGGACCGAAAAATGTCCGTAACTAGAGACGAAAATCCATGAAGAAACGTTTATGAATAACGATAATTTGTATACAATCGAGACTCTGTCTAGCTTGAAAAATGATATTCCAATGGATGTCACAGGGGATAGAGCAGTAGACACGGTTTGGTGGATCGTCGTTTCGACCCCGTTACTCGAGAAATCGCGATCTAACCAACTCACCCCTTCAATACCAATTTGCGGACAAACAAAACAGTCGGAGTTTCAGTCACCGACAGTCGCATGTAAAAGATCCGTCTAACTCGGGAGGCTTAGTTTATTCAAGTGCCCTACTACCTTAGAAACATCCGTTTTACACAAACCGCAGTTTTGCCGTTGCAGCTCCATTCCGACAATTGTACGAGCTTCGTACGTAGAATAGAAATGATAGTCAGCTGAATTCACCTCCAAAGTGATCAACGCATATTTTCATACGGCGCCTTCGATGATAAGACGGGAATCAATAGAAAGTCATTCTCAATTGACCATACTTGCTTTTTGTTGACCGGTGCACCGAATCACGCAAAAATGATTGTGATGGTCATGGCCAAAAACACTGCTTCCATCCGAGTAACCGGTTTCCGTGCTTAAAATTTAAGTGGTTGATTTTGTGAAGGCAAACGAAGTCGTTGAGTAGCGCGCTAAACATTCTGCCATCCGACCATCGTGAACAATTCAGTGTGAGATATTCCGCACATCACAAAACAATTCGTGAGCAACGTGTTTCGAATGCACACGGAAACTGACTATGCCCCTAGCGGCTTTGATAACGAGGCAAGATGATCCTGCGGACCTAAAACCAAATGACTGTTCATGTCCGACAAGATATACATCCTACAGATAACCTTCAAACCACTTCATCTTGCTATGCCACCCGGATAATGCAAGAAACTCTTCCTGCCTTGAGCAACACAAACATTTGACGCGGAACATCTCGATTGACCGGATATTCTATAATCAACCTCGAGAACTCTGTGCACCTTATGGTATAATCAAACCTGCGAAAGGTGACCCAATAATGGTTGAAATTTCATGAAGGAATAGTGTTAGAATCAGAACGAATATAAACCGAATAGTTCAATCTGGGATAGCAAATGAAGCAGTCTTTGGAATGGTCCAGAACAAGCTACATTTATAAAAACATTTGTACTGCCCTTGGTGCATTTTGACCCCCACCGAGATGTCCACGATGAGATAATCCATCACTGCTGTGTGGATGTCGAAATCCAAACCCAGTGAAAAAGGATGAGCTCTAGATGACGCTAGTGCTGGCATGAAGCGACCTGTTGGGAAAGCCTGTAGGGCGAAGTCCGGGACTTACAGTCTGTACTCATCGGAGCTTCGAGCCTCTCGGGTGAAACCGATGTGCAGCGTGTTCAATAATTGTGGGTCCATTCGTGAAGTTTTGAATTGCTATTTTCGCTACTGATGGCGCCGGTAGTATCTAGTTTTCTAGTTTCCCTTATGTTAACCGAGAAAAAGTCTCCAGCCTATCTGTTTGAAACGAAGCTCAAGATATGGGCATTTACGAATCATGGCTTCAAGAGTGGATATTCTAACCCCGAATCGATCATAAAAAGATGCCGGTGCATTCCGACAGTCCTATTGGTGATATTTTCACGAATGCGCCAGCGTACTGTGATTCAATTGATCATGTTGACCAAGTTGACATGGGTCAGTTCAGTCAACGCGTACCTACATATGCTTAGACATACGAAATTAAGGAAGCACTTAGTAACTGGATATCGGCGACTTACCTGCGAGTAAAATCTGGGCACTTTATTGACCAGTAAGTCATGTTTCCAAGGTATCCCCATGATGGGTTGAGCGTAGTACCCGAGTGACAGATCATCTAATAAAAAGCCCGGAAAGCAGCCGCAAGCAGTGGTAATCAAGGATTATGTGAAATTTAGCAGTTCAAACGGCTTCATCGGTCAAAAGATTTTGATTAGTGGAAAATCTGTTCGAAACTTAGTTGGTGCGGTACCGGCGCCAGAGAGCCAAGAGACACTTGATGACCCAGACGAGTGTGCATATGAACAATGTCACTTGGTGAGAATGATAAAAACAAACAAACAATTGATATCCTGAAGGGACTTACTTATCAACCCACTCCAAGTTCCCACGTCTGTGTAGCTCCTCCAATACACTACTGACCAGCTCCGCGTTAGCCGTTCTCTGGATTTTCTTGTTATGAAACAGTGGACAGGAAGCGTCACGGATACTGGTCACACTGACTGTATATTGATTTTTCGACTTGAAGTATTCTAAAACAAGTTGACACCAAGCGTCATGTTGCTTCCGCCGTGTCTCTGCATTCGGCTGGAGAGTGAAAAACGGCGGAAAATTGTATTGCCAAGGCCATTCAAACTGAGCACTAGACATTCGATCGACGATCCAGAAACAATTCCACGATTCGGACCTGAAGTTCAAATCACGGAAACATTTTGTTTTGTTCAGATAAGCGAAGTGTATGAATATGTTACCGTATAAGTGAACTTGGAAGGCTGTGGCAGAAAAAGCGCGACTCCTAAGACAGCATTCTGTGCACAAACGGAAAGAGACTATTAGTGACACATACCTAAACGCTACGTTCATGAAAATTAACTCGTCATGAGTATCAACGAAAAGCGTTAGAGAACTTATAAAAAATAATCCTTGAAAAACTACCTGGGAGAAACACCGGATCGCTGATATGCACAAACATGTCCTTTTACTCAATTTATCGATCAAAATGAACAGATTTATGCATTTTCGGTGTCATGCCCTCGGAAAAAAGCATTGATGATGGGAGTACGAATTATTACCCGACGAAATGTTTGGCAGTGTATTTGAATGGATAAAAAAGAGACGAAATAATGCTCTTGTGATTCAGACTGATGAGTAGGTTATCATCAAACTGATCGAAAGAGGACTCATAGAAACTTCTATCACTGACCGCTCGAACTATACTCACGAAGGCATCTCGCACTTTAGGGTTACGAATGGTGATAAGAACGCCCTATAAAGAAGTGGTTCAAACACAGTTCAGTCAGGATTAGTTCGTTTCTGGATGCGACGATCATTCAGTGAAGAAAATCATTGAAAAACAACTAAATGGAATGTGATTCACTGTCGATAAATTGGCAGCTACAAATTCCGCTCTCCCATGGATTCATATCCGAAAACTGAAACCAGCTGGGACAAAGACACCTTATTGAAGAGGGTCGCCAAAAGTCCACAAGTCTGAAGTTCCCTTGAGGGCCACATTATGTACGTAAAACTTGCGCACTCGCTCATTGACATCTCAGCCCATTCTGTCAAAAGGACTCTTTTGAACTCGCAGACACATTAAATAGGATTTTATTGAATTTTGATTTGTGTACTCAGTTGATGTTGAGTCCCTTTCCACTAGACATCATCTACCCAGCCCTTTTGAATACATCAAGGACCTCATTATTTTGTGCACAGAGAATAACCAATTTAATTTTGAGGGAAAAACCTATAAACAGATTGGTGATGCGGCCATGGGACGTCCTCTTGGTCCGACCTTTGCAGACGTATTCTCGGGAATGATCGAAAGAAACCCCGTGATAATTCTTCTCAGTTTCCTCCTTACAGGCGATATGCTGATGATATTTTACATTTTCGAGTGAGGAACGTTTTATTCATTTCATTAACATCGTAAACTCTATTTAGCCTATTCTCTCGGTTACTCAAGCAGAACGTGGCAACAGCCTACCTGTTTTAGATATCGCAACACCCAGACGTTTAGATGGAACGGTGAAACGTGGTATTTAGCGCAAAGCAACCTGGGGCGGACGCTTTATACAATATTCTCCAGCTTCGTGCCGATGGCCTACAAATGTGATTTAGCCCGAACTTTCTCCAACAGAGCGCAGAAACTCTGCGCCAAGGATCAAGTGCAAAATGAAGAGGAACTCATAAAAGAACGTTGCTGGCTAATGGCTATCCCGACAAGTTCATCGGGTCATACGGAAAGCCGAGAAAAGTATGCGAAAAAACAATTACGGTGGAGAAGCAGGCTTTTACTGTTTTACCATTTAAAGGGGACCATGTAATTAACCAAGTAAACAGAAATCTAAGTCAGCCATAAGACACCCATACAGAACGGCGCAACTACATCTGTCGCAGACGGCCAAATCGTTAGGCTTCAAAAATCACCCAGACAGTCTTCCTGATCCTAATTTCTCACGTTGTCTATCAGTTCGCTTGCAGCTGCGTATACATTGGCAGAACGGATCGCTGCTTGGCTCAACGAGTGTCGGAGCACATACCCGAATGGTTGACAAAATCGACAAGGAAATCCAATGACGTCGAATCTCCGGCTCCTTCAACTGCGGAACACTTAATTGCATCAGGTGGTAGACAGTAATTCACTGCCGTCCGGATCGTTGCCATATGTGACATTTCAAGTCTCAGAGCCTGGTTAGCGATTATCCCTTATGGTGTAGTGGGCCTTCGTGGCTATGGGGTATATACCTCCTCCCCTGCACTCATGCGAAAGCATGTAATAAAAAAAAGGTCACAAAGTTGACCTGATCCAATCCATCAGAGTGATGGAGCGCAATCCTAGATAGAAGCTGCTGGTATTTAGAGAATCTACGCTTATCATTATTCCTCAGCCAGTGCTTTGTGCACAAAAACGGTTGATACGAAATGTTTGCCTTGGCCTTCACCGAACAGACTTCACCATCTCCCCCCCCCCTCCCTTCCCGCCCATCAAACACACCGTAAACGCTTTCAATCAGGCCCGTTGCACTGTAATATTGTTCTCGCTGTGTGATATATAAAGTGAAATGTTTTACATACGTGGTAGACAATCGCAAACGAAGTGCTTGTACCTCACGACTTATATCTTCATTTTGTTCTCATAAAATATGACAGGCTAAATGAATTTCGTAAAACTATTATTCATTTCGATTGCCCCTTGAGCATTCACATCAGACCCGTAAGACGGAATTCAATACCTCTTAAACAATAAAGTGAACTTTTAAGAATACTACACTTTAAAGGGAGACTGACGGTTCATTTTAGGTTAATCATTGAAAAACTAGGTTGACATAAGGGGCTGGAAGATGCGAAGTGAAAAACACTCATTATTGTCCAATTTCAAGAAGAGTCAGTTATCTTTTTGTCTTGTCCTCTTATTGGTCAGCGAAATCAGGTAGCAATATGGTAAAGTAAACTAAAGCTGATAACTACTGTACCAAGAAGTTAGAGTAAATACGCAACACAAACAGGGCGTAAGCAAATAAACAAAAATTAAGAAAAACGAACGAAATTCAGTCTGGCTACTGCGTAGGGAACCTGATCAAAACGGTTCAGTTTTAGAAGAATAAACTAAGTTTGAGACAAGAGGACAAACATTGAACACAAATCCATAATCAAAATCTTCACTTTTACCAGTTAATCGATGACCGGATCCTTAGAAATCCAAAGAAAATACAATGTATACTATTTTTCTGATCCATCACTGTACAGTTGTATGCATCGTTTCTGCTCAGACTATTTCGTGAACAAGTCCAGGTGTTCCATATTTTCAGTATTCAAATGCACTTTTATGATAAATTTTACTAATACATTACGAAACAAGTGATAATTATCAACTAGTTAGTATTTTGTTGTTTAGAAATATGGATAGCATTTTTTCCAGTCGACGTAGTGTACGACTGAAAACCTGTTGTATCTTTAGATTAGGATACTAGTTGCCGACTAATAGTAGACGCTGTTTTGAGCAGTCTGATATCATTGAACGGCAAAGTTTGCGCAGTTTGCCTAGAGGGTTCGGTTTAACTTAACAAATGATGCCACAACACCGGCTATCGCTCAAGTATTGTTTTCTACGATAGCCACGGCAATTCCATTAGCGGCCGAAAGACAATAAACAGCAGAAACAGTGGCACAAGTCAGAAACTTGAATACTCAGCCTGACCGTCTGGGCTCCGGTGGGCGAACTCGTGGAGGCGAATGTGGCACTGACGTAGATAAAATTCAGCGCGGGCTTTTAAGCTGATTACCTGTGCATAGCTACATGACACTCACTTACTGACAATCAGTCTTTTGCACAGGAAGGTATGACTGCATGTCAAAATTAGAGTGGATCAGTCACGTCTTGCAGGCCACACTGCGTGCCGGTACCCCGGTCATGACCTGGTCGGTGTTGGTGAGTTTTCCTAGGAAACATGAAAAATCGGACAGTGAATGCACAGTGCCAACGACGAGAAACTTGGTCATCTTTGTAAGGCAGGATGGGGAATGCTGTCATACTTGATGTTCTTTCCACTTGTTACATCTAACCTGTTTAACGGCAGATGTTCATAGACTGTCGGTCTTAGGCAGGTGCCATCCGTTGTCTCTTGCAACTACGGTACCAATGACGGATTTTTTTTAAGTGCGTTAATGCCACATCAATCAGACTAAATTGATGGTGCTGCCGATCATGATACGCCACCAGATCCTTGGAACTCTTTCGTCTCTCGGCGGGTATAGCAGAATGATACCGAACACGTATTCATGGTGCAAATGGTAGGATGGTCACTCCAGTGGCTATTCACGAATAAGTAAGCAACAGCTTACAATAAGCGATCGCAGACGATCAACGGCGTTGTAAGAGGGCGCGGCGGGTTTCTCGCGTGGCAACGAGCCCCCTATACGAAAGACAGAAACCCAAAGTAACATGACATGCACGAATATGTCCCGACAACAAATAAGGCGGTTGTCTCTTTCTCCTTACTTAGCAATCAAGAGTGGGGTAAGATTCAGTAGGACGCATTCGGTTTCCGGTCCTCACGTCATCGCAGCAGCCGTTAACAACAGAGCAAAAAAGACCCTGCCTCCATGGAACCCGATAACTCCTCGGATAGCTTTAGCCCATGTCCACGTCTCACTTTCGAAAACAGCGGCTATAGCTACTGCATAACATTGACCCATCACACCCCCCGGTGGAGGACAAACAGTGTACCATCGCTGAACTTCACTGAAGGCAGCTATCCGAAAATCCGATTTGAACACATTGGGAAATATACAACGACAGCGGAAGGACTGGATCTCAGGGGGCGACCGTCCAATTATCCGCAAAGGCTAGAGACACTCGCTTAAATTACCACCCAGACTTCCGGGACATCCGTGGGAACGCCACCCGGTCGGCCAGAAACGACCGGAACAACTACGGGTAACAAATCATGGAACCCATGGACACTGCGGTTAAGTGCAGTGACTAATCAAACCTCTTCCGTCTAAACCACACCACATTTGGTAAGTGAATCTGAAGAACCCTTTCCCCGTGACACTGCCAGGCTACTCATCCTGATCAGTTTGTAGTTCAGTTTATTCAACCATTAACTTCGCAATTATGTGCTCCGGTTTCGGTTGCTACCCTCCAACATCGTCCAGTAAAGGGCACAAAGTGAAAAAGATCCAAATAAAAATGAAAGTAATAGGCGGAAATCAAGAAGACAAAAAAAGAGTCCAGACGCAAACACGCCACTGGCCGCGACGGATCACGTGGACCCCAGCCCGGAAGTCAAGCTCGTCCTACATATCCAAGTTCACTTGTCAAGGTTTTCATACCTTTTGCCATGTTATGGACTAACCACCTCGACCTACCTTCCAATCACTACCTGCCTCGGAGAACAGCCTACGCCGACGAGGCTCATCAGTGGATATGCGTAACATATTTCCCAACCATCTTAACCAGTTTAGAATCAGTACTTGATCCAGAGATTAACCTTTGGTTCCCAACACCTTATGTCTAATCTCAGCATTGCTGATATGGTATTCTCACCATACTCGGGCAATGCCACGAAGAGATCGATGCTCGAACACCGACAGTCTTTGCCCATCTTGTACTCTTAATGGTCATGCTTCTGAATCGTATACAAGAACGGACCTAAGCGATGCATTGTACACTAGACTCTTAACAGACAATTGGATGTCACGCCACCACAGGTGAGGGAGGTTTACAAAAGCCAAACGTGCCTTCTGTATACGCGATGACACTTCATCTGATATATGTCCACCTGGTGAAATATAACTTCTCAGGTAACGAAATTTATCCACCTAGAGCTTCCCGTGCCAAAACAAGGTTTAGTGTAGCGCCGACGCAGTCCTGTAACAGCATTTTACACTTTGAAGGTGTAAAACGCAGCCCAAGCATTGCTACACTGTTGTTTAGGCTATCTAAGAGAGCTTGCAACTTACTTAAATCTTCACTCAAAAGAACAATATCGTCCGCGTATTCCAAGTCAGACAGATTACTGCCTGGGAAAAGACAGATGCCGCTATTCTCACACGAGGAAAGGGCCACCTAAAGAGTCAATTCAATTACAAACTGAAGGGGAAGAGGAAAAGAGAGCAACCCTGACGAACACCACTTTCTGTGGTGAGCTCGGGTGAAAGATCACCCTAAGCACGAACTCGGCTTCGGCTGTTAGCATACAAGCATTCGGAAGGAGAGATAAACTTCTCGGGCACACCTTTGAATGAGACAGCACCAGATACCTGTGTGGTCGACTAAACCAAACGCCGCTTTCAGATCAAGAAAGACAGAGATTGTGGGCCTATGGAACACGTGTGTGCTCTAAGGTTTGTCGAAGAGTAAAGATGTGATAAATGCAACCCCGACCGGGTCTGAAACCGGTTGGATTCTCACGCGTACGTATTTCACGGGCGCTAGATAATCGGTGGAGAATAGGCCCGGTGAGCAGTTTGGAAGCGATATTTACCAAGCTAATTCCTCTGTGGCTTTCACAAGAGGACCTGTCACCTTTCTAGTAAATCGGCCCAATCACCGATTCACACCATTCTCTGGGAATCTGCTCACTTTCCCAGATTAAACGGAGGGGCTGTGATTACTCGGAAACTCAAGTTTCGCCCCTATCCGTGAAAAAAGATGGAGACAAGCCATCCGGTCCAGCGGCTCTGTACCTCTTCAAGTAAATTATCTCCCCTATAATCTCCATTTATGACAGAGGAGTGATATCTACCTGCATCGGTTCTCTGGCAGGTATTTTCAGAAGATTCACCGTTGAAGTGGGCCGACTGAATTGGTCCTTAAAGTGCTCCGCCCAACGATTCAAACGACGCCCCTGAGAATGAATCAATGAACTACAACATTCTTTGATTAACTCACTTACACCGGGCTTCCGTGGACCGGTACCTCTTATCAAACGGAAAAGGTTGCGAGCATTGCCAATGGACGCAGCCTTTTCCATTTCCCTACATTTCGCAATCTACCACTGCTCACGGTCATTTCTCTGGCTCCAAGTCAGTTGGCGTCTCAGGAATTTGCGCACTTAATCGAATGGGGCGTCCGAAGAGACGGATCTGCGAGCATCCAACAGAGCAACTGATGTCGAAGATATCCATCGTTTGTGAAGCCTACTTGAACCAGAGTTCTGGATGGCATTCGAAGTGGTATAGAAGGCTTCCTTGACTTGCTGCCAGCGTTCATATGGTTCCTGGACATCCGCCTGAATAGATAACGGTGCAGACAGCCCCGCCTGGAAATCATATTGCTGATTGTCGTCTAGAAACAACTGCGCGGAACAGTTGGCTTTTTATGTTGGTGCGACCACAGACGAGACGTAAACGGAAGCGAGCGCGTATCAAAGTGTGATCTGAGTCCACAGGCGTAGACCGAAATGAACGACACTCTTCAATTGATCCACGCTAGTGGTGACCAATTACAGAATGGTCAATCTGAGTCCAACGTTGTGAAGACGTAGGAGGACGCCATGCCAGTTTATGCCGCTTCATATGGCAGAAGTTCGTACTCGGCAGAAACAATCTGTGATCGGAGCACAGCTGGATGACACAATCACCGTTGTCAGTGCGATCGGCTGGGAAAGCAAACGGGACTTCCATGTGCCTTTCGGAATCTCCCAAATGGTCAATTTGGGCTTCGAAATCTTCAGCACTGACCACCACGTCCGTTGAACGGGCGCTTCGAAGCAGTTGAGACAAATCCTGGTAGAATTCCTCCTTGGTTTCAGAGGAACTGCAATAAGTCAGTGCGTGCACAGACACGACGAACGAGCATCGGCGCTTTAGCTTGTTGTTGTTGACACAAACAAAACCATCCAACCGAACTGCAAAAAAACGACTGCTGACTGAAATCCAGTCTATCAGTGCACGCTCAGCTCTCATGCTCAAAGCAATCCCAACGACAGCCTGACCACGAGCACTAGACACCGAATCACCCGACACATGAAGAGTAAAGCGAGGGACTGAGGTTGTATCTGGGGTGCGAAGAGTGATCGCAGAAGAGGAATCTTGTGTGCCTGTTTCGGAGACACAACATTCATCTATTTCAAAAGTGTTAAAAGTTTTACCGAGTGCAGCCTGTTGCCCAATCTGACATAGTGTGCGGATGTTGAAGGCAGCCAAGCGAAGTGAGCATTTAGGCTCAAGAAGTGCATTCGATTTATACTCGACTTCGGAACTGCTGCTTTCATCAGAACCTCAATTACTCGTAGCGTTTTGCATCGATCTAAAATTAAAAGAGGGGACCTTGGTAAGACCCTTTACAGGAATGATGCTGGAGGTCTCTGGGAAAACTATACTTCGCGGATGCCCACACCGCAGAAGGGGTTTTCTTTGGGAACCGTAACCAAAGCCTTTGACTCAAAAGTCTAACCCACAGGGCAGTGGGGCGTTATCCCAACACGGGAACGTAACCGAAGAATCCGTGAGAGAACTTTTTATGACCTGTCATGAAACCTGATTGTTGAACACATTTTGTCTTGTCTTCGCTGGTGCTTTGTTATCAATCCGCTTTTCGGATTCAGTACTTAACCCCATGCACCCAGTAGAGCAAGCATTCTTTAGGCTTGGGGCTGCCTAGCTTATGTGGGCGTTAGCTGCCCAATGAAGTGCGATAACTTCTCCCACCATCGAGAAAAACCCCAGGTATCCCACTCCAACATCCATCCAATGGAGGTTTTTTGATCGGTAAACTGTTTCTCCGTGTTTATTCAGTAGAGTGCCTCACCCAGGGACATAGTAGGTAGAGCCAGACGTTGCCTATCAACTGGTTCAGATAAACTGAACTTCGTCTGGCCTCCACCCATTGACCTGTCAGACGTGATTACATCTTCGGCTTAAGGAAAACATCCTGCGTAGCTGTTTGGGTTATCGAGGCACGCAAGCCATCACACCACGTCAATTTGCAGTCTCGTCGTGATGGTCCTTCATTTTGCTCTATGCTTGTGCACTGATGTAACGAAAGGAATATTTAGCCAATATAATCCAAGGCCCAATGCATTGTAATAGATGAGTGGAAAAACTGACTTCGAAACTTTGAGTGGAGAACCATATAAAGTCCCAAATCGTCAGGCAATGTAAACAGGTGGACGTCAACGGATCGTTATCTGCCTCCAATGGCAGACGTACAACAAGGCCTGCGCCGACAAAACTTTCTAGTGTCCTGTTTGAAGATTTAGTTATTTTTTCGATTTTTGTCTGTTCTCCAGATTATGACGGCAAACAGAACAGATCAGTACAGTTAAGAAATCGATAACTAATCAGGTGTAAACCAACCAGAGGCAGAACGCAAACAACCCGCCGAATCGTTTGAGTTTTATACAACTACGAAAAACTTAGAACCCCAGGACGCCACTGGATACATGAGACTGCACACTAGCTCAGATGACATGGAATTCTCCATTCCATGTTTTTGCACTTTTTGACTCAGAATAAACCCTAGAAAAAATCTGACCAGATCAGGAAAAACAGACGAGGGGTGGAGAATAATGCTAGTTTTGTCCCACGAGATTTTTTTGAAAAACTGAGGAACACTGACCATGTGTTAAAGAGTAGATCGGTTTCTACTGCAGGGAGAAAGAACGCAACCCAAGCAACTGAAAACGAACGGAAAACGGAAATAATTCAAAAGAAGGGCGCATAGGTTGATGTAGAAAATAATTGAAATGCGGCGTAGAAACTTTATTACAGATGGTCACAAAATAAACTACCTGAGGAAAATTTTCCTTCCAAGGTATCAAGAGTGAAATGCACTCAGATTTTCCAATCAACAAAATACAGGGCGTTCATCAACCTAACTGAAATGAATGTAAAATAAACAGTAGAGAAGTAGTAAACTCGACGTTGTAAAATCAAGCTAAGGAACAAACTGATTAGGAACCCATCATCTAGAATAATTACATAATTGTGAACCGGCCGAGGACGTGCCACGTGACCCGGAACTTCGTTTGATTCCAAGCATGTTATTTCTCAAAAAAACGCGTGTACATGGCTGTAAGGCGACTGAATGCTGCAGTAACAACGCAAACACATATGTGAGCAATGGTGCACAAAAGTTCAGTTCAGTTCAGACAACCATTAACCATGCACTAGGTGCGGTGGATTTGGTTGCTACCTCCTAACGGCAACCTCAAAAGTAAACAATGAAAAAGAAAAGAGTCTAGAAAGAGTAAAAGGTGAACTACAAATAATAGTATCAAGTCGATGAAGGAAGGTTGTGGATACAAGAGCGCCAGTGATCGCGCCATCTAGCCATGTCCTCCAGTGTATCTAGTCACTGAGTGGGAAGGTGTCTTGGATACCACCTAGGAGGCCTAACAAGCCTTACATGGTCAAGCCCACTGGTTAGGCTCTTCATGCCTCTCTTCCATGTCATGGAATGACCACCCTTACTGATCTTCCAACCTTTACCCGCCTCAGCAAACATTGCGCGCCGAGGAATCTTACCACGGGACAAGCGCAACACATACTTCAATCATTACAAAAGACATGAACATACGCTCATGTTACCTAGAAAACAATGCTCAAAACGGAGGGTGGACTTTGCGAAACGTGGAACAGAAAAAATAATTATCTATAGAGAAGGGAATCCGGTACTCCTCTCGCCACAAGTATGCATATTTATCCTCTTGGAATAAGTGTGGATCAGTGAAACGTCAAACGTCTTGCACTAGAATGCTAAGCCATAATCTAACTAGCGGAAGTTTTACTTTCTCCATGTTTAGATAGAAAACACAGTCGGCTGAAGGTCCTTAATAATAAGGAATTTTATTGGTAGCTAGAGAGCTGACAGAGTATGACATACCACTCTGTGGCACATTATGGATGTAAGACAATGGCCTTACCTACCGTGTTCCAATGTGACTGCTGTCGTCTGAATGCTGAGTCATTGAGAACCCAAATAAACGAAATTAATTGAAAGCAATCTGTACAATCACTTTTCTTTTGAGTAAAAGGGGGTAAATACCACGTGTGGACACATCATTTAGAGAGTGAGCAATGCAGTCGGACGGTGAAGATAATTGGTCTAACTTATCTGTTCTTGGTGTTACAGCTCATTTAAAACAAGGGGAAGTCATCCCAGATGATAGTTTGTAAGCCAGGAGACTGGCTGATGATAAACAGTGAACGGAACTTGGACTTACTTGGTTAACCCTTTGGATTAACGGTAACCATCTCGAGGGTATAACCATGTTATTCTCGGGGTTGGAACCGAAGAAGTAATATCAAGGGACGCGAAGCTAGTACCAAACTGCATGGCCGTCTCACCATAGACCATCGGTCTCTGAAATGCTGACTCGCACATAACTATCAGACTGACCACATTGCATTCAAGACACTGCATGCAGGCTTCGGGTTTCAAAGCTAACCACTCAGTACTATTATAATGTATAAACGTATATCCTACTTTGGCTTGGGCAACCTGGTAGTATTGCGCCCACAAACAAATCATGGACTCAGACTACCTACCCCTTCCTCCTCGATTGTACCATGTTTTGTTTGGCACAGTCTGAAATCACGCAGGTGTGGAGAATTATATTTTCATCATAAACATATATATTACTCACGAGTAGCAAGAATCTGGTGTCCACAAAAGGAAATAGAACAACGTGAATTCTAGTGCTCAAATCGAGGTTACAGCCTAATGGCGCTAAGGAATGAAGGGAGATTCAATACAGCAAAGAATTTCTTTGCAACAATTTGTTTGTCAAAATGAATTCACACAAGTAAGCAATAAAACGTAGTGATGAAGAAAGCAGTGGAACAGAAACTGAAAGAGTTTCACCGTGTATTTCATATTTAGAGGCTTCTAGGAAGATAAATTGGAATATATTTATGCCTAGAGGACTGGAGTGCTCGCCAAAAATAAACACGGTTAACAAATGTTTGAACTGAAAGATGCGCCATTCATATTGCCATATTATTCATGCAGAAATGCGCAATGGGCCGTCTGTACGTGTGTATACGCTACTGCGCTTGCATTCTACTCACTGACCACGACCACAATAAGAGGAAAAAGTGGGAGTAAGAACAAAACCTCGGCGGAGAATTAAAACCTGTTATAGGATAGAACTATCTGATTGATAGACGAGTAGGAGAGATCTATCTTAAACAGAAGAGAGAATGAAAGGCCTAGTATGCTAGACTTGACTGATCTGAAACTTGACATCTGCTACAATGAGAGCGTGAACAATCTGTCACGAACTCATGGATGCAGAATGAACGATAACATGGCAAAACGCACAACAAAGCCTGTGTTCACAGCCCAGCGAGCAGCTTATTCGCCGCCTTGTTCCTATCTATGAAAACACCGGCCAAATTTGACATTAGATATCTTATATAGAAAATGATTCTAGATTAGACCGAGCAGCTAGATTTGATAACGATATACGGATAATTGTGAAGTCATTGCACGCAAGGTGGGATTACTGGAACAACTTGATGTAAATCCAGGCCTTGTAGAACTCCGTATCCACCGTCTTATTACGGCACAAACAACGTGCACGGCTTATTTCAGATGACTTTTGGAAATCATTTTGGGGCAGGCACAATTAATGCACCTGGAGTGTATCTGCTGTTTGCAAGTGAACGGACGATGATCATATGGATAACAAAGCATAACTGAAAATGCAATGGGATTATTCAGTGAAATACGCAGTCGCAACGATGAACTGGTCGTCAAAGAGCTAAATATTTATTTGTGCTTCGAGACCAGACTTGCAGAAACGAGAGCAACGATCAATTTTCTTGACAGCTGCATCCAACGAAATGAATTTTCGAAGACCTATTGGAAATCACTGAGACGTGCCCGAATAAGACCCGATTCAGTTACCCTGAAACGTCACACGAGAAATCAAATGGATACTCTACGAATGAACGCACAGCAGTTTGAACGAAACAGCGCACAAAGAAGACATGTTATCGATGGCCTAGACGAATACCAACGCATCCGGTTTGAGCGTTTTGTTACTGATGTGATCACAAAACGAATTGATAAGAAGATCGTCAAACTGCAGGACACTATAAACGAGTCAAAACCACGGGCCAATCTCCCAACTAATCCAGAGCGGTATGTACACAACTTTTCTAGTTTGTTTGTGGATGCACCACTTCCGGAAGCTTTATCATTAGGTTTGAGTTTCTGTTGTCCAACGCTGAGGAATGATCAACTAGATGTAGAAGTGCAGTTTGAAAATTTATGCACTCAAACTCGTTCACTAACAGCGACGTCACTAGAGGAGATTGAAGATTTCAAATCCTTCCTTGTTGACTGTTCTTATCAATACCATCGAACCCAGAGGAAATTTAGAAGCATTGTCAGTAACCGACACAGGGAAGCGTTAAGAGTTCTAAGGGGAAATAAAGACATTGTTATTGCCAGGCCTGACAAAGGCTCCGGAATTGTGCTAATGAGTCGCAAAGACTACATTGATAAAATGGATACCATTCTAAATGACTCGACAAAATTTACGGAATCCAAAGGAGAGAAGGACAGAACCAAGACAGTGGAAGAACAACTTACTGCAGCCCTGAGACTATTGAAAGATCAGAATTATATTTCGAATGGCGATTATGAACAGTTACGACCTACTGGCACTAGTATTCCTCGTCTATATGGCTTACCGAAGATACATAAATCGGGAGTACCACTAAGACCGATACTTGATATGAGCACTTCTCCCTACCACTCTACTGCTCGTTGGCTCGCCGATATACTGGAACCAGTGCGCAGAAGCATTGCTCAATATAGCCTTAAAGACACATTTCAGTTCGTAGAATTAATAAAAGAACAAAATACGACAGGACTTAAAATGGCATCTCTGGACGTAACATCACTACTTATAAGCGTCCCACTTCTAGAAACCATCGAATATTTGTGCAAATATATACTCGAAAATGAAATAAACGTTGGTATTCCGGTAGCCAGTCTGAAAGAACTACTACTACGATGTACTCTAAATGTTCAGTTCGGCTTCAACAACAAGCTTTACCGACAAACTGATGGAGTTGTGATGGGCTCGCCTCTGGGACCCCTACTTGCCGACATTTTCGTTGCCAAGCTGGAGAATGGGGTACTCAAAGACACCATAGAAAGACTACCAAGGTACTTCCGGTATGTGGACGACATCTTCATTATGATTGACAAACATGTTCACCTAGATGAACTAATGGAAAAGTTTAACCAGACTCACAGTGCGCTCAGTTTCACATCCGAAGTGAAATTAGCCGGCAACTTTCATTTTCTGGATGTAAACCTTACGAAAAGGGAAGATGGGAAGCTCGTCCGCCGCGTCTATCGTAAGCCAACATGGACAGGCCAATACACACATTTTGCCAATTTCGTGCCTCTAAAACGCAAACAAAACCTAGTCCGATCCCTAGCGTCTCGCATACGAAAGATCTGTTCCGAGGAAACAGTGAGTGAGGAATTAGATCACATAAGACAAGTATTACTAAACAACGGGTATCCGAAACGTTTCATTCAAAAGAACATTTCGGAAGTACCCAAGTGGCCATTGGTTATCACCGCCAAGAAGAAAGAATTGCACATGCAACTTCCCTTCAAAGGAGATGTTAAATGCGAACTACTAGTTCGGCGCCTAAGGGATGCAATCGCCCGTACATTTCCCGCCGCTACTTTACGCGCCCACTTCACAAGCCGGTCAATGATTTCTATGAATCTCAAAGATAAAATGCCTGTCCTTTCCTCCTCCATGTTAACCTATTCATTTGTTTGCTCATGTTCGGCAAGCTGTGTAGGCAAAACGACACGGCAACTGTCCCAAAGAATCAAGGGACACAAACCAGTTTGGCTGAGGACAGGAACTAGAACCATAACTAGTGCAATCGTAGCGCATCTTGCCGAGACAGGGCACCAGGTAGACAACGAAGCCTTCAAGATAATTTACAAAGTGCCTGTGAATTCTTCGAAGATCGTTCGCCTAATCACTTTGGGAGCAGCGGAGGCAGTAGTGCTTGGGCTGTTAAATCTATCGCTTTGTTCACACAAGCGATTTGTCAAATCACTGCAGCTACCCTGGCCGCGATCAGAAAATGGGGGGACAAAATCATGGTGACCTCGACCGCGAACTTCCAGTCGTGACAGGAAACAGCCAACCCACCCCAGATGTACTTTCTACACCGAGTTTTCCCAACCACGAACAACCAACTTCCCACCCCTTTTCCGAACCGCAGAACACCTACAATATTGATTGACCAATCTTAATTTGATACTGTAAATACCCTCTATTTTGTTCCGAAAGTATGCATTCCTATCGCATATATATGTAACTGTATTAGCCAAAGGATGAAGTTACCGAAAACGAGCTTGTTCGGTATCGTGCCTTTTTCTATAACATAACTGAAAACGCAATAACGATAGCACGTCTGACGAGTTTAACACGTTGATGCAGCGGCTATGGAACGAAAGTGGTTTGCAGATGACAGAAACGGAGGACCTAGCAGCGGTAATAAAAGTGATAGATCATCAATTGTGACGACAAAAACAAATGTAAAACCTCTGTTTAAAGGGTGCAACGTAACTTTCATCGGACTATCAAGCGCGATAACAGATGCCAGACTGGGTCATGTTTGTGGTGTCTCGGATTCTCGCAGTAATGATGAACGAAATCTCGAAGAGCAAAGCTGTATGCTATGGGGCACGTCCTCAGGTCATAGATACGGGAACGGCTGCAATTTTCGCGGATAGCCATAAATAGGATGAACTCACTGAATAACCGGTCGTAGAAGATCAGCGGCAATGCTCCAGGGTGTTGTGGATTTTCGCTTGGCTAACGTTCGCTGTGCTAAAACGTCATATAAGCCTGTGGACCACACTGTGACGCGGCAAATTTGACCCGCCAATAACTGTGTTTAAAGCCTCCTTGTTGTGCTCCATTTACTCGGCAAGATGTCCCAGAAGAGGGGAATGAACCATAGAACTGGCCACCGGCTCGCCTGAACCAAGGCTTCGGTCTTGCAGAACGCGCTGGGCTGCACAAAAACTAGAGGCGCATTCTCGAACAAGGTCTACTCTGAACCGGGCGGCCGAGTAGTACAACAGCCCGTAACACAACTGACAACAACAAATATTTCGATGATTGGTCGTTCTTTCACGCGCGCAGACCATTCATAAGTTATTGGTATGACTCATGAGTTCCTTCCCACGATCCGAATGGGAAACCTGTTTACTCGATCTGAGCTCGCAACTCCGATTGTTCCTACCGCAATGACAAATCAGAAGACAAAAACTCAGCACGCCAAAACGACTTTTCGATTACACGAGTTACAACGCGGTATTTAAAGCGAAAGTCGAACATTCCCAAACTCGAGGGTCTAGTCAGGTTCAAACCCCGCCGGGCCGAGTAGGTTGGTAAAAACGTCCACCGAACTAATTATTGACCCGTTGGCCCGATTTGCGTCGGCCTCCAGATGACTGCTAGACTGGTGTGATCTGACAGATTATTGATTATTCAATCTGGTCTGGTATATTAGAGCTAATTAATGGCTTCCTTCAAGTGTTTTTCGCCGTTAACTTCCAAACATTTAGATGTAGTACACAAAATGTGCTTACCCGATCCCTTGTTTTTCCCCTTCTTCCTAATTCTTTTCACTCCTAACGGGAACTTTGGTCGATGGTGCCAACTGCAGTATCTCTCGCAGAAATCTTGGTCGTGCATTCTCTCGTCTTTCTTCGACTAACTCCCATGTCTTACCGAACCCGATACCATCGACTGACGCCCTTCTTCGTCCTCGATGTCCACGTTTGACGTGCAAACCCTAGTGCGTATGGGACAACATGCCTGTTTAGCCCGCATGCATAAAACCCTTGCCATTGATGTGTGTCTGACAGACCCGAATTCAATATTCCAGATCTGTCAATCGATTGACACTCCCGTCCAACCCGTCAATCAAGTTTCACTTAAGCCCTTCTGGAGACCCTCAGGCCGCAGCTTTTGGCCTTTCTGACGTTGGAGCCGTTCTCAGTGAGAAATGAGGCTTCACTTCTGGGCTTACTCTCCACAGAAAGTCGGTTATGCGCAATGAGACTCAGAAGCTAGGGCAAAATGAATAGTCACCGTACGACAGACACAACTTGTTTGCTGTTATGGCGTAAGTACCCGATAATTTCAGCCGAGATTCCATCAGAAATTCCCACCGAAAGTTGCACGAACTCTTGCTCAAAGCGAACCAGGCCGATGTCGATCACAACGAGATTGTACCTGGTCAATACGATATTGCAATTTGGCGCGATGTGATAGCTTGCGTGCCTCGATAACCCAAACAGCTACGCAGGATGGTTTCCTTAAGCCGAAGATGTAATCACGTCTGACAGGTCAATGGGTATAGGCCAGACGAAGTTCAGTTTATCTGAACCAGTTGATAGGCAACATCTGGTTCTACCTACTATGTCCCTGGGTGAGGCACTCTACTGAATAAACACGGAGAAACAGTTTACCGATCAAAAAACCTCCATTGGATGGATGTTGGAGTGGGATACCTGGGGTTTTTCTCGATGGTGGGAGAAGTCATCGCACTTCATTGGGCAGCTAACGCCCGCATAAGCTAGGCAGCCCCAAGCCTAAAGAATGCTTGCTCTACTGGGTGCATGGGGTTAAGTACTGAATCCGAAAAGCGGATCGATAACAAAGCAGCAGCGAACACAAGACAGACGTCTTGCGTGACAGACTAAACGTTTTTTTACGGGCGCGTCTGTCACGTGCCAAAGCTGAGTTAATGCCCCACTGCCTTGAGGGTCAGACCTTAGAATCAAAGGCTCCGGCTAGGGTTCCCAAAGAAAAACCCATTCGGCAGGGTGCGCAGCCGCGAAGTACGATTCGCCTAGAAGAGATCAAATCACGAAAACCGAAAGCCAGGGAAGCTTTAGTCAATCTGCGACACCCGTGACGCCACCGTGACATCCGGACCTCTTAAGGAGCGGGTGTAAAACGTTGCGGGTCGTAGTGTTCTGTTTTACGGTTACGATACTTGGTCACTCCGCGTTGAATATGATCTGCGGTTTTCAGTTTTGACTATTGTTGTGAACTGATTTTCTACTGTTTGTTTGTTATTCGCTTTCTAGATATTCTAATTTTTAACATAAATTATTTTCAACTAATCAAATGGGGCGAGTGTTTCGACGGAGCAAGAGCGTCAGCTTTCGAACCGTAAGGAGATGAATAAGATGCGGAGAAAGCCACAGAAGCAAGTTACGCAAAACCTTAAGAAGGATCGCGAAAATTGATGGGTTAAGGTAGCCGAAGAAATGGAAATAGCAGCTGCTTCCGGTAACAGCCAGAGACTGTTCAAACTTATTCGTGACACCGGTGGACGGCGCATCCAGGTCAGTGAAACGATTTGCGATAGAAATGGAGAACCCATCCATAGCAAACAACAAAGGCTTGACCGTTGGGCCGAATACTTCAAGGAGAAGTTCAGCTGGCCGCACGCTAGTGTAGTTACTCCTGTATCAAAAACCGCGACTCCTTGGGTGGTATCACTTGAGCTCCCATCGGAAGTAGAAGAAGAATCATGTATTCGATCACTAAAGCGAGGGAAAGTGGCAGGTCCCGACGAACTTCCCCCAGTTCTTTTCAAACTGGGTGGGAATGTTTTGATAAAAACATTTACCGTCTTGCTCCGTGACATTTGGAACGAGGAGCGTATTCCGTTAGTATGGAGTGAGTTGTTGATTATTCACATCTTCAAGAAGGGAATACGCAATGACTGTAGAAACCATCGTGGGATTAGCTTAATTCCGATAATCACCAAAGTACTAGCCTCAATTTTACTGCACCGTCTTACACCGGCTCGCGAGAGGAATACCCGCGAACAGCAGGCTGGATTCCGCCCAGGTAGAGGATGCATCGACCAGATTTTTACTCTTCGCCGACTACTTGAAACGCGTCACACGCACCGTTGACCGTCAATATTGATTTTCCCAAACTTAAAAGGCGCTTTCGATTCAGTTGATCGAGCAGCGCCTTTCGGTACTCTTCGTCGAAAAGGTATGCCCCAGAAGTTCGTGAACCTACTGAGATCATTGTATTCTCATACTTCTGGCCGCGTTAGAGTTTACGGTGAACTATCCGGTCGGTTCGAAGCGACCAGTGATGTTCGACAGGGATGTCCCATGTCTCCATTCCTGTTCAACTTCGTCATGGACAAAATAATGGCGAGTGCGCTGCAAAATCTTCAGGATGTAGGCGTCGAACTAGGAAATAGTGGAAAGCTGTGACCTAGATTACGCAGACGACGTTGTCTGCTTGTTCGAATCCACGGAACATGCTCAACGTGCACTAGATAGACTCTCAAGAGCTGTAGCTCCATTCGGCATGCGCTTTGCACCTTCAAAGTGTAAGGTGATGTTACAGGACTGGACGTCAACGATTCCGAGCTTGATGCTCGATGGGGAGGTGCTCTCAGTTGTCGACCACTTCACCTACCTCGGCAGCAGCGTGACGACGGATGGGAGCACAGTAGTAGACGTGATCACGAGCATATTCAAGGCTCGAGCGGCGCATGCTGGACTGAAGCACTTGAGGGGCCGACCTGACATTTCACTGAAGTTGAAAGGTCGTGTATACTGTGCCGCAGTGCGTTTAGTTTTGCTGTATGGTTGCGAAACTTGGAGTCTGCGTGCTGAAGATATTCGTCGTCTTGAGGTTTTTGACCACCGATGTTTATGTAGTATCGCTAATATCGGGTGGATTAGCCGAGTAGGTAATACTGAGGTCAGAAATCGAGTATTGGGTACTAATTCGGAGAATGTTTTGTCACAGCGTATCCAACTTAGTAGACTTCGTTGGTTGGAGCATGTGTTACGTATGTCAAACACACGTCTACCGTATCGCGTCCTATTCTCCGTTCCTCCTAGGGAGCGTAAGAGACCACATGGAGGTCAACAGATGACGTGGCAACGAGGAATGAGGAAATGTGTAGTAAACTTAGGAAAAGTAGGTGCTTCACGTCTTTGTGGTTGGGGTCCAAAAGATCCGTCTACCAGTTGGCTGGAGACACTGAAGGATATGACTGCGAACCGCGAACAGTGGCGATCGTGTTGTCACTTTCTATCGAATCAGAATGACTGATCGGTGTACGTTTGTACAGTTAGACTGTGTATTCCGTGTGTTGGCTACTAGGGCATTCTTTCTTTTTTCCCACCCATCTAGGTCTAGTCCCTGTCCATCTTGTATATTCATACTTTCTAATTCAGCGTGCAAGATGGTGAAAAAGGCAGTGGTCAGTGAGGCTTACCCTACTGTTTAACGCCGTACGATGATGATGATGATGATGGATTAAAACACCAAAACAATGCACTCTCAGGTCTCCTTCGAATGCTTCTCGTGCAGTGCGCTCTTGGGCATCGTATGGAAGGTTGAGTGAACAGTCAATCAGATTATTTTAAACCTTAACTCAGTAGTACTCACGATCGCATATCACCGCTTTCCACCAGGAACTAAACGTGAGGCGAGGCTCGTCAACATGCTCATACATCTACGTTTTCCATGTTAAGGTGTCTGGCGCACTATGCTAAAACTAGTCGGGACCGTAAGAAAGTTACCTGAGTGGCCAAAATACACACCGTTTGGAAAAGATTGATTACAGTACTGGTTAGTTATCATTGTGCGCACGCGTCGTGGGCCAAACCCATTTCCTCTCCGGTACCACCAGTCTGGCTACAAGCTGAACGTTAATCGCGAGAACAATCACATGTTCCGCAAATGGGAGTGCGTGCAGCAGCGCTCTGTGTTAGATGTAATTTAACGGGTTCTGTCAGGTCGATGCAGATGCTTGGGTTCATGCGTGGTAAATTCAGACACGTGCATTTTGAGCGGGTTGAACAGTGCACACTGGCTGCCTATAAGACAAGAAATGAGCACTTTCGGCTGCGCCGAGCACTCTCCTGCGGAAAGGCAAAAGTGTACATACCTATATGCAAAGCAGTAGTGAAGCCTCATTCGCAACACTACATACGGGCTTGGGCACCTGTTTTCGAAAAAGGATGTAGCCTGTCTAGAAAAGATTCAGGGACCAGCTACTCGGATGGTCGGAGGGCAAGGGAAATCATATGAACGAATATTGCACTTGAAAAGAAAAGACTCAGAGATCTTACTGGAGTGTTTAGAATTGTGAAAAGCTTATTGCGAGTAAGTGCTGATGATATATTTCAGCAGGACATCGAACAAAGAACGAGAGGAAATAGCATAAAATTGCGGAAGCCACGCGTTAAGCTAAATGTGTAAGAGAACTTCTACATCAGTAGAGTATTGGTAATATAGAATAGGTTATGTGAAGAATTGGTTGACGTTAAAGGCGTCAGATATTTTAAAGGGATGCTGGATGCTGCTTGGGACGAGATATTTACAAAAGCAGAATACTGAGGATCAAGGGGAAATTGTATATCGCTGAAGGCTCATCATTTATTCTGTGTCAGTGCCTACGAACTGCGGCAATGAATGTGATGGAATGCACAAGTCATGGCTGTCTCTTGCATCGATAGTGTGAATAATGCTACGAGTAGATCTACTCCTTTCTTTTTTCGGCCAAACTGGGGGAAAGAGCCACTCCACGCAACAAAACCGGAAGGAACTGACAGTGTCTCGGTAGTGGTCGTTGATCTCTGCGCATACCCCTGAAACAATCCTGGACTCTCCACTGGCCCTGGCCGCTATCAGTTCTGTGTAACCTGGGCTGATCTGACCTGATCGATTGTCTGAGCCGATTGAGATCCGCCCGAGGCATACCGCTATAGGATTTTACAGACAGCATATAATGAAAAATTCGAATTTCCCGAATGACGAATTTGACAGTATGAAAAATCTGATTGAGAGAAACTATACTAGGAGTGATGCTGGTTCAAAGAGCACGGAGTCCTTCTTCAAAATGTAGCACAGACCATCTGTCAGCGATTTGATTTTGGTCTTGAAGTCTTGAAGTATTTGGCGGGTACGAGGCTTGAGCCCAAATATTCCCGGATCTTGTATTTATCTGCTTTTGGTTGGGGTACAGAACTGAAAGGAACTGGACTGCACGGGATGGAAAACAAGCCCGAGAACGAAAAGCCATTGATTAAAAAGTGGAAAAACAAATAAATACACATTTATTCATGACTGATTTTTCAAATTTTATTTCATTACAATTATTAATTATATTTTTCTTCTAGGACTGGTAGAGAAGAAAGAAGAGAGAAGGAACAGCCCGAAAGCATAACTGATCAGAGGGGTAGATTAGGTTGGGAATAGGCCGGGACCTAACCACAGGTGATGATCCAAAAGAGCCTTAAAGGCTGCTTTGGGTCATGTCTCTATTATTTCTAGTGAAAGATTATTCCACAAAGATATAATCCAAGTGGAGGGAGAGGAAGGACCACGTTTACGAAGTGACTCTCGTTGGTGATGACGAGATCTAAAAGAGATGAGTCTTGTCCCAATCTGTATCTGATGTTAAACGGGACGTGCTGGGTCCAATTACGCTCTACTGAAGAATGAAGTCTAACCCAGTTCACCCCAGGGGCATTAAAATCACCTAATAATAAAATATGCGTGAACGAGTATTTGGCCCTAATTTCAACCACCTGTTCTATGCGCGCATCGCCGGATTCGGCAGTGCAAGCTGGATACCTACAGATGACTCCTATTAAGAGGACTTCTCTAGAAGATAAAATAATTCTGAGGTATCTTCCGAATCAACAGACAAAGATACAATCCCCATGAAACAAGATAGAGAGGCATCAGTGGATTGAAAACCGTCCTAAAACGAATCCACCCCAACACCAGGTCGTCTGTCAGAAATAGTCAGGAATCAGGAGACGGAGATTCTTAGTCTCAAAAACACCATTAGGACCCTGGAGACTAAGATAGAGCACATAGAGGCGACAATGCTCCGTCTTTGCCCGGAGCAAACAGCGCCTTAAAAAACCTCCAAGATATTAGAAAAGCGCATTGGTATTGCAGCTGATGAGCTGCGAGACTTGGATATCTGTTCCAAACGCCTTATTTTTGGGGTCGTTTCGATAAGAAGATTTCCGACACAGCTCGCGTTGCACAGCGAAATGGCGCTGTAATTCTAGAGGTACGTTAAGTCATATTGATCATATGACAATAAGCTACCGGTGGCGTAGTTCTCTCCATAACTGCAGATCCTACTGGTCCACGTACATATAGTCGGACCATGCACTAGTTTTAATGCGATTTTCATTTTAGCTCCGTGGTAATGGATGCAAATCGCAAGCACAGTTAGCAGCACAGCGTTTGCCTGACTCAAAAGTTCGTACCAGTTATGAACAAAAATTATCATATGACATGGGAACTACGACAAACAGTTGTGCAGACGAGCACTGGGCCCATTTCAAACAGGCGATGCACGTGACAAAGGTTTCGCATGTGGTCCTAGATCCATGCCCATCAAAAACACAGGATTTCTCGTGAGCCGCTGAGTCTAACGGAGCAAAAGCGTCAGCTCTCGAACTGTAAGAACACGAATGAGATACGAAGACACCTACAAAGGCAAGCTACAAAAAGTCCTAGAAAGAATCGTGAAAACTGTTGGGTCAAGATATCCGAAGAAATGGGAGTATCATCTGCCTTGGGTAACAGTCCCTTGACTGCTCAAATTTATTTGCGACACCGATGAACGGCGAACCCCAGTCAGCGAAACCATATCCGATATAAAGGGAGAGCCTGTTCATGGCAAACAGCCAAGGCTTGGCCGTTGAGCCGAATACTTCAAGGAACAGTTTAACTGGCTGGGTGCTAATGTAATTACTCCGATGTCAACAACTGCGATTCCTTGGGGAGTATTACTTGCGCTTCCGTCTGAAGTGGGAGTAGAGTTAATCATTCAACTACTAAAACTTGGAAGAGCGGCCGGTCTTGGTGAATTTTTCCCCGGTCCTTTCAAGCTGGGCGGAGATGCATTGATAAAAATACTTACCACCTTGCTCTGTGACATTTGGAACAAGAAGCGTATTCAGTTATTATGGAGCAAGTCATTGATTGTACCCATCTCCAAGACGTAAATACGCAACAATTGTAGTAATGATCGTAGGATCAGTCTGATTCCGATAATCACCAAGGTTCCTGTCTCAATTTTGCTGCGCCGTCTTGCACCGGCTCGCGAGATAAACGCCAACGAACAACAGGCCGGATTCTGCCCAGGTCGAGGATGCATCGACCAGATTTTTATCCTTAGCTAATTGAGGTGCGTCACACGCACCGTTGACCGACGATAATGATTTTCCTTGACTCAAAAGGCACCACCGATTCAGTTGACTGAATAGCGCTTTTTAGTGTTCTTCGTCGGATAGGTATGCCACAGAAGTTCGTGAATCTATTGAGACCATTGTATTGTCATAATTCTGCCCGCGTAAGGGCTTACGGCGAACTATCCAGTCCATTCGAATCGACCAGTAGTGTTAGATAAGGATATCCCATTTCTCCATTCCTGTTTAACTTCATCATGGATGAGATAATAGAGAATGCCTTGTGATGTCTACAGGATGTGGGCGTCGAACTAGAAAATAGTGAAAAGCTGTGACCTAGAATAGGCGGACGACCTTGTCTGCTTGTTCAAATGCACGGAACATGCGCAACATGCACTAGATAGACTCGTAACAGCTGTAGCTCCATTCGACATACGCTTTGCACCTTCAAAGTGTAAAGTAATGTTGCAAGACTGAACGTCCACGGTCCCGAGCTTGATGCTCGATAGGGAGGTACTAACAATTGTCAACCGTTTCACTTACCTCGGCAGCAGAGTGACGTCAGATAGGAGCACTGTCACAGAAGTGAGCACGTGTATGCAAGGCTCGAGCGGTGTACGCTGAACTGAGGCACTTGTGGCGCCGACCCGAAATTTCGCTGAGGTTGAAAGGTCGTGTGTACTATGCTGCAGCGTGCCTAGTTCTGCTGTATAGTTGCGAGACTTGGGGTTTGCGTGCGGAAGATATTTGTCGTCTTGAGTTTTCCCAACACCGATGTTTGCGTAGTATCGCTAAGATTGGATGGAGTGGCCGAGTAAGCAATGCTGAGGTCAGAAACCAAGTATTGGGTACCACTTTAGGGAGTTTCCTATCACAGCGTATTCAGCTTAGTAGGCTTCGTTGGTTGGGGCACGTGTTAGGTATGGTGAACACGTTCACCGTACTGTGCCCTGTTTTCCGTTGCTCCTAGGGAGTGGAATAACCCATGTGGAGGTCAACAGATAACGTAGCAGCGAGGAATGAGAAATACACAGCAAATTTAGGAAAAATATGTGTCTCATTTTTTCCTGGTTGGGGTCAAAAAGACCCCTTAACCAGCTGGCCGGAGACACTGAAGGATATTTGTTAAGTTGAAGGATATGGCAGCAAACTGTGAACAGCGGCGATCGTGTTGTCACTTTCTGCCGAATCAGAATGATTGATCAATGTGCGTTTGTACGGTTAGACTATGTACTCTGTGGGTTGACTACTAGGATGTTCTTTCTCTTTCCCACCTGCGTAGGTCCACTCCCTGCCGATCTTGAATATTCATTCTTTCTATTTCTACGTGTAACATGGTAACGAAGTCAGCGGTAAGTGCGGCTCGCTGTTTAGTGCTGTACGATGATGAATTCTGAACGCTCGATTGGTCGTGGCCATTACCTGTCTTGTGCAAACTGAAGTGAACTGAACTGAATCATCCAAAGCAGCCTTTAAGGCTCTTTTGGATCGTCACGTGGTTAGGTCCCGGCCTATTCCCAACCTAATCTACCCCTCTGATCAGTTATGCTTTCGGGCATTTTCTTCCCTCTAACAGTCCTCGAAGAAAAAATAATTAATAATTGTAATGAAATAAAATTTGAAAAATCAGTCATGAGTAAATGTGTATTTATTTCTTTTTCCACTTTTTAATCAATGGCTTTTCGTTCTCGGGCTTGATTTCCATTCTGTGCAGTCCAGTTTCTTCTAGTTCTGTACCTCAGCCAAGGTTCGTACCCGCGAAATACTTGAGGACTTCACGACTCAGATATTTCTGTGGAAAACGGGATAAAATGGCCCGAGAAATAGGTCAGAACCAAGACTGATAGCACTGACACAATATTAACAAGCTGTTTTCCATTTAGATAAAGCAGACTGTGGAACCATAAATCAAAGATATCACGAAAGTACAAAAATTTCACCACTAAAAAGCCCAGCGGCATGACTAAGACCAATTTCGGACGTACCGCTAATCGCGACTCTAATCTGGAAACTTCCAAAAGTGGACGCTTCGGACCAATGCCTTTTCAACAACAACGACCTTTTAACCCACAGAAAACTTTGCGACAATCTTCCCAGACAGTAGAGAATGAAAACACCAAACCGGGTAGCGTAACCGCACAACGGCCGCAAAATTGAGAATTCAGTTCAGTTCACTGCCGTTTGCACGAGACAGGTAATGGCCACGACTAATCGAAAGTCCGGAATTCTCTCAGTGGTATGCACAGCAGTTATGCATCCATCACTCCACGGTGTCTTCCATCGAATTTAAGCTCAAAGACAGAGGGGAAAGTGAAACCTCCTTGCACATCAACTGCGAGGGACATTAGGTTCAGTTCAGTTCAGTTCAGTCTGCACAGGACAGGTAATGGCCACGGCCAATCGAGCGTCCAGAATTCCTTCGATGGTATGCATACCAGTTATGCAGCCACCACTGCCGAGTGCATTTCGTCGAATCCCCGCTAAAAATGAGAGGGAAACGGAAAACCTCATCGCACATCAACTGCGAGAGACATTAGGCATCGTGAGCGTTCACTGAGACAGTATGCAATGAGGCAAAAAATCTGCTAAAACATACTTCAGAAGGACCACAGTGCTTCCCGTCATCCATCTAGTTGATATTCTTAAGGCTCACTATAAGGAAAGATCTCGTACCACTTGCGATCAAGGGCACATTTGAAGGATTGGACTGTCTGCAGATCTACCATTTCACCAGGCAGACCGTTCCAACTGTTCACAACCCTGTTGCTGAAGAAGTGCGATCTAGCCATCAACCTAGATCGGGCTTTTATCAACTTCTTCTCATGTCCCCTTGTTCTGGAGTCTACCGCCAATTGGAATAGACTATCTGGTCTAAGGCCAGAAAAGCCCTTCATTACCTTGAACGTTTCTATGAGATCTCCTCGACTTCTCCTCCTTTCCAACGAGAAGAGATTCAGGTCACAGAGTCTCTGCTCGTAAGTCTTACCCCTCTGCCCTTCAACCATCCGCGTGGCGAGACGTTGGACTTTCTCTAGGCAGGCGGCGTCCTTTTTGTAGAAGGGTGACCAAGCCTGCACACTACCTTCTAAGTGAGGTCGTACTATAGCCATGTAAATAGGTACGAATACCACCGGCTTCCGGCAAGACAAAGCCGATCGCAGTCTAAAGAGCTCCCCACGAGCCTTGTGCGCAGCCGCGTTGCACTGCTCCGACCATTTGAAGTCACTTTTCATGATGATCCCCAGGTCTTTAACCCTACTGGCTGCCTCTACGGTGAACAGCCCTTGATCATGAGCGACAGTTAGGCTCTCTGTTGCCCTTGACAACAAATGGCTTTTTTGAGCGTTTAGAGGTAAGTCCCATTTGTATGCCCAGTTTAGGACGGTGCCTATTTCTCTGCTCAAGTCCGCCCTACCCTTAGATCCAACAATCTTCACATCATCCGCAAAAATAAAGCTGGGCGATTGAAGAGTGGATGCTAGGTCATTAATAAATAACAAGAATAGGACCGGGTTAGGTCAGGTCTTGAAGTCTTTAAATAGTACATGGGTTAAAAACTTTGAGCCCGGTTCTCGGGGAAATCTTTAATCGCTTATCGGATTCACTGGCCTGAAACGAGAGCAAACAGAAGCGGCGGTGGGCCGATGGCGGCAACAAAATCAAAATATACATAACGTCAAGCAGTGTCCCACTATGAGCAGTGCCTAATCGGAATGGAGAGCGGCTTTCATAAACACGTAGAGGAATGGAAGTGCTGCTCACTGGTGCGTGCGTTGGTCTTGTTCTGTGAACTTGGACCCACATTTTCCACAGACATGCTGTTGGCTTGACCGCTTGAACTTCAATCGACCTTGAATTTGCTTGCACTTAGCCGACTCTGATTCATGGAGAGGTTATCGTTGAGGTTTGTACAGCTTCTGTGTCATATTTATGATTGTCTCATAGAAAACCGTACTGTAGCTCATAATTGGATGCTTGGCTTTTTGTGGATTGTGTTAAGCGTATCTCAACGACTGCTAGAATTCTGGTACACCCATGTTCGATTTCATGGTGGTAAGGAGGACACTGTTCCAGCCCGCCATTTGGTTAATAAGATAGTTGACAGTCGTAAGGAAAACATGACAACCGAATGTCAGGTAACACAGACTGAGTTACCACCAACAATCGAATAAAACACAAACAATTCTGAAACACCTGACATTCAGCTAACCCCCATCCACTGTAGTTACACAAACAACAGAGAACACCATCTTGACACACTCATTCGATAGCAAAACTGTGTTCACCCTTATTGCCTATAAAACCGAGATGATTAACAAAGTGTTACATTTGCTATTCTTTTGGTACACATAGTACACCCCAACGTAAGTTACAAATGACAGCGAGGGAGAATGACATTGCCTGTCTTTTCTGTTATATAACACCTTGTTTTCCTTTATTCTCTTTAGACTACGGTCATCTTGGTCTTTCTGGCAGCCGGAGGTTTTCGTACTTATTCACATGGCTATAGTACAACCTCACTTAGAAGGTAGCTTGCAGGCCTGGTCACCCTTCTACAAAATGGACTCGGCCTGCCTAGAGAAAGTTCAAAGTCTCGCCACGCGAATGGTTGAAGGGCAGAGGGGTAAGACTTACGAGCAGAGACTCTGTGACCTGAATCTCTTCTCGTTGGAATGGAGGAGAAATCGAGGGGATCTCATAGAAACTTTCGAGATAATGAAGGACTTTTCTGACCTTAGACCAGATAGTCTGCCCCAAGTGGCATTAGACTCCAGGACAAGGGGACATGAGAAGAAGCTGATAAAAGCCCGAGCTAGGTTGATGGTTAGATCGCACTTCTTCAGCAATAGGGTAGTGAACGGTTGGAACGGTCTGCCTGGTGGAATGATAGATCCGCAGACCGTCCAATCCTTCAAAGATGCCCTAGATTGCAAGTGGAACGAGATATTTCCTCGTAGTGGGCTTTGAGTATATGAACTAGATGGATGATGGGTAGCACTGTGGGCCTTCTGGAGTATATTTTAATAGACTTTTCGCTTATTACATGCTGTCTCAGTGGACGCTCATGATGCATAATGTCTCTCGCAGTTGATGTGCGAAGAGGTTTTCCGTTTCCCTCTCATTTTTGACGGGATTCGACGAAATAAACTCGGAAGTGGTGGGTGTATGACAGGGTATTAGCCATGTAGCTAAAAACGGTAATTCATAGAGAAGTGCATGGTCTCGGTTTAAAAATTCTTCTGCTGTGACCACGGAGAGACTAGGCTGGACAGACGGAGAAGAAGCAGTTCGCTTTGACCTGATTTAGGAAGGTGAGAGTTCAAAAACAGTTCACTTCTTGCGCGTCTTAAGTCAAAGGGGATACATATTGGGGAGTGAGAGGCCGACATGGTAAGGCAGGTGAGGCAGACCCCATAGTGCTATGGTGAGAGCCTCCGGACCCTTCCTATGATCTCACGATCCCGCACAAGACCAGAATGCACTATCTGCCTGCCGTACTCCAGAGAAGGATGGATAAAAATACCGAAAATTATGGGGATTTCATCCTTAGAGATGCACTGGAAGGACCTTCGAATCGTATTTGGGACTCGAAAGACAGACTTGTACGCAAGTTGGTGATGATGGGAGAAAGACAGGTTGCAATCTAACTATAAGCCGAGCGCCTTTTGTCGGTCTTCCCTAGGGAGTATGGTTGCTCCGTTAATGGAGTACGTATGACCAGTCCCTGCCGAAAGACATGCCCACACACTTGTCATCATTAACAGTGATGTTCTAGCTCTCGGACTGGCGTTTTGTCTCATCGACTGCAATTTGAATGTTTTCAAAGCTTGAACTCCAGGGGGCTACGTTGTCTGCATACATTGCAATGTTCACAGGAAGAGCTGCCGGAATATCGTTTATGTAGATCAGGAAAAGAAGAGGACTCAAGACCGACCCTTGTGGGATCCCAGTTTTTACTGGGGAGGGCTGGGACAAAACATTCTCCATCTTAACCACGAAGGTGCGGTCGGTTGTAAAGCTGCGTAAGAGGGCCAGCAAGAAGCCTGTTATCTTGTACATTTGCAGCTTACGAAGAAGCGGAACATTGGGGACCTTGTCGGAGGCCTTAGAAAAATCGGTGAATACAGCGCGCGAAAACTGGCCATCATCCTAGGCTTTTGTCAGACTATCCATGACTGTGGGCATATTGGTTTTGCATGATCTGCCAGGAAGAAACCCCTTGTTAAGGCGGGGAGGGGATTCTACTTCTATGCAGATTGGAAAGAGCAGCACTCTTAGGAATTCGCTCCAAAATTTTGCTTGTGATGCCACCCAAAATTATGGGCTTGTAACTGGAAGCAACATGTCTACTACCCTTCTTGTAGATGGGCGCAATGACTGCTTTATTCCAGCCGCTGGAGAAAACTCCATCGTCAACCAGTCGCTGAGAGACAGATGCACAAGAGGCAGCTGATATGTCTGCCGTTTCCTTGAGAATACGGGGGTGGATTTAGTCAGGACTTATGGAGCAATATTGGTTGAGTCGACGGAATATGTTTGCAACTGAGCAAATGGGAATAGTGATATGGCTAAGGGTAGTTACCAAAGATATCGGATGCATGGCGGAGTGTGATGCTATCAGTATGGGGCTAAAAACTGTGAGAAAGTGTGAGCTGAAAACCTCCGCTACCTGTATGAGGGAAGTGATTAGGGATGTAACAGCCGGTCGTGGAAAATCCCCCCTTTTTCCCTCGCGATTCAGTGTTTTTTCCCAACATCACTCATTTCCATACACTATTGACTTGTCTTTACGAACTGGTTGTTTTTCTGGACCAATTGTTGTTTGTTCGCGCCCAGAGCGCTATTTTGGCACATCCTTGTTCAGGACCTGCGTGACGCACGTGCTGTCTGCTCACACGCTGCTATTCGGTTTCTCGTTGTTGAGACTTTGTGATCGTATTATTGAGGTTTGTATATTGTTTACGTCATTGTTTATTGTAATAATCTAGTATCGTAGAATTATCACGGATAATCGCCTTCTGATTTCGGGATCCGTTGCGAATTTGGCTACGCATTGCTCAAACGTTCGTAACAATACTCAATAGATCTATTTGGAACGAGGAAAATTCACGCAAAATGCCAAGGAAAGGATCAAAAGCAGTCGAAGCCGGACAGGAAGTAATACGGCAAGTCTCTGGGGAGGTTTTGGGTACATATGATTCTTTAGTTAATGCTAGGTCGCCTAGTCCTGTCAGTGCTAGCTCATGTGTTATTGAAAGCAATATTGATCGTAAGGATGTTGATTTATATAAGCTGAGAATAATAGAACTAGAGCAACAGTTACTTTCGGCTAGACTACAGGCGCAGGAAGCAGAGAAGTGTACACAGAAACAGCGAGAGTATAGGACCAGTGACTTCGACACTTCCGATAGGTTAGAGTGCAACAAGGTAGGGAACCCCACGCAGGTCGCCGACTACAAACCACCATCGATCGATCTGCCTAGAGTGGAGTTAACGGTTTTCGACGGACGAGCTGAGCAATATTGCAAGTTCGTCAAACAGTTCGAGACGTTCGTTGAAAACAAGGTAACCGACCCTGGGCAAAGGCTTCTTTACCTTACTCACTACTGCCGAGGCCGAGCGCGAGAAGCTATCGACGGATGCACCATGCTCGATCCAGAACAAGGCTACACAAGGGCAAGAAAGATTCTGAGGGACTTGTTTGGCCAACCTTTCAAAGTAGCCCGTAACCTAATAGAGGGCGTGATGGCAGAGGCAAAGAGAACCAAGGGCGACGTCTACACCATGGCCGACCTGGTGATCAAGATGCAGAACTGCTCAATAGCCCTCGACCATTTAGGTTACAGAGCTGACCTAGACGCCATGCACACTTTGGAAGGCATAGTCCGTCACCTCTCTCCCGAACTACAGGGTCGGTGGGCGGAAGAAGCTGAACGGATAAGCCGAGGCGACAGAGAAGCCAACTTCGAAGACCTGACTGAATACTTAGACAGGCAAACGAAGATAGCTGACAGCAGATTCGGCCGACTCATCCGGGACAGCAACCGAGCAAACAAGCCCGGTACTAGCCAAGTCCAAACCCCTGTACGGGAACATCCAAAGTACCAGCCTTGGACCAACACACACGTCATTTCACGAGATGCTACGGCGAAACCAAATTGCAGATCCTGTGGTACTAGCCATGGCCTACCAGAATGCCCCAAGTTCGGCAATGCCACAATAGACGAACGGTGGGGAATGGCGAGGATGGCAGGGGCATGTTTCATCTGTCTCAACACCACGCACCGGGCAGCAGCCTGTAGAACAAGGAATCGATGTGGTTACGAGGGCTGCACGGGCAGACACCATCGGCTGCTGCATCAGGCGAGAATAACCATATCCGAGGCGAGTGCCAAGCCCAGCGTGATTTGTTCAACTTCACAATCTGCCAGTAAACCGGTACGTTTAGGCGTAGTGGCCGTGGGAGTAGTGACTCCGACTGGGATAGTCAAGGCGTTGGCTTTCGTTGATAGTGGATCCGACACCACTTTAGTGAAAGAGCGGTTTGCCGACAAACACCAACTGGCTAAAGGTGCGACGTCGTTAGCAGTGAGCACGGTGGGCGGAACACAGGTAATGACTGCCGGTAGATTAAGGCTGCAACTCATCTCTCTAGACACTTACGGGGAAATTGAACCAACGGAGGCATTCACGTTAGCGGATCTCCCCATGCGAGCACCAAGGTCGGTGAACGCAATCTTGACTCGATGGCCCCACCTGCAGGATGTAACCGTTGTAGACTGGGAAGATGATGAGGTGGATCTCCTCATCGGATGCGACGTGCCAGAGGCGCATTGGGTGCTTGACCAAAGAGTGGGCGACCGCCAGGCACCTGATGCCGTACGCACGGCTCTGGGATGGATGTTATACGGTCCAGTAGGGGTACGCGGTTCCGTGAATTACTTATCCGCCGAAACGGACCGCATAGAGTATCATCTGCAACGGCTTTATGAAAAGGAGTTTCATGACATTGGGGACGAAAGACCGACGTTGTCTCAAGAGGATCACTTCGCTCTACAAACGGTGCGGCAAGGCTCTAGAGGCCTCAAAAAACAGTTCGAGGTTCCCCTCCCATGGCGCACACCGGTCGACCCGTGGACTGACAACAGAAATTATGTTCTCCAACGATTACTACGACTAAAAGAACGCTTCATTCGAGACCAGAATCTGTGGGAACGATACGCGGATTTGATGAAGCGAAACGCGGACCTCGGTTACGTTGAAAGGGTGCCTGTTAACACCGACAGCAAAAGGGGTATCTGGTATCTGCCTCACCATCCGGTTATCAACCCCAAGAAACCCAATAAACTGCGCGTGGTTTTCGACTGTGCGGCCAAGTTCCAGGGCAAGTCGTTAAACGATCGCCTACTACAGGGGCCTGACTGGACCACACCACTGATCGATGTTCTGTGCCGTTTCAGAGTGGGTAAAGTGGCTTTGTCTGCTGACATTAGGGAAATGTTCCATCAGGTGAAGATTCCGGTAGGAGAACGAGATGCTTTGCGTTTCCTGTGGTGGGAAAGGAGCGACCGGGACAATGCAGTGGTGAATTATAGGATGACCGTCCACCCCTTCGGAGCCATATCGTCACCATTTTGTGCCAACTACGCCCTCCGAGAATCAGCGAACAAACATGGCGATCTGGTACATCGGACGGTGGTAGAAAGCGTCAGCAGGAACTTCTACGTCGACGACTACCTTGGGTCATTCGATGATGTGGAATCAGCTCTAGAGCAGTTCAGGGGTCTGACGAGATTGCTGGAAGAGGTTGGCTTCCATCTAACTAAATGGATGTCGAACGCTTCGGAAGTGCTGAAGGTCATCCCGTATCACGAAAAGGTCGAAAAGGTAAGAGATTTGGACGGCTCTCCACTTCCTATCGAGCGCACTTTAGGGATACAATGGGACGCGGAAACGGACGATTTTGTTTTCGAAATGAACGTTCCCGAGCTGCCAATAACCCGTCGTGGCATACTATCTGCCTTCTCAAGTTTGTTCGACCCGCTCGGTTTCGTCTCACCATGGCTGCTACCCGGAAAGATCTTGCTGCAGCGGCTGTGCCGTAAGAAAGTTGATTGGGACCAGTCACTGGACCGAGGGGACCGGTTGGACTGGGAAGATTTTTGAACACCTTGAAGAAATTAGGGGACATAAGAATACCACGATGTTTGACCCCTGGCCATACGACACGGACTGGAGAACTACATGCCTTTTCCGATGCATCCGAAGTCGGTTATGGAGCTTTGGTGTACGGACGATGGTGCGCAGGAGATGGACAATATACCACGAGGATCCTGTTCGCCAAAGCCCGCGTTGCTCCACTGAAGTCGGTCTCAATCCCACGCCTCGAACTCAGCGCAGCCGTGTTGGCAGTCAGGGTGGTGCAAGCTGTGAAGAGATGTTTCGATCTCTACATTTGGTCGGTGAGCTTCTGGACGGATTCAACGATAGTACTTTACTACATTAACAACGTACGGAGCCGGTTTAGTACTTTCGTTGCTAACCGGCTCACGATTATCCACGATGAATCGGCCACGCACCAGTGGAGTCATGTCAGGTCTGGCGATAATCCGGCCGACCTGTGCTCCCGAGGTGCGAACAACTTCAGGCAACTGGACACGTGGACGAGAGGGCCAAACTTCCTGCAATTGCCCAAACAGGACTGGCCCGTGTTCGAATTAAAACCCCCTACGGAATTGGAACTGGAGGTCAAAGGCGTAGTGATAGCAACCAACGTCGTCGAAGCGTCGCCCATTTTATCGCGACTGGTCAGGTTTTCTTCCTGGATGAAGACGCTTCGTTCGCTAGTTTGGTTAACCAGGTTCAAGATAAGTTTACTAGTCATGAAAGGGCTACGGCCCTCAGGTCGGATACCGGTCGGCCCGATAGGTCCCGATGAGCTACAAGCGGCAGAGTACGATATTTTCAGAATGATACAACGCGAGGCTTTCGCCCGAGAACTCGAGAGGGCGGAAGAAGTGGGGCTGACCAATGAAGACATGCCATCTCCAAGGGGCGAGCTGAAGCGTTTAAACCCCAAAATCATCAACGGACTGCTGCGGGTGGATGGTAGGCTGACCAACGCCCACCTGAACTTCGACACAAAGTACCCTATACTGCTGCCTGCGAGACAACCTGTAGTAGAGCTAATGATTCAACACGTCCACGCCGTGGAGGGACATGCCGGGGAAAGTCACGTGACGAGCGTCATCCGAAAGCGTCTTTGGTTGTTGAGAGGACGAGAGACTGTAAAACGCGTGATCCGACGGTGTGTGCAATGCAGGAGACGCAATGCCACAGCAGGCAAACAACTCATGGCCCCGCTACCAGAATGCAGGGTAACTACGGGCTGGTGGCCGTTCAGTGACACCGGGTTGGACTATTTCGGGCCCTTGTGGATCAAGTGCGGGAAAAGATTAGAAAAGCGATACGGATGTATCATGACGTGCATGAAATCACGTGCGGTGCACCTAGAAGTCGCACATTCGATGACGACCGATTCGTTTCTACGGGCCTTGCAAAGATTTATCAACCGAAGAGGCGTACCGGCCGACATATACTCAGATAATGGATCGAACTTTGTGGGCGCTCAACGGGAATTGCAGCGTTGGCACAAGAACATAAACAGGGACGAACTGCAGAATCGAACCGTGGCCTACGGCATACGCTGGCATTTCAACCCCCCACAGGCCAGTCACCGAGGCGGCATATGGGAACGCATGATCCGGTCCGCTAGACGGATATTGCTGTCAATCATGGAGCAGCAGCCGCCCGACGACGAGACGCTGAACACCGTCATGACTGAGGTGGAGAGAATCCTGAACAACCGCCCCCTGGTTCCAGTATCGAACGGCGACCCCACCCACCTGGCGCTCACCCCAAACGACTTATTGACGCTAAGGTCGAACGAGGGTTTCCAAGGGCCGGTAAACCTTCGTGGGAGCTACCTCCACGGGTGGAAGCAAGCGAACTATCTGGCCAAGGTCTTCTGGGGGCGATGGCTACGGGAGTACCTACCGGCTTTGCAGACTCGACAGAAGTGGATGGCCAAAACAAGACCATTCAAAGTTGGGGACGTGGTTATGATCGCCGACGAACGCGCACATTTCAGCGCTTGGTCTTTGGGAGTAGTTACGGAAACCATCAAAAGCACCGACGAAATGATAAGAACGGTGAAGGTGAAGACAGCTAACGGAGTGCTCATTCGTGACATACGCAGTATTAACCTACTCGAGAGCGAAGACGGAGGAGCTGATAACCCTGTGGCCTAGTAAACCTTTTTCACACCAGTAATCGAGGTGGATAAAGAAACACCATATATACCACACAATCTCCGTCAAACACGTTAAGGTGCTCGCGGTCCCTTCGTTGACATTACAGAAGGTTCTTTCCGATATGTGGTGATGAGTGCGATTCCATTATACATCCCGATACATACGCGCATGCACGACGCACTCTACATCCCGTAAACCCATCATACATGTGACAGTGTTCTTTGTTCGCCTTTTGTTGACGCTACCGAATGCCCCTTGCACATGTGGAAGTAGTGGAGCTCAGGTCACACATGCATGCTACATTTACTCGTTTTCTTGCCACGCGGTCTTTTGTTGACATTGCAGAAAGTCCTCCTTTGATGTGTAGTCATAACTGTGATTTCATTGTAACCCCGGCACACACACACACGCACGCACACACACACACACTCAAGCGCGTACATCCAGGACCGGACGGCCCCTTACGAGGACAACGTCTATGTGACCATTCACGCCCGCCATCGGTCATTTGGTCTTGTGGAAGATGTAGACTAGCCTCACGTCTATGTAGCCAATGGGTTAGGTGCGACCAGTAGTAGAACGTCGACGACGAGCATTAGACGCGCGCACTGACAGCAGGGCCTAGGCAGGTAGGAAGAATCAGTACCTTTATACCGAACCTGTGACTCTGCTAAGGATCCAGGAGGATTTTGGTGGGCGGTGTAACAGCCGGTCGTGGAAAATCCCCCTTTTTCCCTCGCGATTCAGTGTTTTTCCTAACATCACTCATTTCCATACACTATTGACTTGTCTTTACGAACTGGTTGTTTTTCTGGACCAATTGTTGTTTGTTCGCGCCCAGAGCGCTATTTTGGCACATCCTTGTTCAGGACCTGCGTGACGCACGTGCTGTCTGCTCACACGCTGCTATTCGGTTTCTCGTTGTTGAGACTTTGTGATCGTATTATTGAGGTTTGTATATTGTTTACGTCATTGTTTATTGTAATAATCTAGTATCGTAGAATTATCACGGATAATCGCCTTCTGATTTCGGGATCCGTTGCGAATTTGGCTACGCATTGCTCAAACGTTCGTAACAAGGGATCCGGCATTATCTTTGAGACCGAGTGGCGTCGGAGCTGTGCCCCTTAGATGGTGCATGTACTGAAAGAGAAATACCTTATTGGCCAGTGCTCGAACAAGTACAGGTTGTCGGGCTGCATTTTGATAAGACCTGATCTTGTCTTTGCGTTTTTTAATGATAATCGTGAAGTCTTCTGCATCGCAGGCAAAACCTGATGCATCTTATCTAGCAAAGAGGCGTGTGCGTTTGTCTGAAACCGGGCAATGGAAGCGCCGCTTACCGGTGTGTGGAAGACTACTTTTGGGGACAAGTAGCCTATCAGCTAAGGAGATAAACTCTTCTGCAGAGCTACCTGCGTTAGCTGAGTTTATCTAACAGCAAGTAGATGTCAAACTTGGCCAAAATTGATCCTTTTGAAGGATCTCAAAATTGTTATTTCTGAGGGACGAGGAGGCCACTTTACTATATAATCTGACCCAATGAAAATATGATCACAATTTCCGAGAGGTGGCAAGTACTGCAACACATCTATCCGGAACCATTCATTGGTGATGGCCAGGTCTACAAGGGATGGGGCTTGTCGTATCTTCTACTTTCTGTGCCTATCAGTTCTTGAGTGCGAGATCTAGGAGGGATTTGCCAAAGGTGACATCAGGGGCATTAGCTCTTTGCCAGCCGACACTGGGTGAGTTGAACTCACGAGTGACTAACAGGTTGGGGAATCCTGTGAAGCCTTCCAGGGAGCCTAATAAGTCCATGAGACCCAGTCTATCGGTTGAATAGCGTGCATGAGAGCGATAGACTACACCAAGCAGTAGGATGTCTGTCCTAGAGAGTGCAAACACAATCAATACGCGAAAAGGTGGGAGTTGTTATTATGGTGGGAGGAGGGATAGAGATATCTTAGTATATGTCACCCCGCCTGCAGGACCTCAGCTGGTGTCCTGCCTTACTGTGAAGTCTCCCGGAATGGAAATTTTGGTATCAGGCATATCAGGACTGGGCCAGGTTTCTGTGAAAGCCATGATCTGAGGCTCCTTATCCACCGCAAGCTGCCGAAGATCCGGGATCTTATTCAACAAAGTCAGGCAACTGCTGCAAATACACTTGAGCACATGTTGAGGAGTGGCTGCAGAACCGCCAGAGACAACTGATTTTGGGATTAAAGAAGGAGAAGGAGGGAGAACTGGGGGGGGGGAAGGGAGGTCCTGAGGGAGTCATGAGCTGAGGATATTTGGGGGCTAGAGGATACACAAACTGGTAGGTTTTGACGTCTGGTAACCTGGGAGGTATCGTACCAGGCGGACGGTCTTCATCCTTCAGTCTCCGAAAAGGATGGGCTGCTTTTTTGGCTTATCTTTGTGAGCGCTGCGCGATTCACTACTCTGAGTCTTCTTGTTCGTGGTCCTATCCCGCATGACCGCACCAGAAGACTTTTCTGGCGCGTTACTTCTGCACCGCATCCTTCAGCAGAAACAGGTTGCAGGTTTGTGTCTGGGCTCGAAGATGGGTGAGTCTCGTCCGTTATTACGGTCTTAACAGCAATGTTTGGGTCTGGGGTACCTTTTGCAGGCGTCAGGTATTTACTACCACCAGGCCTTCTACTGGGGGTACTTTCCGTGATGGGGGATGGGGTGAGTAGGGAGGTATCGATTGGTGGACATGGGGCTCGATCCTCAAGAAGTTACCTGGAAGGCGGGCAACATTCTGGGCTAAAGATCGGTTTCTTATGGGGTTTCTGGCTCAGACCTCTCACTGCGGAACCTTAGGTGAAGTGGCTTGCCAATGGATATTCCCCTCAGCCCTTTTATTTTCTGCTTGAGCATTGCGGCTGAGATAACAATTCATTTGGCGGCCTCTGTGGAGCCTACTTCAAGTAAAATAACGTGTACCCGTTTAGCGCGTTTGGTTACCAGCCAAGTGGACCGGCTTTTAAATGGGAGAGGGAGCTTAAGGCAGTTAACCGTCTGGGCATAGGTGTCCCGAGGGTGGTCCTAGTTGAGAAGGAGGCCCCAAAGGATGACTTGCTTGGAGCACTTCTCAGTGCCTTGCAAAATCTTGGTGGCTTCAAAGATTTGCTGCTCGAATACTTTGCACACCTGATCTGCTGCCTGGGGTGCTGGGAGGGGTCTGATAACCAAGCTCCTCAGGCTGGTTAACTCAGCCTCAATAATGGTGACAATGGCCTTTAGCTTAAATATCTCCGCAACCTTACTTAGGACTACATATTTTAGTGTATCCGTTGACACAGCTTTATGAAGGACCGTCTCGTCCGGATTTAGGAATGAGACATTGGCCACAGGGGGGAATCAAAAGGCATCTTGTGAAAGTAGCCTCGACTGGGGAAGTGGCTATATCAATGGTGGGGGGAATTGACGTTATTCAGGACTAAATCAGTCTAGATAAAGGTGGGCTTAAGTGGGCATTGTAAGATTTGTGTGTTCCAAACATTTCTAAAAACGACTAGACTCACCGAGGGAGACAACCGCACCGCCGTTGTAACGCAGTTGCAGAGGGCTGGTAGTAGCCGGGACCAATCGGGCGTCCAGATTCCTTCCGGTGGTATGCGCAGAGGTAGGCACTCACTACCTTGACTTCGTTAGTTCCTTCCAGCTTTATTACACGAGTGCATTTTTTCCTCCGCCTGCTGAAAAAGCAGTAAAATAAGCGCTCTTCTCAACATCCAGGTGAGAGACAACCACGACGTTGGCTTTCCATCGAATTTAGTGCCTCAGGTCGTAGGCCCGGACACAGGATACTCAAAAGCTTGGTGTAAACCACAATTTCTTCCTACTTCTCAGTATTCTATTCCTGTGAATAACTCATCCCACTTGGCATCTAGCATCATTTTGAAGTGCCTCACACATCGTGCGCTGGCCATTTCCCTCGTTAATCTATTGCACATTTCTTTACTGCCATACTGCTGAAGAAGTTCACTGGCACTTTAAGCCTAGAAGGGGGTTTCCACAGTTTTGTACTATTTCTTCTCGTTCTGTGATCAGTGGGCTGTTCAAACAAATCCGACTAACTTAAACCCGAGAAACCCTCCAGGATTTCGAAAGCTCCCCTGAGGTCTTCTCTGAGTCTTCTTTTCCTAAGTGAGATAAGTCCCGTATTCTGCGGTCGTTGCTCATATGATTTCCCCTGCTGCACCTCAAAAATAAGGGTGGCTAGTGGCTGGGCCTTTTCTAGGAGGGCTGCATCTTTTTTCAAAAGGGTGCTCAAGCCTGCACACAATGTTCTACGAGTGTTCTCACTACCACCTCTTACGTAGGTATGAACACTCCCACCGATCGGTAAGAGAGTGCCAAGAGCAGTCGAAAGAGCCCACCTCTTGCCTCGTGAGCAGCCGGCTTGTGCTGTTCAGCACTCTTGAAGTCGGCAGACTTTCGGACACCTAAGTACTTTGCTGACTGTCTCCTTAGCTGAGAAAGGTCCATTTTCCCCCTTGACCTTTGCGCCCACTGAAGCTCTGGTTAGCAGATGGCTGTTGTTTTCTTTTAAGAGTATATCCCGCTTGTTTGCGCAGCTAACTGCATGTATCTGTTCCCTCGCTAGTTCACCACGGTCTCCTGGTCCAACAGCCTTTACATCGCCTGCTAAAAATTAAACAAGGCAGGGATCATCTTTCCACCAAATCATTTAAGTAATGAAGAAAATGTAGTGGGCCTAGAACTGACCCTTGAGGTACCCCGTTGGCTACCTCAGCTGAATTTGACCCGCAGGTTCCTACTGTGACATAAAATGTACTGTTTGTTGGGAAGGCTTATATCCACTTGTGCTCCTGCCCTTTTATCCCAAACGTCTAGAACTTTCTCATCTATAGACAACGGTTAACTGAGTCAAAGGCCTCGCCAAGGTCTAGGCGGCAAACTTCAACCATCATGCCCTAGTTGAGCTCGTTTTAGACTTCGACTAAGAATACTATTAGGTTCGGGAGACAGGATTTACCCCTCAAAAACACTTGCTGTGCCCTACAGAGCAACTTCTGGCTCAGTAGATGTTCACACATATGTTCCTTCACCAGTCGCTCTAGACACTTTCAGAGACTGCATGCGAGGCTCACTGGACGGTAGTTTTCTTTATCTGAGGGTGACCCTGTACTGTGGGTGGCCGAAACTGTAGCTAACTTCGACCCCAAAGGTAATACCTCTTGGCCAAGTGTGGAGCTGTATAGACGACTGATATGTCCTCTGCTCATGGCAGCAAATCGCTGTATGATAGCTGGGTGTACACCACCAGGGCCCGTCGACCTGTGTATGCTGTCCTTCTAATAACCCTTCTCTCTTCCGTCCACAATTTGCAGGGTGGGAAGGATAGGAGCAACTACTTGCATTTCCGTCGATGTCTGTTGCCCCTCACCACGTCTGTGCGCGTCCTCGAAGTTTAGCCCGAAGGCACCTGCTCTGCTCTGACCATCACATATTTCTCCTCCATTCCTCAAGACCAGAAGCCTCACTCCACTCCTAGGCGAGGCCTTTGACTGAACATAGCTAAGGTGACCTTTTGAGTTTTGTTTGACTTTTCTGTCCAGTGTCAGTTCAAAAGTCAACTTTGGCAAACTTATGATTTTTACGGCTGAGTTTCTATCCTCCCTGTACCGAAACCAGGTTCCTCATCTACTAGTGGCCAGCTCTCGTCTCTCTTTTTTATGCTCATCGAACCGCAGGCACCCACAAAGCTGGCCTGCCTTGGATTCTGCACTTTTGGAGTGGGGTGAGGCTGTCATGCAACTCAGGAAGGTTGCCCTTAATCATCTACCGCATTTCCCCAATTCCAGCTTCCTCATCATTTGTCCCCCAGTCTAGTTCTGCAGCACTAGTTCTGAGTTCCCCGTGTTTTTCCTCCCAAAGTTTCTACATAATTCCTTTAGGCCTTTCGCATGCCTGAGACAGAGGAAGAAGTTGATGGTGACATGATAAGTCTCGCCAAAAGATGTCAGCAAATCTAACCCGTCTATGTCATTTTCATGCCTAGCGTTCACTTAGTCAAGGAGCTAAGGCTGCTCTCCCGATCTGTACTTTGTATCTCCTCTAATACGCTGAACCAGAGCTCTGCTCTGCACCCATTCAACGAAGCCTTCCTCCTCTCTGTCCGAGATGCCGCTTCCTGTTGTTTGATTCAATTCGGGCAGGTGAAAGTCTCCTACTATTAGAAGTTCGCTCGCTAATGCCTGGAGCTTTCGCAGTGCACCCATCAATCTTCCACCCCCGTCCAACGTTGAATTTGGGCTTCTGTGTACGCATGCTACAGCTGTCTCTTTGTTTCGCAATCTTACGATGGTAGCACTGACTGCTTCTGTGGTGAACAGCACTTGGTCATGAGCGACAGTTAGGTTTTCTGTTGCCTTTGACAACGAACGGCCTTTTCCAGCTTTCATCGATAAATCATACTCGTATGCTCAATCGAGGACGGTTCCTATGTCTCTGCCAAATTCGACCCCACCCTCAGATCCGACAACTTTTAGATCACCCGCAAAGGCGGAATCAGGTGAATGAAGGGCGGATGCCAGGTAGTTAATTAACAGCAAGAACAGCTTCAGGCCCAGGACGGATCCCAGGGGTACACCACCTACAACTTTAACATAAATGGAGCATCTACCCCCGCCTCTGAAGCGAAACGTCCTGTGAAAAAGGAATTCCGCCAGCCACTTATACACTGACCCACCTATCCTAAAAGTCTCCATCTTTCACAGCAAAAGACGATGGTTATCGGAGTCGAAAGCTTCGCTAAAGTCACGGCAACATACTCTCGAATTGAATATCTTCATCCAGCCGTCAAGCCACCTCATCTGGGAGCACAAGACGTCGACCGGACAAAATCCATCTGTTAGAAGTCCATGATGAGCTGGGCTTGGCACGGAGTGCTCCAGTAAATGCCGGCTAACCCGCGCGCGAATTAGCTCAAGAACTTGGCACAGGATGCTAATTAGGCTTACCGGCCTGTAGTCTTCCGTTGCCGGCTCAGGCCCACTCTTAAACGTCGCCACGGCGGCCGCAATTTTTCAGTCATAAGTCAGCCTGATCTGGTTCAACTTGGGCCAACACAGCTTGCATACCGATGGAAATATGCTATCCACCAACGGCTTGATGGTAGCCGGGTGGGTGCCATCTGGATATGCTGACTCGTGGCTGTTTAACTCCAGTAATTACTTGGGCACGACTTCCGCTGAGAGATCTAGTTCCTTTAACTACGAAGGACGATTCACCAGAGCCAGATCGACTCGCGCCCCACTATGTACCCCAAGCACACTGCCGAAGTATTCACCCAGGGCGTCTGCATTGTCCCGGGTCATCAGTGGTGATGCTGCAATACCTGTGGGCAGTGTCCACTGCATCCTTTTTCGAGCTTTTAGACTGCACATAGATATAGAACTTTTCGGCTCCTGTCCTGCGCATTGAACCAACCTGAGCCACAATTCTCGTTTAGATATTCGCAGCAGGCTCATGGCCTCCTTTCTAGGCTTTGTGTTGCAGGTCCAGGCTACCCGACTGCCGGAAGCTTTGTAAAGGTTCCAGCTGCGGTTTCTGCGTTTGATGTACAAGGCTATTACAGCCTTCTACCACACTGGTTCGTTCTTCCACTCCCTCGTTTCAAAGGTGCGAAACCTTCCTGAAGGGCAGTCAGGGGTCCCTTCGTGACGTGCTATCGCTCCTCAGAAGCGGCCTCATCTACCATGTGTCCCGCGTCATTCCCATTGCTCTATTGCTAAATTTATCTATATCCATACTACAGCAACCCCCAACCAGACTTGAAGGTACCTCAGACTGCTGTGTGCGTAGGGTGATTCGGACACAGAAGTGATCCCTCTTGCCCAGCGGCGCAGAGTACTGCGGTTCGAATACATCGTTGGGGAGATTTGTTATCGCTATATCAGGCAGGGACGGAAACCATCCAAACCTCAATCTGATATCTTCCCCAATACGCTGGTGCAACGCGTTCGCTTGCAGCCGCTCTACGTAGGTCTCCTCGTTCGATCCCTGCACGCAGACTTCAACGGTCCGGTCTTTATGCGGGAGGCTGAGGTCGCCTCTAATGGGGGTCCTTTGTGCTTCCTAACCTAGCTCAGTCTGGGCCCGCAGTAAGTGAAAGTCCCTATCGCGGTGAGTACTTGGAGCCTTGTGGACGCAGACAACGTTAGCTCTTCTGCCTGTAAGGGTGATCGTCACTGCAAACGACTGGACGATACGAGTGAACTTCTTGGTCTGAGGCTCAAGAAGGTTTGTACCTGGCTTAATGAGGGTGGCTGCCCCTCCGCCAAGGCAATCTTTTCTCTTTCCTGCTATAGATTGCAAGGCCGGTACATATTAGTTCCGGCTTATGCTCCTCTTTGGGGTGCCGTGTTTCCGTGAAGGCAGGTATAGACCCGATGTGCCCTCTAGCGGCTTTACATAGTTCCATACATTTGCTCCTAATGCTTCAGGAGTTGGTATACAAAACTACCACGTTTTCCCCCTAGCTTGGGTGTCTGTTATGAGGTACACCCGCCTGGCTCTCAGAAGCAAAGCTCGAGACGACAGCAGGGTCTTGCGTCGACCATTGTAACAGCCGGTCGTGGAAAATCCCCCCTTTTTCCCTCGCGATTCAGTGTTTTTCCTAACATCACTCATTTGCCTACACTATTGACTTGTCTTTACGAATTGGTTGTTTTTCTGGTCGAATTGTTGTTTGTTCGCGCCCAGAGCGCTACTTTGACACATCCCTGTTCAGGACCTGCGTGACGCACGTGCTGTTTGCTCACACGCTGCTATTCGGTTTCTCGTTGTTGAGTCCTTGTGATCGTATTATTGGGGTTTGTATATTTTTTATGTCATTGTTCATGTAATAATCTAGTATCGTAGAATATCACGGATAATCGTCTTTTGATTTCGGGATCCGTTGCGAATTTGGCTACGCATTGCTCAAACGTTCGTCCGGCACATATTAGTTCCGGCTTATGCTCCTCTTTGGGGTGCCGTGTTTCCGTGAAGGCAGGTATAGACCCGATGTGCCCTCTAGCGGCTTTACATAGTTCCATACATTTGCTCCTAATGCTTCAGGAGTTGGTATACAAAACTACCACGTTTTCCCCCTAGCTTGGGTGTCTGTTATGAGGTACACTCGCCTGGCTCTCAGAAGCAAAGCTCGAGACGACAGCAGGGTCTTGCGTCGACCATCCCTACTGGTGTGCTTGACGACGGCTGACGATCTAAGACTTCCGATCACTCCCAATACATTCCTGTGGGAGTTTCCACAACATCCAAACTGTCAAGGGTCGCGGTATCCTCCACCTTCCGACAGTACTGCCAATTTTTATCCTCCAGCACGTATTCGGTCACAAATTTTTCCGATCACTTAAGCAGCTTGTTTAACACTGTCAGGACTGAGGCCCGAGGGCAAAGTACGGTATCTTGCTGTACTTGGGAGCTCCTCACCAGTTCCCTGGCTGGTCAAGCCAAGTTTCCACCCAGTGCCGGACCACCACGCCTTAATCTACGCAAGTCTGGAGCAACCTGATATCTACCCTTGGTGGTGTGAGCCACCACTGTTGCTCTAGCAATCAGTCTATCTCGTGTGGGCTCATCAGCGAACTCTGCTTGTGTTGGTGTCACATGATGGCCGCCTTTGTTATAAAGTAGTGACTTCCTTGTCCTCGTTAGGTACACCCTTCTTAGAGTTGTAGAGTACAGAACCCCTGCCAGTCGCAGCAAGTCATAGACTCTCCTTCTATCCAAGTCCCCCTGGCTTTTGGCTCCCTCAACAAGGGTTCCTCCTGGTTTTGTATCAAGAGCCTACTGTTTGAAGCCCTTTCCACTGATTGGACTTGCCTTTACAGAGCCTACGATTTGTCTTCTAATGCCATCAGCCCAGGATCATCCGCCGTAGCTGGCCCACGCTTCACTTTATTACACTTAGTCGTCTCTTTGTACTGTCTTGCACCTCCGGGCTCTTGTTCAGTCCACGTGCCCTCGTTTGCCTGCTTCAAGGGAGTTGAGGCAACGACCGCAGAGCAAACTCTTGGAACTCGCCTTCTGGCTTCAGTGACGGCCCCTTATGTTTGCCTGTCACTTTCGCAAACTAATTCATGTTACTTGACTGCGGTGTTTTGGGGCTCACGCCTGCTGTACTACCTGGAAGGCACTGGCCCCGCTCTAGGGCCTGCCTTCTGAAGGGCAGGCCGGCCGCCTTTTGCAAGAAACACGAACCTACCCAGCCCATGGGTTCTGCTTACAAATGGTATAAGTGTCCCTTGATATCCCCGAACATGTTTGATGAGCCCACCTCTTGCACCCCTCGCACTCGATACGATTACCTACACGTTTCCGCACTTGGACGGGAGACACGGGTCAGAAACACGTGGGATTTTTAAGGACTCAGAACTCGAGGGGCAAGGAAGCCGAAGCACTCTTCGACCAAACGCAAAAATCTTTGCGACTTGCGAGTAAAACCCATTGACGCAAATGCACGTAATCTCCAAGCCGGAAGGGACCGTTTCACGAAACCATTGAATACCACCCGGCTGTGTTGCCAAGACGATGAAAAAGTCCTCCTAATAAAGAACTTTTCAGATGCGATTCAGGCAAGCTCAGTAATGCCAAGTAGCCTGAGTCATTTCACAAAACTTTTCAAAAATTAAATTTAAAAGCTAGATAACCGAGAATTCAAACATCGCGATACGCGCCGGTTCAGTTAAGTTCAATTCGCACAGGAGTTTTTGTGGCTAGAGCCAATCAAGTGTCAGGCAGTTGTGTTGTCGGTGCTTTTTCTTAGCTCCCAACACTGCATGGGTTTTGCTCTTCCTGAAGGACAGAAATTTTGTGTATTATCAGCTCTGGCAGAGAAGAGGGAGGCTTTGAGTAAACAGTATCTGGTCCCTTAACTACCTTAAATTAATTCGGGGTAAACTGCCTCTCAGCACCGGTCTACTGCTTCCTTAAAAGACCTTACTACTGCGATATTTACGACCTCCTTCGGGAGCCAGTTCCAATAAAGTCTCAGTCCGCCTCAGGAGGAATTCGCTGCAATTGGGAGCATTCATTGCTTGCTTTGCTATCCAAAGCTATGCCCCTTTGTGTTTCTCTCTGGAAAGGGAAAGGAAATGTGTCCTCGAATAATGCCCTATGGTCCCCCTATTACCTTGAGGGTTTCTATCAGGTCCTGGCCAATGTACCTCCCTTCCGTCGAGAAGAGATTCAGATCTCGTATCATCTCTGTGCAACCAATCCCCCTTTACCCGGCCGCAATTCCTTTGGCCAACCCTTGCACCTTCTGCAGACGGTCTAAACCCCTCCGGTAATATGGTGCCCAGGCTTGCTTGCAGTACTTCAGATGCGGCCTAAATGTGGCTTGGTAGATCGGAATGCAAACCTCCTGCCCTCCACATGATATACCGGGCTCGACTCGAAATATTTCTCACCTGACCATATTTGCTGCTGCGATGCGCTGTTTCGAAGGCCAGAAACTGTTGTCCAGCACTACGTCCAGGTCTTTGACCTGAGCGACTACTTGCAAAGATCCCGCAATACTCCCGCCGGCTACTATGTTTGTGGCCAGGCGTTCGAGATTATCGATATTCTGCTGAAGACCCCACCTGTTCGACGAGTCTTGTACGGCTAACACGCCGAGTTCTATATCTATCTCGGTTATCCTAATTTCACCCGCAAACATAAATGTGGAGTTAGTAGGTTCACTTGCTAGATCGGTGATGAAGATGGGGAAGACCAATGGTCCGAGCACCGAACCCTGTCGCGTCGCGCTATTTACACCTTCCGATTTCTGGTCACGACCACCCTCGTTAACACCAAACGTTTACCCTGCTATGAAGCTCATTGCTTATTGCACTGCCTTTTCAACAGTTATCATAGACTGCAGTCTGACATCCAGAAACCCACCGTCCACAGCATCTAAAGCCTCATTGAAATCCAAGTGACAGACCTCAATCAACTTTCCCCCCGTCAGGGCACTTGGTTACCTCATCAGGGAATAGCAAATGATTCGTGAGGCAAGATCACCTTGACACAAACCCATGCTGTGCAATTTATGTGAGGTTAAGCTGAGTGAAATTCCTGGAGGCGGGCTTCCTGAACATTCGCTTCAAGCTTGTAAACAATAATGAAGTAAAGCTAACCGGTCGGTAGTTCTTGGACTTTGCCGGGGTCCGGTCTTTTATATTCCCACCACCATTGCCTTCCTCCAATCTCTCGGCGTATTCCCCTCTGTAGGTGTTGTTTCATGCAGCTGCGCAGCCGGAGCCTTCAAAGCCTCCACCGGAGGCCGGATGACGGCTGGGTGAATTTCATTTGGTCGTACGGCTTCATCCCTAATCAAAAGTAGCGGCTACATTTACAACTCTTTCCCATCTAAACCAACTTCAAATATCCGAGGAGCTTGTGCTTCCTCCGTTCTTTCTCCCACTTTATTCGCCGGTCGGTATATGCCCTTGGAGAATGAGAAGAGCCCTTAAGCGGCACAGAGTGACATTCAGCCGTTACTTGGTGGTCCCCAGGGGGAAGTCAGACAGAGCTTCCCTAAAGTTACAGAACGTCAATTAATTTCACACCAGCAATATTTATTCGATCGTAAGTTTACCAGAGTTTCAAAACTCTACTTCTATCGGTTAATTCTGAGGTCTGTCTTAAAAACCATGTCGAGTAAAACTGTGAATTTCAGTTTTATTTGAGACGCATTTTCTTATTTATTACACAAAGATGGTAATGAGCAACAATCTGCTCTTGGTTGTGGCACATACTTTACACGTATATGCAATGAAAATATGGCGGCTTCGGTTGCTTCAACCCAAGGCCGACGGTTACCCGAGTGTCCCTTCACTGTGTCGAACAAAGACACTCAGGTAAAGGTCAGGAGACTTTCAGGTTTGCTCTAGGTGACGGCTGAGCTGCCTGGACTTGCCGGCCTTTTCTTCATCGCTGAGAGATAGTCAGCCTTGTGATCCTTCTAGAGTTGCCACAATCACTCTCATACGTTTTTAGAATCGAACTTATGCATAGAAATGCTTCGGATTTGGGCGGGCTGATGCAGCTAACCCGCGCACAGAAAAATGTTTCTCCAATCGTGGGATAGTTTGATCTCTATTTTCTGCCTCTTTATACTTACTTCATGCTAGCCGAGTTTAACACAGCTTGTAGGCCGCCAGCCGATGCTTACAAATGATTGTTACCCCGCGGAATTTTGGCTCACTCTAAGCGGCCGACTTCTACTGCTAGCAACCCTCAAAGGTGCAAACCCTTCGCCAGCACGAGTAGCCTCAGCTTGATGGCCTTGCAAAATTCTTTTACCGAAGCTCATATGCGGCTTGGTTTCCACTGAATTTCCTCCGCTGCTTTCCTTTGTTCGTCTTTACCAAATTTCCCACAGCCCCAAAGTATTACCATCTCATTGGGCGCTTCGCCCAACCTAAGCTCACCCCTAGGGCCACTTGTTCACTCCTGCCCAGCTGATCTTCCAACCTAAGTTCTTTACCGTCATGTTGGTGCCTAGTTATCGTTAAGTCGCGGAGGAACGAGCGTTGTTCTCCTCTATGCCCGTTAGTCTGAGCCGCATTTTGCGTCAGTGCGTGCTACTGAACCCATTGCAGAAAGTTGAGGCCGGTTGATCCCCCCGGAGCGACGGGTTAAGATCTCCTATAAGACTAACTAAGCCTGTGCAAGTAGGGCGCCTAGCATCCGCAAAAGCTCAACATCTTCCCCATATGTTGCTACGGCTGCCCAGTGAAGGTAGAAAAATTGGGCTGTCTTCATCCGAGTCTTGGTGAGGCAGGACCTGGCCTGCACATTACCAGACACTACGCTGAGTTGGGCCTCCCAGTAGCCCATGTTGGTCTGTGTTAGCAGAGCCAGTCCTTCCTGTTTTATTCCGTCTACTCCATCTCGTCTGAAAAACAGCGTAGCCTAGAAGTGACAGTGTAACCGTCCGGCCTTATCCAAGTTCTTGTCGACGCTGCAACCTCAGACCCGGTGACTCTAACCGTGACTCTCGCCGTTTTCCCTTGAGACAGCAGGCCTTCATTCACCCAAATGACGGTTCCCCGGTCAGCAGTACTGACACAATTGCAAATTTTACGGCTGGGGTACCCTCGGATGCTACCTCCGGGGCCATTCCCCTTCTTTTGTCCATGCTCTCCTGCAGAGCCGCATCTTGAATGTTAAATGAAGCGCTAGACTTCTTGACTGGGTCGCTATCACCCGTTGACTCAGTGCAAGGCTCGCCATGCATAGCGGAAGCTTGTTTCCTTTGGCTCGCCTTAGCAATGGCTGGATTGGTCCGGCAGCCGTCGCATCTCAGCTGGTTTCCCTGGCTTTCCCCTACTGCACCTCCATCTTCGCTGACCACACCGAGGTCGACTTCTGGGGCGACTCACGGAGGGTCGGAAGCTCCCCTGGCAGCTCTTTTTCACAATAACTGGGGTCGATTTCCTGTGAGCTACCTGCTTTTGGTTTTTTGGATTCCTTTGGCCCTGGCTCGTTGACCACCGGCGTCTGCCGCCACCTTGAGACCTACGTTAACCCTCAGGCCTTGGATGTTGACGTAGTGGCAGGGGATATCTCTGATTTTGCAATGTGAAGAGCCGGCGGCCTTAAATCAGTTGTACTCGTACTGAGCGAATCTATGGGGTCACCCTACTTGACAAATGCCGGACTATCAGGTGTCACCCTTAGAATCCCTCGAATGTTACCCTCAAACGCAACTGCTCTGGATAGCGGCATATCCCTCCAGCAGACACTGCAGAAAACAACAGAGAGGGTTAGCGGTGGCGCTGGTCGCGTCCCACGCCGTAGTCCTGTTCTATAGCATTTGACTGTCAGGGTCAGAGATAATCAGACGGTCCTGGAAGCCACAATCTCATGCCGAAGGTTGTCATTTCTTCCGACCCTATCGTCGCTTACGACCCTTCCACTGCGATTGTGGAGTGGAAGTCTCCTACTCCTGTCCGCCATGACCCCCGTGGCACGCTTGATGCTTGGCGCTTTATTGGCCAGACTTGCATGCTCCCCAAGTAATTCCATTTCCATCAAGAGGCCTTCTTACACGTTGCTGTAACAAACCACCCTCTGTTTTCTTTGTTTTTGGTTTAGGTTGCCCTTTCACCACCCTCCTGCTTTGCCAAGCACTTTTCCTTCTTTAAAAAATCTAGCAATCGAGTTTGCCTCCTGTGGTCCCCGTTCGGATCTTAGAGTTTAGTCCCCAGTTCCCAACTCTCTCCTCAGAGTGCGTGTGCCCTCTTTTGCAAACGTGAAGCAGCCGACGCAGGTCCACTTTGGAGGTGCATATATGACGTACAGATCGAAATTCCTCCCCACCGGGCTTGGAGCATTCTTAGTGATACCAACGGAAGCGCGGAGCTTACTGAACTGCCCCATCCTTCAGGAGGTCTCTACTTTCCTTCGCGCCTCAGCTCCGTGCCTGTAGTTTGTTAACTTTGTCGATGGTAATCGAATTGGTATAAAAAACCTTATCAGAAGCGAGTAGAACGGCAACGTTGGCCTTAAAAATGGTAAACTAGAAATAGCACTGCAAGAGGTGTCGCCTGACACCAGCTTTAACCGATATCTACAAAAAACCGAAAAGGAGCACTCAAAAGCATAAACATTGTTTGAAGTGAATGAGCTCTTCGAAGGGTATGTACCTCGTATTACTAATTATGATGCTTCACTTCTGGCGAAATAAGGTTTGTTTCTTCATTCAACAGAGCAAATACTTTTGTCTCCGAGAGGAATTGGAAAACATGAACGACGAGGCAACTCACAAGGTCTTCATTTCAGTTAGTTTGAGAATCCTGGCTTCCGGAGCGACAATACTGGCCACGGTCTAAAGAGCTTATTACGAGCCTTCTGTGCAGCACCGTTGCACAGGTCTGACCATTTAAAATCACTGTTCACATTAAACCCGATGTTTTTAGTCCTACTAACTGCCTTCACTGTGAACGGCCTCGGCTTTTAGACGACAGTTGGGATCACTGTCGTCCTTGACGACGGAGGCATTCGGTGGTAAGTCCTACTTGTGTGTCCAGATCAGGATGGTGGCTGTGTTCCTGCCTGGTTAGTTCCGGCCCCCGGGGTCCCACAAGTTTCAGGTCATCCACGAAAAAGAAACTGGAGGATTTAAGGCCGGTTGCTAGGTCGACAACGAGAAAATTTCAGGTCTAGGACGGATCCTCGAGGCACATCACTGGTGAAGTTCACTAAACTAGTGAACTTGTCCCCTTCCTCGACATGAAAGTCGTTAAGGGAAGGGAAACTGCCAGCCACCTATGTACTGGCTCGCCCATACCGAACATCAGGAAGGACGATGAATGACGGAGTCATATTCCTTGATAAGGTCAAGGAAACCGTGCTGTTCGAAAAGCCCGAAAAGACAGGACGCAATGAAATTGCTCTAACTAGGACCCAAGCAAACCAAAAGTAGCAAGAATGCCAGGGCTGTAGAATGGCACATCAATTGCATTGTGGCACCGGTTTGTTTAAAAGGCAAATGAGAGGAAACACTTGACTGGTTGCAAACTAATCAACAATAGTAAGCTTTTGCTGTACCTGTCCTTGGTCATCCTGATTGGCTGAAGCTGCTTAGCTTGTGCAGCCACGAGGCTGTACCTGGCCGTATCACATACGATGCCGGCCCCATAGCTACAGTAAAGTTCTTCGACCTGTTTGTTTTGATTTATTCTTCAAGTCATTTCTTCTTACACGCACAAGAGGTCGAACTGGCAGGATCCACTCTTTAATAATCCACTCTAAGCTAGGTTCGTCGTGGGGTTCTCCGGTAAATACTGAAAGATGTGAATGCGGATGATCTTTCGGACAAGACCATAAAGGATTGAAAACCTGCGTTGGTTAAAAACTCCGCACCCGCTTACATTCATATACTTTCTGGCAGATTTGAAACTGCTTTCTCTAACGTTATTCGTGCTAACGCCGTTTCCTTGGTCGCGAACCAACCCACGCCCGACGTATTTATTCTTTTCTTCCGTTTTGTCCATTCTTACTGAGATACCTCTGGTAACATTTGGTATGATAGTGAGCAGCGCTGGCTAAAGACAGTTCTGCTTCGTTACAATTCGGTTTCACATTCTCGCTGGCGTTGGTGGATCGGAGCCGTTCTTTTCGTTTGCGTAAGCTCTTGGCTGCCATGTTCAGACTGCAGTTTTTGGGGCATGAACAGGTGTGCAGTGCTTGAATAAGCCACGAAGCAGGTACTGTTTATTTGCTTTTTTGATCAACTGTTTATTCCGTACAGATTTGTGCCCCAATTTCGACTGTCCGTTTGCTAGATAGTGACTGAAGCTCGCTGGTGAGCGCACCATGGTTATTCACTTGTATTTTAACTCGCGAGTAGTACTGTGAAATTGGCAGAGAAATCATGTTTTCCATTTGGGACCTGCATCAGTTTGGACTGAGTCTTGCTTTGAGGCCCCAAAATGCTATGCAGAACGAGCAAAACTTGTGAGTCGATAAGTCGAGCACTAAATCGTTCATCAGACTTCATCCGAAGCGAAATGTGTGCGCTCTAATCGTTATATATGATGCTACTTGAGCTCACTGGTTCACTGTTACCTGCAGCGGACTTGAATACATCTTTGTGTATTGCCATCAGCCCGAGTCATTTTAACTCCTAGGCGGCCTGCCCTGATTGAAAGTGGACCAGCGCAGCTTACGCACGGAAGGATCCATCTGTCCATCAGGTTAAAATAATAGCAGGATGGATGCCATCTGGACGCACTAACATGGACTTTGATTGTTGTGGATACATGCTCCTGACCCCTTCCTCTATCGACCCGTTGTAAACTTCCAAAGTATCCGCACAGAGTGTCTGCTTTGTTCCAGTCATCAGTGGCAGAAAAATGTCCCTAATATGGAGTAGACCCATCCCGTCTCTCGTCGAGCTTCTGGACCGTGCATGGCTGTAGAATCCCTTCGGCCACGTTTCACGCACTTGGCTAATTTGAGCTCAAAGTCTCGCTTAGGAAGTCGCAGAAGACTCACTGTCTCACCCCTAAGCTTAATAAAGCGAGTCCAGTCGGGCTGACTGCCAGAAGCTTTGCAGAAGTTCCGGCCGCGGTTCTACGTTTGATGACCTTGGCTATCGCAGTCTTCCATCACACAGGTTTGCACTCCCAACTCCGTCGGCTCATTGGTGCACACTCGTTCATTTTGGAGGGAGGAGGGGCTTTCAAGCACCGTCTATTACACTTCAGCGTCTCTACAAAAGAACCTCCTCCACCTTATGCTACATCAGCCCCGTCGCCCCAGTGTAAAGCCTACCTATGTCCATACTACCAAATTTCCTAGGCAGTCTTGGAGCAATCTTGGGTTGCCGCGTGGATAGGGTAGTTTTGACATACGTGATTGCTCTTGCCCAGTGGTACACAAAATTGTAGTTCTGATACGTCGTTTGGAGGACCCGCTGTTGCGAGATCAAACAAAGATGGATCGCATCCAGACTTTAAGCCGACATTTTTCTTGTATGTCGGCGAACCGCGTTTACATTCATCCACTCCGAATAGCCCCCCCCCCGCCATCCCGCGTGCAAACATCTATTGTCCACTCAGTACGCGGTAGGTTGAAGTCGCTCACAGTGAGTGTTTTGTGCGGGTTTTTAAGGAGTTCAGCTACGGTCCGCGATAAGCTACCATCCTGGCCGCATTTTTTACTCGGTGCTCTGTAATTAAAGACAACGCCGATTACTCTAGAATTCCACTTGCCTCCTAATCAATTCCCACCTGAGTACTAACGGCTTCAAAACTTACGAGGACGATGTCATCCTCCGCTAGCTTACGTCGCTTCCAGTCTTTATTTTCTAGAGCCCCATCAACGACTACTCTCCCCGACATATCCAGTGGCATACCCATCACTGTTGGCGCGTTACCTCAGAAGCCGGGTGCGGATTTCTATCGTCTTTCTGGACCCTTCTCTGAAGCCGTTGTGGGTTCGTCCATGCTTCCTTCTGCTGACAGATCATCCTGCATCGCTCCCTATCCGTCCGAAACAATTGTTATCTTCCCTCGGTATTGCGAGTTATCTTTTACAGTCCTAGCTAGCAGCCTATTCCTGATATGCTTCACTATAGCCCATTTTTGCTAACAAAAAATTCCACGTTATCAATCTATGCAGTCCTTCGGGGAGACCGGATGAATGTCATCCACGAAGCACATTTTACCCCACTTGTATATGTCCTTCCTCGCCGCAGATTCTCGCATTAGTGGCTTTCCCTGATTTATTACAAGTAGCCGTCGACTGGGCGTCAACTGGATCCGCCTTCGTGGGTCCATCACTTGGACTTCTAGGGTCGGGTAACTAGGTTCTTCCGTCCTCAGGGTTATTTTCGCAGACTCATTATTTTGTCTCCGTTCTGACCCTCATTCTCCCTTGATTACTTTATCACGTGCAAGCCTGCGGCAGTTTGCCCTACATGGGAGAGGAGAGCTGCAACAAAGCAACGGTCTACACTGTCCCCACTCACTTCTTCGACTGTTCTGTCGGATGTTTCTAAGACACGTGTGCATAAACTTCATAGCGCATCATGCAACGACGTCTTATGCTCAGCATTTTTTCAGACCTTGAGAGAAATCCGAGCCTCATCCCGCTTGAAATGCTCTATATGGATCAAGTGAATCACATACGATGAAAATCCTTTCACGTTTTTTAAATGCTTTATGGGTATGACCTTATCCGACGGCACTTGGCCAACCACTTTTGTACAAAACACTGTTACATGTCCGTTTGTTCATCGGAGACACTCGAATTTGGCCTTGGAGCTCATTTGCCTTTACCGCTCGAAACACGAGAAGTTTAAACTCCGGGTTTCATTGGTAAATTCTCTTTGGTCGCGTGCTTGCGGTTTGTATATGTTAGCACTTCAGTGATTTATAATATGGTGCTTTAAAAAGAACGAATCAATCTTGTTCTGGTTTTAGGATCTGTGTAAATTTGCAGAGCTTTGCATCAATAGCTACCCAGTGACTTTCAGTTCACCCCTGCAGTTTCCTTGGGGATATAAAAAGATCTGTTCGTTCCAGACGTTCAGGCTACTTGGGGATACCATACCCACTATTACCAGAACAGCATTTGTGGGCCCCCCTTTTGTGCGAACGGCATTCATCATCTTCGGCCTCTTGCGTCACACACCCAGCAGGTTTAATCTCTGACAGAGCCGTTGGCAAAAGTTAACTGGCAGTTATAAACCAAAAGCTTCGTTGGCTACAGAAACGTTGGAGGTTGATAGAAAATCAAAATATACTCCGCTGAACCAAAAGAGTAAACAATATCTCAGTAGAGGGAACACACAATAGTCAAAAATGGTAGGGGAAAATTAGAATACTCAGAAAATAAATGGCTTGCCCCGGGGTTTCTCGTACACATCCGGTGGTGCAAACCAACCTTCCTTGTTCCAATCTTACTGGCACGAAAAGAGTAGAAAACTGAAATTCATCTGACATATTCAGTGAAGAAATTCGGAGAGACTTCAGGAAGATTGTCTCTAGATAATCGGAAACCCATCTGAAGTTCAAACGCCAACCAATGTACAGCTGCAAAGACCAACTATGGCGAGGAAAGTGGCGCGCTCTCTACCCCCCCCCCAACCAGTGGTGTGCTGGACGGGCGAATGCTACCTCGTTCGCTCCTAGGTACCCCCTCCAACTCCTTCCTATTATGACGACCTCCATCACCCCTATCTTCGGACTGAATGCTACCTAATGGCCTCTAATAGGTCCACCCTACGATGAACCGCGTGATTCACTGCTATTTGGACCAAACCTTTTTCAAAACTAAATATCCAGAAACCCAGTTGCTTAGTTATTTCAAAAGTAATTGTCAAATAGATAGACAATAAATTTAATAAACGGAGAGTATTATGTAAAGAATCATGACTGAGAATCCAAGTCCAAAACAAAGACCGGTCTTGCCTTCTCCTAATACATAAGCAGCTTACAATGCATCACAGATTCCCTTGCGTTGGTCGGTAACTTTTTCAAATTCCTTGCTTTATCTTGTAACCAACCTCCATTGGCGATGGCAATGAGAGATACACGACGAAGGTTATTGTCCACTGACGAATCGAAAATAGCCTCCCTTAATTAAAACGATGAGTATCAAAGTAAAAACTTACTAAACGACTTCTATTCCATTCCATGGAGGTAATTTTATTTCGATCTTCCAGCTCGTCCAAACTCGCCGGCGGAACAGCACCGTCCAATGGCTCTACTTTCGACAGTCTCTAGCACTTGGTACAAAACTTGGAACCAACGTGTTTGTGGTTGGGGTAGATAAAATACTGCATCCTTTACACGCTTGATTTCACCTGAAGCGTAATAAAACTCACGAACACCATCTTACTTTTAAAGGTACTGATCAGTTCTTCAGTGGTGGTTATTTCAGGATGACTGTCTGCACAGGTGGTTGGCCGGTTTGGATCTGTTAAGCACACATATAACATTTCATGTAAGACTTAATGAACAGTGGTCATGTCACAAGCGGTTTTAAGAGTGCCTGTTCCTAAGCCGCACATTCTGAATCTGAACAATAATGATAATAATAATAATAATGGTTTATTTCGGATAACCCGAGGCATGCTGTAACGCAAGATCAAATGGTACAATTGGAAGTAGAGTCCGAATTCTAAGAGGATGATTCAGGTATATGCACCCGATATTGTACAAAAGAAAGTATTTAAGTTACTCTTTAAAGCAGCGCCCGGCAAATTTGAACTCAAGGTCGGGTGGCCAGCTCGGCCAAGTCAGGGTGGAGCTGGTCGGAGGTAGTAGAATCTTCCTGAAATAGAACAAAAAGAGGGGTATGCAACGACAGAATCAAACAGAATTGACGAAAGTTTTGTTCACCTTGAGGAAAAAGAAGTTTCCAAGTGAGACATGAACCATCTATAGCGCTCCGAGGAGTATGGAACGGCTTTGGATTGAAATCAGACGATAAAAGGAATAAATTTGCAGATAAAGAACTATCAAAGATTTTCCTTCTAACTCTCAGCGACTAAATATCGGATGAGTCCGTTAAATCGTTGCGCACATTGTTCACTTTCATAAAGGCGGAATGTGACGCCCCAAGACGGAAATGGGAACTGGGCGACCAATCAGTTTGTGATGCATAGCCATGATAGTCGCAGATACACGGTTTGCACAGATGAGTATTTAAATAACAGGTAAGTATTTACTTTCGATTGTCGTTGTCTAAGGGCTGAACACGAAGACCAGAGAGATGCAAGAATCAAAATTGTCTGAGAGGATTTACCAAGATAGAATACCGGATATGAAAAAGCTTCAAACAAACGATGAATACAGTTGCGAAGTTGGACGGTGAAGTAGTTAACAGGCGAAATGCTATCTGCTGGTAAGAAATGGATCCTGTGATGGCGAAAGATCGAAAAGCTGCGATACAGATGTCAGTATATGGGAAAGGCATGAATCTTTGCAAGGTGAGGATATTGCTATGCTACAGCCATATGGGCGAACAGAAGGACTGATAGAGAGAGCGAACTATCACAATATAGCCGACTGATGGGATGCTGTGTGAAATATACTGTTTGGACTCTGTGGGACGGACGTGTATGGCAACATTAAATGTGGCTTTTGCAAATATATCGATAACTGTGATAAAATAAGAGCGAGTTTTATCTCGGGGATTGGTTAAGTTTGCGAATGGGACAAGCGGGTGGTTTGGCACGAATCCTCAGGAAAAAGAATCATGAAAATACACTTAAAAGTAGCTTCCTTGCCTGCTGAAGAGCGATTTGTCCTAGTGGTGTTATACTTTACTTTACTTTGCCTGAAACTTACCCAACTCGGTTTGGGGGTTAGGGTGCTCATTTTCACCTGTACCGTCTATGCACTGGTTGATGGAGCAAGCGCACTAATGGCTACCGAACATGATCGTTACTAGAAGCCTGAAAGTACTCCTCGGTGGATAAAACACCAGATCCTCTTTTCCGTGTAGTCTTCCTCCGAATAATATTCACTGTTTTTTATTTCCTGCAAAAATAACAGTACCAATTTAACTTTATCTTACTTGATCCTTTGTGAGGGCAGTCCCATTATCATAACGCCATCACTGGATGGGAACAGGTTATCTTGGGTCTGTCCTTGGACCCGCCAAGCTTCGCCGTAAATGGCTAATAGTGTGAAACGGGAAATTGTTTGACATACCAGTATGAATGAGAATATCCACCGGTCTTCTGGGTGTATCTGGTGGAAACGTTATATGTCTCTGCACTAAATGATGAAATTTTCTACCATGCAGGTTTGGTATATACGCATGGATTTCGTCCTCTGGAACTCACTTCTTGCTGATCACGCAGACGTCTTGACATTCACCGTCCATCCGCTTGATCGCGGTGTAAACTGGCACGTCTGAAAATATCTGAAATAGAGAATCAAAAGAACACTTATTGCGAGCTTGACTGCAAAAAACAGTGCAGAAGAAAAGAGTTAGGTAATAATTGCATTTTAAAGGTTTTCTTTTAGACTCCGAAAAATGAGATGAAACATCAAGTCTCATTATGTACAAGAGGCAAGATACAAAGTAACTTTTCACACAAAGACAAACATATTTGCACTCGCTGGAACTCCGGAACAAATGGTGGAAACCGAAGAGAGATTTTTGACGAAGTAAATATTATAGAGCACGGAAGGCATTGGTGGATCGAAAAAATGTCCACATGATGAAACCGGTAAAAATTAGTGGTGTGGGTGCGGCTATCTGTCTCAATACTCTGTATACAAGCAGGCCATCCGTGGCTGTTGACGATATTGCCCAGAGGGGCGTTTGGAATGGCTATATTGCCAAAGGATAGTTTGACATTTCCTTTTTTGTTTGAGTTTAATGGGCATTTCCCTGATTCATGATGCCGACGAGGTTGCTTCTGAATATCTTTGAGATAACTGAGCCGAAATTTTAGTTGTTCTTTGATCGCACGTTTTAGTGTGAAAGGGAAAGACTCAAAAGGAAAGGCACGAAAGTGGTCTAGAGGACTGTGCCGTAGAACATCGTCAGCAATACGTATTACCGAGTGGACATTGATAGACATTTTACTTATTTCAAATATTACCTGTGGGTTCTAACATAGGAGCTCAATAGCTCCCCAGCCACCTACACTTTTTCCGGACTCACTGATTTGGCTAATATACCAGAAGAAACAAATGATCGGAGAAAAAAGATTATAAAAATGGATCGGTAGTACATCTTTCAAACAAACCACGCCTAAATATAGAAGAAATTGGGGAAATCCTGCAGCTTTCCATGCTCGATAATCCACACAGCTACGACACTTACGTTGGAACTCGCACGTCTACTGAAATCTCCATCCGACCAGGCGGTCATTACCCGCCGTGATTTGGTTTTGAGAAAGACAAAAATTCTTGGATGTTGGTGAATCTGTGAGTAGGAGGATAAACTCACTCATGGCACCGAGGCAAATGCGATGCATGTTATCTATGGGAAAATCCTTTAGCGTGTCTATATCCAACATTACAAACAGAGGCTGTTTAATAAAATCTCTACAAAAACTACCATTTGTCAATTAACTACGGTGCTCGGAAGGATATGACACCTTACGTTCATGATAGACTCCTCGCTGTGCGCTCTTATCGCAACTGAAATATCCAGCGTGTGACTTTTGCATTCGACAAAAGCTCGTGTGGGATGGTCGCAGATCAGCACCTTCGGTAGTACTTCTTTGTTGCTGTTCTTTCCCTTGATTCTGATTCCACAACACTAAATCTTCAATAAGTCTTTCATGAGGTCCTCCAAAAATTTATTTACTTCTTTTGGCTGCTTACGACCGGAGCAGATACCCACCGGAAATGGTGCACGCTTTGACGAGTAGGTTACACTTCTAGGGATAGTCCACACCCGTGTTTGTGAAGCCGCAAGAGGATGCACACCTTCAAGGTGCAGCTGGATTTCGACTGAACTTGTTTGTTCCATCTGCGCATCAAACAGCAACCCGTCCAGGGCTGATTAGAGCCGTATATGACAATAACTGCCCTGATGAACCTCAAGCTTCAGAGATATTTGAGGGGTTCCCATCAGATCCCGGCAGCCTTCAGGGGCGTGTCGTCGAGAAGGTCGATTCCTTTTGAGGTAGTCATTGATCCAAGTGGGTGATACTTGTTGTGCTGCACACCATTCCTTGGGTATTTGGACTCCGATGTCTTCCGGATTTACAGCCGGCACTGTTATTCAAAAGCCGAGAGGAAAAACTAACCCGCTGTCGTTTCTCCTGCTGTGACGGCTTCTTCCGTTGGCATGGTGGACGTTGATGTGGTGGGCTCTTCAGACCACTGGTCTGGCTTTGAGCTGGCAAGTATTAGATAATGGACAGTCACTGGCATGCGGAGTTGATTCATGCAATGTAGCCGGCGACAATGCAGCGTTTTTTCGCGCGGATTACGAGGAAGATGAGTACTTTGCGACTGCATGCTTATCGATCACATTGGAAGTGCCCAAAACCCAGTGTTACCCGGATTCGTTTTAGTCGCTTTTATATATGTCGGGTCGACCAATGGTCGTAAACCCAAACTCAAGTTTGCCAACACAGATGCACGCATACTGCCGCTGCACTCGATGCAACAAGCGGTTGTCTATATGGAATGAGGTTTGAGCTGCGGTTTCTGCTGTTTGCAACCCGTAGCACGCCCAGGGCACGGGGCATAATAACGAGTACCTCAGTACAAACAAGGCTCGGTTTGACGCTTTGACTAGTTTTTCTAAAAGACACTACACCTACCCCACCCCCACTGCCCTTCCTCAATTACATGTCTGAATTTTGTAATATGCCAGCTGGTTCCAGTTCAAATGTCAGACCCCATCAGCCGATGTGACAGTCTTGACAGCGCTCGTACACTGTTCACTGTAACGCCTCCCTTTTACTGCAGTAGTCCGGGTACCAGACGCATGAGTAGATAATACCACACAATACGTGAATTTTGTTCAGGTCACCGTCAGAGTGACATGGCTGTTTGTTCACGTGAACCGATTCGTAGGTTCACATTCCTCCTCAAGCAAATAATGTGGTGGCTAGCCCACTGACAGACGGCTGTTCACGTGTACAGGATCGCAGCTGGCACGCCCCTTGGACCATTATTACCCCGCCTCTAGAATTTGCCCCCGAAAAAGCTTATGTATCCCTTGCGCGGTGAAGGGTTAGAAAGAATAATAACTAGCAATGTGTAAAAAATCCTGGGCAGTGTCCGACAGGTTTAAGTGTTACTTAATTATCGGCTTCATACGGAATGTGCGAGTGAGAACTGACCTCAATGAACACTGTTTTCACTGAGGTAAAAGATGCTATGCCGCATACTTATTATTAGAAAGAAATGTTTTGCCAATAAAAAGACAGTAATTTCTGTTACCTTTGACGATTCCCGAGGAGTTAATGCATTGTTGATAGCAAGATGACAGATCTAAATCAATACTTCGGGAACATAATCTGTTTGTCGTAACTTGGGAATTCTAAAAGGCGACAGTTTCAAGTGTCATGCTTTTCCAATCAACTCAACTGTAAGACGAACAGGACGGAAAATAGGAGCATATATGCTTTATCACAAAGGATCATTGAACATGTAACTTGGCATTAATTTAGCGGTTTATAATTACCGTTGAAGTACAATGTCAATCGTTTTCGCGTAACAAAGTATCTGCTAATAACCCATATCTATGTTTCATGCATACAGTATCACAGTTTATTTCTTCCCGTTTATCACGTCCGCTATCTGTCATTTTCAGCTCATAGAACTGAACGTTAATGGGATATAGTTTATTCAACTAGTTTTTCTGCTTATGCACTTCAAAGTCGAACACTTTTACAGTTAACTGATCAATACCATTGTCGATTCAATTCCCCTGTCCTGGCTCTGAACGGAATTCAGAGCTTCAAAAAGAAATAATAAAACGTGATTGAGAGAACGCTATATGAATTCCCAAAGGACAGCTAGTTTAATTAATAAAGGATAAAAATGAAAGAACGTCGCTCATTTATGCTGTTTGGTGAATAAACCAATTTCTCCATTAAGACTGGCACGTGCTCCGTCGACTACAACACCTTATCCAAAAAAGGACTAATCACCGAACTTTCAAGGCATACCCAGACGAAAATGTTTACAGTTTGGGCACTATATTCGGAGTTTTAAATTTTATCTTGTCAAGTTCAGTTCGAATTAGTAGCTTGTTATGAGTTTAGGAATAATATATGTGGCGCTTCACGCAATCTGAAGGCTGGAATATAAAGGGTAAGCCACCATACCCTATGATAAAGAATGTCCAGTGGTGAATGAGTTCTATTTTAGTAAAATAGCCGTTGCCATATTGACAAATAAGCCCTTTTGCTTGACGAATAGGCATCACAGTTTGGGCTCAAAATTAATAACAAATAGTGGACATGAAAAATGGGAGCGAATAAACTGTGATACCATATGCATGAAACATAGACACAGATTTTTAGCTCACTCTTTATTACCAATTAGTGATAAAGGTTTGCCCCGGTAAGCGAAATAAACTTAGGACTCATGTCGGTAAATAATTCCTCAGTGCATTAATTCATTATGTATGTACATTTGGGATAAAGCATGAATGTCAACAACGTTGATCAACCAGCCATATATTACTGTGTTTCGTCATGATTATGAACGGATGCAGCCGCGAGCTGCCGTAGGGAAAGCGATACAACATGAAATAGAATACAACGCAACTTTTGTTTTTCCTTTGCAGGAAATATCTGTAGAAGAACCATTTAGATATGAACAACATACCAATTATATATCAGCATTTCAAGGTGGATTTAGGAGTAACAATTAATTATTGAACGAGCGGCTGAATAATGTGTTTGCTTGGTCATTTCCTTCATCTCCTCAAAATCTAATAAACGGATTTACTATCGTTTCTCTGAGCAAGTTATATTATTCGCTACAATTATTTTGGCCACCCACATGATCTTTAACCGCATTTCACCTGTTCTTAAGTTGAGTGCTTGAAAAGCCGTTTGGCTAGAGTGATGAGCAACCACAAAGTTTTCGGAAGTTTGTAAATACGCTAGCTGTAATGGATTGGCGGAAGCAGGTTTAACTCTTTTGTTATTGATGAAATGTTTCACTCCACCGCTAGATTTGCGGTCTGGCATCATCCGTCGCAGAGTTCACCAGGATCGGGTCTCATTCACACATTCCGTATGAAGCCGATAATTCAGTAACACTTAAACCTGTCGGACACTGCCCAGGATTTTTTACACATTGCTAGTTATTATTCTTTCTAACCCTTCACCGCGCAAGGGATACATAAGCTTTTTCGGGGGCAAATTCTAGAGGCGGGGTAATAATGGTCCAAGGGGCGTGCCAGCTACGATCCTGTACACGTGAACAGCCGTCTGTCAGTGGGCTAGCCACCACATTATTTGCTTGAGGAGGAATGTGAACCTACGAATCGGTTCACGTGAACAAACAGCCATGTCACTCTGACGGTGACCTGAACAAAATTCACGTATTGTGTGGTATTATCTACTCATGCGTCTGGTACCCGGACTACTGCAGTAAAAGGGAGGCGATACTGTGAACAGTGTGTTATTGCTATCAAGACTGCTGCGTAGGGGACAGACAGATGAAATTCCAGTCCCAACGGAAATAGTGATAAGTGTTAAAATGATTTGGTTGTTAAGGCCTTACATCTGAAGTAGATTCAGGTGGCAAGTGGAAACACCTAAACATGCGCCCGGCGTAGGGAAGTGAAAGTGAGGTAGGTGTGGCTCAACTGAGTTACTGAGTGATTTCCGTCCATGAAGAGAGAGGCAATATGTAGGTCCGTAAACGAGGTGCACTTTTCAACGACCAGTGTAATAAAGTAACCCAAACTTATTTTCTAACATTTATTTTCGTTTTTACCTTTTGTAAGTATTATGAGGTTCACATTTGGGATGCTTCCTAGAGACACTATGTGGGAGGTTATAAAACAAGCCTGCTGGTCAATACAGCAATGGCTATAGTAATAAAATGGAATTCACTTGCACTTGAACATTTACTATCAGAGGGTTAGATGTTTTACTCCCCTATATCCTTGCTTCCAGAGTACTTGTAGCACCAATACATTATTCCCCAAAACACAACGTGCTACCGCTTAGAATTAAGCATTACGTCACTGTCAGCTTAATTCTTTCTTGAGAACTGAGATGCGGCCTTTAAACCAAACAATGAATGTAAAATAAAGCGGACACAACGAATGCAAGCGAATAACATACCTTATTCAGGATAAGAAACGCTTTCCCGCAGCTGACAAGGTATTGGCATCTCGTTGTTCGACAGTGGCTGTAATGGTGAGGCTTACAAGGGAGAGATGCTCTCCACCTCCACAAAGAATGGACTACATTATTTCGGACAGAACTCATTATTACTTTTTGGAATGTGGCACAAATACAAACAGGTCGCTTGCAACCGCTATTCGCAATGGTACTGTGGCATGCACTGAACTCCAATTTTATCGCGGCGAAGTTTATTTCTTACTGTGTCACATTTCGAATTTTAACAAGCAGCTTTATACTTGTATGATCGCGAAAAAGTTCGATCATGTGATTTGAATGAGCTGCTTGTCTTCTAACCCGCTCACAGTTGCAAAGCTTGAATCAATATTGGTCTTCCTATATACCACGGCGAACTTGAAAAAGCACGTTATTCCTGTCACGTGAACATCAGAGGACATGTAGCATACTTAGAGATACATCACCCAATTCGACCACGACAACTTTTGCGCTACGTAATTTGCCCCCTTTGTTTTTTGATGAAATTCACATATTCCAAGGGACAGTTACCGGCCTAATACTATCCATTATTATTTCACGTGGTCAGCGCAAAAATTTAAGGGAAAGAGAATAATTCATTATCCAGTAGATAAAACTGTAAAGCCGTTTTGTACAAAGCTGGCAACTTGTCGAAAATTTTTCATTATCAAGCGTTTACTCTCCTCGGTCGTGTGCGTTTTCTAAGATAAGACCGATAACAGAACATTATTTGGAGCAATAGCTGTGTGATTTTGGAACACTGAAGGGAGACCAGTATTTAAATAGGATAATACATTCACATCGAACATTCTATCATGCAACGAAAGCTGAGTGAATCATTTGTTTTAAACAGTGTTTATACTTTCTCCACCTGTTAACAAGGAAAACAGCCACCGACTGGGATACTTCACTAATTGAAACAATGTGATTCAGCACTTCACTAACTGTAACAATTCCATCATTCAATTTTTAACGGCCGATTAACTAAATTTAACACGCCTTTTGCTTACAAGCTCATTTTACTGTTTATTTTAAAGCGGCTATAGTAGTGCCTTCGAGAATAAATCAATTGGCATGTCCGTAAGGTTATGGAAACATCTAAGCCTAAACCAACTGTGCAGCTACGCACAGCTCTGCTTGACGACCCCACTACCTACGGGTGCGGTGCTGGTTCGCGAATGAATAATCCAACAGAGCTTCGCCAAAGAGCCTTAACCATGTGTCAGCTGCTCTACACATATGGTTGGTTGTAGTTGCTGTAAACACGTCAGCATGTTTCCTACTCACACCTCAACAACCAATCAGGTTGCCCTTTGGCCTATTCGGATAAAATTCCTGTGCTTACTCGAATTTCACCGGTGCCAGTTACCCACTTTGTGCTGACAGGGACTGTGTAATTCAAGATTCAGTTCAAGTCAGGGAATATCATAAGTTCCTTTGGTGTGGGACTCATTTTATGATCAGTTTGCACCCGGCAGTCGGTGGCCTGGGCCAGTCGAGCGATCAGACTTCCCTCAGCTGTGTACACTGCAGTCGGCAACTATCACTGCGAGCGTAGTAAGTTCCCCCAGTTCGTTCGTCTGGGTAAAACCTTCTACTGGTTCCGTTTCCATATCAGATCTGTTCACAACACGGGACTGGCTGTTGACCCAAATTTCAGTCCAGTCTATTGCGCCTGTAAGTCCCCGCCTCTCGTTCTGCTTATTTTTGGCTAATGCAGGTTCGGGACACATGTCAGGGTCACCGTCAGGGAGAGATGGAACCGTTGCATAAGGATAGAGTAAAGCCTACGCAACCAGCGGGTTGACTTCCCATGCGCACATCCAGTCAACCGGATATAAGAAATAACGAAGAAGAAATGTAGGTGGGTAAAAGAGAATTAGGGGGGATATGCATGAAATATAGAGAGAAGAAAGGCCTAAGGTGGAATATCTTCGGAGAGCTTTCGCCTATCTCACGACCAATCCGGGAAAACATGTCCAAGCCGGGTTTAACTTCGTTTTGAAGATAATGACAGTGTTTGCAGGCAATTCATTAGTCGGGAGCCATTTTCAACCCCCGATTAATCTATGCTAACAGAACTGAGCCCAGGCGTTCTAGTAAGCCCTCAGCCTAACGAGCCTCTGCTCATGCCCTGGGAGGGTGAGACATCCGCCAGGGACAAGCGGTGTGTTTTGCATGGCTAACAACCATTTTACTCCTTTCACCGTCCCTAGCAAGTCCCCCTCTGCGATTCTGAGCTTTGGAGGGAACACCTAACCATATCAGTCCATTACCATACTGCAATTCCATTGGACCGAGGATCGTTCTTGTGAACCCTATTTGAAAGCCCTCCAGTGTGAGCGTCCCCAACTGACTGAGGGCTTGTGATATTCAGAATTGACTCCTTGTTTTCCCTTGCTGCAATTTCTCCGTTATAATACACATTCGTAGAGTACATGATAAAGCGCATACGGAATATTACTCCACATCACATTCGGTCTTGGTGTTCTTGATTCTTGGTGGTTCTGTCCGGGTTTATGCCCATTCAGTTCATTTGATATTACATTTTGGCATCATGCAAAGGAGTTAAACTCTGACTGCTTCTGAAAGGGAACATCTTGATGTAAATTTTACTTCTCGGCATGTCGAGGACTACAGGAAAAGTTTCGAAATTTGGTACCTGGCCCGGAACTATTTGGAAGATACAAAGAAAATAACGTTTTTTCGTTTCACTGAAAATGACGCATACAGCCTCCTGAAAAACTTGCTGATTTCCGGCTCCTCTCACCAGCTTACCATACCACCAGTTCAAGAACGTTGTTCTGCAGCACCCTAAGCCGGTCAGCTTCGTTGCTCCTGAGAGCCAAACTAAACTACCTCATTAGACCTAAAAATCAATCATAACGCGAGCTCACTCTTCAACTACAGACACTAGCGGTTGAGTGCAACTACGGTCCCCAACTGAAGGATCACCTGCGCGATCGCTTCATGGTAGGAATCAGCTTTCCGGATTTGCGACAGAAGCTTCTGTTGTCAACCAATCAAACATTACATAGCATTTGCCGCATTTGTGAACATTGTCAGGACGCAAAAGGCCGCACGAGGCGCGCGATCCAAAAATCTCGCTGTTTGACGTCCGACGGATTTTTCAAGTCATAATTTGAGCTACTCAAGCTAAAAGGAGTGCCCTCTTTCACCCTTCAGTGGTCTATTCTCCAGCTCGCCGGCAATACAAGGTGCAGGATACTGTCAAGATCTGAATTATGAACCTTCTTTTCTTTTCCACTGTTCTTTATCCAATGAACTATCTTCCAGTTCGCCTTTGGCATTCAGATATTTAGATAATCACAGGATCCAGCACTATTCAGGCTTCAGCCTCGTACCCGTGTACTAATTTGAGACAACTGCTGTGTCAGAGTCCGTGTTGTTCATTTCCACCAAGTATGAGGTCGAACTACGTGCTCAAATGTTGCCGCAATTAGGAAAAACCAATGAATTATCGTGGAAACCAGCTGCAGTTCAGTGATTCACCCACTCGAAATCTAAACATACGAGTTCTAATTTGTGCAGGAGTGTTCCATATGGTCAGTAAAATTCTCGTTTCACATGTCCCTTTTGATGTACTTTGCTCTATGCCCGCGGTAGGGTTGGTTGCACTGGAAGTGCTTGTTGAAGTCACCCGGTATGTCGACTGATAATCCATTCAGCCTAACCTGACACCTCCACTTGATACCAGTTATTTGACTCTTGCTTTAGCCGATTTGTCTGAGTAAGATTCACATATAAACCAGACATTGCACACTCCAGAGTGCAGAAAACACACTTGTTGTTGTCACTGAGAGTGCACAATCTGTAATTTTACATCAGGCTTTGGATTTTTTCCGTCTCTATGCTAGAATTATTCCTACCAGTGTGACTACTGGAGGTATTACTGGACAACGGCGCGAACAAGTCGGTTCTTGTATGGTTGAAGTTCAGTCCTGTGAATCTAACACTAATGGATGGGAGTTTTTGGTTTCTGATTCAGAACCCTCAATTCTTGGTTCTAAAGATCCTAAATGGCACATTGACGCACCTTTCTAAACCTCTTTACCTGGTTCAGTGGATGTACGGCGGCTTGTTCTAAAACATTCTTAGGCTTCTGGTGGGAGGCATATTCGTGGAGTAAGGTTAGGGATATCTGGTAATCACATTTTTCTAAAGTGCAGAGAGAGAGAACCTGTCCGCAAAGCCTTACAGCCCGTGTGGGAGTGCGGAATATTAGCCCTGTGGGGTCCCCTAGCTGGGTCATAACGATTATCACTCTGTAGATGGCTGGTGAAAAGACACTGGGCGGAATCTTCGGTAGATGGATTTGACTGGTGATTTTACAACTTTTCCCAACCGACCCTTGGAGTTATTGTCCAAAACTATCTCTGACGGCCTCCCTAACCCTAGAGTGGCACATTTTAACGTGGTTCGTGGTGAGATAGGGCTAGGAAATGTGGAATAGCGAGATAACCATCATCAGGCCGTGCGGTTTCAAGCTTACTCATCCTGTGATGCACTGACTTCACCTTCTTAGGTGTGGTGGCACATCTGAAACAGTTGGTGGTTCCAGCTGATGAGAGCTCACCAGCTGTCGGTCCGTTTCTTCGAAGTGAATCAGTCAGAAGTACTCCAAGAAGGTTTTAGCTCTCCACCCCGGAGTGATGTATTGAACACCTGTCACCGGTTGCACGTCGCCTGTGACCATTTTGACTATCTCTGTGCTTTACACAGGCAAAAAAAGCCATGAGCGATGCCTTAGCGTTTTTGCGAGGGCCAACTTGAACGTGATCTTGTACACCCTTGGTATTTAAACAACCGAGTTTCGTACTCTTATGTTTCATGAGCTTCTGGTGTTGCCTTGGTTTTTGTGGAGGCGTTTCCAGGCCCAAGGCTTCTTCCCCTGAGCCTCAGTCACCACACGTCTACTTGGTACTTATTTATCACAAAATCGAATGAGCCGGTTGTGGCCATCCCTCTATTGTGTAGGCTGGCTGACAAGCTGCATCAACGAGGTCGTGGCCTAAAGAAGAGACTTGCATCCATCCACTTTCCCGGTCTACCTCCAGGACTTTTAGATCTGCGACTGGCAGGACACGAATATCCTCCAAATGGCTCGTCATAAGCAGTCCACGAAGCTTGTGTGTTCTTCAGTGGTTGCTGAAGGGCTGAGGGAGCTGCAGTTACAGAACTGTTTTCTTCTTTCAGAAGTGGCCGTGGCAGGGGCGGCCGGGATTCGGGGTGCCTTAGAATGGGTACCTTACTTTTGCTGCAAGTTTTGAGCGAATGGCAATAGTACACCCCTGCTTTCTCTGCCATCCTATCTCTCTGGCCTACAGTTGGGGTACCTCGGTGTGCAGAGAGGTTCCATATCGACTTTACCGCTTGACGATGTTTCGCAGAGAGCCACACAGTCGGCCTCAGCGGCCACCGATTGAAGTTTTCCTCACTTGAAGCCCACACTACGGACAAGTATAAGTTAATAAGAGGCTCTCCTACGATTTTGCGCGACTTTCTTTACTAGATCTTCTGCATTCTAGCACTGAGACTGCACGCTACCCTCTCTTCATGGTAAAAATTTAACCGCCGGGCTTTGTAGGGACCATAACTGCGCACTGGGCTGCTTGTAGTAATTCCCCTTCCCGATGATTCGGTCCCACGGCGTAGTGGTTTTCGGGGGAGTACTCTGCCAAAGGCAAACTTTCTGATCACTCCCAGTCAGAAGGATACTGAGGAGTTTTAGGCCTGGATGGACAATCATTTTCGACCGTCCTATCTGGATATTCTATCCTTTGTGCCGATTTTACGAGGCTGTACACTGATTAGAGTTATCGGGTCCACTTCGAAAACGCTTACCGGCTGCTGCCAGGATAAGATCGCTATAGCCGGGATCAGTGATTCTATCGGACCCGGGGGTGCATAAACTTGTGTTTCTGTGAGTCAGGCTTCCGATTATATAGCCGCAAGACCCGCAATAATGAAGCTTGCGATGGGAAGCCCATACGTCTTGGGTCCGCCACACGTAGACGGAGTTCCTGTTGTCTTCAGTTGGATAATCCACAGATTTCGCGAATGCCCTCAAACACCACTTTCCTTCGCCTGCTCAAAGTCATCTCGGCGTATGACTCAAGCCATGAGACAGCTTTAGAAAGGGTTTTAGCCTCATCGCAGTTTTTTACTTCTATATGTGGGCCGGAAGCAGGGGAGAGAACCATCGTGAGATCAGTAGATGGTTCCTTCTTGGAGACCTGAGAAGGAAGAGGCTGTACGCTTCATTGCTCTGTGGATGAGCCCTACAGGCACTTGCGTGCTTCGTTCACCCCGACCCCCTCCACGTAGTGACTAGCTCTATCAAATGTCCTCCTCTTCTCACCTGAATGTTCCATCTTGTCTGAGAGCCTAACTGATCTGCTGAATTCTTTGAGGGTGATTCTGAAAATAATGAAATAATTGTTACCTTTCTCGACCATGGTCGAGAAGCAGGCGCAAGCACATAATTACGGTGAGCAACATTAGTCAGCACGAGGAAATGTACATGACTTTTAGGAATAGGAGATGAAAATGTCGGCAACAGAACAGCAAAACTAGCAAGAGCTCGAATGAACGAAAATGATGACGGCTTGCGCGGCAAACACGAGCGGGTTTTGATTTCAAGCTTGGCAATGGTAATCCATGGAAATTTGAGAAAGGCGCTATCAAAAACGGTCAAGATGCAATATATTTGAGAACGGTGCAACCTTTGAATGACTGAGTCTTACCGATGTTCAATAAAGAGAATGAGCTACAAAACAAGTAGGCTAAAAATGTTATACAGAAAACCCGAGAAGACATTCGTGAAAGTGAAAAGGAACAGCAATCCATGAGAAGATGGGGTAATTACTGGAATCAAGAACCAGTACCATGCTCCAAATAAGAATGAGCAACTGGTGATAGAATGATTGAAATCGGGTCAGCGGAGAAGTAATTTCAAGCAGGAAGCAGGTTGGAGAAAAAACTGTATATTGAAATAGGCACAAGAGCGAAAAACCTACGCGTGGTTTTGGGCCTCATTATGCCGTTGCATTGACAGCTGTATAGCTTGATTGAGTCTCAGTGCTTTTTAGCGTCAGTCCCGAACAGCACATTGCCCAACGGAGATTTGGGGCGGCTTACGGTGTCCACAGTTTGCAGGATAAATGATATAGATCCTTCCAAGCAGTTGGGCGCAATTAACGTGTATAACTGTCTTGCCATTTGGTAACAAATTTTGCGTAGCATTTTGCATACTTCTTTTTTACTGCATGCCCTCAAGACTAGGTGGCCCAAAATCGTTTTCCTTGCTGTTTGCTGGCAAGCGAGTGTTTTCATGGAGGCTTAGTTACGGTTATTGGTACGGAGGCTTACATGCCTAACACAGGTATCGTTTAGAAGATATTTGTATGGCTTCATCGTCTAGCAACAGCAGCACAGGCTTTTTTGGCGTAAACCATTTCATATCCCACAACAGTAGGCACTTCTTTCTATGTTGTCAGTAGAACGAAAGGCAGTATTTCTCGAAAAAAAACGTGGCATAAATGAAGTGAATACCTGTTGAAGCCTGTTCTCATCGTCGTCTTTCATTCCTATAAAACACTTTTCGTTGTGCCGAAAGAAAACAAGTGCTAAAACGCGAGGGAGAAAGAACGAAACAGGAAGCCATGCAGCGTCCTATTTGGTATGATGCCAGTTGTGGGTGCATAGAACTTTGTGTCCCGAAGAAAGAATCCGGAGCACGTAGTCATAATGGGTTTATTTGTGAGTTCATTGAACAGCAGTTGCAGCTTGCACTTTTGGTGTGCGTTTTGAAGTAGAGCCACAACCACCGGAGGTACAAACAAAAGGGGTGCACGGGAATTAGAAAATCGGAGAGGCATATCCCATTGCTTGCACTTCCGCGTCGATGGTTCTACCACGTAGGATGGTATCGTTCCTACATGATGTTATTTTTTAGGCAACAAAAGAATTACAACCGGGGAGAAATACATTCGTGGGCAACCATGGATGTGGTGTCAACGCAAATTTAGGCATGAAACAGCGACCCGACGTGCTTCTGTGTGCGGGAAAGTTTGTGCCGGATCTCCCACGTGATCCACGAACTACTTCTCGTGCTCGAGTTAAGTTTGAGAAAGTTCAGCCGGGCGGAGTAACTTATATTCAGGTGGGATTGACAGGCGGAATTATTCTGTGCATGAGCAGCATGGATTTTGTTCTAAACTCCGTAGATGTGCACCTGAACGTCGATTGGTTGTCGTAGTATCAGGCATCTTCCACTCAGATGTGGCCGATTTTAGCAAGAACAGTGTGGCCATGGTTTCTACAAAACAAGACAGCTGAATTCTATTGTTGTGCGAAAGAACCATATCCATATATGGTTATTTGAGCCACACAGTAAAATAACTGAATGAACTGCTATGAAATGGCCCGAGATGTCGTCATTCTTCCATGCCACTTTGCTTGAAGGCCGGTACCTGTGGAGCACCTGCCAGGGCCTTTGGTCGTCAAGTCAAAAGCCGTGCTGGCTACTTAGGCTGCGATAAATGCAATCCGTGTTGTGTGCATATTGATAAGACGATGTCTTCCGTCATCAAAGCTACCGCACGAAAGGATGAGGAGTTTCGCGCTGGGAAGTATCGCCGTCGCCAAATAGACGCCAGTCCATTCCTGGCCCTACCCAGCAATATTGTTGACATATTCCCGTTGGATTATGTGAAATTTATATGCCTAGAGATAACGCAAAACCACTTATTACCTGGCTGGAAGGCCGCGGTTCCTCACCTTGCCATCTGAGGAGGTCGGCTGGGGGAAAACTTGGCAACAGAGTCTTGGGAGTCCACGGTGTTCTGACTGATACCCTTCAGAGCATTTTCCATCACACGCGTGGTACCGCAAGCTGGTTCTATGTGTTTGCTTTATTTAATACCCCGCGGTTTAGTTGACAATTTTTTACTTTGATTTGTTTCCGTACCTATCTCCCAGCACCCCGTTTTTGCGTTAGTTTATTAGATTTCGCGCTCTGCACCTTAGGTGTTTTTGTGCGGCAGGTGGCGAAATCGTATAGCGTCGATTCAGTTGTGTACAATGTTCAATGTCTGAATCAACTGACGGAGGACGTAGGACATGGAACGCCGGACAGCTTCTAAAGCTTCCCTCGTGAACCTCATCTGGGCAACCGACAGTGTTTATTGAGGGGGCCTGCTGGACCAGCGGAGCAGTTGAAAAGAATCTTGCGCGAAGTGAGTACTGTAGGCTCTCGTCACGAGGAAACTGACCCGAGATGATACTTTCCTGCCCATACTCCTCTTCTGAAAAATTCTCTGCTCATCAGTGGCCAATAGGTTTTTTTCCAATGTTAGCCTAAACATTATCGTTGTGGTGGGCAGTGAATCGGTGACTGTTGTCGATATTTTGAGAGACGAAGTCCATTCCAGGTACTCCATTGTCGTTGGAGTCCTTTCAAGCACGCTTTGCGCAAAACGCGTTTATTTAGCTTTTCAGTGGACAAACTCCGGTCCAACTTCCTCACCAATCCTGCTCAAACTCCCTACTGCAACGGCATACTCATATCCGTCAGTTCGTCATATGTGTCCTCCCATTTTTACGCACCTTTTTACAGAAGTACTCCTTCCAAAGCCATTCCATCTGTTTACTGTATATGCGTAACAGCTCGCCGTCCACGGAAAATACCAACAGAGATGGGGACCATTTTCACTTTATAATTAATTCTTTTTGGACGGGCGTCATGGACAAGCTTTTGGAGAACAGCTTTTACGCCGTGGTTCACGGCATTTGGCCGGTTGATAGGTCACGTGTCCCGTGGCCTCAGACCGAAACTAAGGGACAGCACTGTTAATTGCTGCTTTTTAGTGCTTCACTACCCGGTGCAATTTCGCACAGGGATTTGAGGAGATGCTCGCCACAGGCAAATGCTTTCAAACGTGACTCTCTTTGAGTATCTCGGAGGTGCCTTCGCCTTCGAAAGTAGACTAGCCGACGAGTCGCCCATGAGCAGCGTAAATGAGTGTGCCACAAACAGCCCTTGGCCAGCTCTATTCAGTTTACAGGAGGTGCGAAGGACTCTGAGGTAACACAGTACAAAGGGTACAAACGCAGTTGAAGTCGGATGACAGTTTCAAAGAACAGCGCGAAGTGGTAGCCCGTATGCCCTGCGGATCCCTCAAAATGCTGCTATCTGCACCTCCGGCTTTGGAGAAAGCAACTGATGTTCCACAGTAGGACCATAGCCGCATTGGTGTAGAATATGTGTATTCAGTTCATCTGACCCCATGCCGCACATCAAGCTAAAACCAGCTGTGAGCGCCAACCTCAAACAACTGAAATTTACTGGGGTCCCTTGAAAGACTTTGGGGAACGACAATCACCAAATCTCATAGATAACTTCTTACCAGCAGTAGCTTTTCTGCTTCCGCTACAAGGAAGACTTCAGTGGATGGGACTGTGGAAGATTTGCACGGGACCACCCGCAAGTGACTGCTTTATATGTTCATGTAGCAAATAGTTATACTGTCTCTGCAGTGTAGAAGCTGCCTTTTCCTACAACCCCAACTGCAATTTTTTAGGATTGAATAAACCTACTTCGTCAGCCTTTAACCGTCGAAACAAACAAAACTACTTCAGAAGCTGCTTGCGCAGACTTTTGATTTGCCGCATGTACCCACACAGTCCATTTTATTTTTTTCTGTGGTGTTCGATCCAAACAGCCGCTTGTGGAGTCAAGCCGTCTCACTTGGGCACAGGCAAACTAGGTAACAGTGAACTATCTGCCAACACCGAGACAAGCACAAACACAAGTTTAAAGCTGGTCGTATTCCATCCCAAACTGGTCGATTACTCAAAAGCTGGTCTTTCTAGGCCCCTTCTGATCGTGCCTTTTTCTTGCGTTTCCGTTATCATGCAGCTCTGACTCGCGTGCTTACTCAAGTGTTTGCTTTCCCACCATCGCGTCATCGCTCACTCTTGCCGCAGGCTTACACAGAAAAATTCAGCAACACACCAACAAACCAGCTAGGCTCTTGCCGCTCTTGCCAACTGAACGGTTGGGAATATGGGGAATACCACAGTGCCACATTGGCAAATCTGTGAAAGCATCGCTCCGTAAGATACACCGATGCTTTTTAGTTATCACGCAACCTCTCATTCTCACAGATGGTTTTAAGTAACACGTTGTTGGATCGCAGGAAGCTACCACTGACCTTCAAATCGTCAGCTCCTTCAAGCTGTCACTTTTTGCAGCCTGCTTTTGCTAGGTCGAAGCGACCAATTGAAACAAAGAAATTGGTTGCGAGTAACCATACTAACACTAGCTTTCACAAGTCCCATTACCCAGACGATTCCAACGAGTGACCTTGAGTTGATTCGACGTCGCAAAATTTGTCGAACAGACTTCAACCAAAGTTAGCAGATACTCGGATTTTTATTCATTTTTTTTCGATTCACTTTCCAAAGTTTGTAAATCTTCCATATCATGAGATCATTTGCGAAGTTTGATCATAGGGTTTACATGCTTCTCTGATGTCTGAGAGGACTATACCCCCACTATCAGCGCCTACAGGTGCATCTAGTAGGACCACTGCTACCTTCACTTGAGCAAGCCTACGTACTCTTCTGTGTAATACATCTCGCCAGCTGGTCAGAAGCCACTCATATTCCCCATTCTTAAAGTGGTGAAGTCTTTTTTGGTTGGTCGTGCAGGATAATTTGGCTCCCCAAAGACAGAGAAAATCAGTGTGGGTCCACAGTTTGAGGGAGCACTTTTTGGATCACTCGCCAAATTCGATTGTCAGATCATTAGGAAGCCAGCATTTTACCCCCACGCTAGTGGTAGGGCGGAGCTGCTCCACGGGCTCTTAAGGGCTGCCCTTTCTGCAAAAGCTGACCAAGTTTGAGAAAAATAATAAAACTAGCATTCCTTAGGTTGCGTAACTATAATAGTGACGATAGTTTTCTCGCGTGTGTGAGAAAAGTCTAACCATGGTCCTTTTGTGAGGGGGGAGGGGTAAACGCAGAAGTCAAAACCGTTGCATGAATCTTGACTCCTTTTTAGGAAGTATTTTTAGTAATAAGTAAGGATACAACAAGTAGGGGGGACAAAGTAGTGCCTCGAGTCGTTCGGCACACTTACTTCCAGGTCAGTAGTAAGTGTTGATTATGAGCCATAGTTCACAGAACAAGTTGCGCGAAGCAGAGAACTACAAGTGAGAAGCCCTCAATAAGAACCCGTCTTCAGAGAAAGGTTGGGCTTTTTCGCATTTTACTGCGTTTCCCTGGTAGTTTATAGAAAAATATGGAAACAGCACCGGGCACTCCACTGTACTTCGAATACTTGAGCACGAGTGCATGGGCAAGGTGCCAAAGGTGATGGTGAGACCCACATTCATCGCAGACTTACGAGTAGGAATCAACGGAAGACGAGGAAATGAAAGAATAACCAGCGGAGAAAGACAGCCACTTTTTTCTAATGACCGAAAGAAAAAGTTTACCGAATAAATGCGCTGCCGCCGAGCAAACAACGGATATGCAGGGTATAAAGTTTATTATTACTAAGGGTACTTCATGTCGTTTGATCATATAGGCACTTTTGTGTACATTACAACGGCCTGGAAAAAAGTTTCAATCTGTGCTCCTGCAGCTGGCTTTGTAATCCTCAGATACCCTCAGTTCTGATGACATATGTATTGCGTACGTTTCTGGCACTCGATCATCATTCTTGATCATCTCAGTTTTTCTTGACAACTGTTATTCTCCGATGTGCAATGGGTCCTCAGTACATATTAGCAAGGTATGGGATTTGCATTGGGAAACAGTTGAAGAACCAGGTAGAAGTGTACAACGACGACATAAGCTAGCCCGATGAAGGACAATATGCATTGGATGGAACTGTGATGGCTTGGTTGCAGTACCCTGAAAATATCACGGAATTGAGGGTATGACTTCCGAGGTGCGATTCGGTAAATTTGAGTAAGTAATCTGCGAGGTACATCGAGCAAAGTGGTTGGATGCTGGTGACAGACTTAGCAACAAGTGGGGTGAAGGTTGCTTCTTATGAGCCTGAGACGTGGAACTAGTAGAAGAAAAGCGCTATCCGAAAAGGTCAGTCGATTCAATGTGGAGCCTCGGGGATTATTTATTACTGATGAGAGTTATCAGAAATAGAAGAGGACCTTGCTAGGCCTAAGCAAGCTCAAGGTGAGTTTTGTGTCCTGTCCGCCGACAATTCACTGCAAAGTACCAATGCTTCATTGTCATCTAATCCACTGCAGTGCACCTCACCTTTTTCTCCATCGTTCCTCGCTACTGCAGTTCTTTATACCGATTTCCAGCCTTTCACATGCTTACCAGTCGGCCTTTTTATGTAAACGCCCGGACCAGCCATTCAGTCCACCTGAGCTTGAATTTCAAACTCACCGGGCGTCCATTCAAATCCGCTCTTGAGCTCATTTAAACTCAACACAATCTCTATGGTGTGCATACGTTTATACTATTTTCATCCTACCTTATTCCCCCTTCTGAGCCTTGTTACCCAATATTTCCATGAGAGTCTCCATATTTCCATGAATTATATCTGTCCATTCCATCGCCTGTATCTACATGATCATGCACATGGCCTGCTTCGAGCGCTTCCGAAATAAAACCATTATTATTATTATTTAGTGACCAACATATGTAATCTCTCTTTGGAGTAATGGCTTCCATCTACAAAGGAAGACATCTACATTAAAGGGGACCGCTTTATGAAAACAATAATTATCCCCTGGTTGAAGAGCCAGTGATAATTTGGTTGTAAGGCCAAAATTTCACCCAACTGGTCAGCAGTACTTCCCTGAAAGCTTTTTTCCACTACTTGCCAGTCCTCCTTTCTCGTCTTCCCATCTTCGTTCCCGTATTCGCACTAACCTGGTGTGGTCTCATTTTATTACTAGTGCCCCCTTTGGTGTCCTTCCACCTAATTACGCTACAACTATCATTGATCGACTCACTCCAACCCACACTTGGCTTTCTTTCTCTGATTCTCCCACTTTCTATTCCCATCCCACTTACAGATAGCAGCTTCCTAGTGCTTCAAAACATCTTCCTACTTAAACAACGCTTTAAAAAACGGAATATTTTTCATCCTTCTTGATACTCCGGTTGAGTCGATCGCCTTCTTTTGACTTATGCATGATTTTGGCACTTTTTATCCTTCGCTACTGGATTTTCACAGCTCCGGCCATACAGCCCTGAAGTTTATGCATGCAGGAGGACGTGACCCCCTCATAGTGTACGCACTGATAGTCGGACGAGCAGTCCGTTTTATCTCCCTACTTTCACGCCATGGAACCACTTGTACACTCGTTTCACTGTTCGCATCAGTTTTTCCTCGTTTCCATTTTAATTTTTTGGGCAAAAATGTCAAGCCAAATACTGCCCTCTGGTGAAAATGCATAATTTTGTCACACACAAGGAGCCTTGAGAAATCTTGCAACTTCGCTAGCCCCGGTAGATCTGTGTGGAACAGAGTAAACAGAATCCTCCGAATGTCTGAAGTTCACATGAAGAAGCAGCAATCCGGTTGGAAAGCTTCTTTACGAGGAGGGATCGTCACTAACATGGGTAACCCGCCATTATGAGTAACCGCATATGTTAGCTATTGGGAAGTTCGTCACCCTCAGCCTACTTTTTCGTGGTGCGGAATGCAAACAGCTTAGTGCACTTTTGATCCAAAAACCTAGCTGCACGACAACTTTGAAGATGAAAGGGGTAACATTGATGGTTTCGTACCTTTTCGAGTAGGCCGCCCAGCTTCTTACAAAAACCTCGTTGTGGTGGGGTCATCATTCATATCCACCATCGGCGGTGTAAGTTACCCAGAAAGTTTTACCCATTCCATAGCACGTGTCACCGTATCTGTTCTTCGGTGTAAAACTAAACATTTCAGTTATTACAGGTCCCCTGTTAAAGCCAATCTACATAGATATCTTGCATGATCTCGAGGAATTCTCCGATCCTTTTTTCCACTTTCTCTTCCGGATAGTTTGGACTTATCTTCCTGTATAACCTTTGGCAATTTCAGTGATTCGGATGATGGCTGCGCTTCAGCTTCTGAGCTGGGAAACGTAGTCACCTCCCCCAACCAGAAGTTAAGCTCACTTACTTCTCTGTTCTGCAAGCAACTCCAACGTGTTCCGTTTTAATTACCGTTCACCGGTGAGAAGTTTGGATTGCACGGTCAACAAATTTTCTGCTATTTGAGGAGAAAAAAACTACTGATGTTGTGGGCAATGTGGCAGTCGGAAGAGTCGTAAAAGCCACGGCTCTCCGGGCAACCTGGCTAGACTTGCAGATATGATTACAAAGAATGACCTTATAATATTTTCTCACAAATACTTTCCCCTCTGAGGTCACCCGAAAAGCTACCCTAATCTTCGCTCCGACGTGTTGTCTAATAGAAACTGCATATGTTCTTGTAGATAGATTTTCTTCCCTCATCTGGAACAGCTGTCTCGAAAAAAGTGCACGTAAAGCTAAAAATTGTTCTTCGGTCAAAGTTTCACCGAGTCCACCCAAGTTAAGGCTACATAGACTGAATGCCATGTTTGCTCAGACTCAAACGACAAACAAATGTTTCGCGATGCTTTGAATGTTATAGTACAGTTGTGGGGCCGAAACTCAAAGAAACTTCCACCAGCTGTAGATACTACAGGATCCAATGGGAACTCCACTGGTGACAGAGGCCGAATCAGCTGCGAGTTCCCATGCCTTATAACATCTATTGGTCGTTCCCCTAATTCCCTGGAAGCGTACAAATGCCCGTTCCAACATCAACCTGATAAAACCATGTGGCATGGTGGACTATCGCAAACCGTGCGGAAGGAATGTGCGGCCGTATTATCCACTATCACATCCGGCCTCTCCGATCGCCGCCCAGTCTACGCGAAGTTCCCCGACGGATGGAAAGCGGTTTTCAATACAGCCGCACCCGAGAAGAGAACTAGCTAGTTTCTCCCGGAGGCGTGTACATACGTTTCTTTCAAGGTGTTTGAGCTACCACTATTACAGCGAATATCTCAGCTTAATATGCCCCGCCCCACACGACGAGCCTACTGCCGCTCACTCTAAGCCATCGACGCCCTTGCTGCCCCCAAACACTCTGTGCTGTTGGCGCCGGGTCAGAAATGCAAGGCCGTTTGGTCCGTTTCTTCGGCTACAGTGGTTCATTCGAGTGCTTAGATATATCTAAGCTGCAACGGATCCAGAGAGTTAACGAACTGTAGCCGAAAGTTCCGCACTTGCTATCCAGTTATTTATCCTGGCAATAACGGCTTACGCAGCTTAGTAGTGAACCCCCATTCCCAAGCTTCCATCCACAGGTATTTTAGGAGGAGCAATCATACTCACCTTTTAGTTTCCTCCGTATATCGCCTTTATGCCTGCCTGGGACGATTGAAGGCTGGTAAAATATGCCGACTCCGGGTATGCCATACCCTACTCAGTCCACACAGCCTCTTCTACAGGAATGCATAACTGAGCACGCTCAATGGTCCTCCGCACACAACCTACGAATGAATCCATCGAAACCATCCGATATGTTGTTCCCTGTTCACAAAGGGACCATTTATCCTAATTATTTGACAGCTTTCGCTTCCTTGTGCATTACAGGTGGGATCACCAGGAGCAGTTCATCGGTCGAGTATCTCGATGTTATCATCAACTGTGATCTTTCTTGGTCCGAACATTTCACCGCGGTCGTTCCGAGGATAAGAAGGCCTCAGTTCTATGTCTAAGGAAGGAAATCCTTTGATACTTAACTTCATCTCATTCGAAAACTTGCATGTCCTTGGGTCCCACCCCACTAGCTCGAAGCCTCTGTAGTATTTCCTGAACTACTTCCTAAAGACTGAACTGACTGTCTGTTCCCCGAAGCATTTAAGTAACGTGCCGACAAGGCAATTTATGATGGCACCCTCCTTTAAGATGTCGGGCCAAGAATTGCGCCCATTTACCTCAATCTCAGAAAAAGCATAGCTACTCTAACACATGATTCCGCCATGAAAACACGCATGCTCGTACCGTGATCTACGAGCCCTCCACAGTTCCACATCTAGCCCGTTTCTTTGTTGACCTAGGCGTTATCATTTCAGAACCCAACCCAGTGCTGACCTGAAATTGCTTTCTTTGTTCCTTCTTGCAGTATGAAGTGGTTAGGCGGCTGCGCAACTTCCACTTTTGGATGTGTAAACCATATATACTTGGCCTGGCTCGATTTGCCCATTAAAATTTTACTCTGAATTGTTTGGCATGCGTGCACTAGTTTCCTCTTCCTGAGTTTGTTGTCATCTGTACCATACGAACATACACCGAAGCACTTTTTGGGTTTACCGAGGTTGGCCTTTATCATTATCATATTACTGTACCGTCAAGCAAGCAGTTCACTAATAACAAGATGGATCCAATGACCCTGCCAAACTGTGATAGCAAATTAAAGGGTTAGCACAAATGGCTCGGCGAAAAGTATAATGGAGGACAAACAAGTCTGATGTTGAATGAGTTCCAAAGCGAGTGTGACGATAAAACCGATGGTCAAGTCGGAAACTTCGGGGCTCAAAATAACCACTTCACAGAACCATGGCCAAAGGTACTCTATGATGTGGGGTGTACTGTGAACGGAGTTAAATTACTGTTATCGATTGTGGAAAAGACATGGCACTTTCTGGAAGGGATTTGCAACCACCGTGAAGCAATAGCTGCTAGTTTGACAATGGTCACTCTGTCGATGGAGACAACTAAACACTCTTCAAATGGACCTAGGACAGTGTTTTCTAGGTCATGCGAGTCTGGGATCAGTCGTAGCTGGAACCTCAATGATTTGCCGCTGAACCCGAGAAAATTGGACTCCCAGAGAGCATCCTTCGTTGAAACTTTACCGTCTGCCATCTAGTGTCATCGAAACAACACAAGGAGCGTCATGCGCGTGTCAGCACACCAGGTGCACATCCAAACTCGAAGCACGGCCCCTTCGGACTTCTAGAAAGAGACCCTTATCGCAGACTCCACCGGCTCTCTGTCAGGCACGGCAGCCGTTTGATCGTTACCCTCAAGTTCTTCCCACGCAAGCTTTGAAGCGCAAATTAAAGGCTATCTCTACATATCGCCTCCTCGTTCGCACAAGTCCCCAAGAACGCTGTTTTGGCTGAAGCTTTCGCCCCGTACCAAGCACCGGGGTTTTGCGTAGAAGGTTCACATGTAGCATAATGGGCCGAAGAATGCATTTAAATAGGAAGGTATTTGGTAGGGCTAGTCGGGCTTACAAACCGGTCAACCGGACCAGGTGACCAAACGATTGGTCTTGGTATTAAACCGGAACAGAGTGTTGAAGAAGGAGGTATAAAGGTGACTTCCTTGTCCCGCTATCCCTAAACTGGCCTACAAATTAGAGACCACCACTCATGGGGTCGAAGAGGGTAGATATCAAAGGGGCCCGCTAGTGCAAAAGACCGAAAGGTCTTGCCGAGGTACGTCCATAAAGCAATACAGCTGTAGCAAAGGAATGTGTTTCGCCACCAGAGCAGGATGAAGCTGATCTGAAATCTACTGAGAGAAGTGAACGGACCATAGATCGACCAACCAATAAGATGTAGGATAATCAGAGTCGTTCTGATTGAGGCTCGTGATTCGCTGGCACATTTGAGTCGACTCACAAACATAAGCAACAAGCCGGCAGTGTTTGCTTTCAGTGCATAGCTAGGCGTGATGGACTAGATTTAGACACGGCAAGCAGGCGGCGGTTAAGTCCGGAGGCCGAGCTGAACTGAAGTGAACCTGAAATTTTTCAGAGAAATGAAACTAACAAACACCAGACGATGTAAAAATAAATTCTATTAATTTTTATACCCACATGCTTTCTGATTCCTCATGATCCACGTTCTTCCTTATGTCACCTCCTAAAGGAATACGTGAGGTTGTGCTCTTCAAAAGTGCAAATACGTCTCCCTGCAAAGACCGCTTCCATGCGGTACCCATACATTTCCCTTTTTGTCCACGGGTCCCTTTTTCAACCCACCCACAAAGCGGAAGAGAATGGAAACTTCAGAGCCGTGGTTAGCAATGGACTAGGGAGTCAGTCGTGCAAATCGCTTCAAAAGTTTTAAGAATCACTCCAAACACCGCTTAGAAGGGATACAGATCCGCCGGTCCAATGATGGTCCATGGTAACTACACTGGGTTAACGAAAGGTAATTTCGATCATGTGTTGCCTAGGCATCCCAGATGTCCACCTCTTAGGCTTCTCCACACCATAACAACTCTCGCCTCTTTTCCTTCTCTCGGCTATTTCGCCTTTCTCAGTTAGTTTTCTAATACTTACCTGGAAAGAAACACTCAAAGCGTAGTGTTGGGAGCAAAGAAAACCAGACGGCAACGCAACGATCTGGATGTTCGGTTGGTCTTGGCCACTTTCGTCCTGTGGTAACTGAAGCCAACTGAACTGAACCGAACCTGGTTCCCCTTTCACATTTCACCTAGCCATTCCATTCTTTATTTTGCCCTTCCTCTGTTACCCCATGAGTTGTTCTATCATCTGCGTCTCCTTTTCACCTAAAAGTGACACTGAAGGATCTGTTCACTCCGTCGGCCACTAGTACCAAAACGACCGGCAAAAAGTGATTACACCCTCTGACGGAAGGTCGGGGAGCTTGTTCAGTCCAGTTTAGTCCCGTTCACAAGAATTTACCGGCGGTGAGCTCAAATTGTCCGAATTCTTGCACTACGAGCTCCTTGGAACTGTCGTTGCTGCCACAGGTGGAAAGACCACGTCCCTCCCAATTTATTGGTAGGAGCCAACGGCAGAGAAAGGACCCCGGGCCACTGAGTACCAATCCGAGGGGGTGTACAGGGTCCTTGTTGCCAGGTTCTAGCGGTAGTCAGTCATCTGTGGGGCCAAGAACTACCTGGGGTTACTTCAAGCCGGCTAGCTCACAAGTGATGAGCTGGACGAAAAGTTAAATCAGAAGGCAACCGGGGGGGCACGGTTAGAGAGGAGTAAAGGCAGGAAGATGTGGTGCCACTCATTGCCCCCTTCTGGTAAGCACGTTGCAGCCACCACCAAGCCTTCCCTTGAAATCCTTTACTGTCGATTCTGCAACCAGCTCGTCCAGCAGTCAATTTAAATCGTTGGCTTCCCCGACGGGGTAGGGTTTTGCTCTCGGTTTGGTCCTCATTCTTTCCTTGCGTGACCTAATGGTGACTCCTGGGACTACGGTGTTACTGTCGCGCATTAATGACGGCCTCACTTATCCACCCACCTCAACTATTCCCTCCATTATTTTGAAGGTTTCTATTGGGTCGTCGCGAAGCTTTGTGCTTTCTGATGAGCACGGGTTCAATGCGGGCATTTTCATTATAATAATAATAATAATAATAATAATAATAATAATAATAATAATAATGGTATATTTCTCGACCATGGTCGAGACGCATGCGCAAGCGCATGATCATGGTGTACAACGTTACTCAAAACAATGAACTATACACGAATTTCAAGAAAGCGAGTGGAGTCGTCAGAAGCAAAACAGTATAGCTAGAGATAGTTTGAGTCGACTGAAATTATAAAGAATTGCGCGGCAAATACGGTTTGGTTTCGGATTCGACTGGTTGGTGGTGGTCCGTTAAAATACAAAATATATCGTGAAAATATAGCGCTAGGAATGCGTTATACGTCATAATAATGCAAGATGTGGGTAACTGAAGCCTATTGCTGGTTCTATGCACGGAGTAAGTTATGGACATGGAGAGGTTAAAGAAATGAATGGGAGTACAACCGTGAACGTTGGTGAATATGAAGAGAGCGGCTCTCTATGGAGATGAAGTTGGCCCGGAATGATGGATATTCCCGATTCTAAAAGAGGGAGTTCATCATGAAACGAGGGACATGAGGAAGCTTTGTGGAAATGGACAGGCAACGTTGATGAATGTGGAGGAAACAGCAATCCATAAATAAGGTGAGTTTAGGTTCGGGATCAATAACCCTTATCATTCAGAAAAAAAGGCAGCGCAATTTGAAGGTCTTTAACTGGTGAAGAGTCAATTTCAAGCTGGATACCGATCGAAAGAAAAATGAAATCTTGGGAGAGAAAACGGAGCGAAAAATCTCCTTGTAGGCTCGCGCCTTATTGTTCTGTTATACTGACAAATATATTGACTTATTGATTCTCGGTGATCTTCGGCATCATTGTTGGGAACCAAGGATGTGAGGGACAAGTGGACTCGCGTTCGGATAACGTATCGAATTTTAATGAGAAAAAATTCCTGTGTTGCGTATTCTGGCTCTGTTATTGGATTGTTTCACATGAGACCAAGGTGATGTGCAGCATCCCGTGGGTATGGTTCATCAGGCGCGGTAAGGGACGTGTCAATCAATCAATAGAAGTTTGCCTGCGAACTGTTATTTCTGAAGCCTCCAACAGTGACATCAGTAGTAGAGGTGTTGCGTTAGGAGACGTCTATCAATCTGCTTGTAAGCATTTGGGGGTGTTTTAGGTCGTGTGGCCCGATTGCAATCCCGTTTGGTATAAAAGATGCCATTAAGGTCTCTGTCGGTACAGGTCAAAGTGTGGACATTGGTCACCGAAAGTGGTGCCCGAGAGAGTGGGCGACGACAAACCTGAAATAAATGGTGTTAGCAGTCTGGACGTGGTTCCAGCTGTTGGTTATGATAATAAATAGCGACAATTAATAATGAACTGGCTGGGTTTATGTGGTTTATGTGATTGTAGTTGGCAGGAGGCAGTGGTTACTGTTAGGTAGGGTTGTAAACCTAAGCGTGGCTTGGATGCTAGGACATCGAGAAGACCGCTTTCTAAAAAAAGATGACGGAAGATAGAGGGGTATAGATGGAAAAGGTGACCGGTTTCCACTATGTTCTTATCTCTTTTTTTTTCCTTTTCCGGGCTTCATCGAGGTTGCCGTTATTCGTCAGGTACGTCGATACTCTGTCCAGGTCAATGGGTTGAAGGTCAGGGCTGTGGTAGCGATTGTATTTGACGTCGACGTGCATGCTAGGTGCGCTTATGGTGGGTATGGGGTGGTTGAAACTTAGAGCGGGGGGTGGGAAAGCGTATGTGGAGAGTCACGTGCGCTGTCACCCCAGTCAGTCTCGAGCGTGAAGACCAAAGCTTGTCGAGCGAACAAGGGCGATGTGGGGTTTCCCCTTTCGCAGGATCAGGTCTGGGCTGATGGGATACTTTCGCATAGATGAAGGTTGCCCAATTCCTTCACAGCCCGATGTCAGTGGTATTTTGAGATCGAATCGATCCCACGAAACACCGCTTAGAAGGGATACGGATCCGCCGGTCCAATGATGGTCCATGGTAACTACACTGGGTTAACGAAAGGTAATTTCGATCATGTGTTGCCTAGGCATCCCAGATGTCCACCTCTTAGGCTTCTCCACACCATAACAACTCTCGCCTCTTTTCCTTCTCTCGGCTATTTCGCCTTTCTCAGTTAGTTTTCTAATACTTACCTGGAAAGAAACACTCAAAGCGTAGTGTTGGGAGCAAAGAAAACCAGACGGCAACGCAACGATCTGGATGTTCGGTTGGTCTTGGCCACTTTCGTCCTGTGGTAACTGAAGCCAACTGAACTGAACCGAACCTGGTTCCCCTTTCACATTTCACCTAGCCATTCCATTCTTTATTTTGCCCTTCCTCTGTTACCCCATGAGTTGTTCTGTCATCTGCGTCTCCTTTTCACCTAAAAGTGACACTGAAGGATCTGTTCACTCCGTCGGCCACTAGTACCAAAACGACCGGCAAAAAGTGATTACACCCTCTGACGGAAGGTCGGGGAGCTTGTTCAGTCCAGTTTAGTCCCGTTCACAAGAATTTACCGGCGGTGAGCTCAAATTGTCCGAATTCTTGCACTACGAGCTCCTTGGAACTGTCGTTGCTGCCACAGGTGGAAAGACCACGTCCCTCCCAATTTATTGGTAGGAGCCAACGGCAGAGAAAGGACCCCGGGCCACTGAGTACCAATCCGAGGGGGTGTACAGGGTCCTTGTTGCCAGGTTCTAGCGGTAGTCAGTCATCTGTGGGGCCAAGAACTACCTGGGGTTACTTCAAGCCGGCTAGCTCACAAGTGATGAGCTGGACGAAAAGTTAAATCAGAAGGCAACCGGGGGGGCACGGTTAGAGAGGAGTAAAGGCAGGAAGATGTGGTGCCACTCATTGCCCCCTTCTGGTAAGCACGTTGCAGCCACCACCAAGCCTTCCCTTGAAATCCTTTACTGTCGATTCTGCAACCAGCTCGTCCAGCAGTCAATTTAAATCGTTGGCTTCCCCGACGGGGTAGGGTTTTGCTCTCGGTTTGGTCCTCATTCTTTCCTTGCGTGACCTAATGGTGACTCCTGGGACTACGGTGTTACTGTCGCGCATTAATGACGGCCTCACTTATCCACCCACCTCAACTATTCCCTCCATTATTTTGAAGGTTTCTATCGGGTCGTCGCGAAGCTTTGTGCTTTCTGATGAACACGGGTTCAATGCGGGCATTTTCATTAGTCAGTGGCGGGTCCTACTCTGCAGATCACTAGTATACCCTGTCAATGTCTCACTGAAAGGAGTCGCCCCTTATGGACGCGACCACCTTAGCATTCTCCTCTAGTGCAAAGAATGGGTTTTTAAGCTCATGGAGGGGTTGTACGCAAACAACAAAAAGTAGAGGCCTCAGTACTGAGCCCTAAGGTAGGCCGCTGTGCTGGGGGCCCGCTAGTGAAACGTTCTCATTTATTCTAGCATGGAAGCCTTCATCTGTTTTAGAGTTCCTGACCCAAAATGTACTTTGGGAGGTTAAACCGGAAGCTGCTAGTTTTTCGGGTAGGAGGCGTCGGTTTACTGGGAAGAAAGTCTTTTTGTGGTTAAGGTAACTTATTTCCACTTCCCCTCTCCTGTTTGGTCTACCGGTGACCTCGCCAAGGAAGTTTGACAAGTTGGCTAGGCGTGAGCGATGCTGGCGAAACCATGTGGATTTGGTACCATTAAGGGGCTTGCTAATGAGAGTGTTGCTATCATGTCTCTCAAACTTCTTTCCATCACCTCAAAGACCACCGGGATGAGGAGCATCGGAAGATGGTTCCAGCAACTCTCTTGTCTCAGCCCCAGTGAATCGGTCTCCTTGTGAATCTTATCCGATCCCCCGGGATGACACCCACTCCCATCGATACGTTAAATAGTGCTGCCAGAGGTTCCGCAAGTACCTCAGCCAATAACTTCAGGATGGCCGGGAAGCCGATTGGCCTTACCATTTTAGATGCTTCTGGTGTGCTCAAAATGGTAGCTACTTAAGAGGTGCATATTACGGCATCCTCCGCGGTCAGCACGAGGATCAAGTCACCTAAGGGTCGACCCTGCATATTACTGTCTACACAGTAAACCCGTTGGGGGAAATTTGTGGGCGCTTCAGTCTCATCAGAGGCTGTTACTGCGTACCTTCTCTGGCCATCCTTTACTTAGTCTACAGGTACCTCCAGGGGCGACTTCCACTACGCGTGAAGTCGACTGGGGTTAATTTCTGCATTCCTCGCTCGCTTTACATAACATCCCTTTAGACCAGTCATGTGCATAGCCGAAAACCTATTTCCCACAGCTTTGTACCGTGGAAAAGGTCGACCGCAGCGGTTACCCCCACACTTCGCTCTTGCTAACCTTTTCGCCTGGAGTACCTGGTGGACTCGACTGGTCCGCCACGGAAGGACGCCCAGCCTGAATAGACTTCTAAGTGGAGCCGCCTGGTTTGTGAGACTTTATACCACTAACCTTACTCTCGCGGCAAGGCCGCGCGCGGCGCGCGGACCGAAAGCCTCGCTGTTTGATGTCCGACAGATTTCCCACGCTTGAATCTTCCGTGTCACTCAAGTTGAACGAACTTCAGCAAAGCTGAACTTCTCCCACGGTCCAAAGGTCCATCTTCCAGATCCCCGGCAGTTCGAGACGCAAGATGCAGTCAAGACTCGTGTCCTTAACCCTTTCGCATTGTCCAGCGGTCTATCTTCCAGCTCGCCGGCAATACCAGATGCAAGATACTGTCAAGATTTGTATTTTGAACCCTTTCCGTTTTACCACTTCCCCACTATCTAGTGAACTATCTTACAGCTCACTGGTGACATTCAGATGACAAGATAATCACAAGATCCGGGAACATTTGGGCTGTAGCCTCGTACCCGTGTATTACTTCAAGACTTCAAGACTTGTCGCAGCTCCAGAAGATCTGCAGAGCCAACGTGTGCAACAAGCGGGACTTTTTGAATATCTGTCGTTACGGTTCCCAGATCATCCTGAGTCCGAACTCCAATTGCCATGACAGTGACCCTTTTGACCTTGGCGGTTCTACGAACCTCCAAAACACGTGAATGCATTTCCGCATGATTAAGTAGCTATTATCGGTATCTTGCCTCCGAGAAAATTCGATCAATTAATTCCAGAAGTAAGCTATGTGGGAGTCCCCATAAACATGCATGAGACAAGTAATATATATATATATATACATATATATATATATATATATATATATATATATATCTACGGGTACCCAATCAGGACAGGGAAACTAAGTCATTCGCCCTAGTATCACTTCCTGGGGTTCTCCTTTTCGCCTTTATATTTCGAGTTAGATTTCTATTCTGAATGTGACTTAGACCGTCGTTGCAAGTTGACAACCTAGAATGTCCCGAATTTTATGTAGGATTCCCTTGATTGTCTTTTTATCTGTATCATTGGGATATCCACAAAAATACTCTCAAGAGATACCTGACGATGAACCCGGAAAACACGCGTGTACAGCACCCCAGTTGAGTAGTGCAATAATAAATAGAAAAATCTGTTAAATAATTTTCACATTCATTATGCGATTATACAACCTTGGAGCAGGCCAAACGCTTGTTCCCGGTTACTCGCAAACTCCACCCTAGATGCACCTTTTGGTTTCATTCAGGTCAACTCATTGCAGCGATTAGCGGACAATCAGGAGACTCTCGGATGGAGCTGTAAGGTTGATTAGACCTTACATCGCGGTTTCCTTAGTAAACGCGTGCTTCGGTCCTTTGTACTGCGTGGACCACCTGCACGTTACTCTAATGCGCGGCACTGCACAAATATGTTAACCAGAACAGTATTCTCCACGACCCGTGAGAACGAGAAGGCGATTGGGAGAGATAGTGGTTAGCGTGTATTTGGGAGCGTGCGTGAGAGCGTGCGCAAGAGCAACGGTCAAATGGCCACCGCGCTTGGCAGTCAGCGTTCAGTTAAACAATAAACGTGGTAAAAGTATGAACGAAGATGGCAACCGCTACAGGGGCCTCCTCCTAGAAGTCCGACGGAGTTGGGCTTCGATCGTGATGGTAAGCCGGAACTATTGGTTGTCCAGGAACTCCTCATAGCTTCTCCGTTATATTGTTGTTGACGTCGAACGACTGCTGATGAGTTTAACGGTGCCTGCACTCTCGAGGTCCGATGTGCGTGGGTCCAATTGTGTTTTGGCGCCCGCGGGTCTCATACGAATGCAAGCCGGAAAATGCCTCGTCAGGTCCATCCAAAAAGGCGTCCAGTTGCCGTCTCCAGTGCCAGGCTGACCAATCGTCCCGTTGTCCAGTGAGCGGTTGGCTCCTTGAACGTGCACGGGAGTCAGCCAGGCTACGGATGAAGCCAATGTGACTTGTTAGATCCGTCTGAGAGAGGGCAAGGTAAACTGGAACAAAATAGCGCCTGAGGGCGCGGGCGGATGTTGGACCGTAATAACAACACACGAACGATGTTCGGTGTTGTTGTAGTCGCTAGGAGACCAGAAGAAAATGAAACCATAACTACAGATTGTAATTTCACGGGTCTGTTTTTTTGGTAAATCCATGGCGAAAAAAAATCACGACGAATTAGACACACAAAATATGTATGGACGAAAAAAAAATTATTTGGTAAACCAACCGAAAAAAAAATCAAGATAGGGAAACAATAAAACAAACAAAAACGTACGCAGACGGGACCTTGAACGGTAGAAAACAAGGAAACTCACGTGACCTGAGGATCACGTCGGGCTCACCAATTGTAAGGTTGATTAGACCTTACATCGCGGTTTCCTTAGTAAACGCGTGCTTCGGTCCTTTGTACTGCGTGGACCACCTGCACGTTACTCTAATGCGCGGCACTGCACAAATATGTTAACCAGAACAGTATTCTCCACGACCCGTGAGAACGAGAAGGCGATTGGGAGAGATAGTGGTTAGCGTGTATTTGGGAGCGTGCGTGAGAGCGTGCGCAAGAGCAACGGTCAAATGGCCACCGCGCTTGGCAGTCAGCGTTCAGTTAAACAATAAACGTGGTAAAAGTATGAACGAAGATGGCAACCGCTACAGAGCTTACAGAGGTGTTCATGATTGACGGTATGGGTTTTCCCAGTCAGAAAGACCATCCTTAATGTCCCAAATATTTCCAGTAAGTCATTAAATGGTCCCGCCTAAAACATTGCTGGCATCTCTTAGGGCTGTTTCCAAACATGCCGAAAATGCAGCGGCCTTCATCTACCCATTCAGAACGACTGTTTGCCTGACCGCGATCTGACAGTCCCCTGACAGTATCATTGAGTGACCCCCAGTGAAACACGAATTGAGTCACTCAAGGAACTATTAGAGAAAACCGTAAACATACACTATTGAGCAGTGAACAAAATGGGACGTTCAGAAACGTTGGCTATTTCAGACTCAAATTCCCTATGATTTTCATTCTTCTAAATTAGTTCAGGTGTCCCCAAAGAGTTCACTCAAGGGACAGTCGGGTGAGTTCAAAAGTTTTCCTGTATTACCTGAGGGTTACTGGCTAGCAGTAATATATATCTGATGCAGTGAGTACAAACAGAACTATTTTCAACTTTTTGGAATATGATGCGACCGCGTGCGTTTTTTGGTTCATTCCTGGTCGTTCCCTAGGTGTACCTTTTGAGGAGACTAAGTGTTACAGTTGGCGGAACAATCAGTGGTTCTCACAATAAATCTATAAGTATTTGCTTTTGTATGAAATCAAGTGATAATCTTTCGTATATCCCTGAAGTAAATTCAAAGTCATAGAGGGAAAACGGAGGTAAGTGTCCTCTTTGATGATATCCAGAAGATAGTAGGTTGTCTCCCTAAGTTGCCTGGGTAGCTTTTCGAATTCTAAGGGTCTGTATAGCTTCATCTAACGTTACTGGCTTGTTGCTTTCAAACATTTTCGTCTGAGAAGAACAAACTTTTCAGAAGATTTCAAACTTTATATGGTTTGGCCTATGTGATTTGTGGTACCGAGTAGCCTTAGAATCTGTAGATTCCAGGGAGCAGTGAAATTATACTTCCATGCTTTAGACAGCATTTAAACCAACCAAAGGAATCCTTTAACTAAGATAATATAATAAAATACAGCCTGAATGGTGTTTCCGAGGCAAAAGGCTCACTACTTGTGTTGGCCTAAATGAGAACCTCTACTATTTTCTAATAAAGTAAAATTGCGTTTCCCCGAGTCGGACTTCATTAGTTTAATGACTTGAAAAAACCCAACTGAAAATGCACACCAAAAGCAACCCTTTATATGAAGTATTTTTGGCACGAACACATGCACCTCTGTGTGGAACGAGTATACGTGGAGGAGAATATATCCAAATAAAAACATTTGATATTTTTGGAATAAATCAGAGAAATACGTTTCTACTAAAAAGGTAGAAGGGCACTGCCAGTAAACAAGTTCTGTCATGTTGATATTCAAGGGTTTTGTTGTTTACAATTATCAGTCAAGTAAAGCTCTACACCATCAGTAGAGGATATATCGTGAAACAAACGTGATAGTTTTCAAGGCAAAGCTCTGCTGAGTTCAGTTTCTACAGAACCAAAGCGATCAAAATCTACTGTTCGTTTGAAAAGGTATATTGTTTACAAGATGCTCGACTCTCAGCACTGCGCTTGTAAGAAAGTAGCAGGTGACTAGTTGTTGTGCCTTCAGATACTGACGCAGGTAGGTCTCGTGAATCGTTGTTACATCAAGATTTCATTTAGCTTTCATGGCTGAAATGATGTTATATTATGAAATCGGGAGACATCAAATGCAAATCCAGTCTAGTTGAGTAGTCTAGTTTCTTACGATATCTGGTTTCAGAGTGAATTTCTATGGACTTCAACGTCTTGCATGTTGGGTACAGTAGGTTGATTAGACAGCTTAGAAAGGATCAGAGGTGTATGTTACATTTGAAAGGAATTAAACTTTGTTGGGCCCACGGACCCACCTACCCCCAAGTCACCCTCCTTCAATTCAGTTCAGTTTATCCAACCGTCAATCTCGCACTTCTGTGTGGTGATTCCGGTTGCGACCTTCCGGAATCGTCCAATAAAGAGCGGAAAGAATGGAAGCACAGTGATAAACATATAAAAAGTCGAAGTACCAAGGGGGAATCAAGAGGACAACAGAGGAGCCCGAATGCAACTACGCCACTGACTGCGACACCTAGCCATACCACTTAATGTCCCCAACCATTTAGTAGGCGGACCACCTGGACCCAAACCTGGAATCCCACGTCCTACTCGGCCAAGTCCATTGGTCAAGGTTTTCATACCTCTTTGTCATGTCGTGAAATGAACACCTCAACCTACCTTCCAATCACCACTTGCCTCAGAGAACAGCATACGATGAGGAAATCTATCGGTGGACATGCGTAACACATGTTCCAACCACCTTAACCCGTTAAGATTCAGCACTTGATCCACAGAATGACCTCTGGTTCATAACGCCTTAATCCGAACCTAAGCGTTGTCGATACGGTGTTCCCACCATACTGGGACAATGCCACAGAGATATCGGTGCTCCAGCATCGACAGTCTTTGTCTTCCTTCTAACCTCAACGGCCATGTTTGGGAACCGTATAAAAGAACAGATCCAAACGCCACATTGTACACTATACTCTTAACAGACAACCGGATGTCACGCCGACGCCACAGACGACGGTGGTTGGCAAAAGCCAAACGTACCTTCTGCATACGTGATGACACTTCATCCGGTATCTGTCAACCTGGTGAGATGTAACTACCCAGGTGACAAAATTGATGCACTTCAGCTAAAGCTTCCCCAGCCAACACAAGGTTTGGTGTTTAGCCAACCCCGTGCTGCAGAAGCATTTACACTCTGAAGGTGTAAAACGCATCCCAAACTATGATACGCTTTTGATTAGGCTATCTAAAACAACTTCCAACTTACCTGGACCTTCACTTAGAAGAACAGTATCATCCGCGTATTCCAAGTCTGACAGTTTACTTTCTGCGCAAAGATCGAAGCCGCTATTCTCACACGAGGATAGTACCATCTCAAGAATCAATTAAAGTAAAAAATTAAGGAGAAAGGGTGGAAGAGGGCAACCCTGACGAACATCACTTTCCATGGTGAACTCAGGAGAAAGATTTCCAGGTAGTGCATGCACATACGAGCATTGAAATCCCTCACAATGGATACTAACAATAAAGTCGTGCTGGTCGTTTAAGGCAATTAGTAGGCAAGAAGTAATTGAATGGTAGTTAAATCTCTAATTGATACACGGCTCCAAAGCTCTGCTTTTCATTGGAAGCTTGTTAACTAAACACAAGAGGCTGGAAGTCCTAAATAAGTTTTTTCCTATTTCGTTTTCTATCCACAGACGGGAGGCTTATTATTTCAGTTTACTTTCTCGAAGTTAGATCATGTGCGTATACACAGATTCCAGGTGGGGAATTCAGGTGTCACATGTTTTACGTACTTACCACTGTTGTTATAGGTTATTTTGATGTTTGTTTGATTTTGACCATCACATTAGCGAATGACGTTCATTGGTAGCTACTTCTTTCAGTATTTTTACAAAAATACTTATCATAAGAAACTACAAAAAATATTCTTTGTAAATACTTACGTCTTCCAAATTATCATCCGAAGATGAATATATCATGATAACAGTTGATGGATTTATTGACAGGCATGCCTGCCCAGTTCCCTACGGTCCACCAAGCTTCACTCATAAGGTGAAAACGATTTAACGGGCGAATCCATCGCTATCATGCAAAAAGTGATGCAAATACGTTGCGGTGAATAAAATCGACCAGTATAAGTAAGAGAAGTGACGCGACTGAACTAAACTCACAATTAAAAGCAAAGTTCGTCCAACTGAATGAAGATACAGAGCCAGAGCCATCTTTTTGGCAATCCCTAGTGTAAAGAAGCTTTTTCCTTAATCCTAAAATTTTCAAAATGCTCCTTCAAACACATTTGCACGCAGCTCTTTACTCAAGTAAATAAACGGCAATGTGATATGTATATTTTTTATTCGTCGGTTTAGTGGAAATAGGTGTTGTCAATCAATAAATCAAACAGTCAGTCAATCAATTATTCTACCAGTCAATCAGCAATACAATCAGTCAGTCAATGTTGTCATACTGGCAAAAGAGAAACCACCAAAAAGCCAAAGGAAATTCTCCAAATTTCCAGTTTATTAGCAAATATAGATTAGTAACCACCAAAAACAGCTTGGTTGTACTCAATTGTTTTGCCTGAAAGATTCGGAAGCAAACAGTTGCCATAAGCTTTTTATTTCCCATAGGCTACAACATTATGTTAACTGGCGAAAAGATATCTTGATTGGAGATCCTTCACAGTCACTCTCAGTAGATCTTACAGCGAAATGATGTAAAAGCTGATAATTACTTTACGGACACTATCCACGTGATACAGAGGAAAGTTACTGAAAAATTCGGTTAGGTCAGATTAGTTCAGTAAACGCTGTGAAAACTCAGAAAGCCTTAGAACCAAGGTTTTCTTGTATTTCAAAAGCCTTTAAACAGATAAACTTTTAGAGCGGCTTTCATTATTTTCTTTCAAGTTACCCTCAGGAAAAGCCTGCTTTCTACACAAAAGACCTAATTCCTATCTAGAATTTCTAGTACAACAATTCGCTGGGTAAATAATGTTTTCTGACATCAACGATAATAATCTGTTATATATCGTGGTTGATCTGTTGCTTTGAAAAAGTGCTTGATCTTTACTATTCACGTATAAGTCTTATGGTGCGCAGGTAACCACTGAGTTTTCGAGCAAAATGCTCACTGCGAGAAAAATCGCAGAGCTCCATCGATTTTTGTGCTCCCTTTGCAGACCATTTGAAACCTTTCATTTCTTGGGATAAGGTTCCTCAGGGATTGTTTGTAAGGTTTCGAACAGAGTTCCATGAGGAGGCACCATTTAAAGAAAAGAGTATCTTACCACTGCACTACGGTATGCCCGACGAATTCCCCTTGTAACAACCAAGCTCACGACGCTGACATGGAATGTCTGTGCTCCTAAAACAAACGCTACTAGTCCCGATGATTATCCACACCCAGTCAGTCCTTTTCCAGAGAAGTTGCAATAAAGTTAAGGTTAAAATTTCATACAATGCATTTTTCGAAATGCCATGAAGCACCAGCGTCAAAATAAAAGCCGCTGCCCCATTAAAAATTATCAACTGGGGCTGCTAAGACTACGTCAAGCTGCAGTGCTGTTCATTTTGTCAATACTGAGCTACGAAATCGACCGTCAGCTAGCTTGACGAAAACAAAGTGCGTATCAATGTCATGAAACATGATTTCCAGGGAAATATAAAAAGTGGTCATTCTAGAATTTGCTTAGGAGACAAAATTATAGGTAGTAAAATACAGGCCCAGTGCATCCATTAGGAAACATTTGGAGGGATTGTTAGCTGTACAAAGTATATACATGTTAAAACCTATAATTTCCTTGAGTACTGATTCAAAGTTAAGTTATCATAAAGGGTGGACTTATCAAACTAGCAATTCTAAATGAATAGCTTGCTCAGCACTCGAAATTTAATTTATTGACTTATTACACATTGGATTATGTTGCCCTAAACTGTACCATACGCCAAAGAATGTACATTAAACTTCTTTGTAGCTTGACTTACATGAATTATTAAAGTGCACTGGTCTTTGTTGTTTTACCCCTGTGACCAAGCTGAATTCTAGCATTTCCGGAAAGTCCTGAGATGAATTCGAGATTTTGATACCGGAAGTTGGTCAATCTATTGTTATGTGTAAAGCTGCTAATCTGTGTTAAACCAATAATTTCAAAGTAAAAATATAGGGTTATTCAGGTGAAATAGCCGTTGATTTTCTTGGGGATATTTTCTTATTATAAATTCTATAGACTAACGGTTGTTCTGTTTTATAGTTACTAAGGGTAAAATAAAGATGGGTTTATTAGAAAAGTCATGCCTAGTAGTGATGAATACGCAAATAGAGTTTCAGAATTATAGACACTCTTGGCCTGATAAAATTACTCAAGGTTTATCGTTGGAAATATTCGGAAACAGTTGCAACTGTAATGTTGTGAGCTTGTCAGTCACAAACCAGTGCTTGACTTTCACATCTTCCGTACAATTACTTTCTAATCACTGTTAAGTTCGTATTTGAGCGAGTAGCTTGCAACTCTAGTAAAAACAAAGGCCTTTGTTACATAAACTACGAGGTCGAACGATGTAAAACTAGCAACTGACTAAATCCAATCCACCAAGAAGTTAAAGTAAAACTGCTTAGGTTTTACACCGATTTCTAATATATTGTTTATCGAACAACTGCACAAGTGGCAATAGCGTATATCTTTTCGGGTCTCCGAGAGAAGTTTTGGTTCATCCTTTTGAAAGCTTTTCATGCAAGCCTGTTGAATTGCAAAATCATTTCCATATATGACATAAGCAAATAAACACATGCCACTTACTTTGGTTTCTAATAGATCAATGATTTGGCAATTGTCAAAAGTCAAGAAAAGCCCGTGTAATCACACAGTTTATTGACAATGACCAGAGAAGGGAGAACTCCAAGGGCTCGTGGCTGGCGGCTTTCTGATATACAATGTGCCACCTGCTTCCGAATAACTAGGAGCCGTACTGATTCTACGAGGCTTCCGCAGTCCTTTTTCCCATGGACACAAAAGCTTAGACCGTGGACAACGAAAGCTCCGCTGAACTATTACGCTAGACGTAAACAGGTAAGTGTCTAGTGTTTGAAGTAGTGACTGCGAAGTTATTAGAAAACAGATGGACCGATTGATGAGGCCGCCGTTTTCCATCCAATTGCCGACCAAAGTGGAAATATTGCGGAGCATACTCCCGGCAAAACAGAAAGCAATTCACGGCCAGACGTAAGGTGAGTATTGGATTTGCCTTCGAACCAAAGTGTGTCATGTAAATATGAACAGAATTAGGTTATGAAAAAGTTTTTCTGGCAAAAATCCTGTTCTGATAAGTTTTTATGGGACAATGTCTTACCACTTTTTGAGTCTGACTTTGAAAGCCTAATAAAATGAAATTTTTGCTTATTATCGGTACGTCGATCGAAGTTATCGTATTCTGTGCCCTCACTTTTCTACTTAATCCACAGTCCAAAACTTGATTAGCAATGAGAAGAAACTAGTATGAAGTGGGCATGTGAAACTTCCGGGTGAGACTTCTCATAAGCTAGCGTTTACCAAGCTTAGTAGTGGTTGAGAGATGAGTAAGAGCAGCTAGTCTGTGACACAGAGCAAAAATACAAAGGACTGACCTGTAGACTCGGGCGTGTAAGGCATCCTGAATGGGGTTTGAGTAAATTGGTTATATAGTGGAGAGTAAAAATAAGCGAAGCTCCAGCTGCATTTCGCACAGATGTCGCATACTGGATACAGTTTCATTGAGAATAAAGAAGGCACCTTTTAATTTTGATAACCTCAGTCATCTGCGGTATCGACGTGTCATCGATTTGTCTATCAAGAGTGGCGAGTAATTAACAACAACCAGGCCAGTACTTCCGTATGGTTTAGAAGCATGGCCACTGCGGAGAGAGAATACATGAAGATTGCCAAAATTCGAAAAACAGTATCTTCCTAGCTGTGCTCGAATCTGGCGGAAAGTTCATATCAGCAACGCTGAAGTGAGTGCAAAGTATTACGAGCAGAATAATAAGTCATTAGACTAAACGTTGAAAATTAGTTAGTGGGGTTGGGATATGTGTTGCGCATGTCCCCTGGTAGGGTACCTCAGCTACCAATGTTAGTTGATCGGAATGGGTAATGTTGACCATTCTATGACGAAGAAGGAAGTTATGAGAAGTTTTGACGAGTGAAATTGACTACGTAATGAGTTTTAGGCTTCCTGGTTGGGGTGCAAGAGGCCATTTGGTGGTTAAGCATATCCAGATGAGTGTCACTTATATTTACACAATTTTTTCACTTAGTTGTAATATTTCTGCTTTTCCTAGACTTTTGTCACTCCTGCATTTTTCACTGTTTCCGACTGAGGTTGCTCCTGACAGATAAAAATCAGAGCCACCGAACTCAGAGCATGACTAATGGCGGTTTGACCTAACCTGAAACAATGCTTCCTTTTCCTTGTACTCTCTCCACCTGCTTGACAATATCCTCCGTATTATTCTTCCTACATTTTTCACATCATTGTTAACTTTAATTTTTAAGGAAGGTTTCAGCCAATAATTACCAACTAGAACCACCACATAAAATACTTAAAAATTGTTGACTAAAACTAAACCGAACAGAGATATTTTCTGATGCAGTACTAAAGGTTTGACGAAAACCGAAATAATTTTATTTGTAAACACGTGAAGTCATTTTGGACATAGCATAAGATGGCTCGTTATTTTCTACCTAAAAGTCTTTTTTTTCTGAATGTTTAGCAAAAATGACTGTTTTTCCTGATCGTACTCTTATAATCTTCCTAAAATGCCACAAGCGGGTTGTTCTTGTTGATTAGGATAGTGTGTGCGGAATCCTAATAATAAACAAACAATAAAATTAAGTGAGCTGACAAAAGTTAACTAAAGAGAATTATTACTCTGCTTCACGACCTGTTCCTTGGAAGACGTTCTGCATACTAGAGGATTAGTTATCGCAAGGACATTAAAAAATGAAGGATACTTGATGGCATTTATGGAGAACCATGATCCAGATTGATCAGCTATACGTGACTGATGATCTACTTTCTCCTGGGTTTTTACGTGAGATGCTCTAAGATAACATGGTGCTACACACACTCATTGTAGTGTTTCTCATCTTGATTCTCGGACACACAAAAGTACATGATACATAATGCTCTCTGAACCTCCACTTATGGCTCTATTATTCCTATTTGCAAGTAAATGAAGAGGCTATACACCCTAGCTACGATTTCTCTAGATTTCCGTATTTAGTTTGTCTTCATTGATGATCGATCGTGACGGCTCAGCTGGTACGGTATCTCCCCAGTGTAAACTCTCAGCTGCTCATTTACCTGCAACACGAAAAGCTAACTTGTGAATTGGAGCCCAAAACAAAACCTCCGTCAAATAAAGGCGGATTGCTGGGAAAGGGATAGCACAAAACGAAAAAGCTACATTGCACTGGTAATCACTACACAGCCAAAGAACCAAAACTTGAAATTGTGAGCATCAATATAGGGTTATAAATTTTCACTGTAAGCATTTTTGAGGTTTACGGAAGTACATGAACAATAAAAATGTACACACACACCAAAAAAGAAGTGCTCAAGATAGTTTCCTGTTAGCTGGTAGCCTTCTGGAATGCAAGAAATTATCGCACTTATTTCCCATGGTAACTAAAGAAACAAATGTTGAAGCGAAAATTTGTCAACAGCTAATCCTACTTAGACAGTTTTACCTCAGACTACTTAACCCACTGTTTTTAATCTTAGAAACCCTATGGGAGAAGTTCAAAATTTTTCTGTTGGAGTGCTGTTATCAACGAAAAAAAGCATTTTTGTCGGTCAAAAGAACAGTTGCATCGAGAACATCTCAAATTTTGATTCACACCTTATTCTAGTCTAAAACAGTCATCCATCCATTCTCCTTACGTTCAAACCGACTGCCACAAGCAACGTGAAAGGACGAGAAACCCATGTCGAGACTGGGCAGCAAAATTGTCACCTGAATATCGGGCGGTTTTTACATTCGCTTTAATTATAAAATACCACAAATCTCCAGTTAGAAACAAGAGCCTTTCTTTTCTAATTCGAATGACTACTGTCACTCAACGTGAGGCATGTAAAGGTTCGGCCTAGATAAATGTGTAAATAAACTGATACCCATTCGTTTGGGTAAACGTACTCCTTTCTCATGGATATTTTATTGTATTCACAACAAAAACAATGCTCAGTAAATGATCGTTGTCGTATCGATCCGGAAATATTACTCACATGGTTAGAAACTGTACTTTTATGGATGTCGTTCAAGAGAAATGCCATAGTTTGGCAGAACTCACGATACAACGTACAGTCCATCGGGAACGGAATGATAAGTCACGTGATGAGTTTAGAGTGACATTGTTCCTGAGGAAAAAACTGAAGCAAATCCTATTTTTTATTTATAGTTCATGACCATTTAAATGTCGCAAAATATGTCATGATTTTATTCAGGAATTATTAGCAAGTACGAATAATAAATAACATGAAGTGTAAAATAAAGTCTCTTCACGTGATTGTGGCTGAGGCAGAGTGTGTTAGACGCCAGTCACAAAGGAAGCGACCTTCATTTCAACAGAGCTTGTATCCCCACAAAATCTTACTATTCTTTCGGAGTAACATTTTTACCTGTTCTCCTAAACTGCCTCGCCATGGTGGAAAATTGTGAGCAAGCTTTCTTAAAGTCTATTCACTACAAGTTATCATTATGAAGATTATACTTCTGAATTCTGAAATAGATGCAAAATCACAATGGTTCTGCAAACTGGTGTTGATTGCTACCTAATTTGGTGATGTACATTTGTTTCTGGTATTCAACGCTGGTGACTTCATCACCAGTGAGCACTGATGATGTCAGTTCAGCTGGTGATAACACATTTATAATCAAGAGGCCAATATGAGTGATCAGAAGCTGATGGAAAAAAATTTTATTTGTGTTATTTTTCACCAATACAATTATTTAGAATTGGCGACCAGAACTTATATACAAGAAACAATGATGTATGGTCTTTTTTAATGTATATATTACCTATGTTTCCCAACGAGATTCAGAGGCTGTACATATTTTCGGAAATAAATAAATTAGCGTTATCTGGAATAAAAATGGGTGATGATCCTTTCACTACGGGGTGAGGTGAAGTGAGTTTTTGATGCTTCTAATCGTCCTATGTACGACTTCACACAGTTAGACACATCTAAGTCAAATGTTAGTGATAATAATATGCTCGAATAGTGCATTTTATACTTTCCTTTATTAGTTATCTTACTGCATACTGGTAAAGTATTTCCAGCAAAGGTATTTATTTATCACTTCGAAGCTGAGGATAATGATACTAACTAAAGATTGTGAAGTTCTGAAGAGTGAATCCATGGTCTGCCATGACATCTGTGAAAAAGGGCACACTTCGTGCAAGTTGTTCGGTGTTTAGACATTAGCGTGGTCATTAAAAACATCAGGCTTACCCGAACATTTAAAAGTAAAAGTTGTCCATACTTATGGACCTCTTTGCCGATGGGTGAAATGAATGCAAGATGTAAAAGACAGTATCACAGAGCGACTGTTTTGCGTCATTCTGAGTTGGTGATGACAACGCGCTTGCTTCTGTGTTCATGCCAAAGGAGCTGAGGTAGTGAGACTCACAAGGCAATGTGTTTTCTCTGCCTCTACCTTTAAAGACTTGCGGTTTTATGTGCTTGAATTTGACAGAAAAGCCCCAATTTATCTCTCATAAAATCCAAGCACTTTAGCGGTAGTATGCCAGAGTTATAGAACTTGAAGTATTCGTGATATAGACCTATGTCAGAGTTCAATAGGTTATTAGTGTTTGTCTTATCCCCTGCTGTCGAGTATACATGCCAAGAATTTAGGCAAAAAAGAACTAAGCAGACAGATGACAGGAAACCGCTCCGGCTGAAAATGAAGTTCTCTATCCACGATTAACAGATCAGAAACATCAATCAAACCATCTTCCGTGATTACCTAGAGGAAAGGTGCATCCTGAACATAAGGTTACTTAGAACGGGCGACTTAGGATTAGGATTATATTACCCACAGTTAGACAACGCAGAGCTTTGCGCATTGTGTCGTAGCCACAGCACGTGGACGACAAATAGAATTTTGGAGAGGGTATGATTGCGGATAACATCGCTCAATATCTAGAAATTCATCTATAACCAATTGGAAACTGATTACGCTGTCATATTTGAGCACCTACTTTGAACTTCAAAATAACAACATAAATAACAACCAATCCACTTGACGATTTCATCAACATTTGAGGACGATGTAGTAGGATTTTTCATCGTATATTTATATGACATTAATGGAAAGTACCATCACTATTCCGTGTTACTACAACCAGCTGGATTAGAAGGCCACGAAGAACTTTTCAAACACATTTGTTTTCTTAAACAAATGGATGACTTGCTGAACTTGACCAAACAAGACAGAAGACAAAGGCGGGAGAGGAATTAATTCCGTATACACACGTTGATCGCGAACGGATAAGATGATACGGAAAATGTGAAATAAATTACCTGAAAACGTGATATTTATTGACAGAAGTGTGTGTCCAGCATCATTCGCTGTAGCTACGGAAGCTTCAGCGTGAGGATCCCAAGGTTTTGGAACACACTAAGTAGGACTAAGATGGCTGAAGGATAAAGCTCCTGGTATTGTTAGGCTGTGCGGATCATGGCAACGTTAGATGATGGAGAAGGCGCTGCGTGGATCAACCTTGTATCCACTCTCGATCAAGTGCCGAGCGATAGCCAAACTGAGCCTACTAGTCACTATCAAAGCATGTTGTTTTCGGGTGACCCATTGTTTTCCTTAGGTACTTGGGCGTATGTTCAGTTATCGTAGTGCTTAGCATTCTGTCAATTCTACTGGTGCATGCTCCTGTGAGACTGCGAGAGAAAGTATAAATGCAATGATCATCAGTGACGTGGTCTTTGGATGGACGCGTGAGAAGGTGATGAGTGGCTGACAGCAGCATAGCGCCGTGGCATCCGCAACAAGTTCTCCGTAGTGCGTTCATAATCCGTTGTGCTGTGAGTCGCATCAATTTGTCGCCTTATAACAAAACGATATATAAACGCACTTGATTGTCACTGTGTGGACGGATGGATAAAGCTGCTCGGAAGAAAATGACAGGTTTTGTCTTTATTATCCCTCATCATGCACGCGTATCCAGTGCTCGCTTGTTCACTCATCCTCATACTTGCACACGCCATAGGTGGTAAGTTCACTGTCACCTAATTTGTGCATCAGGAATGTACGTGGATGCTCAAATTAGGCGAGTCCTCTGGAGAATCGAAACTGTAATTTCCGGAAAGTGCTTCGCGGTTCAGCTGCAGTTGACCTCTAAAGCGACGACTCTGCAGGGGCTATTTGGAATGTTGATTGTTAGGGGTGTCTAGATGGGGGTACAGAGCTTCTCGGAAACACACGACCGGTTTGGGGTTCATTACCAACTAGCAGATATGCTTATCCTGTTTTACATCTGCATACCACTTATAAACAGAGCTGCAGCGAATCATTTTGATCACACATCTAACAACGAATGTCACGTTTTCAAGTAGCCCATTTCATACTTTTTGTATAATTCTGTTTGTCCGCGACCATTGAGAGTGTACGAAAGAAGCTGATCTCGCGGCATTTGTCCTCAAATTTGTTCGTTCCGGTTCACATTCTTTCGCACCAACCAGTGGGAAACACTGATCATCTCAGCGGGGTGCCTCCGTAGTTAGAGTACAACGACACTAAGTTTGGCTAGTATTTCTGCAGTTTATTCCAGGACGATTGCATTTACGCGTTCAACTGAGTTTGATCACGGGAAACAAACAGTGTCGTCAAACCGAGCTGAAAAACACTTAATCACCTCGTTATTAGTCATCCCGTTTCTGGTGGAATTCCTCACATCCCACAACCCGTTTGTGTTCTTGAATCAAGCTGACGCATTCGGTGATAAGAACGGGACTGTTTTCGACTATTGGGACAAAAAGCCATGCTGCAAACTACCTACCACTCGCCGTTTCGGAAAAAAATCGACCAAATTTGTTTTCTTAAGCTTACAGTGTTACTAACGTAAGGTGAAATACTTTGAAGATTTAGCATCCAGTTTATGAAACTGAGCTCGTCCTGGTATGAATAATCCACGAGGAAATCTCTTGGAATATGCTAACCTATAGAAGTCAAAATTCTCAATATGTAATCTTCCAAGTGTACTTTTACAATCACCTTCTTCTAAGGGTTTCTCAATTACTACATATCTTAAAACCAGCCATCTTTCCGTCAGAGTGGAAGTCTCTTTTATTGCCCAAATTATCATGGTTCTAGCGTGTTTCCATAAATCTCATTTGGGACTGATCTTACCCGGAAAACCCTCTGTGCTCGAAAATCGGTACGGGAATATATTTTTTAAGCTCCAGTGAAAAAATTAGTTGTAGTTGGCTTTCTTTTACCACTAAGGCCGGACTTATCAATCTTTGTCAGCGATTTACCGCTACACAACTTGGATGCCATCGGAATTTATTCCCCTTCACATTAATATCCACCAAAAAGTGGTTTCACACAAAGCAACAGGATTTTTCTCCCGAACCTAACTGGTTCGTTTACTACAATTACATCCTTTAACTTGAATTGTACGCCTTCCCACTCGATGTTCAGGTATGTATCATTTTTACTTCATTTCAGCGTAGCTAATATAACTGCTAGGAGTTTTATTAGCTCTACAGTTATTGTCAGTGCATCATGAATAGTTTTGTATATTTGCTAATCTATTGCAAAATTAGATACAATCTATTTACGCACCGACACCTCGGGATACATGAGACGCTTGTTCAGTTTGGTTGCTGAATTCTGAAGAATACTTTGACTCACAATTTTGTACAGTAAGGTTTCTTTAAGTCTAGAAATAAGCCTACTACTTTGATCACCGGCAACGCCTGTAACTATAATTCTGTTTTCATAATGACTACTCCAATAGCATAGCAGCCCCCGCACCGCTAAACTGGCATGTATTCCCGCCCTTTATCTGTGTCGTCATAACTCCGGTACGTTATCCATGGTATTTCACTTGACTACCAAAAATATCATCGAACGAAGCTGCATAGATGTGTGCAATCCTACGAGACAAGACGCTCATTCCTCACATGCTATGACAAAATACCAGCTGATTTTATGAACTTTTTTGCAGTGTAACACTTCTGGAGATTGACATGAAACTAAATCTCTTTTTAGTAAGCGGGAAATGATCAATTTTTTGACTGAAAATATCGGGATTGGAAGTGAAACATGACGGTGCACCTTGTAACGCCTCTTTGCACAATGCTGAGTGAGATACTCTGAAAGATCATTTCACAAGCCAAGTGTACCTTTTCGTTGCACATTAAAAAAAGCAGATATTGCCATTTCTGTCTGGAGAAGATAAAAACCTTGCAAAATCGTTCCATTCTTCATTCATCGATAAGTTTCCATATCCGAAGGAACTGATTTCAACTACTTATAGAGGTGACCTAGAGCATTGAAAAATTGGCGGGGTTTAATTACAAATGACACGGATAATGGAAATACTTTTTTGAGCGATATTTTCCATTTCCCCTGGTTTCATTATTGCAAACAAAATAAAGAATTATGTTCTCTGACGGCACGGAGCTCACCGACTGACGGTTGTAGATAGGGAGACGAAAAAGACCCCAAATATATGCTAACAGAGTGAGTGTGTTTTCAAGATTCTACATTATTGATCAAAGTGTCCGATTGGCGGCGAAAAGTTTTACCAGTTTTTCAGTAATACTGTGTGTGGTCACGTGGGAATGATTGCCACCCTCTTGTTTACAAAGTTGTGTATTTAGGCATTTTATCTTTGTGTGAGATGCGTGGTGCGAAAAAGTACTAGCATTCTCCGGTTAAGTGGTAAACCAGTAAGTGCTCATCGAAGGTGCTTATTTTCGAGTGTCTCTTCATAGTGACAGCAAAAGCAACAGCGACCAGTATGGAAATATACCTTGAAATTCAGTGGACAATTAGTTTGCCAAGTGGAATGTTATCTGATGATTACCAGTACGGTGACATAAATCATACTTAATTAATATATAATACGCCATATATATTACACTAGGCACCAAAGTACATAGTGGACACACTCATTGTGAATGTTTATTCGATGCTTTGTGTGAATGTGTTTGCGACCTGGAAGGAGCATGGCAAAAAAGCTCCATGAAGCAACGGGTTTGTACTGGTCAATGCACTGCTAAAACATGATAGGAATAGATGACTAAGAACATTTTCATAAGGACAGATATGGTGGCTAAATTTTTCAAAGCGAAACAGTCCACGGCCGAAAGGCTCAAATGAACAACTGAAATAAACAAAAAGACCCAATATGATGGCTCTCACATACGGTCAAATTCAAGTCAGGAGAGGCGCTTGTCTGGGACGATGGAACCAGCATTGCGTATCATCTCGATGATCGGTGACTGTGATTACCGACGTAAATAAAACCCGAACACACTCGACAACTTTAGAGATCTATTGAATGTCGTACTGTATTTTTTCACAGACTGAAATAACAATAATGCTATTCTTTCAGAGAAATCAAGTGGTTGGAAAATATTTTAAGGTAGTGTACTGACGATGAAGAAGTGCTACTTGAAAGGGGCAAAGAGGCATCGGAAATTCAATAACGCACGGATGTGCAACCATTTTTGACGAAAAAGCGTCGCTCCTTTGACGACAATAAAAACTTATAAAATGTGACCGTTGAACCTCCTTCGTGTATCCACTTAGCCGTGAAAGATGGATGAACTGTACGGAACTCACTGTGTTATTTAGAAATTTGGCATTGGATGCCTCAACGACAGGCTGGTTATCACTGATGAAAACAGTAAAATAAAGATGAACATCATTTTCTAGCTATCTGAGAATTAAAGATACATAGCGTTGCCAAATTTTTCATGGTTTTGAAATAGTTTTCTTTCTAGTTCATCGAAAACGGATACTTTATTAAGCCCAGGTGCAAGTGAAGACCACCAACTATCAAACAAAATCATCAGGTATAGCATTCAAGTTTTGTCCACGGATTATTTCGATATCATATTTTAAAGTCTTATGTGATTCCGATTTCGATGTATTCCTTTCTTGGTGTCATGGCGGTACAGGTCGAAAGTTAGGGGAAGCAATATTTGACCCGAGTGTAAAGACTGGGGTTGTTTCAGAGCCAATATTTAGAACATTACTGGGACTTTGCTTGCGGAAAATAATCTAGTTGAAATACGCTAGTCTAAAGAAGAGTATACTTCCCCGAAAGAATTGAATTTCATATGGAAGTGTCACCCTAGTGGTGCCTTTCGTCAAAATCAATTGGGATATTTAACGAAAAGGCGAGTGGAGACAATTTTTTATTGTTTGCTATTTCAGGTCGTATCCACCTGTGAAACATTCACGTGCATAGTGCCACTCAAGTTGTAAGCCGAATATTGCGAAGCAGAATGTGAGGTCAAGTTGGTGCTGTAGATTCATGAAAAGATCTAGAGATATTTCACTGGAAACATCCATATCTGATCACGTGATGAAAATAATGCCACTAAGCTCTTACTTTGAGAGATTTTTGGTTGCTCTATGAACAGTTCTGCTGAAGCCAAACAGTCATATCAACTACCCGTCAATGCCATCAAGGGGAACACAAAGTTAATCTTCTAGGCCGCTAGGGTTTTCAATAAGTACCAGCCCCTTAGAGTGTGGGACTTCTGTGAGAAGCAGCTTGACGATTCCTAATAGGTAGAACGTTCTAAGTATGATATTTCTTAGCAGTAGTCTACTACGTGATGCAGCACAATTCTGCCTCAACTGTAAAATATTTCTGGCAATGAGAATGGGTCAAGACCTTTTAACAGGGGGATCACTATGTACATTCCGGAGGTCATGTAACAAACTCAGTCCGTAGAAGCTTATTCTGGTAAAAAGGTCGCCAGTCGACTCAGATTCGAACCCGAATATCATTTTGAAGCACACCTTTATGACTTACTTTGGTTGATATTCTAGCCACTGGTGGGAAGAAACCTCAGATGGCCTAACAGTTAACTTTTACAGCTCTTCATTTGGCAAGCTCAGTTTGGGCTACAGTTGGAACTCGGTGGATAAAGTCTGTTGATTATTGCAGAACAGATAGATAAAACAGCTGAAGAGTGTTCCCCTGAATCATTAACGATGAGCCCATTATTCATGATGCATTTCGGATAAACGTCTAAAGTAAATTTTGGGTGGTGCGTAACTTGCAACCTTCTGTTTGATGCGCTCTGGTGGGTGTTTCAGATACTTTATATCCTGTAATTATTTACACTGACTGGGGTTCTTGAGGGTTGCTGAACACTTTTTGCAAAGCTGGAGAGGATAAAGTCCATTTTACGGACCTCTGCTTCGACCCACTTGGGGATATTCAATTAAATTATAGGAAGGCTCAACCACTACGTCAGCTACCTTCACAAAAACACATTATCGGCTCAATTAAACCAGTATATATATATATATATATATATATATATATATATATAAAGTTAGTGAATAGTGATTTGTTCCGTCGGCAGTCATCTTGCTTGGTTTTTCTGTCCTAACTGCAGTAAGGCACATATGCATAGTAATCTAACAATCTGATTGATTAATTTGACAAAGAAGAGAAACTGATAGAATTTTTACACAAGTTTAGTTATGACCACGACCCTATGACATCTAACCAGCTTACATTTCGACGAACAAGCTGTTTCCGAACCCGTTTCTGTCTTGATCAACACAGAATGACCACTCCAATGAAGCGAGTTCAAAAACCGTGGCCCAAGCGAATAGGTTTTTGGCGGTAAATTGACACAAAACTCGCTTCCCGTGATAAAGCTCAACCTGTTAGATGTGTCTAGCAGAGAAGCACTTTTTGAACCCAATAATTTATTACCTTAGTCTAAAGATCAACCAAAAATTGCTGGCTGAACTTTTGAGAAGCAGCCGCTTGCTATCGAGTTAACTAAATATAAACAATAACGAGTACCAATTCATTCTTCTGAATAATTAGGCAATTTGCTGAGGTTCGAAATAGCATCTGTCAAAAAATCTATCGAATTCAATGTATGATGGCAATGTCCGATTTTGGTGCAGTATATATAAATATATAATATATATATAAATGTATACAGATGTGCAGATATATATGCAACTTGTCGAAAACAGATGTTATTGAATCCATAAATGGAATTCGACAGTATTTTGAACACGTTAAGTTTGATCGGCCCGAAACTAAACGACGGAAGTCATTTTTATTCTCTTTGAACTGTAATTCCCAACTACTCCGTCCTACCTCAAAGCCTGACATATATTTTTAGTTCTGAGCGCTCATGTGCCATGACAACGAAAATAGTCCGAAGGTGTGACAAGTGTGCCCACCCGTTCTTATATTCTGGGACCCGGGGGATCACGTTTGCTGAGGTGAGTGCTTATCGCCAAATTGATATGCGTCGGACGTTGGGTATGGCACTGCAGACAACGGACGTTCACAGGTTTCTGCATAAACAAAACCAAAGCTCGATTGACTTGGTGTTCACCCAAAAGTCATTGGAGTGAATCACTAAAGTGGAAATCTTTAGTATACGAAGGCTATTGGTGAAGGGTTGTGTGCGTGTGTGTATGTGTGTGTGTGTGTGTGTGTGTGTGTGTGTGTGTGTGTGTAAGACCTTCGTACCCGTGTAATACCACTACATGAGGAAAGGGACCACTGCTTGACTCTTTCTGCGGGAAAACACTCACTTATAATTCTTCTGTGTGCACATGTTCTGTGTAGCTTTTACCGACTTCGTCATTATTTATGCCAACACGGTAACCACATTCATCAGTCACAATTTCCGTGAACTTCAGTGCATGAAAACCATCAATCGGAGCAAAGAACATCGCCAACATCCCCAGTTATTCAGCCACAATTTTTGGCCTGCCTTTGTCCTAACATCCTAGATCGAGGAGTCCTCCATTCACGTGGGGGTATTTAACCAACATTCTTTCCTAGAATGGATTAGATAGCGCGAAAATCAGATGCAGTTTGGTTTCTTGTGTTCATATCACGTGTCAGATCTGGCATATGCATGCCCTCTCATAGTACACTTTCGTGAGGGCTTTCGTCAAAATTTGTCTCCACTATTTACCTTGATTTTTCTGCACCAAATATTGATTCGCATTCTTGTAGTGGATCAGCAAACAATGATATCCAAGGATAGCTGAAGATAAGTAGCCTCGTTGATACAGTAAAAACTGCATTTCTACAGAAAAGTCAAGAGATTGATATCAGGTAAGATGAAATAATTGCATTGATTTTTAAATTGGAGCATTCAAATACGGTCAGATTCAGACAACCTTAAGTTTTCAAGTAAGGAAATGATTTTTTACTAAAAAGTAAATGTCTTCATAGGATTCTCAATGTTACTTTTTAACAATCTAATCTGAAGGTGTTCTGACTGGCGTCAAATAGCAATTAGATTGTTTAGTGAAGCACAATGATGGTTACCGCTGCCACAAAAAGCCCCTACCGGAGAAAACTCTATCGATTTTATCGACCTAACTAACTGGTAGCTGTCGTTTTCACGTTTGTTTTGCATATAGATAATCAACTTGAAGAACCAACCACCACAAATTTTTGTTTAATCGTCAGCCGGACTCTCACAAACATTTTTCCATACCAATGGCAAATCCCCGGGAAGACAAACGGGGTCCTGCGAGGAAAAGTTTTAAGTCCTTAGGAATCGTCAGTCAGCTTACTGAAAAGAAGAACACTGACATTAACTGTACTGCATCATATTTGTCAGGCACTTTACAAATAACGCGTTAGGCTATGACCATGCATAATAAATCTCACCATACAAAAGAATTCGAATAATTATACCCACATCCATTTCGAAATTGACTAGATTAATGTCTACTTCGTGCTGCAAATTTCATTCGGTTTGCACGCCAAAAAATCATGATGAGTTAAAATTCGTTTTGTAACTAATTTCACCCGAGGCTACAAACCATAAACAAACATGAAATACACTCTTACATTAGTACCTGAACTTCTCAAAATATAAGTGAATCGGTTTTTATTTGTCAATAATTCACCAGGTTTATAGAGAACCTAGTGAAACAAGACAAAAGAAGGTCTTTTTTTAATTTATTTGCTTGCTGGTGACCCGATTCGATTGGTGCTCGATCACCATCGGAATCACCAATGATTGGTTTCTGTAGTCCTAAAGTTTAGTTTCCACAAATCCGTCTGCATTCAGAATGTACAAGTGGAAGCTGCTGGTCATTTTTCCTAAATGGCTTTATCCACTTGACAAAAATCCACCCAAGGGGAAAATCCAACCAGCTGCCATGAGTAAGGACATGGAAATTTACAACGACCTGACTTACGCATCGGTAGTGTAATCGAAAGCCCCTCAAAGTAGAGGTCACTGAGGGAGCACAACTCTGATTCGTGAATAATTATTTGGGGTTTACCGGAAGCTAACCTCAATGGCGAAGATACCGCAGCAGCTAGTAGGAATATTGATTTTAAGTAGTTTGTAGAGGGATAAGCGGAGCTTCTCTGAAGCACAAGATCGATTTCGCGATTAGTTCAACCAATCAGGTATGCGTACCGGCGCTCTTATGTCGATTCGCCTTGACACTTGTGCACCCCGTGTGTTTGTCCACAACAATCTAATTTGTGCTTCAGGAGTGTGAGTGGGTTCTTCTCAGAGGATAGCCAACCAAAGAATCACCACTGTGGTTCAAGGGAAGTCCTTTGAGGCTACTTCGCAATTGACCTCCAGAGCGACGACACTGGGTCCGCTAGTTGGAATATTGGTTTTAAGTAGTCATTAGAAGTAGTACAAGATACGCATACCTGACGAGAGGCAGCAGTGGTCACGTGCTTCCGAAAAATGCTTTCCCAGCATCTATAGGTTTTACTCTCAGCAAGGCGGGGAAATTTATTATTCATCCACTGTGTTATTATCAGCTCAGTATCTTGAGCAAATATTCTACAAATGGTGTGTGAGCGTCATATTTGTAAAGTGATATATTTTTATTCCCACCATTGATCCTGTTTGCCGAGGTTTTGTTCCACGTGACCATAATAGTGTCCGAACAAAAGCAGTTCCAGTGATCCAGGAAGGATAATTTGCTTTCTCACTTATTAATATAGTTTTCTTCATTGTGAAAGGCAATTTCAGTCAGCCAGACTACTGTGATCCAACTGCATTTAGTCCAAAAAATGTCAGATGAATATGGTTCGGGCATATGGTTGCTTAGGAACAGCAAAACACTTTGATTCAGATGCCAAAACTAGTCAGCAACCGGTATGATGGCATGTATCAAGCAAATCCAGGTAATGCGCGTCTCTTGCGGCCATTCATCCAGCAAAAATGGCTGTTCAGCTTCAACTAAAATTCTAAAGTTCCATTGCAGCAAATCTGCAGTTTCAACGAGTTTGACATTTCTTGTCTTATTCACACCAACTTTAACCTAGTTGCTTGTTGCTTTAGCACTGCACATGTCTTGCTCAGTCTCTTAGTTCACTGACCATGTTTTCCACAGATTTGCCTTGGCTATGAATAAATCAGTTGTCATATCACATAAGTGCTATTGTGTGACAAATCGCGTTCAGTTGAGTGAACACTGTGTATCTGATATTTGGGTATGTAAACAGACCAATTCATACAAAAACAGAAAAACTGCCAAGATTTCTTCGAGCTCAGTACACCATGTTGTTTAAACAGGGTTGTATTTGAATTCCGGATCTGAGTTCACATTCTTTTGCGATGCCCAAATGCGGATATCCGCTTGCCTCATGTGATGAACACAGAGAACAGGTAGACTGACAAAATTCACTCCAAGCTCCCTCTTCTAACCTCCACGCCTAAGCATTCTCAGTTATATGATTTGAAACCTTGAATCTTTGTGCAACCAGCTTTGTTGACTATAGTTTATTAAATTTTCCGTCTTAATGAGTGCAATATTCAGTAATCTGTTCTCCTCTGAGATTCATTTTATCCTAGACAAATTCGACCTTTATCACATGTTTCCTCATTAGCCAATAAATCGGCGCATCCGGGTTCAAAACTGGCCAAAGTTGGTTGACTTTTCGAGCCACCTTTCAGTCTTGGTATACCGAAGCCAAAGATGACTCAGTATTTGACTTATCAGGGCCCAGATAACCGGTTCTTGCAACAGTATTGTCAAAGCTCGTAATTTTGCGCTTTTTTCTTCGGCGCGAAATAGGAAAAAATACGAAGGCCCCAATTAGCGGTTTGTTAAAAATGTGCATTTTTTCTATAAATCAATCTTCATCCCAGCGTCCAAGTAGTGATAACAGCGGTCAAATTAGTTCCTATGTAAAAACCCAAAGCATTAAATTCAAAGCGGCAGATTTGACAAATGCTAAATTGATTTCAAGGCACAATTTTGTGAGTCTCGGCGGCATAAGGGCAAACACGGCCGCCAACAGTGCTTTGGTAACAAGAGCACTGGCTTTGTCACAAGGCCACTCTCGAGGATTTGGGTATTTTGCAAAAACGGACTGTACTGTTTACCCGAAGAAATACATTAGCACAGGTTATTCACTACAGAGTATCGACAGCAGGGCATAAATCGGGGTTCGTCTGCTGGATAAACCTGCATTGCTTTATTGTAACATTCGGTCTGGTAGACGAATGTTGAATTGGTCCATTGGCTTAGGGTCTCTTGTATCTGCTTGGGCTGGTATCTCACCAAAGATAGTGATTTTGTGCGTCCGTGTCAATTAAAAAATACAAAGTTGCTTTGGGAAACATAACTGCAGAGAAAACCAAACGCGCAAGCGTTTGAATCAAATTCTCAACCGTGGATGAAGTATTTCAAGCAAATATCTGTTGTTGGCTGAGGTTTACAGTAGTTATCACCGAAAAAAATGAGATATGTTCCAAAAAGGTTAAGGCGAGCTATACGAATTTTAACTGCATGTTAATTTTAGATTGCTCACGTGTATGAACATTGCAAGAAGATGAAGAAGACCCATCCGTTTCTTCCTCATCCAGTCAGCCTGATAAGAAAATCAAACAGGACACATAACCTAGGATTATCAAAAGCTTTGTGCTCACGAACGTATTTGATGTGGATGACAAGCTACCTAACCAGCTGAAAATTTAGCGGGTTAAAAGCCGACCCGATTGGTAACAGTCAAAAGTATTTCAAATACATAGTACTCACAAGCAATCCTTGAAGTCATTTATCGGCCATTTTTCTGCGGAAGATTTAGACAGGGCGAATTTCACCTTATCCAAACAATTTTTTATTCGTTCATACTCTTGTTCATCCTTTTCGTCCGGGAAAATACAACAGAGCTCGAGTGCATAATTATGCAGCAGTCACTTCTGCTGCAAATAGCAATTTATGACGTTTAATGGATTCACACTTTAGACAAACAGTGAAGATGTGCGAATAACAAAACGGAAGTGACAAAGATGAGCACTTTAAAGTGTTGTGTTGTATCACACCGTATTACACTCTGCTATAAGCTTCAATGAGCTTCCAAATTTATAATGGTGTCAGTAGATGAACAAAATCAATAACGATGGGGTTGGAGACGAGCTCAAGATCAGTTCATCTACGCCGTGGTTTTAGCGTTTACAGGCAATTGCAATTTAGTTAGTGAGCTTTTCACATTTTCGAAGCCGAGAAATCTCATTCAATTCCATAAGTTAACAGAGGCTGTTTGGAAGTGGAATAGCTAAGGAATTCCCACTCAAGTTATTTCGTGATCTTGTCCTTGAAAATGGACTGTGCCGCAGATAATAAAAATTTTGTTGAAAGTCAAAGATCCAGAAGTAGAACAAAGTAAAAAGCAGGCAGAGATCCGTTTAAATAAATTAATAAAATTTATCGAGCTGGTGTACGTTTCCCTGTTTACTTCAGTACGGATTTGAGGTCCCCCAGGTTTGACCAGCATTTTTGGAGTAGTTAAATTTTGCTTTCAGTCCTGCAAACATGCCTAAATCTTCCTAGTTACAAGGTTCAGTCGTTGGGAATCTTGTTCCTTTGTCTTATCCACTTTCCGTCCATTCGATCATGCAATTTTGACTGCGCGAATACAACTAAAGCCGGGGTAATTAGGCATCATTTTTCTAGTATGCTAAGTTCAAACTGAAAATCAGCAGATGGATGAATTATGATCAGCGATCTGCGTTCTTCTGGGTTCTCAAGAAGTTTCTGTCGACAGTAAGTCATTGGAAGTCATGAATCAGACACCTCAATCCATAAACGGATGCAACATGGAACAGACGTTGATATAATAATAGCAGGTCGGGCAATAAAACGTAATACTATTGGTCGGAATGGTTGTTTACAGCTGAGAAAGTACTACCCATCAGTACTATTTGGAAAACGGTCTCTAGCTGATCATAGTAGTGAAAACATTCACATTTTCCTGCACATACAGAGTGAGCTTTTAATAGAAAATGAGAGTTCAGTTGCAGAATGTATCAAATTCTGACAATCCTTGTTCCAGAGATACAGTTCGATACTTTTTCGTGCAGTTTTCCGACTCCGTTTGCTTGGGCATGTGCATGCGCGAGTATGTACGTGTATAGCGGATCCGTCTCGTGGAAGTGAGTTCGTCATCCTTCAAGACAAACAGTTGCACGAACAAGCTCATCTCACCTACGACTACGCTGTCCTATACTACTGATGTTGTACGGCTTCAATCTTCGATCAGAGGCGTGAAGACACATATGTTGTCTGAATACCGCATCGGGTCAAAATCCACCGGCATGAAACCCACTGAGTTCAACAGTTACGTTTACGTTGTCTCGGTCGAATCACCCAGTCTGTGGACGCTGGTTGCAGATGAGTGGTGCACGCCGAGATTATCCCCCACGTCCCGCGGTCATGTGTGTGTGTGTGTGTGTATGAGTATAGCAAAAACATGGAATGTGCTTGTCTCACATTCACTCTATTTCTGTTGTATTTACACAGAACTGTGCGGTTTGATCAGTCGTTGGTGACCACGGCAGGGTGACGCATCCAGCTACGGCGGGCGGCCAAACCAGTGATCAGTGAGAAATTCTCACTGAAAAATACTGCGATATATATCGAAGGCTCGGAACAATGAATCGCCCGTTCCTTGTATTTACATGAAACGACCATTTATCATTTCAGAATCGTTTTTAAGAAAAGCCGCAAGACCAAACCCAATAAAGCAATTCAGTTAGCACGTTCAGCATGTCTCCTCTGAGCAGAGAATCACATACCATTATATTTTGGATAGGAAGGTACACTGTTCGGTGTGGACTTTGTTCTCCGACCATCGGATTAATTCCTATCTAAATTCTTTGAGAAGAACAAGAAAATAACGGTCAAACTGTAATATATATATATATATATATATATATATATATATATATATATATATATATATATATATATAACTCACACTTGGAACTTCGGACAAGTCATCCACGAGGTGTACTGGCGGGAGGGGGTGGGATAAAGGTTTGCCCGGTTGCGTTGATAAAGACCTACCTAGATCGAGTAACAGCTGTCCAATGTAAACTTTCTCGTCAAAATGCAGCGTCCGTTAGTGGGACGTATAGAAACTGTCACCATTCTTTCGTACATTATTCGCCAAGACAGTCCACCCGAAGCGAGGACCACTGCCTGCGTTATCAGGACAAATGACTTGTTCGTTTAATTTATAATAGTTTTTTTGCTTCACGCAAGGCCGTTCAATAAGTTCGAGCTCGGAAAGGCCAAATTAATTGATCAATTGAGAGCATCTGATCAGAAAAATCAGAAGAAGTCGAAATTAATCAGCAGTATTTCAAGCTTGCGTGGCTAGAAAATCTGCGAAGATTGTTTTGACTTGGAAAACACTCATCCTGATCACCGTGCATAGATGAGGGGCACATATACTCATATAACCTAGACGAAAACAAATCCTACAAAAAAGCTGCACTATAGGAAATATTTGCAATCTATTTTACCAATAAGATTAAATGACAGTGTGCCTGAGTCGAGTGTCCTAGAGTTGGTTCATAGTCAAACACCTGTGAGTTCAGAACTAAGTTGACAAGCATTCCGGTTTTGTGCTATTTGGTAATTCAATGTTCCATTCATGTGAACGATTCCTGCTAAGTGGAGGTGCAGTATGCACACTTGACGAGGTTGGAAGTGGGACAATCGAACTATGAGCCTGTGTGCATGGCCTTTAGATTTCGAAGGTTCACAGTACAAAATCCACACTTCGAGAATTATTGGAAGGTCAAAAACTGCTTTCAACTCGACTGAATCAATAAAACGCACAATCTACATTATGAGAACCTGCGTCTTAGTTGCCAAGGTAATCACGCTCGTCACTGTCATCATTATTCCTGTTCCTAATACTACCATCATCACGAAAATCACAATCGCAGTGTTTATTCAACTTAATCAATAGTTTATTATTACTACTTTTATTACTATTACCATTACATTAATATGAACTTTATGCTGCTACTTTTATTTTCACTTTCAGTGGTCAAATTCCTAGATGTGTTTATGCGAAAAATACAGAATCTCCTCTATGGGCCAGCAGTACTTAGCTATTTATATTTACGCTCCATTTTTGAGTTACTTAAATTTATTGCGCTTCGGAAGATCACTCTTACGTCTATTGATGGGATTTGTTGATGAGTTCCAGGCGTCCAATCACTCTCCTGAGCACTTTGTGGTCGTTTGGGTTGGATATGTGAATGAACCCTCTGCCACGCTGAAGTATTTGATATTGAATAGACGAACAACAATCATCGACGCCTTCAGTTATTTGACATTCACTGTGGAAACGGAAGAAGACAACAGACGAGCATTGCTGGACGCATTGCAAAAGCCGGAGACGTCGTTGCAACGGGAGCAAACATGTGCGGACCAACTGTTGAGCTTTCAAAACTGGCACTCAAATAACAAACGGGGTTCTCTCATCGGAACTCCGTTCAACAGAGCCTAAACACACCGCAACAACATAGATCAGAAAACACAGGAATAGAAGCACCACTTTAGGGTGTTTCTCGGAAAAGCATATCCAAGAAACGTTATAAAAATGTTCACAGAACAGAAAATATATAACTCAGTCTGGACAATCAAAAAGAAGGGAGACATTACAGTAAAGTAAAACCATATATGAAATGACTATAAGACTCCTTTGACTCCACAGCGTTATAGCTGCCAACTAGCCCATTAATATCATGATAAGCCACATATCCAAACTCAAAACCAACCGAAAACCGGAGAATGAATAAATGTAATATGCAAGGTCAAGCGGATTTATTCAGTCAAATACTGCCAGGAGAAAAGATGCTGCGGACCCAAGCAGGTTACAGGAAGGTACGACAAAGTTCCCCTAGTAGCTTTCCGCGAGGATCATGAAAAACTTACTTCCAGCACGGACGAAGTTCGAACTAGTCGTCATTCAAGCGCGAAACACTTAGGAGATTCATTGGAAATCTGGAACTCATCGATAAGTTCAATCAACACAGGGTTTGTCAAAATTGGCTGAACAAGCGTGTTTCCTTCGTAACTAATTTATGTTTCCTGGGCGTTTCATAGTATAGCACATCATACGGCTGAAATATAAAACTCAGTAGTGTCTGATGTCAGTTGTGCAAGTTTTGATGCGATCCGCTGACCATTGATAAATTAGTCGGAAGTTGAGAAGTTCAAAATTAGCTCAATGTTATTAAATGTTCAATGTTCTACATGACTTATCATTAAGGTGACAAAGGCGAAATTCACCATGAATGACTTTTGTCACTGAGAAATCAGTCTTGATCTCATTATAAACGTTTTATTCTTATGAGTTGTTTGCCATGTTTTTGCCCCATAGTAAGAAGCAAAAAAGAAGCGATCATGCATGGAGAATACGATATTTTCTAATGGCTCAACAGCCAACTTATGGCAAACGATAGATTCACTGTAGGAAAACTTTCAGTTTGTTTCGACTGCAGAACTTGAACTTCAAGGCCGTAATGGGCGCAGCCAATTGAATATCTATTTTGTTAAAGCTACGTTAAACAAATATTTACTGAAGACCGGAAAATCCTGTTACTTTATTAAAACGAAGAGGGACTCTGTTTTGTCAGCCCACAGAAAACGTGTTCTTGTGACAAACATTTCTCATCCATTTTGTGGTTGATATCATCTTTTTTTACACTATTCATAAAAAACGCGGTAAAGTAACAAGATGTGATGGGCCAGAAACGAACATATCCGACTTGGGCTATGATACTATCTGCACTGGAATACAAATAACAGCCAGAGAGAAATAATTATTCAGTCTGGAATATTTGTTTAAAAAATTTCCATACGCCTTTCCAAACATGGGTTGAAAAAAAGTAGTAGCTTTGGCCCTCGGCCGATGGAAAGCCAGTATTATACGCACCACAAAGGTGGTTGAATGTTGAAACCACTAAAGTACCCGAATAGCATTGTAAATTGTTTTACCACCAATTTACTGTGAAAAATTGTGCTGAGGACTAGGGCCCATAAACACCTCCATCTTAAAACCAATTTTATTGACTTTAATGTCGCACAACTCATCACACCGTATGATATGGGCCGCAAAAACCACGACCAGCCTTGTTGACGGGGCGTTACTCAGGACATCCTGAGCAACGGAGAATTTATCGTGCTCAAAGGATGAAAGTTTCCGGTCCGTCGGACCAGAATTTATTCTAAGAAAACTTTCTGATTGTAGAATGAGGCACCAAGATGTGCCTCACACGAGACTGTGCATTTTATAGACCTGGACAAATCTATCCATTTTGTATAGAAAATTTACCACGGGAATGCCACTGGAAAACCCAATGATTCAATTTCCACAATTTTCTGCTATAAGTTGCGATTTGAAAAAGATTAAAAATTTATCCCTTGTGTACAAGGAAAAGAATAATGTAAGTTCCCGAAGGACTTGGAAAATTTTACGCGGACGAAATCTTGTCTATTTGAGACTGATTATTTCGAAATACCTTGACGTCTAAGGAATTTCTACAGCAACCGTAGTCGCATTTATAGTCTTTCGAATCGAAAGAAGTTCAATTAACTTAAGAAATGGAACGTAAATATGTGCACTCAAATCCAGCTGACCCATAGACAATTTGTACACGAACAACTCTATGAATATTGGTAGGTCAAGATCCCTGAGTTCAATTTATGAAAACTGAAGCAATGATATAACGGCGGAAACTTAAAAGTAGGACTGAGGTGTAAATTTCAAGTATTTAAGTTAGGAAATTAGCGCAAACCGGTCAAGAGGTTTAGTTCATATAATCAGTAGCCGGTAAATTTCAAGGCAGTCTGAGAGTTTAAGGTCTCTTGTAAGGGAAGATTGCCTGTGTACACCGTGGAGTACAAGACTTGTCATCTGCGCACTTCTAATATCATCTCGGTTGGCAACGGAGCCCTAGGGGCCAGAAGTACAAACTCAGTGATCAGGAGTGCAAATTAACCATCAGTCTGAGGTGCGAAAAGCACCTGAATATTCCGAACCGGTGAGAAACGTCTATGTGGCTGTTAGGCTAGAAGTGGAACTAACAAACGGAAGTCTGTTTTATCTCCACGGAGGATTCACTTCATTTGTGGCCTTAAGAATTTATTTGTACGGCCACGGCTGACTTAATGGCAAAACGATCAATGGGAAGACAAAGTCACAAGAACATAACTAGTTTACGACGGATTGTAAACTGGTCTTGAGAAAGGTTTTCCGCGGTAACCGAAAGGCCTAATGACTGCCATATTCTTCGATAATGCTGTGTTACCGAACAATAAACACTTACCCGTAACATATCACATGGCGCATTGTTTTTTCGACACAATCCGAACTGACCTGGGATCTGATACACTAGTTAGATTTTTCCCTAATATTCCAATTCCGCCAGTCTTTCTTGATCCTTAGTCTAATGTGCACCAGTAAGATCTCGTCCCTTCTGAGAAAGATAGACCGACCGGGGTTTGGTAAATTGTGCCGTAGGTTCTAAATATCAGTACAGTCAAAAACGCAAAGAAAGACCTAAACGGATGTGTTCGGTTCATAGAAACCTAACTTGATAATTTTTGCCGAAAATCTAAACTTTCAAATGGAAAACAAATTCTCAAGTAATTGAAATACTCCTGAATAACCTCCCTCGTGAAACGCCACTTTCACTTTTTCTATTTTGGGTCAAGTAGTGCCTTGAAAACTTGTGAAATAAGCGTGTTATGCGACGTCTTCTGGGTACGTTCCTCTCTCTGATCTTCCCAGTTCAATAAGCAACCTATTTTGATCCAGTGTCATCTCGAATGTCTAGACTCCCATCGATCGGAGTAGAACAGGAGAGGTCGATCTGTCCCACCTTTTCCAAATTGTGACTCAGTTTTGTGCACAGTCCAAGTTTCATGCTGGCTTTCAGTCAGAAATGACAACCAGTTGGAGTTAAAATGTCACCTGCAACTGTGAACTCTACGATAATACGAAGAGGGAAGTTGATGCGCGACATTTAACCTATGGATGTCTGGAGATTTTGTATGGAAATGAATAATCTCAATATCATGAACATAATCGAAATGAGATTTCTTTTCATTGAATTTTCATCCGAGGTTTACTTTAAATGTTTCAAAGGCAGTGACATTTTAACCGAATCTATTTCATACAAGGTAGCATGAAAAATTATAAATCACAATTACAAAATGGTCGATATTACCAATCGAGTAGAGGAGTGCGTCATACTTCGGACATTACTTAGCTAGCACCAGCAGTGTGACCATTTTCGTCATCTTTCTCGAAACTTTTAGATTGGTAAATTCAACCTCCTGTAACCTGCACTCCGTCTCTTCCCATTGAATGGATCTACTGTGTTTAGATAATGAAAGCTACCAAGAGCTGAACTCAACCTCGAGAAAATGTCTATATTAGACACAATACATCGATTTTCGTATTCATCCGATAGAAATCGACTAAAAGCTTCACCCATTTTTGAAATCGTTCGTTCACTTATCGATCAGATTATTCTCATCCCCCTTTGTGACAGTGATGTCCGGGAAATGGCAAAACCCTAATAAATAAACCTCAGAAGGAGACCTACCGGTTACTGCAAAACAGAAGAATTATAAGTAATTGTCATTTCTGATTGGTTTGTATAACGAGTTTGATTATCTGTGGTTTAGGGTAATATCACACCCACATGACAAGTCATTGTTCTTTTATTGCTCCGGTCTGACTGTACATGCTCCCTACGTTCAAGGTCACTGTCCCACAGCTATTCATTCAAGAGACTGACAAAGGCGCCGCGTTATTTGGTTACAGAAACACACAAGGTCACGTGCACAAATCCGGGTGCGCAAAATGTGCTCAATGAAACAAAACATGGTGGAAAACCTCTGATCGGAGGCATTGTGTGGCCGTGGTTGGGACGGAGTTCTGCACAACTCTCTATTTGCATAGAAAATCGATCGGTTAGGCGTCATCATGGTCAATGAACACTTTGTTGCTCTAATCCACTTCTCTCGATAAACCAAACCACTGGTTCACATTTAGTCGGAGAAGTTATGCATGGGGGCATACTTGTTAGTGTCTGATCGTGTTTGTGTGTGCATGCACCAGGTGCGCAGTAACACGGAGGAATTTGACGATCTTGAGACGGAAACTGGCCAAGTGACCTGCGTAATTCAGTGAGTATTCGGCTGCTGAATCATTTGACTATTATGCCAGTTGATAACTATAAATCCATGAGATAGTTTAACCATAAAAGTAAGTTCATTTTATTGGCTCAGGAATCGGGGAATACATCAGTAGCGCTACCTCGAATAGTGTTGATTTCTCGGGGTTCTGAACATAAACAGTGCACAAATCATGTTTTACCCAGAAAGGTAACTTCAAAAGGTCAAAATTACCGAATAAGCTAACGAAATATATTTGCACTTGCACTGGCCAACATCACCAATGACTGCTGAGTGAGTTGTGATTTGATCAGTTATGGAGGAACTATCAAAAGTCCCGAATATTTACAGTGTTTGAAGCTGAAGTCAATGAATTCCACATGCTCTTGATTCTCTAGCTTGACTAATCGATCCTCAATGTTTCATCCATCGTAGAGGTAACATCTTTACCATTCAAATGAGTATTGGCGATTTTGATTGGCAAGTTTACCGTCCACAGAATTTGACACTCAGGAGGAAAAACCGATGGCGGTTAAACGGTCAATATGTCTTAAACTGTTTTGCCAAAAGGATCGATTTCTAATGCTGCCCGTTGTTTTCACCTTTGGGCAGCCGTTAATTGGCCCCTTCCAGAAATACTGTGCCATTATTCCATGGTATGAAGGAATTACGCAAACAATAAGATTGAAAAAGTGTCGGGGACCGAAAACATCCACAAAAGCCGCAATAGTCTTGTAAGTCCCCGTCCAATTAACACTCTAACTTTTGGGATCAGTTCTGGGTGTTCACAGATGAGAAAGACTCAGATGGATCTAGAACTCCTCAATGAGATCCCCGTTGGTCAGTTCAAGGGTTCCCTACGAAAATCACTATTCAGGCACTATTCTAGAGCCCGCTTCTCTTGGCCGGCAAAGTGATGGTTCAAATGGAAGCTTGATTACTGAATACGATAAAACGTCTAAGGAATTACAACTGTCATCTGGGTGACATATTTTACATTGATGAGCAACATCAGCATAAGTTATACGGTGCAGTAACATTGTCTGGAAAATTCCCCTTCTTTTCATCTAAAAGTCCAGTTCGCCGAAACAATTGTTCTACAGTAATTCCTTATTAAACCATTTACAGGTTGAATAAGAGACAAATGATAACACGGACAGACACGAAACAAACACCAATCGTGGACAGACGTTTATTGCCGTCAAACTATGCTTCTCACGTGATGGGTCTGTCTAGCTCATACCATCTAGGTGACAGGAGAGACCTTGGTTATTCGTGGTCCATGGGAGTTGGAGTGCCTGGAGCGAACGCTTTAGGCGGAAACAGCCCGGGGTCAAATTTTTCCATCCCCGTCGCGTTGGCTATCACCAGAGTACGCTGCTTAAAACACTGTTGCATTTCACATAATGTATTCATTAGCATAAGGAGCATGTAACCTGGTCGCACCTCGATAGCACAGCTGGTAGAGCATCTGCCCGACAAGAGTCAGAATGCCGGTTAGACTACCGCTGGCAGCGTCAAGCTCTTGGGTGAAAAGAAATGCAAATGAATTTTCCACTGACTAAAGCCAGTGTACTTGTCCGTGGGATGCGTGAGACAACTTGGGAAGCACTGGCTGGATTCTTTTGTTATCCATTGTCAGCCGGATGCTTCTTTTATCGATCCGATCAGTCATTGACTTAACCAGCACGGATGATGTTCTTTAATCCCAATGAATAGTTGTCGTGCCGTTCTTCTACATGAGGTGCATCAGCACTTTATTCTGATTCTGAACCCGGATCAGGGGTGCGAATTAGAAAAACACAACGTAGCGCGGCGGTACTGAACGCGTTTTGAATTCCTCTCCTCAGTGGCTGGTTTAAAATTTCACGCAGAGTAATTACTTAAAACGTCAAACTAACACAAAGTCTCTCCCACCTACCCTTTTCAAGGAGATTTTATGCAATCTTTTGATGAGATCACTTTCGATAAATCATTTCCAGTAAATGTTCTCACGTAAAGTGAGCACCAATTCGTTTCTGAATTCTCCTCAGAACAAATTTTCCTCACCCTGAAGGCCAAGAGTTTCACCAAGTTTTGCTTTTGTTGCATGCCAATAAGAATGTTGAACGTGAGATACTAATCCCTACGTGTTTATTTTTGGTAGGTATTTTGCCAGATCTGATCATCTCCCATTTTTATGAAAGAAGCATCCAGGAACGGCAGCTGGTTGTTTACTTCACCTTTAGTTGCAAAATACATATCATTTCGTGTGTTCTGTTAAATCCAGTTTGCAGGCATCTTAGGTTACTAATGGCATCGATCACACAGAACACGTCGTCCATATATCGATAGCAATGTTTAAAGCTAAAAATTGTAGTCTTTAGCGTATTTCTTTCTTACTTTACGAGTAATACGTTGGCAACGAGTGGACTTAGTGATGATCCCATGTCTGTACAAGGTCCCATTGAATTTGAAATGAACGTGAAATTTTCATCGAAGCATGAGCTCCCACAAATCTTTCATTGGCAAACCGACGTTCACATTACTTTCTTTTGCGTATTCCATCATGAAGCCGACGGTTTCTGTCTACGGTTCGTTCATGAATTGAGACTGAAAGTCAAGCCAGAGAATTATTTTGTCCTGCATATTGGAATCCTTTAGTTGATCTATGAAATCCTTAAGGTTGTGCATAGCCACATGTTTTCTCATTGGTTCATATAGGTCAGATAACCAAAGATTGACAGTATGATAGGGTGAATTTATCATTGATAGCATATGGTGAATCGGTGTTCTAGGTTTGTTAATCTCGGGGAATCCATAAAAAGTGGGTATTTCAGACCTGTGAGTATTAGCTGGCTATACAACTAGTTCGTAGCAAGAGCGGCATCTCTCACCTGTTCAAACGTAATGGCTATCTGGGTGCTCAAATGGTTGGGTTGAATATTTCGCGCCAAGACCGCTACTGCAAATGGTTACATAAATCAGAATTGCTGTGAGTTTTGTTCAAAGTACTGCATATTTGTCCATCACCAATATTTTGCTGACCCTCTAAGATCGGCTCAGTATGACCCCTTTGTTATTCATGGGTTCCTTCTTTGTCTCCTACATAGTCTGTAAATGACTTGATAATGAATAACGGAAAAGGAGTTAAATTGCTGGATTGGAGAGGTAAGATTGTTCAGTGCTGCTAAACCAACCTCATGCAGACAAGCTTTGTTGAATGATATTCTGCCGACTTATGCATGAGAAGAGCTATTTTCACCAAACCTGAAATATGTCCTTCGGTAAAGTGATATATATATTACGTAAAGCATTTTATCAAAAAATGTGAACTCATCAAGCAGGATAGGGTGGTATTATTCTCTATCACTTCCACCTTTTACGTAATTGGTCTAATACCCCCAGATGTCGTAATATACGTGAAGCAATAGTCTGAGTACGAATCACTGAAAATGAGCTACGAGTAACACGGAAAGGCCCTAACCCTTTACCTGAGTGCGTTTTTCGTTGGGCCACCCAGCTGATCCTCAGGTAATTATCACGTGACCAAACGGGAAGTGCTGTGAAACAGACGAATTCGAAGAACGAATACCGAAGATGCAAGCTGCCTGAACCAACGATGCGCGGTAGTGAACGGGCAGTCTCTTATACCAGTTCTACCAGTTCGGGATTGGCCTTCCGTGTTCTGTTCTGTGTGGAACAGGATCGATATATTACTGTACGTGGGTACTGATTACACGTGGCCTTCGGTGACCGACTCCTCAATAGGAGGTTTTCAGTGGGAATAGACATGCACATATTATGCTGGTACTAGTAACTATAATGTTTGAATTACATGCCAGAACAATGTTACGGACAGTTTATGGTGCAAACAGGTGGACTTCAATTTAAGTTGTGGGAACAAATCAGACGGGAGCACGTAACACCAAGGAAAGCATAACCAATGATATAAAGCAGGAAGCATGTGAAGGTCATTCTCTCTCAGGTGATCTTCACTCGTTCTAGGAAAATAAAAAAGATTGGTTTTGTTGTCTAGGCCTATTGTGCAAAGCAACATGGAAAACATGGGGAAATAGCACACTCTGGATTGCTACATTTCAACGGTGGTGATTATCCACTTGGTTGACATGGATGGGTTCCGACGAATTGTCCGGGACCTAAATAATTCACTTGTCGTTTTTTCATTATAGAAAAGCAGTGTCTTAGACGAAGTTACTCTCGGTCAGTCCTGTTACCAGATGCCAGCTTCAGTCACAGATTGACAGAGTCTCTTCTCTGAGCAAAATACAAAACCGCTTCATTCTCTGCGTCTTCTTGAACTCAACAAAAGTTGAGACTGATCGCATGAACGCACAGGGAACGTACATCAATCGTGGCTGGTATGTTGATACTTTGTATTTGCAGTAATAGTACCAGCATTTAGTGTAAAAACAGTTTCTATTCATAGGGTTATTTATAAGATCAACAGTCTTGTGATAAACTAGCTTGAATGAATGCACGTGGATAACAATAAAAAAAACGAGGCAACCAATAAAGTCAATTTGTTCAAGGCGGTTCTCAGAAGACAGAGTTGTTTGTTTTACTTCGTTGTAACATCCATCACAAATGGTTTGAACTCCAAACTCTCGGTCCTGATTGGGATAAGAAAAATATACTTATGTAGTGTAGTATATTTAAGCAAAACAACATGTGGTGATCTGCGTGCATGAGAAATCGGTAATCCAGTGTAGCTGTTTTGAATTTACAATTACGCGCCTACAATCCTCTTGCAGCTATCAGCGTAAGATAAGCGGAAATGTTCCATGATATTCTTGCTACCAAATTACACTGGAGAAAAAGTAAACCAGATAGCCAACGACACAACAGTCAAATGCTCGTACGTCTCATATTCGGTTGTGTTTTTGTCTGCTTTTTTAAAAGTACCAGATCAAAACGGGGTGATCTTGGACGTTTTCCTTTTATTTGAAATGAATATTTCTGTCTGGTTTATTGTGTAGACTAGTCCCGACAGTTGGAAGTTTAATTCCAAACAACCATCCATTTGTATTCAACCCTATTCTGATTAAGTGTTGTCTGTGTGTTGTATTTTGCTAGACTAGACAAAATTGTCGGTTAATTTTTGAGCATCAGACCGACAAACCGGAAATTTGAAGGACTGAACCGAGGCGGTATCAGTCAAGAAGTCATGAAGTCACAAATTAATGATCATGAACCATTTCGATTCCTGATGACAGAAAGACGAATTGTCGAACTGCTTACCGTGCTTACGCGACATATAATAAGCAAGATGTCTGAACTGAGGTAATAAATAGTCGTTCCACGAGAGATTACATCTCACCTGTTATCAAACATCTTGGTTGACAAAATGCACATTCCTCCTTCGTTCACTTCTTGAGGCGTAATGTCAGCGACACAAATAACTTTAGGTGCAGCGAGTAAAAAGACTCCGAATTGTTGCTCCGAGATTAAATCACATTTGACAGTGATTAATCACCCATAAGATTTAATTCTGCAATTGTGCCGGTTAGGTGCTTGACGGTTTTGACGAATTCGCCCTTTACACGATGATTAACGACAAAATAATTATGGAACAGGGTTAGTCAGACTTGACAATCGTTGAGTTGGTCCGTATGAATAATGTCCGAAGTCCTTTCGTATAGTGTCGAAACTCTGTTTGTGGAGTGCATACGGTAATACGTATGAGTGGCGTCCATGTTTGGGTTCGAATCTCGTCATACGACCGTCCACATTTATCAGCTCAACTACTAATTTAACGCCTATTTTTCACAGAATATGAAAACTTTGGCTTTTCAGCTTATTAAACTTATTCGTGTAAAGTGTCTATAGTTATTACCTGAGTAATTCTACAAAGCAAGTTTTGGTGGGGCTCAAAGCTGCATACGAATGATCCAAGAACTGTTTAATGTCATGTTTGGCACAGTCCTACTATCTCCGGCGAGGAATAAGACCGGAGAGCGGTTCGCGTTCTGTATTCAATGAACCAAATTGTTTGCAGTTTTCACAAGAGAACCTGTTACTCTTCTTACATACAAATTACCGTTAAAGTAATCTATAATATTTCAGTAACTTTTCCGTAATAATCAGTGAAAAATAAGTTTAAATTTGACTGAACCTTTTTTTTCTCGCGCAACTAAACCTGCCGCATTTTTTTCTACCAGTAGAACAGAACGGATTTGGATTAAAGCAAAGCTTAAGGTTTTAGATAAGGTCACTGTAGCTCAGAACCGAAAAAGGACAGACGTGAAGCTTTTCACAAACAAGGGATTGTCACGAACCACTTTACATTCCGCGGATTCCAACTTTTAAAGAGGCAATTAAAGCACATGCAATAATCGACGTTGTGTACACAAACCATGACTTTGTAGACGATCGATCTCTGCCTCAGCCGTGACCAGATTCTGGAATCAAACTTCATTTGACTGGTCGTGAAATGGGGAGGCGGTGAGGACCCGATACTCCATACTTAAGTCTGTGAGTCACTTGGGTCGATCTTGTCAGCACTATCTCTAGTAGGACACTGGATAGAACCAATCGTTGTTCTTGTCTCACCGTGTTTCGGAGGCATAGAAAGCGCTGAGAAAAACGCATTGACTGGAGACCTTGAACGAATAGCTAAGCATGAGTTCGGTCAACTTAGGTACAGTTTCCTCCGTTGGCATGCGGATGGTCGGTAAGATGAAGAACATACAAATTGTCTTTTGCATACGGGGATATTCAAGCCAACATGAGAACCAAATATCCAGATTTAACATAGTCACTTAAGAAACATGAAACTAAGCAGAACGTGTTTTTGACTCGGGAATAACTTGATCTGGTTAGCTGAAAAACCTGCTAGGTATCACGGAAAAGATCGCACACAGGGGGCTGAAAACTTGAATGGATAGGAAAAACTGAAACGCATTTGCACAGCTCACACCGAAGTGGACGTACCGCGTCCCCCAGGATCTCTCGAGGCCGTTTGTCGTACGTATTGTAATTTTCAGGTACAGCACACTGAATAATAGGTTTGTGCGTTATGTCAAAGAGTCTGAAAAGATGCTGGACTAATGTGAAAATGAGTTTAAGTTCATTTGCACGTAGACTACGGAAGATAACGGGAGGTAGATAGATTAAATAATGCAAAATGCTTGCGTGCACGAAATGTCCTGTAGCGAAAACTGCGATAAAGAACTTTTTAAGATAATGCACGTAGTCAGCAATTTTCTTAGTATTCACAAATACATTGGAAAAATAATCAAATCATATTAGATTTCGTATTAGAATTACGTAGGGAAAATTTAGTGTCATAGTTTTCACCATGTCATTTCATTTTAAATGTGCACACGAAGTACATTCTAAAATGTCCATGTAACTGTCACTCTTTAGAACATAAAAGAAAATATCTACATATTTGGAAGGGTTCACAGTCAGGCTGTGATTTGTAGACCACCCGGTTATGTCCGCGATGCCTTGCTTCAGAGTCCGAAGCACGATGTCGTTCGAGTAGGGCACACTTAGCCCTAAACAGCGTGCATACCTAATAAGCATTTGAATCGAGCATAGTGCAAAGGTACGTAAAAAAAAGAAAGTAGTGATAAGATGGCACCTCAGAGAACATCCAACACAGAAGGTGCAAAGGAGAAAGCCGTAACACTATAGTGTGTGTGCGACCTGTTGGAGTTTTGCTAATTAATCTCTCAGCTAAGCAAACGTTGACACCTGAACACCACCGGTATTATGACTAGGGAGTATTCCTCCAAACTTTCGACACAAATAATAGAGTCACCGTTATCAAAGAAGCAGAATATGACAGCATAATTCTTCCTATTCCATGAGGACAGGAAATAATGGATCAGCTAGGAAAGGCACATCCAAGGTAGAGTAGGAGCTACGATAACCAAACTGGTTGGGGTCGAGTACGTTTACTTTTGTTTTCATCCGTTCCAGATGTACCTTTGTCAAACCTCTCTAGGGTAACAAAAGTGCAACTCAAGACGGACTTGGAGGTGTCTCAATATGGCTTTAGTGTTGTTGAAAGCATTCTCAGTCAACATGGAAAGCTTTCTTCAGATGAGCAATGGTTGAATAGCCTAGATGAATCAGAGTCTTTCGGTACCATCAGTGACATGCAATCTGGCCCACTGCCTCTCTTCGAGTGAACCTATCGTCGGATGAATCCACTTTCCTGTCTGATTATCAACAAATCAATGAAAGATAGCTCTCCCTCAATTTCTATTACCGTCCTGAAGTCCAAAGTGCTATAAGTGTGTTGGTTTTTTCCACAACAGGTGAAGCTTTACGGCCTTAGTCCATTCTTTGATTTTGTCATGAATATGTTCTCGATCAACAGGCCTTGTGGGGCTTAGAGACTGATTGCTCCTAATGGGACCATTAGATTATTCACCTCGAAACTACCTTGGAATGGATTCATGTGGGTTCCCTTGAAACCGATCGACTTTTTACATTATCATTTTCCTCCTGTAAACCAGCCGTCTAAATTGCGGTGAGTACAGGGAAACTTGATTAGTTACATGTCAGTTCTCACATTCTTCCCGGATGCGGGTTCCGCTTTTTTGCTTATGACAACATCAAGGTAACAGTTTCGGTTGAATTTCAGGAATAAAACGGCTGGTATTAGTATTTCAGTCGAGCTCCATAAAGCAAAATGCCTTCAGTTCCCCTAAGATTTTCGAGCTCATATTGGTGTGGTGACTTTTCCGGCTTTCTTCATGAAAGTGGAGTACTTTTAGAAAAAAGACCTAACTACTCGTAAGTAGAACTTATGTATATTTAAACTGCACAGGCCAGAAATTCCAGAGTTGCTTCAAAATGAACGAACGATGGCTGTGCAAGTCTGTCTGAAACACATCATATTTGTCAAGGCCAGCATCATCCTCAGCAAGTAGGGGCGGACTCTGCACATTGGGGCCCTTCGTGCTTGCTATCTTGCTTATCATTTTTCACGCACCCATCTACATGCGCACACAGCAAGTAACTGACGAACACCAACAAAAAAGGTCAGCGCAATCTGGTGTTCACTCGTAGACGCACTCGTAAACAACACGGCTTGTTTCAGTGTGATGGAACAAGGTCAGACAGAACCACATTGTTTTGTCTCAAGTGAAATTTATCTTCTTAGTTTATCTCTAGTGTTGTTCTCTTTTCAGCACATATACTTGCACTTGCATGTTATGCTTTGATATGTCAAACGTTGTATGTTATTATCCACCGCGAATGAGTTTAAAAACTTTTAGAGAGAATTTTCCTTCCATGTTCCAAAATTTTTTCTATCCTTTTGATTCTATCCTTAATTCAAAAAAATCGTAGGATTAGATTTGTGTAGATTATCCTTGTAACACCTAACTAAGTGCTTATCTGCAACAAAACCTAATCACTGTGTACAAAGAAGACCACTTTTAAGTGTGGAATTTTCTATCTGGTGATAGGGGAGTACGAATGTTTGTGTAATGACTTAGAACACAAGAAGAAAATTGCATGAACTGGGGTCATGTTGGTGGTGGTGGGTAAAGGAATACCGGGTAAACATACCTGATCAGCGCCAACAACCGCGAGACCAGTCGTGTGCTTCCGGGTAAATTTTGCCAACCCGTTTACATACTACTTACTATCCATCTTTCTATGCATCCATCTATATATATATATATATATATATATATATATATATATATATATATATATATATATATATATATATATATATATATATATATACCCTAGTATTTCAGTGTGCCTTCTATCATCTTCGTTACACCCCGGATCCGACAAATTCCGCAGTGGATCGCTCTCAAGAAATGTCATTCCACTTAAATTTCCCATCGGGAATTCATCGAGTTGCTGTCCAATACAGTTACTCCGTCTACCCTCGCCTTGAATACTGATGGTGGACTAGAACAAGCTATGGCTTATCTCGTGACTAGTTGACGTAACCGGGGCATACGAATGTGTGGAAGTGTTACATTTAAAACTTTGTTGAGCTAAGGCTCGAACATCCAGTAGCACTGGCATAAAAATCCCACTATAATTCAAAAAATGTAGGAGAAAGATATACGAACAAACTGGATAAGAAAAAATCAAAATGCGATCCTATATTGTAGATTTCTTTGTTACTCGTTCAATAGTCTGCTCAAAATATTTGGAGAAAAGATAAATAAAAACTCAATTCAAACAAAAAGCCGTTAATCGGGCGTTAAGGAACGATGGGTACATGGGGTTTTCAGAACAAGTTCACCCCAAGGTAGTTCAGAATATGCAGCAAAAAACTTGCTAAGGTAACTCAAAAATATGACAATAAGATGAGAAATCCCAAAAAATTACAAAGTTCACTTCACAAAGTGGTAATAATAACCTGGATGTTAGTAAGTTAGACTGATGAGTACAAAATTTGGTGAGGAATCACAAATCATCGAAGGGCGGACTACGGAAAGCGCTTATTTTCCTGAAACAGAGGGACTTTATTGCAGTTTACAAGTATTGAGTTGAATTTAGGAGGTTGCGTCTTCTGAATAGTGTTACCGTTTACGTAGTAAGTCCGGTTAAATGTGTTTAAACAAGGAAAGCCGAAAACATTTCCGGAAATATGGGATGTGAGAAATTTTATGGTCCCGGAAAAGTTGTCAAGAAATTTCTCCAAGTCGGACGAACTAAATCCATCCAGATGGACGATGATCGGACAACGTGGCCGTTTTTTTTCTTGTATGCAACTGTTTTTTCTGCCAGTCAAGAAGTTCTTTGGGAAAAAGGATCTAGAATTAGACAAACAAGTGATCTGGAATTTTCTTCAAACTCAACTAGTAAAAAGTTAAATTCACTGTTTCAAGAAGTGTTTAATATGAAGATGTTCGTAAGACTCACATGTGCCTACTTGTTTAATGAAATCTAGTGGAGCAAAAGTTGCTCATCACTTCTGAGCTAAACATTTTATCAAGTAAGTTTATTCATTTTCTTTTTGTTTTGTATTTTATACTGGTCACGGGTACTTCTGTGTTTCAATTTACACTAACCGAATGCGAGAGTGACTGCATAGTCAAAATGAGAGCACGGTCTGTCCTTGACTCGTCCATTACCTAACAAAGCTTATTAACGTTTCATTAATCTAGCTAACTGAGTATCACCTTTCATTCTTGTAAGCCATTGCCAAGCAAGAAAATAAACTTCTTTATTCATTTTATTCACAAGAACTGCCAATAAATCACCAATCTATCTTGAATCCATTTGTGAGGAATGGTGTTGGTTGCGTTCACTTATATATTTGAGCATCCTCATTGTCTACCGGAATGTTTCCGCCCCGGCTTGAGGAATAGAAATTTCCATCCATATAGTGTTATTTTACTCAGTGCCAAACTTTCGAGTTTTACTTTGCTAAGCCGTCTGACTTTTCTAAAAAAAAAAGAGATGAGGCAAAAACAAGTATTCACTGTCTTGTTCGTAGTCAATGCTCGACCACGCATCAAAACCGGTTTCCTAATGAATGATTGTCGAAATTTACTCCTCCGTCGCTCGACCATCATCGATCGAATGTTCGGTACTCCAGCTGTCACCAGCGGATTATCGAAGTGACTGATTTGTGCCATACATTTTGTTAAGCTTCCACTCACGCTTATCCCGATAGCACGCTGAGGAAATTTTCACACTGATGCTCCCATCGCCCTACGAGAACCATTTATCGAACACTGGACTAATTATTGGATGGTACAAATGTTCCTGTTATTTATCTTCTATTTTATCGTTTCCTCATGCATTCTATGAAAGAACTCTCGACTGAAACGTAAATCGTTTAGCTTAAACTAAGCTCAGAAAACCATCGCCATTTTGCCAGTGCATAGTGAACTGCAATCCAAACTGGTTCAGATCAACGTGATTTAACTAGAGAACAAAGACTGTGTGAAAAACAATGGCATATATTTTGATCGTACAACTCCACAAAAGGACATTTAAGTCCCGAAAAAAATGTTAACGACTAACTAAATGTGTCTGATTGCGCACGCGCAAATAGTTTTAGATGAGTTCAAATAATGCCAGTTAGTCTGATTAGGAGAACAAATTCACTCAGATTTTCATTATTTCACAATGGCCGTTAAATGGCTGAAGGTGTACAGCCAGCGTTGTTTTGTCTGGTCTCATTTTCTTCATTCAACCAACAAGATTTTACCCCCGCAGATATAGTCTGATCTTCAAGTCAAGTCACGTGAATCTACCACTGTTAGTCTAGAATAATTGGTGAACACACGAACCTTGCTTTGTCGACTCAAGAACTTTTGGGCGTGTTGTACCGTACGTGAATAGGTATTTGATTTACCTTGATCGAAACGTGTGGTTAGACTACCAAAAAGAATTTAATTAGGCGATTAAGAAGATTAGTCACTAGCTTGGTATTGACGTTGTTCGACGGAACACATGGCCTCGCCTGAGGCGGTTGAGGGGCGAGACTCATGGAAAGCAGGTATGCGTTGTGCTGTTGGAATCTACCACATAGTGAGCAGATGACGCATTTTTTCCATCTGTGTAATCTGCTCTTGAGAGTAGTTTTATTGCTTACCACATTTAAATGTAATAAGTGACGGTGATTTTTCCCGTAATAATATGAAACTGTTATAGATTTGGGTAGTTGACAACGATTCAGCCTCATGGAGCTGCTTCTTTATGTAGCACAATAGTTCTACTTCTGAAATGACTGGGCCGGCACATTCAGATTGGACGTACATTTGTCACAGACCGTTCGAAGTGTTCGTGAGCAGTAATTTACCGTATTGGATTTTTCAAAGTACAAATTACGGGATAGTACTAGGAAGCAGCAACTGAGTTACAAACACAGTGAGTAGCTGTCACAAGTGTGTTAAATATTGTTACATAATACATAATGCGGTCGGTTGGCCGACGGCTAGTAACTAATAGCCAGACAAAGCAATCAAAGTTAGCATTACAATGAACCAGACATGAGTGAGGATGTTCTCTGTGTGAGAATGAATGTGGTGTCACTGACCACATAGTAAGCCTCGGTGAACTTTGGTCTGGTATGAGTTTATCTTGTTGAGTGTGATAATGTTATGGAATCAATACAATAACCTTGAGACTAATTATTTACTCAACAAATCCAAACTCGTCTGACATCTGTTCAATCTGTTTGCCGATGAATTACCAACTGAGATTCGTCTAACTTCTAAAGTAACACGTAAATAAAAGGTTACTGGATGACATCCTCCCTACGTCTGATTTGGCAGACACGCAGTGCTACCATCAATTGATGGAACATAGCGTAAACCTCGTGACATCAACTGGACTGAATTCCACGATCGAATAGGTTGTGCCATCGAACAATACCCTCATATTGATAAAATCAGGGCTAACTCTGCACCAAATTATTCCGAGAAACAATGACGAACTTTCTTATGTCCAACATACACAACAGGAACATAAATCACAACTAGGCTTAAAAGACAAACACCATCTGACTGTAGTGAATTCCTTTGCTTTACAACAGATCAGTTTATCATTTGGTGACTGATTTCTGACCAAGTTAACCATGTTTGACTTACGCTGACTCACAAAACCTAATTCTAAGATTCTGGAAAAAGCAGTTGCCTAAAATGATAAGCATGAATGTCGTTTTTTCTTTCAACTACTTAACTGGTACGGGTTTTTATCATTCATAGGACATTAAACCACTTTGTCAGAATCCACATCTATTTTCCCAAGAAAAGTTCTCAGGAGCCACAAATGAATGAAGGCAACCAGTCCTTTAGAGTGCACTGCACTAGTTTAGGAATTTCTCGTTAGCTGATCTTTGTTCCGAAATAAATTTGTTTTTTGGACGCAAAAAAGCAAAAATAGCTAAATTCGATAAAACTTGATCGCTCAAGGTTACAGAACAATCGGTGGAATCAAATTACATGCCATCCGAGCTGGCGTAGTCCTACGTTCCAAACGGATAAATCGGTTACTGTGGAAAAATAAAGATCAACTCCGTTGCACGGGAACACAGCCGTCGGATTCTTTACAGAGTTGACGATATGAGACAAACTCCGGAGTGTAATCCATCCGTTTTACTTTTTAAACCTCAGCAAAAAGATAAAGAACTTAGAACAGTGTTCAAGAAATGATAAGGGAATCAAAGATGTTTCGCGGAGATTCTAAAACTAGAACAAACTCTTCTGCTCAAGAAGCAAAATAAAGAAGCAATAAAAAAATACATCATAAATTGGAGTATGGCACGGTCAAAGGTGGTAAACGGAACCTGTTTATAATTGAAAATCCAATCGCATTTTTCACATAAAAACGTCCAAACTACCTTGTGCCGGATTCGAATTAGTGACATTTTGCTTACCGGGCAGACTCTCTGACGGCGTAACTATAGGGGTGCGGCGATTAAGATGTGAATAACCGATGATGCTCGAGGTACTTTTCCGATGATACACAACAGCAGTTCTGGTTTTAATCACTGGAATAACCTCGATGGTCACACACCAGTAGAACGGTCAGCACGCGGTCGAACGTGGGTGTTTTATTGGTGTGAGGAGCTTGAATCTCATATTGGAAAATTCACTTGCATTTTCCACATCCAAGAGTCCAACGTCATTGTGAGATTCAGGCTCATCGTGCCAATAATAAGTTCTAGGAAATTGTTAGATTGAAGATAGAGAAAAATTAAATGGACGTAGTTCGTAATCACATTCACGTTTTTCGCGCTCATTTGGACGCCCGATAGAACGAATTTTTAGCTCCAAATTTTGAATCACTTAGCACAGTACAAAATTGTATCCTAAAGCTAACATATTTGAATCAAGATGTACTGCTTCTTTTATAAGGTGGTACCTTCATCCAAGCGATGAGTAGTGAATTGAATCCATTATAAGAACGAGAAAACAAAACTCAGGTACCCGGATATGAGGGTACGTGTCAACCCCTACATTGGCGGACAGATAAGTGACGTGGGCAGTCAACACTGGTGCTGTACCAAGCCCAGGGTTTGAGGCAATGGGATCTCGGGTGGCAGGACAGGCGATCGATGGATTGGATCGAAAGATGAGAGATGAATCTTGTGAGCGTTGTTTAAGCCTCAAGGCGTGGTCGTTCACACCAGTCGAACCGATGCGTTGTGTGCAGCATGTAGGCACATGTGACAATAACCTATTTGTTCTTTTTCTATGCTTACAAAACAAGGTGATTCTGAGGCAAAGCTGAGTTTTCACTACAGTTAGTGGAACGAACTAAAACAATGGGTGTCGGGACGACCGCATCAGTTAGAAAGAAACAGTAACATGCTGGCGTCACTTTGAGAGTTACGTCTATTCCAGTTTGCAGGACCTTGAACTGGGGCTTTTTTAATGCATTAAACCATAACGTCCGTGCTCAACTCATCATTGATTACCGTTGCTTTGCTGACTGCGCAGCTGTTTCGTTGTTATGATTGGTCATTGGCATGAGACATCCAGTGTGACCCCACTTGGATTCAAACCCGGGGCAAACGACTACGAGTCGGACAATTATTAGCCATCAGACTTTCCTAGCCGGATGTAGGCGGTTTATTTTGTACACCAAAGGTGCATGATAAGGTGATATTCCGGCACCGGTTTTGAACGGTAACAGTCCTCATTCGCGGTTGATGATCGAAGACAGTCTGGATGAGACAAATGTACAACACTTCTACGGATTTCACGCTTTTGTGAACCCCGTAAATTTCTCGATTGATCAAATGAAGTAGATCGATAGCCAAAACAATTCACCATGCAATTCGGATTCCTCGCGGGTGTAAGGAGTGACCGCCTTTGTTTGGTGCATAATAACTGTTTTAGATCCGCAGTGGGGTACGTTATTTTACTAGAAAGTATTCGCCTTGGATACATTCCTTACTCGCTAAGGAATATGTTTTATCACAATGCAGACAACTGCATTACCCAATTTGTAAGTGACGATTATTTGTCCACCGTATCTTGTTGTGACACCACGTTTTGCCTGAATGATGGGTTAAGAGGTGTGCCCCTTAACGCGGAGATTGCAATCAATATTTGTCAAAGAAGAATAAGCTTCGTGGTCTGGCTGATTGTTATCTCTTCCCTCTTTACTAACTTGGCAGTTTTTTCCAGTTTTAAGTGAATCTTTTCCAGCGAATCAAAGGCAAAAATGATTTCCAACGTAAAAAGCTGAAATGATTTTCAAGGTCATATATTCAACATAAGTTGAAGTTTCCCCTTCGGTGGAATAATTATCACCGCTGTTAGGTGGTGTTCTAATTTGTTTTCATTGACTTTGCTTTTTTGTTGAGCAGACATAGAGTCGGCTCTTTGGCAAATATAACTGCCTATATGAGCGGTACAAGATTAGGCTTATATCTGGTAGGATTCACCATGCAGTGTAAAAATGACCGGAATTAATTAAACAGTTATCAATGCGAACTCTCGAAAATAACGACCTGGCTTCGGTCCCCGCTAACGTCGATCATTTCTCCATTCCGCAGCCGTACACTGGCCGCGGCCATCTTTCCCGGAAGAATATTGCCATTAAATATTTAAACGTCCAAACCACCAAAAATCGTGGGAACACTGTCCAGTTGGTTCATCCTTGGGAGGAATTACCAGTAGTGTACATCCACGGAGCTCTCACGGAGACTCGAAAACGGGTTGTACGATTGTAAGTCGGACGCCTAACCACTTCTATGATGCACGGCTCCTCTGTAGGGGCCTAAGTACAGCGAAGGCTTCCATGGTTTTCAATGGTATTACCGTTCACACAACACGAAGAATCATATCACACAAAAATCTGATCTATAAACATTCAAATAGAACTGAACAAAGCAGGACAAGAAATTATGCAACAGTTATGAAAACCACTAGTCGTGAACTACACATTTATCTTCAAAATAATTACTCGCACTTGACATTTTACCAGTATTGAACTTTCAAGCCTCAAGTTAGTTTATAACAGTAAACAAGTTCATAGGATTTTGGTTTACGACAGACCGGCACGGAACGAATGCACGGAATAATTTACAATATCAAATTTCAATTTTTCAACCTTGGTGTGATACGCAAACAGAAAACCTTTAGGAAGACGAATATTTGATGCACGCATTTCAACAGTTCCCCGAAAGTCATGTGGACAAAGATGGAAAAAAGTAGAACATGGTTTGTGTGAGAGCAAACGTTCCTACTAGTTACATTCTCAACACAATAAAGTCATATTTATATAAAAAGAAAAGGAAAAAATATTTCGAAACATATCTCCTTCAGTCCATATAAAGGTACGAAATTGGGAAAGGTGCATAAATCAACTGAAGCTGTAAAACAGGAATATATAATTGTTAACAACACAGCATTCTCGGTAGAAAGTACCGAGTAGTCGAGGTTTCGGTTACCGCAGTTCGCCTGTCACACGTCAGATTTACAATCAAAAAATCAAGAAAGCTTATTTTCAGTAACCAATACGTCCGCTATTTATAATAATATCGTGTTCCTAGCATCACCGCTTTAATTCCAAACTGTTGGTGACAGGGCGAATATGTAACTGATCTTAGTTGAATTGAAGTGGCATTCAAAACCATACGGACTCTTTCGGCTGAAATGTCCCTGTTTAAAAGGAGTATGACGAATGGCACTCACGATACCTAAGGTGATCTCGTTTGCTTCGTCTGTTCATTCAAGCGTTTCCGAGAAATTTCTCAAACACTCATTTTTCACAAATAACTCATGTTTCGCTTGCTGTAATGGATAATCGAGTAAGCTATAATTGAACTGAAGTTGAATCAATTAGATCTCGTATTGAATTTGAACGAACAAGACAGAAGACAAATGCTGCGAGAGGAATTCCTTTCATGTGCTCTCGTCGATCGCGAACGTATAGCATTACACACGGAATACGAAACGAGTTGCTCGAAATTATGCCGCTAATTGATACCAGGGTGTTTGTTTGTTTTTCTTTTTTGCTTATTTGTGTCGTAGTCTGTGTGAATTTCTCGTACATGATTGGCCAAAGTTATGTAAAGTTAACGGCAAAATTCAAACGTTTTTAACGCACATTATAGGACTAAGCTGGCTGATCGATAATGCCTCTACTATTCTTAGGCGGTGTGGATCACGGTAATTTAAGCTAACGGAGGGCGCATTGGTTGGAGTGACATTGTGCCCACTATCGATCAAGTTGCGAGCGATAGACGGAGTGGGTCTACGTGTCACAATCAACGATTGAGAATCGTGGTGATTCATTGCTTTTAGCACTTACTTAAGTATGTGCTCGACCGTTATATAACATTTTCCGCATTGCTTTGGCATTAGGTCAAAGTAATTCCGAAGTGCCACCGATATGGCTGCCTAGGATTTCATCCTGATTGGTCTGTAGCCCAATGCATCAATCCCCCTTACATATTTCTCGTAGGTGGCCACACCGTGCGCTCATCGTCTGTGCATCGCACCATAATATGCGTCCACAATTATGCACATCCGCTCGATATTATCATGACCAGAGCTGAGAGGCTCAGTAGCTATCACGTGATCGAACAAAGCGATCGGGAGGTAGTCATTAACGAGACCAGCAGATAGAGGCAAGCCTCTCTGTCGGCTTTACGTGTTCCGAGTGGGCGAAGTGGTCAAAGCAGGTGAAATCACAAAGCGGTCACAGACTGAATTCGAGGATGGTAATGGGAAACAAGAACCACGATACGGTTATAATAATGCAGATGCTTCCGAATTTCATTCAATCTTCACCGTTGGTGCGTGATGAAATATTATCGGGGCATACGAATGACAGACTGCAGCTTGGCTCGGTCTCTGAGTGGCTCAGTCACATGATAGTTACCGAGCCTCTTAGCTCTGGTCACGACAAAGTCGAGTCCACGTGCGTAATTGTGAACGCGCATTATGGTGCGATACGCCTGGTATGGTCACCTACGCGAAAAGTGTAAGAGTGATTGACGCTCCGGTCTTTCGACCAATTAGAGGGAAATCTCAAAGGGCCATTCGTGTGTATTTTCGAATAATATTGACATAATTCTGAAGCAATGTGAAAAATGGTGTAGTTTCTAGCATTCTGCTGGCTCTGCCGATGTTAGCTTCCTTGCAACTGCAAAAGAAGACGTAAGTACAATGAGATGTAGTATCAACAGCGATGCGGCCCTTGAATGGAGGCGTGTGTGTGGGGGGGGGGGGGGGGGTGACGAATGACAGACAGCAGCGGTAACGTTGAGCCAAAGTAGGTTCTCCGCAGCGCGCTTTTCATATCCCGTGCAGTAAGTTGAATCAGTCTGTCCTTTATATGAGGAACAGAGATGTGAGCAGACTTTTTTGTTACAGTGTCAGACGATGTAGATGCTATACTATTGAAGTGGAGGTATTGTTCGGACCATTTTTTACGATACACTGATAGCTGGATAAGACCTTCCGGTCTTTTTTGTTATTAACTTGTCCAAGAAGGCCGCCGAGTTGTCATTTTCGGTTTCACAACTGAATTTCAAGTTCGTATGGGCTGCATTAAATTTCTCCGATAACAATTGAACATCATCAGACCTGTTCAAGACGACGAATACATCATCTGCATACCCTTAGTAAATAGCGATCCTTTTATTCACCGCAATAAACATCGTGAAGATCATTCCCGTAAACATCTTCATGATTAGGCCGATGGAACTATCCATGTCTACTGCGTCAATCAATCTATAAGCTCTTCCCTTAAAGTGAAATCTTACAGAACAATGAAGGGTTTGAGAGTGTCCAGTGAAAAAGCGGGTCGGATATTCTCTTTTCAATAAACTCACAAATAAAATTTATTGTTGCATGTAGAGGGGGGTTTGTAAGCAGTGATGTAACGTCAAACGAACACACCATTTTGTTGGATATGTTAGTATTGTTTACAAGTTCACAGAATTAGAATGAAGTTGGCAGACTTATTGGTATCAACAGTATCGTTATCTGAATGACAATTATTAAAATAGTAACGATATTGATCGCTGCTGTCACTAATTACTCGTGGGGGTATGAGTTACCGTTTCTGTTCTACTTCTACTGCCCCCCCCCCCCCTCCTCCTCCTCCTTTCCTCAATTAGTCCCATCGAACTCGTGACGGACAATGCCAAAACCAGTAAGTTTTCGTTTAACCAAAATGGCAGAATACGCACTGAACTGTACCATGTCAACGAAGCCAAATGATTTCATATGATATCGGTCTGATTTGGTCCACTTGTCAAGTGATCTTCCAGGGCACGACCTCTGCTGGAGAGAGCGGCTATCTGAAGCTACAGGTGAGCGCTGCGCTGCACGTAAGGACCAGAAACCAGACTGCAAGCAAGTTTGATCCCCAATCAACATGGACGCATCAGTCTCTCAGAAGAAAATCTCAAAACCGCCTAATGACACGAAAACTGTCAGATTCCAAACCCAGGAAAAGATAACTTAAGCCAAGAGTTATAAGAGGCAGACAAATAATGGATTTGTCGGAAATTGTGATCAAATATGCAGTCCAATATCAACATCTGTCCTCAGGGTTCAGCCTTCTTTGCCGACCAAAATCCAGGATATGCTCAATCACGAAACACTCCAAACGTACAAGTGATCGAGTGGTTTAGAGCGTTTGCGTACCACTTCGGAGGTCCAAATCCCTGCCATCACCGGTTACTTTGGTGGTAGACAGTAATCCTCTGTCGTCCGGCTCGTTACCACACCACCCCCGTTGGGACTTGAAGTGGTTCTGCATCCGAAGTTTCACGGTCTGGTTGCAGGTTATCTCTAATAGTGCAGTGGGCATTTGTGGTCATGAGGTATACCTCTTACACTGTACTCATGCGCAAGCATGTAATGAAAAAGTAGAACGTTGACACTAACTTCTTTCACCTACCCTATAACTACGGAAATCCTGTTATTCGAGAATCTTACGCGAAACGTATTTTCGATACTGTCAATATATTCCGGAATTCTGCATTGTTCTACCGTACTTGCACTGAGTCGATAATGGTCAGAGAACGATCACTGGTTGCTGTGAAGGTCCTAAACAACCTAATTAATTGTCCTTGGTGTTTTCATCCAGAATTCTAATGCAATCAGTGATTATAACTGGTACCAAACGATATAAAAGTGGTTTTACTCCAGAACCGAGGGTTTCATTTTCCATTTATGTCAATATGTAACCATTCTTATTTGAAATGAGTTTGCTAGACCGTCTTCAACTCACGGTTTGAGACAAAATATCATAAAAATATGTTAGTATTCGTTTCACAAATCAGATAGTCAGAAAACTAAAGAGGACGTGCAACTACAAATAATTGTCAGATATTAAATAACACAACCTTATCATAAATGCATGTAATCAGGCAAAACAACTTTTTCGTGCGCTTGACGTTTCCCAAGGCACATTTACAATCGAATACACCGGTTAAACTCGCAGTCGGGTCACAGATGTTCGCCGAGCAAATACTACACTTATTTTGTCATGGTAAGCCCATATAGGCACGCGCTGACTCGGGTGATCCAAGTCAGTTTGGCCTATATACCCTGTTTGTTCACAATAATCGAGCACATATTCGTAGAAAACCACTATCAGGGCTAGCGGAAAGCGTCTTCATATTTGTGTAATTGGTTCTTTTCAAGGAGACTTTCTAACTACTCAATAGATAACTACTGCCATTGCTGTCAGTAGCCATAACGAAAATTCGAAACTTCCGAGGTGGGCCTGAAATCGTGGAACTCACTGTAGACTGAATATTGCGGTAACTGGAACCAACCAGTCAAAATATCCTCCCTGGTCTCTGAAGAAAGTTGTTAAAACAGAGTGAAACATCTTAGCGAAAACAAACAAACAGAATGATAGTGTACTCTCCTTGGACTTCCAGATTGCAGTTTCTCTCCTAACTACTTCGTGCATCAGGTTTTCGTGTCTCCTCACTGTCACTCATCAAAGGAATTAGTGAACGGTCTGATTATCTATTATCCTTTACGCAAAATCGATTTCTTTGGCGAGGCTACTAAAAAAAGAGTCATTCACAGAAGTAGATTGCGATGCACTCACTGGTTTCAGTATACCAGAAACGAGACTGGGAATGATTTCCAGAAGGCGATGCATTACGTGAGTGTCGACTTATTCTTTTTTGGAATAGGAAGAGTTTTGGGAGTCCAAATGATAGCCTGGTATACAGTCCTGTCCAGTGAAAGCTATGATGCTGTGATGCGATAGACAGAAAGAGATTGGAAAGATTGAAGGTAAGTTATAGTTCTCAGATTAGTCCATTTATGGAGATTCGGGACTCATGAAAAAGTAAGCTTCGGTTGGATTGATAGAAACCAAAACAAGCAGCTTCTCAACATTTTCCCATAGTCATGAAAAGAACTATAGACCCTTATGTATCCCTAGAATATTGTATTATCCACCCCAGTGTTCACATTACACTAATGCGGCTTGATTTTACGTAATTTGTCCGCACAGAAGTTAACCTTTGTGTCATCTACCAGTAGTAGTTCTTCGTTCAAACGGAGATAATGATTTTCAAAAAACGATAAGTTTGGGATCCGTGAGAATTTCTCCTCTCATACCATATTTTTGTCTTTTTTAGGTTTATCTGCCGAACTCCTGGTAGTTTTTATCCTTGTGTGATAATTGTTTCAGAGTTCATTGACTTGTTTAGTGCAGATTTGGAATATCCTCGTTGCTTAAGGCAAACAAAAGGGCTTGTTCTCCTTGTGATAAATCTGTGGTTCCGGATGTATCTTAACATCCAAATCATTATATCAAAATTGTTTGCAATCATCTCTTGGGAAATGAATTATTCAATCTTAGGGATGCCAACAGTCCGATGAGTCCGTGTTGACCTTCTTCATCATCAGTTAGCCTTGGGTTGCAAATAGCACCGCTACCACTGGGCGTAACGGCTCCCGGTGAATGACATATAAACACAAATGAAACGACAGGGAAAATCCCCCGAAACAGAATATTTCGGTCACCTCAACAACCTCAGGTGCTCACAGAATCCACTTGTTATCCTCTTCGTGGTCATGCGATAGACAAAACTGTTCTTTTTTGGAGGAAGCACATATCCTTGAAGTGCCAGTCGTGTTCTCTCATTTTTTTTCTCTCACTATTATCTACTTGATTCACAATGCCAAACTATCTAGTCTATGTAGATCTGTACCCCGTTTCCCCAATTTCAGGCCCGACAGCTCGACCGAGCCAAAAGAATGTGTCCAAACTGGTCAGCTTATTCGAAACCGGAGGAAAGCTACCACAGGACACACTGCCGGGATCAATGGAAGACAATGGGGATGGTAACCAAAACCAGTCGTAAGTATGTTCTACTCACCTTTTATTGTCTAAAGCTTGGACGATCGACCAACATTCACAATTTTTGGAGAGTGGATAATAGACAAAACAAGAAGGGATAGTGTTTCGTCTGAGGTGACCTACAAAAAGCTTGGTCACAGGCTTGAAGTGACAAACGATAGTTCGAAGCATTAAAACTGATTGAACTCAGGGCCGCAGAGGAAGTGAAATCCCTAAGTTTGTAGCGGCAAACACTGATAACCAGACTCATCGTGTACAGCAGTCTGCCCAAAGAATGGCTGGACGTGGTAGTAAAAAAATATCAAGTGACGGATGAATTCTGAAAGATGTATTGGGTTCATTGATCAAATGATTAAACAAAGAAATTTTTTACATTCTTTAGGCAAATTGAGTCCTCACATTGGAATGAGGCTTTGTGTGAAGGTATATGCGGTATTTGTAACGTGCCTCTTAACTGATTCATGCAACTTGCAAAACCCAAACCGGATAGTCATGCGGTTACCACATGTGATTAAAACAAAGCGCATATTCCATTCGAATCCCATTCATACAACTCGGGAGTGATTTGCGCTACAGACAACTGCCAACAAGCCAAATTCATCAATAATTTAACGTGCTCCAGTGGTTTACTCTGGTAAACTGATCGTCTAGACAGCTTGATGAACAGCTATTCAATATTTCACCGCTCCAACTACTTAAAGTCATTCTGACAACCTAAGACGTGTTATCCAAAAAAACAGATGTGTCACAAAATAGTGCAGTCCGTGCAATTAGAGGATAGTGTGAGTTATTAATAAATCAAATCGAAATAGGATGACTACATATATTTTAGCCACGTGATCCAGGAATCTAGTGGGTTTTCTACCAGATTCACACTATCAGTCTTCCGCCTCAAAGTGTTCCTAAATGCGAGCACAAGCATGCACACACATGCACACCTCCGCCTTATTTCTTTAAGTGATGCATTAGTTAGTGATAAGTGTGAGTATAGATGCTAATTAGATTATGCATGAAATAAATAAGCCTTTCACATTGGTGGAGTTGGAATATTTGTGAAAATCGCTGAGAATATAGCAGCTAAAACAGTTTCGTGTGATGGCGGCACTCGATGGCTAGCAACTGTTACGGCGAAATTCAAGTGGTTTTATACCGCGGTCTGTGCCATCTCTGGTAACACCAAACACTGATTTTTTGCCCAACTCACACGGGTACCGTTACGGAATGATATCCTCATGAATGATGATTAATGAGTGCCTTTCTCTCTGGCAGGACATTTAGTGACCTGCCTGGGTGAACAAAATGGGTTGAATTTTTGCTGTTTCAAAAAGGACCGAAGTAAACGATCAAGGGTAGAAAACCCCTGGACGAAAGGTTAGTTGATATCGCAAGCAACAAAAAGATCATAACCAATATGCTCTGAACGTTGTCGGTAACGAGGAAATAGGGGTCATCCAAGAAAATCATAAGAAGGTGACGATGAAGATAGACACAATGAGCTAGCCAACGCAGGTGTAGGAGATGAAACGGAAAAGAATTGGAGAAGGACTGAAGCAGCTAGCACTAAATAATCATTGGTCTGAGAGAAGAATTCGCCACCTAGAACTGGGAGTGATCAAAGCTGACAGCCGGGATTCAGTCAGAAGATTTTCAAAACAGAAATGATGTGTGCTTTTTGTTTTGGAAGATTGCTACTTAAATACCGGCTGATGACTTTAATGGCTGCAAGTTAGGGATGGTGGATTCTCCTCAATGACCGATGATCGTACAGTGCTACCGGCTTCAGTTTCTTCTATTGTTTCTTTTCTGCTATCTTGTCCTATATGCTTTTGATTCGAGCTCCATCGCCTACAGCGGCCGGAAATCTTCATACTGCGTTTGCCACAGTCTCCAGTTGCCGTCTAATCCACCCGGGTCTCCCATCACCAAGTGCGTCGGTGGGTGGATCGGCAGGTGAATATGCAGTCGCATCTCCGATATCGACTTTGTACATCAGCTTCCACTGCCGTCATGTCAAAAGTCAGTTCTTCAGGGGAAGCGATCAGTATATTATTACAGCGTGCGACGAGGAAATCTCAATCGTTGCTAATTCTTCGATGGTTTACAAAGCCGTTCGAACCAATCAAATTTCTTGGATCACAATGTGCCCAATAAAAGTCTCTTGCTGACCAGTCGGGAAACTCCATTGACTAGGTAAAATAAAAAGCATATCCAACACTTCGATCTGAATTACTTATTTGGAAATCTGGTCCTCACTTATCCCCGAGTCTTCAAAAGTGAGCATTTTACCCAACTTTACTTCAGGGAGCCTTGTTACTTGCACCACTCCTCTGTTTTGATGTATGAGATATTGCTACCTCTACTCGTAATGTACAGCCTGAATAAACTTTGTCTATGAATCACGTGCGACGTGAACACTGTCCCCCAACAAACTCCCGAGCATCAAAACTAATTCAGTAGCGAAGTCATCGCGTTTGCAAACCAGTTCGGTGTTTTTGCCATTGATCAAGAAAGAGTAAAAACAGTTTGCACAATCTCAGGTAATTTTTCCGGGAAATAAACTAATTTATCTGTATTTTACAATAAATCCAGGTGCATATTTCCAACAGTAATGGGTTGGCATATTAGTAAGCCAAATTTGGCTACTCTAAATAGTATGGTTCAAAATAAGTCGCAGAAAGCGAAGGTCGGTTTGATCGCTCTTTGTGCAACATATTTTCCGGATCTTACACTCTGAATCAATGAGTCAAGCCCCGAGACAAGTAATGTTTCTAAGAATAGTATGCCTTGTGGCGTCAAAAATCAATTCACAATAGATGCACCAATAAACTACAGTCTCTCATTTTCCTTAGGTATCGCGAACAGTAGGTGGAAATGTTCTGAAGTTTTCACGGTGAAAATAAATCAAAAGTTTGTGCACCTCGTCTTTCCGTTCCTGAATTTGGTCATTTTATTGGTTCCGCAAACGAAAAGTCCATGATCAACGAGTGATTCTAATCTAACGAGGAAGTTTGACGTATTTCTGGCTTCGGAGATTAGTTTGATGACCTGAGATTTTCAATTTATCATTAGACCTCATAACAACGGATCCTTTTACTGACCATAATCAATCTGACTAGTTAGAAACTAACGAAGTTAAACAAGGTTCCATCATTCCTCTGATGATTGGGTTATCGTCGTACCTCAGAGAGAGTCCCTGAAAATTCAAGATCAATTTTCAATCTTCAATTTTGAAAAAAAGTGCAAATGTTTCTTACTTGGAGGCGCTAGTAAAATGCTAGAAAAATGTTGATTAATTCATCGAATAAGAGGGCAGTATTAACTGACGTATTACGGGGAATAATCAGTAAATATGGCTTCGAGACTTGGATTGATTAGCCGTATATGGCTTTCGTATACTGCGTATGGGAATGGGCCAAGCCCTATCGACACCCCTTCCGAAGTTCAATGACGTTGATGGTAATGGTTTTTAAATTGATGCTACTGGATCCTATGTTCGGTCGTTTTAACCACTTGACCACCTGCGGTCGACCACGGATACAAAGATAAATAAGCTCTCAATTTCCGTGAAACCTTTGAATACTGGACGAAATTGATTGGACCGATATGAAGTGCACTATTATAATGACGCATATCTATGGAATCGTCCCGGGGTTTCAGGCCAAAGTCCACCGTTGTGAATGACCGCTGACGTCTAGTTATGTCAAACGTTGTTATGCAAATGTTATCCCTTCGCACCAAAGATTTTCAGCCGACATGGTAGTAGAAACTGGATTCCATAGCGTACTGTCATAGATTTGAAATTTTGCTCATCCATCAGTACGGATGAATGGAAAATACAAAGTGGGATGAAAAGTTAGCTTTGTTAATAATTCCCCGTCGGTCTTGTGGTATCGGGTTTATAAACCAAAGCTAGTGGAAAAACGTATTTAACATTAATTAGGCGTCTGAATTTTTAGGTGAGTTTGACAGAGTTCAAACTTTCTGTTTTAGTTTGGTTAAGTAGCGGCAGACACCCGAAAATATTGAATATTTTGGCGAATGAAATACTACACATTACGTATTCATTCTATCCATACTCACTCAGGCGTTGTCAAATGATTAAATAATACTTTTGGTTAACACATTGTTTGCACAAAATTCTATAAACCTTGTGATTATTGAGGATGTTTTAATCACTTAAAAATAACTACCTGTGAAAAAGAAGAGATGCTATTTTGCAAAAACAAACCTTTGTTTCTTGTTAACGTATAGTCTTGCAACTTTTGATTCGCTTTTTGGATCAGAACAAATCGCGTGCATCTATTCACGTTATTCACAACTAACATTTAAGGGAAATGACAATGAAAACCTGGCAATATCTGATTATAAAGTCGGATCACTCTCCCACTCACTCATTCATTCACTCATTCACGATAGTTGAGAATAGGAGAGATTTTGTCTTCAAACCACAATGGTGGTCATCGTTCTGCTTGCAAGACGCTGTCACTTGTCAGCATCACACAACAAAATTTTGTTCGATCTGCAATTCTGCGTTCAGTTTTATATTGGTAATACGGTTTCGTACATTTGCTTTGTCTGCTCGTGGTATTAATTACGTGGAAAATGATTTCAGTGTTGAAGTTTTACCCAAATTCGGGAAACATCAAATTATTTTTTCAACTGCGATGATATTATCGCGAAGCACACTGTTGCAGAGCAGTTCAAATAGCTGAAGCGTTAACTTTTCAGTTTCAGCACTGTAATCCGTAATTTAGTCGGAGTTTTGATTCGGCGGATAGAGTTATACAGTGCTTCAATGGTGAGTCGACTTGGATTCTTCCTCTACTCAAACTAATATTCACCTCGCAAAATCTGCCTGGACTTCACACTACGACACAACCTTCTTCATTTCTATAATTTAGTTTACTTTCATAGAATAATCTGAGTGGCATACTCTCGGTTTTTTATTCAACATAACCATTGATGAGAAAAGCGTGGAACGATCGACCGGACTCCAGCTGAACATTTTCTGTAAAACTGTTCGGAATAGCACACCGTAAAGGAATCCGCAGAACATCAGGTTTTACATAAATTTTTGGGACTTTTGGCAGGCTTTTCGGTTATCTTGTGTGGAAACAAAGTATGTCAACAATATTCCGGTTACCCCTTTGTCACCTACGTCGGAACAGTGATTCTATTTGAAAAAGTCTGCTGTTTTGTCAGATTCGACGCCTTCTACAATGTCAGATCACCGGAAGGTGCTGTTCACCGTCATCATCTGAAGCTCGCAGCTTTGATGTTAGGTCTCATACGTATTCAGTATGTCAGCAGACACGATAGGGAAACTCGCATTAGGCTACTAAATGAACATGCAAGAAATAGACAGGCCCACGTGGGCACTAAATCTGCAATACTTTTGAATGCAAACTGAGGAAGCGAGAGAGAGACAAAGACAGGCGCACAAATTCACACGCGCAAGCACACGCACGTACACACACACACAGACACACATACACACACACGAAACAACTATCGTAACTCAAGTGCCACTTTAGTCTTACTTCTCGTAACCCAAGAGGACATATGTGCTGGTCATTCTTCGCCTGTGCAGTGACATATTCACAAGTTGTTGTGCTCCAATCAGGTAGATGCGTGCAATCGTCTGAGTGCTAAGTGAGCATGTATTTGACTGATCTGTGTAGGTGTGTGGATCGATAGGAACAGTGGTTGTCAGTGCGATCAGTCCCCAACTATAAACGCACCGAACAGAACAAATAATACATGAGGTTATCTGCTTGCTTAGGAGAGTACACTATCCGTGTCTTCGTGAGTGCAACTACTGTTTAGTTCTCCTGAACAATAGTCTTCATACACAAGTATACACGCACACGTACATGTGCACACACGCACACTTATCCTGGTCCCATACTGAATTTGTGTGTTTCGGGTGGCATAGTTTACTTGTTCACATCGCAAGATTTTCACGTGCTGTCCAGATCTCGGTACTCTTGTGATCTAATACTATAATAAGCTTATCGCAATCAAAATATCGATTCAGTCGGTCGAACAGAATGTTGCATGTGATGCACCAGACCGGTTCGTACCGTTTGCCGAAATCCGATGCTAATTCCCTCTACTCACGTCGAATGACTAAATTGTCCCAAGACCAGGAAACCATACAGCAAAGAAAACGGTCGAGTGAAGGGAACAGTGAGTGGAACAGTTCTGGTGCGAGACGTTTTACTTGTTGCATGTGTACTTGTTCTAATCCGGACTCACCTGCAAGCAGAAAACATCGCTCTGATCGTTCCGCTCCACAATCCAGACATCCGCAGATCCCACTGACCACAAACGCAATCAGTGCACCAACGGACGGAAAGCGTTTGGTCCCCGAAAGAGACACTTCGGCACCGGGTAGTGCGTCTCCGTCAACTGACTTGGGTGACGTGGTGTTACGGTTGAAGGTGAGTTCGCTCAGAATGTATACGTTGTTTGCAATACTTACTTCCTTTAAGGATAATAAGAAACCCTACTCGTGTATATATTGTCTAGACAACCAGTTCAAACTATACATTGGCGGTCGCTCAAGCCGACATGAAAATACCTTCTGCTCTAAACTAGTTTTTATTGTCACACAGTAATTCACAACCCTTACTTTACTCTCAATTTCGGAACTTTTGAGATGGAATTCTAATCAAAGCAGTAAAAAGAGGAAGTACAAAATCTATATCCGTCGATTCTTTCAACGAAACAGAGCAGAGCCTAACCGGCAGGATTTTTCAACCAGAGTTCCGTAAATCTGGCGAACTGAACGATATGCGTAATGCACAGATAGATCGGACTGGACCTCTGGAAGAGAACTCGGATAATGTCATAATAGCTTTGGCTTCTAGGGGATCGCACTCGGACTGCAACTGGATAAGTACTGGACTGTGAATAGTCAGCGATGTACTTCAGTAGACTCCCAAATAATGCGGTTTTTACGATTGGAAGAACAAATCCCCATCAGTCACCTCTCGGTTTAAGCATTCCGTTTGCCGTGTTTGCATCGTTTACATATGTTAGCCTTCTTTTTCCCTTACCTGGCTAGGTAGTACGAGATTTCAGAACATCAAAAAGAGTTAGACAGTGTGACTTCAGTATTTTGTACTACACTGCATATTCCCCCGTAAGTTTGAAAATACCACGCTCCATCAAGGTCATTTGATTTGTCATTTCTCGTTCAAAGAGGTAATCAGTTGTAAATATTCACCGGTTCCGTTTCTCAGAAAAGAAGCGGGGAGGGTAGAACGCTTGTGATATTCGTCCCTCCGTGCATTACACATTTCATTCCATGTGGTGATTGTTTTCCTAGACTTGGTGCACATACAAGGATTGCTAAGAAATCTCAGTACCTACCAATGACATCAAATAAGATCCAGTTGATCCACGTCTTCCAGTCGCACCTTTCCTACAGGTTTTCCTGTCGCTTAGCAGTCATTGACAATCATTCTGTAGCCACCGCCGGCTATTTAGAGACCATGGCATGGTGTTTCCGTTCTGTTGTTTTATTTCATTTTCCTCATTTATATTACGTAATAGTAGTACAATATTTCAAGAAGCGAGTCGCGGCCAGTTAAAGGCTGCCAGCTAGGGAAGTGTCCGGCAGAGGCATGGGGGATCGAACCCGAGACAGAAACCCCCATCATGACCGTTTGATTATCCCTGGTCCAAACCCGTCCGGCACACCTGCACCAATCAGTTTCACATAGCGTGCGAAATTCCGTTCCTAGCTGCAGGGCTTGGAAGCTTTGTCCGAGTCATTAACTTGGGTGTGCATGGAATTTAAATGAAAATCCCGAAGTTATTTAATGTGAACTAATCACATCATTCTTCCGAGAAAAACACTTTTGCAAAACGGAATACTTTTTGGATGGTTTAACGAAGCTGGAAATATCTGCTAAGTGTGGCATGTAAAGTGGGCAAAATCCAATCCATTTCTCATTTGCATAACTGCAGCAACATTTCGAATCTACTTTGATGGCTAAACCTTCCGGAAAGTTGTTAACCAGCGCCCCGTTTTCTTGTAAACGGGATTTTACAGATCCTTTGTAAGCAACAAATACCACCTCGACTGGAATAATAAACGGAGGACTATAGGGAGAAAAATATCGAACAAAACATGTCCAGGTGCAAGCCGCTAGTCTCTAGCACAAAGCCTTTCACACGACTCGCCCGAGGCTTCCAAGCCCGTAATTGGCATAGAAAAGTCATACGTGGTGTGAGCTTGTGCAATATGGGCGTGTCGGAAAGACTGTGGTCGATGAATAAATGACATTGCCTACTAAGCAATTTCCAATGGCTACCAAGCCGCAGAAAAACCTATGGTGCTTTTACAAAAGTAACATCGATAGTCACAAAAAATTGACAAGAATTTGTTTCGAGATTTTTCTCCTTATCAGAGTGACTAATTTAACCGGATATGTAGGAATAAAGTCTCTGGGTAAATCACTCCACAACATCGTAGCAGTTTTTGTCTTCGCTACACAGTTAACATCTTATAAACCCAGTAGATGTAACATAAACATCCGACGGATCAGGTAAAATTGTACTAGGGTTCAGCCAGATAACATCAGTTTATGAGAGATCGATCGAATAATCATGCTCTTCGATGATTTGATCGACGAACGCAAATCTGACCAACTTTCTGTTTGTCGGATGAATCGTTTCACTGACTAGCCTTGGATGTATTGGTTAAGTCGTTGCTGTGAGATTACCTCGTTAGAACAGGATCAGCACATTTTTGGTCAAAGCTATTCGCAACAAAATGAGCATGCAGGACATCAGATCGAGCAGCTAGACGTGATACGGAATCGATATGGTTCGAAGAATAGTTATTCCCCTGTACTGACAATTCATGTAAATATTCATAGCTCATCTTATTGCTTATCAACAAAGTGCAATGTGATGTGATACAGAGGATGTATCTTTTTCACGTGCATATATGCTAGCATTCATAATCACAATGATTTCGGTTAATAAGAATCTTTCGTGATGCTTTCCTTAATTCAGTCTACCAACACTACTCGATTTATGAAGATAAAATCCATGGATCATTTTCTTACCAAAAGTTCAAAATGATATTACTAGCTCTCTTTTTTAGTCCAGTCCAGTTGATGTGTGTGGGCAGATATCGATCGAAATTTGGAGAAACTTTAGTGTTTATTTAGAAAAGTTCGAAGAAGCAAAAGTTAGTTCCCGCAGCAATCACTGACAGGCATGCGCCATACTCGACTCAGTAAAACTACCATGTTTTGTACCCTTGATTTGAAAGGCTTTTTTACAGTGGTGAAACAATCAACCGACTGACAGCGATTAGTTTTCAAGGTATCTTTTAGAATTCTCGACCAAAGTTAGTTCCATTACCCATGGTAATGTGTATGTTTTGCCAAAATAATACGCGTATCATACGTCAACATACAAGTGGATTCAAGTGAAAGGTTTCGGCATACTATCATTGTTCTACATTTCACGACTTCAATGTTAAGTAACGACTTAAAAAATTCAACGACATGAGTTATACGGTTTCAACTGAATAGAATGACAAATGAAGATTGATTCAAGTTAATCATTTCTCAACTGTAAAACTTGGTGGCGGACGTCGTTACATAAATTAACTGGGTTCACGAACCGGGTAGAATCTGACGGCCGTCCTTGTGTTACATCAATGTTTACATCTGGCACAAATTGCCACTTTGCACTCAATGGTGGGTACATCACTCAGACATACAGACTAGACACGGAAATGGTATAGCTTGTCATTTGCTGTTTCTCACGTGACTTCATATAAAGAACCTAAGTATAATTATATGGTCATCAACTATGAAATTCACAAGTCATATGATCAGACAGCCATATTCTGCGCCATGGATCTGTTGCTTGGACAACGCAAAGTATTGCAGCATTTATAAATCATGCTTAAGATTTTTGTAAGCTTCTGAATATTCAGGCATCTGAAGGTTCTGCTACATCTCACCAAATCAAAGTATCAAACAGCTCACTGAACTGTCAGGAAACAGCGCTCAGAGCCAATAGGTCATACAAAGTATTGCTTCATAATCGAGTAATCTCTACGATGACAGAAAAAGTATACAAATAAATTAACGGTGTAAAACCGGTCTTCGTCGTATTCCTTCATGCATATCAAAATTTCATCATCAGACAACACGATTGACGTGGTAACAATAGTATCACCCCAAAACCCCAATAAAAAATTTAAAAGACAGTGAAACATTCAGTGATTAGCAATCTGCGTAGGTGTGAAAAGAATTGAAGTGAGGTCGAGATACAACGACTTCATATGCGGGAACAGGCAAAATTTGCACCGTTGAAAGGAGTGGTGAGTCACCAGGGCTTCTGTTTAGCGAGGCGTGCTAGACTGACAATGAGGGATTATTGGAGAAGAAAAATTCAAAACTCAGGTTGGAAACCACGACATTTGTATTCTCAGCTGAATAGTGACTACTCAGCTGAGTTGGTTATTTTCGTGACAGGGTGCTGTGTTTCTCCCACTACGTTTTTAACTACAGACTAGGAGACTTAGATGACTATCCAAATTATAATCTTGATTGTCTGTTTCTGAGTTTATGTATTCCATGTGAAAAGTTGATCTACCACCTCTGGACAGCTACATCCGAGATGCATGCCCGTTACTGACTTACTGAGTATGCAGAAGTTCTTTTTCTCGTATCTGTCAACTATGTCCGTTTCTGAAGTGAACGCACTATTGATTTATTTGGCAGAGGGTGAACGAATGTCACCACAAATTGATCAGTTTTGCTATTCGGATTATAATCGAATCCGGAAGAAAGTCTGAGTTGGCCAATGCTGAAATGGATAGAGCTCAGGAAGAAGTCTGCTGGTCGGGGTCCACGAGATCCTCCTGTCTATTGACTGAAGACTCGAGGATATTCGGAAATGTTGCATTTATTGGTGTGTTTGAACCCGACATCTCTCTTTGTTGATCAGGTTCCCACTTGGGCTCCTCATTTACCTGTACAGTTCGTTCTCTGCTTCGGTTAGTATAACTCCATACGGGGTTGGCTGTCCATTTAAAGAATTTGGTGTAGCATTGCGGTTGACAGAACTGGAGTTTATTTCACGTAAGTAACACCACGGATGGACGGAAAAGTACCTTGGAAACAAACGACCGACCTCACGATTATTGACACTCATCAGGCATGCGTATCCGGTACCCCCTTGTCTCTGTCCAGAACAATCTAATCTGTGCATTGGGAGTGAAGTGGGTCCTTCTGAGAGAACGGCCCACCGAAGAATCACAACTGTGATTCGCTGATAGTTCTGTGGGGATTGTTCACAACCAACTTTGAGAACTACAGCAGTACTGTAGCGAGCTGGAATATTTTCACGTAAACGTTAGCTTTAGATGCATGCCGTAGTGAACGCTCATTTTTATGAGCAGAGATGACCGTGAAAGCGGCAATGAGTCTCGCAGAAACTCCTGGGTCTATCTGTAGATACGTCTTACGTAAAAATACTCCAACCCGTGCCCACAATTTTACCATTCTTGGAGTTAGATGTGACTAGCTTACGTAAAACTATCAACGAATCACATTTATGACTCCTCAGTTGATTCTCAATTGAGGATGACCCACCTTCATTTACGATACACAGGTTAGATTGTCGTGGACAGAACTGAAATCTGTTTATCGGTTGTAACTTATTCTGCTTTCTGTCTTTAGTACAATAGATACAGTCCAGTTCACATTGCGGTTTTCAATTCATAGTGCGATAAGTTGCCATTTTCACCATGCTTTTCCATCGGGTTGGTCTATACATGAACAAACAGTCAATTTTTACATAACACAAATCTTCATGCGGTGTGAACTTTCAAACCATTGAAGATCATGGGGACACTGTACAGCTGTGTACACCTTATTGAGATACATCAGCAGTGCACATCCACCGAGCCCCCACGGGGACTCGAACCCGGGGTGAAAGATTGTGAACCGAATACCTTAACCACAAGGCTACTCCGGATGGCTCTCTACGGTTTATTGAACTTATACGCCACATGATATAGCACCCTTCAGACAATGCCTTCAAATGTTAGCAGAACATTTCCCTTGAAGTGAGTGCCTCCTATCATGGGCGGCTTCTCGGTAGGGGTCTAATTGCAAAGAATGCATTCTTTAAACAATCTACAGAGTTTGGCTAATATATGAGTATCAGTAGTAGCAGAATAAAGTTTTACATAATATGGACTATCATTTAATGCTCGTATTATACCACGGGTGGGTTTCCAAAGAGGTACAGTAAAATTTAACTGAAAACATTTTGACCTTTGATTTAACGCAATGCTCAGTAAAGTAAAAAGGTTTCAGTAATGATCTGATGATTGTGACAAAAGCACCGGCGATGGACCCTCTTTGTTTCTACTTTTCTCACAAAGAACTTCGTTTTATGAGGTATATCCTGTAACCTCTCCTCTTCCAAAGGTTCATCCAACGCTTGTTAAACGGTGTTTTCAAAATTATCAGTACTTGTCAAAATTTGAAAAAAAGTTGGAGCACTAAGTTATTTTACTCATTTACCAACTTCTTGCAACCTTCCTTTCTTCAGTCACAGAATTAATAGTCTACTATCACTGTGAGTAACTTTGCAAATTAACTGCACTCTAAGTACATTGGACCTGGGATTTACAGATTTCTTTCACGTCACGCTTATTCATGTGAATCAGACTTCATATTTGGGGTCACGCATAAAATTACCCAACGAATTCTTTTTATTAGCGGAAAGTGTAGCAATGTTTATGGTCAGCCTGGGAAAAAAATAGGCTTTCGTCTAACCGCTTGTTTTCAGTGTGTTCATTTATCACAATTATGAGCATGTAAATGGATGGAGGGTTCCATTATTTCCACAAGTGACAAAGCTGCTACCAATGCGTACAATCTGATATGAAGCAACTGACAACGAAGCGGACCACTGTTTCAGCTCACCTTAAAAACTCCACAAGTGGTAATTTTGCGCTTAAACTAAAAGATTGCTTTTTGAGATCGGCAGCGGGAGTCACGTGATGTGAATGATGATGACTTCGTGAAACGTGTTTCTCACAGAATCTTGAGGTTTCGCTGTAGTGGGCCGGAGATAATTGACATAGTCATTGGAGGATTTCGTAGTTGGTTGGTACAGTATTTTAAATGTTATGTAATCAAGCAAATTTTCAAGTGTAACTATAATCCATCTTCACCCCTCGCTGCTATTCAGTCAAACGTTCTTTCTTCAATACGATCAGCAGATACCCGTCTCATAATAAATGGTATTGAATGTTTCGTGCTACCGATCGGATTTGGTCTGCAAGTGAATAAATTATATCCGTCACGGGAGTCGACCACTGTGCTCGGTGTTGCCTAGTAGTGAAGCTTGTGGACCACTAGCGGTACTAAATCATGGTTGATAAGCAAGCGGCAGTTCGATTAACAGTGGAATCAAATATTTCCAAATTTGAGGCAGTTTGACTTTGTCAAGATTTACCGAATTACATTTCATTAGTAAGAAACGGTTGTAGTTTGTAAAACACTGAAGGCATCTGACGATTTGTTTCGCAAATGGAAAATTAATTTACGGAGAGATTCCTTTACACTACTCATATTTTTGATGATAAATTTATCTACACATCTGTCTACAGATAAAGCTATAAATCAATCTACCTACCTACCTATCTATCGATCCATCCATTTATCTATCTATCTATATATGTTTTATTAAATCAGTACTTTTGAATTTTCACGGATAACGTATGCCTAATTCGAGTTATACTAGCTTCCACAATAGATGGTAGCTCATTTATTTTGTCCACGCTGATCCTGATTATAATATGTGGCTTATTTTCATAGATGAAGTAGTCAGAACGGAACTCAGAATACTACCAATAATGAAACGTTTGTTTACATTTGCTCAACAAATACTCCGTTCCCGAACTGTTCCCTTCTATTTCTAGTTCTCTGTACTGCAAGAATCTCACAGCATGACTGGTACATGGTCACTGATTATTGAAAAACATTCGGCTTTACAAAAATACCAAAAAATTGAAATCAGTTGGAAGTTACAAACCTGAACTGTTATGTTGAAGAGAAACAAGCGGTCCTCAAATCCTAAGTAAACGAAAATCAACAAGCTCAGTTGTCAGAGATAATGAATCCCAACTTCAGTATCGAAGCTAATCAAAGATTTGGTTGTTGTAATATAGTGGTAGTAGTAATGACAACAATAACAGCTATAATGCTCATAAGTATGTAGGTATTTGACAGCTGTCTGAAATCAACATTCTCGATCTGTACTCACTTGTTATGGGCTACGAATTACGCTGCACACAAACCTCTGACAGTGCGTTGTGTAGCCACGAAGAAACACATCATAGCATCTGCTTGCCTCTTCAATAAATGAGTTTCGCTTTTCGCATCTGAACGTCGACAGTGTGACCCTGAAAAAAGCAGATGACCCTCCACCAACCGGGCAGTGGCTCTACCAGCTGAATCTTCGAGATGAGGCTAGTCGGACGCAAATAAGGCAACATCTGACTGGTCATACCGCGGTAGCTAAGTTGGTAGAGGAAATGTCCTGGTAATCGAAAGGTTGCAGTTTGAGATCCGGTTCGTAGTGTGAGCATTTCGGTGATAAGCATGTGAATGGGTTTTAAATTACTTCCATGATTCTGACTGCTTTTGCACTTTATTATTTCTGGATAAATTCAAGTTTCATAAAAGCAGCTGGTTAAGTTTACATTTAAATGTGCTTCAGTGAAGCTTTGACTAAACTTGGCGTCAGCTGGAGCTGGGAGTGTAGAGTAAATTTCGGATGATATGAATTTCGTTTGGACCAACGTCTCCAAACTGGAATTTTTCTTCTGGAAGCCCAAACCACAGTCTAGAGTCCACGTAAAAGTGGTGCGTCGATCCAACACAGGCTAATGACATGAATGAAAACAAGCTGAGGTCACAATATCGGATCGAATGTGTAAGATATCACGTGTAACAAAAGATATTTGATCTCGGATACGAAAGCATATTTATCCAAACTTATCACGGACAATATAGGTCTGAGTTGATTCCAGGACTACGATTAATAAACGAGAACATCAACAGATTTCTCGCTGTGCAGGTTTCCACTATGGACAATCAATTGGGACTCGTTCGGTGAGTCCATCAGGGATACGTATACATGGACCTTGAAACCTAGTTGTCCCGACACCGATCACCTCCTGTTTGGCAACCAAAATATAAGCAGCGATCCGTTTCTGAAATATTGTTCCACTTCTGTATAGCAAGTAAAGAGAGAACTAGGATATTGTCCCAGGTATATAAATCATTTTGGACCAATTGCTTTTCCGCTATATACTCCTAACTACTATACACATCGAAGTCAAAAGTACAACGTGGAAAATCCGATGACTGTTTTTTTCTGCCTTTTTACTCCACTTTTATCACATTACATTACCCATGGTGCAATGTTAGCTAAATTAAACACTGTCGATACAGTTACGTTGTACCCAAAATATCTTATATTGCCGAACAACGAGAAGAAATAGCAACAAATTGGATTGCTAAGTTATCTGCCCTGCAAATAACTTCATCTCCCAATTAGGAATAAATGCTCCAAAAAATTTGGAGGTTGTAAAAAGGACCATGAAAGCATTTTACACATGAATAATGTTTCTGCGTCAGTCCCACAAGCAAAGAGGTGAACGCAATAGAATGTTCACGGATCGGAATACAAGTCGCCTACAAAATAGCAATGCAGATATCATTCCTCAAAAATCGATTGAGATACGCGTCAATTAGAACTATTTTTGCATAAAATTTGTCATAATCAATATCGCATATTCAGGCTATTCTACAAGTTGTGCGTGATACATATAGATGGTGTCGCTCGAAAAAATTGACCGATAAATATCAGATCACCGTAAGTCCTCATAAATACATATCCGTAGATTCTGTAGTCTTTTGCCTGGAAATGTGCATGAATTATGCATACATCAATCAGCCTACGATACATTGTGAAAAACACGTTGGTTTGTGTGCCCCGTAGTGACGAATTGTTTGCGAATTCAGTCATCGTCCCTGATTCGGCACAGAACTGTTGTAAACACGAGGCCGCAAAAAACGAGGGATGCGTTTTTCTATCTGAAGACTGTTCCGGCTGGAAATAGAGCACAACAAACGAGGAAATCTCACCCTGTGCATCAGACGGATTACACCGTTGGAGGCTATTTATGAGTGCAAGCATTCTGAGAACAGGATAGTCACTGAACACGGTTTACTGGTTTAGCCTTTTATTTCCCAGAATTCCTTGACGACGGGACTATTTGAAATAAACTACAAAAACAGGAAGAAACAAGCCACTCTCTCTATGATCATTTTGCGTGCATTTTCGTGTCTCAGTCATATTCCGATCACCAAGCTGTATGTTCTATCCATATGCAACTAACTTGACCGACGCGAAGAGAACCAGACAACGAACTCTCTTTTCCATTTATCAGGCAGCAGTAAAAAATACCAAATAGTGTGTACCGTATACTGTGGGTTGTATATAAATGAAAAGAGTGGATGATGATGCATTTGACTTGGCTTATTCACCCTGGTCCTAACGAGTTGTGTTTTGTATGGGTACCGCTGATTTAGTTGTCCCTAAGGTATATATTTTAGGATAATCAACTTGTTTCTCGAGAAATTAATTGGTCAACAGAGCTAAAAGAACACATCCATGCAAAATCCCTCCCCCAGCAGCCATTATCACTGCTTGAAAACTCCGCATGTTTTTTGCTAGGAACTGAAAATGATATGCCTCAGCGTAGTTCTAACTTTCACAAAACAGAATCCGCGTTATTTGAGGGTAAACTTTTGGTATTCACTAAGATCACCTAAATGACAACTTTGCGAGATCGTCAGTTCAGCCAATCTCTTTCTACATCAAGTTGTAGTTCTTGGTTCAAGAGAGCTTATGTCATGGTTTGGAGAGAGAGAGAGAGAGAGAGAGAGAGAGAGAGAGAGAGAGATGATTATATTTTTACACAATAGGACATTAGGTATTCGCAGCTTGAATAACTTCCCCAGTTCGCACTCACAATTATTCGTTTATAGATCCATCAGACAACTGTAGAAATCCCTTGTCCACATTGTATAATGAAAATTGCTTAGTCGTGTGTGTGAATGTGTGTGTTAATCATAATGTCTATATGCTACAAGTATCAACTTCTCATGGTCCCAACAAACTACTTGGATCGATTTTAAGTAGCCACGATGCTAATCTTCAGTTTACATTACAGAGTGAAGTGTAGAGCCATTCGCCGTTATCTGGCTATCGCAAACGTACTCTGTTTCCTCCCGAAAATCATTGGATCGACACTAGATGGTATTCATGAAAAATCGAATTCAAACATGATCACCTCTGATCGAGTTCGGCGGTAAATATTCACCCGCAGAGAAATACCATACGAAAACTCTCAACAGCACAGTCTGAATTCCTCCGAAACTTGCGGAATTTATTTTGACTGTGTCTGATCTTGGTAACCACCTTCCTGTGTTATTAGAACACAGATAATTAGCGGAAGTTACCTTGTCAAAAATAGGCAAATTTTGCGATACTGTGAAAAATGAAAGACAGATCAAATCTCTTTTTTTGTTCAATGTCGTGCGGTTGTCATGTTGACGTTGTGATCGATACGACGGCAGTAATTCAGCTCCACATTCCAAAAGTAGTACAGTCAGGATGCACCGGTTAACCGTGAACAGAAAAGCTCGATCTCGCACACCTGTTAGCTGCTTGAGAAAAAAAGACTTGCAGGCGTACACATCAGAGTATCGGTGGCTCCGATACGGTTAGCTTTCGGCTCAATATTAGATGCGCTCGTTATTCATCCAGTTGGTGAAAAAATAAATTGGAAAGTAAGGTTATTTAAAGTGATTCTCAGTTAGGCCGATGGGATGAAGTATATATGTTGCTAGGCACCAAAGGGATAGAGTCAACAGAGCCAGTGTTATGGATAAGTGTACACTTGTTGTGACCAAGATTTTATCCGGAGGCTGGATGTGCACGTGTTTTCACATGGTCACCGTGTTAATTTCCGGACGGTCTGGGGCCCGCTTTTAGGTGATAAGCGGGCCAGAGCAGTCTGAGCCCACAAAGAGGGGCTGTAGAGGCGAACCTCGGTCGCTTATATTGTGGCCAAGGTGCAACTTCTCGCCGGTCTGAACAGTCGACCTGGTGCACTATAAAGTCAGTAGAAAGATTCAATAACCTTTATTGTGTGACTAGTCACATCTAAATGAGAAATGGCTGTGCTGACAGTCCTCAGTCACATCAAGTGATGCTCACGGATGTGTTCAGACGGGTGTTTGGTCGTGCAGCTGATATACATTGTTTCACCGAGATAAGTGAAGGAATACACACGAAATGCGACTGCAGAATCAGGCATGTTTTCTCTTAACTGGAAACCTATTGCCGCCTGAGAGCAAAATGCGTAGCCTAGGGGCGTGGAACATCTCATTGACGACCCCTGGTAATTTAATAGGTTTGATATTAAATTGCTGATTTTCGTGGTTTGTTTGACATTGTTGAATTATCAAGGGGAGTGTTTCTTCTGGCAGAAAAATATCCCTTTTTGGTTCGCTACAATACTTTCAGCTGAATAATCAGTATTCTCTTTTAAAAGGTCTTCATTCTTGCCGCAAGCTTAAGTACTCATTGTGATCAACTGGTTTGGTCTGGCGCTACCAACTGAGAATCTATGAAACGAGAAGATTGTTCAGTATGAACTGAACGTCTTGATAACGACGCCTGACAGTCTTCTGCGCACGACTTCTGCACAGAGATATACAACGGCTTTCTTTCCACCATGGTCCTCCATGGATTTTCTTTGTCCTCCTGCATCATTCGGTGGTTTATAAGTTCCGCATATCAGCTTTGAACGTTATTCTGCGCCGTAAGCAGTTCCCCTTTGATGATATGCTTAAAGTATTTCCTCAATCAATACGCCAGACGTATGACTGAGTTTCTCTTTAACTCAGTCAATACAACACTGCCGAGATGGACATACTGTTCACTTCATGTTGGTTTCTTGTGCACCAACCGCCGTACTGAGACATCTCGACGAGTCAGAAATATTTCTGAGAAGGCTATTGAGTTGTTTGATTCTGATACTAGTGTGGTGTATAAGTTCGGATATGTCGAGCTGAGATTATTGAGTCATGTCCCGAGTTTTTGATGCTAAATATTCCTATTTTCTGCCATTTTACTGAACGTTTTCTGTTGAAGTATACCAACTGAGCTTTACGACAGCCTGAGCATGCCTGCTACTCCAGTCCCAAATCATCGATGTGTCTGGAGAAAAAACTGGTCCCCGACAAAAACGAACTAATGAGAGCCACCTTATTCACACAACAACAAAAAAAACTGGAATGAACTAACTATGAACTCACACGAATTGACGTTCCCAGTTTACCTTTTGATGATAAGTCAGATAATTATGGGACAGACAGTTGGGAAAGGCTTTCAGTAGTGAAATACTCTAACACATGACCAAGGCTGCCGGCACTGTTAGCAGTTTGCAAAAAGAAATGCCTTTAATTTCTCGCTCGTCTTACACTGAATCTAGGCTGCTTTTTCGAAGTTGTAGTGAACAAATCTAAACAGGGTGTGATCAGGTAGCCAACTTTCCGAACCAATAATGTCCCCTCGCCAAACCGCTGACAGATCGTGCGCGATGTGGAGACCCGGAGATGACTGAGTTTTGATGAGTAAATTCCCCAGTCAGAAGTGTCCTAGATAGACATAACTATTTCGTACTTAGCTCTAGGTAAAGTTTATATTTTCTGATGCCACAGAGGTGTTTTGTTGTTTGCCCGCATGATGTAACGATAAGTGATTCCCGCCAGTTGAAAGGGAACTTTTAGCTGCTATACTTGCCGATGGTTGAACCTTAGCTTCCTTAATTAACCTCTTGTCTGGTGTCTCTCTAACCGTTATTCGCGAACGGTCGACTACATCGTTTCGGTACACGTTGTCGTTCAATGATCGTACCAACTTTCACAGTCATTTTGACAACCTTTGGAACTTCTGGCTTGTTACCACTTCCCTACCCCATTCTCTGGGTTGATGCTGGTCAAGCGATTGTCATCGTGAACTTTGAACATTAAGGACGCTCGGTTGAATCCTTCGGTCAATCACCCTCTCCCTCCCCTTCCACTTGGCAGCGTCTCATCGGGCCCGGCTTCCTTGCTGATTTGTCAAACTTTGTCTTCTGATTAACAAAAAAGTATAAAAGAGTATATCTGTTAGTAGCTAGTAACCCAGAGTACCAGAACGGAACCAAATTGGGCCCGAATTCCAACGGCAGCGGATTTCGGGATATCTGACTTAGCACAACCCGCGTGCAAATCTAGTAAATCCATTTTCACGATGAATGCTTATTATTTTCCTTCTATCTTGTCCTCGCACACATGTTGATGAGTTGTGGATTCTTTTGACTGTGAGTGTCGTTAATCCAAACAACATTGGCTATCTCACAGATGCAATCTGTATATTAATGATCTTTCGTATAAAACACCTAGTTCTACAGGCAGACTGTTTGATCTAAGGAATTTTATCAAATCTGCATCGGTTGTGAGAAGCTCGCCTGCCACATTTCACCGAAATGATGCCGTTTTTTGTTAGCCAAAGTGTTCATGATTCTATATTCAATTTATTATCACAGAAGTTTGTCAGAAATGTTTTTAGTATAATATGCCCCGTCAAAGTCAAAGGACAAAGTGCTTCGTAAGTCAGTTATATTGATTATCACCAGCAATAACTGCATCTAAAGGTCACTGAATATTTCTCTTCATGAATCTTATGTAAAGAACTGAGAATTATTCTAGGTCTGCCTAGAAATGTCGTGGTGGGAGGGTTGGCACTCGTTCAAAAATTATAATGAAGATACTGAGATGCATGCATATTGATCGATTATAATCAGATCATATTTCTGCCGGTATACTGTCACACATGATCACTGAACATGTGTTCTGACACCTGATTGTCACGGTGCCAAATCCTTGTCAACATATGCTCCGTAAATATTTGCTCTCAAATAATCAGGTATTAAAATACATGCAATCAATAGCAGAGGTGTTGCACCGATACAGCAACCAAAGTTCGCACAAGAATGTACCAAACACCGGTAAATCTGAGTGATTAGCAGACTACCGATAAACAAATATATCGAATGTTGACCGTAATCACAGTTCTTTAATGTAAGACTCCTTGAGTGTGCCAGTATATTGTTTTAATTTTCGATTAACCGAAAATTGACACGCTAGAAAACCCTCAATTAGTAAGACTAAATATTCGTTTACGATTTACTTGTTTTGGAGTAGCCAACTCCTTGGCTCCTTCGATTGCACCGTAAAAATTGAAAGCTAGCTAAAACTGTCCGAAAGTCTGTATCATGTTGGTTACACAAGAATATGGCGGTGTGAAAAAGAAGAGTCAAGCATGTTTCTCTCTTAATTCAAAACAACCAGTAGCTTACTTCGAAATAATTTGGATGCTTTGAGATTTTCCGTTTTGTATTCACTCTCTACAAAATCAACAAAACAAATAAATGAAATTACAGTTCGCACGCATCAAAGTGAAAACAGAAAAAACAAAAATACGGCGAGATTTTTAGTTTTTATTCACACATCTGTTTGAACGAGCACTGAACACGAAGTTCCTGCTCGCCTCATCTAAGAAACCAACAATGTAAGAGTTTGTATGAAGTAAGAAGACCAACACCATTGTAAACATTAGGTATATTCGGAAACATTTTAAATCCTAGTGCACCACCGGTCTTGATATGCCATCATATCTCCGATTTTCTCCAACCATCAACTGTGTAATCCTCATGGTCCCAATGCAATAAGTAAAGCGCGTCCTAATGGATCTAAAACACCAACTGGTGAATTTGCATCCTGTTTAATGTCATAAACTAATCACCACTACCCGTTTCCAAACCACTATTCACGTGTCGTATTGAAAGCACGTTTCAAACATAGTGGTCTGGTGAACTTTTCGGTTTTATTTACTCACCTCGTACTTTTATCTATGACATATGGCTATTCTCAGTGTAGACCATATTAAAGCTGTACTGCGTAGACCCTGGCGCTCAAACACCGACGATTGCCCAGTTTCTTCTACCGAAGCGAGCAGGACACTTTAAGTTTTGACAGTGAACCAATCCGACGTTGCAGTAGGGTTTACTCTTTAGAGATAGAAAAAGCAACTCATGATATTCACGCGAATTTGTGACTTTCCTGGATCGTTCGACTGAAAAGTAAATTGCTTTTTATACATACCAACCTTGACACTTTTCCATACGTGATAAGTTCACCAACACATATCATAGTTGAAGTCTAGGATCCCAAGTGGTAGCAGATTGAAACGCCGGTGTGCATCAGTTACCAGGAAGGATTTGAACGAAAAAATACTGCCGGTCCAGGCCCGAATTCGACCATCCAGAGTTGGCATCGTCTGCTCTGTGGTTAAAACAGTTTCTAGCTGTGATTGATGTGCAGAGAGTGTCGTATTTAGAGTGAAGTTTGGCAACCTAACCGAAGGGAAATAACAGGCAGCCTCAGTATATCTCTTATTTTGACTATAATTTCATCAACTGCACACTAATGTAATTTTTCTTGACAACACTGACTGTACATGTCCTCCTAAACTGTACCACTGTTCTGTTGATTAGTGAATGTTTATGGGAATAAGACGGGAGGATGAGTCGATGGAACAGTATAATATTCACCAACAGGACAGTTTGCTACCACATGGTACACTGTTGTTTCGTTTTGACACTGTAACAAGGTTTCCATGGAAATGGAATTGTATAGAAATGAGTTGCGGAAAAGCTCGAAAACTACCAAGTGGACGGTGAAAATACCAGACAGGCTTTCTTGTGACCTGGGTAAACATACATAATAAACGGCTTCAACTCTGTTTTTTTCTTCGTGATTTCCGTCCCTTATCTTCTTTTCAGTTCCTTTTCAATTCGTGTTTCTATCCATTTCGTTATTGACTCGACAATACTGGAAGACAGCAACCGAAACCAGAGCACAGAAGACGCGAGGTTAAATGGTTAACTGAACTGAATCGAACTGAAACCGCTCGATTGTTGCAGTGTCGAGCAGTATCTTCAGTTGAGATTGAACTCAATATGAGTTTTCTTTTACACACTCTGTTGTTTGTAGATATACATTCTAACGGTAACTCACGAATGATCCTGGTAGGAAAATTGTGGTAAAATAAAGAAATCCATCTCATTTTCATATTCATTCGTAAAATAATCAGATACGTGAGATATGTTGGCAGGGCTGCACCAGCAGTATAAAGCGCAGGTTTTGTTAAAAATGCTGGGCACACTTTCATAAAATTGTAAGTTTTGGTCAACAAACAAAACTACGTAATTCCGTGCACAGAATTTTCTGGCACCATTGCTTCGAGGTTGTGAGTCAGTGAGTGTTTCCCTTACTTAAATAAGTTGGATTTGTATTACGGCGTACAACGTATTTTCGATCGTATTGGAGCACTCCCCATGATTGCAAGCATACGCTAGTTTGCACTGTGCTGTCCGTGTGCTTCGGTGAACGCTATAGCAACGGTCAAACAGCGGTAGGTTGTCGCAATCCGTTCGGCTATCTGTATTCCAAAGCGCGCCAGTCGAAAAACAAGAATATACCCCAACTTACTGAGTTAATCAGCACTGGTCTGCTACCACTAATGCTCTGTATATCTCTGTTTTATTGAATTTTGACCTATCACTTTGAGCTGTGGCATCCTGAATTCCCGTTGAATCCCACGCTATCTCGACGCACCCCGGCCAGTCAAGACTGTAAGCAAGCCAAGTAGAACACGACTCGTAACGAGACGTGAAGTGAATGCAAATTTACGCAGTGAACTCAGAATTTGGTGGTACTAACCTGTATCGGAAAGGGAATCTGCTGCTGCCATGGGGATTCCCCACAAGCTGTTCCATCTCATCCGTGTCACCAGAAGGAAACCATTAGATGTGAGTAAAACAATCTGTGAAGCAGCCGGTTGACCAGTTCGCAATCAGCATCGGCGTCTCGAACACTGGGAGGAATATTTTGAAGCACACGTAGGCTGGTCTCCAGTGTCAGCTTTTTCCACAGCTCTTCCGACACACGTCCCATGGTTTTTTAACAAATCCATCTACTTTAAGACGTCACAGGGTGCTAGAATCCAGTGATCTTCCACCAGTGCGAATTATTTACAGTGAAACGATGGTTGTATTGATAGACATTTTCAGGGCTTTTAACTCTGACATTCGTGATAGTCTATGGCACATTTTTGGAGAAATGGTGAGCCAAAGAATTGCGTATCGATCTTCAAGGAGTTGTATCATCATGCTCCTAGACGGGTTGAGGCGTAAGGGTGGCTTCCGTCAATTTTTACCGTTTCCAGCGGAGTATAACAAGGTGGCTTAATATACCCACTTCCTTTCGACTTTTCGGTAGCCGATACGCCACGGAATACTTTGTCTGGTCTATTAAACGGAGCAGGTAAACTTTTTCCGAGTAACAGGTTTTGACTGAGAATGTGCCGCTGATATCGTCTTGCTAGTTGAAAAGGCCAAGACAGTTCGACAAACTCTGAACTGCTTGATGAATTGGATATCATGATATGGTATTCACCTAGAGCCTTCCAAGTGAAAATAGTTTTGCAAGACTGGCAGAAGTTTACGTCCGTCATCACTCTGGGCCTTGGTTATATTGAAGTAGTCGATAGCTTCAAGTAACTCTGGCGTTTGGTTACAGCTGGATGTGGCTCTGTGAAAAAGAAGCCGTTACAAATTCCGAAAGCCAGAGCAGCGTTTGCTAGATACGGCACATGCGGCTCCATCATGACACTCGACTTTTCTTCAAGTTACTGGAGTGTAACGCCGCGGTTCGAAACGCTTTGCTCTATGGTTGTGAGACTTTGACACTCTGAGTTCATGAGACTCGGTGGCTTTCCGTGTTCGGCAAACGAAACGTTGCTCGCATCTGGTGGGAACATGCGATGAGTAATAACAAAGATCGTTGTCGTCTTGTGGGTTCTCACACCAGCCCTATGACCGAGGTAGTCACCTAAACCGCCTCCAATAGTTTGGTCATATTTTGGAAGTGCTTGCCTATCGCCTATCTCACTGCGCTCTGTTTGCACGCACTAGACAGAGCTTAGGGGGCAACGCGGTGGTCAGGCCTTGACTTGGAGTACGGATGCGATGAGGCTGGCGGGAGCGGTAGCCACGGTTTTTACTCCCGCCTTCCTAGTTGGGTCCCAACCAGTTGGTAATAGTCGCTGGCTACAGATGTCACGTGATATGACCCGGAGTAGAAAACAGTTGAGCCAAAGCTTTGCCGTGTGTTCGTGGAATTTCCATAGTCTGTAAATGCACAGAACATCAAGCAAGCAAATGAAACATGAAAAATGATGCTGTTATTGAATACAAAATTAAAATTTTCCTTTTCCGCTGATTGCTTCTGCCTCACTTTGTTTAATCTTGAAGTACTTGAATTTTTCGATGGTAGCTTTGGCGTCTTGCTTGCTTAAAAGCAGCTATCATACATGTGTATACACGACCGACCATCAGCATGAGTGCCCGCACATTCCGCTTTGTTTTACGTTGGGTTAGCAGCGGACTAGACATGAATAACGAACAAAAACGACAGTTGCTATCTATTCAAGCTCACGGCGCATCAGATTGGTTCCATGTAACGAACATTATATATATATATATATATATATATATATATATATATATATATATATATATATATATATATATATATATATATATAGGTACATGCCGACGGGACCATCAATGACGTACGAGATTCATATATTTCTGACTTGTGGGATAAGTCGTCGTTATGTATGGACCACAAAACATGGAGTTTGAACTGCTCAATGATTACCATACCGCTGCGACTGATGAGGAATTTTACATCTCTTGGGTGGAACTAGAAGCGCTTTCCTCACTTACTGTTCGGTTTGGACTACTTTTTGCCCGATTTCCGGTAACCGAAAGGGTTTTACTCGGCTGTCAGATGGTAGATTGGCGCCGGGTTCAGTCCGAAGCAGAAATTATTCAATATGTACTTTATTTCTTTTTTTGCAGTGTAATTTTGCATTCAATATGTATCCTTTGACATCCAAATGTTTCTCATACATGATCTATTATACAGTTCCGAAAGTGTCATTGGCTTAGTTGCTAAGCCCTTTTCAGGCTGCACTGGACCCTGATTGTGAAGGGCATATTTCATTTCAGGCAGCTATTACTGGACATGGGATGAAAAACTAAAAGTGTTGACTTTTTGTCCGAAATTCAAGTGCTTCGCTGACCAGAATGATTGCAAAACTGTACAATTTTGTTTTCTGTTTTATCTCAAACTGTAACTAGTTCCTTTTCTTCAGCAGACAAAAGTCGTAATTTGTTCTCTTGTCTGAAGACTGTGATAGTCAACATGTTATTGCTCAATTACATTAGATCCGCAAGGTTCAGTTAAGGTGGTTTATTTTTTCTGTTTAGAGAACTCATCCGACCATTGCGAACCTCGGCCATATGATGTGTTTATGAGTTATCCGTAGGTATATCGAGGAACAAGTGTACGCTGTGGCGACATATAACAGCTCGGAGCTTTCTCCGTTTCAGGAGGAAGACACTGGAGATTTGTCAGCAGTTGTTCCCCAATATTGTTGAAAAAGTACTCAGTACTAGTGAAAACACCGTACCAAGATCCAGACTAAAACGTAAGATTCCAAAAAAAAAATAATTTGGTAAAACTTTAGAGCTCATCAATGTACTGTGGCTGAGGTACATGTTGCACATTAAACCGGATACAGCACTTTTGTGTGCAATGTCTCTCGCCGTCGGATAATAGTTAGAAAACGAGTGAGCTTAATTGGCCCATTAAATGTAAGATATGGAAACCAGTTATTTTGATCCGGTGGGGCGTATCGAGTTTCCCCTATTGGGTTTAGGAGATCACTCGAGGGCCTTGTCGCATTCACGCATTCACGAAGGTCTCGCAAAAACTCAAGAGACGATTTGTAGTTATCTCAGTATTCTTCTCATACATACAGTTTGATCGTTGAGTTTTGCAGGGAAATAGCAACCAAAACTGCAACAGCCAAAGGTTTTTCTACCGGAAACGTAATGACTGCATGGAAATAAACGATAATTTTATACAGCTTGAGGAAAAAGTACCAGTTGCTATTGAGTATATAGAATTTGGGAGAATTTTTCCACTCATGGGTTGTAATATGATAGCTTCATCTAGGTTTCACCCTAAATGAGATAAGTGATGACACGAGATCGCTACTCTTATCATAATCGCGATACCCTCAAGATGACAAAGTCAAAAGTTCTTTGAAGTGGAATGTTTCCTTACGAAAATATTGAAATGCTTGGGGGAACATATCATTCTGTATTCCAAACCCTTTACATCCCTTCAATATTCATCGATTTCCGTGGCATCCTCTTTGCACGGGTTCGATGTGCACAGGATATTGAAAACAAGTACGAACGAAGACAACCGTACAAATCGATCTTCATCAATGCTCCGCTGTACCAGGACTATAGCCAACGCGTAGCCCGGAAAGAGTCCAGACGAGAAGCGCGTCGTCGTCATGGTAAGTGTTCAAATTTGACACTCATTGCGGTTCCGCGGTCCAGACCCAGTCTTTCTTCGACCACACTGATGTAACTTAGATTGAACTGGATTAAATTCATTATTTATCATGTCTTGTAAATTCAGTTAGTGATTTTTTCGTTTCAAGAACAGAAATTGTGCACTTTAGTCCTATTTCTAAGAAGAGGTCATTATACGTAATCAGTTATATCATTTCACACTCTTACATGACCTCTGAACCGTATACAGATTTGATTCACTAATAGACGAAATAAGGGCGTTAATCTAGTCGACCTATTCCACTTCAAAGTCGTCTTGACGACCGAAAGTCAATTAAATGTTTAACGTCCAACGGTACAGGCGCTCACCCGAATAAAACGACCATTTGTCTATGTTTAGCTACACAAATACCGTCCCTACCTCAAATCAAATATGATATCAGATGTTCACGCTAAATGAACCTAGCTAATTTCTAATAGAATCATATTCATTGATGATACAATTCCAATAAGCTGGATGAGTACGCTCTAAGGTAAACAAACGCAGAGAAAACAAATGACACGGGTCAGGGAAGGAATGAACCCACACGCAGATACAACGGAAACAGATTTCCCATTAAGTTTTATGCTTTTGCGTAAATATTCTGAATCCAATATTCTGAGCAGCGCTCAAACTCTACATGTGTACTTTACTGGCCTGAGTAGAAGTACAGGAAACACAGATGTGTTCGCCAATTCAGGTTTTTCAAAATCAGACTATAGAGATATTTCACGAACTTCAAACATCATCGTCGTGTTCATCATCATCATCGTGATGTTTGTCGCTGGAATCTTTACCTTTCACTTATATTTCGAAAGCCTTTACATCAATCATCTTTTTGCTTTCTTACTGAACTGTGCTAAGTGAGCCGCTGTTGACGACCTGCTTACCATATTTTTCTACTTTTTCCGTTGAATGAAGGTTTTGAAAACCGCGTTCGTTCTGAACCCTGTTCTGCAACGAACATCATTATATATATATATATATATATATATATATATATATATATATATATATATATGTGTCTGTGTATATATATATATGATGTGTGTGGTCACAACTCCTCAAAGTCAATATGGGTTTCCCGAAGGTTTGTCGTCTTCTTCGTGTTAACTGAAGCGATGCTCGCTAGATTATTAGAATCGCTTTGCCATTCGCAGTCGGACAAACCGTTTTGCTATTCGAAGGAATCAGATAATCAGAAGCGGCGGAAAGCAGGGAATGCACAGAATTGAATATGTCATTGAACATTTGAGGGTGACATTTTGCCTTGCATGGTAGCCACTTGGACACTTTTACCAGAAAATTGAGTTATACATAGGTCTACGATCATCGTTTGGTGATTGATATGAAGAGCAGCAAGACATACATACTTTTACACAAGCGATAAGATGCTTACAGACAATGTTGAACTTGCAGTACTCTTTTCCACACGAGGAAAATTTGATGAACTGGTCATCTGTTTTGCTGGGACACTTCGGACATAGGACTTCCTGTCGATGTTCAGTACAACCTAGGTTATAGAAAATCGTCAAGGCAAAGCCTATTCACCAAGCTGAAGTGAAAAGACGGAAGTCAACATATAAAGCACAAATAATAAGACATCCGATTTCTGACGGAACCGAAATCAGGTGAAAATATGACTAGTAGGATACCTGACGATTGATAGTCTCCTTTTATGTGCACCACATAGAAGCAAGTTGGTAAAGGATTCTGTGAGGTATGATAATTTTTTTATTCACGATGACCAAGTTTGATGTCACAACAGTTGTCGTAGTTTATCTTTGGATTGTGATAGTAGGGTAACAAGATATGCTGTTGAGATATGTTGTAAAGTCCATCGCATAGCTACTAAATAACTGATAGCCGGAAGCTCCGTTTACACGAGATCGAAAAAACTGAGCCGGAATCCAGGAAGAAAGATAATCGACCATGCTGAACGACACAAAGTATTGAAAAAGCTGCAGTGAATCTTGAAAGAATATTGCATAAAGTGTTATTCAGCAAACATCTAGGGTTTATTGATTAAACCGTTACATACTAGTGGTTCACTATGGTAGGAGAAATACATTTTGGCAAATGATTGTTCAGGATAGACTGTACTTCGGCGAAGGGATGAACTGGAACCACGGTAAAATAAGTGATTAGAGTGAGTTACATAGGGGTTGAACGACAGTATTTTGGTATCGGCTTCAAGTCTATTATCAATCATAAGGGGATGAACCAATCAGGTCAGGACAGCCTTGGGCTGCTTTCTCGCACACCAAGCCACAGTTCGGGCATTAGAGGGAAAAGCTCCACATTTTATGCTCATTGAGATCAAAATCAGTCTAGTTTGAACAACGTTTTTCTGAATGTCCTCCAGATTCCGCAGAATGAAGGAATCATGATAGATAAATCAATGAGAACGGTGAGAGGATGAGTCAAAACGAACATGGAAGACGGGGTCTGGTTAGACTATATCAATAGGAAACCGGATTCTGTTTTTCGTGCATTAGTTAATCGATGCTTAGTGAAAGCCCCTCAAATTTCCGGAAACTGGTCCCTTTTAAAAGCTTTAAATTACCAGCTCCTAGTCCATGTCCAGTCTTAGCAGCTGTATTTGACGCATTCCGGCAGAGACTTAAATGTGTTTGCAATGTGTTAGTAAGATCTGGGTTTACACACAGACTAACTGTACATGTAAGGGTGCGATTCGAACTTTTGGAGGAGTTACAAAATCGGATTCCAAGCGGTTTTGGATATTTCGCAAACTTGTCACATTGTGTAGGTACCCAAATTACGGTGGTACTTGACACCTAACATTTAGGTATTACTTTGTTTGACGGCGCTCCTTGCGAATAATGACTTATAGCAACATTTAGATCGCTTCAGCTCCTTATTTCGAAGGGAACGAGTTCCTACTTTTAGTCTGATCTACAATCGTTTTAGCTGGTACTGGTGAGCAGCATACATCTTAAACAAACACTTATTCCTCTCGTACAGTGTTTTCGTTGTTCGTTATTCAACTTTTTATTCATAAACGTCCACAGACATAATCATACGTGTAATCAGCTTGATTAGAGGTGAACTAGTAATTCATATCGGAGGTGACGTTTGGCTCAATCTATTGAATTTAGTTGTGATGCTGACTGAACAGAGTTAATCTTCCTTCCATCTGTAAAAGCGTGCACAACATCCACTATCTCCTTATAAAAATTATTTCAAAACGTGCCGTTTGTTAGTTTCCGAGGATAAGGAGTCGTTCAGTGGTCACATGATCTGAATAACTGCGGTAGTGCAAACCGACGCGCATATGGTATTCGGTTACCATGCCTCCTTGCTCAACTAAACAAATGTTACGGAAATTAAAATTGTGAAACCAAGTCAAATCACGCACGCATTACTCAATCTTGAAACCGATTTTATTGGGCCGATTCACGTGACCCTTCAGGTCTCGCATTCTGATTGGTCTGTACTGAATGACTGTTGCACATGCCATCCATTGTCATGATCGGTGAAGTGAAATGTGCGTGTAGTATACGATGCGCAGCTTAACGGTGTCTTCCGGCTTTTGCAAGAAAACCTTGATTGGAAAGAATAAAAATAGAATTATTCTGTGCGGATATTTTTCACTAGTAAATCTAAGTGAGTTGTCCTGGTTATTACACAATCACTCATTCTTTGGTCGTCGAATTATATGAGATAATTTTGAACATTACCATTTTCCATAGTGATGCAATACTGACCACGACGTTTCCACGGTAGAAAAACAGGAAAAAACCAGTTTATCCGGTCTAAATAATCTCAAGTCTCGAGCCCTATGTATTTTTCCGCGCAATGGTATTCCATTTTTAGAGGTAGAATCTCTATTGAGGATTTAGCTATGAGACCCAGTCTCTCATGGGTCTGCCTTTTATGGGATACTTCATAGTCACTCCATCCGGTGAGGGGCTGAAAAGTTAGCGGGACAACCGTGCCGACTGAAATGGTCCCGTGCTTGACGAACAACGGTATCGTCATTCTTCCGTTTGGTGAATTCCTTCTGAGTTTCATAAAAAATGACATAATACTCTGCTCCCCACAATGGATTACTATTATGTGATTGAATAAGGATGTTTTTTGTGACAACATTTATAACCTAGATCACGTATCCCGCAACTAATCTAACTGTTCGCTCTATTTTGGCACGGCAAACAGACCCACTTTTGATGCTGATGATGATGACAATGAATAATCATAATATTATTATTATTGTTATTATTATTCTAGAATTGTTATTTTCATGGTCATCAAATGAATATTGTTATTGATTCTGTTTCCATAAGGAGCCCGGCAAGCCTTGGCCAAAGTCTCTCCCGGTGAGAATCCAACCGGTTCAAACAGTCTGGAGTTTGACGACAGCCTATTCGAGGCTATAGACAGTGATGAACTAGATTTTGGCGATTTAACATTTCCTGGTCGATCACCGTACCCCGATGTGCCAAAGCACGGAAAACCGGACAAAACGCACGAGTGGGACGCAGAAGAACTGGCCGGGGCCGCGTCGGATTTGTGGAAACGCACTGCTTCACTTCGAGCTTCCTCACGTTCCACGGATTCCGAGAGTCGCAAATCCCCACCGGTTGTCGATAATCGAACAAGAATTCTCCACCCAGAAGGAACCAAATCCCCCGAACGCAGTGGATCGTTAAATCATCCCTCTTCTCCTACCCGGCCCTACTACAACACTTGTTCAGCTATGGAGACAAAGACATTTGCAAACGAAATAGCAGGGATTGGACCTAATCGAGCCATGTGGTGCAATATGCCTCAAGTTATATCAGCCGGATTGTCAGTTGGTTTGTCTTCTTTGGAAAAGAAGCTGCAAGAGGTAGTCACTAGCATCTGAGTCGTTAACTTCTTGCTGAGTGTGGATGACATTTTCGAATCTGATTACTGAAGTTTACGAGGACTTAAATTACAGAGGAAAGGGTCCACTTTTCTTTCAGTAGTGAAATTATACGAAGCATTTCATCACTTCCTAATCACTCCCGATTCGTTTAGCTCTCCAATATCAAAAGAACACAAAGCTTACTTAGTCGGATTTTCTACCACGTGACTGATCATGACCACGAAAGAACAGGAAGACCCCAAACTACAAGAGCTTTTGCAATACTGCGAGACAAAAAGTGGGAGATCTCATTTGTGAGTCTCGTAGTGGTGAACTACATAAGAAACTCATAAGACAGACACAGTGAATATCAGTTGTCTATCATCAAAGTGTAAATCATCAAACAAAGGAAGTTTTAAGTTCCTGTGCTGTATGCATCTATCGGATAAAGTCTTGTTCAAAGTACTTTGTTTCATGGAGCACATTATCAAAAATGTTGATAAAAAAGTGGGACCAAAGAAGACGACTTTGGTTAGGAGGACTGTTTTACGATTTGGCTGATAACACTGAAGATTCATAACTGGTGGCAAATATTTGCTTCTTTTTGTGGCATTCGAACGTGTGAAAGTGCAGATCCTGTTTTCTACAAGATATATATATATATATATATATATATATATATATATATATATATATATATATATATATATATATATATATATATATATATATATATATATACTGTAACATGCAAGTAGCAGTGATCTTCCGCCGGGGGGTGAGCGTGTTCGACCTGCACAAGCACAAGAGAAGGAAAAACTCCATGAGCCGAAGCTCAGTAAGTGTATCAATGGCACCAACACTCACGTTACTCGAACAACAATATGACGGCTTACAACCTGGCCATTACATTATATATATATATATATATTCGAATTTATCTGCCGTACACGTGTCCATTCTCTTCTGACCTTGCTAGTTAATCAATGAGAATGGTTTCAAAATCTACTCTGGTTTTATAAAAATGTTCGCAGATCAATCTATAAGGCAGTATCGCTTGTCTTGGCACCAACGAAAAGCACTGAAAGTAGTAAAATGGTTCAACATTTGGATCGAACGTCTCTCTCGATGCCATTCTTGTCGGGGAGTAACTGATTTTTCGTTCTGAAGGTTTCTGCTATTTGATGATCTGATAGTACTGGTTTCTAACTGGAGTCGGCAGTAGGAAGCTCAAACCTGATCGTTATCGGTCAGCTGTTCTGCCCAAGCACGCAGACGGTAATCGTACTGGAACTCTTCCAACTTCATATTATTCTCCACTGTGGGCCTCTAGTTTCCGGTTACTGATTTGATCCTTATGGTTTAAGTAAAACTCTCCACTGCACTCATGCATAAGCAAAAAGATATAAAACAATCTAGAGCACAGGGACAGATGAACTCTACACCGTACAGTGTGCTCACTTCAATCAAACCGTGGAGTAATGCGCATTCCGAACCCACAGATCCATACACTGTACTTCACTGTGAACGTACTTTCGCCCTCATTGTTTAACTAACTGACACTCTGTTTTATTCTGGTTGGGTTGGAAACTTGTGACAAACAGCAATTACCCAACCGTCCTTGGTTTTTATGTCCGCTCAATTTACGATAACCGCCGTATGCTCAGGGTAAGAACATTGACGTCACAATACGTTTGCGTAAATATTTGAGTCTTTTGTTACATACCAGTCAAATTTTTCTCTCATTTTCTGTACAGGCTCTGTTCGAAATTATCACCTCAGAAGCTTCCTACTATCGTAGCTTGAACGTCTTGATTGAGGTATTCTACAAAGCCCCGTGCATGCAACCAGGCACCATCGGGGCTGTGGTCACGCACACACAGAAACACCACCTTTTCTCGAACGTTCTGGAAATCAGTTTGACCAGTGAAACGTAAGTACTTCATACTCAGCTACAGAGTGGAACCATTTACCTAACAAACTGCACGAGTTGGGATATGTCAAATTTCCTGTTTCGCTCTTGTCACATTCTACATGGGTCCCCACCTAGCTTTATTGAACAATTAGGGCAATAGCCCACTGTTGAGCGATACCACGCAACACAGTTTTCTCTCAAAACTTCGCTTTAGGACATTGCACATTTAAAATGAAAATGTTAACTTTTGGGGTGACTAAGTTCCCCTCACCACTCAAACCTTATGAATGCACTGAGAGATTATTTCACGCGGCTGGTTTGGAATCATAAGCCTATTGGCAGTGTCCCCGACCAGAGTCTGAATGCAATGTACAGGTAACTGTTAGGCTTTGCTAGCCGCAATTCAGTGATTTGCTTCAAGATGTCATTTTATAATGCACCTCCACTCAACCACTCTAACTGGTTGACCATCTGTCACATATTGAGACTCCAGATTTGTGATGTTTTTGTTGTAAACGGTAAGAATAATGCTGACTGGTCAGAGGCAGTTCAATCTTGCCTGAGAATCTGATTCCTCTGGGAAAGAATCAGTGCACTGATGGCACTATACTGACTGAGGAGTGCTATATATATATATATATATATATATATATATATATATATATCATCCTTACCACAAAATAAAACAAATTCCGGGGAATCTCCACGGGACCCATACCATAGACCGTAAGAAATTTATAACATGCTGGTTAACGGAGCAGTTTGGATAGCCGTTCATTCACCGTAAAAATCTTGAAGTACACTCGGTCTGTAACTATGACCTCAACAAACCGGACACCAACACGTGGGCTGAAGGCTCTTGCAATGCTTAAAGTGATTTGGAGAGAGAGAGAGAGAGTGAGGTTTGTTAGGTTAGTGGCAAATCAAACAAACTTCTTATATCAAACGAGTTTGGGCACAAAGCGCTGGCTTACGCATCATGATAAGCATGGCTTTGCTGAACGCTAATGGCTTTGATAGTGGATTGCGCAACACTGCTCTGAAAAATTAGGTTAGGTCAGCTTTGTGACCCGAGGCAATTCGGTGTCGCGCAGTCGGAGAAGTCGGCGATTTTACGTTATCAGTTAAGGCCCCGGTTGGTTGTGCCACCGATTTAGACAGCCATTTGGATATGTATTCTGACACTCGTTGAACCAAGCAGCGATCCTTTCTGCCAATTTATCGTAAGCGTAGCTGTAAGTGAACCAATGGATGACGAATGGATTAGTGAGACTGTTCAAGCGATTTCGGAAACTCAACGCTGGGATTGTCTGCAGAGAGCGCAAACGGACCGCTTTTGTCTTGGGACTAACTTATAATTTTGATTTACTTGATTAGATAAGTGGTCACTTTGAAAAGCAAAATGATAAAAACTTGTTTCTTATCGACCAACATTATTTTCTCGCATATAAGTCTCAGCATCTCTTGTTGTTTGATGGAATTTTCTGGGTAGCTGTCGGTCAGTAATGTTCATTTTGTCAACTCTTCCCTTTTTTGCACCTGATTGTCTGTGCCGATATTGTCTGCTCTGTTGGAGAGATTTCTGAAAAATCCAATTTTGTAGGCTACCGCAGGGAAGCTACAGGACGGTGGATACCGTCCGCTCCAAGTTCCTTCACGATGGATTCTAGTCTGCAAACTTCGTTAAAAACGCTTGATTAGTAAAATATATATATATAATAAGTGGTAAAACGTTATCGTTTTTATCTTGAGAAACAGACAGGTTATGATAAATGTATTCATCGATGTTAACAGAAGGAGTACTATCTGAATATCCACTGTAAAGAGAAAATTCTCAAATATTATCACGAATTTTCTTTCGATAGTCCGCAAAATTACGTCTCCCAAGGCTCGAATTAGGACAGACCACATCCATTTGCTTATGGGCCTTTCCTTCAAAAGTTAAACGAATAATTTTTACGCACAATTAAATGTTGTCTTTGAGGTATTTAATGGGAAACGATTAATGGATGTTACGCAAAGAAATACAATCAAATAGACAATTGACAGTCTCACGAAGAGATAACTTTGTGAAAACTGACTGACCTCAAGTGAGCACATTTTGTCAGAACTCACTAGACTATTGTTTATTACACCTGAGAGTCTTGCAGACAAAAGCGTTTGAAATTTTTCCGAAAGAGGAGAAGATGTCAACAATACTGCTCACAAGTTTTTAATAGGTCGGGTTTCACAGGCGTAATAATACTTAGTGATCAATACCCTCTCTCTCTTCTGCTGAGTGCCGATTTATCGGCTGATGTGACATGATTGGTTTGTGGTTAACGTTGCAACAGGGAAGTGATGATCACAAATCCAAAGTCAGGCTTCCAATCCGCTCGATAAAAATTAATAGTATTCGGTTGGAAACCGGCTGACGCGAGTAGTTCCGTAATTAAAACTAGAATAGTTCTTGTGCATCACCGGAAGGGTGAATGTTCACTGCACCCGACTGTCCGTGCCGCGATAACCCAGCTAGTGCGGTAACTGCCCGGTTGGCGGAAGGTGACCAGTTCGATTCCGGTTCTTCGTGTTGGATTGATGGATGAGAAAAAAGCAAGCAAACTTTCCCTCACCTACCGTATTCACGTGGTTGGAAAGTTTAGGATGTAGAAAATAGAATGGCCATTTTTTGTGAAGGAGTGGAAAATTGTCGAACAGTTATTTCGATTCTGGTGATACCACTCTCTTTAAGAGTATGGCAAACGTTCTTTCTGACGAACTGGGCAACTAGCAGTTTCAGTTTCTGCACAATTTTTTACTTTTACATCAATCCGTTATCCTTAAAACACAGTATTTCGGTTACAGTAAAGCATAATTTTATGCTAACAGCCACTTGTAGAACTACTACTACGTCTAATGCTACTACTAGTGCTAGCATTACTACTACTACTACTACTACCACTACCAATACTGCTACTACTACTACTATTACTACTACTACTACTACTACTACTACTGCTACTACCATTACCACTACTAATACTACTACTACTACTGCGACCACTATTCCTACTGCTACCAATACTGTTATTACTGCTACTACTGCTACCTCTACTACCAGGGCAGTTTCTGTGTGTCATCTGAAAGTGGTTCGCGTCACCGAATATCCACCTGCGTTATTCACACCTGACTGGCGGCAGCTCAGCTAATGGAGCATCCGCCCAGTTTGAAGCGAGTTATCGACGCTGGAACTTGGATGTCAAAAATGCAAGTGGATCCTTCACTATGTCATGGTCGATCTTTGTGCCTTTTCGTTCGTATAGATTAGTGCAGAATTGCATCACTAGTCGCTACCGTCACCGAGACCAGATGAATAATTACCAGAATGTGGGGGAGGGGTGTGTGAAGCCATTACTTGTAAGTTCAGAATGTCTAATCATCAGGTGTAATTATTTCATCTGGTATCCAGTCGTGACCTCTGACCTCAGTCCTCCTCAAACCTCCTTCATCGACGGAAAGTGAAGCAACGAAAGGCGTGGGTTCACGGTTCATTCAAACTACCACAGTTGGTCACAGCATTTGTAAGTGACGCTTGTGAAATGCTTTTTTTAACTTCGAGACTTCCTCACACGGAATGAATGAGACAGGACAATAACTTTCTGTTCCAAAAAAGCTAATAGACTGACCAGCTCCATTCGCATTATTCCAGTGGAACTGAATAAAGCAACGCAGCTGTTAACAGTCCTAACGTTGTTTCAGTTTCACGTGGTCTCTGGACACTGGCAACAAATCTTTTTAAAGCTAAATGGCTGGTTGCTGATTCTGACCCCTAACTAGTATGCACCATTATTTCTGCCCTTTAGGCAAAAAATCTTGGGAAGTCCATCTCACAAGTTGAAGGTTTATAAACCTACTTTACCTCCAACCATCGCAACCCTAACTTCGTTAGAAAGACAACCGGCAGCCCCCCGTTTAGCATCGTGCCGTTTTCCTCCGATCACCTGAAGTACGTCTGTTTAGCCATAGATTTAATAAGCACTTCTGAACATCCGAGTCCTTGAAATACTGTCTCAAAAGTAACAAAGAATCATGCTTTTAAACTGATCTCAAACTGCTTTACCCTTCCTCTTCATCTCTTTCTTTTGGAGATTTCTCAGTGTATGAGCTTTATAAACTTTCTACGCTCGCAAAACTGGCGGTTCTCCCAGCCCTGGACATCATAATTTCACCGCTTTCAATTCCATTATTTTGAAAGTCATGGAGACAGTAATCGTGAAGCTACCTCACTCAAATCTAGGACACTCTACTGAGCGGACGCCAATATACATCTTGGCGTCACAATTCTGTTAAAGGATTGCCCCACATATCCCACATATAGTTATAAATGTGCACTTTCAGTAGCCTGCTATACTTACTGTTTGCAGATATTTCCAATGCTCCTGAACTGGTCAGTTGCGACATGCACTTAGCGAATTCCTTACGGGGTAAATTATCCCTCACTTTTATCTCATTCACTTGAAACGTTCTCAAGGACCACTAAACCTCGGTGCGCACACATATGCCCCCATCGAACTCTGGAGTTGCTCAAAACGCTATACAGTCTCTCATCATGTTACTCACTTGTATCACCGGCTTTCCCCTATTCGTGCGTTCGCGGACAAAGCCGGCCTCCAGTTATCCATTCTCAGCCCATCCACGCACTCTTATCAACCATATCTCACGACGACCACGAAATATGTACGTCTACGAACTTAGACCTAAGCATAATTTCCTGAGGAGCTTAAATCAGACTCGCAGTCCAATAAACCGAGTTGTTTAATGTGCTATCACCAGTATCCTTGTACCAATTTCAGTCCGTACCTAATCCAGCTCCGCTGCATTTTGTCTGTTGTACACCACGGGCTCCAGTTTTCTACGTCTGTATGTTGGCCTCCCCATGATTCCGTATTCGCTCATCATGTTTCAAGAAAAAATTCATAATTTCCCTACAATCGTTTCTTGTTCCCCTCGGCTTTTTTCGCCACTCAGTTCCCAGAATACATCCTACTCTGGACTGCTACAGTCATAGATGGAATTTACCACTCTTCAATCTCCTTCTACTCAGTAATTTGCTCAACGTTAGACCGTTCGATTAATTGTCACGATGTCTAACTTCGAGTCTCCAGCTTCTTTCACACCACTAGGGTTGAATTCCCTTCCCCGTTTTTATCTCTAATACAGAACAAGTTAATTTTTTTCTGAAATGGTATCCTCAGTATCCTACCTAATGTTCATATGTGAGTTCTGGTTAGGTGTCTTTAAATTATTATCAAACTTTGCCATCGAAATTATTATTTTGTTTCTGTGGTCGTGGATAGCTGGAATGTTTTGTCAACTTTCACTCCTCCACTCCATGACTTTCCCTGTGCACGCTCAAGGTCAACAGTGTTACAAAGAAAAGTTATAATGTCAGCAGCGGTGTTCTTGGTGAAAAGTTATAACTAATTGGCGTTTTTTTTACTGCGAGTAAACTGTCTCACGACAGGTTCGCAACCAAATGACTGAAGCATTACTCATAAATCAACAGGTTGGATTGTGTTGTGTGTTGAACCGTTCCGTGACGGGATGGCTTGATTTCCAGTCACATCAGCTCCCATTGTCAGAATCCGTGGTGACGAAGTCAACTAACATTGCAGATACCCTTAGTCAGATTTATTGGGGCGGCTGAGAAACACACATCGGACATTCTTGAATGTGTAACTAATTCTGTCGTTTGATTTTAAATCTGCTGTGAAAAGGGTTACTCGGGGTTACTGAAACGTCGGCTAATTATAGTTTTTCACTGCGTCATTGACATTACAATTTTTCTCGTTTAGCACACCACGTGGTACTTCGGCTTTTGATGCACCCCAAATCTCGTTCGGTCCTGACGCACCTTATAAAATTTTATTCCCGTAAACAGTTTCCCGTCAGTTTGCTGGCCTATTCGGGTTTGTTCATTCAGTGGATGCCATTTGATTCCTTACTATAACCAGACTATAGGTCACGGTGCTATGGCTTGACAATAGGCTCTCTCTCAAGTGGATTTCATTTTCACGACAAAAAAGTAAGCATCTTGTTAGGCTCAGTCGAATAGACCGCAGAATTCATACAGTTTGAAAGCTCAAGGAAAATGAAGTATATCTACATATTTTCAGTGAACTGCAGACCTATTACCGGCCAGTTCAATTCAGTCTGATTATCCCTTGTCAGTCTTGTGTTCCAGTCGGTCCAGTCCCAAGTCAAAAAAAATGCGGCAAGCTCGGGAACAGGTTCAATTTAGGGCTTGTTGAAACACCTAACGGAAGACTCTTGACTACTCTTTAGTTTGAATACACAAATTTCCGTTTTTACTGTTCTGAGGCCTATGAGTATTCAGCATAGTTTTGCGAATTCTCCAGAAAGAGACGAGATAAACGAATTGAACTCCGGTTGATTGTGTCAGTATGTAAGTGCCGATGCGAAATCTAAGTAAACCCTAATATTAAATATTGTGGCCCCATAGGGCGTGGGAACCGGCTTGGTGATTTGTATTCATGTGTTCCATTTTATTTCCTCAATAATTTTAGTTTTCTCAGTGCAATGGAGGCTTGCTTCCGCGAAGATCCGATGCTGAAGAATCTTTGCGAGATTGTCTACGAGCATGCGGAGAGTCAGTTTGATACATATATCCCCTATGTACAGAATCAGATGTATCAAACGCGGACACTATGCAAGCTGCTGTAAGTGTGCATACGTCACTGAATCCTCCTTGTAATGACGCGTTTCTTACTCACTCATTTGTCAGCGTTGATTTTTGTCTGAAGATCATGACATAAACATTTTTACTTCATACCCTGTTTTACCTGCCATCGTGTTCAAGCAAATATAAATGCCTTACATATTTAAGTGAACGTATTCACTGCTGACGGGGTGGACCCGGAATTAGTTGGGCACACAGCGAAACGTTATTCGTATTGCTATTTTAGCTACTGATAAAAATGGAAGTAGGTGGTTTTCAGTTATTCCTCAAGAAGCCGAAAAAAACCGTCAACATACACGAAATTAAGAGTGACGAATCATGACTTCACATGTACAAATCTAGTCCCCGAAGTGAATATGCAGATATACTGACTCATTCCAACGGCTTTTTCGGAGGTGTATCCATGATTACATACTCGCTGGTTGTAATCAGGCCTAATCACCCGAGACAACCTGTGCGTTCGATTGTAAACTCGCTTTATCCGCGGTAAGTGAAACTCCATCGGATCACAGGCATATGAGATAACGTTATGTTGTTAAAACACGGAAGCCTAGATAAAACTGAAGGTTTCTTTCAGTTCTCTGATTGTCACAGATGTAATATAAATACCTGCGAACGTTTTTGAATTTTGTCGGTTGAAACCGACAAGCTTAGAATTAGTTCCGGTGCACCAGACCATAAGTCAGGATCCGCAATAGCTTAAATCTGGCTACATAGTTGAATGCATTGCTGTGATCGATAAAGAAGTGCAGTGTTCGTCGACCATCGAACGTTGATCGCTGAAAATGGAGGAACGGAAAATGAAACCACTTCAGAAGTTCCAACCGTAACTAGCTTTCGAGGACAAAGTAAAACGTAAGTTAGTGCTGCGAACCGCAGTGCTATTTCTTAAGATGGTATTTACCTAAAGTCACAACTTGTTGGCTACTGCAGAAACAGGACTTTAAATGATGAAATCTAGCTGGACTATATGCAAGTGGACATCCACGTCATGGGCCTTACCGTGACAGAAAACTACCACCACCAGCATCGCCAACAACAACAACAACAACATCAGTAGCAAAAGACGCTAATTCTCACATACTGCGAGCAACCTATTCACTCAGCTCCAGCACCCAAAACATTGCGCTGCCGATCATCTCGAGCCGCTACAACGCGATATACAGTAACACACTTCTCTTTTAGGATATCTTTGAAATGATACTGGCAATTTATGTGTGGAGTTTGTAGATATGTTACACGCAGCTTTCGGCAATTAATGAGTGGAATGTACGAACGCGATCTTGGCAAATATGAAGAGTCAGTTCTAAATCGCGCCTGAAGTAACTGGGTGAATTCCACTTTGGTTGAGATTTGACGTTTTGTTTGTTTTATTTTGTTTTGGTTTGATTATCAGTCAGCTTTTAACCCAGTGAACGTTGAATACTATATGATTTTTTCACACACACACCCCCGCTAGTGAGACGCCTGCATTTGCCGAGGCGGTGAAAACGTTGCAACGTCTCCCTGAAGTTGGTTGTTTGGATATGAATTCGTTCCTCCTGTTGCCCTTACAACGTGTCACTCGGCTCCGTTTGCTGGTAGCCACAGTTTTGAACTATGCCCCAAAAAACACTGTGGTCTATCAGACCGGTCTGGTAGCTTTGGCAGCGTTGGAAAAGGTGAGCTATTATTGTCAGATCTCTAGGTGACAAAGAGCACTAGTCGTCGCAGTTAATCTGTCTTGGTATTTGTTTCTATGCCAACCGTACCACTTCGGCAAGACCATCCCCAGTTTCCGGTTTGACATCAAACAAAAGAGCCTACTGCAAACAATAACGGTACCGTCGAACACTATTTTTGATAGGCCTAGGAAAAAGACCGCCTCGTTAGATGTTACTCCAGTATTGTACTTTTACACAGTTTCCGTTTCTACGTACAGGGTACTTTGAATGTGCTCATTTTTTTAGACGCCATGATTTAGGCATTTTATTGTCCACATTCAACAGGTCTTTTCCCACGAAATATGCGAAAGTGTAATCATCGGCCAAATTCGTCATATCAAATATAAGTGCGATCGGTGTTGGTAGAGTGGCATCAGAGTGTTCGCCTGCCACCTCAGAGGTCAGAGGTTTGATTCTCACCTTCACCGACAGATAGTAATTCACTGTTGTCCGACCCGCTACTAAACCACATCTACTGGGACCTTGAGCTGCTCTGCACTCGAAATCACTGGGTCATTCAGGTGGTTATCCATAACGGTCCAATGAAGCTTTGAGTGATTGTGGTATACCCTGCATTCAAGTGCAAACATGAAGTCAAACAGATACAATAAAATGGATGACCGATTAAGCATACTTATGATCTGCACTGGTTACCATTGTCCGCGAGGCTCATATTAGCTTGTATAGCATCCATCTTGGTTCGATTTATTATGGGCTTGTTTACCTCGTTCCTGAACATTTCACGATAACTTTGGAACCTAAATCTTGTATTTCGTCAGTTTTCTTAGCTTACCGTTGTCTGCTGTAAACTATGTGCAAAATAACAAGCTTTGTAGGGGAATTCAGCTTTCTCTGTGATAGCGTTTCTACTGCCCTGCAATTCTACTGGTAATATTGATAAATGGAGTTTTGCTTTTAAGTTCAAATTATCCGGTGGTCGAGTGATTTAAAGCGTTTGCCTATCACCTCAGAAGTCACAGGTTCGAATCCTCCTCATCATCGGTTTCTTAGGTGTTAGACAATTATCCACTGTCGTCGGGCTCGTTACTACCCCCGGACCTACTGGGACGCCACGTGGTTCTCCATCACTCTAAGTCTGCTGGTCCGGTTCCTGTTTACCTCTGGTAGTGCAGTGGGTCTTTGTGGTTATAGTGTTCAACTCTTCCATTGCATTCAGGCGCAACCATGGAATATATATATATAAATATATATATATATATATATATATATATATATATATCACTTTATTTCTCAAGGTTGATGGTTGACGCGGTATGTCTTTGGTCACACGTCATTGTATATTGGGATAATCATCTTCAAACGAACCGGTCGCAGTAAATGACTCACCGATTTACTTTTCCCCTTACGTTAATTGAGCTAATCAGATTGTAGATTATGCTTATTCACCCGAAGAAAATCTTGAAACAAGAAGACATTTCTTGTAGTTTACACCGCGCAGAGGGATCATTCAGTTCCAGCCCGTAGCCAAGCTGCCGAATTTGTTGCTCACTTACTCATTCACCGATATCTATAACGGCACATATACTCTCATTTATCCAGCACTATATTTGCAAAAGCTTGAGGTGATATGTCGAAGTGAAATTTCTTCGTGTTACAAGCTTTTTCTTAGATTAGGCTGGTAAAAGCATGGAACGGAACATAAATCATGAGACTACGACCAACTGACCACCGCAATCATGTTCTGCAGAACAAATTCGTCCATTTATTTCAATTCCTGAATAACCTGGAAACAAATAGTTTACCTCTGAACGTCTTACAATCCCTCCATCCATACAGGTTTTGTCTACTTGTGAGGCAAAAAAGTCTTACATGGAACAAAAAGAACGACTGGTTGACTTATGCATGCGTCTGGACTATAAAATGGATGCCAAGGTAAATGCCTTCATTGTTTCCAAAGGACTTTGTTCTGCATCTGGTAACTCCCTTGGAAGTCCTTCGAGTTCTCAGCCGAACAATTTCGTGCATTTGGGTTGTCGTTCATCCCATATTACCACGGGAATCGGTGTCCACCTGATTCGCCCACTGTCATCAATCCCTGTACCTTTTCGTGGAGTTCATTTGCTCCGTCTGTACGGATTTGTTTCAATTCCGATTTAGTGACAAAGTGAGGCAGTAAAAAAGAGCGAAATATTGAATTTTGAGGTAAATTCCTAAGCGGAATGAAATGCACTGATAAAACATGTCAACTTCAAAATGAGCACAGGGGACAGCCTAAGCAAATGGATTTATTTACCAGCAAGGTACGCTTTTTTGTGATTACCATTGTCAGCAGTTTTATCAGGACAATGTAGTTTCGGCACTTTTATTCAGACTGTTGATCATTTTAAGTGATCAGTCACGTTAAAACCCTAGTTGCATCGATCAAAGTTGAAGCCGATTGGTTAAGTTTTGATATTTTCGTAGCCGTTCAGCTACGCCATTAGCCTTGATTATGTGATATTGTTGGGCTAACTTAGTTCAATAGCCGTGATACGAGAAGCAATGATCTTTCCAAGGGGATTGCACGTGTCCAGTCTGCAAAGGCGTAGAAAAATTAAAAACAGGCTCAGTAAGTGTATCAACGGGATTCTACTCTAACATTAGTCGGACAAGAACAACATCGCTGCCGGCAACCTGCCATCTACAGTTTCACTTCCATTATATAACTAATTCGTAAACTTTGTTATCAGCTTCGTACGTTTTGTGTAGGACAAGTGAAATATAATGTACGTAGTATGATGGGTGGATTGGCCCAATCTTTTCAAGACTCATTTGTCTACGTTTATAAAATCTGAAGGTCAAGTTGACAGTTCTCCCACTGTGACATGGTGTCTATCGTAGTTCATATGATTTGAATTCCACTCACTGTGCACCGAATTCATCACGGGCAAAAAAGCCATCACACAAATAGCAAATCCAAGTCATCGATCGATCAAAACAGAGTCAATGGAACAGGTTTTCGTAGATGATTGTCCAAGTTCTTTACTAAACGTGAACGCGATAAAACCTTGGGAATAAGTCATTCACAATTTTTCAGGTATAAGATACGAATAAGTCACAATGTTCTGTGTGTGGTACGAAATACTTGGTTTACGATTTACGAAGGTTTCTTAGCAAAATTACTCAATTTTTTCTGCAGGCTACAGTTGACATATTTCTCACGAAATAGTTTATGAACTCCAGCTAGATTTGAATAACCTTTCCAACAACCACGTAACCGATCGTGTGCTTTCGGGGGAAATTTGTCCCGTTATCCACATGCAATAACGTACCACTTTCATATTCTTGCTTTCTTTCCTGTTAGTATTTATATTAACTTTATTGACTACTGACAACGGTATGGTTCTTTCCAAACCTGGAAGTATTTTGCCTTCGACAACTGGCATTCACTCCAGTCTACTTCCCAAGACATAGTCCATTTCAGTTCCAATTTATTAACAATCTGCCTCGCATTTCTGTGTTCTGGTTCTCGTGGCTACCTCGCAGTCGAAATTAAGAACAGACGGAAGCATGCTGACCAAATGGATACAAACATGAGACATACGGGAATATAATGTAGACGAAAAAAGAGTTTCGTTAAGAGTATGCCACTGACCGCACCAACCGAGGGATATTGCCTAATAGTTCCAACTACCCAATAAGCAAATCCCATGAACATCAACCAGAAGTCTAAATCGTGCTACTCCGTTAAGCCAACTGGTTAAGGTTTTATACCGTCCAGTTCTATCAAGAATTGAAAACTTACACCCATCCTTCCACCGCAACCAGCCTCATATAAAGACTTGCATCGGAGTAGCTCCTCTTTATGCATGAACAATACAAATCGGAAATATCTTCACCGGTTTAGACTACGTGTTTGCTCCAGTGACCAAACTGTTTCACCCAAATCCGTACACGCATTGTCGGTATTTCCGGGACGGTGTTTCACCCATATCGGAACAGTGCTGGGAATATACTGACGTTCAAAGATCCAACCACCCGGTGACAAGCAACTGTCAGATTAAAAACTCTACTCACTGCTCCCAGCGCTTTTCCTGTTAGGGTAACTTTCGATCTGAGATCCACCCGGTCAAGTAGTAGCATTCTAAAATTCTAGGGTGGAAAACATTCGAAACGTTGCTATTTTCTTGTTCAGACTATCATTTCGTCTAACCGTATTTATTTAGATAAATTCGATGAAATTTTAAGTATTTTTCAGTTCGGCGTGCATGACTGTAGTTGCAGAGACAACGGTTGAATAGTTTTCAGTTCAGCAGTCGTGGCTCTAAGGTCTCATTTAGCCCGTCAGCAAAGTTTCCGTTTGAGGATCGCTCAATTCAACCCTCGTTAACCGGGACCTGCAATAGGTCATGTTTTTTTTAATGGAAAAGCTTCGTAAAAAGGATATTCTAGTCAGATTAAAACTTTGGTTAAATTCCCATCTGTGGAACGTATTTAGTAATTTCTCGTGTATTTCGCAAAATACATGTTTCCTCTACGAATCTCACTTGTCCTCGTTTCTATACATCCCAACAGTCCGTGGCAATTGATAGCCGTCGGCTGATCAAAGAAGGCGAACTTCGTCTGATCACAGTCCAACGACTGGCAGGAAGTGCATTTCATCGAAAATTCTCCGGTATCCTACGTCAGAAGGTGGTCAGTGCCACACTGTTCTTGTTCAATGATCTCCTACTGATTACCAAAAAGCGCAGGTCAGCTCAAATTGCAAAGATTGTTTTAATGACGGCCGTAGTCATCATTCCACCTTGTTTGGTAGAATAGCATATTTCACATGATACAATTCACCTTAAGGCATCAAAGTTCATCCCACTACTTAAACCTACGGAAGCTCTGTACAACTGGCTGTTTCATTCTGGTGAGGAGTCATCAGCAGTGCACATCCACCGAGTCCCCACGGGAACTCAAATCCAAGGTGAAAGATTGTGAGTCGAACACTCATAACCACAAGGCTATCCGGGCTGGCTCTCAACGGTTCGTTGAACATCTACACTACGTAATATATCACCCTTCCGCTAATTGCCTTCAGCGGTAACAACCAGCTGAGCATTGGTAGTTATTTTATCGTTCAACATGGTCATTCCTTTTTCAGTTACTTAGCATTTTGCGTCCGGAATTTCTAACAACGCAGAATAACACAAACTTGACGTAAAGCAGCGGGAAGTGATGCGCGTGAATTGGTCAGTTTAGCAACTGGAAAAGTTTTTAGGGATGCATTTCCTTAGAAATTTTTCGGCATGCCGAAAATCCAGTAATCTTGTGCTCTATAGAAATATTTGACCTAAAACGAAAGAAGCCCTAAGCAACACAGTGGTCAGTAGTCTGACCAAGAGGTGACTGAATAGCTGTAGTCAGCTGATTAGTCTTCGCCTGTTAGGACTACCCAGTTATTCGAAAAAGTATGACAATGATAAGTGTGTTGGTACTGGAGTTGGAGTTGATGACGCTGAAGCTGGTGCTCTCCTTGGCTGTGATAATGGTGGTGGTGACGGTGATGTGATCGTGGTGGCAGTGAAGCTGGTATTTTTCTGTTGCGGTACAGTCTAGGATCTGGTCGTCCCTATGTCTATAGTTTCACGTAGATTTTCTCACTAACCAACTTGTTTCAGTGATAGAAATTAAATTCCGACTTTCGCTGAATATATCACATTTCTTATTTGAATTTTAGTAAGTTTTTAATTTGCCACTTCAGCTCATATTGTTACTTCCGTTTGATTTCATCATCGAAGGCCAGTTCCGGTTGATAACTCCGAACCTGTTTCATTTTGTGTTCCTTCATTTGCAGCAATCAACGTTTCATGGTCGATGAGCACTGTCCCCTTTCACGGATCCGAATAGAAGTCGACCCAGGTCCCGCTGATTCCAGTATTACTAAATACTATCCCGCTGGAACACTAGGGTTGGATAAAATTCCGGGATCAGCCCCAGTCCGCGAGTCTGAAATCAGTGTTGGTCGCAGGACAATGGGTCACGTGATCAGAGAATCGAAAGACACAAACCAAATTAATGGGCACGGAGAAGATATGCATTCCCGTGCAAGTGGCACCGGAACAGAACCGCTTCATAGAACTATGTCTATTCCAACCAACACGAATGAGATGGGTGTCTTTCCGTTTCGATTAATCATTGAGTCTCCAAACTCCCAGGGGTCGGTTTATAACCTACAAGCAAAATCTTTGTAAGTTATATCTTTTACCATATTTATTCACAGCACACCATCTCCAATGCCCGTTTTGATTCGATTCATTTCAAGCTATGGAAGATAATTGGAGTATATCAACGAGGGATCAGAAATAGTTGATTGGTTTGCCAAATCAAAGAATCAAGAATACCTGTGGCTAACTGTTGGTTACTGATCTGTGGTGTAACTTTCGAACTTAATTCCTAAAGTAGCAGTAGTTTAGCGAATGTATATTCACGATCACAGTCAGGTTTAGGAGTACGGCAAAGGCGGACATCAAGACGGCAGCGTCACGACCACGAAACAGGTTCTAGTACTTCTGAAGGTCTAAAGTCAAGTGATCGGTTAGATCACACTGTTCCAAGCAGTCAAATCCAGACAAACTTGTGCACGTCTATAGGAGCGTACGTGTTCATTCGCGGTGTCTCGTGGTGATTGTGAAATCGAAGCTGATTTTTCGAACATTACAAAGCCTTTGAGACAAAGCTCGGTTATTTCGTTTTGATTTTCTAAATAGTGGAAGCAAGGCATGCCAGACTGAAGTCATACGTAAATCCGTGAACAGCGATTTTCTGCGCGGGCATGTATTAGACAGCTAAGTCTAGTAAAATTCACCCTTTGAGAGTAATATGTCGGATATCAGTTTCCCATTCATCAGTTCACTTGATTACTGAAATACTAAGAGAAAACAAGCATGTCATTTCTGTATTTATCATAAGTGGTATACTATTTCAAGAAGGAGGTCGCAGCCAGAGGCTACGGAAAATAAACGGCTTTCTGTGGCAGTGTTCAGCTTTGAGATTCTCGATACCGATGGTTTCACCACCGCCGTCATTTACTAGGAAATGCTCACCTTATTTTTTTCGATATCGAATCTGTCCACATATTTCCATCAATTAGGCCCTCGTCTCTTTGTTGACAGTGTTCACTTTTCAGTTAGCCTCAAGGTTAGATGGGATATAAAAAAGCAAATACGACCGCTGTTTTCGCAACACAGTAAAGCTTTTCGATAAGAGCCAACAATCTTCAATTTCCCGTCAGTATCCTCGCAAGATTTAGGGACATACCCCACGTATCCGAACGTGGGACAGTTTACGATGTCCTTTGGCACCAAAAGACCTCTCTTTTAGGAACACCACGCCAAGTTGTGGCTACAACGCTTAGAACAATAACGAGCACTCCAATTCGCGTGCTGAAAAATACTCTAGACTTGATTAAAAGTAAATACACTGTCTATTTTACTGAATTATGTGTCTGCTGACGGCTATGTCATCCTCTGGCCCAGGTTTCAAACGGTGGTTTGGTCAATCGACAGATATTAGTCACATGCACCCATCAAACCCACAATGCTCATATTCGGGGACAGTCTGTGGTTATCTGGACACCCATCAGGCAACCGACGTGTTCACGTCATTCATTCCAACGTGATCAATGCCAACGGGATACAATAGATGACTATAAGGGGCCTAAAATCACAAACTGTCCAACTGAGGGCAAGCCAACAGTCAACCTTGAGCAAGCCATTTTTGTTGGCCAGGCAGAGCTTGTGTAAATGGAAATGGAACACAAAAAGAGAGTTTTTTTCATTTTGGACTGGAAGGTCAAGCCCGTTCGAGTGAAGGAAAGCTGGGCATCAACACGACGCACCACACACAAAGTTACGTGTCCGCACGTCTCAAATCTACAACATTTTGACTGAGCTGAATTAATTTGAGAGCCTCGGGAACAGTGGAGTTCGTAAAGACAGGAAGACAGTCGCGATACGCCAGAGTGAATACGATAGGACAAACTAAGAAACCCCCAAATGGTTCCTTCGCCTTTGTGCTAGAATCGTGGTCATTTTTGGAACAAGTCGCAAAAGAAGGCGACACGGCATGCGCGTGAGATGAGACCCACCGATTTCGTGGACAGTTATGACTGGTTGACAGGGTTCAAATCCCACTGTGTCACTCACGGTTAGTTTCTGAGTGCGTGGAAGCGATCGAAAAAACCGCGTAAACTGTAAATAGCTGAAAACAACCTCTACCATCGATTTTTCATGATAATTCATCCCGTAATCTGTACAGTGTGGACGAAATAGATCCATTTTATCGATCAACATTACATGGGAGTTTGCTGTTGAAAGGCGTTACTTGCAATCAAGGAGAGTTCTAGAAGGGACTTTCACTGTATTTTCTTGCTATAGCGATACTGGTATCAAACTACCAACGTTAGTATTTTGGAAGGCTCGGAACCTGTTATTTTTAGGGCAAATAATACTTTCCTTTAGCCGTTGGTTATAAGTCGCGTGGAAAATCATGGCTCACAACAGAACTTTTCAGCACCTGGCTCCGAAGGCTAAATAACAAGGTGACTATAGAATCATACTTCCGCTGGACAACTACGGCGACCATGGAAACATCGTTTCTGATAATACCAAGCTGGTCTTTCCCCGTAAACTACCAATAATCTTCAGACACTATACAGCGGAATCATCAAAAATTCCAAGATCTTATACAGGAAGAAGCCTATGCGATACCCTCAACATTTGGCCGGGCACTTTGGTTTGCGATACAAGAGCGGCTGACATAAGTTTGTTGCCCAACATTACGTGACTATGGTGAAGTTTGTGCAACAATCATTCCTAAGCTCACAACCAGCATATTTCCTGCTGCACTGCTTCAAACAGTAGTCTGTTGTTGCATTTTTATTTTGTATTATGGGAGGCTGATTTATGAAACTCACCTGAATTATTTCGGTTAACTGGAGATGAGTTCACAAAGCCCCTTAAAGGGAGGATATTTTGGTCTTTCTCGTGAGTACCACTCATTGATGGGCTTTAAAAGATGTTCTCTCACAAAGTAATATTAAAAAATCAATATCTTTGAAAAGTGCCTTAAGAGAATATAGCAATAAATGTGTTCTTCTTGAAATTCGAAAATACATTCACAGATATCCTTTCCAGCTAGTAAAGAAACCCTTAATGTGCCTCCGTGAAAAACATACTGAATAAGCGGTTTTTCCACATTTCCCTTTAACGTCAGATCGGAAAGAGAACGGTGGATTGACGCCCTTTCACCAAAACGATACGGTATTGCTGAGGATTTGGTGTACAAAGTTTGGGGTACGTGTTCAAGGTGAATGGACGTGTGCGAAGGAGAAAAGGACACGATATCGAACAGGCCCGTCTGCAGCACCTTCACTCCTTGGCTACTATTGTAGTACATATATGGTAGGAATACGCATATTCAGAATAATGTTCACAGTTACAAATTAAGATTGGGGGTTCATTGTCGTGGGTGTTGTACGGTTCGAAGAAGGAGGGGAAGTTTATTGTTCGTGGCTGGTCAATTCCGGCAAAGAAAGAACAGCTGGAAACGGATTGACTGCTTCCTGTGATGACTGGAATGTCATGGTCGACATCACCTTGATTTTGTCTTTCATATTTTGATCGCGATTAGGGTGGCTGAAGTGGCTTCACAACTCACCTGTGTTGGCAATGTGGTGGGTTTAAAAGCCTAATCGCCACTGCTTTCGCTATTCCCAAGTGGGTTTGACAACTGGCCTTTGACAAATTTAGGGGTAATATACAGATTATCCGGAAGGTTTTGTCATGCAGCCGTTGCCCTGTGTGGGCAAGGTGAGGTATGATTGCTCTATTCACAATTCTCCTAGTTCCTGCCTCACCCAGGCTGGTTTGTATTATTTGATTCGTTGAGATAAATGCCGTGTTCTTTTGCTTACATGGCTTGCCGAACATGAACAAGTAAAATAATAGGTCTCTTTTCACGCAAGCAACTTCTGAAACCCCTTCAGCTACCCTAATCGCGATCAGAATATGAAAGACAAAATCAAGGTGATGTCGACCATGACATTCCAGTCATCACAGAAAGCAGTCAATCTGTCCCAGATGTTCTTCTTTTGCCGGAATTTACCAGCCACGAACAATAAACTCCCCCTCCTTCATCGAACCGTACAACACCCACGACAATTAGCCCCCAATCCTAATTTGTAACTGTGAACATTATTCTGAATGTGTTTATTCCTACCATATATGTACCACAATAGTAGCCAGGGGATGAAGATGCTGCAAACACGCCTGTTCGATATCCTGTTCTTTTCCTTATAATGCAGTGAAACTGTTCAGCTGTGGATAAGTTTACTTTATTCCTCCCAATTTTTTCAGTTTATTGCAAATACAATACTGTCATACAACATGTAGGTCATTAACTGGTTCGTCTTGTGTCGTTCGTAGAAAAATCCACTTGAGGTCCCAATAGGTTAGGTCTTGTAACCAGCAGGAGGACATTGGATACCTCTCTACCACCTAAGTACCTTCTGATGAGGAGGATGCAAACCTCTGACCTCCGAGGTGTTAAGCAAACGGTTGAGATCACTCAACCTCCACTGGTCTATCATGCAACTTGAGAAATACAGGATACTGAACAAACAATTACCGAAATCATTCCTTCAGTTCTCATAACAGCCAGGGGAGAAGAAAGATATTGGCTGGTCTGGACAGAACAACTGTCTGGAACACAGTTCTTCCGCTGTAGTTAGAATTGTGCCGATGATCTAAGTGAATCTCCATAAGTTGCTTTATCTACCAACAAATTTCCTCAGGTTTATCCCACCAGCCAACTGACTGCAAAAGTATCCCAACTGCTCGATTACACTCGAGTTTGGGGTAAATTCCAAGCACATAAACATCCTGCTTGGGTGGTATAATCTTAATTCCAACAGGCTTCAAATTTAACAATTCCATTTTTACCTACATATGCTAGTTACGCATAAACCCATCATAGCTCTAAATATTATGTGGTCACAGTACTATTTCGTCTCTTGAAGTGGATCTGATTTCAGTTCATACTACTGGAGACCGTATTAGTAGCCACAATACTGAATGTGATTATTCGATACACAGCGCATCTACCACAATCTCTTCATCAGTGTGGAAAAAATTGTCACACATTTTTCACACCAACAGTACCCGTGACTATTTGGCCCACTACTGAGTGGGACTCAAAAGCGGTTGAGCGTAACATCACCGATGCTTTACCCCAAAATCTCACTTTTTCTACCAAAAACACAGATTGTCCGCAAGTTCTGGCAACTCGATCACATTCCACGAACGAAGGAGACGAATTGGAACTGAAGGAAGGCGATCAAGCCAGCATCCTTGTCAGCCTGAATGACGTCAGAGATCAGGGTAAGCGGCGCTAAACTTGGTCATATATAGATAACGTATTCTCCGTTAAAATAAAGGGGTTTCGCTTCGGCATTTCTCACAGAACTTTTGTTTCACGAGTACACATGTTTATCACTGTTTATTTTCATGGTGAATAGCTGTGTAAATAATGATGGTTATACGTATAAACTGCTGCTGATGCCTCTACATGCTCATACCATGTTTGCTTCGTTTGCAAGCAGGATTTGCTCGGTCATAGTTCATCTTGAACTATGAGGGAATTTATACTTTAGTATTTGACTGCTGTTAGTTTACTTCCACAGACATGACGGTTTTTTGACTCACAAACCTGACAAACGCACCGAAAAGCAGAATCAGTTCCCTATATTTAAGATCAAAAACTGCAGCTCAGGAGAACCAGTCTAACCCAAAACCACGAAAATTCGACATACTACAAGGAGGAACGAACCAACGTGATATGATACATGGAGTATCGTATCAACAGAGGTGATACAGTTCCATTGTGAAAACAAACCACGGGACCACGGAACTAGGTAGAAAGACGACTGACTGGTAGTGCTCACCGCCATCTTGCCCTGACGTGTGATATATAGAGATGGGAGGGCAACCAGTGTTATGGAATTCGTTTTGGAATAATTGAACACTGTTAAACTAACGCAAAAGTAAAGATTTATCCACCTCACTGGTATTCATACCGACGAATGCACATTGCCCACCCAGTAGTGCCGCTTACCTGTCAAGCTACAAGGCCACACCGAAGGCTTCAGATGTGCTCCATTTGAATCACACTGAGTATCCATTGAAATCACGTTATCACATGGCATTCTCTACAGTGAACGTATGGACTAACTATCTACAGCTCGTTTTCCCTAAAGCGTGGATGGTGTTTACCTCTGGATTCGAATTCCACAGCAACCGGAGATTATTCAAACTGGGATCTATTTCTACAACTTCACGTTTAATTTGCGTGTTATTCCAGGAGACAGTTGAGTTAGTCAATCAAACCTGGCAAGACGTTGGGGGTGTCAAGGGATAACATGACATCTATCATGCCGATGGTTGTCACATGAGTCCTGGAACCCATTTCCCTGTCTTCCATCAGAAGTAATGTTGTGACACAAAGTTGTCATTATTTCGAGCTATTGGATGCTCCACCGATGAGCAAGTATGTGTGAGCACATAACAATTTCCAACGGCCATTTATTTCATCTTCGGTCACAAGGTGAAATCATATAAAAGTGACTATAAATGGTACGTTTTACGATGTGTGACTTTGGATCGACTAATCATCTGCCATTGCTCGTACAACCAATTCTACTGTCAACAAAACAAAGTGACGCCCTGCCATTTCAATGCGCACATTTTTCTTTACCTGGTAAGTACCTGTGATGAACAGACAATGGAAAAAAATGTTATGTGTACATTAGTACAGACACCGTTACAACTCCTGTCCCACTTCACCTGTCACTTGTTGTCACCTTCAGCATCAATAACACACTTCGTCATTTTTCATAATTCGTAATCCATTTGACAAACCCCTTCTGGACAGGCTGGTACAAAGGCATGATTTCCGATGGCCGAGTCGGTTGGTTCCCGAGTGCCAACTGCGTTGAAGTCCAGGATGCCCTCATGAAACGCGAAAACATGCGCAACTTCATGCTTCTCGAGGAGGCCCGAGCAGCCTATCGAGTACGAAAAGCCCGGGAACAATTTAGCGAATTTCCTCGACTGAAAGATGTGGCTCGTTCTAAAAAACTGTCCACAGAACATCCAGATGCATAGTTTTTTTTCCATTTTCGCCTTTCGCATATGTAATATTACTCCGCTATTCCTTGTCCTGTCCTTGTCCCTATTCGATCAAAGTTATCTTTGTACTTTTGGAACGGAAGTATTCATGTTCAAAATTTCCGCCCCACTGAGTCAGTCCGTCAACCAGAAGATCAGCCTTTGTTTCTATCCGCCAGTCAGTGTAATCCGTTATTGAAGTATCCATTCCTAGCAGATAATCATTCGATATTTCGAAATCAATTCACCTAGCTTCAATTATTTTCTTTTCTATTTTTAAAGTCTTTCTGTTTCTCTTATTTCTAAGGATAGGAACTGTCCAGTTTCTTTTTCCATATCAGTCATCGCCGACCACTTCGCACTGAAAATCAAACACGCTCAACTAGCGAACGAATTACAACTCATCGCTTACCGAGGTCGATCATCCGCCCTGTTTCGGGCTATGTGAATCTGTAGTTGATTCGTCCTTCTGTTTTCGCCTATCCACCTGCAGGAGCAATTAAAGCACTAGAGACCTTTTGATTCGAATCTTCTAGTCTAACAATCTTACTGCTTTCCCAATGATCCCAAAAAGATTTTACTTTGGGGAATCATAAAAATCACCGGGCTTGTGCTTATTACTTCTATCGCTCTGCCGAATTTTTTGAGTACAACTGCTGACGTTTTAGTTGGTCCTGGCGAAGTGAATCGGATCGTCATGCTTTCTCTTGTGCTTGAAAATGTACCAAGTTTGTTACAGACTTTTTCTCTTGCCGAGAACTGTGATACACGCTTTGTAATATAAATACATACATATACATATGCTTGAATTGATGTGCGAACGGCATTTCAATTGAAATGTGAACCACATTTTGGGTGATTCAACCCACATCATATCCAGTGGGTAAATTAAAAACTCGTATAAATGAAGTCACATTTGACTGTTCGCACTATCAGTTGAACAGTTATGATACAATCCTGGGTTATCTTTTTCAGATGTCTGTTCCCTGAGATACTTAATTCATGGTGCGACTGAGCGCCGTAGAATAAAAGATATTAAGCTGCGGGAATGAAGAACATCACAGATTTCTATCTTTTATACAGATCACTTATGAATAAGGCTCAAGGATGCAGTGTAGAAATATGCACATATACATCATATCTCCATCAGCTTATGCGTGATTACAACGCATGGTATTGCTGTGGTCGATGGGTAATGCACTCCTCTCAGGTGAGCCACGGTATGGATAGTAACGGACGTGATAAGTAATGTTACCATATGAATGATCAGACTACGGTCGGTCGCCAAAGAACATCAAGCACTTTTTAACTCTCCGTGATCAAGAGTGTTATTACACTGCAATGGGTCGGTTCAGCAAATCATTCTTCATTTGCTCACTGAGCATGAAAACAGATTTCTGCTGAATTACTACTGATAAAATTTTGTTGCTCAATAATACAAAGTAGTCGAAATTGTTGGTAGGTTGTCGACTTTTCGGTCACCACGGGTAACCCTTTTCAAGACTTATTTTACAACCGACTGTGTCAAAGTGAAGACCGTTTTCAACGGCATCAGGATCAGACATGTGTTCGCCTTGTCACGAAATATTCTACTTGGAAAAACTGATAACCTACTCTTGGTGAACCCATGTATGATAGTCCACCAATTCAAGTGCCACTGTGGAGCTACTTACATAGTTAGATCGAACGACAAGGCAGCTATAAAAAGGCGTCAAAGGAAAAACGCTCTTGATGGGTGAGGCTTTGAGGCACTGCAGTTGTTTCAAGTTCAATCGTTGAGCACTTAGCAGAAATTGGACGATCGACTGACATTCAGTCTGCCCTCAAAGTCGTTCACCGGGTCCCTCAACATATGTCTTGAAAAAGTAAGTCTCAGATACTAACAACTATACGAGTAGTGGGAAGGAACGTTCTGCACAATCATCAGAGGTGCACATCAACGGAGCCCCAACTGGGCCTCGAACCCATTGTCGGCGATTGAGAATGGAAAACCTAATTACCAGGATATCCGGATCAGCTGTCAACGGTTTGTTGACAGCGGCACTGAACGGTAACAGTCCGGTGCCTACACAGCAAAGAATGACTCCTCTATATGGGCCTAAGTGCAAAGAAGGCATCTTAACATAAACTGTCTGCAGAGCTTATTACTACGCAAGTGTAAGTGGTAGATCAGGGTTTACAAAGTATGCTTCGTCAAGAAGTATCAGCGCTCGTATCACCATTGGAGACCATGGCAGCGCCGCACCGCTTTTTCATCACGGTCTTCAGTGGGAGCTGAGCTTTCATAGTGCATGCTGAATAACGTTTATTAGCAACTCCAGAGGCGACAGGATCCGTCCCTGGAAGCCCCAGATTTGCATGCAGAGAAAATTGGTTCAAGCGCTCCAATTCCCATAGCCAACAGTCAACTGTGTCACACATGAGCAGTGCGATGACGTAAGCCATTCATCGTCCATTACATAATCAGGTAATCCATAAGTGCATCTTGGTTAAAGTTAACTCACCCGCCCATCATCCCCCCCCCCTCGACCACTTATCTCCTTGTACAGACTTAGCGGAATCTTTCCCCCATCCTTAATAATTTTTTTCATATGAACATGATTGTACTCAACGGAATCACCGAAAACATCCGTTTGCAGACAACTCACTTTCTGATAACTCCAATGGGTCTGTTTCACAGCCAATATACAAGTGGCAAGAGTTCTGAACTGAGGATTGTTGCCCGAGTGCTATAAATTTTGGACTACAAATTTCAGGGCTCAACCTTGGCGCCATCGATCAGCGTTGATAGTAAGCCGCGATTCACTGTCCCTCGGAGTCCGCCCACGCCTGGGACCCCCCCCCCCCCTCACCCGATTGTCCTCCCCACCAAGCCTGAGGGACAGTGTCCCGGTGATCCCCATTCGTGCAGTTAGTTTTCCAAGACTATGGGGTATGCCCTTTCCACTGCACTCACATACATTCATGTAAAAAATAAAATCAAAAAGGCGTATAAGTAGTAGCAGATTAGATTTGTATATTATGATTCGTCTTGCAGTACCAAAGACTATCTCACGTTTGAAAACCATGGAATCGGTGAGTGAACACTGCTGACGATTCCCAACACGGAGGATATAAGTGCACAGTACTTTTGGGATTTTCAATGGTGGGTTAAGTGTTCACACTGTATAGTAAATCGTATTATGAAAAGGTTTATGTTTGTAGAATTTTTTTGGTAGCCTCATGACACTAGGTTTTATTCCCTTGGCAGATTGCCCAAAAAGCAGTGTAAAAACCTAATTGAAAAGCGTATTCATGTTCGTCTTAGATGACACCTAAAGGAGTATTAGTGTCCGAACAATAAAAATGTAGTAACGTTTCGAGCAGTATAAATGAAATACTGAAATCTTTTCATATGGGCTAGTGCAGTGTTGTATTGGAGGTTTGTCTTCGAATGCAAAATATATAACGTAAATTGTTTAGTCACTTTAGGATGTGGCTCTGTAGCAGTGGCCGTCTTCGTTCATACTTTTATCACGTTTATTGTTTAACTGAACGCTGACCGCCAAGCGCGGTTGCCATTTGACCGTTGCTCTTGTGCACGCTCTCACGCACGCTCCCAAATACACATTAATCACTATCTCTCCCAATCACCTTCTCGTTCCCACGGATCGGGGAGAATACCGTTCTGGTTAACATATTCGTACAGTGCCGAGCATTAGAGTAACGTGCAAGTGGTCCCCGCAGTACAAAGGACCGAAGCACGCGTTTAGTAAGGAAACCGCGAAGTAGGGTCTAACCAACCTTACAATTGGTGAGCCCAACGTGATCCCCAGGTCACGTGAGTTTCCCTGTTTTCTACCGTTCAAGGTCTCGTCTGAGTACGTGTTTGTGTTTTTATTATTTCCCAATCTGTTGATTTTTTTGGTTGATTTACTAAATAATTTTTTTTGTCCATACATATTTTTGGTGTCTAGTTTGTCGTGAATTTTTCTTTCGAAGATTATATTGCCACATTGGTCGTTGATTTCTTTTCCCATCTGTATTCGATAAAGTAATCGCTACGTCTGCTGAACGGAAACCCTGCTCAGACCCCACCGTTGGGACGATCACGCTGCACATACCGGCATTGAAGCCTGCTGATCCAGAACTCTGGTTCACGCTGGTCGAGTTAGAATTCGAAAACTGCCGTATAACCAGTGACGGCAGCCGTTTCAGGAGGGTAGCAGGCCGCTTCCCCCAGGAGGTCACAATGCAAGTAAGGGATGTAATAATCTCTTCCCAAAGCTACGAGGCTTTGAAGGAGGCCGTAATTGCCCGCACGACCCCAACGCAGGACCAACGTATGCAACAACTTCAAAACGTTGAGCTTGGAAGTAGGAAGCCCTCCGAACTGCTGCGTGCGATGCAGCGCTTGAGAGGACCGACAGTGGGCGAGGACCCGCTCTTAAGGGAACTTTGGCTGCAGCGTTTGCCGCACAACATTCCAGTTTTACTAAGTGTCACTCGCAAATGGTCGTTGGAGGAAACTGCAATGATAGCTGATGACATTATATCACGATACAATCCCGCTGTAGCTGGAGTAACCAGGTTCTTCGTCACAACGGTGCCTGCCTTGCCGACATCTAACGACCTCGCGTCAGTTTTGTCCAGAATTGACGAGAGCCTGCAACGCCTAGCAGTAGGAAGAAGTGGGTCACAGGAGCGGCACCGCACACGCTCACCTAGGCTCCATAGTCCGTCATTGCGACGACGTTTCGTCGGTTCTTCAAAAGAAGGGTATTGTAAATACCACAGTCGCTTCGGTGAGGGAGCCAAACGATGCGAACCAGGGTGTACGTTTTCCGGTGCTCATCAGGGAAACTAAACCCCCGGCCCGTGGTGGCGACCCACGAAGCTGGGTATCAGACCAACAGTTGCCTTTTGAACGTAAGGGATATCATTTCAAATAATCTATTCCTTGTAGATACCGGTGCCGAAGTGAGCGTCCTCCCCCTACCGAAAGACGACAATAGCACACCGCAGACCCACACACTACGCGCTGCCAATGGTCCGGCCATCCCAAAGTTTGACCAGTGGTCGCTCACCTTGAACTTAGGTTTAAAGAGTAATTTCGTTGGGTATTCATCATCGCCGACATCCCGTACCCAATTCTAGGCATTGACTTCCTGCAACACTTGGACTTGTTAGTTGATGCACGGCACCGCACAATGGTGGATCGTCAGACCACTCTCGCTGTTGCGGGTTAAAATTCGCGAGTGAATCACGTCACGCTTTTTTACGTTCAACCACCGGCACACCAACCTTATGGCAAACTCATCGCCGCTTACCCGGCCATGTTTCGGCAGGCCGGGCCTCTCCCAGCAATGACCACCAACGTCACTCAATATATCGAAACTAAGGGACCCGCAGTGTTCAGTAGGCCGCGTCGGTTAGCACCAGACAAGCTTCGTATTGCACAGGCTGAATTCGAACATATGCTAGAACTGGGTATAATACGCCCTTCTAGTAGCCCTTGGGCTTCCCCCCTTCATATGGTCCCTAAGTCTTGTGGCGACTGGCGACCCTATGGTGATTACAGAGCGCTTAACAAAGTCACCGTCCCTGACCGATTCCCGATTCTCCATATACAGGACCTTACTTCGTCCTTATCAGGTTGCTCCGTCTTCAGCCGTATTGATTTAGTTCGTGCGTACAACCAGATCCCGGTAGCAGAGACCGATATCCCTAAAACTGCCGTCACTACGCCTTTCGGGCTGTTCGAGTTTCTGCGAATGCCGTTTGGACTCAGCAATGCAGCCCAGACCTTTCAACGGTTCATGCACGAGGCAACTCGTGGTTTTGAAAATGTCCACGTACACCTGGATGATATTTTGGTGGCTAGTTATTCAGAGCAAGAGCACGCCGCACACTTACGAGCACTTTTCGAACGCCTTAGCCAGCACGGCGTTACGATCAATATCGCGAAATGCGAATTAGGCTGGTCTGATATCACCTTCATAGGATATTCTATTTCATCCTCGGGTATTCGCCCTCTGTCAGATAAAGTTTCCGCTATTCGCGACTACCCTGAACCCCAATCTTTTCGCCAGTTGCGTCAGTTTGCCGGCCTGGTGAATTTCTACCACCGATTTACTCCTCACTGTGCGGAAACGATGCAACCCCTCACCGACCTGTTGCGCGGAGGTAAGCTGAAGTTCGTGTTTCCCGACACGGCACAAGCCGCATTCGCCTTGGTCAAAGATGCTGTCGCCAACACAGCACTCCTTACACACCCCGACCCTTTGGCTCCTATTTCGGTAGTGACGGATGCCTCGGACACAGCGGTTGGAGCAGTACTACAACAGTTCGTAGATGACTCTTGACAACCTTCAGCATTCTTCTCCAAGCGCCTACAACCCGCGGAATCAAGGTACAGCACGTTCGGTAGAGAGTTATTAGCCATCTACTTGGGAATCCGTCATTTTCGACATGCACTCGAAGGCCGTTCGTTCACGGTGTTTACAGACCACAAGCCTTTAGTTTACGCACTAAAGTCAGCTTCCGATCGATACTCACCACGCGAGATTCGCCACTTAGACTTTGTCTCACATTTTACCGTGGACATACGACACGTCTCTGGGGCACTTAATCCCGTCGCAGACGCCTTTTCGCGCGTACATCAACTAAGTCTGTCACCAACGCCTAACATCAACTTGGACGCAATGGCGCAGGCTCAAACTATGGACCCTGACATCGAACAAATTCGACAAAACGGTTCTTTGAGTTTAACCACAGTGCCTATCCCAGCTTCCCAGAATATCATCGTGTGCGATGTGTCGCAAGGTCGCCCTAGGCCGGTGGTTCGTGCTGCCCACCGTTATCCCACTTTCCTGACACTCCACAATCTGGCTCACCCAGGTGTGACGGCCTCGGTGAAACTGATAACTGAGCGTTTTGTTTGGTACAATGTCAAACGAGATGTCCGTCAATGGGCTCGTGCATGCCTGCAGTGTCAACATGTTAAGACCCATAGGTACACTAAGGCGACGTTAGTCAGGTTTTCATCACGTGCACGTCGACCTCGTAGGACCACTTCCACCTTCGCTTGGGTACGTTTACATACTCACATGCGTGGATCGTTTTACTCGCCGGCCGCAGGCCATTCCTATCCCTCGTCCCACGTCGGAAGAGGTCGCGAAAGCTCTTCTGACCTCTTGGGTTAGTCATTTCGGTTGCCCGGCGATAGTGACCACCGATCGTGGTCCACACTTTGACGGCGCTTTCGGCAGCCTACTCGCTACGCTCGGTTGCCAACACGTTAAGACGACAGCTTATCACCCTCAGGCCAATGGTATGGTTGAGCGCTTCCACCGGCAATTAAAAGCCGCCCTTCGAGCAAACGGTAACCCCCTTTGGGGTGAAACACTACCACTAGCCTGCGTAGTACCGTTAAGGAGGAATTACACGCAACACCGGCCGTACTAGTATATGGCTGTACACTTCGTCTACCTGGGGAGTTGGTAGCCCCCTCCCCCCCCCTACGGCATCTATGCTCAGCGCCTTACGCAGCACATGCAAGTGCTCAAAGCCAGTCCGCCGCGTGAACAACAGTCTACAAGTTATGTTCCAACTGCATTAGAAACCGCTACTCACGTATTCCTTCGCGTCGATGGCATTCGATCACCACTACAAGCGCCATACACTGGCCCGTTTTGGATGATAAAACGTAGGGCAAAAACAATTTTCATAGACATCAGCGGACGATAAGACACCGTATCTTTCGACCGGCTCAAGCCTGCCGTCATGGAGTGCGAGCTGCCCGGCCAGTTTACACCTGCTCAAGCAGCTCGGTCACCCGCATCGAGCGAGTTACTACTCGAACCCCCCATAATTACGCCTAGTGAGGACTCGGCAGCTAGTCCATCAGAATCTCCAACCGTAACCGCAACGCGAAGTAGCCGTCGCTGTGGCCAACTACGAAATCCCGTCAGCTTCGCCGATTTCGTGACGATTTTTACAACCGACTGTCAGCAATAAGTTGGGAAGTTCACCATGGATTTATCAAACAACAGGCCCGAGAAATTACAATCGGTAGTTATGATTTCATTTTCTTCTAGTCTCCCAGCGACTAAAACAACACTGAACATCGTTCGTGTGTTGTTATTACGGTCTAACGTCCGCCGGCGCGTTCAAGTGCTATTTTGTCCCAGTTTACCTTGCCCTCTCTCAGACGGATTTACACAGTCACATTAGCTTCATCCGTAGCCTCGCTGACTCCCGAGCACATTCAAGAAGCCAACCACTCACTGGACAACGGGACGATTGGTCAACATGGTACTGGAGAGGACAAGAAGCCTTTTTGGATGGACCTGACGCGGTATCTTCAGGCTCGCATTCGTATGAGACCCGTTGTCGCCAAAACACAGTTGGACCGAGGCTCATCGGATCTCGAGAGTGCAGGCACCGTTACACTCATCAGCAGTCGTTCGACGTCAGCAACAGTATAACGAGCAAGCTACGAGGAGTTCCTAGACAATCAATACTTCCGGTCTACCGCCAAGATCGAAGCCCAACTCCGTCGGACTTCTAGGAGGAGGCCATTGTAGTGGTGGCCATCTTCGTTCATACTTTTACCACGTTTATTGTTTAACTGAACGCTGACCGCCAAGCGCGGTTGCCATTTGACCGTTGCTCTTGTGCACGCTCTCACGCACGCTCCCAAATACACATTAATCACTATCTCTCCCAATCACCTTCTCGTTCCCACGGATCGGGGAGAATACCGTTCTGGTTAACATATTCGTACAGTGCCGAGCATTAGAGTAACGTGCAAGTGGTCCCCGCAGTACAAAGGACCGAAGCACGCGTTTAGTAAGGAAACCGCGAAATAGAGTCTAACCAGCACCACAGCTTACCTTTATATATATATATATATATATATATATATATATATATATATATATATATATATATATATATATATATATATATATATACTCCGAGGATGAACAGATCGCGGCTTACTATCAAGGCTGACTATGACATCAAGGTTGAGCCCCAAAATCTATGGTCCGAAACTTATAGGACCCGGTCAACAAACGTCGGTTCTGAATTCTTGCCACTTGTACATTGTTTGGTTGACTGTCCTTTTGACGGGTGATTTAACTTTAACCAAGAAGCACTTATGGATTACCTGATTATGTAATGGACGATGAATGGCTTACGTCATCGCACTGCTCATGTGTGACACAGTTGACTGTTGGCTATGGGAATTGGGGCGCTTGAACCAATTTTACGTATGTACATGAAGAATACTCTTCTTATCTCCTTTTTTACCTATTATACAATAAAGTACAACAATTCAGCAAGGAGGCCGTGGTCAACAAAGGGTTGCCAAATGAGTTTCTAACGACGATCGCTGTTATTCGTGGGTTTTCTAACAATTTAGACTCGTATGTTTCAGCCGTCATAGATTTCCGTTATTAATAACCGTTGAAGTAACTTATTGTCAGAGTGCATAACGTTTCATTCACCTGGCCGGTACCAGTTACAAATTAAGGCTGGACTCAAAGAAATCATTCTTACTGTACGATTTTGAATAGGATATATACAGATAACTAACCCTTTCACTCCCAAAAATAATTTTAGAGCTTCTTAGGCACACTGGCAATCACTCTAAGCCCAAACACTTGGCCACAGGTATAACCCACGGTTTGCAAAGGACAACCGATTTGTCCCACGGTCTACTAAAAACAATATAAAGATGGTGAAACTGGTTGATAAGCATGCCAGAGCTTACTACTCTGCTGTAGCAAACGGAAAACCAAAATAACCCCCTAAGCGGAGCTCCTTGGAAAATTATCCATCGCTGATCCGACTACCATCATCCCGTCAAGGAAGGAATTTACTCCTTTGAATGCGATGGCTTTAACGGTCGAGTCATATTCACCAGTAATTTTCTGATAGTATTTGCTTTATGCGGTCCAATCTCCCTTTCAAGGTAGTCTTTAGCTCTCCTACAGATTTTTATTTCCGCCTCTAATTCACTTTCTTCCCCGGTTCATCTTTCAAGTGGGCTGATATCGGGTGATCCAGGTGGTAATAGGAGCGTCTTTGTACCGCAGTGCGCGTGAAACTTGGGGAAGGATAATGGAACGATGTGCAGGTGCACCGTCGTCCTGGTAAATCGCTTTAGTTATTGTGCTCAACAGTGACAGGATGCATCGGATAAGGACTTCTGGATAAACCTGACCATTGGTAATGCTACTGCTACGACATTCCCGCCAGATGGCTCTTTAGATGTGTACTAAACCTACATGATGAAGCATTGTTACTGGCATCATGTCAGTTTTACTAGTTTCAGAGATGTTTCCAAACACACCTTCGACGAGCATACTTGAGTAACGAAAATAGCGATTCATCGGTCCAAAAGCTCGATTTCTGTTGTTCATCCCTCGGAGCGCACCTCCCCATTGACCGCTCCAAACACGATTTTCGGAGACTTTCGGTCGACAGAGAAACGGGAATGCGTCTCCTTGATCGAAATCCGTGTTCGTTGAATCTACGATACACAGTGCTGACGGAGGCTGGATGGTGTGATAGGTTACCTTAGCGCGGTCTCTCTATACTTGGGTGCTGTTGATAATCACCCGTATTTTTGAACCCGTCGATCGATCCGTCTGCTCACTGTCCGCTTGAAAAAAGAAAATATTTGGCAACCTCGTGGCGCGACTTCCCTCATTCCCATGTTCCGACTGCACGCCAAATGACCTTCTCTTTCGTGAGCATCACGCGAAATTAAAAGTGCAGATAAACTCGCAGGCTGTCTAAATACAAAGTACACATTTGTAGGTTTGTCTGGTCTACATAACCGATCGCATGATTTCCGCTCATGCAACCATAGACTGTATCACGTACCACAGTGTTGGGGTTGTTTGTGATCTTCCGAACTGACGGTGTGGAGCCTCGAGACCATAAATCATTTGAGGGCGGCCTTTCTCGTGTGAACAGAGAATTTTCCATGCATCCGGCTCTACTATGAGACTAGTCCTATTTTGATCCTGAAATGTACTTCTGCTTCAACCAGATTGGGGGCATCGGGGCAGAAAACTAGGGACAGGAGACTGCGTCCGGACCGTAAGTTAAAACAAATTGGCTATTGATCTGGCAACAAGGACAGTCGCATTTTTGTTCTTTATTTTCAACAGTTTTGGGCTGATCTAGCAATCAAACAAGAAAGAAATTGAACAAACATTTCACACCAATCTGCGCAAGCTCGTGAATTGCACTCAAGCTTAGAGAGTGCGAAGAACATTTTCGATTTTTCTCTTATCAAGGCAAACGGCTTGATTTAACCACCGTAGACAAACTATTTCCGACAGACAGGTGGTTTCGTAGATTTCGGAAAAGGTACTACATCACGCCATATAAAAAACATTATCGACTGGTAAAAAGCACAGATGATGTCGACTTAAGAGCGGGATCTGTGTACCCGAGCGTGGGGATCCGACCGTGATGTAACCGTCGTAATGTGAAAAAAACTATTAAAATGTGCTTTCTAAGCAGTCTATTTAGAAAGTCTGTGGACGCAGTGTGTGGGTCGGCAAGGCATCGAACGTGATAAGGAGCTGTAAGATTTATAGCCAACAAGCAACTTGTTGTAATGTGATCGAGTAGCAGGTGTTGATGTGAATTCGCTAATGTCCGGGTGAAGAGTGCGCGTGTTTTCATCCAAAATCTTTTGACATAATGTTATCTCTCGTGTTGTTCGATTGTCATTAAGGGAACGAGTGTGTCATAATTTATCCCAGTATGCCGAAATGAATGTCTAAATGACCTGACGATAATTTTAAAATCTTTCACAAACACATCGGGAAGTATGACTGGGGAAGCGTAGAATCAGTTTGGAAGGACGTATGAGAATGCAAACCGCCTAATTACCTGAAACAGATTAGAGGATGACTTTAGTTGTGTAAATTAAAAGGTAAGTCACCGTATTTTCAAACTGATCGCCAAGAAATCAGCTGTTAAAGTAAGATCAAAATTGATGATTGCATCAAAGTACCTGAAGGTGGATGCTCATTCTTTTTGCTCCTTGTTGAGTACTAATTCTGGGCAGGACACAGATTAATCAAATTAAATAGGAAAATTCTAGCCATTTGAGGGGTTCATCGTCAGACCACGGTTGGAAGACGATTTGACAAGCTCAGTTATTCTTTGCTGTACACAGAGTTAAGCATCCGAGGAATCTACATATCTGATCAACGGGTAATCATCTTACTCAGGCATGGAGGATATACAAGTAGAGGACAAAAAGGACGATAGAATGGCATCTAAGATGGCTTATTGTGTGAAACGAAGCTTAGAAGAAGTCCAACACAATATCGTGCGAATTTTGTCGATTGGAAGATAATTGAACGAGAGATTAGTGTCGGATGTACGAATGCCAGAGTTAGTAGGCACATGGAATGACCCTGGTTGGTCGAACCAATAAAATGCATCGCTATAACCAAAGAAACGAACCCTGACTACCTGACTTTTGCTACCTATTATTGACACGAATGACTGGGTGATAAGGGGCCAGGGCGTCGAGAGTTTTGTGTGATCGGCAACATGCGCATCTTCTGGAAACGAAATCATTATTCTTGGAACACAGTTTGCGTCATACGAGCTTTTCAAACAATTTAGGGCCTGCTGATGTGCAAGCTATAGCGCGTAGTTTCTAGGCACAGTAGCCCCCCTCTCATCCACAGTTCCACCGCTCTGATTGCCTTATCTTCCCTGCAAGACACACTGTTGCTGTGCGCGACAGTTCTCTACCTTTAACTATCTCCCTCCCTAACTGTAATATCATCCGACCAGTGTTTCATAATGAAGGGGGTCTATTGTTAATCATTTGGGTTAGAAATCAGCCTTAGTTTTGCTCATCAGAAATGAGTTAGTTTTGAGTGAAAATCGATCAAGAAAATGAAGGTTCAATACAGGCTGACGTCGGGTGACAAAAATTACTCCGAGTTCGAATTCCGTCGGTTTTCAAATCCGAAAAATATGGACATTTATCAATAGGTTTAGTTATACTCCATACCTTTTTCTGTTAACATTTTTTCAACAGCTGCTGTAAAGCTACCCTATTTTTCGTATTTGTCAACGTGTTCACATACACAGTTAGACAGTGAAAGACACTAGATGAGTACAGTTTTTTGTTATTCAATTTCAACTTTCTAAAGACCATTTTCACGAATAACTGAAGTAAGTGTGGTCAATTTCACCTCCAGTTGGCTAAAATTTTGGTGAACTTGGCCATAGAATAATCAGTTTCGAAGAACGTCGAATATGTATATTCGACTGGCAACGCACATTTTCCCCCAAATAGTCTATAGGATAAGACTTCTTTGGAGCGGAGAGAGCTGGTGTAATCAATAGAACTATACAGCACTAATACTAGGAAATAGTGCTAATTTACACACTCATCTGAGTTATTATATCTCACTCTCTTCCTTTTGTTCTCTCTCTCTCTCCCCCTGACAAGGAGAATTCGATTAAGAGTGAAGTCAGATCCTGTCTTGGTTTTATACTTGTAAAAGGCTAATAACTGATAACTGGTAGCTGATCTGGTAATCAGGTAAAACCTTGTCAAATTGAATTAAGTGTGCATTTGATTCTAAATCCCAGTTTCGCGTCGATCAGTTTCACTTTTCAAACACATCGAAAACTTTCCACACACCACGCTTCAGATCAGTCCACTGAATCGACACCGGATATACATCCATCTCTCTTTCTCCCTCTCTCTCTCTCTCTCCCTACCTCTCAGTCTGATTTCGGTTTGACAGCTGGTGTTCAACTACTGCTGCTAGTGATTTAGAAATTTGGCGTGCTTTTAGTTTCTAGCAGATTTACCTACAGCCACTTAGTGTGTGAATTCGACCAATCAACGGACGAGCCTCAATCGTAACATGCTAGTAAACTGTGTAAGAGTTTGTTGCTCACATTTTTATCTGTCATTCCGTTGTACGTAGTCGAACTGGATAGGAGAAAGTGAACTAGTCCACTACAGAATTACGGTAGCCTGACAGAACAAAAGTTTATCGGTTATCGTGTACCCTCACCTTGCACAAGAAATACTATCGTCTAAAGGAAGTCTATCATGTCACTGTATAATGATGGCTGTCCTGTCCGTTTTCCAAATTACTGTTCACATCGTTGCATTACTTTCAAATACCACTAGAAATTCTCTTGATACTGATTCTTTTACCATCATTTGTCTATGCTAATTTGAAATTGATTTAAAATTGACAGAAATTTGCAATCGTTCGATTCCAGAACAGCAGAATTATGATATATTCAACAACATCACGCCAGCAGAAAGTTCCCATCAAGTTTGTCACAGTGAAAGCTGTATTACTCTAAGTTCCGACCAATAAGTAATACGCCATTAGCCACCTTTGTGTGCATGATTTTCAAATGAAATCTACACCAATGATAAAATATATGGAAAACGTTTTCCTTTTTATTGAGTATCTGGGCATCAGTGCGATGGAAATGGCATACATCCCATAGCCTCGAAATCCCACGGGCAATCTGACCCTCAGTCTTCGAAAGGATATCCACACAGGGAATTCACTTCATCCAGCGCGGTAAGCAGCCAGGTGGCAGTCCATTCAGCAATAACAATACGGTCTTCGGCAAACCTAGGACGCCAGTATATTGCAGATATGCCAACAGATGCAGGCAACCGCTTCGAATGGTAACGTGAACTGAACTGTTGGACTTCTGCATGACGCGAGCAGATTGTCGGACATCAGTTTTCACAATGAGAATATAAGCCCGGCAGATTAGACTTGTTCATGGTTCCCTACTTATTGAGTGAGTTAACTAAAAAATGGCTGGTTGATTGTGCTTGACGTGCGTTACCAGTTTAACTGATATGAAAATAACGAATAGATGTTTGCGGTAAAAGCGACGACCAGAAAATAGGTCTGTGAAAGTGAACTTCAGTTACTTGGAATGAAACATCTTTCAACCATAAAATTTACCGGAAGCTTAACAAATCTGTTCCAACAATAATGGGAGAATGCGCAATGTGATACGGAAAGACAAGTTTTCAGCTAGTCATTATGGTCTACAGTGCTGAGTTGATGAACCTTAATATGAACACTGAAAATGCCGAATATATAGTCAACTCTTGGAGGTGAAAAACTGAATGTGAGAAGGCCAAATTATTTTAAATTATATGAGTATGTGTAGTATGAGATTAGATCTTTAAGTCATATAATTGATCAAGCAATGTGAACGTTCACCGTCGTCCACTCCGGGTTCCAGTCCCCTTGGGGGCTCGGTGGATGTGCACTGTTGATGATTTCTACAAAAGATGAAACGGCTGTTGTTAAGGTAATTACGGTCTATTACGACACAAACTTTGTCCACAAATGCGAGTAATTCACTTACCTTTGAACCGAAACCTTTTGATCTGATGACAGCCAAAGTCCGACTGGAGTATAGGACGTAGATTTGACATCTAATTCCGACAGCCTAAAATCGGGATAGGTGTGTACGTACTATCGATTTGGACTTATCATTAAGCCGCGCGTGGCGTATAACCACAGAATTGAAAGTGGTCAACAGTACACCAGGGCATGGCGCGAATTTGCCATATCAGCAACAAATAGGCAATAAACTGAATGCTACAGTGAAATAATCTATTCGATTTTTATGCACAGCGAGAGGATAACAGCGATGACAACTTATGAATAAATCAAAATTGAAGTTACAAAACAGGAATGGGCAAATCAGGTCATTTCGTCCAAACAGTTCTTCTGTGGAATTTCACTAGGTTTAGCAAAACGCATAAAACTGTCGGTGTGTACACATTCGTGAAACCGTATGCATGTCAGCATGCACCCGTGGTCAAAAGCAGCCGGTCCCGTGAGGGCAGCACAGGAGTGTGAGCAAGAGAATGCTCCTATCACAACGCAGCACATCAAACACGACAGTCTCAGTGCGAATCAACACTGACCTTGAGTGTTTAATTCGGGTGTGCCTGACACTGTGTTCAGCGCTGACAGCCTCATGCATGATGCCCCTTAACATGCGTACTGCCGTCCACGAACAAACCCATGATGACAAACCTAATAAAATGCCGCAGACTTTTTGAGAAACTAAACTGTTTGGTGATAGGAGCAATTTTATCCTGTCCAAGAGCCATTCACTTCTAATCAGCACTAACGAGTTGCTAATTACTAGGTTTTGGTTACATAACCCAGGCAGATAGCCTGATTAATAGTTTTATTCACGGGGTATTCAGAGCCCCATTAAAAAACGTGGTACTCATCCGAACCCACCGTGACCAACAAGTTCGTTCTCAACGATTCATACTCAGTATATCATATGGCAAGTGACTATTCTGAAATGAGAATTGGTCTACGGATAAAACGGGATGCGGTGAAGTGGGTCGAAAGAAATTTGTTTCACTAAAAGCTGCTTTTGATCAGGAAATTCAGGCGAGATCAAATTATCGCAAAAGGTGCTAACTGGTATGATCACTTTGGAAACAGTAATCTTCTGTTTCATGTGAGCACAAAATATTTGATAAAATTGTTTGAAAGTCCCACAGTCACATTAGAAAAGCAACCTCGGAGGGCAAACAATCGTTTTCAATGATTCCTAATCTGGCTCTTACACATCATAATGGTGCATTTGATTGGCCGTTGGCTGGACCAAAGACCATTTCTATAATGGGTATGTGGTGTGGGGGGGGGATGGTGGGGTGTTTGTCAATTGGCATGTGGTAATACTGAATCGACTGCCGATAATGGGTTTTTAGTGGTCATTTGATGGGAGTTGGAAAACTCCTAACATTCCTCTAAATTCTTGAATCCCTGCATCCTGTACGCAGATGAAGATAAGCCTTTTGGTCGGTAGAAGTAAGCATTTGCGTCAGTTTGACATAAACATTTTCGAAGCCCAGCTTTCAATTCAATAAATTTACTACGGTTTTCTTTTTCGATGTAAGTAGTATCTACTGACGGGTGGGAAAATTTCCTCTGAAGCACATGGCCGGTTTCGGATACACGTGCCTGTTGAGTGGCAGTCAGCTTACCAGGTATGCATTTCCGGTACTCTTTTGCCTGTCCATTCCTGCTGATACTTGAACACTCTGGAGGTGTATTGGAGTGCGACTAGATGTACTTCGCCCACGAGGTTAACTTCGACAAATCCACCTACAACTATCAGCGAATTGTCATTGTGGTTCCTCAGTGAACTGTTCTGACTGGAGCATCCATTCATACTCCTGGTGCACAGATTAGATAATTGTGAATAATTTCTCGTTAGTTTATTTGTATTTTCATCTAGTTAGTTATCAGCACCGGATATGGTTTCAATTGAAAACGTTTCTTTCCAGTATTAGGACTAATTTGTCAACAGAAACCGTGTGTACACTTAAAACAACATTTACAACATGCCTATAGAGAGAGAACAAACATTTAACAAGACACATGACACGATTCGTTTGCACTATCCGTAGGACTGCCACCGCTCCTGGCATTTGAAAAAAGGCCAGTTAAATTTGATTTATGACGATCGATCCGCTACGGACTAGTCGCATCGGAGATCAACGACTGATAAGAAGTTCGTATCGAATAGAACAAAAAGACACCAGCCAAAAATTCTGCGAACTACGAAAGAGTATTCCGCAGACATATACAAATACTGATCACGTGAAATATTTGTATGTAGCAGACCATTCAAAAGTTGACAGATAATCCAAAGGGGACACATAAAGATCAGTGACACACTGTCCGCACAGAGGCTAATACAATTTTTTGAAGATCTGTGAGTGATTGTTTCAGTGGATTATCAGATTCTCATAATCAAATTAAATGTTTGCTCCTGGTTTTTCGACTACGGCAAAGAGTACCTAGACGCATAGGCTTGCACAAAGTATCCTAAACCTTTTCGCCGACTCTGTGTACTATGGTTGTTAGTGTCATTAGTAATATACCTATTGAAAACTGGAGCTAGATTGAAGTCAGTGATCAGTCACTCGATAGGAGAGATTAGGAATTGGGAACTAGTGGCGTCGAATAATGAAACACACCTCAATTGCTCTTCGAATAACGGCCGAACTTGCTATCGGTTGATTAAGACTCAGCGCGAGGATTCTGGGAGAAACTGGAGAATGTTTAGCATCAGTACAGAACCGTTAGGATGAGATAGAAATCCGTGTTAAATAATAAACGTATTAGTTGCCTTAAGCAACTGAAATGGTATCATAACATCATGGTTTTGTACTCAGATAAAAAGGCTCGAATTAATGGTAATGTACAAGTTGACACAAAGAAAGGTTCTAATCTCCTTCATTTGTCACACAGAATTCAAGCTGAAATCTTCTCCATCTGATCCTAAGGAACCAAGAAGACAGATATGCACTAAATTGAACATATCAATACAAGCAAAACTGATGCCATAATCGACAGCTAAACAGTGACGGCCAAGATGAAATCATGCTCCAGTAATGTGTAGTCCACCGAAAGTACAAAAGGCAAGTGATCCAATGCGACCCATTTCGAGCACAGTCAATACGCCCCAATCATGAAGCCTTAGTCAGGTTTTTATATCAACTGTTGAAGCTAGCCTCATTGTGCTCAGAAGATGAGCACTTTCCTATAACTGTCTTTCAAAGGTTACGGAGTCAGTCGACTGATTAGTAGGCGCTCGAATTTGGTAATCATATACACGTGTCACGTACGCATCCGGTTCGATCATCATCCTCACAATCACACCGACATTATCACCGTCGACGAAAGAGCCGCTGCCCAATTTTGCATATACGAAGCTGTATCCGTCAACTGACCTGTGGATTCTCAGCCATTTACACAGGCAGAACAGAGAGATTGTTGCTTCACCAAAATTAGACAGTTCTCACTGACGGTGACTTTCGTTAAAAGAAAAATAATCAGTTCATTGACTAATTAGCATCTGATTGACAAAATCCATCATTTAGATCCGAGTAATTCTTTTGAGGTCATATACAATAAACGAAATTTCTCAAATATGAGGGGGTAGTAGCCTTTTACAAGTGAAACTTTGTAAGGTGGAAACAGCATGAATTAGTTTCGTCAGTTTGATTTTGAATTGCCAAACAAATGACCACGACGTCATTCACTTTCGTCCCAGTAGCAAGGTTTATCATTCACTTGGATCTTGCCTCAGTTTCCAATGGTAATTTCACCGGCGCAATCACACCGACTTCGGTATGCACGGGCACAGATGCAGCCAAACAGTTCAGGATATGTCACGCAAACATGTGCTTTTGACTTCTGTACTCGAATCTCGGACAGGAAAATATTGTTTTCTATTATAAACGGAACTCATACAGTAATGTTCCACTCCAAAGCTACGTGATCGTGGCATTTCTTATGGCTTCTCACTTGAGCACAACTAGAAACCAACCACGGCTGTGCCGTGCGCGCCTTGGTTTATCGATAGAGAGAAGCTTCCGGGTAAAAGTAAGAATATTACTATGTAGGTTGTGAAAAATCGACCTGTATTTCTGCGTCCAAAATTTCAAGCCGGGAGCCGGAATCGAAATGGCGATCATCCGCTTACCGGGCAGTAAGTAGCCTTACCAGCTGAGCGGTGGTGCTACGAACAGTCGGGTGTAAATAAAGCAAGGGAATATACAATGGTGCGGGGCCGCTATCCAAATGATGCTTATTAATTGTTCTTGTTGTAGTCACTGGACCAGCCTTCTCGGTCACTTCCCAGCTGAAAGAACAGCATGCGGCTGAACGAGTTCCAATGAACAATTTAGGAATTATATTGGTGGCAAGAGTAGTCTAAAAGATATAGTTGATGATGCAATTAGAATAGTGGTTGTGTAACATTGGATATTCACGAGCCGTGTTCACATCAGATTCGATGTATAGCGAAAGCCCAGATGGTGCATCATCTTCTTGGCACGCGAAAAGTTGTCGGTTCGGTTTTGGCTTGCGGTGTGGACTTTTGAACGTGGAAAGAGCAAGTGAATTCTCCCAGATATACATCGTTCGGACTTCCAGAGCCATCAATGAAAGCTATATAATAGTATGTACTTCCATAATAAAGTGGCTATTGAAAGATTTAATTAGTAGGAAAATCAAGACTCTATTGATTTCAGCACGAAGAAAGGTATTCTTACTGAACGTGAAGTGGCAGAATGAAAACTGGTTAAGCTATAGAAGGGGAACGCACGTAACCCAAGCACACAATTCTTCTGCACCGTTTTTTCGGTTTGCGAATAACTGTTCCGGCGCGGTGAAATTAGAGTGAAATTACCATAAATCAGACCACTAACCACTCCAACACCTCCGTTCTATTTGTTTCTCTTATCAAATTATTGTCAAAATGATCTCTTCAAGAATTAATCTCTTCAAAGGAGGCATCCGCTTTCTTTCAGTCAATTTTCAAGGCATTATTGAATATGCTTCTCTTGTATGAAGAATTTAAAAGCATCGACCACTTTTATCTGACTTGATTTGATTTGACTTTGATGACGTTTCCGAGGGGACAGCATTTGCCAACTGAAATGAATAAAATTTCCCGTTTACAATCGATTGACGAAGAACACGATAATTTTTTCATAAATTTGATAGCTTATTACTCGTTTTCATATTCAGACAAGAAACCCGACCCAGTCACCTGTGTCTTCGATGTCCAAAAAATATATCTACGTACTCCTCCTGTACAAGCATCAGTCAATAACGCGGCTTCTTACGGAGCTCATCAAAAATGCATTACATGGGGCATACTGTGTCGCTGTACTACGCTTTCGCTTATTCTCGCGGCGCCTCCGTAAGCTCCCGTTCAGAGATGGCCATTCGGTCGAACCTACCTGCGTCTGCATCTACTCCTTCACCAGCAGCTGCAAGGAAGCATACGTCGGTGGGCCCGACAGATTATTGCAAACCAGAAAGGCCTAACACATTCGAGCCATGCTTCGGCTAGCCTACAACAATCCATGGCATCACACAGGCCGACCTCGGCCATTGCTGGCCACTTGGTCTAAAGTGGTCGCACGGTAGATACGGCGGACGTGTTCTGTATCTTGTTACATCGTTCTGACAAGCGGCAACTAAGGCTACTAGAGGTTTTATCGATCGCTCACATCATATCCACCCTGTGCCCAAAACGCATGACCTTCACTCTTTACCTACCGTGGCTTTAGCCAATCACGTACAGCCTGTTGTATCTTCCAGCTTGTTATCTTTTTAGTGCTGGTTGTATTTCTTTATTTGATTTGTTACTGTTTGCCTTTTGCATCCATGGCCGTGCTCATTCGAGTGAGATTTGTAGATCGGTCTAGAGTCATAGAATTTGGGAATCATTCAGGTGGAAGGAAATCGCAGTCGAAAATCTAGACTGCATCCATTCATACTTTTTTGATCGAATGAAGCTTTTATTAGAATAAAACTAGCGAACTCCAACAAACTCTGTCACTGGAAAATTGTGATTCTGTACAAAATTCAACCGTGCGCCTAAGTCGATTCAATTTGCAACGTTCTTCGGTGTGTCGCGATAACGCAAAATCCTAACCTCATTCAGATCACGCAAGATCTATTCGGTGACTACTGCATGCCAGTGTCAATCATGTGGAACTCCGCACCGAGTTGAAGCGTGAACGAATAAACGCACTTTTTCACAAAAAACAGTGGTACTCACCGCAAAGCAAATATATCCTCATCTTTTCCATCTCTACGTTCTTATTCCCCACATCATAGATATATTGAAGGCAGGGCGCATAAAACCTTCCCAACCAACTGACTCATCTGACGCAAATCTGGTCACAGTTAATAAATTATAAATTAAGATAATAAAGTGTCGAACTGATCTCGGCTCCGAAACATTATTACTTTTTTATTTCTTCATTTGTGACGTTTTGCTTCTGTTTGTTCACGTAAAAACAACCATACAATGTATGGATTAGCTACAGCCGACCCCAACAAACTACTGATCATCGCTGACGAGTATCCGACTCGGGGGCATTGCCAATCAAAAGAAGAAGAGTAGTCGCACGTTTATTACCATCAATCAATTTCATATCCGTGAAAAATGAAATCCGTTTGGCCAGTTACAGCTAATCCGCACAAAATATGAACATGCTTGCTGTTCCTAGATTCGTAGACGTGTCAGTCTGAGAAATGGAGAACAATACGAGGAATACGCGGTTCATTTTCTTCAAAATCTGAAATACAAAATCCTACTCCTTGAAGTTCAAACGAGAGCACGTGTATGCATGAACCACAGAGTCAACTTGTATATATTATAAAAGTTTGCAAGGTTGATTATCCCTGTTCTTTACAGATCTTTTAGCAATAGTTACCCATATTTGCATACATAAGTTCCGATTTGTTCATCTTTGCACTTCCTTGAAATCAATCATGCTATCAAAAAGCATGATGTCATATTTTATATGCGATAATAAGCCAATAGAAACACAATACAAATATTTCACTTCCAAACATCGATAATCTGATTCCATCTGAGTGGCAGGTCTGAAAATCCACGAACTGAATCGAACCGATTGTGATCTTCCCGTAGAGGTTGAATGTCAGCACCAAGGTAGACTCCGTTTTGTTCAGTTCCGAAGCTAGCTTGATGCACTTCCATTAGTTTGGGTTATGCATCGAATGAAGAATATTGAAATAACAGCTGATTGGTGTTGCATGCGGACACCAATACATTTTGGCTAAAATCACAAGTTATTAAACGAAGTAGGCGATTGAGGCCGGTTGTGTGAGGCTTCAAATTGTGTGTGCTTGTGTGTTTGTGGGTGACTGGTTGAAATTATGTTAAGCTAGTGATAAGGGCCGTGCTCTCTGGAACACCGAGGGTTTTGGTGTAAGGGATCGATAAAGCCTCTGGTATCACTTGTGGAATTTTGTAACAGTTATGTAACAGACTGAGAACACGTTCGCAGGGTTCACTTTGTGACCGTTTTCGATCAAGTGGCGAGTGATGTCCGATGTATGTCTAGGTGATGTAGTTCAGTTTTGTGGTCCGGGCTAAATTATCACGTCAAGTATGTGCTTTCGCATGTGTTCGGCTAATCTAGTTTGAAGCGATCGGTCGGTCCTACTAATGTGTATTTCTTTGCAGCTGTAAGAGAAACTTAGATGGAATGGAATTGGATATTAACAGGTGGCAACCATTGAAAAAGGAAGTGGAGAGGCTCCTGGCCGACGAGTGCAGACGTAATTCAGTGGAATGGTTGTCTCTTGGACACAGTTTCCTTTTTTCAAGCGGGAGAAAAATGAATATCTCATGACACTTATTGTGCAGGTGGATGCGCTGGGCTTCTTTTCTGGCTATGAAAAGGAATCATTTGGTACCTGTAAACTCTCAATGTGACAAGCACATTCGCCTCTTCGTTTGCTAGTGTGTACACGGTACAAATGTTTCCCACCCACAGAATAGGATTAAACACAGTGTCCCCTTTTCCGATGGGAGAGGAACTGCCGAAATGGGGGTACCAACGCGACGGTGTTGTTTACGGATAATATTGGATCGCTGGATGGGTCATTTTGACCTTCAAATTCTCAAAAGGTCAAGGAAGACTGGCCAGTCGTTCTCTTCCAGTTAGCAAGTGAACTTCAACTTCAGATGTTCTATTGAATCCTTCTGATAACTGAAAGAATTATTCTACTTAGTTTACTTTAATATGCTAATCAGTCATTTTGGCCCTTACAATAAGTTGTGCTTCGATCAGCCCTTACGGGGTGGTCCGTTGTTACTCTATCAGCCTCAGGAAAAATCTCTCATTTAAACCAGAATCTGACCATATCCGCACAAAGTAAAATGCACTATTTGGGATGCCAAGTAAGTTTTCCGTTCTGATGTGTGGCAATTATTCATACGCAGTACACAGTTTTCACGAGATAAATACTAGTAGGTAGTGAAGTACTCTCAAATGAGAATTTTATTTTGTCGAACAGATTGCCGGTAAAGGAAAATTCCAAAAGAACCTAAAAGAGTTACATAGTTTGTAGATCTTATGGTGTTTACTTGATGACGGAAGTACTACAATGATCCACTGAACCAATTAGTTTTGAATTCAATAGTTCATCAAGACTGTAGGACTTGAGGGGACAGCTGGTTTATGCACCTTTGCTTAGCTATAGAAAAAAATGAGTATGCTTGGGCAATCACCGGTTTTATTTGTCTAACTTTTGTATATCAGCGTTGATTTCAAGTTAAATAAGGATTTGTTTACAAAAATTCCATGTAATCATTAACACAGGGTTATTGGCCGATTATAAACACTTTCAACAGTGATGTGCTACTGACCACTAGAAGCTTATGTAAAACATATTACGTGACTCTTTGTTTTTCGATTCGCTCAGAATTGCACCCGCTTCCGATACGTTACAATAAAATCGAGTTCGCGTGTTGTTCGCTTTCCCGATTAAGGAGATTTGGCTCGTCTTCTTGTTTAAAGTTGCTTTTACCCTCCGGAATGGTCACAATTTTGTCGACGAGTTTTCACTATTTCTTATTAATCGCGCCCCGGCTATTATCGGGTACGAGAACCCATAAATCCGGATTGTTATCTAACTGTCTGTTCACGATTCAGTGTACCTTTTTGTAGAATGTGAGTGTTAGGGAACCTGTGGACCAGGTTTACCAGCTTACCGGCAAACTAGTTGCAAATCTCTCCATTGGATAGAATCAGTACAAGGACTTGTTCCTATATTCACTTGAATATATATATATATATATATATACATATATATATATATTTATTTATTTATATATTTATATATAAGCACTTATGTCCTCGTGATATATATACCAAAGGAGTGTATAAATACAAAGACGAGTGAATTGAGGGTTATCGGGTGCACATACCTGATAAGCAGTAACCACCGCGAAACTGGTCGTACGCTTCCGAGAAATTTTTCCGCCCATTCACATACTACTTACTATATATATATATATATATATATATATATATATATATATATATATATATATATATATATATATATATATATATAATGTCAACTATGTTCAGCAGGGTTGACTGTCATACTGGCCCATCAATATGAACCACTTCAACACATTTTGTTGGTGTATGTTTTTGGAAATAAGGAGGAAAACTGCCCTGTATATCTACAAATATGTGAGATTTGCTTCATATACGTGCATGAAGGCCAAATGAGCTCCCAAATTTCATATTTTCCTTCTACTGCACAGAAAAGTAATGCGCACATATCTGTTGGTAGAGCTAAACTCCAGGAAGTTCAGCACCTGATCACACGTCTATTTTTCATCTATTTCAGTCCGGTCTAAAATGGTTTTCACACTGGAATTACGTGAACGTATGAACAACTACAAATATTTGAAACTCGTAATGAGTGCCAGCTTTCCGTGGTCGTCATGAAATGGTTCAGCAAGCTCTATCCATTATGAAAGTAATGGAAACGGCAAAAGTCGCTGATTCCTGTGGTAGTCTAAAGAAAGCATGAATGTCGCTAACAATTCTCAACGGCATCTGCTTTGCCTGTTGATCTACGAAATCACGCGGCAAAAATCGATTACCCTTCTTGTGAGTGAATGGGCTAGCCCATTACTAATAGACGGTTCGGTTTGCTTCGCAGACAGCACGATGAATTGGAGAGCAGTCAGCATATCTTTGCAATCCTGCATCGAGAACGAGATTGGAGCCAACGAAGCCAATTGAAAGACCGATCGAATACCAACTGTCGACTGAAGTGAATCAACTAAATGGGTTTGTTACCACACTGACCACTCACAATAGTTGACTGTGAACAACTGGCCGACCAATAAGCGCTCACCGGGATTCGGTTACGACCGCCAAGCATCCTATATAAACGGTTGTTTTTGTACCAATAAACCGAGAGGGTTCGAAAGTAGGAAGGTCTTCTCAATGCAGCCAGTGGGACAGATCCAAAAGCCCCCGAATACTATGATGGTCACACTCACTATCAGAAATATTTCATAGTAGTTCCTTCTAGATTTCTAAGGATCCCTGTTCAGATCGGTCTAACAATTCGAGTGAGAAGATTATTCTGCGTCGAACTATCTCGTTTATCGGAGTGAAATACAATGATTTTATAGGGTATTGGTCATTGCACCCAGTCGTTGTAGGAAACATATTGGTCCCACTGGCGCGGGCGGCCAGGCTTTCTCGTTGGCTGATATTAAAGCTAAGCACGGTTGACAATATTCACCTCCTATCCTATCTATCCACTTCATCGACCTGCTGCCCTGTCGCTCGTGGTTCCATTCTCTCTAGGCTTGAACTCCACACTAGACTGCTTGTGCATCCCATGACTCACAATGGTAGCGTTGGTCTGCTATGAAGGGCAGACTGCATGTTGGCTCCGGATCAGCCACTAACCTCATAATCCACAGCAGCAGGTGCCGGCTGAATCATAACTAAAACTAGTGCCTGGGAAGCAGGATCTTGAATTTAACACGTAACGTCTGGACTACCTGGAGCTGTGCCCCACAACGTCACGTCCAGGATTCTAGCAGTCAGCTGTAGCCAGATCCTGATAGTCAGATTGTCCTGATAGAGCCAGATCGATATATGATTGGTAGGAACACTGGCTACCGACAGTGCCATGCTTTATTGTTTTACATATATGAGCTAATGTGTGGCAAAAAGTAGAAGAATACGTACTTGCTATTGTCGTGATGTCAGTTTTCGGTGTGTGCAGCTTCGTGCACGAGTTATTTCAGAACATAGGGCTGACCGGTTAGGTTTGCGTTCCTCAGACTCTCAAACGTCCACTGCAGGTGAATAGCACTACAGTTATTTCACAACCATATCCAATAAAAGACGTATACCTCCGATGCATATCCAGCAATGAACTCCGTAATGTCACAAAACTACCAAACTTACTGGTATTGTCGAAACTGACGCATAAGGGTGTCCTGTAAGTACATTTTGTGCTCTTGCATGACAGCATTACCGTAGAACTACGTAATATTACAAGTACGCTACATAGCAAGTGTTGGCGTGGTTTGCGGACAATAATCCTTGTAATCTGCTTGTACGTGGTAAACATCTATGCTCAAAACGCAGACGAAATCACATTTTGGCCAATATCAGTGTGTCACAACTGTGAAGGAATGTAAGCCTCTGAGACAAAATGGTAAAAGATTTTTTACATTGAATTTACGTAAACATTATCAATAACACAGTGTTCATAAACGGTACTGATTTTTTGGTCTGCTTCCATTTATCATAATTTTTCAGTCTCATCGACATAAACTGTACTATGATGGTGATGAAATAATTTTCCATCTTATGAGCCATCATATGTTGCACTTTTGACTCCAGTGACCAGTGCTCAGGTAGACCTTTGAATACTGTGTTCAGAACACAGAGATTTTTACGATAAGCTTACATCCGCGCTAGCAGGGGGTTATTGAGTGGACAGTACCTTGAGGTTGAGCAAGCTTTCACAAGTTTTACGATGAATGATGAACAGACAAATAGTTCTGCCTGACTTTCTACGAACCTCTCATGAAAAGCAGCATGAAGCTTCATCCTGAAAAACTATTGCCTACCCGGATGACTTCTTTTCGTTGAATTCGGGGACTTTTTCATTCATAACGTTGAAGATTTCCTCAACATTCGAGGCGTCTCTAATCGTAGCCTATCAACAAAGTTAAACAAATTTTATTCCAGTCCAAATTGTTAGTCTTCGTTTGCGTAATGTACTGGCATCGAACGAGGTGAATTTCTGGGGGAGATTCCTACGTCAAATGACTTTTTTCTGAGCATTCCACGATTCGCCATAAACCGAGCACTCATATGAGAAACAAACCCATCGTCAAAGTGACAGGCCTCGTGGTTTGAATCACCTGACGGAAGAAATGGGTGCCCTCATTCGTTGGGGTGGCAATTCAACTTTTATTAACCTGTGATACTAGCCGCGTTGAAAATTGCGATACCTTATGTCCAACTGAGAGTGAAAGGGCCTGGGAATATTCTGGCACTGGATTAAGGGCAGGTATTTTTGATGCTGTCTTTTGGGCGTGATATACATAACTCATTCGATTTCCTAGGTATTCCACCTCTGAACTATGTTGTTGTGGGGGGTTTTCTGGGATTTATCCGATAACTTGTGCTCTCATTCTCATTAAAACAGTGAGCGAGGTGCGACAAAGTGATACAGAATTCTTGGCCTCTAAAAATCAACTTTGATCCTCTTTAAGGGGGCACAGAGAAAATTCAGTTTCAGTGGATCTTTTGGTCCCTTAGTAGTGTTAAATATCTGTGTTGTTGGTAACAAAGGTTGTTCTTTGACCACTGAGATTGGCGTTTAGATCGCAAACGTTTCATCACCAGTCGATGTGATGTCCTAAGTGCATGCGCGACTAGGGAAAAAACGTTCGCGATCTAAACCCCAAACTCACCGATCATCCCCTTAGCGATAACAATATAGGTGACGAACGAGGCAAGCTCAAATGACTTCAACGCCTCCGCTCCCAATAATGTGAATTGGAAACCCCCATCTTCCGGAATGTTTGACAGCCATCGATAAGAAACGATTTTTAAGCACATGTAACGTAAAATTTCTACATTATGAAAAAATTTCTCTTGATCTTCTTATACGGGCACAATCATGAAAACTATATTGGCCGGAAAAAGCTTTTACCAAAATATTTAGGGAGTAACCCAATCTAAAAATAACCTAGAATAATTTATATGGTCCCATTGATCAGTTAAATTATATTTCCGTTCCTTGTCACATTTTGGTTTGTTTTGCTCAGTGCCTTTTACTCTGGCTACCAAAGTCACTCACATTCAACTATCCACTGCACAGCAAAGAATCAACCTAAATAAGAGGGAAATTTGAATAAATGAGTGTCTTTACCCGACGGACCGACATTGGGTCACGAAGGTGGGACTATATAGTGGGTAAATTTTTGAGTGCATCATATACGACACTACCTGTATGGTTTTCCTTGTCCAGTAACAAAAGAACTCTGCTGGAAGCGTGTGCAACTTGCACAAGTACTCGAATAATAAATGGCTGCTCAATGATTACAGTCTTATCTATTTCTGATATGTTTGGATTTGATTTCAGTCAATAACGAACTACGTGAAACATCCTTTTTCCCTGCTCCTTTTCAGTAAAACAAGAACAATGTGGGCAGAATTGTTATTGGCCATCAGTTTGGGTTGCTCCCAGTCAACTGGTGGCGCACATTGTGCAACCTTAGGTGACGTTCAAAGAATATGGAGTTACTATGGTCCGGGTGAGTAAGCATACTGTCAGCGTAGGAATCACGCCAAGCGGAAACGATGGGATAGTTCTAGAGACCACCGAACATGAGCTACTCAGAATTCTTTGTGAAAAGTCCCTGGCCCCGGCGGGATTCGAACCCACGCACCGTCACCACCCTCGATTGAGTACCGCGAGTGCTCTACCAGCTGAGCTACGAGGGCACGCCAGGGGGCCTTCCACTTTCTGCATATGGATCACAGTATACCCACCCAAATTACAGTAGCACATTGCATCCACCACAGGTGAACTAGCTTGTAATTTGACTGCCTATAGCAGGATTTCCCTTTGTACTAACCGGACTCCACCAGTTAAGTGCATTGGGCAATACTCAGAATTTCCCTACAAACTCCAAGGCGTATTCGCTCAACAATGCACCAGTGAAAGTCAATAGGTTGACTGCGAGTGCTTAAACAAACTCTGTTCCATTGGGGAAAAATGAATTTGGGATAATGAATGTTTTTCGAGAAGTGGAAAACACATTCCTACAATCGTGATGATAGTAACACAAAAAGGTGAGATTTTTGATAGACTGCAACCAATGCGATCTGATGTACGCATCTACAGCTTCAACAAGAAAATAAGATGTGTAGTTTCGTGCTAAAAATAAAGAAGTAGCTGAAAGCTTCGTTGAGTTACAGCCGAACCGAGCAAATGCGAATGGTCGTATAGAACAACAGTTTAGTATCTACTTGTAAGACCAAACTAAAGATAACGTTTCTGTTGTCCACAAAATACCGTCCTACAATAAAAAAAAATCTTCCTATAATCAAAATGAACCGGAATTTCGGTTTAATCTTTTACGTTTTGCTGGCTGTCATAGAGGACAGATTCCGAACAAACTTGACCCGGTGATTCGAATCAGCCCGGACGGGAGCTGGGTGGTGCAGTGGTAACGTACACGCCTTCGAGGTTAAAAGGCCCGGGCTCAAACCCTGGCTTCTTCGGAGGATATGCTCCACTGATGAGCTCTAACATGAGTGGAAATCAAATCAGGTGCTTCCGAGTGCAGGGTTAATTGGACGGTCCGAGGTTGATGTGTGAAGGGTTGGTTCCATGGCACAGTCAGTCAGGCAAAGTATCATCGATTTCACACTCTACTCGCAACCAATAAAGACTGAGAAGCTTCTGAATATGGCACAGATTTGTGCCTAAGAACAATTTATGGTGCCAGGAAACTGCCCACAATTATCAAATATTCTTGTACTCGGAAGCGTTGGTTTTTGACTGAAGAAAGCATATGCACCGAATTACCCTATCGAATTACATTTTTTCCACTTCAGTGGTAAATCTCCGATAAAATGGAATATTGTCAAGCAGTTCTTATCGGTCCTAATTAGTTGGTGCGGTTGATCACGTACCTAATAAACCAACAAGTGGAGAGAAAACGACTGTGTCCACGTTGTCCGAGGTCTGCACTGGGAAAACTGCGCCGACGTTTGATCATGCACGTCCATTAACCGACCCATGTTACAGTATACCGGTAAAAATGTGTACAAGTTCCTCGTTTTTAGTGTTCACGATAAAGAAGACCTGGTTTTTACTGCTTTTGGGTTACCCGAGGGTTTACATGATTTTTAAGTACTTGCACGTATATTCCTTTCAGCGCTTTCTAATAATTAGAGCTTTTTTCTCTTTTCTGGTGTTTTGGAACAGTACAGATAAGATCTGAAGAAGTGGTATGTGATCCTCGTCGAACTTGTTTCGTTCCTCTTCATTACATGGATAATAAATATAAATTCGTTCAGTCGGTTGGGTATGAGATAAATCTCCTGCTTTCCCTGCTACGCATGATTATTTCAAGGCAAACATTAATTCATGCCCAAGTGTCCTTGTGAGAACAAAATCATTTTTTGGAATTGCGTTTTCTATTTGTATATATTCGCTCTAGAACCACACATAATCTTTTGCCCATAATCATGAAGAACTGAGTTATCAGTTCTATGATGGATGTGTAGATGACTAACCAAAGAAGACCTCAGAAAGTGTGCGCACTTCAACTGCACTCACGTGATCCAGTGAATTCACTCAGGCTAACCAAAAGGTTGATCTTTGGGACTGCCAATTTAAATCACAAAGTGAGAAAGTTTTAGTTGTTTTTCTGTCGTTTCTGACGGTAAACTGGTCGGGAAAATAAGTAGACTGATTCTATTTTTACATCACTTATTGTCCTACGGTGTAATAATTCCATTCAGAAAAGTCAATATTCACGGGCAAACAAGAGGTCCTTCATGTACTGTTTACTTCGTAATGAACCAACTCTCTCTAATCAAAACAGCCTACCTAATAATGACGATTATCAACTGAAATATGATATTGCTTTTCGACAAAGTTTGAAGCACACATTCTTCACTGTATGAATCATTCGGTAAAGTAGACATTTCATTCCAGATTGAAGCCATAAATGAATTGAATAGAATGACGGTCCAAGTTGACACCTCGTTTATACTTGGCCACTCAACTACATACCGCTTAACTACCACATTAGTGACTGAAATCAGATTCGAAGTATCAACACTATACTAGAATATGCGAGCAGTGAATTCTGGGGACAGATTTTCACACGTAGACCAGTAGAGGTATAACGAGTGAAACCTGAATGACTGGGAGACGAACATCACGGTATGCGCACAATTCGACTCATCTGACCGAGATCAACGACAGTGCCTGAGCACTGATATTCCTGAGTAGATTCATCGTGCAGCGCAGTAAACCCATAGGAGGAACTTTGTTTTTTCCGTCGATTTGTGGTTTGTAAATAAAACCGACAGTGCGGGCATTAGGAACACAGGTTCAAGTAAACATGGTTTTCTAAGATTTATAAAGGTGCTTTTCCAATTTACGTGACGTGCAACCAAAATGACAGGATTGACTAGCATGATATTTGAACGGTGTGTTTGCGCGCGTGCTTGAATGTGCTTGCGTGCGGCTTTGTAATATGAAGTGGAGACAGTCACAATCCCATCCCATTAGGAATTGTGATAGAGTAACTATGACTTGGGGGTCGGCTGACTTTCAGTAAAATGCCTACTCATCGACTGGCTGCGCTGCATTTTCTCATCCTGCTGTCAATGGAACTTACTGTTTTCCTTTTTTCCAGAAATCATGCTCGCCCGTCCTTCATAGTCTTGACTGGAAATTTGTTTGTCTAAGACAGCCTGTCTGTGCATGCTATGCGAATCTCATGTGTATGCGACTGTGACAATTCAAATTCGGACCAACAACAAAAAAGCAGACTGGCTGGCAAGTGTCTCGTAGCTGCATCGCTCCAACTTAGACAAATGTGTCCACCTTGAACGATGCGAACGGTCGTCCATCGTTGTCATAATTGTCAGATCTAACACGAATTCATGTCCAAACACGTGCTGCATTGTGCTCAAGAATTCCCGACTGAACGAGAATGGCGACAACATTGCGGTAAGTGTGGATGGATTTCACTGGTGCCGTCAAGATAGTGTGGTGGGGAAGAGGTAAAAATATAAAAGAAGAAATATGAGAACTGGTTGGTGAAATACGTCTACCGATCCTGGAGTGAAAGTCTATTGTCGTTCCTAAGTACTCTTCAAGCAGTATTGGCTATTGGGCTATGCAGTGTTTTCCACGATTTTCTCAGCTTAGAACTACAAGCACAACTAACCTGTACAATATTTTCCCTTGTTTACTGTCAGACATCATTTTTCTACGACGCGTTTGTACCATTCCAACTTTCCTTTCTGATTAAAATTTCAGTTGCTAGTATGTGAGTGTTAGTAGTAGGAGATTAGAGGTGTTCAATATATGATTCACCACGCCGTGTTGGAGGGGCACTACATTCTTCGATGTGAGAGTTCATTAAACCGTTGCAAGCCAGTCCCAATAACCTGGTGGTTAAAGTGTTCACACCAAAATCACTCACTTTGGGTTTGAATCCCCCTTGGTACTCGGTGGATGGCACTAATGATGATTCCTCACTAGGACGCAACAGCAATACAAAGTCCTCTCGGTTTTCAGTGGTTAGTTGAGTGTTCACAATGCATGAAAAATAACATGACATGCTACTTTTGGTGTTCTTAGTCATGCTATCTTATACCCACTACATTCATTCAAATTAAAACACATTGGTAACTCTCCCAGTAGAGTTTATTTTGTGTTGGACGACGTAATTATCAATTCACCTAATTTATTCACCCTAAATTGAAAGCACGTTTTTCTGTAAGCAGTCATAGTTTACCCTTTCTGAGACCGAAAACTTATTCACACACTGCTCATTGATTCGACGCAAAAACGAACCGCCTAAGGTTCCCACTTCGCAGCCTTTTGTTTGGTCACCTTCCTTCCTAAGGTCACAACCATTGCTGCTTTTCCGTGTTCTTCTCTAGTTTACTCTTTCAGTTTTACTGATACCCCGGCTGAAATCTCCAATCTTCGTTGTCCAATTGGCAGGGCCGCCTTCCATTGATTAGAGCTTCTGCGAGTACAAAAGGAATGTGCATACAAGTTTTTCCGAGGTTTACAGGTAAAGCCATACTCGCATTTGAATGAGGCAGAGATAAAACACTTCGGTATATCGTTTTCCACACAGCTCCCTAGAACTGGGAATTCGAAGTTATTTTGCCACTGGATAAAGCTTCTAAGTGGTCAAGAAATTGAATCGTGAATCCTCAAGGCTGAAGTAGACCACCTCAACGCTACTTTTATACATTCTTAAAATGATCGTCCAGTCTCACACTCTCTCCCTATCGATTTCGACTTCGAACCTTTCTCTACATGCAACACATTTAAAATTATTCGTTAGTCTTAAGCATTGTCTTCTGCAAATGCGGATGGACTCCCTTACGCAATCCTCGGGCATGCGACTGATCAGCTTGAGAAACTTAGGGTAATTTTGATAAAGTGGTCCACGTTTAACTACTCAGTTCCTGATTTCTAAAGATCAGTAGCCATTGTTCTATTTTTCAAGGATCTCAACACATCCAGTGCAATAACAACGTTTCGTTCGATATATCTTGCCCAATTTCTACTAACGTTTACCAGGAAGCTTCACTAAGTAGCATTAAAAGATTATGAACGTCCGCTTACCAATAGGTTCAGAAGCTCCACTCCTGTTGCTGTAGCATCCATAGCCCATTTCACTACTAAATCCTTGAACAGACCCACTAGTTATCGGCTGCGTATTTCCCAACTATTCCTCAGCCTTTTATTTCGTGCTTTGATTTCTTCCCCTTCAAAAGCTTGAAGCTTTCAGTTACCTCTCCATTTCTTGCCCTGTTCTAACTATTTCCATAGTACTGGGTCATCAAACTGAGATGGGGCGCAAACATACCAAGTCCCTTCGACAGCAATTTTAAAGTGCTCCGGAGTGCCTCATTGCTCTCTTTCCTATTTTCAACGGAATCAAAGACCTATCAGTATCCTTCCCGTCTCAAGAGATTAGGCGTAATGGCCACATGGCTCCTTATCAGACCACTCTGACGCCACGAATTTTTGAAACTTCAGTGAAACTTTATCCCAAACAGAACACTTTTCAGTCCGATCTGGTTTATGAGTGAAAATGATTCTCCCACAGATTATTCCTCTGTTTGTTCGAAATCCCCATCTCGATTGAGCTTTGTCAGATACTTGCGAATTAATTCGGACAATAGTCTACGACGGACAATTCGCTTTCAAAACTGCATTGGACAAGTGAGACGATTATCTTTCCAAATAGTGAAACTCATACGGTTACGAACACCGCAGTCAATCATTGCCGAATTTGTCTTCCAGTATGTTCTCATATTTGTTTGCTGTTCACTTGCAATCTTTTCTGGTCTTCTGACACAGGATATGAATATAATCGAATTGTTGTCTGGTAATTACCAGTCATGTTTCATCCGTACACATTGATACCCTCTTGAGTGAACTCGTCGATCAGCACTTTGACTCTTGTTTAGCCCTAGACTACGTGGCATTCCAGGATCATAGTCATCCTTTGCACAGCGACTCATTGTATACGGTTGTCGTCCTGTAATTGAGTTGCTTGCAAATAAACGAACCCGAAGACCCAAGGCGGAGAAAGCAGGTCCGCTTTACTACGCGAACTAAAGGACAGACGGTCAAACAATAACAATAACATACCTCGAACTGCGGGCAAAAGGAACACAAAATTAAAACCGTCAACAAAGGCTTAAAGACGCCCAGGCAACAATATACGGGGAAAACTGGAGACGGCAATGCACGAGCGAGTCAAGTGATCTACAAAGAAGGTCCTTACTTATGAGTGATATTGTGACCAGTCAGTTGTCGCAGGAGCAGTAACGGTCCGAGGGGGACACTCACACAAGCGTGGAGAACAGCAAAGGAAAAAGCCTGGTTATGAGGAAATGCATAAAGGTAGTCGGATGGCCAAGTTCAGACAATCACACGTATAAGGCAGACAAAGGGTGGAACATAATGACATCCAAACATTTGGAGCCTTGTTAACTTACCCAGGTAATTATGACGTAATAACAGAACTGGCCATGGATACCAATGGGTCCGACAGTACCGGAGAAAAGGGTAAGGCTACACAAAGGATAAAATCGAACAGATAAGATGATCAATTAAACAAATGACAACTAACGTCAATCGACACCTGTCACAGAAACAAGGCTAAAAGTGTGTGGGGCAAAGCGACTGAACCAGCAAATTATCACGCGGGTGTGGAAATGAGCCGTGGTGGTCGCTTGGAAACTGGTGATGAAAGGGCATGAAAAGCAAGCGAACTGTTTGGTGAACGCAAGATAAAATCATGATACAAAGCATGGGATCTGAACTAAATCAGTTTAACGGAGTATCTTAATGTGGCAAGCTGAATTTCCAAGTCCAATTTCAAAAAATCTTTACACTCATCCCTTTGTCATTCCCATTCTCCAATCCGTTCTGTATTCCTTTACTTCCGTATTTGGAATGAATCAGTGGGAAAATTTGCCCATACCCTATCTGGTTCGGGTCTTGACCAATGAGAGGAGAATAAAATTTGATTTGATTACAAAAATATTCATAGCTAACCAATTCCTCTTTTATTCTCTCACTTATTGGAACACTTCAATTAGAAATGACTTTCGATTTTTCTTTCCCCTCTCTTCGCCATTTATGGGGAGTTTGCTTGCCTTTCTTGTTTGCGTTTTTTCTAATGAAATATGGGCAGATCATTCCACATGAATAAAAATGTCCCAGTGCATTATGTACGTCTGTGTGTGTACTTCTGTGTGTTGATGACAGTGTGTGTGTGTGTGTGTGTGTCCGTGTGTGTGATCAGGGACCAAAGTGGAATGCATTCCAGTAGTGTCCAGACAAGTCAGCACACAGGGATGTGACCGGGGTTGACAAATTATTGCTGTTCTGTATGGTGATCAAAGGATAGGCTGCTGTTTACCGGCTATGTATGCACGTGTAACCTGGAGTAGATAATCCATTCCAAACAGGTTTCGTAATCTAGATCTGGCAGGACTTATCCACTTACATATCCCCGATCTCTGGGTGCGAAATCAAAAATAATCCGCTCGAGCATTTTATATAGATTCCTACATCACATTTCGTTCAATAGCAAACCTCAGACTAACCAGTTTGTAAATGAAACCGAAAGAATTTTGGTGGGAACAGCAATTCCCCTCTTGATCTACCGGGTACTTTTAAGAAACTCAAGAGTACCTTCACTTTTGTGTTCCTAATTGATGAAATTATTGTATGTGCAATGAGTTAAATTAGGGTTTACTTCATTATAGTCACGCGATTATGGAAAATATCTTGTCAAAAATGCTCACTTCACTTTTCGTTGTTTTACAATGATTACATTTTTGATAGGTTCTGTTTTTCAAAGTGGACTTAAGTGCTACCGCCAATCTTATTGGTTCTACTCCACGGATTCGACTATATGTCATTTGAAGGAGTTTAGAGAAATGGATCGGAACCGAGTTCAGTTCGAAGTGTATCACCAAGACCGATGCGCCATGTGACATGTTCTGTGTAACCATTTCATATTTCATAACAAAACTGTCAGATATCTAGAAAGTTAGTCAACGTTTCGGTTACCGCGAATAAACTTTTCAAAACTAGTTCATAACAGAAGAGTTATCCACAACCAAAAGGTCGATTGACTATCAGCTTCTCTGGCAAAGCCGTATTAACAGGTGTCAAAGGCTTACATACAGGTCCACAGAACAGCTACCTATCTCTTGCGATCAACAAGTTTAAGTAGATAATGAGCCTTTTATGAGCTTTGTACGCACGCGTTTATCAGAATGTAAGGTGCTGGCAATTTTGTGTGGTGCTAATCTCTGAATTTTAGTAAAACTTGTATAATGCAGGCACTTCGCCTAAGGGACCGTAATTTACCTGAGGAATGGAGATTTAAACACTCAGTTCCCAAGAAGACTTCTACTTGTGTTCAGTCACTCCGGTCACCATAAACTTGCACCGACGTCTGCCCACAAATGAGGTGCCAATACCAACATGATTGAATGATCTCAGTAGAATTTGTCAAATCTGATTGGAAAACCATTTTGATTCTGAAATAGATGGGTTTTTCTCATTACAAAACACAAAGTATGTCATTCCTAACCACAAACTGTGCACAGTCCTTACCATACCCAAGATTTTAATAACGAGGTTGAGGTCATTCTTGAATGTATACTGTTGTCTTACTTCAGCTTCTTTGGCATACTGAACAGAACGTTATCAAAGCCATCTTGTTTCTCGAGGTTTGCTCATTTGACAGATTTACTTAAATTCTCCATCACACTTGGAACAAACTTTGAGTTTTTCTTCGGCGTTCGACATCAAAATGTCCCGAGGAAATTGGGAGTGAGGCCTATGTCATAACTTTCCACGTTCTACAGAGGCTCCATATTGTCTACTGGGCGATTCAGTTTGGAATGTGCATGAACAATTCGCCATTGGAAGACTGTTTTCCCTTACACTTGTTAGAAATATTCATCTCCAGTGCGTTTCCATCGAGTACTGAAAGTGACCTGAACGCGACATGAAGGACCGTGAGTCAAGCACTGGCTGAATTTAACCCTCTGCTTCAAGCTGGCATTACATAACATGGATACCGTGTGTCACTGACTTTAGACGTTGACAGCACTTTATCCACATAAAGACCGACTCCCATAAAGGATATTTCCTCTTTTGGGACCCTAAGTTATGACAAACAGCCTAATGAACATAACTATAGGGTATATCGCGTTACATCATATTATATTACGTCCCATGATCATTTTTGAAATGCTGATCAGCACTCTTCGCGTTTTCTGAGATTGAGTTTATTATGTTTTATGAGGCAAACTGCACTGATCTAAACATTCATTCCTATAGCAGTAGCCCACTTCCTCTGGGGATCGGTGCTCCTCAATAAATCCTATTGGAGGACAGAATTACGCATGCTGTCTTTTATGTTATGGTGACTAGAATCTGTTGGAATGGAATTTTGCGTTTCACTAGCAGTTAATGAGATCTACACAGCAGTCTCGTTTGTACGTCGGCTATGTGATTGAATCCTGGTCCGCTGATGACGCGCTTCTGAGAAGCTCACTTTATTCATCAGTAGATACTACTTACATCTGCCATCACAACTCGCGACCGCAGTGTCGTCGTGTTTAACGTTGGATGCTACTAACCCACTTAGAAATATCAGTAAATCATAGTCGTGATTCAACAGTGGAATATTCTACGCTGCATACGTCAGATGTCAAATACAATTGGTGGACGCATAGACACGGAGTAAAAAAGAGCTCTTGTATTCCACTGATATTTTCTCCATTACTTCTTACAAACAACGCCTCAATCATTTTCCTGTTGAAACAGAAATGAAATATTCCAAGCCGTCCCATGCGCTAAAGAGCCTTAACAGATTCGCTAGGCTCAGTACAAAGCTGGATGTGGCACAATGCGAACTGGAATGTATTGATAATTGCGTAACAAAACGATGCTATCCGAACTCGATGTGGAAATCACTGCGACGATATCACGTGAGACCTACGGACACCACTCTCAAGAGGCTGGACTTAAATGGAAGAGAAACAATCGCGCTGAAGATGTTTGCCCCCGAACATCATAAATCCCGTGACTACGAATCATTGAATATTTTATCTGCAGTTGAAGGAAGAAACCTACAGGACTATCTTGAAGTAATCGTGCAAAGCAGGTCAAATCAACACAGAAACGCCTAAATACTCACAAGGGGTAGCAACGAAAACATATGACTATTCCAACGAATCTAAAAAGGTACGTGAGAAGCTTGATGTCCATTAATTAAAACCGAGTTAAGCTTGAGGCTGTACCACCTAGACAGAGATTTTGCTGCCCAGGTAAATGGGTCCTGCAGCTCGATATAGAACTTCCGATGAAGAGACTGTTCAGTCAGCTAGCTGACCTGATACCAACAAGAGAGACAGAATTGGATCAATTGAAGTCAACACTGATCAAATGTAGTTGCCAATACATTACCACAACAGAATCCAGCAGAAACAGACCGAAAAAGAAAAATTCTGGGAGCGATTAGGAAACAGCCAGATAACAAATACCTTCACATGACATGCCATAAACAAGGGTCACGAATGCTCCTCAGGACAAGAAAGACTATCGTGTGAAAATGATAGAACTACCGAGTGAAAATTGAGTTCACCGAAACTAAAGAAAAAGACAAAACTACCTCCATTGAAAGGCACATATCCACCATGCTTTGAAAGCTAAGGAAGAAAGATCTGTTAGACGCAACTACATTTGAGTGTATAAGACCCAAAGGCCATATGGCCTACCGAAAACACACAAAACAGGTGTACCAATGTGACCTATACTTGACATGTCGAGTTCACCATACCACAACATAGAAAGATGGCTTACAGAACTCTCGGAACCGATCAGAACGAAAATGTCACCATATAGCCTTCGCGACACATTCCAATTCGTCGATGTGATCAAGGATGTGAATGCCAAATCACAGAAAATGCTTTCCCTCGACGTATCCCTGTTATTCACAAAATGTACCTCTGGCCGAAACCGTAGATGATGTTTGTGTTTACTTATCAACAGAAGACATCAACATAGGTATACCAGTCGATATATGCAAGGAGCTCCCAAAACTGTGCACTACAAATGTACAGATTCAATTTGAAGGAAACATCTGTAGACAGAAAGATGGCATAGCAATAGAATCCCCATTTGGTCCTCTTTGTTCGGGGATATATTTCTGTCGAAGATCGAAAATCACACGATGAGTCAAGTCATCACCAGTTTACCTATCTACAAGAGGTACGTAGACAACATTTTCTGTCTAATTCCCTCCAACCGTACCGCACAAGAGCTACTACGAAATTTCAATGAAGTATATCTTGTATTTACGATTTACGCTAGAAATGGAACAGGACGGTGGGCTTCCATTCCTCGACGTGCTCCTACGACGAACAGCAAACGGATCAGTGGAACGCAATATTTATCACAAACCAACGTGGGTAGGGCAATACACTCATTTCGAAAGCTTCGTTCCCATGCAGCCTAAATGCAACTTAGTGCGTCGTTCGACCTACAGCAATAAAACGTCCTCACGGTTTTCAATGGTGAGTTGAGTGTTCACAATGCATGAAAAATAACATGACATGCTACTTTTGGTGTTCTTAGTCATGCTATCTTATACCCACTACATTCCTTCAAATTAAAACACATTGGTAACTCTCCCAGTAGAGTTTATTTTGTGTTGGACGAGGTAATTATCAATTCGCCTAATTTATTCACCCTAAATTGAAAGCACATTTTCCTGTAAGCAATTAGAGCTCACCTCTTCTGAGGCCGAAGATTTGTTCATCAAATGTGCTCCAGGAGCCAACTTACTAAGGCGCTGGCATCTATCAACAATTCACTCGGAGAAAATGGACACCCAGATAACTCTCTCAGACAATACATGAACGCAGATCCTCGACCAAGATACCCGAACATCCCAAAAAAGATCGTATTTACTCGAATACAATTCAAAGGGGATAGGGCTGCGAAAACACTGACCGGTCGGTTATCTAATGGTGATGACGAATGCATTGTACGCAGCGAAGGTGCAAATGCGTTCAACACACGTCTATCGTACCATGTCCTATTCTCCGTTCCTCCTCACGAGTGGAAAAAACCACGTGGAGATCAACAGATGACTTGGCAGTGAGAAATAAGAAAATGTACAGCAAACTTAGGAAAAGTAGGTGCTTCATGTCTTCGTGGTTGGGACCCAAAAGATCCATCTACCAGTTGGCTGGAAACACTGAAGTATATGGCAGTGAACCGCGAACAGTGGCGATCGTGTTGTCACTTTCTATCGAATCAGAATGATTGATCGATGTGAGTTTGAACAGTTAGATTGTGTATTCCGTGTGTTGGCTACTAGGACATTCTTTCCTTTTCCGACCCCTGTAGGCCCACTCCCTGTCCATTTTGTATATTCATACTTTCTAATTCAACGTGCAACATGGTGAGAAAGGCAGTGTTCAGTGGGGCTTGCCCTACTGTTTAACGCTGTACGACGATGATGATGATGGTGTTCATAACTAAACCTTGCTTACAACTGAAAATCAAAGATAGACTGCCTGATTAATCCGCCTCATACTGTGTATACCTACTCTTGGTCCTGTCGAGCGAAATACGTCAGAAGAACAACCAGGCGCCTGTCCGATAGAGTTCAAGAACACTGTCCACACACTGTCCTAAGGGATCAATAAGACAGTAACCAGCGCAATACTGGCCCATGCAATCGATACGGGTAACACACTAACCCGAGATGGACCATTTAGCGTTATCTACCGTGTGTCGGCAAACCGCTCTAAAGGGGTCAGACAACAAATCCTCTCTACAGCTGAGGCGATCGCAATCAGGTTACATAGGCCAATCCTGTACTCGCAAAAACTGTTTGTCAAGACACTACAGCTCCCGTGGCCGAAGGTCAACGTGATGGTGGGATAAACACACAAGACTGGTGAAATTGGTGGTTAGTACGCCCACGCGAATGCAACGGAAACGGATTTGACATTCGGTTTTGTGCTTTTTACGTTAATACTGTGATCCATATTTTTGAGCAACGGTAAAACTTTGCATGTGTACTGTACTGGCCTGAGGAGAAGCATCAAAAAGACAGATCTGTGTTCGCCACGTTACGTTTTTTAAATTCAAACTATGGGAATATTTCACCAACTGATATAGATAACAGAAATTTGATCAAGCAGGAAAATAAAACTATAAGCAGCCTTTTCAGTTCTTCTATCTCTTTTGTTTCCCTAGGATTTGTGATTCCATGAAGGATTCATATACTCCGATTTGTGTTCATTTCAATATGTTTTGCTTGAATTTATTTATGTGGGACTGTCTAGTTGCATCTATCTCCTCCATCCCTCATCTACTATGGTGGCTTGTCTTTTTCCATGCATCGCGGATCTCGTCAGGCAGTTTGATAATCCGACGGCTACAAGCAAACACTCTGGGTGTATTGTAATGTATAAGCCTGAACCGATCACCTTTCTGGGATACACGAATCGGACAGTACCACCACAACCACTGAAAACACTTTGGTGATAGATAGCAGTCAGCTGTCACTGGACTCGTTACCACGCCTGATCGGTTGGAAGTTTGTGGGGTTACCCAGTTCAGGTTTCCGTGTCATGATTATCCTCGATATTTTAGCGAGTATTTTAGACCGTGAGGTTTGCCTCTTCTACTACACCCATATACAAGCGTTCGTCTGTAAAAATTCTGTGCACATGTGCGTACAAAGAACGAGTACCATTATGCACTCATTCGACTGAAGGCGGCCGTGAGCATGTACTGAATTCTTACCCAGCTGAAGAATCAAACAGTCTCTCTTTTATCTCTATTATCTTGCATGCCGAAAAAAATAAAAAATGACGCAGTAAAACTGAGATCTCGCTTGGGCAACCGAAGTAGCGTCAGCCTGTTGAACAACTGTTATTCCAATGTGCGCACTACTCCCCCAGGTGTGCGTGGGAAAGGCTTGTGTTTTACCACATTAGGTCTTATAGATAATTATTTTTCTCTGGTAAACTTTAACCGAACACTTTGATGGATGGAACAGAAAAAGCGAATCGGAGGATAAATGATGCTCACTGTTTACGGTTATTCTATCCAATCATTTGTTCCTACCAGTAAGACGAGAGACGGCATTTCATACCCCGACGGTTCAACATTACCGCACCTCGTGTTCTATCTACCCTGACTTCGGTTCAAAAGCCGAGCAGTTCCTATCTCGTAGTTGTTCTCATAAAGTGCATAGAAAGTTATCTCCACATCGAAAGAATCAAAATAAATTCGCAAGAGATCATCTGATCAGGCAAAGACCCTTTTTTGACTTAAACTGTTACGGGATCGCATGCTCATACTGCTTGCTATGAAGCACTTTCGTTGTATATGGGTGCAGTAGAAGAGGAACACCCCACGGTCTAAAATACTCGCTAAAATATCGAGGATAATCGTGACACGGAAACCTGAACTGGGTAACCCCACAAACTTCCAACCGATCAGGCATGGTAACGAGTCCAGTGACAGCTGACTGCTATCTATCACCAAAGTGTTTTCAGTGGTTGTGGTGGTACTGTCCGATTCGTGTATCCCAGAAAGGTGATCGGTTCAGGCTTATACATTACAATACACCCAGAGTGTTTGCTTGTAGCCGTCGGATTATCAAACTGCCTGACGAGATCCGCGATGCATGGAAAAAGACAAGCCACCATAGTAGATGAGGGATGGAGGAGATAGATGCAACTAGACAGTCCCACATAAATAAATTCAAGCAAAACATATTGAAATGAACACAAATCGGAGTATATGAATCCTTCATGGAATCACAAATCCTAGGGAAACAAAAGAGATAGAAGAACTGAAAAGGCTGCTTATAGTTTTATTTTCCTGCTTGATCAAATTTCTGTTATCTATATCAGTTGGTGAAATATTCCCATAGTTTGAATTTAAAAAACGTAACGTGGCGAACACAGATCTGTCTTTTTGATGCTTCTCCTCAGGCCAGTACAGTACACATGCAAAGTTTTACCGTTGCTCAAAAATATGGATCACAGTATTAACGTAAAAAGCACAAAACCGAATGTCAAATCCGTTTCCGTTGCATTCGCGTGGGCGTACTAACCACCAATTTCACCAGTCTTGTGTGTTTATCCCACCATCACGTTGACCTTCGGCCACGGGAGCTGTAGTGTCTTGACAAACAGTTTTTGCGAGTACAGGATTGGCCTATGTAACCTGATTGCGATCGCCTCAGCTGTAGAGAGGATTTGTTGTCTGACCCCTTTAGAGCGGTTTGCCGACACACGGTAGATAACGCTAAATGGTCCATCTCGGGTTAGTGTGTTACCCGTATCGATTGCATGGGCCAGTATTGCGCTGGTTACTGTCTTATTGATCCCTTAGGACAGTGTGTGGACAGTGTTCTTGAACTCTATCGGACAGGCGCCTGGTTGTTCTTCTGACGTATTTCGCTCGACAGGACCAAGAGTAGGTATACACAGTATGAGGCGGATTAATCAGGCAGTCTATCTTTGATTTTCAGTTGTAAGCAAGGTTTAGTTATGAACACCATCATCATCATCGTCGTACAGCGTTAAACAGTAGGGCAAGCCCCACTGAACACTGCCTCTCTTATCATGTTGCACGTTGAATTAGAAAGTATGAATATACAAAATGGGCAGGGAGTGGACCTACAGGGGTCGGATAAGGAAAGAATGTCCTAGTAGCCAACACACGGAATACACAATCTAACTGTACAAACTCACATCGATCAATCATTCTGATTCAATAGAAAGTGACAACACGATCGCCACTGTTCGCGGTTCACTGCCATATACTTCAGTGTTTCCAGCCAACTGGTAGATGGATCTTTTGGGTCCCAACCACGAAGACATGAAGCACCTACTTTTCCTAAGTTTGCTGTACATTTTCTTATTTCTCACTGCCAAGTCATCTGTTGATCTCCACGTGGTTTTTTCCACTCGTGAGGAGGAACGGAGAATAGGACATGGTACGATAGACGTGTGTTGAACGCATTTGCACCTTCGCTGCGTACAATGCATTCGTCATCACCATTAGATAACCGACCGGTCAGTGTTTTCGCAGCCCTATCCCCTTTGAATTGTATTCGAGTAAATACGATCTTTTTTGGGATGTTCGGGTATCTTGGTCGAGGATCTGCGTTCATGTATTGTCTGAGAGAGTTATCTGGGTGTCCATTTTCTCCGAGTGAATTTTTGATAGATCCCAACGCCTTCGTAAGTTGGCTACTGGAGCACATTCGGTGAACAAATCTTCGGCCTCAGAAGAGGTGAGCTCTAATTGCTTACAGGAAAATGTGCTTTCAATTTAGGGTGAATAAATTAGGTGAATTGATAATTACGTCGTCCAACACAAAATAAACTCTATTGGGAGAGTTACCAATGTGTTTTAATTTGAAGGAATGTAGTGGGTATAAGATAGCATGACTAAGAACACCAAAAGTAGCATGTCATGTTATTTTTCATGCATTGTGAACACTCAACTCACCATTGAAAACCGTGAGGACGTTTTATTGCTGTAGGTCGAACGACGCACTAAGTTGCATTTAGGCTGCATGGGAACGAAGCTTTCGAAATGAGTGTATTGCCCTACCCACGTTGGTTTGTGATAAATATTGCGTTCCACTGATCCGTTTGCTGTTCGTCGTAGGAGCACGTCGAGGAATGGAAGCCCACCGTCCTGTTCCATTTCTAGCGTAAATCGTAAATACAAGATATACTTCATTGAAATTTCGTAGTAGCTCTTGTGCGGTACGGTTGGAGGGAATTAGACAGAAAATGTTGTCTACGTACCTCTTGTAGATAGGTAAACTGGTGATGACTTGACTCATCGTGTGATTTTCGATCTTCGACAGAAATATATCCCCGAACAAAGAGGACCAAATGGGGATTCTATTGCTATGCCATCTTTCTGTCTACAGATGTTTCCTTCAAATTGAATCTGTACATTTGTAGTGCACAGTTTTGGGAGCTCCTTGCATATATCGACTGGTATACCTATGTTGATGTCTTCTGTTGATAAGTAAACACAAACATCATCTACGGTTTCGGCCAGAAGTACATTTTGTGAATAACAAGGATACGTCGAGGGAAAGCATTTTCTGTGATTTGGTATTCACATCCCTGATCACATCGACGAATTGGAATGTGTCGCGAAGGCTATATGGTGACATTTTCGTTCTGATCGGTTCCGAGAGTTCTGTAAGCCATCTTTCTATGTTGTGGTATGGTGAACTCGACATGTCAAGTATAGGTCACATTGGTATGCCTGTTTTGTGTGTTTTCGGTAGACCATATGGCCTGTGGGTCTTATACACTCAAATGTAGTTGCGTCTAACAGACCTTTCTGCCTTAGCTTTCAAAGCATGGTGGATATGTGCCTTTCAATGGAGATAGTTTTGTCTTTTTCTTTAGTATCGATGGATTTAGTTGATTCGCCCTTTCGATGTGTGTGAACACACCCAAACATCTTGTTGTACTTCAACAACAGCACAACATTTGCGCAGCTATTGTGGTTTGTGGGGTGCCGGGGCAGGATTCGAACTGATGATTTAAATTTCGAAATTCGGTAGTGATAACCAACGCAGGTTGTTTCCTGTAATAAATGATGTTCTACAGTCGTATACTGGACCAATTTGTTTTGATTTGGCCCTGTGTATTGTTCCGCTGATCATGAGAACACCTGAGTTTGAATTTCTAACTAGTCAGGCTTGAATGAGTTTAGTTATATGAATATTGCTGTAAATAACACTTTTTGGTTTCGTTTGCTCTTTCGCATTTATGACCGGTAGTTTTTCAGAGATTTTTCGTGTAATACTGCCGCTGAGGAAACAGAGTGGTATAATCGATTCGCGGTATATTCAGAAAGATATGAGAACATCTAATGGTTATTTTCTGTTCAATTTCATAACTTAAAAAACCCGAAGAACAAATCTCAGAGTGGCCAGATACGGAAATTCACTGAATTTGTAGATGGTAAGCCCAGTCTGCCACAACGTTTCACCATTCATCTCAGTGCTGATGGTCTGACCATTTTTTCTTCATTTCTGAGGCTTTTTGTCTGTTCTCTCATAATGCGCCTTGGCAACTCGGTGTTCGTCGACATCCGTCGATACAGACAGGATGCATGCTGGTCATAACGCTGAGAGAAACAAAACTATGATTGCTTGCCCTACAAGTAATTTGCTTCCCAGCAATTCTGGCATACCGTCTTAATTCTGTTAGGTTAGGCCAACTGGGTGGTAGAAGGGAGGTGGGAGATTCATGCTCTTTCGTCACACATTACCAGTCATCGCGGAGAGCGGTGAACACAGGGATTTAAAATACACAGAATAGCTGACTCGCTCTATCATGCGTCATTGGTCAGTCCGCTGCTACTTCTTCATCGATCAGCGGATTATTCAGACCGTCGATACTAGCTGACCAGTATTGCTACTATTGTAGGCGAAGCGGTTCCAACAGAAATGTATTCATCAGATGTGTGGGTGTGTTCACACACATCGAATTTTGTCAGACTTTGTGCCGACAGGAAAATGTGTTCCGTTCCGCACTTCTCCCTGCCCATCCTCTTCCTTTTTCGCTACCGCCCCCCCCCCCCCTCCCCCACCAGTTAGCATCTTTCCGAACCCACTCACTCCACCCCTATCGTGAGAGGCACGTGTCAGATAGTTCGGTAATGTATCAGTTGGTCTACCAAATAACCCTCCAGGTTTGGAAATTTTGGACTAGGAATCATTTCGATGGCCCCGTTCGCCATTAGACAGAGAGTCGACAGTTTTCATTCATAAACGGAGTAGAACGGTTGGTCGTATTCTGTCGACATCACAACGGCAATTACAAAACGAGTTACTGGATGGGCGTGTACGAAATCAGCGTGACACATCATATGCATTTGTGAACCCCATTCATGAACAGATTGACGGCTATTACATGTGCTTAGTTTTGAGGCTTGCAAATCTTGTGCAAACTATACGATTGTGATTAGCACTCCTGTTCCGTCGTGTTTCTTCCATTTTTCTACCACCATTTTCCTAACATCCAAACCAGTTCATCCATCAGAAAATCAGCAAAATAAGTCAGCCGGAACAGGCATGCAAAGCCCAATCTTTAGTTCTCCTCTCAAACGCATTGTCTTGTGAGAAACCATTTAAAAACACCTAAATAGGACTAACAAAGTCACCCTCAATACCGAGAGGCTAAGGGGCCAATTCGTAGGCACATATACAACAGTCAAGCCAACCATTTCATCGACATTTCGACCATCTAGATGTGTTTATAATGCACTCTGTGAAACTGTATCACCGGCTTCGCCTGAGTCAAAGGGGATCTTGAATTATCTGAATTGTATCACTCAGAGAATTGGAAGATCATAACCATCGCATAGATCTTACTCAATCTTTTAAGGCCCAAGTGCCACCAAATCAACTGAAACAGGTCCGAGCGCGTATACTAACTGCCGTCAAAGCCATTGGAATAAGACGTTTGACTACTGAAATGTGTGCTCTAAGATGACATGGGCATGCCTTCCGTCTATCGTGGTCTACAATAACGCCAACATTAACCAACACACAAAGTACCAAGAAATCGAATGTTCTTAAGAGAATCAGCTGACCTCGGAATCATAATTATCCAGCTACACTTCACTTCTGAAAGGCATCATATTCGTCCGTACTGAAAACCTGCGCGCGAACACGCGAAATACATCTGAGCTGACCGTCATTAAAAACTGGTCTTGCGTCATTCTTGAGAACAATTTTCCCCCTAAACCTATTTTTTTTCTTCCCTTAGTGAATAGGCTTGCCATAAATTGAGGAATTCAATATATTTTAAACAAATAAAGGAACCTGTCATCTTCTACTTCTCACTATAACATGAATAGCTAAGGCACGCAGTTTGACAGAGGAGAGTCCTCGGTGTGAATGAACTTTTGATTGTTTTTATGTAATCAGAAACCTAACGGTCGTGCTTCAGGAGCTTTTTGAAGAGATTACTGAATTTAACCAGAGGAAATTGGCTCGTGAGGACTGGAGAAGCTTGCTCAAGGGTTGGTTTGAATTTTATCACTACAGTTTACGTTTTTGTAGCCCATATTAGACCGAAATTTCCCTTCGTACAATGCAGCACACGTGCTGCATAATGATTAAATATGGACTGATGGGAAAACGGGGGAGAATGACATTTTCTTGTAATACATCATAAATAGTACAAACATACTGTTTCAAGAGTCAAAAATGGAAATAAAACGGTCAAATCCAATTGTGGTACTCAGCAGTCTAACCAAAAGAAGGACATGAGTGACGCTAACTAAAAGACAGTCGTTGATGATTCAGCAGAGGTAGAAATTATCATTTGCTTCATGGCTGGGGTTACACGAAATTACTTCTGGTAACCCCTACATTATTTGTTTTTACTGTCATTGAACGACTTACCATACAAGTTTAGCTTTTCGCAGATAATTGCAAATCTGTGAGAGGACTATTAGTCAGCTTCGCCAAAATCGACTACCTAACAAACTGTTTTTCTGAATTGTAACGCTAAACTGAAGACCGGATTCTTTAGCAGGTCTATCTTCGAGTTACCAAGTGACTTTAAACCGTACAGCTAACCGAATGGGAATAATTCAGTTGGCCGTAACTCTATGGCTTACCTAGTAGAGCATCTACCCCGTAAGCGGAATAAAGCCGGTTTGACTGCGGCTCACGCTGTTGAACTGCTCGATGAGAAAAAGGGCAAGTGGGTTTTTCATTGTCAGAGTTATGTTTGTTCTGAAAACAGCAATGGGATTCGGTTTAAAAAGCGGCGGTTTTCCTAATACAGTTTTCATGCAATACTAAAGCTTCTGCTGCCACCGTTACCATAACAAAGAAAGAGACGGATAAGGCACAATTGCATTTCACTAATCAGATAAATCAAATTGGTAAAATATGTAAAAACCGTTTATATAGCTCTTTTTCCAGACCACACTGAAGCGACGACGATCCACCGACTGCCTGAGTATTTTGGTTTCGTTCTGACTAAGTGCTCGCGGTCGTTGGATTGATTCTTTTGCACACCATTTTTGTTCCATTTGTCCGATTGCTCCACTTGGCGGCTTCATCGATCGGTTGTTCTCACACGGTCTGTCTTACTGATTGTCTACGATCTCACTGAGTTTCATCTACAATTCCACGTCTCTGTTTCGTTTTCCATGTGATGCTTCTCACATATTAATTGCGCGTTTTTTGGTCTGAATTAGAAAATGCAAGTGACTTTTCCGTTACCCCCTTGTGCAAACAATAGATTCTACGAATGCAACTTCATTCAGGTTCTTCCAGACCCACGGATGAACATCTTGGGTGGACAAAAAAAAACAGGGAACCCTTAAACTCCATGAAGTTGTCAGCCTGGGTGCATAGCCACGTGTACAAAATTTGCTTCCAGGGCAGTTCCTGCACGTCAGTCGGACAAGGTTCGTTCACTGGGTACAAACATTTTTCCGGCTACTAGATAGACACACGCACATACTGTTTATAATGATATTGCCCTCTTGCAAGTCAGATCACATTGAATCAATCGATTTCAAAATACTGTCTCGTTTACTCATTGATGTCACCGTTGTATCATGTTCCGAAGCACAAGCACCGAGATTCTAATGCAAGCCCACACATTTGCATACATTAGTGAGCGTAAACACTGCCAATGTCAGTGGTAATAATAGTCTCGTCGGGAGGGTTTTCGACATTCGCAGTTCAAATGGCCCTCTCAGAATGGGTTGTTTTAAACAACTCCTAGTGGTGCGCTGAAGAATGATAGATGTTTCAGGGAGAATAGATGATAATGTGGTGCTCGCGTGTACACTGTCCTGCTGGTCGAGTTGAACAATTCTGATCGGACACAAACAGGCAATGTGATACGTACAAACACGAAAACACTCATGTTCATACACACACGCAAACAAACAAACAAAAAAATACGCATACACACTCACACGCACATGCAAAGCTATAAGGCGTGCTTTGGGGGCAGTTGATTGCGAATAGCCAGTGAGTTTTGAATGGCGCCACTTTTAGCCCATTCATTCAAACAATTTGCTCGGGACAACCCACGAGAGTGGAATCTCTCATGTAGCAACCTCGAAATCCTCTCGTGTGTGGTCACATTTTGCTCTGTCTATCAAGTTGAATCGATTTGGGACACTATTCCCAACATTAGAGAGAAAAGTGTGCGTGGTCGTCGATACAGTTGAACACGTTTTTACGAACACTGAAATAGAGCGAACGCCAGTTACACCGTTATCGGAAATCGCAATCCATTCCACGGTAACATATTTTGCCGCCGCTGGGTACGACGGCTTACCTTATTTACTTTCAATTGTTTTGGTTAGTTATCCAGAAGATTTTTTGATCAATCACAGTAACAAGCACAAGCCATGTGTATTTAGTCTTGTTACCAACGCATTCAGTATAATCGGAAATTCTGTGGTGTGCCTTCACTCAGGTCCTTCAAGACCACTGAGTGCTTCTTTTCACTTAAGTCTCATATTCAGTCGTTTTAGATATCTTGCTGTGAAAGGATTATTTTCATCCGGATAATGGAATTGTATGACAGGATGATCACAAATCACTAACTAATCGTCCACTTTAAGGAGCAAGCAATTTAAAGTGCTCGCAGAACGATTCTTCAGGGTATATCAAATTGCAACTGGTCACTGAAATTTATCCGTACTTTGACTTGGAGCCATAGCCTGTCAAAAGCTTAATGGTTGACGTCTGGGACTCACTGCTCTAAGTCGGATTGTCTCATCTGAAGGTTCGAATCGCATCACCGCCGATGAGCAGCATTTTGCTGTCGTTCAGATGGTTATTACCGCGTCTGAATTACTGGAGCCCTCTACGGTACTGTTCTCAAGTGTTGGAGTCTTGATTTTCGGTTCTTCCGCACAATTTTGGGAATTCTAGTGGCTAAGAATGCATTCGCTCACTCCACTAAACTCACGAACCAAAGTAATCCCCAGGTAATTATTATTCAACGATTCTGGTGGACTTGTACGTCCGAAATGTATGTGCTGACGTATAGTGTCATTTTTGGCCCTGTCCTTTGTCAACTTTTCCTATCGACTTCAGGGGCAGAAAATGTGGTCTACTTCCTCGTTTTGAAGTTACCGCTGTCTCTAATAATCCATAATGGTGTCTGTCGTCCACTGTTCTGTTAGAATATGGTTCTTCCCATTTGATGTAACCTTGTCATAATGTGATAGATGACTAACACTGGGGCATCCGTGTCATGGCATGCCGTCACGTTTGCTGCATTTTGTATTTGTATGGTAGACCTATGCAGATAGTATGCTGACATTTCAGTCACGCAAAAAGATATGTTACAAAGGGTAAAATGTTTGGTTAAACACCTACAGATAGGAGCCTACTGGGGTGTTTCAGTAAGCAACAGTTAAAGAAAACTAAGGTAGTTATGAAGTTTTGTAAGTAACTCACTTTTTATCTTCTACCTGTGAGTCAAAACCCAAGCAAGATAGGATATGAGGGAGACTTCGTACACTTTTATTCTTTAAGAACGAGCGGATGAACGGGAGTGAAAAAAGAACAAGTTTGTGTGCAGCGGAGGAGTAGTGTCCGGGAACATCTTATGGGCTGGGGTTAAAACAAGACTCTTCGTAACACACACGATAAAAGTGGTACGAAGTTCTGGGTTATGCAACAGTCAGTGTGCTGATAAGCGATCTTAGTCAAGAGACTGTCAATGGGAATAGATGAAGCGTTACTTATGATTACCAAACCACGGCACTGAGCTTTAAGGTCCCGTTTAGAAGGCCGGGAAAAATTACGGGGGTACAGTGAAACAGGTTAGGAACGACGTACCAGAAGACGAACTTGTAAACTACTGACTGCGATGTACAGTGAACTATCCTCTCTCTTAAGAATTTTAGTGAGTGCTAACTGACATTGATAAGGATAAAATGGCCACCTGGAGAAATGGTTTCGTCGATTTCGCCGACCGTTTCAATGGCTCGCATCATTGCGTTGACTTGTCCAATTACGTCATTGTACAACAATCCGAAATTCACACTGTTCTGACAAACTTTGTTTATAGAGCTAGGTCACTTCTTGCAGCTTCGGTCCCTCGGTAGTTTTCTGAAGTTTGAAGAAGAATGATGTCAACTTCATTCCATCCCAAACCACAGCTAAATACCGGGGCTTTTTGAGACGAAAATCACATGTTCATAAAGTTATTAGATGACCAGTTGATGCGATACAATTTTTCAAGATGATTTTATGAAAAACACTGCATTTTTTCAGAGTATTTTCATGTATGAGGAATTTTCCGCTCACCAGAGCTCTTGACGAGTTACTGATGAGGGGAAATAACTTTATAACACTAGGCACGGTTTTCAACTGGGGAACAGTTGTCAGCATTGTTAGAGGAAAAAAATTATTGGCATTAAAATGAAAACCTTGTCTACCAACAGATCAGCAGATCGTGAAAAGCATGCACTTGACTATCCACTTTGAACGTACGATCGAAATGCTTTTAATTACGGTAAAACATTTTGAATGGGAACTACGAAATATAGGCGAGCATTCTGAATAAACTTCAATGACAATGATCCGTGTTAATTTGGGTAACAGAAGGGACAAAATTGCGAAACACGCAACCGAGGCCACTGCTATTCTTTCCCCGTTCCTTCCTCTTTCACTGAAATTTTGCTAATGTTTGACAACGAGAACAACAGCGACAACAACATAGACAGCAACAAAACAAAACAACAACAACAACAATAGACGATGACGCGGAATCATCACCAATCAATTTCTGGACGATATGGGAAGCAACGGCCATTTATTACAGATATGGTTTGGTCATTTTAATTGGAAATCTGTTGATATAGTTTCAAACTTCCCATCAAGACGTAAGTTTGTCTCGGTAGACTGAAAAATAACTCTGACTAAGTTGCTTTCGTCAGTTTGTTACAAATCCATACTCCATTTGAACCAAGCGGAAAAATGGCAGTCACTCAGCTGACTTCCCTCTTTAGACCGTTTTTTTTAATGAAACGAAAAGATGATGAACGACTTCTGTTCAACCGAATTCGCGTCAATTTTGCATAACATTCTCAAAATAATTTCACATTCCACTGCTTCCATAGACTGGGCATTATCAACAAAGCCGCTAACATCCAGCGTTAGAGCATTTCCAAATGGTGGGATTCCCCGGAACCCACAAACGTCTTACTGAATGCATGCTGGCAGGAATCAGATTGAGTGGAGATCCCGCATTATTTTCCAGTTCATGTGTCAAAGGAGAAAACTCACATACCAAACACTCTCTGACCGTGGAATATGCTCTTCTATACAATTTTAAAATTGATTTTCAAATAAATGTCCCATGTTTATAAGCAAACAGAACATTCAGGACCTTATTCTGATTGTCGGGATCCCGAATAATACAAAGTATTCTCAGTGAGAAGCGTCACAGCTGTTCCTCAACGAGTTATGGTTAACAATCATGAATACGTTGCTTATACGACAAGGTGACTTGTGATTAAGCTTAGATTTTGTCACGCAAATTGATTTTATAAGTAGCCAATATCTAAATTGTCACTAACCGAAACAAATCCTTTTTATAACAGATACCAAAAAGAATGTGGTATGTGAGACTAGATGGTTGCAGTTCTATAATGAACGGAATCGAAAAATCATGGCTAAATAGGTGTGAGGTTTGGAACGTAACGTCTTGCACTTTCGGAAGAACTGGATTCTGGTGTAGTACGGTCTGCAGTAAACTGTTTCAATCTCCTGTTTGACAAAAATGTCGAGCATCAGATGAACCCTTTGTCAATACAGCACGTTTTCTTTTCGTGGTTTCCAGTCCGCCCGGTTAATTCCCCAAATGATAATTTGTTCAAAATCTCCCCGAACAATTCAAGTCGTTCACATCATCCCCACGAGCAATTCCCAGTGGGAGTAGGATCGATCAAATCTGTTTGACGGAGCCAATAAATTGCTGATTAATGAGCAGTTCAGCGAAGAAGAACCTGTCTTCCATTTGGGATGCTGTAGTTCCGTAAGACTCACAACAAATTTCGGACACCAGGAATTGTATAATATCATTTAATTTTGACCTAGTGAAAGTTGAAAGTGGAGAAGTTGTGATTGAGAAAATGAACGGAGCATGAGGACTCTTCACAGCTTCAACCGAACGGATTAGGAGGATATGCTCCACCGCGTCAATAAAACTTGGTGTTCTAGGTCATTTAGTCTCTTTGTCGTGACACCACAAGATGGTTCGGTCAAATCGATGTTGTCCGATCATCATAAAGCTGTTAACCTAGTTTCAAAACCTTCTGGCAGCTCATTTCAGTTAGAGAACATATAGAACGATGTGAACTAGAGGGCTTACCTGGTGCTGCGCAAACCTCACGTACCACCTATTCAATTTCACTATATATATATATATATATATATATATATATATATATATATATATATATATATATATATATATATATATATATATATATATATATATATATATATATATATATATAGGCTACCTAGTGCGTGACTGAACACGGCCAGTACAAAAACTGAGCATGCTCCATTATTAGTTCAGTTATCGGGCTTAGAGGTGACAGAAAAGAAAGACAGACAAACAGTGACAGTGATCAATGATCCAGACACGCATAGAGGTTAGTGTCAGTGTTCATAGATGACGCGTAACAGCGCAAAGAGACGTCGTTTATCACGTCGCGGCAATACAGGTAGCAAAATCACTTTCGAACACGAGGTTCATTCCCGATCTACCGAACGAACATTGATTCAGTAGACGTTGATATCATGACCCTGCTCTGATATTCAGGAGGGGAGGGGGGAGGTAGTTGAGGGGGAAGAAGAGGGGGAGAAGGAGGGATCCTCCTGAAAATATCGATTTTGTAATATCAGACCGCATTTCGTGGGTGGACCACGAAATGCGGTTCGCTTCCATCAGCTTACAGAAGAAAAAGCAGAGACAAGATTGAAACCCACAAAACCGCCACACGCGCCCATCCCCATGTATTGGTTTGCCTAATGTTATACTAGCTGTTCGTTAAAGCTTATCATCCATCTTTTCACGGTCAACAAATGCATTGGACGATAGTGTTCACTGAAGTCACCTGCGAACATAAACTAGAAGACTGAGATGGAAATGGTATGATGAAACGGTAATTTGGACTTATTTATACGTAGCATTATGACAATATATTTCTTTAAATATTATCTTCCAATTTAGGTAAACGACCCGCGCAGTTTGTATCGTCCAACCATCTGGAGGCAATAAAGTGGATAATAAAATGCGTTTTTATGCCATGAGTTGATTTTGGCAAAAAACCGTGGTTCCCCGAGTATATATGACCAGAGATTCTTTAGATGAATGAAACGGTTATGGATTTGCAATTACGTGATTGATTCGCTGATTGCACACGCTGAATTTTTCCATTTGATGAATAACTTGTGGCACCTTGTACATTTTCACATTCTTCCCTGTCTCCCACTGAATTTTTCACAACGATTTGCCTCTTTATCTAATTATTAGAGACACTTTTTTCAACGCACCCGCAGTGCTTTCCGCGGATCGTTCTCTCTAAGTTGCCTGTGAGCTTCCTGAGATAAACGCATGCGATCCCAAACGCCATCTTTTAGCGCATCTACACCGACGTGGTAGCCCGCACTGAAGTTATTGGGATCCTATTCGAACGACGTACGATGGCTTAACCGAAAATTGTGTTGAACTAAACCTGAGGAGCAACTGCGTGCGTGGCCGGTTTGATATCAGTTTGCTGGAGATTGTTGCAAAACAGTCTGTCACTTTGTGCTGCTCCCATTACACCGTATTTTTGTATGCTAGCATTTGTTAACATGCTCAATTTTCATCTCACATCTCTATCGAGCAGCCACAAACTCTCAAACTGTTCTGTCAGTGAACGTGGAATTCGGATAATTTTTCGAAGAGAACAATATATCAATCAAGTGAGTTTTCTTGTTTCTGCGATTACACAACGGAGGTAATTCGGAATCTAGAAGATTCTGTTGTAGGATTTGTTTGTCCATTTATTACGCATGCGTGTACAAACATAACACCTGATTGTGTTTCAGAGAAATAAAGACCGTCAGCCATTGTTTGAAGCCCCAATAAAGTTGTGCTTCTTACTTTCCCACAGACTTACTTGAGATCAGGATTAGTTCAAGCTCTACTGGCCGCAGCCCCGTTCCAAAAATATTCTACTTTATCGCATGATAGATAAAGGAAGCCAAAAAGTAATGGAAACTTGGATTTAACTGAGGAGCAATATCTGTGACGCACCGTGCGAGACAGAACAACGCAAAGTTGGATTTGTTGCCATGTTGTACTCTTTAAAGGGTGGTCTGATTCAGTGTTTCAAGCCTAACAGTCGAGTTAAACAACCCTTCCCAAGTTCATATCGGTCACGCGTTGTCTATGTTGTCTTTATTTCCATGGTGAGTTTTATTCTCGGGCACAAAACTACGCCCATAATAAATTATCCTGGCTCAGTCTGAACAGAACTACCTGCTCCTTTCGGGTGCAGTTCTTGTCGGCAGTGTGTCCCGTAGAAGCACACTTGCTTTGAAGGAGTTGTAGGTAAGCTCCACTTCCGTGCGAATAGTTCTGCCGATAGAGCCCAATCACCTTTGTGCCGTATTATCGAACGAAATAAAAGCAACCAAAACTGATATCCATATTTCCTATAGTTTATGGAATTCCCTTTCGTTTTAGATCCATGCAAGTTTATGGTTGAAGTTGAACTTGTAATTTTTCATTTTCCTTTTTTTGTTGAATCAAAATCGAAGTTCGCAACCAAGGTAGATATTGCGGCAAATATTCTATCCATTCAATCCCTAATCTCAGTATTGTACAAGTCCAGGCAAAACAATAAACGCTTTTGTGCACCTGATGTAGTTACTCATCCTTACCAAAAATAGAAATATCAGTTGTGTGTGTTTGTGTCTGACAGAAGCAAAAACATTATGATTATTGACTGTCCAATCTGATTTCATAAAACATTGAAATTTTCACTAACCCGGCTATAAATTCATTCAAGTTTATCAGTAAAATGAATCGTTTCCCTCCCGGTACAATTCCGCACGTAATCAAACTATAGTAAAATGACTCCAGATCTAATTTGAGACGAACAGCCCCAAGGTTGTATTTACTAGTCAGGACCAAGTCAGAATGGCATGAAAGCCTTCCGCTAGAGCAAACTAGATAACCCTTGGTTGTCGCTCCTCATCTAACAAGCTCGCGGTTGGGACAGCTAAGAATACACAGAATGATCCTTACGGTCACTCAGGTGGAATTTTATTGAACACTGACTGTTCTCAGTTATTCAGGTTGTCCATCTGTTGACGTCCTGTGGGGAACAAACATAAGTGCCTATTCTGCATATCTTTGTGAATGGTTCATAGCCTCGGCGACAATGATAGCCCTGTTCAAAAGTGCCTAGTGGAGCGCTGATTACTGATAGATAAAAGTTTGTCCTCAATCCATAAGAATTTTTTTGGTCAGAGGGACTTCGTCGTGGCTACAGATGTTTGTCTACCATGTTCATATGTGCTTATACTGTGCCTGCAATGCTATGTCAGTTTCACCCGCAGAGCTTAGTGAAACAGTTCCATTGAAAAACCGCGTGGTCTCGAAAATCCCGACTTCTTCCCGAATTTTTCAACCATAAGGATATCTAACTTCTCTTTTGTTCGACTAAACCCGCTTGAAGTGAGAAACATCACTATTTTCTTCAAATGGTAAATGGTTTTAATAAAATAGCAAAAATGTGGCGATACCAAGAGGTGTTTTTTTTTTCAAACAAAAGTGAAATAGGCCCTTTGAGTGGGAGAGAACGAGAGATGCCGCATCGGCAGGTCTAGTTATTCGGATCAGTGAATATCAGTTGGTTGTCTGCCTTTAATTAAAACGGTCCCCTTACCCAAGTATCATTATCCTGATACTAAGTTCAGAGAGGCTCTGTTAAAGATAAACGGTGCCTATCAATTACTCTCACCTTTTCTAATGGTGACACGGACTGCATTCTGATCTGCAAACAATAAGTGATAATAAAATACTCGTCAATTTATTTTTATTCCATTTTCTGAGAGGTGGGAGCTTCATAAAATTGGAGGCAACTGACTTGATAACGTGGCAAAAGAGAAAGTTATTCACTCACGACAAGTGGCGAAACAGAAATATCACACAATTCTACCTGCTATTTTTACCGGTCAGCCCCAATCCCCTCAAGATGCTAAACGGCTGATGTGAATGAACCGTGCGTTGTAGCCCAAAACGAATCGTAGAGAATAATTGAATGCCCTTTCCCAGAGTGGAATAGAGGCTAGACGAGATGTAATTGTGTTTTAGGCGTTTCATAAAATAATCCTCACATTCAACAAACAATGGTACACCCGAAAAATAGACACAAAAGTTGATTCTTTTCCTTCTGTTAGTGAGCTTTCACAGCCAAAAGCTTTTCCATTCTACGTGGAAATTCTGTTGAAATAAGCCCACGAAATCTGGTTGATGATGTTGAATAGAGTGAGTTGTGCTTTCAAAAGTCACGTTCTTTAGCACCGAAAATAATTCGTTTTTATTCAAGATGATTATTGTGTGCCCGAACGTGAATCATCTTAGGATAACAAGGGGATTAGCTGAGTTTGTTCAAATCATGATAACCGATAGAGTAACATTAGCTCCCCCTCTGAACTATTTCTAGCCTGACAAAAAAACTCGCGTCTGGAAGTCCAGTTAAATTTCTGTTGTTTTCCCCAAATCTTCAGCGTGAAAACATGCTTTCCACACGTACTGACACTTGGAATGTCGACTGCAAAAAAGTCTGACGCCGATTTTTCCAGCTAGCATCGATCCACTGATTTGTTTGTGTGAATCTCCGGTCAAACTTTTGTTCTACTAGCCGCTGTTCAAAGCCTATTCGCTATGAGCGTGTTCCGTACCGTCTGCACATCACGCTAGGCTTTTGTGTGACCTATACAACGATGCCGACAGATTTGTTGGGTGATGATGAATCAAATATGAATTTATTACTGTTTGTGTGAGAAACGATTTGAAGCATCCTACCAAGGGTCGATAATACGAACGACTAGGGCATCGAAAAGGGGTAAAATTAAACCAGTTCATCGGTGTGTTGCGCGTGTGAGATGCCGTCATATTTTTGCTAGAACTTTCCGACTTACAGGTCACGCTTTTGATGACTGTTTGCAAAAAACGAACTGCACTTGAAAAGAACTGACTAATGCCCGGCCTTCTTTTGAAGACCTCAGTGTTTTTGAATACAACTGAGCAACATATCACGTCGACGACGGTGGATTAGGAAATCCAGGAGGTAAAAGGTCACAGAAAAAGAAGGCGTGCATCATTCCACTTGACTAGGAAGGCAACTTAAATCATTTGTGCAATTTAATTAAATTTGACCAGGCACTGTAGGTTGTCATTACAAGCCTTGCCAATAATGAAAATATTGATAGTTGGAGTATGCTGGAGCCGTGCTCTTCCAACGGGGATTGCACGGATTCTTCCTTAAAGACAGAGAAAGAATGAGAACTTCGTGAGCCGGAGCTCAGTGAACGTTTCGACAGCACTCGCACTTGCATCAATTAGCCGATCTATGGCCTACTGCTACAGTTATCCATCAAATATTGAAGCCTGGTCGTCGAGCATTCACTGTTGTCTGAGACAGCAGCAGATACCGAACACTATGATTTTAACATGATGACTCATCACATTAGTTCTGCAATGACGATGAGTGGCCGGAATTCTCACTAATTGTGGTGACCGGTTTTCCCTTGCATATCTGACTCGATTCATGTTTTACAAAACCACAACGTTGTACAGATCGTCAAGGTACCGTATGATCGTTGATTCATAGTGGTTAGTTTTGTAATGTACCGCTGATGACGCTAGTTTCTCTAGTAATTGAGAAACAAATGTGTGCATCAATTCAGTGACTTGGTTCTATCTAGTAATTCCAACAAATCGCCACAGTTTGACTGATTTGCCTTTTTCATTAGTTATTGTTAATAATCAAACACTCCTACCACTGGACTGGAGTATTTATAACATTCTGGATCCCTTGTCTTTATGATTTTATTACCTCGCGTTTCGTGTCTCTAAAACACAAAGTTTTGCTCCAGGCTGTGCTTTAGTTATCCCTGACAAATGTATTGTTGCGGCAATCTCTCCAGTTTTTGGTCAAAGGGCGAAAATGTTTTGTCATGCAGGAGTGAGTCCATTAGTAAGATTTAACTGGATTGTTAGAATGAGACACATGCAACATCACTCTGAGACTTGAAACATTGGTTTTCTCTTCTCTAGTTCACACGCACTAGGAAATGGCGCAAATGAAGTCCACTACAGCAGAACTGACAATCCAGTTTGCTTTTCTGTTATGCTTCACGTTAGTACATGTGTCAGTTTATCCTGATACTCAAAAGATCCATCCCCTGTGCTGTGGCTTTCCCATTTTGTTTCACCACTTAATCCTCGCACAGATCCGTACAACCTATCCACTGTTATTCTTCAGTCGTTTATTCCATATCTCAATATCTTCATCAAAAGCTTAGCCTTACAATTCCTTGCTTGGGTCCCTAGCTGTTTTCACACCAGGGTTCATAAAACCAAGGTAGTGTACAAATATTCCAAGCCACCTTTTCAACAGTACTGTGGAATTCGGCCCTCCAGTATCCTCCCCGTATCATGTGTTTAAAAATACGTATTATGCTTACGTAAAATGATTTTTCATGAAATGTGTGAATGTTCAAGCCATCAAAAATCATGGAAGCACTATACAGTTATTTCATCTTTGGTAGGAAGCTACAATACCGCACATCCACCTAGCTCTAACTGGGACTCGAACCTGCGGTGAGTCGAACACTTCAACTACCAGGCTATCCGAGCTTCCCGTCGACGATTTCTTGGATTCATACACCACACGATATAGAGTCGATCGCTGTGCGGAAAATGCTCTGCTAGTATTCAAAACCAGTAGCGGAACAGCATTGTATAATGTAGTGTATTAGTTCAGTACACCGTTGAGAGCCAGCCCGGACAGCCTTGTGGTTAAGGTGTTTGACTTACAATTGTTGACCCCGGGTTCGAGTCCCCGTTGGGGTTCGGTAGATGTACCCTGCTGATGATGATTCCCAACAAAAATGAAGCACTGCTACCACGGTTTCAACGTTCACTCGGATGGATCATCATGCAAAATTCGAATCTCCTACTAAACACATTTACGGTGTTGTTTCTTGTCAAACTTCTGAGACTTCAATGAAAATTTATCACGAATAAAACACTTGCCAACTCGATCTGCTTCATAAGTCAAATTATTTCTCCAACAGACTCTTTCCCCGTTAATTAAGAATCCTCATCTGGATTGAGCTCTGCCAAATGATTGCGAGGTAATTCGGACAACAGATCATGATGGACAATTCACATTCAGTACTGTATTTAAAAACTAAGACGATCTTCTTTTTAAGTACGAAAAATCTAACAGCTACGAAAACTACAGTTAATCATTTCCGAATTCGTCCTCCAATATGCTCTTCTTACATTTATTTTCTATTCACCCGCAATTTTTTCTGGTCTTCTGAAACAGGACCTGAATGTAACTGCACTGTTGTCTGGTAACTAACAGTCATGTTTCGTCCATACGCATTGATGCTCTCCAGACTGGACTCATCGATCAGCGCATTGACTCTTGTTTAACCCTAGGTTACAAGGTATTCGAATAACCTAACCACCCGTTACTCGTTCTCCTTATCTCATCCTTACTGCATTCCATTACCTCTATTTTAGGATAAATCAGTAGAAAAATCCCCCCATACCCTATCTGGTTCGGGTCTTGACCAATGAGAAGAGAATAAATTCTGAGTTGGCTAAAAAAATTCATAACTAGCCAACTCTTCTCTTATTCTCTCACTCACTGAAACACAATCCAATCAAAACTGATTTTCCATTGCGAGAGTTTGATCGTTTTTCTTGTTCCTTTTTTATTTCCATTGAAATGTCCGCAAATTGTTTGCAATACTCCTCCGTACATATAGAAATGCAAATTGATGAACTGAAATGATTTGCACTCGAAATAAGGAGGACTGAAGGACGTTCGTCTCACCCCATCTTTGTCCTTTCTCTGTTCTTGTACGTGTGGTATTTATCGTGTAGAGATCGCACGGTCAAACGAGTTGTTTCTCAGTCTACTCGACTCCGACGTCCATTTGTGACCCGGGATCCAGATGGGAACGAGACAGATTTGGAACAACCGGGATTGATTTGATAACTATCAGATGATTAAACACTGGTGAAAGACTTTGCCACACTGAAACAAGGTATATTACCCTTGTGTAATGAAAGTGTACGAATAATATTACAGTGCTCTAAGTCATGTAGTGGTGAAGATGAACAAACCATCAAGAGTCAGCCCGGATAACGTGGTGGTCAGGTGCTCGACTTATCTGATTCAAATCCTTGTGTGGGTTCAATGGATGCGCATTGGTCAAGTCAAGTTAGGTCAATAAACGGTTTTATGCACCCGATGTAGGGTGAATCTTCAGCACATACGTGTTTTACAGAGGAATCAAAAAGAGGAATGTAAGGGCCTATGGTAGGTGCAGAGCAATGTGCGGGAGAAAAAAGAAGTAGTTCATACAACCTGATTATTGATGAAGGTGAATTACGGGATCGTTGAATACTTGGTCGAAGTCTACAAGTGAACAAGGTAAAGGATGAGGTCATTCCTACACGTAAATGTATGCTACTGAAGTATTCTTAATTTCGAGCGAGTGGATAAGAATAAGACGGCCTAACAGTGTGGAGTGAAGACGATGATTTATGTTGGAAAGTAACCTATTTGTGAATTTGTCACAAGTATTAAAATTCTTGCTATTGTTAGGGTCCCTTAGGACATATCTAATAATGTCGCTACAACTGGGGAGCAATTTCACAGGTTCGGTGATAAGACCTAAATCTTGTCCTTTTAAGCCGGGGAAAACAATAGGGAGCAGTAAAGCCAAAGAGGGATAGTGCAAAAGGTTATAAATTGAAGTAAAAGATTGTAAGATATTCTAACTTTTCGTGGTCTGAGTGAAGTAGACCAGTTGCAAATATCATTCTTACTGTTTTGGAGAAAATTTGAAAATAAAATATCATGGGCATATTTTCAGTCATTGAGATTAAATGAAATGGGGAGTTTACTTATATAAAGGGAGAAAAGTGGAAACAGAATGGCAACCTGAAAACACCAACAATAAACTGAATAGAAGGCGAGTGTTGGTTGCCACAAGAAATAAAGTGTGTGCGACCGTAAAACTAATCACAGAGGGTATTCAGAGCACGACCGTCAACGCCATTATCATGTACAATGCTTAGGATAGTACCGGGATGAAGAGAACCGAATGTATTCGCATAGTCAATGCACATTGATTTGACAGTATAGCCCCTGAGATCAAGAGCAGAAGCGACGGAATTAGGAATGTAGCCAACCGCATCAAAGTTTGACAGAAAGGGTTTGTAGGCTAATTGGGTCCGGCCAGGAGGGTGAACGATGGAGGAGTAAATTCTCAAATATTTCCAGCAAAGCAGATGTGCAGGCTATCAGACAATATTTGTTGGATTCTTTCTTGGATAAAGATCTTATGCGTACAGATCTCCAGCAATCGGAAATCACTCAAGAATCAATAAAACGAGCAAATAGAACAGTCGAAAAGGAGATGGGTTCGAAAAAGCAGGCTTTTAGTAACGCTGGTGATAGCGAGTCGGGGTTACCAGACTTGTGACATTTGAATTGTTGCAGAACTCTTAGAACAGAACCAAGTGTGACGGGATCGGGTTCATACGATTTAATACATGGAGGGGAAACGAGGATGCGCCGGAGTTAACGGCTTACTGGTGATTAACATCTTCAGCTTGGGCCTGGCATAGTGCATCTCACGGAAGTTCTTATTACTAAGCTCGGTCTTAATACAGATTATTCAGATTTCTTACTTCAGTCCTGACGAGTGTGGGTAGCTTTCTTAACGGCATGATGCCAGCTAGATTTGAACGCCCTTTCCTTAGCTTTACGACGATTTTTCAACTGAGGAGAGGAAAACCTATCGGGTCGAAAATAATCGGTCTCCGCGAGGCAACACAAGTCATAACAAAATGTAAGGTGGTCAGTTAAGTGTTCAAAGTATGAAGATTCATCGTTTAACGGAAAAAGAGAAAGAAGAAAAAATGGAGCCAACAAATTCCCTAAGCTTATCGGGATTCTCCGGGGTGCAACCTCGTTTGCAGATGATGGACGATAAGTGCAGCGAGATGGTCAAAGATTTGTTTTCACAACGAATTTGGTGGTGAATAAGTGAAGCACAGTGATCGGAAGTGCCAATAGGAGCACGTTTAAACATTGTGAAAAAACTCAGCTAATCAACTAACACTGAACCCCAAAGGGCTTTGAAGCTCGTTGGAAAATGTACAGAGTTTAAAGAACTCAAGGCGGTTGGAAAGGATAACTCAAGTCTATCGAAATTGCCTGCTATTGTGCACAAGAACTGAGCAAGACTCGTTGGAAAAGCTGTCAATTAACTGACTCATATTGCTAGCAGGAGAATCTGGTGCAACGTAAGAACTAAAAAGGACAAGATAGTGAAAGGAGCTTAGAAAAAGTGGGTTACAACAAACTGAAATGCAACTGATATTCATTGTGCTGAATTGAAATGAGAGATGTGTATACGAATACTCCACCCCCTCGGTTTCTTGGGTTCGCAAGCCGATCGCCCCTGAAAACTTCAAACCCAGCAATATGGTCGACGTCATCATCAAGTTGTTTGTACAACTAAGTTTCATGCGGGGATATTGTGCAGACGATTTTTGGTTCATTTTGCAAGGCGATATGGGATATTTCATCAAATTTCCAAGAGAGGGGATGAACGTTCGAAGATAATATTGACGGTATCGTTATTTTGAAAAAAGTATAATGTCTTAGAGCAGCTCTACAACTAGCACGTAGTTTTCTTGAGTGTCCACGTGCCTTCGAAAAATGACTTCTTACAGGATTTTTGACGTCATTCGAAAATGGTCTAAACTCGTTGCCAAGCGCGGGGATCAGTACGGACTTCAAAAAGGAGCCGTTGTGAGGCAACATTTTCTTTAAAAATTGGTTTAACTTTGGGATCAGAAAAAAAGAATTCCTTAATAAATCACAAACGATAGAAAAGTGGTTAAAGCATGACCGGTACTCAAATGCCTTGCTCACCAATAAGCCAGATGAAAAAGCTGTACAGAAGTGCTTCCATTCTTTCCAAAGGTCACTTAAGCTTTGTTACTGCATGATGAATCATTTGTAAATAAAATAAACATTTATTTTTCTGTGTTAAGAGGTGCAAAGATGAATGAGAATAAAAGTCGAGAAAATTACTTTTAGATGGATTGAGTGGGTTAAGAGATAACAGATATGCGGTCACATCTCTTAGCAATTCAGCTCAGAGATGACCACAATAGGGTGAAACAGTTTCTCGAGGTAAAGAAAAATAATAATAGTAATATTGCAGCACAATAAATGAATCAGATGTCTGAGTAGTACGCAGACTTCAGGCCTGCTTTCCTCACGTGACAAAACTAATATCCTCGGTCATTGACACCGAATAGTTCCTAGTTTACACATACGACTATGGAACCTAAAAATACCACATTCTTGTACATATCGAATAGCCCATTGTGGTTCGTGATTTTGCCTAGGTAAGAGATCAAATAACCAACTCAAAAGCATGCCCGAATTCTGGTTCTCCGACGTGGAAAAACCGCATTCTATTCTCGCGTTGTCGTGTATTGCACAAATGATGCGAATCCGGGTATCGAACCCACACTACAGCGACTTGTATGAGGGGGTAGGCTTGAAACCTCTATCCGGTGTAGTGGGTCCAATGAGCTTGTGTCAGCAACCGGTAAATTCAGAATATAGATAAGTTATTACTGTTTTCAATCTAATCAATAAGCTATCAACCCCGACGGCCTTGCGCAACCATCCGCATGATACCGCGGATGCTTACATTTGTAATTCGCACAAGTCACTCGAAATAGTCGTGCCCACATTCAGTAACTTTTCTGTCTTACACTTCGACCAGTGCGTATCTCATCACATCAAAATAAAGCGAAAATTGCTTGCGCGTACAACCTTCTTATAGGCTATCCTGGCTGTGGTATTTTCGTTAAAAGAGAAACATTCCACGTCGCAGAAAAGATCTCAGACTTGCCGTAACAAAAATCAATCTGATTGTGGGCAAGTGAAAAACAGCGCCGTTATTATCAAATTGCTCCAACAGATGCATTTCCTGGCCTCTGTTTTCTAACACTAGATCAGAATTCGTATTTCATTGCAAATTTCCTTAGGAGGCCGGCACCAACTGAAATCCACATTAAGGAGTTCAGACTAACAGTATCCATAGAACTGACGACAGTTATCAAAGACCGTTCAGTCGACTGGTTAGGTGATTTCAGTCCCTTGCATCCGCCTGGCTTTTATCAACAATCGGCATTTCCGATCACCAACAGCCACTGGACCAACAGGACTGCATTCAACAGAAACCTTCTCTTGTTAACGGTCACCACCAGATTTATGCCAGCGTATTGACACTATGATACGAAACCAGGAATTCGGACGCCGACTTATCCGACATGCATAATAAATGATTCAAGCGAAGGGGTAGACATTTCAACAGGTCAAATAAAGAAGTGCAGTAATGATAACTGTTTCAAATGTAAATGAAGACTAAGAATGGCACCAAACATGGTGACCGGTAGCATTGTGATATTCCCGATATGCTAGGAGAATTTGCATTAAAGTCACTTCATATGAGATTCTGGCGTGCTTCAAGTTATTGGACCAAAAGGAGCCAAACACAAAAATGCTCAAAACGCAATTGAGAAAGACTCCGAATTTTGTTAAACTATCGATTAATGTGTCCACTCATATCGGTCGTGAGATCAGGCGCAATGCTAATTCATTTGGACGTTCACAACACTTACCATAACTGGGGCGTACAGCAACAAAAAAACTGAAGGGCGACTGCAATAGATGACAGTGTGGGAAACTGTTTATTTTTGACGCTGCGGTCAGAACATACATCAAGTCGGCATTCTTTTCATAGCGAGTAAAAACAGCGTTGAAAAAAACCTCCGGTAGCCAACCGTTTGACCATTAGTGAAGCTATTTAGTAAAGCACACTATTGCATTGCCTCCAAATATATGACCACATTGCAAGCAAGTGTACATGACAGTAACCTGAAGGATTCCTAAAAACTCTATGCCCATGCTTGCGTTCAAGTACAGTCGAAGAAGTATATATATATATATATATATATATATATATATATATATATATATATATATATATATATATATATATATATAACAAAAAAGGAAGGGAAAACTCTACTAGCACTGACAATGGCACAAACGCCAAATGAAAGACCAAATAAGGAACCAGAGCTCAGGTGGGTTGACTCGACCCGGAATGACTACTTCCCAAAGGTAGTTTTTGATCCAAAAAACCTGGCTGACTTGAACAACCAGCAGCTCTTTCTGCGTTGATGAACTTACAGTGCCTTCAGGCGTCGAATTTGTTTCTGCAATGAGTGAAATCTGCCTAGATGATGCGTCCTATATCTGCTCTTTCTCAAACAGAATTAGAATGACGAAAACAACCCATTAGCACAATATCAATGGAGCACTCTGTATATCACAGATCTGCTGTTTAAATTTGGTGTTTCGACTGCGCTGTGTCGCGCTCTTGCATTTTTATTGAATTAGAAAGTTACCATGACAAAGATTTAGAAGAATCTTGTCAACTAGAATAACTACAAGGCTTCTAACTTGCTCTTTCTGATATCGTTTATACATCCGAATTTCCCGTTTTGTGTTCGTCTCAGCACGGCCCAGTTTCTTGTGCAAAGTCAGTCGTCCAGATCACCAACTTGGTAGGAATGAGACACCGTACGTGGTCAAGTTTTCGAGTCTTTCTGCTACATCATGCACTGGTAATTTTTACTTTTTTCTCTGATGAAAAAAATGTTACTATGGCTAACGGTTAGTACACTTTAGAGACGCTTGTCCAGCGGAGTATACGAATCACATCTCGGATAAAGTAAAATCTGCTGGTCGTCCACAATACACACTGCTTTCTGATTGGTAGAATACTTGGATTACAGTTGGTTTGCGATTTTCTGGCGTTGCGGTCATAACACCTGCCATGGATTCCTGTGCCTTAGAACCTATGAATATTCATGGGACTTCCCGTAAAGTTAAACATTACCTGGAACGTTTCAAAATCTGGTGTTCGACTCGGGTAAATGTGGATTCCGAGGAAAAAACTGCTCATTTCTTATCTGTCATCAGAAAGGACGATTATTCTCTTGTGAAAAATTTGGCTTTTCCTAATTCACCCATTTCCCAGCCGTACGAAGTCCTCGGAAATTTGCTTCTTCGACTTTTTCAGTCAGCTAATTTCGAAGTTTCGGAACAAGCAAAATTTCATTCATTGGTTCGTGAGGATCAGCAGTCCATCCGTGATTTCATTTTGCAACTGCAAACTCAGGCTTCTCGTTGCAATTTTGGCGACTAGTGCTTAAGTCCAATTATTAATTATCACACATTTCCATAGCTGCCTATATCCGTTTCAGGCCGTGTTTAGTCTCTCTGACCTACTGAGTGTGCCTCATCGTGTCACTCTGTTTGACCATCAGTTCATAAATACTACAGTCTGTCCTGCATTCCGTATGCCTCAACTGATCTCTCTCACTGGCCTCGCAGATTCTCGGTTTTCTGGCTGCCTCTGTCAATCTTTTCCCATAACTAATTGTACATTCTGCTTGATCTTGCGCCAATATCGGTTCCAAACGTTTTGACTGTCAACTGTTCACTGCTACCCAAAATGTCGCTGTTATTCTGAAATCCCAATTAAATCGACCCCCATGCATACTGTTCAATTAGTCTTTGGGGACTGTGCGAAATCCATCAACGCTTGCATGCAGAGTCCTTGGACGAGAGGATTTACAGATATTACAGATGGTCCGTTTTGGTAAAAACTAACAACAGGAAGATAGGGCATGGAAACATCTCTTATTAGTTTCCATATTGTTCAAGAAGACTCGGAATGTATTCATTTTTATTTGGTAAATATCCTCATCAGCCATCCGGTAAAAACACTGTTTGTTGCTGGGATTTGAAAATACAAAATGACCTATGCCTCAGATGGGTTTGATCTCGACACCAAAAGATGAAGAGGTAAAATAAAGTGTCCGGAGGTGGTGCCGCGGATATCCACAACCAACACACGATAGTGTCACCTCGATGCTCACACGATGTTGTCACCAAATACGTGCAATGTTTCTGAGAAATGGGACTTCGGAGATTTTCTGAAAGAAAATCTAGGTCAACAGCCGTGTATACTAACGTAGCTAGTTGGGTGGAAAGCAGGAAGCCGTACCGCGATACGGCTGTTCTATGGATAAAGGGTGAATAACAGAAGCCAGACATCTTTGTGACTCTGTCTTAGTGACAATCATTATCCCCAAACTCCCTTTGTCGTCGCTGTATAATTCGTTTTATTCTGCTGCACTGACGATGATTCCAAACAACCAAAATGCAGCAGCTGCACAGTGCTTCAGTTGGTTTTAATGGTGATTTGAATGCTCACGTGCTGAACACCGGGTGTGTGAAATCTGGCTACAAATTCATGACTGCAACAATTGCATTCGTCAAATGTATGCTTACGATTTGCACATCACTAAACAACGACTGCAAATAAGATTTGAAATATATAATTCTCGATCGCACCGAACAAAATTACACTTGGTTAAGATGCGACTATATAGTAAACCACGTACTGCATACCGATGGCTGCGCATTATTGTGTATTGTAGCACTGGTCCAAGCGAAAAGGCCATCGCACTGGTCCTTATGAACACTACTAATAGTTGCATACGCCATATAGGCCCAAAACCTGTAATTCTGAAGAATCATTTTATTTTCGTGCTGCTAAAATCAATCGTCTTGTGATCGTTCACTGAATTACTAAATCTTAACCCTATGCGAATACTTTTATCTCCCTAGTCCCTTTTCTACATGGGAACACAGTACAAAAACACGACAACAATGAACATCTCAGCTTGACCTACTATACCCGATTGATTTCATCAGCATGCTGCTGTCCGTCAACATCAATAAACAACAAGGATGCTAGGTTATGTCCACAATTTTTTGGTGTGGTTTCGAATTCAAAGAATTTATTTACCTAGTGTAACCGATTATCAACCGTGGTGGGTGCAAAGACGTAAAACCCGTCTGTCAGATGTTCAAACGCATCTCATGGTGTCACACTATCTCCGGACTAGTAAGTAAATCTACATCATCAAAACAACAGCAACTGAAAGGTGACAAACATCAGGCGCAACCTAGCGCGCGGAACATATGTGACCGATCCAAAAAAACCGCAGTAATGCATGCCCACAAGCGTCAAAATCCTGAAATAGACAGTGAAACCACAAGACGAAACGGAGACAAGTAAGCAGAAACCTACATGCGTGTGTAACGCACAAACGGATAGAGAGCGCGCTGTCACCGCTGTCCAGTATCCGACACGTACCTGCTGGGTTAGGATTCTATCAAACTGGGTTGAGAATGCACGCAAACGGTCCTGGGACAGCTGGCTGGTCACAGTCTGTCACCGGTCACACACGGTGGGACAGACTCTCTTGTGCATTTGTAAAAATGTGGCAACCTCAAAAAACAGCTGTTACGTTTAGCTAATCACCTTTTGTGTACATATAATCCAGCATGACACACCTAATGGTACACTCAATCAGCGAAGGACGGCTTATCAGCGATTTCGCTCAGTGATGTTAATAACGGGACAGAATATCGAGAGGTTGGTTGTTATTTTGGAAAATGATAAACTAAAAGGAAATCGTAACCCGACCATTCACACTTCGGTTAACCGTCCCTCTTGTACATACATCTTCATCTTAGTTTGTTATTCTCTCTCTTTTGTCATATAACAACGGTTCACAATTTCAGGGAGGGGTTTGCGGTCACCTTGGGACAGTGACCGGCGGCAGAAGCAGGATTCGAACCCGGGATAGAAGAGGTTGAAAGCCCACTATGGTGACCGTTTGACCACCGCCGGTCATGATCCAAACGGTAAACAGTAATTGCACTTTCACTAATGCGTTATCACCGAGACGAAATTCGCATGACCAATGCGCTCAGCACCTAATATCGTCCGTTCAGCCAATCAGGGTGATTCCGACGCATTCGTTCAGTATGATTAATAATGTGGACTTCGCACACTCAGACAGACGAATCACACATGCATTTCACGACTCAATGTGGAATAAAAACAAGCGAGGAAGGCGTATGAAACCGATGAAAGTCAGAATGAACAGTAGTTATTTTGTATTCCTCCTATTGTGATCGGACAGTTCCCGATAACGGGTGATTTAGGACAGTGAAAGATAAGAAAATCAATGGTAATTCGGTGACACTGATTATCCCGACAGCGTGCGCTAACAACCGAATTAGGATTAGGTCGCTTTTAAACAAATCCTGTGAGATTATGATTCGGCATGTATTATCAACAGAGTAATTTGTGTGCTGATTGAGCTTTCCAATAAATCTGTGGAAAAATCTAGATCCTTTCTTTTATTACCTGCTTGCGTATGAAGGCACTGAAAAGGATATATGCCCCATAACCACAAAAGCCCACTGCACTACCAGAGAACCACATAAGATCCCAACAGGCGAGGTGTGCTAACGGGTCGGACGACAGTGCGAATTACTGTCTACCACCAAGGTGACCGGTAGTGGCGGTATTCATACATCGAACCTCCGTGGTGGTGGTGGTGAGTGCAATCCTGATCAACCGAGCAAAGAAACACGCTCCAGTATGCCAAACTACATCATTTTCTAATCGCCCCATTTCCACTCAGAGGTATTTAGAAGAAATAACAGAAGCTGTGTTGTGCGACGTGCGGATATGACGCACCGAGACTTTCAAAACTGTACCAGTTAACTTCAGGGATATGTGACAAAGTACGAACGGGTATATGTGCGAACGATAGACACGCGGACACAAGATCACGCGAGAGAAATGGGAAAAAGCTTGTTGAACACAAGAAACGGTTGAGAAAATTTTAAAAATAAAAAACAAGCATCAGAGCGTTCCTTTTTGTACACATGATCGTGTACCTCAGGAGAACCATCCTACGTTGGCAGGAATGTCCGGAACAAATAAGATCGGTTTGAGCCAGACAGCTGGTGCACTACGAGTAAGACGATCAGGACACATTCATGTGATCGGGGTTCCAAAGATGTGCAAAAGGAATAGAAGGTAAAAATGCGAAAATGAGTGGAGGTAAATTGGGAGTAAACTCGGCACATTTCGTACTTTAGGTTTACGCATGCGTTTCATTTTAGTGAAAAGAGTAAGTTAAATAAAATGAAACAGGCGTAACCGAATGTCGTTTGTCCGCGGAAATAAACCTAAACTGAAAGGAAACTAGTAAAATGCACATACCAAAGTTTAAAACAAACGGTATTTCAAATGCAAAGCACTGTGTGTGTGTGTGTGTGTGTGTGTGTGTGTGTGTGTGCATGGTGGCCTAGCAATCGAATAGATAAAACAGGGTTAAAAGCGGAAATAGAAAAAGAAAAGCATTTTGTGAGGACACTGACAAAAAAGGTCGGCGCAAACTGTACTAACAGCTGGTAAATGCGATTAACTTAACTTGAGCGTGGGCAACAGACATGATTGTACAAAAAATGACACACACATTGTTGGTAGAACAATGATCAAAAAGAATTAGCTTGCATTGAACAACGCGTACAACCCTTTTCTTTGAAGAGGAAGGGAAAATGACGAGTAAAAGTATACAAAAACCCGACTAACATCGTAAAACATCGAGGGATTGTAGATGCTCATCCTGAAGTAAACCGGTGTTTGTTGTCGTTGGGTGGGAACTTCTGAGATACAGAGGCGAAACAAGTTGGGTTTGATAATCAAAAGTGAACGATACATTCAACGTTTACAGGGAATCAGATGCCGATGAGGATACGACAAGCATCAAACCTGGAGATTTTCTTAGTCAAATAGATGCCAAAGGGAGAAAACCAAGCAAGACGTGCGAATAGTACAGCTAGTAACAGCCCGGCGATAAGACTCAAACTGCGTTGTCCGTGTTCAGGGCAAAGCGACCCACTTCAAGCGGTTCGAGGACTTCTTCAATCAGACGAATAAGAGGCAAACGTCGCACGGTGCATAGAAGTGAAATCTCCGAGCCGCGACGTAACTGGAAAATGGCTCCATCGGCCAGACTGCGTGACAGGGCCCGGTCGGCCACAATGCTCCAAGTTTGCTGCCCTCCCGGATAAACATGTTTAGGTAAAAGAGGTCCACCGTTGTCGATGGCACCTGGTTGGCCTGGTCGACCGGATCGTTGATGAACCTGTTGTTGTTGTTGTTGCTGCTGCTTTCGGTCACGTTTTGCCGTCCGAATGGCTGTAGCCGCTGCCGCGGCATCTAATTGTGGTGTGGCCGCAGCGGGGTTGAACCTCTCGAGGAACGCATGCGGTGACAGACCGTATGCCAAACACAAGGCTAAGTGATCGATTACCATATCAACCGGGTGACGGGCTTGTTGACGAGTAACGCGCATGTACTTTTGCAACGGTCGGATCAGTGTGGGAAATACGGCCTGGGCAGCTTCGTAAGGGTCCAGTGATTTCTCCTGATTAAGCTTGGTCTTAAACATGAGTCCGTTGGCTAAAATGGAACGATTTCAGAATGAGATCAACCGTGTTCCGATCGTGAACAGCTACTGATTCACGACAATGGCGGTTGAAGTGACCTGGAAAAAGAGCCTGTGAGGCAAAAGAGATGGACCGAAAAGTCGAACTGAAGGAGTTCCAGTTCGGCTTTACAGCGCATCGCATTCCGTCAACAGCGACTTGCTAAGTCACTTCAACGGCCCTGACCTAGAATCGACATCAACCGACAAGTAGCATTGCAGAAATGGTCGAAAATACTAATCTAATGGCAAGCGAAGTCCAAAACGCAACTTAAAAATGTGCTAAGAACATGGTTACTTTACCGAAAAAAGGATATTTCTCATCAAAGAATGCCGTATGCACCGCATATGATCCCAAAAAAGTAAGACGAAACAGTTGTACGGTAGTTTCATTGTTTGCAATAGTGAGTTAAGCGTTAACACGATATGCATAGTCATTTCACGAAAAATCGAAACTCAAAAAAATTACATAGAACAAAGTGTTTGACAATGAGTTAGAAAAAAAGGGATGGACACATACCTTGCGGATTCAGCGGCATTGACGCCTGTCCGGCGCTGCCACTTGCACACGTTTCAGATGCCAGACGCCGTACGTGAGTGAACGCTTCTTCAACAGCTAACAGTAATCGCATTCTGCGTTTACGAGTACGTTTTTCCAGTTCCAATTCCTCGTACAAACGGGCAGAGGCGCTTTGGACGGCTGTAGTGACTGCGCCGTTTGCCGGCCTCATTGTGGAGGAATAACCCACACCACTGCCGGCCTTGTCAATCAATCCTGTACCAGAGCCATCAACATCATAAAATTTGTACCGAGAGCCCCCACCGGCGTTGCTACCGGGTTCGCTAGGAGCACTACCAACGTCGACTCCACTCCGACGGCCTCGTTTGCCACCGGATACGTTACCGCTGCCTGTCTGTCCAGGAGTAAGTGCCTGCATTAACAAAAAAACATGGAAACAGAAAGATGGACGTTCTCGATATTACAATTTGAATACTTAACGGTTTGGTTATCATACATCGCGAGGAACTAACCAAGCTCGGAAGATTACACGATTTTTGCATACTCCATAAGAACAACCACCCGTATGTGTTCACTCGGTCACTGACAAAGCTCCAAGCCTGGAAAGTACGTGAAAATACTACTGTATGACCAACATACGCTCCAGGTTGATTAGCAAAATAAGTCTGCAATAATAACACTATGTGGAATAGCACACTGCCGTCAATAAAAAATACCGTTGGAAGCAACAAGACTCCCAGGAGAACAGGACAGTATAGTGCACATTGCGATTGACCGATGTCTCAAACCACTGATTACGGGGATTCCAACTTATGATCGAGCATGGAAATCCCACTACCATACACGTTAAATGACGCTATCTAAAAGCTAGGGAATGTCGACTAATGACGGTGACAGGTTAAATGACATTCAGCTTCGGAACGAAGAAGCACACGCAACCGATATTCTCTAGAAGACGGTCATTAAAGGAACTACGACTAAATAGGCAGTTCAGGTGAACCAACAGTTGTTGTTCGAATATCAGGAAAAGTGCTCTTATTTGTATGCTCAAAATACCATAAACGACCACAAAAACGATGCGCATCATTAACATCTTGAAAGTAGGTGTTTCATTCACCATAACAACACTTGGAGCTACAATCTGTTGGGTCCACATGGAAAAACGTCACCTTTGCTCTTGATAGGGAGTATGCAATAGATGAGATTTTCTACCTGAAACTGTCATGGACATTTTAACGAAACTCTGTAGGGAAAAAATCAACAAAACTTCAGTTGCGTCTACTTGCCCGAAATACGCTATGGCACAACACTAAACAATCTCAGAACATGTCGAATATCTTCTGTGGTCAATCCATTTGCTGCCCTTCAACTCAAATCAAGATAACGACAAATCAACTTTTACCATTGCCAACTAATTTGTGAGTCTAGCATCGGAGACGGAAATCAAAATGACTATGACGATGGATATGTATTCATGTACATATATATATATATATATATATATATATATATATATATATATATATATATATATATGGGTGGATAGTCCGACCTCATGATTTGTTTGTGGGCGTGATACTGTCAGGTTGTCCAATCCAAAGCAGGGGGTTTTCTTAAGGGGTCCACAACCGGAGCCTTTAGCTATCCAAAGCTTAACCCGCAAGGCAGCGGGACGAAATGTGGGGTCCGTAATCCACTGGGTTCCGGTGACTGAATTCTCAGTTACTACGCCCTTTGGATGAGGCCAAACATTCTGGGTGTCCAGTGCACCTCTCCATCACAGATGCCGAGGAGCATACCGTTGTACGCCTCATGCGCCATCCATGGTTGGTTTGGAATCAGGATTTATCCATCTCCTCTAGACTGACTATTAGTCAGTCAACCCGGTGAAAAGCGCCAGGAATTCGCTTTCGTCCTCTCACTCTGGTGGGAACACCTCCGCCACGAGAAGCAGCGAGTAGGACTTCTTCAGCAGAGGTTGTGTTGGACGCACAGTCACTTGGGAGCATTTCAAGAGGCGTTCAGGACGAATATCCAACTCGGAGCCTGAGAAACCCACCCCCGACCATACTGAGCCATTTGTACTCAACCAGGGAATATTCGGCCGACAGCAGTCAAACGATAGGATGTCAGATTCGAATCTTGTCGCGGTTAGTCAAACGCCTCTTCTGGCATCTCGTTTGGCGTGCAAGCTCAGAAAGCTATTGCACCGCAGCATGATAAATAAAAGATTAGAAGAGTTCTTTGCACTACTGCTCAGTTTGATAGCGAATGAATAATGTTGATTACAGGGATAGAGTATCGGACCGTTAGGTAGAACGCTAGCCCAAGCAATAGGCCCTGCTGATGCGTACATTCTAGGTTACGCCATTCGTCAGTTTTTCGCGGGCACCGTGAAATATCAGGTCGGCACCACAAGTGCTTCAGTCCAGCGTACACTGCTCGAGACCTGGATATACGCATACTCACCTCCACTACTGGGCTCCCATCCGTCGTCACGCTGCTCCTGAGGTAGCTGAAGTGGTCGACAACTGACAGCACCTCCCCACCGAGCATCAAGCTCCGAATCGTTGAAGTCCAGTCTTGTAACATCACCTTGCACTTTGAAGGTGCAAAGCGCATGCCGAATGCAGCTACAGCTCTTGCAAGTCTATCTAGTGCACGTTGAGCATGTTCCGTGCATTCGAACAAACAGACAACGTCGTCTGTGTAATCTAGATAACACAGCTTTCTACTATTTTTTAGTTCGACGCCTACATCCTGAAGATTTTGCAGCCCACTCTGCATTTTTTCGTCCATGACGAAGTTGAACAGGAATGCAGACATAGGACATCCCTGTCGAACACCACTGGTCGTTTCGAACCGACCGGATAGTTCACCGTAAACTCTAACGCGGCCACAAGTATGAGAATACAATGATCTCAGCAGGTTCATGAACTTCTGGGGCATACCTTTTCGATGAAGAGTACTGAAAATCGCTGTTCGGTCAACTGAATCGAAAGCGCCTTTCAAGTCTAAGAAAATCATTATTGTCAGTCAGCGATGCGTGTGACGCATTTCAAGTAGTCGGCGAAGAGCAAAAATCTGATCGATACATCCTCGACCTAGGCGGAATCTAGCCTGCTGTTCGCGAATGTTTCTCTCGCGAGCGGGTGTAAGACGGTGCAACAAAATCGAAGCTAATACTTTGGTGACTATCGGGATTGAGCTAATCTCACGATGATCACTACAGTCACTGCGTATTCCCTTCTTGAAGATGGGAATAATCAACGACTCACTCCATACTAACGGAATACGCTCCACGTTCCAAATGTCACGGAGCAAAGCGGTAAGTGACTTTATCAAAACATTTCCACCCAGTTTGAAAAGAACTGGGGGAAGTTTGTCGGGACCTGCCGCTTTACCTCGCTTTAGTGATCGAATGCATGACTCCACTTCTACTTCCAATGGGGGCTCAAGTGATACCACCCAAGGAGTCGCAGTTGTTGACACAGGAGTAACTACACTGGCGTGCGGCCAGATAAACTGTTCCTTGAACTATTCGGCCAAACGGTCAAGCCTTTGTTGTTTGCTATAGATGGGCTCTCCATTCCCATCACAAATCGTTTCCCTGACCTGGATGTGTGGTCCACCACTGTCACGAATATGTTTGTACAGTCTCTGACTGTTACCTGAAGCAGCTTCTATTTCCATTTATTCGGCTATCTTCACCCACCAATTTTCGCGATCATTCTTGAGGTTTTTTGTAGCTTGCTTTTGCAGCTTTCTTCGCATCTTATTCATCTCCTTACAGTTCGAGAGCTAACGCTTTTGCTCCATTATACTCGGCGACTCTTGCGAGATCCAGTGTCTTTGACAGACAACGGATCTAGGACCATAGGCAAAACCTGCTGCAAAGAGCATCGCCTGTTTGATATGAGCCCAATGCTCATCTACATCACTGTTCATCGTAGATCCTAGCTCATGTGCTAGCTTCTGCTCATACCGGGTGCGTACTTTTGGATCACACATACGTTGCACAGCTAACCGGGTTTGCGGTTTGCGACGATGACCATGGAGCTGGAGAGATAATCGCATTAAAACTAATGCATGGTCCTACTCTACGTACGTGGACCAGTAAGATCTACAGTTCTGAACAGAACTGCACCACCGGTAGCTTACGGCGATATGATCAATTTGACTCAAAGTACCTGTAGAGTTAGAGCGCCATGTCGCTGTGCGACGCGAGCTGTGTCGGAAATTGGTGCTAGACACGAACAATCGATTGTCTGCACAAAAACGGAGAAGTCTATCCCCGTTATCTGTGCGCTCAGCGGGTAAAGCACAGCGCCCACCTAAACAGGCTTTTGAAACACTAAGTTTGCCAACCTGTGCATTGAAGTCACCAGCTAGCACTACAATGTCAGAACCTTTACTGCTGCGAACGAGGGTGGCGAGTGCATCATATAACTCATCTTTCTGCGCATAAGAACTGCCGTCTGTTGGGGCGTACGCCGAGATCACAAACAAATTGCGCTTTACATAACTATCCTTTCGAACGCCGACTGACCCTTAGAGTCTCACAGCACATAAACAACTGTTAACAAGGATCCAGTCTAAAAGGGCAGCATCAGCCTTCTCAGTCAAGACTATTCCTAGACCACATTGACCCACAGCTCTAGCCACTTCGTCTCCTGAAGTGCGCAGAAAATACCTCGATGAGATACCAGGAGCAGTTAGTTGAATTACACTGCTCGAATCCTGGATACGCGTTTCACTTAAGCAGCAGACATCAATCTTCAGAGAATCTATTGTGAGCGCTAGGCACGCCTGCTGACCGGCCTGCATCAGTGTACGCACGTTGAGAGAGCCCAGATTCAGAGGCTGATGAGGCTTGAGAATATGTGAGTTACCAGACAGAGGATTATTCCCGACACTATTTGACAGTGAATCGTTGCGAGTATCGACTTTGTTATCAGTGGGAGCATTATGGGTGGGTAGATGGGACAAAGAGGGGTGGTTAGGGACAGGAGACAAAGGTTGAATAAAAGAGAGGGAACTCTGAGCAGTGGCCCACTTATCACTACCCACCTCACTCGATGCAATGGACAGCGCGGCCCCGATTATCCTGCGAGACGACCGATGCAATATGGAATTCTTTCTATTTTTGCAGCTTATAGATGTTGGATGGGTACCACTAGGGTGTCCGGCCACAAAGCAGGAGAACGATTAGGGTCCTCATCCAAAGCCTTTAGTTCTAACAAGAACCTATCCGCAACGCAGCGGGATGGCTTAGTGGGAGCCCATTTGCTTCGATCAATTATTCTTTCACTGATTTTGCCGACTGAGTTGCCAGCTCAAATCAACCCTCAACTTGGAGGACCAGGAGACTGGACTTTGCCTGACTTTTACCCATTGATCTGTCAGGTATGATTTCATCTCCGGCTTAAAGAAGCCATCCTGTATATCTCTCTGGGTCACAGAGGCGCGCAAGCCATCACACCACGTCAAGGTACAGTCTCGTCGTGATGGAATAGTGCAATGGCCCTCTGCGGCTATGCGGTGAACTTCTTCCACTGCACGCATGCGTATGTAATAAGAAATATTTTAAAAAAATCGGTCAAGGTCTTCTATATCAATTGAATTGTTCCTTTAACGTACGAAGTGAGTGGTTAACCAATGGAATTTTTCTGTATGATCAAACCATCCGGACAGTAGCACTCGGTTCTTAACGGGAAAACTAAGCTCACACCGACGACCTAAATGATTTAAATCAGTACTTAACAACTGCGGTTTTATCCTCCTCGACAATGACTTGTGGTAGCCCGAGAAAACAAACAAGTCTGTTTAAAATAGTCTAGTCTTTGCTAGCACATGACACAGCGGAACCAACACGGTTCTGACAGCAACACATTATACCGAAAGTATAAAAAGTACTTCAGCAAAAGGAACAGATTTTTCTAGTTTGCTTTGATTTTCACTAAAAAAAATAGGTATTAGTAAGTTTTGGTTCTCAGATTAGTTTAGATATGGGTATAGTTCACAAACATTCATCATCCTATAGGGCAAATACCCTTTCCACTATACTTATGCGTGCGCATGGGACGAATAAGCACCGACACCTATTTACTCTATCAGTACGCATGAGTGCAGTGAAATGTGTATCCGACAAGGCCTGAGAGGCTCACTGCATCGACAATAATAATCAGCAAACATAACTAAGATTTGAAATAGAGACCCACAGAAAATATCCCGTGTAGTAATGAGCACGATGAAGTATATTTCCGTACGTGATCAACAGCCCCGGAAAGTGTTCGTTCACACGTGCAATGGTTACAAAAATTAACTGCAAATGCAGTAGTTAGAGATTCTTTAGGATCTTCAGAGAGGGATTTACCCACTTTTCGGAAAACTAGTAAAATGGCATCCATATATTCCCTAATATAATCAGTTATATGGACAAAGAGCATGGAGACTTCCCCCCAACGGAGACAATACAGCTGAACGACCAGCCTCATTCGCTACCGGCATCTGATCATTCTGGTCCCTTGCAAAGGCGATTTTCCGTAATTCCTGCCATTCCAACTTTTCTCCCATTTGCAATTCCTCTGGTTCTCTGGTCTCCGGTCCTCTCGACAAGGCCGAGGTTTTTGCGTCCCGTTTTGCGTCAACTTCTACTCTACCTCTCAGCCCTATTTTGCCCCTGCCTTCTCACGTTCTCAGCCACGTGATTCTTCTTGTAGCAGGTACCAGAAGGGTTTGCCAAGTTTTGCGTAATCTGAATGTTTCCAAACCACCCGGTCCGGACGGTATTAAATTTGTCTTAAAATTGTGTGTTCCAGCGTTAGCCCTCGTTTTACGCCGTCTTTTCTTTTCTTCTCCCAATCAAGAAACTTTTCCCTCTTGGTGGAAGCACGCTAATATTTCTCCTATCCCAAAACATGATGACTCTTCCGACCCCAGCGACCATCGTCCCATCACCCTCACTGTTGTGCTTCGAAAATTTTCGAAATCGTTAACTCCGACCAACTCCATCCGTTCCTTGAACGTAAAGGTCTGCTGGGTGATCGTCAATATAAATTCCACCCACGTCTTTCTACGGGCGGCCTACTAGCAGTCATCTCACACTCCTGGTCGGCCACACTCAGTAACCACGGAAAAACTCATTTGGTCTCGCTGGACATCTCAAAAGCCTTCGACTGAGTTTGACATGAAGGTTTGCCGTGGAGACTGCTTTCGTTCGGGTTCCATCCGGCTCTCGTATCATGGATGTCATGTTTCCTCAGAAAGCGAACCATCTCCGTCCGAGTCGATAGGGTTCTATATCGACCGTTCCCCGTGAATGCTGGTGTTCCCCAGGGTTCCAAACTTGTGTCCACCCTGTTCCTTCTGTTTATAATTGATCTTCTATCTTCAACCCTCGATTCAACTATACTGTTTTGCCGATGATGCCATTCTCCATAGCTTCCTTTTTTATTTTACCACTTGCCTGGGCACCACCAACATCGATCACAATCGTTCTTTATTATTACATGCTTACGCATGAGTGCAGTGGAAGAAGCATGTACCCCATAGACACGAAGGCCCAGTGCACTATTGGGGACAACCGGAAACCAGGCCTTGAGACTTAGAGTGATGGAGAGCCACATAAGGTCCCAGTAGGTCAGATGTCGTAACGATCCAGACGACCGTAGACTACTGTCTACCACTGTTCTTAATACATCTCTTGCTTCTGGTCTAGAACAAGCTCAGTTTCAGGTTCCACCAACAATGTCCGTTTCAATGCTTCAAAAACTTCTCTCCTTTCTGTTTCACTTAAAATCCCCCTTATTCTCCTCATCTGAATTTTGACTCGACTCCCCTTCGATCCACAGGGTAACTTTCCCTATTAAGGTTATCCATAAATTCATCTCTTTGTTGGCCTCCTTTTGTGTCTACGCTTACCTCCCGCACTGCGAGTGAAGTTGGTTTTCTGTTCCGCGCCAAACGAATATCTACACTCGCTCACCCTCTTTTGTACAGGGCTCAAATCCGCCCAAATCTTGGATACTGCGTTCATGTATGGGGGGGAGCTTCGTCTACCGCTCTTTCTCTTCTTGATCGGGTTCAAAGAAAGACTGTCTGATTAATCAATGTTTCCTCCCCTAAGCTCTACTCTGCAGCCACTTGCCCATCGCCGGGAAGTTGCTTCTCTATCTCTTTTCTACCGTCATTAATTTTGTTTTTGTTCATCAGAACTCGCTCCGGCAATTCTATCTTTTCATGACTTTCTCTCGTTCATCTCGTATGTAGGCAGCCAGCTACCCGTATCTGGTTTCTATCCCCAGACGTCGAACTTCTTTATTTGAGTCTTCCTTTGGTACCCGAACTTCAAAGTTTTGGAACACACTCCACGTATTTTCAACCACTTACATTCTTTGTTTTCAAAAGCAAGGTCAACAAACTGAATCTTGATTGAATGTTCCCCACACACATCCCCCTTACAGTGTCTTGTAACTATGGGGTTTGCCCCTTTTACTGTAGCTCATTCTACGTAGTATTTTTTTAACTGTTACCGGAAGAGAGCAATGGCAGCTGATGACTTAGCTGTATTTCAGTACTTGTGAAAATTAGTGCTGATTGTAGCTCAGGTTGGTGGTTGCACTTATTCGCTCCAGCCAGTCTTTCGAATAATCCACATTGACCATGGAAATATTATATAGTAACCTTCAGCAAAGTTAAAATGCTTTTGTTCTTAGAAAAAGGTCGAGTGGATTGGCTAGTGAGTGACTACACGTGCTTGCAAAACGAATGATAATTAGTATGACGTACTGTGAATTCAATCATATAGAATTGGAGGACTTCCAGCGCTGCACGTTGCAATGACATCTCGCCACACTTGAGAGTTTTCGACATACCATCGGGTGAGCGAACAATGTGTATCGCGTAGCGATGTCGCGTTTTACGCAGTTCCATTAGACCAATTCCAGCGTAATGGAGAAACAATAGCGTGTCTGTCAGGCTGTCCGCAAATAGAACAATGGACAAATATTCCGGTTCTTTGGGCTGAATTACACGGACGGTGTAGAACAGCCAGAATGCAAACAGGACCACAAAGACTAGACACAAAAACAGTGTACGGCACAGTCGCACACGGGGTAGGATCGCCGTTCCTCCAGCACACAGTGCTCGACAAGGTGCACTAAGAACCCAAGTGGCAAGACTTAGAAGCAATAACTTCACCGAAATTCCAATAAGATGACCTTCGCATGTAGACTGACACGTTTCTGTATCCCAGCCGATTTGCATGGGGAAATGCGGCAGTAATAACATGAATACAGGTGAAACGAGGGCTCCGAGAGCGACCAAAGTAGACGCCAAAAGACCGACGACATGAGAGCAGCTGTACACATTGATTTCATCCGCCTCAGTACGAATCAGAGCAGCAGCAGCTCCACTGATACCGTATCCGGTGCCTGGCTGCAAACCCAAGGATGCAGCCAATCCAAACCGCGCTCCAAAACGAGACAAGTTATCGCCCCCACTCAGGCCGGTTTCGCTCGTTGCACCAGTGACGGCAGTAGCTTCCTCAACCCAAGCAGTATCATCATTGTGACCGCCATGGGATATATGTGTCTCATACGATTGTGGTGCTGGAGTTGGGGTCGCGACAACTTGAGGTTGTGTAGGAACTGTGGGGGGTAACTGGGACGATTCCGGACGATAGGACTCGGTATGCGGTGGACTTTGTGTGTTTGATGAAGTGCTCCCCATCTGGGGCGTGGGAGCATAGAGCTGCTGAACAGAAGGAACAAAGCCGGGATGGCACATGGGCTGAACCGGCTGTTGTGGATTAGGTAAGGGCATACCGGGACCAGGAAATGTGCCCACTTGGTGAGGATATGATACAGGGACCAATGACTGCTGTTGTTGTTGGCCATTCCAGACCATGGGAGAATAGGGTGTGGGTTGCGGGTAAGCCGTGAAACTGGGGCCCACAGTCATTCCAGACGGTGGAGGCATCCAGTTATACATGGAGTACGACGGACCTTGGGGTCGTTGTTGCTGTTGCATCGACTGTGTTACGGCTAGACTGCTGGGTGTCATGGGACGAAGATTAAGATCTGTGTTTTGCATCATGATAAGATCGACAGGTGTTGATGACGTTGTACCGCGCCCTGCATGTAAATGTCTCAACTGCCCATCAGATGTGTGAATCTGACTTAAGGGGTGGATTGGAAGTTGGATTCGTTTCGACTTTCTTGAACGATCACTTCTCTCACTCCGGTTGCTTCGGACGCTTTCCACGTCCATTACTTGCGAACCGAAAGAGAGATCATTTATAGCTGCAATAGACAACGATATGCAGGCTATTGAATTGAATGTCCGATCAAAATAACAAGTTATAAAAAAAACATTTAAGAACCACATATCTTTACCGATACAGTGTAGTTAAAACCGGTTGACAACACGAAGAGGAACTACGGATACAAACCTTGAAAGCATCGAAATACTGTAATCAGCACAAACGTGGATTCAACATCAACACCATCGTCGCACAGTGAGAGACAACAGCGAGTAATTTACTGAAATCTGCGTTGATTAACAATGATACAAACGCAAGATGGATTTTTCAGGTGAACGGTATGAACTGCTAAACCTAGATAAAATGAAAAAATTGCATTCTGACTATCACATGGACTACATCATCTGTTCACGTGTGTACATAAACACTTCTTACAGCAGAAATTGACAAGTTCTCAACTGGTGAGGATTCGCCAATAACCCTCTTAGTATCTTGAATCACTTGGTGATTGTGTTTTTCGGGCCAAAACTGGGACAAGAGGCACCTAACCTATCAAACTGGACTGAATGACAACCGCAGTTCAGCAGTAATTCAAAGGCAGCAGATCTCCTTACATTTTTACTTCATTCGTTTTTTTTACCGTTCGCGTACTCTGCTAGATAACGCAGCTTGTCTGAAGAGCTACAGCCAGTAAAACTGTCAAAATAGATTCACTTATCTCAATAACACAGGGAATCTCGCTTCAGTGATCAGACGTCGATCATTAGATACAATCACAGTCTCTCGCTTTAAACTTTGTGTCACACGACTCAGTACGTGGTTGCGATTGCAAACAGCTGCCAAAGAAACTGGTTTCTGTTTCAAAAAACTCAAAACCAGAAACTAAATGGTACAGAACGAACATGGTGCAGAAATACAAAAAGGCAAAATCAGGTGGATGGAAACAGGTAGGACATAAGAAATTCACTGGCCGAGCATACTGCTCTATACCATAACATCTCGAACCACTGGATACGTCAATCTCTAGAACACCGCTCGAACAAACAAACACTGCGCGCAAAATAAAATTATCGTTTCTTCGCCGTAAATAATTTTAAGATTTCCACAGAAACCCCATCTGCTGTGCGCGCAGCCGCGGAATACCGTTTGGCCAGAAATCTACAACAGTCTATAAGAAAATGTCTCCATCTCCTGTTCTTCATTTCATTCTAAATGTGTCCAAGGAATTACATGTATACGTGAACAAGGGATGTACTCGAGATAATAACGATGACTTCAAGATAAAAAATACGGGTGCCACTCTTAGACCTAAGAGGATAAAGATGGGTTTAGATCCGGTCAAAGTTTTGTCGACATCTTTATTTTTCCCAAGGTCCTAGAAAACGGACACTTTCCTTAAGCCTATCATTAATTTTCAGCCTAAAACTGACCTCTGGTTTAGCTGATAGAAAATTGCTCCGGTTTAGCCTCTTGTTGAAGGATGCGCCACAGAAACTCATATCTACTGGGGAAAAAACTTGGACATCAAAAGTGCTTTCGATTTGGCAAGACAACTGAGGCCGGTACAAAGCCATTTTATGATGTACGCCACTGATCTATCTCCCTCTTGCTCACTTCGTCACCTCAGCAACATATTAGCTTCCCTCTGATGACAATTCTGATTTTCCCATTAGCGGTTCATGCCATCTGTTGTCTTAGTCGATACTCTCAAACGCACTGTCCTGCTAGAGACGCTGCGTGCAAGAGTTGTGGGAAGAAGAGGCACTTTCAGCGGATTTGTCAATCAACAGCTCAAATGGGAACTAGCTCCCAACAACACATTTCTTCCGCGGATGATTCTTTCCTACTCTCGGTCATCGCTGCTGTTTTCCTTGTATGTCTGTTTAACGCAGTCATTTGCATAAAAGTCAGTGATGCATTTCTCCTCCTATGCAGTTTTAAAATTCGCTACAATCATGTCGAACTGTACTTCCCTCCATGCGAACGGATAAGCCACTTGGTCGTGATTTTCTCAACTCACAGTGAGATGTTCAAATCCGCTTTTTTGGAACTAATTTACATTTTCCTCTATGTGGGTTTTTGCATCTTACGTTGACCAACCTCTCCTTTCGAACAATTATCTCCTGACTGTTAATTCGTTGCAGTCAAATCAAGGTACAATTTTGCACATGACAATGTTCATTAAGACAGAGATCGGAAATGTGGTATAATTCGTTTATGTGTATTACACTTTGTGTTATCCCTATAAACATATATAAAGAAAAAAATATCATCATCATTAAACCATCCAGTTTCCTGCGGAGAACGCGTGTCGGTATTTTACCCTAATTTTTTAAATTTTTTTACTACATGCTTGCGCATGAGCATAATGGAAAGGATATAACCCATAGCCACAAAGGCACACTACACTATTATGGATAACCAGCAACCAGACCCACAGGCTCACAGTGGAGAACCACATAAGGTCCCAACAGGTCAGGTGTGGTAACGAGCCGGACGAGAGTGGATTACTGTCCCGAAGAACGCCGCAAGCGCCCGGATGATACATATTCATTCAGCAACATTTCAGTACAAAGTACAGAAGCGAAGTGTAACACAGAACATGAATCAAATGAACATTGAAATATGGAAAAGCTTCTGAAAAGCTATAACAAAAACTTCTGCAACATAACCACCACTGGCTAGGGCTTTCATACACATCTGACAACGTTTCCAACCAAGCATGCTGTATATCTCGAGGTCCCAAACCAAGCAGGCGTGAAGGATCGACAGAGGTCAGCCTTGAAATCAATGCTGTGATCGATCAGTGCCACATCATAGCTTGGTCTCCACGTTGCTTTTTCTAGCCAACCCCTGACTCTGTGAGCCGAACGATTATCAACGACATTCAAACAATCAAGCGATAAACCTTTCTATGCACCTACCCCTTCCGGCGACTCGAAGACGATTACCAAGATCTCGAAATACGAAGTTTACAACACGCTCACTTGAACAGTGCCGATCATTACATTCCGATACAAAAAAGTGAAAAGTATACGACATTTGAGTTCTGTGGAAAACTTGATTAGTTTCGCCGAATACCGCCTGGCCTCACAAAGGGAGTCACTTGTTTTTAACACACTACCGGCAATTTCCCTGAAAAATGACAAAATTCAACGATGGAGACTTGAACTATCCGCGTTTTGTTATGACATAATCTACATGCCCGGAAAAGACAATGCAGTTGCTGATACGCTATCTCGCAACACATGTGGCATTCTTTCTGATGCGGCCAAGTTAAGAGAACTGCACGATTCGCTGTGCCACCCCGGAGTTTCCCGAATGACCCGCTTTGTACGATCTAAAAATCTGCCCTATTCGATTGAAGAGATTTAACACATGATCTCGCGATGCAGCGTTTGTGTGGAAGTAAAGCCACGATTCTCTATTAGACCTTTCCCGGCGATCAACTAACGGTACTTCATTGCCAACATGGATTACGGGTCCAGGCTCCGTACTGATCAAACGGATAAATCGATCCTCTAAGTTTGATCCCATGGTTGAAGTCGAGCTCGTTAGTTGTGATCCCCAGTATGCCTGCGTTAAACTGTCTAGTGAAAAGGAAGAAAATGTTTCTGTACGACGATTGGCTCCGACAGACGATTTTCTAGTGCCAGAATTGGAACTGACTCAGATATCGGAAGTTCCCCAAGGTAAACCACAAACAAATCTCCATTCCATAAATGATGCGATAGAACATGATACTAAAGACGTACCCATAATCCCATCCACACCCAACACTCCTGCTCCCAACACAGTTTCAGACATTCTCACTCGACAACGAAGAACTCACCCGTATAATTTACGCAACAGAGAAGACTGAGCCAGCCATTTTCCTCTCCTTACTGTGACCCCATCCCTACATACTGAAACTGGTTGTTTTTCCTTGGTGGGAGTGAATGTCATGCGAATTCTCCTCTCGTTCCATGGTTTCATTTCATGCGTTGTAATTAAGTTGCTGTGTTTTTGCGCTTCAGCTCATGTACGCTTCTTACTAGTTGAGTAGAGCGTTACATTCCAAATCGGTGTTCCGAGGGTTTTTGCATACAGAACATACGTAATCGGTGACTGACGTTACATTCCCCATTGCCTCTAACGTGCTGTCACTCGCAGAACTGTGAGTGGGATGGTTGCATGCACCGATTGACACCGACATTTCAGATAGCTATATTTCGGACTGTGGTCTATAGGTATGGTTGGTACGTCGCCAAATCATAAAGAACCTCCATGGCATCCACCAGGCTGTCAAGTTCCAGTTACAGTCATTTATTTGTATCTAATCAATTCAAAGATACTTCTTATGTGCACACCAAACTTTTTGTCCTGCCTGATTTATGCACCGATGTTTCTCTCGGTCATGGCCCTTTTCGATTACATGTCGGAATTTCATTTTCTAATTTTGAACCTGCATCTTCCCTTTGTGGTTTACTTGCGACTAAAATTGAATGACAATCCCTCTTTGATCATTTTCCTTCCGATTGCAGACTCATTGCTACGAAATCAAGAAACCGTTCTCTGCAAGATACAATGTTCATCGAGCCTGAGATCCAAGATTTGTCTTCTGGCATTAGAGAACCATCGAAGTCCCTTTGAACAGCTCAACTTCTTACTTTTACGAATGAATATCACAGCAGAAGATTAGTAGTTGACTATGGTCAGACAACTAATCGTTTTACATATTTAGACGCATACCTTCCACCTATAGATGAACTAATAGAAAAGATATCGCGCTATGATATCTACAGCACACTCGACTTGGACAGTGCCTACCACCAGATACCAATCATTACGAGTGAAAAACAACACACCGCACTCGAAGTCTGCGGCAAACGCTATCAATTTTGTCGTATTTCATTTGGTGTGACAAACGGAGTCGCTTATTTTCAGCGAGCGATTGACGAAATTATCATCAAGGAACAACTTTACGGTACGTTCGCTTACATGGGCAACCTGACCATTCGCACCACCACAGACGAGGAGCAAGGCCAGAATCTGTCTCTCTCGTGTTGGCCAAGATGTGCCGCATCACGCTTAAGGAATCCAAAAGCACCAGGCGTAAGCGGCAGCTCAGCCTTCTTGGATTTGGAGTATCGAAAAATAGTACCACCCTCATCCAGAAAGGATGAAATCTCTGGAAGAACTGTCTCTACCACATAATACGAAGACAAGAACACGTAGTAGGCATGTTCGAACGCTACTCTCAGTGGATATCACATTTTTTGATAAAATCAACTCATTGGTGCGAAACCGAACTTTTACTTTGTCAATAAAACGTCTTATTATCATTCAAAAGCCTGAAGCGTGAACTAGAAAACAGTATCTGTTACCGTCGAACCTGGTGTCCCCATGGTAATAGAAACTGACACATCCGATATATCCATTGCGGCCTCACTGAACCGGAATGGCATACCAGTGGCATTCTTGTCCAGAAATTCGTCCCCCACAGAAAGACGGCATTCTTCGATGAAAAAAGCTTATGCTATTGTGGAGGCTTTGAAGAAATGAAAACTTTCTTGTGGAAGCCCATTTCAAGTTAGTGACTGATCAGAATTCCGTGGTGTTTATGTTCCATGTTTCACTTAAAAGTAAAGTAGCGAACGGAGGTATTCAACGCTGGCGAACCAAACCTTCCAACTTCCATTACGACATCGTGTATCGTCGTGGAAGAAAAAAATGAGTCCCTGACACTGTCTTGAGGCTTCTGTGGATCCGTGTCTCATTAAAAACATAAAAGAACTCCACGAATCTCTGCGTCATTCGGAAATAATCAGAATGATACGTTTAGTCAAGATCCGGAACCTACCGTTTTCAACTAAAGAAGTGGAATTAGCCACTGCCCAACACCCCACATGTGCTGAAACCAAACTTTATTTTTGCAATCCACCAAGCATCCCATTAGTGAAAGCTACATAGCCACTTGAGCGCTAACGCGTGAATTTTGAGGGACCTTGTCATCTACCTCAAGGAATAAACTTCTTGCAATCACTGATGAGTCTTCTCGCTTTCCTTTTGCTTATGCACGTCCAAACACAGCCACCGTAATCGGATTTTAGTCTAATCTTTTTTTATCTTTGGCATACTTTTCTACACACATTGATTGTGGCTCCTCTTTCATATCCAACGAGCTCAAAAACTTCACAGCAAAGGCATTACTGTCAGTCATACTACCCCTTACAACCCTCAGTGCAATGGTCAAGTCGGACGCATGAACGACAGTATTTGGAAAGCCATTACCTTAGCACTCCGATCTTGAAATCGAGCCATTTAACAATGAGAGGTCGTTCTTTTTAACGTTCTCCATTCACCTCGTTCTCTACTATGCATGGCGATAAACTCTACTCATCATGGAAGAATAAGCCAACGCAACCGGAAAAATAGCTGGCACGTCATTGTCTAGTTGGTTGCTGAACTCGGATCGAGCTCTTCTCTTCAGAACCAACCGACCTTCCCAAGTCGATCCATTGGTAGAGGAAGCTAAATATTTGAAGTGCAACCCCGACTATGCCTGTATCCGTTTTAGTAACGGTTGAGAGGATACGGTATCTCTCAAACATCTAGCACCAGCTGCTGAACGACCTATTGAAAATCAACCTCCAACATCAGAAAGTGAGACGGAACAAGGTCTAGTGTGCGACTTTGCAAACATGTCTTCCCCTGCTACATCAGAATCAGACTCATTTTTTGATTCGGATGTCGTACAAACAGTTGTGGGTACCACTAAACAACCATAAGCTCCAGCTAATAGTTCGCCCTTACCGACAGGTATTTCGTCATAGGCCGTAAGTTCCCTCACGGGTGTTTTGGTCACATTCCCGTGCTGGGCTAATGCCCCACTACCTTGTGTGTCAGACTTTTGAACCTAAGACTAGTTAGGGTTCCCAAAGAAAAGCCTCTTCTGCGGCATGCAGTCGTGAAGCGATTCGCTCACAACACACTAGCACCACCCCCATCCCAAATTTGAAGAGCCCCCTATGGAATCCCAACTGCGGTTGCTGACAGCCGCATACGGGCTACCCCGAAGAACGAGGCTGCATGCCCAAGCTCATATATTTGTAGTAAATGATATGCAGGTGGGTGGACAATATTTTTCTCGGAAGATGTCTTTCTCGGGTCTTTTAATAGTTTATTTGCCATTATTGGGGCCCGACATCCCCTGATGGCTTATGTGGGGCCATCTGAAGGCTCTGTGCTCGTTCCCCGAGTATTAACAGCGGATCCGAAAGGCCTAACCTGCCAGAACTCCAACCGGAATTTCCTCTCTGAATGAGTCGACATTTAATGACTTCATTTGACGTATTCTCTCTCTGTCAATGGTTTTTTTTTGGGGGGGGGGGTGTGAGCATCGGCAATAGTAAGAGAGAACGAAGATAACTTGTTTACACTATCTTCGTGAACACCTAAAGTCAATACATTCTGTTGAACACGAGCGTTTAAAGCAGGCTTACGTCGTTGGTTATTCCTATCTTCCTTCCTCGAAATCTGACCCAAAAAAGTTTAGGCAGCTTGGCACCATCCCATGATGCGCGTTGCTGTATTAACACGTAATAAGTTTTAAGCCAGATTGCAGTGTACAAAGGAAAGTTCCAACTAATCTTAAGAAGATCGGCACTATTTTTGCTTGTATTTACCAGAAGCACTGAGAAGCCTAAACACCACAGCGATGAATCATTAACTTTGTGGCTGTGGGGTATAATCCTCCCATTGCACTCATGAGTAAGCATGCACTGAAAACATTCAAGTATAACCCCCATTGCGGCATTAGGATAAGCAAGTGCATCTTTGCAAACGATACTGACCATAGTTGACATACTTGACTACAGCGGAATAAAAGCACTCGACGTTTACTCTAACTGTTACCACACCTGACCTGTTGCACCCTTGTGGTTCTTCACTCCAAGTTTCGGGGTATGGTTGCCGGTTATTCCCATTATTGCAGTGTGTTATCGTGAGTGTGTGGTGTATACTTCTTCCACTGCACTCGTGCGCGGGCAGGTAATCAAAAAAATATGAAAAACAAATTGTTGCTAAAACTCTAGTTATGGGAATGAGTCTGCTGCACGTACGAGTTTCGGTCAATTTCAACTCAGAGATCGTTGAAAACTTATAACGAAATTTCGAATCCTCATAAAAATATGAATCTGAAGAACTAAAGTACAGCAATGTACCAGCGAACAGATCATATCAAACACAACAACACGGACACAAGTAGACAACCCGACTAAACGCACCTCAGAGACTGACCTACGGTCATTCACCCCATAAAACAATCATTCAGTCATGAGGATTCACCAGGACTGAAGGGTTTGGTAACCGTGGTTTTCGAGTGGCCTGGGTTCCTTCGTTGGGTTGGCCGCTCAATGTTGGATAGGAGTCCCCGGAAATTGCTACACGTCCTTGATTTCTGGAGCCAATATTGATGCTGTCTAGCATCCATGTTCGGTTGAAAAGCTTGTTTTCTGTTGTGTTCTTAGAAATCTACTGTGGGAATAGAGTCAGAAAACAAAGTAAGGACTGCTATTTCCGGTACGTGGTGCAGAAATTCAGTGCTATAAACTGGGACTCTACCCAGTTCCATCTCCATCCATGGGTGTGGATGACAGCTAGATGCACACGTAGTGACTACTGTCAGTTCCCCGGGTCATCAATAGGTCTATCGCTGGCACTCACCTTAAGATTTGCCCGAGGTGCCATTTATTCCATGCAAACAACCCATTGCACTCAATCCATCTGTGGAAACCATTCAAAGAGGGGAAATAATGGAGAGTCTCAACAGCACCGCGACGCACAGCTTATCTTTCACTACTCACTCAGCCTTATACCATCAAGTTGGGAACCAGTAGCATGTGAGTGTTTTATGTTGTCGAAGTGTGTGTGGGTGTGGCAGTGGACGCTCGTCGAGCGGCGCTGAGCAGGCAGTATCCCCATGCCTGGTGACCCACGGCGTTTTTTATTTGACCTTTTTACGAGAGAACCTACGGATGACTCCTCAGTTTTTTCCCCTTCATCTTCATCGTCGACTTACGCTGTTTTGGCTCTTGTCCAGTTTTTTCCTCCCTCTTACTTTCTGTACACTTCACAAACATTTTCTCTTTAGTTTTTTTCTTTCCACGGTTGACCTTTTTTGCTTGCCCATGTCCTCTGAAGTGTTTCAGTCCCCATTATTTCCAGTAACATTGTTTCACTTTTCGAATCTTTTCGGTTTTCCGTCGCTTTCCTTTTAATTCCCATCGGTTCAAGTCCCTCTGCTTCGTCCACTTCTTCTTTAATTTTTTGTGAGTCTAGTCGACTGATGCCTGAACGCTTTTTTTGTCCTCTCCCTTTTTCGGTCTGGCCAAGTGGGTTGCACCAAAGGCAAGAGGCAAGATGTCCAGCTGCCGTGCTCATAGGGTTTTGAAACTTGTTAGATAATGGGTGTCAGTGGTGTGTTCGTAGTCTGAGGTGCAATATACGACTGCGTGTGGTCGGTCAGATGGAGAATAGTTAGGATCTATGGAAAACATGCTGTTCCGTCCAAACACTACACCATACTCAAACGCTCAGTTCTCAAATAAGATCCAAGCAAGGCCCATTCATGTCTTCAGCATGCCAAACCAAGCACCCCCTATCACCAACGAAGAACTGCTCGAAAGGCGTTATTCCAACTGCCGCAGTTTGGGCTTCGAACGGGGCGCTTGGGTACTGCTGAGCAACCGGCTTGTCGAGTTGCCTTTCGAAAGACCCCTTGCGATTAGCTTCGACTACAGGCGCTGGCGGCAAGCTCCACGGGCGGCAGCCACGTACAGAGAAAGAGCATTCCTCGGCTCTCGGTCGTGGAATTTGCCGCTCCGGCTTTAGGAAGTGATGGTGCAGCAATGAAATGAATGCTAACGTGAACAGGTGTCGACTGGGATTTGTCTTGGGGCACAGAATGTCCGGCAGGAGACTTACCCCCCCCCCTAGCCCTTTCCCAATCCACGCTGTGTAGAGTTGGACAGCGTGGTCTGCCAAGGCATGTCATGCTGGACAGCTCTCGCTCTCACTTCGTGGCTTTTGGCTGAGCCTCGTCGATGGTGTTGCTGTCTTTTCGGATTACTGGTGGACACCCCTGTATGTAAGTTTCCAAGTGCTATACAGATAAGTTCTTTTCATTTCACACATAACGGAAATGATCGAAGTCAGTCGTGCATCAAGTCTGGTGTCTCATCAACGAGCTCGCCTGGATCCCGACAGGGAGGCCTTAGGTTCGCTTTATGAAACAGTAGTGGATGAAGTATTGCCATCTGGCGTTGAATGAGCTTGAATACGCAGATATGTGGCTAAAAGTCACTTGAGCCAAACATAACTGGTTAAAGCTTAGTCGAAGGCAACTTTTATGCTGTTCGAAGCCACTTGGCTGTTCGTCGTTTGTCTGCCTGCTGTGAGGACAATTGGTTTTCGCCAGCTAAAAAACACTCCTGACGACTGCTCGAGTTCAGTTGAATCATTAGCTCCCTTAGCTAGCATCGCGTCCGTCGTAGCTCTCTGGTGTAAAAGTGGTCCACACCGTCTCAGGACAAACCGTTCTTCACGTATCCCACCGACTTTCACCCACAGTTGACAACCGTAGAAAATTTAGGCCTCTTGCCCTTCCCTTAGGTCATTCTAGGGCCAAGTTAGTATACGGTAACCAACGCACCAAAATAGAAAGGGATTGTACAGGCGGTAGCCCTTCAAAAGCTACATCTAATCATGTGTTACAATCAGTCATATTTGAGTGAAAGTGGCGTAAAACTTTGAAGTGAACACCAAGAAAGAAATACTACTTAGAGGAAGCGACGGATAAATTTTTGAATACGTTTTCATCCGAATACGACTTCCCCCGATGAGATTCCAGTCCCACAACTGAGATTGGAAGTGATGACACGCGTTGATGGGTTCCACGGTGGTACTGATGTTCCAGCAGGCTGACCGGAGATGGAAGACTAGGAGGTATGATGACCAGAGCCCATTATCCAAGATGCGCCGAGTTTCTAGAGCCGCTTGCGAGGAAGTGGTAAGGGGCAGGGTAGGTAGGCGCGAGTGGGGAGAAAGTTCCGGCCTGAGTTGGTGTGAAGCATGCAGTAAACAAGTCTCGGGGAATCTTTCGCAATGTGGTGGCAGAAAAATGTAATCAAAACACGCATAATTTAAGTACATTGATAGCCCACATTTGATGGTACCTATTCTGTGTCTTGGTCCAGTCCTGGTATCCACGTTTGCATTAGTTGGCCAAATCAATGCTGCACTTTGGCTGGGCTGCTGGCCATATGATAATTGGCACGCACGCAGTGGGGTTTGTTCGCTTGCATGGTCGGGGGGTGAAGATGTGGCGTCATTTTGTTTATAAAGATTCTCACAGTATACAAATCGAATTCCGCTAGAATCGGCAGATTCAAACTCAGTGCTTCAGGTCCAACACGGATGCCAAATACGTGTGATTACGATGTATATCACTGTGACATCTTTATTCAACTTTTTAGTATTTTACTTCGTTGTCATCAATCCATTTTTGCTTGCACAGCCACCGTTTTATTGGTTCAAATCGGGGCTATCATTTACTTGAGTCTCGCTTTACGTGAATAGAAAACGGTGGGTATGGTCTACAGAAGTACGCCTGTTGACAACCTTGAGCTATTTAACGTAACGAACGGCAGGCTTGCTTGCGTAATTTAGTCTATGTAGCTGAGACGGTCGGGAATTCGTCAGTCAATCTACGACGAAAAAACAAAGGTGAACTCACTACCGGCCTCTGCGTTTATGATAAGGAAGCTGCACAAAGTGAAGAGTGGGTGGGTTAAGATCGATCAGCATTTTACTGCCGTAGCACATCTGACTGTAAGCAATTCTGCGCTAGCTAAAAGGGTATGAGAATTAATAATAATAATAATAATAATAATAATAATAATAATAATAATAATTGTATATTTCGGATGCGCCCGAAGCATGCTAGAATGCATGATCAGATGATTACAGTGATGCTGGAATGACAACTCACAAAAGGGTACAACACGTGCATGCAGAGTATAAAAGAGAGTGTTACACTGAACTAAAACTGTAGTAAAGCCCGGCAAATTTGAAGGTCAGGGTCGAATGATGTCAGTTGGCCTGGGGTACATGCATAAGTGGTATATGAAATAATTACCACTGGTGGAAATTCGAACATATTCAAAGGATACGTTTTTGGTGCGCTACAGAATATGAGAGGCATATGGATAGAAATCTCGTCGAAGCGTTCGGTGAATTATTCACTTTACGATAGGTATGTCAAGAAGTATTAACATGGAAATATTTCAGTCTGCAAAGATGGTAGTAAATAAAGTGGTGGCTGTATACTGGAGGAATCATATATGTGGCAAACAATTGCGTATTTCTTGGGAGGGAGACTACCAGAGTGATGGTGGCAGGGAACGGCCGGAGGAAAACAGGTGAGCGTGCGGCAAATTGTTAACTGTATGTAGGGTTGGTATGAAATGTCTATTCGGAAGTGGAAGACCAATCAATATTGACCGTGTGGTTACATCCATTATGCAGGTGTTCAATTCTGCGGAAGAGAAGGTAAAGTAATTCACAGGTAAGTGCATGTCAATAGATGAACGCTGTGTGGAGTGTACCATGCGAAAATGATAGATCAATAAAACTGCCCAAGTATATCGCGGAAAGCGGCAGTGGATCAATGAATTTAGAAATAAAATGTATCAGCCGGTGCAGATAGTGGTGTGATTTAGAGGCTGGATACGGGGTCAGTTTCGGTAATTTAACACGAATGCAACATCTGGAAGATCAAAGGTGTCGATAACGGTGATGGTATAGTAAGTAGACGGTGAATATCACATTTCTAATGACCAATTTGACAGGTGTAACAAATGATGGGAACGGAGCGGCGATACAGCATGGGAAGTGTATCGAAGACGTTCAGTCGTGGAGGGAACGCAGCGATCTGCAGAGCCCGAACACTCGATACAACAGCATTGCGGATGCGATCGGATGGACCGATGAAGAGTGCAGGTAGTTACTAATTACTTCGCTGCCCACTGGAGGACTACTGAAAGATATGTCAGCGCCGGACGTTTTTTTGGTGACCGATGAAGCAATGAACAGTGACAATAAAGGTGCCAGTGTTTGAACAGTATTAGCGGGTTCTAACACGGAACGGGCATAATGACATATGGGATTAAAGTGAGTTGTATGATTGCGTATTCACAGGAAAAACGAGACTGAATCTGTGTCTGTTCTGCTCACGTGAAACTGTTAATAAGTGCTCAACGTTAAACAACAAGTGAATAGTTGATGGAAATAATTCTCAGATCAACTTTTTAGTTGCTTGTCGTGGTTGATCGAAGAAGTCCACTCCAAAGTCATGTATCGGCTGTGGGAGATTCGACTTCACTTATTAAGATTCGTCGTGTGGTATGAGATTTCAAACCAGTTAAAGCCATTGGGCCACTGTATAGCTGCCTCATCCTTGTTAGCATTGACGACTTTACCCACGAAGCCATCCGGGATCACTCTCATCGGACTGTTGAAATCATACACGGGAAGTTGTGGTGCCCTTCAGGTGCGGGATTTGATTGTTAGCCGAGCAAAACCCTCTGAACCAGAGCACACTTCATCCATACTAATCCCAAATCGGAACAAGATTGATCAGCTAGTTCTACGATACTGGATTATGAATTGAAGTACTTCACAATTATATGCGAACTTTAAATAGGCGACCAACAAGACCCAGAGAAAAAGCCAATCTCATGGCATGATAGACGGGCACGAGAGTCACACAAGCTCAGAGGAGTTATGACAATATCGCGCGTAGAACGCGAAGAAACAAACGTCGGAGCATAAGTATATGGGTGTTACGGAACACACAAAGAGCACCCACACGAATCCAAGATAAAATCGACGGGGATTTTTCGCATCAGCTAGTACGGGCAAAACACTGCAAGCAATTCTTCCTTAGCCACCACAATAATAAGGCTTGTTGACGCTTAGTCTGAAGCTTCCCTCTTCTCCCACCCCCGTATACTGGCAATTCTTGGGCCAGCTTCCAGTCTTTTGGGAGTTGACAGCCACGTACAGACTGGCTGAATTGATAAGAACGATTTTACGCCAGCAGGCTGGCCAAAGATTTCAGCAAAGCTTCATACTGTTCATCTGGCCCTGCTGTCTTACCCAATTTTAATCCTTCCGGCCAACGCATAATGCCTTCCTCCTTAATTCGGATGGAGGACTTTCCCGCCTCACCGATTAGTGGGAGATAAGGTGTGCTCCTGCCACTATCGTTGATGTGCAGACCCTTAAAATGCGAAGCAATACACTGCACTTCCTCTCATTCGTCCCAGCTCTTTCGCCCCTCGATCGTTTACCACCAGCCCCAACCTTTAGGGTTGGCTTTAGCAGGATACAGCTAAAACATGCATTTCCTTTGCGTTCCACCCTTCGAGCTAGATTCTTCGTATAAGCATCTACACTACAGATGGGCTCTGATGTCCATTTAGCGAGCCGTCATATACTTCCTATGGCTCCCCTGTCCCCAAACCCTCTCCAAGCCTTGTATTTTCTAGTAAGTATTTAACGCGCCCTGGACTTCCATCATGGTGGCATGCCATTTCATTTAATCCTCACTGACCGTGAAAAGGCTTCCTGAAGTGCTTTAAGATCCCTCCGGCATGGTTTCATCTATCACCCAAGTTGCTGTAGATGAGTTCCCGATTTCGTTCCGTCGCCGCTTTCACTACATTCGGACTCTTTAGTCCACCGGGCCTATGGCGGTATTTGTCTGGCTGTGAGCTTTTACGCGCTACTTGCTCAGTACCTACTATCCCCTGGTTGCCCTTCCCTATCGGTGCTGTGGTGACCACTGAACCTAGTCCTTTCTATACTTTCTTATTACTGAACCAAGTATCACGGAATTCTAACTGATTCGCCAGTGCGTTTTATGCGGCACCAGCTTGACGAGCCCTTCGCGTTTTAGGACTTGCAGGAGCTCGTCTCCTATAAAACCCTGGGTGGCGAATTCTCCAATCAGTAGCCTATTCCTGTCGAGTTGAAGTTCCCCAAGTTGCGCAATATTTCATCCGTACTGACGATGTTAGTTACCGCCATTAGTTCAGAGTCTTTCTTTCTGGAAGAGGGTGGGCTTCAGTAAATGCAGGGGAGGGACACAGGGCCTATTATCTATTATAAATATTCATCTTATGCACTGAAAAGCTGACAATTCCGTTTCTGATCCTTTATGGCATACTTGCTCGGCATTCAGCAACAGCACATCTCCTCCTAGTCAGCCATCGCCTATATCTTAACTATTCTGGGTGAAGCTCTTTTGCAAATACGAACACAGGCACCCTCCAGTGTCAGCCACTTTTAAGCGAGCGCAGCAATCTGCCCCCTATACTTTTGGCTGTTAATTCATCCCACTTGTTGCAAATGTTGCACGCGTTCGTTTATATGGTCGGAAACATCCAGCAATGGGCAGTCTTTTCTTCCTTGGGCACCCACAGGGATTCTTCAAGCTCCCGAACCCCAAGCTGAAGAGCTCTCCCCATTATTTTGTTTTACCACCTCATTTTCCTCACATCTGTTCATGAGATTCATAATCAGAAGTTCTGTGCTCTGTTTCAGTATCCCACCCTCGGCATGGCTTTCATTATTCCTCAGGCCAGAGTTCTTTCTGTCATCCTTACCCCTCTCCTCTGTGGATGCTATAGCCCGACTCATTACCGGCTTCAAAGACCTGACGCCCGCAGACCCTATACCGGCTCTGGAGATTGCTTGGCTGGTAGACTTACTAGGTGGATCATCCAGCTTGGTGAGAGCTCTTTCTTTTGAGAGTCTTCTTATTTATTCGAGGCGTCCAGCAACGCGTCTCTGGGCGCTGGGTTTGTGAATTCCCCCAAGGTAGGTCTTGGCCTTTTGTAACTTCCCTATATTTCCGCTCTCCATTCTGCTGGCGGAAAGCCTCTTTTTATTGCGGCCTCGTCAGACGGACCATTTCCTTTTGGCCAGTCTATCGTATGACACGTCATAGCTCTGAACCTCATCCTATCCTCATCCATATTTGTGATTCTGGACTTTTACGAACTGCCTCGTTTCTATACCTTCACTAGTTATTTTCAGGCCTTCAAACTGACAAACATTCATCCTGTCTTCGAGTGAGCCCTCCAGTGTTTTACTTTGATTCTCTAGTTTCGTGGAGATTTTCCGAAGCAGTAACTGGTCGCTTGCAGGTTCCGTCATCTCATTCTCGTACCTTGAACTTGTGTTCTTTCTTGGTCAGTTTCCTAGTCTGCTTCGGTTTTGTGCCTTTGTACACTTCCAATTCATCTATTTTTTCTGCAGACCTGCCTCTCAATAGATGGCCTTCTGCTTTCATTACTTCACTCGGATTTGTGCGCTCTTTACTGAGATGCTTTTAGCGAGTCCCTCCTGCTAGTTTTAGCATCTGCGATCCCTCCTAATATGCCTAGACTAAAGTTTGTTATTTTGGCTTGGCGATACATGCAGAACCACTTCAAGTACGTACGTTCCGCAAAAATCTCATACGCTGTCTTAACAGCTTTATTTCACGCCCTTTGGTATCACCGCTTGCAGGTTTAGCAACATGTATCCCTTCGTCCTCCATATCTACCTCACCGTTCTCATTTCTGCACGAAGCTTTACTCTTTATTTGGCCATTTTTTCCTTACTAGCCGTCTTTGTGATTGCGAGCTCCATCATTCCAATTGATGGTGATAAATGAACTCTGCTTTTGCCGCCGTTTACGGAAAGTTATGCAGGAGAAAAACAACTGAACACCGACACGGAATACCAGTGAATATTCAAAAGGCTAAGCAGCCATTCGTAAACGGGAGATTAGGTCATGTGCTCGACGACAGCGAAGTAGACGAAAAAACCCGAGTTTACCGGCATGGTGATTTCCACCACTCTGATAATCCGAGGAAACTTTCGGACCAAACAAATTTCCGAGTTTGCCGTGCGGTCTCCGTTTTCATTGCCCTCCATTTTTATCTTCCATAAGCACGGTCCCCACCAAGTATCACTGCACTGTGTAGCTACTTTCCGACGGCAACTAAGGCAAACAGCTGATTGTTCTATATCACGTCCTTCACAACAGCCTCTGAACGAGGTAGTCAGCACAACGACTTTAGCTGATGAACTAAACCTCTCAAAGGTCAGTGCATTAGTCACTACACAATGGGAATTATGGTCAAAATGATGAGCGCATCGTATAGTGTTGCTCAACGCAAACGGCAGGCTGAAGCCCATTGTACAACATATAATCGGTCACGGAACTGGTCTTTGTTCATTTAAAATTGTGGGCGTGCACTTCTCCGTTTTAGCCGATGACATGCGCAACCACATATGTTAACTGTTTACCAAGGAGGGACAAAACCGGGCAGTAACTGTGTTCTAGAAGTAATTATTTGCACCGAACTTCACCGGATGAGATCATCCGTGGAGCTGTTTCTAGTTGCTGCCATAATAAAATCCCCAGGTCAAGGGGTGTCACCATTATCTTTCCAGTTCACTGTGCCCAGTCCCACCATTGCAATTGAATTTGACGTATTTACCTGGTTTCTTCATGCAAGCTTCATTGGCCTCAAATTTGCCCGATGATCTTGCCTTCGCACATGCCTGGGGCTCTCTCCCAAATGACCTGCCACTGTTAGTTCAACTCGAAATATCATTCTTTTAGACACATGAAGCGTTTTGCTGTTAGGCATGAGTGTATATCAAGGTGCTTGACCACACGTGAGACAAGTAGCCTTGTTTAGAAGACATGATATGCGGGGGCACTTACCAGTCATCCTCAAAGTAAGTAACTGGTCGATCAAAAGCCGGCCAGTCTCTTTGAAAGCATAGCAATTTGGTTAAGCTTCAGTCCGTTGGATGGGTTGGTCGTCCGAGACCTGCCGTGCAAGTTAACTGTGTGCCGCCCTAGTAATGGAGTAAGCTTTGGCCCGAAGCCCTATAAATTCAGGCTGAAGTCAGAAGCATTTATGCTCCAATTTTGGAAAGTGCGAAATTGATCTGTTAAATTTATTGTAGAACATGGGGCATTTGTCATGCTTTATATGATGAAACCGTATTATTCACAAAGGGGAATGTTAGCCCAGTTTTCTGTTGTGGAAATATAATGGTACGCCAATGTATTACCATTATAGTTGGCGGGGCTATACAATAAAACTAAAGAGGTTTCTCTTGTCTGTTAGCAACAGATGGAGTGATGAAGAAACATTCAGATATTCTTTATCCGGTTCTAAGGACTACGGTTTTTACTTCACGCTGTCTCGATAACGTGATGGCAGTGAAGTAACTGCTAGTGGTGGAGGTGAGCAGTGGGAAGGATAAATTGATGATGGGAACATTCAGGAACCACTGCACTTCATCCAGGAGCCCGTGCAGACCCTTGATACAACGATTTTATTATGGCAGAAACTAGGAACAATAACACGGATGATCTCATCCGCGAAGTACGATGCAAAGAAATGCTGCGAGAACAAGGTCACAGCCCGGTTTTCCACCAGCTGGGGCAATTAGCACATGCCGATAAGCACGTCATAGGTGAAAATTGAGATGTTCGGTTCAGCTCACTTGGGTTTGCACAGGACAGTCAATAGCCAGGGCCCATCGAGCGTCTAGGATTCTTCCGATGGTGTGCACACCAGTTATACATCCACGAATGCCTACTGTACCTGGTCAAGTCCCGCCAAAATTGAGAGGGAAAAGGAAAATCTAACGGCACATCAACTGCGAGAGGCTTCACGCTCCGTAGGCACCCACGGAGCCAGTTTGCAACAAATAAAATCGTCGATCAAACCATATTGCAGGCAGACCGTAATGCTACCCCCATCCCTCTGGTTAACATGCTCAGCTTTGGCTACAAGGAAGTACCCCATACCACTTGCGATCTAGGGCATCTATGAAGAATTGGACTATCTGCCGGTCTGTCATTCCACCAGGCTGATTGTTACAACTGTTCAGAATATTGTTGCCGAAAAGTGCGACCTAGTCACCAACCTAGCTCGAACTTTCGTCAGCTTCTTTTCGTGTCCCCTTGTCCCCTTGTTATAGACCATCCAGCCTAAGTTCAGAAAAGCCCTTCACTAACTTGAAGTTTCTATAAGATCCCCTAGACGTCTCCTCCTCTCCGACGAGAATATATTCAGATCACAGCTTCTCTGTGTGTACGTCTTATCCCTCTGCCCTTCAGCCATTCGGGTAGCGAGGTGTTGGACATTCTCCAAGCAGGAGGCCCCCTCAATGTGGGAGGGTACCAAAGCCTGAACTCCACCTTCCAATTAGGGTCGTATTATAGCCACGTAAATAGGTACGAATATTTCCGGCTGCCGACAAGACAGTGTCCATCGCAGTCTAAAAAGCTCGCCACGAGCCTTTTGTGCGGCAGCTTTTCACTGGTCCGACCCAATAAAGTCACTGCTTATGATGACCCCGAGGCCTTCAACCTTGCTGACTACTTCTAGGATGAACCACCCTTGATCGTGAGCGACAGTTAGGCTTTCTGTCGGCCTTGACAACAAAAGGTTTTTTACCAGCTCTCACTTGTATGCCCTGTCCGGGACGGTACTTATATCCCTGCCTAGGTCCACTCTGTCCTTAAACCCAACAATCGTCATACTACATTGAAAAATGAAGCTAGGCGAATGGAGGGCTTTTGCGAGGTCGTTAATAAACAACAAGAAAAGCACCTGGCATGGGACGGATACATGAGGAACACCACTGGTGACATGCACCAAATAAAGCACCTGCCCCACTTTGACGTAAAGAGTCCTGTGAGAGGGGAAGTCAGCCAGCCACCTATAGACTAGCCCACCCTTACCGAAAGTCTCCATCTTGCACAGCAAAAGACAGCGGTTAACGGAGTCGAAAGCCTTGCTAATTCGAGGTAGCATACCCCAACTTGCTTACCTTCGTCCAGTCACCAAGCTACCTCACCTGAGGAGCACAAAAGATCGATTAGACAAGATCTATTTTCAGGAATCCATGCTTGGCCGGACCCAGCAAGGAGGGCTCCAGGAAGTGCTGACAGATGTAGGCACGGATGATCTTCTCAAGACTTTACATAGGATACTAGTCAGGCCTGCCGGCTTGTAGTTATGCATAGCAGACCTGGTCCACTCTTATGTATCGCCACGGCGGCCGCGAATTTGTAGTTTCGAGGCAGCTCACTCCAGTCTAAATTGGGCCAATACAGCCAGCAAGCTGAAGGAGCTATGTTATCCACCAACGGCCTGATGGTAGCTGGGTGGATGCCGTCTGAACACGCTGACTTGTGGCTGTTTAAGTCCTGCGGGCACTTAAGCTCTACTTCCTCTGAGGGATCTAGCTCGATTAACTGCGGAGGAGGATGCATTACGGCAAAATCGACTCGTACCTCACTATCCGACCCGTGCACACTACCAAATTATTCTCCTGGGGAATCTGCTTTGCCCTGGTAATCAGCGAAAATACCGTGGTCTCTAGTAGATAGCGGACTTATGGCATTTTTTGTTGAGCCTTTCGTCAGTCTACTAGCCACAGCGCGGTGGGAACTACGGTCGAGTACAGTGTATACGTATATGTATATATATATATAGTATCCATCGACGAAAGCTTAACTCAACTCGTCATCAGCGAAAGTGAAGATGTGTACGCCCATAAGTTGTGAACGAACAAAGACCAGTTCCGTGACCGATCATATATTGTACGATGGGTTTCTGCATGCCGTTTGCGTTGAGCAACACTATACGATGCCCTCATCAATTCGACCATGGTTTCCATGGTATAATGGCTAATGGGCTGACGTTCAATAACCAGGTCATCTGACGTCCTCTATCATAGCTTTTTTGGAAATGTCTCTAGTACCCTGACCACCATCTTCACAGCGGACTGAGACGTGCCATCCGAAAAAGATGTTTTCGTTGGCCGCATCTCTATCTCCCAAGGCTGATTTTTTCGGATTTTGATGAAGTGTTACTTATTTGCATATAAATATCTTTATAAAGTAAGTGGCTCATCATGCGTTGCTTGCAGTGCTCTGCCCATATTAGCTGATGCGAAAAATCCCCGTCGATTTTATCTTGGATTCGTGTGGGTGCTCTTTGTGTGTTCCGTAACACCCATATACTTATGCTCCGACGTTTGTTTCTTCGCGTTCTACGCGCGATATTGTCATAACTCCTCTGAGCTTGTGTGACTCTCGTGCCCGTCTATCATGCCATGAGATTGGCTTTCGTTCTGGGTCTTACTGGTCGCTTATTTAGAGTATGAGGCGAATGGTGCCTGTTGTGCAGAGGATTTTACCTGGGTGGTACTCCCTTAGCTGAATCAGAAACCTAAGTCAATCTCCCCTGCCGATTCTGAAGCGGTGCACGTATTGATCAGTTGCAGCACTTTGGCGATATCCAGAAGTGTTTTAGGGAAGATCTTCTTCTGGTTCCATGTCTGATAAGCTTAAACACTTCAGTTGGACTGCTTCCTACTCGGGACTACGTAATGATGAGGAATCTCGCTCCTAACCCAGCCCTGCTGTATGCAAATTCAGCAGTATTGATTAATTTTCTTAGGGAGTAGGTTGTGTCTTAGGGGAAACAGGTGTTTGTTGGGAGTACTCGCCCTAGAAAGTACGAGGCCGTATAAACAATAAAGTTTGAGTTTCATCCGTCATAGCCGCAGGAGTTCAGGTTTTAGCAGCTTTCATCTCACTGTGTTATCCACGGGAGGCAACTTGTCGAGTGATATCTTGGTGAAGGTTCGCTGAACTCACTCCATAGAGAGCCCTTCAGACCTCATTGTATGAGAGTATACTAGTGATTCCTACTCATGCTGCAGTCTGGCTTGGAATTTTAAGGTCACAAGCTGGATAACGTATGCTCTGAAGATTCTGCGGGTAAAGGCTTTTGTTTTTTTGGTCCTGGTCATTTGATAAATGGCTCTATTTTGGAAGATGAAGATGCTAGAACTCCGAGGGATTAGATCTGTGGTGACGTAAGGTCCGTTTAGGGCTAGGGATCTAGGAGGAATTTTGCACTGATGCGCGAATATCGCACCCATAACAGCAGAGACAATCAAACTCCGAATATTGTACCATATGACAAGGGCTTGCAGGTAGCCGGCAATTTTGTTGGGAGTATGGATCTAGGTATGAAGTTCCGAGGAACAGACAATTTTGACTTCATCGGCGAATAGAAAGGCGGTTCCATGGTGTAACCCTTTGGTTACATCATTGATGTGAAGTGGAAATAAAAGTTGGCCCCACCCCACATTGTGCAGCCATTCGTGGCTGGCTGGGTTGTTGGGAAGCGAACTTCAGTGTTTACTACCAGAGATCCTACACTAAAATAGGACGACGACCAAGAAGAGTTTGTCACTTTTGCCATAAGATTCAGCCGACACAGCTGAGTATGAGGCACGAGGCCATGGGCACTCGCAATATCAGTGAACGTGGTGATAGATGCCTTGCCAGAGTCGGCCGACTTTGTGTTGAGATTGAGGAAGTCAAAATGTCGAGTCAGACGCGACGTGGAGTCTAAAAAGACATGTTAATTGCTATTTAGTAACTCGCGGATGAGAGGAGAGGGACTATCCACCTTACACCACCCCTTTCATTGCCTAATATGTAAAGACAGTGTGGTCTGTGGGGCTGCGTTTCACAGGGCTTTACAAGGTTCCTTTTTGTGTAGGGGAATTATAGCGGACGACTTCAACTGGGATGAAAAGATGCTTTGTGTCAATGGAAGGTGAAATAAATTTAAAAATTATTTCGGTTTCTGGACCTTCAAGAAGCAACGGAATCAGATGGATACCGTCGTGTCCAGGGCGGACCAGAAGTCGGTTGGTATATAGCAGCCTTTCGTCCTTACTAGCTGAGCATGGTGCCACCAGTATTCGACAAGGTGAATCCGGGGTTGGATTATCGTGGCTTGTTAAGAGAGTAGAAGCAGTGATATCGTTGAATGACACAGCGATTGACTGAGGCGAGCTGAAAAAAATGCTCTCCGACAGGAACAAACAAGGAATCTTTGTTGTAGAGCGGAAGTTGCTAATTTCACTTGGACCAGTGAAACGAGTTCGAATATTCGGCTGGTTAGGGGCGTGTAGGTCGTGTTTTTCAGATTGTTTACGCTTTTGCTTGGAAGCTGACGTAAGAGGTGGCCGAGGCAAAAGAAGTAAGCGAGGTTCTTGGTCTAATCACAGGCAAGCGGCTGCTTCCCAAGGTTATGTGGTTTGTTTGTTACTCATTGATCTTTCTGGTATTGACCTCGATTATCCCGAGTAAAAGAATATGTCCAAGGGGTAACAAACTGACATACTTTACTTTCGAAGTCAACCGAGGGTTAGATGATAGGAAGTAGCTTGCAGAAAGTCCAAGCTTGCCCTGTGAAACGCTCTCCGAATGATGCCTCAGTTGGGGACGCAGTTTTACGGAGGATTCGCGTACAATAACCATGATAGCACAACCATGAAATGATGCGGAGGACATTTGCCCACGCACTCTGGAGGTCTAAAGTAAAGATGAGGTTCAAAAAAATGTTCCTTCGTGTGGGTGGTATTATATGCTGCGCCAGCCTGCCTACGGGGGTACCAAATAGGCTAACGAGGTTGCAGGAAAATCCCGGGGTTGTCCAAAAGACGCCTGGATGTTTGAAGTCCCAGGCTATGACTTTAGAAGCGTGCAAGAGTTTGGCTACGTGGTAAAATGCTCAGCTGGCTGCGTTTATTTCACTCGTGTTATAGCCCAGCGGATGGTAGACAAAACCAATAAAGAGCTGACCCTGCAGCAGTGGTACAAAGACCTAAGCAGAGTCTCGGACCTTATCAGGAGCGGGAAGTTGGAGTGGGAAAGCCCATTGATTATTCCTGCTATGAGCAGGTCATTGCTGACCATGGAGCGAGCACTGAACAGTGCCATGAAAAAACTATCATTTCAACGGTCATGATGCATATTTTGTTTACGGCTACTTAAGTTAGCCGCCGAATTTGGTGATAATAGAGCAGCCGACAGAATTCATGGCTATGTGAAGGGAGAAAAGCCGTGAGAGGGAGCGGAACTTTAGGAGAAAGATGAATAACCGGAGGACTTTGGTGGCGTGGCATTCAGCCAGAAAGCCCATGATTATTTGGATATAGGGAGTGGGGTTCATGGTTCCCTTGGGTGGGCCGTAGGCAGCAAGTCGAGAGCCCATTTAAATAATTTACTGGCTTGACGATCTGACTAATTTTGTAGAGATTCCTCCTTTCGTGGATCGCTGAAGTGTTTTTTTTGTCCCCACTTGCAGGAGAAGGACAAACTGGGATAAGGGAGCGAGGCTCTGGTCTACGAGGTGCGATATCACTTTTTGAAGACAGTGCTTCTCGTTCATTTTGGACCTCACTGCGGGTAACAGCTCAAAGTTCTCCGACTCTACTCTTTGCGGAGGTCCACAGGGAGCGGCTGATTCTCTCTTTCTCAACCAAAGCTTTGCTGAATGCAGGTTAGAAGTTGAGTAATTTTCCCGTGTCGCTGTTGGGCTTCGGACCCCTGCTCGGGTGGATGTTGTTGTTAGTACATGCACCCCAGAATTAAGACTGTAGGAACGAATGTAGTGAAGGCTTAGTCTGGAACTAAGCGCACTGAAATGATAAGACTACCGGATGAACTGGACAGTAAGATGAAACTGTACTGCGCGCATTCGTTATGTATAAGCATTTGAGGATGTAATAAAACAACGCAAGGGAATGTCATTAACAGCCATCACGGTGAGCTTGCATTGGTCCCAACTACAAGCCGTGGATGTTTTTAACTATGAGAGACGATCTTCGAACTATTGGATGGAATCACGTCTTTTGATTTCTGGTGTAACGACCAGTCTCGCCACTGAGAGCCGGGGGCCTTATCAGTTTTGCGAACTTCGGGAGGCCTATACAGGTGGACTGTTCTGCTGAAGCTATTCTGAGGGTTTTTACTTTTCCCAAGCAGCTCAGGCGAAGAAAAGATTGACGAATTTTGTGGACCAAGGGTTATATTGCCGCCTACTATAGATGAGGTCCTTGATCGGGGACCGAAGCTTGGCAAGTCAACCACTTGGGAGGAACTAACGGTTACATTTTTGCCGGGGTCATTACTTTTGGCAAGGCTCTTCTGAACCTCTATTCGTAATGAGGTTTTGCCGGGAAATATTATTCTGCTTTGGAATTCCGCATTGGCCATAAAACCGATTGAATTTATTGACTGAAATTGAAGTCCACAATTGTGTCCCCGGGAATTTTTACTAATTTCGGCACAGTAATATGGTTTGGAATGCAAGTTGCAAGCAATTGAGGTTGAATTCTGGGTAGCTGAGAGGTAACCTACCAGCCTATTTGATGAATACGAAGAATTCAAGGGCAAGGGTTTCGATGACTTTCATGGCTGGGACCAAGATGATATGAATGTGTTGTACATTCAGATGCGCGAAGGATCTATGTGAATGCGATTCCTTCCTAAGGCTGAAATGAGGACAACGTCAAGCTTTGACGGAATTATGTTTACACTGAAGGTCTGGTTGAGCTGGATGGAGATGGGAAGCTGGACGAGCTACCTACCGGATCGATGAGACCATGTAGTTCGACGCCAGGCTGACTTACACCAACAGAACTCAAACAACCAGTCGAAAGAGGAAAACAGGGTTAGCCTGAATTCCAAACTGGTCGAGCAGACAGGTGAACTTTTGGACAACCAATTGGTAAGAGCCATCCATAAGTCCTGCAGGGCCTCTGAAACAAGTCTGTGTCCGGGAAGGGGATAAGTACACTGAAGTGAAGTAGCATCTGAAGGTAAGCCACTTGGTGTGGCCCTGAAGAATGACGATCGGAATTAATACGTAAAGCTCTCTACAGATAGAGGAATGCCTGGCGCCAGATAGAGGTAAGCTCCTGAGGAGCGGCCACTCCAGTAGCACAGTACCCATTTCTGGATTCGGGTACCGTTTAGGGGAGAGCTGGGCGAGTGATAATGAGCTGTTGCCAAAATGAAGCACGTAGTTCATCTCAGTCTGCTGCCGTATTTAATAATCACTCATTACTATCCGTATTTAGACCCATATGACGCGTTACAACAGTGGCTTGAATTGTTCAAGCAAAGTGAAGACCATCGGTTGACAGCCGCATTTATCGTACTCTGTTCTCAGGGGCTAGTGCTTTGCTCCGCTCGTCGAGCCGAGCTGTTTTTCACTCTCGGTTACGGCTTACCAATTGCTAGAAGCAGTGTTCAGTAGGAATGTGTGCTTCTTTGTCTGTGCAGCATATCCAGGCTTTCAGTGAATTACTTAAGTAAACGGTAACCACGTTTTAAAAATACCTATGGTCTCCATTTCCACACATTAGGGTGACGAATGAAATACCAGTTATCGAAAATCATGCTTCAGCAGGTTAAAAGTAAAATAAAGCCGCAATATGTTTACTTTGGAGACCATGCCAGGGTTTTCCAGGGGCCGTTTATTTTAGCCGTAGCTGGTGTATAATGCCACCATTTCATCATTCTTCAAAATCCCGCCATTCATTTGTTGATTATGTATTATGCTGCTGGTGAACTTCATTCATTGTGGTGGTAGATTTAAATATAGAGGAAGGGTACCACCTGAGGAAGAGGGAACTTAGCTCAATAAGTTAAGCCGTTTGTGCAGAGACCTCACTAGAGAGCTTCGTTTGTTTCGCAGCAAGTCCGATTTGCCTCGTGCGAACACCTGACAACTTTCATGCTTTTTCTTCGAACTCAAGGTTCAACACCAACCCCGGCGAAAGCCGTGAATGGATGGCGGAAAATGTCTTCAGTGAAGAACAGTCACAGACAAATGATTAGCGCGTGCCGTACACCAAGGATTCCCAAGTCGAAACAAATATTTATGAGCAAGCTACTCAAATGAATCACGACAACTCTGACTGGTCAAGGCCAACGGTAGACGAACCTGTCGATGACAAAGTATCTTTTAGAAAACGACCGGGAGTTCCAGGTTAATCTCGTTTATACGCATTCATGGGCATAAAGTTTACTACACCTGACGGATTTTGAATCACAGCACAACCTGATGATGAGAACAGTTCTCTGTTGCTTTCACTGTCACCCACCATCATTGGTTTAAGGAAGAAGCATTTTGGAAGCCGTTAGCAGGCGTACGCCAACAGTGCGGCAGACTGATATATCACTTCACTAGTCGGCTTAAGAAGCCTGCCAGTAAAAAAGGCTCACCTAGCTCCAAGCTTGCTATTGCTTCTAGAATGAGTTTGGCGTCAGCGAGGAGCCGCTGCACACAGACGGATAGACTGAGAAGGCTAACTAACTAATACAACCCGATTTTCTCCGAGGCTTCAGGTCAAAGGAGAAATTTCTTCGTGGTTTTGCGCACTCTGGCAGCTGTTCTGCTAGTATCTCCCTTCACTCTCACGAAAAATACCGGAAAGGTATCAGGCGTGCTTTTGAGCCAAGTTGTTTTGAAAAGGCTAGGCCAGACGGTGATTACAAGTCGGTTGGTAGCACAAAGATTAGGTGTACCAGTCGGTTCAAAACTAAAGGGTAGCGAAGGGTTACTTGGAATATGGCGAACTGTAGGGTATAAAAAATGGTGGACAAAAAGTGACTTATTGGGGGTGCTACGGAATGAATGATAGGCGAGTAATCACGAGGAGTTTTATAAGACTGATTATGTCCGGTGGGGACCAAAAAACCCCGGAACGATCCACGATACTAAATGGCGATAAACACTGACGCCTCCAAAAGGGCTGCAGCCTTTAATGTCTCCACCATAAATTTGGTCAAACAGAACTAAAGACAAGAATCAACTAACTACCCGGCCTAAACTAGAGGAGGCAGAATAAGTTCGGCGATCCGATTATACTTCAAGATGGCTTTGGCCAACCGGGTCGGCGATTACTCGATTCTGAACAGTTCCTGTCTTTCATGCTTGAACCACCGGATGTCAAACCTCTGGGCTTTACTGTCGAGTCTATTGAGTTGCGTATCTGAGAAGTATATGTATATCCGCACTTTAGTTTTCATCTCAGAAATATAGAAACCACGAATCAATCTCGCCTCTGGTTTTGGGGCTCACGGGAATCGGCTAACCTTTTTTGAGGCTCACGGTTGTTGTGACTCACAAGCGGTGACGTTCCAATGTCAGTGATATGCCTGAAAATTTAGCGTGCGCCCTAGAGGCGTTTTGTCCCTGATACCAACAAGTATAACATCCCCCTCATGGTTTTGTGTGGAGGGGACAAAACTGAGCAAACTGAGAAGCCTAAGGTTTTTTGAGTTGAAACCGAAGGAAGGATGAGCCGGTTGACAGATATGGTGCAAGATATCCGCTCATGATGAACCACTGAAAGGAAAGGTTTATTCTGACGATAGAAACTATGTCAATAAAAACATATTTTTCAACGGCGGTCGAAATGCACGCGCAAAAGCATCAGCAGGGCATGCAGCACCGGTCAATAAAGTAAAATACGCAGAGATTATAACAGTAAGGTTTGGACGCTTCAGTAGAAGTACAATGGAGCGAGGTTGGGTGCAAAAAAGGAGAAATAAGGAGGGGTGGAACGGGAAATACTGATGGATTTCGAACTGGAGGGCAGTCAGTAATAAGGAACCACAAAATATAAAATGCGGAAGATGCCATATATGTAAGAACGATGTAGGCGATTATTGGCGGATAATCACCAGGGTCTACTGAATGGACCAATTTGTTATGTAATATGCAATCAGGAACAAAATGTGCAAACTTGCTGGAGGAAGCATTGTGAATATGGAAGGATGCTGCAGTCCAAAGCAGAACTAGACAATTGCCAGGGTGAATAAAAAGTTTCATCTTAAAACGAGAATCCACAGCCAATGGAAGAAGAACCGAATCCCAAAATGTGAAGGTTCAGTTTTCAAGCACAAAAGGTGTCGAAAATATTCCAATAAGGACAGCAGTGAAATATTTTCCTCTGAGTTTAGACTATTTTATGGTGTTACAGTGACCCTTGTATAGCCCCACTAAGTCACACGGGGCTTTTTTGGGTCATTAAAAGGAGTCATAGACGAGGATGATGGGCGGCACCGCTTTTGTGGGGCGTATCTTAGTTCTCTAGAGAACACTGAGTTCAGTGTTTTGGGCACGCGTGTCTGCCATGAAGAGACCCTTTGGGAAGAATGAGAACACTACCGACCCTGGTCTGTCCATTAATGCATTAAACTCTAGTGTTCAGCGGCTGATCACTCGCAAAAGGCAGACAAGGGCACCAGCAAGGTGAGAATATGTATGTCTTTCCGCATTATAGCTGAGGTATGGGTCCATTCAAAATGAGATCCAGCAAGAACCAGCCAGAGGTTGTCTTTGGTGACACACACCAGTCCTAGGGTATGAGTAGACTGGCGGGGTAGAGAACTGGTGTTATCAAACTGGCAGCGACTGAAAGGAGGATGGACAGAAAGAAGGAAAATACAGCGGCCTGGTCGTTTTACCAGCAGTGGAAGGGGACGACGTAGATAGTTATTGGACAGGAAAAATTAATGGAGCTTCGACCACGCCATGTTTTGTTTAGGTGCAAACAGGCTGGTGGTGAGGAAACCGAAGCATAAGGGAAGAAAACTGAAATGGGGTCCTGAAATACTACCAGTATTGCGCGGATCACTAAGAAGTGGTTGTCAAAGATTAGTCACCGGCATGTCAAGCTCGGATTCACGGGAAGGTGCAAGAAAAAGAGAGCCCGGAGACCACTGGGCTAGAGTTTGAGACAGGGGAAACCGGCTTATGAAAAGTCTGCCACGAGGGGAAAGGTAATGTTCCGAGGGAAAACTCATGGCTTGAGGCGTTTTGCTTACCCGGGTGAATCAATACCTCGGAAAATAGTCTACCACCGACCCATGGCTACACTCATTGAGTACATAGGCTCGAGGACAGCACGACAAAGTAACGTTATAAACAGCAAACTAAGAACATGTTGTTATTTCGTTCCCCCATCAAACACCAAAGGAAGCGATTTAACAGCCCTAGGTCTTTTTCAAGGTAACCCGAAGGCGGAACAAAAAATTATGGATAACGGATTTGACCGAGCCTTTACAAAGAAAGAAGCGGCAAATTATCAGAATTTAAGACAATGAGTAACAGACATGCTACTTGAAACTAGAAAGCCAACCTATGCACTTTTTGGGAGAGTGCTTTAACGGGATTGATCAAGACCCACCACTGACGGGCAGGTACAGGAAGAACCGGCCCTGTCGGGGCTTGGCAACCTGTCTATTGGGGTGCAGCGGTTGCATCGGCAGGCCAAGTTAGCAGGGGCTTCAAAGGTTGCAAGACGGTAGAAACAGGTGACTCGGCATCACGGATGACCCGTACCACGTGGTGAGACACTATCATGGCCACAACCTCCGAAAATCTAAAGAGGAGCACCAGCCAGAGAGAGCTTAGTCTGCCTTGCTTCCACCTTAGCAGGTTCAGCCCAGAGCCTTTCACAGCAGGAAGAGTTTTACCTCGGAAAGAGCAATGGAATCAGCAACACAGCCTCTGGCATCAACAGCTGAAAATAGGGACCAGCGGAGACACAGTTGTCCTTTGGTAACGAGGGCTTTGTAGCACCGAATTGAAACTTTTACGAAATTCTCACATGGCGCCTTCGTGTCTCACTCCCAAGAGTTTATTCTTATCCTCTCCAATCATCTCATCTCGTCTGTCTCTTTGTACGATAAATATGCTGCCACCCAGCCTTCATCTACCGCTTATCTGTTTGCACATTTACTCTGGGTTGGTTTTCTGCCCTAGGGACCCAAAACCTCTACATTTTAACAGCCTGACCAGTCAGAATGCTTGGTGCTGACGACGACCTCCAGGAATCATTCGTGATGTGCTCCGACTGATCCCGCTGCTCTGGTGGGCAAGCTTTGTTACCACAGGAATTCCCTTATTGAACTTCTCTTTCATGTTACACGAATGACTTTTGGCCGTCGCGTTTATATTACTTCACCTCCGCATTCTAGTCGTTGTGGGGCTTATGTGCAATCGCATCTGCATTGTTAACCGAACTTGCCACTCATCCACTTATCTTGATTGACTGAGATTCCCTCTATGATGGTCACCTTTTCAGTGCCACAAGAACCCTTTTCCACATTCTCCCGATGACTGAGTCCTGTATCACTCGGTGGGCGGTGCTGATCTCAAAGTTGAACGGTGGGTATCCATTCACTGTTCTTTGTAGCCGAACTTTCCCAAAAAGCCCGATGTTCCTTACACTTGTGTTGATCATTCTCCGCAGTGAACGCAGATTAACGACCCTCCGTATGTGATCTTGCTTTTCGGGTTTGTGGCCCACGGAAAATTCCATGGCTGGACAGCGGTTCATATACAAGCTCCGTGATATGGAATCGCAAGCAGGACAACCATCATGGAACAATCAGGAATCCGAAGTGAAACGAAATTGGTGGAGGCGCTCAAGAGCGAATTCCTCGTGTGAAAATAAAGCGTCAATTTCAGCAGTTTGCGGTCAATGGGGAAATACTAGTAAAGCATGCAGAACTGGAAATAATCGGCATGAGCTGGGGCAGAGTCTAAAGTTGTGGACTGCGTAGCCTTTGCTCAGTTGTGTCTAATGGGCTAGGCAAGAGTAAGCCCAGCTTGCCCGAAAGGAGTTTGGTTGGGCAGAGTGGGTGCAGAGGACAGAAAAACAAGAGGGTGTGCTAGTAGCAGGGCAGGTAACCCAAAGAGGATATGTTCAGTTTTCCACCTCTTAAGTACCAGCGGTCTTAGTGCAAACGAAGGTTTGAAGCTGGCCGGCGGCACTGGTACGCGCAAAAGCCCCTGAAAGGATCCCGGGAAAGATGAAGGTCTACGTACGTACGTACTGGCTTCGGTTATGGACACGTAGGGAAGTTTGAAGCTCAGGGACTTCAAAGCACTTGAGATGGATTGGCTTCCGACCCTGACACTGGCAGGGTCACCTGGTCATCGACGGCTAGTCCAGGTTGAAACTTCGGCCCTTGTGCTGAAAATTCGCTAGAGCTTGAATAGATGGAGCAAGATATTCAGGGCTGCTGGGTCTGGCTATGACTTAGTTCGCCTTGGGCGAGCTAGGGCTAGATGCTCCGGTTAGAAGAAGCCCTTGTGGGATCACCAGATCCCAGCTTCTCAGGAGGAGGACAAAACTGCTGAAAAAATGGTAAAAAACCTTCGGAGGAGCTAACGACTAGACTGGGAGGTGAACCGCAGCGTCATTGACCTGGGGTTAGGAGGGCATGGCAAGGAAATATGGCCAGGCCTAGGAAACATACTGTGGATGGCTGAGGAAGTAGCTTTCATGCCCAAAGTCCGAACGATAATTTGCACTCCTACTTAAAGGTAATGTGAGGCTGGCCTTGTGGTGGAAAAATCAAGCATGTGGACGGCATCGGGAAACCGAGGGGCACAGACAGCTACTACTATACCATAGAAAAATCGAGATGGGTTTGAACCACAGAGAAAGTTTCTGCTGATGGTAGTGAATAATACCCAGGCTACCCAGATAAATCCAAAGCTGTTCTTTGATTATGTTTAGGCCAAGGCTTCTTCGGCTGCAAAAGTGAGGAAAATGAAAGAGTAGAAATGTGATCGGGCTGAAAACAGCAAATTGAAGGCAGAAATCGGCCAAGGACACCTCAAGAGGGTAAACAAGATAGATGAGGGAAGCCAGTGTCTGACCCTGGTGTCAACTGGGACCATTCATATGGAAGACATCAAAAAGTAAACAGGTGAGATGCGGTTGGTATTAAAAGCCTTTGACAAGAGGAAATCTGCAGGACCAGAGGGCACTCAACCAGCCATTCTCGGACTGCGGGATCGGACACTGGCAGGGCAGCCAGCAGTAAATCAATTCTCACAAATCGAGAAACGCGTAGCCAGTTCAAACGAATCCAAAAGCCAGAACAAGATTGGTTCGTAGTTTCTGCGGTGCTAAATTGGAATTCACAAAAGGTACAGATACATACAGACCTGAAACATGCGGCCAAATAGAGTGCGAAGTAAAACACGAGGGTTCAAAGCTCCATGGCCCGAGCACGACAGTCAGAAGCGGTTCAAGGCCAAATCCAAAAGTCTTAAATGGATAAAAGCTTGCAAAAGTGTGATGCATGAAGGAGTTTTTCGAAGTAATGTCTAATGTAGTCAAATTCACAAGGCAAGTAGAACGTTTGGAAGGATTTTCAATATTTGTTCTTTACATCAGCCACAATGTCCGACTAATCTTTCAGGAAGACTGCTTTGCCGAACGACTGCTAAACTTAGAAGGTCGCATCAATTCACGAGGGATGTTCAAAAGACCTGACGCTGAACTACTGATCAGCTAGCCTACGGCTAGTAGTAACAAAGGCTTCGGAACGCACTGTCCAAATTGATTGACAAAACACCTGATAGCCGGTGAATGATATGGCCGCAGGTAGAGCAGATCCTGCGTCAGCAACGTTTCAAGCTTTGCTGAGGAGGCTACTAGAAAGCTGAACCGGGCAGAGAAATTGGAAGATTGTTTCAGGGACGTCCACGAGGTCTCTGGTAGTGTCAGCCACAGGCTACCTTCACAGGAGCCTGGAGATGAGGGCGGCTATAGACTAATGAAATGATTAAAAGCTCACCTGGCTGATTACCGATCCTGCCAAACTTGCGATAATGAAGCCCCCGATGGAAACGGCAACCAGTGGAGCTCCTCCCTGATAAGTGCTGAGGCTAGTGTAACAGCCGGTCGTGGAAAATCCCTCTATTTCCCTCGCGATTCAGTGTTTTTCCCAACATCACTCATTTCCATACACTATTGACTTGTCTTTACGGACTGGTTGTTTTTCTGGACCAATTGTTGTTTGTTCGCGCCCAGAGCGCTACTTTGGCACATCCTTGTTCAGGACCTGCGTGACGCACGTGCTGTCTGCTCACACGCTGCTATTCGGTTTCTCGTTGTTGAGTCCTTGTGATCGTATTATTGAGGTTTGTATATTGTTTATGTCATTGTTTATTGTAATAATCTAGTATCGTAGAATATCACGGATAATCGTCTTCTGATTTCGGGATCCGTTGCGAATTTGGCTACGCATTGCTCAAACGTTCGTAACAGCCAGTATTTTTCTTGATACATGTGAGTAGTTTACCACGAGATAGTAGGTCGTCCCGTTTCGAGTTTGTGCGGGGTGTGGAAGTTCTGTTGTTCAGAGTCTGATCGTTTTCAGCTGGACCCTGATAGATTCCACCAGTGGCTTTTAGAATGTGATATGATTCTGAAACCAGCCAAGTGCGCTTTCCCTATAGCCAAGGGATCCAGCGGAACACGTTTTTGAATTAGATCCCGGAACCATCTGCCCAGGAAAGCGAGCTCAGAAACCCGGTCACGATCGTACTAAGCAAATCTAGTTCTCCAGCGTATATTGTATGGGCTGCCAACATGCATTTGACACCAAGTACATGCAGCGCAAAACACTGATATAGGGGGAACTAGGAGTACTGTTACCTTTGTATGAGATCTTGGCCCGACCTCACATGAAGTGCGTAATCCAAGTCTGGGCCACGTCTTTAGTTGGGATAAGAGGCTGATGAGTTCCAGCAGAATGATATCATGGTTGGGACCTTTGCAGTTTGCGCACGCTCCAGCATCGCTAGGGTTGTTCTTGATCAAGGATAGAATGGACTTAGGGGAATCGGTTGAGATAAAAAAATAGTAAGTTGGGCTTTCAGCCAAGAACAATCCATTGTGTACTTGAAAAGAAAGCTCTGCCCTCAGTAGACAAGAGTTGAAAGCAACCAATTTCCCAATTTCCTTTGCTCCATCATCCAGTGAACTATTTCCCGGCCGACTGAAAACTTTTAGGCAACAAAATACAAACAAACTCTAGGAACTTTGGGCCTCAGCCCCGTACCAGTGTGTTGCCTCAAGACTTCAAGCCGAACTCCAAAGAGAACATCAAAGCACGATTATTTGCTTAGATGGTAATTAACAACTGGAACTGACCCGTCGGGGAAGCGGTAGAGGCTGATGTTGCCACGGTGTCCAGGAGAAAGTTGGACTTAACGCGGACACGCCTATTAGTATTGCCCGAGACTCAGCTTATCGGGTTTAGCTTTCACTCGTTCGTCTACATCGGCCTTCTGATTCGGTCTTCTCCAGTCTTTTTAATTACCGTCCCTAGAATCTCCATGGAAACACTGCTCTTAGCTATTCCCGGGAACAGGAGTTCCCAAGTTTTGTCCTTCACATTCACCGGGATACGGAATATATCAGAAAGTCGGAGCATGGTGAGACCTGGGAGCTAACAGGAGCAAGGAACCAGTCGTGCATCGTTCCCATTCCAGGGCGTCAGGGCTGGGCTACAGTCCAGTTAAATAAATCTAGCTAGAAAGATTTTGTGCTCCGCTCCTCTCGGGGATCTGAAGACCGTTGAAACGTTAGTGACCGAAGAGAATCTGCTCACGAGTAGCGTTATAGGATGTGCCCTGCCTGCGCTGTTTGTCTAGGAAAGATGAGCGGGAATTTGTTCTTGCCAAAATAATACACAAGGCAAGCCATCAGCGGAATACAAAAATTAGTGAGGTCCGTAAAAAGACAGCAAATAATGTTCAAAAGTTTTCTTCACTCGCAGCGCTTTTGTTTTCACATGAAATGGCTATCATTATGAAACCAAGATGCCCGCCATGCACAATTGCTTAAGTTAATGACACACGACCCCATCTGAGCTTGGTTTTGGTCGAGGTGGCACCGCCTACATGGGTTTGTTGCTTTGGACTTACCCCTTCGACGTGAGTCCTTTAGAATCACGAATGGAATTTGCGTGAGATGTGCATTTGCAACTATTTTAATTCTTTACTGCAGAATTTGCTGAAGTGTGCACTTGGTAAGGGCAACTGGCCCAACCACCTTGCAAGATGAAGTTCTCCATTAAACTCTAAATATACAAGACAAGCATTTCACTACCGCTGGGCCCCTGGGTCTTCCCACATCTCTTGAGCCCCCAGAGTTTAACCTTAGAACGCAAAAATAGGCCGCCAACGATGCGTTTTTGCCAGGGCATTCAGCTTACTCACTACGCAGTGCGACCCTGAATCACATTATAAGTCTGCTCCATTCAAGCTATAACCAGTCTTAAGGCTTGCTGCACTCTCTAGAAGCCGTCTACTAACTGATACCTTTGGGGGTTGGTGTAACAGCAGCACGGAACACAGGATCCTGCCACTGGTTACGCACGAAGAACGATGCCTAACATTTTACTAGCCCATCTCCCAGGCACTTCGCTTTCCTGTCACCCACCCGATCCCCTCACTGCAGTTCTTTGGAACAGATTACAGATGGTTCATCCGGACATTGTTTGTAGATAAGTACCAAACAGCCTTTCCTCCTTCTCTATCCTAAAGTTCGTAATAACCTCTCATACGGTTGCAACACCTGGGTTTCCCTTTCCTCATGTGGCATTTCCGTCACATTCAGCCTTGTCTATCCTATCCCTCGTTCCACGCCACGGTCCTCTCAGTGTCCCGCGTAACCGTCCATTTACCCAAGACACTTTAACGTTTTTTCGACCAAATTCTTCACCTAATCACGTAACTTTTCCAACGGGTCCATAAAACAACTCTCATCACATTGAAACCCGTGCCTCAACCAGAGCTCTCTATTCTCCGTCCGTTCCTTGTCCCCGCAAGGCCGTGGTATATTAAGGCACCGATAGCCGTTCATACCTGGCTGAGGCCAGGAATATCCCGGTCCATATAACCTTCCCTTCCGTCCCAAAATATTTTTCTATATAACATTTTCTCCAAGTGAGGCTCCGCAGAATTACTAACCATTCGGTTTCCAATGCTCACTGTACTACAAAGCAGCTCGTGGATGAAGCCTTGCATTTCTCAATGATGATTCAACAGTCTCGATTGGATCTCCACTTCGGACCTCGAATCTAAACTATATCCCACCACTCAGCCTACCCAACAAACCGAAGTCTCCAATACTGAGACCAATGACACTTTATTGGGAAATCCACCTGCATTTTTCACATCAAAAGGTCAGCAGCCGCCAGCGGTAATCGAACCGGCTACCCTTTGGCTACAGAACAGAGGCCCTACCAGCTGAGCTATCCCGGTCCGGACAGCCGGGTGTGAACAACGCTAGAAAACATCCGATAGTGAGCGAACCAATATTTCAACGATACACAGCATCTATCCTGGTTTGATTCACAACAGTATCTCGTAGTTCACTTCATTATTCGGTCTATCATGAGTGAAATTTGTCGCTCACTATATCTGGTCCATAATTTACACTATTGATACCATATTGATTACTGTACCGTGATTAGCTGGTTAGGCTCTAACTAATCAGACTTGCATCAAAGGAAATTTTTTCTTCAGGGTAAATGTGAAAACCCAGACTGAAGTAGTTGTCAAGCGGACCTTTACTAGGATGACTCCTCAGAACCCTGTGCCTGACTCAACCCTCGACCCATTTCGGCTTACTGCCGACAATTCCAGCGCCCAACCTTCTATTAGTTATGCTTACCACTTACCGAGGGAAAACTTCTCTCCAGTCTTCCGACCAAATGACGCTTGAGCACCTCTGCCTATACTCCTGAAGTGTAACTTTCACTGCTGGTGACTGACCTTCCTAAGATGGTTTGACCACCTATATCTGCCCCTGCTAGCCTTTTGCTTTTTATAACAACTTATGATGTGGGAAAGCGGATGAAGCATGCCGACAGCCTTCGACAAAAATAGCATTTCACATTTGATTTCACCCCATGGCATTCTTCACATAGAGGTCTCAATCCCCTGAAACTTACCCGATAGTGATCATAACATGGTCAACTACTGCGTTTCAGCCGACCTGCAGCCAATTGTGAATTCACACTGTATTATACTTGCTTCCCTTCATAACCGAAACTTCTTCGTATGACCTTCTGAAAATCCGGCTGGAGCAAGTTTTCCCTCTCTTTCGATCTGCAATGAACTATTAGGATTTTTCATCCACGGTTATCCGTGTGTCTTGAGAAGATTACTCGCATACCCTAGCAATACAATAACAAGCAATCCGGTACCCTGCCCCCAAAAACAAAATGTACCAAACTTCAGAAAGTTTACAAAACTGCGCAAGATTTCAAAATTTCTGCTCGACCCATAGGTTTCTATTCTACCATTCAGAAACTTGAAGAACCAGGAAGGAGGGCCCGTGACACCAGAATAGATAGCTCGATGTCAGTAGTGTAGAAAGTTAGAACCTCCGATACTCACTGCTTTTGCCTAGTCCGTGGCGGAATTTTAGTTTTTAAACATCTCCGAACTACTAACAGCTTTTGAGCTATCCTCTTACCCGGGATCAGAGGGTTTACTGCACACTGCAATGGTTAAAATCCGGACCTGACTCTCATACTCCCTGCTTAGTTTGTTTGCTCTGCCTCCCTACAGTTTATGCCCATTGTGGCGGATGAACTTCTGGCCGACAGGTATGGGATACTTATGAAAGTAGCCTATCTCCGGGGTCTCTAGCCGTTTGTGGTTCAATCTTTGCTAGAAGACAAGTAGTTTGAGACCTTGGCTTGAACGGATTTTGCATACAGAATTTATATGAACATTGAGCCCTCCAGACTGCAAGGGCTAGAAAATGCCTAGCTCTGAAATGTCGCCTTTTTAATTTGGAGACAGAGTTGTTCCCTCCCTACAAATCTCATTCCAGACCTTTACTGGAACACCGTATCTCACTCTTTTCTGGTTTGATCATATCAGAAGGGGTTGCTATCCAATCCTTTCATTGAAGATTTGCCAAACCATAGCTCGGATGATGCTGATCCTTTAATTATAAATGACGACGTTTGTTCCCTCAAACTATATCTTCTTGGCAGTCCCCTATGGAGCGAAAATTCATCTTCCTGCTTGGCATCCTCTACTCCCGGTCATGTACTTCCAATACACTACACCTATCGCCTGTTTTTACCCACCCTCCTCGTCACAAAATTCTTACCCTCCCAACCCCCGTTACCAGTACATTTATTAACCACAGTGCATCCCGGCTTATGCAGTAAACTTCGGTTAGATGCACCCACCACCAGCTCCACCCATCAGTTTATAAGTGTACCGGACAAGTTCCTCAAGGTTCCCCAGACCCTTTTTCTCCTCAGCGCAAATACTCCATAGTTCAGCTTTGAAGAGTGTTCTAGACTTTTGAATTGTGTTGCCATCGCGGATCTGTGACAAACTGGGCAGTTAAAGTTCGCGGTCCTTTCAGCCTCCTACTCCTAAATAAGGAGTCCCAGGGATTCGCCCACAGGATACTTTCTTTTCCACTTCTTTCACTGATGATCCCCAGCTGGGAGCATCTCAGAAAGCGTTCTTCTATCGTTTTATTTCCAGACATTTATTAGTGTCTTTCCACAGGCGAACTTTATTGCTGTGATGACTACACTGGTTACTAACCTGTTATGTGCCCCCGACTGACGATCGGGCCTTGGCATTTTACCTGAGTGGTGCTCCGTTGATTTCACCATGGAATTCTTGGGTATTTTGGTCGAATGATCTTGAACTACCTGACATTGTTCTCTACTCGACTCCACCAAAATTATGGAACTAATTACGGAGGTGCAGAAAGTGGTCGGATCTATCAGTTTGACTGGCTCACTTAGGCTTACAGGCCGTCCGCAACCATATACCAGCGCACCTAGACTGCCGGATAGCACTTCCTGTCTCTTGAAGCGGTTTTCAGGCTGGAAGTTCACCTCACGGTAAGCCCCATCAACCATCTCTGCTTGTGGACTGCGAAACATTCCCATGCCTCTTATTGCTGCTCCCATTGCCTCCATGAACCTTCCCCTATTTTCAATCACCAGGTCATTTCCACCCACAAGCACCAACGCTTTCCTCAATTTGTGCAAGATCTTCTATATACCCGGTCACTTTTCACACAGATACTTGCATGTGACCTTTCTCCCACATTCCAGGTTATCGGCCGTCCGATCAATTCCTTAATGTCTGGTGTCTGATTTTCTTGAGCACATCCTATACACAACGGTCTGAACCTCTTGACAGCTTCGCTTGCGTAATACTATCATATGCATTTGTCAGATCACAATATTCTCGTCTCGCATCTGCCCCGTTTTCAACTTGTGTAGCCTACATGTTAGCCACCAATTTACCTGAAACACATCATCTGAATCTAAATTCACTCACTCGCCAACTTCTGTCAATCTGTTCTACCACGGTTTCCTGATAGAGGGTCCGAACCACACTCAACAGAGAGCTCTTCCTCATTTTTGGCTGGAAAACAATCATCCACATCCAGGTTAGCTGCGCTACACCAGGTCGTTTTGCGTGCTGTTATCGATATAGTTTTCATTCATCTGTCTTAGGAAATACTAAAAATTATATTTTCTTAGAGTATTCCGTTAACCCATAGAAATTCAGGTATTTTTTTCCTCAGTGGTAAATTCCAACCCAGCTCTAGTTTCCGTTACTCTTAAACCTCATTCACAGCAACTTTTGATATTTCAAAATGCCACGTGTAGCAAAGAAGACTTCCAATACTACCCTGTCCACTCATACCCCGGTTACTAGGAAAAATAGGCTTGTTCAAACTCCCGTGGCCTTAAAACAATGTTCGGTTGACCTCTGTGACTTTGTAGGTTTGGCGACGGAAAGAACAGCTGTTCTAGACCGAAGTATTTCAGATTTAAAATCTCGGCTTCTGAATTTGGAAGATACGATATCTAAACTCGCCCCCTTACTGTGCATCACTGAACGCATCGAAAATTCCACCTTACAAAACCTGACAGCTGCGGGCCGCTTTATCGACTCTGTTGCATCCGAAGTTCTCATAAGAGTGAGGAACTCTCGTAATGCAGTCGTGTTTAATGTCCCAGAGAGAATACCTCTGGAGCATGTCAAGCACACACTGTTAAATGCATGTGGTATGGCCCACCTTCCTTGTCAAATAACAAGGCTGCGTAAGCGCGTTCAGCGCTCCAACTGTCCAATCCTTATGCGATTTGCAGATGATCTGTGTAGAAACTATCCCGATTACTTGAACTTTCAATATAACAGAAAACGTGGTCTCACTAGCTTTACGCACGATATGGGCTGTACACGGCTAAGGGCAGCAGAACAAATTCCAAATGTATAACCGTGTTTATCGTAATTTCGTGTTTCTAAACAATGCAATACATGAAAATACATAAATGCAATGACTTACAGCCAGGTGAGCAACCAAGGGCAACAGTACAGAAAGTTATCCGAAAAATCGGGACAGCGCGGTCATAAACGGTCCACTCAGCAAGGAGTCATGCGAAACTGTAGCGCAGCACGGTTGCGGTACAGACAGTGGGTCAAGAAGCGTAAGGGGAATGTAGAATCATAGAACAATCGAGTCGGGAACATAACGTAAAATGTTCACGCACCATACGTCGGAAAGGGGTAATTCTGAACTGTGTCAGTACAGTAAAAACAGGGAATTGGATCACAAGTATTCGAGGTTCATGAGGGATATACACGCTACTCACGAGTAAGACAAGCGAAGATGTCGTCAAAAGTACAAATTACAAAAGTAATTTACACTGCCCCCGGGGTCAGGGAACCTCACCAGCCATATTCGTAATTGAAGCGTCACCTTCCAGCAAGCACAGTTGTCGTAGATCTCGTCGGTGAATGCCGTTAGCAGTGCGTACAATGACTTCTCTTGTTCGGCCGTCGCTTCCAATGGTGGCGCTTTCCACGATACTCTTACTTGGTGAAACATGGCTTCAGTATCTGCAACCAGGGTGTACCGATACTCCCGGAACCCCGGAAGAACTCCATATAGACTGTTGACGAGGTCTGGACCCGTCAGCAGTTGCTTATTCAGGGACGTTTTGTTGCATTCTGCAGCACAATCGAATACAGCTCTAACCTTCGTTTGATCTCCGTGCTTGTACACTCCATGGTGTGCCAGATACAATACATGCGGGCCAGTCAAGTTCTGTTCTGAGCCGGATACAATCTCAGCGTAGCCTTTCGTAATGTACTCGTTGACCATGGCTGCGCATTTTTCTTTAAGGTCATGGTCCCTTTCGAATCGCTTCTTGAGAAACAGCAGTCTCTTCGGTGCAACATCCTTATTATCCGGCAAGCATGGTCCACCGGGCTTCCATGGCAGGGCTATTTCATAGTGGCCGTTGACCCAAATCATTGAGGCGGTCATATGACGTAAAGCTGTTTTATCATCTTCTGGCATACTCCGTTTGATGAAAGACTCTTCCACGAACTCAGAGTTGAACATACGCTCCGAGCTGATATCCAATTCAGTGGCCGTGACATGACTAACATTGGCCGTCGCCTTACAAGGACGTTGGCACGAAGTCGGTCCTAATATCACCCATCCTAGAGGTCCTCTCTCGCCATAAGGATCACCTGGACTGCCCGTTCGTTGTTCTAGCACCCAATGTGCCTTTGGAACGTCGGCACCAATGAGAATACGGATGTCGGAGTCATCAATGGCTGGCATCAGGACTTCTTGCAGATGACTCCAAACTTCTAAATCTTGCTTTAGGTTGAGTGGTCTCAGTTTAGGCAAGTTTTCTACTGCCCACGCTCGGCGGACTTGGATGACTTCCTGACCGTCTAGCGAAGTTAATGTAAAGGATACAGTGCGCGCTTTGGTTACACAATTACTATCGATGGTCTTAACCGTCAGAAGCTCGGGCTTCCCATTGAGACCCAATTTTGTCAGGAGCGACTGGTCTACGAAAGTTGTGTCCGATCCATTGTCCAGCAATCCATACACTGTGACCTCCCCTAAAGGACCTCGGAGGCGGACTGGCAATATAGCAAGGGAAATTCGACGGCCGGCGGTTCTTTCGTCTGCTAATACGTGACCAACCGAAGCAGTGTTGTCTGTTGGCAGGTTTTGGTCACGATTAGATTCTGGGGTTTTTGGTCGATGTAGCATCGGGTGGTGTTGGCCTACACAGCCCTTCAGGCCACACGTCTTTCGCGAACGGCAGTCTTTAGTTACATGATTAGGCTTTAAGCATGAAAAACATAATTTCAGCTTCTTCACGGCATCATACCTGTCTATTACCTTTAAGTCTCGAAATTCGCTACACTGGTCCACGTAGTGGGGATTTTCACATATAGGGCAAACTTTGTTGGGGGTCGGCTTAGGACTGGTGCTAGATGGCTTAGTCTCGGTTGACATGATTGTGGCTACTCGCTCGGTGGAGTATAGACTGCTAGCGGGCTTTCGAGAATCTGGTTGTCTAGACGCAGAAATGGCCGGTCGCGATACGTAAACGAGGCTAACCAAGGCAGCATCACCCTGATCGCTGACAAAACTCGTTAGTTCATCGAAAGTGGGCTCCCGTCCCGATCTGAGAATGAAGGATGCCCGGTCGAACCATCTAGACTGAACACTGGTGAGCAGTCGTTGCACAATAGCGCTCAGCGTCCGGCAGGCATTCAGATCAGCCTGGTAGCCGAGGCTCTTCATCGTGGCCGAACACACCTTCATCTGATCCGCCAATTTTACCAGCGCCTTGGTATCAGTTTGCTTCAGCACAGAGCCGTCACTCAGCTCATCGATACATTTTCTGGCAATCACGTGAGGCCTGCCGAACCGGCGTTCTAGTATGCGTATGGCTTCGTCGTAGCCTTCCTGCGGTTCAAGCACCGTGCACCACCGAATGGCTTCAGCGGGCTCCCCCTCACAGGCCGAAATCAAGTAATCGAGGAGGTAGGCGGGGTCGTTATTGTACCTAGCGACTGTGGACTGGAAATTTCTCATGAACCCAATGAAATCCATGGGATTTCCATCGAATTTGACTGATCGGCGAGCAGGCAGGCTCATACAAGCTTGCAACAGCCTGGCGGTCTCGCTGACGTGGTCGAATTCCCTGGATTTAGCGGGTAGAACACGTATTCCCGGTCCGTTCAGTGTAATTTGGTCTTCCTGCCTTGTTTTTGACCCTGGTAAGGACATAACATAATCGTGAACAATTTTCAGTCTTTCACTGCGAGGTGGCGTAGGTGGCAGTATAGGCTCCGATCCAAAACTGCAGTTATCGTCGGACAATTCTTTGACGATTTCATCCTTGACTTCATTTATGCGTTTGGCAGCCGCGGCCTCCAGCTCTAACTGCTTAATCTTCAACCTGGCCAGTCGCAGTTCACGTTGTAGCTCTGGTCTGGAGGCTGAGCCATTTGCTGACTGAGCCGCCCTGCGGTTTGCTGGATGAGCCTCCATGCGGTTTTCTGGACGAGCCTCCATGCGGTTTGCTGGACGAGCCTCCATGCGGTTTGCTGAATGAGCCTCCATGCGGTTTACTGATTGAGCCTCCATGCGGTTTACTGAATGAGCCTCCATGCGGTTTGCTGAATGAGCCTCATTGCGGTTTACTGAATGAGCCTCCATGCGGTTTACTGAATGAGCCTCCATGCGGTTTGCTGAATGAGCCTCATTGCGGTTTACTGAATGAGCCTCATTGCGGTTTACTGAATGAGCCTCATTGCGGTTTGCTGAATGAGCCTCCCGGCGGTTTACTGGATGAAGCACCATGCGGTTTGCTGGATGAGCCTCCATGCGGTTTGCTGAACGAGCCTCCATGCGGTTTGCTGGATGAGCCTCCATGCGGGTTGCTGAATGAGCCTCCATGCGGTTTGCTGGATGAGCCTCCATGCGGTTTGCTGAATGAGCCTCCACGCGGCTTGCTGGATGAGCCTCCATGCGGTTCACTGAATGAGCCTCCATGCGGTTTGCTGAATGAGCTTCCATGCGGTTTACTGGATGAGCCTCCATGCGGTTTGCTGAATGAGCCTCCATGCGGTTTACTGAATGAGCCTCCATGCGGTTTACTGAATGAGCCTCCATGCGGTTTGCTGAATGAGCCTCATTGCGGTTTACTGAATGAGCCTCCATGCGGTTTGCTAAATGAGCCTCCATGCGCTTTACTGAATGAGCCTCCATGCGGTCTGTTGGATGAGCCTCCCTGCGATTTGCTGACTGAGCCTCCCAACAGTTTTTCCGCAAACCAGGCAATTCATCATTAAAAGACTGTATACTGGACGTAAATGACTTCATTCCAGACAATATTGGTTACTGGCTAACTGTAGAAACTATCCCGATTACTTGAACTTTCAATATAACAGAAAACGTGGTCTCACTAGCTTTACGCACGATATGGGCTGTACACGGCTAAGGGCAGCAGAACAAATTCCAAATGTATAACCGTGTTTATCGTAATTTCGTGTTTCTAAACAATGCAATACATGAAAATACATAAATGCAATGACTTACAGCCAGGTGAGCAACCAAGGGCAACAGTACAGAAAGTTATCCGAAAAATCGGGACAGCGCGGTCATAAACGGTCCACTCAGCAAGGAGTCATGCGAAACTGTAGCGCAGCACGGTTGCGGTACAGACAGTGGGTCAAGAAGCGTAAGGGGAATGTAGAATCATAGAACAATCGAGTCGGGAACATAACGTAAAATGTTCACGCACCATACGTCGGAAAGGGGTAATTCTGAACTGTGTCAGTACAGTAAAAACAGGGAATTGGATCACAAGTATTCGAGGTTCATGAGGGATATACACGCTACTCACGAGTAAGACAAGCGAAGATGTCGTCAAAAGTACAAATTACAAAAAGTAATTTACAATCTGTCTGCCAAAGAGTTCATAAAAATGCGTTCCACTATAGCTTCTAATTCTTCTTATAAAAACATAAAAATAGCCGAAGATAAAACCACACTTCAAAGGGAAATTACCAGATCTCCTTCGACTTTCCCCACTAGAACAACGCCTGATAGTTCTGAGCCTTCAACACAGACGGCTGGTCGCTCCACAGCTCCTTCTCAAGTCCCCACTGCTTTACCTTTACACGCGTCTCCCGCCTCTTCACAACCGCCCACTGCCTCCTCATCTGCTCCCGTACTGTACTCTTTAAAATCTAATCCCATTACTGTTGATCTTGACATTTCCGCTTCTCCCCTTTTACTGCCACCCAGTAAGAGACGCCAATTATTGCCTCGCTCTCCCACCTCATCGCCTGTTGGATACACCCCGAACTCTAACTCGCCATCTGTTCCCTCCGGTGATAAACTACTCGCCGTCCAGAGGAATAGGTCTAACAGTCTTCCCATTCTTCTCACAAGCCCCTCCCTCATTCAACTGTCTCCTCTTAAATCAACTCGCTTTAACTCACGGAATAAGGTTTCGACCTTAAAAAATACCCCTTGCTCCAATGCATCGGTGATCCCTACAAATTCACTGTGCTCACGGCCTGTCAATACCAAAATACGGCCTCCACATGCCGTCCAATCTGCCACACGTTGTACTTCTCACCCAAAAACTATCTCCACTGCTCCCGCTTCTAACTGCTCCATATTTGGTGTTCCACCCAACTTGAGTTACCCCTACCACAATGTGCAGCTTAACCTACCACCCTACACCCCTATTCCTCACACATTTTCAACCCTGCCCTCTGCACCCCCCCCCCTCAGCCAATACTGGATTCCGACTGGCCGGTATTTCTCGACAGCTCCTGATCACCCCTGTCTGATATCGACCCACCAAACCCCACAGGTTTTTCCCTTTGCTCCGATGTTTCCCCCTCCGTTGATGCCCAGTCTCTCTACCCCTCAGCAGTCCCTCTCACTGCAACATTTAATCCAGCTTGGCTGGAAGCCACCCCATCTGAACCTCCACTAGCCCCAACATCAACATATTCCCCGTTGACCCTAACCTCCGCTCCTTCCAATCGCGATAGCCTGCCTCCTTCCAAATTACACCATCCCTCTGATGTGCCTATACCACCTCCCACAAACGGTATATCTCTAGCCTTATTCAACTCGCGTTCTATTCTTGACAAACTCCCACACCTTAAAAAACTTGTCCTTACAAATAATTACGACATTATCTTAATAACGGAATCCTGGCTTTCTGAGAGCACTTCCAATGATCAAGTATCTTTGGTAGGGTACTGTCTTCTAAGGACCGATAGACCGAACCGGCGTGGTGGTGAGTGCCTAGCCTACGTCAAGGAAGCCTACACCACGACCCCTCTTTTACATACGGCACTCGATTCTATTCCCGATTCTCTGTGGTTCACTATGAACCTCCAAACCACTGTTCTTCACATTGGCTGCGTGTATCGATCACCAAGTTCCCCCAGTTCATTGTTTCCACTTCTCATTAGGTCTTTCGAACACCTCTCTTTGCTTCCTTCTGGAACCAAGCTTATTGCGGGTGACTTTAATCTCCCTCACATCTGTTGGCCCACCCTCTCGGCTCCTCCCAGTCTCGTGGACCTGATCACTAGCATTCATCTTGGCGGCTGGACACAACATGTTGTCGAACCTACCAGAAATGGGAACATACTAGATCTGGTATTTACTCATAACATGCCTCTCATCGACGTGACCGTAATACGGAATTTCCCCGGTAGTGACCATAAAATGGTTATCTGCCATCTGCCCCTTAGTGGCCCACCTAGTCCCGCACACCCCCCCAACAATACATTCCTAAGCAGAAATTGGGCCTTGCTAGTCACGCTTCTTCGGCAGAAAGACTGGGGTGATTATTTCCTCACCCAGGACCCTCAGCATGCTGCGGATATTTTCTACTCCTTCTTTTCTGATTGTCTGGATAAATTGTCCAATACTGCCCAGGCTGTACCTAAAAAGAGGTCGTCTGTCTCGCCACTCCATAAGAAGTACCATAAACTTCTCAAACAACTACATAATTCCAACGACTTTTCACTTTTTATTCGTCTAAACCGCCTCTCCACACTTATTCAACGACAAGATAATACGCGACTTCGTGACCAAGAAGCTAAGGCTTTGAGTCATCCTAACAAGTCGCAACTTCTTTCTATGTTGCATAAGTCTAGAAACGCTGATGTTAAGGCTGACTTCCAACTTCTAATTCTGGATAATAACTCATCTATCACCTCCCCACCTTGTATAGCCGAAGCCTTCAATGCATTCTTTGCTTCAGCCATGGCTCCAGCTACTGTCATTGCCCCGCCCCCATCTTCACCACTTACCGACTCTGTCCTTTCTACGATACCCTTCGATGCCAGGAGTATTTCCAAGCTACTATCCAATAGCAAACCCTCTACTCGATTAGGCCCCGATGGCTTACCACCAATTGCACTCGTCAATGGTGGACCGGATCTCCCCCTGTTGTTGCTTAACCTTTTCACTCTTTCACTTAATGGTAGCACCGTACCTGCTAATTGGAAGCGCTCGGTAATTGTTCCCATTCATAAAAAAGGACCTTTACATGAGGTATCCAATTATCGCCCTATAAACCATACCCCCATCTTATCCAGAATAATGGAAAAAATAGTTAAAGATAATATTATTAACTATTTATTAAGCCTCAGTCTTATTAATCACAACCAACATGGATTCCTCCGTTCACGGTCCTGCATGACCTGTCAGTATGATTTTCTGAATCTCGTCACCGACTCTGCTGAAAGTGGGAAATCTCTTGTTGTTCTTTATCTTTATTTATCCAAGGCATTTGATCGTGTCCCTCACCCCCACCTTTTAACAAAGCTACGGTCATTTGGGATTGTCGATCCACTTCTTTCTTGGTTCTCGTCTTACTTATCTCATCGTTCACAGGTTGTCTTAATTAACGGGCACACCTCTAATCCTAAGCCTGTTACTGGCGGTGTTATTCAGGGCAGTGTTTTGGGCCCCCTGCTTTTCCTCCTATATATAAATGATATGTTCCCGACAATACTTAATGGCACGCCGTTTTTGTTCGCGGACGACATTAAGATAGTCTACACTTTCTCGCCTGGCAACCTCAGTACTACTATCCCTAAAATCTCTGCTGATTTAGCCGCTCTTGATGAATGGTGCTCAACCTGGGCGATGAAATTCTCCGCCGACAAGTGTATTTTCCTCACTTACAAATGCCAGGTTCCTCCTGGTTCTTTATGCATTGGCGGTTCATCCATCGACAGCCAGCCTTTAGTAAGAGACCTTGGCTTAAGTTATTCTTGCTCTTTCAATTTCTCGGAACATGCTGTCCTCCAAACGGCGAAGGCTAGAAAGTGTCTTGGTCTTCTGTTCAGATCCTTTCAGCTTAGGCAGAGCATTCTCTACATGTACAAAGTACATACCAGGCCCCTTCTCGAATATTGTCCCCTAATCTCCACTAGCATGAGAAAATCCGACAGGATTATTATCGAATGTATTCAAAGAAGATTCACAAAACAGCTTATCGGTTGGTCGTCCAACTTAAACTACAGGGAACGATGCTTATCTCTCAAAATCGAACCACTATGGCTTCGTCGCATCAAGCTAAATTTGATATTTCTGTATAAGCTATTGACTAAGCAGTCCTATTCCTCCAACCAGTTGTGCTTCTCCCCGGATACTGGATATTCACTCCGGAATAGACAGTATACTATTACCACACCCTCCGCGAGGACTGTTCTACGCTCTAAGTTCTTTCTCTTCGCGTACTCCAGAATCTGGAATAAACTTCCCTTGCACATCAGATCTTCTCGGTCAAAGTATGCATTCGTGCATGCTATTGATAAATTCCTTACTGTCCCAACTGTTTTGCGCTTATTCAACGTTCACGTAACCGAACGTCAAGCTTACGAGATAGGCCTTGACTTTTAAGCCATTGCTCTGATTTCTCTGTTTACCTTACCTTCCAAAATAACCTCACCACCTTAAAAATTCTGATTGCTTTGTTTGACCGCTTCTCCTAGCCTTCTCCATCGACATATGTAAGCATGTCTGCGTCCACTAACTGTTTTTCCATACCAACTTATAGGATCCTGCTGATTCAACTTTGAAATAAATCCTTTCAGATGCGCTCGCATTTATAGAGACCACCGTATTACTCCCCACAGGTTGTCAATATCTCTCACTCGCTCCACGATTTATTAACTTTATTTAGTTATATTGCGTATGCGGCCCTGAAACCAACCTCAACATTGCCATAAAAACTGCTTCAGTATCCAACCCCTGGTTGGATGTATATATATATATATATATATATATATATATATATATATATATATATACATATATACTCATTACTGTCCTATAATTATTAACAAAATCATGGTGAGTAACTCAACGTTCCTCGATATCTCTTAGCTTATAATGCCTCTCTTCCGCACCAGGTCCCACCACTCATACTTCGCTCACCACCTCTGCGATTTCGAACTGGAAAATCCAGTCTGATTCATCGCACTTAGCGTGACTCACTAACTGAACTCAACACCCAGTTATGACGTTACCATTTCTGCTCACACCCTATCCCCCAGCTAAGGTTCTTCTGTAATTTCATGCAGAACTTGGTCTTTACTCCTGCTCAATGACCACTCTAGGCGAAATACTAACTTTCCCATTGAAAGTTCTAGCCACACTTAGGCGTTTCCCCTTTAGTCTCACGTTTCATGGCCTCAATGTGCCTTTGGGATCCGCCGCACCGATGAGCCCGTGCTTAACTTTTGTTCTTCTTTCCCTTAACCGTTGATCCTCGGCTGCGTCACTCTATCTCACTTTCCTTGCCGTAGTCTTTTGCGTCCGATGATCGCACCCACGTATACATCTATATATATATATATACCTTGGGTATGCTCCACTCACTTGTCCCCCTTCCTAACTAGATTGTGCCATTTTACTACACACAATTTGCGTATATATAAATAAAACCGTTCCGTCCTTTAGCGATGAGTGCTCGCTCTCAGTTAATTCCTGGCTCAGGCTGGAACTCAGCCGTCCCATCCTGCTTTTTTTGTGCCTTTCTCGTACTTGCCACACGGATTACCATTTCTTAGTAACTAGGCTTCACTTCTCTACGCACATGCTCATGGTAAGTTAAGACCCCATTCCAACCGGAATCCGTATGCCCCTGCCGAATACCAGCACGTTTGCCCCCACATGAAAAACCCTCATTTTAACACTCAGTGTTTTTCTACTTTTTTACTGTTTGCCGTCCTTTACCACAGCTGGTGAACTGACCAGACTGTTTTCTTCCTATTTTCTCATTCTTCTTCCAGATCATACCATCTACTATTGTTTTGTTCCTGGTTCCCAAACGGACACCCTCTCCTCATCCACCGCCTACCTGATATCGCCCCAAATCTCTACTATCACCCAACTACCCTAGAAAGCTACCAGTCTCCGTCTAGGGATCCCCAGTAGACCCGTCCACTAGCCAAACGATAACTAACTGTTCGGATAGCAAAATGTTCATTTTCTTGCTTCCATATAAACGATAATCATAACCCACAGCTGGAACACTCTCCAGACTGCCGCACTCCTGATCTCTTCCAGATTGCATTGGTTACTTGGGTATCCATCGGCCAAATCGACGTTTATTCCGGATTACCGTAAGGACTGGACGATTTGATCAATGGATTAAACCTATACTCTCACCTGCTGACGTTACATGGGGCACCGTACATGGATTAACAAAACCTCATGAAAGTCTCACCGGATCGCAGAGGTGATTCCTGACAGCAACCATCAACACATCGGCTCAACGTCTATTCCCAAATAATCCAACCCAACAGTTCAATTCTTCCCGCGTTGCAGTACGAAATCAATGTCCGGAACCCAGCCTTCGCAGCTGTCAACTTCGTCAAACCAGCCCTTTTTTACCTGCTTCCCACAACATTCTGCCTGCAACCAAGGTCTTTATGAAACAGAATACCAGCCATCTGCAGCCAACCATAATTTGATTACCAATTTTCTATCAAACACAAAAAAAAACATTTTACACTCTTCCAACTCCTGCCTAGCCGAACCATTGACGTTCGTCTCCACTAATCCGTTTCATTGACGGCTTTTCTTTTCTTTAATAGTCCGTTATATGTCCATACACCATTCATGCTCTTCAAAAGTTCACTGAAGTCCCTGCGAAGCTTTTCGCCTTCATTTGAATTTCCATATGACACTGTAATCACCTGCACAAAAGGTCCGTTTTATTATCACCTTTGAATCACTTGCCTTTATTTCACATGCTTCCCCCACAATTAGTTACCCAATGCTGGATCAGTGCCCAATATCCCGCTGGTATCTCTGACTGCACTTTGAAAGCCCCACGCTTGCTTTACTTCTAACAATGTTCTTTTGCATCTCTTCCGCCCGGTTACTTGTTAGTGACCGTCCATTTTTCGCTTATATCAGCAATTCCACGACTGTCCAGCTATCCACACCGCCCTCCAGCGATTTCGAAACCGATTCGAAATTCCCGCCTCAACCATTACCACTTTTGTTTACTCAAACACTACATGACTTTACTGGTGTATTTCGGTTGCTGTGATTTATAAATTTAGAATTTGTGAATACCTCACATTGACATGTACTGCTGTATACTCTGATCTTGCCTTGTGCATGTGTATTGACCACGGTCAAGAAATATACTATAACTATAACTAAGTAGTGTAGAAAGTTAGAACCTCCGATACTCACTGCTTTTGCCTAGTCCGTGGCGGAATTTTAGTTTTTAAACATCTCCGAACTACTAACAGCTTTTGAGCTATCCTCTTACCCGGGATCAGAGGGTTTACTGCACACTGCAATGGTTAAAATCCGGACCTGACTCTCATACTCCCTGCTTAGTTTGTTTGCTCTGCCTCCCTACAGTTTATGCCCATTGTGGCGGATGAACTTCTGGCCGACAGGTATGGGATACTTATGAAAGTAGCCTATCTCCGGGGTCTCTAGCCGTTTGTGGTTCAATCTTTGCTAGAAGACAAGTAGTTTGAGACCTTGGCTTGAACGGATTTTGCATACAGAATTTATATGAACATTGAGCCCTCCAGACTGCAAGGGCTAGAAAATGCCTAGCTCTGAAATGTCGCCTTTTTAATTTGGAGACAGAGTTGTTCCCTCCCTACAAATCTCATTCCAGACCTTTACTGGAACACCGTATCTCACTCTTTTCTGGTTTGATCATATCAGAAGGGGTTGCTATCCAATCCTTTCATTGAAGATTTGCCAAACCATAGCTCGGATGATGCTGATCCTTTAATTATAAATGACGACGTTTGTTCCCTCAAACTATATCTTCTTGGCAGTCCCCTATGGAGCGAAAATTCATCTTCCTGCTTGGCATCCTCTACTCCCGGTCATGTACTTCCAATACACTACACCTATCGCCTGTTTTTACCCACCCTCCTCGTCACAAAATTCTTACCCTCCCAACCCCCGTTACCAGTACATTTATTAACCACAGTGCATCCCGGCTTATGCAGTAAACTTCGGTTAGATGCACCCACCACCAGCTCCACCCATCAGTTTATAAGTGTACCGGACAAGTTCCTCAAGGTTCCCCAGACCCTTTTTCTCCTCAGCGCAAATACTCCATAGTTCAGCTTTGAAGAGTGTTCTAGACTTTTGAATTGTGTTGCCATCGCGGATCTGTGACAAACTGGGCAGTTAAAGTTCGCGGTCCTTTCAGCCTCCTACTCCTAAATAAGGAGTCCCAGGGATTCGCCCACAGGATACTTTCTTTTCCACTTCTTTCACTGATGATCCCCAGCTGGGAGCATCTCAGAAAGCGTTCTTCTATCGTTTTATTTCCAGACATTTATTAGTGTCTTTCCACAGGCGAACTTTATTGCTGTGATGACTACACTGGTTACTAACCTGTTATGTGCCCCCGACTGACGATCGGGCCTTGGCATTTTACCTGAGTGGTGCTCCGTTGATTTCACCATGGAATTCTTGGGTATTTTGGTCGAATGATCTTGAACTACCTGACATTGTTCTCTACTCGACTCCACCAAAATTATGGAACTAATTACGGAGGTGCAGAAAGTGGTCGGATCTATCAGTTTGACTGGCTCACTTAGGCTTACAGGCCGTCCGCAACCATATACCAGCGCACCTAGACTGCCGGATAGCACTTCCTGTCTCTTGAAGCGGTTTTCAGGCTGGAAGTTCACCTCACGGTAAGCCCCATCAACCATCTCTGCTTGTGGACTGCGAAACATTCCCATGCCTCTTATTGCTGCTCCCATTGCCTCCATGAACCTTCCCCTATTTTCAATCACCAGGTCATTTCCACCCACAAGCACCAACGCTTTCCTCAATTTGTGCAAGATCTTCTATATACCCGGTCACTTTTCACACAGATACTTGCATGTGACCTTTCTCCCACATTCCAGGTTATCGGCCGTCCGATCAATTCCTTAATGTCTGGTGTCTGATTTTCTTGAGCACATCCTATACACAACGGTCTGAACCTCTTGACAGCTTCGCTTGCGTAATACTATCATATGCATTTGTCAGATCACAATATTCTCGTCTCGCATCTGCCCCGTTTTCAACTTGTGTAGCCTACATGTTAGCCACCAATTTACCTGAAACACATCATCTGAATCTAAATTCACTCACTCGCCAACTTCTGTCAATCTGTTCTACCACGGTTTCCTGATAGAGGGTCCGAACCACACTCAACAGAGAGCTCTTCCTCATTTTTGGCTGGAAAACAATCATCCATATCCAGGTTGCCGGTCACTTGATCCCCCCAGCATCTCGGGTTGAACTCATCATCATCATCGTACAGCGTCAAACAGTAGGGCAAGCCCCACTGACAACTGCCTTTCTCACCATGTTGCACGTTGAATTAAAAAGTATGAATATTCAAGATGGACAGGGAGTGGACCTACATGAGTGGGAAAAGAAAAGAATGCCCTAGTAGCCAACACACGGAATACACAATCTAACTGCTCAAACTCACACCATCAAACATTCTGATTCGATAGAAAGTGACAACACGATCTCCACTGTTCGCGGTTCGCAGCCATATTCTTCAGTGTCTCCAGCCAACTGGTAGACGGATCTTTTGGACCCCAACCACGAAGCCGTGAAGCACCTACTTTTCCTAAGTCTGCTGTACATTTTCTCATTCCTCGCTGCCACGTCATCTGTTGACCTCCACGTGGTCTCTTCCACTCCCTGGGAGGGGCGGAGAATAGGACACGGTACGGTAGACGCGTGTTTGCCATACGTAACAGGTGTCCCAACCAACGAAGTCTACTAAGTTGGAAACGCTGTGACAAAACGTTCCCTGAATTAGTACCCAATACTCGCTTTCTTACCTCATCGTTGCTTACTCGGCCATTCCACCCAATCCTGGCGATACTACGTAAACATCGATGGTCGAAAACCTCAAGACGACGAATATCTTCAGCACGCAGACTACAAGTTTCGCAACCATACAACAAAACTGAACGCACAGTGGCACAGTATACACGACCTTTCAACTTCAGTGAAATATCAGGTCGGCGCCACAAGTGCTTCAGTCCAGCGTACGCCGCTCGAGCCTTGGATATCCGGGTACTCACCTCTACTACTGGGCTCCCATCCGTCGTCACGCAGCTACCGAGGTAGGTGAAGTGATCGACAACTGACAGCACCTCTCCATGGAGCATCAAGCTCGGAATTGTTGACATCCAGTCTTATAACATCACCTTGCACTTTGAAGGTGCAAAGCGCATGCCGAATGGAGCTACAGCTCTTGCGAGGTTATCTAGTGCACGCTGAGCATGATCCATGGAGTCGAACAAGCAGACAACGTCGTCTGCGTAATCTAGGTCACATAGCTTTTCACTATCTCCTAGTTCGACGCCTACATCCTGAAGATTTTGCAAAGCACTCTCCATTATTTCGTCCATGACGAAGTTAAAAAGGAATGGAGACAAAGGGCATCCCTGCCGAACACCACTGGTTGTTTCGAACCGACCGGATAGTTCACCGTAAACCCTTACGCGGCCAGAAGTATGAGAATACAATGATCTCATTAGGTTCACGAACTTTTGGGGCATACCTTTTCGATGAAGAGTACTGAAAATCGCTGTTCAATCAACTGAAACGAAGGCGCCTTTGAGGTCTGAGAAAAGCATTATTGTTGGTCGGCGGTGCGTGTGACGCGTTTCAAGTAGTCGGCGAAGAGTAAAAATCGGGTCGATGCATCCTCGACCTGGGCGGAATCCTGCCTGCTGTTCGCGGACATTCCTCTCACGAGCGGGTGTAAGACGGTGCAGCAAAATCGAAGCTAATACTTTGGTGACTATCGGGATTAAGCTAATCCCACGATGATTACTGCAGTCATTGAGTATTCCCTTCTTGAAGATGGGAACAATCAATGACTTACTCCATATTAACGGAATACGCTCCGAGTTCCAAATGTCACGGAGCAAGGCGGTTAGTGATTTTATCAACGCCTCACCCCCCAGTTTGAAAAGAACTGGGGGAAGTTCGTCGGGACCTGCCGCTTTCCCCCACCTTAGTAATCGAATACATGACTCTACTTCTACTTCTGATGGGGGCTCAAGTGATACCACCCAAGAAGTCACAGTTGTTGACATGGGAGTAACTACACTAGCCTGCGGCCAGCTAAACTATTCCTTGAAGTACTCGGCCCATCGGTCAGGCCTTTGCTGTTTGTTATGGATGGGTTCTCCATTCCTATTGCAAATCGTTTCACTGACCTGAGTTCGCCGTCCACCGGTGTCACGAATAAGTTTGAACAGTCTTTGACTGTTACCTGAAGCAGCTGCCACTTCCACTTCTTCGGCTACATTGACCCACCAATTTTCGCGATCCTTCTTAAGGCTTCGCGTAACTTGTCTTTGCAGCCTTCTCCGCATCTTATTCATCTCCTTATGGTTCGAAAGCTGACGCTTTTTCTCCATTATACTAAGCGACTCTTGCGAGATCCAGTGTCTCTGATGGACAACGGATCGAGGACCACAGGCGAAACCTGCTGCAAAGTGCATCGCTTGTTTGATATGAGCCCAATGCTCATCTACATTACTGTTCTCCGTGGATCCTAGCTCATGTGCTAACTTCTGCTCATAACGGGTGCAAACGTCTGGATCACACAAACGTTGCACGGCTAATCCGGTTTGCGGTTTGCGACGATGGCCATGGAGCTGGAGAGATAATCGCATTAAAACTAAGGCATGGTCCGACTCTACGTACGTGGACCAGTAAGATCCACAGTTCTGAACGGAACTGCGCCATCGGTAGCTCACGGCGATATGGTCAATTTGACTCAAAAAACCTGTAGAGTTAGAACGCCATGTCGCTGTGCGACGCGAGCTGTGTCGGAAATTTGTGCTAGACACGAACAATCGATTGTCTGCACAAAAACGGAGAAGTCTATCCCCGTTATCTGTACGCTCAACGGGTAAAGCACAGCGCCCACCTAAACAGGCTTTTGACACACTAATTTTGCCAACCTGTGCATTGAAGTCACCAGCTAGCACCACAATGTCAGAACCCTTACTGCTGCGAACGAGGGTGGCGAGTGCATCATATAACTCATCTTTCTGCGCATAAGAACTGCCGTCTGTTGGGGCGTACGCCGAGATCACAAACAAATTGCGCTTTACATAACTATCCTTTCGAACGCCGACTGACCCTTAGAGTCTCACAGCACATAAACAACTGTTAACAATGATCCAGTCTAAAAGGGCAGCATCAGCCTTCTCAGTCAAGACTATTCCTAGACCACATTGACCCACAGCTCTAGCCACTTCGTCTCCTGAAGTGCGCAGAAAATACCTCGATGAGATACCAGGAGCAGCTAGCTGAATTACATTGCTCGAATCCTGGATACGCGTTTCACTTAGGCAGCAAACATCAATCTTCAGAGAATTTATTGTGAGGGCTAGGCACGCCTGCTGACCGGCCTGCATGAGTGTACGCACGTTGAAGGAGCCGAGATTCAGAGGCTGACGGGGCTTGAGAAAATGTGAGTTACCAGCCAGAGGATTATTCCCGACACTACTTGACAGTGAATCGTTGCGAGTATCGACCGTGTTATCAATGGGAGCATTATGGGTGGATAGACGGGGCAAAGAGGAATGGTTAGGGACAGAAGACAAAGATTGAATAAAAGAGAGGGAACTCTGAGCGGTGGCCCACTTATCACTACCCACCCCGCTCGATGCAATGGGCAGCGCGGTCCTCATTAGCCTGCGCGACTACCGATGCAATATGGAATTCTTTATATTCGTGCAGTTCATGGGAGATGTTGGACGGGTACTGCTAGGGTGTCCAGCCACAAAGCAGGAGAACGATTAGGGTCCTCATCCAAAGCCTTTAGTTCTAACAAGAACCTATCCGCAAGGCAGCGGGATGGCTTAGTGGAAGCCCATTTGCTTGGATCAATTATTCTTCCACTGGTTTTTCCAACTGAGTTGCCAGCTCAAATCAACCCTCAACCTGGAGGACCAGGAGACTGGACATTGTCTGACCTCTACCCATTGACCTGTCAGGTATGATTGCATCTCCGGCTTAAGGAAGCCATCCTGTATAGCTCTTTGGGTCATAGAGGCGCGCAAGCCATCACACCACGCATAGTTCGTCAAGATAAACAATTTCTTTCTTGATATACAGGTTTAACAGTTTTACTGTAGACCTCACGTGCCACCGGCATGCTCTTTCTTCCGTCTTCTGAAATTTCTTTAGCTTTATTCGGATCAAAGTACGCACTATGAGGGTATGGTTGGACACACCTTTTGACGGTAGGCTCAGTCTCACCGGCAGACAATACCTAAACGTCGGCCCCATACCGAGCCCATGAAAACAAGAGCGACGGGACGGCTGGTGAATAGTTTGAATCTATGGCGGCGAGACGAATCCTGCAAGTGGCATCTGAGCCCAAATGCTTGGTCATCCATACCAGTGGAGCCCGAGTGTTGCGTACAACGAGTGAGTAAACGAACTGACAATCTATATTTTTTTTGTCGTTGCAGATAAAGCGCGGTGGATCACCAGCAATACCTATTTCTCAGTGGAGGTAGTGGGTGGTTTAAAAAGCTCAGCCGCCCAAAAGCCTGCATTTTCTGAAGCTTTCATCATTGCTTTAAGTGGACCATCCTCTCAGATATATTCCATATTCACTCTTTTTATACCTACGACATTGTAACCCCGCTCTTCTTATATACCACTCTCGGATCCATCCCAGCCACTCCAACAGGTGAGCTTCATTTCACTCACCGTATTACTGTCAACTTCTCTATCAGTTTTCCGTGACTGGGCTTTCATGCCAAAGACAGTTCTCAGAGCTTGCTTCCTAATCCTTGGCTGAAAGTGAATGATCTGTAATAAAGGTTACTGTACAAATGTGTGGTTCCCTACTGTCCCATGGCAGACTTTACCCGGCATATCGAGTTGGGCCATCTGCAAGTCTCGACGGTCTCGCTTGTGCACTATATCCATATGGACCTTTAGATCAACGTATTTTGACTCGGATAGACGTTGTTATCAACTTGCGTTCCCCTCTTGTAAGCCGCTCAGTAGTCTCAATAGGTCCACTATTTGAATCTCATTTTACTCACCTTTCAAATTCTGCCAACCTGTTCCACAAATTTTCATGATCGGGAATCTAGTCAAGATCCCTCCGAAAATGCTCTTTCCGGGATATTTCGCTGGGAGTTACTTGTCAGTATTGTGGGCAGCTAGAATAATCTGTACCATTAGCACGCCCACTCTCCCTCACCGCGTGCCTCGTAAATCCTTCCGATTAACCTACCTGCTCCCCTCGGGTCATTGGAGCCATTGGTTCAGCTCTGCCATTTTCATCACTGTGACTTTTCCAAGTTCTTCGTCTGTTCCTTTTTCCAGTTTCTTCTTCGAGATTCCCTCCTTTGAAACTCCAGCTCAAAAAAGTCCAAATTTTTGGACAACTTTCCTCATCCCTGCTTCATCTGCTAAGGTTTCTCGACGGACCAAAAAATCTCACCCATTCTTGGCCGATATTACTATTTACCAAGCTCTTATTCATACAACCACTAAAGCCTCTTTAGTTGTTCCTGCACTAATCTAGGCGATAATGAAAGAAACTCTTCTGTGATTTCAACTGCACCATACGATCACGCAAGGAACTAAACCGAAACAAACCATTATCTCATCTTCCGAGGCGTGACGGAAGTGAAAAATAGCGAAGAAGGTGGCAAGCAGTCCACAACCAAAGCACTGTAATTGTGCCAAGTTCCAGATCGGTGGCATGAGTGGAAGGCAATGTATTATAGACACTTTTTAAGGAATAATCAAGTGGTTAGGTATGAGCAACATATCGAGTGGCGATGGAGGGTGTAACAACTAATCATTGATTTTGTGCATCCCTTAGTCGTTAGGTCAGTTTTGACCTAACGCCATGATGTGAGAAAGTATGGCTGTCATTAAAATAACGTGTCAGAAAGATGTTCGCTAGGGAAGTGACAAAGGAGGTAGAAATAATCAACTTGAACCTAGAGAACGGAAGGGTTGCGCCCGGCGCGCGGTTCAGAAATCTCGCTGTTTCATGTTAGACAGATTTCTTATGACGGGATCTTTTGTGCCACTCAAGCTGGACGGACTGCAGCAAATCTGAGCTTCCTGCCACAGTCCGGCGGTCTATCTGCCAGATCACCGGCGATTCATGTCGCAAGAAACAGTCAAGCATGGTGTCTTGAACCCTTTCGTATTGCCCATTGGTCTATCTTCCAGTTAGCTTGCAATACCAGGTGCATAGCACTGCCAAGATTTGTATTCTGATCCCTTTCTCCTTTTCCCATTGCCCCATTATCCAGTGAACTCTCTTTCGGCTCACTGGTGACATTCAGATAAGAAGGTAAACACAAGATCCAGGACCATTTGTGCTTCGCATCGTACCCGTGTGCCACTTCAGGAATTCAAAGCTACGCGGAAAAAACCCTCGACAATGAAGATAGCAGGCACGTTCAACAATGTGCCAGAAAAGATGATGAATTCAGGCGAACACCTCAACATCTCGTAACAAACACGTAAACAAGCAGAGGTATTGCAAAATGTAGGTCAACAAACTGGGTTAAAATGAGACCGCAGGTAAAGAAAACTTTCGAATTATACCATCGATGTGCTATGCCATGTCGTGCAACAAAATCTTCCAAAACTCTTGCTCAAATCAGAACCGTACTTGAGTCTGAAAATTCCGAGTTAGTCGTCAGGACAACCTCTATTGATCCGCTTCTTAGCTATCATGAGCAGAGCAAAAATCTTGGAATCCATCCCATTAAGTGCAACAGAATTGATATCAGGTTAAAGCTTGCTCAATATGTGGAACGGTTGCAACCGCGAGGAAGATTCCCTTCACTACCTAACATTAACAAAACCAGTTGCAACTCCTAGTGATTCTGATTGGTTGAACAATTAGTCAGTTAATGATAGTAGTTTGGGTAGACAATTCAGAAGACAAACATCGAGAAAGAAGTTTTTTTTGTGTGCCCTCATCGTTCCGTACGTATAAAATCAAGCGAGAAAAATAACCACGATGTGGAACAAAATGATTAGTGATAGCAGGTTCACGGGGCTTGAAGTCGTGTGCGTGTGTATGATGCCCATAGTTGGCTAAGCCATGGAAGGCTGAAGATGGAGGACCATACTCCTTTGTACATTTAGGGCCGGTTAATTGCGAGTGACCGACAGTGCCTTAAGTATATTTAGTTAGAGTTTGTTACGATTATGTAGCAAAGCCGAGAACGAGTTCACCGGATTTGCAGTGCGACCACTTTCCATCAAGTGGCGAGCGGTGACCGGGATCGGCCTGTATGGTGTAGTCGAATGTTTCAGGTCAGGCTGAGTCGTCGCGTCATGCATGTGCTTCGGAATGTGTTCGGCAGTTCTAGTTAGAAGTGATCGGTCGGTGCTACCAATGTATGCCACCCCACGTCTGCCAGAGAGGGCTTGGATGCAGTGAAAGGTAGACTCGACTGGATGACGGTCTTTGGATTGGAGGATGTGAGGAGGCACCTTGTGAATCGGTAAAGGGACAGTGTAGTTGCATGGTGTGTCCTATGTGATGCTTTTTTGAAGTTTTGTCTAATAAGCCGTGTTATTGATTCTCCTTTATATCGGAGGGGTACGTGGACCTTTGTTGGGCATCCGGGAAACAGATGAGTGGGTCTGGTTACTTGTCTGACTATGGAAACGAGTGAATGCTTCAGGATACCCGTTTTCGCGTAATGTTAAGCAGGCAACTGCCACATCGTTCACCAGGGTGTGTTCTGTACAGATTCGTCTTTCACTGGAGCAAAGAGTTTGGACCAGAGCTCTCTTTTATTCTATTGGTGAGGGGCTTTTGGAATGGAGGTACTGTCCAGTCCAAGTCCTTTTCCGGAGAAAGGACCGCTGAATAGATCCGACCTTCGCCGACCTCGGCCATCGCTCGCCACTTGATGGAAAGTGGTCGCACTGCAAATCCAGTGAACTCGTTCTCGGCTTTGCTACATAATCGTAACAAACTCTAACTAAATATACTTAAGGCACTGTCGGTCACTCGCAATTAACCGGCCCTAAATGTACAAAGGAGTATGGTCCTCCATCTTCAGCCTTCCATGGCTTAGCCAACTATGGGCATCATACACACGCACACGACTTCAAGCCCCGTGAACCTGCTATCACTAATCATTTTGTTCCACATCGTGGTTATTTTTCTCGCTTGATTTTATACGTACGGAACGATGAGGGCACACAAAAAGAACTTCTTTCTCGGTGTTTGTCTTCTGATTTGTTTACTCAAATAACAATAATGGTACAGTTAACGAATGTGATCGAGAGATACGCATGAGAGCATGATAAGGCCTTACGATATCACTCAACAGAATGAAAAGTTTAGAGTTTAAAGGGATAATTTTACATTATGTGACAGAGGAATAAGGCTGAAGAGTCTCAATAAAGTAAGATGACTACGGAATAAAAGGTGAGATTCAGTTTCGAGTCGACTGGGGCTTTACTGAGCAATCTGCCCTGCGTATGTATTTTGGGTCAGACATTGTCTATGGATGCAAAAAATAAAATATTCACATTGGCGATGCGAGGAAATGGTCAGGGACAAGTACTCTAGATTACTCAAAAAGGCAGCCAGTGATGAGGCAAAAAGAAATGTAAAAATTTTACAGGGGCTCTCGAAATGATATTAATTTTCCCAGGTTATTGAATATGAAACACAGTAACACCCCATGAAGGGTGAGGTATTTTTGTGAAGGGTAGCATGTGTCTCGTAACTTTGGGAATCCGTCGCTGGTGGAGGAAAAAAGGGGTTCCAAGCAGAAACAATCAGGAAAAGGAATACCGTGTCCACAATGAACAAAATAAAGCAAGGGGGTCAAAAACCCTTGCAATAGACAGGGTTACGCTGAGAAGATGACAAACATTATTTATTGAGTTTGCTTTGGTTCTTCTGTGAGCGGGACTTCGGGTAAAAGCTGGCTGCTCTTGGTGTGCCTTTTTCATCATGAAAGAGAGCAGGGCATCACTGAATCTGTATCGTTTGTTGTTTGATTAGGAAAGCATGCGTGGCAGTGTGAAGGGCTTCCGCTTCGGGAGAGTCTTGCAGTAAGAAGTCCCCAGTAAGCCTCGGTGGGATATCTGCATCAGTATCAGGAATTTTCATGGGTTAAACCTAATAACCGAATAGTACTCAAGGTAGCCAGCCATGGGCTCCGTAGTACGCGGGCAGAGGAGAAGGTAAGCCATCTGCGTGATATATTTTAGCCAAGCAACACAATGATCGGATCTTTCAGAAATTGAGAAAGTGAGGGATGCAGCCTGGAGGTTGATCCAGCCGGGAGTCAGTGTCAGCAAAATAAGGGATAGAAGTAAGGAAGTTGGAAATGGAGAGCAATGGCTTTAGAGACATCAGAAGTCACAGGTACTGTAAGTCGGTCTTGGTAGGGACTAACAGCGCTTGCAATGTTAGGGCTGGTTATTGATTACCAGTTTATCAGTGTGCCAGGGATTCTCATCTTTCTGAGTTAATAGAGCCGTAGAGGTGCAATGGAGCTATTAAGCCCGAGGACTACTAGAGGAAGCAGCTGGAGAACACTAAGATCCTAAATGGCAAGTTTGTTTAATAGGTCCAGATGGTGCGTGACACATCCTACGTAGGATATTTACAGATCTAATGCTGCAGGTTGTTGTTGGATCCTGGTATACGGAAGGTTGCTATTGAATTGGCTTTTAACCTAAAGAGTGGATTGGGCGCTAGGACATAGAAGACATTGCTCTCTTACGGAAAGGAGAAGAGACAAGTGTGAGCGAAAAATACTGGTGGTTTCCCCTACGTTATTATACGCACGTTTATATATCCCTTCATATTTACATATATACATGTACGTTTAGTGCCATTTTGAGACGTATCTGCCATCTGATTTATTGGCTGGTTGTCTAGACCAGTGGGGTAAAGGTTAGTTTACATATTATTCTTGGGTGTGAAAGAGCGCTGGTGATAGCGGTTTGTGTATCGGCAGGGAGGACTATGAAATCAGCTGACTGCACAGGGTTAAAATATGGGAGTCGTGCATGGACAAAGGAACTGGTATTGGCGAGATTGTCGGAAATGAGGTAAGGAACCCGGGAGTATCCCAATTGAGAGAGGTAGGATCGGCTTTTATGTGGAGCGTTCATTCGGCATAGTATGATAATCTTACCATCAAAAAGGAGAGAACCTGGGTATCATCACAAGCATTTCAATCCTTGGGATGCTATATAATGGATATTACGCAAAAATAAAGAACGGATTTTCAGCAAATTCTTGGGGGCATGTTTCTCGAAGGTTACCACTGAACAGTTCAACACTGGGGTGAAGTATATCTTCGAAAACTCTCGTATACTTCGGCCGTCGTCTGAATCCCGTTTTGCCGTTAGACATCTTACCGTTATTTTCTTCAGCGTTGTCCATTTTTCAGCCCAATTAAGTGTGCTTTTAATTTTTCATAGATTCAATAGAATTTTTATTGAGATACAACAGAGAAAAACTCACGATAAAGCCAGGACAGTCTGCCGGGAAGTATATTCCTCTTTTATTACAAGAAATTTTCTATAAATCCGATCACGATATCATAACAACTGCAATTGCTTCCCAAGATAGATGTGATTTCCCGTTCGTACCACCATAAAACATAATCGTAGAGTTTAAGTGTTGCATTTTTTCTAAATTAAATAGCAAAATCCACAATTTGTTGCTTAGAGTTCACTTTTTGTGGTGGATGGCTCCTAATTTTTGGAGGTAGGCTCCTAAGCAGTTGCACAAGTTTCTCAAACCGTTGCTAAAGGCTATTAAACCTCGGCCCTTGGCCCTCAGACTACGGGAAATACCGTGGAACTGCAGATGTATGAGCCCATTCTAGCTAGGTACGAGCCTCTTCGGCTTTTTCGGACCAAAAGAGAACCCGCTGTTTGCCACGCGACAGGCTGCTGAGAGGCTGCAGCACAGTGACGCGGTATGAAATATACAATTAAAGTTGCCAAACCCACGGAAAAGCTCGATCTGTTCAGAGGACATCGGCGGTGAAAAATTTGCAATATTCTCCGCCTTCTTTTCAGCCGGATGAAAGCCGTCGGCATGAACGATGTGGCACGGGGAGAGCAGTAGCTCTTGCTTTAATTCTTTCTTAGCTGTCTTGATGGTGATAACCCGAGCCTTTACACTCTAAAGGAGAAGTCAAAGATGCATCAAATGTTCGGTTACACCAGAGCCGGCCAGAAGCATGTCATCAGTGCAATGGTGAAGGAAGGGTAGCTGCTTTGTAAAGTCGCCAAAATGAAGTTGGAACTAGATGATGGAACTATGGTCAATGGCCGACCGATGCTCACCGGGCGCACTGACTCAATAAAGCGGCCGGCAAAAAAGTCACTGTACTTACGAAACACAATTACAGCGATAAATTGAGCAAATGCACAAATTAGCACAGCATGATCCGAGACAAATCTTCAACAAGAAATTCTCAAGAAGAGAGCAATGTGAACCAAAATTTAGTTAAGGAGACTCAAAACCAAAGTCGGAGTGTTTACATCGTTAGGGGGTTGGAGCTCTGAGGAATTACAATGGTGAAGCTTGGGGGGTTTAGATCAATGACAATGATATGTGCTGCAGTATCAGAGGAAGGCTGAAGCTGGGAAATGTAGTCTTTGATAAGGGGGAGGTTGTGCGGCAACAGTCGGACGAAGAGAGCTACCAAAACTATCTTTTGGATTACGAGTTTATTCGGTAGTGCACGTGGTGTGCTCTTTCGGTCGGTTGCGTAATACACGGTGTGACACCAGTGCCATGTCCAACTATGTTTATCAGAAAAAGCCGGAAGGAGAGGACTTTTTGAGAGAACAAGTGGGGGGTATGGGTCGGGGGGCAGCCATAAGGTGCAGGACTCGATTATTGAGTGCCAGCCACATCCACAGAGGCGCTGGGCTGCACAGACCATTCTTTCGTAGTCATCTCTGTGGTGGCTGCGGACGGACGAGAGCAGTGGCTAAAGTTTCCGGGGGCTGTTTGCATGAAGCCGTTGGCCGCTGAAGCCAGCTTGATTGTCTCGTCTACACAAAGCACCAGGGTGCTTTGAGTCCATCCAAGTAGTGGCTGCCCCCGTAATTTTCAGATACAGATTTGCAAACTCGAAAACCTTGGGCAAGTTGAAGCTTCAGACGCAGAAGTGACGAAAGCTTCTGGTTTCCGAGGGACGTGCCTCTAAGAAGCTGACGGAGACAGTTTGCTTCCGAGATGCCTGTGCGTCTCAAGGTGGTCCGGAAAAGATCAGTATAGAGATTGTCTGAAGGCGGGTCGAAGGTTACATTCCCGACGACTCCAATGATTTTCAAGGGGAGTTTAAAGGCACGGTACACATAAGTCCACTACCAGTATGTGATCCCAAAAGAAGCAAGTTGTGATCTTAGTTGAGTGAGCCAAAGTGAAGTTTTCTCGGAAGCGGAAGTTAAGGCCTAAGTTGCAGTTATATGAATGGGGGCTAAAATCGCTGGTGGTGAAAAACGAAGTCGACGTAAATGCGCAACAAAAAGTGAATAATATGACAAAAGGAAGCATTGAGAACGTGCGAAACGCTTCAGATTCTCTAGCAACCTCTGCTGATAAGACCCAAGTCCAACCGTTAAAATACTGAAAGAAAACACGTGATGACCGATTTCTTGGTGGCATTGATGTAATAACTATTATAATGATAGTTTATTTTGGATAACGCCGAAGGACGCTCCAATGCGAGATCAAGCTGTACAATTAAAACTGTAGTCCCATTTTCAAAAGGATCGTACATGTATGTGCGCTCGAAATAGTTTAGGAGAAAGTGTTCAAGAAGCTAGTCATGGAAATGCCCTATGAATTCAAAAAGAGGTCAAGCAGTTGAGCCTGCTGAATACAGATGAAGAGGATAAAAAATATCAGGATTCATACGCGGCTCATGAACGGAAGAAGGTTGCGTCCAAGAACAAGATTAGAGAGACGGATATTATGTTGGCGTGTAAAAGAAGGGAAAGAAAGAAAAGAAATATTCCCGGAGGAGACGTAAAATATAAACACCGAGTTAGTTACCACAAACGTTCTCTTTCCTGTTGGATTGAGCTTGTCGAATTTCTCCCGTTCCGGGCTTTGAAAACGGCGAACATCTGTTGTTTATCGCCTGCAAAGGACAACATTCCGGGCGATCGTACAGTTCTCAATTCCCGATGTAGGTTAAAGTTCCCCTACTCAGCTGTTTTTTGGAAAAGGTTTGATACAGCGGCTGTTCGCTGACACCAAAATACAGAATACAATTTCAGGCCTAGTGCTTGGGTGTGACCTGTTTGTAGCCAAAAATCTGTAGTTGGGTCTGCTACTGGGATAGTAGCCACTCCTTAGGAACTCATTCAACTCCGGCATCCGTTCTTCCGCTGGCTGTAGGTTGCTTAAAATCTCAACTCGGAACACTATTCTTTAAGCCATATGAACTGGCGTACGTCTAGGCGCGGTCGTATCTCAGGGGCAGACGGCCCTTGGCCAGATGTATGATGCTTGCCGCTTTAACAAACTCTATCCATAACATTATACCCATCTCAGCGCAATCCCACTCACCTTACCATTCGTCACTCTCCTCCCAAGGCTGCTATCAAAACCATATTGCTCCTCCACTACTGCCTTCTACTCCCATAATGACCCACTAGCTTACTTAGTAACTCTCCTCCGATTTATACATGATTTGCCCCGTAGGTCCCACCCAGAGTTAACATGCCCTCCACCAGATCTATTATCCCGCGTTACCAAATCACCTCAGCATTCAGTGGTGATCTCTAGTGGACTTTCTGAGTGTTTAGCCCGATATACTCTGCGAAGATGGGGATACGGCTGTCCAAGTAGAAGCAGCACCCCACATCTAGTCCTCTTACGTGAGTGACCCACAGATGGCCCTTGACTGGAGGAGGCATGACATGCAAATGACAGTAGTCCGTCATACCTCAAAAAGGCAGCGAGAAATAATGATCGAAACCCGCGATCCAAGGCCCGTCCAGCTTCCAGAACTAATGGAAAAGAAATGGTGATGAACTAAAGCAGGACGGCACAAGGCCAGCCTAAACAAGCATGAGTCAAACAACAAATCGAATGAATTGCTGGGGGCTCAGGTTATCTTCTAACTTGTAAAAGTCGCTTATCATCTTTTGACTGACCGCTCACTCGAAGGCGTGACTGATTAGAGTTATCCAGATGATAACGATAATGAGATTTTCTCTACTGGGATCAAGACACATGAATAAAGCATGATCACGGAGAAATCTGGTCTCAGCAGTACGAAGTGTTCTCAAATTTCAAAAGTAGGCTTGATACATCATATTAGCATTTAGAAACGGCTAGAAAGTGCTTGAAATGACTAAACAGTGAAGGGCTAACGCAGAAAGTGGGAAGCCATTTCGGGAGCGGGTGTGGTGGAGAGATTGCTGAAAACAAAGCTGTCGGGTAAAGCGTTATTTAAGTGTGGGAAAGATGTGGTACATACAAGAATGGCCGGAAAAGTAGGTCATCTAACTATCAAAGACAAATTGGGAAGTGCAAAAAGAAATGCACGGAAGCACCGGCTGGTTAACAGAAGGATCGATACGGAGAGACCGGTGGGAGATATCCATCAATGAATGACCGGAAACGATGGAGAGTAAAGCCAAAGTCAAGTCATCAATCAGCAATGTCAGCGGCGTAACGAGTAGTTTTTCGCTGATTTCGTTTGGACAAATCCTTAGGCAGGTGAACAATGGTACGAAAACCCAAAGAAAGAGTGAGCCGTTGTGGTCCAGTAAGTTTATTTCAGTTGTGTTTTTCAGGTTATTCCTTTAAGACATGGAGAGAACGACATTCCCTTTACAAATGGGCATAGAGATAAGTAGTCCAACGGGAATGCAATGTGCTATCAAAGCAGCGTGAATGATGGATGCACTCTTAGCTGGGGATTTCAAAATGAGCTCATTGAGAAGGCCGACAGCTGGAACAAGAAGGTGGAACAGATGCGTCAAAGCGAAGATCCTAGGTGAAATATGGGCGAACAGGTCCTATGGCCTTGATTAGCAGAGGACCAGACCCATCTGTGGAGTCGCAGCTCTGAGCTATGAAGAAGGGAAAAAGTGGAAAATCGACACACGGAAAGCTTTTAACACTCGTGGAATGCATACTTGAATGCCTGTTTCTGAAAACTGAGTCCGAAGTCTTTAAGTTTACATGTAAGCCGGCTGTTGGTAGCACCAACTGTGGCGATCCATTGGGACGATTCGCAGATGTTTCGTAATTTTGTTTCCTAAGCTCCAGATTTTATAGTGGCCACTCATAGGAGGACGACAAGCTCCAATGATAGGCAGTGGAGTTGAGTGATGAGTGCCTAGCGGCTCGATTTAGAGCGAACACTGGGAGAAGGATGATGAGCCTGACAGGAGCTGCTTCTGGGGTTAGAGACGGGAGCGGAGACTTAATCAAAATTAGCACCGGGAATAGTTAAAGTCTGTCTTTTATGCAACTTTTGGTAGTGCATATATTTAAATATTATTTTAGGGGCACTGGCCTCAGTCAGGAAAATATATGAGCCCGAACATTTTAGCCTAGCGGGTTTACGTTAGGGTGGTGGCAACAGAGGTGGATGATAGGGCAGATCCTAAACATTACCGAAGGTTCACTTTGGTATCCGGAAGTTTCCTTGTAGGCTCCACCTTTGGCCACATATGGATTTCAAAGGGCAATCAGTTTTTGGGCTCCCAGCGCTACGTATAGTCCAGACTTAAATAAGGTTTGGGAATCTATGGAGCGGATATCTGCTGGGAACTTATTCCACAAAGTCGCATATTTGCGGAGGGAGAAGTTTCACCTCAGGTATTTCCGAGATGTGGGGATCGTTATAAGGTGTTCCTTACCGAGCGGTAGCAAGTGTCATTTCAAAGGAAGGTGATACATCCACTCCATCAACCCAACAACTCCGTGCTGCCAAAGCCACTCCTATTGCTACTTACAACCGTAAATCACTCAAGCTTAGCTTAGGCTTACGTTGGACCTTCTGCCGGGTTTTTATATTAGCAGACGTCCACTATACCGTACTAGGTACCGATTTCCTTGGCCATTTCGACCTCCTGGTCGATGCACGACGCCGGAGAGTCATCGACTGACAGAAGCCTCTTTCCATTACCGGTTCGTATTCCTCTGCAAATCACAGCACGCGCCTATACATCGAACCTCAGGTCGAACACCCCTACACAGACCTCCTTACAGCTTACCCGGCGATGCTGAGACAATCTGGACCCCTTCCTGCGGTGACCACCAGCGTCAACCACCATATTGTCGGCATTTAGCCGACCACGTCGCTTGGCACTAGACAACCTCCGAGTAGCTCAGGATAGTTTCAAACACATCATTGAATTGGGAATAATACCCCCGTTTATTAGCCCTTGGGCCTTGCCCCTTCACGTGGACCCTATGATTATGGTGTCTGGTGCCCTCGCGGCGGCTATAGGGCCTGCAACCAATCTACTATCCCAGACAGGTACCACATTCCATATATTCAAGGTTTTATTTCTTCCCTATCTGGTAGTTCTGTCTTCAGCCGAATCGACTTCGTTGAGGCTTACCGCAAAATCCCGGTAGCCGAGGCTGACACCCGTAAAGTAGGTCACAACTCCTTTCGGACTATTCCAGTTTTTGCACATGCGGTTTGGGCTCAGCAATACAGCCCAAACTTTTCAAAAGTTTATGCATGAAGCAACACGCGGTTTGGAGAATGTCTGAGTGTACTTAGATGATATTTTGGTGGCAAGTTCTTCACAAAAAGAGCAAGTGGCTCCACCAAATCCGGCAATTGGTAAAACAAAGAAATTTTTTATTCGTTGCAATCGTGTGTTGTATCGGTGGCATCACAGAGTGAATGCTGAACTGTACATGGCTAGAGGACATAGCTTGTTTGCGGAACAAATTAAACAAAAAGGCAAGGTCCATTTTTATTCTTCTCAGACACAGAGTGTCAAGCCGCAGGAGCTCACACCGTTGCCTGTAGCTTAGGCTAGTAGAAGGTCCAAATAGGTTTTGGTGAATCGACGCCGTACATTTCCAATTTCAATAACGTCACGTTTGTGCTTACTTCGTAACACAAGTGTAAAGTGCTCTAGGGTTGGTTGAACATGAGTTTTACATACCCTTAACTTACTGTTAGTGAGGAGGGGGTTTCTCTGCAGCAAGCCAAGGGACTTGTTTGCCCGTGCAGTTATGTGGGAGGGGCGTTCAGAGAAATTGAAGTGTAAGTGTGTTGTAGTCCAAGGTCTTTTATTGTTGGGGAATATGGGAGTGAGACACCACCAATCTCAAGCATATCATGAAGGATATTGCAGGTTAGCACGGGATAACTGCTTTTTTCATTAAAGATTCCATTTCCCAGCGACCACACCAGGAGGATAAGCACCATGCGTCGACCATGATGTAATTTAGCACTACAGTTAGGATTACTCGTTCGAATTTGTAGACTATCTTCCTGTCATCGGAAAATACAATACTTTGCCACCGATGACGACACTGCAAAAGTCATTCATATATAATAAGAGCGGCAGTGGTCCTTAAACATTTCCTTGGATAACCCCGCTATTTACCGGGTGTGGTCTGTCATCTGGCCTTTGAAGCAAGAAACTCGGTGATGGTCTTGTGGGTAAGATTTGAACCAAATTAGTAGGGGAACTTTACTCTTGTAACCTCTGATTTCGTTCAACAGCTTCAGATGCGGGACTCTATCGGAGGATTTTGTCATATCAAGAGGAATGATGACGAGTGCTCTGTCTCTATCGGCAGCTGTCATTAGCGAGGTCAGAAAATCGAATTGGCAGGTTGAGCACGAGAGTGACCCGAGAAATCTGTACTGTATGAGGCTGATGAGTTTATATGCAGAAAGGTAGTCGGTCAGGTAGTGTTTCAGGACTTTTCCTAGCAGCTTCGAGATGATCGGCGTACGATCACTGGGGCTGTAGTTGGTAGTATCAAGCACAGCGCCTTTCTTATGCCTGGGAATGACTACGGATTTATTCCACTGGCTGGAGAAGTTTCCAATTCGGACCTACGGATTGTATAGGTTTGGCAGTAGGAGGGGAAATTCCGGGCCACCAAGAGCGAATATCTCTGACGGCAGGCCGTCAGGTTCGGGTCGGTGGGTCGGCATGAATGTGTGGATGTATCCCCTTATATCAGTAGTGGTGACTGTGATAGAACCAATCAAAGAACTTGTGATAGACGAAGTGGCAAGCTGGGCACACGCCAGGCTGAGAGACGAGGGGGTTGTGGGGAATGTGTTAAAAGCGTCAGCTATCTTTCGAGCTGAGGTTACGAAGTTATCCAAATGAAAGATCTGTTTTACGCATTGAGTTGTTTGTAGGGCAAGAGCTCTGCTCAGCCCGGCAAGCTCTTGAGCTTTGTTTGGGTGGATTAGTGCTTTGGTTTCTTGCCTCAGTCGTAGGTCACGGGCCATGAGGTGGACTTTGCGGGGTAGGTATTCGAGTAGTAAGACTGTGTGAAGGTCTCTGTTTCGTTGGTACAGCCATCGAAGCTTTTAGTATTTCTGTTTTAGCCTGGGTATATGGCAACTTACTGGTCTGGATGGATAGCCTAGGCGTGATATTTTTTCCGAAACATGAACGAAAACATGAGTAGAGGAGGTGAGCGGCGCACTGGGGATTCGCTGTTAGGAAGAGCTCGCCCCATCTTCTGGAAAGAATTGGTGAGGAGATGTGGTCCCACTCAAATTGACGGGAGGAAGGACCGTTACCTGGTTGGCCATCATTTCGTGGCTTGACTGGAAGCCTTCAGCTGACGACTTATTGGTTATAACTTGTGGTCTTTCAGTACGGAGGCAGAGATGCTTGTTAGACCCGGGGCAAATGACAGATCAACTGTTGTTTATTCGGATAGGCTGTTTTACATGTTGGTCTCATTGTCCCAGACAAATGCAAGAGGCCATTTGCAATTATTTATGTGGGGCAGCAAAGGAAGATCAGTCTTCGCCCGGAGCTTTGAAGTTGCTTGCCATAATTTTACCTCCAAGTGGCAGGTCGATGATGTGATTAAATGCACCGGCGATGAGGTTACATGTGGAAGCTTCATTGCTGGGGTCGATGTATATAACCTAAACCCATGATCATCTGGGATAGGGACATAGTAAACCATAAAGAACCTTCATAATTTGTCTGCAAGGAATTTTCTAGTATGGTAGCAGATAGGCTAAACTTAACACACCCAAGCAGAACCACCTCGGCTTTAGGTTCGTTGAGTCCGGAAGGTTTGATAGTCGACCGATGATATTTGGTCAGAAGGTGTATGCTCGGTAAGCCAAGTTTCAGTGATAAGGATGACGTCAAGGTTTTGGACGACAGTCAGCTTTTTTCCAAGGGAAATTTTGTTTGAGGTGGAATGGGAGTTGAGTAGTGTTATGGGAAGCATTTCTGTGGGAGGCCTTGAGACCTTAGTGGAATTAGTGGCCAAAAAGTGTCTGGGAGAGTGGTGATCAGTGGTTGGGTCACTCATGTAAGAGGACTAGATGTGGGGTGCTGCTTCTACTTGGACAGCCGTATCTCCATCTTCGCAGAGTATATCGGGCTAAACACTCAGAAAGTCCACTAGAGATCACCACTGAATGCTGAGGTGATTTGATAACGCGGGATAATAGATCTGGTGGAGGGCATGTTGACTCTGGGTGGGACCTACGGGGCAAATCATGTATAAATCGGAGGAGAGTTACTAAGTAAGCTAGTGGGTCATTATGGGAGTAGAAGGCAGTAGTGGAGGAGCAACCATGGTTTTGATAGCAGCCTTGGGAGGAGGGTGACGAATGGTAAGGTGAGTGGGATTGCGCTGAGATGGGTATAATGTTATGGATAGAGTTTGTTAAAGCGGCAAGCATCATACATCTAGCCAAGGGCCGTCTGCCCCTGAGATACGACCGCGCCTAGACGTACGCCAGTTCATATGGCTTAAAGAATAGTGTTCCGAGTTGAGATTTTAAGCAACCTACAGCCAGCGGAAGAACGGATGCCGGAGTTGAATGAGTTCCTAAGGAGTGGCTACTATCCCAGTAGCAGACCCAACTACAGATTTTTGGCTACAAACAGGTCACACCCAAGCACTAGGCCTGAAATTGTATTCTGTATTTTGGTGTCAGCGAACAGCCGCTGTATCAAACCTTTTCCAAAAAACAGCTGAGTAGGGGAACTTTAACCTACATCGGGAATTGAGAACTGTACGATCGCCCGGAATGTTGTCCTTTGCAGGCGATAAACAACAGATTTTCGCCGTTTTCAAAGCCCGGAATGGGAGAAATTCGACAAGCTCAATCCAACAGGAAAGAGACGTTTGTAATAACTAATGCCGCATCTTGATGTCGAATAATAACAAATCAGGAATGTGCGAACAGCACTATCCTGTGCAGGCTTTCATTATAATCCTGCAGGTTGAACAAAGTCAATGGTTTTAGACCATCGAGAGCCAAATGCCGAATAAGTTTGTAGAGAAGGTAATGTTCGAAGCGGTAGGGGAGGAGTGGAGCTAAAGATGGAACAGCCACTCCTGATCAACCAAATGAATTAAGAGATTTTTTTCCTTAACGTGACCCGCTACGATGATCTGGTGGCCGAGACGGGAAGAAACAGCAGCTCAGAAAGGATCCTGCATGGAGCTAAGCAAAGGGAGCAAAACAGCAGGATAAGAACCTTATAACGAACCACACAAGTTTACCGGAAATAATTCCAATGCATCCCTTTTCAATCCATGGCACAAATGTGAGCTGAACCGGAGTAGCAAAGCAGAGCCTCTAGTAGCAGGAATCGGAGTGTCCCGTACAAAGCCGCAAGGCCAGCACAATGGCGGGCTACCTATGGTAATCTGTTAAGCTTGAGAAATCAAATTTCCAAAGTCTCTACCCAGTTCCGCCATAGGTCAAGCAATGTGAATCACAGGGACGTGACCAAAGCTTTGCGTCACAACTACCAGGCGTGGGACAAGAGGTAAACAAAGAAAATATTGAACAAAAAGAGAAAAAAACAAAGATGAAAATTGACCGATAGCCAACGGGTTTTACCATTTATAAACCACAAAGCATCACCACATATAGAGCAGATCGCGCTGCACAAAACTTCCGACCAGAATACAATGTAGACGACCCGGCATTTGTATCGAGCACGCAAAGCTGAGTCGGCAGCCAAATGGGACCAAGACAAAGGCCTCTCCGATTCTGTGGGCAATACAAAGGGGACTTAAGCCAGTGCTGTTATTTTAGGACGAGGAATTTCTCACCGTTCACCAAGGTCAGACGTATAAATGAAACAATGAGAACGCAAAGGGATAGCCAGATGTCCTAAGAGCAATAGAGACTCCCGTGTCCTTTCGAAAGTGTTTATATCAGTGCACAACCGAGGAAATCAAAGAGTCCTGAATCCACACAGTCGGTTCCTTCCTTAGCCTTCAAAGACTAGTGCCTCGATAAACCACTGGACAAAGGAGCTTTCAGAAGGCGTTTTTCCTCTTCCCAAACAGAGTAGGCTCCATAAAAAGTCCATCAATAAAAAGGCTCAACAATTACTCGTCTTCCTCCTCAACTAGGTACAAAGAGCTTTTCGTACCCAATCCGTTGTCACTCCGGTTCGAGCTGCTGTTTTTGAAACGTTCGTTGCCAGTAAATTAGGCCTTTAATTTCAAATAGGAAGCCTACCATCCCGGTTAGGATTCTCCAGCATCGGCCATTTTGAAATCGCAAGAACCGGCCATCTTGGTTCTTTTACCACAATCCGGTAACGTCTATGGGCTTCAGTTGATAATCTGCTTGGTATAATACCTAGGCTATTATTTCACCCCAAAGAAGGGAACACGGGACTCGTTCGTCAAATACCGGCCTGTCAACGACGGTTTAGATTTATCCGGAACTATGGGGAGGTTACTAAAATCAAACAAATATACCGCCTGCGAAATGATCTGTGGTGACCACGATCGGTCTGGACGTCATTTCGGATTTATTTCCTCTACGATCTTCTCTGGCTTTTGACATACACCTCACAGTTCTTTCGGTTGCGTACGTTTTACCGGACTAACTTTTCCGAGGTTTCCATCTATCTCGTTTTGAATCACTTTTACTTTCGCTCCTTCGCCGATTGTACTCGCTGGCGGCTTGCTTTCTGCTAGACCTTTGGGCTTATATCCTTTCGGAGTATCTCTCGTATATTAGTGTTCTTGTGCCACAATTCATAGAATACACGCCCGCATCTCTCATCCGACTTGCTTCTTCTCTATTAGCCCGAAAGAGAGGAGAACTTTGGTATTTCACTGACTGACCGAATAGAAGGCACGTTCACTAGCGGCTATGGGAAGTATTCTATAGATCACCTTAAATTTAAGGTCAACAAAGATCCCCTAGTAGGTACGCCTGTACGATGTGTATAAAGAGCTTTTTGAACCTTTTACGACGATGGTTTATAACGTGTAAGCTACGATCACAACGTCTTGGACGTGGCCTAATCCTTTGACAAAGTGTCTCCTATTCGTTTGCCACCAAAGGACCAGACTTATAGCGCGTTCATCATCAATAAGCGCGGAGGGAATCTGAAGTGCTTCTGAGCTACAAGAAAGCAAACATTCACGGCGAAATTTACACCTGGGTCTTGGAAGCTGGATAATTCAAGGTGAAGTCCTGGCCCTTTATTGTCCTCAATGTAATCAAGAGATACCCACGGGGGATACTCACTGTACTACGTTTTATGGGGCACCCCATTACCAATATAACTTTAATGGTGTGAATTCCACTTCTTCCGTGAGACTTCGTTGTAAAAGGATGCGACTCCGCTTATCGATCCAGTAACGGAGAAGCTCAAAGACGCAAAAGGCACCGCATCTGAGGCAGTACAAGTAATTCGGCGCCAGACTATTCGAAATTTCTATTCCTCAAAGTTAGGCCTGAAAGGGTCATTCTACAAATCCGAAGACATTTATAACCCAGGAAAACAAGCTGTCAAACGGCAGTTAAAGCAGTGCATTCAAATGAGAGTATCAAGTGTAGCATACTGAGGTCAGTCGTGGAAGACCAAAGGGATATGGCGCGACGGAAAGCCAATTTCGGCTTCAAAAAGAAGGAATCCTGACCGCAAAAAAACAAACAGCCTGAACACCAGCACCAGAAAACCAAAAAATTGAACACTCTAGCTGCTTTGCTTGCGGACGGCGAACCTTAGAACGCACGACTAGCATCATGACTCGTGTCATCATGACAAACGTGTGTTAAAAACTGTTTCACTATCATTCACTTGTCCAACCGATCATTACTACTTTGCGGTAACCTTTGGAACTTCTGGATTGTTGCTCATTGCCCAGAACAATCTTTGGATTTACCTGGCAACTGGTGCTGCGGATTATTAAATGGCAACTAGTTTAGTCATTTATTATACGGCAGTGGAGGACGCATGCGCCATTTTCCTCTTTCACCCCTGGTATCTTCAATTTATGTTCACTTCCCCCGAGCGCGGGACCGCAACAACGAGTCAGTACGGGTCCGTCGGTTATATCGATTCCCTCCTACATCATTCAGCCCTCTCCCGGGTTACTGCTTATCCTATAACGGCCAAAAGAGAACACATTTAGAACTCTCAGCTTCTCGCGGCATGACTTATATCGTAACCAGCTAATCGCCCGGGTTAACGTCCTCCGAACGTCTTCCAGCACGTTTCGTTCTTCACCATGCTCGGCACCAAACTCACTGCGAAAGCTTCATTCATAGCCCTATGAACATCTTACATACAGGCGGGGCTATACCGGCCTCCGCAGACACTGTCTTTGTTCTTGAGAGGACCAGAAGCATGTTTGTCTAAACCATTGCCGACGAACGTTTCTCAGCGGACTTTGCGTTTTCGTGCGCAAGAATGCCTAAATATCCTACAACAATAGCAGACCCAGTCATTGCCGGCACGGAAATCCTTACGTAACTGTCATCTTTGCCCTCTTTCACATGAGGTGAGATTGCGCATTTGACTTTGTTATGTGGTAATTCCAGAACTTGCCTATAAGCTTTCCCTCTATACTCGACCCTTAGTTGACCTCAACTTGGCTCGTTAATTTCCGATCATCTGCAAACAGGGACAGCGGGCGAAGTTGTGTGGTTACCAGCTCATTTACGTGAATATGCAACAAACACGGTTGTCGATTCTGAACATTATAGATAAAGGTAACGCTTATTTCGGTGTTTCAAGTACGTAATATGTACCATCAAACTGATCATGAAGGAAGTTAATAGGGACAATGACAACTTGCCATACTAGTAAGAGTTGAGACGAAGTCCTACGCATGAGAACAGAAGTCTCACGGCTGAAGTCGTAACAATTGCGGGGCACTGTAAAAAACAATCAGTAGCAAATACATCAGAACGAATATCGAAGGTGAGCCTAAATCACAACGGTGTCCAAAACCGAAAGCGTGTGTTACACTAGCAAAACACTGTTAAACGGTAGCCGAAGCAGGCATTTCTAAGCCCAGTAAAGGCCTCAAAATTACCAGAACATTCCTGAGAAAAACTACCCTTGAAGCCTTACGTTAGCACAAGTGGAAAGCTGAAAAATCATTCTCTCGTAAAAAACTAAAATTTAACTTCAAGGCCTCCCAAAAGGCTCAATGATCGAATGTCCATGCTGACAATAACCAATTTTGTTCCCACTAGGGCCTGCGTACCATGTTCATTATCGTTGAAAAACGCTTCAGCAAAGATTTCCTTTGGGCATCGGCCGCAATTTGCACTGTTGCCAATTAAAACAGTTGGATCTCTTACTTTCAGGTTCCTTTTAGCTTCTAGCTGCTTATGACAGACTTGTGTAGTAAGCAGATATCCACGACGCCATCTTTTCCGAAAAATCGCAGCCAGATGTTTTACACTGCGCTGTCCTTTCATGCAACTTTTGATAGCGTTATTCATCTATCTTGGAGGTGATAACGGTAAAGGTGTATTTTTGTCCGCGGTCAAGCTCATGTACAATGCATGGAAATAGGATAGCGCAGTACGTAGCGGTGTTAGGTATTCAGACTTTTAATATTTAGGGTTCAAATCGTGGCAGAAATAGAACAATAAATCTGGGCAGAGTTTGAAAGAACTGAAGTGGAGATGGTTAAAGCGTGGATCGTTAATTAGTTCTGATTTCAGGGAAAGCCTTGTGAATGGCTGGAAAAAACGTGGAGATGCTGTTATAAGCGATACTAAACAACGTTGAAAGTCCAGTTTTGGCTAGAGCCAGTAAGACAACAAAATTCGGCATCACAACATGGACGGGAATTAGGGGCAGGAAAAATACAGAATGATTTTTAGGGCAGCCGGAAACTGGCTGAGACCGGCTGGGGCTTTCACAAAGAGATGCGAAGGTGCACCAACTGGATAGCTGAAGGATCAATAATGAGGAACCGCGTGAGACGGTCACTAAAAGACATGGTGAAAAATAAAGTCAACAGGTGGTTATCAAATTTCCATCGGAGATGCCAGCGAGATATATAAAAGATTGATCCGTCGTCGGATAGCCAATTGTGGAGGGAGCCTGTGGTATCAATGATAGTGAGTCGGAAGTCACGATAAGATTGAGCTTTTTGCGTAAGTGGGTTCAATGCCATACAAAATTTACATGAAGGCAAAAACTTCGCCAGACATGCAATGTACTTTTGAAGGGCGTGAATGGTGTTTGGATGCAGGAAGTACTTTCAAAGAGGAGCCGCCGAAGAGACAGACCACTGGAGACAAACGCAGCTGATGCGACCAAACAAATACGCAGAGACGATGAGGATGGGGAAGAACAGCGGTGACTGTGAGAAGGCCAGACCCGAATGAACAGCAAAAGTTGGAAGAATTTTAGAATAAGATTTACTGTATACTTGATAAAAGAGTTAATATCCAAGTTCTGGTTGAGAACAAGTGGCTAGTATTTTAATTCATAGGGACTTTTCGTTGCAGTAGATTGCAGGTAAAGAAAGGTGAGGATAGCAGGCGAATGGAAGCTAGGCTGAGGACTTCGAGGGGACTTTGGGCATTCAAAGGTGACGGCTAGATTACGATCACTAACTTCGTACTGCAGCGCAGAATGAATTGAACTGTTTTTATAGGGTAGGGAAGATAGATTGGGGTGGTGTATAGTGACGGCTGGTGTCAGGAATCTACTCTGCTTTCCGGTGAGGCTTTCATGATGGATTGTAACTTTGGCCATAGGATTGTGATCACTGGTCACCCATTAATGGTTCCCCATATAACGTCAGCAGGCATGAGTATGGGTTTGAGCCATGGTAAATCTGATTATTGGAATCCTTTGGTCCGTGCGGTAATCCGGGTGTAGCTTGGAGTTGGCTGATGGCTACCCAGGTAACCGGTAGGATCTGAGAGAGAGCAGGAGTGCGTCTGCCTGGAGAGTGTTCCTTCTGTGAATTATGCTTTTTGTTTTATTCGAAACCGGAGAATGCTCATCTTTTACCTGCCGGCCAGTAAACCGAACTGCGGGAAATCAACGGACAGAGGTTGTGGTAGTTTTGAAGGGTAGTTGAGAGGTATTGAGGATATAAGGAGATATAGAGAGCAGGCCTAGCCAGAGTGCAAGACAATTTAGTTGATAGGTGGTGGATGAAGAGAGGGACCCTATTTGAGAACCAGGACTAAAACAATAGAAAACGGTAAAACCAGAAAAAGAAATGGGAGAAAGGGAGAAGGCAGTCTGATGTTCGTACCAGCTGTGGGTGAAGACGGCGAAAAAAGAAAATACTCGGAGTAAAGTTGAGGCCTTTTCATGTGAATGCAAACCTGATGGTTTTCCGTGGGGTTAGAAGAGATCAGAACCATACCGATTCCGGGTGGAATGGGGTCTTAGCCTACAACGAGCATATGCGCAGATCAGTGAGTACTGGTTATCGAAGAACAGTAATCCCCTTGGTGAGATCCGACTTAACGGGAAAAGTGTAAGAAGAGTACGGCAAGACCTCCGAGTTATAGCCTGAGGCAGGAGAAATAAGTGAAGGTGAGCCCCTATCATTAAAGGACAAAACTGTTTGTTAGGGGAATTGGCATAGTGACGCATGTTGGTTGCGTAACTGAGTCAACAAAGCAGATAACGGATTCCAACCGGTTCCAGTATGTATGCGAGCCACCTGGTGACTGCGTTCCCGACTACGATACTCAGGGTAACTTTACGGGCAAAACTACATTGGTGAAAGTGAGCCCTGCACAAGGGATTTGCTTGGCTGAATCTATGTTGACTCAATGAGGCGCAGCAAGTAGGACCCCAAGAGTCACCACATACGGGGACTAAATGCCTATGGTGGATGATGGCTACAGCCTGCACCGGGTAATTCAACAAAGTTTTGTCGTTCAGCAGCTGAGGAGAAATGACGGCCCACCACCTTTATTGTATTGTTACGATCATCCATTCCCGAAACCCCCCACAGTGGCTAATATGTGGAGACGAGAATTGGAGGTCTCTTTCATAAAGTGGAAGTTCTTACAAAGGATGCCACGTCGCGCAGCTTTCTGTGCAAGTTCGGCAGCCGTATGTAGGGATCTTTATAGCTATACGCTGCCACAGATACGTTGCTTCCGGCTATAAACCCCATCATGGTCGTGGGAAGTTCGACGGCAGTCGTGTTATTTTGCTACTTCTAAGCATACCGCCTGAATCTTGAGGCAAGTAAAAAGCCACTCAACTTTTGTATTGACTTTGATCTATCTTGGCACAAAAAAGCCCAATGCGGTCGATCCCGCATTCCTGTTTGACGAAGTTCTCACCCCTCAGTCGGTAACGGGCAGGGGTGCATTAACTTGCCCCTTAAGATGAGGAATGCAAGATTGGAACCTGAAACACTTACCATAAGTTTATCTGACGGCTGCTGCGCAATTTTAACCCAAGTCTCAATCAAGGCAAACCAAGATGTGTCTTACGCCCAGATGCCCTTGAATCTCGTGGTGGCTCCGCATCAAAAATTCAGTGACTCATCCACGTGAGGGTAGAACCAGCTTTCCATAAATTTACCATCAGAGTAACAACCACGCACGGCGGCCTTACCACGAAGACGAAGCCTACATTTCGGCAGGACTGGTACTAAATCCTGTATCAGGAGTCCGAAATCACCCATCGCGTTCTACTTTCAATCATCTGCTCTGTGAAACAACAAGCCTGGGTCAACCTTAAGACAATTCTTTTGGCTTCTCTCATTTTGAGAGATGACAGCTGTCTATAAACACCTAATCTCATGGCGTGAAAATACAAAATGAAGCTCAGCAGCCATACTACGATCTTTAATAATTTCCACCGCTGTAAAGAGCTTTCGGTTGGTCCAATTATCATTGGTAATTTCGTCAAATTTGTTTTAACTGGACAAATATGCTCCTCTTTTGCTCCATTTCTCCTTTTTGAAGACAGCTTTCTAGGGTTTTTCAGCCAGCTTTCTTTGGCTTTGACCAAAAATGATGTGCCGATCAGCTTATTACTTATCTCCTTAGACGATGCGCTGGTGGATATAACTGTCGAAGTTTTTGGTAGGATCACGTCTCTACTTCAGATCGAATCGAAAAAATCGATTCCGACTAGGAACAAACGCGGCAAAGAGAGCATCCTTGTTTTGCCTACATCGCAAAGCTATGGTTTATCGGGCTTAAAAGAATACGCGATCTTTGTTAGCTTGTGCTACCCCCGTGAGTTTGTTCATGGGTTTGCAGGCAAGATCGGCAGCTACACTTCTTAGCCATGACACTGTCTTCACCCTTCGAGTCCCCACACTCGACTTGTCCAACAGAAAGCAGCAAGGACGGTTGTTGCCATTCTGAAGTCTCTCATACCAACTCTTCCAGAACCTGCCCCAGAAGCATCGCGAAAAGAGTGTACTTTGACAGTTCCACGGCATGAGAATTCTGGTAACAGACAACGACTCATAAGCGCAGTTGCTTTAGACAAGATGTCTAACCAACTCGGCCACACTTCCTGATTCGCCTTAGTTGCCTCAGTATCTTATCTCATGTTCGTTTGGCCGGTATCTTTGGGACCTACGGGCAAGCAATAAAATGGGGGCTATAAGTCCTGAATTATCATAGAGGGAAGCAACACTTCAGGGTACACCTCTAGTCATTACTGGGATCCCGGCTAAATGAAGTGATAAGATAAATCGGTCATCATGCGTATTCCTTCAAATGCCTAAATCTATTTGATCTTTAATGATTCGTTGATCAGATTTGACGCACGTGACGAATTTCCGCTATTTTTTGAGTCTGTAACCTGCGCAAGGCAGTTCGTTATCCGTTTTCTCAGACCAAACTTACCTCTTTGAGTCATTTCAGTTAAGTCCCTTGCCAATTGTCATTCTTCCTCCTTTTTTGCAGCGGTAGCAAGCAATCATCAGTATAAGATTCATTCATTACGGCAAATTCTGTTAATGAAGAAGATTCGAAGATTTGACATCGAAAGCTCTTCGTAATATCGTGCTGGCGCAAAACGGCGATAGTCCATCTCCAAAGGGATGAAAGTACTTTTCGCACTCCCTCGCACTCCTCTCAAATAGTAGTCTGGCTAGCGCAGGAACTTTAGCGCCCACTAGTTAAACCCTGCAACTCCAGCTTGCAAAACCCTTCATCGTAAGCTGTGAGGGCTACGACGTTTTCGGGACCTATTAAGTGATTTTACTAAGTTACTGCCCTTGCCCTTGCCATATGACGTTTTGATTGAAGCACCCTCATCAACAGGCGCACAGCTGAATAACACGGGTATTGTTCCAGGCTTGTTCGGGTTCAAGAAATAGCAGTGAGACAGGAAAAAAGATTTCTTCCCTCGTACTGTTGTGTAACTGTGGCCTTCAATTATACCTTACACTCATGACCGCAAATGATTTGGTTGTACTTTCAGAGTGGAGCCGAATTCCTGAGCAGACTCCTCTGGAGTAGCGACCAACCAGGCTCTGCCGTCTGGCGATTACGAGACAAAATACTTCCGACTTTGCTCCGCCGTTACCCTATCTTGCAGTATTGACTAATATATTTACCGCGTCTAACAGCCTGAAATAGCAAGCTTTTCGTGAACGGAACCCGCCTTTCCAACTACCGATCCGTTCCCGCCAAACATTGACTCCTGAAGTCATTTTATCCCTAGCAGCAATGCCACACTTTGAGCGCCATTGTTCATGGCAGCATTACCATGCGAATGGCCATACAAAGGACTTAACAAGACCCGGTCAAAGAAGTTCCAGCCGACAATGGTTGATACTTTGTACCGATTATTTGATCAAGAATTCAACTGATTTCCTGTAAGTCACAGAAAAACTATAAGTGAGTCTCCTTGACTCCAGATCACATAGATGGGCTCATCCTCTAAGATGGCTTTCCTTGGGTAAATCTACAAAACTCACCGAAGGCTCATCAGTTGGGAAGGATTGTTGCATAGACGGAAGGGGACTGCGTGTACGGATGACAAAGCGAGGCGCGATGATTTGGAAGCATTTTACCTTATGCCGACAAGAATCCGGACCATAATTGTATACGTCCTACGTCTACCTCTCCTTTCGTGATGCCTGTTTCGGGGCCGTTTTCGAAAAATGGGCTAAGTTTCCGTCACTCCCGCAGATCCACGCATAAGCAGCGGTACGTATACCAAAAGCATGCATTTATACCCAGCAAGCTCAAGTCACATACCGGAGGTTGTGCAAGCTGTTGCGATGGGAGTCCACGTAAATTGAATCATCATGCCTCCCGCAGCACCGAAATAAATTACGTTTTACTTTGGGAAGGCAGAACTTTGTCACCTGACTGGGATTCAAACAGCGGAAGCAGGGTCTGTTATCCATAGTTAGGTTTCTTTTCTTTGAACTGGCACGGTCAAGATCATTTGATGGTCAGTCAGTTGGTAGTTATCTCACCCTAGTATTAACTAGCATCGCATGTCACTTAAGAATTAACGTTGTTCGACAGGATAAATCCAGGACCGCTTTCTGGTTCGTCAGAAACTCCGGTATCACTTTTGACTAAATGTGGTAAATATTACTCAATAGTATTTGATCAAATGGGAGTACGTTACCCATCTGCACTATGGTCTTGTGCAACATATCTGTTTTTATTTATCCACCTTGGTAGCCCCCCCCCCCACTAAGCAAAGAAAACTTGTCTAGCAAACCAATTCGGTCTCTCGTTGCATCTTCGCCAGATTTATGCCAGATAAACGCTCTAAACATCCCGATGATTGAACATCTAGCTGCCGTGTTAACGTATAAAATACTGTGAATGATCACATAACGGAAGTCAAGAGAAGCTTGGCCTTCGGTCCAGCGACAGTTAGGCCAGTCTTGGAGGATCACGCAGCATTTGCAAGCGTTTATTCGGGATGAAGTGCGTTCGTAACTTTTTAGGGTATAAGAACTTGAAAAGCATTTGACAAGTTCGCAGTAAGTGGATAAGCGGCGTCAGCAAATAGTATTCCAGAAAGTTTTAGCAAACGCTGAAGCATTGTGTTGTAGGATTCTGGAAAGTTGCCCGCTTGGTATGCCGCCGCTTCTTGACACAAGCTTCAGTGACCTGATGACAAGTTTGAAATCCTTTGCAAGCAGCCCAAAAAATGATTGAGGGGATTCATAAAGATATAATGGTGGGATAGAGGCAAATACAAAAAGTTGAATTAAACGTCTTGTTATGGGGAGTATTTTAGGAAGTTTCATACAAAATAACACCTTCTCGCTAATAAAAATGTCGGGCCTGTAGGCAGAAGACACGCTGGTGCACCTACCACTATCTAAAACAGAGAAAAACAAAGTGGTGCACTTGGAACGGTTAAAAAATAGGTTGCAAAGACAGCACAGCTTTGCTAAAGACACCTTGCCTCGGCATAAGTGAGACTGAGCCAAATGGGGCAGTTTACACCAAACGCTATCACATCTGCTTATTTATTAGCCAATGAATCGTCGAAAATGGGCATGACAGACAGGTTGGTAGAAAGAAAAAGTTGTGATACGATGGCCATCTGTAGAACATCCAGCTCTGAGGTGGCAGAGAAACCAATAAACCACTCTTGTAAAAGATTGCCCGTGGTGACCGAAACGTCGCCAACCTACCAACGATTTCGACTACGCTGTGTTATTAAACAACAAAATTCTACCATAACATTTCACATGGCGCATCGATTTTTTGAAACACTCAACCGATCTCGGTTCTGACATATTATATAGGCCTCGCCTCGATAGCATGTTATTTGTTCGTGCTTATCAAAGTAATCGGATAATAGTGCGGTTGTGGAAGTTTAAACTTAACTCGTGAAGAAATTACGCAACAAATCCTCTCGTTTAACACACTTGAGGGCCCAACCGTATCCTAAGAAGAGGACTGACGGCTTTGCCTTTCTCGTCTTTGAGTAAGAAGGTTTGCTGGGACTAGTATGCAGGGGACACAACAGAGAAGGATGAACAGCGATAGGCAAACTCGTTGGAGTCCGATGAGTTCGGCTGCGATGTCGTCCTTCGCTATGAAGTTTCTGTAATATTTTTCAGACAGCCGATGTGAAAGTTGTATTTCGGAGCTTAGAACGCCCTACTCGGATACGTGTGTAGTTCAAACCACTCTCTAGAGGTCGTGGACATTGTTCCGGTGCGAACACCGATGGAATAACCCACTTAAAACCGGGGATAAGGAATATGTATATTCTTCCAGAGTAACGAGACACACGCCATCCATAATACCAAATATCTTTTTGACCAATGGAATCAAGCCTGGCGAGGGTCATAAGTAGTTGTTTCCTAATAGAGTAAAGCGTGGCCGAATGGAGGGATCTCGAAGCAACCCAAAGTTGATCAGAATATTTTGCTGCGCTAGGCCGGCAAATTATTAACGTGCAAAAGAGGTGCGAACCTCAAGTACGCGGCCAAATCAGTTGTCAGACGAAAATCAAGTTCAAGGATGGTCGAGATTAAAGGCGATTACCACGGGATCAACTCAAACTGAGTCACCGTCGCTGAATATCTGCGACATAAACCGGTCTTTCCAAGTGTGCGGATTAAAGTGCGCTGGTAAACTTGCTGCAGTAAATGGCGATTTCAGGTTACTGGGGAACAGGCGTGTATGAAAAGTGTTCGGTGTGGGCCTCCCGTATCCGAATGACACGCAGCCTAAGGTAAAATTTGGTCCGTCCTGTATATGTGTACCTTCGACCTCTACTTCTGGAAGCGGACAGGTGGCTTTGTTGAATTTCTGGTCGGACACTTCTACATCTATGCCCGGCATATAAAAGCTAGATGAAATCCCGCACGAAAGCCTGAAAAAGTTCCAACCTTCATGGTAGGTGGTTTTGTTTAGTGTTAGTTCAGCACATTCCGAGTTGAATCTTTTCACTGCGTCCAGATTTACATTGGAAGGGATTTTGCGGAGAAGTTATCTTCGGACCAGCATGCACGTTCCTTCCTTCGGCGAGAATGTTTCAGGATGAGGGATAAAAATTGATTTGTTTTAATGTAGGCTGTCTTCCGCGGGTAAACTTCTTCGTGGCAGAACTTTATAAGGCTACTTATAGGTAGCTGCTCAGTTAATCACGGTTTGTCGGTGAACATGTGTGCGAGAGTACACCCAATTCACCCCGTGCTATCACTTCTCAGACCCTCGCGAGAGAATCAAAGTCTTATTTCCGCCCCAAAAATTCACCATCACGGTGCTGAGCAAACAGTTTGTGGAAGGTTTTGCTACAGATCGCGGTGGTAGGTTCGATAATTGCGGAGCTGAGGTTCCGAAAGGTAAGTGATACATCACACAAAACAATATTTCGTCATCCAAAAAATTGGGTTTAATTTTTCACCCATTCTGGCAGCATGTTTGGCGGAGTTTGATGAGTTCAACATAGTCAAAAGTTTAAAACGGAATCTGTTGCCCAAGTCGCCCGCACTGGGAAGTATCTTGAGGTTCATATTCTCAAAGTAGTCGGTTTTAAGTCAAATTTTTGAAAGTTTTCGTGGAGGAACTCAGGCTGTTTCAAACTGCCGGGTGTATTCGAATCGCATTTGGGGTGCTTTTTAACTGGGGGATATTTTTATCCTCCCGTTAGTACTGCTAAGTAGTGTTCGGCATTTTTGCGAGGCAACTTTTTCTTGCTTTGAGGTATTTTACATTTGTTTTGGAGGGTTGTATTCGCATGCGTCAAGATTTTCAGCCTTTCGGTTAAATAAAGCTTAAGCCGCTTTACGACAATATGTGTGTTCCTCAGTTTTCCACGTAATTCTGGCCCGTATCTTGTCTCCGTATGTAGAAAACGTGTAGTGAGCGGTACAGACTTCTAGTTGTGCAGGATGTGAGCCCGCCCAATGTATTCCGAAATAGCGAGGGATATCTGCCCCCTTTATAAACAGAAACAAACGGGCTCAGTGAGTCTGTGTTACTAGCAAGGAGGCCACTGGCTTAACCTTTAAACAGCGGGCCCGAGAGAAAGGCCAAATACCCAAGGGTGGTACCACTGGCATGAGCCACAAAATACCTCGGACAAGCAGACAACAGTCGTTTGCAGCTGCAGTGGGCAGGCCTGACAGAGCAGTTGTTGAAGCAATTAAGCTAGTTCTAGGCTTATGTCCAGTGGTTCTCTCCTCATCCCCCTTGTAGCAGAGAGACGAGGGCCAGTGGACTGGACACAAGTCCAAAAACGCAGGACGGCTCAAGGTGGAGAATAAGTGCAATATTGTGAAGGGCGAACCAGCCACAGCGCAGTTCCCGGGCCCCCAGCCTTAGAAGATAGTGTAAATAACCTGCAAATGCAGGTGTTGTCTATGGGACAGGTTTCAAGAAGCAGACCTCTGATCCAAAACCAGAAAAGACCCTTCATGAAGGAATAGAAGGCCAGGCTGGAAATGGATGGGAGGAGGGTCTATGACATACGCGAGAATTGCAGGCTCTCTGTATCCTACCAACCTTAGAAGGGGGCACAGAGTGGGATAGAGAGGCCGCCGCTAGTGGACAAAGGCGCACGTAATGCGATACCGGAACTGGTCGAGTTCGTTGACGGGTCCACTCGAGATAAAATGCTGACGAGAGCAGCAGCGATAGCCCACACTTCCAGGGGCAGGTACCAGATTGCACCAGGCGAGCATAAAGGCCTGGTGACACAGGGCCAGACTGCAACCTCGCTAAGCCCTCTAGGGCTCTGGTGAGAAGCGTGATAGCGACAAAGAAGCTACGTAGGGGGTCGGAAGCGGTTGTAATCGAGGAAGTGTCGGTAGATGAAAGTGGGCAGTTCTGCCCGAAGGTGGAGGACGACGCGAAGCTTGCCAACTTGAGTATCAAGGTAGATCCCATGAGAATGGATCGTGATTCGTCTGGAGTCTTAGATCACTAGCCTCCCTCTAGCCCCCTGGTGGGGACGACCAATACAAGACCCTGCCGTCGTCTCAGGCGTTGCATCCAAGAACAGGGGAAAGAATAAACAATATAAGACACTTAGGCGACGAGGCAAGCAGAGCGTGTAGAGATAAATGACTGGAACTCTCTAAAGCCGCCATGGAGCACAAGGCGTTAGTATTTGGCTTCACGGCAACATGGCTTTTTGGAGAAGCTCATGTCCCAGGTGTAAAACGTAACGGTCTTAGAATTTATAGACAGGATGGGGAGCACAATTACGTTGGAGGAGGGGTAGCTACCCTCATTAGAATAGGTGGAAATCACCCCGATTCTCTGACCGGGCCGTGCACCCGTAAAGTCCAGCAGTGCTCAGTGACGACCACCTCAGACAGAATTGTTAGCCTTGCCTGCTTGCACAGGACATCCATAACAAACCGCAACGAAGAGGTTAGCCTGCAGCTAACTCCAAATGAACCCGTAAAGGATGCACAGGCTGCTCTCATTGTGAGCGACTTCCAATTTCCGCACATCGACCAGAAGGGTGAAGTCTGCACTCCGAGATCGGAGGCTGAGAGCTACCCAGAGCGGTTGCCTGCAGGGATGATGCACTAACATACGAGGGAAGATGCCAGCTTTAGCTCTGCAAGCTTTCCTCCCCTGTTAATTACAGCCACAACAAATCTCCCGGAGGATGCATCTAAACGTCAGGGCTGTGAATCGCTGGGCAAAAGTGTTCACGTGTTTTGAGACCACCCTGTGCACGAGGCAACCCCGGGCAGTCACAGTAATGGTTAGGAATCTCGGTGGAGTGGGCATAGATAACATTCGCATCAAGGCGATGGTACTGACATGGGACGCCTTGGAGAATTCCACAGTCGGGGATCGTTTGAGGGTCATAAAACCATCCGTAAATGTCCTTCAGAAAGAGTTTGTACTTTCGAAACCAAGAAGTGAGGAGGGCAAACCGACATGCTGGAGGGTTGCAGCAACCAAGACTCTAAACGAAGCTCCAGCTAGAACTTTCACAAAGCTTCCCGCAGTCAGCAAGCCTAGACCCGTTATAAGAAGCCTTGAAACAAGACAGTGAGCCTTCTGCGGACTTCCTGGCGAGAGTATAGGCTCAGGTTGGCCAAATGCGTAAGAAAGCACCCGAAAAAATTCTTCGACTACGCACAGTCAAAAGGCTGAACAAAGGACGCAATAGGTCCACTATTCACTAAGGACCACAATATTGCACTTAATGGCCAGAGTAAAACAGGATCTTTGGGTGAGTACTTTTGTATCGTGCACGAGGAAGGCAGTGGGATAAGAGTCGATTTGATAGTGATGCTTTCTCCTCCAGATTTAAACTAACTGAATTTTGCAGAGGGAACGGTGTAAGTATTTGGTCCGCTTTAGAGTGACAGGTGGCCAAGTAGACAGATCCCAAGGCAAAATGAGTTTCAGCCGAGTTTTCTAAGGTATTGCATCGGCAAGGTATAAACCCACAAAACAAAGAAGCCTCATTTATGGGGCCAAAACAACCACAAACCGAGAACAGGGACTCTTTACCGCTCAGCAACAAGAGCGTTCACCACAAGCATGCTCGGAGATCAAGCCAGATTTGTTCGCAGTCACGGTAAATGTAACTGAATCGCTGTCCAGTGAATGAGTGACTCGTCAAGCACGAACCCGAAACCCAGATCGAATAAGGCGAGCCAGTGAACTACGTGTACTCCGGAGAAAAATCATGGCAATTACAAGCAACGCCCCAACTTGTAAGGCAATTTAGTCACAGGGGCCCAGGAATATACCTCAAATCGTCAGAAGGGTCTGTCGGGAAAAGTACGCCGAGCAATACGGGGTCGAGCCATCGGAATGGGGTGAAATTCATATTTTTTGGGAACAACAATCGACCAATCAGGGAAACTGTGGTAAGCATGCATGGGACGAAGGGACAGGTATGACCATGGAATTAGATTAGACAAGAGCCAAGAGAATGGCACACACGCTTGACCCAGACTCTCAGGTAGGCGTGGCTTGGTCTCCAGCCTGTAAGTAAAGTACAAGGGTTACTCGTGCGGTGCAAATGAGAAAGTGAACACAGAAAGGATGCAAGAATGACACACAAGGCCGGGTACCTATGGCGCACAAAACTCGACGGTCGCGGGCCCCTGGATTCCCCGCAATGGAAAATTGGTTCATTGCAAGGATACATTCATAGGAAGACGGTAGGTAAACCAAGGCAGGGTAACCGGGCCCGAAATATGAAAGGAAGGGAAGGCGTGTAGGCTGGATTAGTCGGGAAGGGCCGGATATTAAGCTGATTGGGGTCATGCCAGTGAGAAAAATCTGCATGGGGATTTCACACAATGTACTCAATTGCCGTTGCAGTAAAGTGCGATACAGACAGGGGTGTTTAAAGAGTGCTGAATTATGTGCCGCTTAATATGCGACATTGGATTAGGAACTGACGTTATGGAGGAATAGAGGTGTACGGGAAATGATTCGGCAAGTACATTCCGCATGCCATCGACACCACGTGGCACAAATCGTGTGCAACTAACCACAGGAATAAGTGTCCGTAAGTCAGCGGATACAGATGGTATCCATTTAACCATCAATAAACTGTCGAGGGATGGCATATTTACATCGGTTTCTAGGCTGTGCAGGTCCACGTTGGACCAGGGTAGGATACTTCAAGACAGAAAAAGCTTGGCCGTCGAGGCAACACAGGAATGGATCTGAGTCTACTGTGGTAACTACAGGCCAGCAAGCCCGACTGGCATCCAAGGTACAGTTCTTAGGATGATCCAAGTTCACATGCCAGCATTTACTGGAGCACTCCATGCTAAGCCCAGACCAGCATGGTCTTTCAAACAAAGGTCTTGCCCGACCAATGTCTTGTGCTGCCTAGGTGCAGTGGCTGGACGAGTGGACGAAGGAAAACTAGTCGATGCATGTTACGCTGACTCTGGTAAGGCCCTTGACCTTGTTATCCACCGCCCTTTAGTGTGCGGGAGGGGCACCTCGGTGTAGGCGAGTTAGCATATAGGTATATGGATGACATCTGCTTCTGCGAGACTGTTTACTCCAAAGTAGGGGACAGAAGCTCTAGCTTAGTGAGCATCACCAGTGGCGTACCTCTAGGATCCGTCCTAGGCCCGACACCATTTTTGTTATCCATTGACTACACGGCATACAACCTTTAATCACCTGGTTTTACTTTTGAGGGGGAAGTGAATGTTGTAGGACTCGAGGCTAATGGCTATCTAGGCAGAAATACGGGAACCTTCGTGGACGGGGCATACAGGTGTTACTTGCACCTGAAATTTTGAAGAAGCCCTCTGTTCTCGGGGACAGCAGAAAGACAAACAGTCGCTCATGACCAGGGGCTGTCCACAGCTGAAGCGGCTCCTGGGCTTGAAGATTTTGGGGTCGTCAAGACCGGTGAACTTAAATGGCTTGATCGTATTGAGCTCCTTAAACTGCGATCAGTATGGTCTTGGCTGCAGCCAAAAATATTTACACCACTTAACATGACTCTAGCCTGACCTCACCTAGAAACTAGCGTGCAGGCCTGGTCATCCTTATAAAAAATGGACGCAGCCTGCTGGGCGAGAGCTCAGCCTTTCGGAAAGCAGATGAATAAGGGTCAGAGAGGTAAGAAGTATGAATAAAGACTGTTATCCCAAACTTTTGTTGTCGAAAGCGAGAAGGGCATGAGGGGGTCTCATCGAGACATTCAAGGTAATAAGCTTTCCTGGACCTAGACCGGGAAGTCTGTTCCACACTGGGCGGGGCTCCCGAGCAAGAGGTCACGAAAAGAAGCCGGTGAAGGCTCGATCTAGGATGACGGCTAAATCTCACTTCTTTAGTACTGGAGAGGTAAACTACCGCAATACGCCGCCAGGAGAGGTGATGTGGCCGGGAGCCCTTCAGGAGTTCAAGGGGGCCTTGGACCATGGCAGTGACGAGATAATTTCTGACCGTGGGCTCTGAGCATGTCACCAGGAGTGCAGATGTGAACACTAGGGCTCGTATTATGAGATTCGTCACTTTGAGGTTCCTTTTCTGCAAGGTAGCTCAGTGAAAGCTAACAGTGCATATTGTATCCCGCAGTTGATGCTCTATGTAATTTTACGTTTCCCTTCTATTTATAGCGGGCTCAACGAAACAAACTGCGCAGAGGTGGTTGCCTAACTATTACAAATGCCTCCAAGGTAACCCTGGAAGATCAATTGACCGTGGCCATTATCGGTCGGTAAAAACTGAAATCGACTGGACTGAACAGGAGACTTTGACACTGCGTTATACGACATCAATGTATTCTACAGGGGTTTTTGAGCGTGTGCTGCAGCCCTGCTTATGCCCTCCAACCGCACATAAGGGAGAGATACAAATATTATCATGAACGATGAGCAGGTGGTCAATCGGAAAATAAGTTCTGCATTGGTGTATAGACGAACCTATATGAAAGGTGAAGCGTAAAATAGGTTCTTTCGCCCACCTGAACCAAACTTCAGTGATGTATATGATAAGACCGGCGCCTGGCTTACCATGCGGCACACAACGATTGGTAAGACAACCAGAAAATCCTTCCGGCGTTATACTACTAACGTTATGATTCTCGCGGAGCCAGGTTTTTTATGGGGGAGGAGCCCCCAGCTGTGAATGATCCACAGTTTTATTCGGGCCCATTAAATTCCCAATAAGGGACCAAACGTTGCTGCTGGTAAGAGTGTATTACAAAAATGGGCACGATGAAGTTATTCGAGCCTGACTTTTTAGGACTACCGAGCAAGTTTAAATTCTGGTGAAATGAAAAATTAAAGTCAGATGCAAAACTGGAGCAACGTGGAAGAATTTCGTGAAACAGAAACTGCAGCTAGGCCGAGTCTGGAGGTCGGCCAGCTCCATCCGAATGGCAAAGTGAAGCAAACTATTCCCATTATGTTGCAGCATATTTTACTTTCAAGCTCATCCGGAACGGTGACCTATCACCATATAAGAACTCACAGTTCCAACCTTTGCATTTTTTAAAGACCAAATTAATTATCTTTTCACCACCACCATGTTTTTCAAGTATGGACCCGCAATTCTTCCGTGGGCCTCCCTCTTAGGCAGTTCACCAATTAGCTACTTCTGGCTTAATCTATCCGTGTAGTTGCCTGCCAGCACACAGCTCTACAGTTCAATGCTCCCAACCCCGACACAACTATTTCTCGTGCTTATTGTTCCATCGTGGGTTTTCCCGTCCGGGTACTTTCTCCTTCTCGGTCTTCATCCTCTGTAACCTGCAGTGAAAAGATCTAATTGGTAAACTCTTGCCTGGTTTTCTTCAGTCAGTACTCTCATCCGGTTTGTATATTGCCCGCCTCAAGGATGTTCAGTTTGCCTTTCGGGCTGCGCTGCTTTCTAGCTTTCCACCTAGTTCAAAGTCATCGTGACGTCAATATTTTCATCTGCCGTTTCAAAACATATGGCTTGCCATTATCTGATCTTTCTGATTGTCCAGCTTCTTATTTTTCTTCCATGTTTTCAGCTGATACAACCGCTGCATCTGAGAACCACAGTTCTTCTAACCTCCAAGTTACCGTTCTCCACTGACTTTTTACACTTTCCCAACCACCTCCGTACTTCCATTAGCTCTGCTTTCTCCAGCCATCTTCACGGCCATCTTCTTGCTGCATAATTTACGTCCGTTTATTAACGCTCCGTCTATTTTCGACCCTCGCCAAGAGTCACACTTGCATTATTCAGATTGTTAGATTCACTTTTACCTGTTTTAGTCGAATCTTTCCTTCGTATTCCCTCGTTTACCGGCTTCAGCTCACATCCAGCACTTCTGTGATTCCAAAATTGTTCCCCTCCTCTGTTAATCCTCCTTGTTCACCTGTTATAAGCAAATTCATCAGGGTTTATCCAAGTTAATTCCTTGCCATTTGCGCCAAATCAGCCTGTCTCATCCAAGCACTGCTACTTTCGTGTACTTTTCCTCCACTGTTAGTTACTCCTATTTATATATATATATATATATATATATATATATGTATATATATACATATATATATATATATATCCATGATTTTCTCTGCCTCCTCCAGTTGTTTACCCGCCAGTTCTGTTGCCACCATGCCGCCGCCCCTCATGATATGCTTCCAGTTTCGTGGGATTCATATGCTACAGCATCACACTCAAAGCCAAGCAAATTAACGGTTGCTCTCTTCTCTCTCTACCAGGTTAATGGCAGTTAAACCAGTTTAACCGGGTCAATATGAAACCAACTGAACTTGACCTTCGGAAGCAATTCTGGGTGTCGATTTGTTTTCTTGATGCTAAGCTGGAGGTGAGGATGAATGAAACTACCACATTGACGCTTGAACTGTTTTCGCGCCAAGAATTTTAGCTGAAAAAAGGCGTGATCTTGGAAATAGATGGCTAGTAAAATACTGAGAAGGACCATTACTTGGGCGATATATGCTTCTGAGAGTAGTTTGATGGCAAATCTGTAACCTAAAATTTCGGTTGAAGTTCGAAAACAATAAATCCCCTCAAGAATTTCCAGGAATTAACTAATTTTCTTTTTCCTCTCAGATCGTGGATGATAGTTCAGTCCTTGACTTTCCTAAGCTGGATGCTGTTCAGGGCGAATGTTCTCTCTTTACTCCAAGATTCAGCAGTACACTTAAAGAAAGTTTTCGCCAGAAGAATACAGATATTTTCCCGACATTGACTATTTCACTGAAGATGTACAGTCGTTTGTCAATGTTTTCCAGAAAGGACAACACGAAAGTAAAGAGTACAAGTTCATTAAAACTGAGTGGGAAGCCATCCCGGCAGGAAACTTTAATTGACGGAAACATTTCACGGTGGTTAAATCATAAACACCAGAGAATTCTCACTTACAGAGTTTTGAATGAGTTATTATTGATCTTTCCAAGCAAATCCCCTGTGCAGAGGTAATAACACTATCAAAAATTACATTAAAGGACAGCGCAGTGTGAAACATCTGGCTGCGATTTTTCGGAAAAGATGGCGTCGTGGATATCTGCTTACTACACAAGTCTGTCATAAGCAGCTAGAAGCTAAAAGGAACCTGAAAGTAAGAGATCCAACTGTTTTAATTGGCAACAGTGCAAATTGCGGCCGATGCCCAAAGGAAATCTTTGCTGAAGCGTTTTTCAACGATAATGAACATGGTACGCAGGCCCTAGTGGGAACAAAATTGGGTATTGTCAGCATGGATTACCTGGATTACCTGTCCTGTGCTGAACTGCGGTACACCAGCGGTGCGGTCATCTCCCTTGGTGAGTGTAGCTGTTTTTGAAATTTTTAGAACACACAGCTCGTCCCCCTCCATTTAAGTTTATCTTTATCTGTGCTGACTGGATCCTGAATAATGTCAATGCCCCCCACCATTGATATAACCGCTTGCTCAGATGAGGCTACTTTCCCCATGAGGCAGTGCGATTCCCCCTCCGTGGCCAATGCCTCACTCCTCAATCCGGACGAAACGGTCCTTCATAATGCGCTGGCAACGGATGCAATAAAATGTGCAGTCCAAAGTCAGGCTGCAGAAATAGCCTAGCTAAGGGCCACCGTCCGCACCCTTAAGGATGAGCTGTCCAGCCTGAAGAGTTTGGTAATCAAATCCCTCCCGGTGTCCCAGGCAGCCGATCAGGTTTGTAGAGTTTCTGAGCAGCAAATTCTTGACGCCGCAAAGATTTTACAAGATTTACCGAGAATTGCTCCAAGCGAGTCATCCTTTGGGGCCGCTTCTTCAGTTCAGATCACCCTCATGACACCTACGCCCAGGTGTTTAACCGACTTAAGCTCCCTTTCCCACTTAAAGGTCGGTCCACTTGGTTGGTAACCAAACGCACCAACCGGGTTCACGGTATTCTCATTGTAATGGGTTCCACAGATGCAGCCAAACAAATTGTTTCCTTGGCCGCAAAGCTCAAGGAAGAAATTAAAGGGCTCAAGGGCATATCCATTGATAAGCCACTTTATCTGAGGCTCCGCAGTGAGAAGGCTAAGCCAAAAATTCCACAAAAAGCCGATCCTAAGCTCAGAGTGCTGCCAGTTGTCCAGGTAACTCGCCTTGAGGACCGAGCTGCATGCCCACCATCCCTCGCTGCCCTACTGACACCATTTCCCATCGCCGAAAGTACTCCCAGTAGTAGGCCTAGTGCCACTAAACATCTGTCGCCTACGAAAAGCATCCCAGGCCCCATCATAGCCAACAAGACTGTTTCAACGGACGAGACTCACTCATCCTTGAGCCCAGACATGAACCTGCAACCTGTTTCTACTGAAAGAAGCAGTGAGGAGGTTAAAGCACCAGATAATATATCTGGTGCTGTCATGAAAAATAAGCTCTTCAACAAGAGAACTCAGAATAGGGCATCAAGCAGTGCGCAGAAGGGCAAACCGCAAAAGGCAGCCCACCCTTTTCGGAGACCGAAGGATGTAGGCCGTCCACCTGGATTGATACCCCCCAGGTTACTAGACATCAAAACCTACCGGTCCCCCAAGCAGTCTGCTTACCCTCTAGCCCCCCAATATCTTCAGCCCCCGACTCTCCCAGGACCTCCTTTCCATCCTCAAATCCCCCTCTTTCCCCCTCCTCAAACCCAAAACCAGCTGCCTCTGGCGATTCTGCAACAACTCTTGAGCATGTGCTCAAGTGTTTTTACAGCAATTGCCTGAGTGTGTTGAATAAGATCCCGGAGCTTCGGCAGCTTGCAGTAGATAAGGAGCCTCAGATCACAGCCCTTACGGAAACCTGGCTCACCCCTGACATACTTGATGCCGAAATATCCATTCCGGGATACTTCACAGTAAGGCGGGACTCCAGTAGAGGTCGTGCCGGCGGGGTCATCATATACTACGATAATTCGATCCCTCCTCCCACCTTACTGACAACACCAACCTTTCCATGTATTGATTGTCTGTGGGCCGTGTTTAACCTCTCTAGGACAGATACCCTATTGCTTGGTGTTGTCTACCGTCCTCCCGCATACAATTCAACTGACAGCATAGGTCTCATAGGCCTATTAGGCTCCCTGAAAAGCTATACAGACTTCACCCATCTGTTAGTCACTGGTGACTTCAACTCTCCCAGTACAAACTGGCAAAGAGCTGATGCCCCGGATATCACTTTCGGTAAACCCCTCCTTGATCTCGTACTGAAAAACTCATGGGTGCAGAACGTATGAGATCCGACCAGATATCGCACATGCCACGCCCCGTCCCTACTAGACCTGGTCATCACCAATGATCGGTTCCTAATAGATGTGGTGCATTACTTGCTGCCCCTCGGCAAAAGTGATCACATTCTCATTGGATTCAATTATATCGTGAAATGGCCTCCTCTTCCGTCAGAAACTAAAATTTTGAGATCCTTCAAAAGGACCAACTTTGACCAAGTCTGTGCATTTTTTTCGCTCCCAGCTAATTTTAACTAACCCAGGTAACTCTGCGGATGAAATGGCAGAGAATCTCAGAGAGTTAATCTCCGTAGCTGATAGGCATTTTGTCCCCAGAATTCGTCGCCCACAGACCGCTAAGCGACCCCTCCCTCGCCCCATTAGGCGCATTCTAGACGAACGCGCACGCCTCTTTGCTAGGTATAAAGCCACAGGCCTTGCCCGTGATGCAGAAGACTTCAGGAACATAAGGAACATATGCAAAGACAAGATTAGGTCCTATCAGAATGCAGTCCAGCGATCTGTACTTGATCGAGCACGGACCAATAAGGCATTTTTCTTTCAGTACATGCGCCGTCTAAGGGGCACGGCTCCGACGCCATTAGCTCTCAAAGATAGTGCCGGATCTCCAATCACTTCCCCTAGCCAAGTAGCCGAGGCATTCAGCTCCTACTTCCGTGCAATTTTTAGCTCCTTTCCCATATCATCCCACCCTACTATGCACCCGTTATCTCTGACCACTACCCTTAACCGCGTAACTATTCCCATTGGTGCAGTCGCTCAAGGTTTCCGACGGCTCAACCAATATTGCTCTATGGGTCCTGACCTAATCCACCCCCGTATTCTCAAGGAAGCCGCGGATACATTAGCTGCTCCTTATGCCTCGCTTTTTCAGCGATGTGTTGACGATGGAGTTTTCCCCCGTAACTGGAAAAAAGCAGTGATCGTACCCATCTATAAGAAGGGTAGTAGACACCTTGCTTCTAGTTACAGACCCATAAGCCTCACTAGCATCCCTAGCAAAATTTTTGAGGGAATTCTTAAGAGTGAGATTCTTTCCATCTTCATAGAAATAAGATCCTCTCCCCGTCCCAACATGGGTTTCTTCCTGGCAGGTCATGCATCACCAATATGCTTACTGTCATGGATAGTCTAACGAAAGCCTATGATGATGGCCAGCTCTCACACGCTGTATTCATCGATTTTGCTAAGGCCTTTGATAAGGTCCCACATGCCCCTCTTCTTTATAAGCTGCAGACGTACGGGATCACAGGCTCCATGTTGGCCACCCTACGTAGCTTCCTTACCGACCGCACCTTTGTGGTTAAAGTCGGGAATGTTTTGTCTCAACCCTCCCCAGTAACAACTGAGGTCCCCAAGGGTCGGTTTTAGGTCCTCTTCTTTTCCTGATCTATATAAACGATCTACCGACAGCCCTTCCTGCGAACATTGCCATGTACGCAGATGATGTAACCCTCTGGAGTTCAAGCGTTGAAGACCTGCAAATTGCAGTTTATGAAACAAAATGCTGGTCCGAGGATTGGAACCTCTCAGTTAATGATGACAAATGCGTGAGCATGTCCTTCGGCAGAGAGACTGGTCACACGTTTTCCAATAATGGAGAAGCCACTCTGCCAAGGGTTGACCGACACAAGGTGCTCGGTTTCTGGTTAGATTGTAACTTATCCTTCTCTCATCATCACGAACTTGCGAGCAAGTCTGCCTTTCGAGTTCTAAACATGATTCGAAGGTCCTTCCCGCGCATATTTAAGGATGATTTCCCCATAATTTTCGGCACTTATATCCGACCTCTGCTGGAGTACGGTAGTCAGATAGTGCACTCTGGTCTTGTCCGAGACCGTGAGATCCTAGAAAGGGTTCAGCGGGCCTCCACCAAGGCAGTAAGTGGTCTATCCCATCTACCTTATCCCGTCCGCCTCTCACTCCTCAACCCCTATCCCCTTGACGTAAGACGCGTAAGAGGTGATCTGTTTTTGATGTTTCACCTTTTTGAAACAGGTCAAAGCGATTGCTTCTTCTCCGTCTGCCCAGCCTTCTCTCTCCGTGGTCACAGCAGAAAAGTTTTCAAACCGAGGCCACGCACTTCACTAAGGATTAACTTTTTTAGCTATAGGGTTATTACTATGTGGAATGCACTTCCGGAAGATATTGTTCTCTCGCAGAACAAAACTATCTTCAAGAAAAAGCTAGACCTCTACCTGGGTCTCTCCCAATAATTCCCTTTGTCAAAAAAACAAACAAAATAGTTGTCTTTTATCACATATATGTTCATGAATGCCGCACCCCCACTCCGCTTAAGGTACTGTCCACAGTGTGACACTGAATGAGGTTATATGTATCTTGTTTTCGCTGCCACCCCCGCCCCCCCTTCTTTTGCTCTCGTTTCAGCTCGGTGAATCCGACAGAAGATCAAAGATTTCCTAAAGAACCGGGACAATTGGGCTCAAAGCCTCGAACCCGTGTAGTACTTCAAGACTTCAAGACAACTGAACTGAACTGGCAAAAGGCGGAAAATTACCGGCCGGTTAGCTTGACTTCGGTACTGTGTAAGTGCCTGGAGCGAATAGTCAGGAAGCAGATCTCTAGGCATTTGGTTCAACACAACCTCATATCAAATGCTCAGCATGGGTTTGTGGCAGGGCGATCCTGTCTGACGAATCTCCTGCTGTTCCTCGATGAGGTAACCAAGCGTCTGGACGAAGGGCAATCGATTACGGTCTGTTACTTAGACTTCAGCAAGGCATTTGATTCCGTGAACCACCGATTTCTGGACGTCAAACTGCAGTCCATGGGAATTGTTGGAAAGGCCAGACAATGGATAAGTAGTTTCTTAGCAGGGCGAACCTTTAGTGTTAAGGTGGGGAACCATGTTTCAAAACCGGAAGGTGTAACGAGTGGGGTGCCACAGGGCTCGGTGCTCGGCCCTCTGCTCTTCCTCATCTTCATCAACGACCTAGCACGTGGGCTTACAAACCCCACCTTTATGTTTGCCGATGACGTCAAGATAGCTGGAGTAGATATAGAACTTGACGTGTTAGCAGTACAAAACTGGGCACGCAAATGGGACCTTCCACTAAACCTCACCAAGTGTCAATGCTTGACCACAAATACAGGGGCTAGTGAGAATAGTGTGGGTTCGTTGCAAGTGGTCTCGCAGGTCAAAGACTTGGGCGTTATAATGGACAACAGCTTTAAGCCGTCAAAGCAGTGCACCTCAGCAGCCAATACGGCCAGGAGGGAACTCTTTCGAGTTAGATCCATTATGTCGTGTAGAGATCCGGAGATACTCGTTCCGATATATCAGGCCATAGTTAGGCCGCATATGGAGTACTGCGTGCAGGCCTGGGCACCGTACTACCAGAAAGATATCGACTGTCTGGAGAAAGTGCAAGGGCTAGCCACTAGAATGGTGGCTGGGCAAAGGGGGTTTAACTACACAGAGCGTCTCCGTGCCCTAGACCTATTCTCGATGGAAAGACGGCGCATTCGCGGGGATTTGATAGAAACCTTCAAGGTAATGAAAGGACTGTCAGGAGTAAGTCGAGAAGACCTTTTTTCGCTGATCCCCGAGAGAGGCACAAGGGGGCATAGCCTTAGATTACAAAGGAAACATTCGAGGCTCCAAATTAGGGCGAAGTACTTCTCAAATAGAGTGGTACCCTATTGGAATAAGCTCCCGGAAGAGGTCATAAATACCACAACAGTGAAGGCCTTTAAGAAAGCACTAGACCTATGTTGGGTGGCGGTATACCCAGAGTTATGCTAAGCAGCTTTTAGGGTCAGATGCAATTTACTTATTGTTTCCACCTTACTCTGCCAGGGCTGATACTGCACAAAATTTCTGCCTTTCAGAAAAAGAAAATCACGCAGTGTTGGGAGCTACGGAAACGCGCCGACAACACAACTATCTGGACACACGATTGGCCCTAGCCACACCAAGTCCTGTGCAAACTGAACTGAACTGAACTGAACTGAACTGAACTGAATTGTGTGCTTACGTGCCGTCCAGCTCTGCCGATGTCCTTGCAGAAGGCCGTCCCTCGTCCAGGACTCTTGTTTTTTATTGAGTTCGGTAACTTGAAAACAGTGCCATCCTAGATTGTAGCCTGTAGTATACTAGATGCAGTATCTTCCGTGGGGCTTGCGCGATCTGCAAAGACAGAAAGAAAACTTGGCGAGTCGGAGCTCAGTGAGTGCATAAGCAAGCATCAGCAATTACGCCGATGAAGATGGGCGTGGCGATCTGTCCGAGCGCGTCACAAGCCAAATTCAAAACATTCTCTTTAGGAGAGTCACGCCACGTAACTGTCTTACGTGGTAGCTGTGCGACCCCACGAGTATTTCTCAGGATCATGTGATGTGAAACAGGTTTGCTGAGCTCATTCGCTTATATTTAGCCTTGCAAAAGTTAACCTGTTAGGAATTGAGCAGCATTTTAGTCAAGTCTAATAGGACCATAATCTTAACACTTTGAAGTGCATGAAATAAAGCCACTGACTTCGCAAATGTGTTGGTGGCCGGAATCGGTTGCGGACGTTTGCACTCGAGAAAAAAACTGCGATGCATATTTGCAAGAAGTTCAGTCGAGGCCAAACAAGTAAAAACCACTACCGAAAGCTACATCCCATGACGGAGAGTCTTTGCCTCTTCTGCGGCCCACTCTTTGAGCGATACCACGCGTTGGTACTGGTTGACTAACACTTCAATGGCTGGAAATGTTCCTGACGCTCTCACCCACCATATCCTTCACAATTCAAGTGTTACGGAAGTGCTTCGCCCAATACGTAATCCCGCAGGTAGTATTCACCGGTTGCGCATCATAATTATGTATGGCGGAGCTAGGAGTCTCCCTTGAGGAAATCATGTGTCGACATCTGCGTACGGCTGCAAGCCACGCATGTTCTAACGATGCAGCAAAGAACTTGGTTGGCTACGTAAAAAGTTCGCCGAGAACTGACCAACCAAACGAATCGGCAACCTTTCAAGATAAATAGATATCGGAGCTACCCGTATCTACCGAAGCTTGGAGTTCGACGTGATTCACACGAATTTTGATTATTGCATAGGGCGAAAGAGCTGACTCGACCGCAGTTACGATAGAGAATAACGGGGGAGTAAGAGCAGGGATAATAGAGGAAGGGGGATGTTTTGACTTGCATACTTTTGAAATGACATTTTTTCCACACGCCTTGAAAACCACTTCTCGGGCGTGACTAATATATATATATATATATATATATATATATATATATATATATATATATATATATATATATGTTACACCGGCTTGAAATCAAGCATTATGCCAACGCACAAGGAGAGTAGAACACGGCGAAAGAGACAGTTAGTAGGAATGTAAAATGCTGTGATTCTTTTCATCGTACACTTTCTGATATTTTTGTCATTTTGTTTGTCGGAACGGCACTTCTTATAATTACGGAGCACGAAATTTCGATAGACAGATCGCACAGCCATGTCCACCAACGTATATAACCAGTGACAATCATTGTCCCTTGAGCCCCGACTAGAGAGGTGGTAAGCACCAACCGAAGCCGGTGCTGGTTCTAGCTTCTTCATACCTCTACGCCAAGGTATAGTCTGACCACTGCATTACTTCTTCCAGCCTCCCCCAGCACGTGCGAATAGAGCGTGGAAAAGTAGACGATGAACAGACATTCGCAAAATGTGACCAAGCCACTGAAGGCGATGTAGAGCGATCACTTCGTTAAGAGGACGACTATCCGTGCCTAACACACGACGGCGCACCTTGTGATTACTCACTCGATGTTCCCACTAGACGCGAGCAATGCTTCGGGGACATCAATGATGGAACACAAAGACTCTGAGCATCCTCAACGCGACGTGACCGGGTCTCGCAACCGTAGAGTAAAATACTACGAACTGCAGCAACGTAAACCCGTCCCTTAAAAGAGAGCTGAATTTCACGGCGACGTCACAGGTGTCGCAGGTTTGCGAAAGCTGCTGTAGCTCTCGTTGTGCGTGAAGTGATTTCTTCCCCAACACCACCTCCAGATGTCATGAAGCTCCCAAGGTGCTTAAAGTTGTCGACTAACTCAAGCTGATCACCACAAAGGGTGAGTTCAGGCACAGGTTTTTGCCAGTCTTGCAAAAGTACTTTGCACTTGGCAGGCGCAGAGTGCATTCCATATCTGTATATTTCAATAGCCATGCGGTCCAAAGCACGTTGCACTGCCTGTGCATTACCACTGATCAAGACTACATCATCGGCATTTTCCAAGTCAGAAACTCTGTTCCCTGGGAGGAGTTCAACTCCACCGTTTAGAACACCAGACAAGGCATTCCGTGGAACATCCTCTATGAAAACGTTGAGGAAAAATGAGAATATAGGGCATTCTCGTTGTACTCCACTGGAGACGGCGATAAGTGGCGAAAGCTGACCATCAGCACTAACCCGACCTGAGGTGTGACGATATAATTCTTTAAGGAGAAACATACTTCTGATGTACTCCATTTCACAACAGACAGCTCCATAGTGCAGACCTATCGACGGAGTCAAAGACTACGCGAATGTCCAGGAACACGATGATTGTCGGTTTTTGGAAAGTGTTGCGGGGCTCTAGCGGTTGCCGGAAGGTGAAGATTTTAACAATAAACTCATGGCCGGTACGAAACCCAGCTTGCTCCTCTCGAGTGTGCGCTCCACGCACTGGGTATAATCTGTAAAGTGGGACAGACGCAAGTAGCTTCGACGCTATCGGGATAAGGCTTACGCCCCTGTGTTTAGCGCAGTCACTGCGCAAGCCCTTCTAAGAGAAGGGGATAACAGTCGATTCCCCACACAAGAAGGAGACCTGCTCAGAATTCCAAAATTTTGAGAATAAAACGCAAGGCTCCCTTATGAGGTGCACTCCACTATCTTTAAAAAGGGTTGGAGGTAGGCCGTCGGAGCCCGGCGTTTTGTGACTTCCTAAGGTTTGGACATTAAGTGCGGGGGTATCAAAAGTAACCAAAGAAAAAGTAGTTTTATGTAAAACGGATGGGATCGGTTCGGACCCAGTTGTTGAGGTATCCACAGGCTGCACATTGGAGGTGGGAACTGCATGAATAGAAAGAGTTCCTTACTGCATCGGTCGTCGCGCAGGATAGTCAGGACCGCGCTGCCAATTGCGTCAAGCGGGGAGGGTAGTGATAATTGGGCCATTGCTCAGAGTTCCCTCTCTTCTATTCAACCTCTGTCTTCTATCCCCAACCACCTCTTTTTGTCTCCTCTATCCACCCATGATGCTCCCGCTGATAACGGCCGCTACTCGCAGCGGTTCATTGCCAGCTAGTGTTGTTGATAACCTCGGTCTAGTAACATTCTCAGGCCTTGTCAGCCTCTGAATCTCGGCTCCTTTAATGTGCGTACACTCATGCAGGCTGGTCAGCAGGCATACCTAGTGCTCACAATAGACTCTCTAAAGAATGACGTCTGCTGCGTAAGTGAAACTCATATCCAGTATTCGAGCAGTGTGATTCAACTAACTACTCCTGGTATCTCATCAAGGTATTTTCTGCGCACTTCAGGAGACGAAGTAGTTCGAGCCGTGGGTCAACGTGGTGTAGGAATAGTCTTGACTGACGAGACTGAGGCTGCCCTCTTAGACTGAATCCCTCTTAACAGTCGTTTGTGTGCCGTAAGACTCCAGGGGTAAGTCGGCGTTCGAAGGGATAGTTGTGTTAAGTGCAATTTGTTTATCTCGGCGTACGCCCCAACAGACTGCAGTTCTGATACGCAGAGGGATGAGTTCTTTGATGAACTCACCACTCTCGTTCACAGGAGCAAAGGCCCTGACACTTTAGTGCTAGCTGATGATTTTAATGCACAGATTGGCAAACTTAGTGTGTCAGAAGCTTGTTTAAGTCGGCGTTGTGCCTTACCCGTTGAGCGTACAGGTAACGGGGATAGGCTTTTCCAGTTTTGTGCAAACAACCGGTTGTTCTTGTGTAGTACCAATATCCGGCACAGCTCACGTCGCACAGCGACCCGATGCTCTAACTCTACGGGTGCCCTAAGCCAGATTGATCATGTCTCAGTAAGCTTCCGGTGGCGCAGTTCTGTTCAGAACTGTAGATCTTACTGGTCCACGTACGTAGTCTGACCATGCATTAGTTTTAACGCGACTGTCGCTCCAGCTCCACGGCAATCGTTGCAAATCGCAAACCCGGTTAGCTGTGCAATGTGTGGGTGATCCAGAAGTTCGCACCAGTTATGAACAGAAATTAGCCCATGAGGTGGTATCTACGATAAACATTAAAGTAGATTAGCATTGGGCGAATGTCAGGCGGGCAGTGCACGTTGTAGCAGGTTTCGCTTGTGGTTCTAGATCGGATGTTCATCAAAAACACTGGATTTCACAAGGGTCGGTCAATCTGATAGAGAAAGAACGTCAACTCTCGAGATTAACATACATACGGAGAAATCAGCAAAAGCAAGTTAGAAAAAGCCTTAAGAAGGATTGCGAAAATTAGTAGTTCAAGGTAACCGAAAAATAGAAATAACGGCTGCCTCAGATAACACTCAGGGACTGTTCAAACTTATTTACTACATCGGTGGATGGTTAACCCTGATCAGTGAAACGACATGCGACAGAAATGGAGAGCCCATTCATGGCGAAGAGATAAAGCTCGACCACTGAGCCGAATACTTCGAGGAGTATGTTAGCTGGCCGCGCGATAATGCAGTTAGTCTGACTCCCTCCAGTTCTTTTCAAAATAGGTGGTGATGAGTTGACAAAATCACTTACCACCTTGATCGGTGACATTTAGAACGCGGAACTTATTTCGGTATTATGGAGCGAGTCATTGATTGTATCCATCTTCCAGAAGGGAATATGCAATGACTGTAATAACCATCATGGAATCAGCTTAATTCTGATAGTCACCAAGGTATCAGCTTCGAGTTTGCTAGGTCGTCTGACGCCGGCTCGGTGGAGGAACGCCCTTGAACAACAGGCTGAATTCCCTCCAGGTCGAGGATGCATCGATCAGATTTCTACTCTTCGCCAACTACCTGAAACGCGTCACACGCACCGTCGACCGACAATAATGGTTTTCTTGGACCTGAAAGGCGCCTTCGATTCAGTTGATCGAACTGCGCTTTTCAGAGCTTTTCAGGGAAAAGGTGTGCCTTAGAAGTTCGTGAATCTACTGAGATCATTTTATTCTCATACTTCTGGCCGCCTAAGGGTTTACGGTGAACTATCTACCCCTTTCAAAGCAACCAGTAGTGTTCGACAAGAATGTCCCATGTCTCCACTGCTGTTGAACTTTGTCATGGCCGAAATAATGGAGAATGCGTTGCAAAATCTTTAGGATATGGACATCGAACTAGTGAATAGTGCAAAGCTATGTGACCTAGATTACGCGGACAGTCTTGTCTGCTTGTTCGAATGCAAGGAACATGCTCAGCGTGCACTAGATAGAATTGCAAGAGCTGTAGCTGCATTCGGCATGCGCTTTGCACCTTCAAAGTGTAAAGTGATGTTGCAAGACTGGACGTCCACGGTTCTGAGCTTGATGCTCAACGGAAAGGATCTTACAATTGTTGACCACTTCAGTTACTTCGGAAGCAGCTTGACGACAGATGGGGACACGGTAGTATAGATGAACACGCGTATATCCAAGGCTCGAGCGGTATACGCTCGACTGAAGCACTTGTGGCGTCGACCTGATATTTCACTAAAGTTGAAAGATCGTGTATGCTGTGTCACGGTGCGCCCAGTTTTGTTGTATGGTTGCGATACTTGGGGTTTGCGTGCGGAAGGCATTCGTCTTCTTGAGATTTTCGACCACCAATGCTTGTGTAGTATAGCTAAGATGGGATGGAATGACCGAGTAAGCAATGCTGAGGTCAGAAATTGATTATTGGGTACTAATTCAGAGAACGTTCTACAACAGCGTATCCAGAGGACTGAGGTACCCAGTAAAAAATTAGGCAAATACGCCGACTGTGATCTCTTGAGTTTTGATGTTAGTAGGTGGTAGAAACTGTTTCATCGGTCGTAGTCGTTCTGGATCCAGTTTGATTGTCCCTCTAGGAGCTTCAAAACCGAGTAGAGTAAGACACCGAGTACGAATGATACTCTTTTCGTCAATAGGTGTGATACTATGTTTTCGATCAACGTCGACGAACTTGGATGAATTCAAACCGTGCTATTGTTTGGCTGTTCCACAAATCACTGGATTATCCACGTAGTTGAACGCACCAAACGGATTCTCACTGATTTTACCAGTGGTGCGTTGGAAGCATGTCACTCTGTTCGTAACCGAAAGAAATATTTAAAAAAAATTAGTACACCTCACCACAAGCTTCAAATGCCGTATATATTTTTTCGTCGGCTCGGATAGAGATCTGATGATATTCACTTGTCAGATCGAGCGTTTTATACTCTTCGTATTTGGAGATTTTCGTGTTCAAATCGTCACTCCGTGGAAATGGATATGAGTCGGGGAAGACGTATCGATTGATGGGTTGAGAATAGTCGATTACCGTACGCGTTTATGGCGCTCATTAGAGGTTGATAAAACCGGTGCTGTCCATGGGGAATTAGACAGTTTGAATATATATATATATATAACACTAGCTTGAAGTTAAGCATGATGCCAACGCAAAAAAGTACGAAAATAGGGGAAGGGGGTAGGAAGAAATATAGCAGTCACTGTAACATCTCTTTCGTAGTTGTGGACGTTTTGGGCTGTTATACTACTCGGTCGCCCTGTCCAAAGTAGGTCTTTTTGTTCGAAAATGCACCTCGTCCCTTTGCCCCACCAGACGTGTCCTACAACAAAGCAGCGTTGGTTCAGATGGGCCGATGGCTAATTGTTGGTTCGTTCGCCTCTTCGGGAAAACGTCCTCAGGTTAACGAAACACGGCAAGGGCTATGGCTCTGTTGTGGTGAGCCACACTCACCAGATCGCTGCCGTCAGCAGATTTGTAATGTTTGAGGCCGGAGAAAGCCAGCCAAGTGGAAATCCCACCACATACTCGAGCGCTGCCGCTGGTCGTCCACGACTGCTTATTTCGTGAGTTCCCTTACTTACGGTTCACCACTGAAATGGCCGTTCTTTTCGCGACCTGGAGGCGGGCCCGGTGCTAACCAGCTGGACTATCAGCAACCGGTCCCTCGGCTACGGGCCGGGGTAAAGAAAGTTTGTGAATGCAAGTATGTACGTATCTCACACCCGTCTGGTTCTTTTGGTGAGACCAAGCATTCTGGGTGCCCAGTGCACCTCTGCGCCACAGATGCCGATGGGCATACCGTTGTACGCCTCATATGCCATCCATGTTTGGTTTGGAATCGGGATTTATCCATCTCCCCTAGACTAACTATTAGTTAGTCAACCTGGTGAAGAGCCCCGGGCGTTCTCTTTCGTCCTCTCACTTTAGTGGGAACAGCTCCGCCACGAGAAGGACGAGGGTAGGACTTCTTCAGCAGAGGCTGTGTTATACGCACAGTCACTTGGTAGCATTTCGAGAGGTGTTGAAGGCGAGTAGTCATTTCGGAGCCTGATATACCCACCATCAACCGTACTGAAGCATTTAGAGGCGAATACAAAAGCGCCACTGATCGCGTCATGGAGCCGTGTCCTCCAGTGCATCTAACCACTAACTGAGGAGACCGCTTGTTTTGCATCAGCTACTTTGGGGGTCACTTTTAGATCAAGACCGAGTTGTCCCAATTTTTCAGTTTTCCAGTCACCTTACCTAAAGCCAGTCGGTCCAGGTTCAATAGAGAGCTGAAAATGTTACTCATTTCTAATCTACCAGCTAGCAAAACATTCTAAAGCGCACTTAAACTTGCGTAAATGATCGATTAACGTACACACCACGGACTCCATCGATTCACGTTGATAAGTCAAAATTAATGTACCACATTATCCGTGCATCAGATAATTTTCTTAGAAGAGTCCACTATGGAATCATAGCCGCGATTCGCTGATGGCTTCTTGTTGGTTACTTACAGCCAAGCTTGAGAACGGCGATAGTGTTCGCCATCTGAAGTATTGGTAGGTGGCGTTAACCGTGAGACCGGCCGTGTTTCCGAGGCACATTCGTTCGTCCATATACTACTTCCAAACGAACCATCTGTTTGTCACATACCAGAAACAATGCTATTACGAATTCGGAAACTGTTTTTACCATTATACGTTTGTGTATGGATGCAGTGGAAGGAATGTCCCTCGTAGCCTCAAGGGCCCACGGCACTATTAGGAATAGCCGGTAACTAAAATGTGAGACTTACAGTGGAAGACCACAAAAGGTCGCATTAGGTCCGGTGTGGTAACGAGCCGGACGGCAGAAGATATCTTGTCCCTTTGGCTGAAGGTAAATGTTCGTTCGGCTGGTTTTAGGCAGTGAAACACTGTCAGCTGGCTCGTTACCACGCCTGACCTATTGGGACCTTGTGTGGCTCTCCACCCCTAGTCTCAGGTTCACGGTTTCAGATTATTCCTGTTGTTGCATTTATCCTTTGAGGTTATAATGTACACCCCTTCCCCTGCACTCGCTTGCTTGTCAAACCAGTCTTGAAAAAAGTTATTCGTAGCGATCAAAACGTCGAAAACCCACCAACAATTTCGACTACACTCTTACTGAACAATGAAATGTTACTACAAACCAGGGAGCTTTTACTCTTCTCTTTCTTCACTTCCTCCTGATTTCAGGCTGTACCAAACAGAACATGGTACCATTATGAAACAAGACGCTGGAGAACGAACAGTTGTTCTCAATGAATCCTATACGTGCTCTTACAATTCATACAAATGAGGTAACATTAGAATGCATTAGCCATTGGTCGGAGTAAAGGTCATTGTAGTGGAGTTAGGAAGAAGGGGGTTGGTGGGGAGGGGTTTCTCTATCGTGTGCGTGTTGTGGTGAGAGTTTCACTCCCATCATCACGAGTAGTAGTCGATAGTGGACTTTTGGGGTTCGGTCTGCGATCCGTGGTTTCCGGTTTTGGCCAGGGCAGCTGGAGAGCCTGGACTAGTCGCTTTTGTGCACATAGATCAGGACTTAGTAAGCGAATGGCGATTGCCTCTGCCGTGGCAGGGGATCGAAGTCGGACCGGCTTTGACTGATTGGGTGGAACTCGGTATATGACTTTGAAGGTTTTTTCAGGGTCGATCGTGTGGCCACTGTCTACCGAATGACCTAGAATCGAACTAGTAATCACACCGGTTTTCCCCTGACTCAACCATCTTGGGTGATGTTCCTGATGTTCCTGTGGGACTATTCAGACTATTCAAAACATGGTACAATCGGGGATGATTAGGTAGATGAAGCCCAGCTCCATGATTTGCTTGCGAGCGCAATACTACCAGGTTGCCAAAGCAGGGGGTTTGATTAGGGATCCACAACCGATCCCTTTAGCCATCCAAAGCTTGACCCGCAAGGCTGCGGGATGAGGCGTGGGGGCCGGCGACTGAATGCTCAATTCATACGTTCTTTTGGTGAGGCCAAACATTCTGGGTACCCAGTGCACCTCTGCGCCACAGATGCCGATGGGCATATCGTTGTATGCCTCATATGCCATCCATGTTTGGCTTGGAATCGGGATTTATCCATCTCCCCTAAACTAACTATTAGTTAGTCAACCCGGTGAGGAGCGCTGGGTGTTTGTCTTCGTTCTCACATTTTGGTGAAAAATAGCCATGAGAAGACAGCATGCCGGACTTTCTCAGCGTAGTTTGTTTGGAACGCGCGGTTATTTTTGAGCGTTTCGAGAGGTGTTGAAGGCGAGTAGTCATTTCGGAGCCTGAGATACCCACCCCCAACCATACTGAGATATTTGGAAGTGACTTTTCTTAGTAGGTAGAATTAACGACCTTGACCTTTTGTTGCAGCCCTCCAATATTTTGCATCTGTACACCGTATATCTCCAGAAGGAGATTCGAACTTCTATTTACCAAACCGTTGAATCGTTAGGCACCGACAAGATGCCACACTTCGTCTATGAAACATAAAAGAAATTAACAGAAATGCAGTAGACAAGCTGTTTGTTCCTGCTGGAATAATCCTTACTCGTACTCATTTTATTTCCTTTTTTGTTGTATAATAAATATTATGCAGTAATGTACAATAACCTAGGAAAGGGGCCACGGCCACTGAAAGGCTCCCAAGTGAGAAAGGGACCTGCGGTGACGGGAGTCGAGCACGGGTCGTTATTATCCAAAGTCTGCGATCATAACCCTCTCACCACCGCCGGTCCAAAGTTCTCTTGCACGCCAATTTTGGAACCTTGAAATGCTTCACCACTAAACGTCAGTGTTTCAAAATTTTATGGCCAATTTTTACCCGTTTTACCCATTCACAGGCAATATAACAACGAAACCAATGGAATCGTATTCCCCATAGTAATTTTACAACAAATACTTTGAACGTTTGACCATAAAAATGTCGGTTCGTGACCTCTTCCAAGGCGATTTTTCATTCAAGTCCAATGATTCATTGGACACTCAAATCACAGCTTCAATTGATCGTGGCGATTTTCATTTAGCCATATTCTCATTGTTGAGCCTAATCGCTTGGTCTATCTATATGCTGTTCTACAATTCAAGAATAATTGGCCTTGTAGTTTCTGTCATACTAAGAAGGTTCCTCAAAAGTGGATACATCCGTTTTGGTATGTTGTGTATTGATTATCTCAATCTCTAGGTTCCATCTCACTTTCAATATTGAGCGGTAAACTTATGATAAGGGACTTTGCGTTCATGACAAATGATTATACCGTCCGTTGTTGTTACGCGATCTTCGTTTTCAATTATTGGACCAGATTTGTTCCGGAAGTCAAAAGTGAGTTCTTTGTGGGTTGCTTTCAAATTGAATCAGTTGAGTGCACAAGGCTCAATGATTCAGTTGAATGTCTTACTATTTTGCTAGTTGTCAGGGTCCACTAGAGTATCTTAGTTTCTTCGCTCCCCGCTAACAAGGGGGACAGTGAAAGGAGTATTCCCCGTAGCTTCAAGAAACTGCTGGGCTGCCATATAGGACCGGAAGCTATGACCCTGAGACTTAGAGTGAAGCATCATATTCGGTCCTAACGGGTCAGACGGGTGGAGTGTGAGTAGATTACCCTTTACCACCAAGGTGACCTATGGAGTTTGGGTCCGATTATCGTACCCCACAAGAAATAAAGACTCACACCACGCGAGGACATTTCAATGGTATTAAATTGAGAACTTCTGGAGGGTAAATCTTACTGATGCGTGGCTGGCGGCTATGTGTGGACACAAGTCTGGTTGAAACGGACAGCTTTTAGCTTCTAAATTAATGCGATGATTTTGGAGGTCTGTTAAACCAAAATTCGTAAACGGACCGTGCGGGTGTATTAAATTGATGTAATCTAGTTAGAAAATAGAGAAATGACACCGACTCGGTGAATGCCACGTGCCAATGTTATTTTATCGGTTGGTTAATGTGATCCATTCAAGAGATGTTCGGAGCGCCATTGCGGCCTCATAGTTAAGCTGGTAACGCGTACGCGATACTTTTTTGTCATAGCAAGAATGATGTGTATCAGTTCACCATTCAAGTCAAGTCAGTAATAGTTTTATGCACCCGATTGGGTGGATTTTCAGCATTTACACCATGTCAGTGAATATAAAAATGCTTACAAGTTATGGTATTTTTCATCGAGTTAAACAGTTTCGTATGTCTTCGGAGATTTTTACTGGGTCAATAAACAGGCGAGCATGATACGGCAAAACAGAATCGCGATGTGCAGAAGTGCGAACGCGTACATTTTATAGACATAGCTTTTGAAAGTTCGTTTTGTAGAGGATGGCGTATGTCTGAAAGTATTTTTGAAGTAAACTGGCCGCAAGCATGGAAGTGTTTTTAAGTGATAGTATCAACAAGTGTATCTCTGGATATGCCACTGCACTTGGAGATATGTTTTATGAATCTCATTATCAAGTCAAAATCATTCTTCAATAGGCCGGGAAAAGTAACTGGAGAGCAATACCATTAGTGCGGGAAAAGACATACAGTCACAAGTTTAAAAATTAACTTATTTGGGACGGGAGGTGACCGGAGAGGGAAAAATAACAACTTTCTAGATTTACAAAACGTCTGAACCATGAACGATGATGGAATGGTGTAAGACCAAGACATTTAACCGTTGGTGATATTGGTATCTGTTCATCGTTTTCAGATAGGAGAGGTAACCTGTTAGTTAACAAAATAGAAGTCGATTGCATTATGCTGTTTCTATTCATTTTCCTCGGTTTTGACCGTGCGGCATATATAGTAAACAAATAAATGGTTAAAAATTTAAGATTAGGGAAGTGGTGAAATAAATTAAAGTTCCAGTTGACTATATAGTCAAAGTTTATTGTCTCAACAAATATTACATAAATACGATTCTATCCACAAATAAGATACAGAAAAAACGAAATAATTTAGCACTCTTTAATGTGATTTTATTGCCCCGATTCTTTCCAGGTTCTTCCGAACGCCGCTGTTTATACGTGTACTTCTATGGTCTTGAGACGCATGTTTACAATCGCACTTCTGTGTATGATACTCTTAGAGATCTGTTTCAAATCAAGAGGGACGGAAAACATGATTCCTCGGAAATCTGCATGCTACGGCTTAGCTCGAAAAAGAACCCAGAAGGCTTGATTTCTCACACCAGTGGATCCAACAAACACCATGCTCTAGTGGAGGATGATGATGATGATGAGGGGACCGAAGAAAATGTCACTGAGTAGGTTGAAGTTATCACACTATAGAACTGTTTTTGTATGCATCACATTGTCGTTTAATCTGAGACGGAAACCTAGTTGCGATGGTAATTGCATCCTGAGTTATGGAGGAAATGAGTGTACGAAAAAGTTGATTGGGCCTTAAACTAACCTCATTCCTGTTTTATGATTCTGAGACTTTTTAGCACTTCCCGCTTTTTCTCCTACCGGGTAACCTGCCAGAAGTGCGACAAAAACCACTCCGATTTTTACTCAGATTTTCAAGGTAACTAAATACAGGAATATTAAATATGGTAGGCTAGTGACTAAATCGTCACTAATGAATTCACATTTGGTTCTAGACGGGGATTCAGTGGAATCAGTTAGTCGCGGAAAAAATGCCAGATAAGTGTGTAATATTATTAGAATGGCTCGGAATACATATTAAAATCAGCTACCAGGCTCGTGCTCTAAATAGAAAGCACGATTGTTCATATAAGCTCATCTCGGTAGCAGTTTACATAAATTTTCCAGGTAATGCTATACACGGTATGTGAGCAATCCAGCGTACACACTAGGTGTTATGGAATGACAGCCCCGATCTAATGATATGCACGATGTATATAAAAGTATTAATAGATTAGAATATCATTCTCCCAGAAGAGTTTTCGTGATTAACGAATGGGTTTGAAAGAAATTATTCAAGGACGAATTGGTTTCGCATCTGAACTTTATGTGGTTCTGAACTTCAAGCTTCAGAATCACGACCGACGGTTGTCTTTGATAATGCAGTGGGTGTTTGAGGCCATTGGGTATGCCACTTTTGCTCAGGCCTGGATTAAAATATCCGGAATGAATCAACTAGTAAATTGCTTTCGAGAATTCATTTTTAGTTTCGGCTAGAACAAACTGATATTAATTACTAAAGTTTCTGAAAAATCAAACAGAAGCTGAATGAGTTAGGGATGTGTAACAAGTAAGACGTAGCTGTATTAATGGCGTTAGCTGCGACATTCTGATATCCAAATGGGCCACATTCGAGAGGCTTACGTGCCTTTGAATTCGAGGAAAACCATTACTGTCGGTCGACGGTGCGTGTGACGCGTTTCAAGTAGTTGGCGAAGAGTAATAATTTGGTCAATGCATCCTCGACCTGGACGGAATTTGGCCCTTTGTTCGTGGGCGTTCCTTTCGCGAGCCGGTGTGGGACGACGCAGAAAAATCGAGACTAATACGTTGGCGACAGTCGGAATTAAACCGATCCTGCTATGACTGCTACAATCGTTGCATATTTCCTTCTGGAAGATGGGTACAATCAATGACTCGCTCCATAATACCGGAATACGTTCCGCGTTCTAAATGTCACGGATCAAGGTGGTAAGTGATTTTGTCAACTCATCACCACCCATTTCGAAAAGATCCGAGGGAAGTTTTTAGGGACCGGCCGCTTTTTCACGATTTAGTAATCGAATGCTTGATTCTACTTCCAATTCCGATGGGAGTTTAAGTTATACTCCCCAAGGAATCACAATGGTTGACGTCGGACTAACTACATTAGCGTACGGCCAGCTAACCTGTTCCCCGAATTATTTTTCCTAACTGTCAAGTCTTAACTGTTTGCCATGAATGAGCTCTCTATTTCTATCGCATATCACTGCACTGACTGTGGTTCACCGTCCACCGGTGTCGCGAATAAGTTTGAGCAGTCTTTGACTGTTACTACGAAAAACGGTTCTCATCACAGTTGCCCCCTTTCGCCCTTCGTTTTCAATTTTGTAGTTGAATTGATTCTTGTGATAGCCCTATCCTTGTTTGAGAATAACGGTATCGATCTTCGCTGAGTTAGTAAACGGTGTGAAGCAGAATACGCGGACGATATTGTTCTTCTTAGTGAAGACCCAGGTAATTTGAAAGCATCCCTGGATAGCCTGAATAACAGTGTAGCTATGGTTAGGATGCATTTTGCACCCTAACGTGTTAAGCGGTGCTGCCGGACTGGGTTGGCCCCTATACTAAAGCTTTTCTTGCCAAGGGAAGCTCTAGCTTAAGAAGATAAGTTCTGTTATCTGGGTAGTTGCATCTCACCGGACAGATAGATATCGGATAAAATATCACTGCATATACAGAGAGCCTGTTTTGCTCTTGCTAATTTCACTCATTTGTGGCGCTGGTTTGACACCCAATTGTCTATCAAGGGTCGAATGTACACTGCAGCGGTTAGATCGGTTCATTTTTACGGCTCAGAAATACGATCCTTAAGGGCAGAAGGTAGGCAAAGACTGTTGGTATTTGAGCATCGGTGTCTCCGTGGCATTGCTCGAATGTGATGGGAGCACCGTATCAGCCATGTTGGGGTTTGACGTAGGGTGTTGAGAACCAATGGTCATTCATTTGAACAAGCACTGATTCTGAATGGGTTAGGGTGGCTGGAACATGTGTTACTCATACCCACTGATAGACTCCTTCGGTGTACGTTGTTGTCCGAGACAGGTAGTGATTGGAAGGTAGGTCGAGGTAGTCAGTCCACGAGATCACAAAAGGGGGATGAAAATCCTGACTAGTGGACTTGGCCAAGTAGGATGTGTGAGACTTCTGTGTTGGGGTCCACTCGACCCACCTACGAAATGGTTGGAGACATTGAGTGATATGGGTAGATGTCGCTGTCAGTGGCTTAGTTGCATTCAAACCGTTTCTTTATCTTTGTGATTTCTGGTTCTTACTTTGATTTCGACATTTTTTCACTTAATGCTTCAGTTGTTTTTCCCCTAACTGGACGATGGTGGGAGGTAAGAATCGAAACCAGAGCACAGAAGTGCATGTTTAGTGATTGAATGAACTGAAACTGAATTAAGAGTAACATGCTCGTGGTGGTCGAATATGAAGTGTCTACGAGGAGTCGCACCTCTGAGTTGGCCGACTGTCGTGTCCCTTGGGGCCTCTTCCATCTCCTTGGTCTGCATCATTCACCCAGCTCTCTCCTGTGGATCCACGAAGCTGAAGCATGCATCAGCAGCCATAGCCTGGAAAACCGCTCGACAGGCGGTCTAAACCAGGTTGAGGGTTACCGAGGTCTAAAAAACTTCGGTGAGACGGTGTACGGCATTTGTGAAGACAGATTCTCGTGAATGGGCGGACGAGATCTACTGATCCAACGGCTACAAAGAAGAACTGTTCAACTACCTAATCCGGCGTTCCAGAAGAGGTGAACGAGCCATACAGCTGGCCACCGGCTCCTCTGGAAACACCCTGCTGCCTTGCAGTCTGTTCTTGGATGTGCAAGGGCTTGAGGTGCAACCTCGAACTAAAAGACCGAACGATGCTGGAGACAGTGCTTCGTACCTCACTCCAACGACTCTATGATTATTCACGGAACCTCAAGCGCTCATCATGCTATGGCATCTCCGATAAGCGACGTCCTTCGTGTCCTGGCGTTCGAGGTGATAAGACAACAAGCTGGGGTTATTCGCTGCAGGAAAAGAACACAGCCTGTTGGAATGTTAGGACGTTTCTTGACGTCGGCAGCCAGTGCATCATATTGCGCACTCTGCATGACTTACGTAGATATTGCTTGCCTCCCTGAAGTCCGCCTGCCCAACTCAGGTAGCCGGCAAATAAAAGTCCCGGGAGTGGATACATCTTATTGGCTCTATCACAGTGGCCCGAAAGACAACTCCGGTCTCTACGGTGTCGCGTTTGCTTTGAACAAGGCAGCTAATAACGTAATGATCTCTTGGGAACCAGTCTCATCCAGACTCGCCTTGGCATGTTTTAAAGGCTCCCCACACTACCTGATGATGATTGCGATCTACGCTCCGAACAATTCGGCTGATGACGAAACCAAAGACAAATTCTAGAATAACTTGCTGGGGTTAATAAACTAAGTTTCAAGGCGCGACGTACTTTTCATCGCAGGAGATTGGAACGTTCGCACGGGTACGGCCGACGAATCCACTCGCCATATTCTCGGGAAATTCGGTCTGGGTCAACGCTGCGAGAACGGTGGCCGACTGATTGGTTTAGCCGACATCAACAGAATGGTCGTCTGCAGCACTCGATTTCAACACCCAATGAAGCACGTACTCACATGGTACTCCAATGACGGTCACACTGCGCACCAACTTGCTCAAATCCTGGTAAGATCCCGTTGGGCTTCGTCTGTGAGGGATTGCCGAGCGTACCGAGGTGCAAAAACGGGCAGCACAAACGGCACCGACCATGTCCTGCTACGCACGTGTTTCAAAATCCATCTGCCTAAACGTGCTAGAGTGTGTGCACCCTCCCGGATAAACGTTTCTGTCCTAGAAAATCCAGAGAAGCGAGAAGCGCTGTCAAGAGCAATCACAACTTGACTTATCGCCGCAGCCAACGCCCAAGCAGACGAAATTTCCGTGGAAGGGCAGTGGACTCGAATGAAGACGACAATCGGCGAACCTACTTGGACGGTAATCGAAAGAACAAGAAGGTGGACAAAATATTGGATCTCCGGGAACATGCTCCAGTTGTCAACCAAAACACATGAAGCCCGACTGGCAGGTAGTGATGAACGGCGCAAGCTGCAACGAGAGGCCACGCGCTCTGCCAAAGCTGATCGCAAAAGATACTGGATAGAAATAGCTGAAAAACGGAGACCGCATCTGGAACTGGTGACTTTGGTGAACTGTTCTGCCTTATTCGCAACGCCTCTAATAGGTTCTGTAAACAAGATTCCCTTCTTCGTGACACGGCAGGAAACCTGATACCCAAACAGAGTAATGAAAGTGGACTGATGGGTGGAACACTTTGGTCAGCTACTCAGTCGGCCTACAGACCACCCGACGGACCAACCAATATCAACCCCTCCAGTTCAGTACGAAAGCAACTGTGACCCGCCAAACACCGCGGAAATCACGGAAATAAACAAACTGAGGGACAGAAAGGCTGCTGGGGAAAATAGCATCCCTCCAGAAGTGTATAAAGCATGTTCATCGTCATTGATTGACAGGCTGTCTACACTTCTTGGCTCGATTTGGCGAGAGGAAGCATTTCCAACCGACTGGGGAGTGTCCATTCTGCTGCCCGTCCCGAAGAAAGGTGATAAATCGGCATGTGAGAACTACCGAGTTATTAGCTTGATCGATGTGGCTGCAAAGATCTTTGGTGCGTTGTTACTAACCCGTTTCTCTGAGGCAAGAGATCGGCGCACTCGCCCGAACCAAGGGGGTTTCCGCCGTGGCAAAGGCTTTGTGGATCAAATCTTCACTCTGCGCCGAATACTGGAGCACCGCTATAAGTTCCGGCAGTCGACAGTAGCTTGTTCCGTCGAATTCCGGGCTGTCTTCGATTCGGTTGACCGCGAGTCTCTTTGGAACATAAACCGATCCGATGGAATGCCCGACAAGCTTTTAAGGCTGTTGAGGGGGCACCACTCGACAACTGGTGCTAAGGTTCGTATGGGCGGTGAAGAGTTTCGCGAGTTTGCACTTACTACCGGAGTTAGACAGGGTGCTGTTCAACCACACCATTGATTAGACAATGCGTCACGCATTACACGATAACCCTGGCGTTCAGCTTAGCCGGGAAATATACATCTCGAACCTGGAGTTCGCGGATGATATTGTCGTGTAAGGAGACTCCTCCGCTACGCTACAACCAATCCTCGACCGAAACAATTCCTTCGCGAGGTCCATCGGACTTGAAGTAAATTCAACCAAAACACAAGCTTTCACAACCCATCTAGGCCCGACAATTCAACAACTGTCGATCAATGACCAACTAGTCTAATACGTCCCTTCATTCAAATACCCAGGTTCAACTCTGCTTCCGAACAGCCAGGCAAAAGATGAAGTGGTGTTACGGATCGACAGCGCCAATAAAGCCTTCATTCAGCTAAGACGAACGCTATGAATTCGTAGTGAAGTCAGCTTAAAGACCAAAGTTCGTGTTTACCGTGCCGCCATCCGGCCCGTACTCATCTATGGCTGCGAAACCGTGCCACTTCGAGCTGAGGATACCAGAAGGCTGGAGGTTTTCGACCACTAGTGCCTGCGGCAAATCCTCAAAGTCAAGTGGCGTGACAGGGTGTCTAACGAAGAGGTAAGGAGACGATACTCTGATATCGCTGCACTCTCCGTTCTCCTCCAACGTCAACGACTGCAGTGGTTCGGCCATACCCTTCAGCGACCCGAGTCAGAGATAGCCAAGCAAACACTCTGCCCCACTCCCTGCCCCGGTTGGCAGTGTCGCTTTGGTGGGCAGCTCAAAACGTGGACCGGCGCAATAGAGAAAGACGTAGAGCTTCTAGGCCTTCGGTCGGTCTATGGAGCCCGGCGATGGAAAAAGGACTGGATCAGGATCTGTACCGAGCTGGCCTTCAACCGCCACGTGTGGTCAGCAGTGGTCCGTGATGTCCATGGAGCCGACTTATCCTCTCGCAGGAGATAGTCGCGTGAAAGTCAAAGTAAAACTATGGTGGTTGAGTGGATTAGAACGTTTGCTGACCATCTCGTAGGTCAGAGGTTCGAGCCCCGGCCATCTCCGGTTTCTTTCGTTGTAAACAGTAATGAACTGTCGTCCGGCTCTGAACCTGAACGATTGAGACCTTTTATGGTTCTTCACTCTAAATCTCAGAGTCTGTTTGTCGGTTATCACTAATAGTGCACTGGGCCTTTGTGTCTATGGCGTATACTCCCTCCGTTGCACACATACACAAGCGACTCAGGCCATTCGTTTTCAGTCAAACACAGTGAGATCGGTTAGTCAGCACTGTCAAGCCCGAAGCGTGACTAACGTCAGCATTGCGTGTGTGTGTTTGTGCTGGCGGGCGTGTCTGTGTTTTGAAAAAGTTCGAATAGTCATCGCATAACGTGTGCTTATGCGGGGTATCTGCACGCATGTGACTGGCCAAACTGAACAAATCAGTTTTTATAACCTGCTTTACCATGGATTCAGTGAGGGAGGCATAACCCGTAGCCTCGACGGTTTGCTACAGAACTAGGGATAACCTACTATCTTGACCCCGAGACTTGGACAGCAATTACCAGGTTTTTTAACTGTACAGAAAAATGACCGTAATACGGGGGCGTACACACCATTGACAGGGTTGTTTTTATCTTTTTTTCTGTTCTTTAACTAAACTGATGCATCACATTGCAAACTATCTCTGCGTTTTCTAGGGATTCCACACAAGGTTTCTTGGACGTCTTCTGGACCCATGCGCGGCGTTTGTTACCCTGCGTGAAGTTCAATCTTGAACTGGTAAGTGTTCCCGCTTTGGGCTCTCTGTTTCCTGTTACATTGGTTTAGACATATTCCTAAGTGTTTAGTTTTTTTTATTACAGGCTTACACATGAGTGCAGCGGAAGGGGTTTACGGCATGGCCGCTAAGACCCACCGCACTAGTAGGTATAGCCGGCTTCCAGACCCTGAGACTTGGAGTAGAGAACCACATAATGTCCCAATAGGTTGGATGTGGTAACTAGCCAGAAGACAGTAAATTACTGTCTACCACCATGGTGACTGACGGTGGCGGGGTTCGAACCTCTGACCTCCGAAATGGCTAGCAGACGATCTAAACCACTCGACCACATTGTTAACCCCAAAGGAATTTAAGCCCATGCAATAGAGCCAACAACATTATGCTACCGCATAATTTTTTCCGGCTGAGCTTCGTGGACACGTAGGGTACCGCCGAAAATTTTGCATGCTTTCTTATTCAGCCAAGGTGATCGGCCTTTAAAATTCGGGCCACTCCGTTGCTCTGTTTTTTTCATAAAGTGACGATTCATCGTCGATTATCTACGTTCAGCTCACTATGGACAGGCAGTGATGCACTACTGTACAGTTGTTTCATTGTTTTAGGAATCACCAGCGTTGTTACTCCATGATGAATCATCACTTCATGAACTACCTAAATCTAGCACAACTGACGCTGATCCAATAACCAAGTCTGGTTGGTAAATACCTTCGTCTTACTTAGATCTAAGCGGAGAAAGTATTTATCAAGGTAGTCGAGCAATATGCGGCTGACAAGTTGTGACCGTTCCAAGGAAGTGACAGAAGTGCACTATATCATGCAGTGTTGACATTAAACAAGTAGCTAAGAGCCAGCCCGGAAAGCCTCTAGTGATGACATGGATGACTTGAAATCATGTGCTCTCAGGTTTGCCGTTGGCGATATGGACTGCTGTGGATTTCTAACAAGTATGAAGCAGCTGTACAGTGGTTGCATGGCTTTTAGATCCATTACTCGCTTCGTTTTTTCCTCGTTGCAACGGACTATTTTAATGTCATTCCCTGGTGTTGTACATTCAGTAAAAATCCTAGATTTGGCTATAATTCAGCACGTGTATATTGTTTGCATTGCACGCCGAACCGAGAACTCTATCGCGGCGCCAGTGAAAATCAATATAAACATGCAATTGGTTGGTGAATCAAGTCTTCAGTAATCATGGATTGCTTTTACCTTTAAACGACTATCTCCAACTAGGGGGTAAGTTGGCCCCATGGATATCGCGCATCTTCGTCAGCCATGCGCGGCGGTTGGATGCTCAGGGCGAATCGTGACCCAGTTTTCCTTCCAGTATCGCTGACCGTAGATCGCTCACGGTAAATGCAACACCTTGGTGTTCTTAGTTGTCTTCGGGCCCACTGTGATAGAGCCAAAAAACTACCCACTGCCGAAACCTAAACTCCGAGTGCCGGAGCTGGGTGGTCGAACTTCCGAAAGACAGACAATATCGATGTGGTAATCGTGTGGTGTTTGCATTGTGATGCTTTGGCTACCTTGCATTGGGTATCGTTCTCACATTCCAACAGGCTGTGTGTCTGTTTTCTCCAGTAAAGGAATTCAGCTTGCGACCCTGTCTCCTCGACCTCTGGGACACGAGGCGCGTCGCTTACCGGGGACGTTACAACATGATCACAGCGCGTAATTTCGCAATAATCTATTGAGAGTCTTGGGAATGGTGATACAAGGCGGTGTCCCCAGCAACGTTTAGGGCTTTTTGTTATGCGCGGTAGCCCAGTCCGGCCTTTTTTGTTCGAGGCAGCACTTCCATCCTGCAAGGCAGCAGGGGCAACGGCCATATTTGGTGGCGCCCCACATGCGCCACGTCACAGTGCAGTCAACAGAAATGTGTTATTTGGAAAAGAAGACGTTAGCTAAGCGAAGACTCACCACATCCTCAGGCACTGCGGCTGCTCGTCCGCGGCCACTTATTGAGTTGGGCCAAACCCGCTTTATTCACGACTAACCACCGATTTGGTGGCCGCGACCCGGAGACGCGCACGGTCGCATGCAGCTCTGCTCGAGGTCAGTAAGCTCCCGATTGGAAAGTTTTTTTTCGGCTGGTTATTTCTTATTGTAACTGTTTTCTGCCGAGAAATACTTGCTGTCTTTCCATTTCAGATGTGTTTCTAGATCTGGCTGCATAAGAAATACTATATAATAAGCATATCCAGACATTTTTATAGATTCCTAGTCTGATTCAATAGATCACAAAGTGTAAATAGTAATTTGTTTTACATATATTTGTGGACATTTCAGATGAAGTTATGCGCGGGAAATCATTTGCTCCCACGGGCTTTAGTGCTCACCTGCTCGCGTATGGTTGGCCAATACGGTCTAGCGGATGCACCTAGTCCGGAAGACAGATATCAGCATCACATTACGGCCGATTTTGTCAATCTCTTGTGCTCATTATCGCCTGTCTCTGAGTACGCCGGTCAGCATGCAATTGAAGAGTGAGTCATCGTGCATGTCTTATTACTTTCTGTCTGTACTTTGTTTGGTAATCCAGTTTCCAAAGTGACCAACTGCTACGGTGAGAAGTGAGAATAATTCGCGAACCTAGTTGTTTAACCGGTTTGGACAGTGCTATAGCTGAGTTGGTCCACTCATTCGCATTTGGTCAAAGCGAAATTACGACCAGTTCTGCTTCAGGGGTAAGTAAGCGAGTAAATTTTTTCCGCAATAGGACAACAATTAACGGATGTGAATACAGTTAACGTCAGTGTACACTGGAATGCTAACGAGAGCGTAGCTTGTTATTAGATATTTGTTCGAACTCACTTTGCATCTTACCAAGATTGTGCGAAAGGCGGTACAGTTTGGGCGTTATGCTCTCACACATTGAGTTTTGCGTTCCGCCGCAGACTCCGCGAATGTACGCTTCTGGCGATCTTTGCTACGGTTGTAAAAGCAGTATTCAGTTCAATCCACCTCAAACAAGCGTTAATCATGTACTCTGTGCAGTGGCTTTGGTTGCTATCTCTCAGCGGGAGCCGAAGTTTGAAATATGCGAAAAGGAATATTGAAAGGAAAAGAAGAGGGACTATAAGTGGTACCATCATGTCGATGAAAACAGCTTGTGGATCCAAGAGTTCCACTGATGGCGACACCTGGCCATATCTTCCAGTGTATCTAACCACCGATTAGGAGGGGGCATGCTTAACACATGCCCCAACCAACTGAGCCTAATGCTCTCTAGTGCTTCATCCGATACACCAGCTTGTGTGCCAACCTCAGCATTCTTGATACGATGTTCCCACCAGATTCGAGAAATGCTACAGAAACATCGGTGTTCAAATACCAACAATCTTCTCATGTTCTCCATCTGCAGTGGCCATGTCTCTGAACCATACAGAAACACTGGCCTGACTACTACAGCGTACACTCAACCCTTGATAGATGGCGGACGTCATTTTGACGCCACAGATGACTGAGGTTGGCAAATACCAAACGAGCTTTCTGTATACGCACACACACACCTCATCCGATATCCGATCACCGGGTGAGATGCAGCCTCCCAGATAACAGAGCTTGTCTATTTGTTTTAGTTTCCCTAGACACTTGAAGGTTTGGTGTTGGACTAACCCGGTCCTGCGACAGCATCTTTCACTTGGAGGGTGCAAATCGCATACTAAACGTTACCACACAGTTATTCAAGCTGTCCAGAAAAGCTTCCAACTTACCTGGATCTTCACTAAGAAGAACTATGTCGTCCGCATATTCAAGGTCTGCCACTCTCGCACACGGGTAAAATGGAAAACCACTATCTTTATATGAAGACAGGGCGGTCTCTAAGACCATATCATTCACGAAGGTAAAGAGGAAGGGAGAGAAGGGGCAACCCTGACGTACGCCACTTTTCGTGGTGAACTCAGATGAAAGATCACCGCAATTCCGAACTCAGCTTCGCCTGTTCGTGTGCAGGGATTTTGTGATGGAAATGAATTTCTCTAGTACACTCTTCAACGAGAGGCAGTGCCACAGAACCGTTCAGTCGACTGAGTCGAATGCCGTTTTTAGGTCACGAAAAACGAGGATATTGGGCCTATGGAAGGTGTCTATGTTATAAAATTTGTTAGAGTGAAGATGTGATCAGTACAACCTCGACCAGGTCAAAACCCAGCTTGATTCTCGTGCGAGCACTGTTCGCGGTTGGTTGATAAGCGGCGAGAATTATACCAACAAGCAGTACAGATGTGATGTGAATCAAACTTATTCCTCTGTGGTTTTCACAGGAGGAACTCTTTTTGTATATCGGTGCGATCTTCGATTCACATCAACTCTTAGGAACTTGTTCCTATCCCATTTCAAACCGAGGAGTTTTGTGAACTCTAGTAACAATGTTGAGTCATTGTCTTTGAAAATAGACGGAGGCAGCCCATCCGGTGCAGTAGTTTTTTTTTGTCCTTTAAGATGGCATATCTTACGAAGAACCTCCGCATCTGACGGTGAATTGCTGTTTTTAACTAGACCTCTAACGCTCGCTCTCGTTAGTACACCCGTTGTTGATGAAAGCCGGTTGAACTGTTTCTCGAAATGCTCCGTTCGACGATCTAGACAATGCCTATGAGTCTGAATCAGTGAGCCGCTCCTCTCTGCCTATATCGCTAACACCTTTTTTCGTCGGTTGATATCTCCAATCGGACGGAAAGGGATGCGGCTGTTGTCAATCATCACCGCTTTTTCTATCTCTCTACATTCCGCAACCCACCATTAATCACGGTCGTTTCTCGGGTTTCGAATCAGTTAAAAGCTTCTGCGTTCATCATCATATCTGAAATCTGCACGAATCTTTCTCGATGTATCTAACAGTGCAACGGAGGATTCAGATATCAACCACTTCTGTGCGTGTCTCGTTCTCGGGAATTCGAAAACATTAGCAGGCTCAAATCAAGCCTCCTTGATTTCTATCCATTGTTCATCTGGATTTTGGGCATTTGACTGTTGCGGTAACCTTTTCGCTAATTCTGTTTTGAAAGCCGATCAATGGTTATCGTTCAGTCGCGGCTTCGGGGGATAGTCGGCTTTGGCGTTGGTTCGGCAACCAATGAAACATAGGCCGAAACGCGCGCGAAAAGCGTGATACGTACCTACAGACGTGAAACGAAATGATCAGCTGTCTGAATTGATCCGCACCAATGGTAACTCATAGCAACTTGGTCGATGTGAGTCCAAAGCTGTGACGGTGCAGGGGAAAACCAAGTTATTCGAGGGTGCTTTCTGTGGAGAAAATTTATGCCCGCTGGGATGAGTCGTTCACCGTTATCGGTTCGATCAGCTGGAATGCGAAATCGGCCTCCTATATGGTTCGCCTCATAGGAGGCCGCGGGCGCTGAGCTGTTTTAAGTGGTGTACATCTCGTCGACCTTAGGTTGCAAATAAGTTCATTACGGTTAGGTGAATCTTCGCGAATCAGCAAATTAGGGATCGAATTCAATTCCAGTGCTAAAACTAGTGAGGATACATACAGAACCCGAGTCACGGCTTAGAGCTACAGATCATTCCCATTCACACTTTAATCGATAGCTTATTGTTCGTCAAGTCTAAGTGGGCTCTGGGAATTGGGGAGTCGCTTCTCTAACCCAATAAACAGGCCCTGAAAACTTCGCTTAACCTCGGTTGATGTACGTTAATTATTGGGTTCGATTTACTCTCGTTAGGTGCACGCAGTGCAGAGTAGCGCATAGTTGTCCGTAGCAGAAAAGATTTCATATGTTTGTAGCTCGTTGTACTTTGCGAATCAAAAGACTCGTCAATCCTGCTGAGTAGGATCCACGAGAAATGCTTGATGTCTTCACCTATGCTTTCCTTCTACTAACTTTTTACTACTGATCGAAATTTCGATAAGTTTGCGACCAGAACAACTGCGTCGGGTGCAGAGCTAGCTGTTGTTCAGACTTCAGCTGAAAATAATAATGACGATGAAGTCAAAATTATTTACATAAAATGTTGATCGCGTTTGATAGTAACAGCAAAACTAAGAGTTTTAGCCGCCTTGAGAAAGGCTCTATCAATACCGGAGCAAAACAGTAGTGTGATTTTGTTAAACACAGAGGTAAGATGATGCGAAAAAATAGATAAGTAGTGAGTTACAATCCGCATCGATTGAAAAACGCTTTGCTGTTATTGAGAAAGTTCCTTTTGGTTCACTTTAATTCAGTCTCTTCTTAATTTGATCCTTAGACCACCAAAGGCCTGGGACGGTACTTTTCATCTCTTCCATTTTGGACGTGGTCGGTTGACATATATGCAAGATGAGCCAGGTAATCAAACAACTCTGTTTTTCCTACGAAGTTGTCCTGACTCGTTACACCTTTTATACTCTTAGTTCTTTAAGTGACACCAATAAATCTTAAACCACGTGATTGATGTATACGATACGGTAGGAACAAAAATTTTCACGTTTTGTTTCTATGTTCGTCTCCGTAAAACATAGGTCATAGTTGTCTCCATGTAATTCGCATTTTTACGTCTTCATTTGTTCAACTTATCATTCAACGCGTTCAAACTCCACATAATTTTTATCGTTTGTTTGCTTACGCCTCTCCTTATTTAATTCTGACAGGTTTACATTCTGGTGACTTGAATCAACCGTTATCCGATGACCTGACAGTTGTCACACACACCTGGCCTACTTGGGCCATGACAATACAGGTTACGAAGGATTGCCGTCTACACTATGGACCGTGGGCGGATCGTCAGCGGTGAGTTCACTTTACTTCTTCTGTGGTGTAATGAGACTGAAGACAGAATTCTTGCATCACACGAAGTACGGAATTCGTGTCATGTCCGGGCTGCTTAAAGAGACTCTATGGGTTTATTTACTCCACTTTTAACGGATCCGAATGTTCATGTTCTCATATTTGCCCATGCTGGCCGTTGACCGTGGCTCTCATTCGTCGGTTTCCCTTCCCGTCTTTCATTCTTCACAGCAACTTGTTGTGGCACTTTTTCTTCCCTCCATCGTACCAAGTCGCTCAGCCGAACAACACGCCCATTCCCGGGCGCTCTAGAATGCCAGAAAAGTTTGCTTTCAAACTGATCACCAAAACGGACATTAGCTTAGGCCTGTTCTTTGTGAACGCCGCTGTCACTGAGGTATGTCATTCTCATATTTTTGTTCTGTTAAGTTCCAGTTTTTATGTTCCATTGCTAATTTGACGGTGATTTTGGTTTGGATTTCGAAGGTGGTCAGCTAACTGACCATTGACACACGAGTATCCTTATGCTTGGTTCGAGTTATGACCTTCTGCGAATACTCCGTTTCATTGTGCTTTGGGGCCAAGAGATACAGCTATTTTGATGTAAATAATATATGCAGCCACGTGGAACGTTTTTCGGAAGCATGCTCATCTGTAGATATTACTTACATCAAGATTCCAACTGGCCACCGCAGTGTCGTCGTTCTCGTGGTTAGATGTGACCAACCCACATAGAACTATCAGTGAATCGTCTTTATGGTTCCTCAGTAGACTCTTCTAAGTACAGTATCCGCTCACACTTTTGGTACTTTCTACTTTTACTTTTATGTGGCTAGCTCTTCCAAGAGGATGAACCGGCTTCATGGATGTCCCGAATGGTATCAGCCCATGAGCGGTTTGTGTAGAAGAACTGTTCACGAAGAGTCTTGGGAATTAGGTACGAAGTGGCGTTCCCAGCACCACTCAGCTTTTTGCTCGGGATAGAAACTCTAACCCGTGTACAAACAGGTGCTACCTGTCGAGCAATGGAAAGTCTGTGTGTTGGTATCCATCCGCCAACTTTTGGATTGCGGTCTGCCATTCGAAGATGTCCAACTCGTCCTAGTGAATCTTACCCCACTCAGAATAGTTGAGTAAGAGACAATGACCTTATTTGCTGTCGGGCCTCATTCGCACACGTCACCTTGCTGTCTACGGTCTTCTGTGGCTTTTATGTAGTGTGCTGCTAGGCGAAAAACCCGCCACGCCCCTCTAACAACGCCGCGTTTCTTTTGTCTGGATTCTCGTCCTCGACCTGTTTGATACGGGTGATCTTGAAGGTGCGCTTTAAGCTCTAATCGGCATAGTCCTCGGAGCCATTGTAGTTTAGTTTCAGTTTATTCAACCAATAACCTCGCACGTCTGTGCTCTGGTTTCGGTTGCTACCTTCCAGCATCGTCGAGCATAGGACGAAAAGAATAGAAGCATAGTAATAAAGATTTAAAAAAGTCAAAGTATCAAGCGGAAATCAAGAGGACAAGGAAAGAGTCCAAATGCAACTACGCGACTGACCGTGACACCCTAGCCATATCACTCAATGTCTCCAACCATTTCGTAGGCGGATCACGTGGACCCCAACCTGAAAGTCTCACACGTCCTACTCGGCCAAATTCATTGGTCATGGCGTTTATACGTTTTTGCCATGTCACGGACTGATCACCTCGATTTACCTTCCAGTAACCACTTGCCTCAGAGAACAGCGTACGTTGAGGAAGTCTATCAGTGGGCATGCATAATACATGTCCAGGCCACCTTAACCTGTTTAGATTCAGCACTTGATCCAGAGACTGACCTCTGGTTCCCACCACCTTACACCTAACCTCAGCATCGCTGATACGGTGTTCCCACCATACTCGGGCAACGCTAGAGATATCGATGCTCGAACACCGACAGTCCTCGTCTATCTTCTACCCTCAACGGCCACGTTTGGGAACCGTATAAAAGAACGGACCTAACCGCCGCATTGTACACTCTACTCTCAACAGACAATCGGGTGTCACGCCGACGCCACAGATGACGGAGGTTGGCAAAAGCCAAACGCGCCTTCTGTATACGTGATGACACTTCATCCGATATCTGTCCAGCTGGTGAGATGTAATTACCCAGGTAACAAAATTTATCTACTTCAGCTAGAGTTTCCCCCACCCTTGTAGCTCGCATACCCGATCACCACGTTAAGTTAGTAACATCGACCGATGAGGTTGTTGTGAAGATACAACTACTGCAATTGTTAGATGCGTTTTTCATGTGGCGTGGATTCTTTTACTTAGGCGCTTTGTTCGTCTTCCTTGTGACACCATTATTTGCAGTTGTCTCCGTATTATTTTCATACCCGTAATCTTTTGGTTCTCATGGTTCGTTTTTATTAAGATACGGGAACCACCGCTGCAACCAATGCATAGTCCACTGCTGTTGAAACTTTCGGGTCATGTTCATCGTTCTGGGAATTTGTTGGTCGACTTTTTCGATGGGTATTGTCTAACTGTTCGTTTCCCGTAATTGGTTGTTCGGTCTTAAAATCAGGGATGTGACAATAAATGAAAACCATGTGTAGGCTTGGGTACGGAAGATGGGTTGACTCATCAAATAGGTCGACTGTAGGTATTGATCACGACGTTCCGTAGCTCTCTGAAACACCAAGTGTTTTTGTGCACAAATCCCGCGATCCTAGCACACAGTACAGTCTTATAAACCGCCAGCTGAATCACAGTTGGATCTGAAAACAAACAGGTAGTAGGCACGGAAATAGAATACAAATGGTAAATGAAGCGGAAAAGAAAGGAGGCAGGATTCAGGTGTGTCACTGTTCTGTCCTGTAGAATTTGAGTGTCTAATCTAGGGACTGCTCTGCTCAAAATTTTTGCTTCGATTACCTTGCCGTATTCGGGCGATGCATTGAACTTCCTATTGGTGCTAGATAAGTTGACTATTGCAGATGATCACGCAGGTACGGTACGCTTCTTCATCCTAGTTCTGGGATGACTGCGTCAATCAGAATGCTGAAGAATACATTTGGGGATCCTCCACGGCTCATCCCAATCAAATACAGTGCTTGCCCCGACAATTGAACCGCACAGACACGTGTGATACTCTCGTGTGGGAACATTTTGACTGAGCGAAACAATAGCTGAGATCTTACACTGACAACCAATACCCATGAACGAGAAGCTGTTTTTTTAGAATGATGTCCGCTATTGGGAACCGTTTTGATGATAAAAATTCAACATCGTTTACCCAAATTACTGTGTGAATGTTTCTAATCCATTTCCCACTGAATTAACCCACGAATCACTGCTCAGTCATTTTGTCTGCTCGGTCTGGCCGAATCGAAATTTGAGCTCAATGTGCCCTGGGTTATTGAGCCGGATGGATTCGTGTCCACATTGTGTGTCAGTTTTGTTCAGGCACAACTGCTGGCCCAACATTTGTGGTCCGAGGTACTTCATGCGGACGAATTGAAACTGAATTTGCGTATGCATTATCCGCGCGAATGGAACATGACACAGACTTGGGACATAGATTTGGATGTGATCCACGCCCAGCTGGTGGTACTGTTTGATTACAAACGATTTTTCAAAAGTAAGTCAGCTCACACTGAACTTCCCACCAATTCTTCATGAGGTTACGACTACTCGTGTTTCTGTTTCCACAATTTACTTTCTTTCATCTTTCGTCAAATAGATGACCCATGTACTGTTTGCGTCATTATCTTGCATTTGCTAAGTGTCTTAGGGAGAGAACATTGTCTTTGCTATTTAAATTCAGTAATGGGATACGATATGACGTTGTTCTCTGTTACACTTCACTCAGTTGTCTTCGTGTAAGAGGTGAAGATGTGGAGGATGCAAAAAATCCTCTAAGAGATGTATTAAACCATACACGGGATTTCTGGGCGTTAATATTATTGGTCACATCGATGAAATGGATTTAGCGATAGCTTTGTGCTCGATGCATAGCGTGAACAGATGTCGGACCTGAATGGCAGCGTCTGACTTTGACTTCATATGTACTAATTCAGGAAGTAGCGTAAACAACTGATCCACTACCATCCCTACATGTACAAACAGGTGTACTTCCGGGCTCCAGCTGGTGGTTTTTCTTATTACACCTCCAACTCCCACGTATAGAATTATGCATGACGCTTAGGCCTTTGACATGGTGCTGTCCCCATCTATCTTTTGCAAGTTATTGGAACCACCATTTGGACTGTTGGTGGTTTCATTGTCCGGAGTATCATCTGCGGCGATCGAATACAACTCCTTGCTTGTCCTCGGTTTAGGAAGGCTCACTCGTATTCACAATCAGACATCCACCTCATTTCTTTCTGATGCACCTATTGTTCTGGGTTCTAGTTCCACAGTGTCAGAAGCAACCGTCGGTGTACGGTTGTCCAGTTTGTGTAAACATTTGGTAGTTCAGAAAAACTCCGTCCTGTAGCCTTGGCTTACTTTCGTACCGTTTGGGTAACCGGTGATCTTGTGATGATAGCTAATTAGAAACCGAGTTATCAAATAATTTTCTTTTTGAAGTAATCCAAATGTCAACAGTCGTTGACCTTGGAGGATCCGAACCCACGCATGGTCGCGATCCACACTTTAGTACTACTTGTGCTATACGAGTCGAGGTACGAGGCCACGCCGGAGAGCTTCTGTTTTTCGCATATGGACAATTAACCCGCCTCAATCCCGGTAGCACATGGCACTCGCCACGATGACCTAGCTTGTCATTTGATTACCTACAGCAGGATTTCCCTGTATTCCATATGTGAGAAGAGCCCTTCGACGTAGCATCGTAGCTCAGCCGATGGAGCACACGCAGTACTGAAGCGTGCGTGGGTTCGAATCCCGCCGGGGTCGCAGACCTTTAACATTTGTATCATTGCAAGAAAAAGTTGTCAGTATCTGCCAAACTCCAATGCATTATCAAATAATATCAGACCTTGGAGCTAATCGTTTAACCGTCGTATGATGCGTTGTATTCGGACACACGTATTCATCGTCATGCAGTAGCCCAACTCCGTATTTTGAAGGCCTCGCTCCACCTGTTTAGTCATGTATTGCCATCGAGGGCCGCTTAGTGTCTGCCGGCCGCTAGTTGTCAGTATAAACCTTGAGTTATCAGTTAAAAATAGAAAAATACCACTGGAATGATTCATTTATATAAAAAAGGAGAATTACAAATTCCTCGGGTATTCAGATGTCTGTATTTACCGTAGGAACTGCACCCAGCTGTACCAGTTTGATGGGTTTTTTATGAGAAAACTCTTGCGATACAGAAAATCTCTGTCATTCTCACACACTGAACTTCAGGTTTTTTCGTGGTTTTTTGTTTTGTTTAACTTGTTCCACGTACAGAATATGTTCAAGAGTGACATTTACGTAGGAAAACGGGCACTTTTTCACTTGATAATGCGATCATTACACCTACTGAACTTCTTATGGGGGATTTATTTCGTCGAAGAGTATCACTGTTCACGGCAGAATTTTCGATGTATATAAACAGTTGTCTAAACTCATTACCTTATTGCATTAACCCCGAATAGTAAAAGTAGTCCGTGGGATTTGAACCCACGCACGGAAGCCACCTTCGTCTTAGTACCACGTGTCCTCTACTGGATGAGCTATGAGGTCGAGCCTCAGACGTCAGACGTTTTGCAAATGAATCATACTGTGTGCCTGCCGAAATGATATTAGCGCATAGAATCCGCTACGTCCATTCGTCAGTTGTCACAATTTACTAATAAGTGGCACTGTCACTACATAACTAACTAATTACGTACTGGAGTCAAGCGATAGTGGTCAAGTTAAGAGCCGAAAATTACTCAGTTTCGTTTGTTTTAAGACAACTAAATGATTCTTCTGCTGTGAACGTTTTCGCTCCTGTCCTCTTAATCAGGCCTGTTTGAGGATTGGACTCGAGGTGCGCATCCGGACCTTCTTACTTTCGTCCCTTGCATTTACAAGTTCCGTGTTGCTGCGCGCAGCCTCAATTTTGTCCTGATAGCCAATGACTACAATTGGGTATCATCTACCACGGAGAACGGTAAGTTTTATCACGTGCTACTGTATCGTGTCATCATCATCATCCCTCTTTTTCAGCGCACATCTCGTTTTGGGGCAAACGATTTTTGCTATCCTTCGAATTACCTTTTATTGATTTCCTTCCGGCGACCGTACCGATCATCTACAAACTTGAGGTAAGTTTCTCTCATAAATTTTACTTGATCACAGTTTCTCATTCGTTGTTATTGTCGTTCAAGCCACCCCCCCCCCCCCCCCCCGCAGACATTTTTTTCGGTCTGTACATCAGAAGTGATTCGACGTGTTTGAATTTTACCAAATCCGATTCCACAGCTCAGGTTGCAAGTTTTCCACGAATATTCCGAGACTAGGTGGCCAGTCATATTTCGCACGATTTCCTACTATCCGAATCCGAAATGTCGGATTATTAGCCTAACATCTGGATTGTTGCCTCTCGGAGTGTATGAAACATCTGCTTGACTCAGATTGATTTTAATTGAACCTACCGGAGAGGCGTCAGCCAGTAATTTGTCTTTGGGGGACCCAAAAGAAAGCATTTGATCACACTGATTGAACCAAAAGACGGATTTTCTAATCCGTCATTTGAGAGACCCATGGGTGACTTTTGGTTTGTGTCCGATGTTGCATTGCTCGTTAAGTTTTTCGAAGTTTGAGCCGGAGACCCATATGCCGAACAAACTCTACTGAACAAGGATGCGGTAGTGCTTTTTTGCTGATTCTATACAGCCTTTATAACGGATGACCACCCAGAAAAGTGTAGGTACCACTAGAATCAAAAAATCCTGGTTACTTGGCTTCTGCGTCCATTCAACAACGGTTTTTTGGTTGGTAAACTACTTTTTGTGGTTATGATCTTCCCGTGGTCGCGGTGTCAGACTTCTTAATTTTCGATACCAGTTGGTTGTAAAGGACCACAATTTCCATGTCTTCTGTTGGGCTCCGTTCAAATAGGAGTTCAATTTCCAGTTCCCGTATATCATTCTGTTCGATTTTGTACAAAAACAATTTTCGTTTGACGATTTTCGCCTCGTGTTCGTAGATTAAATTCCTAGAAATGCGATCATTTTATGTGATGTTTCAACGAGTACACCTCGCTCTGTTTTTGTCCCCGATAATGTAGCCGCTATTAGTTGTTGTCTGATGTAATTAGACTTCCAGAGTTAGGGATGACTAGGAAACAAACTCCCGAGCTCTAAATCAACAGTGCCACAATTTTACTGATAATGATAGCTCGACGTAATTCGTAATTGAGACGAAGGCAAGGCCGTGAACGATCAGTAGACATTGTCTGTGACCAACTAGCTGATGCGCAAAATACCGTCCCCGGCTCTGCGATCGTCTGATATTTGGAACAAATGAGAACCGTCTTTTGTTATCCTTTGTATTGCGACTAGTGTATCCAAGTCTGAATGAAATCAGAGCAATCCCAACTTCATTTTCCACTGATGCAATACATTTGAACACGAATTGGATAGAATCTCTCGGTGTACACTGTTCTCAGAAGCAGATGGTTGCATTTGGAAGATGAGTTCAGGCAATCAGATCACGGCATGGCGAAAATAATCAAAACCGTAACCACTGAGCGCGACCGAATCTGGTTTCCCTTGTCGTATTTCACGAGGCTCGCTTATCAGACTTCTAGACACGCTGGGTGACATGGCCGAATGCTTCGGTCAGTGGCGTGTTTATATTTGATCTCTTTCTTGCCGTACATGATCTTATCTTATAGCCAACTCGTTCGTACTCGTTCCCCGTCTGTTTCGATGTTTCCCTTTCCGACTGGGTGAAAGTGCGAGGCAGCAACCAAAACGAGAACATGGATTGACGGAGTTGATGGTTAAACGAATTGAACTTAATCAAACTAAACATCAAAACGACTGCGTGGTTTCATTGTGATGACCGATTCTGTTTCATGTACTATAGTGAACCCTCATTGGCGAATTTTGTCTTATGTTTGTGAAACTGAGAAAGCGCCATGTTGGTAAGCATATCCCGTCAAAATCACTCTATTCTCGTCATGTTTTGTATGCGTTACGGATCGGAGCGGTTAGATTCCGTTTTAATTTATCACCACATGGTCTTGGAACCAAGATCTTTTCTGATCTTAAGTTCAGTGCATCCGTTATCCGTTGATTATTGCGAATCTGTAACACATTGCTTTCTAGGGATTTGCTATCGAACTGCGTCTGTCACTGCCAGAGACAAGCACAATGTTGTACGTGATACGCGAGTTGCATAGCCGTTTGAAACTGGTTGATCGCTCAGGTCGACTGCAAACTACAACCCCATTCCATATACATTCGGAAACCGTACCGGATGGCCAAAAAAATGGCAAGTCGTAAGTCATCGTTACTGGTTTTGGCTCAAGATTTTCTAGTATCATCAACACACGCATTTCGAATTTTCTTTGTAAAGTGGCAATATGCTGGGGTACCGGTACGCATATCTGATGAGAGGAAAAAACTGCGAAGCTGGTCGTGTACCTCCGGGGGAATTATATCCTTTCATCTAGATACAACACCATACTACTAACATAAAAAATTTTTGCTGGTCAAATTCTTTGAATTTGTTGAATCGACCCAAATGCTATGAATCTTCCATGCCAGTGTTTTTATTCTAACCTACGCATGGTTAGATATATTAGTGCATATGTCCAGGTATCGCGATCAGTGGCGCTCACAGGCATTCTTTATCGACTTGATGGATATCGGATGAAGTGTCATTGCGTATATAGAAGACGCGATTAGCTTCTTCCAATCCTAGCCATCTGTGACACTGGCGTGACACCCGATTGTCTATCAAGGGTCGAATGTACACTGCAGCGGTTAGATCGGTTCATTTTTACGGCTCAGAAATACGATCCTTAAAGGCAGAAGGTAGGCAAAGACTGTTGGTATTTGAGCATCGGTGTCTCCGTGGCATTGCTCGAATGTGGTGGGAGCACCGTATCAGCCATGTTGGGGTTTGACGTAGGGTGTTGAGAACCAATGGTCATTCATTTGAACAAGCACTGATTCTGAATGGGTTAGGGTGGCTGGAACATGTGTTACTCATACCCACTGATAGACTCCTTCGGTGTACGTTGTTGTCCGAGACAGGTAGTGATTGGAAGGTAGGTCGAGGTAGTCAGTCCACGAGATCACAAAAGGGGGATGAAAATCCTGACTAGTGGACTTGGCCAAGTAGGATGTGTGAGACTTCTGTGTTGGGGTCCACTCGACCCACCTACGAAATGATTGGAGACATTGAGTGATATAGGTAGATGTCGCTGTCAGTGGCTTAGTTGCATTCAAACTGTTTCTTTGTCTTTGTGATTTCTGGTTCTTACTTTGATTTCGACATTTTTTCACTTAATGCTTCAGTTGTTTTTCCCCTAACTGGACGATGGTGGGAGGTAAGAATCGAAACCAGAGCACAGAAGTACATGTTTAGTAGTTGAATGAACTGAACTGGTACCACTTGTAGTTCTTTTCTCAGTATTTTTTATATTTCTCTTCACTTATTTCCGATTGAGACTTCCACTGGGAGATAGCAATTATAACGGCCTCATCAAGTGTATCCTTAACGGGCCATCACGACGAGACTGCACCTTGACGTGGTGTAATGGCTTGTGCACCTCTATGACCGAAAGAGCTATACGGGATGGCTTCTTTAAGCCGGAGATGCAATCATACCTAATCGGTCAATGAGTAGTCAGACAAAGTCCAGTCTCCTGGTCCTCCAAGTTAGGGGTCGATTTGAGCTGGCGACTCAGTCGACAAATCAGTGGGAGAATAATTGATCGAAGCAAATGGGCTTCCACTAAGCCATCCCGCTGCCTTGCGGATAGGTTCTTGTTAGAACTAAAGGCTTTGGATGAGAACCCTAATCGTTCTCCTGCTTTGTGGCTGGACACCCTAGTGGTACCCATCCAACATCTCCCATGAGCTGCACAAATAGAAATAATTCCATACTGCATCGGTCGTCTCGCAGGACAATCGGGACCGCGCTACCCATTGCATCGAGTGAGATGGGTAGTGATAAGTGGGCTACTGCTCAGAGTTCCCTCTCTTTTATTCAACCTTTGTCTTCTGTCCCCAACCACCTCTCTTTGCCCCATCTATCCACCCATTGTAAATCAATTCTCGCAAATCGAGCGACGCGTAGCCAATCCAAACGAACCCCAAATCCAGAACAAGATTGGTTCGTCGTTTCTACGGTACTAAATTGACATTCACATAGGGTGCAAATATAAACAAACCTCACGTATGCGGCCAAATAGACTTCACAGTAAAACCCAAAGGTTCAAAGCCCCGTGGCTCAAGCACGACGGTCAAAAACGGTTCAAGGCCAAATTCAAATGTCTTACATGGATAACCAAACGTGAAAAAGTGTGGTATATGAGCGAGCTTTTCAAGATAATGTTAAATATAGCCAAATTCACAAAGCACGTAGAACATTTGGAAGGATTTTCAGTATTTGTTCTTTACACCCATAATGCGCCCGCCGCTAACACGGTCGATACTCGCAACGATTCACTGTCAAGTAGTGTCGGTAATAATCCTCCGTCTGGTAACTGACATTTTCCCAAGCCTCGTCAGCCTCTGAATCTGGCCTCCTTCAACGTGCGTACAGTCATGCAGGCCGGTCAGCAGGGGTGTCTAGTCCTCACGATAGATTCTGAAGATTGATGTCTGCTGCTTAAGTGAAACGCGTATCCAGGATTCGAGCAGTGTAATCCAACTAACTGCTCCTGGTATCTCATTTAGGTATTTTCTGCGCACTTCAGGAGACGAAGTAGCTCGAGCTGTGGGTCAACGTGGTGTAGGAATAGTCTTGACTGACAAGGCTGAGGCTGTCCTTTTAGACTGGATCTCCGTTAACAGTCGTTTATGTGTTGTGAGACTCCAGGGGTCAGTCGGCGTTCGAAAGGATAATTGTGTTAAGCGCAATTTGTTTGTGATCTCGGCGTACGCCCCAACGGACTGCAGTTCTGATTCGCAGAAAGATCAGTTCTACGATGAACTTGTCATCCTCGTTCGCAGCAGTAAGGGTTCTGACATTGTAGTGCTCGCTGGTGACTTCAATGCACAGATTGGCAAACTTAGTGTGTCATAAGTCTGTTTAGGTGGGCGTTGTGCTTTACCCGTTGAGCATACAGATAACGGGGATAGACTTCTCCATTTTTGTGCAGACAATCGATTGTTCTTGTCTAGCACCAATTTCCGACACAGCTCGTGTCGCGTAGCGACATGGCGCTCTAACTCTACAGGTACTTTGAGTCAAATTGATCATATCGCCGTAAGCTACGGGTGACGCAGTTCTGTTCAGAACTGTAGATCTTACTGGTCCACGTACGTGGAGTCTGACCATGCACTAGTTTTAACGTGACTGTTGCTCCAGCTGTATGGTCATCGTCGCAAACCGCAAACCCGGTTAGCTGTGCAACGTATGTGTGATCCAGAAGTATACACCCGGTATGAGGAGAAGCTAGCACATGAGCTAGGATCTACGATGAACAATGATGTAGATGAGCATTGGGCTCATATCAAACAGGCGATGCACGTAGTAGCAGGTTTTGCCTGTGGTCCTAGATCCGTTGTCTATCAAAGATACTGGATCCCGCAAGAATCGCTGAGTATGATGGAGCAAAAGCGTCAGCTCTCGAACTGTAAGGAGATGAATTGGATGCGGAGAAATCTACAAAGGCAAGTTACGAAAAGCGAAAATTGGTGGGTGAAGATAGCCGAAGAAATGGAAATAGCAGCTGCTTCAGGTAACAGTCAAAGACTGTTCAAACTTATTCGTGACAGTGGTGGACGTCGCATCCAGGTCAGTGAAACGATTTGCGATAGAAATGGAGAACCCATCTATGGCAAAGATCAAAGGCTTGGCCGTTGGGCCGAATAGTTCAAGGAACAGTTTATCTGGCCGCACGCTAGTGTAGTTACTCCTGTTTAAACAACTGCTACTCCTATGGTGGTATCACTTGAGCCCCCATTGGAAGTAGAAGTGGAGTCATGCATTCGTTCACTAAGGCGAAAGAAAGCGGCAGGTCCCGACGATCTTCCCCCAGTTCTTTTCAAACTGGGTGGTGGTGTGTTGATAAAATCACTTACCGTCTTGTTCCGTGACATTTGGAACGTGGAGCGTATTCCGTTAATATGGAGTGAGTCGTTGATTGTTCCCATGTTCAAGAGGGGAATTCGCAATAACTGTGGAAATGCTCGTGGGATTAGCTTAATTCCGATATTGCCCAAAGTGTTAGCCTCAATTCTACTGCACCGTCTTAAACCGGCTCGCGAGAAGAATGCCCGCGAACAGCAGGCTGGATTCCACCCAGGTCGAAGATGCATCGACCAGATTCTTACTCTTCGCCGACTACCTGAAACGCGTCACACGCATCACCGACCGACAATAATGGTTTTTTAAGACTTGAAAGGCGCTTTCGATTCAGTTGATGGAGCAGCGCTTTTCAGTGCTCTTCATCGAAAAGGTATGCCCCAGAATATGGTGAACCTACTGAGATCATTTTATTCTCATACTTGTTGTCGCGTTAGAGTTTACGGTGAACTATCAGGTCGGTTTGAAACGACCATTGGTGTCCGACAAAGATGTTCCATGTCTTCATTCCTGTTCAGCTTTGTCCTGGACGAAATGATGGAGAGTGGGCTGCTAAATCTTCAGGATGTGGACGTTGAACTAGGAAATAGTGTGAAGCTGTGTGACCTAGATTACACGGACAATCTTGTCTGCTTGTTCGAATGCACGGGACATGTTCAACGTGCACTAGATAGACTTGCAAGAGCTGTAGCTGCATTCGGCATGCGCTTTGCATCTTCAAAGTGCAAGGTGATGTTACAAGACTGGACTTCAGCGATTCGGAGCTTGATGCTCGGTGGGGAGGTGCTGTCAGTTGTCGATCACTTCACCTACCTCAGGAGCAGCGTGACGACGGATGGGAGCACAGTAGTGGAGGTGAGTATGCGTATATCCAAGTCTCGAGCAGTGTACGCTGGACTGAAGCACTTGTGGCGCCGACCTGATATTTCACTGAAGTTGAAAGGTCGTGTCTACTGTGTCTTGGTGCGTTCAGTTTTGTTGTATGGTTGCGAGACTTGGAGTCTGTGTGCAGAAGATATTCGTCGTTTTGAGGTTTTTGACCGAGTGAGCAATGGTGAGGTCGGAAATCGAGTATTGGGTATTAGTTCAGAGAACGTTCTGTCACAGCGTATCCAACTTAGTAGACTTCGTTGATTGAGGCACTTGTTACGGATGACAAACACACGTCTACCATACCGTATCCTGTTCTCCGTTCCTCCTTAGGAATGGAGAAAAACCAAGTGGAGGTCAGCGAGTGATGTGGCAGCGAGGGATGAGAAAATGTACAGCAGACTTAGGAAAAGTAAGTGATTCACGTCTTCGTGGTTGGGGTCCAAAAGATCCTTCAATCAGTTGGCTGGAGACACTGAAGGATATGACGGCGAACCGTGAACAGTGGCGATCGTGTTGTCACTTCCTGTCGAATCGGAATGATTAGTCGATGTGCGTTTGTACAGTTAGACTGTGTATTCTGTGTGTTGGCTACTAGGGCATTCTTTCCTTTTTCCCACCCGTGTAGGTCGAGTCCCTGTCCATCTTGTATATTCATACTTTCTAATTCAACGTGCAAGATGATGAGAAGGGCAGTGGTCATTGGGGCTTGCCCTAGTGTTTAACGCTGTACGATGCTGCTGCTGATGATGATGATGAACGGGTGTTTAAGCTGTATCAAAGTGAAATGCATTCACGCCACTCGTGCTTTTGGTGCCAGACAGAATCCGAAACAGTGAATTTCGGGGTTTAGCGATACCGTATACAACAGTCTAAGCAAATTTCCAATGACCAGACTTCAATAGTTTTTCTTCTGGAATGGGACAAGGAGACGAAACCCGCAACTAGATTACGCCAGAAGATCAACAGTAAGGGAGAAAATTACCGAAACGATTACATTGATGTTTAGCACCAGCGGTTGACGGTCAAAGCTGCGCCGGGTGTTCGATTTATGACTAAAATTATGATAAATTAGTACAACAGACAAACAGGTGAAATCCCAGAAAGGGTTGCCAAAGTAAAAACGCCGATATCACTCTCTGTGTAAACGAAACTGTTTTTTTGAAACCGTCTACTACTCTCAGTTGCTACTGTCAATAAAGAACAGATCCGGGCAGGGTTAACAGGTTTTTTCTGGTCAGTATATACTAATCTGATCGAACCAAACACCTAATTATTTGTCCTTTAGCTATAAATCAGATGTTTTGATGCTCATCATGTAAGAGTGGAGTTGGGCAAGGCTCAAGAGCTGTGACTGATATTGTTTCACCTGTCTAAAATAGAAATCAGTACTAAAAGGCTTCTGACTTTTATTTTCCTACCGTTTTTACTCAACACATTCCATCGTTTGTTGCTGAGCTCTAATTCAGTCCCAATTGGGCGTTGTTATAGGGAAGTATTTTGTATAATTGGATAAATGCTATGCATGCGTGTGGCCATTTCTGAACTTCAAACCGGTGTACATCAGATCTTGCAGGATAAGGATCATGACCCAACATAGTGATTCCAAAAGTGTTTTACGGGTCATCCTCTGTAAGGATGACTTAATGACCCTCATTATCCAGTGTTTTTGGGTGCAATTTGCTTACATATGTATCTTGTTTCAGTGTTCAACGGTATTGGATCGACTGCGCGTGGGCTCCCCGATTCACTCTTCGAATCGGTTACGTGTACCACCCGTCGCCTTGGGTTTCCGAATATTGGCGTTTCCTGCCTACTCACATGCGTCCACACATACCGGTCGCCAAAACTGGTGCCCGACCGAGCGGCCGCATCGCTCACGGCGTGCGGCAGTACCGTCGTCGTGGTCGTAAGCACGGCCACAAAATACCAGCAGTTGCACCCCTGATCCGAACACATTCTGATTCATCCAGCCAGGTTGGTAGTCTTTTTCATTACATGCTTGCGTATGAGGGTGCACCGCACTGTTGGGGATAATCGGAAATCTGACCCTGTAACCTGGATCAGTGAGCCACACAGGCACCAATATGTATCCTTTCGTGAGTCTCCAAGGTCTAACCTTGTTCCGACTCAGATGCTGAGGTAACACTGCATGTTTGGATTTATCGTGTTGATCAGACCTAGATCGACAGTTGGTCGTTCTTCAGTTAGCGTAATTCATTATTGTTGTAGTTGGCATTAGTTTCTTCCTTGGATGATACTCTGTAGGATTTTCAAAACGAGTTATTGGGAAGTAAAGGCCACTTCAATTGTTTTTATGGCGAATGAGGAATTGAAATGACGAAATGAATCACACGTTGATGCTGACGATAAGTTGACTGTCCAGTCTTCAGTTAGATTGTTTGATATCGGCTCATCGTCCAGGAGATATGATTGTTCATCGTGTTCCTAATCTTACCATGCGCAACATCCGTTGTGTATCGGTGAGCAACTGTTGACTATAATACATGTTAGTCTCTATAGTTCCACTTCGAATCACAATAAGATCTTTATTGTGATGCCCCACCAGATGGCCTTACTATTATTGTGGAATAGTAGTATTTAGTTTACATTTCCTCACTTCTTCTCTGATGCGCTGGGCGAAACATACCGGTCGACACTTTAACTGCTCCTCACCTCCAGTTGCCTCACATAACAGTTTCTGTGATTTAATTCGTACTTCATGGGCTGTCATCACTAGCCCGTTTACCTCAGAGACTTCCTAGTCAACAGCCTAAGCGCCCCAGAACTGATGGCCCTAATGATCTCCCTCGACCCTCCTCAGGTATGTTGATTGGTCACTCATCAGCCTATTTCACCAAATCTGGGTTCATGAGCGTGTTCAAGTGAGTTGAAATTGCACATTTGTCGTCTCGATGTGAAAGAAAGGGGCTAACAACTCGCGCTATAAGTCCCCAGAATACGAACAAAAGACCCGTTAGACACAGGTGGTTTTTCGTCCCAGCCCGAAAAATCCATGCGGAGACCAAGCTGTGACGTGGCAGTGGTCGGTCAAAACGTTGAATTTGAGGCCTGCCTCCTCCCCCCTTCACCCCCTCGTTCACAAGAGGAAGCATGACCGGGGGTGTCGAGGTCAACAGCACGCTTGATTGGAGACCTTGAGAGATATGGTGCGATGACATAGTTGGTGGAAGTCATATTATGGAAATTAATGTTCGAGATTCTGAATGTTCTTTGCATTCTGTATAATTTTTTCTCGGGTTCATCTTTGCGTGATGTCACGCATCTGTGCTCTGTCCTCATTTTTTATGCATTCACATTACACGATGCATACGTAATAATCGAAATAGATAAAAACGCTCCCGTCGTATCTCGATATGTTCCGATCTGACCGTTGTGAAGTTTTAATAGTTGTCCTGTTACTTTTTCCCCGTACTCCCCTTTGCTTGTGCCTGCCACAGTCTGAACTGGAAGAGTTGGCTTTACGCGGCTTAAGACCCGAAGGCAGTCAAACCCAAGGACCAACGGAAGATGATCTGCTAAAGTCTGATTTCGATGCTTCTTACTTTGCTCCGGACACGGTGGATGTGCATCTACACGTAGCGCAAGCCCAGCTATGCTTTTACGGTACCCTGTTGCGTCATTTTGCTCATCTAAAGGTGAGTTTTTAACGCACGTTATTTTTCTCGCTCAAATATCTATTTTATTCAGCAAACATCAATAAGCACTATCACGGAGGCTCCTTTTGCCTATTTAGGAAACCGTAATTGACATTGCACGACGATATTCTACAAGAAAATGCAGGAGCTTTCTGGGCACCGTAAGCTGGTAGACTCGACTACGAGTTACCGTCCATTTCATGTGGTCAACTTCAAATCCGCATGAGGCGATATATATATATATATATATATATATATATATATATATATATATATATATATATATATATATATATATATATATATATATATCAGTTTAGGATCAGTCAAGGCGCCAACGCAACAACAAAAATTACAAAATAGTGGAAGGGGCTTACAATACAGTAAAACAGTTAGCTAAAGAGAGAGAGGGGAAAAATTCTGGTTTTTTGCATTTTCACCGCACAACTTCTGAATTGTTTTTGTCGGAATAACATTTTTGTGATTACGAAGCACAAGAGTTCGACAGACGAACCGCATAGCATTTTCGCCACTGACTTTTATTCTGATCCGTGCCCCTCAACGCCTCTAACCAACGACAATCCTCATTCCTTGGGCCCCGACTAGAGAGGCGGGAAGCTCCAACCGAAGGCGATGCTGATGCTAGACTTGTCATACCTCTACGCCAAGTCATAGTCTGACCACCGCATCGCTTCTTCCGGTCTTCTCCATCACGTGCAAATAAAGCGCGGAAAGGTAGACGATGGACAGGCGTTCGTAAAATATAACCAAGCCACCGAAGGCGATGTAGAGCGATCACTTCGTTAAGAGGACGACTATCCGTGCCTAACATGCGACGGCGCACCTTGTGATTGCTCACTCGATGTTCCCACTAGACGCGAGCAATGCTTCGGAGACATCAATGATGGAACACAAAGACTCTGAGCATTCTCAACGTGACGTGGCCAAGTCTCGCAACCGTAAAGTGAAACACTGCGAACCGTGGCACCGCATATCCGTCCCTTAAAAGAGAGCTGGATTTCACGGTGACGTCACAGGTGTCGCAGGTTTGCGAAAGCTGCTGTAGCTCTCGTTGTGCGTGAAGTGATTTCTTCCCCAACACCACCTCCAGATGTCATGAAGCTCCCAAGGTGCTTAAAGTTGTCGAGTAACTCAAGCTGATCACCACAAAGGGTGAGTTCAGGCACAGGTTCTTGCTAATCTTGCAAAATTACTTTGCACTTGGCAGGCGCAGAGTGCATTCCATATCTGGATATTTCAATAGCCATGCGGTCCAAAGCACGTTGCACTGCCTGTGCATTACCACTGATCAAGACTACATCATCGGCATTTTCCAAGTCAGAAACTCTGTTCCCTGGGAGGAGTTCAACTCCACCGTTTAGAACACCAGACAAGGCATTCCGTGGAACATCCTCTATGAAAACGTTGAAGAAAAATGAGAATATAGGGCAACCTTGTCAATATCCACTGGAGACGACAAAAAAGGACGAAGGTTGGTCGTAGGCCTTACCCGACCTGAGGCATGACGATACGACCATTTCGCCAGTTGATCACTACTCAGCTACTAACTCGAGTGCATTATCTACAGTATTTTCTGTAGTTTGAGAGCCTTGGGCCACAGTGTATGAGTCTTGGGCCAAAGATTAAAAGTCATCCATCACAGATGAATGAATTGAACCATTCAATTTACAGACGAAACAAAGCTTTGAATCTGAAAGTTCTTCGGTTGGTTCTATCGACGTGAAACTATATCTATCGTAGGAGACATACAGTTCTTGTTATATGGTGACTAGATTTATGGCACATTTCTTGTAATAAAAAAAAGCCTATACATCTCGACACGCTCTCCTTTCGATACTCTCATGAGCTTTTCTCTGTTCTTTTCCAATAAAACGTCTACCGAATTTTTAAAACAGCCTAATGCCTCCTCAATGGGGTTCGAAAACGGACTATACAAAAGAAGAAAACGAAAAGAATGTCTAATGGCGAAACGACCTTCCGACACCTATCGATGCATAGGTTCATTGTCAAAAATAAACACTATCTCAGTGTTGGGTTGTTCAGTGTTCACCTTAGAGGAGCGTGTTTTTAAGAATTTACTGAAAATCTGGTTGTTTATTTTTGCGTGACAGTCATAAAGTAGCATTGCAAGGGTGGAAATGCATGCAATGGTATTCAAGTTCACCCCTTTATTTGATAGCAAGGTTATCATACATCGCTTTCCTTTAACAGATCATCCGATCGATCGAAAGCACCAGACGCTGTAATGGGTTTCGTCAATGTAAAGCCGTAGCATAGAGTTTCCTTGCGCTTGTAACCATTCTGCATATTGGGTACGCTTTCTCTCGATATTGCTATTGCTCTCAGTAGGTTGGATTGTAAGTTTTTTTGTGCTACAGCCATGATTAACAAGGAGGTGTTGCTGATGGCCAAACCGGAAACTTCAGATTCAAATATTGTTTTACTTCGAGCGAGAGCTATTGAAGGATTTTTCGTCCACAATGTTGCATAGCTCAGCGATAATATGATCCGAAAATTTCCTTTTCTTGTGGCCTTGTTTTAGCCCAGTTTCCTAACCTCTTCTTTGCAATGCCTCTGCATGTTTTGTGTTTATTCCGAGATGTTGAGGTATTATCTTGAAATCACCACCGTTTCTGGCACATTGTACAATATGCCTGTAATCTTCATTGTTGAAAGTTTTCCTTCTGCGTATAGTACTTTCGTTCTCTGGGTTCGAGTCGATTACTTCTGTTTCCTTTGTCACTTCCTCAGCGAACATCTTCGTTCTGACGTGTTCGTTTTACGAATGACGGTTACCGATTCTCACACCACTGTGTTAGGTTGAAACTGACTGGACGACTAAGAGTCGCCCGAAACCAACGATTTGTAGTCACACCCTCGTACGCCATTCAGTGTGTTGTGCACACCGCATTACCTGATCAAGTTATTTGTGCACATCAAGACCACTTGATCACGCCGTACTCCGGGTAGATGAAAACACGTGTCTGGGCCTCAGAGACATTGAAAAGGGACAACCACATGCCATAGCAATTGGATGTTTCTGAACACGCGTGCGATACCTTTGGTTTTACAGTCTTGTTAGGCCTTAAGGTGCTATCATGTTGTCGTTGACCCAAAAATCCTGTTTGCTTCACTTTCTGGAATTCAGATCCCCACTAAAATATCTGCTCAGATGTGTGGATCAAAATATCCGATATTCCACTGTTGATAGGGTGTGGAATAGTCATTCCACGAGATGCTGATGAATGGCTCTTAAAGTGTGGCGCAAGGCTCTTAAACTACCGCGAATATTGTAGTTATCACGTGATACCACAGTTATCCAACTTTATATTTTGGTTTTCTAGCTGTGATTAGTCATAATCTACGCTTCTTCGTCAACTTGATTCTGTTTTCGAACTCTAATTGCCTCGGCTAACAACCCTCTTGCAAATCTTCTACTTTAGGAAAATTACTTCGGTTGCTATCAGAGGCCAGTGGATTTCGCCGGTCCACCAATGAGTGCTGAAGAATACCAAAATCATTTGGACGAGTTCTCTCTTCTACCTCCGACAGACGCTCCAAATGCAAGTGTGAAACGATCCAAAGTCAAACGCATAATTGATCCACGCGAGTGTAGACCGATTCTCGTGCGTCTGTCGATTGAAGGTCACAATATTCAAGCTCACTTGCCCACGGTAAGCATTTTGTTAGTGGCAAATGTTAGCAAACCCTTAAATTAAAGACATTCCTCAACGTCGATAGAACCGGGAATGGAAGAGAGTTGGTGTGAATCGCTGATCGTACCGATGTATAAGAAAGGCGACAGGTCCTGCTGTGAAAACCACAGAGGAGCATCGCATCCAAACTGCTCGCTGGCATTATTTTCCCCCGCTTATCAACCAACCGCGAACAGTGCTCGCACGAGAATCAAGTTGGGTTTTGACCTGGTCGAGGTTGTACTGATCACATCTTCACTCTTTAACAAATTTTAGAACATAGACACACCTTCCGTAGGTCCAGTATCTCCGTTTTTTGAGTAAACGGAAAAAGCCCTTGATTAACATCAGAAAACAAGGCGTAGGCGAACATATGTTTTCGGTGATTTCATTCTCAAGCCAATTACAATCACATTTATATGAACCAAATTAAGGGAAGGAAAAGGACACTCTTAATCTGTTAGTCAATCAGTCCGTCAGTCACTCGATTGGTTAGCCGACTCATCGATAGATGAACGGGGGACATGGTGAAATCACGTGTCGTCGTCAGAGACTTGGGTCGGCATCACATTCGAGCATGACGTCATTGACCTTCGGCCACGGAAGTTCAAGTGCTTGGACCAGCTTCTTTTGTGAACAAAGCTTGGGCCGCAATAGCCGGATGCTGATTGCCTCAGCCGTCGCTAGTGTCCTATATCTGACTGATTTTGACTCGTTCGGTTGACCCCTGTATAGGACACTGAATGATGTAGCCGGATCAGCCTTGTGGCCTGTGTCTAACAGATGGGCGAGAAAAGTTTTCGGTCGAGACAGAAGTGGATAATCATCTCCCATGTCATCGGTTTACCTATTGAGGGTCGAGTGTACGCTGCAGTAGTCAGGCCAATGCTTCTGTATGGTTCGAAGACATGGCCACTGCGGATGGAAGATATATGAAGATTGTTGGTATTTGAACACCGACGTTCTTTTAACATTGCTGGAATATGGTGGGAACACCGTATAAACAATGCTAAGGTTCGGTGGAGAATCTTATGTTCACGGATCTATTCATTAGATGAAATACTTACATTGACCGGGCTAAGATAGTTGGGACGTGTTGCGCATGTACCCTGACAAGATCCCACATCGTGCTGTTTGCTACAGTTGGTAGCGGTCAAAAGATGAGTGAGGGTGGCCAGTCCATGACATGGAAGAAAGGTAATGAAAAGCCTAACCGGTGTATTCGGGCATGCAAGGCGTGTTAGATATCCTGGGTGTGGTTCAAGAGACCCTGCCACTCAGTAGCTGTGTGCGTTAGAGGAAATGGTTAGGTGTCGTGACCTATGGTGCACTTGTATTCATGAGTTTTCTTCATCGATCTAATTCCGTTAATGTAGTTCTCCTCTTACTCCATTCATGCTCTTTTGTCCTTCATTATTTCCTTTTGAGGTTGGCGCTAGGAGATAGCAACCACAGTCACCGCACCCACTGCATGGTTTATGATTGTCTGAACTGAACTGAACTGGGAATAGGAATGACATATTACTTTATTAAGTCAGGTATCGAAATGAGTGCAATGGTTCTTTTTTATTGGGTGTCATTATTTATGGTTCATGCATCTGCCGGTGAAACAGCACAACACAGGAGAGTGCACGTGCACATGCAAGTATCAGAAAACCGAAGTGCACTCATCTTCAAAAATATAATCGGACAGTTAGATCGGCTGTACGGTAACAGACGCAGTGACTGGCACACGCTATGGACGCTGTGTGAATGCGCTTGTCATTTTTTTAGAAATAGCAAATTAAATATACATTCTATTGGGCATTTCTAACTTTATGTGAGCTCATACAGCCTATTCCGCCTATTCAACCTATTCAGCAGGAATCACACTGCTCAGTACATAAGTTTTCTACTCCTTTATCGTTTTTCTCACTACGTTTCCGCATTTTGCAGCATAGCTGCTCTGCCAACGCACCTTGCCCAACCGCTTTTCTGGACTGTATTGGCTTCGAAATGGACAAACGTTGGCACGAGACCAAGATCCAACTGATATTCTCACCCGTCTTACTGTGCACATATGACCAGTGCAAGGTTCGTTCAGATAGTTCTATTGATTCCACTCATAAAAACCATAATGGCTTTTCACAAAGAAATCTTGCTTTCTCAGTATCAATTTTGATATGAACGGACAACAGAAACGAGCAGCCATGTAATGCAATCTGATCTGATGAGTTTTTTTACTTCTCAAGTTAACTCTGAGTTCACCTATGAGTGAAATCGTCCTGTGCATTCTGACAGTTTGTCGGTTTTTATGCATGGATCAACACGGAGTATTTGGACCAGTTTTGAGATCTAGTTATGTGCATAAAATAGTTTCACCGCAGTGCGTTTTCTCTGACAGATGCATATGGTGCGGTTAGGTTCTGTCGATGTAAGCTTATTGGTAGTGTTTACACACCCACAAAAGTAGTGTTTGTGTCTGTGCGTGCGTGTGTGTGTGGCCTGCGGATACGAGATCTCAAATCTTTGTAAGGAAGTTGTGTTGGTTGTGATGTGATTCCTTATTTCCGTATTGCTGACCTTTCTGACCCTTTATTGCGCGCGTACTTGTTTTTTACATTCTATGGAATTCTGTGAACTGGCTTGAGATTTTCTGCATCTCGTATTATGAAAAACCAACTGTTTGAATGCACTTGAATTTGATAATCGATATCAAGACTGCTCGAATCGTTCTCTTCAATCTACTCAGATTATTCGAAGAGAAGATCCCTAAGCTAATGGTGAATTCTCTGAGGCGTTTAAGGAAAAAGATATTGTTCGGGAATATTCCGTATTTTTGTGCGTCCTTAGTGAATCTGAAGTGCAGGACCGTAATGTGTGGTTTTTATTTTCCAGAATTCGCTGTCATTTATGTCTCACCCTTCTCGATTTTTCAATGGAATCAGGACAATCGCCCAAAAACATCTGGCGCATTGGCTAAAGGAAGATTACAGTTGATGGGATTTTGTCTGCGCGGTCAAGGGCTGTTCAGCCATCTGGGGTTACCATTGGCCGCAGAGACGGTAGAATACGCGTGGTTACTAGAACTTCATGTGGGTCGTATAACCGGTCAGCTAACTGCTCCACAATTGGCTGGGATTGTGCACGCGTTAAACGGGTTCCTATTCACCATGACTGATCCGGAAAACCAACTGATCTGCTCCCGTGATTTTGAATTATGCCAACATGCGAAACCTCAGGTAACTTCGGACGTTCATGTTTTTCGTCGTGATATCACAGAATGTTTATGGACATTTTTTTCCATCAATCTACGTATCACACGTATAGTGTTCGGATTCCTATCAAACCCACCTTGTTTTTCTGCGAAAATTTTTGGATCGAACTAGATGGAGCGACCAAATTTGGCACGCTGATGTGTCATCCCATTGCGATTTTGAGCATGAAACAGATAAATTTATTTACTCTGGAAAACCTGTCTTGGAGGGTGCGGAATCATGTAAGATACACCTCTAGATGCCTGGCAAAAGCAAGCCCACCTGACCTGTTGAGACCTTATTTGGATCTCCATCACATCGGTTGTACCGTCAGGTTACCCGTTATCCTAGGCAGTGCAGTAAGCCTTTGTGGCTATGGAATATACTCCTTCCGTTCTACTCGTGCTCAGACATGTCATAAGAAAGGGGGTGGTTAAGAAATAGTAACCTGCCCGCTGGCATTATTCTCCCCCGCTTATCAACCAACCGCGAACAGTGCTCGCACGATAATCAAGCTGGGTTTTGACCTGGTCGAGGTTGTACTGATCACATCTTCACTCTTTAACAAATTTTAGAACATAGACACACCTTCCGTAGGTCCAATATCTCCGTTTTTCGTGACCTTAAAACGGCATTCGACTCAGTCGACTGCACAGTTCTGTGGCACTGCCTCTCGTTGAAGAGTGTACTAGAGAAATTCATTTCCATCACAAAGTCCCTGCACACGAACAGGCGAAGTTCTGAGTTTGGACTCACAGTGATCTTTCATCTGAGTTCACCACGAAAAGTGGCGTACGTCAGGGTTGCCCCTTCTCTCCCTTCCTCTTTACCTTCGTGAATGATATGGTCTTAGAGACCGCCCTGTCTTCATATAAAGATAGTGGTTTTGAACTTTTCCCGTGTGCGAGAGTGGCAGACCTTGAATATGCGGACAACAAAGTTCTTCTTAGTGAAGATCCAGGTAAGTTGGAAGCTTTTCTGGACAGCTTGAATAACTGTGTGGTAACGTTTAGTATGGGATTTGCACCCTCCAAGTGAAAGATGCTGTTGCAGGATTGGGTTGGTACAACACTAAACCTTCAAGTGTCTGGGGAGACTAAACCAAATAGACAAGTTCTGTCATCTAGGTAGCTTCATTTCACCCGGTGATCGAATATCGGATGAGGTGTGTGTGTGTGTGTATACAGAAAGCTCGTTTGGTATTTGCCAACCTCAGTCATCTGTGGCATCAACATGTCACCGGTTTACCTATTAAGGGTCGAGTGTACGCTGTAGTAGTCAGGCCAGTGCTTCTGTTCGGTTTGGATACATGGCCACTGCGGATGGAAGATATATGTAGATTGTTGGTATTTGAACATCGATGTTTCTGTAGCGTTGCTCGAATATGGTGGGAACACAGTATATGCAATACTGAGTTTAGACTGAAAGCATCCAGCTCAGTTGGTTGGGACATGTGTTGCGCATGTCTTCGAACAGGATTCCTCGGCGTAGTTTGTTTGCTGATTCGGGTAATGACTAGAAGATACTCACTTCTTTTTTTCATTTACGCAACTATCTCCTGCTGGAGGATGAGTCTGTTCCGTGGGTATCGCATATCATAGCTGCCCATGCACGGCCACTGAAAGCGAGTTCGGTGCTGATCACGACCTAGTTTCTCTTCCATTGGTGGGCACTATAACGCGACCGGAAGCCAATGCGTTCTCCATCCCTCTCGATAGTGCTGATCTTAGTTTTGAGCTTGGCACCAAGGCGACACCGCAATCCGGGACAGGGTTCGGGACAAAGTGTTAGTTTGGTTCGTTCCATCTGGGGTCGCCGTTGTATATGAATCAGCCAACGCAATCGACGACATTGAAGGAAGTTTGTCAGTCTCAGTACGCTGTCTTCCATGGTTCGATATTCTCTCGCGCCATTTTGACTTTCAAAATACGCCACAGACATCAGTGATTTAACGCCTCCTGCTTTCCGGTGTATTCGGTTCTCAGTGGCCAGGTTTCGCAGCCGTAGCTAAGTACGGGACTTATAGCGGCACGGTAGATACGTATGTTAGTCCGAAGGCTGATTTCACTGCGGGTCCACAACGCCCGCCGTAGCTGGACAAATGCTTTCCTGGTGTTGTTTATCCAGAGCATTACGTCATCCTTCACCTGACCATTCGAAAGCAGTATACATAACCTAGATACTTGAATGATGGTACGCACTCCATCATTTAGTCACTGATGGACAACTGTTAAGCTGATAACCCTAGATAGGTTGAAGTAACTTTGGTTTTCGTGATGGATTCTTCTAGCCCCGATGAACTTCGAGACAAAATCAATTCGACCGAAGACTAGTTGAAGCGTGGCAAGAGAGTCCCTTCACACAACAATATCATCCGCGAACTATAGATCTGAGATGCACATCTGATTCAGCTGGATACCAAGGTAATCGTTCAGTGCTTGTCTCGCTATCCAGTCGAAAGCATAGTTAAACAGCACCAGTGAAAGAGGACAGCCCTGTCGAATGCCAGCAGTGATTGCGAAATCCGAGGATTCTTCCCCATGCCTGCGGACTCACGCCCTAGTGGACGAATGGTATCCTCTCAGAAGCCTTGAGAGTTTTTCAGGCGTTCCGTCAGATTCCGTTATTGCCCTGAGACACTCCCAGCGAACTGAATTGAAGGCGACCCGGAAGTCGATGAAACAGATAATGATTGGCTGCTGGAACTTGTAGTGGTCCTCCAGTGTTTGGCGTAGCGTGAAAATTTAATCCACACTACCTCTACGGTGGTGGAGGCCCCCTTGGTTCGGTCGGGTGTAGTGACCTCTCGCAACAGAGAATCGGTTGAGTAGCAGCACAGAAAATCTGTGCACCAACGTCGATCAGGCTGATTCCCCTATAGTTTCGCACACCGATTTGCCTCCAGTCAGAAAGATTTCTTCCCGCCATATAGAGCCAAATAGGGTGTATGGTTTGTCGATCAATGACGACTTTTGGTGGTATGCTGTCTTCTCCAGCGACTTTTCCGTTCTATAGCTGATTGATGACTACGGCATTTCAGTTTTACTGGGCGGACCGCAATTGACATCGTATGGCTCTGAAAGAACTGGGGTTTGTTGGTTCGTCGTGTGGTTCGATGGTCGGTTGATCAACCGATCGAAGTGCTCTACCCAGATTTCTGCTCACTTATGAGGCTGACCAGCTGTGTTGCGTAAGAGCGACTCCTGCTTTCAGCGTCTCTCCGACGCTTTGCGAATGAGGCGCAATGGGTTACCGAAGTCACCGATCCCCACTGCAATCTCCATTTTTCAGCTACTTCAATCCCGTACCGCTTGAGATCGGCCCAGCAGAGCATGAGGCCTCCAGGTGCAGTATGCGGCGTTCGCCACTTCCTGATACCCGGGCTTCGCGTGCTTTGGCTGACAACAGAGATGTGCCGTCAGAGCCAGTCTCCTTTAACGTCTTTCGGCTCTCCCTTGTTCTTTTGAAACAGCTTTAACCGCCGATTTAGTCGCCGTCCACTGTTCTTCTACTGGAGTTGCATCCGGTGGGACGTTGGTTGCTGTGGATAATCGCGCGGCGATTAAGCGTGGCAGCGCTTGGCATTTCCAGGACTGCGACGTTTATACGGGTCGGTGGAGAGGTCTTAAAGTGCGTGGATAAATGAATTCTGGAGCGTGCACGAACGAAAACATGATCTGTATCGTTTGCATTTTTTGTCGCCGCACCGCAGTACGCTCCGCAGTCCTCGACAGACGACACCCAACGGAGCCTCGCTAAGGTATGGTCGATTTGATGCAAAGTGCTGCTGTCGTCGCAGTACCACGTAACTGAGTGCTTTGTAGGGTGCTGCAAATGACCATTCTGTTGGAGTCGAACAAACTGACCAAGTGGTCAGCATTGTTGCAGCGTTGATCAAGGCCAAATTTTCCCAGGACTTGCTGCGTTGGCTCATTCGAGGGATCTGTGCGAACGTTCCAGTCTCCGGTGACTAACAAAATATCACGTCTCAGGACCCGATTGGTTAACTTTTGGAGATTGTCGTAGAATTCATCTTTGTTTCGCTGTGTCCCGTTGTCACCGAAATATAGGCCACAATCACCGCCAAGTTCTGCGGAGAGCCTTTGAAACGCGCCCGAGCCAGTTTTGCTGAAATCGGTTCCCAAACGATCTTTGCGCTGTTGGCTTTGTTATTAGTGGCACCCGGAGTAGTCTGTCAGACCGCCATGATAAAGTCAGTAAGCTGCCTCTTCTGGAACCTTTTTTCGCCGAGTGCCGTAGTTAGGTACGTAGACTTCTGAGAGACAAGCTGTGTCGATGCTGTAGTTGTGCAGTGTCCTCATCATGAGGCTTTAGCTGCCTACGTCTAATGGTGTCCGTGCATTCCAGCAGACCATACAAGCCTGTTTCATGCAGTTGAGTATTCCAGCTTGTTGTCTTGACGCCTCGACCGCTAGAACACGAGGCTCGTCGTTTTCCGGAGACGCCGTAGCATGAATGCATGTTTCCAAAATTACTCAAAGATTCTCAGCAATGTAATATGAGGCGGTGTCTGCAGCACCGTCCGGTCGCCCATTCCAGAATAGAAAGTAAGTTGATGGTACCTCGTGCGGCCTTTTTTGTTTGAGGACGCATTTCTAGTCTTAACACACTCAAGTGTAGCTTTGTAGACAGCTGGGTTGTTCCAAATGGGCCGATGGCGTGTTATACGGCTCGTTCACCTGTTCCGAGATACTGGGTTGGGTAGATTGCACAGTTTTCCTTTGTAGCCGTCCGAGCAGTAGATCTCGCTCATCGATCCAGGAGTATCTGTCTTCGCAGGCCATATATTCCCTCACCGAAGTTTTTAAACCCTGATTATCCTCAGCCTGTTTTAGCCCGTCTGTTGAGCGGTTCGCCGGAGTGTGGCCGCTGATGCATGCTTGGGCTTTGTAAAGCCACAGGCGAGAGCTGGGTAAATGACTGAAAGCAGGGAGAAGGAGGATGCCCCAAGGGACACGACAGTCTAGCAACTCGGAGATGCTACTTCTCTCAGACATCCCATACAAAGCAATGGTGACCATTCCATGACTTAGGAGAGAGGTATGAAAAGCCAAACCGGTGGACTTGGCCATGTAAAGCGTATTGGGCTTCCCGGGTGAGGTCCAAGGGATCTCAGCACTGAGTGGTTAGATATATTCGAGGACATGGCTGGGTGTCACGATCAGTGACGCTCTTTAATCCACAGATTTTCTTTGTCCACTTCATATAATTTTTAGTTCTCTTATCACTCTTGTTTTTTCATGATTTTTGATAGAAGCTTTTGCTGACAGATAGCAACCAAAGCCACCACACCCAGTGCATGGTTAACGGTCGTTTTGACCGAAATGAAGTGGCCTGACCTTTATTGATGATGACTGGAATACCAGGTATGCTCGTAAATATATTCCAGATGGTCTCAAGTTTTATATTGTCCCATTCAACGAAGATGGCATGCATCACGGGTAGGAAAACTCTTCTCCCGCGTAGACTCGCCCCAGTAGCAGACCCCAGACATTTTCAGTGGGGTTCAAGTCGGTACTGTGAGTAAGCTAGCATATGGTCTTAGTGTTCCGGTGAAATAGCTACATTGTGATGAGATTGGCAGTCTGTATGACCATATTGTCATGTGGAAATACCATGCTTCCTAATGAACTTTCCGGAATCATCGAGGGCAATAATTCATTCAATGTTCTGGTGTTGTAGGAGCTAGCCGTGTGCTTCGTTTTCAGAATAACCAGCTGAGGTTTTCGATCCCAAAAAATCGCACCACGGACCATCAGGGAGCCACCACTAAATGCTGGACTACCGAGATCCAGCTTTGTTTTCCCAAATTCGTGCCCATAGTACATAATTTCATCTGGGCCGTGGAATTAAATTGTTTCTTATTGCTGAATACCACATCGTTTTATTCAGCATCCCAAGTGATGTGATTTGTGGCCCATTCCTCTCGATTTTAAAAATGACTATCATTCATCCATCTGTACTGCAGATGTGATACAGACTGCATTTATTTTACACTCCGAACACTTGCACTCAGTTGCAATGACCTCTGCAGCTTTCGTAACCTCATAAGTTGATTCGAAGCACCACGCAAGAGTCTTTTGCTGGCCTGATCGAAGACATTTTTTCGATTTTTACATTTTGTCTTAGTGACATGATAACCTGGATTTTTTAGAAAGGTGCGAATAACTTGTCAATTTGAAAATTTTCTTTGAGATCTAGCATACTGTATATGTATATTTTCCACACACGCCTGATTTCAGACTGTGTGCCAACCAAAACACGGTACAGTCGGGGAGGAAGGGGTGGATAGTCCGAGCCCATAATTTGTTTGTGGATGCAGTACTGTCAGATTTCCCAAGCCAAAGCAAGGGTTTGCTTAGGGATCCACAACCAAACCCTTTAGTTATCCAAAGCTTAACCCGCAAGGCAGCAGGACGAGGCGTGGGGTCCGTAACCCACTGGGGGCCGATGACTGAATACTCAGTTCATACGTTCTTTCGGATGAGGTCAAACATCCTGGGTGCCCAGTGCACCTCTGCGCCATAGATACCGGTACACATACCGTTGTACGCCGCATACGCCACCCATGGTTAGTTTGGAATCAGGGTTTGACCATCTCTCCTAAACTGACTATTAGGCAGCCAACTCGGTGGTGAGCGTTGGGCATTCTCTTTCGTTCTCTCACTTTAGGGTGAACACCTCCGCCACGAGAAGGCAGTGAGTAGGACTTCCTCGGCAGAGGCTGTAATCGACGCAAGGTCACTTAGCAGCATTTCGGGAGGCGTTCAGGACGACTAGTCATCTTGGAGCCTAAGATACCCACCTCCTACCATAGTGAGGCATTTTGAGGTCAGCATACTCTTATCCCCGAGTCTGCATATGCCGGTATTTTTCCTTTGTCTAGATCACAGAGCCTTGGACCTCGAACCATCCCTCTATTTTAATAAATGAGAGATCGTTACTTGTAATCAGACTGTATAGCTTGAGTGAATTTCGTTCGCTGACCACATGTAACATTAAGACTGTTGAGAAACACATTCCTGGGTATCGAAAATGAGTCATTAATGACGGATATCATTATATCACTAAACCAGTTTGATTATTTCCGTTATTCCAGGGGCGGGTTTATTAGCATTTCGCATTCTCTCAGGCGCATTCTCCAGGACAAATAGATTCATCTGTTTCATGTTCATAATCTATATGCATATCTGATTTACCAGTAGCGTTACGAATCTTTCCTCAAATTTTGTGAGTTGTTTATTCTCAAGGGACTACATTTCCTGATACTTCGGAGGTCTGTACTTAAACCCACCGTTAGATTCTTATCCTGTGAAACTTCGTGCCTCATCATCGAGACAGTAGTAAAGAAATCTCGCGAATGAGGCATTCGACTTTTTCACTCCACAGTCACTCTGTTCTTCGCCGCTGTCACTGTCTTCCGATATTCCCTGTCCGGGGGAAACACAACTCAAATACCGTCTGCTCCGCTTCAGTCTGGACGGTTTAGACGTGGCCGTAGTGGAGAGTGGTGCGTGTTTGAGTCTTCAACTGGAACCGGTTCGTTTGTCCAATTGTAATATGCACGGACCGGCTCAACGAAACGGTCTGTTCGCCATACTTCCGGGTGTGCGCTTGGTACAGTTCATTCGTCCGTCTGGTAAGTTGCGCACTCATAGTCATCAATTTTCTTGTACGATGAATATGCAAACGTTTTACTCGTTTACCCGTAGGTCTGTCTGCGTGCCGTTACGCTACCCTGTAATTAACAAAAATCATCGTTTGGCTTCACCACAATTTTTCATTGCAAAGGAATGATAAGAAGGCATCGTCTGCAGTCCCGTTCTCTCCACTACTCATTTGATAGAAGACACCAAGAAGAGCTGACCTGTAGTTTCATCCAAAATTCGAAAAGATTTCGGATAAAAGCCTAGTCAGTTCACATCCGCTTTTCGAATTCTAAACATTTCATGACAGCCGAAGAGCTGCTTTGTCTTGTAATTCCCAAATATTGTCAACTGTATCCTTACTTACGATTGTTCTTCAATTCTAAAGTTGACATGCTGATGGGCTTGGTTTGCCCGTCTAATTGCTATTTGATATACTGATACATCAATTCCCAATTCATTAGTTTTGCCCGGTTTATCATATCTAATCCGTGATATTCCAGTTTGCGAATCAGAAGACGCCAAAGCAAAAAGATTTGGAACTCCAACCAATGCACAGCGTGTCCTGCAACTTAGATGGATTGAAGCTGGATCGTTATCACTCGGCCCGGTTCACATCACCATGTCTCATTCTCCCGAACAACCGGAACTTCCAATCTGGCAACTTGCATTTTTACGACGTCATGATGCGCGCACGAAGCGTTTGTGGTTTCTTTGGAGCGATTTTTCTCGACGCTCATTCCCACAAACTAAATCCCTCCAGTCAAGTCCGTCAAAACACGCGACGCTTACTGTCCTACCCAATTGTGGTTGCTACGGTCAGTGCTCATTTTTCGGTCTGAACGAAAGTGGTCGGCAGTTGTACTACGAGCTATCTTCCGGTGTGTTCAAACCACGCACAGTTTTCCCGCCTCGTTCCGTGTATCGACCCGATCTGTGCACTGAACCCAAGGCGTCCGAACCGGGCACCGGATCTTCAGTTGTATCGGAATAGTACGTGTTTTCCACTTGTGTACATATTTAAACCGGCGTGTTGGTAGCAGTTTTTCTCAAAGAATCAGTTTCATAATATCAGAGCCCAAGAATTTTTCCATGAGAAGTTGATCATATCAGGTTGACCATCTGAAAAAAAGATTCGAATTGACAGTCTCATTGCATTAAACGATAGTAGTACCTGCCATGTTTTTCAGCCATCGTTTCAGATTGATCATTAAGGTAGGAGCCAGCGTAATAACCACAGTAATACCTCGAATATTCCCGAAGTTAGGTTCCAGCACCCATCACAGATCAGGAGAAACCGCCAACGTTTGATACGGGCACAAAAATTAACTTGGCACACTTATGTTCAATTCAGTTCAGACAACCTTTACCCGTGCACTGTGTGCGGTGGCTTTGATTGCTATCTCCTGGCGGCAGCCTCAATCGGAAACAGGAAAATAAGAGGAGGAGCAGTAATGGAATTACAGATATCCTTATAAAATTGATGAAGAAAATTCGTGAATACAAGTGCACCACAGGTCTCGACACCTAACCATTTCCTCTAGCGTACACAGCCACTGAGTGGCAGGGTCTCTTGAACCCCACCCAGGATGTCTAACACGCCTTGCATGCCCGAATACACCGGTTAGGCTTTTCATTACCTTTCTTCCATGTCATGGACTGGCCACCCTCACTCATCTTCTTACCGCTACCCACTGTAGCAAACAGCACGCCGTGGGATCTTGTCAGGGTACATGCGCAACACGTCCCAACTATCTTAACCTGGTCAATGTAAGTATTTCATCTAATGAATAGATCCGTGAACCTAAGGTTCTCCACCGAACCTTAACATTGTTTTTACGGTGTTCCCACCATATTCCAGCAATGTTAAAAGAACGTCGGTGTTCAAATACCAACAATCTTCATATATCTTCCATCCGCAGTGGCCATGTCTTCGAACCATACAGAAGCATTGGCCTGACTACTGCAGCGTACACTCGACCCTCAATAGGTAAACCGATGACATGTTGATGCCACAGATGACTGAGGTTGGCAAATACCAAACGAGCTTTCTGTATACGAACACACACACCTCATCCGATATCCGATCACCGGGTGAAATGAAGCTACCTAGATGACAGAACTTGTCTATTTGGTTTAGTCTCCCCAGACACTTGAAGGTTTAGTTTTGTACCAACCCAATCCTGTAACAGCATCTTCCACTTGAAGGGTGCAAATCCCATACTAAACGTTACCACACAGTTATTCAAGCTGTCCAGAAAAGCTTCCAACTTACCTGGATCTTCACTAAGAAGAACTTTGTTGTCCGCATATTCAAGGTCTGCCACTCTCGCACACGGGAAAAGTTCAAAACCACTATCTTTATATGAAGACAGGGCGGTCTCTAAGACCATATCATTCACGAAGGTAAAGAGGAAGGGAGAGAAGGGGCAACCCTGACGTACGCCACTTTTCGTGGTGAACTCAGATGAAAGATCACCGCAATTCCGAACTCAGCTTCGCCTGTTCGTGTGCAGGGATTTTGTGATGGAAATGAATTTCTCTAGTACACTCTTCAACGAGAGGCAGTGCCACAGAACTGTGCAGTCGACTGAGTCGAATGCCGTTTTAAGGTCACGAAAAACGGAGATATTGGGCCTACGGAAGGTTTGTCTATGTTCTAAGATTTGTTAAAGAGTGAAGATGTGATCAGTGCAACCTCGACCAGGTCAAAACCCAGCTTGGTTCTCGTGCGAGCACTGTTCGCGGTTGGTTGATAAGCGGCGATAATTAAACCAACAAGCAGTACAGGTGTGATGTGAATCAAACTTATTCCTCTGTGGTTTTCACAGGAGGAACTCTTTTTGTATATCTGTGCGATCTTCGATTCACATCAACTCTTAGGAACTTGGTCCTATCCCATTTCAAACCGAGGAGTTTTGTGAACTCTAGTAACAATGTTGAGTCATTGTCTTTGAAAATAGACGGAGGCAACCCATCCGGTGTAGTAGTATTTTGTCCTTAAGGATGGCATATCTTACGGAGAACCTCCGCTGCTGACGAAGTACTGGTATTTACAACTAAAGCTGAAATCATCGCGCAAATGAGCAAACCTGTCGGTGATAAGGGCCACCTAAACTGCATCTCGAAATACTCCACCCAACGAACTTGACGACCATCTTGAGTCTGAGTCAGTGAGCCGTTCGCTTCAGTTCGCTACCGCCCGGCTTACGTGGACCGGTTTTTTCTAGTCATTCAGAAAAGGTTGCTGCTTTTGCCGAACTCCGTAGCTTTTTGCATCTCCGTACACTTCGCAGTCCGCCACTGCACTCGATCGTTTCGCAGGCTGCGAATCAGTTGGCGGTTAAGGCATCTTCGTGCCTCATCATATCTGAAATCCGGAAGATTCGATCTGGGAGCACTCAACTGGGCAATTTAAGATGCAGATACCATCGTTTCTGTGTGTCTGGTTGTCGGACCTTGGGCAGCATCAGTAGCCTCAAATAGAGCCCGCTGGATCCCTGTCGATCGTTCTTCGGGATCCTCGGCACTTGACTATATCGATGACGTGTTGGATGATTCTGCTTAGAAAGCAGACAGATGATTAACGTCCCGTTGCAATTTTGGGAACGGTAGACTTCCGTGTCATCTGGGCCACCTGTGAAACGTAGCCTGAAACGCGCACGAACAACACCGTGATCAGTGTCTACAGACGTGCACCAAAATGTTTGACAATCTTGAATTGAGCCAAGCCAGCGGAAACCGATAGCAAAATGGTCGACCTGGGTCCAGCGCTGGGAACGCGCAGGAGGACGCCAGGTTAGTCGGTGCCGCTTTTTGTGCGGGAAATTCGTATTCCCCACGAATAGTCCATCGTCGGAACATACATGAATGAGTCGGTTACTGTTATCGGTTTGGTCGGCTTCGACGACAAATCGGCTTTCCATATTACTCTCCATCTCTTCTAGAATTCCAACTTGAGCATTGAAATCACCAGCGACGGCCATGGTGCCCGTATAGCGCACGCTGCGTATCAGTTCAGGAAAATCTCGGTAGAATTTGTCTTCAGCCCCAGTAGAGCTACAATCAGTTGGGACATACATAGAACCGACCAACAGGCATCGACGCTTCAGTCTAATGCTGCTGACACGCACAGAACCATTCAACCGAACCGCACACAGACGACTGTTGACTGGGATCCAGTCGAGCAGTGCACGCTCAGCTTTCGTGCTCAGAGTGATACCAACGCCAAACTGACCACGAGCATCAGATACCGGATTACCCGACACACAGAATGAAACGAGAAGCCGAGTTTATAGCTAGGGACCGAAATGTTAGCACTGAAGTTGGATTTTGTATGTGTGTTTCGGAGAGACAACACATATCTATTTTGAAGGTTTCAAGAGTTTTAACTAGGGCAGCCTGTTGCCCCGTTAGGCAAAGTGTGCGGACGGTGAAAGCACACAAATGAAGAGAATGCTAAGGTCGGAGAACGGATTCCCTTTTTCCCTCTCTCCAAGTTGCTACCTTTTCCTAGGGCTATGAGTTCGCGGTCACAGCCCATTGTGGCTTCTCGTATCCATTTAGAGTTGGATGTGAAAGATGAAGAGCAGAGGGATAAGAAATGTTTCCCGAGGGACCGCTGGAGATTTTTGGGCACATCATAACTCGCGGCTGCCCACACCGCAGAAGAGGTTTTTTCTTTGTGAACCCTTACCGGAGTCTTTGATTTAAAAGTCTCACTCACAAGGCAGTAGGATTGCTCGAGGATCTTGGCGGTTTGTGACAAAGTCGTGAATACATGTTAGTTAGTTTCGCGAGTGCACGAGGTATTACTGTACTATTCACGTACGTTTGACTAGATTACCACTGTCCGATTTCAGGTTTTTTCTCAGGCAGGTACACATTTCTGTGGCATTCATTTGTATGGTTTCCTAACTGGATCCTTGAAACAAAGTAGGTAATTTAGTATTAGTAACAGTGGTCCGGTGGTGGTCGAGTGGTTTCGAGTGTTTGCTTACCGCCTAGGAGTTTCCAGCCCCCCCCCCCCGTCACCGCTTACTTTGGTGCTAGACAATCAGCCACTGTCGCTCGGCTCGTTATCACACCTGACCTATTGGGACCTCATGTAGTGCTTTGCCACTCCAAGTTTCAGTGTCTGGCTGGGTCTATCTCTGATGGTGCAATGGGCCTTTGTGGCTATGGCGTATACCCCTTCCATTGCACTCATGCACATGCATGTAATAAAAAGTAGTAGTACTAGCATCACGTAAGTTGGCTTCAGACTTTTGGATTCTCATACTGAAGAGCTTTCCGCCAGCTACTTTTTGTGCTGAGTCTGAAAGGGGTGAACCACAAATGAAAAGGTAGCAAGCGCCGAACGAAGTGAATGTGTGTGTGTGTGTGTGTGAGAGAGAGAGAGAGAGAGAGAGAGAGAGAGAGAGACGGCTAGTTTGATGTTTGGGTTGGATCGGAATTTGGTCTTCATCGCGAAAAGGATGAAAGGATAAGCCTCACTCCACATGTCGTAGTGTGAATTGGCTGAATGTTGAAAGGCGTCATCGGCATCTTGGATTTTTTTTTACTTGCGCTACTGAATAGTGCAGTAGAATGGTGTTCATTTTAGCTCATCATCAGTTAGCTATCCTTTCCAGCTCTAACGAGAACTATGACTCACACCTGTTGTGATCTTGTTTCAGCCTACTTTTCCACTCAGAAGTAACAGCACGAGACAACTTGCCGGAGTCCTCACTGCAAGCTACTCTGTTCGGTGAGAGTTTACTGATTCCTCATCGTCTTATGCATGAATTACATAATCCGTCCGTGTGTCTGGAACGGCTGAATGGTCTGTTACTAATGCGCGAAGAATTGATTGCCGCCGCGCAAGCTGCAGAATCGTTGAATATGGTAAGAATTGTTTCACTGTTTTTCTTGATTACTTTCGTCATGCAAGTTTAAAATTTTCTGGGCAGGTGTTATTTTAATTAGTTCCATATTTTTGAATGTTGTGTCTCGTGCTCTGTTCTGTCAAAAATAAGGACAAGTTCCCGGGTCGACAATAATAATATGTCGTATTGAAAGCATTGGTTAGAGATTTTTGAACGGTGCGTTTGCAGACTGATGTGTTCCTCCTTTCATCGAAGCGGTCACAGGTTGTTGTCTAGCTACCTTCTTCACCACACACCTAGTGAGAGGAATGGTTGTGTCTGGCAGACATCTGATAACTGAAATATGAATACGAAGAAACACGTAACTAACTATCATAAAATGCTCAATCTAACCATGCAGATGAACTCTGTCTCAGTCAGCTGGAAAAACATCTATTTCGATTTGTAGTTTATTTAACAGCCTGAAACCAAGCGAGGTGCAAAAAATCAGAATGCACAATTCATCAATATGGCCAGTCACTCCGTTCAGTTCGAATAACCCGCGTCCATAATACACTAAGCACGGTGGATTTGGTTACCATCCCGGTGAAGTAACATCAGTCGGAAATAGTGAAAAGTATGAAAAAAGTGAGAGGAGACCTACAAATAGTATCAGGTCAGTCAATAGATCAAGCGTTTAATCCAAACAGATCAGTGTGGCTCGGACATGCCCTCAGATATGGTTTTGTCCAGTGTACATTGTTCTACGAGGTAGGTAATGGTTGGAGGGTGGGTTGAGGTGGCCAGTTCATGTATATATTATCATAAATATGATATATTATGTGACACCGGCTCGAGTTCAACGCAACAAAAACAGTTGCGAAATTGGAGGAAAAGGTAGAAGAAAGACTCAGAAGCAGTCATCAATTTAGTTATTCTTCCATGATTGAATGCATTGTGGGCACTTATACTACTCCGTCGCCCAGTTCAAACTAGGCCTTTTTATTCGAGGATACACCTCTAGCTCTTGTGCAGCCAAGTGCGTAATGCGAGACAACAGCCACGGTCCAGATGCACCGGTGATCAGTTGTATGGTTCATGTACCTCTTCTGGAAACCTCGTCAGATAAGTACAACACAACAATAGTCTATGGCCTTATTTAGTGATAGGCCACACTCGCCACGTCGCTGTTGTTTGAAGATTTGTGGCTTTTTAGAGTGTAGAGCGCTAGCCAGTCGAAAATGACACCACATTCTCGAGCATTGCCAGTGATTGTCCACGACCGCGGGGGCGGCTGTTCCCCTATCCTAGGACTTGGGGACGCGCTCTTAACATACAGCTCTACTTTGTCCTGATTGGTCGGTCCATGACATGGCAAAAAAGTATGAAGACTGGACGAGTGGGTTGTTTTAGGGCTCCGGGTTTTGGGGTCCATGAGATCCGTCTACCATTGGTTCAACGACTTTGGATGGTACGACTAGGTACCGCGGTCAGTAAGGTAATCGCACTCGAGCTATTTTCCGCCTTTATAATTTGAACGTTTTCGATGTTTGTTTGTTTATCATACTTCTATTTGTTTTGCTGTCAGCTAGACGATACTACGAGGTGGAAACCAAAGTCAGAGCACAGAAGTTTGAGGTTAATAAGTGAGAGAACTGAATTAAACTGTTCATTATTGTGATGTTCGTGGGCCTTTGTGGGGTTTTACTGTCTCTTTCTACGTGAGGTTATGTCTTTAGCCTTTGTATCTTCAAGACAACCTGGAAATCAGTGACGCTCAGAACCATTGATGGGAGTCCACACACACCGGGATTTCATAGGATTATTGTCTTTATAATTGTTGGATCACGAAACAGATGTTGGCCCGTTTCGTCATGTGTAAGTTGAATTGCCAGGAGAGTACTGTCTCGCCGAGATTCAAAGTTTTATTCTGTTATCTACCTAGCTTGTCCCGTCTGTCAATCGGTATGCTGGGCTATGATCACTTTTTCGGGAAGCAACTTCTTGAGAAAACCGGTGAGATCTGAGTTTCACGTGAAGAAAAAAGGCTGAATTGATACTCCCTTTGACCCGCAGTCACAGCTGCTATTCTTACCTGTCACCCTGTCTATTTTTGCCACAAAATAGCCAGAACTGAAACTGCTCAAAATTTGATGTACTTTTCAGTACCTCCAACCAGCCGAACGCATGATCCTACGAATCTGGAAATCTGGAAACTCTTATTTGCCTGATCTGGAGACATTTCCCAATGCTTTTCCTCTACATCATTTGTTGATTTTTACTTGATTTTCCCGTACCTTTTCGGTGAAACTGTGAGCAGATTTTTATGCACAGCATTGCTGCCTTTGGCTTGTGCATTATCCATGACATGGATAATCTTATTAGGGATAACGCCACATGGTCGCACGAATTCTACGGTGATGACTCCGGTCAGTTCACATACTCGCACTGATCAGCCAGGCCGTGGACGACCGCACGCTTGCGGCTGTCCTAAACTCCCGTTTCCCTCGTTCCTGGTTAGCCACTGCTTGCCTCGCCGAAGAATACACATTTTAGTCGCAATTCAGATCTGCCCAATCGCACTGTACTCTATGACTCAACCCACGTGACTCTGAAGACTGACTAGTTGTGGAGCACTGGGAGCTCACGGGTCTGCACAATGTATGTTTTCAAAATATACGCCTGAAGCAGCTGTCAGCCAATATGCTACTGTCTTTTCTATTCAGTCACAATAGTTATCTAAAAATACTTATTGTTCCAATGAGATTCATTGTGCGCTGTTATTTTACTCACTGGCTTAATGATGCTTCTTGAGGTAATACTGAATATAATTCTTGTTCTCCGTAAATGTTTTGCTCATAGGAACACGGAAAAGGCCTTTGTTGTGAAGATAGCGAATTATCCGACGAAACGTCAGTCAGCATATCCGGCGCCACGCAATCCTATCCCACCTCTCTCAGTGACATGTCCGGGGATTTTGCTGTACGCATTGATGAGACTGTCTCGTTGGATTTTGGTCGGAAACACCCACATTGTCACACAACAAAAACACAGTTGGAGGAACGAACTACTGACGCCAATTTAATCCGACCGAGAAGTTCACGTCCGTCATCGGGATCAGAATTGCTTGTTCCTCCAGACTCAGGGGATGAGATTCCGGCCGAAGGTGAGAACCCAGCTCAGTTTGTCCGTGACTTATTGACAGTCACTTTCATTCACTTGAAACTATTCACTAGGCTATCCGTAACCAAGTATATCCCGGTTGTCCTGATGTACTCGCGCATACACACGCTCTGACCTTTTATGAGTCATCTGGTGTATGCCTTGGTGATCCGGGTATTTTTAAGGATCAGAGCAATGATCCCCAGCATATTTGTGTGTCAAATGCACACGAGTTGACTTCCAATCAACTTCACAGATTTACAAACGTCCCTTGTAACATCGCTAGCTGGAATTCAAGCCTGTGATTAGTATGTACAGTCCGGTTTACTAATAACGTAGGCTAGTATCTGTATATAAACAAACCGAACTTCAAAGCACCCTGGTGACCGACCAGCTCGGTCGTTTAGGAAGGTTTCCCATTGAACCTCAATATATATATGGACCTCTGTGGTCAGACAATCGTCGAACGGTCATCATAATCACATTCAGACCCTTCTATCCTGGGTTCGAATTTTTGTGTCGCCGCTGGTCACAGTTCTAGTTGTCAGCCTTATGCTGGAGGTAGCCCGCTCCCTTGATTGTTGTGTTTTGATTGTATAATAAAAAGAAAGGAAAGAAAAAAATACTTGATCATATGACGTTCAACGCGCATCCTCTTTACAACTTTTTCTTTCACTATGCTTTTCTGATTGCGCTTGCTGGAAAACTGCATAACCAGAGGGAATCTGACCGATGTAGAATTGATGCGGAATTCGCTGGTCTGCTAAATTTCCGGACAGTGAAATTTTGTTTTATCTCTCTTTCTATCCTGGTTTTTTAGGGAATCCCTTGATGGAAACTGATTTGGAAAAACGAACGCGGCGATTGACATCTCATCTTCCTTCCAACTTATCTTTAAACAGTTTGATGAACTCTTTGACTCCATCTTCATCAAGTTCATCTTTTCTGAGGGATAATGACAATGTTGATAAACCGTTCCCTGTCACCGATCTGACCAAACCTCCAGTACCTCCGACTCCGCCACCTCGAAGATTTACAACACATTCATTGGACGAGAACGGTGCCCCAAAGCCTAATGAACCGGCTGCCGGTGCTGAACCTCGACATCCAGATGATAAGAAGGAAATTTCGACTGATCCATTCGACAAATTTGTAGGTAAGCAATTCTTACCCGAGTTATCCCACAAGGCACTTGTTTTATCCCGTTCCTGTATTCTCCGTTGGTTTTCAAACGAATATCGTCGTGGAATTTGAACATTAACGACCCGGATTCTATTCCCGCCACCGCTGGTTACTTTTCCATTTGACAGCCTTTCATTGGCTGCGGTTCCTTTCCGGAATTGTGTACGTTGTTGTATAATAAATAAAAAAGAGAGTAAAAAGTGTATGAGATTATGAAGCATTGATGTTGTGTACTCTTTTTAGGAGAATAATCACTAGAATTCTCTAAAAGAATCGGTTTCCTATCTGGCTGAAGCTTCTGCGATAATGTTGTCCATTTGTTTTTTTTTTCAGTGTTCTTAGTATCGTGCCATTCTGTTCGCCTACTTTCTAGATCTTCGAAGTCAGTTGCATCGTCCCATAACTGAAAGCGGCTTGCTGCGGTCGGCCTATGCACGTCATTTATCCGTCTACGAGTGTCACAGTGGTTGGGCTGAAGGTATTAGCCTGAATCAACGCTGGCATGTGTGCAAACACATCTACTCAGGTTTCGGGTTGAAAAACAGCGGAAGTTCCAGCCTAGTGAGTTTACCCTCTCCAAGATTGGGCATCGCTTTGGCACCGCGTTTTCAACTAGTTCAACCGGGATTCTGTCCTAGGTCGATCACGTTGTGCGCCGATGAGACGAAGAGATCATGCGGGAAATCCACTACTTACAAAGGCGGTCGCGGTAAGAATTTTACCGAATCTGTGTTTTTGTTCTATACCTATACTGGTAGCCACATCCATCTGCAGTGTGAGATGTTTGTGAGCGGGTTCTGAAAAGTGTCTGGTCAACAAGTTACTGGTTTGGACATAATCAAGTTTCTTATCAGATATTTTACGTTTTTTGAAATACCTCTTGATGATGGCGTGCCACAGTTCCGTAGATCATTAGTTCTCGACCATAATGGGCTCCACGAAACAGGCTTTGCTATTACGGGCAGTAAAGTTTGCTATTTAATTTTGTATCCGTACAGATCAACACACCATCGCCCAACGTGTATCTCCTTCGAATGTGACTGTACGGCTGCACAACTCTGTTGAGATTTTACTGTCCCCTTTATTCACCGAATCATTGGAGAGGTAAGTTGGCAACGGATTTCTTCACAAAGCTGTTCCGGGTAATTTGTTCATTTTCAAGTTAGTTCCATTTGAGTTCAGTTTCATTGTTACTTGGGAAGCCTTTAAAGCCGTTAGATGGTTGTCAACATTCAGAGTGCCGCTGAGTAACTGTACGCCGATTTTCGCGTAGAAGCCGCTGTTACGTCTGGAGTCGTCACCAGATTGACGCGTATTGTGACGCCATCAATGGATCAGAATCATAGGTCATTCACATTTTAGTACTCGAAAGCCGGTGTGCGTTCTGGACAGTCTTGAACCTGTAACTATTGCATTTACCGAATTGGTTTTTGGCTTTGGCCAGGTTCATTGCATATCCCTTAGTTCCACACTGGCCTTACTTAAATAATGGGATCGCATAACATCAGTGTGACCAGAGAATAACTGTGCATTTGCTTTCTCTTCTTTGTGAGAATAAATCACAAGCGATTCGCCTTCTATCTCTAGCAGCTGTGCTGAGAATTTTCACCCGTCGCCGCTGGGCTCTTTCTCGCTTTCTTCATTCTCGTATTAGATATTTTCAGTTCAGGTAGCAAGGTCCTTTCTTTAATGTCCTTGAGATTTCTCCTAGTTTAACGAAACCATCCGGTCGGATCGCTCAAAGTGAAGCCGCGGTTCACATTCGGTAGCTTATTTTCACACCGTCACACCGTGCTCAATTCGATTCGTCTGCTGATATTCTGTTTCTAAGTTCTCTTTATACAGACCAAGGATACTGTATCCGGCACCCCTCTCTTTTATCCAACTTTTGTCTTCTGCCCCCAACCACCTCTCTTCGCCCCATCTATCCACCCATAATGCTCCCACTGATAACACCGTCGATACTCACAACGATTCACTGTCAAGTAGTGTCGGTAATAATCCTCCGTCTGGTAACTGACATTTTCCCAAGCCTCGTCAGCCTCTGAATCTGGCCTCCTTCAACGTGCGTACAGTCATGCAGGCCGGTCAGCAGGGGTGTCTAGTCCTCACGATAGACTCTGAAGATTGATGTCTGCTGCTTAAGTGAAACGCGTATCCAGGATTCGAGCAGTGTAATCCAACTAACTGCTCCTGGTATCTCATTTAGGTATTTTCTGCGCACTTCAGGAGACGAAGTAGCTCGAGCTGTGGGTCAACGTGGTGTAGGAATAGTCTTGACTGACAAGGCTGAGGCTGTCCTTTTAGACTGGATCTCTGTTAACAGTCGTTTATGTGTTGTGAGACTCCAGGGGTCAGCCGGCGTTCGAAAGGATAGTTGTGTTAAGCGCAATTTGTTTGTGATCTCGGCGTACGCCCCAACGGACTGCAGTTCTGATTCGCAGAAAGATCAGTTCTACGATGAACTTGTCATCCTCGTTCGCAGCAGTAAGGGTTCTGACATTGTAGTGCTCGCTGGTGACTTCAATGCACAGATTGGCAAACTTAGTGTGTCATAAGTCTGTTTAGGTGGGCGTTGTGCTTTACCCGTTGAGCATACAGATAACGGGGATAGACTTCTCCATTTTTGTGCAGACAATCGATTGTTCTTGTCTAGCACCAATTTCCGACACAGCTCGTGTCGCGTAGCGACATGGCGCTCTAACTCTACAGGTACTTTGAGTCAAATTGATCATATCGCCGTAAGCTACGGGTGACGCAGTTCTGTTCAGAACTGTAGATCTTACTGGTCCACGTACGTGGAGTCTGACCATGCACTAGTTTTAACGTGACTGTTGCTCCAGCTGTATGGTCATCGTCGCAAACCGCAAACCCGGTTAGCTGTGCAACGTATGTGTGATCCAGAAGTATACACCCGGTATGAGGAGAAGCTAGCACATGAGCTAGGATCTACGATGAACAATGATGTAGATGAGCATTGGGCTCATATCAAACAGGCGATGCACGTAGTAGCAGGTTTTGCCTGTGGTCCTAGATCCGTTGTCTATCAAAGATACTGGATCCCGCAAGAATCGCTGAGTATGATGGAGCAAAAGCGTCAGCTCTCGAACTGTAAGGAGATGAATTGGATGCGGAGAAATCTACAAAGGCAAGTTACGAAAAGCGAAAATTGGTGGGTGAAGATAGCCGAAGAAATGGAAATAACAGCTGCTTCAGGTAACAGTCAAAGACTGTTCAAACTTATTCGTGACAGTGGTGGACGTCGCATCCAGGTCAGTGAAACGATTTGCGATAGAAATGGAGAACCCATCTATGGCAAAGATCAAAGGCTTGGCCGTTGGGCCGAATAGTTCAAGGAACAGTTTATCTGGCCGCACGCTAGTGTAGTTACTCCTGTGTAAACAACTGCTACTCCTATGGTGGTATCACTTGAGCCCCCATTGGAAGTAGAAAGGGAGTCATGCATTCGTTCACTAAGGCGAGAGAAAGCGGCAGGTCCCGACGAACTTCCCCCAGTTCTTTTCAAACTGGGTGGTGGTGTGTTGATAAAATCACTTACCGTCTTGTTCCGTGACATTTGGAACGTGGAGCGTATTCCGGTAATATGGAGTGAGTCGTTGATTGTTCCCATGTTCAAGAGAGGAATTCGCAATAACTGTGGAAATGCTCGTGGGATTAGCTTAATTCCGATATTGCCCAAAGTGTTAGCCTCAATTCTACTGCACCGTCTTAAACCGGCTCGCGAGAAGAATGCCCGCGAACAGCAGGCTGGGTTCCACCCAGGTCGAGGATGCATCGATCAGATTTTTACTCTTCGCCGACTACCTGAAACGCGTCACACGCATCACCGACCGACAATAATGGTTTTTTAGGACTTGAAAGGCGCTTTCGATTCAGTTGATGGAGCAGCGCTTTTCAGTGCTCTTCATCAAAAAGGTAGGCCCAGAATATGGTGAACCTACTGAGATCATTTTATTCTCATACATGTTGTCGCGTTAGACTTTTCGGTGAACTATCAGGTCGGTTTGAAACGACCATTGGTGTCCGACCATGATGTCCCATGTCTCCATTCCTGTTCAACTTCGTCATGGACGAGAGAATGGAGAGTGGGCTGCAAGATCTTCAGGATGTAGGCGTCGAACTAGGAATTAGTGTGAAGCTGTGTGACCTAGATTAAACGGACAATCTTGTCTGCTTGTTCGAATGCACGGAACATGCTCAACGTGCACTAGATAGACTTGCAAGAGCTGTAGCTGCATTCGGCGTGCGCTTTGCATCTTCAAAGTGCAAGGTGATGTTACAAGACTGGACTTCAGCGATTCGGAGCTTGGTGCTCGGTGGGGAGGTGCTGTCAGTTGTCGATCACTTCAGCTACCTCAGGAGCAGCGTGACGATGGATGGGAGCCCAGTAGTGGAGGTGAGTATGCGTATATCCAAGGCTCGAGCGGTATACGCTCTACTGAAGCACTTGTGGCGCCGACCTGATATTTCACTGAAGTTGAAAGGTCGTATCTACTGTGCCACAGTGCGCCCAGTTTTGTTGTATGGTTGCGAGACTTGGAGTATGTGTGCAGAAGATATTCGTCGTCTTGAGGTTTTCGACCACCGATATTTGCTTAGTATCGCTAAGACTTAGTGGAATAGCCGGATGAGCAATGGTGAGATCAGAAATCGAGTATTGGGTATTAGTTCAGAGAACGTTCTGTCACAGCGTATCCAGCTTAGTAGACTTCGTTGATTGAGGCACGTGTTACGGATGACAAATACACGTCTACCATACCGTATCCTGTTTTCCGTCCCTCCTCGGGGGTGGAAAAAACCACGTGTAGGTCAACAGATGACGTGGCAGCGAGGGATGCGAAAATGTACAGCAGACTTAGGAAAAGTATGTGCTGCACGTCTTCGTGGTTGGGGTCCAAAAGATCCATCAATCAGTTGGCTGGAGACACTGAAGGATATGACGGCGAACCGTGAACAGTGGCGATCGTGTTGTCACTTTCTGTCGAATCAGAATGGTTGATTAATGTGTGTTTGTACAGTTAGACTGTGTATTCTGTGTGTTGGCTACTAGGGCATTCTTTCCTTTTTCCCACCCGTGTAGGTCGAGTCCCTGTCCATCCTGTATATTCATTCTTTCTAATTCAACGTGCAAGATGATGAGAAGGGCAGTGGTCATTGGGGCTTGCCCTAGTGTTTAACGCTGTACGATGCTGCTGATGATGATGATGATGATACGGGATCAGTAAGACGCACTTTATGCGGATATTATCCGTTCCTCAACCCAACACCACTTCGTCTGTGCATTTTGGCATGTTCTCATTGTATCAACTAGTTCTCTTATGATTGATGTTTGTTTTTAAAAAAATATTTTCAGAAATGGCTTCGGGAGTTATGTTTTTTTCTTCTTTTGCCAGATATGTGAAAGTTCTGACGCCGGTTCTGGCCAATACTCCAGCGTCTACAGTTGTTGACAGTATGCATTCCACATGTGTGAAGTTGCGTGCAAGCCAAATTCCTAAACAGAACCAGTCAGAAACCTCGAAAGTGTCAACGCACCTGCTTGGTACTCCTGCTCCTTCGGTTCCCGATTCAGCCGCACATCGTACCGTGCTCACAGGAGTCTCATCTCAGTCCACAATCGATTCTAGCATGTTGAAATCTCTTCCAGCGCACAAATATTCCGCTTCGAGCATGTTTCCACACAGTGGTCTCACTGGTAAACATACAATTGAATGTTGTTTCACCTTCCGGCCGGTTTTATAATGTGATTCTCTAGAGCTTGATCAGTTGTTGACATCCACAATCAGTAACCTATATACGATGTTATTATCATCTATTATTAAAATGAAGTAAGTCGTTGGAAATCGATTCGGAGGGCATGGCAGCTAACGCGAGGAACTCACAATCTGCACTCCGGTGCTTCGTGAATGTGAACCGTTGATGATGAGTACCAACAGTCCTGACAAAACAGTTGTGTAACTGTACATCAATAGGTTCTAAATAGCAAACTGCGTTTGTTGTTGTGTTTGCGTATGAGTGCAATGAGAGGGGCATATCTCATAACCTCAAAGGCCCACTACACCGTTAAAGTAGTAGGCAACCAGCTCCTAGAACTTGGAGCTCCAATTAATGTTCTTACCTTCTGTTTGGATAGCGAATCGTCGTTCTTATCTGTGTACATATGAACTGATAATTGCGTAAGACTGTTTCAGTAAATCTAACAGAAATGGAATTACTTAAAATGTAACTCAAAAAAGTAGTCCTCTTCCACTGACGTTCGCTGAAAGCATCACATACCAGACTTCACTTGAAGCTATACTGTCATTTCCGTTTCCACGCCACCCCCACCCCCCGTCCTCGATGTGTCTGTTCGTTGTGTTGTCAGCATCCAGGAAATCTACTGTTGATTCTCCTGTCGAAACCCTGAGTCTGGGTGATAGCGTTTTACAGTCTTCAATATCATCTTCGACACAGCCGAAGCCCGTCGTCAGTACCCGTGCCCAAGGCGTAGGTTTCGATAGTCGCAGAAAATCCGTGCCCAATCGATCGCTTTACGATAGCTCTGGGTCCATTCTGATGGGTGGCAAGTTCGCAGCGCTCACTGTCGAGCAAATCAATATTTGTTTCATTCAGTTGTACGCGGTGGAGGATTTGGTTCACTTGGACAGTTTGCGTTCTGGACTGCAGGATTTGACTTGTGTGTCGTTACTGGCATTGTGCGTCGATTCCGTCTCGTTCGAGGTACGTTCAGTCAGTTTGCGTATTTCTGTTACTTCGGTGACATGGATTCAATCTGATTTTTGTTTCATATTTATTCAGCTTCGTGGTATTCTTTAGTATGCGTATTTCATGACGAGACTGCAACTTGACGTGGTGTGATGGCTTGCGTGCCTCCATGACCCAAAGAGATATGCAGGACCGCTTCCTTAAGCTGGACATGTAATCGTGTCTGACAGTTCGATGGGTAGAAGTCAGACAAAGTCCAGTGTGAGAACCAGTTGATGTACAATATCTGATTCCAACCACTACGCCCCTGAAGAAGACACTCCAGCGAATAAACACAGAGAGAAACAGTTTGCCGTTCTAAAAACGTCCACTAGATGGACGTAGGAGTGAAGTACTTAGGGTTTCCTTGAACGGTGGGAGAGGTCATCGCACTTCACTGACCAGCTATCGCTCACCTAAGCTGGGTATCCCCCGGCCCACAGGATTCTGCCCCGTCCATGTTCCGCTTGCTCTACTGGGTGCATGGGGACTGAATCTGGAAATTGGATCGATAACAAGGCACTAGCGGAGACAGAGCAGAATGCATGCAACCATCAGGTTTCACGGGACAGACCAAGGGAAGTTCCTTCACGTGTTCTTCGGTCACCTTCGCGTAATGAGTTAACGTCCCACTGCCTTGTGGCTGAAACTTTTAAATCAAAGACTCCGGTAAGGGTTCCCAAAGAAAAACCCCTTCTGCGGCGTGAGCAGCCGCGAGTTATGATGTGCCCAAAAATCTCCAGCGGTCCCTCGGGAAACATTTCTTATCCCTCTGCTCTTCATCTTTCACACCCAACTCTAAATGGAGACGAGAAGCCACAATGGGCTGTGACCGCGAACTCATAGCCCTAGGAAAAGGTAGCAACTTGGAGAGAGGAAAAAAAGGGAATCCGTTCTCCGACCTAAGCATTCTCTTCATTCGTGTGCTTTCACCGTCCGCACACTTTGCCTAACGGGGCAACAGGCTGCCCTAGTTAAAACTCTTGAAACCTTCAAAATAGATATATGTTGTCTCTCCGAAACACACATACAAAATCCAACTTCAGTGCTAACATTTCGGTCCCTAGCTATAAACTCGGCTTCTCGTTTCATTCTGTGTGTCGGGTAATCCGGCATCTGATTCTCGTGGTCAGTTTGGCGTTGGTATCACTCTGAGCACGAAAGCTGAGCGTGCACTGCTCGACTGGATCCCAGTCAACAGTCGTCTGTGTGCGGTTCGGTTGCATGGTTCTGATTAGACAAACCAGTCCACGTAACCCAGGCGTTAGCAATTTGGTCAAAGAGGCGAACGACTCACTGACTCAACCTCAGGAGTGTCGTCTAGTTCGTTGGGTGGAGTATATCGAAGTGCAGTTTAGTTTTTTTCTTGTGCTTGGCATGTTTGCTCACTAGCGCGCTGGCTTCAGTTCTAGTTGTAGATACCAGTCCTCCGAGAGAAGCGGAGGTTCTCCGAGAGATACGCTATCCTAAAAGATAAATAGCTACTGGACCGGATAGGTTGCCTCCGTCTATTTTCGAAGATGGTGGCTGCACATTGTTTATATATATATATATATATATATATATATATATATATATATATATATATATATATATATATATAATCACATTCGGATAGATGAAGTCCAGTTCCATGGTTTGTTTATGGACGCAATACTACCTGGTTGCCCATGCCAAAGGTGGTTTTGTTAGGGATCCACAACCGCTGCCTTGGAGCATCCAAAGCCCTATGTGCAGGGCATGGCGGCCGGTGACCTTTTGCTCAGTTTACACGTCCTTCTGATGAGGCCCTACATCTTGGATTCCTGGCACACTCTTTCACAGATGCCGTTGACCCTAATGCTGTGTGCTTCGTACGCCGTCTGTGGTTTGTTTGGAATGAGGGTTAATCCATCTCCTGTAGACTCAATATCAGTCAACCCGGTGGAGAGCGCCGGTCATGCGCCTTCGTCCTCACACTTCTGAAAACAGTTCCGCCGGAATGTTTTTGAGATTTCAGTGTCTATACGTTGTAGAACATGTCCAAACAACTGCATTCATCGACGTTGAAGGAACACTGACAGCTTGTCGATGTCGAAGCCGCGTTGTCTTATTGAGTCATTTTAATGCATGTCGTGCCAAACCGCTTTCAGGGTCCGTCGCAGAAACCTGTGGTCAACCTCCCCCGGCTTCACGGTGTTCTCGACGCGCGGTGGCCGCGTTTGACAGCCGCAGACTAATACTGGGCGGTTAGTGGCCCGGACTTTGGTTTGGAGGCTGGTTTTGCTGCGTGCCCAGAATGCACTGCAATACTGAACAAACGCAACCGTGGTGCCCTCAAAGCGAAACTTGACTTCGTCTTTGGCTTGGCCCTTTGATGGAATCATGGAGCCCAGATGCTTGAACGGTGAAAGCTGCTCGAGTTGTTCGCCGTTGACGAATATCAGTTGTATGGACTGCGAAGAGCAGGTCGAAAAGACCGTAGTCTTCGACTTGATCTCTAGTCCCATGGCTTTTGCGAAGTGTTTTATGCAATCCATAACCGGCTGTAAGGCGACCCGAAAGTCGACTAAACAGGCAATAGTTGGTTGCTGGAACTTGTAGTTGTGTTTCGGTTTTCGACGCAATGTGAAGACTCAATCGGCGCAGCCTCTGCCCCGACGGGAACTCCTTTAATTTGATCAGTTGTAGCGGTCTCTTGCAGCAGAGAACCGATGGACTAGCAGTATGCAGAAAGTTTTGCAGCCACGTCGAGCAGGCTGGTCGCTGAATATTTCTCACACACTGGTTTGTTGTTTTTCTTATTGACAGGCAGCAGAATTGATGCACCCCAATTGGTCGGTAAGGCCCCTCACCATATGGAATCCAACAGGATGTATGGCCTCTCTATCAGTGAAGACAGACAGCACTTGTAGGCTTCTGGTTGTATGCTGTCTTTTTGAGCGACTTTCCTGCTCTTCAGCTGGTTGATGACCATAACGATTTCAGCTGCTCTCGGCGCATCCCAGTTGACATTTACGGTTGTGATAGAGCTAAGGATTGTAAGTTCATCGAGTGGTCCGAAGGTCGATTGAGCAAGTGACAGAATTGCTCGGTTCATCGTTCTATTTTTCTTTTTTTCAGGCATGAGCTGACCGACCGTGTCGCGCAGAAGCGACTCGTGCTTACTGCGCTTATCCGATGCATTGTGAATGAGGCGGAATAGTCCGCCAAGACCACTAGTCCTTGACGCAATCCCAAGTTTTTCCAACTACTTCTACCCAATACCGCTTGAGATTGGCCCTGGCAGAGCGCAAAGCCTCGGGTTGCAGTCTACGGCGTTTGATACTTCCTGGCAGACCGGCTTCATGTGTTTTGGCTGGCCGTTGAATTGTACCCTCAGAGATCTAGACTTCTATATACCTTTCGGTTTTCCCTAGTTCTTTCAGAACAGGGTCTCTTGCCACCTATTTGACTGTCGTCCACTGTTCTACTGAATTTGCATCCGGTCGTACGGTGGTTACGGCGGGTAATCGGGTTGCGATTGCGCGTAACAGTGCATGGAATTTCGATGAAATTTCAAGTGCGTCGACGTCCAGTCTGATCGGTGGAGAAGCCCTAAGGATCGTGGATAGATGAATTCTAAAGCATGTATGCAAGAAAACGTGGTCTGTGCCAGTTTGTTTTTCGTCAGGGCACCGCGCTGCGCCCAGCTATCGAAGAAAACAAAAGAGAATTTTTACACTCCTAAAAGTTGTTAACAGTTCTGTGTGTTCTTATTCACTTGTTCCCGCGGAACAATGTTCATCGGCCCCATGACCAGGCCTTTGTCTGAACGTATCGGCGAACACCACCCAGCATGGTTGAACACTGGAACGATTAAGTCGTTCACTAGCGCGGTCGTTTCACACCTAGCTCAGTCCAGTCACACAGTAAACGTGTCCGACGCTTTTCGTACCCCGTACAAGATCCGGGGTCGACAATCAAGACAAACAAAATGTCGCATCCTGGTCACAGCTGAAGCTGTTGGCATCGGCCTACACCCCCCCCCCCCCTCCTTTGTGTGCCCAAAAACAATTTGCGTGTTCTCTTAAGCTGCCCTGGCCCTCCCTCCGCCCGCCCTACAACAGGCCATAGATTAAATGCATACTGACATAGTACGTGAGAAATAATCTACATCTGGTTTTGAATAAAGCCTTGGTTACAATTGTTTTCTTTTCTTTTTTATGTCACCATTCGTCTCTATCACTCCCTATTTGTCTAATTAGTCCAATTCCTTAACTTGTCGTAATATATTGGAATGTAATGGCATGAGTATGCATCACTGAAAACGAGCTTATTCGCCAATGTGTTCTCATAATGAGTTCAGACAAAACTTCACCCTTGTTCGGTAAAATACGCGCAACGAAGGGAACTACATAAATTCTGTACAATGATAACTTTGAGGGAAGCAGTCGAAATATGGAACGGGACGAAAGTACGAATACCAACTGATCACATGGTTTTGAGGCGTCAAATACGCCTGGGTAATATAAGAATATTGTTTATTTGTCACACAGGGTCTAAAAACTTTCCGTATTGCATGCCGAAAATTTTTGTGTGGTGCGACACTGAGACAGAGCGGAACAGTTCATATTGAGAAACTTGCAGCTCACGTTAGGGATGCTGCAGGGTAACCCATCATGCATGTTTTAATTCACAGCTATTCATTTGTAGTAGAAATGTGACGCTTCTCGGGAGTATTGCTTCAGAAGAAGCCACTTAAAAACCGCTGACTGATCTGCTGTTTCCATTTGCTGCCTTAATCATTACGTTGGTTATTTTTCCCCCTTTGTTTTATTTGATCTCCTAGTTGTTATCCTGTCGTCCAACTGAGTCGGTACTACCAATCCGCGCCGATCGTTTGGACGAGGTCTCGGATTCCGAAGATGACAGTTCATCATCTTGTCCTTCGGTGCACAGCCGAGATCCTTTGCTGGATCACCAATCTCCGGAACGAAATTCTTTTTTCCATACTGGCGACCTTCCGGATGCGAGAATCACACAACCAAGCGAACGCACATCAGGAATCCGATTGACTAGTCATCCGTCACTTCCCGGACCCAAGTCTGAATCGAATGATTTCGTTCCGTCCGATTCTACCAGTGTAGCTCGGCCAGTGCTCCACATTCGCCAACCTTCTGCTCCGCCTGTTCTCACGAATAACTGGGCATTACACGCCGAGCAAAATTCCAATATTGGACAGCCGAATGGTGAATCGTCGTGGTCCGCATACCGCACCCCATTCATCAATTGTGAGAGCAACAAACCGAAGACTCCCATTCTGTTGACTTCACCACTCTCGGATGCTAGTACGATTTTGAATCGTGACTCAGACGCTTCGACCGTGAAAAACAAATCCTCCGGTCTCCACCGTGCCACACGTAAGTTTGTGGATTCTCTTTTTTTCTCTTCTTTGCTGGTTATATGTTAGAATCTGATTTACGTGCATGCACACATACTGCGCAGCTGTATATGCTTGAAAGGTGGTTGCAAAAATATGAACTATATCGCATAAATTGAACAAATAAATATGGTATTTCAAGCGGCATCATGCTTCCACATTTGAAGGATTGAAAACTTTGTATATTATTCAACTACTGAAGGAAGGGATCAGGTTCCCGAGTATATTAGACTGATGTTTTCGAAGAAAATGGCATCTTCCTGAAAATTGCCTAGTTATTATGTCTCCATAAATTCGTTTTTGTTTTTTAATTTATTTTTCTCCTGCCACACTCCCTGACCGGTGTTGGTCTTGTGGTTTAGAGCGTTTGGTTACCAACTCGGAGGTCATGGGTTCGAGTCCCTGCCACCACCGGTGACTTTGGTGGCAGGCATCAATCTCCACCGTCGCCCGGCTCGTCACAATTCCTGACCCATTGGGACCTTATGTGGTTATCCACTCAAAGTCCCACAGTCTAGTGGCCGGTTATCCCCAGTAGTGCAGTGGCTCTTTGTGACTATGGGATATATCCCCCTTCCACTGCATTCATGCGTAAACATAATAAAAGAACTGCATGTAGTGGGGCTCACACTGCATACTTGCTTTCTCTTTTGGCTGCCCATTTAGTTCAGTCGACTATTATACACCTGCTCACGTACTACGCCTTGTGTTTTATTCTCTGCCATTGAACGACTGAGCCTGAATGTCCAGGCTGTGTCGAACTGCTTTATGATTCAAGGATCAGGCGTTTTATGACTACGGGTCCTAGCACCCAACCCGGTGATAGTGTTCCTTATGGCTCTGGGTTAGATGTCTTCCTCTTGTGTTTGGGACAGTTTTTTGTGAATGCACGTGTATGTCCTGATTGTACTCATGCTTCGGTGTTGTTCATCTGGAATGACAGTAGTTTCCACTTCTATTCTCCGTCCAGTGTCCGAATTTCCGTTGGCCACATCCGTAACGGATATTTGCACTCTGCCGGATGATTCACCAGATTGAATGCATCTTTCAGAAGCGGGGAGCGAGAAGGGTTCGGTGCCGACCTGGTTTCGTGCAGCACGAATTCAATAGAGTTATTATTTCGCATAACCTTCATAGTCTGTTGGGGTCTCAAGGGAAACATAATCAACCTTGATCTGGAGGTTTCGAGCAGTACATCACTCAAGGCCCCTCAGTGAGACGGATGACAGTTTACAGTTCATTACCCTGACCTAAAGATGTTGTTTATGTTCCAGTAAAAAAATGCAATGCCGAAGATTTGCGAAGCAATAACCATACGAAAATCTTGTATTTCGAAAACAAGGTAAACTCGCATAAGTAACGGTCTACTGATTTACAATTGATGGCTCCCTCCTTTTTCATAGACTAATAAAATAATTTTGGCTGTTGTCCCATGTGGTTCATCGGACGAGGCCCATAAATGTTAGGCAGATTATCGCAGTAGTCAATTTTGAGTCTTTGCTCTTGTACAGAAAACCGAACTGCTTGAGTCAAAAGCATCGAATACATTCGATCTGTTCTGTGATTCTATTTCTCGATTCACAGTCACGTTCTTTCCGTTTTTATCTATAATCTCTCTCGTTTGCACTTTGCCAGAGGACACAACAAATCCAGACAGTCCCCCTGGGAATGGTGTCGAAGCCCCAAAGACGCTCGATGAAATCCCGTCCGATCAATTTTTGGACCGAACCGGTTGTAAATTGGTTTGTGAGCTTGATGTTCGTCGTATTCACGTACAACTCCGTCGACTCACCCGGTGTAGCCAATTCAACGCAGATGTTCTCCTGACCGCTATCCCCTTCGAATCCTCGCGCACGTTCTTCATGTTCGAATCCGATTCACGTGTGGCGAGTTACACTCCTACGGTGGCCACACACACAGTCGGAGTGAACGAGTCTGGTCTGTCTGTTTGGGACGAACGGAGTGCGGGATGGATCATGTTCGAATGCGGTTTGGAACGACTCTCACTATCATGCAATCGTCGTTACGGATTTACCGACTCTCCCCTCGACGTGATTGAACTGCGCACACCTGAAAGCAAGACTGCGGCACAAATACAAGCGGATGAGTCTGTACATCGAACTTTACGAAGCACTTCCAGTTGTGCGGGCACCGAATCTTTGCCGAAAGTTCGGATACGGAAGTCCACTAACATTCGTTCCGTTCGTCCTCCGTCCGTCGTGAGTACAGATTTTTCTCAGGTCACTAATGTGACGGTGACATGCAATTTTAATTGCCACAAGACATTGAATCTGTGTCCAGTTTCTTCCGCAAGGAAAATAATTTCAATCACATACCGTATTCTACTGACGTGATGCCAAGAACGCAGTTTCGAGAAACTAGTAAACCTCTGTTGAATGTGTACCTGTTTTTCTTAAGAAATCATCATCAACGTACGGCGTTGAACAGCAGGGCAAGCCCCACTGAGCTCTACCTTTCTCACCGTGTTGCACGTTGAATTAGAAAGAATGAATACACAAAGTGAACACGGAGTGGACTTATATGGGAGGGAAAAGGAAAGAATGCCCTAGTAGCCAACACACAGAATACACAGTCTAACTGTACAAACACACATTAATCAACCATTCTGATTCGACAGAAAGTGACAACACGATCGCCACTGTTCACGGTTCGCCGTCATATCCTTCAGTGTCTCCAGCCAACTGATTGAAGGATCTTTTGGACCCCAACCACGAAGACGTGCAGCACATACTTTTCCTAAGTCTGCTGTACATTTTCGCATCCCTCGCTGCCACGTCATCTGTTGACCTACACGTGATTTTTTCCACCCCCGAGGAGGGACGGAAAACAGGATACGGTATGGTAGACGTGTATTTGTCATCCGTAACACGTGCCTCAATCAACGAAGTCTACTAAGCTGGATACGCTGTGACAGAACGTTCTCTGAACTAATACCCAATACTCGATTTCTGATCTCACCATTGCTCATCCGGCTATTCCACTAAGTCTTAGCGATACTAAGCAAATATCGGTGGTCGAAAACCTCAAGACGACGAATATCTTCTGCACACATACTCCAAGTCTCGCAACCATACAACAAAACTGGGCGCACTGTGGCACAGTAGACACGACCTTTCAACTTCAGTGAAATATCAGGTCGGCGCCACAAGTGCTTCAGTCGAGCGTATACCGCTCGAGCCTTGGATATACGCATACTCACCTCCACTACTGGGCTCCCATCCATCGTCACGCTGCTCCTGAGGTAGCTGAAGTGATCGACAACTGACAGCACCTCCCCACCGAGCATCAAGCTCCGAATCGCTGAAGTCCAGTCTTGTAACATCACCTTGCACTTTGAAGATGCAAAGCGCACGCCGAATGCAGCTACAGCTCTTGCAAGTCTATCTAGTGCATGTTGAGCATGTTCCGTGCATTCGAACAAGCAGACAAGATTGTCCGTGTAATCTAGGTCACAAAGCTTCTCACTATTTCCTAGTTCGATGCTCTTATCCTGGAGATCTCGCAATGCATTTTCCATTCTCTCGTCCATGACAAAGTTGAACAGGAATGGAGACATGGGACATCCTTGTCGAACACCACTGGTTGTTTCGAACGGACTAGATAATAGATTCACGAACTTCTGCGGGATATTTTTACGATGAAGAGCACTGAAAAGCGCTGTTCGATCAGCTGAATCGAAGGCGATTTCCATGTTCAAGAAAACTATTATTCTCGGTCGATGGTGCGTGTGACGCATTTCAAGTGGTTGGCAAAGAGCAAAAATCTAGTCGATGCATTGTCGACCTGGACGGAATCCGGCCTGTTGTTCGCGGGCGTTCCTCTCGCGAGCTGGTGTAAGACGGCGCAGAAAAATCGAAGCTAATGCCTTGGTGGCTATCGGAATTAAACTGATTCCATGATGATTACTACAGTTATTGTGTATTCCTTTTCTGAAGATGGGTATAACCAATGACTCATCCCTTATAGCGGAATACGTTCCTCCTTCAAAACGTCGCGGATCAACGTGATAAGTGATTTTATCAATGCACTACCGTCCACTTCGAAAACGACTGGAGGGAGTTCGTCAGGACCGGCCGCCTTCCTTCGCTTTAGTGATCGAATGCTCGACTCTATTTCTACTTCTGATGGGGGCTGAAGTGTTACTAATCAGGGAATTGCAGTTGTTGAAGTCGGATTGACTATCACGTTGATCCGCGACGTTTTGAAGGAGGAACGTATTCCGCTATAAGGGATGAGTCATTGGTTATACCCATCTTCAGAAAAGGAATACACAATAACTGTAGTAATCATCATGGAATCAGTTTAATTCCGATAGCCACCAAGGCATTAGCTTCGATTTTTCTGCGCCGTCTTACACCAGCTCGCGAGAGGAACGCCCGCGAACAACAGGCCGGATTCCGTCCAGGTCGACAATGCATCGACTAGATTTTTGCTCTTCGCCAACCACTTGAAATGCGTCACACGCACCATCGACCGAGAATAATAGTTTTCTTGAACATGGAAATCGCCTTCGATTCAGCTGATCGAACAGCGCTTTTCAGTGCTCTTCATCGTAAAAATATCCCGCAGAAGTTCGTGAATCTATTATCTAGTCCGTTCGAAACAACCAGTGGTGTTCGACAAGGATGTCCCATGTCTCCATTCCTGTTCAACTTTGTCATGGACGAGAGAATGGAAAATGCATTGCGAGATCTCCAGGATAAGAGCATCGAACTAGGAAATAGTGAGAAGCTTTGTGACCTAGATTACACGGACAATCTTGTCTGCTTGTTCGAATGCACGGAACATGCTCAACATGCACTAGATAGACTTGCAAGAGCTGTAGCTGCATTCGGCGTGCGCTTTGCATCTTCAAAGTGCAAGGTGATGTTACAAGACTGGACTTCAGCGATTCGGAGCTTGATGTTCGGTGGGGAGGTGCTGTCAGTTGTCGATCACTTCAGCTACCTCAGGAGCAGCGTGACGATGGATGGGAGCCCAGTAGTGGAGGTGAGTATGCGTATATCCAAGGCTCGAGCGGTATACGCTCGACTGAAGCACTTGTGGCGCCGACCTGATATTTCACTGAAGTTGAAAGGTCGTGTCTACTGTGCCACAGTGCGCCCAGTTTTGTTGTATGGTTGCGAGACTTGGAGTATGTGTGCAGAAGATATTCGTCGTCTTGAGGTTTTCGACCACCGATATTTGCTTAGTATCGCTAAGACTTAGTGGAATAGCCGGATGAGCAATGGTGAGATCAGAAATCGAGTATTGGGTATTAGTTCAGAGAACGTTCTGTCACAGCGTATCCAGCTTAGTAGACTTCGTTGATTGAGGCACGTGTTACGGATGACAAATACACGTCTACCATACCGTATCCTGTTTTCCGTCCCTCCTCGGGGGTGGAAAAAATCACGTGTAGGTCAACAGATGACGTGGCAGCGAGGGATGCGAAAATGTACAGCAGACTTAGGAAAAGTATGTGCTGCACGTCTTCGTGGTTGGGGTCCAAAAGATCCTTCAATCAGTTGGCTGGAGACACTGAAGGATATGACGGCGAACCGTGAACAGTGGCGATCGTGTTGTCACTTTCTGTCGAATCAGAATGGTTGATTAATGTGTGTTTGTACAGTTAGACTGTGTATTCTGTGTGTTGGCTACTAGGGCATTCTTTCCTTTTCCCTCCCATATAAGTCCACTCCGTGTTCACTTTGTGTATTCATTCTTTCTAATTCAACGTGCAACACGGTGAGAAAGGTAGTGCTCAGTGGGGCTTGCCCTGCTGTTCAGTGCTGTGCGATGATATAGATTGCCGTGATCCTTTTTAAGATTGGAACCGGTCTCCGTGATGACAAGAGAGTTTCTTTAATCGGGCGTATGGGCTTAAATAAACGTATTTATATGTCCATGATAAGCTTGTTCAAGGTTTGGGTGTTGATTGACAAAAATGTGGTTGATCTTTTTCGTCGTCTTGCGGTGGTAACAGTTCGCTTCTGTCCTCCATACGAATCGATGCAAGTCGCATAGAGCTCATGAATTTTTCCTGGGTTATCATACAGACGATTGCAACACAGGGGAGTTCAGTTTGCCGTCTCACTGTTTCATTTTAGTGATGTTAATGTTTTCTGGTGTACCTTTCGAACTAGTCCGTATGTTGTTCCTCCCTACTTTTCAGCGGCGTTGTTGCATCGGAAAAGTCGTTGTAATACCCATTATCGCAAAGTACATCTTTTCAAACCGCAGTTCGCTACTCTCTCAACGTTTTCGTTTTCTCCACGACATTTTAGGAGACCGGAACTGGTGCGAAAGATATGCCTGTGCCCAGCCATTGCACTGATTCACAACCAGATCGGGGGGAAAAGAGCGTGCCAACGGTTCCACAGAAACCGGAAACGCCTTTCGATATGCATCCGAACGGGTTCGTTACTCGTTTACTGGTGAACACAGTCTGGTTAAATTTTGCCACTCCAAAACGTTTGCCAAATAAACGTCGAATCAAACTTGTTCGGTGAGTGTGTTCAATCTCTTCATTTTCTCCTCCACGCTGTATTTTCCGCACTGTATTTGCCGAGTAACCCTAAGTCTGGTATAAATTGTCAGGGGAAAAACGTATTCCATCCATTCGTCTCCAAAATATTCACTGTGGATTCTTCCAAGTATGGCTTCGAGGGAAAACGAACCAATACACTGATTGGATCGGCGCATTTCGTGCGTTGTACAAGGTCACACGCAGAATTTCGTGCATCTCCGTGCGCGGATTCGAATCCCAACGAGGTCGATATCTTTACCAGCAGTCGAATTGAAGAGGGTTTGTTTGACTGTCTTTACCGAAATCGGAAGGAGTAGTATTGTATGCAGTAGTAGTAGCAGTAGTTGCTGTTGTTGTAATATTAGTAGTGGCCAAGGTGACTCTGCCGCAACATAATCAATTTATGGTATCTTTTAAGACCGAACTTGAGACCGAACCAACAATTTTTAGACCATAGCTGTCACTTACTGCTTCTTCATTATAACTGAAAAAATACCTAACGAAAACAAAGAACTATGGGGAATCGACGTTGTTTGACGAATAATCATGTGACTGTGGAGCATTGATTGATCATAATTTTCGGACATGTCGGGTCTATCGTGTTTTTTTTTCGCTGCGTATATATCACTTCCTGGATCCCTACGTACTTGGGTCCGTAGCCGATTAATAATTACTCACAAGTTGTTTTCCAACCGAGAAGATCAGTAAAGTAACATTTTTTGTAAAATTTGTTTCGATTTATTGAATGGGTGAATACCAATAATTAACTTTTGATCCGAGTTGATCACTGATACGTAATTCCTACTAGGCTTCGGATGAAGTGTATACGGTAAGGATGATCGCTAAACCATTTTGATTTGTTCAGATCCGACTGGAATTTGCTCAGTACCGCAGCTCCATCGATTCGGGCGTGGATGGATCCTTGCTACCGGTTGATCACTGCCTGTCGTAGTTTGTACACTCACATGGAACGCCGATTTTTGGCTGTCACCGCTTGTTTGATGACCGAAGCGGTAAACCCGAAATCTGCCATATCTCGGGACAAGGAACGAACTACCTTTTTTCATCTTCTTGGTGATAAAGTGAGTTTACTTTCTCTGTTGCAGATAATTCTCGTACCACACGTCATCTTTCTTACGTCTATATGCATGAAGTTTGGTAGAACACATAAGTTGATGGTCAGTCTCGTTGTAATCAACTAGAATTTATACCTTTCCTTCTTATATACTTCTATTATGTGATATTGGTACAATACTTTGGGAAGGAGTTCATGGCCAATTATAGTTCGCCAACTGAAAGAAGATAACGGCGGCGGGAGCAGGATTCGAACCCCGAATAGACGGTTTGAAAGCCTCCGTGATGACCATCTCACCACCGCCAGGGTGAACCACACAGAATTTGGTTAACCCATCAGACACGTCCCACGTGATCACTGGATTTAATGCGCGGTCGCTAACTGCTGCCGCACGCGCGATTAACTACCAACCTTCGGCTCACCTGATTGAGGTTTCTCAAATATTCCCAGCATTATATATATATATGTATATATATATATATATATATATACATATATATATATATATATGACGGAAGGGTGCTATATCATGTAGTGTAGATGTTCAACAAACCGTTGAGAGCTAGCCCGGATAGCCTTGTGGTTAAGGTGTTCGATTCACAATCGTTCGCCCCGGGTTCGAGTCTCCGTGTGGGCTCGGTGGATGTGCACTGCTGATGATTCCCAACAAGGATGAAACAGCTGTACAGTGCTTCCATGGTTTTCAATGGTGAGTTGAGCGTTCAAGCTGCATGATGAATCATATTATGTACAAATCTAATCTCCTACTACTCATTTGCAAATATATATATATATATATATATATATATATATATATATATATATATATATATATATATATATAATGCTGAGAATATGTATAGTCTGATCACCGCGGAACTTTTTCCAGCCTTGTCTAGCAAGCTCGGACACGGTGTGACTATCCCCACCCAGTGCGAAAACGACCTACAAGGTAGTAGGATTTTTTCGAACAAGCAGGTGGCCAGCAATTTTTCAGGTGTCTCCTCTGAATTGTCTTGACGAGTGTGTAGTGCGACAAGGTGGATGCCGTTTTCGGATTGATCTTCACGTGATTTCGAGTCCTATACTAGAATGACGGTACAAGCACTGTAAGTGGCAATCGAAATTCCATGTGACATTTTGGATTTGAGTTTATCTGTAAATCGTAGTTGCATGTCTGTAAATGAGTGGCGTGACGCTGACAGGATTCGCATTAAACTTCAGCCCAATGCATGACCCTTCTCAGTTCTTCTAACTTCTTCCAGTGTGATTCACCTGTTCGTATGCTGATGATATTCTCCGACCGATACTGATTTATTGGGTCTTAGTTGCCCGATCTGAAGAAATTCTTATGCTGGTCAATTTCGGCTGACTACGGCATTTGTAATCCTACCCTCCTCCTTTACACACATAAAGCTAGGGAAACGGTTACATGAACCCACAGTAAGGACGATCCAAAGTTTTTCGTTACCCCACACCTAATCCGTTAAAAAATCAGAGCTTATCATCCTGGCTAGGAGTCTGTATGTCGTAATGTTATACGGAATCTGAGATACAATACCAGGATACATTTTATCGTCACACTACCGTAGTGACCATGGATTTTGTGCTTCTCTATTGCCCTAGTCGTCTCCCGTTCCCTTTGAGTCTGTTGGTCAATTGTTCAGCTTTATTGTTGTCGACTTGTTTACCGTAACACGTGGTTGGCTTGCTAAGGTTCCGTTACCACCTCATTAATGTTGTCATTTTAGTTAGTTCTACAAATATTCATGCGGACCGAATCAAAGCCGTACGAAAGAACATTGTTTCCATTTCTGTTGACTGTCTTCGTAAGACATCACTTTTAATCATAGCTCGTCTGTCAGAATGTCAAGCATGGTCGTAACCGAATTTTCTTTCATTCCAGGAACTAACTGCATACGCACGACATCGGACTCAGAAAGCACAAACTCTCAGATTTGATCCCAGCTGTCAGCTGCTCCTCGTACTTCGTCGATACTTGATCGCTCTGGGAGTTCGGTTTGGGCAGAATGAAGCCGATCGTCGTCTCAATGAGTGGCTGCACGAGCCTGACGTTCCACCTAGCGATCTTTTGCAATGTGGCATTCTCTCGTTGACTCGTGAGTGGCGTTTCCTCGTCGAACTTCTTGCTCTATCTGCGGAAGATTTACGTGGCGCTCTCGCCCGTCCGTCTCCACTGAATGACCGACGCACACCAGCCAATGCCCCGCCGTCCTTACGTCGTAGCATGGATGTGGCCAAGGCAGTGGATCCATTGGTCGGGAAGACAAGTAAACGACATCGAACGTTGTCTAAAGTATCTCGCACTGTCGCTGATGCGTTCACACATGCTCCAACATCTGTACCAGCGTCGGCATCCGTTATTCACAGTGTGAATTTCGTTGGTGATCCCAACTCCGGTTTGACATCAAAACTACTCCGTATGGCTGCAGGACCGATTTCTCCAACGACCAATTACACAACGTATCAGACGAGACGATCAAAGCTTTTGGGCGGCAGCAACCATACAGGTAAGTTTAGTTCAGTCTGTGTATTCTGTCAACATTTTTATCGTTGCCATCTGATGTTCCACAAAAAGTGGTTGTAGATAGAACGGTGCTACTGAAACGTTCTGAGCTTCTGCGTTCCTCGGGCAATCTTCTGTTATAACGTGTCAGAATTTTTTCTCCCGCAGATTCGGTCTTGAACCAACCTGTCCCGTTCAACGTTCCATGAAAGCGAACCCGGATACCAGAAGGAGCCAGCAGACGTAGCTGTTGGTGTAACATTTTCTGCACCTTAATCTTCATTGATGATAGATCTGTCAGAACCTCGCTTTCATCAGCGGAACGGTACTATGAAAACGTAGGATAACATATATGTTTATACAACTTTTTAGAGGATAAGTGGACTAAAATCTCGTAGTAACATATTTGAAGGAGTATAAATGTTTCCAGAAATCCTAGTCTTCGAGTTTTTGTTCCAGACTGTATATGTGATGCTATGAATAGTAAGTCTGGTATACGAACATAAATGCACTGGACGATGTGGTTCTCATCACCGCCAATGAATGCGAGGGTGTAATTCCTAAACTCAAACACCAGCAATGTGAACAACTCATCCCCCACCAGTCGTAGATGATAGAAATATACATGTCCGAGGCACGAAATCGCATCAGCCCTCTACAGTAACCAGACTGCAACCGAAAATAATGTGTTGGTGACTAGACAACAAAATTCTAGCTACAGTTGTTAATTTCTAATATCGTTTCAAATGTGCCCAGTCGAGTCGCATCCTTTCCAGATTGAATGAGCTGCTGGACCACTAGCCCACCCCACAACCGCACATTGTATCGGAGTCAACATGCCACATGGGGACAGATTGTACTAACACGTCTCAAGGTTTTTCGATACTCTTCGTCGCTTGTGCTAGTGTGCAAGTCAACTTTCACTCAGTGTGATGGTCATCCTTCATCATGGTTCAACTCCTTGGAACGACCGCCGAAATTATGCAGTCACTTTCCATCTTTCATTTTTTCGAATGTTTTCTAGACGCCATTCCCGGAACCTTGTCCACCGAAAATCGAACTGGTGGTTCAACCGTAGAGCCTACAATATTCGGACCGCAGTTAGACTCCAACTGGGACAGTGGTCATGCGCAGTACGACGTTAACGAGGTCGATAAGAATTTCCAGAATCCAATTCTTCGCCGTTTCCTTTCCGATGCAAAGGCGCCACTGGCAGAGTAAGCGTACTGTCGATTGTATGTGTATCTTTTGCTTTCAAGCGAATTTTAACAGCATCGTCGTGATTAGTATTGCCGTTTCGGCCTCAGTTGTAGCCTGTTCGGTCTTCGCCACACAATCTACTTGCCCCGGTCAACGGCCGATATCCGTGCTAACCGGTGAAATGAGACAGTTCGCCTTTGTCGTCGCGTAGTCCTTTTCTCAAGCATACGTGAAATCCGTCGCCTACTGTTTGGTCACTCGTTTACTCAGGTCCTCATTGGACACGTGCCTTAACAACCGGTCTAGTCGACCTTTATTACTGCTTTGTTCGATCAAAGACTACTCCGCGGTCGCCTCGCTCCATACAGCACAGCTGATATGATCACACCTTTTTGGTGTTGATTATACCTACTCCATTTGGCACGATTGTTCATTGCGGACTTCTTGAAGTAAACTGGCTATTGTGATACGTTTCAGCAATCCTCTACTAATGGATATTCTCAGTCCTTACCCTAGGAACACGCGTAATGTTTGATGTGTACAACTGTGCTGGTCCGACTTGGTGCACGGCTTGCACGGACGAGTACGCCTTGGTTCGACAGCTGTTTTGTTGTAATCATGTTTAGCTGTTTTGTTACCGGCCTGGCCTGACCCATCCTTCACGTCAGTTTATCGACGTCTGCCTCCACATTCACAAACCACGTTATCGTCTTCCCTTATTTGCCGAAATGGAAATCCCGCTTGAATGATATTTGGCATATGACAATTTTGACCTTTCACGCCTTTGAAAGCATAACAGTATCACCAGACAAACAGCTGGTTGGTATATGCTTTAGCTACCTCGACTATTTCAGTGTACAGTGAATTGTTGAGTCTTTGAGGAGTCAGCAACCAGTAAAACCAAATATGATGAATAACATTCACAGTAGTTTGCTTCTTTGTGTCCACACTTGTGTACTGCTTAAGTTCTCGCCGTTGTAAAATTCGTCCACACGAGTCGGTTATGCGTTACTCCAACCTTAAAGGAAATCACAATAACTCATTACGCCATTGTCTGTTTGATCGTTTTCATATCCTAGTGTGTTGCATGCGAATCTTCTCAAAACCGAAACAACTAAACTGGTCACGGAGGCTTCACCACAGCGACTTGTCACAGAATCTTCTTTGCAGCCACCGAAGAAGACCATTTTCCCCCGAGATGACATCATGCAACATCCGGCTTTATCGTCGGACAGTTATCGGGACACAAGTGGCTCGACATTGGGCGCCGCTGATACCAAGGGTCACGAACATAATCAGGAAACCGCAAAGTTACCGGAAGATGTTCGAGTGACAACTGCAGACATTGAACAAGCAGCTCATCTTAGTGCTCAGTTTCAACACGTCGCCTACATCCAGCGTTTTTTCGGTCCTCTTCTCGAGTCGGTCGGTATAAGTGCCAAGGTGAGAAATACATGATTAAATTTAGGTCAAGTCGGTTATTGCTTTATGCACCAAAAATGGTGGATCTTTAGCCTTTTACACCATTTCTGTGGATTAAATAATGCAATCTATGGGCAATGTCAACAAAGAAAAAGCGTGTGAAAATGGATTGATGCTCAACATTCAAGCTTTTTCTTGGTTCTGAGGGGACTTTCTTGCGAGATATAACAAAACAGAATTAAGGTATGTCGAAGTGCGGGTAAACAAAAGTTTGAACTTTTAACGTGTGGAGGATGTAGATACAACCTTTGTTAGTTCATTGTCTTGGGGATGATGGGAATCAGAGAGGATTTTTCAAGTAAAACCATCACGAGGACAGAAATGTTTTTCTTTATGGTGGTGTCAACAAGTGTAGTTCTGGATATGCTATTACATTCAGAGATGTGTTTTATTTATCTTATGACCAGTTGAAAGTCATTTTCAGCAAACGAAGAAAAGTTACTGGGTATCATTATAGCCGCTGCGTAATAACACAAGCGGGTACAAATTTTTGAAATGCATTTGGGAGGTACGGAGAGTATACGTAGTCTGAGAGAGAAAAAGGACAGCTTTCTGACCTTGCAAAACACCTCATTGACGTGCATAGAACACAAAAGATTGTGAACAAGCAAAACATCAAGGTGTTTGACTGCAAGAATATATTCGTTGTGTACAAAATCAGAAGGCGTTTGTCAATACTATTTTGATTTGATCCCCCGGACGGCAAATGAAATGATATTTAAATGCATTCAAATCTAGAGAACGGAAAGAGGCCCAATTTACAATATCGTCTAATCTGCTTGGGATTATGGAAGTGGCCTCTGGTCTAGAATGGTCATATCCAATAACGACGTCGTCTGCATATTTACATGAAGTAAATGAAAATGGAACAGGTGATTGTTTTTTGTACGAGGAAAAGAGTACGGTGAAAAGATGGCGCCCTGTAAGACACCATCACTGATAGGAAGTGTAAAGAGTGTCATTCCAGTGAAGGACGTAAAGTGAGTCCGGTCGGTGAAGTAGTCACGAATCTGTGTGTATAAGCTATGACCAACTCCTGATTCGGATAAATAGATTGAGCAACACTGACCTATCGAGACTGCCGAAAGCATCTTTATAGTCCAGGAATAGCTGCTTAGCCACTTACATTTCTTATCTAAAGCGGCCGCAACAAAGTTTACTAAGTGGGCCATGGCATCAAGGGTCGAAATCTTCTCTGGTAGTCTCACTGACAACGCGTGGCAGCAAAATTCCTTCCGTCGTCCTGAGCATCACAAATGTACGGTCTGTCCGAAAAAAATCGGGATCAACTCAGTCCGGTCGGAATCCTGACATACGGCCGAATTCCATTTTTTGCTACTGATACCACTCTTTTTCGCTAAACAATAGTGTCTGTCGTAATTTTTTGGTCACTGAGCGTAGTATCAGCTGTGTAAACTGGGATTCAACCGTAAGTCAGGATTTCAACCGCATTGAGGTGATCCCGAATTTTTCGGACAGACTGTACATGTAATGTTGCGGTGTGTACTGTACCAGGCTCCGTTTTTAGAACAGGCGTTATCTTTACAGGTCTCCATATGTTGGGAATCCTGCCGCTTTTCAGACAACAATTTAGAATATCCGCCAAGGGACTCGACGAGGTATCGGCGCACACTTTCAGGACAACAGAGGATAAACCATCGGCGCCCGAGGCTTTGTTGGTCTTCAGTGCACTCAACTGCTTTCACACAGCCGTGGAATCGATCTGAGGATGTTCAGTAGTGCTGCTATAGACAGCCAAACGGATATTCTGAGGCAGCGAACCAAAACCCTTATTGAATTCTACGACGTCAACGGAACGGTTCCCGATCCTTGAATGATTGCTAAAAATCCTTCTTATTGCACTCCACATGTCCCGATAACTGGAGTTTCCCAGGATAGTATCTGCCAGTAGCCTATTTAGGCGTTCGATATCCAATTTTACCAGATTAGTAGTCCGCTCTACTTCAGACTTTCGCCCGGTTTTGTTCCTACATAGCTGTCTCAGTAAAGGAGAGGAAAGTCTGTCGGTCTGCACGTAGGTGGTCTCAAATGGACGGCGACTAAAAAAAACATAGACAATAAGATTCTCACAAAAAATTGAGGGATTTTGATTGTAAAACACGGTGAAATCAGTAGAATTCACAATACTTCGTAAATTTGCTAGGTTTTTAGAAGAACGGTTTCTCTGTTTGACAGTTCTGCCTGTTCGTCTCAATAATGCGTATCGATTTTTCTTGTTATAGGCGGTGGCACAAAACTTTTAGGATGCAGCGGCGCACGTTGTTGGGTCATAAATAACCCTACTTTTAGGCAACCGTCATTTCTGGTGGCGAAATGTACTAAATCTCTCAAAACGAGTGTCAAGGGGAAATTTGTGTCAAAACTGTTGAAATCGCCACCAAATATACACATAGTCATCTTAATCTGAGGTATCTGAAGTCGATGGGGAATCATAAATTGCTCTGACCTTATTTGTTTTTGTATCTGGAACTAGGTAAGTGTTACCAAGGTGTATTGATAGAAACCCGCTCATAAAATGTGGCCCATAGTTGATAACGTGACGAATCGTCTCCAGTCAAGTGTTCATAAACATCACCATCATCATCAACGTACAGCGTTAAACAGTAGGGCAAGCCCCAATGACCACTACCTTTCTCACCATGTTGCATGTTGAATTAGAAAGAATGAATATACAAGATGGACAGGGACTCGACCTACATGGGTGGGAAAAGGAAAGAGAGCCCTAGTAGCCAACACACGGAATACACAGTCTAACTGAACAAACGCACAATAATCAATCATTCTGATTCGACAGAAAGTGACAACACGATCGCCACTGTTCACGGTTCGCCGTCATATCCTTCAGTATTCGTATGCCAAACTGGTTGTCTCACTCCGTCTTGTTTTCACCACCACCGGGATTTTGATGCCTCGTGGGACGATCGGCTCGTAACGCATGAAGACTATCTGTGTCTATAACTTCATCCACTACATCTTTGTGCAGCCAAGATTCCTGCAACATGATAACTTTAGCATTTTTGTGCTCTCCGTTATGATTTCTGCGAGATCATCTATTTTCCCAACAAAGAACCTACATTGTGCATAATATCACAGGAATCTAAGATTTTCCAGAGGGATATCGCCCAAGACCCACGTGCCACTCAGCATGATGCTTTTTCATGGTCTTATTCCGCATTTTCATGATCCGATTGAACTCATACCGTACCTTGTTTCCGAAATCTCTGATAACAGCGTTTTGCGCGAAAAGGAGAGAGGAGACTTAAAAAAGAAGCCCTTGAGGAACGGCATATAATGATGTTTCACTGAATAGCACAGCCAGCTTGCAGGTCCCACAACTATTATATAATCATGTTTTTCCAACTTCTCTATTTCTCTGTCCGCTTGCACAGGGTATACGTCGTACTGCTTTAATGAAAAAGTTTGGCGGATTTTTCTCGGCAGATGGTTTACTCGAGATATTCCAGGTCGAGATCGTTTCCTCCACTCGAAACCCGATGGTTTGTCGCCCTCAGACTCCACTCAATCCGTCTGGTACGACAGCATCCGTTGCTGGGTCTTCTGCACATCGTCGGGCGAAAATCCCGACACCCATAGGTCGACAATCCGCGTTCTTATGTCGTAATTTCGGTTCACGACTCACTTTGCGTGACGTTGTGGACCACAGCGACAAGAAGGACATGCTGCCTAATGTAAGTTTGACGAGATTCCCTTCGGGGTTCACTTATATTCTGTTTCACAATGAAACTGTGGGTTTTTTCAGAATGGGGCACTTCTCTTCTTTCTATTCCTGTCACGCCAGCTTTGCCACCATTTCGCGAATCTCCAGTTATTCCGTTCCGACCTTATAACTGATAAGATTTAAACCGATTTTTGTCTCCACTTGGGGCTTGTGCACTCGAGGGTTACGGGATATGCTCGCCAAAAAATGTTCTGCGTTCGCATGCGGTGAGGTTCTTGGCTCTTCATGAATCGTATTCTCCTAACCTTACTACCTGACTTACCGGAGCAGGTATAACCGATGTTTCCTAGACATTTTCGACGTTGTATTATCACGCTTTAGTTCCTTACTTCGGTGAGGTTATTTGTTGAGACGTTTATCAGGATAGGATTGTTTGCGAAGACAGTGCTGAACAGTCGTCATAAATTCATCTATCATATGCTACTCTATCACTGTCATGCTCCTACAGTTGCACCATCTGTACACCATACAGCCACGGGTTGCTTATACCATTCCATACGCCGTTGTCCTTCTGTCGGTTTTGCTGCAGGTTTACATGTTAATCCCACCAATCTATCTCCACGTAGTTATGTACCTACAGCATCCTTTCTCCTACTGCTCAGTCTTGAGACGGGGGAAGTAGAGGCATTCATTTTACATTGAAATTGTAATTTTTTCATCTACCGGATAAAATCGTAGTGCTGGGCACCTTGAGCAATGGATACAGTGCTTTTTTCTACCTGATTGACTCATCTCCGGCATCAACTAACTGTTTTGCGAACTTTGGTTTACCCGAGAATACTTTTACCATCGATATCCTTATGCCTGATTTCTACGCGCCTGGTAATTTGTTATCCTGTTTACATCACAGACTCCGGGTATGGACAGATTTGACCTTGTCTCTACCACAACCAAAGTTCACGTGATGCTAAGTGTGGACTTTCTTCGTCAGCATGTCAACTTGCCTCTGCTTCGCCTGGTTCACCAGTTTATCACCATGGTCTACTGCGCTCGAGACACTCGCAACGCACTAGGCCCGCAGCCTACCGGTATCCCTGCACCCGCCGACTTGGTAATGCCGACAGCACAAAACAAACCAAATTCTAAAGGTATGCTCTCTATCATCTGAGTCATACAAATCACACCTAATGGATTGAACGTTCGTGTATAGCTGCAGAAGGCGACTGCGTTTCTTCAACTGAACGAAATTTTTATCATAACCATACGTTTGACGACCTAAGCACTTAGCTATTACATCTGAGAGATGAGTCTCAGTTTTCAGCATCTAAGGCCAACTTTGGTGGTGCAGAATACTTCGTTATCACTCGGATTCTTATCGCATTTGACCGGTTGGGACCCTATATGATTCTTCACTCTATGTCTCAAGGTAATTCTGGCTGGTTATCTTTTTCATCGCAGTCGGACCGTGTGTTTGCACGATTTAGCCCTTCCACTATGCTCATATATGAACAAGGAAAAAAGGACCTGTGAAAGCGACCTCAGTTAAGTATCGTCATGTATGACCTGTTCTGAAATGAAAATCGCGCTGCTTGTAATGGTCTTAGTAAAACCACTGTAACATCGGAATAGCACCCCCAATCAATGATTTCTTTTCTCTCGTCTTCGCTGAAACTTAGTCAGGTCCCATTTAAATCCTACGGTTATTACCGTAACAGTTTCCACAATAGTTGTTCCTTATTGCTTCCCTGTCGCCGAAATTTTTGGCGAGAACCAGTTGGATGAAATTGGCTTCTGGTTGACAGCCAGTTCGATTATTCCTCTTGGGGTTTTTCAGAGGTTTGATAATAATGGCTTTTTTTAACGAAGCGCATCTTATTTCATATTCCTTTTTCCAATTGTGATTCCCATCCCAATGACTTCGCATTTTCGTTGCGGAATTATAATGATAATATCGATGAACTTACTGATATCTTCACTTTTACCATTACCGTATCTTGGAATTTGGACGTGGTCCGGGTCAGGCTACCAAAGGGAAAGGTTCAACAGTGACGGTGATACTCGAATGCAGGACCGTTCGGGGGGTGGGGGGGTGTTATAATGCACTGTGATAACTGTCTGACTACTACTGTACGTCGGTGAACTTCACTCAGTTTCCATTTAGAACACATGACGGTTCTTTTTTTGTTGTTGCGAACTATTCACTAAACATATTTTCATTCGTTTCTTTTTTTAACTTACTCCCAGATTCGTCCGATCATACAGAGGATACGCTGCCTTCTCGATCGTTCGGTTTTGTTCGTTTTGGTGATGGTTCATCGGGTAGTGCGGAACAGTCGGAGGATGCTCCAGGTGGGACTCGGGTCTATTCAACTGGTGTGTTTCACTGTAGCTAGTCCATATCGTTTATTCTCTCCTCCCCCCCCCCCCCCCCCCCGTCAATCCGATTATTTTAGTCGGTATTTCCAATTAAACTTCGCCATCGTTTCTAAGTTATGAGCTCGAGAAATCTCCATGCGTTGGTTTACTTTATTGGAGATACTTCGAATCGAAGTTGTTATTAGTCTGCAGAGATTGCATTTCGCTGATGGTACAATTTTATTGTTCAACAACACAGCGTAGTCGAAATCGTTGATAGGTTGTCGACGTTTTGGCCACCACGCGTAATGTTTTTTCAAGACTGGTTTTGAAATCGAAACCAGTCTTGAAAAAAAGTTACGCGTGGTGGCCAAAACGTCGACAACCTATCAACGATTTCGACTTCGCTGTGTTGTTGAACAATAAAATTGTACCATAACATTTCACATGGCGCATCGATTTTTCGATACACTCCGAACCGATCTCGGTTCTGGCACATTAATAGATTCGCTGATGTTCACCAGTACAGCCTGATGTTGTAAGTATTCGCCACACACCCGTACTACACTTAGCTGTTAATCGGCGGTACTCACTTCTTTTGCCCGACATCCGCGTACTGTTATTTTATCTGCCAGGCTGATTCACAGTGTTACAGGTGTTGCTTGTAAATCCCAAGGTTGTATTGTGCAATAAAGAAATTAGCACGTGTCATTGGGTTTACTTCCACATGTTCCTGATCACCAGGGCTGGCATTTAGACTGCAACCGATTCGTCGTCATTTTTTTTAACACATGTATAAGCAAAATATACAGTGGAAATGTTGGACATATTCTCGATAACTCGATGCACAATAAGGATAAAAACGTTCACATGAGGACCACTTTATGTATCATTATAATTATCAGTCTGAAAGCGAAAAGATAAAAGTTCATGTTCCCTCTTAGTTGGATGAGTCTGTTGTAGTTGCTCATTTCTGTCCTCAACAACTCGTACAACCCATTAAAATAAATGCTTTTTGTTTTCTGTTCTATCCTCTTTACCTTAATCATTTGTTCCATGTGAGCATTAGTTTGTTTATGTTTGTCTCATCATACAGATTTTGCGGAATATCAAGTCCCACTTGTCCCTAGGGATCGGCTTTCCGGGGATTTGACATCAAATTCCAGTGCGGGAAAAGACTCACATTTGGCGGAAGCATCATCCGGAATTCCAACAAACCCTTCATTACCTCAAGAAGAGCCCGTGACCCAGCGGGCCGGCGCAGAACCTTTGATCGCGGGAAATGTGCCATCATGCTGGCAGCGTTTGTTTAACTACGTGGAACTGTATACAACCGTCCCTAAAACCAGAATGGTGATACGAAAAGTAAGTTTATGTTTGTGCCTGGTTTACTGGCCTGTACAACCTGCTTGACTTATCCAAACTTCCAAATACAAGCGACATTTGGTCCATCTGCAATATGGAATCTCGTCTGAAGCAAGCAATCTACCAACACAGATTGGCTAGGACGTGTTCAGTTGATAGCCTGTTTTTAGATTGATTAATGCCATTAGGACAGTGTTGTGCTTTGAAGAATAGTGATCAAATTTAGAGCATTCATATGTGAAACTAATAACTGATTGGAGTAGTTCAGTTTGCGATTAAACGTTTTCATGCCGATTCGTGCTGTATTTAGCCAGTCTCCTCCCCCGGAGGAATGAACAACGGAATGGCTACCATTGCCGAGGAAAATCAAAACCTGTTGGTCCCACATGAGACGCATCCCGCTGCCCCATTGCGAATTAAAGTCCCATCGGAATCGCATCAGTTTGATTACGGAATACCACAGGGCGCGAATGTGATCAAGGTATGTGTTTGTGTTCTTTGTGTGGATTCATCACCACCTAATGGTTAAGGTCACGTGTGACGCATAATTGTGTATGTCGGGTTCGAACCCTCGATGGGACTCGATAGACATTTAATGCTGATGACTTCTTACGGGGAGGAAACAACCAAACATTACTTCCATGGATTTTTTGCGGTGATGCGTCAATGCCCCATGATGAATCACTCTGTGACACCTATCGTTCTGTTCTGAGTAGGATAGTGAAAAATAGCACCTTTGCATTTCTGTTAATTCTGTAACAGATAAGATTTGGTCGGTGGTGTCACGTGAGGATTGCGTGAAATATGTGAGAATGACCAGAGGCTCCTCGTCCTTGATTGTCCGTATGCTTATTGTTGACACCTACGAAGATGGTAACGTCTGATTACTGTTACTATGATAAAGTACAGGATAACTGAATTTCGGTCCACGGCACTAGCGCATTTCACTGTGTGTGTATGCATGTGCTTAACAATCATAGTTCGAAAAAATCCCCAGAAAAACTTGAAGTGTGTTTCAAGTTTTTGTTCAGATCGCTGGCGCTACCTCAGTGGAAGCAAATAGTTGTTTATCTAAAGGCCACAGTGCAAATGAAAAAATCCACTTACGCAAGATTTACGTCGATTGGACAATTCATAACGAGCGGCAACCACGACAGAACGAAAACGAGAACGGTACGGCTCACGTCCATGTTACCAGCGCCTAACGAAGCAGACAGAGAGGGTGGCAGAATTGTCAGACACTTAGTGGGGTGGATGCAGCGCTCTTCCGTGTGGGTTGCACGTGTACGATCTGCAAAGACAGAAAGAAAGAGAACCCGATTAGCCGGAGCTCCGTAAGTGTATGCGCAAGCATCAACACTTACATCAAAGAAGATGAGAATTTCGGTCCATGTCAGAGTGCCACAGCCATACTTGAAGGTAATCTTAATGCGCAAACTGGATAGTTAAGAGTAGCAAGAGTCTGTTTAGTTGTCTGTTGTGACCTTCCCACTCTTCACTCTGAAGACCGCGGGTAGTTCCTTTTCTACAAACTCATTGCATCGCTGAGTCTTTTGGTTGTCACTTCCTTGTCCCGATCGTTATACGTATCTTCTCTTGCTTCTGGTACTATGTGCAAGATTAGTTAGACGTTTTTTTAACTCCTATCCACCTTTCACTGCTGTGATTCGTGTTGCGCTTGATTAGTAAAGTCACGTGTGGGATGGAGCTTCATCTCATGTATATCTCCCTATGAGGTCCAACTTAGGATCATCTGCTACATCGATGATCCAGTTGTAACATTCAATCTACAGTCGCTTTTCCATCGCAAGGAGTTTGTTCCCGCTCTATCGCTATTATTTTTGGCCACATCACAATGTCACAGATGGTAGTGTTCTATACAAGACTGCCGATTGCACTGGAGCACTCGTGCTGACTCCGACCGTGCAACACTGTACTTAGCTGTCTGTTCATTTCGGTGAGCGTTCCCAATGCACGCTAAAATGACGGTTAGACTGCAATATACTGTCCAAAATAGCTTTTTGATTCATTTTCCAAAAGCGCTCACAGATGTTAGGATTAGCCCCGTTCGATAACAGCACTGGTGGCTTACCAAGAATGCTTTGCACTCCTTTGGTCTTATGGTTTGTAGTCTATCACGTTGTCGTGACACCCTGTACTTCTGCTGAATTTCTGCGCCTTCTCGATGCGCTCTAGTCAATCCGGACTGGAATAGAACATAATGAAGCGCCGTTCGTAACGAGACGTGCACCTAACGCAAGTGTTCGCAGAGATCGCGAAATATGTTCACAGCGTGCATCAGAGATGAAGCGTGTTGTCATCACGGGAAATCCACGTACGCCCTTCTACCCTCATTCGAGTTATCGGTGGCAAGTCAATTGGTGTGTGAAGGTGGCGGTTCTCCAACTCGTGATCGGTAGCGACGTCCCGTACGCTCGGCGGAGCACTTAAAAGCACAGTTTAGCTATATTCCAATATCAACGTGACCCATGTCTATTCCGGCACTCTTCTCATCTGTTCCGACTGATCCACCTGCTGAGGCGGAGATCCACAAAAAAAAATCCGAGCCTTAGGACGTCACAGATTGCCGAGCTGCGATGGTCTTATCCCACACCTGTCTAATGATGGGTGAGCACCGCTTGTTATGAAACAATGTTTTGTTGTCCCAGATTTGGACTCCAGAGCAGGTCTCCTCTTCCTGTAGAGGGAGGTGATCATCGTGTTCCTAGACACTCTCTCGGATTTCGGCTTTGTGGATATGACCTCAGTATGAAAGCGTTTGTTGAAAAATGGGTTACCTGACAAGTACGTGTCAGTCCTGATAGAGTTGTACCATCACACTTCAAATTGGATTAAGACCCACGGTTAACTTTGGCCAATCTTTGTCTTCTCCAGTGGAGTACTTTGAGATTGGCTTATATCCCCGTTTCCTTTCAATTTTACCATGGAGGATGTTGTGCTGAATGCCTTCTCAGGTCTTTTAACCGGCGAAGTCGAACACCTGCTAGGAAACAGAGATTTCAGCTTGGAATATACCGATGATATCACTTTGCTGAGTGGCACTGCACAGGCGATGCAACACATTTTGGTCCGGCGGTAGATCGAAGTGTCCAGATATCCTATGCACTTTGAGCGCTCCATGTTCAAAATGCTTTCACAAGGCTGTCAGGAGCCTGTGTCTGGGCTCACCTTTTGTGATGATCAGCTAGAAGCAGTTGATGGATTTGGGTAACTCAGGAGCTTGGTTACAGCTGGAGGTGTTGTTAGAGTAGAGATCATATCACAAATGGTGAGTGCCAGAACAGCTTTCGTCAATCTGCGACACCTGTGGTACCGCCATTACATCCGACTTTCCCTTGAAGTACGGGTGCACAACATCGCGGTTCATAGTGTTCTACTCCACGGTTACGAGACCCGTTCACTCCACACTGAGGATGCTCGTCGGCATTCCGTGTTTGCTCATCGATGCGTCTGAAGCACTTTTTAATTACGTGCTAGCTCATGAGTTCAGTGGAAGAGGTATATGCCCCATAATCTCGAATACCCAGTGCACTGTTACGGGTAACCGACAAACTGACCCTAAGACTTGGTTACAGACGGTGAGGAATATGGCTGAGTCAAAGCCAGTGACGTGAATATTTTGGAAACACCACATGGCGCATTGTCTTTTCGAAAAAACTGGGAACCCCGTTCGGTCCTGGCATGCTGTGCGAAGTGTTTTGGAAACTCTCAGGTCCCATAAATATTGAGCGAAAATTCCAAAAAACGCGTGCGGTGAAGCAGTCAGCCAGTTTATTAAGACCGAAAGAAATTCGGAGTGTACGGAAAAAACGGCGCTCCATGTAGTGTGTTAAACAATAAAATATGGTGTCAATAACACGGCGCCGTCGGTGGAAAAATTATAATTAGTTGACTGGTTACCGTGGCTAACCCTTTTCAAGGTACTTTTTTAACCAAATGACAGCGTCATCAGTTACAGGAGAGATGTCAGATAGCATGAGTGTGCATGCGTGCGTGCGGAGGACAGATCGGACCAATGATACAGGCTACCAGCGGAAAAGACAATCTGGCTCCCATGACCATTCAGTTCGTATCAGGCACGTCGGAAGCAATCCGTACATTCTCAAAAATTGACCACATTGACTCGCCGCCTCACGAAGGCCAGTTAAACGGCATGATCAAAGCAGCTGCGTGCAAAACATCGGTTGTAAGGAATGCCATGCTGAATATATTGGATAAACTTATGGGCAGCTTAAGATCAGAAGAACGGAACACAAGGGAAAAGAAAGACTCAAGCCTTCGGACAGGCTGACACTATCGCAACTAGAGCTGGATTTAGCAATCGATTTCACGCCATAGCCATTCCATGAATGGGGCTCGTCTCTATTTTTTGATCCTCACAGTGGACGGTACTGGTTTCTTGTTCCAGATTCAACTAGGCCTTGGTCAGTTTTCACATGATGACGTAACCCTGACTGAGACGTGGGTTTCACCACCGAACCTGTGCACGCGGCACGCAAGCTAAGTCAGCGTATGTGCGTCTTTATGTTGAGGTGAGAGATCTGTGATTTTCGGTCTTCGTCGCTCGCTGACCCTGCGGATAACGGCAGGGCTGATAGCCTTCAACTCGGATTGAACACATGCACATGTACACCGAAACTCTGAGAGTTAGCAACTACCATCCAAGCATCAGCCGAAGTGATAATGCAGAACCCCGGAACTTGAATCGCTCTGGCACCACTCAGGTTCAAACAACCCAAGGGTCACATTGCCGGTTAATCCCATGACCAATAACTCCGCCAATAAGAGCAGGTGACTGAAAACCAATCATTCTAATTGACGAATGGTTCAACGCACACTTGCGGTCGGTTAGCCGTTGATCTGCCGGTGATTGGATTGTAAAGTTGCATCAAGAAAGGTTACTTGCCGTAACCGAATCGTTGGCTAATTATAGTGCACGAAATGCTATTCAACCCACTCTGTTTTTCTGCGATTACTTTTGATCCAAACCACCTAGGGTGACCAAATTTGACACGCTGATGTGTCAACCCACCGTTCTGTTAAATATGCCCACGGATTTTGCACTTCATCTAGATAAATTGATTGATCCCGGATAATGTATCTCAGAGGGTACGAATTGTCACTAAACTCACCAATGGACGATTTGCGCAAACAATCAACTGGTGTACGGACAAATCGAAAGTGACAATCGTGAAGTGCTCGATAATTATTGTTGAACTATTATATCAAATATACAAATGGATTATGGGCGTGAAACAGATGAATCGACTTATTCCGGAAAATGTGATTCAGAGGGTGCAAAATCCTATAAAGCCCACCCCTGGACGAATCACAAAAACACTGAAGTGGTTTAAAAAGCAGTGACCTTGGTCGTTAGCGACTCATCTTCGATACTCAGTGATGTGGTATTGATCAGTATTCACATCACACGTGATTCGTGAACGAAGTTTACCCAAGTTATACATTCTAATTCGAAGTAGAGACCCCTCCAGACAGGGATGGCGTGAGCTCCTAGGCCCTACCAGCTGGAACATGGGAAGACTCGTGTACGAAGACTCAGGAATAAACATAAGCCAGATTCCCAAGAAAAGTGCCTGCCTGACAATAGTTATTCGTAACATTTTAAAGGGTTCAGATCACTGTGTCGTTAGGAGAAAACGGGGAATTCGAAGAAAAATCTCTGATCAGGCCAGGAGAAGACTCTCTTACTCGGTTCTTTGAATCAACTTATGAGTGCATTGAAGCTTCAGAGGTCCTTGCACCTGAATGTCGACATTCGGCGTGCACAGCAACTCCTAGAGTCCGTATCAAATCTACGGTACAGAAAGACGAGATCGTTATTTTGTGTGACTGATCGTCATTTTCAAAATCTAGAAAAAAGGGCCAGAAGTCACATCACCCGGATACTAAATGGAATAATTTGATATTTAGCGATGAGAAAGAAAATTTAGACCATCCTGCTGGAATCATGCACTTCTGGTACGACTTAGGGAGAAGGAAGCTGGATCTCAGTCGTTGAGCCTTTTCTGATGGCTGTTTGATGATCTGCAGCGCGGTTTTTCAAGACGTAAAATCTCACCTAGACTTTTCAGATGGGGAAGCAAACGGCTGACTCCTAAGTCTAAACATCGAATGAATTTTTGCTCCCGACGATTCCGAAAAATCGACTGAGTACAATGATATCCTAATACGACAACGCGGCCACAAATTCGGTCAACCCCATCAGAATCTGTATATTGTATTGGAACATCAAGTCTGTGGTCTTGCGCGCTCGCAGTTCAGAGTTGAGCACGACTGAGATTTCTGGGGTCTGTTAGCGAGGCGAGTCTGTGTGAATGGAAGAGTCTTCGGAGCTTTGCAAGAGTTGACGTCCGCCATCCTCGATTAATGGGATATCACAGAACTTGTGACAATCCGCAGTACAATAGGAAGCATACCTGTGCGTTGTGTTTCAGTTATTGCCAATAAGAGTCAGTATGCTTCGTAACCATCTGGTTGTTTTACCAATCGCCTAGGGGTGTGTTTAATAGAACTTCGCACCCTCTGAATCACAATTTCCGGGATAAGTGGATTTATCTGTTTCACGCTTAAAATCCATTTATGCATATGATACAGTAATGGTTTGCACATCGGCATGCCAGATTAGGTCACCCTAGGTGATTTGGTTAAAAAGTGTTCGCAGAAAAACAGACTGGGCCTTTCGTGCACCATATAATATTTCCACCGACCACGCCGTATTGTTGATAGTACATTTTCTCGTTTAACCGGAATGAACAGCATATTTTATTCTCTCTGTCCTCTTCGTTGTCGATTTCTGTTTTATGTTGTTGGTTATATGCCTGACTCCAAACTCGGCTTAATGATAATATAATAATATACTTGGAGTGGAGAACTACTTACTTACTTTTACTTTTACTCGACTATCTCCTGCGAGAGGATAAGTCGGCTCCATGGATATCACGAACCATTGCTGACCACGCGCGGCGGTCGAAGGCGAGCTCCGTACAGATCTTGATCCAGTCCTTTTTCCATCGCCGGGCTCCATAGACCAACCGAAGGCCTAGAAGCTCTACGTCTTTCTCTATTGCGCCGGTCCACGTTTTGAGCTGCCCACCAAAGCGACATTGCCAACCGGGGCAGGGAGTGGGGCAGAGTGTTTGCTTGGTTATCTCTGACTCGGGTCGCTGAAGGGTATGGCCGAACCACTGCAGTCGTTGACGTTGGAGGAGAACGGAGAGTGCAGCGATATCAGAGCATCGTCTCCTTACCTCTTCATTAGACACCCTGTCACGCCACTTGACTTTGAGAATTTGCCGCAGGCACCAGTGGGCGAAAACCTCCAGCCTTCTGGTATCCTCAGCTCGTAGTGGCAAGGTTTCGCAGCCATAGATGAGTACGGGCCGGATGGCAGCACGGTAAACACGAGTTTTGGTTCTTAAGCTGATTTCACTGCGAGTCCACAGCGTTCGTCTTAGCTGAATGAAGGCTCTCCTGGCGCTGTCGATCAGTAATACCACTTCATCTTTTGCCTGGCCGTTCGGAAGCAGAGTTGAGCCTAGGTATTTGAATGAAGGGACGTATTCGACTGATTGGTCATTCATCGACAGTTGTTGAATTGTCGGGCCCAGATGGGTTGTGAAAGCCTTTGTTTTGGTCGAGTTTACTTCAAGTCCGATGAACCTCGCGAAGGAATTGATTCGGTCGAGGATTGGTTGTAGCGTAGCGGAGGAGTCTCCTTGCACGACAGTATCATCCGCGAACTCCAGGTTCGAGATGTATATTTCCTGGCTATGCTGAACGCCAGGGTAGTTGTGTAATGCCTGTCGCATTGTCCAATCGATGGCGTAGTTGAACAGCACCGGTGAGAGTGGACAGCCCTGCCTAACTCCGGTAGTGAGTGTGAACTCGCGGGACTCTTCACCGTACATACGAACCCTAGCACCGGTTATCGAGTAGTATCCCCTTAACAGCCTTAAAAGCTTATCGGGCATTCCATCTGATTGGATTATGGTCCAAAGAGACTCGCGGTTCACCGAATCAAAAGCTGCCCGGAAGTCGATGAAACAAGCTACCGTCGGCTGCTGGAACTTATAGCGGTGCTCCAGTATTCGGCGCAGTGTGAAGATTTGATCCACACAGCCTCTGCCACGGCGGAAACCCCCTTGGTTCGGGCGAGTGCGCTGGTCTCTTGCCTCGGAAAAACTGGTTAGTAACAACGAACCAAAGATCTTTGCAGCCACATCGATCAGGCTGATCCCTCGGTAGTTCTCGCATGCCGATTTATCACCTTTCTTCGGAATGGGCAGCAGTATGGACATTCCCCAGTCCGGTGGAAATGCTTCCGCTCTCCAAATGGAACCAAAAAGTGTACACAACCTGTCAATCAATGACGATGAACATGCTTTATACACTTCTGGAGGGATGCCATCTTCCCCAGCAGCCTTTCTGTCTTTCAGTTTGTTTATCATCTCCGTGATTTCCGCGGTGTTTGGCGGGTCACAGTTGCTTTCGTACTGGGCTGGAGGGGTTGATATTGCTTGGTCCGTCCGGTGGTCCGTAGGCCGGTTGAGCAGCTGACTAAAGTATTCCACCCATGGGTTCATTTTCTTGCTCTGTTCAGGTATTAAGTTTCCTGCTGTATCACGAAGAAGGGAATCTTGCTTACAAAACCTATTAGAGGCGCTGCGAATAAGGCGGAACAGTTTACCGAAGTCACCAATTCCGGACGCGGTCTCCATTTTTTCGGCTATTTCTATCCAGTATCTTATGCGATCAGCCTTGGCTGAGCGTGTGGCCTCTCGTTGCAGTCTGCGGCGTTCGTTACTACCTGCCAGTCGCGCTTCGTGTGCTCTGGTTGACAGCTGGAGCGTGCTCTCCGAGATCCAATCCTTTGTCCGCCTTTTCGTTCTCCCGAGTACTGTCCAAGAAGCTTCCTTGATTGTCGTCATCATTCGAGTCCACTGCCCTCCCACAGAAACTTCATGTGCCCGTGCATTGGTTGCGCTGGTTAGTCGGGTTGTGATTGCTTGTGACAACGCTTCTCGCTTCTCTGGATTTCCTAGGGCAGCAACGTTTATCCGAGAGGGTGCAAACACTTTAGCACATGTGGACAGATGAACTTTGAAGCATGAGCGTAGGAGGACATGGTCGGTGCCGTTTGTGTTGCCCGTTTTTGCACCTCGGTACGCTCGGAAATCCTCCACAGACGAGGCCCAACGGGCTCTCACCAGGATGTGGTCGAGTTGGTATGCAGTGTGACCATCATTGGAGTACCATGTGAGTAGATGCTTCTTGGGTGTTGAAATCGAGTGCTGCAGACAACCATTCTGTTGATGTCGGCTAAACCAATCAGTCGGCCACCGTTCTCGCAGCGTTGACCAAGGCCGAATCTCCCGAGAATATGGCGAGTAGATTCGTCGGCCGTACCTGTGCGAGCGTTCCAATCTCCTGCGATGAAAAGTACATCGCGCCTCGAAACCCGGTTGATTACCTCCTGCAAATTAGTGTAAAATTCGTCTTTGTTTTCGTCATCAGCTGAATTGGTTGGAGCATAGATCGCGATCACCGTCAAGTCGTGCGGGGAGCCTTTAAAACGTGCCAAGGCGAGTCTGGATGAGACGGGTTCCCAAGAAATCATTGCATCATTAGCTGCTTTGTTCAGAGCAAACGCGACACCGTAGAGACCGGAGTTGTCTTTCGGGCCACTGTGATAGAGCCAGTAGGATTTATCCACACCCGGGACCTTTATTTGTCGGCTACCTGAGTTGGGCAGGCGGACTTCCGAGAGGCAAGCAATATCTACGTCATAGTCGTGTAGAGTTCGCATTGTGATGCACTGACTGCCGACGTCAAGAAACGTCCTGACATTCCAACAGGCTATGTGTGTTCTTTTCCTGCAGCGAATAATCCCAGCTTGTTGTCTTATCACCTCGACCGCCGGGACACGAAGTGGAGAACTACATAAGGTGGCAATAAGTTGAGCTGTTACGAATCACGCCGCGGTGGATTACTGCTCGCGTCTGGTGAGAATATCGAGTGACCAATGACGAAAATCGTCACTGTTTATTAGGTACGGTTTTTTCGCGCTTTGACCGAAATAATCGCTTTGTCACCGCCTCGGATCACTCGATCATGCTTTTGGAATGTCTGCCCACCTCTCTTCCTTTCCGTGCTCTATTCGTGCATGTTGCTCAAGGTTGGGAGAAGCAACAAGGCACTAGGGGCATAATTTGGCGCGGGACTAAGCAGAATTTAGCATCAGCACTGACTTCGGTTGGTATCTCCGGCCCTCCTGGTTGGTACTGAAGAGATTAGGCAGGTTGAGCAGCACAGCTTAGAAAAGAAGCCAGTAGCACGAAAGCTGCACGGGCCATCTGTTGTCCATGTGTTTCCCATAAACACAAAACCAAACAGCATCAGAAAGTGTGCGGTGAAAAACAATTCAGGGAATGCATTCGTTCTTCTTTTTACTAACCGTTCTCCTCCAAGCGGTTGTATTTTGTCCCTTTCACACGTTTACATACTACTTACTATAAATATGAGAGCCAGCATATGCAGCCTCGTTGTTCGTTGGGTTAGCAGTGACCCAGACACGAATAACTAACAGAAATCACAGTTGTGATTCATTTGTGGGCTCTTCAATAAAGGGTATCCACTCAAACCCTCAGACGATTCAGATTAGATCCTAGTGAAGACATGACATCGAAGTGTACAAGTATGAAGACGAGTGGGCGGAGGAGTACCGGGTTTGCATACCTGATGAGCGGCAACAACCGCGAAACCGATCGAGTACTTCCAGAGCAATTTCATCCATGCGTTTACACACTAATTACTGTATATACATATATAAACAGTAACAGAGAACGAATGGACTTTCCTCCCTCTTTTTTCAAAAGGCGGAATAAGAAACTGGTTTTGACGTGACCATACTCGTTGCAGCACGTTATCTCACTCTAGGGTTTATGCTTTCTACTGTGATGCTCGATGAAAAATCGCAAGGTCCGGTTGCAGTTCACGGTGCACAGCAACGTAGTGATCTATCCACGGGCGAACTGACTCAGAATGTGCACTCTGCGACTGTGGCTACCGATGATTAAATTCCATTCAGAACTGGAGATGTCATTGCACTCGTCTCGACATCGACCACGCTCCGATGCTGAGGCACATTGCGTCTCGCGTTGTACTTATCTGGCCGGTGACGTAACTCGCAGATCCTACCAGTTATTCACCATTTGATCGGTGTGGATAGTTGGTTAGTTAGGACTCATCAGCAGTGCACATCCTCCGAACTGGGGATGAACGATTTTAAGTCAAACACCTAACCACCAGGTTATCCGGGCTGACTTTCACTGGTTTGTTTGACTTCCGCACTACATAATATATCCTTGCATAGCTTTCATGGTTTTCGATGGTAAGTTAAGCTATGTCACTGCATGACAAATAATTTGTAATTCACCGTTTGTCTTACTCAGATGTTTATTGTCACTGAAAATCGGTTTCCAAATTGGTTGAATGGCTTGCATTGTTGATTTGCGTCGGGATGACATCAGTACCTTTTTTCGTCTATAGTTCTGTCCGCGACTTTACTTGACTCTTTGATGAGCAACGTTTCTCCATCAGCCGCTGTACAATTATAATAATGGATGATCGACAATAGAATATAAAAACGACTTAAATCCCCTTCATACCCACTCGCATTCAATTATCTGTTTGGATTCCTGCTAGCATGTTTTCAGTTATTTGTAACCCTTCCATTGTGAAGATAAATTTCCTGTTGCATTAATGTGCCCATGCTTTTCTATTTAAGTTTATTTTGATTCTTCTTTTGGGAATGTCGACAATTATCAATCTGATTCCTCTAATGGCAGCAAACCACAACATCGTTCGCTCGCAGACTGCTCCCCGCAGTGGCATATAGACCCTTGGGAGAAGATGTTGAGATGGGTGCCGGTTACAATCCTCTTCCCACATCCAATGTGCAACTTTTATTCTCAGCCCCGTCCGATTCACCGAATCGGGCAACGGCTCCGTCATCTGGCGCTAATTTAGGGCACTCAGTTGACCACGTGCCATCGTCACACCAACATCAGACCGGGGTTAGTCCGAGCACCTTCTCTCAAGATCCATCTGACCCAATCCCCATGCAACGTACTCCGTCCACAGTTGGTGCCCGTTTGTTTTCGGAACCACGTATGCCAGTGGGCGCTTTCGAACAGTTCACTTATCCATGGATTTGCAGCGAACGTCTCCCTTTGTGCATTTTTATCACTGCGAAAGTGCACCAGATGGCTGTCACGGCTGTTCTAAGCGAGCTGAATCTAAGCGCGGGTGTCCGGAATGTTCATGGATCTTTTGTCCATTCGACTCAAGTTCGTGGCCGTGGTAAGTGATTCTTTCAGAGCGAAATTCATAGTTCTGCTTTAATTCCTTTTTTTGCATTTCTAAATGTTTCCCATATTTCGAGTGGATTTCTTTCGCATGAGTGGTTTTTATGTTCCTTTGGACTATACAAATTCTCGGCATAGTGTCACAACAGTTTTTGACAGTACCTTATTTGAACAGCTTTGACAAAACGCTATTTCTTCCCTTTGCTGTTTATTTTGCTCTGTATAGATATCTGTTGTTCTATTTCCTTGCTCGTTCCCCATCATCCTTGCGATTATCGGTAACAGTGCCAGCCCTAGATCGTAGATTCCCAGCGACAGTTTCTCATTCGACCGTCTACCCATGAGATTAGTCGGGACGACTGAACTTAGTCAGTTGATCATTTGTGCCTCACATGTTGCGCGTCAGTTCATCTGCCGTTGTGGTGGGACTTTCCCATCGACGGGATAAAACGGCTACTGTCACCTCGGCTAGCAGAACATATCCCCGAATCGCTTGTCAAAATGAGGACGCAAGACCCATCTCATGGTCTTCTTGACGGATATTTAGTGATCCAAAGAGCCTACTTGCAACCGAACATAAAATGGACCCAATTTTGTCGTTTAGACAGTTTTCGCCTGAATATAATCCAAAGCTACCATCATTCAACGAATCAGTTTTTTATTTACTACATGCTTGCGCGTGATTGCGTTGAAAGGGATATATACCCCATAGTCACAAAGACCCATTGCGCTGTTACCGATAACCGGCAACCAGACTGTGAGACTTGGAGTGATGGAGAAGCACATAAGGTTCCAATAGGTCAGGTGTGATAACGATCCGGACGACAGTGGAATACTGTCTACCACCAAAGTAACCGATGATGGCGGGGATTCAAACTTCTGAAATGGTGAGCAAACACTTTAAACCACTCAACCGCCACCGGTCTGGTGCTTTATTTCCTGATTGCGTGCAATTTAACTAGCAACACAGTCTTGTATAAGTATCAGAGAGTGTTTGACTGATTCTGCTTCCCTAGCTCAGTGATTCAAAATTGTTGATATTTTGAATAAGTTTGTAATCGATGAAACTGATCGATGTTTGCTCTGATGTCCTTATCTTTCATAGGAAGCTTCACTGAGCGCTATTCGTCCCAGTGTTTATCGTTGCATTGCGATGATGGCCAGCTACAACTGACGGAACGCCTCCCACCAATTGTTCAGTAAGTTTCTTCCCTCATCCTTTTCACCATCGGTGCTCGTGTTTCACACGTACAAACTAGTTTCAAATCGGTTATACCCGTTATTTTGTCAAAATTGATGCATCCCGAGAATTGTTTATCCATCTGTTGGGTGTTTTATCCGAAGTTGTTTCTTTATTTTGCGGTCTTCCAGTCAGGTAGTTTGTGTCCGGTCTGGACCGTCCCGTGCCCTGCTCTCGTGCAGTCGTAGTCGACAGAACGAGCGAAATTCGTGCTTGATTAGTGTCGGCCGAGTGACGGTCACATTGCCACATCACCCGGTCCGTTTGCATGGAGTGGTGCAACGTCAGGCGAAACGTATTTCGTCTACTATGTTTGAATTGTTACGCGGTTCACCGGCTTTGCGTAGCAACTCCCATTCATTGTAAGTATCGCCTTTCGCTTAACTTGTTCTGCCAGTGTGAGACCACTAAAGTGTATGCTCTCAAAAATGCCTCCCTCTCTAGTGTTCATCTTTCAGTTCGTATTTTCACTCACTGTTTCCGCAGCTGACATTACTGTCTAACAATCTTCTAATGCTGAATACAATCCTTTCGAATTTGTTCTAGTGAGATTTTGCTGAACCGTTTTGTATTCCGGTTAATTTGAATTGGTTGGTTCCAGTAATTTGGGGCTTTAAGAGATTAGATTAGGTGAACATGTGTTATGAAAATGATCAACTGTTCGGTGATGAAGACGAAACGTTAGTGAAATTAGAGTGACATAATGTCACAATTATCACGACAGAATTAGTTCCGGCACGAATGTTCGACTACTTAATAATGGGCGGCCCCGATAAACTTGCGTTATTGCTCTTGGTGCCGATTCCGTCGGGGGCCGAGAATTCTGACATTCGTCTGGAATCTGTCGCATTTATGTGGAATCTCCTTTTTGGTACCACAGTTTGCGGTATCCAACATGTAACGTACTATCGCACTTATATGGACAACCCTTGGTGGATAACTGCCAGATATCAAATAAAACTGGAACAATGAAGTGCGAGGTCAATGGTAAGTGAATTGAATTGAATCGATTAACTGAATGAAATTACACAAAACGAAAGCACGGTGGTATTTTCCAAAGAAACTCTAATGTTGTAATATTACATGAGTTGTATCCGGGACGATTCCACCGCATCTTAATATACAGCCTACTGCAAAAACACTGCACGTTTTGCGACACGACCGAGGTCAGGTCAAGTGTATGTCGACAGCCGTCAGCGGCTGAAAGATCTCGTCATCAGCTGTTGCTTGTCAATGGTTTTGAAAACTGGTCCTATTCATTGCTCAGGTTGATGCACACTAATGATGATGTCACTTCGGCGAGCTGTCTGATTACATGCTTGCACATGAATGCAATGGATGGGGTATACGCCATAAGATCAAAGGCCCACTACACTGATAGGAATTACCAACAACCACACCCTGTAACTTCGAGCGGTGAGCCGCATAAGGTTCCAATAAGTGAAATGTGATAACAATCCGGACGACTGTAGGTTACTGTCTACCACTAACGTAAACGGCGGTGGTGGGATTCGAACCTCTGCTCCCCAAGATGGTAGGCAAACGCTCTAAACCGTTCGACCACCACCAGTAAAGGTTGAAAAAACATTTGCGACCTGAACGTCAAATTCAGCGCGCAGAACTTATAAAGATGCAGCATCGAATAAACCGAAACACCGCGTTTCGACCCCTCTAGGCAACTGCCATACATCGACTAAGACTCTTAGTGTGCCAGTAGAGAAAACCATTTGTCAGCGTATCCTTAGCGTAATGATATGATTGCACTTTTCTGACTTTGTTTCTCCCTGTTTTCGGTCATTATTGTTCTACATGAACTTATTTAAAGCGTCTGTTGTTCTGCAGTTAGCTCCAGACGTAAACAAAGACATTTTGCGATATTGACTTTTCTTTCCGGAAATATTTATGAGAAGGCGTGTTCCTGTGGAATTTAGCTCAAATGTGTTCCTTCGACTTGAGAATAATGTGTTCCTTTTCCCCTGCACATTTCGTTCCCCCCTAACCAGGAATTTTGCGGAAAACGCACCTACTGCATGTCGCGGGGCAACCACTCCGACCACATGCAGCACTACAACGACCACCACGAGCGATATGACCGGTCAGATCGGTCAGTCGAGGCCTCAGGCATCGAATGCTCCGGTTCGCCTGTCCACCTACTCGTCCTCCTCGTCACCACCACTGGTTTTCAGTCTGTTAGCCGTTGTGCAAGGACTGACTTTAAATGTGGCACTACATCCGACACTTACGGCTATTTACCACGTAAGTTTCTTCGTTGATTTTACGGTCTTTTAATATAGTTTTCGCTTTTTGCTGCTCGCCCCTGTGTTCTACGTCTAAATCTGATCTTTCTTCTATTTCCCAGATGGATCCAGTCTACTTCATCGGTCAACTCGGCCCACGTGGGCATGTGGATATTGATCTGACGGACCACTCACTCAGTTTCAGATCTTTGGTATGGGAGAAGTATTTCCACGTTTCCGCTCGCCTATCCTTCAGAACGATTCTGGTTGTCATTGATTCTTTCGGATGAAGTTCCCAGATACATTGATTCCTTCAATTACTGAACAGTTGCACTTCCTGACTAAATTACCTCAGTCTTTTGGTAGACCTTAGTGCCATCTTCGTTTTTCTTTTTCTTGAGTAGCCCAGGTAGTGTGATCAAGTCAAGTCGGTGGTAGCTTTATGCACCCGATTGGGCGGATTTTCATCATCATGCCAGAAGTTTGATATGCGTCACAGAAACCATAAACAGAGAGAGAGAGAGAGAGAGAGAGAGAGAGAGAGAGAGAGAGAGTTCCAGAACGCGGAAATAGGTCGAAATATGCATAGTACTCTTAGTAATAAATTAGAAAAAAATATGCAAAATGAGCCAGTGGCAAGCGATCGTGGGTGTTCAAATGAGGTCCAGCGATGCATACAGATGTTGTTTGTACGAGTCAGAAACTGAAACTATTGAATATTGTAAGATCCACACATTTTGCCGCTGTTTGACTTTAAGTAATCAGGCTAGCTTTCTCAGCACTATCCTGCAATACAAGAAACCATTTCTAGGAGCAATAGAAATGATAGTTATCTTGTCTGTGGACCATATGATCGTCGTTTTCAATCCCTGCTACCGTATGATCAGTTCTAATGGCCGAGGTTCATTGCGTGTTTTCCTCCCCAGTTTTTTTTTATTCAAACTGATTTGTTTAGTTAATTTGTCTCACCATGGAATCTGTTTCTAATGAAGTTATCGATCGCGTGCGTGATGTGTCTATTACGTTTCGTGTGTGTGTGTGTGTGTTGCGTGTTTTTTCTCTCTCAGAATTGGAATGAATAAAGGAAAAGCTCATGGAAGTGTGTGTACTTCTGTCGGAATAAATTACAGATTTTAGTTGTCCTGAAAAGGAATCGTGTTGATCCCGTTTTGGCTCGAGTGTTTTTATTATATGACGTGATGTGAAACACAACGACTAGGCTTCGCAGTCTGTAAATCGAGATTTTCGACAGGTGGTTACGTTATATTCACTTTGTTGATAGTGTTGGCTTGCGATGTTCCCCTCCGACTGATACAGCCCACCTAGGGGCAGTCACGCTACGAAATGTTATACCATGTTCGAGGACGAAAGCACACTGAGTGTTGTCAGTATAACCGTTGGAGCATTGAATTTGGTTTCATTGTGTAAATGCGCTCTGTTCGACTGTGTAACAGATGCCGATTAGCATTCAAATATTCTGGGGACTGTTAATTAAAAAACATTTCATATGGACCGATGGTTAAGCCATCGTCATAATTAGTTGGTTTCGCAACGAATAAATCACGGCCCTCGTCACAGATCACCAGACCTCCAGTCTCGTTTGTACACATTGGTTACGGCAGCTATTGTTCGTTTATGGGGTCAGAAATGAGTTCCATCAATTTGTGCCGTTGTAGTGTTTACGGTCGTGCATGCTTTCTGCCCATTTTTCCGCTCAGCGACCTCCCGTGAACTTCCCACAATCTGTTTGTCTCGCTCTGCCTCGCATTGTGACAACCGTTGTTCGTCGTATTTCTTCTGGTGGTCGATACTCTCGTGGTTTACGTAAAGAACCTATAATCACGGAAGGTTTGACTGCCGAACAGGGTCTCTATCTGGATATCCAAGTGACTGTGAACACGTTGGAACAGACCTTAACAACAGATATGCTCAACTACATCGTGGTTGTTGTGAAGCTTTTCATGAGAGTGAGCACTGTTTAATTAACAAATATTTTGTTTAAAGGATATTTAACAAATTTTCGTGCGTGCTCATTGCCCTTCAGCAATACCATGTTGCACAGCGTACTTGGGTACTAGTTTTCAGGAACCTTTTATATTTGTCTTAAATTTAGTCATACAATTTTTCATTGAAATACATATGACTCATTGGTGTCTACTCGCTGTTTTTTTTTCTCACTTTCGATGTATGTGCAATGCTTTATCGTGCATGATTGAAATTAATTTGAACAGTCGTCCTCTTATCAGGTTCTTGGACTACTCAATGTCACTTGTCTCCCTACCCTTAGTTCTAAACTGTACCCTGCCCTGTTTCTCCCGAATGCAGGAGATCAACGAAGTGATTCAAAAAATGGCCGGAGAAGAACAATCGGCCAAAGGAACAACACGTTTGCGACCGTCTTATTCGTCCCTAGTGACCGCTATGAACGCGGCCCCGAAACCTCACGACACGAATGGGTTCCTTTCACGAGCAGCAAGAGGCAAGACGAAATTCACAATTCGGTACGTCCACAAAACCGCGCTTATTCCAGCACAAAATTCAAATTCGCCACTCTAAATCAGTGCAACACGGTGTGAAGAACCTGCAGTTTGATTTTACGTTTGTGTGCCAATCGTCCTTTTATGATGATGGGTCAAGCGTATCTGTTCGACTGTGTGGATGCAATCGTATACTCTATCCGTTTGGGTTTATTGAGTTCTAGGGTGACTTTTTTGTTCTTCCCCCGTTTGATCTCTCTCTCTCTCTACATATCACGTCGACAGAATTCGTATGAAGGAAATTCAATTGATGGCAACTACACCCAGTGGGGCAGTGAAACTGGAAGCTCAAAAAATCGATGTGGAATTGACAAACCGAGTCTCACAAGCGTCTATCAATTCCAATATTTTGTCTTTCCCAAAATCTTCTACGTCGGAGAATTCCGGTACCCGTGGACCTCCCCGTCCGTCCAATTTGAATCTGTGCTCTACATCTGTTCTACACTGGTCTCCCTTGAGCGAACAGCCGTATTCTTCTCTAGAAGGTATTGAAATATTTGTGTTCTGATTTGTCATTGTTACAATACCCTGTTGATCAAAAATTCATTTTATCGTGGTCATGTAAGGGGCGGGAATTTCTGGGCATCCGTTTATCGATCAAGGGTCACGTATGCTCTGCAACAGTTAAATAAATTATTCTGTGTGAATCAGAAACATGATCGTTAATCAAACGTACGTGTCATTGAATCGTTGCTCGAATTTTGTGGGAACTCAGTGTCAAACTTGATGAGGTTAGTCGCAGAGTTTTGGGTACATGAGGCGGATGACGAAGATTCGACCTGAGTGTTAGTAGCAGGAGATTAAATGTTTGCATAGTATAATTCATCATTCAGTGTGAACGTTCAACCCACCATTAAAAACCATAGGAACACCACAGCTGTTTCGTCAGTTAAGAATCACCCGCATTGCACATCCACCAGTCCCCCACTGGGACTCGGACCCGGAATGAACGATTGTGAGTCGAACACCTAATGACCAGGCTAGCCGGGCTGGCTCTCAACGGTTTACTGAACTCATACATCATTGGACACAGCTCCATTCTGACATTGGCTTTGGATTCGAGCAGAGCTTTTCCCATACAGTGATTGACTCGTGTGACGGATGACTTCTCTGAAGGGGCCCAAGTACAACGAAGTTACTCCGTTAAACAACCTACATAGTTTGGTTACTACTTGAGTGTTAGTAGTAGGAGATTACATGTTTGCATAATATGATTCATCGTGCAGTGTGAACGCTCAATTCATTATTAAAAACCACGGAAGCACGGTTGGTTCATCCTTGTTAAGAATCACTAGCAGTGGACATCCACCGAGCTCCTACTGGGACTCGAACCCATTGTGCTTGAGCCCCTACAGAGAACTTGTCCATCATAGGAGTCGATCACCGTGCGAAAAATACTCTGCTAACGTTCAAGGCCGGTGTCGGAAGGGCGCTATATCATGTGGTGTATGAGTTCAATAAGTTGTTGAGACCCAACCTGAATAGCCTGGTGGTTACGTGTTCGACCGACAGTCTTCCCCCCTGGATTTAAGTCCCCGACAGTGGGGACGTGTGTGGTGCATACCCTCGGTTCAACCTGCTCGGTGTGTCGTGACCACCGAGGCTGATAATGCCTGAAAGAAAAGTATAAAGAATAACTGACCAGTGAACTTGGGCATGTGGGACGTGTTCGATGTCCTGAATGCGATCCACAGATCCACCTACCCAATGGCTAGACAACTTAGAAAATGGTGGTGTTCAATAACCGGAGGCGTTGTCCTATTCAGTCGTCCTTCATCTGCTTTTCGTTCTATTGTTCTTATTCTTCCACAAAATATTTTGTTTTTCCAATAAGATTTCTGCCGGGAGATAGGAACTACAGATTTTCCTGTCGTTTAGTAGTTATTGTCTGTTAATCAGCGACCACAGCTTAGGGTACAATAACCAGGCCTTTCTGACACCCATACCGAATAAGGTCAGATTACATGGGAGTTATCGTTTCCGGTTACGGGACTCGTTGGCCTTGTGTGAGCCATCTGAACAGCTGGGCGCTCGATGGACATCTGATCACGATCTTTTTTCAAGTCGCAAGCTGGAGGAATGTCTCAACATGCGTGGGATTCCCAGTGGGGGAAATTGATATAATCGACCTGAGCGAACAGGCGAATACAGATTCGCGTCGTAAGCGGAAAGCTATTAGTGATCAAGACCACAGAAGACTTGTCCAGTGTGCATGGAAAGGTGGTAATTAACATAACCTGCAGAGCCATCGCCAAATGGGACACAAATTCTAGCCCTAATAGAAAATTCGCGAAACGTAAATTTTCGAATGAATTCGTAATGGAACTGTGCTCATTGGCAGAGGAGTATCTTACAATCATTTTGAGTGGGATGAAGAAAACGACGGAACTGATGCACCAGAATCTATTGATCAATTTGCCTTCCATTGATCGTCTTCTCGATGACTATAGTTACGCCACAAAGAAACTAGGTGTTCATCGGATCGAGCGAAACTTATGGTGCTCGCGAGCAGGGGAACGCTCAGTGAAGGGAAAAACAAACATCAGAACTTTACCATCAAGCAAATGTGCCAACCTCAATGTTATTGCTTACCGTTCTGCGATCGGTATGCCATATTATGAATACCAATCTAGAATGAACGACGACACTTTCATCAGCTTTCTGGAAAAGTGTTCCCCGAATGACCAAACACTGATACTGTGTTTCTGCTCGACAATGCTCCAGTTCACCGACGAGCGGATAAAGCACTGCTGGCAACCGGACATGCTGTTCGGTATTTCCCTCCCTATAGTCCATACTTTAATCCGATCTAGAAGATATTCAGTGTGTAAAGGAACTGTCAAATCACTTCTATAAGAAAACGGAGCCTTGATTCGCAGCCTCCCAGAAGATCGAACCACCAAAGAACATAGGTTCATGGTGTTGGTGCAGTCATGCAAACAAGCAACGAATCAGATTTCGCTCGTTTCATGTGCTGCACTTGACAGACACAATTTAGCAGTTATTGAACCTTCGGAAAGCTATCCCGGTTTGTAAGTCTGATTTTCTTCGATTTGATAACATTTTTATTAGATAACTTGAAGATTTTCCTTTGCAGTACCTGCGTGTTCAGGTTGGTATCTCGCACAAGGTCACTAAGTCCCGCAACTGGAAACGATAACTCCCATGTAATCTGACCTTATTCGGTATGGGTGTCAGAAAGGCCTGGTTATTGTACCCTACGCTGTGGTCGCTGATTAACAGACAGTGACAACTAAACGGCAGGGAAACCTGTGGATTTGTCACACAGTACGTGGGTAATTGTTGACCAAATTGAAACTGGACCTTCGAAATGGATAAGCATGGTAAATCGATATTTAGCCGAGAAAGTAAGATCACTTCTATTCAGCTTCAGTTATTGAATACGAAAACAGGAAACTGGGCTTCAAGACCATTTCATTGGTAAGATGACGAATCAGGTTAATAGTGTAGTAACCTGTTTCGTTGCAATGTGTCGTCAACAGATTTGCAAGTCCTCTGGACAACCGTTCATTTATGATAAGCCGTTTTCCGCCCCGATTGAGATGATCTTCACTTTGGGGGATCGTTCACCATTTCTTGGCGATAGTCAGCATTTGACGGTGCTCATATTTGCATGCAGCGTGAAATAATGTTACGAAGAACCGTACAAATAAATGCTGACCTTTCCGGTATAACAATAACCTACTGGACTTTCTGTTACACTATCACAGACTCGTTTATTTTCCATTAAATGCATTAGTAAATTTCTGTTGCTTTTTCAAAACCTTCAGAGCGATGAGACAAATATATATGCCGACGTGATCCATACGTGGCAGTAATTGTCATCCGAGCACATGTAGCTTGTTATTTCGGCTCTCTGTTATGTGTTCACGTCAGGAACGTGTTTTCTACGTATATCCAAATCCTTGTGACGTAATTCATTCTGTATTGTATTTGGTTTTCAGGTGGTGGCGATTCGCTGTTCATATACGCATCCGTGGGATACATATGTGCTGAATTGGGATATTTGGATCAGGTATTTTTAGACCCTCTTAATTTGCTCTTTTCGTTGTGACCATGGCTTTTCCCTCTCATTACCGAGAAGTGCGTTTTTCTGTGCATTGCTATGCACCAAGACTTTTCGTTTTCTTAATTGATCTGTGAAATTACATGAACCCAGACAGAAACACTATGTGGCCATACAAAGTCCAGTTGGACTCGGGGCTCAGGCCGGTTTCGTACCCGGTTCATCATCATGCAGCGTTAAACAGCAGGGCGAGCCCCACTGATAACCGCGTTGTTCACGATGTTGTACGCAGCCATAGGAAGAATGAAAATACAGGATGGACAGGGAGTGGACCTACGGAGGCGGGAAGATGAAAGAACACCGTGGTAGTCAACGCCCGGAATACACAGCCTAACTGTACAAACGCACATTGATCAATCATTCCGATTCGACAGACAGTGACAACACGATCGCCACTGTTCACTGTTCGCTGCATATACTTCAGTGTCTCCAGCCAACTGGTTGACGGATCTCCCCCCCCCCCCCCCGCCCCAAGTTGAATAGTCCCTCGTGGAATCGCAGCTGTAATTACTGATAGTTGTATTTGGGCTACCTCAAAGAAAGAGGCTGAATTTGCAGGCCCATATTTCTAGTAAGTAGTATGTTGACGAGTGGGGAAAAAGGGTTTCCGGGAAAAAGACTTTTTTTGTGATTTTCTGAAAGTCTTCTCGGACAATTATGAGACTCAACACTTACTGGCGGCATATTTTAGACTAGCTGAGGGCCCCGTGCTTGTTCCCTACCCACTAACGGCAGATCCGAAGGGACCCAACCTGCCGGAACTGCAACCGGGATTTCCTGTTCGAATGTGTGGGCATTTAGTGACATTGGGAAGGTTTCGTTCGATGGGGACACCTCCTCCACGAGAAGACAGTGAGTAAACTTCCCTAGCAGAGGCTAAGACAGACACACGGTCGTTTGGAGCATTTGGAGAGGCATTAAGGACAAGTAGCCATCTCGGAGACTGAGGCATTTGGAGACAGGGTTACCAGGGCCTGAAACAAAAATTTCGAAGACAGATACTCTTGCATAGCCGAACGAGATCTGTTGGATCCAACAGCTACCAAAAAGAATTCGTCCAGTCAAGAGGGTTGCGTGGGTCACAGTAACCTCTTTTGAATGTCAAGCGAGCTCCTAGAGAGCCACCGGCAATCATGCACCAAGATCACTTGGACGCGTTAGGCATTCCGGACTGGTGCGCCACCATTCCAAAGGCGTATGCACCCCTCGATTGGCCACTGGCTTCTTACACACGAACTTCCCGTTGCCCTACAGGTAGCACTTGGTTGTGCATGGGCCAGAGGTGTCATCTCGAATAAAAAGCCAAGTGTCTATGGGGGCGCCACTTTGTACACTGTTCCCAAGTCTGTTCATGGATATTGTCTCTATAACTAGCTCTGATCATGCTACGGCTTCTCCGATGAGCTCTGTGCTCCACCCCACCCCACCCCCTTGGCAGGGATGACCCGAACACGAGCTAGGATCCTAAACCTGAACAGATCACCAGTCCACGTAGCCTACTGGAACGTGAGATCTCTCTTAGATCCAGACAGCCAGTGCATTATTATACCGGCACTATGCGACTTTACTTTCACGTTTTTACTGTTGTGCAGCCGGCCTAATGGATGTCGCGGATTGTGCCTGACCACGAACGGTGGTCAGAGGCGAGATCGATTGTGTACTGTAGTGGCAAAATCCATGAAGAGTCTTGAGAATAGTGTATGAAGTGGCGTCCCCAGTGTCACTTGCCTTTTTTGTTCGAGGTTGCACCTCTAGCCCGTGCGTAACCAAATGCTACCTGTCGAACAACAGGAAGTCCGTGTTGGGAGCTGTTGACTGATTGACCGGTTTATACGCCTTCTGCGTGTTAGCCTACTAATCCAGGACACCCAACGTATCCACTGTGCATGGTTGTCAGTGGCTCTCTAGGGTCTACGTGACTCTGTTGTTTGAACAGTTTTCCCCTTTGGCCGTTGGGTCAGTCAGTAAACCTCGTCCACCCATTCAGGAGCAGCTGCCTTCGCATGCTGAGCATCGTCTCACCGAGGTTTTTAGTCCTCGGCTACCCTCCATCCTGGTTTGGCCCGTATATCGAGCCGTCTACTGGGGTATGGCTGCTGATGAGTGCTTCAGCTTCGTGGAGCCACAGGTGAGAGCTGGGTAGTCGATGGAGACCAAAGAGATGAAAGATGCCCGAGGGAGCACGACAGACTACCAACTCAGGAGCTACTCCTCTCGGTCACCCATACACCCCCTTGACGACTACGGAATTGGCGTAGCTTGTCTATCCGAAGTATGCCTACCCAACTCCGACAGCTGACATTCAAGTCCCCCAAACGGACGCATCCTACTGGATGTACCACAGTGGGCCAGTAGACAATTCTGGGCTTCATAGAGTTGGGATCACAATAAACGGTCGATCTCACAGCGCCCTGATCTCTTGCGAAGCTGTTTGTCCAAGAAATGCCTCGGCGTAGTTCAGGAGCACTGCAAACGTTTTTAGATAACCTGGACAATTATGTGGCAATCTTGGGGATGCACCTTCAAGGTTTAAGATGCTACTGCGGGATTGAGTTGACTCTACTCCAAACTTTGTGGTGGTAAGGGAAGCTTTACTCGAGTTAGATGCGTTTTCCATACCTGGACAGTTACTCTTCTGTAACCGCCCAATGACTGCAGTGAGAAAACTATGCTGGCTTCGAACTATTTTGGTTTTTTGGTGCAGAGCAGATCGGTTATATAAGATGTGTGTATCACAACCAGAATTTTGCACTAAAGCTTATTGGTCCGCTGATATTCCTAAATGGACAAATTGGCTAGCTTTTATGGATGCAACGTTATTGGTATATTCGGCTCTGGTCGACTGAGACAAACGTTAGCCACCGATTGGCCCATTGATCCGCTTTGCTGGTTTTACTCCTGTTTGCGATTCGGGACAGCCGATCACGAACTGTCTGCTTCGTTATCTCCTACCTTGTTCTTGATTCTGAACAGGCGATAGCGTGCTGTCTACCAACTGAACCTGGTCGTGTACAGGCGACGTGTTTGCCAATACACAGTTACGCATCACCTGGTGGCCAGATGTCGGATGAAGTGTCATCGCGTAAACAGAAGGCGCGCTTGGTTTTTATCATCCTCAGTTATCTGCGACGCCGGCGTGATATCCGGTTGTTGATTATGTATTGAGAGTACATTGCAGCGGTTAGGTCTGTTCTTTTATACGACACAGAAACATGGTTGTTTTCGGTAGAAGATAGGCGAAGACTGTCGTTGTTTGAGCATTGATGTTACCGTAGCATTGCTCGAATATGGTGGGAACACCGTATCAGCAATGTTGAGGTTTGGCGTAGGATGTTTGGAACCAGAGGTCATTCTCTGGATCAAGTACTGAGTCTGAAAAGGCTAATATGGTTACGGCATGTGTTACGCATGCCCGCCGATAGACTTCCTTGGCGTACACTGTTATTCGAGGCAGGTAGTGATTGGATGTTAGGTCGAGGTGGCCTTCCCGTAACATGACAGAAACGTATGAAGGCCTTGACCAAGTTGGGCGTGTTAGGCTCACACGTGGGGTTCATGCAGTCTGCCTACCAAATGATTGGAAAAAGTAAGTGATATGGCTAGATGTCGTGACTAGTGGCGCAATTGCCTTGGGGCTGTTTTTTCGTAATTTCCGTTGATTACTTTGTTATGTGCTCGTTTTCAGTTTTTTCCATCCAGTTTGCTCTGAAGTGGACGATGCTGCGAGGTATCAAACAAACCCTGTGCATACGAGTATGAGGGTGATGGTTGATAGAACTCAACTGGGCTGAACTGTATTCAGGGTGCTTCCTGGGTAATGGAAAGCTTTCACCCAAGTTTTATTTCTGCACCATTTTCCCGATCATCGTGAATGCCAAGCACACTTTCTGACTTCTTCAATTATTCTGCAGGATGTATTGTACAAAGAACGATCACCGGAGTTTAAAACGGTGGCTCTATTCAAAACGTCCATTGCATTGCGCTCCCTGTTGGCCGACGAGAAGTTTGCATCCTCATCGTCGAATACCGGTCCTCCTCAGACCGAATGTCGTTACGTACCTGGCGGTAGTTGTGAGCACGATGCATTTCTCATCTCTCTCAATCGACCCACCTTGTGGATCAAACCGTTCACGTTTGATCGAGGTTAGTCCAGGTTTTTCGTCTTAAGTGCGATTTCCTCCCCCTCTCACATTGATCTTCTGTGAAATGGGATAAAACTGTTCAATTCACTTTTCCAGCAATCCTTATGTGGATGGTGTATAAACGAGAGTTGGCCAAATGGAACGAGCATATGAAATATCTTATTTCCATGGTGAGTACCTCTATCCCTATATTTTCCCTGAATATGTGCTGAGTCCGATGCGGCCGGTCGGTCACATTTTCATGCGTTGGCTTATTTGTTCGTTAAAACCACCATGCAATCATAATCGTATCGTCGTTACGCATTTTCAGGCCGCTCCCGTTGTTGAACCCTCCTCGCGACGTTCGCCGGTGCACAAAACCACTCTGTCCAGCTCTCGTGAATATCAGCCCGGTGTGCTGGAACCCGTTACTTCTACTCCGCCACCTTGCACCGCTCCTCCAACCACGACTAACATCAATTCGGATACTGAAACCAGTCCCCAAGCACAAGGCGGAAATGCACTCAATCGGGAAACTCATGGGGACAGCTCCAATGCATCGACGTTATTTTTGCAATTAAACGTGGAGGAGCTTGGGGTCTGTTTCCCCATAAATATTTTCCAGGTAAGCTGAACGAACTTCAAATATTATTATCAATATTAATCAACAAAAGTGCACGGTGGAGCAAAAAATACAATGATTTATTTTACTGACCCTTTTCTCACCCTTTTGTACTCTATTTCTCCGTTGTTTTTGGAACCTTGGTACCGTACTTCATTCTAGGCCTTTCTGTTGTAGGGAGCAGGCTGTAGGCAGCCATATCGATGCTTGACTGATCTAAGTGTAGGATCCTGTTGATGCACTTCCTGCGTTTTTATGTTTTGCAGATCGAACACGAGCAACCCCCACGGAAGACACCGATCCTTGCATACTACTATATATATATATATATATATATATATATATATATATATATGAACTATTTAGTTCCGCGCAGATGTTTTGATGAGGAAGTTCAAGTGTTCCACAGTTAGCTACATATTGTACTTTATGCTCCTCAACATTTGGTCGTTTCTTGTCATATTGTTTATGGCAGTTGGAACCATTTCTCCCTTTCAGCAATCGGGAGCATGCGTCCACCCAGAATTCATCATCTACATAACTGGTTCGTAGTAATCTCATGACTGTTACAGTCGTGCATTTCAAGAGATGCGAATAAACTTGCTGCAATATGAAAGCACGGAGTTGTTCATACTCCAGGCTAAAACAGCCGAACTAATGATTAGATTGCCATCCCAGACGAATCCGGGGTCACGACAGTGTATTGTATCGATTATTTATCATGTGATAAAATCGCGACTGGTTGTCTATATGTACGGTTCCCGTACCAACACACAGGCATGCTTTCTTCTCACTTGTTCATTTTCTGACCTACTGGGCGTTTTCAGACCGCATAATCCGTTTGCATTCTATGACGTTCATCGTGTTCCGTTGATCAGTACGGCTTGTTATTATCGTGCACGACTGTCAGCGTTAAGCAGCCACTCGGGAACCAATGGTAAAATCTTGGTTCTACGGTGAAATTTCCCGACCATGAATAAAACAAGCCATATATTTCATTCGATGCCTAATTAAATTTCCCTCTAATTTCAAAGTTTTGCTTTTTTATGAGGATTCAATTTTCCTCGCTGAATTATATGATCATGCTGCTACCTGTGTGTTATCTCGTCATTTTAGTCAATTGAAACGTTTGCATACACTGCCCCCGTATTTAGTGACGTGGATGCCCAAGCATATGGTCCTAGAATGCGAATGAAGTTTAATTCATATTCATTTGCCATCATTCATGCAGAATTCTCTTGTGCTATTCTCGCTTCATTTTTGATTCTCCCAAGTAACGTCTTTTGTTAGTATACCCTTACCTCAAGAACAAATTTTTACAAATCGAGAAACAACGAAATTCGACTTATCAAACCAGATGGCTCGGAATAATTCGAAACACGTTTTGTCCATCACTCCCTCAGTGTAATATGCTTCTAGAAAGAAATAAAATGAAGGATGACCGAATACGACTGTGACAGTTTACCGGTCTTCGGAACCCACAGCTTCCCAGTTGTTCACCTCTCTTGGATTCGTTCCATTCACCGTACATGCCATCGAATTTTACCCGACTCTCATTATAACGGATTTCCTAGCTGACCGACCAAGTATCGATGCTACTCGCTGTCAATCTCCCTCTTGTTTTTCCTGATCTATAGTCGGGTGTCCAATCCATGGAAGCGGATTCCCGAACGGCGTTGGTACTGACGCTGGATCGAAGTCGAATTTCCGCTTGCTATCGCGAGTCCCTGGTTAGTCAGAGTGAATTCACAGGTAACATCTTACTATTGTTCTCGGTCTATATATAATATCTCTCTGATAGATTTTTGCCTCCGCTTTGACGATGAATTCAACGTGGGTTCAGATGATTGGCGTCCTGATTGGAAACGCGCCACCGTTGATGTCAAGGGTAAACCGCATCTGGTGATCTTGAACGCTTGTGTAGTCCCCAGCGGCACATTCAGTGTGTGTTGGCGCGATTTAGGTACGTTCACAACGAGTCCGCCGCTGTTCTTTGTTGGTTCTAAATATTTTTATTCTTCGCTTTGATATTTTGTATGTTTGGAGGCATTGACATCCGGTATTTGTATTATCTTGTATTTCATCTGAATACAACCACCTACTTCTTTGCAGAAAACCGTGCTCAGTGGCACCTCATCATCCGTTGGCAAATGCGCGGTCTGGATTTCCACTTAGATGATAATATTGGACGACGCATCAAAGCTCTCATTGGAATTGTTACTAGAATCACCGGTTATAGAGGTGCTGCACCACTGTTGGCAACATCTGCTGAGGAGGAAGACGAAGAGTTTGTCAACCAATCTCCAGTTCAAGAAGAAAAAACAGATTGCGCGACACGATCTAAAACTGAAGTCCCTGTTCACTCAAAACAACCGCTTTCCGTGAATTCGGGTGGCTCACGTCATCGACCACGACGACCTATGACTCGGGATCTTTTGGGTCGTGTCTCGGACAACGCGTCGTTGGACGGCTATATTCCAATCAAAAGGTATAATCCCATTCCTCAGTGGCGTCCTGGTCTTTATTCATTGCATGATAAACTGATATTGAATTCATGTTCGTTACTCACGCGGTGGGATCGTTCGTGCATGGTACTGACGGAGTTAATGATTACCATTTGTGCACTGGAGATTTTTCCATTGCGTTTCCCACAGGAATTCACTCCGAACGGCACCTAGTTTTCGCACACCTATGCAGATCACGTGATATAGTGGCCTACTACCAAAATGGCAGTGCTATCACGGTTCCCTTTCGCGTATAATGTGCAACCACTTTGCAATCCGGTAGCAAAGCTTCACTAACATCATCACTCAAAGGTGCTCCACCCGCTATTTATCGGGAGAATGAATGAGTGTTTGGGAGGCGAAGATGTGAACTCGAGAAAGATATGACGAAGAACTGTCACACGACTTCCGCGGTACATTTGTATGCGTACGTATATTGCGAAACAGTTTAAATTAATAGAAATGACAACGTGGTTTCTCTCACTGACGACTCGATTCCAAGTCTTTCAGTATATCTAACCAACCGGTGTTAGGATGCCAATCAGGAAGTCAAAAAGCGCCCACTTCGCCTGACTTGTCTGTGTACTCTCACTTGTCCCAGCTCCACGACGTCTGTTTTCCTGTCCATTCTTTCCTCCACTCTGATACATGAGAGGTGAATAGGGCACAGTTTGGCACCAGATTATCACGTATCCCAAACAGTAAAGGTTGTGTTGTTGGATTCGTTAAAACAGCCAATCCTACAATGGAAGTGCAGGAAGCTGTCCACAGGTCTGGTTTGATTCAACATTAAACCTTACGATGCAGATATATAGGTGGATGGGTTCTGTTTTCTCAAATGCCTCAGTGTAGTCGGGGGTGGATGTCTCAGTCTCTGAGGTGGCTACTCGCCTTGAACGCCTTTTGAAATGCTTCCAAGTGATCCAGCATACCAAATAGCTTCTGTTGAGGAAGTCCTACACATTGCCTTATCGTGGCGGATGTGTTCCCATTAGAGAGCGAAAGCGAACGCCCGGCGCTCTCCACCGGGTGAGCTGACTAGCAGTCTGTCTGGGCGATTGGATAACCCCTGATTCCAAACCAACCACGGGTGGTGTATTAGGCGTCCAGCACTATGCTCATGGCCATCTGTGGTGGAAGGATGTCTGGTCCCATCCGAAGGGTGTTTGAACTGAGCAATCAGTCACCGGCTCGCAGAGGTTCCCAGAAGAGATGAGTGAACCATATAATTGACCATCGGCTCCTCCGAACCGGTGCTGTTGCCCTGCAGGATGTGCTTGGCTGCGCAAAGGCTCGAGGTGCATCCTCGAATAAAACGGTCTATTCTGGACTGAGTGACCGATTAGTACAACAGCTCAACGCCAACAACAATGCAACTGATGGACATCTTACAAAACAATCGTTACGTTCTTCAAAGATATGCTCGCGCTGGCATTCTCATACAGCATACACATTTGGTTATTCAAACCCCACACCTCATCTCCTCACACGTTTTCACATTCTTTTCGAACTTCAGTCGGCCGTACTTGTAGTAGTGTCTCTGAGGGAAGTCCTTTTCCTGTTTTCTTTTGCGTCTCCTTCTAGTATCCAAATCTCACCGAATGCCCTTCCGCTAGCTGATGCCCTTCGCCATCGACGTCCTTTTAATTTGCGGACGTTGATACGTATAGGACAAAAGGCGTGTTTAGCTTGTAAGCTGGAGACCCTTGTCATCGACGTGTGTTGTGTCCATGAAGCTCGCATCCGGAACTCCAGCCCGGTCGTTCGATTAACGTCCCCATCCAGTCCTTCCGTTAAGTTCCACTTGCAGTTGTCTGAAAACCCCGAAGCTGTGGCTGCTGGTCTTGCTAGCGTGGGTGTAGCTCTCAGTGGGAGGGCTGAGGCTGCGCTAATTGACGGAATCTCAGTTGACAGTCGGTTGTGTGCAGTGAGACTTAGAGGTTCATGCAGAGTAAGCAAATGCTGCCCTGATAGACGCAATTTGTTTGTTTTCTTATGCCCCTACAGATTGCAAAGATATCCCCTACCAAACGTTACATGACCTGCTACGCAGAGCAAAGCGGGGTGATATCGTGATTTTAGCTGGAGAAATGAATGCTAGAGTTGGTCGGCTCTCCTCGAACGAGGCACATTTCGGAGGCCCTACTGATCCCGATTTCTGCCGTTCGGAAATGGGGAACAGTTGTTGTCCCGATCTTCCAGAAGAGCTCGCACGGTGACTGCGCAGGGTGTCTCCTGACTATGGGGTGTACCTCTTTTACTGTAAATCACTGTTCTTAATAAAAAGGCGTACATTGCGCATTATCCGTGCTTTTGAACCTATAAACGTTATTGTCGGTATATTAATCGACCTAAAGCGTGTAGGTATTGTGACCTGAGTGTGCCCGTGTACGTACATCAGAACCGGGATATGAGGACTGCGACTAGGGGAGATCAACTGGGTTAAGTGCCACTTTGGGGAGAATTCAGCATTTGGATTACTGTACAGACGTTCGATTACCTTCGTGGAAATATGCGTATCAGGTGATTCGTAGTTCCGTAGCTAAGCAACCCTGCAAACTTGAGAGACGTTTTTTCCTTCTAGACAGCGAGTCAAGTTCACTCTGCCAGGTGGTGGTCTAGTGGCTTAAAGCGTTTGATTTTCACCTCGGAGGTCAGAGGTTCGAATGCCCGCCACGACCGGTTACTTTGGTGGTAGGCAGTTATCCACTGTCGTCCGACTTGTTATCACATCTGACCTATTAGACCTTATATGGTTCTCTGCCACTCCAAGTCTCAGGATCTGATTGCTGGCTATCCGTAATAGTGGGCCCTCGTGGCTATGGGGTATGTATTCCAGCCGCTGCACTCATGCTCAAGTTTGCGGTAAAATCGGATAGATACACAGATTGGTAGTCAAGGCAAATGAAGATATTTGAAAGGAAAAGAAATGTGAAATATTACCAACAATTCCTCAATTAGCATTGCCTTCTCTGCTCTTTACTGTATCAAACTAGGACCTGTTTATCTCACACGATGTGTATCCGTTAGTCAGCGAGCGTGGTTGTATGGAGATGCAATTACTTGTTCCTTCACCATATGTTATCGACCGAGGCGTAGACTCAAGTCAAAAGTCCAATCTTGTAGACCAGCAAATTGTTTTCATAGTCTTTACCGCCGTCTCTCTGGCCCTAGATAGCCTGATGATCCAAATCAAGCCCCCTCCCCTCCCGCACGTGACGGTCGGTTAGTCGTAATGGGCAGCACACTTTCTTTTCGGTGAAATCTGACCTCATGTTATCTTTTGCATGTCGCCGTATTAGATGTGACATTCTAGGTTTATATTTATCTTGTAAAGTACATTTGACCTTTGTGTTTGTGGTGGTTTAGTTTTGGACGACAGATGAAATTATAACATGACTGGAATATCTCAGTTGACAGTCTTCTACTCCTAATATGTCTGTTCAGTCGCACGAAGACTCTACCGGAAGAGATGCTCCCAGACCTAGCACAGGTTCGCAGCATGGAGTTGCTTAAACACAAACAGGAATTGCTGGAGGCTCAATATTGTCAAGCGTTTAAGCGCCAAAAATGGAACACGCTTCGTCGAAGAGGACCGACTTTGGTGAGTAACTTAAGGTGTTCATTAATATTTCTACAACTATGGAAGTTGTTTTGGCTCACTGTAATTGCACGTTTTGTACAAAGCGTTTATCAAACTAGCAATATGTATATGAAATCTTTCTGCAACCTGTCACTCAGTGCTAATCGTTGGCGCGTCACTAATGACCAGTTTACCGTGTATCCCATGTCTCAATCTCAACCATTGCTTCATCAAACGCTGTTTTTCTTTTCTCTTGACTCGGCACAACTCAGTCACGCAGTCCTCTTTTGCAAACTCGACTGACGGGTAGTAGCTCAGTACAACGCATTGCTCCGTTGCGTTCAACTTCTGATCGAGGTGAAAAGGTGACCGTTCCTCTTAGTCCCGATTGGTCTCAGAGTACCTCATTCCGCTCCACGCTCTTGGAATCCAATGCTGATGGCTCCGAACCGGCGAATCTAGCCTTCCATGCAGCCGATCCTGCCCGTCCTTTGTCGCTCCTCTCCGGTGACGAATCCATCTATTTTGATGTTGACGCACGGGATCGTGATTCACTGGCTACCCGTGGTGGGCAAACGTTTGACCTGTCTTCAAGCTTTGAAAGTATGACTGGCGAACCAAATGAAACCAACACGAACGAGGAGCCAAAGATGGACAGAAGAAGTGGTGTGTTTCCGTTATCTTACGTCCAATTGTCCGCGTTGAGCTTTGCCCTTTACGATTTTCAAAGGAATCGTAAACTGCATCCTGTCCTTAGTTTCTCTACTCCCTGCACACTGAGTGCCTTGTATACAGCCATTGGTAACGCACTTGTATGTTTTGGTAGAAAAAAACAGCACTGATTTTTCCCACAGCCATGATCTCCTATTTCGTTTGTTGAGCTTTTGTAGGAGTTTGCTCAATGTGATAGCTAGTTTTAATGGCATATATCCGACTGTTGTTTTATCCATTTTTCCCGTAGCACCCCAAAAAATCGGTTTTCTGGCGTTTTATCGTGTCATTTTCCTCACGCTGCTGACTTTTGGGTTGCTGTGAGAACCATTCTCGAATCCATGGCGTGACAATGGACTTGCCTGGAAGATCGCCACGGCCAATAGGCGCGCATTCAGCGTTGCTTAGCTAGCACGTCATTACCCATTCCCACATTGGAAGGGGAGGGGTATCAGATGATTCATCTCTCGTTGAAATAACCCAGCAATGATCTCGTTTCACACGTCGGCGTGCCCCGGCAGCTGATCCACCGTTTGTTCAGGCACACCGTCGAAACAAACAAATCAAAACAAAAGTGTGACCTTCACCTTGTGAAATTTGTACAATAAGCGATTCCCAGTAGAATTATGAATTCGCGTGTTGCTGTGTTCTGTCCTCATTTCGCTGGGGGTGCTCGCTGTACGAACGTGTCAGGAGAGTGTTATTAAGATGACGCGAAACTAAGTGGTTATTTTAAATGAAACGACATTGCCCAAATAGCGAACTTCCGGTGTCGTTATCAGATCGACCCTTTTGGTGCAGCACGCGGATTTGGTCGCTATGTGTTAGAACTCACGGTTGGTTATTGGCTATCGATATTTTCGCAACGTTGGGAAAATGAAATCGGTATTTCTCAGATTCGACGTAAACTGCTTCTTGATACTCATTCCCACTGTTGGACTTCATGGACTTGCGTTTCGAATCACCTATCCCGCGTACCATGGGTTTCCTCATTTTTACCTTAATTCGTGTTGAACAGTTTATCGTTGTTTGTACACCAACACTCATCTTCACTGCTCATTTCCTCTGTTTTTTATTATTGTATTGCACAGACCTGTGGTTTGATCCTCTGGAAAATCCGGAGGCAAACCAGATAGATGCCGATCTGCTGTCCGCGTTCCCGGACGACGGTTTTCCTGCTGATGGGCCACCTGATGCTTCCTCAGATTCAGATGACATGGATCTTACAATCCGTCCCGAGACGAGGTCTTCGCATGTCACCAATGACTCCGCTTCTGCCTATGGTTCGCATGCAGAAAAGCTTTCACAGCCTCCGCCGCCACCCCCTCGACGGGCGTGTCTCAATGAGCGGAAACATTCGCCTCCGTTGGTACAACCTGGGCGGAATAAAGAACCAGATTTGACCCCTCAGGTTCACCTCCGAGTTGACGTTCAGATTCATGTTGACTCAGGCTGTTGTGTTTTGCATCCACGACTCCCTAACAAAGTCCTGAACACGGATACCGATCCTCGGCATGGAATGGACACATGGGGTGCTGCCATTCCTCCGACAATGCCCAACAGAACAGGATCATCCGTTGTGGACAATACAGTGTTAACTTCTCCACGAGGTAATTTGATGCCAGGATGCTCATCCAGACCGCAACTGGAATGTGGACTACGATCCATGGGCGAGTTATTGCCTGGCTATTTGGAACGATACAAACGATACTTGCTACAAGATCCGCAATTTTTTGCCACCGATCTTAGTATATTTTACTTGCCTGCAGTTGATATTGGGGTGAGTGAGCTGTATGTTTTCTTACCACTGTTCATTGTGCCCACGTTTCACTACCTTACCGTGTGCGTACTCGTTTGTTTGTTTTGCCCACTCTAGCTTCACTACAGTTCGATGACCGAAGTAGATCTAAATTCCAGTTCAGTCGAACCGTTTGGAATTCAACCGAGATCTGATGAAACCGTTCTGCCCGATTTGGCGGGAGGAACAAAATCGCCCGGCCCACGGACAGCAGACCTCCGTGGTTGTTCTGCGGAGTTGACGCCAGATCCGGATCAGTCACGAATCAATGTGACAAGCTCGTCACAGAATGCACCTGTTTCAAGTAGTTTGAAAAAAGAAGCCGAGTTATATATGTCGTGTTTCTTGCAAAAACTTCCCCAAGTACGTTATGGCAACTCTGCCTAATCAAATTACCGTTGGTTTGTAAGACATGAAAGTGCTTAAACCATTTGGAAATCTCAGCCTGTTTGTTTTTATGGTATCATGCATTTTTTGCTAGTGGTTTAAAAATGCGTTGCAAAATCGTCTGTTCTCTGCGAGCCTGCCTCGATCGCAGCTATCACACTGAGCTTCATTAATCTGAGTTTCATGATCTTGTGTATAGGTTTCAGTTACCATATGTGAATGCACATTTTGTTGCACTACTTTCCTCGCCTTCATAAAGTGAATTCAGTTAAGGTCGAATCTTCGTGAACCAAGCACTGGATGCGGTAATCGTGGTTGCTCTCTCTCTCTCCCTCTCCGCCGAAGCCGTGGCCTTCGCTGTACGTGAACTGACCTCCCCAGCACCATCTCCAGTCATAATCAAGCCCCGAGTCACTTGTAGATGATTGCCAATTCTAACTGTTCCCCACAAAGGATGAGAGGAGGCACAGGCTCTTGCCAGTATCGTAAGAGTATTTTACACCTAGGTGAAACAACGTACATACCATATCTGGACACCTCAATCGCCAGACGGTTCAGAATGTGTTGCAGTGCCCGTGCGTTATTACTCAGTGAGACGATATTTTAGGCGTATTCTTATTCAAAACTCTATTCTTTGTGAGGAGTTCAACTCCACCGTTTAGAAGACCAGACATGGCATTCCGTAGAACATCCTCTATGTTACAGTTGGAAAGAAACGAGGATGTACGACAACATTGTTTAATTGAAAACATAGCTTTCCCGACACAAATTTGAACATAGAAGTCAATAGCATTAAATTGCACGATGTATTCCGGACCATTTCGCTGCATCTTCACTAGTGCATACTGCAGTCAAGGTGATCATTTATAAATCTCATGAGAACGTTCAATTTACCATTTATAAATGATCACCTTGACTGCAGTATGCACTAGTGAAGATGCAGCGAAATGGTCCGGAATACATCGTGCAATTTAATGCTATTTACTTCTATGTTCAAACATTGTTTAAATCCAATGGAGATGGCAGAGATGGTGAAAGCTGGCCGTAGGCCCCAACCTGACCTCAGGTATAACTGCACAACTCTTCGAGGACCGCGTTTTACTCGACTAAGCCCCCTTTTCCCCATATTTTTTGTGCTTACCAAATTAAGCCTCTTAATCAAAGATCGTAAAATCTTTGTCCCAAGCTATTCCTGTTTTCCATCAATTTTTTCACTTTTCTACGGAGTTCATTGAGAAGTTCCTACCAATTGTTTTTCTCTTGGATATGATGCAAGGACTGTAAAAAGAACTTCGCTCAGTCCTGTACTATTTGGTTAGCCATCCTCTTTCGTTTTTAGAACCCTAAGATGGTTAGGTGGTGTTATAAACTTTTATTTCCATTACAATCATGGATTGGATCTGTCCATGCATGACTCAAGGAACACCTGAAAAACATTGAATCGCGTCTATTTCCATTGTCGTCCCAATATTTCTGTTCCTTACTGATAGTAGTTCTCTAACTTTTGGCCATCAGGAATTGGTGATACATCCAGCTTTGTTGGACTTTCTCGAACAAGCATTGGAAGACATCCCACTTGTTTCTGACGTTGGACCTGATGCCAGTAAGTTACATTCACTCGAAATCCCACGTAACCCCAATGTTTACTGGTGATTCCAATGCTTATTTCTCACATCAACTTCTTCTCATTCTTTTCGTAGAGTCGTTGTCCTCGGAAGAGGGAGGATCGACAGGTGGAGCGAAGAAGGATTCGAACGAATCCATAGATGGCCACGCATCGTCACCGTCGTTAGACGGATTACTTCTGGAAACGTTCCCAGTTCATACCGTAGTTCATCTGCACATACAACCTTCTGCGGTTCGGTCAGTGAGAAAAAAATACCCTTTCAATTGAATTTTATTGAAAATAACTTGATTGGTTATGATGTATGTAAACTCTAGATATTTCTCTCTCCCGTACATGAAAATCATGGGTACTTTCACATTTGTCTTTCATTGAAGTTTACTGGTGATTATTAAGGTAGCTCCATGGACAATTTTTTGCTCACTTTCGTTATTGATTTCTTTCTGAAACTACCTTTTCTGTCAAGTGTAGAGTAGTGACAGACAACTGAGCTCGATGGCGTTTCGTCAACTTAGGTCATGCACATCGTCCAGGTGACACTTGTCTGTTCATTAACGGCATAGTGATTGCTACAACAATTAGACAAGCTTAATTATGCTCCCTCTCGCGTCGTTATGATCACGAACTGCGCATAAATGAACAAGAAGATATATTTGAGCGTGGATATGTTCTCAGTTCTCGGTTCAAGTACGATTGACTCATGCAGATGCGTAGTGTTTTGCGACACAACCAAATTGTCATTGGTACTCTTTAATTGCGTGCTGCTTTTTAGACTCTTGTGCTTGCCGACATCACGGATGCAATGCTTCATGGTACTGCCGTTTATGGATGCAGTTTTCTCAACCAAAAGGAATTCTGAGGAAAGTCGGAGGGATTCTGCAAACAACCCGACCAATAATCCCCCGGGAAATAGACAATCAACAGTTCTGTCAGATCCCTCCGAACTCCGATCAGGTACACATTCCGTTCTGTGTTTGTTGAAATGCGCACACTTCGAATAAATATGCTTCATTATTTTCGTTAGACAGCGCATACCGAGGGAACCCAATCATGACTTTCACCACGTGTTGAACTACCCTAAAATCATGCATCTTTGCGTTGATTAACTCCTGCTTCTTCAAGTTTTTATTCGTGTAACTTGCAATCAGTGCTTTTTCTCATTCACTCCGCTTTGTTAATGTGAACTTATATTACATTCACTCCGTCGACAGACAGTTCTCTCTCTCTCTTGCTGTCGCTCTCCGGACAGTTAGATCGAAAAATTTTCATCATCACTGATCGAAAAGTGATGTATGGGGACAGAATAATTGTAGTTCAGCTAACTGAATCGACTAGAACAACTGACACCAACCTGCTGTACTGCGGCTGAATTTTTGGCCCTCTCTGACCTAGTTCTGAACTTACCGTTTTTGTTTGCCTCTGAATCTTGTCCACTGTTTATACTACTGATTTTGCTTTTCTAAAGTCACAAGCGTTACACATAAAATGCATACATAAAAGTAGGCACACAATTTTCTCAATATTTTTGAATATTGGTGTTGTTTTCAGCTCACGTTGATGGTTTTCCTAAGCGTCTGATCTCTGAGCTTGGAATTTGGGGCGCTAAGGCGTCATCACCATGTCGAGGTGTTTGGTGTTGGCGACCTGAATGCCAAGCTCACAGATCAGAAGCTTAAGAAGAGTATTTGATTTTTGACGGTGTTACAAGTAGCCAAAAAACAGTATGGTACACTGCATTTTTGGCTTACTTAATCGCGACCCGATTTACGATAGATTGGTTTTATCCAAATCTAACCTGCTTTCAACAAATCGCACGCTCCAACTGAACTGCTAACAGAAACAGCGTTCCTTATCAGTTAATAAACTGCTTATCTGTTTTCTCTTTTTCAAAGTGCTTCACTTTATCAGTGATGTTCCAAACTGTGAACTAATGTCACGTGCTTTGTGCGCGTTTCGTATTCCTCATTGTCGAATAGTGTTCCCTAGCTGCCAGTGAGGTTTTGTTGGTCATGTGACACCTGTCATTTTGCAGCTGTTTTTTCTTGATTGACTTTTTTGTTACGTGGTTACGCATGAGTGCGGTGGAACGGCACATCCCATAGCCACAAAGACCCACTACACTTTTAGAGATAAGCGACCACCAGACCCTGAGACTTGGAGTGGATAACCCCAAAAGGTCCAGAATAGGTAATGATTTGCCGCGACTCAGCCTGGGATTACTACAATTCAGATGACCAATATAAATTTGGGTTTGTGACTTGTAGAGTAATTATCATATCATTGTAGTGTCTTGTGAGCTGTTTTGTAAATGTTTTTAGCTTTTCAGGTCATACGATGTGGTCTGATCCGTCCATATATCTTTTCCTATTCTCCTCTGCACCAGACATCTCTGTCCGTGGAACCACCGTTCGCTTAACACCTGCTTCCGCCGCTGGGGATATTATCTCTGAAGGAGGGCTCTGTGTGACTGCCATTCTGAAAGGTAAGTTCAAACATTCACGCTTGATAATGTTGTCAGTGATTAATTTTATCAAGGTTCACGTATTCTGTATATCAGCTCTGAATATTATTGTCGATTAAAACGGATGCATTTTTGCATCATCACCGTTTTGCAGTTTTCAGTTGCAAAATTCTTAGAGGAATTCCCCGAACATACACTTTTAAATTCACTCTATAATTTGCAACCGACGGACGTCTAAGCTTTTGCTACTGTCTTTTCAGCAGTTTCTGCCGACATTAAAAGCTTTTCGGGATTAGGCAATTTGCCCGTGTCATTTTGACTGATTATAGTTAATCCTGCTATACTTATGTGTTTCAAGCGATAGAGAATTCACCACTTGACAACTGTTCCGGCACTTTAGGAATCATCGGTGGGCATAGTATTTCATATTCCATGGTTGTTCCATTATATCTACTTACTTGGTTTTCATTTCGTTTCTGCTGATACCATTGGTTGTGAAAACTCATTCGAGAACCATTCATGGTGTCAGAAACACATTTAGGATCGTTATCTTTGATTCTTATTGCTCCACGAAGCAGGTCAGTTCACTTGGCCATTAACCTCGCACTTCTGTGCTCTGGTTTTGGTTGCTACCTCTCAGCATCATCGAATCGAGGACAGAAACAAAAGAGGCAGTGAGAAAGAGGTGAAAGCAAAGTAAGAAGGGGGAATCACGAAGACAAAGAAAGAGTTTGAATACAACTGCGCCACTGGCCGCAGCACCTAACTGTATCACTTAGTTTATCCAACCATTCAGTAGGCGGGTGTTGTGGACTCCAACTCGAAAGTCTGATACGCCATTCTCGGCCAAGTCCACTGGTCAAGGTTCTCATGCCCTTCTGCCATGCCATGAACTGACCACATCGACCTACCTTCAGACCACTACCTGCCTTGGAGAACAGCATACGTCGATGAGCATGCATAACACATGTTCCAGACACCTAACTTGCTTGCATTCAGTGCTTGTTCAAAGGAATGATCATTGGTTCCCAACGCTCTGTATCAAACCTGAACATTGTTGATACTGTGTCCCCACCATATTCGAGCAATGGTGCGGTAACACCGATGCTCGTCGATGCAGCAATAATCAGGGTCTCCCTCTCTCAGTCGATAGTTATTTCCTGTCTAGAATGTTATGAATGCCATTTGTTTTCCATCCGGAAACCGTTTTGGGTTTCCTATCTGATGAAATAATGTTAAGAATTAAATTTTCCTAAGAATCAAGAAATTAAGCCAAAATGGTGGTAATCAAAGCTGACGGCGTGTTCCGTATACGAATGAATCAACCGGTAGCAAGTAAGCTTAAATTCTGGGTTTAATCAACGGACCGGTTAAAACCTAACTCAGGAACTCGAGAATTCGTTTGGGATGTTTATGTTCACTGAAGTCGTAATTCGCAACTTTTTACTCAAATGTGTGCTAGTAGGCGAAAATTTTTCAAAACTACGAAGTATGTACATCGTAAACTTAGACATTCTTGCACACCACTCGCTGGAAAACGTTGAACAACAGTGATGCGAATTATCGATTTCAATTGATGTCACCAATAATAAAGGATCTATGCCCCGCAGACGGGCTGAACCAGGTTGAGGGTAACCTAGGCCCAAAAACCTTGATGTGACGGTGTTCGGCATGCGAACGCAATTACCCCTGGAAAGGCGGACGAGATTTACTGCGTAATCCACCGGCTGTAAAGGAATTCTGTCTAACTAACAGGGCTGCATGATTCCCTGTGTTCGAATCAGTTCAGTCGAATGGCGAACGAGCTCCTAGCAGGCCACTGGCAACCGTACATCGACACGCTGCCGCCTTGAAGCCCGCACTTGATTGTGCAGGAGCTAGAGGTGCACCTTCGAAAAAAGCGGATCATCGCTGGGAACGTCTCTCGTACTAAACCCGTAAAACTTCATGATCATATCATCTACATGCTCTTTTATCCACACTACTGTTGTGGCCAACCGCCTAGCATCGGTAGCCGCGATGAGAGATTGATGACGCCAGCTTATCCTCTTCAAGGAGCTAGCCGCAGTAAAGTAAACTACGATCACCAGGCACCTGGACAGACTATCCCCTTCGTACCAGTAAATTGAGGTGGTTCCAAAGCAGCGAAGTTTCACTGCTAGAACTGGTGGATCAACACCATCACGACGAGACTGCACCTTGACGTGGTGTGGTGGCTTGCGTGCCTCTATACAGGATGGCTTCCTTAAGCCGGAGATGCAGTCATACCTGACAGGTCAATGGGTAGAGGCCAGACAAAGTTCAGTCTTCTGGTCTTCCAGGTTAGGGGTCGATTCGAGCTGGCAACTCAATCGGTGAAATCAGTGAAAGAATAGTTGATCCAAGCAAATGGGATTCCACTAAACCATCCCGTTACCTTGCGGATAGGTTCTTGTTAGAACCAAAGGCTTTGGTTGAGAACCCTAATTGTTGTCCTGCTTTGCGGTTGGATACCATAGTGGTACCCATCCAACATCTCTCATGAACTACACGAATAGAAAGAATTCCATACTGCATCGGTCGTCTCGCAGGACAATCGGGACCGCGCTACCCATTACATCAAGTGGGGTGGGTAGTGATAAGTGGGCCACTTCCCAGAGTTCCCTCTCTTTTTTCAACCTTTGTCTTCTGTCCCCAACCACCTCTGTTTGCCCCATCTGTCCACCCATAAAGCTCCCACTGACAACGCACCCTATACTCTCAATGGTTCATTGTCAAATAGTGGGAATAATCCGCTATCTTTTAGCTTACATTTTCTCAAGCCTCGTCAGCCTCTGAATCTCGGCTCCTTCAACGTGCGTAGAGTCATGCAGGCCGGTCAGCAGGGGTGTCTAGTCCTCTCGATAGACTCTCTGAAGATTGATGTCTGCTGCTTGAGTGAAACTCGTATCCAGGATTCAAGCAGTGTGATTCAACTAACTGCTCCTGGTATCTCATTTAGGTATTTTCTGCGCACTTCAGGAGACGAAGTAGCTCGAGCTGTGGGTCAACGTGGTGTAGAAATAGTCTTGACTGACGAGACTGAGGCTGCTCTCTAAGACTGGATCCCTGTTAACAGTCGTTTATATGCTGTAAGACTCCAAGGGTCAGTTGGCGTTCGAAAGGATAGTTGTGTTAGGTTCAATTTGTTTGTGATCTCGGCGTACGCCCCAACAGACTGCAGCTCTGACACACAGAAAGATAAGTTCTATGATGAACTCACCACCCTCGTCCGCAGGAGCAAAGGCTCTGACATTGTAGTGCTAGCTGATGATTTTAATGCACAGGTTGGCAAACTTAGTGTATCAGAAGTTTGTTTAAGTGGGCGTTGTGCCTTACCCGTTGAGCGTACAGATAACGGGGATAGGCTTTTCCAATTTTGTGGGAACAACCGGTTGTTCTTGTATAGTACCAATATCCGGCACAACTCACGTCATACGACGACCTGGTGCTCTAACTCTACAGGTACTCTAAGCCAAATTGGTCATATCGCCGTAAGCTTCCGGTGGCGCAGTTCTGTTCAGAACTGTAGATCTTACTGGTCCACGTACGTAGAGTCTTACCATGCATTAGTCTTAATGTTAATATCTCTCCATCTCCATGGTCATCGTCGCAAACCGCAAACCCAATTAGCTGTGCAACGTATGTGTGATCCAGGAATTCGCACATGATTTATGAGCTACGATGAACAGTAATGTAGATGAGCATTGGGTTCGTATCATACAGGTGATGCACGTAGTAGCAGGTTTTGTCTGTGGTCCTAGATCGGATGTCCATCGAAGACACTGGGTTTTGCAAAAGTCGTTGAGTATAATGGAGTAAAAGCGTCAGCTCTCGAACAGTAATGAGATGAATAAGATATGAAGACATTTGCAGAACCAGGTTACGAAAAGCCTCAAGAAGGATTGCAAAAATTGGGGGGGGGGGGTCAAGGTAGCCGAAGAAATGGAAGTAGCAGCTACTTCTGGTGATAGTCAAAGACTGTTCAAACTTATTCGTGACAGTGGTGGACGGCCAACCCCGGTCAACGAAACCATATGTGACAGAATTAGAGAACCCATTCACGGGCCGAATACTTCGAGAAGCATTTTAGCTGGCCGCTCGCTAGTGTAGTTACTCCTATGTCAACAGTTGCGATTCCTTGGGTGGTGTCACTTGGACTCCCATCGAATGTGGAAGTGGAGTCATGTATTCGATTACTGAAGCGGGGGAAAGCGGCAGGTCCCGACGAACTTCCCCCAGTTCTTTTCAAACTTGGGGGTGGTGTGTTGATAAAATCACTTACCGTCTTGTTCCGTGACATTTGGAACGCGGAGCGTATTCCGTTAATATGGAGTGAGTCGTTGATTGTTCCCATGTTCAAGAGGGGAATTCGTAATAACTGTAGTAACCATCGTGGGATAAGCTTAATTCCGATAGTCACCAAAGTACTAGCTTCGAGTTTGCGCGTCGTCTTACACCGGTTCGCGAGAAGAACACCTGCGAACAACAGGCCGAATTCCGTTTAGGTCGAGAATGCATCGACTAGATTTTTACTCTCCACCAACTACTTGAAACGCGTCACACGCATCGTCGACCGACAATAATGGTTTTCTTAGATTTGAAGGATGCTTTCGATTCAGTTGATCGAACAGTGCTCTTCATCGGAAAGGTGTGCCCCAGAAGTTCGAGGATCTACTGGGAACATTTTATTCTCATACTTCTGGCAGCGTAACGGTTTGCGGTGAACTATCTAGTCCATTCGAAACAACCAGTGCTGTTCGACAAGGATCTCCCATGTCTCCATTGCTGTTGAACTTCGTCATGGACGAGATAATGGAGAATGCGTTGCAAAATCTTTAGGATATGGGTGTCGAACTAGGAAAAGTGAGAATCTGTGTGACCTACATTACGCGGACGATCTTGTCTGCTTTTTCGAATGCAGGGAACATGCTCAGCATGCATTAGATAGACTTGCAAGAGCTGTAGCTGCATTCGGCATGCGCTTTGCACCTTCAAAGTGTAAAGTGATGTTGCAAGACTGGACTTCAACGATTCGGAGCTTGATGCTCGATGGGGAGGTGCATTCAGTTGTCGATCACTTCACCTACCTCTGAAGCAGCGTGACGATGGATGGGAGCACAGTAGTGGTGGTGAGTATGCGTATATCCAAGTCTCGAGCAGTGTACGCTGGACTGAAGCACTTGTGGCGCCGACCTGATATTTCACTGAAGTTGAAAGGTCAAGTATACTATGCCTTGGTGCGTTCAGTTTTGTTGTATGGTTGCGAGACTTGGAGTCTGTGTGCAGAAGATATTCGTCTTCTTGAGGTTTTCGGCCATCGATGTTTGCGTAGTATAGCTAAGGTTGGGTGGAATAGCCGGATGAGCAGTGGTGAGATCAGAAAGCGAGTATTGGGTATTAATTCAGAGAACGTTCTATCACAGCGTATCCAGCTTAGTAGACTTCGTTTTTTGGGGTATGTGTTACGTATGGCAAACACACGTCTACCATACTGTACCCCCTCAGGCGCAAGAGAAGTCTCGTGTAGGTCAACAGATGACGTGGCACCGGGGAATGAGATGGTATACAGTGGACTTAGGAAAGGTAGGTACCTTCAGTCTTCGTGGTTGGGGTCCAGAAGATCCGTCAACCAGTTGGCTGGAGATACCGAAGGATATGGCAGCGAACCGTGAACAGTGGCGATCGTGTCGTCACTTTCTGTCGAATCAGAATGGTTGATCGATGTGGGTTTGTACAGTTAGACTGTGTATTCCGTGTGTTGGCGATTAGGGCTCTCTTTCCTTTTCCCACCCGTGTAGGTCGAGTCCCTGTCCATCTTGTATATTCATTCTTTCTAATTCAACATGCATCATGGTGAGAAAGGTAGTGGTCAGTGGGGCTTGCCCTGCTGTTTAAAGCTGTAAGATGTTGATGATGATGAGTGGATCAACACAGAAAAGTTTGTCCCGCAGGTATATTGTGAGGGGATCTCTTATCTGACAGGAGGAAATGATCGCTGCTCAGTGTAGAACAGATTATATGGTGTGATGGGTGGTCAATTTGTGTAGATTCTCCGGTTCTAAAGGTAACCAATGTGTCGTTCTGCAATCCAATTCTACCCAGTTTTCCGTTACATTACGTGGTCATTACTAAAACACCATCCTGCACACACCAAATCTTTTTTATTGGTGCATTGGTGGCTTTCAGAAGACATCGGGCTATTTTTTTTTCTTATCGTGTGATCTACGCACTACGTACTTCACGATAGATCAAGGTAACCACTCCCTTACATCGTCAAGCAATTACTGCTATGCATTTAAGTCGGTATAGCATGGCATCCAATCTTGACCACTGATTCTGTCACTCTAGATTAGCTCCTCGTTTTCTTGAAGGGATATATCAATAACGAATGTATGCCCTTACACAGTCTTCGTTTAACGTTACTATTGAGTGTAGAGCCCTCGATTTCTGTGACAAATCGGTTGAGTCTGCTAATCTGCTTTGATATCTTCCAACTGTCACTTCCACTTTTACTGGCGAGTGGTGTGCGAGCATGTGACTGACTTTTTATTTGTAGTTTTTACACTTGCCTACTGCTGACTACTAAGTTGTCAATTTCAAGCTCCCCAGCGTGTCTACTTTTGACCACATTGTACATACTAATCAAACTAAACGTGATCGATTCATCATGAAAGTTGACAAGGTGCCAACATTGTAATACTACAAACATACAGGACGATGCGGAATGTCGAGTTCGCCGTGGCTGAGTTGTGCAGGTTTTCTGCAGTCTGCCAACGGATGAGGATGATATTTTGACCACATATTAACCCCTTATACATTCCATGTTGCACTGTACTAGTTGAACATACACCCACAAAATAAATCTTCCGATGAATTTTTTATCCGGGGGCTTTTACAGTGGACTTTCTAATCGTAAATTCGCCAGTGAAGTGTGTGTGCTTTGGGGTTTCTGCGCTTGTGGTTCACCCAGATTCTCACCGAAGACATAAATATCCTCTGTCTTTCGTACAGAATTTCGCATATCTGTTTTCCATCCGTTTGGAGATGTGAAATCCAATCGTTCGGACACAAATTGGGGTCCAGCCTGGTCCGGCGACTCGTTGACCTTGTTGATTCGTGATATCCAGTTCAGCCTATCGCGAACGATTCAACTCAGCCTAATCCAGTTAGGACCGGGTAATGCACGTGGTCCCGAAGCCGGCAGCTTTTGCACAGCCGTGTCCAGCTCAGAACGCGCAGATTCCGCGCGTTTGCGCTATCTTACTCCAATCGGTGCTACTGCACTGACTGGTTCTGGCAGTGACACTTGGGGTTTGCATCGGGCAGTGCGCTTCTCGGGTAAGCCATTAGTTTTTTCTAATTCAGTACTAAGTGTTGTTGGAAAATAGAAACAGAGGCTGTTTTTTAAACAAACGCAAACTACCGTTAAACAATGGTATCTCTCCTCGTTTCGATTTCCATTATAGGTTTCATTAACTGTGATTGACTTATTGACTGCTTCATTGTGCAACTTTTACTTGATTGTGTCCATTTTATGTTGTACACTATATATATATAAAGAAGAGGTAGATGGATTTCCATTTCATTTATTTTGCAGGTGCAATACTGTCAGGTTTCTCAAGCCAAAATAGGTGATTTTCTTAGGAGCACACAACCGGAGCCTTTAGCTATCCAAAGCCTAATCCGCAAGGCAGCAGGACACAGTGTTGGACCCCGTAACCCTCTGGGGCCGGTGACTTATTGCTCAGTTCATACGCCCTTCGGATGAGGCCAGACATTCTGGGTGCACAGTACACCCCTCCTCCTTAGATTCCGGTGAGCATAGTGCTGTATATTTCGTGCGCGGCCCGTGGTTGGTTTGGAATTTGGGGCTTAACCGCCTCATCTAGACTGAATATCAGTCAACCGGGTGAAGCGCTGGGCCTTTGCCTTCGCTTGCTTACTTCCTTACTTATCTTCTAAGAGAGATTTAGCCGGCTTGATGGATGCCGTGGATTTCATCTGCTCACGAACGGCGGTCAAAGGTGAGAGCGAAACATAGGGAGATCCAGTTGTGGCTCCAGAGGTGAGCACCGTAAACAGGCCTGAGTTCTAGTCACTCGACTTCCGACTTGACAGTACTCGTCCATGTTTTCAGTTGTCTTCTAAGGCGGCAGCGCCAACCTTGTCATGGGACAGATGGCAGACATTGTTTTGAGATCTCTGTGTTTGAGTGTCCCAGGGCGTGTCCGAACCACTGCAAACAAGACAGTCTACCACCTCAGAGGTACTACTCTTCTCAGTCACCCCTTCCCCTTCGCCTTCACATTTTACTGAATACACCTCTGCCACGAGTACGCAGTGTGCAGGACTTCATCAGCAAAGGCTGTTTGATGCGGATGGTCATTTCGGAGCATTTTGAGAGGCGTTCAGGACGAGTAGCCCTCTCGAAGCCTGAGACACCCACCCCGTATTGAGGCATGTGGAGGCTTGTTGTAAACTGCAGAAGTAGCCCCATCCTCGTGCGTAAATAGCGGCATCAATTAGTGCTCAGACAGCTAACTCTATGACAAAGAACTTGTGGACGACATGGTTTTTTCAATTTTTTCTAGTTAATTTGAAGATCAGTTTAACGTTGCTTGATATGCGTTTTACACTTTCAAAGAATGAAATACTGCTACAGGTCTAGGTTCACTTGAAATCAAGCCGTGTCGTAACAGATAATATTTGCTTTCTAATCGGACATCAGATGGAACGTCGTCGTAGATGCATGCATATATATATATATATATATATATATATATATATATGCCCATGTTGTACAGCTCTTGATGTTCAGTTATGAGAAGTTTCTTGCAATACATCATCCGATGCTTTGTGCATAAACTGTGTCTTTACCTTGGCATTAACTCTTGAAGGTGTCGTGTTCTCCTTGTCTTTCTTCCTCACTGAGAATATTCAATTGCATTGTGAAAAATCAAAGTTCCCCGAGGTCAAGTAATGCACTATCGGGACTGGAATAACAATCCACTTCATTTGTTATGTACCTCTCAAGATTGGTGAAAAACTAACTAAAGTATTTTTCACTAGTCAAGAAGCTAACTTGAAATGTTCATCAGATAATAATAAGCCGGTGCCAAATCATTTTTCTGTCTGTCGAAATGTTTGTTTCAGTCTCCGTTATCCAGGTTATCCCCTTACAAACAGGTACACTAATCAGTGGTAACCAATTTATTTTCAGCTTTTGGCCCTCAGTCATACCGTTTGTTTTTCTCACCGCTCCCTGAAAATAGGTGTTTTTGATATTGGTGCTGCAATCTTCACATGCGATACTCGACGTACACTGGAAATTTTGGACATACCCAAGGCTTGGTATCGTAGTAGTTTGGCCAGACGTTTATTCTTGGGCAACGAGGACGTGATAGGTAAGTCTGTTCGTCTCTTTGAAATGCAAATTTTCTGCGAAATGCATTGGGACTGAGGATTTGGCAGGTCAAAATCCATGGAATTTTTTTTGTTCAACTGGTTTAAATATCCAGGTTGGAAAAATTGAGTTTAGCCCTTCATTTTTGGTAGTACTTCGGTAGAGAAGCGGGCCACTGATTGAACACTGTTACGCGCATGGCCTGCTTCTGTCTGTCGTGCTGCATCATACTCGTACTTACTGAGTCGTTGGAAACGTTTTTGTTCTATGCGCAATGTTATTGTGTTCTCGGGCCAGTTCACACTAGGCGTGTTGAGAAATTGTCCCGATAGCTCTGTCACAAAATACAAGTCGATAACACGGCAGTTCCGGTGTTCCGTTAAGCAACATATATCTGCTTCTATCCATTTATCATTGATTGCGTTTTTTGATCCTCCCTCCATCGTTAGCCGTACCTGATGAAGGTGTGATTTTCAGCATATATCCTAGCATCTTTCGGTGTTCGGTAAATTATCGTCACCACAAAGGTCACTTGCATGACTGGTTACACTTTTGCTATTTCTTCAACGGAACTGTGCGTTCGGCATCCGCCTTTATTTGTAGACGGTTTTCAAGCCAGTGAATTAAAGAGGATGGCAACAGCAGATGATGGACTGTTTCAGTCCCCAGCATCACCAACTGCGGATGATAACTCAACCGTGGAACAGGAAAGTTCTCAAGAGCATGCATTCGGTGCGGAAGTTCCGTGTGAGTTACCACTGGCCTCGCTACAAATATTTAAAGCAAAACTAGTTGATGATTGTTTGTGCTCTTTGCCGTTTGTTCCACGTAAACCTTTTCCACTGTGCGTTAGTGTTTACTCTGCTGATTGTTGGCTTGTTGTCCGCACAGGTTAAACATGTATTACAAGGTCATTACAATCCGTGGAGTGATACGGTTGGCCGGTGGTGGTATCATTGGGGCATGTGCCAGTGCATCCGGTCACCTGTACGAACGGTGGTACATCTGCGTGCCCGCAGATGGAGATGATGGTTGTGTGCTTTCCTACGGACCTTCGTCGCATTATCGACCCCGTAGTGTTCAATTTTCAGGTGTTACATGTGTCCGTTCAGTTGCACAAAACCTCATCTTATTTTTTTTTGCTGATTTTATGCAAGCAAATAAATTCACTTGGTCACGGTACGCACTGACTAACGAATGGCCACGAAAAACTGCACATTGTGATAAACTGAGTTTGTTGTTTTTTCTCCGTTGTTTGCGTTGACACTCCTTCCTGTATGGCACTTTTTGATCTCTTCTTTTTCTCCCTCCTCAATGCGATAGTATTGGACACTGAAAACCAGACACAACCAGTCTTAAGTGGCAAGTTTCGTCGCTTAACTTGTCCCGCTTCCTTTCCACGGGACACCGAGGAGACAACAAAACCTGAGTATTGTAAAACGCTCGGAAACAGTTCTGATGTTCCCCGCCCGGCAACTAATCTGGTGTCTCATTCCATCACGCTGGCTGGCGAACGACCCTCAGGTCGTAATACCAGTCCGAATGGAAGTCTGAAAGTTACCTCATGGAACGCCTTGCCTATATTTTGCGTACACTTGAAAAGATTCGATCTCAATTTGTACATGGGCAGTGCAATGGGTCTAACCAGGTGAGTTGCGTTCTTTTCCTCGGAGATGATTGGAATTCGTTTTGGTCAGCGGGAAACGAGTACCCAGTGGTTTTGCATGCTTGATGGATTCCGGGACGAAGAAGGTTTTGCCCAATTGATCAGTCTCAAAAGAAATATAATTGGGAACACACTTATTGATATGTTACTTATCTGTTATGCCTCTGTTACGTGTTCCAGTCGGTATTCAAAAGGTCAGCCCATAATAAACACAAATTGAGAAAAAAATTTCATTATATTGTTAAAATCAACTCCTAGCTTGCCATTTTCTGTCAGAAGTTTGTTTTACACCTAAAAGTCTCCACCTACCACGTGAATAACCGGAGTCCAATGCCCGGTCCAGGGGTGGCTTTGATCGACGTTAGTCGAACGTTGTCAGTCACTGACCGATGCACCGGAGTACGTGACTTTGAATTCCCCACCGGACAAATTTGGTGATAATGAGACCGGCTCCCCAAATCGTCCGAGTCGTTGCGGCAACTAATTTGTTGAGAACCTTTGAGGTTCATCATCCTCGTTCGTACCATGAACCTTTCTGGTTACGGGTGCTCATACGTAATTGTGTTGTGAAAAACCTATCCATTTATCGCAAGCTGTTCATGTGCATTGATTATTTATTTTTTGAACAAACAATATTGATCCGTTTGATGCTTTTTCTAACTCTTTTCGCAGAATGACTATCGATAATCTATTTTGTGATGGTCGGGCTTCCATTCATTCAAGTGGTCGGAAAAATACCATGCTTTCCACCGGTCTTGGCACATGCCAGTTCACTAGTGAAGGCGGTGGAGTCGGTGGGGAGTTCTGTTTAATGGACTGTGATGCTCTGAGTAAGTACCGATCTGTAATTTCAACGAATCGACTGAGCATTTTACTCCGCTGATGGTGTATTTATTGAACAACTGTTTGCGAGATAGTGTTGCTGAATTTCGATTCAATCAAAAGTGTCTGTGCCCTCCATTGATTTCTTTTTGAATCATTCCTTCGGAGATAACAACAACTTTTGAGGTGTTTGCAATATGGAACCACTTCCCCTTCCTAATAGCATGTGACACTGTAGTGCATCATCTTTGTTCATCCGTCTCGTCGTAATCTATTGCCTTTTCGACCTTCCGGTAGTATCCTTATGAGAGCCGAAATCACAGTCGTGTTTTTACAGGTGGGGCGAATTTCGCGACAGTTAGATTAGTTTTTGTACACGCCCTCGTATCCCGCTCTGTACTAGTAGAAAGCTTGGGATGACTTAGCGCACTCTCTCGCTCGCGCTCTTTATGTGGTTTTGCTCTGCTCATTCTTGTTTCCAATCGCCTTACTTTTACCCAATCCGATTAACTCTCATTTATCCGGATAAGTCGGATTGCCTATCTGTTGCGACTGATTGCAAGGTCAGCACACACAGTGAAACCTTGTTTTTGCCGGCGACAGATACCGAAGTTCGATTATTGGATGATCTCCGTGTTTTTTGTGCCGATCCACTTCTTTCGATGACCGCCAAGCCAACAGTTTCGTAGTACGTTTTTTCGGCATGAGTTTTGTTTTGGGTTACCGAAGAATTAAACCAAACCATCAGATATGCATTGGAAAAATAAGGGAAATGTAAATCACAACTAACTCGGAAATTATTGTGAGATTATGTGGCTAATGTCAGGGAAGGCAGGTCGTTTGGTCACCGGGTTGACCTGACCGGTCATTCAGAGTGCGACAGTGCAACCGAAATTCAATACTGCTAGCGTTCAGTGAAGCTATGCCTGTAAACAATTATTGGAAACGGTCTGCAAGCTATTAGAGACTGCAGTGACGTTCAGTTTGTTGCCCAACCATTTTACCGTGGACACATTTCGAAGACACTTTAGATTGAAGTATTCCAGGTTGTCTTCTCTTACATCCTAAAAGGCCTGTTTTCGCAGGCATATGTATGGATCCTGTCTTTCCACTATTGTTTCATAGTCTTCCGCTGGTTATGTTACTGTTGGTGGGCATTCATTGCGATTTTACTCGGGTGTAAGAAAACCTTTTACCCAGAATGAAGGAACCATTCCAAGATTTGAAAACTCAGAAATACATATCTTTTTTAATCTGATAGGTAATCTGTTTCTTTTGATATTGTGTAGTCAGTCGTTCACCTTCTGTGTTCTTAGCCTTGTGTTTTGTTAACTGAGATGCGTCCAATCTGTTTCTTTTTGGAAACAATGATTTTCCGTCACCAAATTCGACAACCGATCACTGTTACAGTACGTTTGGACGATGATCCACTGCGTGATCCGGAGCACAACTTGGACTGTCGTATCGGAGGATTTCAATTACGGGTGGAATATATGAGTACAAATATTCTTCTCGTACGCCTGAGCTCCCTCAGTCTACATTTGCAAGATGAGTGGCGATTGCGAGATGTGGCACGACAACAGTTGTTGTTATTATCGTCATCGATATCCAATCGTCCTTCATCGATCGGAGCTAATATCCCATCCCAACGTCATCCGGTGACGGTCGGTTCTCGTGTTCCAACTACCGGGTTTGAAGAGTCGTCCGGGGACATGCTCCAATCGATGGAAGAAGATATTGGTGTCCCCCCGGTCTACGTTCGAGTGGTTGGAGAAGTAAATTGGGATCAAGCTCAAGTAAGTAGCCATGTGTCACTTTCTTTCTGTGCAGCTTGTTTGCTTCCGTGTGGCCATTATTATTGCTTGGACGAACTTAACGGTTATCTGATTCACTCGGTACTGTCGAATAAACGACTGCGTTATGTGGAAAGCGAGTGACTCAAGTGTAGCTTGGGGAACATTTCAGTCAGTGAATCCCACTGTAATTGTGAATCCTCGCTCATTGATACCCTATGTGATTCTTCTTCACTAGATGTGTCCGAGTTAACGTTTGCTAGCTTTCCATGATAGAGTAGCATACACTTAGAACTAGGAAGTATGCCTACTCCACGGCATCCATGCTCGAGTGCGGATTAAAAAGGGCAAATTTGCCATCGTCTTTATCACTACTAGAATCCTGTGTGGTTCACCATCCCGAATTTTATCGTCAAGGTCGTCATTGAACCTTGATACAACCTAGTGGATGCTGACACAAGGCCTAAAAACTGATAAGTGATCTTCACAATATGAATAATCTTTTTCTGTGGTAAATGAACACAGTTTCGTCCATTGTGGCTCTCATATTCGCGTACTCTGAATACATCGTTTCAGGAGGAATGACCGCATGATACCTGACTTGCCCAAATTAGGTCGGTTTCAGGGACTATCTACAGAAAGCCTCAAACATTCTTCTTACCCAGAATTTTTTCCAAACATGCTTTGACACTTCTTTTTGCAGACTGTTGAAACTGAGCTTGTCCTCATAACAACCGTCACTACAGTGGTCAAGTAAATCCTGTATCAAACACTGGTGCACTTGGATTTATCGGAGTAACCCTGTTCCGATTCCTCATCGTACCCGTGAGGTCACGTTTGATTACAATCTACTTGCCGAGATATCATCACAAATTTGTAGAATAACGTGAATGTTACGCATGCTCGCTACCGTTCACAATTCGTGATCATATTACGGCAAGTCGTGGCTGTTCATTCATCATTAAGGAGGCTCCGAATTATTGTGCGATCGTTTCTCTCATGTTGTGTGTGACCGGTGACTCCCTTGCTATCGGTCAATCCATGAGCTATTTTTCCAGGTTGTTTGCGGTGACCCTCGGTAACTTGTTTTCTGTCTGTATGAAGTAATATTGTGCCCATTTAATACTGGCATTTCTCGTCTTTACTTAAATGTTTTGTTCCGATACAAAAGCGTGAGAGGTACTGGAAGTTTCTGAGCGAAAGTTACTTCACAGCTATCCATACTACGCCGGTGTGACATCCGGTCGTCTATCAACTGCTAGATGCGTTCCTTTATGCGGGTCATTACCACGACCGCTAACGGCAGAACGCGGGTGAAAGCTGTCGGTGTTTGAGCATTGATGTCTCCTTAGTATTGTCCGAATGTTGTGGGAACACCGTAATAGCAATCTTGAGGTTAGACGTATACTGTAGGGAACCAGTGGTGAGTCACTGAAACAAGTACTGAATATAAACATATTAAGATCGCTGAGACATGCACACTGAAAGAATGTCAACCGGATGGCAATAGGCGCTGTAGGGTATCCGGCGAGGTTCACTGTGGGGCGTACGGCAAGATCAGTGAAGCTTCCATATCAAACTGCTTGAGTTGCGCGCACGATCAAAATGCAAAACAGATTCGGAATGGATATGCGGCACTGTCAAAGTAAACATGAGTAAAACACAAGAGCAAAAGTCTCATTGGTTATCGATCGCAGAGTCAAACGAGGAGATCGATCAATCGTACGCGCGTTTTACAAGTTCGGCACCAAATGCGAATGAGACATATGAATGAGAAATGATGTAGGTTGAATGAAACAGACAGTCACTGATATATTTGTTCAATAGTGAATGAGATGGGAACGAATTGTGTTTGGGTTCAGTATATGATCATTAGTGAAATGAAAACGAAGAAAATAGTCTCTGTGAAACGTAAATTTCTCAGTGACGTAAAGGTCAACGTATGGTAGGCTCTACTGGGAGAGAAGAACCGCTTTGGTTGTCTTTAATGAGGTTTTCTTTCTGAGTTCCATCGGCCGTAGTTGTGACGAAAAGCGAATGAAGTATATATTATGAAATACTATTGTTTTCCTATATATATATATATATATATATATATATATATATATATATATATATATATATATATATATATATATATGTACTGCATTCCATCCTTGCGCATGAATGCAACTGAACGGACATGCCTTACAGCCTCAGAGACCCACTGCGCTATTTAGGATATCTGGCAACCTTATTTTGACTCTTATATGGTGAATCACATAGGTTCCCAATAGGCCAGGTGTGGTAACGATCCGAGCGACCAATGTGACCGGCGCTGGAGGTGTCGAAGCTTTCGCCTCCATAAATTTCGATACCACTCGATCACCACGAGTTTTTTGTGCACCGTGCGGATCTGATCAATATCCTACAGAACACGCACCACGCTTCCTCTCACTTACATTGTCATTCTTAACTCCGAAGGAGTGATATGCATGGGATATGTAAACTCTTAGACAATAGATGATCTGACACTTGACAGTTTTATAGATTCTGTGATTGTTATTGACAGTACATTTTTCTCGTTTAACACACCACATGGAGCATCGATTTTTCGATACACTCGTGAAACACTGATTGATTCTCATTTCAGATAGGTGAAGGGGAATTTTTAGTTCGTAACGTGACATGAAAGTAGGAAAACTCTTCCGTGTAAAGTGTGTTGAAGCTAACGGGTAGGATACACGAGATTTACTCACCGAACGATAAGATACGATAGAACACATAGTCGTTTGTCATCTTAAGAAGGCTCTCGTGTTCACACTGTTTTCACCTACCTGGTGCATTCACTCAGTCTCCCTCCTTACTTATTACGCCTGTACTTTTGCTCACAACCAGTTCATGATTTATAGTTGGTACACCAAAACTGTTTTCTGTCTGTCCATTTGTGATTACGTACTACGAACCACTTCAGACCGCGATTGTGCGCACCACCACGCCGGATCTAATGCGTGCAGTGCTCAAAGTTCGTGAATACTTTGAAGAACAAGTTCGTGAAGGTCGTATGTCTCTTATCGGACAAACAGGATCATTTGGTCTGTTTTCTTCCACGACACGGGATCCGCATATGACCACAAGTCAGTGGCCAGGCTGGTACCAGAGTGCATCATATCAGGACGATTCATCCAACAGAAAAACAGAATTAACAGAAACGGAGATCCAGATTGTTGACCAACTGCTTCAACGACACTGGCAAGGACTGTACGGGGCGGTGAAAGCGTACGCACGTGAGCATTTAGGCATGATAATGGGTGTGACTACCGACGAGCCGGAACCGGAGACATCAACTTCAACCGCGGATGAAAAGTGCCCCGTCCTCGGCGGTTCGTTCCAGTTATCCGGTCGATCCCTTGGAATCGCATGCTTTGCGGGCAGCTTTCGTTCAGCACCGGATTGGGCTGTTTTTAACATCCAGTATCCCACAGCTTGGTAATTTTTTCTTACAAAATCCGATCACAAAGCTCATTTTGGCATATATTTTCAAAATTGTTCAGTCAGTTCAAATTCTATGATTCTCCAGCCCCAGGAGGTTCCGAACTTACATGTGGTTTGCCTCTATGCATGGGCTCGAACCCTGCTGATGCCAAAAATTCGAAAATTTAAACAAACCAAGCGGTTGTTTTATTAACCCTCCGGGATTTCCAATAAAATTAGTTCATTTGAATATGTACCAACTGGAATGAATTTTTGTTGACCACGAATGAATGAGCGTCTGCACGAATTATTTATGGGCCTCGGAGTTGATCTCCTCCACCTGCCACTGTTTCTTAATCTTGACCGTCCTGTTTTCTGATATGCCTGTCTCGCTCCCAACGGTAACGAATGCTGAACGTCATAATGCGAAGTATTACAACTAAACTGTGGAGCATATTGTTGCGAGGGCTCAATAGGACCCGATAACTCTTACTCACGAGAAGCGGATTTTCTTGACGAGCTATTCATCCAACACAGTTGGAATCTTGCACTACGTGGTCCATTAACTTCAAGTTTCGAGTTTTTTTCAACTTAGATCATTTTGTAAAAGGCATGCGTCGAGTGAGTACTTTATCTGTGCTATCCCCGTGTCGAATGCGAATCATTTAGAGGAACATGTGTTTAATAACACGTCTTTTCGGATCTGTAATTTCATAGTCCTCACCCATCGCATCTTACCGTACATGGCGGTGTTTCCGTCTCAGTTAAAGATGGGGTTTCGTGACAAATGATCAGGTACACATACATGTCTGATGGAACATCCTGACTGGGAACTCCTCAATGAAAAACACTCATCACATTTTGTTTTAATTTGCATCCCTTAAATAGCCGAATTCGGTTGTAAAACCCGTGGTGACCGAAACATCGACAACCAACCAACGATTTCGACTACGCTGTTTTATTGGGCAATAAAATTCCACCATAACATTTCACATGGCGCATCGATTTTTCGATACAATCCGAACCGATCTAGGTTCTGACACATGAAACGATAAGAGTTTTTGTCTTTCGCACTCTTTGACCACTATGGGAAACATTTCTTCTGTTAATGTGACTCCTTCTCAAAGAGACTACCAGACCCCATCACTTTTTGTGGTCACTCCCTCCCCATCCGCATTTCCATTACAGTTTCGAAACAGAAGCCCAACATGAGGCTCCCGTTTGTCGCACCGCGGACACTGTGATAGACCCGAGTGAATTGGAGGGTTGGGTCAATGTGCGCCAAGTGCTGAGCTTCGATCTGGGTTCTCATCCGCATTTCCAACCTCAAATGGCCTACGTGTTGCGTGTGCGTCGCGGACGCCAACCAACAGCTAAAACTCCGCCCACACTGAGCATCACTGAATGGCTGGAGTTCGCTTTTCGTGGGGCGGACAACACTGGTAAGCGATTCTAGTGAGGATGTTCAAATTTTTGTTCAGTACACCGTGTAAGTGCATATAGTTTATCTGGTCCATCGAAAGGAGGCCTCTTTGTGTGTATATTTCCTGTCACGAGATGATGGGATTTTTTTCTGTGTTCATTTAAGTAGCCAATGAAGTTCGGCTTATTCGATGTGAATATTTAACATCAGGCTTGTTCTGCAAATGTTAATCGATTGCTGCTGGGCGGAGTTCTTCGAGATTTGTAAGACGCCGTCCATCGTCGCGATAGGTCAAAATGGAGACGAAGATTTTTAAAAATCCATCGGGGTAAGCCACATTTCACGAAAACAGATGAACAATGATTGTGTAACTTGGTCTTAGTTTCATTGTCGGGTCATGTTTCAAAACTCGGAATATCAGTGACTAAGTACATTTTAGGGACTTGCATTATTCTCTTAAAACCGTCTGTATGGGACCGCATATTATTTACTAATTTGCACTGTTATCCTTAGCTTTTTTCGACTACCCGAATCGCGTACATACGTGGCGTTATTGAGACATAAATAGGCGGCGGGCCGCGCGGATCAACCGAAGCCACGGTTGTGGTGGGGTGTACATACTACTTAGTGAGTAATTGATTGCTGAAAACGCAACTATGAACGGTGTTGATTAACAACGAACGCAGCTGTCAAAGAAACAAATCCAATAGGGCGAAAGAAGGCATGCATCCTGCGGCTAGAAAACCACTACCTCAAAGTGGATTGGAACACTGGAATGCAAATAATTATTTTTGTTTCGTTTGGTTACTTATGATGACTCCTTGAACGATTTCTAATAGACGACCTAGTTACCAGACACGACTTGTGGGTTATGACAGCGTCAAAGTTAGCTCAAATCACTTCGCACAGTGTACGGTTGAGATCTCATAGCCAGGTTGACTTCAGACAGAGTGGGTTAATCCCTGGCGTGGTTCGCTCGTAGGAGAGCGTCCATCCCGATCATGAATCTTGAATTCGGGATCAAAGCATCACTTAGCCAGTGGTTGTGGGCTTTTGAAGGGGACGCTTTTTTCTGGCCAAAGGCTTGTGTGGAACGCGTGGGTGTTACGCTTGTAGAGCAAGCCTCATTATGTGTTAGCCACGCCTCTCAGATGCAGATGCGGACCGGATCATGTTGCATAATTCATGCCAGGGCAGTGTTTACTTCGCTCAATATTGGTCTTGCCGAGTGGTTATCCTATCCGTGCGGTGCGGCCCCGTTCGACAGCTGTTTGAAAGACCACCGCACTACGTAGTACTACGTAACACTCTAAATACCATGTTCGCCCCGTGTGTCGTTGCAATAGCGAGTTTCACATTTAGATTTTATTGGGGTGTCTACCTGTCTCAGCTACAGCCCAAGGCGGTTGCTACAAACCGTGCCTATTTGGTGAGTTTCATATTCTCTGATTTCGAGAACGTACGATTAAGCGAACAGTTGTTTTCGAAATTTTTAAGCGTGTCAGGACAATTTATGAAACATGAAACCCATTTATAGCCAAGCATGATGCCGTCCAAATACTGAGTGATTTCAAGCCTCACTGAATGAATGCTAAGGCTGTGGAGATTTGTAGGATTTCTCACATTGATGTGTTCTTTGTTTGAATAAATATATCGCTTTCACTCTGAGTAATCTCGCTGTATACATTGCTCCTTTTCCCGGTGCACCACTGTGAATGAATGATCTCACGAATTCCGTTGCGTTTTTTTTTTAATTTTCAGTTTTAAACTTCGTGCGAACTCACGACACTGTGCACATCCCGATGGTTGTTCAGCGTGAGTGTGTTTCATCCTGTTTGAAAGGATCTTTTCCTGGTTTCATTAAGTGTTATTTTTCATTGTTGAATCCTCAGCTAGGGTTCAGTCTCAGTAATCTTTTGACCCCCCACGTCACATAAGGAAATGAACCCTTCTTCCAATTTCTTTTAGAATGTGAATTCTCGGAAAGCAACCGTGCAAATCACTGATCCTAAGAGCAAACTATTCAGTTACTCGAGACCAATCGTAAACATCTGCCACAATGCCGTGCTACACAGTGTTTGTTGCGTGAATGCTCAAAACGATGCCTCTTTTGTGGCATTCATGCATCTTTCGTTTTTCGAACGCTTCTGCCTGCCTGAAGTAGAAGGGACATACCGCATCCCCTCAAAGGTCCATAGAACCATCAGAGATAACCGGTAAACTGACCCTGAAAGTTTAAATAGAGAACTTCTTGAAGTTTCAATAGATCAGGTGTGGTAACGATCCTAGCGCCAGCGAATTGCTGTGTTGGGTTTCTTAAGCTAAAACTCGTGGAGTGAAAACTGACACCAGCTATAAACAGCCACACCGAACTCAATAAATCAGGTTCCTAAAGACAACGACGGTCGTATTCTGTCCCATAAGTAACTCTCCAAAAGCCACGACTCATAGGCTGTAAACAAGTCAGGTTAGGTGCATGGAGCCGTGAGTAACTGAGACAAACCACAAACTACATGTTCAGCTGCGATTGGTATCGGAATTCAGTTCATCTATGGTCTAAAGGTCTGACGGTCACAAGGACTACGGAGCAGATAAATCTTGGTTAAAATCAGTGACTGAGTGAGTGGTCGCAGTGGTTTACTACCCCGGTCGTAAAGTATTTTTGGACCACCGTATTTGTCTTCAGTTTTAACCTAATCACTAATGGAGATACGATGTTGGTCTAGTAATCTAACACAAACGGGCAGAGTTCGTGCTCGTTCGTCTTCCAAACAGTCGTTTTGTTGGGCTTATTCCCATGGCCGCCGATGGTGTATTTCAAAAATCAATGTTCACTGTCTCACTTTGACGCTCTTTCTCGGTATTGGGTAACATGACACGTGAGAGTGTGTCGCCCATGAGCATTAGCTTGCTTTGATGATAGTGTGGCTCGTGGTTATATTTATGCGAACGCATTAGCACTGACTGCAGCGTTCTTAATGCCCGATGTGGTTGCTTATCCACGATCGTGATCAACAGTTTTTGGTCCGTGTAGATGTGCGTAAGTCGGCCAAACGTATAATCGTTGGAATTATCCAGGGTATACACGATTGTTAATAATTCCTTCTCGATCCGTGCGTACTTCTGCTCACAAATTGTTAATGTTCTGCTGGGATAATCAATCGGCTGATCATTTTGCATAAGAACGGCTCTAAACCATATTGACTACTGTCACACTGTATACATAGCGGCATGGATTGATCATAATACGTTAGTACTGGGGCCTTAACCATAAACTTTTTTTATACGATCGAAAGGTGACTGCTTCTCTTCTGTCCAAATCCACCTTTCTTTCTTTTTTTATTACATGTTTGCACATGAGTGCAGTGCAAGGTGTAAATACCCCATAACCACAAAGACCCGCTGCGCTATTAGGGATAACCAGAAACCAGACCCTGAGACTTGGAGTGGAGAATCGCATAAGGTCGCAATAGGTCCAGTGTGGTAACGAGCCGGACGATAGCGGATTACTGTCTTCCACCAAATTATGATAATTATAATAATCTTTTTAACCTTTGATATTTGTGAAGCCTTGCGAATTAGATTGTTCATGCTAAAACTCATGAGCTACATTGATATCCAAATACAGCGCTTTTTATCCTACGACTACGGTGTTGTTTCACTCTATCCTTTTTTCATCTTTTTTAATATTGTAGTGTCCCAGTTCCCAGTAAACTTTCCTTCAACACTTCCTGCCACGTCATCACATCCGTTTGTGGACGTTCTGAGCGGTCCGGCACTTTCTCAAGCTCGAGGTTTCTCCGATCCTAGCGAGCTGGGTAGCTCTGACTCGGCGGTCACGGCAGCACACGTTATCGATCCACGTGCTGTGCACCCGTGGCGATACAGGCTGTGTGGTGCGTCCATAAGAAAACCGAACTCCTTTCCAGCTGCTCCCACTACGACAAGTGGAGCCGGAAGTGTACCTGCTGGGTCAACACTTACAGTTGCGGCAACCACTACTTCTCCCTCTGACGTGATGGTGACAGATAACAATGCAGGAATAAGCAGCTCGTCCGCTCATGCCATCGGATCCAGCACCACAGATTCAGTTCCAGTCCAGCCCGTGCCACCAGTTCGATCAAATCCCTTGAAACCACCATCGGACGCTGAGATTTTATTTGTCTTGCCCTCAATTTCCTTACGAATAACATCAGATCAACGTCAAACTATGGCCCAACCTAGCCTGTCCACTCTTCCTTTCATTCAGATTCCAGTCACTGCTACCGGAGCTGATGATACACAAGCGGCTTCAAAATCTGAATCACTCGCTTCGGATACCCTAACCGGGGATCCTGCAGCTTCTGGTCATACAGTTAAAAGTTCGCGATTGTGGTTTTATGGTCCTCGCAATACATCTGCGACAAAAGAAACTGATTCTGCAAAGGAAACCAATGTCTCATCTACCGCATCTCGCGGATTTGACTACAGACAACCATTTTCTCCGTCGGTAAAAATCAGCTTCCAAACTGACTTCCATGGGTTTGTCCAATTAGGTTTAATTGACGTCCCGTGGCTGCCGACACTGATCAGTTCATATTTAAATGAGCGACTTCAGGAATATGAATGTGAGTCACTTTGATCATTGCTTTAATCAAATAAGTAGACTTTTGCTGTTTTACACGATGGAGATTTTCGCAGGCATTATTTTGCAGTCTCATCGACTGCTTTGTGTTAATGTCCCCCATCGTGCGTCTCACGGCTCAGACAGACTTACCCGCATTTACTCGAATGAACACTACGAATTACGTTAGAGAGGACCCTAGAGAGAGAGGGGGGGAGCGATCTCGCTAAAAATGGACGATGCTGACTGTTTTTCTGGCTGCTGCTTGTTGTTGTCTTTGCCTGATTTCAACGAACGAAAATAGACTGCAAACCCTGACTTTGACTAATCTACTGCTTCAGTTGCTCGCCTGGGTAACAGTTGTAGCTGTGGTAGGGCGTTAGAAGCAGGTTTATTGGGATAAGTTGCATTACAGGTTGCCAAAGGAAACTCATAGACGGCGCCGTTGTAGGACTGAAAATAACCAATTCATACCTATCGGACAGTGTAGCTTGAGATATAGCCTCGTCATTTCGCCTTCGTTGCACTTTTCTGAAGGTTTATATGAAGGCTGGGCGGACGGCGGCCTAGTTGAGGAGGCTTCTTTCACTTCGGGACCACAGTGGTTTGTGGAGTTTCCGGACAGCTCCTACGCTGTCCAATCAACTGGGTTCCGTTTCCAGTCTGGTCGCTCGGCTGTTTAGTAGAGTACCCGACTTGTCCACCAACTTGAGATCCACAATCTGTCACCTTTGGTTGAGTTGTGACCAATGAGCGCACACCTCATAACCCGTACATGGCACTGTCGAACAAGATCGGTGACGGGTCTCCTGGAGAACACTCCAGCCAAGCACACACTTTCGGACAAGTCACTGATTGGTTACTTTAGCTTCTCTTCCAACCGCTTCTCCGAACAGGACAAACCAAGAATAATCGCACAATCTGGAGACTGTTCTCGGTTGGAGAAACTGTTGCACACTGTCCGGCCCTTACTAATTTGATTGTTCCACCAGGTGCCAGTAATTTTTCGAATACATTACCGGTCAAACATATGTGCAGGTTTCGGAGCCCAGCTGTTGCATACATTCGACCAGTAACGACAAAACGAATGTTACTTCTACACCACAGATAACTAGGGGAAGCAAAGACCAAACGTATCTTTATTACACACGATGACACCTCATTCGGTTTCCTGTAGATTCGAAATTGACCTCAAGCATTGTCACACCGTTGCCGAGAAAGCTTTCAGTTCCCTGAGGTCTTCACTCGGGAACACGAAGCTATCTGTTAATTTTAGGTTACACAATGCTGTCTAAACAAAAATAGTTATCAATGATCGTCTAGCCATAATAGTTCATGATGTTTTGAATTTATGTTAGTTTTGTCTTTGATTCCATCTCTTCGAGATTTAAAGCTCGCGTTATCAATCTCATTCTGTTTTTATATCTACCGTGTTGGTTTCGACTTGTGTTTATCCCAATCGTTAATAGCAGATGACTTTTCTCCTCGTATCCACATATATCGTTTTCCATTCTTTTTTCGAATTTCCCCATTCTCGTGTTTTATAGTGACTTCTGTAAATGCTAACGAGGCGCGCGGTGCCTTCGGTGTGTCCAACAGGTATAGTGCCGCTGGCAGCGAGCTCACAGCTCGTCTACGTCAAATAGCTGCAACTAGTTCACCTTTGGTTCACGATGCTCGATCTTACGAAATCGTGCATTGGTCCCTCAGTCCGGAATGTCGTTGGTTATTGGCGACCAGTATCGGTGTGCCGGCATTTGATCGTCTACTGGAAAGTGTTGGTTTCCGTAAGGCCCGGATCACCATACCCAAGTGGCTTCAACGTGGAGTGATGGACCATCTGGATCATGTCACGTCCATTCTGTTGCGTGCCAGTCTTCGTTTGATCACGGACGAATCACCCAAGGGGGATGCACAAACGGGGGATTCAAAAGTCGTCCAAAGCGGTCCGCGTATAACGGTTGATATTTCCAATAAGAGAACTTCTCCTCCCTCGGTGAAAACTCACGTTGCTGAAAAACCTGCCAATTCTAAGTCATCGTTCCCACGTCCCTCATTCAACTTATCCGTTGATGAGGATTAATCATCCTCCTATCCCCCTAGAACAGTCAAAGTATCCAGTCGCAGTTCACAGATCAAGTGTATATTTATTGTTTCAGAGCAATGTATGACGTACATTCTATGGCAGCCTGTTTTCTTGTGACATCTCGATTCGTACTGTAACTGACTGATTCTGTACGGTCATCCCCTGTTGGTTACATAATGCTTCCCCTTCCCTAATGACTCCCGTCGATTTGCTGCCACAGTTGGAGCAACTTGTAAGAACCTCTTCCGTTCGCCCTCGGCGTGTCAGGCACATATTCCTTCTCAGTCCAAAAGTAAAACTATTCAGGTATTCTCCTACTCAATTACTAATCGTTGCATACAGTCTTATCCTCATTTGATTTTCCGTAACATCTCCTAGCTGAACGATGTACGCTCTCTGTCTGTCGGTGTTCAAACCTACCTCCGAAAGTGAATCGTTTTCCGATCCAATTTTAAACCTCATTCTGACTCATGAACCTGTTCGTGAATTATGCTTGAACGTGGATCAAAATTTGTTTTACTTTCACCCTCAACACCCCTCGGTTTTCACTGTCCTGTCTCACTTTCCTAACTTTATTTTATTGGTCGGTCCTGTAAAAATGTGTGCGTGCGAAGATTGTTGTTATTCCGCTTCTCTTCTACTACATAACAAACGAGTTGCAGTAAAATAGATGATTCCACTACTGTGAAACTTACTGCACAGTTCGGGAGTTCGCTGGGGTCATTCATTTAAAATCAACCTTTTGATTCAATGCTTGGGAGTGTAAAGATCATATGAAACGGGGCAAACAGCGATGGGATGGCTGTTTCAAGATATTAAAGTTCTTGGTGGTAATCAAGTGGTTTAAAGCGTTTGATTGCCACCTCGGAGGTCGGAGGCTCGAATCTCCGCCATCACCGGTTACTTTGCTGGTAGACAGTAATTCGCTGTCGTCCTGCTCGTTACCACACGTGATCCACTGGGACCTCCGCTACAAGTCTCAGGTTCTGGTTTCTGTTAATCCGTAATAGTGTAATTGGCCCTTATGGCTATGAGGTATGCACTTCTTGCACTGCACTCATATGCAAGCATGAAATAAGAAAACCAAATGTGTGGTCGTCACTATACGGGTGGTGTAAGGCCGGGCGTATTTCTTATCGGACAAAATGATGGGTCCAGCGGGATTCGCATCCTCACGAGCCAGAAGATGGAATGATAGGCCCACAAAATAATTTCCAGTTTTCTCCTCTTGTGCCTCGGGGAACAATTCGTTCCGTTGACCAACTAGTGTCTTTGAGCAGTGTGATAAAAATATTGAATACACCGTGGACAGGTCGAATTTTATAACTTACTACTCAAACGTTTGTTAGTAGGTAAAGTAATGCAAGTGTTTGTGAAAACCAAATTATAGTGAAGCAAATTAGCAGACTTGACCAATAATTATGTGGATTATTGACCCTACGCTTCACACCAGCCTTGGGTGAAGAGTGCATCAGTGATTATTCATTCTAAACGTATGGGTAGCTAATGAAGATGGAGTGTGACGAAGCCAGAAGTCCGGACGAGTTGCAACCATTTCTCCATTTCCATTCATCTCCAGCGTTAACATGTTTAGCAAATTTTGTTCTGTGAAATTATCCTGGATTATGCTAGGGTGCCATCCATGACACGAATGCAGTCTGACTGCCTGGAAGGCATTTCAAAGACTCAAAAAGATCACCCCTATTGCAGCACGCACTAGTAAGGATGCACCGAAATGCTCCGTAATATATCGTGTAATCTAATGCTCTTTAATTTTGCGTTTAGATACTCATCTTGTACCAAACGTCCTTAGAGATAAAAACTTACCGCCCGATTAGCTTTATCACCACCACTTAAGTGCCCCATTGGTCGTCATGCACTGCTTATTTTGTTTTCCACGCTACGGTAAATGTAAAGTCGTTAGTATTTGTATTCGGACTACAACTACGTGTTCAATTGTATAACGGGGAAAAGGTTGCCATATATATTAATTGAAGATGGCAGCCCAACATCTACCGAAAGCCACTTATCTGACCCCTTTATCAATCGCGAATAAATCACACGTGGTAGTTGTCACAATGTACTGACTACTTATGATGGTTTTGCATAACCCTGTTTTCGATCGTCATGATTTTATACCATTACTTGCATGAGCCCTTGGATTTTATGATCGCTGGTGGACATAGAATAGTAAATGGTGGAACGGGCTACCAGGCTATGTAGTTCTTCAAGAGTACCAACTAATCGTTCTCCGGTTCTGAAAGGAACCAATATATCGTTTCCCGACCTAGATCTGCACTGTTTTCTGTTACAATAGGTAGTCACTGCTGAACCCCCGTCCTGTATCGTGTCCACATAGACACTCATGAAATCTCCACAGTGATGTATTCACCCTACTTTTCGAGAGACATAGTGTTTATTTTCTTTATAGTGCTATCTACGCATCACGTAAGTTACGATAGATCGAGGTTATCACCACCGTATATGATCAAACAATTATCGTTTTGAATCGAGGCGGACATACACATGGCGAATAACGGCGTTGAACTTTTCGACGCGAAAAATGCAAGTGAATGTTCCACTATTTAGGATTCAGGCTCCTCGTGCCAACAACACGTTTTATCAGCAGATTGGAATGTCCACTGGATCGCGTTCAGCGGTGTGCTGTTTATCTCATTGGAAAGTAGACTGCAAGGCCAGTCCAGTGATTAAAACAAGAGCAGTTGCTGCGTATCATTTGAATAGTGGTTTGCTCCTCACTGAGTATTCACACCCGTTTGACCGTGCGGCGATAGCCCATCTGTTAGATCCTTTGACCGGTGAGGAATGTCGCTGGTTCGACTCCGGTTTGCGGTGTTGAACTTTTGGATGCGAAAAATGTGAGTGGATTTTACATTATAAAAAATCCTGTTTACGTTTATCCTGGCATGATGCTGGGTCTTCATCCTGCTGTCCCAAAAGAGCCATTATGTCATCTCTATCCGTAACCTCCAGAGCAGTACTACACCATTTCACGGTTGATTTGACAAACTATGATAATGAATTGCGAGATTATCATGCAGGTTTGCGAAATTATCACATAGATCTGGAAAACTAGAGGCTTAATTTAGGAACCGAACACAACCGTTGATTGTCGCATCGTTAAAGTTCATTTCACTGGTCAACTGGCCACAAGCCTCTGGCTGACCATTGTACGCTGTGACAGCCTGTCTTACCACGCTCTTTCCGTGCAAAAATGGCACAGACCTCAGTCTAGCGATTTGCCGCGCTCACGGGCGGACGTCGGTCCGGTGGATCACTGGGGTCATGTGATCTGAACCAGAGAACTAAACTGTCCTCGAGCTAGCAATGGGAACGACAGCGCATTGCTTAAGACGCTTTTGGGCTAGCGACAGCATTTCGATTATCCGTTATACTGGTCTCCTAATAACATCAGCATTCAGTTCGTAGACATAACGCAGAGATAAAAACATACAAATTAGTATAACTTAAGGAACAGCTTGGCACCCCGCTTTGTTGGATAACACCTGGTTACATTTTACTTGATTCCCAGCCGGTATACCCGGAAAGTGATTTCTCACGAAACGCCTTTAATTTGTGTGTATATATGTAAAGAATATGATTTAAGGCAATCAAAAAAATTTGGAGACTTGTCTAAACCCATTTAACCGCATTCTGCACCGGGGTACTTTTATGCTTGTCTGCGGGCAAATTGTCGGAAAATCCACCTAGACTATGAGCCTAATTGCCTACATCATATTTTGTGCATACTGACGCCATTCTGGCCTGCAAAAGTTGCCATGAAACCAAGATGATCGACTGATAAATACCGGCATAAATTCGATTCTTCGGAAGTCTACAAGGAGTTAATCTAATCCAAAGGTTCCTGGGATTTTGATGCCGCTAAGTTATGAAGCCAGTGGTCCTGACTGCTTTCCGACAGCCATATTGCATGCGATAACAAGTTAAAGTTATGGATACAAATTCCATCGGATTATATTGGACAATTAAAAAGTTGGATCTCTCGCACTAGTGACAAACCAAAAATACGATCCGTAGGATGTATATAAAATACCTTGAAGGCATGTAAATTTTTATTCCAAAGGATCCGTGATGTGAACCATTATGAGTATTGCCAATAGCAGCGAAAAGCACATACATACTGTAAACTCTCTAAGGCCCTGTTTTTTTCTGTCACTCATCAGGAACTGTGTAGTGACCTGGTGTGTTCAATAGAAAACTGATTGATTCGGATTTATCAAGCTGTCAAATAGGAATGGCTGATGATTACCTGTGTTTTTTATTGGTGTCGGTATCGCGGAGGCGGCCTAGACACGTGCCTCCAAAGATCCTGGAGCAGGCCTCCGAAAACAATATTTGCATACAGAAGCTAGCGGATTGCTTGATTGCCGGTAGAAAGCAAACCACGGCTTCTCAGAAATTATCCACCGATCATCACCACAAATGTCTACATTTGGCCCTCTTGCTCACCAAGTGGCCTTTCTATATTCGCTTACACATACACATAGGAATTAACTGAACATATTGAAACATCACTCGTCACCGTCACTGGAGATCTTAATCAATCTGACGTCAGTTTTCTGAACTGCCTGGGGCTAACGAATGCTGTGAACTTCTATACAAAAGAGAATGCGCAGCTTGATTTTTTCTTCATAAACGACACCTAGGTTATCTCCGTCCAGAACAGGACCTCTTTATCCACCCTTACCACAATATCACCAAGGCTTACCCCAGAATTTATTCCGAGATACACCGCGTTATGCACAGCCGTTCTTCTGGTGGCAGGATTTTCCATAGGTAATGCAACCCAGAAAACGTGACACTGTTACGAGAAATGGTTCGGGTCACCGCATTTGGTCAGTTCTGAGATACTTCCCGTCCAGGGGAGTCAATTTAAATCCGACCCACAGATTTCCGTCGCCTTACTAGGAAATATTATGAAGACAGAAAGATCCTGCTTACGTGATTGGAAACCGTACACCAGTGAAGCAAACAATACGTTCAATTCAGTCTCAAATCAGAAAACTGGATGGGCTACGTACACGTATTAAACAACGGTGCCGTTGTTGTGGCCGACCGAAAGTGGATGGTCGATTCCGACCACGCTTTCCGCACGCACTGAACGCATTGTGTAGCTTTCACCTAGACAATCGTTCGAACGAGGTGCAGACGACTCTAGTACTGGCTTTCAAGTCGCTGTCAACGAGATAAGAATGACTTCCGGGACTGCTCGAATTCAATTTCCATTGCTCCAGGTCTCAGTACGCCAAAACGACGCAGTGAGAAAGGACCACAATGGCCGCCTGCGGTTGAGTTGCAAAACGATTCATTATTTTATAAAACAATAAAAGAGCTGTGTACATTGCAAGGAGAAGGATCTGAAGGATAGATGAAATTTACCCCGTCGTCCCCTCATTAAACGCGTTCTTTGGTCCCTCTCATTAGGTGCAATTGTGAATGGTGCGAGCGGTAGATTGCTAGGTGCAGTTGACTGAGCGGCTTCAACAGGTGTAAGTAGGCCATGCGGCTCGCATTCTATGACGGCAGGTTTGAGGCGGTCAGTGGATACGGTGTCGTGTCGTCCGGTGATGTCTGTGACAAATATTTTCTCCCTGCGTTTTATCACACAGAACGGACCGGTGTATGTTGGTTGCAGTGGTTGTACCATCAGCTCGAAGCAGTACGTGAGTAGCGGTTTCTAACCTAGAGTAGGGGTTCGCCGCGGAGACCAAACGAGTTAAAAAGCAACCGCTAGCTTAGAGCTCAGGTGAGCCTTATCTATGAATAGGCATCTGTTCTTAGATCTAGTAAGGGGATGGTCACCGCTCCTCAGGAGCATCTAATTCCGGTACCTGGTATTCCACTAGCATTGACCACCTTCCCGAATCACTCACCATCGACCTCAATGGCCGTCAGGAAACGGATGAGTAGTCTAGAAAATTGCATCTCACTGACTTCGCTGGTCCACCCAACGATCTGGTTATCGGTGGACTAAGCAAGCAATGGCATCCACAGCGGATTGTAAGGGGTCGTCTGGAGATTTTATAAAAGCATTCAAATGTTTTAGAATTACACGCTCTGTAAGTTTAAGACCAGATGAAGTTAAAGCGATGGGAAGAAGGCACTTAGCTATGGCACCTGAATTACAAGGCTAGGGTATAGGAACAATAGTGACCCGTCTCTAGCAGTCGGGAATAGGAAATGAGCACAAAAAATTGTTTAAGAGAGAGGTAAATATATCAGTCAGCGCAACAACACTATGTCTCAAAAGTGATGATGACAGACCATCAGGACTAATACCTGAGGCTATTTTGGAAGTACGAAGAAGCTTAAATATTTCTTCTGTAGAGTACGGTGTCATGTGCACATAATCTTATGGAATGAATTCAACTGGAAAGTCATCTGATGAGTGGATGAATGCTTTATCGATACTGTCAACGTCCGCAACAAATTTCACTTGCTTCGATTTCTTTCCACAAAGCAGCTGAATGCCTTGCCATAGTCGGGTACTGTTGTGGCTACACAGGAGTTGACTAGCATACAAGGAGTTAGTGCGTTTATTTGCCTTTTGTATCAAAGGAGAAATGTATCGTACTTTAGAGTTATCTCGGGTTTTTTGGAAATATTCCTTCCGTCTTATTGAGGATTTTGAAATCGGAAAGGTGATATGGCCTCTAGAGAGAAAGTGGGTTCCTACGGGGCAGCACATGTCGGAAAGTAAATTGACCGTATTTTTCTAAATTTGACCGGAAAGATGCATTTTTACAGATTCTACTTGATGAGCAGTCCGGTGAACTAACCGCTATTAATACTCCTTTTGGTTTGCATCAGTATAAATTTCTGCCTTTCGGTCTTAGCGTTTCCCCTGCCATTTTCCAACGCACTATCAGTTAAGATCGCGAAAAAAGCCCATTAACGTAATTAGAACAGGATGTAGGTGACCATACGTTTTCGGTGGTTTCATTCCCAAGCCATCACAATCACGTTCATGTGTTCAGAAAAAACCGTAGAAAGCTAATTGGAAGAGTTCTAATTGTTCAGAGGATGTATTGTTGGCACGAGGAGCCTGAATCGTATGTTTTTGGAAAACCCACTTGCATTCTTCACATCGAAAAGTCGGACGCCGCGAGCCGGAAACGAACCGGCGACCCTCCGCATACCGGGCAGATGCTCTACCAGCTGAGCTATCGCGGTCCGAGCAGTCCGGTTTGAATAACGCTAGTGAATAATCGATAGTGCGCGAACCACTATTCCAATGATACACAGTATCTATCCTGGTTTTAATCATTGGACTAGCCTCGTCGGCCACTTCCCAATGGGACGAACAGCACACAGATTAACGTGATCCATCGGACATTGAAATATATTCAGAGGATGTATTGTTGGCACGGCTCGCGGCGTCCGACTTTTCGATGTGAAGAATGCAAGTGGATTTTCCAAAAACATAGTTCTAATTGTCTCTTTCAGTGTTTGGGATCGAATTGGATAGCCAGCATGCTAATGAGTCAACTTTGACCATGTAACACATGCATAAATGACTGGGTTGCGTAACAGGTGATAATTAATTTACGTCACAGCCACTCTCATTTATGGTGTAATCAACTGTTGGCCAGGGCAGTTGGGGTGCTTGAACCAACTTTCGTTGCGCACATAGTTCCGGCTTCAAAAGGCGGATGCTAATTGCTTCGGCAGTTGCTAGCGTCAGAAGCTTCGTTGTTTTTGATGCATGCTGTAGGACTCGATAAACTATTGTAAAGGCTAAATGGACGTCTATCGAGTGACCGGTTTCAACTAAGTGTACAGTAATGGAACTTGATATGGATCCGTTCCCTCCGTGTCTAAGCCATTATCAATCCTCAGATTTCTGATCTAGGAGGGGTTTGTGCTTACCAAGATGACATGAATGTATACGCACTCAACAAAGAAGGGCACGATGACCGTTTGCGTTTACTGCTGGACAGATTCCTGAAGCGTCATGTAGCCATCAACCCTGATAAGTGTGTTTTCTCCACTTCTGAGTCCACATGTTTGGGTTATTTGGTTGATGCTCACGGTTTTCGCCCTGACCCCAACCGTTTTGCTCCGTTATCCAATGCGCCCTCTCCCAAATCATTCGTTGAATTAGATTCTCTATTAGGTTCTCTTCAGTACTACTCTAGATTTATTCCCAATTGTGCCACTGAAACTGCACCCTTATTCGGTCTTCTCTCCCAGCAGTCTTCAGTACATGAACAATGCTTACGTGGTTTATTAACGTTTTTGTCAACTAGTATTGTACTTCGTACGTTTTCTTCTTGTGCATCTTCGACTATTATTACGGACGCTTCTCCTACGGGTATCGGTCCTATGCTAGAACAAGAGGGTCATCCAGTTTTGTGCATTTCTCGCCTACTCTGGGCCGTTGAAGCTGGGTGTTCACAAACGCAACATGAGGTAATGGCTGTTTATTGGGCCGTTACTCGTCTGCACAAGTACCTGTTCGGCATTCGCTTCATCATTGCCACTGATCACGAAGCGCTGAAGTTTATCTATAATCCACACCGGTCATTGGCTAAATCCTCGGCGGCCATGGTTCAACGCTGGAGTGTTTCTTTATCGGCATACTCTTATGACGTTCAGCATTGCAAAGCACAATCTATTCCACATGTGGACTACTTGTCTCTCTACTCCATTTCCGAAGAACCTTCTACTGCTGACTGTTTGCTTACGCAGCCACTACCTGTTAGCTGGCCAGATCTAGTTCGTAAAACAAACAAGTAATACCAAGCCATCATATCTTGTGTTCAAAGTGGATGGTGAGCAAATTTTCGGCCTTGATTTCCTGAATTCTATAAACGAGGCGAAGAAATTTCGGTGATTTGTGATGGTATCTTGTGTTGTAACGGCAGAATGATTGTACCTCCTCCGTTGCAGGCCGCGGTTTTGCAAGATACACGTTCCGGACACTTAGGCATTGCAAAAATGAAATCTCTTGCACTTGTCACTTGCTGGTGACCAGAGAAGATCAAGGATTCGTGCCGTACTGCTAAAAACTGTCGTGACTATCTACATAAACTTCCCACGCAACCTTCGAAATGGAAGACTTAGCCTATTTCCGCAGTACCCTGGCAAGGTGTTTGCGCTGATTATTGTGATCCATTTTTCGACAAGTATTACGCTCTGGCTATCATTGATTCCTACTCCCGTTGACTAGAGGTATATTTCACTACTTCTCCTGATGCTGATTTCACGATTACAACCCTACTTAAAACATTCAGTCGAGAAGGTGTTCTGTGTGCGCTGGTTACCGACAATGGAAGCCATTTCGTGGGGAAGAAGATGACTGACTGGTTGGAATTGTTGGAGTGTCACCATGTGCAAACTCCACCTCGACACTCACAATCTAACGGTGCAGCCGAAAACTTTGTTCTTGCGTTGAAGAGTGCGAATGCATCGGTTCTTGTCAGTACGTTTGACGAACTCGAGAGTAGTGTTGACAATTTTCTAATGCGGTACCATAACTCCATCCATTCGACTACCGGAGAAAGTCCAGCCAAGCTATTTAAGAACAGAGTATTGCGTACAAACTTGCTCTGTTTGGAATCAGCGGAGGTCCCTTATCATCGAGGAAACGAACTGAGACGTTCTTACGGTATTGTTCTTAATCAGATTGATATAAAATTGTGTAAAATTCTTAATTTGGATGTTGGTTCTGTACGTCGTAGGCATTTAGACCAAACTGCTTTTAACACGCCTAATTCTGAAGCTACTTCTAAATGTCTTAATCCCAATGTTTCTGATTCTATTCCAGAAGAGAACAATTCCAGTGCACCTGATACCAATCCAACAATACAAGTTCAAATATCTGAAAGATTGGTGCATAAAGAACTGCTGAATTACAGAAGACCGGAACTTCATTTAAGCTGTGGCGGACGTGATGACTGTTAATGGCATTCCTTTGTGTTTGTTTATTACATCCTCGAATGCTTGTACATGACGATTGCGCAGGGTACAATTTCGGATTGAGTTCCAGTTCAACCGGTGTTCTCATTTCTTCAGTGCGCTTAGTTCGGTTCGGACAGTTCGTTGCGATAACACTAGTTCTCGAGTCCAAGTACCGATCATAACAGGCAGATGTACACAACTTAGGGGGGAGAATAATTCAGAATGATTGGTGATAATCCTATCCGAAACAGAGTTATCTCTGGTTGGTGAAATAACAGGATCAGCTAAATCAAACACAGTGAGGAGTTGGGTGGAAGCATGATTAAAATGGCCCACTCCGAAGTGCATATTGTCATCTAACAAAGAAATAAGGAAAGGTGAAAGAGTCATAGAAAGACGAAATAGCGTTCTGTATGCAAAACGGAGCTACTCATAGGTGTGACATGACGGCATAGCGTAACTAAACAATCAGTACGGTTCATTGAGTATGGATAAGCGACTTCAGACATGCCACACCAAATGGATTTGATATGTGCGACCGCCCCGCCTCCAGTCTTCTTGTTATTGGAAGTTCTGTCCTGCAGAAACAGTTTGAAGCCATCTATTGACACAAGTGGATCAGCAGTATGTGGGTTTAGCCAATATTCTTGTACGCTAACCACACAAGTATGGACATGAAGGCGGGAATGAATAACAAGGGTCAGATCTGACATTTTCACGAACAGGAAACCTATGTTGATACTGAACAAAGATGGGACAGACATCTTCACTGGAGAGATGCGGTTAAGGACAGCTTTCCAGCCAGCAAGGATGCATTTTTTAGGTCGAAAAGGAGTTCCTTGATATAAATGACCGCTTAAGACAGGCTGGTCGGAAAATCCAATATCCTATTTGAGTAGAAGTATTTCTGACCGCGTATAGCAACGTACAGTGATCATAGCGAGTAAATTCCTTTGATTCGATGAGGTGGTGAGTAACTCGGAAATGTAGCGCAGCCAGCCTCCAATCTTTGATCTTGAAAATTAGAGGCAGATGGGTAGTCTCCGGTAAGAGCCTCGTCTCGTCAACGCCTGGGAGCATGTACTTAGATGTACCGGTCCTGCCACCACCTCTTCAGAAAGAAGCCCAGGCGTCGCTTGAATGAGGTCATTTTTTCTCTCTCACCACTTCCGCTGGAAACGCATACCATTGACTCAAATCAAATCAAAGCACAAGACTGGCGGCCGACGCCTATGGTAGTCCAGTTTCTTCACCCTTCAGCCCCCGCGTCTCACCGGGCTTCGGCTTCCTGGAATCCTTGCCTGCCCGTTATCGGTAACCAATGTATATGGTACTCCTTCTTGGCTAAATGTCTTGTGAAGTGCAGTAAAATTAAAATCAGAGCTTGGTGAGATAGTAAAATAAGCCTCTGGCCACCTGGAACAATAATCGATGATAACGAGGGCGTAGTACTTGTTCAGGAACGGTCCACAATAATCGTCATGAGCACGTTATCAGGCGTCGCATGATATGGGCCACGGAGTCCACTTGGAAGGTTGGGAATGAATTTTATGCACACAGTCGGTACAACGTTTAGCAAACTGGCATAAATCACTGTTCAATTCAGGCTACCAACAGGTAAGTCGGGCCAAGGACTTCATCTTTTCAATACCAATATGTCCGGAATGCAAATCAGTCAGAAAGGCTGGCCGCAATGTAGATGGTATAATAATGCAAACTTTGAACAACAAAACGTCATCACAAGTCAGAAGTAAGTCTTCGCTGTGCTTGTAAAACTCCGGGAATGGATGTTTGATATCCGCCTTTCAACGACGTCTAACGCAAGACAAAACAGTATGATAACACTTCCGAGTTTCGCGAATCAGATCGAATCGATCTAGAGGAAGTGGCTGCGATAACAATCACGCAGAGGAGGTTTCCTCAGGAATGGCGTAACGAGAAAAGTATTCTGCACGAGGAATGATTTCTGCTTTACGATGTAGCATATCATAGCAACATACGCTAAGAGCAACATTCCACCTTTGAACCATGGCTAAGGATGATTTCGCTAAAGAAGTGTGTGGACCGTAAGTGATCTGCAATGCTTCATGATCAGTCACTAACGCGAAATGCGACCCAAACAAGTATTTGTGTAATCGAATGACTACCCAAAACACAGCCAGAGCCTCACGTTGTGTCTGGGAGTATCCCCTTTCTGCAGGATTAAGTCTACGCGAAATGCACAGCACTGGATGACCATCCTGTTCGAGCACTACTCCGATGCCAGTCGGAGAAGCATCCGTGATGACAGTAGATGGTAACTAGGGCGATAATGCGTGTACAACGGTATTGGTAGAAGGGAAATTGAGAAGCTGTCGAAGAGCACGCTCACGTACAGGCGACAATTTAGATGAGTTTTGTGAACAAAGGTCACACAAAGGTTCCGCTTTAGAAGAGAAGTCTGGAATGAATCTGGAATAAAACTGTGGCAAACCCAGTAACGAATGAAGTTCTTCAAAAGAAGCAGGTGAAAGTGCACGCAATAAAGAATAAAAATAGTCAGGATTGTGTCGAAAATCATGTTCGTCTACCAGATATCCTAAACACGCGAAATGTGTTTGGCAAACGGATTGAATATGGCCAACTATGTCGCTTTTATGACATGCAACCTTATGTAGTGATCAGCCGATCGCACCCTGTCTATCACTTGCTTAACTGTACTTTTCGCGCATGCGGCAACCGCAAGCGCTACTTCCGACACACTTCCTCGGCACACGCCAGTATGCAGTCTCTGTACTCACACCCTGTGAGAATACACGCGTTTGGCACTCCACGGTCTCTCTTCGTTGACTTCCTCGACGAACGCGATCGTAGAAGCTGAGGGAGTGTGCCTTCCTATACTTACGAAAGCTACAAGTCAAACGTGAATGCTTCTCACCACAGGACTGATAATGATTCCATCGTTAGTGATTTCTCTGTTGAGGTGGGGAGGAATTTTCTTACTATTTAATTCATAAAGACTTTTGAATCGGTGAGGCTTTTGGGCTGTTGGCTTCTGTGTATTGGCAGTATTAAGCGATATGGATGGCTTCTCATGAACAAATGCTTTCACAACTCGAAATCGTTCACACAAGAGTTCAACGGACTGGAATGTGCAATCCGGAATCAACAGTAACTATCTTTGTAAATTATCACAAATAATTCCCGCAGTCAATCAATCAAGTAACTGAATTTGTAACAGGTTGTCAAAAGTGCACAGAGAAGCCTGAGTTTGCAGTTACAAGGAGAAATCGCCGAGGGCCTACTGATCCCTACAGACTAATGAATGAAATTTTGCTCGTTTCGTAACTTCGAAATTGGCTGTCTGCAAACGTCGAAGAAGCATATCTCTGAGACCTTCATATGGCTGGGAAATAGGTGAATTCGGAGAAGCCAAATTTTTCACAAGAGAATAACCATCCTTCCCGATGAAAGATAAGAAATGAGCCTTTTTCTTCTCGGAATCCACATTTTTTTCCGAATCAAACACCAGATTTTGAAACTTTCCAGCCAAAGCAACAAGCCTAAAGGGCTCCCAATTAGGCACGCGTTGAGCCACTTTGGGCTGAGGTTGGACTACATCCTTGGAAATGTTGGGCAGCGCTGGCGAGAAACCGAAAGCAAAAGTGACTCAAAAATGAAGCCGACGGAAACCACGGGAAGCCCAGTTCAGTTAAACGTACGCAACCGAACAAAACGGTGAGGTCGAAACAAGGCGTCAGGAAAGATCGTAGAGAAAATAAATCCAAAATGGTGTCCAGTAAATCCTCATGTTCTTAGCACAATCGAGGTCATTACAGGACCATGCTAACAACGAAATAAATAAGTTGAACTTGTTTCATTTCTTCTTTGTGTAAGCCCTAGTTTTCATTAGCCTGAAATTGGTTCCTGAACCGTACCCCACTTACACCCTGATCACTCGTGCATCACTCGTGAAATTGGGACTATCGTTCAAATGTGTCATGTGGTGCCATCGATTACCTTCAAGAAGGCACATCGTAATCTATGGCTAGAAGAACAGACGATGTTCACATGTGAAGCAGTAGCAACTAGTTCCCTGTATTCGGCTAACAAGACGGGTGTTGCACAATAATCTGTTAGTGGGCTCGTCATCAAATAATTCACATGAGGAGAAATGTGATCACACGAACTGGTTCACGTGACTATACAGCTGTGCGACTGAGATGGGGACCTGATCAAGCTCATAGAATGGTACACATTGTGACAACTGAGAAGACATCCATGTCTCGGTAATACAATACTCGCTGTGTTGATGAGGCTTACACGCGAGCGATGCCCTCTGTCTCAATAGCGAATGATGACCTATATTATTTCGCATCGAATTCGTTATCACCTAACGGCATACAGTCCATGCACAAACACGTGGCTGTCAGTCTTTATTCCACACGTAGTGTGGTGAACACTGAACTCCTGTTTTATTATGGTGCATTTATTTTTCTAGCTGTTTCATAATACCAATTGTAACAAGTAGCTTCACACGTGTAATGTGATGATAAAACACGATCATATGACCGTATGACTTGCATTACCGTATTTTGTGGGTTAATTTATATTCACGTGCAAAATAGTTGTTCAGTGGAATATATAATTAATAGGATAACACCAATGTTGATTTCTCATTCCTCGTTATTCGTACCATCTATCACGAACATCAGATATTCGTATGATATGAATATAAAACTATTCCGTATCAGACAATATAAATAAAGAATTAATGTGTATGTTTGGCTATGAATTCTGTTGGCATTAATTTATTGGGGACCTATCCAATGAACCGCTTGAACGAATTTTGATCATTTTGATGAAGTTCCCAATAAGCACTGCCCAGTATTTGCCCAATGGCATTATGCTTGGGCTTGCCTACTGGAACTTTCGGCGACTCCGTTGAAAGACGTTAAGCAGAGCTACCAGTGCCTAATCGGGCTAGGGTTGAGCATGATTTACGCACTGAGAAAACTTCGGGAAATGCTTATCCACTTTTTGCCGAATATCCCAGTTTCGTTTATTCGCTGAGTCTACCATTATAATACTCCCCAACCCTCCCAGCTTAACCACAAAATTACCAACATGAGGAAGTAGAATGTCAGTTTTGACGAAAATAAAAATGGATTTATGAAATAAAACATGTGGCATATATGTGTACAACCTTTTGTATTCCTAGCTTGATTATTTCTTTCTACCGGTGAATGTTCCTGGTCCTTCTTCCTTGTGATCTCGAGATCTGTAAAATTGGGGCGTAGAAACTTTTACATTAGTTACCTTATTGAAAAATATAATCAAAAACAGTGAGATATTAGGTATTGTCCTGAAAGTATATATATAATGATGTGCAACAGATACGATAAAGGATGTACACATTTTCAGCAACATGTTATTGGGAAAATGCAACTGTTTGATTGTAACGAAAACACTCGGTGATAAACCTCATGTGAAGTTTGAAATCTGCATTTGTAACTGGAGCTATGTTTACGGAAAGAACTGCGCAAGACCGCAAAAAATACAACAATAATCGACGGAACTCTATGGTGCTCTGTCGGTCCATCTCAATTACACCGCATTTTAATTTTTCTCTGATAACTATTCCATAATGCAGAACTTTTCTTGCATTTATGGCATGTATCAGAAAAATGAAAACGTTTTAACTGTCTCTGTTCCATTTTCGTCCATCGCAACCAAATGAGCAATGGACCATCCAATCTGTTCCCGTTACTGAACTTCCGGCAGACCACGGATTATGTGATTACCATTAGCATCACAGGCCACGTTGGGAATTTAGAGTTATACCGTCCAATATGAATGTCCGTGCAACTATACAGCGACTTATTTTGCCCTTATTGTAGTTGTTTGAAATTCACATATTTAAAGGGACACTAATCAGTTTACTTTATATCTTGTCGCTGAAATGCTTGATCACTTAGTGAAGTTGTCAAGACAATACAACAAGAAACGATTAAATCATTCATCGGTAATCAGCCTTTCGCAAGAGTCCTCACTAGCGAGGGTTTTTTCTCCAATCATATATCGCTTGATATGGAAAAGATAACGGAATGTCGTTTGACGTGTTAACAGTGCAATTTAAGGATACTGAACGGAGATGAACGAGTTGTACAGGATAATCCACCCACAGTGATTGTTTTATTATACGAATAACGCAAAGTGGATCATTTGTTGACTAGATATATACTGGATATACACACACGACAGCCATCGAATGCGATACTTTATCAACTGGTGACACTTTGGTTCAGTATTTATTTTACTGAAAGCAATTTTGCAATTCACATTGTTAACCAGCGGCTTATTCCATTTTACATGCGTTTCGCTTACACACACCTTTTTCTGCTTCTTTTGATACTACGGATGTGCTACTATAGTACCATAATAGCGATTCCGTAAATAAAAAAGTATAATGGGGACAGTTATGCTCACATGTGAGCATACCTCTGTTGCGCGGTTACGCACCGCGGTGTACTGAAAACCGCACTATCTTCTTGCGATCTCTTCCTTTACGGGTGCGTATCCAACACTGCGTTGCGTAAGTGCATTGAGCGCATGCGTCAACTGCGCAACAAATGTGATTGGTCGTAGGAGTTATCAACACATCAACAGGTCTTTTTCTTACACCTCGACAACCAATCAGATGGCTGAGTGGTGAAATCGGATAGAATTTCGGTATGTACACAAAATTTAACGGCATAATAACCCACTTTGTGCTGGCAGGGTAGATGCAACATCCCTGGAGTCTGACTGTTCCCCCATCTGGTGTGCGGGGGGGGGGGGGGGTATACCGTTTTAGTGCCTTGTCCTCAATATGGTCAAGCAGCCTCTGGCCGAAGAACCCGCCGGCGCCTAATTTGCTTGCCAGTCTATCTCCGGTGCGTCCAAATCCCCCAGGACCAAACACTTTTCTGCGTTTCTCTTTGGTAGTGCAAGGTATTCTAGCAGACCCTCATCTTCCTCCGCGTCAGAGGATCGGCTCCTCCAAGCATACACTAGCGCCGCCCACTTACTTCGAACTTTTATTTGTGCCGTCACTACCTGTATACTGAACGTCACATACCTAATACTCTCCTTTTGAGTTATGTTAGATTACTAGCAACAGTACTCCTACCCCCATTCTTCCGTACTCACGGTCAGCTCTGTGCGCACTCAATCCCTCCGGACACGCTGGACTTAATCTACCGCTCTCACGCAGCCATAATTTGGTGATAGCTATGCAGTCCATTTCCTTAGCCTCGACCGCGAGTTTCCCCCCCCCCCCATTTGTTACTGATACTGCATGCATTACACTGCATCACGGCTACTCCTTTTTCCTTATTGTTCCCGGGCAGCGATGCACTTGTTTCGCACTCACGCTCTACGCCCGAGTGCACCCTTCGTTTTTCGCTTCAATCGGGCTTCCGAGTTTTGATTCACCAACAGCCCTACCTACCACTACCTCCTATGGGGCATTTTCCAATACCTGATTGCTTCTTGGGGATTTAGTCCCATGTGCTACTATCGGTGTGGGGCGCTTTATAGGAGATGATGAACGGGATGGACGTGTCTCCTTCACTAGTTAGACTGATGCGGACACTTCTGTTTCTCGCGAGCCTATTGTGACCTTCCAGGATGCTGAATTATCCGGTTCTTTTCTACTACCTCCCCTGGAATTCATACTGATTCTGTCCGCTGCCGTGAATAAAGCATCTTGATATTTGGGGTTCACGAACCCCACCTGGGTAGGCCTTCCGATGATTGCCTACCACCGTTTGGTCTCCATCTTCCTAGGCGTAGTATCCTTCTAATAAGGGCATTCTATGGTACCCAACTTGTCTCAGTACGTCAGCAACACGTTATCGCATATGTTGGTTTCTCTGTCGTGTCTTTCTGCGAAAATGTTCGCTTAATCCCTTAATAATTACATTCCTTTTGCGTCCCAGCGCTATTTCCGTGCTGGTCTATATCCTCCTTTTTACGTCTGCCACAGAAGCTGCCTGAGCCCGCCGGGTTTTCACTTGGGTAGCCTGACTGAGTCAGATCAAACAAGCTTTTCAGTTCTAGTTCAACCCAATCTTGGAAGGCTTCACATGACTGCGTGTTTGGTAGACTTTCTACTGCCCCTTCGCAGTGAATGGCAGTGGCCTTACTTCTTCGCATCAGAAATGAGGCCTCGGCTGTGCCCTTCTGACGAACCGAGCTAGCTTTTTCCTCATATGCACCTACGCTTGAGGTGTTTTTCTGGCTTTCTTCTACCAAGGTTCCTTCGGGCCTAATGTGAGACGTTTCTGTCCATTTCTACACACCATGAACACACCCAAGTCGGGTAATCATGCCTCTTACAGAGAACCAAGGACGTTTTTGGTATTTTGCTACATTCCCATTAGAGCCAGAGCAAGAAAATGCCGCAGCACATGCCTCCCCCCTCACTTCCAAGGAACATCGCCTCTGACCTCACAGAAACTCCACCTAGATCGTAGGTTTTGCAGCTTCTGGAGGCCATGCCAGTGATTTCTTGAGGCTGGACCTGCGTGTGTTCACGCTTCCAGAAATACCGTCCTACTGGTGTAATTAGTATGGCAGGGCCCACCAGCCAATCAGACAGGGAACTACAAAAATAGTAAGAGCACAGTATGTAAGAGTCCATTTAGATTCAAACGAGAGCCCCTAACGGTAGATTCAAGTTACCATAGCACAAACCAGCTTACACGTTGGTTCGCTTTTTTCTAGTATGATAGATCACTTGCCCACTCGCTGGTCTAGCCGTCAATCTTCCCTTTTCCTTTGGCTCCTTGAGTTGGGTTGAGATGTGGGACTTTGACCGCTTCCTTGCGTCCCAGTTGGTGCTTCCGATACTGGAGATGGATGGAGAACGTGGAAGCTTGATTTCTGCTGTTGCAGACGTTGACCTAGCGATTGGGTAGATTTCCTTCTACCGATCAAATCGACATATCGGCCCTACAGCTTTGTGTAGGGTAAGTTCCGATTCTTGCACCTGCAGTTGTTGTAGTTTCCCTAGCAGCACAACGCCCACGGTCATACTTCGGAAACAAGCCGGTAGCCGACGGGCAAAGAAATGATTAAAATTTCAAAAAAGGAACTACGTAGTTCGTCCTAACATACGGTAAGGCTTATGGATGTCCTGTTTTCATGGATATTTGTGCTGGTTGATTGTGTTACAAACGCAGAGGCAATTGTTTTAACTGACCGGAGGACACCCCGCGTTAGCCATTCCGGTCACGCTCTACAGCACCGGTGGTGAACGTCAAGTGATGTGGCCTGTTTTTATGGACTTTTTTTCTGGGTTCATCGTCCAATCGTTTCCATCCTAAGCATACCAGAAAGACGTACATACATATTTCAATCACTTCGCTGTTGGTTGTGGATGATCATGTGTAACATTGGGGCACACTGATTGCGCCGTGCATCCCGTATGTGACGCACATAAGGTCACTACAAGCCGGCTGTAGACAGGTCAGACTACGCACACGACAAGTCACAGATTACGTGTTCAGTTGTAGTCGGTAGTACACTTCACCCGAGTAACTGACGCTCACTAGGCCCACGGATCAGACAGGCCTCTATGGTAAGCCGATTGTGAGTGCACAAGCTAGAAACAGCAGCGAAATTTTATGGGGCTGATTATCGATCGTAATCGGGTTGCAGATATTTGTGTGGGACAAGATCAAGCGAGTCACGATTGCTGCGACACTGACCGTTGGTTTGTCTCTGTCCATATTAAGCGCAATGCGAAAGGAGCTCCACAGGTGCACAGTAAACTATATCCGAAGAAAATATAGCATTTCGTTTGCGACGGTTTCATTGTGAGACCAGACTGGATGAAAGGGTGTAATATGTTCGACAAATTCTATCTAAATTTACTGAGATAGGCAGAATTACATGTTGTGTGGTTAAGAACGAAAAGCCGTATATACTCTAAGACGTAAGCTTCTACGGATCATTTCCCGCCCAAAGTGCTAACTGAATGAGTAATCGTAAAGGTGTCGGAAAATGGACACGCTGAATGCGGTTCACATGTTTTTCATATTTGTATTATTATACGAATTATTTGTATTCTGTTTCGTTACCAGGGCTAAAATCAAACGACTTTTCGATGTGAAAAATGCAAGTGGATTTTCCACTACATATAGTGATATATTTCACAGTCTCGTTGAAGGAAATGGGAGTACATGTCCTTAATGCAGTCGTTGGGATATTTCCTTCAAAATAAACCTTTTTTTATTACACATCATAAATTTAAAAACTGTTCTGTTCATTTGGAATAACTTCCTTTGTGAGCAAATGAACGGTTTTAAATTAACTTCACTCGTGAACTTGAGGACGTTCTTCACCAAATTCACGGTTCTAAGTAATTTTCTGAAATTGATCTGAAATATGCTGTTTTAAAAATTTCACTTGACAAGCAATCCCGTGAGGTAACCACCATTATTGTATATGCTCCCACCGAAGAAATACACGATGACAGTTTGACGTCATTGCTGGAAATGTTTCTGAATCATAATGAACCCATCAACCCCGATAAGTGTTTCTTTTTCTCCCCTTCTGAGTTTACTTGTTTGGGTTATTTGTTTGTCCAATGAGCCCTCTCTCAAATCATTTGTTGAATTAGATTCTCTATTAGGTTCTCTTCAGTATTACTCTAAATTTATTCCCAGTTGTGCCACTAAAACTGCACCCTTATTCGATCTCCCATCCCAACAGAGATTCCAATGGTCTTCAGTACATGAACAATGCTCACGTGGTTCATAAACGTTTTTGTAAACTGTTCACCTCGATGGCGTCTGCTGACTGTGATCTTGTGACTACTAGCGAAGAAACAATCGATTTATGATTGTAGTAGCTACGGCCAGTTCTGCGAACCAATCGACGCGATAGCACCGAACACGAGAAACTAGTCACTATGGCATCAAATGCGATCTTCGTCTGTCCTCCCAGGTGTAAACTACGTTGTGCCAGTTTAGAGGAAGTCAATGGTACCACATGAAACTGTCGAACGATAGTCACAACAGGAATACGGTTGAGGAACGACGCTCTACAATCTGTTACAGTCAGTTAGTAGGTGAGAGTAACCGAGGGCACGTTAGTCCCCGATACTCCATCCGGATGAACTTTAACGATGAAATTTGTTGGTAAAATCTCGCACCATCTCTCGAACACGAAACGGTGAATTTCGTTCACAGTCAAGAGAGGAAAGTTTATTCGGAAATGGAGCTAATCAGTTAACCGTAAAATTCCTCGACTTCGCGGTCCGGCAATGAAATAACTGGCTTACGAAGAACTCCCTTCTTAAAATAAATACACAGTAGTCATGGTGGATGGGGAAAATCAAACAATAATAATTGAAACATTGGGTCCCCTTGATCCAGTTCATGAAAACAGATAGAAGACATAAATTGCGAGATGCAAGCATTTCTTTTAATCTTCTCAGTCGCGTACGTAAAAAATGCGATTTCGTGTTCAAATGGAGCACAGAGCAAAACAATGGAATAGATAGTGTCAAGCGAAATTAGGAAACCATTCGGTAAACCTGATTGGTTACCGCCACGGCAGGCACACATTGTGGGTCAAAAGTTTCTGTGCACACAGTGGGAGCCTAAGTCTACTTATCAACACAGCCTCACAAATAGCTAAAAGCTTTGGGTTCCCATTCCATGCAATCACTCGGAACGCTTGACCCGGATCAATCCGATGACGAAAGGTCACACGGTGTTTCGCGATCGATGAAGCCGGGCTTCTAGTCGTCGTCTGTTGTCCGGGTGGAGGATGACTCATCCATTGCACTAACCATTTCGGTACATGCTCCGCCATTCTTTGACCGAGGCAACGATCCGTTCTGCCTATGTAGGTGTCATCGCAGCTGCAGGTGAACTGATAAATGATGTGAGAGGCATTCAGGTTCGCGACACTGTTTGAATGTGCTTGGAGGTTTAGTCGTTTGGTGGTTTGCGAAATCTGCAATTCAGCCTCCAAGTAGGTGCACTTTAGTGCACACTTTAGATTTTGGCTAATCCGATTGAACAGATGATCCCCTTTAAATGGCAACACTAGAGTAACTCGTTTCTTCTCGGCCGTGTCGACTCGTACGGTCTTAGGCCTTTCTCTTTTGTGGATCTCAATAAACTTATCCGGGTATCCATTGGCACAAAGAGTTTGGGATAAGAACTTTTCTTCCTTTTTCAGTTGGTCTACACTGCAGATTTTACGCGCTCTGTGGAACAGGGTTTTGACCAAAATCTGACTCCGGCTTCAGAGGACAAAGCAGGTTGGTTTAGGGCGAAATTGGTGGATCTTTCGGAAGTATTCAACTCAACCCCTGCGCGACAAAAATGCTGTCTATCACAAGAAAACTGCACTGCAATTAGACAGTTGAAAGAGATGAAAGATGTGGTATTTCTTCAGCCAGACAAGGGATCAGGTGTCGTCATCATGAAGAGACAAGACTACCTTAAAAAGTTGGATAGCACTTTGGGGGACAAACGACGATTTATTCCGGATAATACCCCAGAGAACAACTTGCTCGTAGAGAAACAGGTCACACAACACCTCCAGATATTACGCTTGCCTGGATTTATCTCTGAGGACTTATACAGAAAACTGTAACCGATAGGCACCCAAACGCCAAAACTGAGGGGTTCTCCGAAAATTCACAAGCCTGATGTTCCATTGAGACCTATTTTATGTATGCAGAACTCAGCGTGCCACAAACTGGCACGCTGGCTGGTGGATATTCTATCTCCCAACCGAAAGCACATGACATCACACTGTCTGAAGGACTCATTTGAACTATCAGATATCCTGGAGCGAATATCCGTGAGTTCCCAAAAAATGTTTTCCGTTGATGTTGATTTACTTTTCACCGGTGTGCCCCTAAGGGAAACGGTAGAGTATTTGTGCGACATGGTAGCAACACTCAAACCAACGTTACCCATTCCTGTTAAATACACCCGGGACCTCATTCTCTTGTGTACAGAAAACATACGTTTTGATTTTGAAGGACAGTCGTACAAACAGATTGATGGTGTGGCAATGGGTAGCCCTCTTGGACCCACATTGGCAGATATCTTTTTGGGAATGATTGAGAAAAATGTACATCAGAATATCATCCAGTTTACCCTGTACAAGCGTTATGTCGATGATATTTTGATTTTTACTGAGGAAGAACGGTTTACTAAGTTCTTCAACCTAATGAACACCATACATCCCAATCTATCAGTCACATGTGAAACAGAGAGTGGTAGCAGCATCCCATTTTTGGATATCATGATAAAAAAACGTGCAGACGGGTCAATTCAGAAGACTGTCCATCGTAAAGCAACATGGAGTGGACAATACATTCAGTTCTCCAGTTTCGCTCCAGTTGCCTACAAAAGGGGCTTGGTCAAAACCCTGATCCACAGAGCGCGTAAAATCTGCAGTGTAGACCAACTGAAAAAGGAAGAAAAGTTCTTATCCCAAACTCTTTGTGCCAATGGATACCCGGATAAGTTTATTGAGATCCACAAAAGAGAAAGGCCTAAGACCGTACGAGTCGACACGGCCGAGAAGAAACGAGTTACTCTAGTGTTGCCATTTAAAGGGGATCATCTGTTCAATCGGATTAGCCAAAATCTAAAGTGTGCACTAAAGTGCACCTACTTGGAGGCTGAATTGCAGATTTCGCAAACCACCAAACGACTAAACCTCCAAGCACATTCAAACAGTGTCGCGAACCTGAATGCCTCTCACATCATTTATCAGTTCACCTGCAGCTGCGATGACACCTACATAGGCAGAACGGATCGTTGCCTCAGTCAAAGAATGGCGGAGCATGTACCGAAATGGTTAGTGCAATGGATGAGTCATCCTCCACCCGGACAACAGACGACGACTAGAAGCCCGGCTTCATCGATCGCGAAACACCGTGTGACCTTTCGTCATCGGATTGATCCGGGTCAAGCGTTCCGAGTGATTGCATGGAATGGGAACCCAAAGCTTTTAGCTATTTGTGAGGCTGTGTTGATAAGTAGACTTAGGCTCCCACTGTGTGCACAGAAACTTTTGACCCACAATGTGTGCCTGCCGTGGCGGTAACCAATCAGGTTTACCGAATGGTTTCCTAATTTCGCTTGACACTATCTATTCCATTGTTTTGCTCTGTGCTCCATTTGAACACGAAATCGCATTTTTTACGTACGCGACTGAGAAGATTAAAAGAAATGCTTGCATCTCGCAATTTATGTCTTCTATCTGTTCTGATAAACTGTAATACGTTTATCATGAGACAATAAAAATGATCCTAGACACAGATTATTATTATATTCTATTAGATGTTCACAGGTCACTTGCAATGATGCAAACGTGCTACTAATCTACATCTTATTCGCCCTACATTTTTCGAGTGTTATAATTAGATTAGCTCTCAGCATGCATACAGTTCGATGGTAAGCACATTTAATCAGCAGTCAGATTAGTAAGTTGATTCGTAAAGTACGATAGATAGAACTAGCTATTTCTTGAAAATTTTCACGTTGCACGAAATGTGAGTGTTGATTATGTTCCCGGCTTGCTAATTTAGATGTCATTCTATGATTACCAATGCATTAATTCTTTCGAGAATTAGCTGCAGTAACCGATTCAACTGGTACCTTATTGATAAAATGTTTCACTTCATCATTAAATTTGCGGTCTGGCATCATTCGTCGCAGCGTTCATTAAGTTCAGATCTCATTCCTACATTCTGTCTGAATCCGTTATTCCCGTAACACTTCAATCTGTTAGACATAGCTTAGGATTTGTTACACTGCTGGTTATTATGTTCGCTAACTCTTCACTGCGCCGGGGATGCATAACCGTTTTCGGGATCACATAACAAAGACGGGTTAGTCGCGAGCTAAGGAGTGTGTCAGCTGCCATCCCGTGCACCTGAACAGCCATCTGTTAGTGGGCTCGCCACAAACCGTTAGCATGAGAAGAAACGTGAACCTACGAATTGGTTCACACGAGCAAACAGCCGTGCCGCTCAGACGGTAACCTGATCAAAATTCACGCATTGTGTGGTACTATCAAGTCATGCGTGTGGTTCCCGGACTGCGTCAGTAAAAGGACGGTGACACTGTGAACAGTGTGCTATTGTTATCAGGACTGTAACATCGACGACCCACAGATGAAATTTGGCTAATGAGGCCCGACATTTGAAGTGGAACCAGGTGAAAAATTGCAACACTTAAACATGCGCGTGACGTAGGGGAGTGGGGGTACGGTAGATGTGGCTGAATCGAGCTACTGAGCAAGTTCCGTTCATGGAGAACGAGCTAATATGTGGGTCATTAAGACGAGGTGTAATTTTCAACTAGTCTAATCAACAAACCCAACCTTATACACTAACAATATAGTTTCATATTTCTTTTGCACGTATTATGTAGTTCAATTTTCGAATGCTTCCTCAAGTTGCTAACTAAAATGCAGATGGTTCCCTACATGAATTTATACATTATCACGTCACTGTTATTATTCTCGTATTCATACATGATACAAGCAGTCTCAGTGCCGTAATATAAACGTACTATTAAGCATTTATTGTGATTGGCAAAGCGAAATTCCAAGAGGAACTTCGTATTGAGCTCCAAATGCTTTCCGTGAAGTAATTTAAAAGTGAAAGATTTTTGATTGAAAATAATCCGTTTACCTCCCTCACTTTTCGAGGTAATCGATGGCACCGCAAAACACCGTTGAACAATAGTCCCAATAGCGTGAGTCATGCACGATTGACCAAGGTGTAACTGAAGTGCATGTAGATTATACGCATCTGTAGCGGTTGCCATCTTCGTTCATACTTTTACCACGTTTATTGTTTAACTGAACGCTGACTGCCAAGCGCGGTGGCCATTTGACCGTTGCTCTTGCGCACGCACTCACGCACGCTCCCAAATACACGCTAACCACTATCTCTCCCAATCGCCTTCTCGTTCTCACGGGTCGTGGAGAATACTGTTCTGGTTAACATATTTGTGCAGTGCCGCACATTAGAGTAACGTGCAGGTGGTCCACGCAGTACAAAGGACCGAAGCACGCGTTTACTAAGGAAACCGCGAAGTAAGGTCTAATCAACCTTACACATCCGTTGCGCACTGATTTGTTCTATTATCTCACCCACGTGCACGTTCAGACTTAAACATACGCGTTGAGCAATAACATTTCGGCCAATTCTCTCCTGTTCCGTAGTAGTTTCGGATATTGGTGGTATTGACTGATTTGCACATCCCGGTAGGGGAATGAACCTCGGTTTATTTTGTGCGGATTTCGTATTCCGTGAAATTCGCGTGCCACGTTTTCTGCCAATACTGGATGTGAACTGCGGCTCACTAGAAGCGCATTACTTTCGTACGCTGTCTTCATAGTTACCATTTGCTGTTTCATGTGAACTTTATCAACATTATATAATTTCTTTGCGAACCAATGACGAGGTGTGTTGCCAACTCATCTTAGCTCAACTATAATCACCGCAGACTTTTTATTTGTTCTTCTTAGCCGGGTATCGGCTGTTCCAGGTAATCGAGGCAAATTTAAAGGTCCCGTCAACAGATGAATAATGGACTGAATTATCTAAAAGCTCCAGCTTCAGATCACATTACGAGCGCAATCTTCAACGGTATATCTAAGTGATAGACTCCCAAATTATCATTGATGTATTATGAAGTCCTTCACATTAGAAAATGAACTTATATTACATCACCAATAAGTCGGAATTGGAAAGCGAGCCAGTTTTACAACCATAAATTTATTGAATGGTAATATTTAGGAAATTAAATTATTTTTTGAACGTATTTTTGCGTATTCAATTGTTTCACACAGAGATCTGCAAAAGAAATGGTAAGTGAAACAAATAAATTTTTTAGGAATATTAGAACGTTATAGTTCACATGGGACATATGGACACAGAAATGCATTTTCCTAGTTGCTATGTTAGGAACTGAATTACCACTAGATGTGAATAAACCATGCTATTTCAGTAACACGGTGTATAAGCAGCTTCGTCAATATTCATTGAGGTTATGACAGCAGGTTCACGAGCGCTTCGAAACAGAAAAGCGACCGTGTGATTAGGAAATATAAATCATTCCAAACGGGAAACGTTATAGTTTTACGGTTAAAATCTCAGAATGTAACCCGTAGCTTTGCACCGTTGGCTTTAAAAAAATGTACGGGCATCCACAATATTCATGACCAATTACATATTTCAATAACATTTCATACTAAATGGAGATGCAGCTCTTCTCCTTGAATTAATAGCTGTCTGAACGAACGGATTTAGGAAAGCTTGTAAATAACCTTATCCAATAAGTAAGGTTTGATTTCTGAAATTGAACAGGAGCATCATTTCGTGGGTTGCACTATCAGTTTAATTTTGGTTTCATGATATGAACTTTACTATGCGGACTCCGTAAGTTTGCATCGACGTCGAAAGACACTCATATATGTGTGTCAAGCCATGTGTGGATGTTAACATCTATATTTATAGAAGACGTTCATATTGTTAACAAAACAGAAACACCGTTGTTATATACAATCACAGGTATTGATGTTTACCATCCCAGGAATACATAACTTAATCTTGCACTCGCGGTTAAAGGTCATGCTTTACTAGTGATTACTATTTGAGGAGTATACAACACTGGAATTTCCTGGGCGCCATCAAAATGCCATCTTTTTTCCTGCTACTGCTGTTCAGTGTAAACTTATTTTCCCGGAAATCGTAATAAGTTGAAATAGCCTTCGGTTATGATTTTGCATAATTTTCGAATGCCGGTTATTTTCCTGGCTTGTATCAAACTACTGTAGTAGCACATCTGAACCACACTCGTGATATCTCACTGATCCTATGAGAGTGGCAACGATGCGTTGTCATACCGAACCGCGAACCCATTGGTCGTTGGTCCACTTGAAAACGTGACCGCCAATAACCCGCGTGAAGACCATCGTGCATTTGTGCAACAAAGCGCGGTATGAGTTGCGCGCACGAAGCCCATTGGCCGGCTGAAATGGACATCGCAACTGTGATATTTTTCTGACCCGAAATCAACCAATCACAGAAGAAGAATAAAAAGGAGGATCAAGCAGAGGAAAGAAACCCTTTTTAGAGTCCTTTTTGACCCCTGTTGTGTTGGTTGGGCTGTTCGCTGAGGTAATCTTGAGCCTTGAAGTCCTGAACTAGTACACGGGTACGAGGCAACAGCACAAATGCTCCCGGATCTTGTGATCATCTTGTTATCTGAATGTCACCGGTGCGTTGGAAGATAGTTCACTGAATAAGGGGGCAATGGGAAAAAAGGGTTCGAAATACAAATCTTGACAGTATCTTGCGTCTGATATTGCCAGCTAACTGGAAGATAGACCACTGGACAATACGAAAAGGTTTAGGACACTAGTCTTGACTGCATCTTGCGTCTTGAACTGCCAGTGGTCTGGAAAATAGACCGCTGGACAGTGGGAGAAAGTCCAGCTTTGCGGCAGTCCGTTCAGTCTGAGTGGTGCGAAAGATCCCGTCATGGGATATCCGTCAAACATCACACAGCGGGGTTTTCGGACCGCGTGCGGCGCGCGGCCTCGCACAAGAAAACGTGTTTCACTCCTTCAGTTTGCCGTGCTAGTGTTTCCTGTCGGCGGTAAGGTTTTTTAGCATATCAGCTTGTCATTTACTAGTTAGTAAACGATAACCTGAATGATAAAAACGGCAGTATTGTGCTGTAAGTGTACTCATAGCATGATGAAGGGGAGTTTGTGGATGAAGCAAATTTCACGTGGGCGCACACGACGCCCATGTACTTTTACCAAACTCATAAAGCTTCGATGTGTTTGTATTGAATGACAAGTCCAGTACGATTTTGCATCATTTTATGCTACCGTTCCACTATTTTTACGGTTAATAATTAAGCGTATTTTGGAACCTTGTTACGTATTATTCACGGACATGGCCGATATGACCAAACAAAAGAGATACCGCCTGAAAAAGAAAGAGCTTAGCTTACTGACGTGTGCTGTCTGTGGTGAAGCCACATTATGGGAGCATCGGCTGGGTTGCCCTGAGTGGGATTTATCAGGCTAGGTTATTCAGTGACAATTTTACTTTCTCTCCAGACTCAGCACTTTTAGGGGTTACAGGTGAATGCGGCCCTGTGAATTCCGAGGATGCGTTCCGTGAGGGAGAGCGAGACGCCACTGCTAGAAAAAGCACGCGGTATGCCGTGTGTTTTCACATCACAACCAACAATGACAGGTGAATTACTCTGTTGAATCATAGTATCGCCAATGGAATAGTGTAAACTGTTGAGACAGTTTGTGAACCCAAAGTTAAATCTGAAGAAAGGCCGAAAGTGTCAGGTGAGCCCAGTTTTTAGGCTCATTTTCATATTAGTTGCGTCTTTGACCAGCTTACGAGGTGCGCCACAATCTGAAGGCGAGAGCGGTTCGCTGTTTAAGTCACCATCGGAGGCTTTCGTTCGACTTCGATTAACACTGGTTCAACAAAAAGGCATCTTGGAGGCCATAAGCAAACATATGCCAAACATACGGCGAGACCCAAGGACCTTGTTACGCACCCCGCGGGATTGTCCCACCACAAAGTTGGAAAACGGCAAGTACATACACGTGGGACAAACCGAGGGCCTCCAGATGCAGTGGAACAACATCACCGCTGTACCCGACGAAGGTTTTCTTCAGTTAAATTGTGACGGCGCTTCCGTTTTTCGTTCATCGGGCCTGCCGTTGTGGCCTATTCTTCCCAGAATGATTAAGCCCTTTGACTTGCCGGTGCTAACCGCGACTTTTTGTTGCGGTCGTGGCAAGCCATCAAAAGTTTCCTCCCATATGAAAGATTCTATCAGACAGCTGCAAAATTTGCTAATAGAAGGCATCTAGTTTGGGGAAAGGTCTTTTAAATGTCATCTGTCGTCCATCATTTGTGATACTCCGGCATGGACGTTCGTCTGACAAGTAAAAGGTCCTACCGGCTACTTCGGCTGTGATAAATGCATTTGTAAGGTTGATTAGACCTTACTTCGCGGTTTCCTTTGTAAACGCGTGCTTCGGTCCTTTGTGCTGCGTGGACCACCTGCACGTTACTCTAATGTGCGGCACTGCACAAATATGTTAACCAGAACAGTATTCTCCACGACCCGTGAGAACGAGAAGGCGATTGGGAGAGATAGTGGTTAGCGTGTATTTGGGAGCGTGCGTGAGAGCGTGCGCAAGAGCAACGGTCAAATGGCCACCGCGCTTGGCAGTCGGCGTTCAGTTAAACAATAAACGTGGTAAAAGTATGAACGAAGATGGCAACGGCTACTAGAAGTCCGACGGAGTTGGGTTTCGATCGTGATGGTAAGCCAAAATTATTGGTTATCCAGGATGTTTCTGGTATTGTTGCTTCATGTAAACTTTTCCGCGTTTTTCTTGCGAGTACTGGTGTTTTGATACCCATATCACACACCTATAAAAAGTTAAACTTCTCTTTTTAAAGCACGTGTACTAATGTTATGTCCGCATGTTAAAACGCAACCGAAGTACTTGACGTCTTTATATGCACTCGGCCGTCATATTTGACGTGCATGACTCGGTAGCCATTAATCACAGTAATTGGCTTACTGATGAAAACAAGTTGTATTGGCCAAAGTATTCCACTTTTCAGACAAACCAACGCAGGCTGTTGGACGGTGGTTGTTTGCCGGAAGGAGTACCGGCATACGAGTTCCACGAGATCTATCACACACGCAACCTTTCCAGTTATGTATATGCTTCTCAGATAATCTCAGAGACTCGATGAAATATGAAAGGAATTTCCTCTCCAAATTTGGGATGTCAGGGTCAACTGATGACACGTAACTATTGACACCGTTTTCGTAGCGGCATACCTTTCGCCGCAGGTACATAATTATACATCATTACATTTTCTAGAATGCCAGTATATGTAATATCGGATGACAGTACTAACGAGATAGCCCTGTCGCAGAGGATTCAAAGGGAATTTCCGATACAGTCCCTCAACTCCCCCGGCGATGTCTTGGCACTTTTTCATTCATCACCGAGATGAGTCCACATCAAACTTCCTATTTTATGTTACCTTTGATCCACTAATATCGACATCCCAGAAGGGGCCAATAAAAGATGCCACAACGTCAAAGGTGGCTGGTCCCAGATATAATGCACGGAATTTATTGACGCTTTTATATTTCAATTAGCACATCACAACTAGCAACAACTCCAATGTCTCCACAGCATACCCTCACCTATGCCAAGAAATGGCAAGATAGTTTTATAATTATAAACACTTACGATTATCAGACTGCTTTGAGCGTATGTTGTCAAACCGAAATGACATTCGAAATGACCTGGCGTTGATGATTGTCAAACTGTGTATCATTCTTCGTCGCCTGGATGCGATAAATACCGCGGCATATGAACATTCACAGACAAACAATTCCAACCATCTTCTAAAATTGGAGGATCTTACAGTACTGGGTAACTTTACCAGTAACGTGAGTGACAAATTAATCCCACATCATAATTTAAGGTTAATGAACACAAGCGTCACATATGCACAGACTGTGAAGAACAAATACTGAAAATCCTTCCAAATGTTCTACGTGTTTTGTAAATTTGACTATATTTAACATTACCTCGAAAAGCTCGCTCATACACCACACCTTTTCACGTTTGTTTATCCATGTGAGACATTTGAATTTGGCCCTGAACCGTTTCTGACTGTCGTGCTTGAGCCCCTGGGCTTTGGACCTTTGGGTTTTACTGTGAAGTCTATTTGGCCGCATGCTTGAGGTTTGTATATATTTGCATCCCTTGTGAATTTGAATTTAGTGCCGTGGAAAGTACGAATCAATCTTGTTCTTGTCTTGGGATTCGTTTGAATTGGCTACGCGTTGCTCGATTTGCGAGAATTGACTTACAGTACTCAAATGGAACCTGGACAAGAAAACTCATTGGAAATGCCCAGACGAGGAAGCAAGAACCTTTTAAGACAACAGGACTTAACTCGGCAAGTCTTTGGGGATGGTTTGGGTGTTATTGATTCTCTAGATAATGCTAAGTTTACTAGTTCTGTCAGTGCTAGGTCATATATCTCTAACCACCATGAGTTTGCCGATATTAGTACTTATAGAATGAGTGATAGAATTAGAGAACGAGCTGCGGTTAGCCAGAAAGGCAGCAGAGCCTCCTAAACAAGGAACCGGTCTCAGCGAGCCAGCAAAGAGTCCATGTAGTTCACGATATCAACATCGAGACGGCACTGTCATCGACGAATATAAACCCATGAGACAGCCTGAAACTACCGAGGTTTTGGCATTCGACCTGCCGAGAGTGAAGCTGTCCTATTTCGACGGGCACCCCGAGCAATACTGCATATTCATGAAACAATTCAAAAATTTTGTTGAGTGCAAAGTTGCAGATCCTGGTCAAAGGTTTTTGTATTTATTACATTACTGTCGTGAGAGGGCCAAAAGTGCTATCGAAGGCTGCGCGATGCTTGATCCACCAATGGGGTACATCAGAGCACGCAGAATCCTGAAAAATTTGTTTGGACAACCATTCAAGGTGGCTAGAAGCCTGATTGATGGTGTTTTATTGGAGGCAAAAGGACTGAGGGCAAGGCTGAATTACTGTCACATTTGGTGATAAAAATGCAGAATTGCAGTATAGCACTGGAGCACTTAGGATACCAGTCTGATCTGAATTCGTTGCATACACAGGAATGCATTGTCCGATGTCTACCTATTGATTTACAGAGCCGATGGGCAGAGGAAGCTGAAAAAATAAATATGCTTGAGCGGGAATCTACGTTCAACGACTTGACGGAGTTCATAGGTCGTCAATCCCGTATCGCCAACAGCCGATTTGGACAAATCGTACGCGAAAGTTGCAGGCTGGCGCGAACGGATCCAACATCTGCTCAAATTGTAGGGAAGGACTGTAACCGAATCCAGTCTTTGGCTAACATGCACATGATAATTCGAGAACCCGAGAAATCAACTGAATGCAAGCTATACAACTCCCTGCATCGGTTACCAGATTGTCCGACCTTTCATGGGATGAGTGTACCCGATCGGTGGTGCGCAGTAAAAAGGATTGGCTCATGCTTTATGTGTTTGAACAACTCTCATCGAGCCTCTGAATGCAGCTTAAGAGTGAAATGCAACCAAGACGGATGCTTGGGTAATCATCACTCGTTACTGCATGGCCTTCTCAACAATAGACCTATTCAGCCGGATGAACCCAAAATTGTCTGTTCAACGGGACATGATGATTTCAAACCGGCAAGATTGGGCATCGTACCTGTCGCCATCGTGACACCTAAAGGACTGAGAAGGGTCAATGCATTTTTGGACACGGGGTCGGATACCTCGCTGATTACTCGCGAGCTTGTAGAAAGCTGTGAACTAGTAGGCGAGCCTACCTCGCTCACTATCAGCACGACTGCAGGGGGTCATGTTAACAATTCTAAGAGGCTGATCCCGCAGTTAACGTCTTTGTCTGATGTGGGGTCCGTAGAAATTCCGGAAGCTTTTGCAATAGACGGTTTGCCAATGAGACCAGTTGACTCTATTAGATCGATCGCCAAGAGATGGTCTCATCTCAGAGGCATGACGTTCGAAGAAGTGTATAGCCCCCACGTCGACGTACTAATTGGATACAATGTACCAGAGGCTCATTGGGCGCTTGAACAGAGGATAAGCAATCGAAAAGAACCATTCGCTACGCGAACGATACTTGGCTGGACACTTCTAGGACCCCTGACGAACGAGCTTCAACAATCTGCACCAATAAATTGCTTAACTGTTGCTGAGAGAAGTGCCTCTATAGAACACAATCAACTTTTCGGTATTAAATCCAATGGTCCATCTCAGGAAAGCGAAGTTCACTCAAAAGAAGATCAGTCGGTGCTTTCGATGGTGAATCCAAAGACGGGACGTCACAGTGGGCAACACAAAGTTGCTATGCCCAAGAGACCACCGTCAAGTCACCTATCAAGAAATGGAAAAGTTGCCCGGAGGCCTTTGAAATATCTCAAAAAAGGACATATTCGAGAAGCCCTGCTGAAAGTTGAACACCAGCAGGTCACGCAAAGCAGCTTGGAATTTGCCAGCCCAGTGACAGTGTACGGTACTTGGGTGGAACTGCATGGCCGGCGGCAAAACAAAGTACCCTTTTCCAAAACAAAAGTTGCTGAGCTGAAGTCAGTATCCCTAAACGAACTCAGAATGACTACGCTGGTATTGGGTTTTGAGGTAGTACCAGTGCTAAAAGAGAACTGTACCACCATCGAACTGAGCCCTGCATATTGGACAGATCCTACAGTTGTGTTACGTTACAGGAAACGGAAGAAACGAAGAACGTGTTCGAAACATCAGAGAATTAATCCACTCGTGGCAGGAAACAGCGAGGAAAATGTTGGTGATTCGAGCTCGAAACCACATTCAAAGGACAAAGCAGCTTGCAGATCGCCCCGCTCCGAGTCACTCAGCATTTTATTCCATTTCATGCCCTACAACTATTCAGCTGGACCTATTTTTCCTGAGCAGTTGAAAAATGTACTTCGTCCCAGTCTCTATCCAGCGTGCACAGGCGAAAAGGAGAAATTTACCAATATTTCACTTGAACAGTTCAAGTGAGGCTTATTAGCTGTGAGCACATTATGAAACTATTCTTGTCTTTAAAGGAGAACATTTATTTACATTTTATACAATATTGTTTGTCACATATTTTGTACACAGAAAAACTTTGAAATACTCTGATAGATGCCAGTATTCGATCAATTCCCGTGTTTATGTGTGTTTCGATACTGTCCGCCGTACACTTGTTTTCGAAACTTATTCATAATCAGAAACCAGTTTTCATTTCTTTCGGAAAATTTGGTTCGTTAATTTTATGTAATTCCACTGGTTCGTGACCTTTGAATTTTACGCGACATCTCATTAGGCGTTGCACTGTAACAGGCAGGGGCAATGCTCTTCCGACGAGGGTAGCACGTGTGATCTGCAAAAGCACAGAAGGGAAAAACTCCATGAGCCGAGGCCCAGTAAGTGTATCAACGGCACCAACACTTACATTAAACGAACAGCAAGATGGCGGCCTCTAATCTAATGTAGTATGCGGGATGCAGTGTCATCCGTGGGGGTTGCACGTGTACGATCTGCAAAGACAGAAAGAAAACTCGGTGAGCCGGAGCTCAGCAAGTGCATCAGCAAGCATCAACACTTACACCGATGAAGATGGGAGTGGCGATCTGTCTGAGCGTATTACATTGGCCGTTACAGCACCAACGTTCAACCTCTGCGCTCATGCTTGTAAACAAAAGTGGTCTAACCAGTTTCTGCAATAGTTTACTGCTTGTGATGCGTAGATTTAGCTCGTGCGGCGAAACGTTTCACTCTGCAAAGCCTTCATCTTCATCGTGCGTCTAACTGTGTGCGTCGGTCTCCTGATGAATATGCCAATTTCAAGTTGTGCTGCGGGATTTGGAATTGATTCTTTATGGATTGTGCGATGATGACTACGGCGGAAACCTGTTTTACTCGCAGCTAAGGAAGTTAGTAACCACAGGCACTGACAATAAGTTATAGGTAGGTAGGGTGAGAATCATGACCCCATCCTGAACGTTAGACAACTATTTTTGCGGAAGGATTTTGGCCGGCGGTGTAAAGAACAAATACGGAAAACCCTTCCAAATGTTCTACGTGTTTTGTAAATTTGACTATATTTAACATTACCTCGAAAAGCTCGCTCATACACCACACCTTTTCACGTTTGTTTATCCATGTGAGACATTTGAATTTGGCCCTGAACCGTTTCTGACTGTCGTGCTTGAGCCCCTGGGCTTTGGACCTTTGGGTTTTACTGTGAAGTCTATTTGGCCGCATGCTTGAGGTTTGTATATATTTGCATCCCTTGTGAATTTGAATTTAGTGCCGTGGAAAGTACGAATCAATCTTGTTCTTGTCTTGGGATTCGTTTGAATTGGCTACGCGTTGCTCGATTTGCGAGAGTTGACTTACACAGATCTTGGGTTCAGCATCCGCCGAATGCTATAGTCTTTGCTGGGAGAGAATCTGGCTCCCACGTGCCATTGGACCGGAACAACTGTGAAAACTGCATTGAGAAGTTTCATATCTTCTGACGCCGTCATTGGCCTGTCTACTGTAATGTTAAAGCGGCTTCGCAGACACCAAACTCACTAAAACGCAATTGCGAGCTTAGAGCGTAGGCGCGCCTTGTTTACGAAAAGGTATTTTGCACTTAGGTTTACTTGGGAATGACAACCGCTCCCCAGGAGCGGTCAATTCCGGTGCCAGGTCCTCCTCTAGCTACAGGCAATCTAGCTTTTCGAATCTTTCTTCTTAGTCACATAAGGTAGTTTATAGTCGGGACAAAAGTACCTCAAAGTACTTCCATTCATCCAGACCCGATTCAACCAGTGTGGCATCATAATTTTCTTCGGTCGGACACATGGGCCTATCGTAGAAGTCCTGTAGGACATTTGGGTGACCCTCACCAGTCATTCATTGAGGTACGCAGCTGGCTTAGCAAACGTTGACCAGGATCTTCGATAGGTCGGGAATTCGGCTTAGCCTCGGTTCCTTCAATCGGCTGATTGCCTGAAGTCTGTTTTGTTTAAGTCCACCTGGTACCGGTAGAGTCGACAGCATTGTAAGGTTGATTAGACCTTACTTCGCGGTTTCCTTAGTAAACGCGTGCTTCGGTCCTTTGTACTGCGTGGACCACCTGCACGTTACTCTAATGTGCGGCACTGCACAAATATGTTAACCAGAACAGTATTCTCCACGACCCGTGAGAACGAGAAGGCGATTGGGAGAGATAGTGGTTAGCGTGTATTTGGGAGCGTGCGTGAGAGCGTGCGCAAGAGCAACGGTCAAATGGCCACCGCGCTTGGCAGTCGGCGTTCAGTTAAACAATAAACGTGGTAAAAGTATGAACGAAGATGGCAACCGCTACAGCATTGCCAACTTACGTCACTCTACGCAGGCGGCAAGGCGGTTCCAGTTCGTCAGCTCTGGTCATTAGGTCGTTTGGTCTCCCATCTCCTGTCATTTATGCAGGATAACCAATATAATTACTAAAACCCATCAAATGCTATCGCTCTGCGTCTCCACTCGCTGGACGGGAATCAAGTCCACAAATCGTGCGTGCGTCTGAAATGTAACTACGGTTTATTTACAGATGCCATAAAATCAACCACTCTTTTCCAGGAGTCATCTGTGGTGGAGATCATCCGTACTAAGAAACGGTGGTGCACCGACGCCAGAGGTCGGGGCTTAAGTAATAAAACCGCCAGGTATGCCCACTAATCACAATAAATTATTTTCCATTTACACGAAGGGCAATAACATAATCCATGCAACGCTCAAACCTCCAATTAACTGAACATCCTTTCGGCGTCGATAGTATATATATATATATATATATATATATATATATATATATATATTATATATATATAATGTATTCGTTCAACCATTCATGTTAATTCCACGAGCCTAACTTCTGATTTCTTTTGCAGAGCTCGGCATGGAGCAACTTGACGGGAACAAATACGCCCATTGAAAGCCGATTGTTAATATAACCATTTCACAGGCTTTTATTTCGTACCAGTTGTTCGTGTTAAAACTTCGACCAACTAGTGATTTGAAATAAGTCGCTTTTTGGTTGCGCGGGTGGTTGTAGAACGCTAGAAGTCATTGCGACCTCAAGTAGGCATCACGTTAGCACTGTTCTGGGAGACTGGAGCGTGAAGGTGGATCCGGATTGCAGTAGCAGCCATCTATAAAATTGCGTTCGCAAGGTAAGCGGAAATGAGATCGTCCACGCAGGTAACTTGATAGATCAGCTGAATACTAACGTACTTCGGTAACCCTTGGACAAGCTAGAATTACCTGACTCTTGGGGACACCTGTGCGACTTCGAAAGTTGGGTTTAAATTTCAAAATGGCACAAAACCGTGCGTAGATTTTGGATGGATTCCGGTGTGCCCCTCCGGCACCGGAACCCCACCGGTAATATTTCCAGCAAACTTCAGGTAACCTACCGGCTCCCGCCCTTAAAGCCTTTGGCAGGTTATCGGCAACCTACCGGCACCGGTCCGGAGCCTAATAACCACCGTGGTCTGCCTCGGCCCTACTCTGCGTTTTAATCGTTGGTAGATTATCTATTTGGTTCCTAATTTCTGCTTCGCGGTTGTTCTCCGTACCTACTGGGTAAAATATTAGCTAAGTCACTTTCCGTCCTCGCATTAGGGGTGTAGCGCAAGCCAGGTTGTAGTGGAATTCAACCTTGGTTATCTTGTTTAACAAACATCGCCGTTTATCCGAAATCGTGCCATCTGACTGTTGCCCGCGCACGTGTACGCTGCACGCGCGCCTTTCCAATATACATTACCTATTCTCTCCCTACCTGTAGTGTTCCCCCTCTCATCGGTTGTGAGAAACGTTGCTCTGGTGATCGTAGTAGCGTATTTCAGAGTACAGCTGTAACAAGTGGGTGATCCTTGCGTAGTGGGAAGTATTGGCGAACGCGCGTAATGAGGAAACAACTTGTTAAGGTCTAACCAACCTTAAAAGGTCAGACCAATTCTCGTGATACAGTTATTAATATTAATATTACTATTATTATTATTATTATCATTATTATTGGCAATGACAAAACGGTTATCGCTACGTGAGGGATGTGGTATCCTGGTTTTCGCAGTCAGTATCTTGTGACTCCGATTTCAACACAACGCACGTATTGTGACCTGAAATAGCACGGGAAAGGACGTCAGAAACCGGGCAAGCCAGTTACTTCCGAGTGATCACTTTCGGTCTCCTCGTACTCTGCTCCCCTTCCACTTGAGGCTTTTTCCCCGGCGCCCTCAAGCAGCCTCCTTCACGTGAAACTTCTAGTTCGATCGTCACTTCGGGAGGGTCCTGGACGGTTTCCTCGGGATTCACTTGTGTGTCGATGACCGGTGTATACGGCTTAAGCTGGTTGAAGTGTAATACAAACAACGGTTTTGACCTTCTGTCGTGTCGGATTACTAGTTCGACCGCATAAGCTCCCCGCCATTCCCTCTGTAGTTTAGACGGTGTGCCGGGGTCCGGTTGGGTCTTAAGAAAGCACACTTCGTTGCCTACTCCTGAGGGAGCGCCGTACGACTTTCCACCGCCATAAGGAGCACGTGCTTCGCGCAGGTCCAGGATAGGATATGGCAGAGTAGCGCGCTAGACGCGAACAAACAAGCGCTGGTTCATGAAAACTTACACCGCACAAAAGCAAGCAAATAGTGTAAACGAGTGAGTGATGTCAGGGGAACATAAAATGGCAGTGTTTTTATGAGGGGGGGGGATTTTCCATGACCTGTCGTTACACCGCCCACAAAAATCCTTCAAAGTCCTAGCAGAGTCGAAGGTTTGGAATAAGGGTACTGATTCGTCCTACCTACCTAGACTCTGCTGTCAGTACGCGTACCTAATACTTCTGCCGCGAAAGTTCTACTCACGATCGCACTTGATCCAGTGGCTACACCGACGCGATATGACTCTGCATCGCCCATGAGAACGGCTGATCGACGGTGGGCATGAAGAAGAAACGTAGGTGCTGTCCTCGGGAGAGACATCGTGCATCGGCCGCGTGCGCTTGTATGAGCTTGTATGCGTGTGGGTGTCATGGGTGAAGTCGCACCCTGTTATATGGCCAAATACTTACAAATACCACCTACGGAAGGCATCTACCATAATGCCAGTGATAAATGAGGAACATTGAGCCCTGCGGCGAGCTTGAAGGGGGTTATGAAGCATAAACGTGTATCGTGCAAGTGTGTGATTGGTGTGCGTCTGGGTGAATTATCAAATCACAACTACAGCCGCGGATGAGAAAGGCATTCCTTAACGTAAACGTAGAAAGGTGAGCAATGCAACGTGTTTGATGGAGATCATGAGGCACAGACGTGTACCGTGTACGTGTGTGTCTGGGTGTAGGTCTAGTTCAATGAGTAAGTATGTCGTAAGTGCCCCCACACACGGGAGGTGCTTTTAAACACTTCACAGTCGAATGAGGAATAGTCTACCGGGGTTTTGTGTTATCAGCTTCTCCGTCTTCACTCTCAGGGAGGCTGATACTGCGTATGTCGCGGATTAGCTTTCCGTTGGCGGTCTTCAACTTCACAGTTCTTATCATTACGTCAGAGCTTTTGATGCTTTCCATAACAATGCTCAAAGGCCGGGTGCCGAAAAGCTCGTGCTCGCCGGCGATCATCACCATATCTCCAACCTTGAATGGTCTCGCTTTGATCAGTCACTTCCGTCGAGGTTTCAGAGCCGGTAGGTACTCCCGCAGTCATTGCCTCTAAAACCCTTGGCAAGATAGCTTGCCTGCTTCCATCTGTGAACGTGGCTCCCGCGAAGGTCTGTCGGCCATCGGAAACCCTCTTTCGACCTTAACGTCAATATGCCGTTCGGGGTGAGAGCCAGATTGGTGGAGCCGCCGTTGGTTACTGGAACCAGCGGTGGTTGATCAAAATTCTTTCGACCTCGGTCATGACGGTGCCTAGCGTTTCGTTGTCGGGCGGCTGTTGCTCAGTGATTGACGGAAATGTTCGCCTGATGGACGGGATCAGGCGTTCCCTGTAACGTACATGCGTGGAAATCTCCCCTAGCCATTTTCATATGCTTGTACTGTTGCGACCACGCCCTTTATTCTATTGAATCTGGAACAAGTACAACATGCATCAATCACTACACTTCGACATTTGTTTAAATTTTGCTCACTTTAAGTAGCATAATTTTGATTCGAACTTGGACTGCCGTGATGGTGGTACCTGACATCGGCATTTGTTGGAATCTGGTCCTCGTTGTTAGACGTTGTGGCCGTACAGTTGAGGTTTGTACATATTTATATGCGTACAACTTGTTAATCCAGTACCGTAGAAACTACGAATCAATCTTGTTCTGGTTTTGGGGATTCGTTTTGAATTGGCTACGCGTTGCACAAAGTCGGAATGACCGTTACATTCCCACACGCTCCAGTGATGACTGGCCTGCGGGGGATTGAAGTGCCATCGGATGCCGTAGGCCACGGTTCGATTCAGTAGCTCGTCCCTATTCATGTTTTTATGTCAACTCTGCAGTTCCCGCTGAGCGCCACGGAGTTCGACCCATTGCCGGAGTATACGTCTGCCGGCATGCCTCTTCGGTTGATGAGGAGTTGCTAGGCCCGGAGGAACGAGTCAGTTGTCATTGAATACGTGACTTCTCAATGCACCGCATGTGACTTCATGCACATCATGATACACCCGCATCGGTTTTCCAACCTCTTCTCACACTTGATTCACAAAGGCTCGAAATAGTCTAGCCCAGTGTCACCGGACGACCACCAACGCAGAGTCACTCTCCATTCTGGTAGCAGAACCATGTGTTGTTTGCCCGCTATGGCATTGCGTCTCCTACAATGTACACAAATTCGGATTACGTGTTTTACATTCGCTCTTCCTCTCAGCAACCAAAGGCGCCTTCGGATGACGATTGTTACGTGACTTTCCCCTGCATGTGCACCTACGGCGTGGATGTGTTGAATCGTTAGCTCTGCCACAGGTTGTCGAGCCTGTAGCAACATGGGATATTTTGTGTCAAAGCTCAGGTGGGAGTCGGTCAGCCTACTATGTACCCGTAGTAACCCATTATTGAGTTTGGGGTTTAAATGTTTCAAGTAGCCTTTAGGAGATGACATTCCTTTGCCGATTGGTCCCGCTTCTTCCGCCCTCTCGAGTTATCGGGTGAAAGACTCCCGTTGTACCATCTTGAATAAATCGTGTTCTGCGGCTCGTAGTTCATCGGGGCTTATCGGACCCACTCGTGCCCGGCTGAAGGGGTGCAGCCCTTTCATGATCAGCAAATATCTCTTGAACCTGGCCAACCAAACTGATGGCCGAAGCGCCCTCATCCAGGAGGAAAACCTGACCAATAGTGAAAAAATGAATGCCGCTTCGACGAATGTGGCCGTCATCACTACGCCTTTGTTCTCCAGTTCCATTTCCGGAGGGTCTTTTACTTCGTACACAGGCCAGTCCTGTTTAGGCATCCGCAGGAACTTAGGTCCTCCTGCCCGCATGTCGAGTTGCCGGAGTTTGGTCGCACCCCGGGAGCACAGATCTGCTGGGTTGTCGCCAGGCCTGACAAGCTTCCATTGGTTCATGGCCGATTCGTCGTGGATGACCGTGAGCCAATTATCCACGAAAGTATTAAAACGTCTCCTAACGTTGTTGATGTGGTGCGGTAATGTCGTTCAGTCCGTCCAGAAACTAGCCGACCGAATGTAGAAGTCGAAGCATCTCTTTGCCACTTGCACCGCCCTGACCGCTAACACGGCTGCTTTGAGTTCAAGGCGCGGGATCGAAACCTATTTCAGTGGGGCAACGCGGGCTTTGGCGAACAGAATCCTCGTAGCATATTGTCAATCTCCTGTGCACCATCGTCAGTACACCACTGCTCCTTAACCGACTTTGAATGCCTCATAAAAGCCTGTAGTTCTCCCGTATGTGTTGTATGACCAGGAGACAAGCACCGTGGAATCCGTACTACTCCTAGTTTTTTCGAGGTGTTCAGGAAGTCCTCCAAGTCCAACCGGTCTTCTCGGCCCAGTGGCTGACCCCAATCGACTTTCTTACGACAGAGCCGATGCAGCAGGATCCTTTAGAGTAACAGCCAGTGAGAGACAAAACCGAGCTTATGGAACAAACTACAGATAGTCGACAGTATACCACGAGGGGTTATTGGTTGCTCAGGAACGTTTAGCTCGAAAACGAAGTCGTCCGTTTTCGCATTCCTTTGCATTCCTAGCGTGCTTTTGGTAGGGAGCCGAGAGCCGTCCAGATCTCGGGCCCTTTAGGCCCTCGGAAAGACTTCGAGCACTTCCAAAGCTCTCGACATCCATTTCATTAGATGGAAGCCGCCCTCTTCCGGCAATCTTATTAGGCCCCTGAACTGCGCTAGGGCAGAGTCCGCTCCATCGAATGACGCAATATAGTTGTTAACGTAGACGTTTCTGCTGAAGTTATCTACCACCGACCGGTGGACCGAAGCCTTATGTTCGTTCGCCGTTTTTCGAAGGATGTAGTTCGCACAAAAAGGTGATGATATGGCTCCGAAGAGGTGTAAGGTCGTTCTGTAACTTACCACCGCTTTGTTGCCGTTGTTTCCTTCCCACCATAGGAAAAGCAACGCATCCCACTCTACTACCTGTATCTTTACCTGGAGAAACATTTCCCTGATGTCAGGGGACAAGGCCACTCTACCTACTCTGAAACGGCACAAAACTTCAATCAGTGGCGTGGTTCGTTCAGGCCCATGTAGCAGGCGATAACTTACCTACTTGCCCTGGAACTTGGCTGCACAGTCGAAAACCACCCTCAGTTTTTCGGGTTTCTCGGGGTTGAGAACTGGGTGGTGAGGTAGATACCAGATCCCCTTTCGGCCGCCGGTGGTTACGGGCACCTTTTCAACATAGCCGAGAGCTTCTTTTCGCTTCATTAATTCCGAGTATCGTTCCCACAGATCCTGGTCTCGAAAGAAGCTTTCTTTCAGTCGTAGTAGCCTTTGCAGAGCATAGTTTCTATTGTCCAACAAACGGTCAGCCGGCTTGTACCATGGGAGGGGGACCTCGAACTATTTTTAAGGCCTCCGGTTCTTTGCTGTACTGTCTATAGAGCGAAATGGTCGTCTTGAGACAATAATAGCCCTTTGTCTCCAATGTCGTGAAACTCCTTTTCATACAGCCTCTGCAGTTGATACCCTTTGCCGTTCGTTTCGGCGGATAAGTGATTTACGGAACCACGTCCCACTGCTGGACCATATAATATCCGTCCTAGTGCATTGTGTACGGCATAAGTTGCCTGGCGGTTGCCCATTCTCTGGTCAAGTACCCAGTGTGCCTGTGGCACGTCGCAGCCGATGAGGAAGTCCACTTCGTCGTCCTCCTAGCTACGACGGTTACATCCTGCAGGTGGGGCCACTTAGTTAAAATTGCGTTCGCCGACCTTGGTGCTCGCTTGGGGAGATCAGCTAATGTAAATGCCTCCTGTGAATCGACTTGCTGTTTAGTGCCTAAGAAGATGGGCTGTAACCTCAACCAACCGGCAGTCATTATTGTATCCCGCCCACCGTGCTCACTGCTAACGACCTCGTGCGTTTAGCGAGCCGGTGTTTGTCGGAAAACCGCTCCTTCACCAGGGTAGCGTCCTATGCACTGTCAAAGGAAGCAAAAGCTTTGACCACCCCACTTAGGGTCAGCACTCCCACGGCAACTACTCCTGAACGTATTGGTTCACTGGCAGATGGCGAGGCTGAACAAATCACATCGGGCTTGGTGTTCGCCTTTGGTGTAGTTTCTCTCGCCTGGTGGAATAATCGGTGGTGTCTGCCCGCGCAATCTTCGCGACCACATCTGGTCCTCGCCCGACAAACGTGGCGTTGAGGCAGATGAAGCACGCGCCTGTCCTCCATGCCATTTCCTAAAGTTCGTCTACTGTGTCTTTGATGAACTTCGGGCATTCTAGTGGCCCATCGCCATCGTCACGGGACCTGCTATTTGGATGCGCTGTAGCTTCGCATGAAGCGGCATGAGCGTTGGTCCAAGGCTGGTATTTCGGATGTTCCCGTGAAGTGGTCTGAGTCTGGCTTATGCTAGGTTCGTTTGCCCGGTTACTGCCCCGGATGAGCAGTGCAAATCTACTGTCGGCTATCTTGTTTTGCTTGTCCAAGCATTCGGTCAAGCCCTCGAAGTTAGTCTCACTGTTGCATCGGCTTATTCGTTCCGCCTCTTCCGTCCACCTGCCCTGTAGTTCGGGAGAGAAGTGACGGACTATGCCGTCCAAGGTATGCATTGCATCAAGGTCAGCACTGTAGCCTAAATGTTTGAGGGTTATTGAACAGTTCTGCATTTTGATCACTAGGTCGGCCATTGTATGGACGTCGCCCTGGGATCTTTCGGCCTCTACCATCATGCCCTCCATCAGACTACGGTCTACCTTGAATGGCTGGCCGAGCTGGTCCCTAAAAATCTTCCCTGCTCGTGTGTAGCCTCGTTCCGGGGCGAGCATGGTGCACCCATCGATAGCTTCTCTTGCTAGGCCTCGACAGTAATGAGTCAGATAGAGAAGCCTTCGCCTGGGGTCGGTTATCTTGTTTCCGACGAAAGTTTCGAACTGCCTGACGAACCAACCTTAATGTTCAGATCGGTCGTCGAAATATTTCAGTTCTACTCTTGGCAGATCCATCGTTGGTTGCGTCGATGTTTTGTACTCGGCGACCGGCGAAGAGTTTCCTATTTCAGTCTGTCCTGATTCGTCGGATGGGTTGTAGTCGTTGGCCTTTTGCCCACGCTCGTTCTGCCCACACTTCTCTTCTGCTTCCTGGGCCTGCTGCCTGGCCGATAGCAGTTGTTGTGCTGGATCTAATATCCTCAACTTAAACAGGTCAACATTCTTGCAATCCACATTACCCCCAGTAATACATGAGCTAGCACTGGCAGCACTAGGTGACCTAGCATTAACTAAAGAACCAAATGTACCTAAAACCTCGCCAGTGACTGGCCGTAATACTTCTTGCCCAGATTCCAACTGCTTGTATCCTTTCTTGGCCTGTTGCGTAGTTTCTCGTTCCAAAATGACCAACTGAGTATTGTAAGATGTCTTTGAGCAATACGTAACCAAATTCGGTACTATTCCCGAAATCAGAATGTGATTATCCGTGAAATTCTACGATATTAGATTATCAAATTATCATTGAAATAAAACGTTTAAGAACCTAAATTATGCGATCAAAAGGACTAAGAAAACGAGAACCAAATTGCGGCGTGCGAGAAAAGAGCACTTGCTTCACGCAGGTCCAGAATGTGATATGGTAGAGTAGCGCTCTAGAAGCGAACAAACAAGCGCTGGTTCATGAAAACTTACAGTGCATAAAACAAGCAAGTAGTATAAACGAGTGAGTGATGTCAAGGAAACGCGAAATCACAGTTTTTTATGAGGGGTATTTTCCACGACCGGTCGCTACATCCAGTGGTAAGGAATCTCCTCCGAGGGATGCGCTGAGCAGCGTAGTCAGTGGCTGGGCCAAAAGCCCCGCCGGAGACTGAACGACTGCCGGATGGATGCCGTCGGGACCTGCTGCTCTAGTCCTTGCCAAGCCACTGAAAACCTTCATCACCTCACCTGCTTTGATGGCTTCCTCCGAAATTTGGAGCGCAGCGGCGGTTGCTATCCGCCGAAGGCCTTAGGTCCCATTTTCTCGTCCTTGCACCTGCTAGAAGTGGCGCCAGAGGGATTCTGCCTTCTGGAGGCAGTTGGTGGCTGCCAGACCCGGCGGATCTCTTTTGTTTCCAAGGTCCGGTCTTAGATGCGTCTTGGACTGCGAGTAATTGTAACACCTCTTCGGGTTTTATTTGGGGGTTTTGGCCAGACACTACTCCTGCTTCCTTCAGCATTCGTTCTGAATTTAGCCTGACTGAGCTCTTTCTGCTGCGTACCGCAGATAGCGTCTGCGATTACCTCTGTTTCGGTATCTGGTGTAAGAAGATTTCTTCCTCTGAATGGTCCCTCGGACCCGACTAGTCCACCATGGCTGAGCGCTTCTCCCATGAATCTTCCTGAGATGAGCTGCCCTGTTAGTCAGTAATAGGAGTTTATTCTCAATGTGTTGCCAAAACAGCTGCAAATGTCCTCAACCCTTCCAACCCCATATTCAATCCCGGCCCCCAGTTCCCTCAATATCGTCGAGTCAACTGGGCTGTACCTACTTTTTTTCTTTGTCCGTGCGTATTAGTCTGCCCAGGTTCAGCGTTAAGCAGAGTGCCCGATGGGCACTGTTTTCTGGTAGAATCTCACCCTGAAGGTCTGAGACTTGATGTGGGTATCTCGTGGTCGCGAGGTCCAGGGTAGGCGGACCTTGCGCTTGCCTCTATTTGACCTCCAAGGTAACATGCTGGGTAGGGCCCTTTCCATGTACGCATCCCAGGAGAAAGTGGCCGAAAGGTTACCTAGGAGCTACTTGGCTTACCCAATCTAATTCTGGCGTGTTTATGTCTCCAACTGATCATGTTTCTCTGTCGGAAAGAACTGGCTACCGTGTGTGCAGGCGACTCCTAGTTCTACGCGGCAAATCATGAGGACCACCGAAGTGGCTTGTACATGGGGTAGATGCAGATCAGATTCCTCTGGTTTTTGGTAGTGTCCTTGCCTCAGAAACAGTACTCCCCCACCCCTCTGTCCGCGTGGCCTCTTCTCACGGCTGACTACAAAGGTGGCGGGTATTTGGTGTGCCTTGTTCCCTTGGGTTTGAGTCCAAATCTCAGCGACCCCACAAGGTCCACACTTTTCGTGCGAGCTTCAAAATCCGACCATTTGTTATTCACAATTACTGCATTCTTGTACGCAGTTAGCAGCTCCGCAGTCCTCTGCACGTCAACTGGAACTTTAGGGGTCCCTAGCCGCTCGGAACGTAGGTCCGAGTGGCTTTGCCGGTTTCTGAGTGCCGCTTTTCCGTAACTTCTTGGCTTTTGTGTACCGGAGCATTCCTCACAGCAGCATACAAAGGTCGCAGGCTGGACAAGGCCGGGCTTCCCAAGTTCTCTCATGGTTCTCGCGTCGAGGTTCCGAACTTCGACGGGAAGTCCCCTGAAAGAGAACATGGCAGCAGCAGCAGCCTAGCTGCCCGGACCCTGGGCGAGTGCAGAATAACAGTGTTGAAGCCCACGGGGATACTGGGTGTGATCGTTGGCCGTTCTCCAGCTCGAAGAGACGAGTCGTAGAGTGAAACTACGACTGCATCCTTCGTGACACTCCTGATTTAGTGTTCCGCCGATAAAATCCATCCCGGTGTCTGGGATTACCGGACGCCACAGCAACCGGCCCAGGCCATTTATCTTGACCCTCCTGGAAGCCAGTTCGTTTGCCATTCTGGAAGATGCTTCTGTGGCCGTCTGGCATACCAGTCCTCCTCAGGATGTTAATTACGTAGGACCCCACTGCCGGGTCCCATCGCTTTCCATCCCTAATAAATGGTTCAGGGACGCTCCCAACCACCACATTTCTTTCCCTTTCGAGCTCGGACCCACTCTCGACTTGGAGCTTGGCCAAAGAAAGGGCCAAAATTTTCTTTTCGTTCTGAAGCTTCGAGAATATGTTACTCAAAATAATGCGTTCATCTAGATAGGTGTCCATGTGGGCACAAAATGGTGGCGAAGTGGTTTGGTTTTCGTTATGAAATTTCCCTGATTCTTAAGTCTGGAGCTACCTTTGGCTTTTTACTAGGCCTCGAGGTAGACTGGAGCGGGTGGTCATGTTTTTCTGCCCCGGTTTCGGCTCCCGGACTGGCACTGGTTGACTGGAACTCCTCCTAAACACCCTCATTCTCGTTCTCCACAGAAAAGTTAAATTTATTATTATTTTTTTGGGTGGGGGTGGGGGACAGTCTTGTTCAGCTGCATTATTGGGGGTCTTGGTATCCTCCTAGGAGTTTCATCCTGGTTTAAGGCAAGCCGTCGAAGTGGGTTGGAGGTTTTGGTCAGTTCAGTCGTTGAATTCGCCTGCGTGAGTCCAACAAGCAGGAATTTCCGAAAGTTTGGGCAAACCCACGTTAACCCCTCATTTCTGCAGCTAATGGTATGTAAGATCACCGACAGGCCCTCGCATTCAACAGGAAACCGAGTGCTGCAAAAATCACGCTGGATTGCTACTTCTAACCCACCTCTTTCGTACTTGGGACTACCACAGCAGTCGCTAGCGGGAGAATTCCTCACATGCTTTTTCTTCTTCTTTTTCATTCGCGTCGTGAGAAATGTAAGTGGGCAAGAGAGCGAAAAGCGTTTCCAACCTGTACGGGAGATTGAGATGTGAGGAAAATACTACCCGCAGCTCTGTCCAGGTAGTTCGGTGGTATACCAGTGGGCCATGGTAAATCTAGCTCACCAGAAGCTTCCCATCTTGGCTGCGGGCACAGAGCTTCAGATCTTCATGATTCCAAGTTCGCGTCCCAGAGGACCAATTTCCGGATTTTTGACTTCCCTCTCGTTTCCCGAAAAGAGATTTCTTCTCTGAATTTGCCGTTTCTTCCCTCGAACACTTAAGAGGCTAAGAACTGGCATGCAGTTCAAAATCCACAAGGAAGCTCGATTTCCTCTATCTCCAACTGCCACACAGGGTCGTCTCACCGTGCAGCTCAGTGGTCAAGCTGCTTCTAGCTTTCTGACCATCCATCTCCCCCACCCAAAACAAGAGGCCACCGAAGGAAGTGCAATCAACCCCAAGCCTCCTTGATGAGATTTGGCAGCACAAAAAGCGACCTACTTCGAGGGTGAAACGTCGGCTGTTACGCCTTTTGTTTCTCTTTCTGGATTGCCGTGGTGACGCCTGAGTGGATGATACTGAAGGCTCTCGATTTTTCCATCGCACATACAGACTCGAATGGGGAGGTGTGGCAGTGAATTTGAATGGTGAGGAAGAATCAGTTGGAAATAAAGAAAACCTAAAAAGAGAAGTTCGAAGATTTGAAAATCGGTTAGAAGTAGCTGCGATGTTAGTGTCAGTGAGAGTGAAAGTGTGCCATTTTAAGATGTCAGGTACCGGACGCTTCACCTTACCAGGATTCCACCTGCGACACGGAATATAAACCCACCCCTGCCAAATATTCAGTTTAACTCTAAAACGTTTGATGACCAACTGCACCCTGGGTGGTTGTGTGCGATACTTTGCGACATGTTCTATGGAGCCAGGGAGGCTGATTTCTGCACCATCTAGCCCGGGTGAACTCAGTTTTCACAACCCTTCAAAATCCCCCAGGACTCTTTTAAAACTGTATTTCTTTTGGCAGTCCAGAATAGCACCTCACCTTTTCGGGTTCTGCTGCCGGGGCTCGATGGCCCTCTTTATCACTCCGCGTTCTGATCGTAGTTAGCTGGGACAGGGGCCAAAGTGCAAAATTGGCCAGCTTTGTTTTTTGGTTTTGTGGGAACCTCCGGCCAAGCTAATGTCCACGGATCCAGTATGGTGACCTTTATTTGGGGGGGGGGATGAGAGTAATGTTTATCTGCTTTTGCTTTGATTCATACCAACCTCTTTCCATGTGGTCTTGCCTCACATACCGCGGCAACTGGGCTGTGTGCGCTGACATAGGCCTTTTAATCGGTAACGAAGTCGCAAGAGTGCGGAAAAAAGATATGAAATTTGGTAGGCTCAATTTTTGCCAGGCTAAACTAGCGAACTAGGTTTTAGTTTACTTTTGTAGTGTAGCCAAAGAATTGGAATTCAGCATCATCTACACTCCAGCTTCACTGCAAGGCCTAGCCTCCCTATCCACCGGTGAAGACCTTTTTTCGTACTTTCAAGCACTGTCTGTCGGGTTGCTCGGGAGGCCATGAGGTGGTCTGCCCGTTTACACCACATCCTCAAACAAGCTGTTCCACTGGGCCTCTAACTCTCTTTTTGAACTCCACAACCGTCTCGGCTTCCACCATCGACGGTGGAATTTTATTCCGTCAATTCACTGCTCCTTGCGTGAAGAAACTCTCCCTAACTACCATTTCGCAGCTACATTTCTAGAGCTCATCTTCGTGTCTCCTGATTCTTTTACCTTTGTTCCTTGAGAGCAGCTGAAGTTCCCTAAGTCCGAGAAGCCCTTCGTAATACTGAGCTCCTCAATGAGATCCACCTTACCCTCTTTGGTTCCAGTGGGAACGAATTTAGCTCTCCAGGTCTACTTTCATGTGACCGGCTTCGGATTTCAGTGCCCATTATTGTGGTTCTTGCACGAATTTAAGTATTTTACCTTTCCTTAAAAGGTTGCGACGCCAAGCTCGATTGTCGTACACCAGGGGTGACCGGACCTTGGTTATGTAGAACGGCAACGCTACCCATGGCTCACGCGAGGCAAAGGTTACCAATAATTGTGGGGGCATTACTGCCCCTCTTTGCCTTTTCCAGGCCTTGCCTCCAGGGTCTGCCGTCCGCCGTCATAAACGCTCTGGATCTTGGACTGCATTTGTCCAAACCCTGAGTCACCTCATGTTGACCTGGGCGATGTCCTTGGTGAGCTACTTGCGCTAGTGTTGGGCGGCAGCTCCCACTCAGTGCACCGGAGATACATCCTATCGAAATCTCCTTGCAGGGAACTTTTCCTAGGATCTCCCATTATCTTAACTTCGTCAGTAAGCATGAAGTGGAGGCGGTCCATTTCACGAGCTAATCCTTTTATAAACAACAAAACGGTATTGGCCCAAGCACAGACCCATGAGGTACTCCACTGGGGATCCTACCCGCACTGGGCCTGCCCCATTATCTCTAAGTATAGTCTCACTTATCTGAGAAACCTGGCTACCCAGTCACCTAGCCATGGACTGATTCCATGGGCTCGAGGCTGGTTCACCAGCAGCCTGTGATTTATTGAGTCAAAGGCTCTCCTAGCGTCCCGGTACCACACCTCGACCTTCTTACTATTGCCAAGCCCCCCTGTAACTTCATCCATGAAGCACACAAGGTACGTCGCGCTAGGCCTCTTCGTGAAGCCACGTTGGTACCTACTTATCAATCCATTGCCGGGCAGGAAGCCAACACTTCAGTTTGGTAGAATACTTTCCATGGCTTTCAAAGCCACAAATGTCAGGCCTATTGGTCCATATGTGAAAGCTCCCTCCTTACTCTCACCCTTGTGGATTGGCACCACTTGCGCCAGATTCCAGTCACTTGGCTGCTGACTGTCCAACATAGACTGTTCAAATAGCTGTGAAGGAAGTTTGGCAGCTTATTGGCTTGTGGCTTCAACAGGGCTGGATATACTTCATCTGGGCCCACGGTCTTACGTGGTTTTGGTCCCGACAGCTCACGACTAACCCTTCCTTCCTCAGTTTGGACGGATGGCATTGCTGTCCCTCCGGGAAGATTGAGAATACGTATGCTTCTACCATTATCGTTCCTGCGCTCTCCCTCAAAACAACGAAGCCGTACATTAGCCCTACCTCCAGATCCTTTAATACAACTAGCCTCAAACTTTAGGGTTGACTTTTACTGTACTTAGCCGGAATTTGCTTTTGAGCTATGGCCACTCCTCGCTCTAACTTTTCTTTTACTTGTTTCTGGAATCCGGCCGGGTTTTCAAACCTTTCTGAAAGCCGTGATATTCCAACTGTTTCCTATGGCTACCCATCTCCCTTAACTCTCTAGAGGCTTTGTGCCTTCAAACTGATGTTTTCCGAGCCATGAGCTTCCACCGTGGTGACCAGCCATTTCTTTCAATCCTAACTAACGGTGCAAAAGCATCCTCAAAGTTCCGCTTGATATGGTTCTGCTCCTGGTTTAAAGTTGCCGTGTGTGATCCCCAGAATAAGTTCCACCGCCACTTCCGCCAGCGCCGGGGTCTTTGGCTCGCCTAGTCCTCGGCGGTAGTTGACCGGTGGTGCGCTGTTACGTGCTACCAGTTCGACGTTTATTACCTAGTGGCCGTACTTCTCAGGAAGTGCTGTGATGACCTCCGGACCTAGACCCCTTTAACTCTTCATCGTCAATGAATGAAGGGTAGTGGAGTTCTGGTTGATTCACCAAAGCCTTTCCTGCGGCACATGTCGGATGATATTTTCGCCCTTTAGGGGTTGCAAAACTGCATCTCTGAAAGACCCCGGGTGGTGAGTGCTCCAATTGCCAATCTATCTCCGGAGCGGTGGAGTGCCCTATGTTGAAAGCTGTTTCATCTTCATTGACTGTGTGAAGTACCGCCAGAGGTTCAGTGTCCTTCGCTGTGGTATAGCGGGGGCTCCGTTAAAAGCAAAATAGAGTCACCTGCCTCTTTGTGCTCTAACAGTAAAGATAAAACTGCACGTTTGTTTGTCTCATTTCTGTCCCTTCTTGCCGGCCTAAGGGCTTGACAGCCGGAAGCATCTCCCCTACTCCCAATCTGCCATCGGTCCTACCTTTCGTGTGCAGCATGAAGTCTTTCACGCAAGCACGTGCGACGACGAACTAAGGTGCCACCCACGTTTCGGTGAGCTCAACGGTCTATGCATCGCAGGCATGACCGGTAGTTCATCCCCCTTGTTGCGACCGCCGCAAGCATTCGTGTACGCAATCAGCAAGCGACCGGAAAATTGCATGCTTTTCCTCTTAGGGCTTTTACTGGAATCCTGTAGGCTCTCGGACCCGCAGTTCAAGAGCAGTCCCTCTTTTCCTCCAGCTGATGCAATTTTCCCAAAGCTGTTCGAAAGATGTACGAGCGAAAGTTAATGGCGCTCCTCCAATACACGGATGGGCGACTTCCTATTCAAAATAAGGTAGCTTTGTTGCACATTCTAACCCACAAAATTCGACCCTGACATCACTTTCCACAACATTGTTGACGTTTTGAATAACCGGCACTTCCGTTTCTGTACGAACTCCAAACTTTTCCCACCAGTTGGATTTTTTCATGATGGCCTCCGATTGTTGCTTTTCTGCCACCCGCGTGACTTTACTGACTGGTCCACGCACGGCTATTACAAAGTCGTCCGTACAGACCATATACACGGTTGAGTTGACTTACCAGATTGACTTGTGTTGGTCGCCACCAACAAACGCCTGGTGCCATGTTGTGTCTGGCTTCTCACTAAAGCCAGCGGATGAGCTAGGATCATAGAATTTCGCACCTTGTGTTCGAGTTGCGTGTCGGTCGAGGGCCATTTTCTCAGTGCGATTAGCGTTCGGGAGATTCAACTCAAGCAATTAGTTGTGCCACTGACCCTGAGGGGTCACAGGTAGCACTCATCGTCCGCGATTTTGTTCTGTGTCTCCTAGGCCTACTCGAATTACGCCTAGTGTACTGTGTCGTGAACCCATGTGGCCCTGTGCCCTGTGTTTTCCGCGCAGCTTTTACTTTTGGCATCGTGCTTATGATGGTATTGTGCGTCCACTTTGCCGTGCTCTTTCATCGTGTGTGACATCAAACAGTTTATGATATCGAGTCTCGGTGGGTTGAGACTTTCTATGTCGAGTGCGCGCTTGCCTTGCGATAGAAGGTATTTTTGGCGACGTGGTTCTGTCTAAAATGTTGGCTTCGGATTTGGAATCTAAGATGCTCCAGTCACATCTGAGGCTGATGGAGATGTTGACGAAGGGGCTTGGTGAACTAGGTAAGAGTTCGACTCCTACAGGAACTGCTCCAGACAAGCTCATCAAAAATGTTGGAAACTTTATCCATGATCTACAAACGAATGCCACGTTCAAAGCGTGGTTCAAGGGCTATGAAGATATCTTCAATGTCAGCCTATCCTCTAAGGATGATGAAACGAAGATCCGGCTTCTACTTCAAAAACTGGAATGGCTGACCAGGCCAGTTACTCAAACTACATCCTTCCCGATGAACCGCGGTACCGCGCCATTGACCAAACAGTCCAGACTTTGAGAAACATTTTGGTGACACGACTCCTTATTCAACACCAGCTTTCAATGTCTCGGGTTGATAGAACTAGGTGTGGATGACTTGTTGACCTACGCCGAAACTGTCATCCGTGAATGCAGCCGCTTTAAACTTGGCCCTCTAACAGGAGACCTATTCAGGTGTCCTATTTTAATTTCAGGTCTGCGGTTTGCAATGCATTCTGATCTACGGACACAACTTTTACACAAGTTTGACCGGCAGCCAGACGCCACCCCTGAACAGTTGGTGGAAGAATGTGCTACGCCACGGGGATTTTGCAGAGTTTGTCAATGTTTAACATTGATTATTCTAAGAACATTTCATCTGGAAACTATTTAAAAGTTTTCAACGTAGCCACATTTGGAAATCCGTTCACTTTCCAAACTAGGAGTCCCCTTTAATTTTATGATCTTCCTCGAACTAGCCACAGGAGCAACCAGCAGTACTGATAGTTATCTGCCTCGGGGGTGAATTGTCGGCAGCTAATAGCATAGATCATATTGCCTGCCATCAGTATTCGGGAAAAAAGTAATGACAGGATTAACGAGAAAACGATCTCAACCAGGGGTTTCTGGCTCCACCATAGGTCAGAAACCCAAACGATCGAAATAAAGGAATGCCCCTAATATGGTGAAAAAAGTGTTTAGGGAATCTAGTAGAAGAACCGGCGCCAAGGAAAGTAACTTAGCAAACACATCTGCCCAGATGGCGTCAGGTGATAAGCTATTATCTGGGCCAGTACAGTTGGCCTATATTCTTGAGCCTGCGGCACTCCCAGTTCGCAGTAACCTAACGGCAGGCAGTCAGTTTCGCGACTCACTGGCGTCTGATATCCTCCGACGGTTTCGGAGTGCTAAAAAGCCATTGATTTTACCATACCCGAAAGTCTAGACATCTCGGTGGTTAAATCTACCACCTTCGAAGCTGCGGGCATGGCTCTGCTCCCATGTCACTGAGTCAGACTAAGGAAAACGTCATAAAAACAGGTTTGTCAACTTTTATTCCAGTTTCCTGATGAAAATTTGCCAGAGAATCCATCGCGAAACAGAGAGTTGTCGTAAATGCTCTACAGTTTAAACCAAACAATACACAAGTTGACAGAATGTCTCTAGCAGGGGAATGATAAGGAGTGCCGCTGAAAATTTCGATGAACGTGGCACTAACTTCCAGAAGTCACGTTTTTCTTTACCAAGCATTTCAGCAAGGACCGACAGGACCCGCCGTACTTCCAATAGTAGGGCATCCATAGAATTAATTTGCCTAGACGAATCTCTTCCCTCTTCCCCACAACTACCTCCGCCAAAGCGCCAGCATATATCAAGAACACCTGCAGGTCCATCACAGGAGAGCCCTTACTGCAGTCCTCTGGCTACGGACAACCGTTCCTCGGGACGGAAGTTTCTTAGTGAGATTACTCCTGAAGCTTCTGTATCTAGCCTCAAAGACCGCCGTTTAAAACCCACTGAAGTATCAAGGTATGCCACTAGTATGCCAAGTATGTCCCAAGAGGTTAAAGTCCTCCCAAAAGAGGGTATCAATGAAACGTCAGCAAGCAAAAGGTACGGGGATGCACGAATGATGACAACGGTAGTTTTTGTTCCAGGCCAAATTCGTTACAGATCAAAGTCCCTTATCAGGGACCTTCATGTATCGATCAGCACATGGACCGAAACCGTACCTCCAAGATGACAGTGCAACAGTACTGTAATCCTAGGCGCACCAGGAATGGATGATATGACGAACAACCCACGTTTATACCTAACTCTCGATTGGTGGAACTGTCCATCTGGACTAAGACAGTTAGTCATCAGTCATTTCCGTTTCTCATAACTCCTCCCCCGTTAAAGTATTCGGCCCACCGCACATCCTTCCTCCCATCGGTGGGTTCCCGATATCCAGTCAAGGTGCTTATTTTTCCCCTTTGTACCATGGACAAATAATGGTCTCATACTCAAGCTATGAGTCGTATGAACCTTTCCAACCCGTCGCACGGTAGTGAAATACCTAGTACCCGTAATTTACAATCTACTGGCTGTAGCGGGACCTCCCGCAGAACCCGCAAATGGCAACTTAAGTGTGCTTGCACCCTGCGCCGATGCTTTTTTCGGATTAAGCGCCGCAGCCAACTGATCTTGAGCGTTATTACCAATGACGATATCAGGGGAACTCAAAATTGCTACTAGTCAATGCTAGATGCTTTAGGAACAAGACGCGATACATACAATCAGTTCCATAAAAAGGCAGTGGTTTTATTTTGTGACTGAATCTTGGTTACCGGACTCCTATCTAGTAGATGACTCGGCGGTACTTGCCTGAAAATCCTTCACTGAAGGCAGAAAATTTCAACATGAACGAGGCTGTCTAGTGTGTGTAAGGAAGGCCCCCAGGACAACAAGTTTCAACACCCTATCTTAGACGGCCCTGTCGCTTCCTTAGGGTTGTGTCGAAATCGAATGTCAAGAACTGCTACTGGGTTGCAAAGACCGTCTGCTCAGGCCTAATTCTGAGAGTTCTCCGAGGATCATCTGGGCACTTAACTTGGTGACCTTCCAACAGATCCAAAGTTGATAATGAGCGACCTTAATGCGCCAGAAATGTGCTGGACATCACTCACAGCACCCAGCCACTTACCACCCTTCCCGAAAGCCGTTCGCTTTGGAGGATGGGCGTAATACCTCATGTCCCCGACCAGACGCGACAGCACCCTTGACTAGATCTTGTCGCTGGGATCAACCCAAGTTATAACAATCATTCGGGATAAAATACCCGGGATAGATCACGCAACCGTTCACTACTGATTTAAAATGACCCCCGAAAACAAAGAACCGAAACTCTCAAATAGACCATATCACTTGGGTAACCAAAACATGCTGCCATCTCTGATTCGCTGCTAAATTGGGGCACCTCCTTTTCGTCTTCGGGTCCCCAGCTGGCAGCAGACTAGCTCTTATCCATCTTTCAACACTGTTTTAACTTATTGACCCCGACACAGAACTTTCAACTGGCCACAGAAGCAGTAAGCTCGGGTGCAACCCTCTTCGGGGTCCAGCATCGGGCACCCGTCGATCGATTCCCTTTCTCTTCCGTGACAGTAATGTAGCAGATACAAGAATCTCTGTCCCGGATCAGACACTCTCCTTTCTACAAGGTTCTGGAATTGTTTATTGAATTTGCAGTACTGCCCCGCGCTTCCGTCAAACGGGGACAGTTCTACTCCTGGTGAGTCAATTGCGTGTGTTCCGCTGGCACAAGCTGGCCTCAGTGGTTCCAAAGAGTTGTTAGGCTGAATGATGGCATGCTCCGTGGTTTCCAGGACCACCTCGTGCTCCCGTCCTCGAAGTTGTTCTTGCTTGGATGACCCATCTTCTTCCCTAGCCTGCCTAAGTTGGTTTTCTAATTGTACCATTCTCAGTCTGTAAATATCACTAAGTCTAAATTCTACATCTTTGGCCGAAATACATGGAGTTGCATTGACAGGACTAGTAGACCTAGCGATGTCTTAAGAACCAGTGTCACCCAAAAACACCCCACGGATGTGCCGAGTTACTCCCTGTCCAGCTCCGGTTTGCTTTTGTCTTCGTCTTAACATTTCTGATTGGTTTCCTCGCGAAGGTTTGACGTTGAGTATTGTAACGGTTATTTCGATCGTGAGTAACGAGTAGCCCAATTAACGCATCCAGAAGTCAGAACAAGGTTGATTCGCTGACTCTACGGTACTGAATTAACAAACTTTGCGCCCACAAGTATATACGAACCTGAACTGTATGACCACAACATTTGGCGACGAGAACCAGAGTTCAACAAAACGTCAACATCAGGTACCACCGTCACGGCAGTCCGAGTTGAATCAAAAATATGCCACGGCACATGAGCAACATATGAACAAATGTTCAAGTGTAGTGATTGATGCGTGCTGTACTTGTTCGAGGGTCAGCAAGGTAAAGGGCATAGTCTCAACAATACAGGTGTGCGGCAACGGCTAGGGGGGATTTCCGCACATGTACGTTGCAAACGATGACGGCCCCTCTTCCACACCCAGCCTCGTAACCAGCTGGGTGGACGAAGGGTCCGTTACAGTACCTCATGTATATAAGTGGAATTTACCATGGTTCGCCGCAGGACTCCTTTTCTGTTTGCTAATGGTCTGAAGCCGTTGTACACCTTCAACTATGCTTCACTGGGTAATACTATAGCGAAAATATGAGGACTCACGAATGCCAGTTTCGTGGTGTAACGACTGAATACTGAGGTTTTCAGCTGGCAAGGGCTGCACCCTTACGTATGAGTGTCACTCCCCTCGGACTTTTGGCAAGAGGTGGCCATCTGACCCCCAAAAAACAATCAGTGCATGACTTTGGCATAGAGCTATCACATCCATTCAACTTCTCGGAGCAAACGGACAATCCAGTTGCCAGGTCCCACAGGTTGATAGGACTGGTTCACAGAACATCCCGCCTGCATGAAATGAACTGTGTCTACATGACCCACTTTAGGCCATTGCCAGAGTATAGTGCAACAGCTGGCTCTAATGTGCTCCAGTGTGCCAATGAAAGTGTTTGACGCAAACTTACCAAACTGATAGTTGGCAACTAGTCTAGTCTTAACAAAAAAGCTCTGTAACCTGCTGCGCCTCGAACCTCTTTGGCTTTGATGGATAAAGAACAATCTGGAGTTTTTCCATTGACTGGTAAAACATGGATCCTGCAGAGCTTCTCCATAGGTACAAAACCTACTAAATGCAGGCTTTCGTTACTAGTAGACAGTCAATCAGTCGTTGCACCATTCTTGAGAATTAGTCTGTAGACCATCTTCCTTGCTGAATGTTCACAAATGCGGGGTTAGCTTTCGGTCACTGTTCGCGCCTTAGACCAACTACCGAGGTTCGTAGAGGAATTGAAAGGATTCCGTTATACACCGAAATTCGCACCTAACAGCGGTACGTACATCTTAGGGGAGCGACCACGCGAAATTCGACTGGGTTACTGGCACAAGTCTCTGAGTCAACGGCCTGGAGGCCTACACATTTACCACACAATCTGCCGTGGATCTTTCAGCCTTATCTCTCCTAAGATTCAATTATCTTTCTTGTAAAACATTCCGCACCTTCAAGTCTGGTCTCCCACCCAGATTATTTTCACTCAAAATGAAAACTACCCCTCTGGGTTCGGAGCTTCCTTTATCCACGTGCCACGTGCTAGATGTTCCTTTGAGGGAAACTCAGCCGGAAGTCTTTTACTTGAAGTGCCTGAACCATCGCCTGGAATGTTAACCATTGCGCGTAACGGAAAAACTGATCTTCGCTACTTCCAAACCTGGAATTGACGAAATTCGACAAATCTGGTCCACCAAAAATGGAACGTTTATATGTCGTGCAGTATCAAGATACGGAACAATAGTGAATCAGAACTTTGTATGTCGTACTTGGCTGTACGCGTTCCCAGGCTAAACGAAAGAATGGAACAGAATCAACTTTGCCGAACTATCAAGAAGCGAACGTCAGAACGGTCCGTAAACAGACAGGAAATTGAGGCAGTTTGCCAAGGAGTGAATAAAGTAGGAAATAGCCACTTCAAGCGAATTGACTGAATTTAGTGAACATTTACCCACACGCGGCCCTTTTCGACGCCTCAGAGACCATAACAATGGCTCAATAACTGAGTCCAACTTTCACTTGTGACTTCACTCATTCTGCTCCCAATCTCCATTTTCAAGCCAGTCTTTTCCCGTGTTGTCATGCGTGATTTTGATTCTACAGACTAATCACTCTAATTCCAGCCTCAACCTCATCACTGAATCCTTTTGATCTTAATTGTACAAAGATTCACCCTTTATTTTACTTACCGCCATAGCCACAGCATAACCGTAATCTGTTTACTTGTCCACCATCATTTGGGTTCATCCACCCCATCATTTTCCATAGTAATTTCTTTCCAAAATCTGGCTTTCATATTAAACTCACATTTAATTGCTGGGTCTTGCTTTTCCACTGTTCAGAGTCCCACTTTTATTTGTCTCTTGTCCGCCCTCTTCATGGGCCCTCTATATTAGGTCTTTCCAAATTCTCTTTCAACCCTTGAAGCCAGATGCTGCTCACCCTTGCGCTGCTGCCTTCACTCGACTCGCCTCAGTTACTTAACCCATCCCCAAGTCATGACGGCTCTCTTTGTTTCATCACCAACATTCCCTAGTTTCTTCATTTTTCAAGTTCGCTTGCCAATGACATAACTTCTTTAGCGTAGATATATTTCCGGCGTTCATGGAACCTCTTAGCAATTTACTTTCTATATAGCACATTGCAGCTCTTCAAGTTCTCCACCTTGTCTGAACACTTGCCCGGATCCGTCCGGAATTGCCCCTTTGCTATGAGCATTGACCCTCTTCTTGGACAAGCTCAGACTGCGCCCCTCTATTGTTTGCCTTCCGGATCCTCAGATTAAGCTGCCTAACCTCGAAAACGATTTACCGGTCCCTGGACGGCCCACTCCCAAATCAGTCGAATCTTCCGGCTGGTAAGTCGAACTTAAACCAGTGGTTCCTGTTCCAAACATTGCGGGGTGCGGTTAGATCCACCACTCTGGCCGACGCACATCAGGGATGCCGGACGTCTGCAACGATGTGCTGGTGCTACCAGGATGGCGGATTGCAACTCCTGCTATCATTCCTAAAAGTTCTTTTCAGATTGGGCTCACAGCGTACGGCCAGCCCCACCCACTGGCTTCGGTTTAGGGCTGCTAATTACCGTTTTTCTTGCCACCGTGTTCCTCACAAGCATTCTCAGCTCGACCTACCCTTTTCCCATCCGTTACTGTGCTTGTGTTCCATGCTTGTCAACATCGCCACAATTACTTACTCCTTCTATAGCCGGCAAAATACACTGATCAGTTACTGTTTATCCTACTTCTCACTACATTCGCCTACATACAACTTTTCCCACAATGGAAGACATCCGTATTCTAACATTCTTCAATTTCGCTTCTCGTTATTACCCTTGCAGCAAAAATAATCCGAAGCCCGTCGTTTTTCGGTCTGTTTTGGAGCGGTTTCTGGCCGGTTTTGGGACGGCTTGTGCTGTAGCGACGACCGGTTTCAGATCGGTTTAAGGCTGAACCTGTGAAAATCAGGGCAATCCACGCTTCTGTCTGCTACTTCACCCGAGTTACTTCTCCACTCACTCCCTTATTTCGTCATAGGTACGAAGTGGTCAACGGCCCCTTTTCTTCCCTCCATTTTCGGTTTAAAACGGAACCTATAAAACACGCGGTGAACTATATTATTTCCATCCACTTCCGGCAAATTACGTTTTTATTTACTCCGTTATACTATTATCACCACCGCTCGATTTCACAAGACCCTTTCGTAGTCCCCATTTACTGTGAGAAAAAACAGTTTTAAAAAAAGGAACAAAGGCGTTTATTATAAAAGAAGTCAAAAATATGAAAATAAGAAATATATACGAGTCAAACCTGATCGCCTTGCTCCACCAACTCACTTTCGACCTGTAGATGGAGACGGAAGCGCAAGCATGAAATAACTTTCTACACATGTAGAAAAGCGGTCAATTTATCAGCGGTGAAGAATTTATTGAAATCCAAGAAGCTTTTGGCCGACGCGTAAATTTGTGTTCAATTTTGACAAACAACTTGTTTTACTTGAAACGGATTGAAAATGGCCAGGTACATCTTGGATACAATATTAGATGAACCGCAAACGCCGGAGCTTTTTTGTCAAAAATAAACCAATTACTCATGTTGATTTTTCGTATATTTCATAGGGGAACCGCCACCAAAGTACTAACAAGAGGCACGCCTTTGGTGGCATTATTGCATAGCAAACTATATCTTATCTCTTCTTTCGCCCGGCAATCCATCGATCCCGGGCATTAGAAAACCATCGCTGCGTACGTTTCTCTACATCGTTGCTCGACAAATCCCTTGATGAAACGTTCTCGTAAAGGGCGCCTACATGGACTTATACCTTTGCAAACGCCTGTATACCTTTGATGGCTATTATGAACCGCAGACTCGCTGCGGGCCTTTTTGTAGCGCTCCCAGCCCAGCAGCATTTATAGCAAATTCATCCGAAGACATTGCGCCTAACACTCTTCTGACCGACTTTGCAGGATCCTTTGCAGTCATCCGTGAGAGAATGTTAACTTGGAAAGCCAACAAGGATAGATAATATGTTACCAGGTGCTTATATGTACCCAAGATCTTTAGTTCTTCCTCCAGATGCTGCAAGTCTTTCAAGGTGTTGCTCGGTTTTGGCTTCAAACAAGCCTCAACCATTGGGGCGGGAGGTGGGGCTAGAGCAGATATTCGTTTTTCATAGCTTTTGAGCTTCGGAAGTTGTGCAAATACGTCTTCCAACTTCGTCGGCTTTCAAAGGTGGGAGAGCGCCAAACCGATCCCGGACTCCACGTAACCACAAATTCAGCAACCTTTTCATCACACTCAAACAAACCAGATGCATATAGTTGTGGGGGAAAGTATGAATCATGTTATTTGGTAGGGGCAAAAAGGAGCTATCACAGTTTTGCAGATGATGTTTCCGGTGTCGCTTGTTAAAAAAGGATTCATCAGTTCGCAGCTTTACGGTCAATGATGAGTAAGTCATCTTACCTTTCGTACGGTAACCCCGTTATTTGCATGAATCACATCCGAGGTAGGCATTGCGCTCTCTCACCTGACGAACGAAAGCAAGTGCGGGAGTATCACATACAACAGAGCTTAGGAATCACTCAATTGTGGCGCCTTCGAGTGACACCTTTTTTCAAAATGTGATTTATTTCAGCCATACACTGCTGCGTATATAAGGACACCGGCTTTGGTTTAGTCTTCCCACAGAAGAAACCGATTATGAAAATCTTGCCCGTTACGGGCAACATTGCTCGTGCCAACAATGGCCACAACTGAACGGCCGATGATACATACGTTTGTGTGCAGTCCAACTGTAATTGTATGCCGATACGAACGGGCGGAGGTATTATCTCGCTTATGGTTTTTCATTGGACCTTTCAGCAAGCCCAGATGGAAGTACTTTCCTTTTTCCAACCACGCAGTCTCAAACCGTCTTAGGGTTTTACATTGCACTCTTGAGTCTCCTGAAATGTTACGGAAGTGATTAGCTAACACCCGCAATACTGCCGAAAGCTGCTCCGTCGTCAGGCGATGATTTAGGAACATTCACGTAGACCATTCAGTAAAATCCGTTTTCCCCTGGCCGCTAAGGCTGTATCATAGACTATACTGTTATCGCAACAAATAACGTACTCAATGAGTCCACAGGATCCGATACGGCACTGGGTTGTGATACCAAGAGCGTAGAAGCATGTGTTAGTTTTTCCGATGAACTTGATTCCTTTAATGTTATATATTCCGCCTGCAAAGCTTCTTCAATAACTTGTGAGAGATCTAAAAGCAAAAGCACAATACATTTAGCCATGGAGGAGCGAAATTACTTAAGCATTGCCTCCAGACATCCGTAACGATGTTTTCATAAACTGGCAGCCTCAAACATAGAGCATTTTGCAGCCCAAAGCACTTTCTTCTTTTGGTAATATCTTTGACGTACGGACTGTCTTTGGATTTTAGATACGCCGACCGTTAGGTTGATCTAAAAGGGAATGATACCGTTCTTAGGCACCGTTAGCCATTTCGAGCATATCACTTTGGTTTCTAGAAGCAATCTCCTAATAGGGCAAGTAAAAAATAATAGTCAAGAAAAAATTATTCCAGTGTTGCACCAGTGGCGGCAAAATTGCGACAACGTGAGGTACTCCCAAAAAATGCAACTGTAAACCTTTCAGATTCATCGAATTAAAAGGAAGACTACAAGCATCAGCTGCATTCATCATGCATTGCCTTTATTTGATTCCATGTAAGTATTTACAGGCACAACTTGTAACTATCCGTTTGAACATTTATCGGTCAGTCCACAAACGCATAAGTCTCCCGATTTAATTATCCAAAAACCTTCGATATCTATTCCACGATATACCAGTGTAAATTATTTAAAGGACACCTCGGGGAAATCATTGTGATAGCATACATAGCAAAACTAACCGCGCAGCAAAGCGACAATGATCGACTTGAACAGAGCATGCAAGCTAGCGTCACGCAATTTACGACCACATATACATATTCTTTTTATATTTTCATGATGGTTTAACAATTCCCATTCCATACGTATATAAGCTCTCGTCGTAAAACGGCTAATAAGGAAGCAGACCGAAAACCGATGTTACGAACGGGCTGAATGGTACAATGGTACCTATTTTTAGCGCTCTTCTAACATTCTAATTCTTATCAGCAACTGGTCCCCTCGGAATGCATTTATGTTTCCATTCCTAAAGACAGAACCTGTCATGACCATTGTAATCCCATTTAATACTACTTCTATTATTGCTGTGCGTTGTCATAACGCAGACCTCGGATGACTTCACCGTCTGAAGGTCATCTGTTTTCACCCGGCGGTGACATGCTTGACTGGCGAATATTCCTCTCGCTCACCAGCTCGACAAATTATACTTATTCAGAACTTTCAGAGCGTCTTACTGATGTTAAAAGAATCATCACCGTTCCGTTCTTGCCCACCACAAGTTGACTTGTTCAGTAGACCCCTTTCTCTGTCGGTACCGTGTGATAAACCTTAGAAACAGGAATATTGAAAGTATGGTCTACCTCCATCCTCTGTGCACCTCTATAGCACTCCCGGCCAACATTTACAGCCGCCACAACTATAAGGTATATCAGCCTCTCAAGTAAGCTCCTCCGGTCCTAGAAGCAAAAAAACTCGTTAATACTTTGCTACAACATTCATTGCCACTTCTACTGTCGCTAAATATTGCAGCAGTGCGACTCCAGGTCAACATAACTGTTGAAAACGATAAGGTTATTGTTCCAGCCGCCAGAGATCTAACTGGCCAATATTTGTTCCCGTCAACAACCCAAACGATCATGCGGTTTGAGATACTTGATTGCACCTTGTTTACCTCATGAAGAACCTTGTTTTCTCCACTTTTGCCCACCACGGGTTAACTCTTTCGGCAGGTTGCTATACGTAAACCCCCTTGATCTTCCTATTAAGGACAAGAAAAATCAATCCGAATTAGGCCCTTATTTGTAGGCTCTTCTTTCACCCCCTTTTGACATTATGGCTGTTTAGGTGAAGCTCTGCACTTTTCAGGTTGTTTCCCCTTGTTCACTTCCATTAACCGTCACCATCTCAAGAATATCCACTTCTCCTGGGTACTGTCCCTCCCGATCCGTTTCATATCCAATACCCTTACCGTGTCTCTCTTGGAGCATATTCCTTTCAAATGAAATGTATATCTCAATCGTCGTCCACCACCCATTGCCAGCTGACTGACTAATAATTTTTTCTTGATTTCGCTGCAGGTTCTTTGCCCCTTTTACTCGGCGGACTTCCCACCATATCCATCTAATCCAAGGCAGCGTCTTACTGACTCATAACGTTCTACGTGGCAAATATTGGCTCTCTGAAAACTTCCTTCTTGCCTACCTGACTCTGCACCGATGCCTTCTAAATTTGTCTGCTTTCATGTCGACATTCCAAAATTTCAGTCACTTCTTGTCCCTCCGGTGAACTCCATTACCTGGGCCTGAATTTGAATTTTGCCGGAAGCCCTCTCCAATCCAGTTCAGTGTACCTTATCATCCCCTCAGACTCCGACTTGACTTGCTCATCTATTTCTTGAGTGTAAGCCATACCGTTTTGCTTTCGTAGCCCACCGTAATGATGAGACGTTTTCTTCAGATTTTCTGACGAAAAGCGACTCTAAGCGAAATTCAGGTAGCAATACAATTGGAGAAATGAGGTCAATCCATATTCCGACCCCAACTTTCAGCCCCATGTGCAGCATAACCATTTAATGGGCGTGAACTGAGAGGTCATGGGGATCTTGAATTCCTGGTTCCCCTTCATATTTTCCGAGGGGGCAGCAGCATCGCAGTCGTACGAAAACCAAACGGATCAATCAGGACACGTGCTGATTTTCTTAATGCACTAAATGAGCCTCTCGAACCTGGTGTTCGTTGCCAGTCCCGAGAGATGCCTTCGCGATTTTCAACGGTGGCATCGGCGTTGCAAAGCTGGACTGGGCCGATGGTTATTTTCAAGTAGAGGTCGCTCCTGAACCAAGACCTTTCCCCACCACCAATACCCACAGAGGGTTGCGTCAATTCACCGTGCTATATTTTGGCGTCAGGAAAGCTCCAACCATACTTCAACCTATACTGGTCACTATGATATCGGGACTACCAGGCACAACCGCATACCTTGATGACGTGACCGTAAACGGCCAGCCTCCAAAGTGATTCGACGAGCGTCTCTCTGATGTCTCGCAAAGAATTCTAAATTTCGGCCCACTCTTCGGAGCCAAAAACTCTCATTCCTTCCTGAACCCATAAAATACCCAGGATTTATGTTCGATGCAAACGGTCGACATTCTGGAGCGGTCAAAGTGCGAGCAATTCGACATTCTGAATGCTTACCGGGTGGAATATTATGGCTGTCCCGGGGATGGGCCTCCTTCAAAACCCCAGCAGTGATGGACCTACGCCTTCTCGTATCCACAGTGAACCCACGTAGAAATCAGCATTGAAGTACTGCCGGCTTGTGCTGGGACTGGTCGTCCTGACCGGGGGTTTTCGGTGTGTTGGAAAATTTTGCACGTTTGGTTTTATTGGTTCCGGTCGCCTCCATTTTGAAGCACTTAGGTCCCCGCGGTACCTTTCGTACCTGGCCAGGTGTACCACGTGAATGTCGTGGAGCTTGGCAGAGTGGACACGTTGGACGCGAAAGGAAATCTTTGCACAACATGTCCTTTCACCGATTTGTGCCACACTGAAGCATTTGAATGAGATGGATGAATGACTCCTTCTTGGCGTTAACGGAGCGTATGCTTTGGCCTGAACGTCTTGCGTTACTCAAAATTGGGGTTTTGGGAATGGTGGCGGATACGATGTCATCAAATTTACAAAAGTTACACGAGCCCATAAGAAATTCAAGCTCACTTTCTAGCAAACGCAGCTTCGGGGTGATGTTCCTGATCCTAGTAATCAGTGGATCGCAATGCTTTTCCTCTAATCATCGGCAAAACTGCAGCGAGCGGCCTGTTCTTGCAGCTGCAGAATGAACTCGCGGCAAGGCATGTATTGCCTTTACGTCAGAAACTTCAATTTCGCTCTCCCACGGGTCTTGAAGTTGATTATATTAACAGGGTTCGCCATGAAAAGGCGATACACTAACCGCCCTCAAAAAAATGTTTTACAAGCTTTGGGAACTGAGCTATACTTCGCATTACTTTGCTAAGCTCGTCCACTCACAACACCCCCATGAATGTTTTCTCGTGTGAGACATTTGAATTTGCCCTCGAACCGTTTCTGACAGTCGTGCTTGAGCCACGGTACTGTGAACCTTTGGCTTTTACTGCTGGATCTATTCGGCCGCATACTTGAGGTTTGTATATATACTTTCTTTTTGTGGTTTCCAATTTAATACCGTAGAAACTACGAATCAATCATGTTCTGGCTTCGGCATTTGCGTGAGTTAGCTACGCGTTGCTCGAGTTGCGACCATTGTTACTTACGCGGCGTATGTTCTGTGGGTTATTCAAAAGGTATTTTTGGGGGTACTTCGGGGTAAGCCAAGTTCTTCCACGGCAAATATAGTTTGTGGCCAGATTTAGTTGGGACTAGGGCCGACTGATCTTGTTTAGCCCTCACGAAGTCTGCACCATAGCCTGAATCATTTGACTCATTCGATTCCGGACGGAATACTGCAATTTCAAGTGTTCAGTGGCCAATGACCCCAAATCGTGACGCCAAATATGGTCCCCGACCGACGGCATCTAATAGGACGGCTCAGGCCCGCTCTGCGCGCGCAGTGGGAACGGCTAGACCAGACAGGGGGGCAGAAATGCATTCCATCACCTTTTCTCAGTACTAACTGTTTCGTATACAGAGGGAATTATGAGCTTGTTGGCAAATAAACTGTTGGCCAATAGCAAACGGAATTCTCTGTACCTACATTATCTCTCTTTTGCGGTCTAACCTCATCTGGTTGACTGAATAAGTGAAGAGAAGCGGTGGCACACTGAGCCGGGTGTAAGTGTACCCGCATCACTACTAGGGTGCTTAGATATCACCTGCTGCGAGTTGCAAATATCCAGCTTTCACCTCAAGCTTCATGCTCATGGGGATAGGCGTAAACGCGGTTACATTCGATGGGGAATTTTTATATGCAAGTGACATCCACCTCAAAATATGGAGGCTCACGCACAGATCTAAACCCTTGTTTGGCTTAGCTTTGCGACCAGTGGTACTCTTTATCGCAACAGTCAGGTTGACCCTTCCTCCCTCTCCATCCATTAGTCACCACTGCAGCACGGGAATATGAGAGGATACTCTGATGTTGGGCCGTGATGTCTCTAAGATAAAGCAGTTTTTCAACCGAACCAGATAAAACCATAAGAATCTAGCAATTCAGATACTAAATAGTTTGGCAAACACTCTGGCCACGCAGCTCCAGTTAGGACAAAAATTAGTGTACTTTGGTTCAACTTGTGGGGTTCTTCTTAATTATTAAATCTTACGTCGAGTCTACCGTTTTCCCATCATTCTTGTTGGCTCCTTTTTTGCACTTCGTGTACAACCTGGTCCTCGTCTAACTCTCCTTCCCTGTCCATAGCGTTAATAATGCTGGTTCGGGCTTTTCAAAGCATCTTTCAGGATGGGTAACATCTCATGACTTATCCTTTCGGTGGCTCTTGCAGGTGATATACATAGAAGAATCCAAGAGCGGCACCGATCCTGTCCCATATGAGGATGCGACAAGAGCAGATGACACTTGACTGAACCGGAACAAGCTCTCAAAAAGCCGAGCCTCAGGGAGGCGGAGTGATTGGGGGGATGACACAGTTCTACAATAATAATAATAATAGTAATAATAATAATAATAAGAAGAAGAAGAATAAGAATATTGATAATAATAATGGTATATTTCTTGATCGTGGTCAAGACACATGCACAAAGCATGATCAGAGAACACAGCATTTCACACTGATGTGGGGTAATCACGATTTAGAAGTTGATCGTTCACACAACTGCAGTAATAGAACGATCAGCTTGGACGGTGTTTAAGTGAACTAAAGAGAGGAGGGTTGGCGCGGCCCTTGTGAATCGGTTTCGAATTCGGAGCGGGGACGATGCGGTTAGCGGGATGGACGTGGGAGCGCAGATAAAGCGAAACTGAAGAAGGGTAAAAGTGCAGTGTTTGCAAGAACCCATAAAGCAACTGTCATCAGATGTCACAACATGAACAGGGAGTTGAGGCTGGAATAATACACAACTTCCCCAACGGGTGCCGATAACTGCCTACGACGGATCCGGTAGTCCAGAATGGATCGCGGCGATCCACGGAATTTGGTGTGCAGTCGATGGAGATAGAGAGAGAGAGCGGTGAAGTGAAAGAGATTCACAGAAGAGTCAAGAAGTGTAGAAGGAGTCGCGGCGTGGCACCAACTGGATATTTGGGGAATCGGTATTGAGAAACTGGTCGAGAGTGTTACCAAAAGAAAACTAAAAATAGAGTTACCATGGTGTAATGAAAGTGCCGTCGGAGATGCCTGCAGGATTTTGAGAAGATTGGCTCTCCATTGAATATCTCATTGTAGGGGGTGCCTGTGATACAAATGCAAGTGAGTCGAATGGGATAATCAGATTGGCCTTTCCGTATAGGTAATTGCGATATTATTGGGCTACTACAGGAAGTATTAGCGGACACTCTGACACCCATATTCAACAAGTTTACGTAAACAGCTGCAAATCCGCATAAATGAAAAAATCCTACAGTTTTCCCAGTGGAAAGTGCGAGGCGAAGGTGGACGCAGGAAATGGCAGGCTGGTAATCCTGGTACTGTTAAAAATGCGGTTCTTCTGAAGTGCTGAAAGAAACAAAATAAAGGTTCTCCTGGCAGATGAAATCTGACACCGAAAACTGTCCGGCCCAAAGGTGAGTTATTCATGCCAGTTAGACTATCCAACCTTCTTGGATGAGGTCATCTCACGAATGGTCAGAAGTAGACAAGTGTCTAGTACCTGGAATTTTTAGAAGCGATCGCTTCCGTTTATTATCTCCAATTTTTCATAGAATTCAAGAAACGGGTACAGCTCCCACGACGACGGAGTGAAGTAAAGTCGATCAAAGGGACCGTTGTCTCACGCTAATTTTGGGAACAGATAGTCGAACCTGGACACCTTTTTCGGTGCTTCCAAAACGTATCCCTGCTGAGAGGATGGCGATATATCACTCAAAAAACAAGCTTTTTATTCGCCTATCAGTTCAATTTGGTGAAAAATGTATCGGAGCCTGACACTTGAGGTGATCTAACTTGTATCCATGAGTGGATCAGCAGGTGACAACCACAGTAAATGCAGGAGAGCACAAATTCGCTCCCAGCCCACTCATCAAGAGAGACGGAGGGGAGACGGACTGGTCGTTTTACCACACAACGCAGAGTACGGACCATAAACGAACCTCAGGGAGCTTGCTTTTGTGCGACTTAGGCACGGTAGCATCCTTTCACTCCAACAGACGGGAGGTATTTTTGTGCATTCATACGTACATGTCATTCTACGACATCCTATCTCCCTGGGCACTGGCCCGCCACCATCCTGGATGTCGCATCTGGATAACAACCTTTCATATCCTCGTCAACCAACAGTTGTGTTCAATGACCTCGATATCCGGGAATCTTCCAAACCCTACAAAATGAACATGGGGCATACTTTTTCGTAGGTAACGTCACGCCCTCCATTAAAAAAAATACCAATGCCCTCCCTTGAGCATCCCATTGGTGGGGCCGGTTTCGAATCCACCACTTTGGCCGATGCATATAGAGTACGCAAGATGCCAGCAAAAGTGTGCGAGCTCAACAAGGCCGGCGGATTGCACCCCCTGTCACCAGAAGTGGTTTCCAGGCTGATTGTTCAGATCAGGTTCAGTTCAGTCAACTAGCACCGTTTGAGGATTGCAAAATCACCATTTTTACTTTTGCATGGCTCCTGCAATCGTGTCACTCGCACGGTCTTCTAGAATCGTTATTGGTTTCTCATCAAGCATGCAGTCAGTGTAACGATACCACTTCCCTTTTTACGCCCAGTTGAACGTACTGCTCCATTTATGAAATCATCGCCGTTTACCTCACCTGTGACTGTCTCCTTCTTCATCTGGTGCACATTGAATGCTTATACAGATAATCATCAACCTATTTTGCATGTTCCTTATTTCCTACCACCGCACAATTTGAACCTCACTAATTGCCAGACCCCTCTGTGAGCATGTCCATTCCCCGTGAAAAAGCCAGTTGCCAGTGCTGCATTCACTGACTTGCGTATTTATTACTGCAATCGATTTTCGTACGATAATAATCAAGAGAGGTCCTTAGCTGAAATATCTTCCTGTAGTAGTTCGGAAGTCAGTGACGTAAGTGATGATCGACCACAACCTTCCTCAGCCCAATTAGTCCCTCAAAATTTGTTCCTGTGATGCCTTGTACTAACTTTGCAGAGCACTATATCCTTTCCACATCTGCACATCTTGGACAAGTCTACCTTAGAACAGCACTCTTCTGTCATTATCGCATAATACACACATCTAAATGATCACTGTTATGTGAGCCCATAACTACCTTGTTCTCCACCACCATTTTAATGTGCTGGTGGACTCACTGATTAGCATAGCACCGCATATCATTGCATTTTATTGTTCGGTTACCGTTTCGGTGTTTCTTCACCATCACTCACCTATTATAAATGCCAAATTCGCAGAACTCTTGCCATTTTTCCTCAGGCAACTTCCCCTGTCACCACTCTTGCAGCCACCCCCTTTTCCAGAAGTCTTGGTCTTCCGCTATACAACTAATTCTGTCAACATCTGACCGCCAAATCCTACGGCTATCTCCCTCAAATGATTTATTTTGTTCTGTATCTGACGCTCCAACTCCGTTCTCTGTATAAGATTAGTTGGCACAACCGCTTTGTCTATAAGCATCTATTGCGTGATCCATTTATAAAAATGATCACTGGAAGACATCGACCAACCTTTATTTTTACGCTGTCACCAGTTTTGCGTGCGATTTTACTCTGTAATCACTGCTCTTTGCATCTCAGGCCGACTTATCATCCAGTTTACCTTTTCCACTTTGGTATATCTGGGTGTCCCTATCGTATTAGGATTGTTTGTGGATCAGTCTTCCTCCGGCAGTCTCCTCATCACTTGGGCAGTCTCCTTCCATCTCCGGGTGTCGCGCTCATTTGCTATTTATTTGATTCTTTCAGATTCTGTCCAGGTGGCATTACTACTATCTTCGTCGATCGAGCCGTTTCATTTTATTCTATATCGGACGTTCCATACTCGTTCTTCTTTCCGGAACAGTCACATGCAGCTTTGTTTCTTTATCATTGTTGCGTATTCACTCCATTAAAACGGCCACTAGTGGATTCTCTCTTACCTTCCATGTGCTTCATATGCTTTGCCATCGCTCTTGCAGGCGATATCTCTGTAGTTGCCTTACTGACGCCTAATGACTCCACTGTCTTGAGGCAATTTATTCACAGATCGGTTATCTGTCTTCTTCCGGTCACTTACTTCATCTTCACTGCGGCTTTCTCACTCAAGCAGGTGAGGTAATCTTTTTCTTTAAGACCAAGCTCATCAGCATGCATCCATTAAATTTAACCGGTATATTTGTCCACTGTCTCGATACATTCTGTCTGTCATGATCCAACACTGTCGACTGTTGGAACCCCTAATTTCATTCCTGTCATTCCCTGCCGTGTACTGATAACATTTATATCTCTCATTTGGGCCAATATATTTTTCAAAAACATCGAAACAATCAAAAATATCTCTTCATGATATTTCATTTCTTAGATGTTACAGTAAGTTTTGATAATATCCTCTTATGTACTGCACTTTTTCAATGACTTCATTTGACATCAGCCGACTTGACCACTGAACCTTGAGTTTTTAGTTTCGTCGGCTTTTGTTAGGTGGAAGATAATTTAAACGTTCGTTTAACTCTTTCTGAAGTGCATTTCTGGTTAAACCTCAGGAATTCTATGATCTTACCACCATTTGTATCATCTGATCAACCGCCACAACATGTCTCGGGATTCTCCGTAATATAAGACATTATCGTTTTCGTTGATACTTTCATCAGGCCACTTTTAAAGTGTCACACCCGAGTCAGGGCACGGCTACTAGTGTGGGATAGACATTAAATGAAGAAACTCCAAAGAAAATTATGTGGTTTATCGGTGGGAGTGAAAAACCTGCCTTGAAGAACCATGCTTGAGAGGCCCTAATTTGTTCTTGCTAGAAACCAGAAAGGACGAATTCAGGGACGCATTCAGACTATTGGAGGCTCGGTCGAATTCAAGCTTGGCTCTGTCACCCCTCATCCATAACTGGCCCGCTGGAAGTCATAGGCCTTGGCTGATCATATCAAGAGCGAGATATAATTTCAGCGCGCAGCCGCTTGAATGTGATGTAGTGAATGACTGAAACCGGACCCTAAGAGACACGGCCGTCGCCCAAATCAGAGCAGAGGCATAGACTAGCCCAAACCCTAATCGGTCGCCCAATTCACTTATGAATCCAAATCTATCCTCCCTTCTAGTTTTATTCACGATTTAGGTATCCTGTGGTGATCCCCTTTGTTTTTATGAATATCGCTTACACCGGCTGAATGACTGATCCTGACCTTCGTTGGCCTTGAGCCTCGACCATACAAGCGGCAACATGAGAAGCCTAGATACCCAAGGCCATAAAAGCTAGGGCCTTCCGGTTGTACGCTATTGTTGTCACAGGATCCAAATATAACAAAGGTATACAAACAAACAGGCCAACCTTGAATTCCGAGGAGTCCAGTTGTCGATGGCTATCCTGAGTCATTTCAGTGTGGTGCTTTCACTAGCTACGCAGGACTTGAACACCAACCGATAGCATACAAGGCAATTAAGAGGAAATGCATAGCGGAAGCGAGAGTAACAAACGTCACTTCACCGCAACAGACAAGGTTCGATCCGGAAGAATGAGGGCGCAAAAATTTATGTCATTCGTTGGCCCAAAGGACGACTCCGGTTGGTGTCAAACTACCTTTCATATACAGACTAGGTGGGCAAAGGGAGGGAACAGCCTCCCGAGGGACAAATCTAAGAGTGCTTGCAAGTGTGTTTGAAAGCTCCACTGCCGAGGAGTACAGATTGAACCGATGGTTATTAATGACATTCTGAACCAGGTAGAGCAAAAAACTTCATTTACGTGTTTTTTTGTGCTCCTGCTCGTGGCAAGGCCGGTGCTTGACAAGGAAAGCGAAGTGGCAGACGGACAATACAACAGGAGTGAAAAGGGGTTGAAGACGCTTTATCCATGAGGAGTGTGTGTATTTCACAATGATGGCAACTCGAGCAACGCGTAGCCAATTCACGCAAATGCCGAAGCCAGAACATGATTGATTCGTAGTTTCTACGGTATTAAATTGGAAACCACAAAAAGAATAATAATAATAATAATGGTTTATTTCGAGGACACCCGAAGCATGCTCGATTGCATGATCACATGATACAGGTGAGGTCACAAAAAGGTTCCTTGGATATTCGTTTGGGTAAATGCAGCCGAAAAGTGTACAGGTTTTAGTGGTCGCACGAACGATTTCCCGGCAAATTTGAGTTTGAAGGTCGGGTGGACATACATTTTCAAAATGAGTGAAATGGGCTCCGCCGTCGAGATACGTGATGAAGTAAAGCGGTGATGAAGTAAAAACGCGCAGTATTTTGGATAGCGTCGATGTAAAGTCGCAAGGGTGAGTAAACTGGCAAAGAAAACTTTCGAAAAAGCACCAACGAAAAATTGGAGAATTTTGGGTGATAAAGGACATGCACTTGCACCAGTAGTCCAGATGACCCGGAAAATAGCAAAAATATAATACCTAAGGATTTGTGGTGTCCTTCGAGGAGGGGAAATGCGTAAATGAAACAGTCCGTGCAACCACGGAATTGGTATTTGCTATTCATCAAGAGGTTGTGGAGAACGCCCTCATAAAGAGGTAGATGTAGCTGCCCGAGCCTGGAAATTCCACTGGAGCAGAGTGACGAAAGTTGACAGGTGAGTGAAACACGATTCGAATAAAGAGTTCGTTTTAGGTTAATTGGTGAACACAGTTTGACAACAGCAGTTGATATACGATGATATTATAAAGTCGCATGGGGGTGGTGCATAAACGATACTGTCAAAACATGTAAAGAATCGCTTAACGGAATGCGCTGGTCAGAGTCTGACATGAGGCATTTGGGAAACAACTGGAAGGTCAGTAAATTGGCATACGCATAGTTCATTGCCAGCAAAGTTTTGGAGAAATCGCATTCGCAGTGTCGAACTAATTTTGTCCTGAATTGTGAATACTTCATTGCCAATGCAACTGTCATGAAATGCAAATGGCTGAATGAGAAAAAAAGCAACGGAAGGATACACTGAACATAGAGATGGTGTCACGCCGATGAAGCGCTGGAAGGAGGACCATTTCGTTTTGTGTGGAATTGTTGGCAGGTGAGAGACGAATCTTTAAATGATGGTTTTGTTTAGATGAATGTAGTGGTGACATACAAATTACCAATTGGATGAATGGTCTTTTCAAGAGTATACCAGGAATTGTCATATTCATAATAAAGATCTGAAGAGTGAAACCGTTTCATGTTTTGGGGTACAGAATCCGGTAACTGGATACAATAGAATGAGGGTAAACAGCATCAGTTCAGACAAATAAAAGATAAGTCGATGGATATAAATGCCAGTATGGTAAACCTTGTTCAGGAACGTTGGAGGAGGCAATGGGTGGCAGCAGTAATATGCAAAGGATGTTGTTTTTCAATCCGCAGTTAGCACTAGTGGGTGAGGCTGGCCGTGCGCTAGACACTCAACCTGAAAACCAATTCTGGTGACAGGAGGTGCAATCCGCCGGCCTAGTTGCGCCCGCGTATCGTTGCAGTTGGCCTGCACGCCCGATGTGCGCCGGCCAAAGCGGTGGATCTGACCGCGCCTTGCATCGTTGTGATTGACATGCGTTTTCTTGGTGGGGCCAAACGGCCGTAGTCATCAGGAAGTCCGCGATCAGGCGACCAGGCACCAGGGGATCCCGGAACGTAACTAAGGAAGCATCATTCGGATAGCGTATGAATAGCCAACGGTCAGATAGATGCGTAGGCCGGGTTAGTGACCGATGTGGTCTCCAGAGTATTAGGAGTCATCGAGAGAAAGGTACGCACGAATGAAGGTCTGGAAATAGAGAAAAAGTAGAGAAGCGCAGTCTGAGATGCTCCCAGCTGAGGATAAATGAGAATCGATACAAAGAGGCAACAATAATAGACAGTGACTCTCTGAGACTAGTTTTTCGATTGCAGAGGGCGGAAAAACTAAGAATGGTTATTTAATTTCATCTGTCATAGACCGCCGGTGTTTGCGCGATTCAAAAGTCTAGACCCTTCTCATAGGCTTGGTCATCGGGCATGTCTACATTTAGGAGCTGTAAGGTTTGGGTAACCGTGAGGAATTTATCCAACGCACTTCTAAACCGATGGCTGGAAGTAGAACTGCGTATGTTTAACGGTAATTTATCCCATAAGTTAGAGTACACTATGATGAAGAAATGTGAACGTAAGCTGGTGTTGGTAATAGGGGTTGAAAGGGTAAGAATTCTAGAACGTAGTGGATAGCTAGAAACGGGCGCAAAGTGCAGTGGATTAGAAGTATATGTCCGACTGTGAAGGATGTTATACAAAAAGACAAGGTTCAGTTTCATACGGCGAAGCCATAAAGGGTCTAGTTTAAAAAATAAGCAGCGTTCTTTATAAGCGAAGGCTGAGCTCCATCCAATCAGTCGCTTGGTAAAACTACGTTGAACTGACTCGATACCAATTCTGTCTGATTTCCGCATACTAGAAAAGATCAGTGGGCAGTATTCTAATAAAGGCCTGACATGAGATTTATAAAGGAAGAGAATGCAGTCTCGAAGTTGGAAGGAGCGAAATATTAGCCCTAGACACTTTCTGGCCTTAGCGACTTGGAGGGCCGAATATTCCGAGAAATTAAATGTGCAGGAATAGTTCAAGCCAAGGTCCCGAACTATTTGCTTGTTAGCAATGGTTGAACCACAAACGGTTAAGGATCCTGGAGGTAGCTTGCATTTATATGTAAGAACCTCACATTTGTCAGCGGACAAATTCATCTTCCAAGTTGAACACCATCTATGGAGTGCAGATATGTCTTTAGAGGTGTTTAAGATAGCCAAGGCGATGCACTCAGGCTTGGATGAGCATACAATTTTGATGTCATCAGCAAAAAGAAATGGGGTGCCATGGCTCACTGAGAGGAATATGTCGTTTATATACATGAGGAACAACAGAGGGCCAAGGACGCTACCCTGTATAACACCGCTTGTAACTGGTTTAGGCTTGGAACAGTGTCCGTTTATCGAGACAACCTGAGAGCGATTAGACAGGTAAGAATTGATCCAAGATAGTAAAGGGTCAGTAATGCCAAATGATCGGATTTTGGCCAGAAGATGTGGGTGTGGCACGCGGTCAAATGCCTTTGACATATCCAAGTAAAGTACTATAAGGGCCATTCCACTGTCTGCCATTTCAGTGATGAGATTTAAAAAATCGAGCTGGCAGGTTGCGCAAGATCTTGGTTGAAGGAAGCCATGTTGTTGAGGATTACTAACGTCCAATTGAAAGAGGTGCTTGACGATGTGTTATTTGACGATTTTTTCCATTAGCCGAGAGAGGACAGGTGTATGGTTAATGGGACGGTAGTTTGTTACCTCATGCAGTGGACCTTTCTTGTGATGCGGGATTATGACTGAGCATTTCCAGTTTGTGGGCACCAGACTGGAGTTCATTGATAGGGTAAATATATTCAGTAGTAGGTAAGGTAAGTCAGGTCCGCATTTAACTAATGCAGTGGGCGGTAAGCCGTCAGGTCCTGGGTAAGATGATGGCTTGAAAGTGGTTAATAATTGGGAGATAACTGAGGCGTCAAATTCCACTGTGGACAGAGTTGAAGCGGTAACTAGGGGAAGAGGCGGAGGGTCAACATTAATAATAGGGGCCATAGTTGAGGCGAAGAATGAGTTGAAGGCCTCTGCAATAGAAAGGGGAGTAGAGGCAGATACACTGTCCATTGAAACAGTGTGCGGGATATTTCCATGATTATGAGAGGTTCTGTTCCTGTACAATAATGACAGTCGAAGAGATCTATTTTGGTGTCGCAGAGCTTTTGTTTCCTGGTTACGTAGTGTAGTTTCTTCAAGCTTTTGGATAGTAGAAGTGGGGCGAAAAAGTTGAATAAAAATTGCAAAGTCGTGTGTATTTTCATGAATTTTTTGGAGCTTGGCATACTTTGTTTGCAGCGAAGTGATATGGGATTTCCAATTATTCCTTTGCTGGGGGAGGTAGGTAATCCTATTAGGACATCTGTAGAACTGTGCACAGAAAATATCAGTGGCGTTTTGTGGGTCACCAGAGAGAAAAAACTCACTCCAATCAGCTTGTCGAATGGTAGCAGGGAGAACCTTCCAGTCAGGGAGAGGAGAGGGTTTGATGCAGTGTGATTCCAGGCTAGGCTGTGGGTGAGTGGGAATGCAGCAGTTAACCAGATTGTGATCGCTACCGGGCAAACTTCGGGAGATTGAGACAAATATATGAGGGACGCCATGGGTGAAAATGAGATCTAAAATGCTGTTTTTTCTCGTAGGAGAGCGGATATGCTGTACCCACCCTCCTACAGTAATACTTGTTACAAATGGTAAAAGGTTGGCGGGTGCAGATAAAGATGGCCAAGCTATCTTGGGCAGGTTAAAGTCACCAGCAATAACTTATATAATTGAGGGCAGTAAGGATAGGTATTCAAACGCATCAATTAGATATGAGAGTCCGGAGAAATTTTCGCTTGGTGGACGGTAAACACATCCAACATGAAGTTGAGAGCCAGGAATGTGGACAGTTAGCCAAAGTGAATCGGGAATAGAGTCGAGTAGAGGATGATGAAGCGCCGTTGTATTAAAGGTCTGCTTGACAAATGCCAAACAACCTCCACCGCGTCGAGTTTCCCTATTTACTCTGAAGACATTGTAGCCTACAAGAGAAATCTGGTCTGTTGGATTGTAATTGGTTAACCAAGTTTCAGTGATCAAGATTATATCATAATTAGAACTAGTGCCCAGATATCGTAAGTGCCGAATTTTGTTTATGATGGATCGGCTATTAAAAAGAACCAAAGAGATACTTCTATTGGTATTTAGTTTTGGGGAATTCGGTTGGTCAAGTAGATTGTGTGATGCGGAACAGTCTAGATTCTTGGTCTGACTAGCATGTCCATATGCAGGTGGCAAATCAGCGCCGTGAATTGGGAGGTTTGGTCTATGAGCTGTTGCGTAGTATGGCGCGATGTTGGAAAACGGAGGGCTGGTGACGCTATGGTGTCGGGCGGTGCTAGGATCCGATGCAGACAAACCCCTTAAGAAGTGCGGGATGTCTGAAGTGTCTGATATAACGACATTTCCGTTTGTCCGAGGAGGGTTGAAGATACGAGACTGCATAACAGTGTAGTCCGTTAACAGCTCCGGTTTGGAATACAGATTTTCACACGAAGGTAGGGTTAACGAATGGGCAGCCGGCAACTTTGACACATGGCATTGTCAAAGGTAGGGCACAGACGGTGGTGGAATGTGCCTAAGGAAGCAATGGCCATTATTTGGTGCGATATTATCATAAGGATTTAGAGGATTTGTCCATTGGAGAGAGGGTCTAAGGAATGATAGGGGCATGCCATACATTATCTGAGGACGGTTTGGCGTTAGTGGATTCGATAGGGCCTCCAACGTGGAAGGAGCTTGTAGGCTCATAGGGCTTACAGGTTTGTTAGTCAGAGGGAGCTGAGGCGAGGCGACTGTGTTGTGGCTGTAGGGCCCGATGCCCGCCTGAACTCCACAGCTGGCATCTGAATAGGGAGGATCGTGAAGTGGGGTGACGACCTGGTAGCTGACTTGAGGGAGGGGTGTCAGCTGTTGATATTGGCTTTTGAATAACCCACAGAACATACGCCGCGTAAGTAACAATGGTCGCAACTCGAGCAACGCGTAGCTAACTCACGCAAATGCCGAAGCCAGAACATGATTGATTCGTAGTTTCTACGGTATTAAATTGGAAACCACAAAAAGAAAGTATATATACAAACCTCAAGTATGCGGCCGAATAGATCCAGCAGTAAAAGCCAAAGGTTCACAGTACCGTGGCTTAAGCACGACTGCCAGAAACGGTTCGAGGGCAAATTCAAATGTCTCACACAAGAAAACATTCATGGGGGTGTTGTGAGTGGACGAGCTTAGCAAAATAATGGCAAATACATTCAAACTCACAAAGCATGTGGAACATTTTGAAAATTTTTTCAATACATATACCTTGCAGTGTAGGTGCGTTCTTGCGTGAGAGTACTTCCGAGTTTCTGGCGGGTCACGCCATTGAGTTATTATGCAAAAGTTCAACTATCAGGAAGACCGGAAAGTCAAGGGGAGCAGAAGTGGCTGGTATCCGGAAGAGGTAAGGAGTTGAACGAAGTGGAAAGATTTTAAGTTCGGTTCAGTTCATTCCGCACAGGGCAAGTAATGGCCGCGGCCTCCCGAGGGCCCAGAATTCCTTCGGCAGTAAGCACACTAGTTAGTCATCCATCACTGCGCAGTTTTTGTCGAACCCGGCTGAAAATGTGGGGGAAAGGTAAGACCCCAAGGCACATAAGTGGAGAGCACCGTGAGCTTTCACTGATGAATCACATCAAGTAGGTCCCAGTGTTCACTCCAGTCCTTCTAGTGACACTCTCAAAGCTTGCTCTCAGGGGCGATCTCGTTTTAGTGATAACTTAGAAGCCCCTTATTGTCGGGAAGGTCCCCAGTCTTATCATATACTTTGGCAACCTATTCCAGCAGTTTACTACCTTTTCGTGAAATGATCGTTTGTTCTAGAATGATATGCGGGTCACGCTCGGACTTAATTGTTGAATAAAGTTATAAGACGGATGAGGAACTAGCAGAAGCACGAACCGTCCCAGCTTTGAAAAGTGGCTTTGAGGAAGTAAAACAAAGGCAACCACGCGGGTGTATTTTGACCATGCCGGCCGAATGCACTAGTGATAATGTGGCATAAACCAACCTTATTGATTCATTTGTAGCAGACTGTCTTTCAACCGAGCAATAAATGCTAAGCATACCCGCCAGGATGCAACCGTAATGCACGATCTCGCAAGTGCATGGTTGCCTTTATCTTCCCCGGTTGACATTTCTTTCTTTCAGGCCGCGAAGAACATCAGTATAGCATTTACCGTTGTACCGTGCTGAAAATTGGAGTAAAAGTGGGCGACAGTCGGGAATGATTTCCTATGCTCGCACACTGTATAACAGAATTCCCTGACCCCAAACCCAGGAAATAACCTAATCCAACAAGCCAAACCTACGAAGGAACGAAGTGTCATGTTGGTGGATGCTGTGTCTATGTGCTGAAAATTGCCAAATCAAGACTACAATTCAAACTTGCCTCTGCTCGTTCCAAGGCGGATTTTAGGAGTGGACCAGAACCAATCATAATGGACCGCCAGGGACCGCAATGTTCTCACAAATGGTGAAGATCCAGCAATAATAGGGCTGTTAGGCAGGGCCGGGAATGAAATTGTCACTCTCGATGGAACTAACTGCATTCAGGGAGCACTTTTTAAATGTGCATTCTGCTGCGCCTCGTCAGTGGCTTTGACAACCACCCTAAAAAATTTCTCTGCACTTTGTCCAACACCTGGAGAAGTTAGAAGATCGTCGGTTACACAATATGACTCAAAAATAATGATATCCTGAAAGTTTCGGAAAGTCCGGTAGCGCATCGCTCACCCAATAGTCCACACTCCTGAACAATACTGGGGCAAGTTCTTCAGAAAATTCGAACCGGGATTTAGGAGATAAATCAATTAGGTTCTTGTTTTATTGAGGAATAATCTTAGGTCAAGAACAATGGCAACCTCACAGAATAGCCAAACCATGCACCGATGATGCCCATACGATTTTCGCGCTCAGTTTACAGGCATACTGTCAGATTTAGATGTGACTTAATCGATCAGCTTTCCGCACCCTCAAACTGCCCATGATTATCTTACAACAGAAACATCAATCAGGTCAAGCAGCCAAGTTGTACACTCATTGGCTAATGTGCTAAGGATGACCGCTTATTTTCATGCTCGCTTCCCTGGGTATATCATGGGGGTTAAATCTGTAAGGTAAAGTCCAGTCGACTGTATTTTCTTCCGCCCTGATGTTTCGGAGCAGGTTGGTCGCTGTCTCATTTAGGTGGTTTGAACTACCGACTGCGACATGCGTTCAACTTAAACACTCCTCTCAAGCCGCTGGAAGATAAACGCGCACTAGAACAAGTGATACCGGTTTAGTGGCGAATAAGGGCCAGTCTCGAGCTTGATTTAACAAAAGAATGTTTGCTCATGATCTACCCATCAGCAAATGCACCACGGCATGAATAGCCACAAAAGCAGAGCAAATCACTCGACTTTAACTGACTCCCCGTCTAAAACAGGAAACAAGCATCTAGTGTTTCGATGGCAGGGGTGACCGATTATGGAACTAACCGCCAAAGCCGTACAGCCTGTGGGTTTTACAATTCGAAGGCTACAGAGGGAGTGCTACTGATGATGCGATAGCAGAGGGCATGCCTGACCTGCTTTGGTGAAAGCCAGGAATAACATAAAATCACAAATATGGAAACGAATTCGCAGACAGAATGTTGACCAAGGCACTGACACCGGGAAAAGTGTAACAAAAGGAAAGTAAAACATGCCGCTCCTGAAGGTTGTGAAGCATGTGTATGACGAATCCTGGGGGCCATAGATAAACCATTCTTCTCAGAAAACAGCTCACACACGTCATCTTTTTAAAAGCCCTTGAGAAGAATGAATTGTCATCTACCTTGTTGGTCCATTCCATTCTGGGAGCACTCTATGCACTATCCCAAGAGGCTGCCAAATTTTTGTGTGAACTCTCAGTCCCCACAGGGAACAAGTCGCTTTGGTGGAGACGTTCATTCTCTTTCAACCAAATTTGTTTTCCTTGTAACAAGGCTATTTATTCAAGTTCTCAAAACTTCCAATGATTATCTTCCAAGGGCTGCACTGGGCTCCACCGTTTAGCAAGAGTGAGTGAGAAAATGTTTTCTTCGAATACGATTTTTATGTGCTTGGAAACCCGCCTGCATTTTGTGCATCAGTACTTCGGAGACCGCGAGCCGAAAACGAACGGGCGACCCCCAGCTTACTGGGCACATGCTCTTCCAGCTGAGCTATTGTGGTCCGGAAAATTGGGTGTGAATAACGCTAGTGAATAGTTGATGATGCGGGAACCACTATTCCAATGGAGCACAGCAACTGTCTTGGTTCTAATCAGTGGACGAGCTTCGTCAGTCACTTTCGAATGGGACAAACAGGGCACGGATGAACTTGATCCATGGGACATTGGAATATGTTCACGGAATATATAGTTGGCACTAAAGGCCTGAGTCTTACGTAACCGAAAATCCACTTGCCTTTTTCACATCAAATCGGGGTCTTCAAATTTTCGATGTGAAAATGCAGGTGGACCCCCAATTACATAAGATTCTGACTCTTAATGCTAACAATACGTTCTATGAACATGGTTTAATTACTACAGGGCAGAAGCAATTCACTAGGGTTTGAAGCCTCGAAATGACCTTCTTTTTCTCCACAAACACCCGAGTTCGATCTATGAGTATACTTTCTGTCTCCACCGGAAACGCCGATGGGCCCTTTTTCTTTATTCTTTGGCCTTTGAGCCACTGCTTGGAAAACAAGCCGTGAGGCACGTGTCATGCACCCGGAAACTCCGCCCTAAGGACTAACTTCAGGTGGCCTCAAAACTATTCAGGTAATAATAATGACAATATTAATAATAATAATATTATTGGTTCATTTGGGACACCTCCGAAGCATGCTGCAACATAAGATCAAACGGCGCAGTTGGAAGCGGAATCCGAATTCCAAGAGGGTGATTCAAGAATATGCACTCAATATAGCGTAGGGAAAAGTATTTAAGTAACCCCTCACGGTGGAGTTCGGCAAATCTGAACTAAAGGTCGTGCGGCCAAGCCGGCCGAGTCCAGGTGGAGCTGGTGGGAAGTTGTAATCCTTTACTCATATACTGCAAAAATAGGGACTGCGCAACGAAAGAATCAAATAGAACTGACGGAAATTTTGTTCACCTTAGTAGAAAGGAGTTTCCGAGGGAGACGTAAACAAGCGCTGTGTATGGAACGGCTTAGGACTGGACACCAGACTACAAAAGGAGTGGAATTGATGAGAAGGAACAAGAAAAATCCTTCGAAGGTTACATTTATAACATTTAGTGACCGAACATCGGCTGGGTCAGTTAAATATCTAGTGAGGGACTCGTAGTTAGAGAGAGGTTGCCCGGGTGAATTTGAAAGAAATGGCCGGATGTAACCAGGTAATCGTTGAGCAGATAGTTTACTTCCAGAATGGTGGAACATGATGCACCAACATAAAAATGGTAACTGGGCAACAGATCAGTTTTTGATGCGTAGCCATGGTAGTAGCAGAGACACGGTTTGCAAAGATGAGCATTTAAATGATAAGTATTTACTTGAGAATGATCGTTATCTAAGGGCCAAGCATGATGACCAGAGAGTTGCATGGATCAAAATTGTCTGAGATAATTTACCAACATAGAATACCGGACATGAAAAAGCACCAAACAACCAATGAATACAGTTGCGAAGTTGGGCGGTGAAGTAAATGACATGCATATTACTATCTATTGATGTTCTTTGTAAAAGATGGATCATGTGATGGCGAAAAATCAAAACGCTGCAATGCAGTTGACTTTCAGACATGAACACATGGGGAGGGCATGAACCTTTGCAAGGTGAAGATATTGCAACGCTACAGCCATGTGTGGGCGAAAAGTAGGACTGATAAAGAAAGGGCAAACTGTCTCAATGTCGTCGACTGTTTGGATGTTATGAAGAAAAATATTTCGCAGTGAAATATATTGTTTGGATATTGCGGGACGGGAGTGTGTGGCGATATTTGGTGTGACCTTTTCCAAGTATATCGGCAAATGTGGTGAGAAGGGGCCAGTTTCGTGTTGGGTATTGGTTAAGTTTGAGAATAGGCCAGGTGAGTGGTTTGATAGTGATAATGATGATGGTTTATTTCGGATAACCCCAAAGCATGCTGTGGCGCAAGGGCAAACGTTACAGTCGGACGTAGAGCCCAAATTCCAAGAAGATGATTCAGGTATATGTACTCGATATTGTACTGGAGAAGGTATTTAAGTTACTCTTCAAGGCGGGGCCCGGCAAACTGGAGCTCAAGGTCGGGTGGCCAACCCGGCCAATTCAGGGTGGAGTTGGTCGGAGGTAGCAGACTCTTACTCAAATATTACAAAAAGAGGGACTGTGAAATTAGAGAATCAAACAGAATTGACGAAAGTTTTGTTCACACTGAGGAGAAAGAAGTTTCCAAGGGAGACATGAACCAGCTATAGCTCTCCTTGGAGTATGGCACGTCTTTGGATTGGAAATCAGACGATGAAAGGAATGAATTTGCGGACAAAGAACGAGCAAAATCTTTCGAAGATCACCCTCGCAACGTTCAGCGACCAAATATCGGCTGGGTCAGTTAAATACCCTGTGAAGGACTCATTTGTGGAGAGAGATTGCCTAGGTGATGGTGAAAGAAGTGGCCGGACGTAAACATGTAATCGTTGCGCACACTGTTTACTTTCGAAAAGGTGGAGTGTGATGCACCAAAACTGAAATGGGAACTGGGCTACAAATCAATTTTTGATGCGTATCCGTGATAGTCGTAGATACACGAATCCTTGGGAAAACGGATCATGAACGGTAAGCCGATACGGTAACAGTCTTTTAAACACCCGATAATTATGCCCTAAGGAAAGTAAATTTTTGCCGGGCGTAAGGAGCGGCAAGTTGAAATGGCGAAGCTGGAAACAAGTACGATGGAAAACCGGTGATAACTAGAGGAGATAAACGCATATTTACAGCATTTCTGGTGCATGAATATTGCTTTTTTCCGCAACCGGTGCTGGTGGGTGGGGCCGATCTTGCTCTGGACACCCAACCTGAAAACCATTTTCGGTAACACCAGATGCGATTCGCCATCCCAGCTGCTCCTGCACATCCTTGCAGAAGTCCTGCACGCCCGATGCGCACCGGCCAAAGAGATCGATCTGGCCGCGCCCCACACCGGCGGGGTTTGCACGAGTGATATTGGTGTAGTCACATACCAGTAGAGATCAGGTAGTTCAGGAGCTTGCGACCAGGTTGCGAGAGATCCTGAAGAGCAGGGCCAATAAGGTAGTGATGGAATGACGGGCAGGTATCTAATTCCAAGCCGGAAATTTGGGCCAAGTATTACCCCGAGCCATTGCACGGAAGATATACGTCAATGGTTTTCTGGAAAAACAAAAAAATAGAAAAACGCCGTCTGGGATGCTCCCAGCTGCGGATCAACGGTCAGTGGTAAGAAACCTCCAGTATCTAAAAAATTGAGCTACTTTTAAATAATGCGAGCTACGAGAGGATGAGAGAGGGCAGGAATGCTAAAAATGATGGGCGCAATGAAGAAGGATATAAATGATTTGGTAATTAATGGTAGTCGCCGGAATAAGATTCTGGGTTGAAACGTCAGGGCGGAATAAGAGAAAGGGAATGAGCCCAGCTTGGACCGAGTAAAATGAATTCGGCACGGTGTAAATGAGGGATAAAAACTGGGACTGGGTGACCTGCAACGGAGGACCTAGTACACAGGGAGGGCAAGAAGGAAGCTCTAGGCCTAGAAGTATATTTGCCACATTGGGTGAATGCTATCTAGGTGGAAGACCACTGCAGGAAACGATGGAATAAATGAACCTAAATGATAGTCGATAAGCGGGCTAATTACGAATGCTCTCCTACAAGCAACAGCTGATTCTATCCCGCGAGAAACTTTGAAAGCCTGTTTGGAACTCAGCTCAAGTTCCTTCAAAGTTCACTTCGTTATCCGAAAGCCATTTAAGGCAGCGTTCCTTAGCAGTAGACAGTGTTAAAGCTTGCGGGAATGGATCGGTAAAAATCAAATGCACGAACTCAGTATAAACTACTAGCTCATTTGAACAAGTGCACGAGCAGGCCCAGGTTCAGGTTCAGGTTGATTCCACCACTGATCCATAGATGGCTAAAACGTCCATTTTCTTACACGAGTAAGCTCCACAAACCTCCTGTTGCGGTTTTTGCGGTTTCCTGGGCCTCTCTGTTCCAGCGGTCGACACCACCAATTCAGTCGACAACAGAGAAGACTAGTAGGGCTTAGGTATTATATTTCTACTATTTTCCGGGTCATCTGGACTACTGGTGCAAGTGCATGTCCTTCATCACCCAAAATTCTCCAATTTTTCGTTGGTGCTTTTTCGAAAGTTTTCTTTGCCAGTTTACTCACCCTTGCGACTTTACATCGACGCTATCCAAAATACTGCGCGTTTTTACTTCATCACCGCTTTACTTCATCACGTATCTCGACGGCGGAGCCCATTTCACTCATTTTGCAAATGTATGTCCACCCGACCTTCAAACTCAAATTTGCCGGGAAATCGTTCGTGCGACCACTAAAACCTGTACACTTTTCGGCTGCATTTACCCAAACGAATATCCAAGGAACCTTTTTGTGACCTCACCTGTATCATGTGATCATGCAATCGAGCATGCTTCAGGTGTCCGCGAAATAAACCATTATTATTATTATTATTATTATTATTATTATTATTATTATTATTATTATTATAAGCCAAGTTGGACCGACAGATCTAAGTAGACCAGCTAGCTAGATTTGAACCAGTGAGTTGGTGAAGTCCCACGATTGCAGAGCGAGTGGAACGAACTGTGGATACGAACCCTAGCCGGAAAGACCTTAGGTCAACTGGAACACTCATCACCCGAACAGTCAGCCCCTTCACTTGGAGTGAACGTAGTTAACGTTATGAATGCGTACTAAGCCACAGATCAGCCCTCACTAATCAGTGACATGCTTTGCAGCGTTACTAATGAAAGTCACCCAAATGCAATCGGCATTCCGTAAGGAAACAGCCCGTGACTTGATCGTGCTGATGGGTGGTTTGCACCAGATTCTCAGCGGCTTACGAAATCTGGTAGCCTAGTGATATTGGTTGCGGCAAGGTCGCAAATGTTATTGATAACTGACTACCTGGTGCTGAATCTAGAAGAGCTCCTGGGGGTATCTCAAAATCACGCGCGACCAAAGCTCACCGGCTCGAAGGAATCGTTTCGTCATTCCGCTTTTTGTGCCCCCAAAAGGCAGCTACGTTGTGCAAACACTATTTCCCCCATATCCGCAAAATTCAAGTAGGCCTTTCCAAAATAATCAAAAGGTGCATACACTAAAGAAAGCCCTCACGTGATGTGCTCTGAGAAGGCAACTGGACAGTTTGCTGAGAGCACTGGCTTACGATCAAATCTTCCGACGACATATTGCACACAGGCCATTTTTTTCGCGATCCGAAACTTCTTTTCAGTAGTAGCCGAAGTTTATGAACAACCAAAGTAGCCTTGCAATTCATGGTAGTGTCTCGCGATCAGCGCAGGCATTCTGTGCGCACTAGGCAAAAGGAACAAAGGCTTTGCGTCAACTGACAAATCGGACTACTGTAACCTACTTCCCATGCACAGTAACCCATCAGTGAGGCTAGGGCTGAGACTCCGGATATGGCTGTGCACGAGAAAAACTCGGAACACTGTTTCCGATTCTTCCAGTTTGATCGCATTGGTAGAACTGTCTTGGTAAAAGCCTTACAATTGCTTCGCAACCTTTTCTCATCTCCTGAACCGCTAAAAGGCTCACTAGAAACATGGCACTTCGCAATTTGAAGGTAATAAGAAGTTATACCTTGTGCCAAAATATCTAATCAGCACTCCTTGATGAGAGTTTTCATGAAAAATATCCATCGAGGCATGAACGAGAGGGGCCAAAATTGCCACACTAACAGCCTTTCGCGTCTTCATCACCAACAACCCAGGCTGCACTTCAGTAAGGGCTTCATCTTCGGATTCAATGACTCCCGAGGACCACAAAACTTTGGACCACAGTGTCATAGTTGACGGTCCTTCTTCTTGGATGGCACCGCCCGAGAGGCCAGTGTAAAGGACAAATACTGAAAATCCTCCCAAGTGTTCTGCCTCCACTGTGAGTTTGACTATATTTGACATTACTTTGAAAGGCGCGTCCACACACCGCTCTTCCGCACTTTTGCTTATCCATGCGAGACATTCGAATTTGGCCCTGAACCGTTTCTGACCGTCGTGCTTGAGCCACAGGGCTTTGAACTTTTGGGTTTTACAGTAAAGTCTATTTTGCCGACTACTCGAGGCTTGCATACATTTGTGCCCTTTGTGAATTTCAATTTGGTGCGGTAGAAGCTAGGGATTAGTCTCAAGCTGGTTTTGGGATTCATCTGAATTGGCTGCGCGCTGCTCGATTAGCGAGAATTGACTTGCGGCCGGACCTGCAAGCTTGTCCATACCTGGAACGTATTTCCGCTGTATGGGCAGTGAGCAGGCATGTCTTTCGGGCACCCTGTTTGCAACAGACTTATTGAAGCCTCCTTTATCGGTTTTCGTGTGACGAAGGATTAGGACAACCGGTACAAAGATGACGTCAAATTCGTTTTATTCTCAACCACTTCTTCTGTTTGTATAGCAGCCAGAGCTGCAGCCAACTCCAGCCTTTGTAAAACAACGCTCTTTGTGGGTGCAAGCATAACTTAGCAAAAGTAAGCACACATTTTGTCGACAGTTTGTAAAATGTAATTCTAGGGCATGGCATTGCTTCGTAGCCAGCTCAGATGCACCCAAAGGCGGGCTAAGATGTGTTGATTCGTGAAGCCTGTTAGATTTTCCAATACGAAATCTTTTGCACTACCCAGGCCGGGCGGAAGGCCACAAAACTGAACCGTCTCTTGTTGTCCCATGATCTGTCATTTTAGCTCACCGGGAAAGCCATACGAAAGATACTGTAAAAACTGGTATTCTGAACCCTCTCCCATTTTCTCTGTGGCTTCACTATCCGGTGAAGTATCTTCCAGCTCAACAGAAAACTGATATGAAGAAAATCACATGATCCGGGAACATTCAGACTTTATCTGCGTAGCCGTGTATGGTGTGGGTAATTGATTTGTAGAACCTAGAGAGGGATGATTCAACGGCCGCATCCGCCGAAAAGATCAGTTGTGGCAAATCCTTCGGAGGCACTCCAGCATCCTGATTTCGTGAAATTGCTCACTTACATATATAATAATTGCGAGTTTCTTACAACCTACGTTTCTGTCAGCTAACCCTTGCTTATTCGCGTCCAAAGCATCCATTTGTCATACCGTATCTTGAGCCCGCGTGACTCACGTGCTTGTCTGTCGCGCCGTGAACTTGGTGCTCGCTTCTGAGTCAGTGGTACGGCACATCTAAGGTTTCTATGTCTTATCGTGTTGTTCATCCAATGATTTGGTACCGTAGAAGCCAAAGTTCAATCGTGTTCTGGTTTCCGTATTCGTACGAATCGGGTAAAAATTGCTCAAAAATTTCTATGTTAGCATTTAAAACACCGCATGCATGCCATCGTGGCATTATCGCCAATTTGGTCCCCTCCACGATCCCCTCATTTGTTTTCACTTTATTTCAGTATCCAGGCCCAGTGGTTCATCCCAACGAACTTCCCTCCGGTGAACATCCCAAGAGAGTTTCTTCATGGATAAAACGAATGGACTGGCCCAATCGGGAGGATCATGCATTGTGGCCAGCTGCGCCACCTACGCTTTCTTGTGGCAGTCAAACCTCCGATGAGAAACTGGTATTTGACAGAGTCTGGTTCAACATTGTAAGCCAAATATCAAGCTCTCACGGTCTGCAATAGATCTGCATCGAAGATTTTATGGAGCCGTTTCTTTTTTCAAACGCAATGGCACTTCAGCCTTCCCATACCATGGGCAACCGCTTGAATACCCTAAAACAACCAAGGCCTGGTAGACCAAAATATCTTCCATCAAACGAGATACCGTTGCGTCATTGCTGAAGTTAAACGAAGTCGACGCGAATGGTATAATACTACTTGTACCACCACCGACCGTAACCGATGTCCAGAAAAGGTGGCCGTATTCTTCAGGACAAAAATTCCACAGAACAGCTACGAAACTGCTCGCTGGAGATGTACCGCCACCCTCGGTTTTTGTAGATTCACAGTATCACTTCAGTCCACCAAAGAAACCAAAATGCGTCATTGTCTTCCTTGGGCACTTGTATTTCCAGGAGTACATCTTCAGCACCACACGCAGGCTCGGTAGTAGCAATCAGAGAAACACCCGCCAAACCTGGAAGTAAATTGGTACACTGGGCTAGATTTGCTGTCGGTGATTCCTCTTGAACTACTGTGGTGCAGCCAGTGCAAACCGGCACCTGTTCTACCCTTTTGGGATTAAACACCGCATAAGGAGGCAGGTAACTCACACCCGAGTACCTGCCGTATGCTCCTCTTGAATTTGCACCGCATGTCCTCCTTCAACATGCAGCCATACGGTAACCTTTCACTACTAAGTCTTTGAGAAACCTATTCCGCAAAATCTTCAAAGGACAATGTGAAACCGATCGGTTGCAAAGTTCATTGGACTATCACACTTCCAAGGCAAAGCTACATCGAGGTACTCCTTCTCGAGTCGTACCGACCTCTACAGACCTTTAATGATCCATTCAACCTCCGCTGAAATGGAGGCTCCCAGGGGACCACCGTAATCAAAACCTTCATCACGGAACTTTATAGAACATCTCAATGTACTGCAGACTGTGTGCGGCACAAGACCTAGGCTTGTAAGGGCGATCGTTATCCAACGGATCTCGTATAAACTAGCCCTGATGGGTGAGACAAGAGCCGGAGCCACCAATCAGAATCGCTTTGCTTCAATAAAATTCAGCAACCCCATGGCACGTCTCGACCAATTAGCACTACTGTTGTTGGCTGCAAAAAAGCTGCAAACACGTGCCTCAAGAACGACTCCTCTTTAGCATGGTTTCCCAGCCGGACTCCCTGGTCTGCACCCCCGAAATGAAGAAATGATAAGGGCTCTCTGCATTCCGATCATCTCTTTACTATCCACAGGTTCCAACTTGAAGGGAACTCTTTACCAATGCTGCGCAGTACCCCAATGGGAGTACTCAGGCTGATTTTGGCTCTCTCTCCTATCGTGCCCAAGAGTACAGCTAAATCACTGCGCATGACACAGGTATCCGTGCCTGTGTCGAGGATCTTCCTGACGCTTGATGGTACATTGAGGCTTTAAATGATTAACCATCTAATCTATAAACTAACTCCCTGATCCGTGGGGACTATTTGACAAAACGCTCTGAGGACAAAATCCTAGTTCGTCTCATGTAACAGAGGATGATGTCGGCGATAGCAGTTTTCTTCATAACAATGCTTCCTCAAGCAACACCTATCAGCACAGTGCCCTGGACGTAGGTGAAAAAACACCCTTCCAGTCGAGACACTGACTCCAGGCGGTATTTACGCGACAACGCTTGAAACTCTTCACAGTACTCTAGGCTATGTCCGCCGCGACACTTAGTTTAACAGGTATCATTCGTAGATACCGCAAAAGTTTTGTGGCTCGAACCGTCCTTCTTATAAAAACCTAAAGCATATTTTTCGTTCACGGGGAAGATAACGTTATCCATTGTCTTACAAACGTGTCTTAGTACGCACGAAACGACACAAATTGTGGAACCCTCGTTTGCTGTCTGCCCGGGAGACCTCTTCGGCCCTTTTATCCAATCAAATGCCACATATCCAGGCAACTTACTCATAACTTTCCCTGAGGGGTGCATCGAATTAAAGCCATTCATATGTTCAAGCTGCTGCAAAGCACCTGCGCAAGTAATCAACTTGCCGATGTGCGACAACGAGGTGCCCGGATCTTAAGCAGTCCACCCGGGGCTTGTTACTTCGTCTAGCATGCAACGTATGATATGACGTCCCTGGCCGAAACACCTTCCATATATGACTCTCGCTAGCCGGAAACCCTTGCCAGCCGAATAAAGTTAGCAGCCTCGAACAGCTTCTTCCGGTGTTCTTTTACAACACCGAAGGAATAGTTCAAAAGCCAAGGCTCACCTCCATTTTCGCTTTTGATCTAACTTTCACTCTGTCGGAAGAAAGAACGTAACTTAACTCAGAACCACCGAACTTAACATTTCCCATTAAGGTAGTTCTAATATTACAGGGAGCCTGTGCGTTTCCTCGACTTCAGTCAGTGGGTCAGGATTCCCAACATAATGGAGGTCGTCAGCACTTCGCCCACTGGTGCTAGAAATGTCTGAATCCGTGGCGGATAATTGAGTTTTGGCCTCTCTATTAACCCCTTGGTCAACTGATGAATACCCCGCAATAGCCTCTCCACCGTGCCGTCTCTTTTCCGCAGCCCTTTGCATAGCTTCAGCCAACCTACAAATGGTCTCAGTCGATCCCCCCCTAATTAGGCACTTTTTATTTCTAGTTTTGTATCTTAGTGAAGGTCCGGCATATCACTAGCTACAAAAAGGGCTGGATAGTTAAGGAACTGCGTACAGGCCACTTCCGCAGCAGACTCACAATCGAAATTATTTCTGCTGCCTGGTTCCAGCGTCAGTGGTGGAAGATTAGAACGGAGGTCCAAATTACCAAAACAAAACAATAAGGCAATCCAGATCTGTCTCTGCACGTGCGTGTGTGCATGTGAAATTGATCACAGTGTGGAATGTTCAAGTGGTTTCACATGTGTTCTGGACCATGACGTGGGCCACGGAAGCTTAAGTGCTTGCACAAATTGTTTCTGAGCGCACAGGGGAGGACTGTAGAGACGAATGCTCACGGCTTCGGCTGTGGCTAAGATGCGACACTTGACAAGTCTTGATTGCTTTCCTCGGACTTTGTAAATGGTGCGAAAAGCGTTTATCACCTCGACTGAGTGGTTTGATTTAACAAGGTGTGAGCACATCGCATTCGTAATTGTCTTAATTGCTCCCGTGTTCAGCCAGGCCGGGTGACGTTCGCGAACGCGTTCGGATAAGCGCCGAGTCGTGCGACCAATGTACCTAGTTCCACAGAAACAGGTGAAGGAATACACACAAAACGAGGTTGCAGAATTCGGCACTATGTCCTTCAATCAAAAACACACTATCGGTTTGGAAACGAACAGGATTTGCAACTGTGCAGCGTAGAATATTTTGTTGATAACTCCCGATAATCTTCGTTGAATGATTTCGGCTTCCGTGTCGCCTTTGAACGGTAAACGCGCATATACTATCTTCTTGGCGGCTCCTATCTCCTTTGATTTCCCTTCATTTTCTTGCATCGTCTTGTCGATAAACCGTTCAGGATAGCCGTTATTTACGAAAACACTCCGCAGAAAAACGAGTTCATTTCTTATTGTGTCTTCGGAGCAGATTTTTCTTGCTCTGTTAACTAAGCAACGTATTAGATTCCTCTTCATTTTGAGGGGCACAAAGCTGTGAAAATGGATGTATTGTCCGTTCCATGTAGCTTTTCTGTGCACTGATAACTGGACGGAAAAATCATTCCGACGGCTAATGCAAACGTCTAAATACGATAGATTATTGTCCTTTTCTTCTTCCAAAGTAAATTGAACATTGGGATGGGCAGCATTAAAATTGTTAAGAAGCATATTTGTGTCCAGATTGGTATCTAGCACACATATGACGTCGTCTTCGTATCGCTTGTACAAGGTAAAATCTCGGATTATGGGTTCAAGTTTATTATTTTCAGGTTTTGCCATGAAAATATCGGCAAATAGGGGCCCCAAAGGTGATCCCATTGCAACTCCGTCCTTCTGACGATAGATTTCACCATTGAACTGAAACTGGATATTATGTGTGCAGACATATAGTAACTGTTTCAGTTCATCCAACGGGAGACCCAAATCGATTCCGTTGCTCTGAATGTAATCGCACAGATAGTTGATTGTTTCACTGATCGGGACATTTGTGAACAGTGAAGTAACATCCAGTGATATCATCCGCCTTCCTTCTAGATCCAGGTTCTTCACCGTTTCTACAAAATGGAAGGTGTCTTGTAGACTGTGCCTAGAAATTGCGGCTCTTACTGGTTCCAATAAGCCTGTCAACCACTTTGCTGCTGCGTGATATGGAGAGTCACACATATCCAGAATCGGTCTCAATGGGACTCCTTCTTTGTGTACCTTAGGTAGACCGTGCAATCTGGGAATTACCGTTCCTGTCGGTCGTATCCTTTCGAAGGTCATCGCGTCGATTATTCCTTTCTGCTTCAAGGATCTTATTCTCGTTGAAATTGATTTTTCTATCTGAGACGTCTTATCCTTCTCAGATAGGGTCTTCGTGAACTTGGAGCCATCACTCACTATCACCTTCATCTTCTCTATATAATCCGATTTGTTGAGAATTACGATTCCCGCACCTTTATCTGGTTTTGACAACATCATTTCTCTATTGGCCTGCAATTCTTTGAGGCTCTTCAGGTGTTCCGACGTTACTAATCCTTTTGCCAACGGTATATTTTCGCGATATTGATAACATGAGTTCACGAACGTAGACTTCAGTTTATCTAACTCCTGCGACGAGGACGGAACAAGACCTGATATCTGATCAAACAGGCTCTCAAATTCAACTTCCATATCCAATTGTTTAGTCTTACTGGTTGGACAACAAAGTCCGAGGAAAGCAATCAAGACTTGTCAAGTGTCGCATCTTAGCCACAGCCGAAGCCGTGAGCATTCGTCTCTACAGTCCTCCCCTGTGCGCTCAGAAACAATTTGTGCAAGCACTTAAGCTTCCGTGGCCCACGTCATGGTCCAGAACACATGTGAAACCACTTGAACATTCCACACTGTGATCAATTTCACATGCACACACGCACGTGCAGAGACAGATTTGGATTGTCACTGTCCGCTCTTATTTTTGAGTCATATATATTGTTATGTATTGGTATGAGTACGAATAACTGAAAACGAGCTTGTTCGCCACGTTTTTTATTCTCAATGTGTTCTGTGGGATTTTTCAGACAAAAACAATAAGGGCTGAAAAAGAAAGCGTCCAAAACCACGAAAGCGGGCACAGTGAGGATCTTACAATTGATCTGTTTTGAAGGCACAAACAACGAATAACGAGGAAAAACCGGGGTTCGACAGATGCAAAGCATGAAGTGACCGAAGAAACGCACCACATTGCGGAAGCCAATTTCTGTACGACAACCCAGAACGAGAGCCTCTACACGCGCTGATTCATGGATTTCCATGACTTCAAACCCAGGAAATAACCATATTCAACAAGCCAAACCCACAAAGAAATAAAACCTGATGTTGATGGATGCCGTGCCTAAATATCACACTTGGCTCTGCTCGTTCCAAAGCTGATTTTGAGAGCGGACCAGAACCAATGATATTGAACGACCAGGGTCCAAAATTTCTGGAAAGACCGTAACGACCTAGCAAAATTGGAGCAGTCAGACACATTGAAGATAAAGAAGTAACCACTCCCGATAGAATTAACTGTGTTCAGTGAGCATTTTTCGAGTGCGCTCTGACCCGATTCTTCGGCGGCTGTAACAAAGGGACTGATGACACATAAAACCAGGACTGACAAATTGGTTTACTTGGAGACCGAAATGCTGAGAAAAATGGACCATAAATAATCATGTTCTGCATGGTCGGTAAACCTTTTCATGTATCTTAATTAACAAATTCTTTACTCAGGGCTTTATACTGATTGTCAGCCATCCTCAGGCTACTCTCATGCTCGGTGTTAAGCAGACACGCCAGTCAGAACTAACCTCCACAATATTTGTGAGAAAGAAAAGGCGACAAGGGAGATTGCGATGAAAGTGTGTTTGCTACGACGTCTGTGAAGAGCTTGCAAGGCCGTGGTACACAGGGAGCAAAGTCTTTTTAAAGGGGTCTGCACATGTTCAGTCTGCAAAATCAGAATAAAGAAGACTCCATGAACCAGGGCTTAGCGGATATAATACCAGTCAGGAAAACTCAAAATGCCTAAATTCTACGATATGGCCTTGTAGCTTGGTCAATACAATTCTATAACTACGAAAGAATACTATCAGGCTTTTGTGTTCCTTAGCCACCCCCATTGAAAGTAGTCCTTGCCTGTGAACCATACCTCCGGTAGGAAATTCCATGAATCTTCCACTGTTCAGCTGCAAAAACACGGATCAGTTCGCAACAGGAGTTCCTCCAAACCTTACACCGGGTCATATATCATGGCCTCACATTCCGTTCGGTTTCCGCTGTGGGCGCCCAAGTCTCAGTGGGTAAGCAACAAGGCTGCTCCGAAGGAGCCGTTAAGGTTCCATAAGTAATAAACGGGATCATGGCTCAAGGGCCGGGGCTTTGGGACATGGTCAGTCCTCTCCCGTCCCAAAGGGCTCGCGCGTGTTAAACCTGCAAAATCACAACAACAAGAGGAGCTGTATCAGCCGGCGCTCAGTCGGTGCGCCAATGAGCGTCAATACTTTCGTCAGCCAAATTCTGATAGGGTGCCCCACAGCCGGAGTGCAATAAAGAAGGACCGGTTATTTTCCTCCAGGTTCATCAGGTGTTTGATACGCAAAAGCATAAAGAGAAAAGGAAGCCCTCCGTGAATCAAAGCTCAGAAAATGAATCATCGGGTACCAAAGCCTACTCTGTTCGAAAGCTATTTTGGCGACTTACTGCCTGGCCATTGTGCTGACCACCACAAAGGCAGCGGTCAAATGGCGGCAGCTTTTTTCAGTCAGAGTTAAGTTAAGCAAAATATGAGTTGAACGAACAAAGGGTGCTGGTCTCTTCTCCCTGTATATTTTCATTCCTTGCATGCTGAGTTGATTAGTGAGAGCAAGCGGATATTGTGCCTCGCGGTCCGTTTGCTGAAATTTTTCAAGCTTCCTGCTTGTTTTTAATGGAGAATTATTAAGATTTTCTGCGCACAGGCTAGAGACCTACTTGCGTTTTAACTGCTAAAGGACTTTTCCACAAATTGTTGGTTGATGCGACTATCTGCCGCGGAACCCACTTGAAGTGAACTGGGTTCACACTCAGCTGATTCCATTGTTCAAAGTGTCGGCCTGCTCGGGTAGGCAATTAGCAATCCGGATTGTCAGGCGCAAACGGAATCCCGTGGGTAGTCCGGGGAACAAGCAGCGAACCAGATGTTCTGACGATGTTCAAAGGACGGTAAAACTTCATTGACATGGATGGAGAGCGGTTTGTATTGAAACACGTTTCACGTTACAGCGACGTCGAAAGCAACTTAAGCAAAGGGAGATAAATTCAATCTATCCGAAAGCGGATCAATCGAAGATGCTTTCCGATCGGCGGAAACCAGTTGTCCTTACAGCGAGCAGACAAGCAAGGAAATATCCTGTGGCGTAGTACGACATGAAAACTGCCTAGAGCTAAAGGCCAGTCAGTCGCTTTTGTCTAAAGTTGACTTCGCTGGTGAAGTTACACATTCAAGTTCAGTAACCTCCAAGTCTTTGCAGACTTTTGGAATGGAAAAAGCGGCGGTCGTCAGGCCGTACGACGAAGGAATAAAGAAACCCCATGGGCCAACCACCGCCAGTTGGCCCCGATTCCGCGGTTTTAGGGGGTGTGCAGAGGTTTCTAGCATCTGTGTACATCTGGAGTACTATCAAATTTTGCGAGCACAGAGGCACAGTCTTGGAAAAACTGGCTGTGTCTGACAAACCTTCAAAGCTCTAGCGGACGTCTATTGAATGCCAAGACCAAGAGTGTCACGGCTGTTATCTTCGTGGGTCTTGACCAAGAATTCGTCAAACTTCATGAGGAACTGTTGCTCAGATGCTGGACTATCGGCACTTCCGAGCTTATACTACTCTGATCCAGGGACTTCTTGGTCGAGGGGGTATTTTCTGTGAGAGTCGAGCCTTGAAGTGGTGGGGTAGCACACGGGTTCCAGGCTGAAGCCTAAATGATCCCGGATCTTGCGATTATCTTTTTATTCGAATACCATCTATAAGCTGCAAGACAGTTCACCGGATAATGGGGCAATAGGAAAAAGGAAGAAGCTTCAGAATACGAGTAAAAACAGTATCTTGAATCTGGCATTGCCGGTGAGCCAGAAGATAGATCATTGGACAGTGGAAATAAGAATTCCGTTTAACTTTTGTAACTAAAACGATTTCGCTTTGTAAAATCGATCGGACTTCAAAAAGCGAGATTTTTGGACCACGCCCCTGCGTGCGGCCTTGCCGGCCGCAGTAGTGGTCCTCAGTGGTGTTACACAAAGCTCCTTGTTGGGATCTCCGCTGATTCCAGTATTTGTGAATGATGTACCTCAAACGCTTCTATCCCCACGCCTTGTCTGCGCCGACGACCTCAGGGTCTGCGCTCCATCCGGTCGGCGGAGACTCGTCGTATACTGCAAGAGGATTTTCACCCAGTGGTCAGTTGGTCGACCACTTTGGTCCACCTGGATCATAGGCAAAAGCGAGCTTATGGGGATTATCAGACCCCGTGATACAGTCGACCTCTGCTCCGTGAGTTTCGTGCTTTATCTTGCGCTTGAGAAGAAAGGACTCGGAGTAGTCATCCACAACCTGAAGACTACAATGCCTCAGCATGGACAAAACCTGTTCCAATCCGTCCTGCTTTTGGCCTCTGTGCCTGGATATTTTCTGATTGTCGTATGCTTGACATGCACGTTCTCACTCGAAATCTGGCGAACAGGATGTCTGTCCCTGCCCGTTTACGAAAAGTCCCAAATTGTAAGGGGTTCCAAGCACTGCCACGTGTCTGGTGGCCGGACTACGCGGTATCGGCTGCGGGAGAAACTTGAAAGCCATCCAGATGTTCTCCGCTGCATGCGCGCGTATCCGCCATGACCTCAGCCTTGCCAGGCTAATAAGCCCAGGTGATCTCGGCTCGGATCTGCAGTGTCAACCTCGCTGTGGAGGAACGACCTTACTGGAGGCCATGAACCGGGGCCACGAAAGACGCATTCCACCGGTTTACCAGTCTTTTGTCGCTAAGCAGTGAGAACGACTAAACTGTGAAATGCTCCACCAACCGGAGCAACAGACCAAAAAACAAGACAGACTTTTAGGGTAAACTGGAGCATACTAGCTTGTCGCTAGTGCGAAGAATGTGGATGACATGAGCGAAGCTTCCACTCAAATGGAGGGCTTTTTGGTACCAAGTCAGACGCACGTCACCCCAAAAACGTTAGCTGCTCGAAGGGCATAGGTATAAGCCCGAAAAGAAACGTGCTTACCGAGGGGTGATGGCAAACTCATTTGTCTCAAGTGAAGGGCACGAGTAGAGCCACCCCCCATCAACTGAGTCAGAAGCAGCCACCGCAGTGCAGTTCGAGGCCCCATTCAAACAAAGAGCGGTTTTCCCTACTTTGGGAATAAAATAAGGCTGAACCAGCTGGCGTCGTAAGCTTATCGTTCCTCTCCCTTGTATCTTTGCGTTTTATGCACGGGCAACCTGGAATTTGATATAAGGTATGAAATTCCATTGCATATCCAAATGTAGCCCTTTAAAATCTTGATTCACCACCTCTTTAATTTTCTACTTTAACGAAAACACACTTTTGGTCCAGGTCCTTCTCCCCTACCCAAACTCTTTCTTCTGATGAGCATAAACGAATACACGACCGAGAGAGCCGTCATCATGACGGACACGAGCCCGAGAGGCGATTAACTCCCTCGACAGCGAACCTGAAATTCGCACCACGGTTGAATGCTTTGCCACTCTAATAAAAAAATCTATAACAAACTGTCGACACCCAGAGGGACTTGCCCCAAAGCCCACCGGAACAGGAAACCGAGCTGAACTCCCAAGTAGGACCCTCAAGTCTTATGACTTGACCTGTCCATGGAGGATTATTGGCTAAACAGTGACATCTAGCGGAGTCAGTACGGTTCTCAGTGGGTGGGCTGCTAGCTGCTATATATCTTTTCGAATATTGTGCGCGTAGTATCCGGTGGTGCGCTCACTGGTCTTTGGCTCGTGAGGATTTTCTCGTTGTTTTGCAGAATGAACGCTTGAAACCCCGTGATAGATCACCGGCTCTTGCATACTACAAGCTTAACGCTATGGGCCTCTTACGAAATGATTTTCACTACCACTCACCCAAAGACTGAAGACCGGCTGAAGACCAAAGATTTGCATGAACTTTTGTAGTTGATCCACGTTGCCAGGTACACCATAGCGCGTTTTCAAAATGGTTGTATTGTATTAGAACCGAAACTAACACGTAGTGTTTAGATTGGCGCTTACCAACCTACACCCTTTTCTATCATCTTCCAGGTCCCACACCTACCACTGGACGGGACCAGCCAAATGGTCGCCGAAACCCTCTGAAGTGCGGAAAGGTTTTTCTTGATATATGTATGTTTTATTGAACTGGACCGAACAGAGTTTTCCCCGTAAATGTACGCACCTGTGTTCGTGCAAGTGACTTTTATTCGTGCCGCTCGAAAGGGACGCCGCCCTTCCGAGAATGTACAGCAAACGTTCATTCGACACAGTGCTTTCTTGTTACTTACACTCACGGCATGGCCGTCTTTGTATGCTGAACCGCTTACATTGCTCGTGGGCATCAAACTTCAGCTTGCTTGAGTCGACTTGATGTCGTGAACTGAACCTTAAACCAAGATGCTTGATTGCTCAGAATCGAATATTACAGTATGGTGGTCTGTTCGGTTGTTTACGTGGTTTGGGTGCGTTTGTTTATAATTTTACTTCACTCAAAACATGGGGTTGAGATGAAAGACAGAATATAAAAACACCCGAATGACAAGATTTGGGAACCAATACATTTTGTTCTTTATCATTAATCGTTTTATTGCTCTGACAGTGGAACATTTGAGCAATGCGCGGCAACCTATTTCGGCAAAGTTCAAGTAGCGACGGTATTATATAAAACAAATTATTCAATTTTACAATAATCAAACCTCAATAGTGCTCTTGCTGGGCTCTTACGCTCCACAGAGAGCGACAAATAAACACCTTCAGCTGAAATACAGCAAAAGGTTAGATACAGAAGGTGATAGTACCGGACATAGTCACAACAAAGTTAAAGCTGGGCGACTCACGCTCGAGGCAACGGTGAGAGTCCGGTTTGTGACAAGGATTTAAAGCCATAAAACAAACGGTCGAAATTTCGGCAGAAATAGTTCATACAAATGCAAAATATTATTTGTAACATGGATGCCGACGGATGGGACAGGGCTTCCTGAACATCTTTACACCGGCCCCCAAAGTTCGGCCAGGATTTTTCTCATTCACTGCTAAGTGTGGCCAACCTCACGCTTTGGCTTGCCCTGTGGTTCCCCAAAACATGAATCTGATCACCTTGAATAGCTGTTCACTTTAGATAAGATAAGCCTTCCCGATGTCACAAAGCACTAATCCTTCTTTGGTTTACTCTGTTGCTTTGGTACCAATGTTACGAACGTTTGAGCAATGCGTAGCCAAATTCGCAACGGATCCCGAAATCAAAAAACGATTATCCGTGATATTCTACGATAATAGATTATTACAATAAACAATGACATAAACAATTTACAAACCTCAATAATACGATCACAAGGACTCAACAACGAGAAACCGAATGGCAGCGTGTGAGCAGACAGCACGTGCGTCACGCAGTTCCTGAACAAGGATGTGCCAAAGTAGCGCTCTGGGCGCGAACAAACAACAATTGGTCCAGAAAAACAACCAGTTCGTAAAGACAAGTCAGTAGTCTATGGGAATGAGTGATGTTGGGAAAAACACTGAATCGCGAGGGGAAAAGGGGGATTTTCTACGACCGGCTGTTACACCGCCCACCAAAATCCTCCTGGATCCTTAGCAGAGTCAAAGGTTCGGTATAAAGGTACTGATTCTTCCTACCTGCCTAGGCCCTGCTGTCAGTGCGCGCGTCTAATGCTCGTCGTCAACGTTCTACTACTGGTCGCACCTAATCCATTGGCTACATAGACGTGAGGCTAGTCTACATCTTCCACAAGACCAAATGACCGATGGCGGGCGTGAATGGTCACATAGACGTTGTCCTCGTAAGGGGCCGTCCGGTCCTGGATGTACGTGCCTGAGTGTGTGTGTAAGTGCGTGTTTGTGTGTGCCGGGGTGTACAATGAAATCACAGGTATGACTACACATCAAAGGGACTTTCTGCAATGTCAACAAAAGACCGCGTGGCAAGAAAACGAGCAAAATGTAGCATGCATGTGTGACCTGAGCTCCGCTACTTCCACATATGCAAGGGGCATTCGGTAGTGCCAACAAAAAGCAAAACAACGAACACTGTCACATGTTTGATGGGTTTACGGGATGTAGAGTGCGTCGTGCATGCGTGTATGTATCGGGATGTACAATGGAATCGCATTCATCACCACATATCGGAAAGAACCTTCTGTAATGTCAACGAAAAGACCGCGAGCACCTTACCGTGTTTGACGGAGACCGCGTGGTATATATGGTGTTTCTTTATCCACCTCGATTACTGGCGTGGAAAAGGTTTACTAGGCCTCAGGGTTATCAGCTCCTCCGTCTTCACTCTCGAGTAGGTTAATACTGCGTATGTCACGAATGAGCACTCCGTTAGCTGTCTTCACCTTCACCGTTCTAGTCATTCCGTCAGTGCTTTTGATGGTTTCCATTACTACTCCCAAAGACCAAGCGCTGAAATGCGCGCGTTCGTCGGCGATCATAACCACGTCCCCAACTTTGAATGGTCTTGTTTTGGCCAGCCACCTCTGTCGAGTCTGCAAAGCCGGTAGGTACTCCCGTAGCCATCGCCTCCAGAAGACCTTGGCCAGATAGTTCGCTTGCTTCCACCCGTGGAGGTAGCTCCCACGAAGGTTTACCGGCCCTTGGAAACCCCCGTTCGACCTTAGCGTCAATAAGTCGTTTGGGGTGAGCGCCAGGTGGGTGGGGTCGCCGTTCAATACTGGAACCAGGGGGCGGTTGTTCAGGATTCGCTCCACCTCAGTCATGACGGTGTTCAGCGTCTCGTCGTCGGGCGGCTGCTGCTCCATGATTGACAGCAATATCCGTCTGGCGGACCGGATCATGCGTTCCCATATGCCGCCTCGGTGACTGGCCTGTGGGGGGTTGAAATGCCATCGTATGCCGTAGGCCACGGTTCGATTCTGCAGTTCGTCCCTGTTTATGTTCTTGTGCCAACGCTGCAATTCCCGGTGAGCGCCCACAAAGTTCGATCCATTATCTGAGTATATATCGGCCGGTACGCCTCTTCGGTTGATAAATCTTTGAAAGGCCCGTAGAAACGAATCGGTCGTCATCGAATGTGCGACTTCTAGGTGTACCGCACGTGATTTCATGCACGTCATGATACATCCGTATCGCTTTTCTAATCTTTTCCCGCACTTGATCCACAAGGGCCCGAAATAGTCCAACCCAGTGTCACTGAACGGCCGCCAGCCCGTAGTCACCCTGCATTCTGGTAGTGGGGCCATGAGTTGTTTGCCTGCTATGGCATTGCGTCTGCTGCATTGCACACACCGTCGGATTACGCGTTTTACAGTCTCTCGTCCTCTCAACAACCAAAGACGCTTTCGGATGACGCTCGTCACGTGACTTTCCCCGGCATGTCCCTCCATGGCGTGGACGTGTTGAATCATTAGCTCTACTACAGGTTATCTCGCAGGCAGCAGTATAGGATACTTTGTGTCGAAGTTCAGGTGGGCGTTGGTCAGCCTACCATCCAGCCGCAGCAGTCCGTTGATGAGTTTGGGGTTTGAACGCTTCAGCTCGCTTCTTGGAGATGGCATGTCTTTATTGGTCGGTCCCACTTCTTCCGCCCTCTTGAGTTCTCGGGCAAAAGCCTCGCGTTGTATCATTCTGAAAATATCCTACTCTGCCGCTTGTTGCTCATCGGGACCTATCGGGCCGACCCGTATCCGACCTGAAGGCCGTAGCCCTTTCATGACTAGTAAATTTCTCTTGAACCTGGTTAATCAAACTAGCGAACGAAGCGTCTTCATACAGGAAGAAAACCTGACCATTCGCGATAGAATGGACGACGCTTCGACGACGTTGGTTGCTATCACTACGCCTTTGAGCTCCAGTTCCAATTCCGTGGGGGGTTTTAATTCGAACACGGGCCAGTCCTGTTTGGGCAATTGCAGGAAGTTTGGCCCTCTCGTCCACGTGTCCAGTTGCCTGAAGTTGTTCGCACCTCGGGAGCACAGGTCGGCCGGATTATCGCCAGACCTGACATGACTCCACTGGTGCGTGGCTGATTCATCGTGGATAATCGTGAGCCGGTTAGCAACGAAAGTACTAAACCGGCTCCGGACGTTGTTAATGTAGTAAAGTACTATCGTTGAATCCGTCCAGAAGCTCACCGACAAAATGTGGAGATCGAAACATCTCTTCACAGCTTGCACCACCCTGACTGCCAACACGGCTGCGCTGAGTTCAAGGCGTGGGATTGAGACCGACTTCAGTGGAGCAACGCGGGCTTTGGCGAACAGGATCCTCGTGGTGTATTGTACATCTCCTGCGCGCCATCGTCCGTACACCACAGCTCCATAACCGACTTCGGATGCATCGGAAAAAGCATGTAGTTCTCCAGTCCGTGTCGTATGGCCAGGAGTCAAACATCGTGGGATTCTTATGTCCCCTAATTTCTTCAAGGTGTTCAAAAATTCTTCCCAGTCCAGCCGGTCCCCTCGGTCCAGTGACTGGTCCCAATCAACTTTCTTACGGCACAGCCGCTGCAGCAAGATCTTTCCGGGTAGCAGCCATGGTGAGACGAAACCGAGCGGGTCGAACCAACTTGAGACGGCAGATAGTATGCCACGACGGGTTATTGGCAGCTCGGGAACGTTCAGTTCGAAAACAAAATCGTCCGTTTCCGCGTCTCATTGTATCCCTAAAGTGCGCTCGATAGGAAGTGGAGAGCCGTCCAAATCTCTTACCCTTTCGGCCTTTTCGTGATACGGGATGACCTTCAGCACTTCTGAAGCGTTCGACATCCATTTAGTTAGGTGGAAGCCGCCCTCTTCCAGCAATCTCGTCAGACCCCTGAACTGCTCTAGAGCTGATTCCACATCATCGAATGACCCAAGGTAGTCGTCGACGTAGAAGTTCCTGCTGACGCTTTCTGCCACCGTCCGATGTACTAGATTGCCATGTTTGTTCGCTGATTCTCGGAGGGCGTAGTTTGCACAAAATGGTGACGATATGGCTCCGAAGGGGTGGACGGTCATCCTATAGTTCACCACTGCGTTGTCCCGGTCGCTCCCTTCCCACCACAGGAAACGCAAAGTATCTCGTTCTCCTACCGGAATCTTCACCTGATGGAACATTTCCCTAATGTCAGCAGACAAAGCCACTTTATCCACTCTGAAACGGCACAGAACATCGATCAGTGGTGTGGTCCAGTCAGGCCCCTGTAGTGGGCGATCGTTTAACGACTTGCCCTGGAACTTGGCCGCACAGTCGAAAACCACCCGCAGTTTATTGGGTTTCTTAGGGTTGATAACCGGATGGTGAGGCAGACACCAGATACCCCTTCTGCTGTTGGTGTTAACAGGCGCCTTTTCAACGTAACCGAGAATCTCGTTTCGCTTCATCAAATCCGCGTACCGTTCCCACAGATTCTGGTCTCGAATGAAGCGTTCTTTTAGTCGTAGTAATCGGTGGAGAACATAATTTCTGTTGTCAGTCCACGGGTCGTCCGGTGTGCGCCATGGGAGGGGAACCTCGAACTGTTTTTTGAGGCCTCTAGTGCCTTGCCGCACCGTTTGTAGAGCGAAGTGATCCTCTTGAGACAACGTTGGTCTTTCGTCTCCAATGTCATGAAACTCCTTTTCATACAGCCGTTGCAGATGATACTCTATGCGGTCCGTTTCGGCGGATAAGTAATTCACGGAACAGCGTACCCCTACTGGACCATATAACATCCATCCCAGAACCGTGCGTACGGCATAAGGTGCCTGGCGGTCGCCCACTCTCTGGTCAAGCACCCAATGCGCCTCTGGCACGTCGCATCCGATGAGGAGATCCACCTCATCATCTTCCCAGTCTACAACGGTTACATCCTGCAGGTGGGGCCACCGAGTCAAGATTGCGTTCACCGACCTTGGTGCTCGCATGGGGAGATCCGCTAACGTGAATGCCTCCGTTGGTTCAATTTCCTCGTTAGTGTCTAGCGAGATGAGTTGCAGCCTTAATCTACCGGCAGTCATTACCTGTGTTCCGCCCACCGTGCTCACCGCTAGCGACGTCGCACCGTTAGCCAGTTGGTGTTTGTCGGCAAACCGCTCTTTCACTAAAGTGGTGTCGGATCCACTATCAACGAAAGCCAACGCCTTGACTATCCCAGTCGGAGTCACTACTCCCACGGCCGCTACGCCTAAACGTACCGGTTTACTGGCAGATCATGAGGTTGAACAAATCACGCTGGGTTTGGTACTCGCCTCGGGTATGGTTACTCTCGCCTGATGCAGCAGCCGATGGTGTCTGCCCGTGCAGCCCTCGTAGCCACATCGGTTCCTTGTCCTACAGGCTGCTGCCCGGTGCGTGGTGGTGCAACAGATAAAACATGCTCCTGCCATCCTCGCCATTCCCCACCGTTCGTCTATTGTGGCGTTGCCGAACTTGGGGCATTCTGGTAGGCCATGGCTAGTGCCACAGGATCTGCAATTTGGTTTCGCCGTAGCATCTCGTGAAATGACATGTGTATTGGTCCAAGGCTGGTACTTTGGATGTTCCCGTACAGGGGTTTGGAATTGGCTAGCACCGGGCTTGTTTGCTCGGTTGCTGTCCCGGATGAGTCGGCCGAATCTGCTGTCAGCTATCTTCGTTTGCCTGTCTAAGTATTCAATCAGGTCTTCGAAGTTGGCTTCTCTGTCGCTTCGGCTTATCCGTTCTGCTTCTTCCGCCCACCGACCCTGTGGTTCGGGAGAGAGGTGACGGACTATGCCTTCCAAAGTGTGCATGGCGTCTAGGTCAGCCCTGTAACCTAAATGGTCGAGGGCTATTGAGCAGTTCTGCATCTTGATCACCAGGTCGGCCATGGTGTAGACGTCGCCCTTGGTTCTCTTTGCCTCTGCCATCACACCCTCTATTAGGTTACGGGCTACTTTGAAAGGTTGGCCAAACAAGTCCCTCAGAATCTTTCTTGCCCTTGTGTAGCCTTGTTCTGGGTCGAGCATGGTGCACCCGTCGATAGCTTCTCGTGCTCGGCCTCGGCAGTAGTGAGTCAGGTAGAGAAGCCTTTGCCCAGGGTCGGTTACCTTATTTTCAACTAACGTCTCGAACTGCTTGACAAATTTGCAGTATTGCTCAGCTCGCCCGTCGAAAACCGTTAACACCATTCTAGGCAAATCGATCGATGGTGGTTCGTAGTCGGCGACCGGCGTGGGGTTCCCTACCTTATTGCACCCTAACCTATCGGAAGTGTCGAAGTCACTGGTCTCATGCTCTCGCTGTTTCTGTGTACGCTTCTCTGCTTCCTGCGCCTGTAGTCTAGCCGAAAGTAACTGTTGCTCTAGTTCTAGTATTCTCAGCTTATATAAATCGACATCCCTACTATCAATATTGTTTTCAATAACACATGAACTAGCACTGACAAGACTAGGCGATCTAGCATTAACTAAAGAATCATATGTACCCAAAACCTCCCCAGAGGCTTGCCGTATTACTTCCTGTCCGGATTCGACTGCTTTTGATCCTTTTCTTGGCATTTTGCGTGATTTTTCCTCGTTCCAAATAGATCTATTGAGTATTGTTACGAACGTTTGAGCAATGCGTAGCCAAATTCGCAACGGATCCCGAAATCAAAAGACGATTATCCGTGATATTCTACGATACTAGATTATTACAATAAACAATGACATAAACAATTTACAAACCTCAATAATACGATCACAAGGACTCAACAACGAGAAACCGAATGGCAGCGTGTGAGCAGACAGCACGTGCGTCACGCAGTTCCTGAACAAGGATGTGCCAAAGTAGCGCTCTGGGCGCGAACAAACAACAATTGGTCCAGAAAAACAACCAGTTCGTAAAGACAAGTCAGTAGTGTATGGGAATGAGTGATGTTGGGAAAAACACTGAATCGCGAGGGAAAAAGGGGGATTTTCCACGACCGGCTGTTACAACCAAGCCACCCTCTGAAGCTTTGAAGCTTTTGATAACGCCGATTGGCACCGACCACGCGGCGAAACCTCCGAAACTAGCAGTACTGCATCATCCGATCTGAAGCTGCCTTATCGAGTTATCCATTTCTGCTAATATTGTAATGGTGAAAGGTAGTCCTCGGTCAGTCTCTTCCAAAACACAGATGTAAGGTAGTCCGCCTGCCCCCACTGACAAACTATTCTATCTCGCAACGAATTCGTGAGTTTGCCCTCCGGATAAGCAGATCGTCGGGCGTGTGTCCTGGCAGCTCACGACAGTCCGGGGTCACAGGTACGAGCGGTCTTCCGCCTACTATCCGTCCACTTTCCGTAAGAGAAGTCAATAGCATTTCGTCAGTCCTCGGCTGTTCGTCACAAATTGAGAAATATTCTCTCCTAACCAAGCGTACCGCTATCTTCCACACGCCACCACGGTGACAAGCATGGGGGGATAGAAATGCCGTTGCTCAGTCCTTTGCAACAATCTATCGGCTATCTTAACACTGAACCAGTCTACCATTAGGGTCTTCAGTTCCCCTTGAGCCCCAATTACGTTTTCGCTATTATTGCTACTATTCTCAAACGGTGCCCTTCTCCCAGGCATGAAACGCAAGTGTCATAATGAAGGGGTCCGTGGTTAGAGAATAAGAAACTTCAATGTGTACTGCGCTCACCTGGAGGCAGATGGAGCTGCCCCCATACAGTTTCCGCCTGCAGCGCTCATGTTTACCTGAAAATGAGCCGAAATAATCTATTCCGAAGTATCTGAAGGGAAACCAATCTTAGGGGATTCTATTGGAAGGTAGAGGAGCCACCTTCTCTCTGCCTGCGTCTGCCCATTACTTCCGACATTCCCGACATCCTCCAAGTGCACGCTCTACTGCAACTCCCCCAGTACAATCCAAACATTTTTGCGAAGGTTCGCTAGTAACTGAGGTGGTCCTGCGTCTCCTTTTATTGCGTGATGCCACCAGATTATCGAGTCCGTAATCAAGTAAACCTTGGGTAGCACCACCGGATGTTTCACACCCTGAAGCAGATTGGAGTGCATCATTCGTCCTCCAAAACAAACCATTCCGTTTAGTAAGACTAGATAGAATTTTATTAGAGTCCAGTCCATCGGAGATCTGTTAGCGCGTGAGTTGTTATTCCTGTCTAGTAACCATTTTAGCTCTTCACCGTAAACCTTAGCTTGTACTGTCAGAATAACACGTTCCTCCGCTTTAGCAATATCGTGTAACTTCAGCGGCCCAGTTTCCAGTCCTAGATATGTGCCGCCGCCTCTCATGACTGCAAAGTATATTTTAAAAAGGGGTTAGCAAAGCTACCGAATTCAGCAGGTGAAACCAACTGGGGTACCTAGCCAGAAGTGAGTCCCTCCATGTATCCTGCAAAATCGTGGGGATGGTACTCGAAAGCTGCCGCAACTTCACGTTCGGCGGTTTTGCAGTAACCGTAGGACCGGCCGGCCATAAGGTTCTTTCTTTCATCAAGGAGCTAGGGCTTTCGAACCAGCAACTGAAATCACTCGGTGATGTTGTGCCCCTCGATGCCAAGTCTGCAGGGTCAGCCTCCGATATGACGACTCCAGTGCCAGGGTTTAGGCCAATGATTGATTTCAGCCAAACGATTCACAACGTACGTACTGAGTCTTCTTTAAGTTTTGTTCATATAGCAGAGTCCGTGCAGTAGTCAGTCCTATCGAATTTGACTCCAGTTTCTTCTGTAAGAATCCGAGAGACTCGAACGGCCAATCTTGCCGCGGCTAGCTCCAATCGGGGGATCGTTACGGTCTTCAGAGGAGCTACCCTTGATTTGGAAAACCATGGGGCACAGTAGGGTGTTACGTCCTTTGAAACCATTCTGGAATACGCACCTCGCAACAGCCAACGTCAAAAGCTGTGTACCTTAATTCAATGAATGAACTCTGAGAACGAAAAGATGAATTTTGAGTGTGAGAAGGTGCTCCTTACTCCTTAACCACTCATTCCAGCATCGTGGGGGTTTCTCCCCAATTGGGTCAGCCGAACCAAGCCTAAAGCAACACAGTGATTGCAAAAACACCTTGCCTGACACGGTGAAAGTTGAAACTAACCCCAGTGGATCGAACATTTGTGGCACCGTAGGCAACAAACCAAGCTTTGTTTGAGGTTTTTCGCATATTTAAAAAGGAAGCTGGTAAGTATCTTCTACTGATTTCCATTCCAATCTTAACCTCCTGTCGGGCACTGGAGCGTAATCATTGATTTCCAAGGTGGGGTGTGCCAGCTCAGATTTCGGCAAGATGTCAAGCACCTCCTTACGAATATACACCCACTTATGAAGCCGGAATCCATCACGTGATAGTAATTCGCTCATCTGGATGGCAAAAACTCCTGCATTCTCCAGCGTAGGCAAGGACCAAAGACAGTCGTCTACACAAAAGTTATCATACACAACCCCTGAGATGTAATCCTCATACTGTCCTTCCCAATCGTCCGCCTTGCCGCTCAACGCAAAATTTGCAAAAATGGTTAGCAAGTGCCACCAAAAGGGTGGACATTCATTTGATATTCAACCAGATGGCCATCCAGTCGACTGTTTTTCCACCAGGGGGACCTCAGTGCTCCTCTGTCTCTTGTAGGCACTCGAACCTGAAAAAATATTTCTTCAATGCCCACCGTCGATTTGACAAACTACTTTCAAAAACAAAGCAACACTCCAACTAGGCTTGCTGTCATGTCCGGTCGCTGTAGAAAGTTATCAATCAAGAAGCGTCCCTGGAACGCAGCCGCACAGGCAAACACTACTATCCACTTGCTTGGCTTCTTAGGGTTTTACCGCGCGATGCGGTAAGTACCATTTGGGCTGAAAGCCCGTAATTAACCATGTGTCGGGCACCAACTGGGTGTGGCCCGTGCGTACATATCCTTCTATTACTGTAAGCATTTGTCAAAGAATTCAGGGTCACGCGCAGACCTTCTCCTCAAACCATTCAATCTCTCTTTGGCTACAATATAATTATATGGGAGTCTCACTAGAGGATTCCTCCGGGGGAGTGCAACTTCAAAGTGCTCGTTCAACAAGGTTATGGCATGGGCTACCATATCGACAGCCTTTTCGTCTTATAAAATAGAGAGTTGTTTGATGCGTCCCCATTACAGAAATCGGCACTGCATAGTCGAATGACTTGTCCTCTAAGGGATCGATGTTCGTCTCACTGTATTTTTACCTTCCTCACAAGAGATGGTTCCCGGGTTATCGGACCAAGAACAGTCTATCCTCAAATCGTCCGCACGGAATAGACTGTTTTCTTTTACCGCATCTCTGCTGTAATGTTCAGTGTGCTTTTGGAAAGTAGGCACCTATAAGGATTCGCACTCTATAATCATTCAGATTCTGCCTTTGGACTCATCGTAGGAGAGGCCAGGAAAAAAGTCCGCATCTGATCAGTACTGGACTGCTTGGATTGGCAGCCTATCAACATAGAATGCTCGTACTACACTGCCGAAATCTTTCTCTATCAATGAGCACCGTGGCAGGCCCTTTATTCCCCAATTCCAAGTGGTAGTCCCATTTACTGTCGACATCGAGAGTGAGGTCGGGGATGCCTTCAAGCCCACCAGCTTCACAAGGTCTTTTCGTATTAAATTCATATTGGACCCGCTGTCCAGCAGAGCGTAAGCCTCGACAGAGCCCCCGGTCCTTCAACTCGTACTGATGGCACTTCTAAACTGACACGACATTCTGGCCTGAGGGTAGCAGCAAAACTATTGGCCCACTGTCCAGGCTTTTTTTGCATCTTCTGTACCCAGCTTATCTAGCTGCAGTCCCTGTGCTGTAATGGGCGTGACTCGACTGGTAAGTTTCTTCTGTGCATCATGCCGCAGGGAGAGGTGCCGTCTCTAAAAGCCTGACTTTGAACATGTTTTGGTAAAAGGACAGTTGCTGGACAGTTGTCCGCAATTGAGACACGAAATACAAGCCTCCATCTCTTTAACAAACGTCCAACGACGGGGTACATCATAAGACAGGAAACGATGACATTCCTCACATGTGCGTATTCCACTACATACCAAGCATCTAGTAGCTGCAGCCAACAGAGGACTACCCCGTTTTGCGCGAACATTGTCGCTTTTGGGTGCGGCTTTTGCGCATAATTCCTTCATCTGGATGACCGTCAATACCCCTGAGCAGTCGGCAGTCAGTTTCCCAAACCCACTTCGAGCAATCTGTGCCTCAAAGGACACTACGTGCTGCAGATCCTGAAACCTAGATTTATCTCCGCTCCCCGAGGTATCATCAACCGTCCTAGCCCACAAATCCTGCAGACGCTTCGGAGGCTCTCGAGTCAGCCGTTCCGTGGTCATCTACGCGAGAGCAAATTCATAGTTGAGCCTTTCGAACGACAACTTTCTCAGGGCATCTGAATCTTCCATCAGAAGCTTCAAACCTAGCAGTAAGCCGTCAGTCAGTGAACGAGCCACTACGTGATCTCGTTCATACAGTTCCTTTAGGATTTCTCTATTCCAATCGTATACCAGACTTGGAGGCAACATAACACGTTCGGCAATTGCCTCCCATGCTTGTCCCTTTCAGTAACGCATCAAGTAAAGTAAGCGCTGTCCATTGCCTCAAAATCCACTTTTGACGTAATAATAAAACTGTTTCACCTACCTCCAATACTTTGGTCGGCAGCCCGAAAATGAATCCAGTTCAACCCTGGGTAGGTTCAAACGATAAGCCACTGCAGGTTCTGCCACTGGAACCAGGAGATTTATTCGTGGGGCATTTTTCTGTACATGACAACCACCCAAGTAGCAAGGCAGTTGTTTGTTGACCAGTAGTGCACCCCTGGCTCATTTCTGGTGACTAGGTATTCATTTTTCTCAGCGAGTGCCAATCGTGGTTTCACCATTTTCGTCTCATTCCTCACCTCGAGCAGCTTACCTACCTTATCTAACTCCAGCTGCCCTACAAACTTCTCCTCCTTCATCTCAGCTAACAGCAGATCAGCTCTAATTTTATGGGGAACCGAACTAACCGTAGAACAGACTGATGTGCAAGAGCCCGAGCAAGAAACATGATCAGCGTCTGCGGGAAAAAGGGTTTAGTTAACCTGCAGGGTACTGACACATGATTCAGAACGGTTTGCCGCATTGGTGTGTATTTCCATTCCTTAGCGATTTCCAAGATTACTGAGTATAATGAAGTCCAGCCAATGGAAAATTCGAGCGATGCGCGGCAACCTATTTCGCACTGTTCAAAACAAAGCCGATTCAAAGTAGCTATGATATTATATACAACAAATTATTCAATTTTACAATAATCAAACCTCAATAGTGCTCTTGCTGGGCTCTTACGCTCCACAGAGAGCGACAAATAAACACCTTCAGCTGAAATACAGCAAAAGGTTAGATACAGAAGGTGATAGTACCGGACATAGTCACAACAAAGTTAAAGCTGGGCGACTCACGCTCGAGGCAACGGTGAGAGTCCGGTTTGTGACAAGGATTTAAAGCCATAAAACAAACGGTCGAAATTTCGGCAGAAATAGTTCATACAAATGCAAAATATTATTTGTAACATGGATGCCGATGGATGTATTATGGTTTTCTGAACTCATTTGCAATCGTAGTGCGATGTTGGTTTTGGGAAAAAGAAATTGAGTTAGACTACTTGATTAACGGGTAAAGTTCGCCTTCTTTCTTATACATGCGATGAGATGACAAAATATGAATTCTGTCACATTTTCAACGCACTTACAAGTGCATTGAAGAACATCGGGAATGCTTTTTGGAAAGTTGGGAACCAAGCTGCGCATTGTCCACAGCTTTCGTAAGAAAGTGTGAGTAAGCATAAGGATAGCCTTATCCTGCCTCGGGTATTCGTTGAGATTGCCCAAAGTGCTACGTGCATGCGTGGTCATTGCCTTCACCAGTGAGTAAGCGTTGGCCAACGCTTACTCAGTTAGGGGACTGTCCGCAGTGCTGTTTCAAGTTCCTAGTTTCAAGTTTGCGGGATTAGAGTCAGCGAGACACCTTTCCTATTAGCCTTATCTCCGTCCATTCCTGGCAGTAACCTGAAGACAGCTGTTCACGCCAACTCTGAATCAGATATGCGTCCATTTTCCCTTTGAAAATTTGTATTTGTCCCCTCCCACCACGCCAGCCGGCTGCGGGTTCCACAGTTCTGTTGCTCTTGTGGACAAACAGTAGACAAACGGTAGCGCAGTCGACTGCAGCTTCATGATCGCCATCAAGTGCCTCCTTGTGCACTAGTGGTCAAGAAGGGGGATAAAGGCTGCAACTAGGCGCCCATTTTCCCTCGGATTATACGCTGGATTTATATCAGGTCATCTCACATTGCTCGATGTGCATCCGGAATAAAAACCGGTTAACTTCGGCAGCTTCTCGTAACTAACTCCGCTACTTCAGCAACGAGACGAATGGCAGCTCTCTGCTCTCGTTCCAGCCTTGCAAGTTCATAACCCGTGCAGGGAAACTTAGCCGCCCCTCTTTCCTCCAAACAAGGACGGACTTGTGAAGTGTATAGGAGTTTGGGGTCATCATAAGGTAGCTTTCGAAACTTCCAACGGATACAACCACAGACGCTCCACACCGAGGCGCACGCCATGTCAGTATGATTTCGGATTTTAAGCCTAGATGACACTATCACTCCTTGGTCTCTTTTCGGTAGAAATTCGGAGAGTAGTTCCTTGAGAAGAGTAATTGTCCTCCAGCCTCTATCTCCCTAGCTGCAGCTGGGCACACTTTGACTGCGAGGACCTACACTTTGGGCTACTTTGTTAGAGTATACAACTCTGCTTGTAGTGCCTCGTGATTCGCCGCGGTTTTGATCACATACATGATTTTTGGATTGTCGGCACAGGCTAGGCAGGCGGACACCAGTTGTCGTGGCTAGTCTTTGAGGAACGCTACGAGCAGCAGTGGGCCTATGACCGAGCCTTGTGGAACCCCGCTGAGAGCCTCATGCCACTTAGATCATGATGAAGCTACTTTCACAGAAAGCCTTTGATCCACGTAAGTAATTGTTCTGCCACTCCTGCCTACTTCAACTTACGGAGCAGGCGACTATGAGGCTCTTTGTAGAACGCTTTTCAGAAATCAACGTAGATAACATTCGTGGGGTGGCCCTCCTCTCCAGCTAGTGCCCAGTGTTCATGGGCTAGTAGCCGGTTTGACAGACAGGATCGACCCTTCCGGAAGCCGTGCTGCCGCTGGTTGAGAAGCAGATGATTTTCGAGGTCCTGTTGCGATTGCTTCGAGGCCAGGCTTTTCGTTACCTTCCCTACCTCACACGTACGACTTACTGGACGGCAGTTCACAGCTTCCGCCCTTTTTCTGCTTTTGAACATCGGGATGACAGCGGTTTCCCTTCCATTCGGGTGCCAGTCTGCCTTGTTCCATCGAAATGTTAAACAGTCTCGTGTGTGGAGGTGCGATAACTTCAGCTAGTTCCCGAGGGACTAGCGGGTACAGGCCGTTCGGAGCTGGCGACTTAATCGGTCATGGCCCTCGCATAGAACTGGCAAACTCTGCCAACACTAACGGTCGCCACACCACTGTGACTGCACTCTCTGGAGCCTGGGGCGAAGATGACCTCTTTGTGACACAATTACCGGCGTACTGACCAGCCAATAGTTCTGCTTTATCCCAATTCGAGTCCGTGATAGATCCATTTTGAAACAGTTTTTGGATGCCGAGTAGGGCCTTTGTCCTCCTTCTCAGGTATGCAAACGGCCCTTTTGGTGCTGGGACAGAATCAGTCACAGGCCACTCTTTTTACTCGCGTCTTTTCGTAGTCTTCAGCTTCAAACACTAGCTTCGAATGCGTTTGTAACTGTCGTATCCCTAGCCGGAGGATCGAAAAAGCTGCCTAGCTTGGTTTCTTTTTCGCATCTGAATATATATTTTCCTGTCAAAACATGGTGGCCCCTTAACATGACTTTGCCGCCCGTGCGAAGGAGCAATTAAGCCCACCACTGCAGCTATTTCTAATTTGAAGGAACTCCGTGAATCATTCACTTCACCGCTAACTATCGAGTTCCTTGGCAAGGCGGCAGCAGCTGTTTTCGTTTCAGCAAATGTTATGGGCTACATAATCGGCCCGCACTGCGGATTACGGTAAACAAACGCACCGCGTCTCCAGTGGATGACTAAAATCGCGTGGTTTCTGGAGACCAGTCGCGGCAGAAGATCGACTCCATCTATGCCACTAGTTCGTGGGGAGAAAACTAGGTCAAGAAGGGCACCTGATCCGCCTGTCTCCTGGTCAGTTCTTGCACATGCTGATGCAAAGTGAGATCGCAAACTGTCTCACGCAAATAACGGGATGGCCTGTCCGCGGCCAAGATGCATCTACTCGACACCCAGTTTTGTGAAGAGCGCTGAAATCTCCGAGAGGCAGACAATGGTTGTCCGTAGCCCATCGGCGCACGGAATCCAGAACACCCTGCACTTCGGCCGCCGGAGTACGATAAATGACCCCAAGCACTACATAGCCGCTGCTGAAAAGTTTCACCCTGCACCAGGGCCCCTCCCCATGCACAAATGTATCAGGTACGTGTACTGGTAGTCCATTTTTCGTATACATGGGACTAATTCGATCAACTCGAAACAGCGCATAACCTGGTAGTGAGACCTCTGAGTCCCAAATATCATCCTTTAACCATGTGTCGGTAAGTGCAATGATAGCCGAGGTTCCTGTCTGCACAAGTGCTTCCGATTCGTCTTTTTTGTTCAATAATCCAGGGACACTGGTCGACGGCATTTAGGCAGATGCGGCCCTGTGGTCCCCTGCCCGAAAATCATGTTCTGCCGCAGGTTGAGAGGGGTCAGCCATAGTAGTTGTAACGAACGTTTGAGCAATGCGTAGCCAAATTCGCAACGGATCCCGAAATCAAAAGACGATTATCCGTGATATTCTACGATACTAGATTATTACAATAAACAATGACATAAACAATATACAAACCTCAACAATACGATCACAAGGACTCAACAACGAGAAACCGAATGGCAGCGTGTGAGCAAACAGCACGTGCGTCACGCAGGTCCTGACAAAGGATGTGCCAAAGTGGCGCTCTGGGCGCGAACACACAACAATTGGCCCATAGAAACAACCAGTTCGTAAAGACAAGTCAATGGTGTAGGCAAATGAGTGATGTTGGGAAAAACACTGAATCGCGAGGGAAAAAAAGGGATTTTCCACGTCCGGCTGTTACAGTAGTGGTGGCTAGCGTATCTGTAATCTCCTCCGAACCACAAGAAAACCCCGGATGCAAAGGTCTGTTTCACCGTTTTTACTTCTCTCTCTAGTCTCTGCACAGGCTTGACTTATACTTTGACGACCTCCAGGAGAAAAATCTTGGTATAGAGGAGTGGATTCCCTCCTAAGGCGGTAGGATCGTCTTAGAACCTCGCTCGTTTGCTCTCGAGAACTAAGAACAAATCACAAACTCCGCGGTCTTCCGGAATCTTGAAGCATCCCAAAGCTGAGAGGCGCTATGACCTGAATTATTGCCGCCAGTCCTGCTTCAGCTTTCGTAGACCGCTTATTCAAGATGATCCTGAGGTTCATCAGATCATGATCCAGTCTGTTCTAGGGGGACGTTGAAGTAGCCTCTGCGGTGTCCAGAGCCAGGAAGCATTGTTCACGGGGTGGTGGAACCCTCTTTGGGGTTGATGGGAACTCCTTCCACTTCCTTGTGCCATCCTGAGCGTCACCTGATAGGTTAGGTAGCTCTGGTGGCCCGGTATCCGGTGCTTGACACGAAACATTGTCCGCTGTCACATGTGGAGTACTGTCCTTCGAGCTCTTCTTCCTTTTGTTCGTTTAGTGGGCAGCCCCAGAAGTTGTGACACCGACCGGGGCACTGGACAACGAGGAGTTTATATTTGGTGCACATGTCTTCGCCGGTGGAGTGCTGGAATGCACGCGGGGCCGCGGGGAGTCTAGTGCGGGATGGAGCAAGGTCACAACACAATTAGAACACGCAATTTTATCAGTGGTATTTTCACATAATGTCAGCCACTGACATTTCTCTGCAGGAACTTGGACACAATGAATGTGTATCGCTCCATTACATCCATCCCGAAGCGGAGATTTTGCCCTAGGTCGCTCAGTTTTCTTGCAGAATAAACACTCACGTACTTTGCCGCAGTTGGCTTCACTCATCATGCAGTGATATTCCACCAACAGAGATAAAATAACCCACGAAATACTGAAATTCGCGGAGCTTAACGACACACGTCACTGGCAAACCTGATCGGTGCCCCACAAGTGATTGCTCTGCTACGCTAATAAAAAAAATCTATAGCAAACTGTCGACACCCAGAGGGACTTGCCCCAAAGCCCACCGGAACAGGAAACCGAGCTGAACTCCCAAGTAGGACCCTCAAGTCTTATGACTTGACCTGTCCATGGAGGATTATTGGCTAAACAGTGACATCTAGCGGAGTCAGTACGGTTCTCAGTGGATGGGCTGCTAGCTGCTATATATCTTTTCGAATAGTGTGCGCGTAGTATCCGGTGGTGCGCTCACTGGTCTTTGGCTCGTGAGGATTTTCTCGTTGTTTTGCAGAATGAACGCTTGAAACCCCGTGATAGATCACCGGCTCTTGCATACTACAAGCTTAACGCTATGGGCCTCTTACGAAGTGATTTTCACTACCACTCACCCAAAGACTGAAGACCGGCTGAAGACCAAAGATTTGCATGAACTTTTGTAGTTGATCCACGTTGCCAGGTACACCATAGCGCGTTTTCAAAATGGTTGTATGGTGGCTTGTTCGGGTGTTTACGTGATTTGGGTGCGTTCATGCATAATTTTAATCCAATAAGTATATGAGGTTATGAGATAAATGGAAAAGTTGAATAATATCCGAATGGCAAGATCTAAGAACCAATAAATTTTGTTATTTATCATGAATTATTATACGATGTTGGTTTGAGAAGCAGTAATTGAGTAAGACTACTTGAGTAACAGGAGAAATTCGCCTTCTTTCTTATACATGCGATGAGATGACGAAATATGAATTCTGTCGCATTTTCAATGCACTTACAAGTGCATTGAAGAACATCGGGAATGCTTTTTGGAAAGATGGGAACCAAGCTGCGCATTGTCCACAGCTTCCGTAAGAAAGTGTGAGTAAGCATAAGGATAGCCTTATCCTGCCTCAGGTAATCGTTGAGATTGCCCAAAGTGCTACGTGCATGCGTGGTCATTGCCTTCACCAGTGAGTAGGCGTTGGTCAACGCCTACTCAGTTAGGGGACTGTCCACTGTGCTGTTATTGAGCGTAATGCATACATTTACATAACATGTGTGCATTTTCCGACAAGTTGTTTTTTTGAATATAATTGGCAAAATAGTAGTTCAGAATGATAGGATAGAAAGAATGTTATAGGCTGATTTTAGTAAAGAAACGATGAGTTTCTGTAGAGTTTTTCTCGGGATCACGGACATGCCGTTGTGGGCTCCACACGCGCCCGTAATCGGGGTGCTACATGGAAACTGTCATAATGAGTTGCTGAAATAACTCGTCCGTTAATTCTTCCGACCCATCATGGTCAGCACCAAGGCAATGAAATGGTCGAAAAATAGTCCCATAGTTACCCCAAAACACCACAGAGGTGGTTCTCTATTTATACTCCACATCCTTGTTAGCAAAAAAAGTGCAAAACCGTTCCGAAACCGATCGGTTCCCGGCCGGTTTTTGATCGGTTTTTACCAATATGCCAATTGGTTTTCGGTCGGTTTGTTTAGCAGCTATTTTACACAGATTGACACTGAATTTATACGGAGGAAACTGACAACCGAAGTAATGTGCAATGCTCGGTTGGCGTTTTATTTAAATGTATTGGTTTAATTCTTCGAAATGCCCTTAAAATTTGGGTATAGATCGCCCTTTTTTATTCGTTCGAAGTGGGTAAAATAAGGACAGTGAATCGGAAATTCATAAATTAGGAGATAGAAATGAGCATCGTGTTGCGTAATTTGGGATAGTGAATGAAAAATTGGGAAGCATATCACGAATTTCAGACGACTGGCACAAACCGCGCGGAAACCGTTCAGGATACCGGTCAGAAACTTCTCGAAAATCGATCGGCGTAATAGTAGAAACCACTTAGAAACCGGCCAAAAATCGGCCGAAAACCGACCGGTTTCGGAGCAGTTTTTGCCAATCGTTCGAAATACGTGGTAAGTTTCGTTATTTTTAGTTTCACTATCCCAAATTACGCAACACGATGCTCATTTCTATCTCCTAATTTATGAATTTCCGATTCACTGTCCTTATTTTACCCACTTCGAACGAATAAAAAAGGGCGATCTATACCCAAATTTTAAGGGCATTTCGAAGAATTAAACCAATACATTTAAATAAAACGCCAACCGAGCATTGCACATTACTTCGGTTGTCAGTTTCCTCCGTATAAATTCAGTGTCAATCTGTGTAAAATGGCTGCTAAACAAGCCGACCGAAAACCGATGTTACGAACGGGCTTGGTGCTCCAAAGAACATAATGTGCGACGCCAAATAGACCTTGTTCTACTTGAGGACTTCCCATATGGTTCAGAAAATACAAAGACCTGTGCTCACAAAGGTTTAAACCACAGAAGCAGTTTTATTCATAAAAATGTTATATTCCCTTCAATTTATAGGCATTGCTTAAGCAGTTCCAAATTTCGAAGTCGGACACCATATAAGACGAACGTGAAACTAATAGCGTTGATATCTTACATTTCCCAACTATTTCGACTGCGGTCAAAATATCTCATTTTGCGAAACCTACTAAATATTTGGATATGCATGTGCAGTAGACTGTGCAGTTTAAAATGAGTCTTAAGTTTAAGATGCTCTTTATTTGTTCGCAACGAATTCCTTTCGGTTTCAAATCTCCAAGAGAGGGTCGATGTTCTGTTATGTCTTAGTTTTCAATCACATGAAACGAGAAAATGAACGAAATTCATATGGCATTCAGCCACTGTAAAGCATCAATAAGTCAGAAAATTCAAATTTCATGTTTTTAAAAGGTTGCATATTAAAGCATCATTGTTGAATCGAAGATAAAAGTCAGAAATTAGGGCTACGTTTTGATATCTGCTATGTGGTTGGAGCTTTTCCAGTAATGTTCCTTATTCCTAATAACTGTAAATTCTAAACAGTTACGTTTCCCTAAACCGAAGTTAAGATGCTCCCAGTTCTTGACACTTTTATTATCAACCAATTAGCAGTAGTTATTTTGCAGGTTATAGGCTTAGCAACGCATGCTTATCGTCATTACACGTCGAATTAATAAATAAAATCAATAAATATGCGTGTTTTTGGAATTTCAATGAACGATATCTTTGCCATCTTTTGATGCAAACTTCGAAATTAAGAGTTTGCTTATATTTGACACTCAAAAGGCAAGTAGGGCTTCAAACAAAATACTGATCAAAATATGAATTCTCGCTACTTCTTGCATTCCCGTGTACGTTTTCATATCTTTTTCAGATGTTTTTCATCCAACTCTTAGGAACCCTTTCCAACTGAACGGGACACAAAGCTATTAGTTCTCGATATCTGGTTACATCTTTTCTTCATACAATTAATCGGCGTCTTCGGTTATGTATGCACTGGACAAGGCTCCTTCGCATTTACCGCCCTTGACAGCTGTTAACGGACCCGCAGTAATAATAGGACACAACAGTGGCACAGGAATCAATACAACAGCCAACTCAGCCATTTTTGGTGGAAGTAACAACAATCTGAAGTCAACTATTAACATTTCACAACTTTACGACGATCGTCAGCACAAACAGTACGGAGAATCTTCTCTGACTACGGTTAATTCCGCTGCTCCGTTACATCTACCAAGCGTTTCTGCTGGCCAGCACAACTCTGCGGCAACTCAGTCCGGCTTACGTTCTAACGCATCAGGCGTAAAAGTCACCGAGAATTCACCACAGATAAACGGAAAAATGGAAAATCATGGTGCCAGTCTCAAGACGAGAACCCGCCAAGTAACTGGTGTTGGCGGTGGTAGTAACCTGCACCAGTGTACAACAGCTACCCAGAGCGCATCCAATAACCCGGGCGTCGGTTCGGGTGAGGCCCCCTCTTCCAACACACAGTGTCCCACTTCAAACAGTGTATCCGTTCCGAACTTAATACCAAACGGTGGGTCTGGTTGCGGACTTACTCCGGAGATGGCAATGAAATTGTACGTCCACAAACTCACACCATACGAGCATCACGAAATATTTGGATATCCACAGATTTATTTCGTCGGCCACAATGCAAAAAAACGTTCAGGTGTGGTTGGTGCTCCCAACAATGGTGGGTATGACGATGACCAGGGTTCTTATCTCAATACGGCCCACGATCATGTAGCTTTCCGCTACGAGGTGCTGAAGATTCTGGGAAAAGGGAGCTTTGGACAGGTTGTTAAGGCCTACGATCACAAGACTGGAACGTACGTGGCATTGAAAATGGTTCGAAATGAGAAACGTTTCACTCATCAAGCTGCAGAGGAGATTCGTATTCTCGAACTTCTTCGGCAGCAAGACAAAGACAACACACGCAATGTAGTTCATATGCTGGAACATTTCACCTTCCGCAATCATGTGTGCATGACTTTTGAACTTCTTAGTATGAACTTGTACGAACTCATCAAAAGGAGCAAATTCCAAGGCTTTCCTCTTCAGCTTGTGCGCAAATTTGCGCACTCTATTTTAGTTTGCCTCGATATGCTTCATCGCAACAAAATAATCCATTGCGACTTGAAGCCAGAGAATATACTTCTAAAACAGCAAGGTAGAAGTGGCATAAAAGTGATTGATTTCGGATCCAGTTGTTTTGAAAGCCAGCGTATATACACTTACATACAGTCAAGATTTTATAGGGCACCTGAAGTCATCCTTGGATTTAAATATGGGTCAGCAATTGATATCTGGAGTTTCGGATGTATACTAGCTGAATTGCTAACAGGTGAGCAGTTTGGACTATTGTCCACTATTGAATTTCGTGGCATTGTCTTCATTCATTCTCGCCGTTCCAAATCAAGCAATTATTCTCAAACATGAGTCCATGAATGTTATCTACAAAGTACTGTTGCAACTGTGGAGTACAACGTTATCAAATCATAACTTCTCAGCCGGTAAGATTTATACTTTACTTTGGACTTATGTTTGCAAGAGAAAAAACAATGCAATACTAAGGTCTGATGTCTAGCATAATTTATAGTGAACTCGTCACAAATGGTATCGCAAGAAGTTTATTTAAAAAGCAACTTATGAAGTATAACTGTACTCGATAGCGAATTTTGCTGGAATATTGAAAGCACTTTTAAAATTCTTTTGCGGAATCTTTGCTTAACAGTTATTATAAACGTGGTGTTATGTGCCTAGTCTGTGGCCAGATTTGAAAGTAGACGAAGAACGAAAGAGGTCCACAATTCAACATACAATACATATATAGGAGCTGAAAGGAGAAAAAACAGTTGCATAAAAATGATAAGCAATATGTCATTCTTCACGGCTGTATTTTTGAGCCGTATTTTGGGGTGTGCGATGTGTTACAAGAAGGATAACAAATGTAGCATTCTATTAAGCCCCCCGATTTCGTAGGCACTAAGGGTGAACACGGTTCTTCTGTCGAATGAGTGTGTCAAGATTGTGTTCTTTGTCGTTTGTGTTAGAACAGTGTTTGGGGGTAGGCTGAATGTCAGGTGTTTCAAAATTGTTTGTGTTCGATTCGATTGTTGCTGATAACTCAGTGTTATTTAACATTCGGTTGTCATGTTTTCGCTATGATTGTCAGTTGTCTTAGGAGTCAGTTGGCGAACTGAAACGATGTCTTTCTTTCCATCAGGAAACAGAACATAGGCGTAGTACGATTTAAAATACAACAGTTCTATCTCCTTCACAGGCGGGCCGTACTTTGTCATTCTGTAGTCATTTCTAAAGAGAACTGCTCCGGATGTTGACAGCCGAGTAGGTAGTGTGGTGCCTGTATTGGAACACCGGTTATAGCGAAATAACCGTTCATGGCATGTGACGTTGATCGTAGTGCACAATAGCGAACAAACCGAATGCAAAACATCGAGCAAAACAAGTTCCTAACTCTCGATGAGGAGTCTGTTCGATCTCAGGCCGAGTGCAATAGTTTTCCAGAGAGTTCCATTTAGACGCTCTACTTGAAAGCTTCTTTTCTGGGTTGTACGGTGTATTACGACTCGAAGTAACTCCTCCTAAAAAAAGAAAACCTTTAACCTCCACGGACATAAACAATGAACCTCTATCCGAATGAATGTACCCCGGATTTCCGAAGATTGAGATTAACTGGCAAAGGCATTTAAATACGGATTGAGTGCTCAAGTCTGAGAACGAAAAAACAAATGGAAATCTAGAGTATTCGTCAATAACTGTCAGTAAATATCGGTTATGGGTAGACGATGGGAGTGGACCTTTGAAGTCGATGACTGTGTCGCTTTGATCAGTTGGCCGGTGGTGATACGCTGGAACTCTGGCTTGATTTCTGAGAAGGTCTTACAACCAACAGTCAGTTTTCTCACATCCTCAAAAGAAAAAGACAAATTCCGAGATCGGACAAAATGAGCCATACGTGTGATTTCCAGGTGACATAAGGTATTGTGCATTTGTCCCAGAGATAACAGCTCCGCGACAAGATCTTCTTAGGGCATCTGCAACTGTATTATTTCCCTGGTCTTTAGACAACATAAAAACTGTGTGGCAATAGTTCCATTTTCTAATGTAGTATTTTGTCATTCTTAAGTCTGCCGTGTTGTTGGTTTCCAAATATGAAGGAGACAGATCGTTGGTCGGTGATGAGTTTAAAATGGCTACCCAGTAGCAGATATCTCCACTTTCGGATCGCTTCTACAACGGCATAAGCCTCTTTTTCTACCGCCGAATAACTTCGTTTACTTGGATTCAGCGTTCTGAAGAAGAACGAAACCGGACGGCCATCTTGGTTGAGCGTCGCAGCAATAGTGATATCAGAGGCACCAATTTCTACGACAAATGGGACGTCTGAATGGATCGCAACCAAACTAGCATCTGTTAGTTCTTTTTGGGGTTGGCAAGACATTTTTCAACTGATTCGGGCAATGGTGATGTTTGATTGTGCACCAAAGAATAACCGTCGTCTGAAAAGTTAGAAATCCGAGGCGAATAATAGGCGAAGAAACCCACAACTCACCGTTGGGGTTTGGGATCTTTTGGTGGCTGCAGCTCTGGTAAGAGTTTCAGTCGATCAGGGTCCGGTTTTATGTTACACTCGGAAACCTGGAACACAAAAAGTCTGATTTCTTTGGCTCAAAATATGCTTTTGGCTTCATCAAAAGTCACTGTATTTCTTGGTTAAATCCAAAATCCGTCAAAGATTCGAGTCAATGTAGCTCGAAGTTTTGTCGTAAATACTGGTGTTATCGAGATAGACGAATGCGTCTACCAGTTTCTCCGTAGAAATCATTTGATTCATTGCTCTTTCGAAACAAGATACTCGATTGGTAACCTCAAAAAAGATACGACAGAACTGATACAAACTTTCACAAGCCTCGAAAGCAGAGAATAGGTTTTTTTGTCCAGAGTCGGTATCTGATGGTAAGCACTTTTGAGGTCTAGTATATTGAATGTGTCGTATTCAGCTGTTTTTTCAATCGTCTCGTCTATATTCAGTAATGGATAAGCACCCAATTTCGTGAACTTACTGGTGGTCTCACTATAGTCTACCACCATCCTCCGTTTGTGATTATCGCTAGTGGCTACAAGAACTTTAGCACGCAAGGGGGAGTTAGAGGACTCAATGATCCCATTAAAAAAGTCACTTTATTTCCACGCGTATAAATGTGTCATCTCGGCAGTGTCGTCGTGATTTCGTGGTCATGGGTTTGCATTCGGGAGATAAGCTCTAGAAAAGTGACGAAGCTGTAACGGAAGCTAGTTTCAACAAGCAAACAGTTAGCGGGTGTTCCTGTCCACCAAGTGAAAGTTTGATACTCTCATGAAGTCCAAGGAAATCGTGTCCGAGTTATATATCTGCCCACAAGTTGCTCAGAATTGATAGTCTGAACCGGTCATTGGTACGATCTCTGAACTTGACTGAGACAAGGCAGTGACCTTTCGTGTTACTAAATAGAGCGCTGGAAGCCATCGTTATGATTTATCGAAAAGGATATGTTCTCCATTTATCGGCATATACCAAGCCCTCTGAGACGTAGCTAGCCGAACTGCTAGTATCTTTAAGAGCACCGCGCGAGATTCTATTGACTTCAAGGTCCACGATGGGTCTATAAAGACGTTCAGGCGCGACAGCGGTGCAGACAGTGGAAATGGAGGGTCAGATATTAGATGACACTTTGCTCTGGGTTTTGGTTAGAGAGACCTTTTGAGAATGACCTTTCTTTCCACGTGCTTGACGTACAGCATCTCTAGCTGCGCATTTAGATCTGGGACGTTTTTCATAACCGCAGAAAAAGCATTGAGGGTGATCTATGGCCACAACCGTTTCATTGGAGATGTCAGTCGTAACTGCGGGAGTCGGAATGACGTGAGCTGCCGCTGAGTGCGATAAAACCGAGGCATTTTGATGAAGCAGGGACTTTTGTTCGGCCATTTCAAACGCCCTGGCTTGTTCGGAAACCGTCTTAAAACTCAAAAAGGCGTTTCCTGGTGTAGTTCGATTGGATACCAGTGATGAGAACATCACGAATGGCATAGTCATGGTTTTTTCAACCGTCGTTGATCTTAATTTGCAACCTCTCGCCGCTGACTTCAACTCCTGCGCAAGATGATCTAAAGACTGTCCATTCCCTTGTTTCGCAGTTGCAAGAATATGACGAGCGAAAGATCTCATTTTTCGGTCGAACGTATAGACCAGCGAGTATCTCGATGGCCTTATCATGGTTTCCGTAGCCTAAAATACGTTCATATACTGTGAGAGGTATGTACGATAATAACAGATCCAACTTGTCAGAATTCACGGACTCAACCACCTTCAGAAGACTGCAAAATGTTCGATACCAATGACTCCACTGCTTAGTGGCATCTGGTGCACTTGGTTCTGGGTCGAACCGCTGCAAGCGAATTATAAGTTCCGTCGCAGTGGTTTTTATGGTAAATAACTTGTTATGTGCGTAATCTACATCCAGATTCTAGAGTAGACGGAGAACGAAAGATATCTGCAATCCAGTCTTTACTCAACTTGCAATACATGTATGATAGTTAAAAAGAGAAAACAAAATTCGTATAAAAGAAACGGTAAATAATATGTCACCTGGCCAACCGGTTTGTCTTTTTTACTCGGCTTTATGCATAAATTACTCCAAAATTATTATTACTGTTCGATTGGGTTTATAATTTCGTTTTTGTTTATTTTTTCATTTAACGGAATAAGAGAATTAAAAGTGGTGGGTGGCAACTTCAAGTAGAACCGTTAGGTTGGAACAGCAACCTAGTACCCACTATCCTTGCTGACTTCATATGTAATCACACAACTCTTCCCACATATGTGAATCCATGTAAGTGGTTGTGTGGCTATTCACAGGATATTAGAAGACACAGGTTCTTTGTGTATGCACGATCCTAGACAGACATAAGTTTCATACTTGCTATTTTATTTCCTGCTAACGGTCGAGTGGGATAGGCTCATCTTTATAACCCGCTTCTTGCAGAGGTCTTGGAAATTGATAATTTATGGCCTTCTCAGTTCTGATGAAACCTCAATTATGGGATGATGATAGACAGTAATTCACTGTCATCCGGCTTGTTGCCACACCTGACCTACTGGGACCTTATGTGGTTCTTCGTCACTCTAAGTCTCAGGGTTTGGTTGTCGGTTATTCCTAATAGTTCATTGGACCTTTGTGGCTATGGGGTATATACCCCTTCCACTGCACTCATGTGCAAGCATGTAATAAAGAAACAAGCTGACTTACGTTAGCTTCGTGAACAATGCATCGCATTATTTAACGATATGTTAACACTTCCAGTTTTACAGTCGGTTTGGATCATTTTGTTCGCGCTATTTCTTTTTGAGTTGGATTGTGGTCCACCACTTTGGTGTTTCAAAACTAGTTGCACAGAGTGAATCCGTCGTGGAAGGGTATCAAGTGGTTCATGCAAAAGTCTGTTGCCTCACAAATTGACGTATTTCCATACTTTGGTTTTATTGCCGGTGGTTGAGCGGTCTTTGCTGCCGTTTCTCGCTCACCGCTTATTATGATCACCTGTTTTCGAAATTGAATATCTCCGAGTAACGTTTACCATAAGTAACATCACTGTCGGATACACTGTTTACCCTAGTGAGCCCTTGTTTGCTTCGCCACTTCAAAATACCGCTTCAGATTTGCTCACCCTCTTAGTTGCACAGTGGTTCGTTGGTGAATACCCTTTCCCTCTCTTCTTTGTGATGCTCGGGTTTGCACAGAAAAATCAACTTCATGATGACTGAAACAGTTCTCGTGAAGACCGAAAATTTGAAACCTGCATTATTTTGACTACTTATGCTTGTTTCGTTCAGTTTTTAGCTTAACGAGAAGTTTAAAATTTTGCGTGTTGGATTTAACGGTGCTAAGTTGTGTTCAGCCTGATACATAAAACCCAAAACGCAAACCAATCAATGGTTAGACAGATTCGGCAACATGGCTGTATTGTGAAACGGTTGATTGCATTCTTCATATGTATCACTTTCTCATTATCATCACAACTAACTACTGAATTACGTCAATTTTCAATGATCAAAGCCGCCATACCTGATGTGAGGGTAATGATTGTCACAGTTAGAATTGGAGTTGGTGTTTCGTAGCACCACGCGGTACTGACCGCCTAAAATACTGCGAGAGCTATTCAAACAACGTTCTTATGCAAACTGATTTTCTACGGTCAGAATTTAAAGTTAACTGCTTGATGAGAAGTTAATTTCCTAACCTAAAATGATGGAAATTACGAGAAGTTAGATAGCCGTTGCTATAGCCAAGAGCAGTAGTAGGATTAGATAATGAAAAAAAACACATTTGAGATTCCCCACTCAGGCTTTATTTGTTATTTAATACATACATGAGAACTGAAGAGTGATAAAATAACAACATAAAAAACAGCCCACAAAAAGATGTCATTTTCCTCCTCGGAGGTTTGGAATGTTAGGTTCGAGTGGTAATAGTAGATGTCCAAGGAGAGGAGAATCCTTTTGAATTTGTGTTGTTGTTTGGATTCTGTTTCTCAAACAGTAAATGCGAACACGATTTTTTTGTCGAACGATTGAGCTGAGAGTGACGGATTTGTCATGGGAGTCACATCGACGATCAGGTGTAGATTGATTGTAGGACTCTTCACGTTTCTCTGTACTAAACTCTGTTGTCGAAGATAAGTCAATATCCTCATTGTCATCGTCGATTGCGATGTCATCTTGTTTTTCCTCAACGCACTTCAGGGCCAGTTTTTGAACGAGAAATTTATCTTCACTTCGTCTTGAAATCGAACCTGAGAAATGTAACAGTTCTACCTCCTCCATAGGAGGACCATATCTGGTCTTCCTGGTGTTTTTCTTGACGAAGACTTTTCCGGGGGTTGCAGGTCAGGTAGGGAGGTTTTGCTCATTGTAAAACCCCGGTTGTAGCTGAATGAACGTTCATGGTGTGTTTCGTTATTCGCAGTTCATACTAATGAAATAATATAATGCAGAGCGTTGAGTTAAACGAAATACTCGTTTATCGAAAGGGAGCTGCTTTGATTCTAGAACCATCAGGAGAGCTTTCACAGAGTTTTATTGAGGCACTCATACCGTCCATTTTCGCTAGGATTATATAGAGTGGTATAGCTTGAGACGACCCATTTTAAGTATAAAGTGTTTAACTTCGTTGGACACAAAGGAAGAGCTTCTATCTGAATGTATTTATCCCGGTGTTTCAAACAATGAGAAAAAGCTGCACAGGCTTCTGACCGAAGTTTGACTACTCAAGTCTGAACGCGCGAGTGCGAGTTGAAACCTGGAATATCCGTTGATGGCTGCCAGTAAGTGCCGATTAGGGGCTGAAAATGGAAGAAGACCTTTGAAACTAATGGAAAATTATCTAAACGGTAAGGCTGCCTTGATCAAATGACTGGTTGAAGTGCTGGAACTTGGGTATTGTTTCAGAAAAGATCTCGCAATTATCAATCGGTTTTCGTGTTTTTTCAGGGAAGCAGGTAAACTTCGGGCCCTCACAAAATGATCAGTACGTGAGACTGCGGGGAGACATAGAGTGCTGTGCAATTGATTTAGATGGACTCCTGAAAGGAGAGCACCACAGAAGGATTTACTTAGAACATCCGTAGAGGTTTTGTTTTTCCGGCCTTCAAGCAGCATCAAAACTATGGGGCGATAGTTACATTTTCCAAAGTACTATGTCGTTGTTTTTAATCGGACCGCATTTTTGGTTTCCAAGTTGCAGATGTCTCCACCTCCGTACGGCTATCACAGTGGCATATGCCACTTTTCATCCGCTGCATGAGGTGTTTCTCCCGGCTTCCGTGTTCTGGAGAAAAACGAAACCGGGCGTCCGTTTGGGTTAAGCGTAGCAGCGATGGCGATGTCAGAAGCATCAGTTTCTACAACGAATGGTGGGTCTAAACGAACAGTGGCTAGACTTGCCTCTTTTAGTTCCTGCTTGAAACTGGGAAAAAAATTTTCGCTGACTGAGATAATGGAAACGTTTAATTATGTGGAGGTGGGTAAATTTATATCTGAAAAGTTGTAATTTCAGGATGAATACTACGCAGAGAAACCCATAACTCGCCGTTGCTGTCTGGAGCCTATTGATAGTTGTAGTTTTAATATAGGTCTTAATCGATCGGGATCCGGTTTGATACTGCATTTCAAGGCTCAGAAGCGGAGTAACTTGACTTATTTTGCATATGATATGCTTTTAGCCTCGTTAACAGTCAGAACATATTTCTTGGCTACATATAGAAATCTCCGAAAATTCAAATCATGCTCACTAGCAGTACTCCAACAAATGGTTATGTTTTCGACGTATCCGAAATTATATTTAAGTTTTTCAGTGGAAATTATTCGATCATTCGCCCTACGGGAAACACGATACTGCATTGATCCCTCCAGTAGGGATGTGAGGAAACTATTATAGCCGTCCACAGGCTTCAAAAGTGGTGAATGGTTTCTCATCGTCTGCAGTAGGTATTCGGTGGAAGTCACTTTAAAAGTCTGATCTAGTATGTCACATCGAACTGTTTTCTCAATCACCTGATCTATTTTTAGTGACGGGTAAGCATCCAGACTTGCGAATCTAGTAATGGGTTAACTATAGTACACCACCGCCATCTGATTGTGATTTTCACCGGCGACAACCAACCTTTGGGCTCACAAAAGCGAGTTTGAAGGTTTACTGGGACTTCCGAAAAGAAGTCGCCACATTTCCTCGTGTATAGACGTTTCTTCTTCGCATCGGTATCCTCCTGAATTGATATCTATAGATTTAGGGTTTGAAGATAAGTTGTGGAAGAGTAGTGGGGCTATGACAGAAACAGGTTTTCACAAGAAAACAGTAAATAGATATTTCTGGACACGTAATCATGTTGACACTTTTGTGAAGCTCAAGAAAATCACGTCCGGGAAATACGTTTGTACACAAGTTACTTGGGATGGATAGCTTGAACTGACCTTATATGCGATTTTCGGAATTGACTGATACAAGGTAGTCTTTTTGTGGTGTCGGAGGCCATTGTTATCGTTTCTTGTAAAGGATGTATATCCCGTTGATTAAAACGTACCAGAATCTCCGAGACGTAGCTGGCTGGACTCCCTGTATCTCTAACGGCATGGCGAGGGGTACAATTGACTTCAACGTTAGTTATAGATTTGGAAAGGCATTCCGACGCAGATGCAGTGACGATAGAACAGGAATATAAACACACTGCAAAAGAGATATTGTTCTGATTATTCTGGGACAAACAGACTTTTTGAAAGTGACGCTTTTTCCCGCAGGCCTCGCATGCAGCATCTGTTGCTGTCCATTTTGATTTTTGACGTTTGTTATAACTACGGAAAGAGCATTTGACGCGAAGTACAGCAATAACGTTATCGTGTGTGGGTTTAGGCGTGACATCGGGGGACGAAGCTTTATGCGTAGATGCAGTTTTTGATAGAGTCAGTGAATGTCGATAAGATATCGACTTTATTCAGTCATTTTCAGCGATCTAGCTTGTTCGGAAGCCGTTTAGAAATTCAGAGTTCCTTTTTTCAGAAGACGACACTCGGTATGATTTGATAATTGTATCGCGGTTCCTTCAGCCGTGTTGGACTTGAAATTGCAGTGGCAGTTTCTGTGAAAACAGATCTGGAGCCTGACCGCTTTTTTGTTTCGCTGTTGCAAAAACGTAGCGCACATATACCTCATTCTTAGGACGGACATGCAGGCTCATCAGTGCCTCGATGTCCTTTTCGTATGTGACACAATTGATGATATGCTCACATAACACCGGGAAAATGTATGAAAGTCCCAGTCCCGTTTGTCAGGATTCGTTGGTAGAAAGATTTAAGAAGATTACAAAATGCCTGATGGCAATGAGCGCACTGCTTGGTAGCATCCAGTGCGCTCGGTTCTACATTGAATCGTTCCAGAAGATGTATCCGTTTCACCCATGGAGTTTGTGTGATGAATACATTGTTATATCCAAAAACTGTTTTAAAATTCGGCATGAAGAACTGCAACAGCGAGATCCACAACTCTGGCTTTATTCGTCATCCCATTCATGTATGAGAGTTGAAAGAGATAAAGTAACAACATTAATGAGACGGTAGACAGTAACATGTCGGAATCAATCATTGATTTCAAATTTATTCATCCTTCAAGGGTACGAAAATAATTTGAGGTTTAGACTGTGAACGTTTGTTTAGCTTGCGGCTAAAAGTGTATGTGGAAAACAGCAGATCAAATACAGTACAAACAATACAGAAAATAAAACCGTTTTTCTTATTTTTCCATTGCCTTTAGGATGTATGAACGCCACTAAGTTAGGAAATGGTACCTTTAAAAGCTGCTTTTGTGCAAACTATGAGTGCGGTTTACTTCTCTGTCCCAACTGTATTAAGTTTGTGTGTTGTCCGTCTTTAACCGTCCAGTAGTTCAAGTACAGGTGTTTGAAAAAAACCTCGGAAACAGGACCCTTGAAATTTGGTTTTTAAACCTCTCATTGACTTTTATTCAGTCATTGAAACAAATATTGCCTACGATTATCAAAACACTGGATACCGTTTGCATTTCGCAGTGTTCAAACATATAACATCGGTGTCACTTGTTTGTCCAGATCACCGGTTGTCTAAATAATTTCTAGTTTTATCATTTTTTACAACCTCAGTGAATTGATGTCGTCATAATGAAAAAACTTGCAGTGAAATGACACGAAGAGCATTTTCTAATTCTTCATTATTCTTTCCGAATGGTCTTTAAAATGCCGAACATTTTTTTAAGCAACTCATTTTATTGCTTGACATTTAACCATTGTAATCTTTTTTTCCTTCGTTCGATTTTAATAAGAATAATTTCCATTGATATTCCGTCGATTACAAAATAACCACAGTAGTATCATTCCCTAAGTGGTATCGCATTTTTATATCACGGCTAAATGGAATCGTCTCGTTATTTTCTGATTCAATGCAAGGCAATTTCAACATGGTTTACGGACACTGTTGTGATGATTGCTGATGTAAAAACGGAAGGTATCTTCTGAACAGAAATTTCAGTCAAACATTCGTATTTTCCGTCGTGTCGCCATAAAACTATTGTCAACTGGGACAAAGTTGCAGCAATATCCCATGGCCAATCATCCGTTTTGGCGGTAAATTTAATGAGATACTTTTTGGAATTGTACCTGAACCGACAAAAAAATAAAAGCTAAGATGAACTTTGTCACCGTAAATAAGAGATGGATTGTTGATGAAAAAACCTGTCGCCCCCGAAAAAAGTGTCAGTCAAACACTCGTAGGATGTATTGTTGGTATAATGAGTCTAAATTTTATAGAAAATGGAAAATCCACTTGCGATTTTCGCATCCAAATTCCACGCCCCGAGCCGGAACGGAAAAGACGACCTTCTGCTTACCGGGCAATTGCCCTTCCAGGTGAGTCATTGTGATACGACCAGTAGGACGCAAATTACCCAAGTGAATATCCAATATTGTGCAAACACTATTCCAGCGTTCCACAACGGCTGTTCTGGTTTCATTCGCTGTACCAGCCTTGTTTGTCACTTCCCAGTGGGACGAACGGTGCACGAATGAACGAGGTCCAGTTGAATTTACCGTTGGCGAGAGGAGCCTGAATGCCATAGATGATGAAAAATCTATTTGCGATTTCCGCAACGAGCTGCCACGAGCCGTAGTCGAACGGGCAACCTTCAATGGAATATAGTTGAACGATATTGAATATTCATTTGCATGGTTCGCGTTTGACTGGGCGTACCGCTACAGCTCAGTTGATAAAGCAACTGCCCGGCAAGCAGAAGGTATCCAGTTCGGTTCTATCATCAGTGAATCAACTATAGAAGTATTTCCAGTTTAAATGTTTAGTGTCATCAGTTTTCAGTGTTCGTTCATTTGAGCGAACTTGAAAATCAAATATCTGAATCAAAGTATCACACCCACTATGTGGTTCATTTCAATCGCATCAGTAGCCATCGTGCATTTCGCAGATCATATAGAATATGTATTATTCAGTGTATAGCTTTTCGTGACAATATTTCATATTTTATGGTATTAAAGATATCGTTGTGTGATTTATGGTTTCAGCGTTTCGAAGTTATATCACGTTTAGTGTATTTGGAATCAAATTTGTTGTGTGAAATTTCCGTTGTCCACGGGCTTGCTTTTGGAGAACCAAATTCACATTTGTGCTCACTTTCACCCGATCCGGGTGACAACTAACCACTAAACTCGGTTAAGGTCGACTACTAACGATGAATGGGATTTCAGATGTGCACTCGATTGAAACGTACTACCGATCACGCGTGTAACACGGTCGCTTAACTGACCGTAGTCACGTGTGCGTTATTTAACTCCTGACTTGTTTCTCCAAATATTAGTATTATGAAGGGTACACAATCGGGAGACGTTTGAAAATGTATTCTTCTATATTTTTAAAACCACGAGCTGAAAGCTTGCGTCACGTTAGTAAATTATTGATTCATGTTGACACCCTGGATGGTAACCCCTTTGAAGACGAACTTGAAAATTGAAATGAGCGTATTAATAGCTGTTTTTTAGTTGAGGCTAATGCTGACCGGGACAGGCGTGATAAACGAATGAAGTATTTCGTCCCCAGCAGAGTGGTACTGCAAGATGGAAACCGATACCAGGGCATTAAAATGTGAGTTTTATGGTTGAATGAACTGAACCGAACTGACTACCGATAAACCGAGTTCTAGTGAATTTCAAAGACAAGCTTCTAAGTTTTTTTCGTTCTATTGTACAAAATATTTGAATCGGTGTACACAAAAATCACTAAAAAAATTCGCATCCCTCATTATTTTTATTGTGGGAATCGCATCATTTTTACTGAGTATGCCGGTTTTTCACTTAGAAACGTATGATCACTACTCCGTTTCTGTAATGATTCACGATGCTTGAAAGTCCTCTGTACATTTCAGAAGAAGTGTTTTCAGACTAACTGCTTGTTCAAGACACGATCGAGAATCGTTTTTACAGTCTCCTAGAAATAAGTTTTGTGTTTGGCAGTATCTTGTAAGTATCATTATCTGCTGTTGTATTCCGTTATCGGGTTAATCTGGAGACAGGGTCCTTCACGTGTATGCAACTTACACCTTTCAATAGGCTTTCGCTCTACAAAGAAAATTAAAAGACGTAGAAATTTAATTCATAAATTTGCTTAGGTAAATGATTTCATTGATTCTACCTTCCATAGTGCCACAAAAAATCAGTCGCAGTTTCCTTTACTTCTGTTATCATAAAAAAAATTGCGAAGATAACTTGCATCATCAGCTTAGGTTACGACTCTAAATGTAACGAATTTGCATTTGCCGTCATTTGGGTTGGTCCATAACCCAGAACCAAGTGTCGGTTAGCTATGAGCATAGTTTTCCTTGGGAAAACGGTTTCCAATGTGATTGTAACGTGCATGTAACCACTGGTTTAGGAATTTCTGCTCGCAAAAGACGAGGCCGTTTTGTTAGCTTGAGTCGATTAATTAATCGGATATACACTTAAAATAAGGAGGATAAACAGCATGTTTATGAAAACATTGGCTCTGAGAACACCAACTGGTGAAATATGGATGTGTTTAGGATCGATAACATTCTTCCACGTACGCAAAACGTGAGTACAGTACTTTCGATTGTGCGTGTGTGTTTGTCTACAATCTGGTAAGCTGGGGTACACAACGGTGTGGGAAACATGATAGTGATTCCTAAGGGTGTGTGAATTGGTCCATGACTGTTAGTCTGATGAATGTGCAGATCGTAAGTGGGGCTCCTCTGCTGCGCAAAGAATACGGACAAACTCTTTGTTGTCGTTTCGGTGACATATCTAACGTATCAGATCTTTTTTCCGGATATTTTTGTTCAGTGTCCCTTCCGATCCGGTTTCCGTCCGCCTCCTCATATGCAGTCGTGTGTTCAGAAGGATTAAGGTATCCTGGGGTCTACATCTCCACTGGATGTGTACATCGCGTAGTTTCAGACTGCGGCACATAATAATGGTCTTCCGTAAATTTCTTTGGGATAGGAGCCAAATATCGTAGGGGAACAGTTTTCTCTTGACCTCCGAGAAGTAACAATTAGACATGGCTTGAATTGCATTCTAAAAGCTGAACTTTGTCGACAAGTGGATCATAATTCAACAGTCGGTGGTTTCGTCGAAAGAGGACACGGTCAGAATCCACCAGCCATTTCCGTAGGGATATTCCTGATACGGCCCTCCTGTTGTGGCGAAACATCCGATCTTGTGGTGCTTTATTGGTTGCTGTTGATAATAGAGGTGTGATAGAATACGGGGCATCAAAAGAACTTCCTCCCAACAACATACGTCCAACTTTTGCGATTCAAGTGACAGCGTTATGGCCTGCCATATTGTGCCATTCATGCGTTCGGTTTGACCGCCAGCTTGTGGAATGTGAACAATGGTCGAACTGGTTGCAACTCTCATGCTATACAGTGTTTCCAAGCTCTGCCGGCATGAACGACGATCCCCGATCTGAATGAATGCAAGTAGGAAGTTCGGAGATTAAAAGTAAATAGCAAAGACACTTCGTAACGGTTGACGTTGACATGTTTTCGCAGGCACAGGCAAAGAGAAGTCGTTATTATTCGTTAAAGATGGTTAGGATATTTTTACCACGGGTACAGAAGAGGAGTGGACCCTTGGAATCTAGGCTCAGTCGCTCGAACAAATGCGTGGCTTTGATCATCAGCGTGTCAAGGGTTTCGAAAAACCTTGGTTTGGTTTTTGCACAAACGCGCCACTGAAAGACTGTATTTTTACTTCTTCCGGAGAGAATGGTAGATCTTGAGAGCAAACCAGCAAAAACATACGAGCAGCATCTGTGTGAGAAAGTGAATCATGTAGTTCCTTAAGGTTTTTATGGTTGATGGTTGCAATGCAATATCCAAGTGATAGTGCATCCGCCGCTTGATTATCACCTACAGGATGCTATATTATATCGTACCGAAAACAAAGAAGTTCCATACGCTAACGGTGAATTACCGCATTTCTTTACTTCCTGCGAGGCCCGTTATTGAACATAAACACAAATGACCGTTTTTCAGGTACCAGCTTAAAATAGTTACCGGAGAGAGATGCTGCCACTTTTTCAATGCTTCCACTATAGCGAATGCCTCGTTTCCTACCGCGGCAAATCGTTTCTCGGTTGGACTGAGGACGTGAAAAGAAGGCTATCGGTCTGCCATTCTCATTGAGAGTAACCGCGATTACGGTATCTGACGCACCACTTTCAACAACTGGGATACACCCGGTTCAGTGGTTACCATTATCACACTAGCTCTTTTTCCATCGTTTCAAAACAATTCATTAGGCACAAGGGTAGGGCAGAATGTGTGAATTTTGACAAGTAGATTTATTTTGTCCAAAAAATGAGATAACCACGGGGAGTAGTACGCAAACATCCCGACTACGTGTTTCTGGGCTTTCTGCTTTCGAGGATGAGGTAACTCCCTGAGAGAACTTACCTTGTCCATTTCCGGTCTTGTGAGGACTTTTGGGAAGCTCAAGATTTTTCTTGTTCTTACGGAGATCATGCTTCCATCTTTTTTGAACGTCAGACCATACTTCCTGGATATTTCTTGCAGCTGATCCAGATTCCGATCACGTTATTCGGGAGCAGAACCGCATGAGCCACATAAGGCCATATAAGCAAAGGTGCTGGATAACTGTTCTTCAATAGTTATATCTTCTTCAGTTTTCTGGAAGCACGCGACGCCGTTCGTCACATCAGATGGGATGCGGCAAAAGTGGTGCAAATTCTCGTGTGCCTTGAAAACTGTATACTTTCCTCCCGCATTCTTAATCGAAATCTGATGATAAGCGCTCTTTAGGTCCAGTGTACTGAACACCTGGAACCTTGAGATTCTCCTGATTGACTGACACATTCACGGGAAAGGGCAAACATCCAGATAAATATATCGCTTCATGGTTTAACTGTATTCGATAACCATGTTTTTATGGCGTTAATTGAATATCACAAGAACCTATGCCCTCCAGTGGGAGCTTGATGGTTTTATTACGCCTACATGCAACAGCTTCTGAATATCGGATCGAATAAACGGTTTGTCTGGTGCTGAATGAATTGGGGGATTCGGGGCTACGGGTCGACAGTCAGGGGATAAGTGTTTGAGTAGACTGCGGTTTCACATGAGCCGCGGAATGCTCACACATGGGGAAGGTAGGTTCACTTCTTTCCTAAAACAGTTTTATTCTTTTATGTTGTCGAAGAAATTCGAGTAGTACTTCAGCACACAAATTCGTCAACTTTGTTTGTTTGGCTTTTACTTGCAAAGTATTTTGTATTCAATGTAAACATCAATATCCCAGAGTGACACAAGTTAAAGTAGTGAAAGCCATCGTACTTCGGATCTGGGATGGCTCGATTTTCCAAAATGATTTCTGAACGATCGGAAAGGCAACATAACTTTCGGAACTGCTCATACTGACAAGGACTTGCAAAGGGATCCCGTTATCGAGAATCTCAATGGCTGTTTTTGATAGACAGACAGGAGCAGCAGTAACCAGTACGGAAGACCGTGTGAATTCTGTGGCTGATGCAAATCACTTGCTGGCTTGTGACTTTCGCCATGCCTTTGGGTGGTGGCCTCTTTTGCCAGTCTTTGCATATGGTGTCTCGGGTGGGACGATTTTGGTGAACGTGGTGACTTGATCCACGGAAATAACTAATAGCAGAAACGGGTTTCCCGAACCCTTCGTCGTTAGATTTCACCAGTTCTTCAGACCTGAGTAACGGAGCAAGATGCGTATGTGACTCTATTTTGATAAGACGATGCTTGTTTATGCGCAGCATTTAATTGTTTGACTAATTCAACTACTCTTCACAGGCCCAGAGTTTGCTCTTTGAGAAACCTTGGACGAATATCGTTGGACTGTATTCCTCTTGCATCTTGAACTAACTCCCCGCGATACTGTTCGGTTGAGACTGGTTTACACCCACAGTCTTTGACGAAACCAGTAATTTCAGGAACTGATCAAGACTTTGGCCGTTTTGTTGCACTGTTGTAGACAGAATATTTCGAGCGAAGATCTCACTTTTCCACTTGATGTCACCCCTCCGGAGAGTATGAATGGCCTTAAGAAATAAGTCTTTGGGGAGACCGCAATAAGCTCGTCATGGAACGTTCCACGCCTCAATCGGAAATTAAGACCAGTTCGCGCCGGTACTCAGTTGTAGCCACTGAATGTCTCACAAGCATAAATGATATAGTTTAAATATGCAAGGAACATGATGGGAATTTTAGGCAGGGTGATGGAGTCACATGGTCAGAATTTGAATGTCCGCATTGCTTCACAGTCCTTGCAGGCAGTTTTACTGACACTGCTAGACATGCCCTTCCGTTTAGTCTATTTCAGTTCTTCCAACCATTAAGCTCACTCTTCTGTGCTCTGGTCGCTACCTCGCGGTATTTTCTAGTCGAGAGTTTGAGGTCTGTTGTCTGTAACTTAGGACATAACACCGTAGCTTTCAGAAAGTTGAGATGTGTTTTGGATGTGTATTGACCGTCCTTTGTCTGCATCCACCTCTCCATTTCAACTTGTGGGAAATGCATATTTTCTATCGGAAAGGAATGTAGTTGTATCAAAAGGTCAGGCTTTAATTAATTGTCTTCGCCTTTTTGTAGGTTTATTCATTTAACATTCGACAGAATTTTTTATGTGAAATCGAAGTATTGTAAACACAATCTGACGTAAATCAACGTCTCATTTGGCAGATTGCGATATGAGAAGAGCATGCGGTTGTTCAAAGACCGGTGGTTACCGTAATCAGTCGTTCCATGCTGCTCACCATAACACTTTCAGGTACATTTAGCTCACAATGGCATGTGCTTGTATGCGAACAGCGTTATGAGGAACCTGAATTTCTGTAGCTGAGGTCATAACCACTCACTTTTGAGACTCGTGGAAAACTTTTATTAAGTGTTTCAAATAGTTTTTCCCATCGCGTCCATTGCACTTTGTGGGGTGCAAATTGGGTCCATCTGTGAAGCTCATTTAGCTTCACAGTTACATGAAATGCTGTTCAACTTTTGCCTGTTTCCATCCCATTACCTATGCCATCACGGTGTCCGACTGTACACGTTTACTTTTCTCATAATTCGATACTGTACCCCTGAATGGAAACTGCTTTTGAGCGATCTAACCTTCCTGTTTCGATTTTGGTTCAATAATTATTTTTTAGAAAATAAGTATGAACGGAAGTTTAATTCACTGAAACATTCGCGAGTGAACTGGTCTATAGAAAGTTTTATGTGACACATTCCACGTTTCCATTGGTTGACAACCGTTCCATTTCTTTTCTCCCAGCTGTCAGTGGTTGAACAACTGATCATTATCTCACTTTTTCATATGATACTGATTCGATGCTGTGAAGGATAGCAGCCGTGTGCTCTGTGTATTGGTCCTATATTATAGTGAATATGAACTGAGATTACTTATTCTTCACGAAATGCTATTCAACCTGTGGCGGCTAGATAAAGATGGGAGACAAAAATGAAGTATGTTAACAAATGCTGGTGTACAGAAAAACGGTGCAACAGAAATCGACAAAGGTGACTCACAGTTTGTCCACAATGTTCAGCAGTTTGAAATCAAACCGGCCACACAAAATTGCTCCTCAATTTTAGTTCAATGCAGCTTTCAGTCAGGCAGCTGTACGTCGTTCGAATGGATCCTAATAATTCCGGAGTTGGCTGCCAAGTCGCGGTAGGCGCACTGAAAATGGCGTTTGGGATTGTATGAGTTTCGTTTTTATCGCCACAGGTTTCAGAACACCCATAAGCAACACAGAGAGAACAAACCGTGGTAACTAACTGCGGGTGCGTTGAAAATGTGTCCCTATTAATGTGATAAAACAATAAAATGTTGTGTACAATATAGTGAGTAGGAAATGGTAGAAAATGCGAAATGTACAATGTACCACGAGCCAATCCTGTTTTTTCCTACGATCACTTTTAAACCTAACCGCTTGGATTGACTAAATTCGACATTCCGATATGTCAGCCCACTGCTGTACCAAATATGCACACGGATTTGAAGTATGAAACAGGCTGCGGATACTAATAAACCCGCCGCGTAACACAGGGATCTTTATAAGTGATGACTGAAATACGATGTCCAGGCATGCTTCCAATCATGTTCCGGATGGTCGCAAGTTCTATATAGCCCCATTCATCGTGGAGGGCGATCTTCCACTCATGCAAAGCGTCCCAAGATCTCTTCTATTCGCAAAGACTCGCCTGGCTAACAGATCCCGGATATTTTCAATCGGGTTAGAGTCCGGACTATGAGTGGGCCAGTCCATGGTCTTGATGCTCCCATACAATAGCCACAATCTGCTGATATTGACCGTACATATGACCGCCTTGTCATGTTGGAATATCATGGCTCTAATGGATTTTCCGGAATCATTGGGAGCAAACATTCATTCAATGCTCTGACGAAGTAGAAGTCAGCTGTGTGCTTTCCTTCTAGAGCTGCTAACTGAGGTTTTTCGTCCTCAAAATCTGCACCTCAGACCATCACAGAGCCACCACCCAAGGCTCGACTAATGAGAACCAGCTTTGTTCTCCGAATTTTCACGCCTGTAGTATATGATTCCATCAGAGCCGTCTCAGTTAAACTTTTTCTCATCGCTAATTAGTACATTATTCGGTTCAGCATTCTAAGTGATGTGACTTCTAGCATATTATTCTTGGTTTTTTAAATGACGGTCAGTCATGCAAGGCATTGATTTCATATTTCTGTATTACGGAATGTAGCCGTTGCTGTACACGCCGCTTGCTCACATCCAGTTTCTAAAGCTTCTGAGGCCTCGATGCACCCACAAGTTGGTTCAGAGCACTTCGAAAGTCTTCTCGTAGCCTGCTCGGAGATTCTTCTTCTGGTTCCGCGTTTTTCCTTGAAGATATAATGATTATGTTCCTTCAAATGGCTACAAATATCTATTGTTTATCAGAAATTTTTCTTGGGAACCTGGCGTATACCCAGTCCCGAGTCCTTGTTTAACGAGTATTTTTCTTCGCTGTAGCTAAGAGAGCGCCATCTTCCTGTTTTGATCAGTGAAAGTTCTCTACTTCTCATCAGTATGTATAGCTTGAGTGAACTTTGGTCACGAATCTTGTGTGACGTGAATACCGATCAATAATACATCCGCGAGTATTGAAAATGTGCCATTAACGACTGAGGTCGTCGCGTTTGCAAACCAGTTCAGTTTTTGTTCCATTCTTCCAGGTGCGGGTTTTATAGCACTCGCAACCCATTAGGCACTGTGTTTGAGACAAATCGACTGACCTGCTTCATGTTTAAAACCCGTGTGCATATTTGGTATATCAGTGGGTTGACACATCGGTATGCCGAATTTGGTCAATCTAAGCGGCTTGGTTATAAAGTAATCGCAGAAAAACAGGTTGGGTTTAAGCGCATTTTGTGCATCATACTTACTTCAAGAATTCTGGCATTCATACTTTCCTCGAAGTACGGGTAACGGGGTTTTGTTGTACTCGTAAATAGTTCATTATTTCAAAACCAGTAAACATATGAATTTTTTCCACCAGTTCACCGTGCTTCTCCCGCGCATTTGAAGAAATGTGGCAAATTTCACGTATTTGCAAAGACTGAGTAGAAACATGGAGTTCAATATAACTGTTTTGAATGCCCTCTCCAATGAAACAAAATGAAAGCCATTTTGGAAGTCTGCTATCAGTTGAGTATGCCAATAGCTCGTCACCGTGACATACTAAAAGAGGGGATTCAGCAAGTAATACATAGCCGTTTTGACTGTTTGTGCTTGTTAAGTTCACATGAGCGAAAACTAGTGATTGGGTGAACATGAACCGTTTAAATGGGAAATTATTCCGCTGTGATACACGTCACACACACACGAATTTAACGCTTTAGCTGTCGTACTCAATATTACATAACCTTCCAGCCTTCCCCGTACAAAGTGTTTATTCGTTCCAATAATGAAGTTGAATTATGCGTTTTGTCCAAGGTTGTCGTTTAGTTTTTTTTCTCACAACGTTTCACAAATTTGATCGGGGTCAACTGCATGATGCGATATTCTACGTGTATGTGGATAACAAGGAATGACAACAATGTAAAAACAACTACTAGAACGACTTAAGCGTAAAGTCAAGGGCTGTCACTATCAATTTCTCAGATCCAAAAGTCCTCATCGGATTGAAAAGTCACTTATTTCGTGAAAATTGCTTTTCCGTGTGTCATTGGCATATTTGTGAGGACCACACAACATGTTGGAAATCATCCCCGTTATCATATTTGCAACGAGAATAACATGCGTGACCAGTCCTCATTTTAAGGCAGACGCATCCAGTTCTATTTGTCATTTGATTCTTTGTCATAATCCTTAACTATATATTTTATATAGAAACTGTTTCCACTGAATGACAGGATTTTATTCCCCCCCCCCCCCGAGATTTTATGGAGTGGTACTTCTATTCAAAAGCTTGATAGCAGAATCTCTTCACATGTGCCCTAGTCTGATGTCACAGGATCAAAACCCTGTCCGATACGGGCGAGTTTCAGCGCCAATTTTGGATTAGTGTAATTGAGGGATTTAGTAACTTCACACCTGAACACTGGTTTCGATTGCCATCACTGTACAAAGCATTCGAAAGAGACGAACAAAAAACAAAGAAACACGGAGTGCAGTGAAAAGTATTGGGGGAAACAAGTAGTCTAATGATTAAGGAAGTCGATGCTGTTGACTGTTGTGCACAATCATCGATTGAATTCTGCGATCCACTATCTTTCAACCTCTCGATCTCCGGTCAAATATCTGCAATCCATCCATTTTATTGGTAAGATGTGGACTACTATGAATAAAACTATACATGTGCGTATTTAACGTTTTTCAGACACTTGTTGTAGTTTCTTCTGGAAACAAATCTACCATCGCCTTCGGGGATCTAGATTTGAGTGTGACACACGTGATGTACGTGCCACGAGAATAGCGAGTGATTAGTGAAGAACGAATGATCGTCTTCCTTGGGACAACCCTTCCTCAATGTGAAAAAGAGAATGCACTGGGATATCGTCGAACGACTGATATTCATCTGCACTTCGCCATATTTTATTCGACACATACTGCCTACCCTACTCAAGATTCAGAACGTTTCTTACTGTTATTGGTTATTTGTATTTTACATAATTGCCAAATGGTCTAGAACAGACGATTGATAAGACAGCGACATTCAGCCGGTGATAGGTTGCTTAATGATACTGTGCCGCGTTTTTCTCAAAAATCGACCTTCTCACAGGGATCTTGGCATGCTGCAGTGGACATGATGGCTAAAGAAAAGAAACATTTGTTTGATATCAGTCTTCTAGTTTATTGCAATAATGATGTGATCAAGGTCAATGGAAATATGATGGTCATTTTGTTAGCCTACTTCATTTAGGTCGTTCACAGTATTTTCTTCACCAGCATAAAGCGCATATCTCATTCCCGAAACGACCACATATGTAGTGATCAATCGAACACCCCCCGTCCGTCACTTGTTTGACTGTTCGTTTCGCACACGTGACAACTGCAAGCGCCACTTCCTACCCACTTCCTCGGCGCTCGGTATTTAGACTTGGGACTTCAGAGAATAAACTTCACGGCCTCTTCTCGTGGATCGTAGAAGCTGAGGGGATGCACCCTACAATACATGCGACTGCTAGGTAAAAACCAAAATTATAATTTTCCTATGTCAGTCATTCTTAAAAACACATTGGTGAAGTCAAGATAAATCCGTGGGTTGAATCCTGTGCGATCGACAGACGATATTGCTTTCTCCTTTTTGATTATAGTTTCAACTTGGAAACGGTGGGGCATAAAGTTGGGGGAACTTAAAAAAATGGAAAAATTGACTCCCAATTAATATTCAAATAGTAATCTACACACAACCATAGTAAGCTTGATTCTGTTTTTACTTTTGACCACAAGTGTCTGCGTGTCCTGTTCATTTGCATGGTCGTATTAACAAAGTCAGAAAGTAAGAACGTTTTACACTTGCTTTTTTCCCCAGGAGCTCCATTATTCCCTGGTGAGGATGAAGGAGATCAGTTGGCTTGTATAATCGAACTACTGGGCATGCCACCACAAAAGTTGTTGGAACAGTGCCGCCGTGTGAAACACTTCTTCTCAACCACGCATGGATATCCTCGTTACTGTATGGCTACCGACGCTGACGGACGTGTAGTATTACGCCCTAGCAAAAGCAAACGAGGAAAGCTGCGTGGCACACCAGGAAGTCGTTCATTAGTTACTGCCTTGAACGGGTGTGAAGATGCTGCATTTTTAGATTTTCTTCGGCGTTGTCTCCAGTGGCTACCGGAAGAACGTATGACTCCTCGCGAAGCGTTCCGCCACGAATGGTTACGTCGAAGGCTACCGAAACCACCTTGTGGTGGAAACACAGTATCTTCTGCCACATCAGTAGCGAATACTTGGACGCATGCTGCTCCAGTAGCTCATGCATGTACGACCGCGGTTACTGCTGCTGCGACAGCAGCGAATACGGCCACAACCGTTACTTTGAATGCATCAGTTAGTATGCCTACTTTTGGAACGATTGCAGGAACAATCCCCACGACGGTAAATAACCTGGCGCCAACGACGGGACAAACTCGAGCATCACCTAACGAATGTCGTTCCCTCCATGTCCCACATTCCAATTCAATAGGCTCCATAAAGCCGGTGACCGGGGTCTCTATATCAACTCACGAAGGTGGCGTGGTACCATCTGCGTTGAAATCAGTGAGCCAGGTACTTACCAATGTCGGCGCAACTGCTGTAAGCATAGCGGAGAACAACGTTCCCCCAGGTCCTGATACAATTCCAGATGCCGGTGATCGTCAGCGTGTTGCCGATGAGCCAATAGTAGTCACTGATGCAGTGAAGCGGTCCTGAACCGTGCACCAATGCTCAGAAGTACATCTGAAACCAGTGATGTATCGGTCACCAGGAGGTATTTAGTGGCATTTTCATCTTTTTGTCTTTCAGCCACGAATCCGTCAGTTCTTTTTTCACTAAAATGACATTGCCTTTGTTTTCTACCGTGTTGAAAAGCCAAAGAAGCAGGCGAAACAGTATCGAAATTCATGAACACCTACCCTCAACGCAGTCGGATTTAACCAAAAAAAAATTATTTTCTTGCCTAATCTCTTGCTCATGTACAGTTACTTTTCGTGTAAACTTCAAATATTTTTCTAGTTACCAGCGGAGCTCAATGCTCAACTGTACGAATGCTGTGAATCTGTACATAACCCGCATCTCGTTAGTTCGCTGACAATGTGATACGACAACCAAGGGCTGTAAAGTTCATCTTTTGCTCAGGTAGACCGGTGTCACCCTCTTAGATCAATTCTTCCTGTCTTGTTAAGAGCTGATGCTTTAACAAAAAACCCACTTTTGACCTGCTGCACACGTCTGATCATTGATTCAGACGTTGTGATTGAAAACACTGAACGTGACAACACGTAATCCAGCTGCTCCTTGTTGGACATTTGAACTCTGAAGCCACGAAATGGAAAAGAATGGTTGCATATCAGTTTTTGCATTTCACTTTTTTTTATCTTATCAATCGACTTCTGATTTTCATACTGGTTTCCAAATTCTCTGCTCAAGTATTTCTCAGGTCGACTTCTGATAGACCCGATAGGACTCCTGTATAGACCGTTGGAGCGTCACGACCGCGCAACAGCTCGGTTTTTCAAATGACTTTCACATGGAATCTGACAGATATACCAGCAAATTTCGAGTAAACCCGGTTTCCCCACAGAAAGCATGATCCGATAATATGAACATAGAAATTATTCTATGCACCAATGTACATGTATCCACATCCTTTCCGGACAAATGAGCATTACTGAACCGTCCTGGTTCAATCTACGTGTGCGTGTGTGCAGTCCATCTGTTTTGTGCTTCTTTCTGCCTCCAACATCCAATTGCTTGGTTCTGTTTACCTTCTACACAATCTGTGGTTCATTACTTCGCCACTTTTCTTTGGGCAGTACTGCATCGGCTTCTCGTGCATATGTCATCTAATCCGTTCTTTGCCTCACAACTGGTGCAGGCTCATCCAGGAGTACTACTGTGCATTCTCGAAGCAATCTTTTTGCAAAACAATCTAACCTGTGCCAACATTTAGTCTGCATTCCTCTGTACCGAAATCCAGTGCTTTCATTTCCGATTCTCTATCCTCTAAAATGAGTTTGACCAGTAAAGTCCTTTTTGGTTCCGTCATGTGCCCAAAAATACCAAACTACATGTAAGTACCTCAGTTGTTCTGATCGATTTAACACGTGACACAGCCTTCATTCGTCACATCACTTCGCGGGCAAACGTCTTGACCCATTAGGCTTCCGCAAGCCTGTTTGTTATTGTTTTTAGTGACTTACCACAACGCAGTATTTGCACATTTACGGAAGCGAAATATTTGGCCGTTGTGAATGTCCCTTTCTCACGGTAAGGCACAGTCGTTCCCAAATGACTGACAGTTTTTACAAATAGCACCTAAGAGCAACTGCTTCCGGTTGTCAAAATTTACTGTACGCAAGTTATATACCCTTGATTCAAGATACATGTTAGACGACGATAACGGTTCAGCTCAAACACGGAAATCGAATACGTGTGTGTGTGTGTGTGTGTCTGAAGGATCTATCGTCAGTTGATTTCCATTCATAGCTTAAAAGCATTCATAATAGGAAAGCAAATTACCCTATGAAAGTGAAAACTTCCAAATAGCTGTGTACAAAGCAAAATGGTAAGATAAAACTGGAATCTCGGCAGATCTCCCCCCTCCCCCTTCTGCTATGACCTCAGTTTTGCATGTGCGTGCAGTTCAGTTGGATGGTTCTTCGCATGTCAACATCGATAGATTGCAACATCAGAGCTTTTTTATCGCATTTTTATGAGCATCTACAGAGTGTAATTATCCTGTGGCTGAAGGCGGAGTTAATCTAAATTAGTTCAGAGTACTTCTTGTGTGTCCTGTGGATAACATGGTTGTTTTGCTCAAATTCAATGAAGAATACAGATGCATGAAGAAAACAGAGTGGTACAAGTGATCTATTTGAAATTCCGACCGATTGAACCCACAGTACTATGGCAGCATACTATCTCTGGCGAGGTCGAATTTCATTCACAGTTCAGAGCACGACCTCCCTACGCGTCTTTCCACTTAGTCACAGCGTTGGACTCGTGCTGACCACATTGCATTTTTCCTCTTTGCGATCGCGTTTCAAAGAAGACACCGCCACCGTCAAGTCTATTCCTCTTGCACATGTAGATCGCGTGAAATACCTTGGCTTAACTTTACAAGAGAACGCGCATTGATCTTTACATGTTGCATTCACCGTTACAAAACTGCATCATTTGTCCTCTCAAATTCATGAACTAAGATAAATCAGTGCTCCTCGGCTCATCATTTATTCATTCGTATACCAGTGTATACTTACCATAACCATCAAACATGAACAAAAAGTGCACAAAAAGAACTTTGATTTTTCACCTTTGTTCCTTCCACTCCACTGTGACCTCAAATACCCATTCCTACCTGACTGTACCAAGTTTTGTTTGGCAAACAGCCTAAAACCAGGTAAGTGTGAATATATATATATATATATATATATATATATATATATATATATATATATATATATATATATATATATATATACCATCTTGATAACAAGCATGATGCGAACGCAACAACATCGGAAACAAAATTACAATGTCCAGGAGAAAGGATTAGGAGTCAACATGAAGATTACAACAAGTAGAAGCAATAAGACATTTTTATAGCATTTTCAACGTACGTTTTGTAAATGTTTTGTATGCTTTTCAATTGCTTATGGGGAACGAGAAGTTAACGAACAGGCTATACTGCATTCGCACCCCTGGATTCAGTTCCGAGGCATATATCTCATCGTCTCTAACCGACGACAACCTCTTGGGCCCCAACCAAGAAGGCGGGAAGTACTAACGGAAGTCAAAGCCGAAGCTAACTTTTTCATGCCCCTACGTCAAGGCATAACCTGACCGCTACGCCGCTTCTTTCAACCCTGCTCAGCATATGCAAGAACAGCACGAAAAGGTAAGTGATGGCAGACGTAAGAGAAACTAGCTCGAGCCATCGGAGGCGGTGCAGAGCTATTATCTCTATCAGAGGATGACTATCAGCACCGAACACACGACGACGAACCTCGTCATTGCTCACCCGATGTTCCCAACAGACGCGAGCAATGCTTCGAGGATATCAGTGGTCCAATACGTAAATCAGCCGAGCATCCTCAGTGCAAAGAAGCCAGGTCTCGCAACCGCAAAGAAGAACACTACGAACTATGGCAATGTACACCCTTCCCTTGAAAGAAAGCCGGTGCCACAGATGACGCAGGTTCGCGAAAGCTGCTCTGGCTCTCGCAATTCTTGATGTTATCCCCCCAACACCCCCATCAGCTGTAACTATGCTCCTAAGTGCTTGAAGCTACTGAAAACTTCCAACTAATCGTCACAAAGAATGACTGCAGGCATAGGTTCCTGCCGGTCTTGAAGAAGTGCCTTGCATTTTGAAGGCGCAAAGCACACCATATCCGGATACTTCACTCGCGAAGCGATCCCATGCGTACTGAATTGCGTAGGCACTGTCTCTCAGCAATGCGATGCCGTCGGTATACTTCAAGCCAAAACTCTGGTCCCTGGGAGGAGTTCAACCCCGTTGTTTAGACGGCCAGAAAAAGCGTTCTGTAGAACATCCTCTATGGAAAAGTTGAAAAGAAATGGGGATATTGGGCAGCCTTGTCATACTCCACGAGAGATAGCGAAGGGTGATAAAAGCCGGCCATGAGTCCTAACCCGATCTGAGATATGACGACACAAGTCTTTGCAGACCGACACACTTTTCAGGTACACCATTCCTTACTAGACAGTGTCATAGTGCATACCTATCGACGGAGTCAACGGCCACATAAATGTCTAGAAACAATGGTCGTTGACCTTTGGAAGGCGTAAGCGTGCTCTAACAGCTGTCGGAGGGTGAAGAGTTTATCAACATGTCAACAGGCGGTACGAAACTCAGCCCGTTCCTTGTGAGTTTGCTCATCACGCGCACTGTGCAACCTGCGAAGAATGACAGACGCTAGCAGCTTAGACGCTATCGGGATTAGGTTAATACCTCCATGGTTGAAGCAATCACTGTATGAGCCCTTCTTGAAGATGGGGACAGCGATCAATGTCCCTACAAGAAGGGAACTTCCTCAGAGTGCCAGACCTTGGAGAAGAAATCATGAAGTTTCCTAACAAGCTCCATTCCACCGTCTTTAAACAGGGCTGGGAAGTGCCATCGGAGCCCGGCTCTTTGTGACGTCCTAGGACTTAAATGTACTTTCGGATTTCCGCCTCAGAAGGTGGATGTGTCGAAACATGCTACGGAACGTGTGCCGGTACAACTATGGAAGGGGCTAACGCTGGAGGCTAGCCAAACTGTGCTTCAGAGTGCTCCGTCCAGCGGAAACGTCATTGCAACAGATTGTGAATAGGCGAACCATCAGCTTTATAGATCGTTTCGCTCACATCCAATGTCTTCCTACCGGTGACTGGCATGAGATAAAAGAGTTTGCGAAAACTTCCCACGTTATCATCAGTAGCAGCTTTATCGTACAGCGTTCGACAGTAGGGCGAGCCCCACTGACAACTGCCTTTCTCGCCATCTTGCATGTAGAAATAGAAGGAATGAAAATGCAATGTAGACATGGAGTTTGCCTACAGGAGTGCGAAAAGAGAAGAACGCCGCAGTAGCCAACACATGAAATACAGTCTGACTATGCAAACGCACATTGGTCGATCATTTTGACCCAACAGAAATTGACAACACGATTGCCACGGTTCGCTGCCATGTTGTTCAGTGTCTCCAGCCAGCTGGTTGGGGGATCTTTTGGACCCCAACCACGAAGACGTGAAGCACCTACTTTTCCTACGTTTGCTGTACATTTACTCATTCCTCGCTGCCACGTCATCTGTTGACCTCCACGTGGTTTTTTGCACTCTTGAGGAGGAACAGAGAATAGGACATGGTACGGTAGACGTGTGATTGCTATACGCAACATAAGTCCCAACCAACAAAGTCTACTAAGCTGGATACGCTGTGGTGGGATATTCTCTGAACTCAAACCCAATGCTGGATACCTGAACTCAGTATTTCTCACTCGGCCATTCCATCTAGTCTTAGCGATACTATACAACGATGGTCGAAAGCTTCGAGGCGACTGGCATCTTCCGCACACTGACTTCACGTCTCGCAAACATAACACAAGACCGAACGCCAGGCGGTACAGTACACACGACCTTTCAACTTCAGTGAAATACCAAGACGGTGCCACAGGTGCTTCAGTCCAGCGTACGCCGCTCGAGCATTTGGATATACGCGTGCTCACCTCTACTACCATGCTTCCATCTCTCGTTACACTGCTGCTGAGGTAACTAAAGCGGTCGGCAGTTGCTAGCACCTCCCCATCGAGCATCAAAGTCGGAATCGTTGACGTCCAGTCTTGTAATACCACTTTGCACTTCGAAGATGCAAAGGGAATGCCGAATGCAGCTGCAGCTCTTGAGAGTCTATCTAATGCACGCTGCGCATGTTTCGTACATTCAATCAAGCGGATAAGTTCGTCGACGTAATCTAGGTCACATAGCTTATTACCATTTGCTAGCTCGAAGAACAAATCCTGAAGATTTCGCGAGGTATTCTCCATTATCTCGTAAATGACGAAGCTGAACAGGAACGATGAAATTGGGCACCCATGTCGAACACCTCTGGTCGTTTCGAACGGATTGGATAGTTCACTGTAAACCCTTGCGCGGCCAGAAATAGGAGAGTACAATAATCTCAGTAGATTCACGAACTTCTGGGGCATACCTTTTCTGTGAAGTGCACTGAATAGCGCTGTTCGGTCAACTGAATGGAAGATGCCTTTCGAATAGAGGAAAGCCATTATTCCCGGTCGACGGTATGTGTGTGTGTGTGTGTGTGTGTGTGTGTGTGTGTGTGTGCGTGTGTGACGTGTCTCAGGTTATTGGCAAAGGGTGAAAATCTGGCCGATACATCCTCTACCTGTGCGGATTCCGGCCTGTCGTTCTTGGGCGTTGCTCTCGCGAGTCGGTGTCAGATGGCGCAGCAAAATCGAGGCTAATGCCTTAGTGACTATCGGAGTTGAATCGATCCAATGATGATTACTACAACCATTTTGTATTCCATTCCTAAAGATGGGTACAATCAGTGACTCGACCCATAATAGTGGAATACGCTTCTTGTTTCAAATATCATGGAGTAAGCTGGAAGGTATTTTATCAACTCAACTCCACCCATTAAAAAACTGGAGGTGGTCCGTCGGGACTGGCCGCTTTCCCTCGCTTTATGATCGGATGTATGACTCCACTTCCAATTCCGGCGGGGCTAAAGTGATACTCTCCAAGGAATCGCAGTTCTTGAAATAGGAGTAACTACATTAGCGTGCGACCAGCTAATCTGCTCCTCGAAATGTTTGGCCCAAATCTCAAGCCTTTGCTGTTTACCATGAATAGGCTCTCCATTTCTATCGCATATCTTTTCACTGATCGAAGTTCACCGTCCACCAGTGTCGCGAATAAGTTTGAACAGTCTTTGACCGTTACCTAAAGCAGCCGCCACTTCAATTTCTTCGGTGTGTGTGTTACCACTGCACCACCCCACTCCCGTCCGGGGTGATCCTAATCGTCAAGTTAAGCTTGACCAGATGTCGACCCGCATGACAGCCAGAGATGCCCGAAAGCTTCGAATGGAGACATGGTAACTACCCCGTTAACTCCAAGCGAATGCCTCCCACCAGGTCAGGTCGGTTTTCCGAAGCCCAAGAACAGACGAAGGGTGCAGACTGGGCTCATACCACGTAAACTGCATTAGGAAAACCCTCATCGGATAGCATTAGTACTACGTCATATTTTGTACACTCGCCTTGATTGATCCGAATGTGTCGTTCGACACAGTCAAGTTTGTGGTTTTCTGACGCTATCGTTCTGTGAAAAGTCCACCATCTCTAATCTGTCTTTTGTCCTTTATTTATTTGTTAATAACGTAGCCTTACGCATTGATAAATAGTCCAATTTAATCTCGTACTAACGGGAATCGTTCGCCACCAGAAATGTTCGTCACGATCAATCCTGATGAAACTTTAATACCTACTCTTATTTTTTCTCATTGATGAGATCCTAGGAGAGAGGGGGAGAGTTCACCTTCCAGTCATCCGACTTGATGCAGACAGAACACATTGTTACCGTCCACATCTGGTGATGACCGACTGAAACTGTACCATGCAGTGTTAACGTGAAGCAAGCCGAATAGTCTAGCTTTTAAAGTGCTGGAATCACATTTATCCACTAGGGGGGTTCTATTCCAAGACTGATGGATATACATTGCTAAAAATTCCCTAGAAGAACAAAAAAAGTGCATATTGTTTCCCCAAAGTTTCATTGGCGAGCTGAGAGAGTTGACAATGCACGATGAATCTTTGAAGCTACTCCATCCATGCGCTAACATCGATGTCTTCACAGTATTGCACACACAATAGACTAAGGTCAGAAGTGGTGTTAGACATTTGAGCTCGATTTATATCCCAGTACACGTAATGTGCTCGTTTCCTGTCAGACTTTCTTTACCGCACGCTGAAAGACGAAACGGCAACTGCTAGATCGGAGTGGGATATGAGTATAAAAGCTTGATCATATAAATGGTAAATAAGTCCTTCTTCATATTTCAACACATTCGCATTAGTGTTGTGGCATAGACTGCGTTTATTTGAATACCATCGGTGAGCTTTCAAGCCAAGTACAATGTTCATAGCTTGATCAAACTAGAAAATGGACCTTCACATGTTAACTAATTTAGATTCTATACAGTACTTCCAGTCTACTTTCACTAGTGTCTATCATCCCGATTAAGAGGACAATTGTACATATGACTGACTCAGTTTTCAGAACAGATGCAATAGATTTGTACCTATTCAGTCGAGCACTGAGCGTGAAGTGACTAGACATCAAATACTATAGCGAAATAAGAGACAATACCAGAAGTGTGAATAGATTTTCTGCCACATTATGCTTGGTTGATTCAGATGACCGTAATTACGCTTGAATCCCGACCGTTTAAATAAGGGAACCGATGAAAACCATGCCACTGACGGTCAGTTAGATTGGTCAGTATTTTTAAAAGGTTTCGTAATGGAGAGCGGAGGTTCGGTTGGGTCTAAAAATCTACGGGGAATTTCTGTTGACCATCGGACAAACTTAAAATCCAGTGGTCAAAACCCAAATGAAAATTACATATTGAATGACTAGGTCACTTAAACAATCCCTACGGATCAGCAACCTGATTTGTTCTATTAGCACGTTTTCCGGTGAGTAAACGAACTGAGCGAATTTGAACACACTCTCGATCGAGACTGACGTCTAGCATTCTAGTAATATCCTAGTTCGAATTTCCATCTACTCGCACTTCGTTTTTGCCATATCATACTCAGTTGCTTGTTGATCCGATAAAATTCATCACAGATTTGCGGAGTTATTGGCCTGGATGAAAACCGCCACAGTTTTATGTGCATTTCCCGATTCCGTGTTTCTATATCCACAGATGTGGTATATATGCTAAAAATCCACCGAATCGGGTGCATAGAGCTACCGATGATTGGCCGTTAGATTTTATATCACGTAAAGATTATTTAAGCATATATATATATATATATATATATATATATATATATATATATATATATACATTGATAGTAAGTAGTATGTAAACGTGTGGACAAAATTTCCCCGGAAGCACACGACCGGTTTTGCGGTTGTTTCCGCTCATCATATATGCGTACCCGGTACTCCTCTGCCCACTCGTCTTCATACTTGTAAACTCCGATGTTATATGTTCACTAGGATCCAGTTTGAGCCATCTGGAGTGCGAATGGATACTCTCCGTTGAAGAGCCCACAAATGAATCACAACTGTGATTTCTCACAATTATTCGTGTCTGGGTCACTGCTAACCCAACGAACAACGAGGCTGCATGTGCAAGCGCTCATATTGACAGTAAGTAGTATGAGTACCGGGTACCCATACCTGATGAGCGGCAACAACCGCGAAACCGGTCGTGTGCTTCCGGGGAAATTTTGTCCACACGTTTACACACTACTAACTATCAATATGAGCGCTTGCACATGCAGCCTCGTTGTTCGTTGGGTTAGCAGTGACCCAGACACGAATAATTGTGAGAAATCACAGTTGTGATTCATTTGTGCGCTCTTCAACGAATAATATCCATTCACACTCTAGACGATTCAAATTAGATCCTAGTGAACATATATATATATATATATATATATATATATATATATATATATATATATATATATATATATATATATATGAATTGCTCATGTGATCGGTACGTTGTAGGGTTGATGACCTTTTATTATTTTCCAATACTTCTCTGGCATCGAATTTTGCGTACATAAAATCAATTCAGGTTCTCGGATATCGGTCTGATCGAGAGGACTATTTATTCCCATATTTATTACTATTGTACGTTTTTTCGGCATTAGTTTTCCACAGTAATTCCAATTAGATTTATGTTGATGCTCGCACGCTTTCATCAGATGCGATGTCGTAGAGTACCTTACGAACTCCCCTCCTGTAAGTCTTTTGAGTGTCGTATCACCACTGAATGTGTAGTTACTCAGCATCTAACTGTTACAGCTAGCAATTCTGAACTTGCATTATTTTCGCCTCAGGAGAACCAGCTCATCCACCTAACGGACTCCCATGGAAGAGAACACAACACCAGATCCCTCACTAAAATGACCGCTTCGATTGTCATCTTTCAGCGAAGCATCCCAGCTGACGCGTTGCCCTGTACGACTTAATTAAGCCTTGCCTATCATTGTACACCCCGGGTACACTTCACCATGTTCGGACATCTGAACGGTGCGTTTATGGTGGTTTGTCTAGTTCGTTCTATCACTGTACCTGGACCGATCACCGGTTCATACGTTCTGGCTCCAATGTCCTCAAACGTATAGAAAGACATACACCACGCGCCTCCCGGACCCATCATCCCTCGCGGCACAAGCTCTTCCATTCCCAAATCATCTGACCACACTGACACGATTTTTTTAAATTTCTCCTGGCTAAGTGGATAGGACGGTCGTACTCGACGCAGTTCCGCAAGTGACATCCCCATAAGGCTTTCACAAAGCGTCGTGCAACTGATAGCTGTGCAAAATCTCTGTGCCTAACTATTACTACAGTGGAAGATGTCAACTATGTATCGAATAATGTTGAACATCAAGGACCGAGTCCAAACTCTCAACTCGAGCATATTCACCAGCGACACAGGAGACTCAAAGACCGCCTTTTTTCTTACTGGTGGCAACCTGTCAATCCCTTCTTGAAAGCGTCACGGTCGGAGTTCATCCCAAATTAAAACACCTTGATGTGGTCACATCAGAAAGATTAGAGGAATGAAACAGAATTGCATATCAGTTCACCGACTGTTATTGTGAACAGGCATCTGACTCCAAGTACTTTGTGATCTTTCTTATTGTTTTGCATAACCTGATTGGTTATGACGACCAAATAGCCTTAATAGCAGTGCTCTTACCGGTGTTCTGCTTCCACTGTATTGAGGAGGAATACGAGGTAGCAAAGATTCAGTAAAAAAGGATGCCGCTTCAACCGCCACAGGAAGCTGACTCCATGAAAATTGGATTTATTTATTTGTGAAAAGTCACTATTAGTTCAGGGTTCGGGTATGTAATACAAATACGTTGTTATTACCTGATGGATGAACCAAGTGAATCAATGAGTTCGGACTAAGTAAATATTTGCCAGGGAAGCTAGAACGTTTGATCAAAATGTCAATTTTGGGCAATCAGTAAGGTCACAAATTGGGCTGAAAGAGGTCATTCGGTGTGCGGAAAAACAAGCAACCTTTGGACTAAACTGATACAAATGCAGTCATGCAGTCGGGTAACTTGAACCATGAGAGTGACTAACCCTCAAGATCAAACAACTGTGAACTGATGGCGGCCCAGTGGTATAACTGACTGGCCGCCAAGTCTGCGGTACGAAGTTTGAACCCCGGACGGCTGATCAACGGCACTACGCTGCCTGATACGCGTAACTGCCGTGCCCGATCCATTAGGGAATCATATGGTCCTTAGTTCCAAGCTGCTGGTTCTTTGACGCAGTACAGTAAGCCGATTGGGTTATAGGTATACCCATTCCCCGTGATCTATGCATGAACATGCAGTAAGAAACAATGGCCGATGAAAATGATCAAAATTCGGATCTAGCTGGGAGTCAGCATGACGGATCGACTGAATCATGTTGGCACTCACAAGAGAATTCAACCGTCATGTTATACACCCCAAACTCACTTCATACGCCCTAATAGATTGCCGGCCCTCTGGACAGCTTCGCATTGTCATAGATGCATTCTTTTTGAACCAACTGACTGAAAAACGTACTAATCAAATCATTCACGAAAGCTGGCGTCAACTGGATGCAACGAGATCTTCAGAACGACAACAATGGGTAAACTTTCAAAGCATGTTACGGGGTCCTAGCTAAGGTATTTTTGACTCGAGAAATACACCCGAGTGTCAATGTCTGTGAATAATGAGTGGTTGTCACTTACATATAATCCGATAGGATAAAAGTGGTAGAACACCGGGACCATTAGATAATATGAGTTACTATCGATCTGTACGCCGTACAGAAATTAAGTATAAAGGCAGCTTCAAGTGAGAATCACACCAGTGAATGTATAACATGATGCATGTTTCAAAATTCAGTCATTTGAAATCATCTGCGAAGCCAAAAGGACCGTCATTTCTCTCCTTTTGAGAAAGCGAAGTGCAACTACCCAACGTGCCACTAGAACCATTGGTGACGTTTCTATCTCAATTTCTCTCTGTGAAATAGTTAGTCGGAAAAAACAAGCAAAATATTAAGCAATGATATATTTGCAGGTTTGGTAAGAAACACTCTTCGCCGGACATAATTATTAGTCTTCGATGGAGCGCATGGATCTGAGGATTGCCTGCGTCTTCCGATTACGATCTTCATCACTGAATAGAATAACGAAATGATAAATATAAATAAAGATTAGCGTAGAACAGTGAAAATATTGAGCGGTTTCAATGGGAAAAGAGATCACGTTCATTTTGACTGAGCAAATCGAGGTATATTCGGCCCTTGGTTCTTTCAGAATGTGAGTGCACCGAGAGTGGCATCAGACTGGTGATTTTGATACAAATTAGTATAAAGTGGTTAGTGTGATAAAGTGTTTTGTTCATTTTACTCACAGTGTTATAATCCAAAAGACGCACCGGACAAAAGATCATTTGTCCGAACTCATGCTTTGGGACAGAGCCCTTCATTGGCATCAAAGACAGTCAGCGACTATCCCGAAATTCGTGTGACCGGAGGATGTCAGCATGTGCTTCGTATGCCTTGCTTCAGCACACTGATCTGCTAGTGTGATGTTCTTTGTCGCTTAATGGCTCACAACTGTTTTCCATCAAGGATACAACTACTCGACAAGCAGTAAATTACCACACTGGTAAGGCATGAAGTGTTACTCTTGGAGGATATAATTACGCCTGTATAATGTGACAAATAAGCAGCGCATCTGAGCACTGTTGTTGTACGAATTCAAGCGGGAACCCAAATCAACAACAATAAGCGTTCATAACACTACTGATACTTTTACCACCGTCACTGTTTATGAAGGATTTGGTGGTGTTGGTGGAAAAAATCGCAATGGCGACAAAAATACTGAAGGTGACGAGGTCAGGAGCAACTGCCGAAAATTGTCAGAGATCAATTAATGATGATAACAGAAACCAGTGCCGGCAGAAATAACAAAGGACTTTGCGGGACAACTTAATGATAACTCCTCTAGCATCTAGTGCCATCCAGAGCTAACCGGAAAAGCTAAAAAGCCCACCAGACACGAGGCCATCTGGACTAATCAAGAACCAATCGCAACCCCTTCTTGTGCATAACAAAATCGATCCACTTCATGATCCATTAGTGATGAGCGATAAAAAGTCGATGTCAGGTGGTACTTCGCACAGCAACTGAAACAAGATGCGGTTCTAAAATGCTTTACAAACAAAAACTGCTATGAAGGAGGGCAATAGTGGTTGTTCCACATCGTCCTGGATCACGGTGAAACCTTTACGTAACGCATTATCATCATCATCATCGTACAGTAGGGAAAGCCCCACTGACAACTACCTTTCTCACCATCTCGCACGTTGAATTAGAAAGTATGAATATACAAGATGGACAGGGACTCGACCTACATGGGTGGGAAAAAGGAAAGAATGCCCTAGTAGCCAACACACAGAATAAACACTCTAACTGTACAAACGCACATCGAGCAGTGATTCTGGTTCGACAGAAAGTGACAACACAATCACCACTGTTCGCGGTTCGCTGCCATATCCTTCATTGCCTCCAGCCAACTGGTTGATGGATCTTTTGGACCCCAACCACGAAGACGTGAAGCACCTACTTTTCCTAAGTTTGCTGTACATTTTCTCATTCCTCGCTGCCACGTCATGTGTTGACCTCCACGTGGTTTTTGCATTCCTGAGGAGGAACGAAGATTGGGACACGGTACGGTAGACGTGTGTTTGCCATACGTAACACGTGCCCCAACCAACGGAGTCTACGTTGTCATAGAACGTTCTCCGAATTAATATCCAATACTCGCTTTCCGACCTCAGCATTGCTTACTCTGTCATTCCATCCAATCTTAGCGATACTACGCAAGCATCGGTGGTCGAAAACCTCAAGACGACGAATACCTTCTGCACACAGACTCCAAGTTTCGCAACTATACAACAAAACTGAACGCACTGCAGCACAGTATACACGACCTTTCAACTTCAGTGAAATGTCAGCTCGGCGCCACAAGTGCTTGAGTCCAGCGTACGCCGCTCGAGCCTTGGATATCCGCGTACTCACCTCCACTACTGTGCTCCCATCCGCCGTCAAGCAGCTACCGAGGTAGGTGAAGTGGTCGACAACCGACAGCACCTCCCCATCGAGCATCAAGCTCCGAATCGTTGACGTCCTGTCTTGTAACATCATCTTGCACTTTGAAGGTGCAAAGCGCATGCCGAATGCAGCTACAGCTCTTGAGAGTCTATCTAGTGCACGTTGAACATGTTCCGTGCATTCGAACAAACAGACAACGTCGTCCGCGTAATCTAGGTCACATAGCTCTTCACTATTTCCTAGTTCGACGCCTATATCCTGAAGATTTTGCAGCTCACTCTCCATTATTTCGTCCATGACGAAGTTGAACACGAATGTAGACATGGAACATCCTTGTCGGACACCGCTGGTCATTTCAAACCGACCGGATATTTCACCGTAAACTCTAACGCGACAACAAGTATGAGAATGCAATGATCTCAGTAGGTTCACGAAATTCTGGGGCAAACCTTTTCTGTAAAGAGCACTGAATAGCGCTGCTCCATCAACTGAATCGAAAGCGCCTTTCAAGTCTTAGAAAATCATTACTGTAGGTCGGTGATGCGTGTAACGCATTTCAAGTGGTCGGCGAAGAGTAAAAATCTGGTCGATGCATCCTCGACCTGGGCGGGATCCAGCCTGCTGTTCGCGGGCATTCCTCTTGCGAGTGGGCGTAAGACGGCGCAGCAGAATCGAGGCTGATACTTTGGTGACTATCGGAATTAAGTTAATCCCACGATGATTACTGCAGTCATTGCGTACTCCCTTCTTGAAAATGGAAACAATCAACGACTCACTCCATATTAACGGAATACGCTCCGCGTTCCAAATGTCAGGGAGCAAAAAGGTAAGTGATTTTATCAAAACATTTTCACCCAGTTCGAAAAGAACTGGGGGAAGTTCGTCGGGACCTGCCGTTTTCTCTCGCTTTAGTGATCGAATGCATGACTCCACTTCTACTTCCGATGGGGACTCGAGCGATACCACCCAAGGAGTAGCAGTTGTTGACACAGGAATAACTACACTAGCGTGCGGCCAGCTAAACTGTTCCTTGAAGTATTCGGCCCAACAGTCAAGCCGTTGCTGTTTGCCATGGATGGGTTCTCCATTTCTATCGCAAATCGTTTCACTGACCTGGATGCGACGTCCACCACTGTCACGAATAAATTTGAACAGTCTTTGATTGCTGCCTGAAGCAGGTGCTATTTCCATTTCTTCAGCTACCTTCACCCACCGATTTTCGCGATTATTCTTGAGGCTTTTCGTAACTTGCCTTTGTAGATTTCCCCGCATCTTATTTATCTCCTTACAGTTCGATAGCTGACGCTTTTGCTCCATTATACTCAGCGACTCTTGCGAGATCCAGTATCTTTGATGGACAACGGATCTAAGGACTACAGGCAAAACCTGCTGCAACGTGCATCGCTTGTTTGATATGAGCCCAATGCTCATCTACATTACTGTTCTCCGTGGATCCTAGCTCATGTGCTAACTTCTGCTCATACCGGGTGCGTACTTCTGGATCACATATACGTTGCACAGCTAGTCGGGTTTGCGGTTTGCGACGATGACCATGGAGCTGGAGAGATAATCGTATTAAAACTAATGCATGGTCCGACTCTACGTACGTGGACCAGTAAGATCTGCAGTTCTGAACAGAACTGGGCCACCGGTAGCTTACGGCGATATGATCAACCTGGCTTAGAGTACCTGCAGAGTTAGAGGGCCACGTCGCTGTACGACGCGAGCTGTGTCGGAAATTGGTGCTAGACAAGAACAATCGATTGTATGCACAAAACTGGAGAAGTCTATCCCCGTTATCTGCACACTCAGTGGGTAAGGCACAACGCCCACCTAATAAACTTCTGACACACTGTTTGCCAACCCGTGCATTAAAATCATCAGCTAGCACAACAATTGCAGAGCTTTTGCTCCTGCGGACGGGAATGGCGAGTTCATCATAGAACTTATCCTTCTGTGTGTCAGAACTGCAGTCCGTTGGGGCGTATGCCAAGATCATAAACGAATTGCGCTTAAAACAACTATCCTTTCGAACACCGACTGACCCTTGGAGTCTCACAGCACATAAGCGACTGTTAAAGGGGATCCAATCTAAGAGGGCAGCCTCAGCCTTGTCAGTCAAGACTATTCCTACACCTCTAGCCTCTTTGTCTCCAGAGGTGAGCATAAAATACCTCGATGAGATACCAGGAGCAGTTAGCTGAATCACACTGCTCGAATTCTGGATATACGTCCAACTTACGCAACAGACATCAATCTTCATAAAGTCTATTGTGAGGGCTAGGTACGCCTGCTGACCGGCCTGCATCAGTGTACGCACGTTGAAGGAGCCGAAATTCAGAGGCTGACGAGGCTTGAAAAAATGTGAGTACAAAAAGGAGGGTTATTCACGACATCGTCTGACAATGAACCGTCGCGAGTATCGTGTTATCAGTGGGAGCACTATGAGTAGATAGAGGGGGCAAGGAGAGGTGGTTGGGGAAAGAAGACAAAGTTTGAATAAAAAAGAGGGAACTCTGAGCAATAGCCCACTTATCACTACCCACCCCGCTCGATGCAATGGGCAGCGCGGTCCCGATTATCCTGCGCGACGACCGATTCAGTATGGAACTCTTTCTATTTGTTACGCAAGCACCGGCATTAAAATGTACAGGAAATTCTAGATGTGTCTGACATCGGTCAACAAGCACAACGCCCGACGGTACGTCGAAAAACTGACGCTGTGAAAGGCGAAAGGATTTGGGTATGAAATCATTGACCGGCGGTGGTCAAACGGTTAGCATCGTGCACGTTGGGCAACAACGGCCCGAGTGGTTCGATTCCCACCACCGCCGGTCGCTCGCTGGTCGCGGCGTCCTTCGTGAATCGCTGCATGTTGTTGTACAGTGAATATAGCGAGGAAGTAAAAGGAATATTTTCCTAGTACACCATGTGCAGCGGACCTTCCACCAACCAACTACAAATCCTTCAAGCTACAATAACCAAGCTGTCACCGAAAACGCCTAGCAAGAGAGTTTGTTGCCTCTGGAACTCAAAACTTTTGTCTGACAAGAATGATCAAATTCGAAGTACGGGGTATAAAGCACAGATTATTGAGAATGATCAAAAAATTATTCTTAAAAAAGAAACTTCTAAGTTTCGCCTCGACCTAGTATCGAGGGGGGGGGGGTGGCTTGATTTGAGTGTCTTCATCCCCTTATTAACTAGCAAACATTGGCAATTAAAGGCTTATCGACGTGTTTAGATGCAGTGACCCATAAAAGTTTGTGAGACCGTATCTGTCTGGGACTTCAAAAGATTTGACAGAAGTAGGACGATATCCGAACGCCGATAACAGTGTGATGGATACAGGTAATGCAACTGTTGACGAATACCGAAAGTGTGGAGCTTATCACGGGAAAGCCAACACACAATAACACAGGTAAGAAAAAAATCAAACGACCCGATGGACCGAACTCACCTCAATTTTGTCATTTTCAGCTGGTGCGTAGCTAGGAACTGACTATCACGACGCATTTCACGCATTGCACCGCGTTTTTCTCGGGCCAGTTTACGCTGAACTGATCGCCGAGGATCAACTTTCTTAGGTCGCCGAGCGTCCAGCCTGGACGTCCAGAGGTTGAAATCATGAAATGTTGGCAAAAATACAGAGAACGGTGTTCACTGAACAGAAAACGGAGAAAATCACTGTCCACGGGAAACTATAATATTTCAAAAAAGGATGCATTCATACACTGCGTAGGCCCGAACTCCATCGAAAATGATCGAGATCTCATCCTTGCTGTTCGAAAAACCCACGCAATCAGACTGAATTATTCTTCTAAAGAAACCTTGTTCAACCATTGTCATAATCACAATACATGAATTATATCAGGATGAAAAGGAGAATATCCAACAAACGACCGAAACAGACTGTTTACTTAATCTGACCGTGACGGTTCCATTGGGGTACAAGGAAGCACAACCTTGGTTCGTCAAATGAAAAGTCGGTTACACAAAAATTACAGGACAGTGTGCTATATGAATGACTTCTTTGAACAGATTAACATACTAGTTTGAGTGCCGGCCGGTTAAACAGCTTATCCTGTTTATGACAGATGGAAAACGATGTCATCACTTTAGACTTGCCATAAGCTCTAAACAATTACCCCTTGGTTAACAGGAGCGCGAAGAAATACGACAATGGCTAAACAATACTTTCGTTCCCGATCACGATAAAAGAAACACAGAACAACCGTGACCACCTAGTATACCAAGTGATCAAAACAAATTGATGATGCTAGACAACCTCATTTTTTGATTGGGGCAAGACAAAAACAACCTTAACGGAAAATACCACGTGATAAATTAAGGCATAATATATGTGTGTATACATATGGAAAAACAATATAACAAGATCAATAAGCCGTTTTGAGGTACAGATCCCGAAAGACGACCGGACGAGTTTTTCAGCAATTTTGCTGTTTACAAATAGCAAATTGACAGTCCAACAGAACCACTGAAGCACCAACCAATACAGTATAACCGGGGCGTTCTCGATGTGAATTTGGCATCACTTGATACAATATTTTATCACCGGTATTGTAGTGCAGATAGCAATGCCTGCATCAAAGCTGACAGAGATACACACTGTCCACAGTAACTCAGACAGGTGAATAACAAAGAGACGAAGTATGCTTAAGAAATCTGTTGCGTGCGGCCGCAGCCACCACAGGTAGTGGTCAAGGGGCTACTGACTACTGGTCCCGACAATTAGAGTCCAGCCAACTTTGATAGCAGGTATCCGTGCTTACAATTACTCGTGGTCTTTCGAGACCCTACAAGGTTAATCAGTCTACGATTCGGTCCACAGAATGCGGGTTCTCATAGATAGGAAAGAAAACAGAGATGAACCTTTACAATGCAGTCATGCAGAGGCGCAACCAAGTTACAAATACAAACCAAAGTGAACAGGGATTCACACAAGTGAGCAGCAATTGCTGATCACTGATCTGTATGTTAACTACTATTTGGAATTAGCCAATTAACAGCAGGAGTAGACTGTGAGTATTCAATTGAAAACTTCGTCGTTTAGTTCTGTTAGAATCCAGTGATAACGTAGGACACATCATGGTGCAATAGCAATTACCACTCAAACTGAATGGTCTCACCAAATTGTGTTGGTAGTGCACAAATGGAGCTACTTCATTTACATATCACGAAATTTATTCACTACGGTTGTCTGATCCTTTGTTCCGCACACTCGGGCTACATCTATCTGTTGACCAGTTACTCTTGATGAATTAGAAACCATGCATTACATCCGCGATTCGAGCGGTATCGATTCATACAGTAAAACTGTGAACCATCTAAACAACTGATTGCATAATTTATATTGCCGTATGGCAAGGTTATCCACGTTCAACACATGTTGGGATCAAACACATGCTTATAGATCAAAGCAATGACAGAAGTTTGAGTAAATCTGACTTCATCTGTCGAGTTTGTGTGGTTTCAGTCAGTTGTCAACGCGCAATCAGTGAACAGTTCGAGTGTCAGATGCTTGTGTGAGACTTTAAAACTCAGAATGGGTTATAACTAGAAGATGGACAACGGATCAGCCGTGTGGGACAGTTGTGAGTGGCTCCAACGGAAAAAAATACTATGATGAAAATACGGGGTTCGCAAATTTTTCGTAGTGTGGTAGTCGGTGGGAGCAAATGTGAAAAAAGAGAGGAGGTAGTTGTCTGGCAGTGACCAATTCTAAGTTTCCTGATGCAATGCAAATTTGAGACATTTGAACTGAATTATAAAATTAATTGGCCGTTCACATACGATTAAGAGCATGTGAGGACACTGTTCAAAGTCAAATCGGCTCATTTTGTTGTCTTTACTTTGTTCGAATAGGCCAAATGAAACGAATGTTTCACACTTGCCCAGATGGAAGTAGACTGAGAAGGACAAGTTCGGACGGGAATACAATTGCAGAAGAGGAAAAAGATCGTGGGCAGAATTTGTATTGGCTATTAATTTCGAGTGCTCCTAATCAGCTGGAAACACATTATGTGAGATTAATAAAGCCCATACAACATGGAGGAATTTTCGTTCGAGTTATTAAACGCAGAGACAACGCAGGAATCAGGGAAGACTGAACCAGTACGATAATCCATTCAGTGTCGGGGTGGAGGCGATTGAACATGGACAAACGAACAGCGGGAGTTATTCACGACCAATACATGCAAACCGATTAAGATCAAAAAGGACGTCGGTGTTTGGAGGGACGTAAATTGAGGTTACGAATTACTAACATGGTAACATCGGTTGCATTACAGATGTCTTTTGAACACAAAGTTAAGGCTTCATCCGGTGAATGGTTACCGCCCCCATGAAATTGAACAAAACTCCGAGAGTTTATTCGACGACGTAATTTTGAAAAGAAAACAGTTGCGAAACTGTACGATTAATCGCCGGAATCACTTCGCTTCATCTGAATTTTTATTACCACATGCTGCACACGAATGCAGGAGAAGGTTTACACCCCATAACCTCAAGGACCACTGCATTATCAGGGATAACCGGCAACCAGATCCTGAGACTTGGAGTGGCAGAGAATCACGTGAGGTCCCAATAGGTCAGGTGCGGCAACGGACCAGACGAGGATTATTGTCTGTCACCAAAGTGACCGGTGGTGGTGGGGAATCGAACCTCTGACCTCCAAAGTGGTAAGCAACCACTCTAAACCCCTGGACCACCACCGGTGCCTGTTTCGGAATTGCAAGGATACATGGTTCTACGCTGCGTTGAAAACACACAGACATCGACACTACAGATCAGTTCTTTTTACTTAGTACACAACAAGATACAACAACTTGGGAAGGGGGGTTGCGACCAACGAAAGGCTGTCATATAGGGAAGTGACCGGCTGTGGTGTGATTGTTCAAAGTTCACGATGATAACCGTTTGACCGGTATGTGAGTTTTCATTACGAATTTTTCGACTTGGTTTGCAAATAAACGCGGTGAAATGGTGTAGAAACCTGCCGATTGATTCCCTCCTGCAGACAGAATTTTATCAAAAACAACGCCAAATCGATAATAACTGAGGACATATTTTGTCATATTGATTTTCAGCCGAGGATAGATTGAACTACGTCACTTATTGTCAACGGTTGGATGGGCATGTGTTTCAGTTCGGTTAGCGAGGCGATGACTGGTGCACTGTATGCGATGGTTCTACTTAATATTTCCCAATAGAAATCCCAATCGGAAATAGAACCAATGTAGAATGCGAAAAAAGTAAGAGGACTAGATTTCAAGTGGCTAGAGAAAGCGGGCGAACACAAGTGCCACCTACCTACATTCGCCAATGTCTTTACCCGCGGGGTGAGTGGATCTCTTGGATCCCACCCAGAAAGCACAACATTACCTGCATGACCAAGTCCGTTGTTCAGGTTTTTATACCACTTTTCCGTATCATGGAGTGACTACCGATACTCCTTCTAAAACCAATACCCATCTCACGGAACATTGCACACGGAGGAAGCCCATCCTTGGACACGCCCAACACGTTCTAACCACCTAAGTCTGCTGAGCTTTAGCGTTTTATTAGAATATTTGTTTCATGTAGCGAGTAATGCTACGAAGACATCGGAAATCCAATACCGATTCCCTTAAGGTATCCTTCAACGGCAGTGTCCACGTTACGGAATCGTACAGAGCTGGTCTAACCACCTTCCCGATGGATATATGAGAAACTAGGCAAAAACATTTGAGACACTTTGTTCAGCATGACTCACAGTCGACCAACAGTTTATGGAAACGCAAAAGCGTCTCGAGTAACAACCACACAATCCGTATTTAAAACATCAGACTATCACTATAGTCGTTTCTGAGAAGTTTACTAACGCATATATGTATACGATAGAGGACGCTGTCGTAGTAACGGAAGTAGTGCGGACTGCAGAAGATGTGTGGCAACTGCCGGAACAGTCCGCGACAGATAAAATAGATTTTAACGGGGATCGGGCGAAATGAGAGCTGCGGAATCCTTGCAAACAAAACGGTAGCTCGAACTAGATCAACAAACCAAAAGTGATGAACGGAGAAAACAGCTCAACACCCACAAGAACACAATTAAAAAAACGGTCGGAATGCGCATCTAATGTGAGAATCGATCTTGGTGGAGTGCAGGCGTGAAAACTGGCAATAAAATTGGCTGCATGATTGTTTCCACTTTCTGGTTGGGTTAATGCAGCTAGTACAGTCCCGTCATCCTGTTACGGTATTATGGACGTTTACTTTTCCCGTGAGAAGAAACTAATTCGAGACAAAACATAACCTAAATGATTGTGTGTGTGATGGTTCTGTATGTGCTAAAAGGGTTTCCATGATCGAGCTAAGAAACGCTGGTCAATCCGAGCACATACAAACGATCGATAGAAGCACGCGTGCGGCTGTCCGTGACTTGTTTGCCGCCCCGCCAACCTGACAGTATATTCTTCTGTCGGTTGTCTGGCTGTCAAACCGATGTGATACGAAACCCGGCCAATACACCCACATCCATGCAGCCACTCTGTGCTCCAAAAATTCAACGAGGTTAGGTTACCACTGGCGATGGAGCATAACCAGTATGTGTGAACAGATCAATGCGCAAACTGACAACATGATCATTACGTGAAGCAAACTGTCGAAAGAGAACCAGACCGCGGATCGCCGAGTGCCAACATGGGTGCGTGATTCACTACCATGCCTCCCGGGTTCAGGACCTAGTTGGGATTCAGTGGAAATGCACTGTCGATGATTTCCAACGTGAATAAGTCAGCTGTACAGTGGGTGTTTCAATTGGTTTTTTACTACATGGTTGCACATGAGTGTAATGGAAAGGGTGTACCCCATAACCTCAAAGGACCACGGCACTATCAGAGATAACTGAAAACCAGAACCTAGGATTTGGAGTGGAGAATCACATAAAGTCTTAATGGGTCAGGCGTGATAACGAGCCGGACGAGGATTACTGTCCATCACCAAAGTGATCGGCGGTGGTGGGATTCGAAACTCTGACTTCCGAGGTGGTAAGCAAACGCTCTAAACCACCCGAGCATCGCCAGTCACTCGACCATAACCGGCAAGTTGAATGTTCGTGTTGTATGACGAATCATTTCATGGAAAGCCACAATCCCCCTCTGAACTGACTTTCTCCAAATGCTGTACCTCGGTAAGGACGGTGTTACAATGCAGTGTCAACTTGCTCTAGCTACTCCATCCGCTCGCAGAAAGGCCGGGTGACAATAAATCCTACGAGAAGGAATAATCATGATCATTTGCCGTCTAGGAAAAGTCCGACGGGGTTTTCACTGAAACGTTGAGCGGATATCAGATTGAACGGATTGAACATCGTCTGCCACCATTGTAGTTTATCCCAGTCGTAGATAACAATTGCGTGAGCCAAATAATTGGTAAATATAGCCCTCATTCAAATGAGACAAAGTATGAGATTTTATATCAACGATGAAAGAGTTATGTTGCACAGGCTGGAGATTGAAAAAGGAGTGGATTGGCTGAAGAATGAAATCGAACTGACTGCAGGAACCGAAAAAAATGACTTTAGACTTCAGCCTGTAATTAATAGTTCACAAATGTACGAAGACTGCAACAACGGTAGGATGAAAACGTCTCAGCAGGGCACTAGGTAGAAGAACAGATGTGAATACTGCTTACTCACAAACCGTCTGAGGAACTGAGAGAATCTACCTAATGAGTAAGTAGAAAAAGTGAAAACTGGGCAATTGTTGATTTTAACAGGCTGCAGTGACTCAAGTTCCAATACAAACTTACCCATTTCATGCGTTCATATGAACAAAATGGGATTTACAGGGCCACAAGAACTCCGTGCAGCACCACGGAGAACAAGAAACCACAACTATGAGTGGTCGACTACACAACGTGATAGACAGAAATCCGTTGTCGACCGGCATGTTTCCAAGCCTAACCTATTGTCCAGTTTAGTTGATTCACCCATCAATCTCGCACTTCCCTGCTCTGGTTTTGGTTCCTACTCCGCAGCATCGTCCATTTGGGGGAACAGAATGAACAGAAGAATAAAGTGTAGAAACAGTACACGATAAAGTAATAAGTGGAAATCCTGAAGACAAAGTAAAAGTCCGAATATAAACATGGCACTACACGCAAGGCCCAGCGGTACCACTTAAGGTTTCTAACCATCTAGTGAGTGAGTCTTGTGGACCCCAAACTAAAAATCGCACAAGTCCTACTTGAACAAGTTCATTGCTTAGGGTTTTCGTACCTTTCGCCATGTCATGGACTGACCATTTCGACCCATCTTCCAACCACTACCTGCCTTGGAGAACAGCGTACGCCGAGGAAGTCTATCGGTGGGAATGCGTAAGACACGTCCCATTGACATTAACCTGTTTAGATTCTGTACTGGAACCAAAGACTGACCTCTGGCTCTCAAAACCCTACAGCTAACCTCAGCATTTTCGTGCAATTCTACAAGAACATTAATGCTCAAACACACAGACTCCGCTTATCTTCTACTATCAACGACCGTGTTTCTGAACAGCATAAAAGAACCGATCTAACTGCCGCAGTGTACATTCGACCTTTGACAGGCAGTCGGAATTCACGCCAGTGCCACAGATGACTGAGGCTGGCAATAGCCAACCGCGTCCCCTGCATACGCAACGACACTTCATCTGACATCAAACCACTTGACGAGATGTAACTGCCCAAACTGAAAAACTTATCTGTTTCAGCTTCAGCTTCCATGACAAGATTCTATGTAGACTCAACCTAGGCCTGCAGCACCATTTTTTACTTTGAAGGTGCAGAATGCATCCCAGACATCATTACACTGCTTTTTAGGCCATACAGAAAGGCCTACAACTTACTTGGATTTTCACTCAGAGGGACGATATCGCCCGCATATTCCAAGTCAAACAGTTTACTGCCTGGGAAAAGATCGATTCTGCCATTCTCACACGAGGATAGAGCTGTCTAAAAGACCACTTTAGTTTCGAATTTGGAAAGGAAGAATGAAAGAGGATAATCCTGACGAGCACCACTTCCCGCGGTGAATTAGAGTTACAGTATACACGGACTCGGCTCCGGCTGTTTGCGTACGAGCATTGGGAAAGAGGAATAAATTTCTTTGGCGTCCCCTTCAACGGCAGGCAGCACCACAGAACTGTGCGGTCGACTTATTCGAACGCCGCTTTCAGGTTAAGAAAGACAGATTTTGGGTTCTACGGAAGGTGTGCCTGTGCCCTAAGACTTGTCGAAGGGCAAATATGGGGTTGATGCAACCCCGACTGGGTCCGAAACCGGTTGGATTAGCACGAGGGTTGAATAATCGGTGGAGAATTAGCTCGAAGAGCAGTTTGGATGTGATACTTAGCAAGCTAATTCCTCTGTGGCTTCCAAAACAGAACCTGTCTAGCGGCTTTGTATCTTTTCAAATAACTTATCTTCTGCATAGCCTCTATTTCTGATGGTGGATTGGTAGATGCCTCCATCGTTCCCCTTTTTTACTACATGCATGCGCGTGAGTGCAGTGGAAGGTGTATATACCACATAACCACGAGGGCCCAATGCACTATTGAGGATAACCGGTAACCGAACCCTGAGACTCGAAGTGGCGAAGAACCACATAAGGTCCCAATAGGTCAGGTGTGGTAACCATCCGGGTAAATTCGGAAAGTTCACTGTTGAAATCGGCCAATTGAATTGTTCCGTAAAGTATTCCGCTCTACGATCCCCGAGAGTGAGTCAGTGAGCCATCGGATTCCTTGATTTACTCACTCACACCAGGCTTCCGTGGACAGGTACTTCTAATCAAACGGTAAGGTTGTGAGTATTGCCCATTGACGCATCCTTCTCCATTTCCCTAAGCTTCGTAATTCATCGCTGCTAAAAGCCATTTCTCAGGTTCTTACCTAGTTGACGTCTCAGGAATTTACGCATTCCACTGAATTTGGCATCCTAGGGGACGGATCTGCGAGCATTCAACGGAGCAACTGATGTCGAAGATATCTATCGGTTGAAAAGCCTACTTGAACCGGAGTGCTGTGTGACATCGCAAACGGAGTGCAAGGCTTCCTTGACCCGTTGCCAGCGTTCCTTCGATTCCTGGACATTCGGGCTGCATTGATAACCGGGTAGACAGTTCTGTCTTGAAAGTAGATCAGCCGTCATCGTCTAGAAGCGAATGTGTGAGACATGTGGTCTCAGTGTCGGTGTGACCCTAATGGAGAAGTCAACAGAAGGGAGCATGTACCAAGTCGTGATTTGAGTCCAAAGGTGTAGACTAAAAGGAACAATAATCTTCAGCTGATCCACGACAGTGGAGACCAATGACAATATGGTAAATCAGAGTCCAGCGTTGTGAAGACGTAGGACGCCAGGTGAGTCTATGCTGCTTCCTATGACAGAAGTTCGTACTCGTCAGAAACGATCTGTAGTCAGAGCACAGATGGATGAGCCGAACGCTGTTGTCGGTACGACCGGCCGGGATATCAAACGGGTCTCCTATGTCCCTTTCAGAGTCCCCCAAACAGTTAACTTGGGCGTTGATATCCCCGGTACTTACTACCACGGCCGTTGATCGTATACTTTGGGGCAACTGAGACAGATCCCAAGAGAATCTGTCCTTGGTCTCAGAGGAATTGCAATCAGCGGGCGCATACACTGACACGATGAACGAGCATCAATGCTTCAGTCTGTCGCTGTTGACATGTAGAAAAACGTCCAACTGAAATGCTAATTGGAATCCATTCTAATGATGCACAATCAGCTCTCGTGCTGAAAACGAACCCAACATCTGTCTGACCACGAGCACCAGAAACCGGGTCGTCCGATATGCGAAGAGTGAAACGAGAGATTGAGGTTATATCTGGGATGCGAACAGCGATCAAAGCAGTGGGGTCTTGTATGCGCATCTCGGAGACACAGAAACATCTATTCTGAAAGTTTCAAGAGGTACAACGAGGGCAGCCAGTTGCTCTATCTGATATGATGTGCGAACTTCGAAGCAGCTAAGGGAAGTGAATATGAAGGCGCAGAAATTGTTTGATCTGTCCTACTCCAAAACTACTGCTTCAACGCAGTGGGCAGCACGGGAACGTAACCGAAGCACTCGTGAAGAAAATTATTCTGGTCCGTCATGTGAGACCTTATTATTGATTCTATTTGGACTTGTCTTTGCTGGTGTTTTGTTATCTATCCGCTTTTCGGATTCACTCCCAAGCCCCATGCACCCAGTGGAGCAAGTGAAAAGTGAACGGGGCAGCATCTTTGGGCTGGGACCTGCCCAGTTTAGGCGAACAATGACTGTTCAGTGAATTGCGATGACTTCCCTCACCATCAAGAGAAAGCCCAGGTACTCCACTCTCAAGTCCGACCAGCGGAGATTTTTCGAACAGTGGACTGTGCCTCCAAATGTCTCAGTATAGTCGAGAATGGGTGTTCCAGGCTCCAAGATGGCCAATCGTCCCGAAAGCCTCTCGAAATGCTCTCAGATGAACGTGCGTTTTCTTCAGCCTCTGTTGAGGAAGTCCTACTCACTGCCTTTTCGCGGCGGAGGTGTTTCCGCTAGAGTGAGAGGATGAAAGCGAATTCCTGACGCTCTTCACCTGGTCGAAAGACTGATAGTCAGTCTAGGAGAGAGAGAGATTAACCTTAATTTCAAATCAACTACGAGCGGCGTATGAGATGTACAACAGTATGCTCACCGGCATCTGTGGCGGGGGGATGTACAGGGCTTCCAGGGAATACGAACTGAGCAATCAGTCACCGGCTCCCAGAGAGCTACGACACCCTCATATCGTCCTAATGTCTTGTAGATTAGGCGTTCTGGTCAAAGGCTCGGGGTGGGGCCCCCTAAATCAACCCTCTACTTTGGTCCGGGCAACCGGGCAGTATTCAGCCCACATGCTAACATGAAATCTCCAAATATATGATCACTTGTTTACGCGCTCGGCTTTATTCATTCATTCAAGCTACACAAGTTATGACCGAGGTGCTGGCGGTCGGACAATACCAACTACATATTATCTAACCACCCATTTTCACCCACTCTTTCACACACGATGTTATTACCATTCCGTATACTTTTCAGGTTGTCATCGATAAAGACGCTAGGCATGAAAATGAGATTCCCCCTTCAGTTGTATGGAGTATATCCAAACCACTACTGTGACCATATGTACTACTGGAGCATGCAGCCTTCAATGCACGCACTCCGATGCTAACAAGCAGCTTTAGCGCGCAAACTCGAGACACTGGTCATTGACGTGTCCTGCTTGTTTGAGACTCGCATCCAGGACCCCACCATTGCAGTTCGTCTGAATTCGCCCTCAGGAAATGCTTTTACTTTGCGCTTATCCGGAGATGCCGCGGTTCCGGAGTAGGAATCACCTTGAGTACTAGAGCTAAATCTGTGCTACATGACTGGATCCCAGCCAACAGTAGATTATGTGCAATTTTGCTTAGAGGGTTCGTTCAAAGCTAACAAAGGCCGCGACGGCAGTTGTTGTTTGTTTGGCGTCGCTGCCTACGCCCCTATTGACTACAGTCCGGATACACAGATATATTCTACCAGCAGCTTCACGAACTCCTGGGAAAGGCATCTCACAGAGATGTAGTGGTACTGGCTGGAGATCTGAATATCCAGAATGGCCACCTAGGTCCAGACGAGGGAACGCTTGGAGACCAATGCGGCGCCATCCATCAACGCACGGATAACGGTAATCGACTGCTCCATCTGTGCGCAGACCATCGCCTGTTCTTGTCGAATACGAACTTCCGGCGCAGCTTTCGTCACACAGTCACATGGCGGCCGCCAACTGCTAATCAGTCTTGGACACAAATAGACCACATAGTTGTGAGCTACCACTGGCGTGGCTCAGTCGAATCTAGATTCAGATCACGCCCCAGTGTGTGCCGAGTTCATAGTACGGTTTTACACTAAATCAAAAGTCCGCCGTCAACGGATAGATGTAGGCCAACTTTGTCGGACGTCGGTCCGGGAGAGATATGAGTGAGCTTGCTGCCCAGCCAAGTGGCCACACACACGATGAAGTGTCAGACCGCTGGCAACACATCCAAGACGCCATAAAAGTAGCGAGTACCACATCTCGTGGATTAGTCACACGGCATGTAGTCACGCACTGGATATGGGCCCGCGCCCCACTACGACGGAATCTGATTAGAAGCTTGCACAGAGACCGAGAGAATTGATAGTGGGAACACGCGGCCGAAATGGAACAAGCTGCTGCCACCTGTAATGCTCGGAGACTTTTCCAAGTCATCCGATCTACTGGGACCAAGAAGCCTGAATTGAGCGAAGTGATCTGCGAGGCAAACGGCCAACCAATCTACCAGCTTTCACGGCGCATGGACCGATGGGCAGAACACTTTGAAGAGCAGTTTAACTGGCCTTCAGCACCAGCGCCCTCGATCACTATCTGCACTACCCCGCCCACAGAAGAAGTCGATTGTGCGCTCCATCTCCTGAAACGTAATAAAGCTCCCGGCCCTGTTCAAAGATGGTGGTGTGCACCTCTCCAAAGCGCTCACTAACCTCTTTACCGAGATTTGGCTCCACGAATGCACCCCAGAAAGTTGGAACTGTGCATCCATCATCCCTATACACAAGAAAGGGGCTACAAACATCTGTTCCAATCATCGAAGGATAAGCTTGATCTCGGTCGCATCAGAGCTGTTAGCGTCGGTTATCCTCCAAAGATTGTGCCCAGTGAGAGAACAAGTCCGCGAAGAACAGTCCGGTTTTCGTCCCAACCGTGGATGCATTGACGAAATTCTCACCATCCGTCAGATACCTGAGCTCCACCACACATATAGCAGAACGACAGTAATCAAATTTTTGGATATCCCAGCAGCTTTTAATTCCGTTAATAGGATGGCTTCCTGGGATTTTCTCATCAGGCAGGGAGTGCCTGATAAGTATACCAAAGTCATCCTAGCTCTATACCATCAGACTTCAATCCGAATACAAGCATATGACTCATCGTCACCTTACTTTCCGGTTGGAAGTGGCATGCGTCGAGGTTACCCGTTCTCGCCCTTCCTGTTCAATTTTGCGATCGACGACACCCCAAGAGACACAAGGAAATCAAACGAACGAAGGCGTTAAGCTCCTACCTGGAAGTAAACTTTTAAATTTAGATTGTGCAGATGACATCGCATTGGTTTGCGACGATGCTAGTGGGGGCACAGTGAGTTCTAGACAACCTCGCGTTGTTTGTGTTGCGGTACGGAATGTGCTTTACACCCTCCAAGTGTAAAGTGCTCCAACAAGACTGGCAGGAGTCCATCCCCGCACTTGCCCTCGGTAATGATTGGCTAGAAATTGTTTAGAAGTGTGTCTACTTTGGAAGCTGCATAACCGCCGATGGACGGACCGAAGACTATGCGAACAACCTAATAGTGAAGGCTCAAGCGGCGTTCTGAAATTCATGTCACCTGTGGAGACGGCGTGACATCTACCTCCGACTGGAAGGTAGGGTGTAAAACATTGCCGTGCGTAGTGTACTCCTATATGTTTGTGAGACTTGGCCTGTTCGAGCGGCCGATGTCGACCGGTTGTTCGAGTTCGATCATCGATGCCTGAGGAGTATCTCACGAGTTTGGTGGCAACAGCAAACAAGCAATTCCGCAGTTCGAACGCGCATCTACGGAACAGGGCGCGCCACGTACCCAATTAGTGCTACCACATCACTTCATCGGATCCGTCGGCTGGGACATGTGCTACGTATGCCACCTCATCGACTTCCCCGTAGCGCTTTACTGGCCGAGCCTAAGGTTGGCTGGAAACGACAACATGGAGGCCAAGCCATGACATGGCACTCATCTGTCAAAGTGTTGACGTCAAGACTTGCTTCTGTCGATTCCTCACGCTTGGATGGTTGGGCAAATCGAGATCTACCACACAGCTGACTGGAAACTTCGTCGGGTATGGCTCAGTGTCGTGCTCAGTGGCGGTTATGTTGTGACAGCTTGTGTTCGAACTCCTGAGAAACTCCATCTCTGATTCTTCACTTTTACTTATGTTTCATGTTTTTTCATGGCAAAACGCCTCTGTGCATTGTACCGGGTTATCGTTGAGTATATATATATATATATATATATATATATATATATATATATATATATATATATATATATATATATATACTGCTTCTCTCCGTATTTAATCGCTGGAGTGTCCTCTTCAGGGGCATGGTGGCTAAAATCAGGTGTTGCACAGAACCTGGTTCAGAGACTGGATTTTGTCTAGCCTCTACCCACTGACCTGTCAGACATGATTGCATGTTTGGCTTAAGAAAGCCATCTGGCATAGCTGTTTAGGTCATGGTGGCACGCAAGCCATCAAGATGCAGCCTCGTTGTGATAGCTCGACCTATTGAGTCGGTTCTTATATGGTTCCTTACTCCTAGTCTCTGGATCTGATTGCCGGTTTACATGATAGCGCAGTTGACCTTTAGAGCTAATGGATATGCCCGCTTCACCGTACTCATGTACTGGCACAACAAGAAAAAAGAATAAGATCTCAACGGGTGAAGGTGAAGTCGTATACTACTCCAATTGCTACTATTCGAGCATAACTGATGGCTTCGTGACAACGGACCGAACAGGGGTTGAAGAGACTAATTCGTCATTCTCTGATAATTCATCGTCAGCCAGAGGACGAATTCATAGACAATCAAGCTAGGTTTTGGCTGAGCAATCGAACGTCCTATTCGAAGAATCCATTGGTTTTAAGATGCATCACCCGGCATCTAGAGGTGTATGGTGTTCAGATTTGTATGATACAAGAGCATAGCCAAGAACGTATTCTAGTATAAATGTGTATAGTAGTTATTGAGTCATTATGTTCAGAACGATTAACCGTGCTATCTATGAACTGGTAGACAGGGTGATTTGATTAGTGTGGAATGTCTTGAATATCGTAATGAAACACGACTGCATTCCTTAGGATCAATTACGAGCGCTGCATGGTGGAGGAACAATGTGTAAAAGCAATAAAAGACGTACATGGATCGTTGACTTTACAACAGATTTTTTCATTATTAATAATACCTTTAGCAATATTATCAGTAGTGGGGTGAAATGAGCCGAATTCCACAGACGACTGTCCTGTTCATACACGGTGGAAAGCTTGCCCATCCGCCAAGGGTCCGTACCACGTCATATTTGGAGCAACGGCTCTCATCCGATCACCGACTTTAAACGTCAGGTTCGATTAGTATTTACATGCGTGATCGCTCTGGAATATACTGGTGAAGCTTTTCTTTTTTTCAGTGGTAGGTAGATCCGATATTTTCCGGCTCGCTAACACGTCTTAAAACTCACAACTTATGTAGTTCACCTAAGGTACCGGATAACGATTTCAGGAATTCCTCGAAACTGACGGGGCTGGGCATTCATGTGAATACAGAATATAAAAGAACGAGTGCCTCTGAAGTCAGCACAAAGAACGTGCTGCGTAACCGTCCACAAATGATTAAAAAAATCGACTTGAAAAACAACGAAGATAGGATTGTCAACAGATCTAGACAGGTGAAAATGTGCTTTAGACCCTCAAAGCGGGAAAACACAGGAGGCTTGTTTTACAGTTCATTCCACTGTACCTTGGTCTTACTTATCCATTGTACCCCGTGTATACCACTAAATCGCAAGCCCAACACGTGTGGGATGGCAAATTCCTACAGTAAAGTTCTCATATCTCTTTTTCACGTCATGCACTGGTCATCCTTACCCAGTCTTGATATTCTACCAAAAAGACACATGAAGATAGGTACACTTTGGCAAGATCAAGTGCTTGCCCCACAGGCCTACTTAGGACGTCCAAGAGACAGCCTAGAACACCACTGCAGTTGCAAGGACGTCGATACACAAACAGTCATCGTGGAGACAACCGTAAAGAATCGTTCGTCAACTATGACGGTCTATGACGGATACGCACATATAACGTGGATGTTGGGAGGGGGAATCATGCATGCTTCCTACATTAGAAGAAATATCACATTCAAACATCAACCGTCAGCTGGGATGTAACTGCCTAGGTGAAAAAATCAGTCTACTTGAAGTTTAGGGTCGTGCCAACCCAGCCCTTCGTCGGTACTTTGAATGTCGGAGGAGAAGATGACACCCCAAATTGCCAGCAGCTGGTTCTTTACGAAAACCAGGTCGCCTCTGTTAGAATTCACAACGCCCAGCATTCAACTGCTTTACAACCCCTCGCATCAATCGCGTAGACCACGTTTGACCTGCGCCAAAGTCTTACGTAGATCAACTATAAAACACCACTGGTATAGCACCCCGTAACGTCGCAAAGCTGCTATTCTCACTTCCAGTGTATCTGGATCATATCCGTCTACATATAATCACATTCAAGTGGATTCATCCATTGGAATCAGTTTGGTATATGGGATGATTAGTGGTTTAAGACACTGGAATCTTGAGGAAAGCACAACCGCAGGATAAAATGTGAATTGTTCGGGTAAACAGTCGAGTATTGTAAGACACGGTATTGGCTTTACTCCTAATTCCCACGGACGTATCCTGCCCAGATTTAAGAACTATACATCATTCATAAATGAAAAACTAGGTGACTGCAACAAAAGCAGGTACATACTTTTCATCAAATTTTGGCTCCAATTGTGGAATTAGACCCATCGTTTTCAACACTCTCGGTTCCTCAGATTGTTCCGTGCTGAGTACTGTCAGGCGAATGTTCGCGGTCAAGAACTGAGGCGTGGGGCAGCATGCGACAGCCTTTATTGCATCCAGTAGAGTTTCCATCCGTTGACTAAGCTCGGCCGGCAGAACGCAACGATCCACTGCGGTCAAAGCGCAGCGAATCGGTGCAAACAGTTGGGCACACACTGTGGATGGTAACAGTTTAGAGTACAACGTATGTGTCCGGGTGCACAAATTAATTAAACAACTGAGGCAGGATAACCGAATAAGGGGCAATTCTTCACGGGGCAATTTCACCGATGGGTCCGTTAGTCGAATGTCGAGTTGTTCGTATGCAGACCTGAACAAGTGATCAGAAAAAGTGGGATGAATAAGGAGACAGAGTCGTTCAAGCTGCGACTAAATTCACTAGGTTGTTGAATACGCATTCGCAAAAGCTATTCATATTTATGAGTCTCTATATGAAAATAAACGGAAAATAGGGGAGTACATGAAAATGCTGATCCCGTGCCAAATATTCCGACCAACTGTAGCTGGAGTGGATGGATCCAACGGTGATGACCAGTTTCAAAGCACTATTTACCCCCTGATAATCCGTGGCTTTCCAATACCTACCACCAATTTATCGTTGGGAAAAAGAACTTTTGTTAAAAATGTTTATTATTCTATACCGAAGCCAAACCCGATTTGGTGTCTATCAAAAACGGTGCGTCATACAGTTCAGTTCAATTCAGACAATCGTTACCGATGCAATTGATGCAATGTTATCTCCTAGCGACAACCTCGATCGAAAATAACGAGGAAGAACAGGAATATGAAGAAGTGATGGGAGAACTACAACTATCGTTATCAAGTCGCTTAAGAAACTTTGTGGATACAAGAGCACCACTGATCACGGCACAGCCATATTCACCAACGTATTTAACCATAGGGTGGGAGGGTCTCTTGGACCCTACTCCAGAAGTCTAACAAGCCCTACATGACCAATTCCATTAGTTAGGCTTTCCACACATTACTTCTGTATCATGGACTGGCCACCCTTACTCATCTTCCAACCGTTACCCGCCTTAGCAAGCATAACGCGCCGAGGAATCCTGTCAGGAAACGTGCGCAGCACATGTCTCAACCATTTTACCTAGCAAGTTTAAGTGCTTCATCTAATGATTTGGTTCGTGGACCTAAGACTCTCCGCCGAACCTCGGCATTGCTTATGCGGTGTTCCCACCAGATTCCAGCAATGCTACGAAGACACCGGTGTTCAGATACCAACACCCTTCGTATGTCCTCCACCCGCGGTGGCCATTAGCTCCGAACTATACAGGAGTATTGACCTGACTGCTGTAGCGTACACTCGACCCTCGACAGATAAACGGATACCATGTTGACGCAACAGATGATTTAGATTGTCAAATGCTCATGGTCATTTTTCAGGCTCCGAGTCTTTTGGCATTTAAGGCATCCATGTGCACCACCACATCTGAAATCCGGAGGAATCGATCTGCGCACAACTAACAGCGCAACTGAGGATGCAGATATCATCGTTTCTGTGTGTCCGGTTGGTTGACCTTGGGCTTTATCAGCAGCCTTTAGTAGGGCCTGACTGATCTCTGTCCATCGCTCTCCTGTATCCTGGGCCTTCAACTGCATCGCTAACCTGCTGGATAGTTCTCCTTGGAAAGTTGACCGATGGTTATCGTCCAGTTGTAGCTGCAGGGGACGGTCGGCTTTGGTGTTATTTCGGCCACCGACGGAACGTAGGCTGAAATGCTCACGGAGACGAGCGTGATCAGTGTCTACAGACATGGACCAAAGTGATTGATAATCTTGAACTGAGCCACGTCAGCGATAACCGATAGCAGTGTGGTCGATCTGAGTCCAACGCTGGGAAGGTGCAGGAGGACGCCAGGTTAATCGGTGCAGCCTTTTGCGCGAGAACTTTGTACTCGCTAGAAATAGCCTGTGGTCGGAACATAGTTAAATGAGTCGGTCGCCGTTATCGATTTGATCAGCTTGAACGAGAAATGAGCTTCCTACGTTCCTCTGCTTCTTGTCTAGGCTTCCAAATTGAGCATTGAAATCATCAGCAACAACCATGATGTCCGTAGAGTGCACGTTGTGGAGCAGTTGAGATAAATCACGGTAGAATTCGTCTTCAGTCTCAGGAGAGCTACAGTCAGTTGGGGCACACAGGAAAACAAAAAACAGGCATCGTCGCTTCGGCCTAGTACTGTTGATATGCACAGAACCGTCAAACCGAACCGCACACAGACGACTGCTGACTGGGATCCAGTCGAGCAGTGCACGTTCAGCTTTCATGCTCAGAGCGATGTCAACGCCACCCTGACCACGAGCATTAGACACCGGATCATCCGACACGCGAAGAATGGAACGAGAGGCGGAGTTTGTATCTGGAGAGCGAGGTGTTTTCACTGAAGCTGGTTCCTGTAAGCTTGTTTTGGAGACACAACACACATCTTTAGTGGTTTCAAGAGTTCTAACTGGATCGACCTGTTGCGTCGTTCGGCAAACTGTGCGGAAGTTGAAGGCAGCTAAGTGAAGAGAATGCATGTCTGAGAATCAATTCCCTTTTTAATCTGTCTCTAGGTTATTATTCTTAAGGAGAGTCACAAGTTCTCGGTCATGACTTAACGTGGCTTCTCGTATGGACTTGGATTTGCGATGAGGAGGATAAACAGCAGAGAGGTAGGCAATGCTTCCGGAGGGAGAGCTGGAGACTTCGAGGCACATCATGCTTCGCGGCTGACGACACCGAAAAAGCGGTTTTCTTTGAGAACCTTAACCGGAGCTTCGGACCTAAAAGTCTGACCCACAACGCAGTGGGCAGCACGGGAACGTAACCGAAGCACTCGTGAAGAAAATTATTCTGGTCCGTCATGTGAGACCTTATTATTGATTCTATTTGGACTTGTCTTTGCTGGTGCTTTGTTTTCTATCCGCTTTTCGGATTCACTCCCAAGCCCCATGCACCCAGTGGAGCAAGTGAAAAGTGAACGGGGCAGCATCTTTGGGCTGGGACCTGCCCAGTTTAGGCGAACAATGACTGTTCAGTGAATTGCGATGACTTCCCTCACCATCAAGAGAAAGCCCAGGCACTCTACTATAACGTCCAACTGGTGGAGGTCTTTTGACCATTTATTCGCTGGAGTGTCCTCTCCAGGGACGTACTGGGTAGAACCAGGTGTTGTCCACCAACTGGTTAGGAAAATGGACTTCCTCTGGCGTCCGCGCCATGCGAAATGCGAATTTTTGATGTTCGGTAACACAGCGTTATCGAAAATAATGGTAGTCAGTCGACGTTTCGGTTATCACAGATAGCCCTTCTGAAGAATGGATTACAACCGGACCGTAATACATTCCATACGAAGCATTTGAGGTCATGTACTCTAGCAACAAGCGACGATTGCTCGGTTACGCAGAAGCCCTGGCCGTTCGCAATCTAAAACCGACTCATGTAAGCAGCGCGAATGGTCCATCTCCTTAGCTCTACCTTGGTAGCAAACACTCGTTATTTGTTCGAAATTTTGTTTCTTAATGTTCGGTTTCCTCGACTATATATTAAATTGCCGTGACTGCAGTATGTACTTTGTGAAGATGCGATGCACTGTGCAAACCAATATTTGGCTTCTTTGTTTATATATATATATATATATATATATATATATATATATATATATATATATATATATATATATATATATATATATATATATATATATATATCTTCTGATAAAAAACTCCCATTTCTATCGAGAAAAAAGCTGACTGGTCACGCTGCAAAGGTGGACAGTGAATGCTCAGTCTCATCGAGCTCTGGGCTGTCACCCAGACCCCCCGATTCTGTTCAACACCAAAGTATTTTTCACCACGTGAACTGCGCACACTTATACTGGAAGGGAGAAAATTTGCGAGCAAAATAGTTCACTGCAGTATCAGATAAAAATATGAATGTGAAGTCTGGAGTGGAGAATCATATAAGACCTAAAAAGGTCGGGCGTGGTGCCGATCTGAGCGACATGGGAGAGCCATCCTATTCCAAAGTGGGTGGGGGCTAACATTTTGACGTCAGACTAATTATTTTGCGACTTATACCAGCCGATCACTAACATCAGCTAGGCCTCAATGAAAATGGATATCATGAAAAAAGAAGAGAAATGAAGCAAGATCACGATATAAGCCAAAGAACACCAGTACGAGACATTAGGCGATCGGCCTAATCCGACTGGATCTAGGCTCATGCGATATGTACCTCGATACATGTGATCACAATCTCATAGATAAAATACGGAAAGGTCCGCCAAGAAAACGATTTCGAACATTTGTGGACAGACTACGTTGACTACGTGGAACAAATGTAGTAGCTGAAATAGACGGAAGGAGTGAGGAATTCTTTCCGAGCATTCATCATTAAGCTTGTACAATCTGATCGAAAAATTCGGGATCATCTCAGTTCGGTCGAAATCCTCACATACGGTCGGATTCCAGTTTGCAAAACTGACACCATTCACAGAAGCCAAAACACAGCAGACACTACCGTATAGCAAGAGAGAGCAGTATCACTAGCATAAACTGGAATTCAAACGAATGTCAGGTTTTCCACCGGATTGAGGTGATTCCAACTTTTTGGACAAACTCTACAGTAATATGTAAGATACGAATCACAATTTTAGGATCAAAATAAAAAAGTTCAGAAAAACATCACGATGCACTTAAAACGAATCAATTGGATCAAAAAAGTATTTGTATCTGCCTGATTACGTCACACTTTTAGGTCAAGGCAGCTGTGGAAAAGAAACAATCGTTTTCGTTTGCACAATTCCGGATGACGAATTGTGACTGCTATCGCCTCAGCCACAAACAACATGACGTTCCTGATCGAGTTAAATCGGTTAACCGGAGTTTTGTAGATGACATTAAATGAACTTTTAACGTCGACCAAATGCCTTGAATTTTCCACTACTGAGATTCTTATGACCTCTGTTACCCACACTGGGTGAGGTTCCTGGGTCTTCTTGATCAACCCCCTACTGGTACACCCAATACAACCGGCTCCACATGAACAGTTGAATCGATAAACACGTCGCTGTGATGCACACTGGTAGTCGATATTTGAGCCTTTGAACGATGACCAGACTGATTCAGCAGAGCAGTTCCAGCTTAGCTGCACTGAATGTTTTATGGATCACGTTTGTGAGTCGCTTTGAAAAGATTACACTTATACTGTCGTTTACCAAGGGGAGTAATTAATACTTCCAGAACTTTTCATATGTAATGAACGTTTTTATACCGGCTACTAAGAATTCGTTAGTAGTTACAATCTGTATGTGAACATCCCCAAATCAACCGCTCGTGCTGTTCGGTACAGTGTTGGTCAGTTCACTTGACTCGGTAACGCTTCGTGATTGATCATTAATCACAGCCGGTTGTTAGTGTGCAACTTCGGCTTTATTTATCTTCTCTTCATTTGGCCGTAAGTTTTTATGTGGTTTTGTACCGTTTTCTCCTTTCTGACACTGATCAGCGTTTGTTTAAATGAGCAAATAACGCTGCCGTTCGGTTTAGCAGTGAATCTGAATATCCATTGATGTATTTCGCTCGGTTGAAAAATCTGGCTGTATGTTTTCGACATTTGCTGACCGTTAACGTTGTGCTGGTTATAGAAACGTGTTTCAGAATACTACGTCTATTGATCAAAGTATTTCGAGTTGTTTTCGAGACGCGAAGTAAGCCAGACCAAGAAATAACCTGGAAAGGCTGAAAAGCAGCTAGGTCGCACGAATTCAACTGGAATCTAAGCGAAAAAGCAAATGCTGACGGTCGAAAGGATGTCACTCACGGTTAGCCAAGATCTCAAGGGAATGCTGAGTAATTCAAACAAGCCCCTGTCTGCTCTTGATCCCGAACATTTCAAGATTCAGTCAGAAGAGATCATGGATCTCCTGCAAAGAATTCAAAAAATGTCTGCGGACTTTGAAGTACACGTTAGATACGAGGAATGAAGCTCAAGAGGATGAACACGCAAATGCCACAAAATCCGACGGCAAACCGATAGGTGATGACTCCGCAATGACCGAACGATCAGGGCAGCTGTCTACCTTGGTATCTGGAGTCAGGACCCCAGCAGTTTTTGGATTTAATATGCTATCGTTTGCATCAAATAAGGCCCCGGGTTGTCAGAACTTTATGCAACAGCTTATATCTCGTTCGATTAATTTACCAAAACGAGATATAATTTATTTCGATGGAAATCCAAGATGATATTGGCTATTCATAAGAAGTTTTGATAGCGCCACTGGAAGACAGGACATGGATGATGAATGTCGTCCATCATAGCTAATTCACTATTATAAGGGCTAGACTAAAGAAACTACAGAGCTGTTCTACCCTGGACCAAAGTGAAGGTTACTAGGAGGTCTCATAAATTCTCCGTAGGCGGTTTCATCAAGCCCATGTGATAGCCACGGCACTTCCAGCAGTCTCTTGGACGGACCACGAACCCAACGGTGCTGATGAAATTCGCTGGGGAAATGAGAAATTGCCAAAATACCTTGAGTCAATCAAATTGTGTTGCCGACCTAAATTCCTCTAGAACACTATAGGAAATAGTACGTAGACTGCCTCAAGTATTCCAGTTTAAGTGGTATGAGGTTGTCTTATTTAATTTACGCCCAAGCCGAGAACCAACTTCATATCTAACAGAATTCGTGGATAAGAGGGCAGACGTACAAATGGCTCATCAGTCGTATTTTGCCAACTGGTCAAATCCACAAGCGTGGTTCTCAACTGACCGAAGCGCACCGGACAAGGCGTCGTCGTATCACATACAAACAGCACCAACGCCGTCCGCTGCGCCAGTGATGTTACAAAGGTGCTGTTGGATCTGGGAAGGTTGGTTCTCGGATATGTAGATATAATGTAATGACTACACTTCGGAGTCACCGGACTCTTCTCCATACAGGAAACGTAAATCACAATGAAATGCGGTTTGGAAGAAATCGAAAAATACTGAATTGATCAAACTGTTAAAATTCGTGGACCCCGGTGGAATTCGAATCCACCACGCATGGTCGCCATCTACGCTTTCGAACTATACGTGCTCAATCAGCGCATTCACAAGGTTACGCCAAGGGCTTCAAACTTTACGTACGTGGATTATCTTGTTTGCACACCTAGATTACTGGCAGAGAAGACGCAGTACTTCGGCGTGGGTGGCGTCAATGCGTAGGTTCAAATCCTGCCAGGGGACAACAGGTTTTACCATTTGGATCGATTCAAGAAATGGTAATTCTAACCTTGCGGCAAACCATACAAACAATAGTTATACTCGAACAAAGTCCAGCAATGGAAATGCATTCAGTCGATGCCCAAAATACTATGAACTTACGCATCCAATTGAGATCCGCTTTGTGGCGGAGCCAATGTACTTGACCGCGTCAGTCCCACGATCGATGTGAGAGCTTGAACAAGTTCGGGGCAATAAGCACCTGATCCGGACGTTTGTGAATTAAGAACCGTATGACTGTATTGTTCTTTAAGAAAGTGTTTCTCACAGTAATCCAAAACAACTTGCGCCAACCACAAAAGATGAATTACTTGCTTCAGCCGTTGCGGTCGAAGAGACGCAAGAATATCTGTCAGAAAGATCAATACAGCATTACGATGCTCCGGTATCTGAAGAAGTATTCGCAACAGATGACCCTGTCCAGAAGCAAAACCATACCAGACATAATTCAACCAGTTATTCTCGGAGGAAATTGTAACTATCACGGTCAAAAAAATGGAACAACCCCACGTTAAGGCAAGCTTGGTCTGATGTAAAAATGGAATCGGCGGTGCGAACAAAATAACCACGATGAAAACAAACAAAAAAGTTTACAAAAAGACAGTCGTATTACTGACTGTCAAAAATACACAGATGCAGAAACAAATTACGTCTTTGGACAAGATCGTACAGCTTTCCTAATTCTAGCTTCGATAATATTTTGCACGGCGTTTTATATCAATCAAGAATATGCCAAACCACAGGACGGGTTGGACCACGTGGGGATACTTGTGAGTCATAGAACCACATACACACACACACACACACACACACACGAGGTTAGAGAGAGATTCCTCGAGTAATAGGCGGATGATAATCGATACATAACATACCCAAAACAGGTCTCGAATCAGATTTGCACAATGGACCACAGCATAAATGAATTACTTGCTTCGAAGTACAATTCAACGAATTAGCTACTAGTCTTACTGAAACGAAGCGTGTTGTCTGTCGAGGAACAGTTCGAATCAAGAGATTCCACTAACCCACAACGATATAGCGCAAATAAAAGCGCATTACTACGAGGACCGGTTGTGCAATCTGGAAGAAATGGCAGTCTTGGGCCAACGACTTTGAGCGACGAATCATGCAGGTCGGACAGATAGTAATCCACTACCGCCCGACTCGTTAGCACGCCAGACCTATTAAGTCTTTCGTAGCGACCTGGCTGTGGGCAGTTATACTAGACCTTAAGATACACTTACTGAGCTTTGGGCTCACGGAGTTTCTGTTTTGTTTTGAAGATTGAACACATGTAACCCCTTAGTAGAAGATCACCAGTCCTTACATGTTATATCCCATATTCTCTTATCTAAATCTGAGCATCATGGTTGCATTGTGTTGAGGATTTTAGTCAAATTCAACCCAAAAATGAGGAGAAACAATAACTATCACTTCGAAATGGGCGTAAAAAAGTGCAGAGAGGAAAATATTGCATAGCTACCGAGGTTCACGTGAATTTCCTGTGACTTTCACCTTGCCAACCAGAATACGTACTAAATAAGACAATATAGAGTTGCGATCGATATGTATACGAGGCGATAGGTCTTAATTTAGAAAGCGTAGAGGGATGCGAACGGCTTGCAGATGTCACTGTACAGGGAGCGAGTGTAGTCGGCAAGAATATTCATGGCGAATTTTTCACAGGCTATGGTGTGCATATCACATACACTGGAGATAAGAAAGGGTATGGGAATCAAAGGAACACGATTGATGATGACCAAGCCGTCGTGCGGTGTGAGTAATTTTCCTAAGCAGACCGAGAAAGATTACAGGAGAGCAGTGAAGATTGGGAGAATACACTCATGGGAAGAGAAATAATTACATTTTGTCTGATAGTTCGAATGAAAGTTCCCTTCGGGTAGCAAATTCTAGATAACGTGTAGTCATAATGAGAATAATTTCAAAATGACAGTGACCAAGTTCACAACCAACTGCAGCGCAGCTAATCACAGGGGCGCGGCAGCAATTGGTTTAAGGTTATCCTAATTAGTGTCACGGGTAGTCTATGGATTGAAGCCCTTCCACTGCACTCATGTGCAAGCATGCAAACAACAAAGGTCAGATAAGGCGGATAGCCGGAAGGCAATAAAGCTGGCTGTACCAAAAACTGAAGCTGTTTGCTGCTATTGGTCTACCGTGGCTATCTTTCGCACGATGTAGACGTCGGGTAAGACTTCGGACGATAAAACTTCTCCGCGTTACCGAATGACCCAAAAATCGGCGGATACATACCACGAGCAATTTCAGTATGCAGATAGACAGGATACCATGTTTGAGTCCCGGAGGGCTCGGTGGATGTGTACTACTAATGATTCCTAACGAAGATGGAACAATTGCACAGCACTTCATTGGTTTTCAGTGGCGAGTTCAGGCTTGATAGTGCATGATGAACCACACTGTGTAAAATTTAATCTACTATTTATATTCATATCTATATCACTGTGGCGTATGAAAAAAGTGTTACATCATGCCGAATCGAGGAGCCGAACCAGTGAATAGAAACGAGCATAAACCGGTCAAAATTGGCCCTAAGTACATTACACTTAACATCGATAGACTGTCATTGACCACAGAACATTGTTACTACAAGTGACCGTTTCAAACCATTTCTGAGGTCAATAAGGTGGCTTTTCGAGACTTAAATCTATTGACAATTGTTGAAATTGAAACTAATTTCTGAGTGACATTGGCCGAATACTTTTTCTACTGAGTAATAATATATTTTTTGAACGCTGATCAATTTAAGTATTATCCTGGTGTTAATTCTCTGGTAGGCGTGACATTTCCGAGATACTGAAAACGCAAAGTTAGGACGTGTTGGGCTATGCGACTGAAGTGGAATGACCACAATCACAATGCACAGACCTATATTTCGACTTTGAAAGAAAACCCCATCACCGGTGCACCGAAAACCCCATTTTCCCGAACAACGGCGATTAGCCCGTGTGGATCGCCTGCTTGTTTTGTACACCACTAGAGGAAAGCATCCACTTGGACTAAAAATCTTGTCATGACAAAACGGTCATCGTGGCCAGCCACAAACATGGAGACCCCGGGTTCAGATTTTACCACGGCAGCTGCTGATTACTTCCTCATTTGGCAGGTTCTAGTTGACCGTGACCACTTCCCAGATATTTTTTACCATTTGAGTATAATAAACGCAAAACAGAATCAAAACATAATTCGTGCAATATTCCCTTGATTGACTTTTTTTAGAAAACGGTATGTGGGTAACACAGATCTGTGTTTTCGGCACTTCACATCAGGCCAATACAGTACACGCAAGGCTTGTGTAATTGTCAAAGTTAGTAAAAAGATCAAAGATTTTACAAAAACAGTTTGCCGAGGTACTGCTATTTCTCTGGTCAAACGTCAGTAAGATAATCAGACAGACACACGGACTCGACCAAACCAGTGGCAGAGTTGTTCACACGGATCCGCTATCGACAGTCTGACACTTGTTACTGCGAATTTCTGTGAACACTACGGTCCACTTGCTAACTTCATTAATTCGGCAGAACCGGTACGTGCACTTGATGTGAAGTACTGAAAAGACAGATACGTGCTTGCCATATCCCGCTTTTAAAAAAATAAAACATCGTTATCATAAACTTACTCTTGGCAATGAAACTCAAATAAATGGAACCAAAAAACGGTTAGGGGGAGGTCAATCAGTTTAACATTCTGGCGAGGAGTGATGCAGGAGATAATGGATGAGCATCAACTAATTCAGTCAAGAAATGGAAGAAAAAATACCACAATCAGATCTAGTGTACCGTTATATGGCAAGACTTAACATACCACATTCTTACGCCTGTCCGCAGGTTCTCCGGTCGGTTCCACGTCGATCGACTTTTCAAGTGGCCTATTGAGTACAAAGTATAAAAGTTATTTATTGGACATTGATCGAGGAACGAGTAGTTATAAAATGGTAACCGAGTTTGGTCATCATATAGTGTGCTCGAATAGTTCTGCGTCTGTGGACACTATCGAAAGTACTATATAACCTCTATGATTGTCTCTATGATCAATTCAGTAACTTTACAAATAAATTAACTGCATCGAAGGTAGTCAGGGGTTGCCATTGACAGTAGCACCGACATAGTCAAAATGATTTCTAGATCCAAGTAAGTTTCCGTCACTCAGGCTGAAAACTACAATAAGTTAGTCTCTTTAAGCGAATAGATAGATTTACTGCTCTGAAAATTCAATAAAGCAACAATTGATGACGAACCATTGGCCACTGGTACAAACCACTTCTGATGTTGAAGAAAAACGAAGTAGAATAATCGCACGGACAAAAGCAGACTTTAATCCATAAGGGACAAAAAGAATGACTGGACTCCAGAATAGAACCCCTGCGGGAATTTTGATCCAACAGCCGAATCAATAGATCTTATCTTACAAGCCAAGAATAACTTCGACCTGCCCTGAATTTTTACCCCAGTCTAACATTTTAAATCGTTCAATCCAAGCCCTGCATTTAGTACAAATTCTTGCAAAGATACCAGTTTTAGTAGCTCAGTTAATGCCAGGCTGGAAGAACCGACGCGACGGTCGTGCCATGTCTTGGCGTAGGGGTATGAAGAAGCCAACATCAGTAGTGGCTTCGGCTGATGCTTCCCGCTTTCCTAGTTGGGGTCCAAGAAATGAGGCCCGATGTTGAGTGGCATGGCTCGTAATACAAGTCCGTGTTGCCTGTTGAACTCTCGTGTACCATATATACAAAAATATCACCTAGAGAAACAAAACTAAAAAACAAAAACACATCAAAAGCGTACGGAGAAAAAGCAAAAAAAATCACATCTTTTCACTACTTACTTCATATACTTTGTCGTACTTCCTTGCCCTCATTTTTGTATTTGTTGAGTTGCCACAATGCTTGGTTTAGAGCCAGTGTAAAATATGAAATATATATTCTTACTTAAGTATGCCGTATTAAAGCAATTTCTTCAGGTTGGAAGTGAAGGATATAGTTTTGACTCACAGTAAGCCAGACTAAATCGTTTCACTTACACGAGGAAGATCGCAAAAAGTGAAAAAAGCAAAAAAAATTACAGCATATGTTATCTTTTTGCTACCTGATTCTTATATTCCGTTGTACTCCCCCCACTTTTTGATATATATATATATATATATATATATATATATATATATATATGTATATTCAAAATTAGAAACAAAAGCTCTTCTATTTTATTCTCGATTTCCATTTTCACACATCAGTCTACCTAACTGGTTCAACTCTGACTTCACCGCTTTTATTTTTCTGCTGATGCAGTGATGCGGGTGAACTTAAAGATTTACAACGTTGACTTCGGTAACCTGCACTATTGATAGTTTTACGAAGTCACGAAGAAACCAGGAACACCACCGCAGTAGGCTGATAGGAGACCAGTAAAACAAAACTGACCTCTCACTCAGCATGGACTGTAGGCGCAACAGCTTCTTCTCTTCTAGATCTGGTGTATTGACAACAGTGCCAACAGGAGCCACGCGTTTATCCGAACTCATTGTTTCAAGCAGCTGTTGGAAATTCGTCTGATTCTTTACCACTTGTTCTGATGTCGATTTCTACAAGAATGAATGATGAAGGTAACAGTGATGCAGACGAGAACCTTAGACTTGATTGAAATACCCGAGAGTAAAAACCGGATCTTCTGTGACCAATCGCTATCCACTGTTTTCAAACGATCTCGCTGCTCCTCGTTTTCTTCAACTCGTTTTAACTTCTCCAGTTTGGATTGGGCAATTTTTTCGGTTAAAGTATCTCGGAAATCCCGAGAAGACGAACCCTTGGAAAAGAATTCCTGGGTCACATGTGCTGCAGCAGTTATTAGTGGAAAAATGAGAAACACTCACCATGAATCCCCACATCTGACAATTCGTCCATTCGAAGACTCTTCCGCTTCGTATCAGATTGATCGCCAAAGGCTGCCCTGACCATCGGGTCTTCCTCATCCTTTTCGAACTGCAACTCATCTAGGTGTCGCTGTCGTGGTCGCGTACGATGTACACACGGTAAAATATTTCACTTACCAATCGCTCAACAATGTGTCGTTGTAGATGTTTTTCTTGTTCAGATTTTGTTTTGTCTCTGACACCAAAACGTGAATCTTTAATTCCACCGACTTTGCCCAAACGTTTTAGTTGAGTTTTCATGAGCTTTTCACGAGATTTTTCGTCACCTTTCACAACCTGGACATTTGACTTTTTTGTCATGTCTTTCTACAAGCAACAAGTCAAAAGAGATGAAAAGTATAGTTCCCGGTCAGATAAGCAGTTTCAAAGAAAGGAATGTCAAATGCAACTCAAAAGTTGCAACAACGAGGAGTTGAGCAATTTCCAACCCCCAGTTGCCATTTAATGAGTTAAATTAAGGATACGACGTACGATATATATATATATATATATATATATATATATATATATATATATCGTTGCGCCACCCCCCTCCCGTCCAAGCTGATCCGAATCACCAAGTTTAGTTTGTTCAGATATCGTCCTCTATGACAGCCAGAAACGCCCGACAGCTTCGGATGACCTGCAGTTTGTGCGTGAAAGTTGAAATCCAAAGGACAGTCAGCCAAACAACGATTCATCAGTCCCACACACTACTCGGAATTAATTGCGTTATACATAATATATATATATATATATATATATATATATATATATATATATATATATATATATAGTGTGTGTGTGTGTGTGTGTGTGTGTGTGTGTGTGCGCCAATAACTCCTGTGAGAACACACATCGGCTTCATGATTGCTTCTGATGGCGGCTTTCCATGCGTTGCGGTCAGAGGCAAAACTGGTACACGCTAACATCCAGTTGTAATGCTACACACAAAGTTCGAAGACTGACTGATGGAAACCGGGTGAATTACGGAGTCTCACCTCCGCAGCCTTTGAGCAGCGGCTAAGGGTTTCTTCAGTAATCCACTCTTTTATGCCAGGATATCTTACCAAATTGCTTAATTTGCTTGTACGCAGCTAGCTCCCGCAAGAGGATGAGCCGGTTTCATAGATGTCCTGAATGGCACCTGCCCATGAGTGGTGTATATATGGGCTTCTGTGGTCTTTATTTGGAGTTTCGGTTTCAGGCGAAAAACCCGCCATGCTCTCTATCAATGCTGCGTCGCCTTTATCTGGCTATTCGCGCGCGACCTGTTCGACATGGGTGACCCTAATGAAGCGCTTTGTGCTCCAATCGGCATAGCCCACGAAGTTATCGTAGCAGGCAAACCCAATCACCACGGCAAGGTGGCAACATTGATCAGGACTCTACCTTCACTCTGATCGCAGCGCATCATTCATATCTGAAGAACTACGATCGTTCTCTATTGAGAAAGGGATTGTAACTGATAGAACTGCTCCCTACAATCCATAAGCAAATGGATGAGTTGAAGGAATAAACGGAAAAATCCGGGAAGCCACAACTCTTTCGTTAAAATCAAAGGATCTCGCTGTACCCCAGTGGCAGTTTGTGCTATTGGGAGCTCTCCATTCTATCCGGTCTTCGCTATGAACTGTAACTAACACTAAGCCCCATGAACGGCTTTTCTTATGACCGGAAGTCGACGTCGCGGAAAGCACTACCAACTTGGCTTATTACACCTGGACCCGTACTTTTGCGCCTCGTGAATCAAGTGGAACTGATCGACTGTAAATCCCAATATCCACATATTCGTTTCCAGGATGGAAAAGACGAAACTGTTTTATTGCACAATTTAGCACCTACTGGTCAACGTCGATCTGTGCCTCAAGAAAACACTTTATTTACACACACCTACGAACCAATTTACACTGAAGACATTGAGATTTATTCATCTACACAACCATATCAGGACGACTGACTCTGTTCATACTGAAAATACACACACCCCAGATCCAACAACTCTTAGTCAACAATAACAAAGAACATGCCCATACAACTTATACAATCGAGGAGCATAACTGTTTTCGAACTGTTACGGCTCACAATAAAAGAGCTGAGGAGAATGTTGTGTAATCATCCGATTAGTTTACCATCCTAATGCCTCTCTTTGTAATGCAAATTGCATACCTCAGTTTTTTTTTAAATAAAGCCCGATGCATCGATCTTAGATCCTTCTTAATCAGAACACTGCCATCAACGACAGCGATTCGACCAACGAGACTGAAATGGTGCGCAAGAGAACCGATCCGATGACTCCATGTACCTGGCTAAAACGGAGTTGAAATGTTCAGACAACCGGAAGATGGATATTGCTATAGTGCAAACTAGAAAACGGACTTGTTAAAACGTTGGACATTCTCTACCAATTTGAATTGTCTGACTCGTCAAATACAAGTATGCCTCATCCGTCTCGCCTTTTTCATTATATATATATATATATATATATATATATATATATATATATATATATATATAGCCGAGTAAGCAACGATGAGGTCAGAAAGCGAGTATTGGGTACTAATTCAGAGAACGTTCTGTCACAGCGTATCCAGCTTAGTAGACTTCGTTGGTTGGGACACGTGTTACGTATGGCAAGCACACGTCTACCGTACCATGTCCTATTCTCCGTTCCTCCTATGGAGTGGAAAAGACCACGTGGAGGTCAACAGGTGACGTGGCAGCGAGGAATGAGAAAATGTACAGCGAAATTAGGAAAAGTAGGTGCTTCACGTCTTCGTGGCTGGGGTCCAAAAGATCTCTCAACCAGTTGGCTGGAGACACTGAAGGATATGGCAGAAAACCGCGAACAGTGGCGATCGTGTTGTCACTTTCTATCGAATCAGAATGACTGATCGACGTGCGTTTGTACAGTTAGACTGTGTATTCCGTGTGTTGGCTGTTAGGGCGTTCTTTACTTTTCCCACCCATGTAGGTCCAGTCCCTGTCCATCTTGTATATTCATACTTTCTAACTCAACGTGCAACATGGTGAGAAAGGCAGTGGTCAGCGGGGCTTGCCCTACTGTTTAACGCTGTACGATGATGATGATGATGATGATGATGATGATGATGATATATATATATATATATATATATATATATATATATATATATATATATATATATAAAACCGAAGTCCAGTTCGGGATTATGGTGAGTTTTCACTCGACCTTGCTACAAAAAGTGGTGTAAGACAGGGTTACCTTCTCATTTTTCAAGCCCGTTATTAATGTGGTCATTGAGGCTGCCGTTTTATCACTTGAGGATAGTGGTATAGTACTTTTCCCAGGCGGAAATGTTTCAGACCTTGAATATGCAAACAACTTAGTTCTTCCAAATGAAGATCCGGGTGAGTTGCATTGTTTGAATCTGCTGAAAACACTGTATCGGCAATGCTGAGGTTAGGCAGTCTGTGAAAGACACACGAACCAAATCATTAGATGAAACACCAGAGGTCACCAGGCTAAGGTGGTTGGGATATATGTTGCGCATGTCCCCGAATAGGATTCCTCGGTCCACAATGTTCGCGGAAGGAAATACCGGTTGGAGGATGAGTAAGGGTGGCAATTTCATGATATGGAATGAAGATATGAAAAGTTTAGCGAGCGAACTTGGCTATGTGGAACGCGTTAGGCTTCCTGGATGAAGTTCGAAAGATCCCCCATTCATTGGTTCAATCTCAAAATAGTTCAGTTTGAAACAGAGACCCTGAGACCTTCTGGGCACCGTTTTTGAATACCGAGAATGCAGTGAATTATATTCATTTATTTTGCATTTCCATAGAAAACACTACTTTATCTCGCCTTAAGACGTTAGTTAACTTTCCAGTTTCCGTTTAAGAGAACATGATGGGCAAACATCCTCAAAACTTCTGGAAAGGAACATGTACTTTCCGGTGCCAAATGTCCTCATGAACTGTGGTTTTTAAGAAGAAGTAAAAGTAAGCTTCGTGTTTAAGACCACCGTTATAATGTGGTAGGGTATGTATACTACTCACTGAATGCATAACTAGCCAATTTCTCGAGAAACAATTATGGGGCGACAACGAACGCGAGTACGTCACACCAGCAAAACGGATTAAGATGAAGTAAGGCGTGCTAACCACCGAAATGCATCCTCCGACTGATTGGAGACTGCCTTCAAGTGGAATGGACAGCTAAGAGGCAAAGAAGAGGGGTTGTATTATTGACTGATTTTGTGACTGAGACTAACATACACAGAAGATAGCGGGCAGCAATATTGGTGGATGTTTTGGATTCGCCGATTCGTTGCCGTTGATCCACTACAAGTGTACCTGTCGAGCGTCCCGATTGGATGAATACTGGTGAGGGGACTCGGACAAGGAGGCCTACTGCTATTCCTGAGGAACGTGGCGATCCCGAACCGGAGCAACCCAATATATGAAGGACCTGTGTAACTTATTTCCATCGCGCTCATTCTTGTTCAATATGTTGAACAAGAGAGGAACGTGTATACACATTCCTCTCTTGTATTCCGTGTTCTCCGTTTTTGACTGAGCGTGGTGCGCAGGAAGATGACTGACGAGTCGCGTATGTGTCTGTTTCCAGCTAACCAGTTTGTTACAGATTTGGCACGTCGGGACCGAATTTTGGAGACGCGAGTCCGTCCAAACCGTTGCCTACGTTGCCAGGTTCGTTCGCACCAGAAGCGATTGAGCAGGAGTTAATGCCCAGCAGACGCCGGGAGCCCCCTTACCCGGTACCGGACGAGCTGTCTCTGGGAGATGATGTTAGCGTCTGGGAGACGCAAACGAAGCGATACATTCAGCGTTTTCCCGCCGACGAGCGGGTAGACCTGGTACTAACGCTACTATCGAAGAAGTTTTTCGGCAAACTCGTTGACCATGGCGTCCCAGAGGACGTGAACTCCTTGTTTGTCTTGCTGTGACGAATCGCTGACAGTCCGGTGGCTGAGGTCGACCGCCAGAATGAATTCTATGTGCGGGCACAGACGGAAGGAGAGGGATTAGTGGAATACCTATCCACACTGCGTCGTCTAGCCCGGCTGGGATTCCCGAAGGAGTCAAGGGAGGACAAAGAAAGTCGGATTCTAAGTCGGTTTTTGGCTGGGGTACGAGACCCTCCGGCTACAACTCCCGAAGGATCTGGCTGCCTTATAATCCGCTAGCATCACGCTGGACCAGACGGGTGGTGGAATGAATACGACGAGCCCGAAAATTTTCGCGGTTTCAGCAAAGACAGAAAGACTGCCGGCAGCTCGAGAAGTGAACATTTGCTATTACTGACGGAAACCTGGGCATATCGCCCGGTATTGTCGACGAGGGAATAACGGCGAACGTAGGTTATCCCTTCATGCAGGTAATGTCAATAGTTTTGAGTGTGATAAACATATCGGTGTCTTACCCATGAGTGAGATTATGATTGGCCGCCACCGAACTAGTGCTTTGATTGACTCCGGGTCTGTCTACAGCTTGATTAGTGAACAGTTTGCAAGTAAAGTACCGCGACGTCTGCTAGATGACTGCCCAGTGCTGCTTAAAAGTGAGACTGGCGCCCCGCTGGAGGTGGTAGAGAGTATAACAGCAGAGGTGCAACTAGGAGTCCATAACTACCTGCAAGGCTTTACTGTGGTTCGAAATTTGCCACTTCTTGCGATTTTGGGGTTTGATTTTTTGAGATTGACAGGATGCACACTCAATCTCAGAGATAACTGGCTTCAAACGGAGGGGAATGACATCCGTATAAAAACACAGAATGCATTTGTCACTTTCATGACTAATATAGAGGACGAGTTGGTATCTAAACAAAGAATCAGTCAGCTAGTACCTTCCAAGGTGGAAGGTCTAGAACCAACGGACCGGGCACAGTTGGAACAGTTGCTCCGCGAATATGAGCAAATATTTTCGTGGGATGGAGGACCGCTCGGTACAACGAATCTAGTGCAACACTCAATTGACACTGGTGATGCGCGACCGATAAGAAAGGCGCCGCGGCGCGTCCCTGTACGTTGCCAAAATTCATTGATGGAAGCAGTAGAAAAAATACAAAAGCAGGGGGTAATCAAGCCGTCAAATTCCCCATGGGCTTCACCGGTGGTGGTAGTTAAGAAAAAAAGATGGGTCAATGCGCGTCTGTGAGAATTATAGAGAGCTGAACAGCGTGACCCGAAAAGATTCATCCCCTTTACCTCGCATTGACGACACACTGGACGCTCTAGCTGGTTCCCAGTGGTTTTCTACGTTGGATTTGGCTTCAGGATGTTGGCAAGTTGAAATAAAACCGGAAGACAGAGGAAAGACTGCATTCGCCATCCCCAGTGGGTTACCTGAATTCGATGCTATGCCTTTCGGACTTACAAATACCCCAGCCATGTTTCAGCGCCTTATGCAGATTTTTCTCGCAGGCTTGCCTTCTAACACGTGCCTGTTTTACTTAGACGACATAACTGTTCCCGGAAAGTCTACTCAAGAGTATTTAAACAATTTGAGGTTGATTTTTCAAAGATTGGAAAGTGCTGGCTTACGCCTCAACTCCGAGAAGTGTGTTCCTGAAAGACACGGTCAAGTTCCTAGGTCATACGGTTTCTCAGGCTGGGATTAGTAGCGACCCGGATAAAGTTCATGCTGTTGAACAGTGGTCTACACCCAAAGATGTGGACGACATGAGAAGCTTTCTGGGACTCGCTTCGTATTACCGACGATTTGTACCCGAGTTTTCCACCGTCGCTTCCCCACTGACGGAGTTAACAAAAGGGGCAAGCCGTTTGATTAGTAAGAAGACTGCGTTAAAGCGGTCAACGAACTCAAAAGAAGACTCCGCTGTGCCCCCATTTTAGCTCTACCAGACATATCAGACACCGCTAGGAGTTTTATTCTGGACACGGATGCGAGTGATACTGCTATTGGGGCAGTTCCATCTCAGCGGTCCTCGAATAATGAAGAACACGACATTGCTTACAGGAGTCGTACTCTGAATCGAAGTGAACGCAATTACCGCACCATCCGTGAAGAAATGCTAGCGCTAGTGCATTTTACTAAATATTTTCGGCACTATTTGCTGGGGAAAACGTTTCTAGTTCGAACCAGCCGTTCTTCGCTTCAGTGATTCAAAAACTTTAAGAACCCCGAGGGGAAGGTGGCACGATGGCAAGAAAGGGTACAGGAGTATAATTTCGAGTGCGAACATCGAGCCGGTAGAAAACATGCGAACGCTGATGCACTGTCCAGACGACCTCAGCGTGACCATGGAAATTGTCCCAGTCGCACCGAAGCGTGGACAATGGCGATCACGCTGCAACAGCCGGAGGGCGGAACGTGGGGCAATTTACAAAAACGAGACCCAGATATGCAGATGATCTACAGCTATTTGAGGGATAGGAAGGGCAAGCCACCTCCCGAGATGATGAGAAGTTGCAGCTGGGAAACGAGGTGTCTGTGGTCCCTCGGGGATAGTTTACGATGAGGAGGGCATTATTTACTTTCAATTTGGACCGAATTACACGCGCCGTCTGGTGGTTCCCGAAACTCAGGTGGACAAGTTACTACAAGAATTACACGTGCAACTGCGGCATGTAAGGCAGAACAAATTGGAACGAGCAGTACGACATCGATTCTGGTGGCCCCGCCAGCGACGCGATGTTTGCAATACTGCAGTATTCATCCAATCGGGACGCTCGACAGGTGCACCTGTTCTCAGGTAAACTGAAAAGGCCTGAAGAGGAAGAATGAGAAGAAGACGAAGAAGAGGCTGAAGAGGAAGAAGAGGAACACTGAGGCGGAATGAAGTAACAGAAGAGGACACGGTGTCTAATGAACACACTGCAAAAAAAACATGACACGAGGCCACGTGGGTTCACGACGCAGAACGCGAAACACAAACCCAAGTAGGCACACGTGCCACAGAACACAATCGCGGACGATGAGTGATACCTGCGGCCTCGCAGTACAACGACACAACTTATCGATCGGGTCGAATCCTCCAGGCCCGTACTAGCACAACAACAGCTCAGTTCAGTTCAGTTCAGTCCAGTCTGCACAGGACAGGTAATGGCCACGGCCAATCGAGCGTCCAGAATTCCTTTCGATGGTATGCACACCAGTTATGCACCCACCACTGCCGAGTGTATTTCGTCGAATCCCCGCTAAAAATGAGAGGGAAACGGAAAACCTCATCGCACATAAACTGCGAGAGACATTATGCATTGTGAGCGTTCACTGAGACAGTATGCAATGAGGGAAAAAGTCTGCTAAAACATACTCCACAAGGACCACAGTGCTACCCGTCATCCATCTAGTTGATATTCTCAAGGCTCACTACAAGGAAAGATCTCGTACCACTTGCGATCTAGGGCACATTTGAAGGATTGGACTGTCTGCAGATCTACCGTTTCACCAGGCAGACCGTTCCAACTGTTCACAACCCTGTTGCTGAAGAAGTGCGATCTAGCCATCAACCTAGATCGGGCTTTTATCAACTTCTTTTCGTGTCCCCTTGTTCTGGAGTCTACGGCCACTTGGAATAGACTAGCTGGTCTAAGGCCAGAAAAGCCCTTCATTACCTTGAACGTTTCTATAAGATCCCCTCGACGTCTCCTCCTTTCCAACGAGAAAAGATTCAGGTCACAGAGTCTCTGCTCGTAAGTCTTACCCATCTGCCCTTCAACCATTCGCGTGGCGAGACGTTGAAATTTCTCGAGGCAGGCGGCGTCCATTTTGTAGAAGGGTGACCAAGCCTGCACGCTACCTTCTAAGTGAGGTCGTACTATAGCCATGTAAATAGGTGCAAATACCTCCGGCTTCCGGCAAGACAAAGCTGATTGCAGTCTTAAGAGCTCCCCACGAGCCTTATGCGCAGCAGCATTGCATTGCTCCGACCATTTGAAGTCACTGTTCATGATGACCCCCAGGTCTTCAACCCTACTGGCTGCCTCTACGGTGAACAGCCCTTGATCATGAGCGACAGTAAGGCTCTCTGTTGCCCTTGACAACAAATGGCTTTTTTGAGCGTTTAGAGGTAAGTCCCATTTGTATGCCCAGTTCAGGACGGTACCTATTTCCTTGCCCAAGTCCGCCCTACCCTTAGATCCAACAATCTTCACATCATCCGCAAAAATAAAGCTGGGCGATTGAAGAGTGGATGCTAGGTCATTATTAAATAACAAGAATAGGACCGGGCCTAGGACGGATCCCTGAGGTACACCACTGGTGACGTTCACCAAACTGGAGCACCTGTCCCCCACTTTGACTTAAAGCGTCCTGTGGGAGAGGAAGTCCTCCAGCCACCTATATACTGGCCCATCTATGCCGAAAGTCTCCATCTTGCGTAGCAAAAGACGATGATTAACGGAGTCGAACGCCTTGCTAAAGTCGAAGTAGCATACCTCAACTTGCTCACCTTCGTCCAGTCGTCGAGTGACTTCATCTAAGAAGCACAGGAGATTGGTCAGGCAAGATCTATTTTTCAGGAATCCATGCTGCACCGGGCTTAGCATGGAGTGCTGCAGTAAGTGCTGGCAGATATGGGCACGGATGATCTTCTCGACGACTTTACAGAGAATGCTAGTTAGGCTTACCGGCCTGTAGTTCTGCACATCCGACTTTGGCCCACTCTTATGTATTGCCACGACTGCCGCGACTTTCCAGTCCTGAGGCAGCTTACCCTGGTCCAACGTGGATCTGTACAGTCTGCATACCGATGGAGCTATGATATCCGCCAACGGCTTGATGATAGCTGGATGAATGCCATCTGGGCCCGCTGATTTGTGGCTGTTTAACTCCTGTAGGTACTTACGCACGCATTCCTCTGAGAGATCTAGCTCGTTTAACTGAGGAGGATGCACCAGAGCCAGATCTACTCGTACCCCACTATCTATCCTATGTACACTACCAAAGTATTCCCCCAGGGCGTCTGCTTTGCCCTGGTCGTCAGTGACAATACCATATTCTCTAATGGATAGCGGACCTACGTCATTTCTTGTTGAGCCTTTAGACTGTGCATAGCTGTAGAACTTCTTCGGCTGTTGTCTTACAGACTGGGCCAATTTGAGCTCAAATTCCCGCTTAGAAGTTCTCAAAAGGCTTACAGTCTCGTTTCTCAGCTTCGTATAGCGGTTCCAGGCTAGCTGACTGCCGGAAGCTTTGTACTGGTTCCAAGAGCGGTTTCTACGTCTGATGGCCTTGGCTATTGCAGCCTTCCACCACATGGGTTTTCCCTCCCCACTCCTTCGTTTTAAGGGTGCGAACTCTTCCTGTAGGGCAGTCAGGGATCCTTTTATGGCCTGCCAGCCCTCCTCCACAGTAGCCTCCTCTGGCGCGTCCCAGGTCAAACCCATCGCCCTATTACGAAGCCTATATATGTCCACACTACTGAAATTCCTAATCAGCCTTGAGGGTACCTTCAGTTGCCGCATGCATAGAACTATTTTGACACACACGTGGTCACTTTTTCCCAGCGGTGCACAATAATGCAGTCCAGCCACATCGTTGGGGAAGTTCGTTATAGCTAGATCCAGCAAGGATGGAACGCATCCAGTCCTATATCTGGTATTCTCCCTAATATGCTGATGCAACGCATTGGCATGCAGCCATTCTAAGTAGGTTTGCTCCTCCGATCCCGGCACGCAGACCTCAGCCACCCAGTCGATGTGCGGAAGATTGAAGTCACCCACTATGAGGGTCTTTTGTGCGTCCTTAACTAGTTCAGTCAAAGTCCGCAGCAAACAAACTTCCTCTTCGTGGTTTGTGCTTGGTGCCCTGTAGACACAAACAACGTTAACCCTTCTGCCTGGAAGGATGATCGTAACGGCTCATAGCTGGATATTGCGAGTGCACATCTTGGTCTGGGACTCAAGGTGGTTTGCACCTGACCTAACGAGGATGGCTACTCCACCACCAAGGCGATCTTGTTCCCGATCCTGCCTGTAGACTGAAAAACTGTTACCTATTAGGCCTGGCACATGGTCTTCTTCAGAAAGCCACCTTTCCGTGACGGCAACTATTGATGCCTTCTGTTCGTCAGCGGTTTTGGCAAGTTCCGCCCATTTGTTTCTAATACTACACGCGTTAGTATATAACACCACCGCGTTTGCTCCGTCGCCCAGGTGTCTTTTGTTATTCATTCCTGACTGTTTCTCAGGCGCAACGCCTGAGATGATGACCCATTTTTTGCTTCGGATGTCCCCACTGGGGTGCATGAAGCCGGCTGATGGTCCAGAATTTCTGACGACTCCCAATCCATCTCTATAGGAGTGGCCACAACATTCAGACTTGCAGGGGTCGCGCTGTCATCTATCTTCGGACAGTACTGCCAATTCTCGTCTTCTAGCGCATCTTCAATTACAACTATTAGCGACCCCGCACGTGGCTTCTTTACTATTGTCGGGGTCGGGGCCTGAGAGCCGAGTACGGCATTCCGCAGAACTTTTAGGTTTCTCACCAGCGCCCTGGCTGGTCGACCAGGGTTACCTCCCGGGGCTGGACCACCAGGCCTTACCCTATGTAACAGCCGGTCGTGGAAAATCCCCCTTTTTCCCTCGCGATTCAGTGTTTTTTCCCAACATCACTCATTTCCATACACTATTGACTTGTCTTTACGAACTGGTTGTTTTTCTGGACCAATTGTTGTTTGTTCGCGCCCAGAGCGCTATTTTGGCACATCCTTGTTCAGGACCTGCGTGACGCACGTGCTGTCTGCTCACACGCTGCTATTCGGTTTCTCGTTGTTGAGACTTTGTGATCGTATTATTGAGGTTTGTATATTGTTTACGTCATTGTTTATTTTAATAATCTAGTATCGTAGAATTATCACGGATAATCGCCTTCTGATTTCGGGATCCGTTGCGAATTTGGCTACGCATTGCTCAAACGTTCGTAACAATACTCAATAGATCTATTTGGAACGAGGAAAATTCACGCAAAATGCCAAGGAAAGGATCAAAGGCAGTCGAACCCGGACAGGAAGTAATACGGCAAGTCTCTGGGGAGGTTTTGGGTACTTATGATTCTTTAGTTAATGCTAGATCGCCTAGTCCTGTCAGTGCTAGCTCATGTGTTATTGAAAGCAATATTGATCGTAAGGACGTTGATTTGTATAAGCTGAGAATAATAGTTAATGTGTCAGAACCGAAATCGGTTCGGAGTGTATCGAAAAATCGATGCGCCATGTGAAATGTTATGGTAGAATTTTATTGCTCAATAACACAGCGTAGTCGAGATCGTTGGTAGGTTGTGGACGTTTCGGTCACCACGGGTAACCTTTTTCAAGACTGGTTTTGCAACCGAATGAAACTGGAATAATAGCTTAGAGCAATTGGGTGTTAGTCACAGTGTGTTCGTGTGTTGGTCTGTGTGTTTGTGATATTGTTTTAGTGTAAGGGGTGGGTGGGTGGGTTGAATCTTCGTCCATACTATGTGTCCGTGTTAACTCAGCCCATCCACAATGCATAAAACGGGCACTCGTATCGTCACTAGCCAACAGAGTCGACAAATTGTGCAACGACGGTGTCACTCATAAACAGGAAATGCAACGCTTACACACGGTCCTTCAAAACAACAACTACCCACGAAGACTAATAACCGATGTGTTAAGAAACAAATCAGCAACACACGACGAGAAGGACGTAAACTGGCTAACCTCCGTTGGCATCCCGTACAGATCGGGCACATCGGAGGCAATCAGGAAAGTACTTGGTGCGTATGGTGTTCGCGTTTTCTTCCGAATAGATAACACGTTGCGACGCCATCTCACAAGAACCAATGCCTCTCAACACATACATGAACAGAACAACTGTGTTTATATGATCAACTGCAAAGAATGCCCCGCTCAGTACATTGGGCAAACATGCAGACAGGTCAAAACCAGAATCGCAGAACACAAAAATAAAGAAAAATGCAGACCGAGGGACCAAATGGCTTTAAGAAAGTTAGAACGCGACTCTGCAATCGCACTTCATGCCATATCCGAAAACCACACCATCGACTACGAAAACACAAGAATCCTCCAATGTGGGTTCCGTACGTACACCGAACGTCTCTACGCGGAGGCTCTGGCAATTAACGCCCACCAATCGTGTCTCAATCGCAACGATGGGGCAGAGATTTCAAGTATATGGATGGCACTTACGACGCGGATGGATAAACACCGAAACGGGTCATAGCACCTTGTTGACCTCAAATGACCCCACTAACACGGACACATAGTATGGACGAAGATTCAACCCACCCACCCACCCCTTACACTAAAACAATATCACAAACACACAGACCAACACACGAACACACTGTGACTAACACCCAATTGCTCTAAGCTATTATTCCAGTTTCATTCGGTTGCAAAACCAGTCTTGAAAAAGGTTACCCGTGGTGACCGAAACGTCGACAACCTACCAACGATCTCGACTACGCTGTGTTATTGAGCAATAAAATTCTACCATGAGAATAATAGAACTAGAGCAACAGTTACTTTCGGCTAGACTACAGGCGCATGAAGCAGAGAAGTGTACACAGAAACAGCGAGAGTATAGGACCAGTGACTTCGACACTTCCGATAGGTTAGAGTGCAATAAGGTAGGGAACCCCACGCAGGTCGCCGACTACAAACCACCATCGATCGATCTGCCTAGAGTGGAGTTAACGGTTTTCGACGGGCGAGCTGAGCAATATTGCAAGTTTGTCAAACAGTTCGAGACGTTCGTTGAAAACAAGGTAACCGACCCTGGGCAAAGGCTTCTTTACCTTACTCACTACTGCCGAGGCCGAGCGCGAGAAGCTATCGACGGGTGCACCATGCTCGATCCAGAACAAGGCTACACAAGGGCAAGAAAGATTCTGAGGGACTTGTTTGGCCAACCTTTCAAAGTAGCCCGTAACCTAATAGAGGGCGTGATGGCAGAGGCAAAGAAAACCAAGGGCGACGTCTGCACCATGGCCGACCTGATGATCAAGATGCAGAACTGCTCAATAGCCCTCGACCATTTAGGTTACAGGGCTGACCTAGACGCCATGCACACTTTGGAAGGCATAGTCCGTCACCTCTCTCCCGAACTACAGGGTCGGTGGGCGGAAGAAGCTGAACGGATAAGCCGAGGCGACAGAGAAGCCAACTTCGAAGACCTGACTGAATACTTAGACAGGCAAACGAAGATAGCTGACAGCAGATTCGGCCGACTCATCCGGGACAGCAACCGAGCAAACAAGCCCGGTACTAGCCAAGTCCAAACCCCTGTACGGGAACATCCAAAGTACCAGCCTTGGACCAACACACACGTCATTTCACGAGATGCTACGGCGAAACCAAATTGCAGATCCTGTGGTACTAGCCATGGCCTACCAGAATGCCCCAAGTTCGGCAATGCCACAATAGACGAACGGTGGGGAATGGCGAGGATGGCAGGAGCATGTTTCATCTGTCTCAACACCACGCACCGGGCAGCAGCCTGTAGAACAAGGAATCGATGTGGTTACGAGGGCTGCACGGGCAGACACCATCGGCTGCTGCATCAGGCGAGAATAACCATATCCGAGGCGAGTGCCAAGCCCAGCGTGATCTGTTCAACTTCACAATCTGCCAGTAAACCGGTACGTTTAGGCGTAGTGGCCGTGGGAGTAGTGACTCCGACTGGGATAGTCAAGGCGTTGGCTTTTGTTGATAGTGGATCCGACACCACTTTAGTGAAAGAGCGGTTTGCCGACAAACACCAACTGGCTAAAGGTGCGACGTCGTTAGCAGTGAGCACGGTGGGCGGAACACAGGTAATGACTGCCGGTAGATTAAGGCTGCAACTCATCTCTCTAGACACTAACGAGGAAATTGAACCAACGGAGGCATTCACGTTAGCGGATCTCCCTATGCGAGCACCAAGGTCGGTGAACGCAATCTTGACTCGGTGGCCCCACCTGCAGGATGTTACCGTCGTAGACTGGGAAGATGATGAGGTGGATCTCCTCATCGGATGCGACGTGCCAGAGGCGCATTGGGTGCTTGACCAAAGAGTGGGCGACCGCCAGGCACCTTATGCCGTACGCACGGCTCTGGGATGGATGTTATACGGTCCAGTAGGGGTACGCGGTTCCGTGAATTACTTATCCGCCGAAACGGACCGCATAGAGTATCATCTGCAACGGCTTTATGAAAAGGAGTTTCATGACATTGGGGACGAAAGACCGACGTTGTCTCAAGAGGATCACTTCGCTCTACAAACGGTGCGGCAAGGCTCTAGAGGCCTCAAAAAACAGTTCGAGGTTCCCCTCCCATGGCGCACACCGGTCGACCCGTGGACTGACAACAGAAATTATGTTCTCCAACGCTTACTACGACTAAAAGAACGCTTTATTCGAGACCAGAATCTGTGGGAACGATACGCGGATTTGATGAAGCGAAACGAGGACCTCGGTTACGTTGAAAGGGTGCCTGTTAACACCGACAGCAAAAGGGGTATCTGGTATCTGCCTCACCATCCGGTTATCAACCCCAAAAAACCCAATAAACTGCGCGTGGTTTTCGACTGTGCGGCCAAGTTCCAGGGCAAGTCGTTAAACGATCGCCTACTACAGGGGCCTGACTGGACCACACCACTGATCGATGTTCTGTGCCGTTTCAGAGTGGGTAAAGTGGCTTTGTCTGCCGACATTAGGGAAATGTTCCATCAGGTGAAGATTCCGGTAGGAGAACGAGATGCTTTGCGTTTCCTGTGGTGGGAAGGGAGCGACCGGGACAATGCAGTGGTGAATTATAGAATGACCGTCCACCCCTTCGGAGCCATATCGTCACCACTTTGTGCAAACTACACCCTCCGAGAATCAGCGAACAAACATGGCGATCTGGTACATCGGACGGTGGTAGAAAGCGTCACCAGAAACTTCTACGTCGACGACTACCTTGGGTCATTCGATGATGTGGAATCAGCTCTAGAGCAGTTCAGGGGTCTGACGAGATTGCTGAAAGAGGGTGGCTTCCATCTAACTAAATGGATGTCGAACGCTTCGGAAGTGCTGAAGGTCATCCCGTATCACGAAAAGATCGAAAGGGTAAGAGATTTGGACGGCTCTCCACTTCCTATCGAGCGCACTTTAGGGATACAATGGGACGCGGAAACGGACGATTTTGTTTTCGAACTAAACGTTCCCGAGCTGCCAATAACCCGTCGTGGCATACTATCTGCCGTCTCAAGTTTGTTCGACCCGCTCGGTTTCGTCTCACCATGGCTGCTACCCGGAAAGATCTTGCTGCAGCGGCTGTGCCGTAAGAAAGTTGATTGGGACCAGTCACTGGACCGAGGGGACCGGCTGGACTGGGAGGAATTTTTGAACACCTTGAAGAAATTAGGGGACATAAGAATACCACGATGTTTGACCCCTGGCCATACGACACGGACTGGAGAACTACATGCCTTTTCCGATGCATCCGAAGTCGGTTATGGAGCTGTGGTGTACGGACGATGGTGCGCAGGAGATGGACAATATACCACGAGGATCCTGTTCGCCAAAGCCCGCGTTGCTCCACTGAAGTCGGTCTCAATCCCACGCCTCGAACTCAGCGCAGCCGTGTTGGCAGTCAGGGTGGTGCAAGCTGTGAAGAGATGTTTCGATCTCTACATTTGGTCGGTGAGCTTCTGGACGGATTCAACGATAGTACTTTACTACATTAACAACGTACGGAGCCGGTTTAGTACTTTCGTTGCTAACCGGCTCACGATTATCCACGATGAATCGGCCACGCACCAGTGGAGTCATGTCAGGTCTGGCGATAATCCGGCCGACCTGTGCTCTCGAGGTGCGAACAACTTCAGGCAACTGGACACGTGGACAAGAGGGCCGAACTTTCTGCAATTGCCCAAACAGGACTGGCCCGTGTTCGAATTAAAACCCCCTACGGAATTGGAACTGGAGATCAAAGGCGTAGTGATAGCAACCAACGTCGTCGAAGCGTCGCCCATTTTATCGCGACTGGTCAGGTTTTCTTCCTGGATGAAGACGCTTCGTTCTCTAGTTTGGTTAACCAGGTTCAATATAAGTTTACTAGTCATGAAAGGGCTACGGCCCTCAGGTCGGATACCGGTCGGCCCGATAGGTCCCGATGAGCTACAAGCGGCAGAGTAGGATATTTTCAGAATGATACAACGCGAGGCTTTCGCCCGAGAACTCAAGAGGGCGGAAGAAGTGGGGCCGACCAATGAAGACATGCCATCTCCAAGAGGCGAGCTGAAGCGTTTAAACCCCAAACTTATCAACGGACTGCTGCGGGTGGATGGTAGGCTGACCAACGCCCACCTGAACTTCGACACAAAGTATCCTATACTGCTGCCTGCGAGACAACCCGTAGTAGAGCTAATGATTCAACACGTCCACGCAGTAGAGGGACATGCCGGGGAAAAGTCACGTGACGAGCGTCATCCGAAAGCGTCTTTGGTTGTTGAGAGGACGAGAGACTGTAAAACGCGTGATCCGACGGTGTGTGCAATGCAGGAGACGCAATGCCACAGCAGGCAAACAACTCATGGCCCCGCTACCAGAATGCAGGGTGACTACGGGCTGGTGGCCGTTCAGTGACACCGGGTTGGACTATTTCGGGCCCTTGTGGATCAAGTGCGGGAAAAGATTAGAAAAGCGATACGGATGTATCATGACGTGCATGAAATCACGTGCGGTGCACCTAGAAGTCGCACATTCGATGACGACCGATTCGTTTCTACGGGCCTTGCAAAGATTTATCAACCGAAGAGGCGTACCGGCCGACATATACTCAGATAATGGATCGAACTTTGTGGGCGCTCAACGGGAATTGCAGCGTTGGCAGAAGAACATAAACAGGGACGAACTGCAGAATCGAACCGTGGCCTACGGCATACGCTGGCATTTCAACCCCCCACAGGCCAGTCACCGAGGCGGCATATGGGAACGCATGATCCGGTCCGCCAGACGGATATTGCTGTCAATCATGGAGCAGCAGCCGCCCGACGACGAGACCCTGAACACCGTCATGACTGAGGTGGAGCGAATCCTGAACAACCGCCCCCTGGTTCCAGTACTGAACGGCGACCCCACCCACCTGGCGCTCACCCCAAACGACTTATTGACGCTAAGGTCGAACGAGGGTTTCCAAGGGCCGGTAAACCTTCGTGGGAGCTACCTCCATGGGTGGAAGCAAGCGAACTATCTGGCCAAGGTCTTCTGGAGGCGATGGCTACGGGAGTACCTACCGGCTTTGCAGACTCGACAGAAGTGGATGGCCAAAACAAGACCATTCAAAGTTGGGGACGTGGTTATCGTCGCCGACAAACGCGCACATTTCAGCGCTTGGTCTTTGGGAGTAGTTACGGAAACCATCAAAAGCACCGACGAAATGATAAGAACGGTGAAGGTGAAGACAGCTAACGGAGTGCTCATTCGTGACATACGCAGTATTAACCTACTCGAGAGCGAAGACGGAGGAGCTGATAACCCTGTGGCCTAGTAAACCTTTTTCACACCAGCAATCGAGGTGGATAAAGAAACACCATATATACCACACAATCTCCGTCAAACACGTTAAGGTGCTCGCGGTCCCTTCGTTGACATTACAGAAGGTTCTTTCCGATATGTGGTTATGAGTGCGATTCCATTATACATCCCGATACATACGCGCATGCACGACGCACTCTACATCCCGTAAACCCATCATACATGTGACAGTGTTCTTTGTTCGCCTTTTGTTGACGCTACCGAATGCCCCTTGCACATGTGGAAGTAGTGGAGCTCAGGTCACACATGCATGCTACATTTACTCGTTTTCTTGCCACGCGGTCTTTTGTTGACATTGCAGAAAGTCCTCCTTTGATGTGTAGTCATAACTGTGATTTCATTGTAACCCCGGCACACACACACACGCACGCACACACACACACACACTCAAGCTCGTACATCCAGGACCGGACGGCCCCTTACGAGGACAACGTCTATGTGACCATTCACGCCCGCCATCGGTCATTTGGTCTTGTGGAAGATGTAGACTAGCCTCACGTCTATGTAGCCAATGGGTTAGGTGCGACCAGTAGTAGAACGTCGACGACGAGCCTTAGACGCGCGCACTGACAGCAGGGCCTAGGCAGGTAGGAAGAATCAGTACCTTTATACCGAACCTTTGACTCTGCTAAGGATCCAGGAGGATTTTGGTGGGCGGTGTAACAGCCGGTCGTGGAAAATCCCCCTTTTTCCCTCGCGATTCAGTGTTTTTTCCCAACATCACTCATTTCCATACACTATTGACTTGTCTTTACGAACTGGTTGTTTTTCTGGACCAATTGTTGTTTGTTCGCGCCCAGAGCGCTATTTTGGCACATCCTTGTTCAGGACCTGCGTGACGCACGTGCTGTCTGCTCACACGCTGCTATTCGGTTTCTCGTTGTTGAGTCTTTGTGATCGTATTATTGAGGTTTGTATATTGTTTACGTCATTGTTTATTTTAATAATCTAGTATCGTAGAATTATCACGGATAATCGCCTTCTGATTTCGGGATCCGTTGCGAATTTGGCTACGCATTGCTCAAACGTTCGTAACACCCTATGCTCGTCCGGCACAATCTGGTATCTGCCCTTGGTAATCTGAGCCACTACCGCTGCCCTCGCCAGTAGTCTATCCCGGGTAGCCTCATCAGCGAACTCCACCAGTATTGGTCTCGCACGAAGTTCGCCTTTGTTCCCTAGTGGTGACTTCCATGTCCCCACTCTGTGCACCCTTCTTAGAGTAAGAGGGTACGGAACACCTGCGATTCGCAGTATGTTGCAGACCCTCCTCCTGTCAATGTCTCTCCTGGCCTTCAATTCGCACAGGAGTTAGTATGACTAGAGCCAACCGTGTGTCCAGAAAGTTGTATTGTCGGCGCGTTTCCGTAGCTCCCAACTCTGCGTGATCTTGCTTTTCTGAAGGGCAGAAATTTTGTGCCGCATCAGCCTTGACAGATAAAGGTGGAAACAGTGAGTAAACCGCTTAACGTCGCTCGGGGTATACCGCCACCCATCATGGAATCACTGCTTTCCTCGAAGCCTTCACTGTTGTGGTACTAGTGACCTCCAATAAGGTACCACCCTATTAGAAAAGTACTTCGCCCTAATTTGGAGCATCGAGTGCTTTCTTTGTAATCTAAGGCTATGCCCCCTTGTGCCTCCATCTAGTATCGGAGAGTAAAGGTCTTCGCGATTTACATCTGACAGTCCCTTTATTATCTTGAAGGTTCCGATCAAATCCCCTCTAAAGCGCCGTCTTTCCGTCGGGAACATATCTAGGGCTCGCAGTCGATCTGTGTAGCTAACCCCCCTTATCAAGTCATTATTCGAGTGGCTAGTGCCCAGGCTTGCACGCAGTACTCCATATGCGGCCCAACTATGGATTGGTATATCGGAAAAAAAATCTCCGGCTCTTTACATGACATAACGGATCTAACTCGGAAGAGTTCTCTCCTGGCCATTTGGCTGCTACGATGCACTACTTGAAGCGGTTTTCCATTACAACGCCCAAGTCCTTGACCAGAGAGTCCACTTGCAGCGGACCCACACCGTTCCCACTAGCCCCTGTATTTGTGGTCAAGCATTGACACTTGGTGAGGTTTAGTGGAAAGTTCCCTTTGCGCGACCAGTTTTGTACTGCTAACACGTCAAGTTCAATATCTACTCCAGCTATCTTGACGTCATCGGCAAACATAAAGGTGCAGTTTGTGAGCTGATGTGCCTGGTCATTGATGAAGATGAGGAAGAGCAGAGGGCCGACCACCGAGCCCTGCGGCACCCCACTTGTTACACCTTCCGGTTCTGGGACACGAACACCCACCTTAACTCTAAAAGTTCCACCAGCTAAAAAACCGTTTGTCTACTGTCTTGCCTTTCCAACAGTTCTCATAGACTGCCGTTTGGCGTCGAGAAATCTGTGGTTCACAGAATCAAACGCCTTGCTGAAGTCCAAGTAACAGACCGCAATCGACTGCTCTTCGTCCGGGCGCTTGGTTACCTCATTGACGAACAGCAGGAGATTCATCGAACAGGATCGTCCTGCCACAAACCCATGCTGGGCACTTGATATGAGGTTATGTTGAACCAAATGCCTAGAGATCTGTTTCCTGACTATTCGCTCCAGGCACTTACACAGTACTGAAGCCAAGCTAACCGGACTGTAATTTTCGGACTTTTACCGAGGTCCGCTCTCGTGAGTTCCTACCACGGTTGCCCTCATCCAATCACCCGGCACAAATCCGTCTCCAAGTGAAGTTTCATACAGCTTCGTCACCGGAGCCTTCAGGACCTTGGCCAGAGGTTGAACGATTGCTGGATAAATTCCATCTGGTCCTGCTGCTTTATTTCTATTCAACGTTTGCAACTCCGCGTACACTTCTCTTACAGTAGGTTCCGGTATTGGAGGCATCTGTGGGCTCTCCATTCTTTTCTCTAAATTATTTTCTAATCTATGTATGCTCTTTATGAATTCCAAGAGCATGTCAGCCTTGTCTTTGTCGCTCAGAGCTAGTCGTCCCTGTGCTCCTTCGAAGGTTGCTACACTTTCTCTCAGACGTTTGTGAGTTTGCACGTAAGCGTAGAGCAGCGTTGGGTTCGTGCGGGCCGACCCAGCTAACCGACGCTCGGAAGCATATTTCGCTACTCCTTGGATCGCTTGAGCTCTGTTCCTAGCCATCTTATAGCTGTTCCATTTCTTCTGAGTTTTGTACAACTTGTGCGTCGTCCATTGTTGCCTACTAATGACAATAGCCTTGCGGACTTTTGACTTCCACCATGGGGGTTGATTTCTACTGCTAACCACCCTCAGAGGTGCAAACTCCTCTGTAAGTTTGAGTAGCCCCATCTTGATGGCCTCCCAATGTTCCTCTACGAAGGAGTTTGTGTCTCGGTGTCCACTGAACTTCCTCCGCCGCCCTCTTTAGGTCGCCTTTATTGATCCTCCCATAGTGCCGACGTAGCACGATTTCCTTCGGCGCCTTGCTAAGTCTTAGTGTGGCCCTCAGGACTACGTGATCACTTTTGGCCAGTGGCTCTTCCCACTTGATTTCTTCAGCGTCCCGTTTGTGCCGCGTTATGATTAAATCAAGGGGAGACCGGTGCTGTTCACCTCTGTGTCTAGTGGCCTGTGTCACTTGCTGCGTAGGTGCATGTGGCTGGCCCTCAGCTGGCCAACAGCTCAGACGTAAGGCGCAAACTTCAACGACTGATAGGCGTATGAATACAAAATCCGTGTGGTTAATACAAACAGAAGATAGAGGCCTAGAATTTAGGCCTCATTCAACATACAACCGAACGGTAAGAACTGAAACCAATAAAGCAGTTATGTTCAGTTCAGTTTGCGCAGGACAGACAAAGGCCACAGCCGATCCAGCCTCCAGAATGCCTTCAAAGGTAGGTACGCTGGGTAGGCACCCACCATTGCCCAGTTTATTCCGTTGAATCCCCACTCAACATAGAGGGGAAACGTAGAATTTCATTGCGCGTCAACTTCCAGAGTCATTGTGCATCGTGGGCGTTCACTAAGCCATCGTGTAGCAAATGGAAACATTCAGTGATTAAACACGTCACATCCTCCGTCTAGTAACAGGCTCGTGCTCCACAGCCAGAGATGATCTCGCTGCGCTTTCCATCTAGGGTGCCCTTGAATGCCTGGACAGTCCCCAGTTCGGTTACCTCTTCCGGCAGTCTATACCAGTAGTCAACCACCCTACTTCTAAGGCAGCGAGATCTAGCTATCAGCCTGAAGCAAACCTTCGCCAACTTTTTCCCATGACTCCCTGTTCTGGGGTCTGTTGCCATGCGGAATAGACTGGAAGCCCAGAAAAGACTTTTTGTCCCAAATATCTCTGTGAAGTCCTCGGTGGTATCTTCCTTTCCATAAAAAAATCTGAGGTCCTGGGGTCTCCGCTGCTACGTCTTTCCCCTCTGACCCTCAGTCATGTGAGTTGCAAGAAGTTGTGCGTTCTCTATGGACATGTGCGTGTACGTGGCTTAAAAACGCTTGGTTGTCTGCATGAACACGCCCGTCTCAACCTTAAAAGCTCACAGCGCGCCTTATTCTGCAGCTGCTGCGCACCGACCCGACCACTTGAGATCAGAAGTCTCCACAATCCCAAGGTCTTTTGCCCCGTTTGCTGCCTCCGTAGTAGATGGACCTTGGTCTTTTACAACCGTCGGGCTTGTCGCTGCCCTTGACAACAGGTGGCCCTTCCCAGCTTTGTGAGGCAAGTCCTACTTCTGTGCCCGGTTAGGAACGGCAAGTATGTCTTTGCTCAGCTTCCCTGTCCCCTGAGCTCCCGCTAACTTTACATGATCTGCGAATAAGAAGCTTGGTAACTGTGAGACCGAACTGGAATCATTATTAAACAGAAGAAACAGTAGTGTGCCTAGTGCGGAACCCTGTGGAGCTCCACTGGTGGCGTTCTCCAGTTTAGAGTTCTTGCCACCTACCCTAACGTAAAAAGTTCTACCGGTAAAGAGGTCCCTTGAACGTTCCCGAATCTGACCATTTATACCAGATGACCTAGGCCTCATTAGTAGAAGCCGATGGCTTAGCCGGTAGAATGCCTTGCTAAGGTCGAAGTAACACAATTTCACCTGAATACCTTCATTCACCCTTCCAGTGACTTCGTCTGGGAAGCCTGAGAGATCGGCCAAGCACGACCTGGTTCTTTGGAACTCCAAGCTGAGCTGGGCAAAGCATAGAATGCTCTAGTAGGCTCTCGCAGAGGTGCTCCCGGATGATCCTCTCCAACAGTTTGCTTAGAATGCACATTAGTCCAACAAGCATTTAGTTTTCCCTCTTCAGAACGGAGTCCCCTTCTATATGCAACTATCACCACAGCTTTTTTTCAGTCGTGTGACAACCTTCCGTGGTCCAGAGTGACCATATGTAACTTCTATGACGGAAGGGCTGGGATATCCGCCAACAGCCTAATGATAGCAAGGCGGATATCATCTGGCCCGGCAGACAACTGGATATCCAACCCTTCCAGGTGTTTGCGTATGATTTCCTCTGGAAGATTTCAGCCTGCTATGCCCGTTGGAAGAAATGCCCCCCCCCCGAAGTTTATCTGCAGCCGTTACTTATTCAGTGTGCTCTTCTAAAGTGCCCACATTGGGCATCCGCTCTGCCTTGGTTGTCTGCAGCCACCCCATGATCGTGGGTTGTCAGTGGTCTTATTGCATCGCACAAAAGAACCCCTAGACTGCACGCAGCTGTAGTACTTCTTTGGACGCTTTTTGACACACTGGGCTAAATTCATTTCCAGCCCGCGCCTTGAAGAGCAAAGGAGGCCCACCGCCTCACTTCTATGCTTGGTATACCGAATACGAGCCTGGCGACCCCCGGAAGCCTTGAGGAGGGCCAAACCACGGTTTCCACGCCTGACTGACTTCCCCGTTGCAGCTCCTTACCACACCGGCCTGCCCTCACCCCTCGTTCGCTTCAAAAGAGCAAACTCGTTATGAAGGTTAGGTAGAGATCCTCCAATCACCTTCCGGCTCTCCTCCAAACTAGCATCGTTCGCAATGCGCCGTATTAGATCGACCGTTTCAATACGAGGCCCGGAAATGTCCATATTTGCCAAGCCCCTGACTAACCTTGAGGATACTCTGGGCTGACGAGTTCAAAGAGTAATTTTGACACTCACATGATCGCCCTCATCCAAGTGAGAGTGAACTGGAGCTCTGCTGCATCTTCCTCGTGGCTTGTCACCACTAGATCCAACAAGGAAGGCGCACCACCAGTCCCGTAACTGGTATGGTCCTGTTTCCTTCCGTCCCACTACCTCGAGCGAGAAAACACTTCTGCCTTCGAACCGTCCCATTTATTGTGCAAAAACGAACTGCTTTTTACGGGTCACTAGATGATCAAATTCAAGATCATTGTACGACTCTCATGGGTACAGAGCTCCTCCCTGAACCGGGTCTTCTGAATGGCTATGTTGTACAAATCTCCAATTGGCTGATTTCCTTGCAGTCGCTTAAAACAACTGTTGGCTGCCGATCGGCTGCCTTTTATTCCGCTCGATTAAAACAACTCTAGGCTGCTGGTTGGTTTATTCCGTTGCTGCCAGTTAAACAACGTCTGGCCGCTGATTTGTCGAATCAGCCCGGTTCGGTAGGGCCACTGTTCAAGGCTGATTGGATGACTTCGCTCCGCTTCGTCACGAACAGGCTGAACCCTCGACCCATTCCTTTGGCCTGCGGTTTGTCGCCGACTTCGGACAGATGAATACGTGCGGCCTGTTTATGAAACCAGGCTCTCTGTCGATGCTTCAGCAAACACCCTTACGTTTCTGTCATGTGTTGAAACAGAGCATTCAAAGGCAGCCGTCGTAGATATCATTCCTCTTGGGTTCTCGCTGTACTTGCCTCAACTACCCGGTCTATGTGAGAAAGGTTGAACTTCCCGAATACGAGGGTCTTTTTGGCTTCCGTAAACTAGCGTGGCAGGTACCCGGAGAAGTTGAATGCCCTCATCTCTTTTTGTACTCGCGGCCCTGTACTCACGGACCGCATGCTCCCTTCTGCTCGGGAACGTGAGCGCAACCGTGCGCAGTTGTATATTACGAGTACAACCCATGGTCGGCCATTTTAGGTGGTTTGTACCCGCCCTAATGGGGAGGGCCACCCGTCCCCTACAGTCATGCTCTTTGTCCTGCCTATAGATAGCAAACCCACTTTGTGATATTGCCTTTACATGGTCATCTTTGGAGAGCCACTTTTCCGTAACGGCAGCTGTGGACGCTTTTCAATCCTCTTCGGCTCTGAAGAGCTACATCCACTTGTTTCCAATACCACATGCCTTGGTGTATAGCACCACCGTATTCTATTCGGAGACTACGGGTTTTCTTATTGCTCAGTGTTGACTAGGCCTCAGGGGCAACGCCCGAGTGGGGGGGGACAAGTTTTTGCAGTGGTGTGGACCAGTGGGGTGCTTTGGATCCGTTGATCGTCTAGGACTACCGAACAGTCCTAATCCATCCCTACAGGCGCTATCTTGACACCCAATTTGGTTACTGCAATGTCGTCCTCCCCCGGGACAGCACTGTTAATTTTCGTCTTCAAGTACACTTTCAGTTACCACAACCCCTAACGACTTGTATGGCTCACCTACAGCTGTCGGTGAAGTAACACGACTGCTGGATAAGGTATTCTGCTGTCTTTGGGGACCCGTCCTTAGCGCCCCCAGGGGTTTGAACGTGTTTTCACCTACGGGCAAGCCACCTTACATTATTCTATGTTCGCCAGGCGTGACCAGATATCTGCTTTCAGTGATCCAATCTATCAGTGCCGCTTTCGAGAGCGGGGTATCCCTTCAGTGCTGGTCCAAGTATCCGACAGGTATTGGTCCTGCGACACTCACCTCCGTTTTCATGAGCGGAGAATTTTACATCCTGCCTCTGTGAACTCCTTCGAGAGACACAGGACCTGGTGCACCCGCAAGTCGCAGTATGCCATACACCGGCCTCCCACCTAGATTTCTTCTTGCCTCCGATTCCCGTGTAAGAGTTTCCTCCTGATTTAGTATCAGTAGCCTACGGCTCGGTATCCGTCCCAGCTACTGGACACTCCTCTGCGGGGCCATCAGCCGGATTTCCAAACTACGATATCCGGATTCATCTGCCTTCGCGATGCTGTCAGTCGCCTTTGTAGCATTGTACTTTTTCTTAACTTGGTTCTTCTTAGGCTTCTGCGTCAGCCACTCACTCGTAGTAGTTTGCCACACCGAGTGCACACAACTGGCATGAGTCGGTCGCCTGTCTAGCCTCTTATTACCTCGGGGACCGTTCTCTCAGGCCATTCTACTGCTTCCGCATATGAATTTACCAACGCGCCGCGAAGAGGTGACTTGCGCTAAGCGCCTTTGCAATCTTCAGGAGGAAGTTGGACCCCATCACGTTTAAATTGCCTTAGAATGGCCAGCCTTGCAGCCTCTTTGCAGATACCACAGACCCATTCGATGCAGCTGCTAATACAGTATAGCAGATAAATGTCTTCACAACACCCAGAAACACACTCATGAACCCACCTACTGCATACATCGACCTCGATAGCTTCGTCGACTAGCTTCCAGCATGCGGCGACCTGAAAGGAGTACATCTCAAGCATCAAGATATGCGTACAAAAATTGCAGGACTCTGACCAAAGAAAACTGTACACTTTACAGAATGGCTTACGGTTTATAAACACTAATAAAAGTGTGTATGTATTACGCAGAAGCCAAAAGTTTCAAGAGGTTAAAAAGGGATCCTTCGGACTTGGAGTGTAACTCTGGGTTACCCTGGTACGTGAGGTGATGCTAAATGAGCTTTGTTATTCAGCAGTACACTTCGAAACCCTGGTTCAAAGAAGAGAGCTTGAAAAGTTCAACGGGCGCGGGACTTTAAAGGCTAGAAAGTAAGTACAACATTCATCATCGCGAACTGTTTTGATCGAGAACCTTTGTATCAGAGGAGCTTAGAACTTCTCTAACTCTTCGGTTACACAGAAAGACTCGCCGCTTTGCCTTCACCAAAGGTTGTGTATTAGATTCGTTGGTATATGACTCTGATATTGGTGTGTAAGAAGAGGAGTGTTTGTAGACTCTTGTGCATCGAGGGGTTACTCACAGTGTCGGGTGACTGATGACAGTCATCGCTTGCAGTCGGAGCTTAATTTTCGGAAAATTCCACGGCCTTCGGTGATTCTGATGCTTGCCTCTTAAGTGCCAAGTGATGTATAGAGACAGTACTTCCAGTCTGTCAGAGAAACGAACGCAAGCTTGTTTCGGATTGCATTCACCCAGTTCAAATTCGTCGGCCAGGAGACCGTATTTTATAAACCTCACCGGACGACGCACCAATACCGATCCTGGACTGCGCATCCAGGTAGGTATTGAGACCACTGATGTTGGTTTGCCGTAACAAGCAAATAATCGTTCATGTGGTGTTTCATTTGTTGCAGTGATGGAGTGGAGTGCTCCGGGAAGAAAATCCTCCCACTGGGTGCAAGGTAGTCTCTTGCCTGGGCTGTAAGATCGATGGTTCTCTAGAGGGTTTACTGAGTCTCCCGATTCGTCCATTTGACGGAGGATTGTAGGCAATTGTGGTGATAGTTACAATACTCTTGTGGTAGAGGAATTTCTTTAGTCCTTCAGACATGAAAAAAGACCCTCAGTCGAAGTTAATGTAAGACAGCATGCCGAAAATTGAAGACAACTGGGAGGGGCAACGGATGACTGCGGCGGTCGACTAGTCTGATCAAGGATAAGCAAACGGGAACCTGAATCACTCGTCTGTGACGGTCAGCAGGTACAGACTTTAGGATCATGTGGGAAGCGGATCCCTAAATTAATGTCTGTTCTTTCAAAAGGCTAGGTGGTTTTGATCAAGCTTTTGACGGGTAACTGGCAAAACCGTGGTTTCCATTTGGCACTGTTTATAGCCACAGCTAACAAATTTTAAATTGTCGACAAAGTACGGGAGATTCTTTGTTCTGATGAAGTGAAGCGTACGGACAATGCCCGTGCGGCAGAGTGGGTTGTGTAGTTCTCTGAGTGACCGTAATGCCATGGACGCGGAGTAGTACCTGCGAGCCGTATGTCAGCTGCGACATTCTTATGACCGGGGCGATAAATGACCTCAAAACTGTAGCACGATAATTCGATTCACCACCTAAGAATCTTATCATTTTTAATCTTTCCATGGTGTTGGCTATCGAGCCTAAAGGCGATCCAATTTGTGGTCAGAAATGCGCACCCAACAAGTTGACGCCTCCACTTCCGGACTGCCTCCACAATAGCGCCAGCCTATTTTTCTACGCAGGAATGACGCTTTCACCTTGAGACGGAGTCTGGAAAATGAATGCGACCGGCCCATGGTCTTGAGAGAGTGTGGCCGAGGTAGCCGCATCCGGGGCATCCTTTTCAACGGCCATAGGTACCTCGGGGTCGACGGTGGCAACGACGGCACTTCCGAGCTCACTTTTGAGTGTTTTAAATGACACTCTGGCATCATCCGGTAAGGAAAATGCGTGGTTACGGACCAGTTGATGAATCCTACTTGAGAAGTGAGGCATCCATTGAGAATAGTTTGAAAATTAACCTATAGCCTCTCGTTGAGGTTGTACATGTTTTGGAGGATGGAGATCCCGAAGTGGTGTTAACCTTTAGTTTCGGGGTACATCATAACGTGTGCTAGTTCATAACCAATGAGTTTAATTTCCTTCCTCCTAACGATATTGTTCTCTTCATTTAGAGCGAGTCCTTATTTTATCGCAACCTTGAGAAATTTAGTAGCATTCTTATAGTGATCATCCTTGGTTACGCCACACACGGTTATACAATCGATGAAAGGGAAAGTTACTTCCGAGTTTCCCTCACGAACAACTTTGTCCGTAGTACTCTGGAAACAAGTCACGCCTTTCCTCTCTCCGAACAGTGTCTAGCAGGAGTGATATAAATTATCACAGGCTTCAAAAGCCGTGTATGACTTATCTTGCTCCCCTGTGGAGATTTGGTGATATGCACTTCGAAAATCCAACACACTGAAAGTAGAATATCGAGATATTCCAGAAACCATATCACCGATCCTGTGTAGTGGATAGGTGTCCAGTAAAGCATACTGGCGGATCGTTTGATCGTAGTCAACTACCATGCTTCTTTTGTGTGGTCCCTTTTTTGTAGCTAGGACTTGAGGGCGCCAGGACGACGTTGATGCCTAAATGATGTTACCCCTCGGAATTTTCTGAAATTCCGACCGAGTGGATTTCTCATTTTCGGGAGCATGGAATCGTAATTTAGTCGCGACAGGCTTGCAATCTGGTAGAGAGTTTTCGAAAAGAGAGAGAGGTTCAATACCTGAAGCTGTCACAATATAGAGGGAGAGAGTTGCTTCGCTGCCACTGAATGGGATCCAAACTACCCTGCGGAATTTCAAAAAATCTTGTCCCGGCAAAACATCCGCACACAGGTGAGGGAGCACATCGAGTTTGAAGTTGATGAACCATTCTGGAGATAATTATTTATAGAACAGTGCCTCTTAGTTTGACTAAATAATCTTGCCGAAGTCTTGGCAATGACGCTGGATGACTAAGATTTTACGATCGTGGCTCCGCACCTTAGATTCGGAGACGTAACTGCCGGAACATCCCGTATCTGTCGCAGTTTCCTTAGGAATCCTGTTCGCAATAATCGATGCTAGCACATTTAGGAGAAAATCCGGAGGAGAGGCTGCCATGGTGGTAAAGATTACAGGTGTGGCGGTAGAGGTCATTCATCTCTCTGGATGTGATCGCCAGACACTCTTGAATAGTCCTTTCTTTCCGCAGTTACTGCAAACCGCGTCCTTGGCGGGACACTTAAAAAGAAAGTGTCTGTCTTCCCCACGGAAACAACACTTGAGTCCTACCGCCGCTGAAGTTGTTTCCATGACTAAGTTGCTACCTTCCTTGTGGTCAGAAGGACAATTATCGGTTGATTCAGTGGGTGCTGACACCGAAGCCATATACTATTTGGACGGTGTCCAGAAGGCGCTGGATTTCAGTTGGGCCATTTCGAGTGGCCGAGCTAATTCCAAGACACTTTGCTAGTCCTGAGATTCATGTTTGAGAAGCCTCTGACGGGCAGTGTTCGACTGCATCTTGTTCATGAAGACATCCAAGACAGCATCGTCTTGGTTTCTCTCTGCAGTCACAGCCAGGAAGTTGCCTTTCATAGCCAACGGTTTCAGCTTTTGGGAGAACTGGTTGAAATCCAGCCCCTTTTCCCGTTTGTTTGTTGAAAGTAGATGACACGCGAAGACTTCGTTAAGCTTCTTGATATACAGTTTTTCAGGGGTTTTGTTAGAATCGCTGTATGAAGTACATTCAATCACACAATCACATGTGGTCGAAGAGATATAATTTTATAGGAATTCAAGCTTCCCAGAATAGTCTACACCAACTTTGCCGAGAAAGCTAACGAAAGCACAGAGCCGGTACAGCCAAATTTTCGAGGAAGTAGTAAAGTTTCCGTCTGCTTGGAATCTTTCGAGACTTAATTATTAATCCATTAAGAGACTGTGTGTTTGTTGAATAAACTGATACGTGTATGATTACGAAATCTGAATGGTTGAGACAGACAAAGAATAGGGGGCTAGAATTTAGGCTTTATCTGCCGCACGGTTAATAGGTGGGATCGGAAAAAAATAAAGCCGAAATTTAGCAGAACAAAAAAAAATCGAGGGTAGGTAGAAAACAGCAAATAAACACGACAGCAGTGCCAGCCCACCAGCTAGCCGGGGTGATAAGCCAGACACTACAGGGCGCCAGTCGTTCACTGGTGACCACCGACACGTTTCAAACGGAGGCGTCAAATCTACCATTTATATAGCCTGTACGGGCGACCTAGCAAAAATCCCGCACCACCTAATCATCGAAGTCGTGTGGGCGGCAGAAAACAACAGGTGGAGGCTATCATTAGAATACCTAACTGGCGGAAGAATGTTGAATTTCCTACAAAAATGGAAGCGCAAATTATTTAAAGACTAACCAGTCTTTTGAAAACTTAATTTTACGATTCAATTCTCTAGGTCCCGGTGTATACAAAAAGTGCCATTTTTGAATAGGGAAGCTCTCGGGAAATAGGTAAGAAGGCTGGACATGACCGTTAGGGGACTACTGCTGTCACCACCCAGAAGTCGTTTTTTGACAAATGGTGATGAGAGTCATAATTGAAATTTGCATATTCTCAGACTTTTCATCTGTCACCACTTAATACCCGACGTCATAGTCCCTAACGTTTATATGCCAGTATACCCACTTTCAGTGCGTGATTGATTTCTGGGGAATTCGAGAAATTTTGCAAAAAATACAGGCACCGTCTCTAGCAGAATTTCCCCAGATAACTGCTCTACACTGGGCCTCGATTAACCCTAGGTTTGGTTCCGTTTTTATAATTATAAAGCTCATAACCGTCTGTGATTCAGCTGGAAAAGCTTAGGAAAAATACCCAAAATTCTCTACGTAGCTTAGCACTCTCGAAAAGTTCAACTTACTGACTCATAATCTTTCCGCCTTCTTCACACTATCTCCTGAACTACTTATGGAGACTCCAAAGGTCCTCCGTAAACATGCCAAGCTGCTGGGTGCGAGTCAGGCAATTCGTACCTCCAGGCTCAGAAAAATCAAGAACACTCAACCTAAGTCAGCACTCAATCCATGCTTAGTAGCTCCCGTTGATGTTTATGACGTAATCAACAAGAAGATTAACGAAGTAGATCAAAGAGTGGCGGACCAGCGTAACCAGATCCAGTCCATCGACGATATTTTATTAAAGGCATCCCCTCTATCTGGTGTAGTGGAACCCGCCCCGTAGCTAATCGCCAAAGCCTACCCAGGAAGCACGTTGCATAAACCTTTGCAGTAAACCCGGAACATGCCCCGAGCTTGATTCAAGATTAGACTTCATGTGAAAAAGATGCTAATTGGTTACGGAATTACTGGGACTATATCATTATGTACATATCTTGTCATCCTAAGGAACACTTATTGTGATGTGTTTTGTTTTATCACTTCACCCTTAGTGTCGACCTCCATTCGGTCTCGTGCGGTCGTCGTACAGTACTTCACTTGACTGTGGTGTGGTTCCTTTGGCACATGACCCACGAGTTGGGCATGAGATTCGTACACACCACGTTGGACACATCACCTGTACGTGTTTGTATTCGCTCTAGGCAGCATGATTTAGGTTTGCCCGGAGCTTGGGCAACCCCAATAAGTAAAATTGGGGCAAAAATGGGGTAAGCTCCAAGACTGTGGCCCCTTTGACACTTTTCATGTGCCGTCCTTATTTTGACTGATTTATCAATCTCCATCCAGTGACAGAATATATTCATCATAAGTAGATAAACTGTAGATTATTGAACATGTACTCGCGGTTACTTATACCTATATGTTTAGGTATAAATGAGCGAGAGCCACGTGTCTATATCTTTCTCTCTACATACATATATATATATATATGATGAATGCTACAACCATTTCCTGCTGTTATTCATTTCTGTACACATATTTTCTCATCCCCGTTTACATATTGAGTATCTTGATTTTGCCCATAGACGTTTAGTACTTTTCGTTCAACAGATGTCCGCATTATACGGTCCGGAGGATTTAGTCTATGATGTGCACTGCTTACCACATTTGTCAGAAGACGTCCAAAAACACGGCGTGTTGAACAACTTCTCCTGTTTTCGGTTTGAATCCCACCTTGGAAAACTGGAATTGCGTACATAGGGGCCAGCTAAGCCAGCTGGGTAGTTTGATAAAAGTCTCCACGAACTAAATACCAACTGGGAGACCGTTACTGCTGGAATCCAAATGGATGATTTGTCCCTTCCAACATCTCGTGTCCCCCGTGGTAGACAACTTTTCGTTCTAAATGGTGTCTTATTTTCAGTAGATAAACCGAACAACTTCATTATCATTACCGGACGTCCCGCAGAAACTGTCGATTTCTTGGAAGATAATGTTTGCATCAAATACTCCAATTCAGCGGCCAAATTTTTCACGTACGGGTTAAGTTCAAGTCACTTGTATATTTTCGCTGTAGGCTATATAGATTCCACTGCACAACGCAACCATTCACGCCGTCATATGTAAATGTATTCGTGTTTGCATTAACTCTTCCACTGTTGTTGTTCCCACTTTACATATATTTTTGTAAAAAAGCCACAATAGGCTTTGTGCTTTCCGCACTGCTTTTTTCGCAAACCAGCATGACTTTCCTGTAAGATTACTTAATGCTCTGGTGATTGCGAGACGAAAATTGTTCTCGTTTGTCGGTAGTGTTGACGTAAACTGTCCGTATTTTGCAGTTTTCCGCTGTCGTCGTTTGCTTGTTTGGTGTCAGTGGCAGACTCGTGTTTGCTTTCGCGTATGGGTGATCACCTACGTGTTACTGTTATTGTATTCACTGTCCATTTGTTTCTGTACATACTTAAATGTGATCAGGTCCCAGATAGACAATCCCTAGTAAGAAACGTTTTCGTAGATGTACGTGGTTGCTCACTTCCCCGACGAACGTTCCTACGCCGTGGTGCACAAGAATTGTATGGTCGACGAGACACACATTCGTTTGCCACGAACGTAGAGCTTTCCGGACTATAGGCATCACTTGCTAGCAGGAAAGGCAGTGCCGGATTCCTGCCCGGGTTACTACTTTGGGCCTGTACTATACGGGTAAGACAAACTTGGAGATGCCATTAACTTCGAGCATCAGCTAGTTGCTCAGTCAAGTGCTGCGTCCACGGATGAAACGTAAAAGCAGACATACCTTTCGCAGCACTATTCCACAAAAAAGAGGTAATTAACCATTTAAATTGATATACCTAGAGGGTTCCCGTGGAATTCTTCCCCGATGAGAGTCCCCAGGCGGTACGGAGAACCGCAAAACCAGTTATGCTGGACTGACCACCATCCCCAAACCGATTTTAGAACGTCTTAAAGGAATACAGAAGTAAATTTCTAACATGCACAACCGAATTCTGTGTTAGTTTGCCCCACTTGTCTTCGCAGTCCACAATGTCTGCACGGGCTGGCGCCTCAGTGCCAGTTGCATCCTCAAGGTAATTATTGCACTTTTGTTCATATTGCCAATTTAATTACAAGTAGCGGCTCAAGCAGCAGCCCTGCACAATTGAACTTGGCCCCCACCTGCGCCAAATACTATGCAAATTCACATGTTGTGCCATCATCCTATTTTTTCGCAAACCAAGAAAAACTTCTGCTGTCCATGGACAGCCTTACAAGAAGTTTGGGGAAACTAATTGTTTCTATAAAATCTCTTTTTACCACTTTCGGGGCATCAAATTTCCAAGCTATGCCGCAGCCACCCACACGTGTGAACACTGTGGATGAATTTCCACATTTACACGACGTCCTCGGAACACCAGAAGCTTCCAATGAGAAGTTAAGTCACTATATGTGTCGGTGACAAATATAGGTCGTAACACTCCGGCGGCACGCAGCTAAAATCTTAAAAACGCGGTTAAGCAAATGCTATCTGCTGTGGTCAGCAATGACATCGCAGTGAAGTGCTGCTGGCTTGGTAGCAGCAAGAGAACAGCCGTTTGCGATCATAGACTGTAAGTCGAATCTCGCAAATCGAGCAACGCGTAGCCAATTCAAACGAATCCCAAAACCAGAACAAGATTGATTCGTAGTTTCTACGGTACTAAATTGAAATGCACAAAGGATACAAATATATACGAACCTCAAGTATGCGGCCAAATAGACTTCACAGTAAAACCCAAAGGTCCAAAGCCCCGTGGCTCAAGCACGACAGTCAGAAACGGTTCAAGGCCAAATTCAAATGTCTCACATGGATAAACAAACGTGAAAATGTGTGGTGTATGAGCGAGCTTTCCAAGATAATGTTAAATATAGTCAAATTCACAAAGCACGTTGAACATTTAGAAGGATTTTCAGTATTCGTTCGTTACACCGCCGGCCAAAGTCCTTCCGCGAAAATGGTTGTCTAAGGTTCAGGAAGGGGTCATGATTCTCACCCTATCTACCTTTAACTTATTGTCAGTGCCTGTGGATACTAACTTCCTGTGTTATCTGAACGTGAAACAGGTTTTTGCCGTAGTCATCATCGCACAATCCATAAGGAATCAATTCCAAATCCCGCTGCACAACTTGAGATTGACATATTCATCAGGAAACCGGCGCATATAGTCAGACGCACGATGAAGATGAAGGCTTCGCAGAGTAAAGTGTTTCGCCGCACGAAATAAGTCTAAGCATCACAAGCAGTAACCCATTGCAGCAACTGGTTAGACTAATTTTGTTTACAAGCTTGAGCGCAGAAGTTGAACGCAGGTGCAACGCCTAATGAGATATCGCGTAAAATTGACAGGTCACGAACCAGTGGAATTACATAAAATTAACGCACCAAATCTTCCGAAAGAAATGAAAACCGGTTTCTGATTATGAATAAATTTCGAAAACAAGTGTACGGCGGACAGTATCGAAATACACATGAACACGGAGATTGATCGAATACTGGCATCTATCAGAGTATTTCAAAGTTTTTCTGTGCACAAAATATGTGACAATCAATATTGTATAAAATGTAAATAAATGTTCTTCTTTAAAGATAATAATAGTTTCACAATGTGCTCGCAGCTAGTATGCCTCACCTGAACTGTTCAAGTGAAATACTGGTGAATTTCTCCTCTTCACCTATGTGCACGCTAGATAGAAACTGGAACTAAGTACATTTGCAACCTTTCAGAAAAAATGGGTCCAGTTGATTAGTTGTAGGGCATGAAATGCAATAAAGTGCTGAGTAACTCGGAGCGAGGCGATCTGCGAGCTACTTTGTCTTTTGTATGTGGTTTCGAGCTCAAATCATCAACATTTTCCTCGCTGTTTCCTGCTACGAGTGGATTAACTCTCTGATGCCTCGAACACGTTCTTCGTTTCTTCCGTTTCCTGTAATGTAACACAACTGTAGGATCTGTCCAATAGGCAAGGCTCAGTTCGGCGGTGGTGCAGTTCTCTATCAGCATTCGTGCTACCTTAAAACCCAATACCAGTGCAGTCGTTTTGAGCTCGTTTAGGGATACTGACTTCAGCTCAGCAATTTTTGTTTTGGCAAAGGGTACTTTGTTTCGCCGCCGGCCATGCAGTTCCACCCAGGTACCGTACACTGTCACTGGGTCGGCAAATTTCAAGCTGCTTTGGGTGACCTGCTGGTGTCCTTTTTTGAGATATTTCAAAAGCCTCCGGGCAACTTCTCCTTTTCTCAATAAGTGACTTGACGGTGGTCTCTCGGGTATAGCAACTTCATGTTGCCCACTGTGAAGTCCCGTCTTTGAATTCGCCATCGAAAGCGCCGACTGATCCTTCGAGTGAACTTCGCTTTCCTGAGATGGACCGTTGGATTCAATATCGAAAGGCTGATCGTGTTCTACAGAGGCACTTCTCTCAGCAACATTTGAGCAATTTATTGATGCCGATTGTTGAAGTTCGCTCGTCAGGGGTCCGAGAAGTGTCCAGCCTAGTATCGTTCGCGTAGCGAATGGTTCTTTTCGATTGCTTATGCTCTGTTCAAGCACCCAGTGAGCCTCTGGTACATTGCATCCAATTAGTATGTCGACGTGGGGGCTAGAAACTTCTTCGAACTCTATGTCCCTGAGATGAGACCATCTCTTGGCGATCGATCTAACAGAGTCGACTGGTCTCATTGGCAAGCTGTCTATTGCAAAAGCTTCCGGAATTTCTACGGTCCCCTCATCAGATAAAGACGTTAACTGCAGGGTCAGCCTCTTAGAATTGCTAACATGACCCCCTGCAATCGTGCTGATAGTGAGCGAGGTAGGCTCGCCTACTAGTTCACAGCTTTCTACAAGCTCGCGAGTAATCAGCGAGGTATCCGACCCCGTGTCCAAAAATGCATTGACCCTCCTCAGTCCTTTAGGTGTCACGATACCGACAGGTACGATGCCTAATCTTGCCGGTTTGAAATCATCATGTCCCGTTGAACAGACAATTTTGGGTTCATCTGGCTGAATAGGTCTATTGTTGAGAAGGCCATGCAGTAACGAGTGATGATTACCCAAGCATCCGTCTTGGTTGCATTTCACTCTTAAGCTGCATTCAGAGGCTCGATGAGAGTTGTTCAAACACATAAAGCATGAGCCAATCCTTTTTACCGCGCACCACCGATCGGGTACACTCATCCCATGAAAGGTCGGACAATCTGGTAACCGATGCAGGGAGTTGCATAGCTTGCATTCAGCTGACCTCTCGGGTTCTTGACTTATCATGTGCATGTTAGCCAAAGACTGGGTTTGGTTACAGTCCTTCTCCACAATTCGAGATGTTGGTTCCCTTCGCGCCAGTCTGCAGCTTTCGCGTACGATTTGTCCAAATCGGCTGTTGGCGATACGGGATTGACGACCTATGAACTCCGTCAAATCGTTGAACGTAGATTCCCGCTCAAGCATATTTATTTTTTCAGCTTCCTCTGCCCATCGGCTCTGTAAATCAATAGATAGACATCGGACAATGCATTCCTGTGTGTGCAATGCATTCAGATCAGACTGGTATCCTAAGTGCTCTAGTGCTATACTGCAATTCTGCATTTTTATCACCAAACTCGACAGTGATTCAGCCTTGCCCTCAGTCCTTTTCGCCTCCAATAAAACACTATCAATTAGGCTTCTAGCCACCTTGAATGGTTGTCCAAACAAATCTTTCAGGATTCTGCGCGCCCTGATGTACCCCATCGGTGGATCAAGCATCGCGCAGCCTTCGATTGCACTTTTGGCTCTCCCACGACAGTAATGTAATAAATACAAAAACCTTTGACCAGGATCTGCAACTTTGCACTCAACAAAATTTTCGAACTGTTTCATGAATATACAGTATTGCTCGGGGTGCCCGTCGAAGTGGGACAGCTCCACTCTCGGCAGGTCAAGAGCCAAAACCTCGGTAGTTTCAGGCTGTCTCAAGGGTTTATATTCGTCGATGACAGTGCCTTTTCGATGTTGACATTGTGAACTACGTGGACTCTTTGCTGGCTCTCTGAGACCAGTTCCTTGTGTAAGGGGCTCTGCTTCCTTTCTGGCTAACCGCAGCTCGTTTTCTAATTTTATTACTCTCATTCTATAAGTACTAATATCGTCAAACGCATCGCGGTTAGAAATATATGACCTGGCACTGACAGAGCTAGTAAACTTAGTATTATCTAGAGAATCAATAACACCCGAACCATCCCCAGAGACTTGCCGAGTTATTTCCTGTTGTCTCGAAATTTCCTTGCTTCCTCGTCTGGGCATTTCCAATGAGTTTTCTTGTCCAGGTTCCACTTGAGTACTGTAAGTCGAATCTCGCAAATCGAGCAACGCGTAGCCAATTCAAACGAATCCCAAAACCAGAACAAGATTGATTCGTAGTTTCTACGGTACTAAATTGAAATGCACAAAGGATACAAATATATACGAACCTCAAGTATGCGGCCAAATAGACTTCACAGTAAAACCCAAAGGTCCAAAGCCCCGTGGCTCAAGCACGACAGTCAGAAACGGTTCAAGGCCAAATTCAAATGTCTCACATGGATAAACAAACGTGAAAATGTGTGGTGTATGAGCGAGCTTTCCAAGATAATGTTAAATATAGTCAAATTCACAAAGCACGTTGAACATTTAGAAGGATTTTCAGTATTCGTTCGTTACATAGACCGATCAAAGCAACGAAAGGTATATCAGTTAATTAGCGGTCTCACCACTTACTAGACGCTATCAAATTCAGTGCGTCTTTTGTCGAGGAACCAACTATCGACATCGACAAGTGCATCAGAAACTAGTCCCATAATGCTCGTGATCGTGGAGCAGGTAGCGGATAAAATAGGTAAGTAGAATGAAACGGAGTGGCCTCATTTTTTCTCTACTGTCAACAGGAACATGTTTACTGTAAGACTAACATTTGAAGTACATTAGCCGTTTGCGGAATTACATTGCGCCTCTGCGTCTTTCCCTTACGCCGCTTCCGCTATCCGTATCATATGTGACTGTGAAAAGGCATCAGTAACATGCAAGCATATGTTGCTCGGTATACATCGACAGACCGATCCATTACGAAATATCAACGTAGATTCGTTCCTGTTTTCAACTTGCAAGCATCGTTGAAAAGTGCCGTGCCGTTTGTTGAAAATATGTGTACCAGATGTCATTATCACCTAGTACCTAGTAGCAGTAGTGGGGTGATTTACTGCAGGCTCTTCGATAAAAGTTTACATTTTATTCTCATGTCTGCAGATACGGCAATCACAGACAACGTGATCCAGGGTTCAGCGAGAAAGTACTTTGACGGACTATTGCAAATTTGTGCAAAATACTCTTTTACTGAAAGTAAAAAATTTTTTTGTATTACGAGTTTGGCTATCGATTTTCAGTTACAAGTTCGCCAGAAATTGGTGTATGTGTGATGCGTACGCAAACAGCCAAATTAAAAATAAACACTAGTAGTGGTCCGTAAAGCGGCAGTTGAATCTGGTTTCGTTTAACGTATGACAAGGGTTGGGGCTAGCCTCACGTTTGTTACGGGCTTGCCCCTTGTGGCTGCCTCAAGGTTAGGGATAGCCCCACGTTTGCCCTATGCTTGCCCCAAGTTTGCCCCTAGCTTGGAGTTTTCCCCATGGGGCAATCTTGGGGCAATGGTAGCTCTGCCCCAATTTTTTCAATGGTAAGCTTGGCGCAGCCTCATGTCTGCTCCAAGTTTGCCCCATGCCTGCCCCATGGGGCAAACTTGGGGTGTGCTGCTCGGGCAACCATGGCGGGCCATTTCTTGGACTCAGTCGCGACCGAAATTCATAAGCCTTCAGCCAACGCCGAAAACGCGATAGTTTTCAGCGTCCCTGACCGACCGTTCCTGCTGTCAACCAAACTCGCCACACTGAATACCTGCAACATGGCAAACCACGGGTGCTATTGCACTCAGCTGCGCAAATAATCACAATGCAACGACTGTCCTTTGAAGTTTCAATTGGCTGATGGAACAACAGCTAGGGAATTCATAACCACTTGGAAAATCGTTGCTAACCCCACCACATTCAAAAGAATCAGAACATCACCGGATAAAACGCCCTATCAAGGAGAGGTTTTTCGATCAATAAAAAGTACCTCAACCTCACAAAAGCAACCTGTGGATGAAATACCAGTCGCCGCGTCTTCTCGCCGCCTGTTGAGCCACCCCGCAACAGAAAATCTCTCAGTTGCCCGCACTACTCTAGTTGACTTAGACCTGACAGCCACCCCATATCCAACACATCCTCCTAGTAAAAGGCCGCTCCTTCTACCATCAACCTCCACTCCCTCAAATGGCTATGATATACATGACAAACCCACTATTAGCCCAGGGCCATCAAAGTCCCGTGCACCCAGGCCCGCTGCTGCTAAAATCAACTTACTGCCCACAGTCTCACCACCGAAAAATACTCCGGAGAAGTCTGTTGCCAACAGCCCGTCCTGTCCTAACTCATGTCCCACCGTCTTGCGGACACCAGTCGTTCATAAAAGCCATGTTCTACTAAATGGCCAATCGTCCCATCAGCCGACAGAATTCCGTGCCCCCCCCCACAGCTTTCAGCTACTCCGGCTACTCCCGTAATCCCCCTCGCAAGTCTTCTCAGAGCCTCATTTTAAACCCCCACCAAGCCCTCCAGGTATACCCCAAATAATCCATGCTTGTTGGTGAGCAGAACACAACCCGGCATCACCCTAAAGCAGCCAACCCCGCCTCGCTGTACAAGCATGCTACCTCGGCTACCCAGGCAAGGTCCTCCCAACTTCACTTTCCAATACAGGCGAAAACGGCCACCAAGTAAAGCATCATCATGCTTCGGGGCCAAAAGTACCGTACTATCCAAGTGTGCCGAAACAGTTTCTCAGTCACTCGGTTGAGCGCCAGCACCTCCCGCCTAATCTCTGTAACCAATTTGCCTCCACTCTAATGATGAAAATAAATAACCCCCAGTCGAATTATAATCAGCGGCCTCGACTGTCAAGCTCCGCGCTCTTTCCCGAACACAGGATGGGCCAGCCCAACCAGCTACTGTTACTTCGTAGGTCCTGCTCGAGCCGTAACTATCCGCCCCCTGCGTACCCCTGTAAACCCAGTCACCACTGCTTTCTACCATCTTACTTGCCAATACCCATTACGTCAGCTTCCAACCAACCACCTGGTTAATTCAGCCACCCCGGAAATTCCACCTCCGCAAACGACCATTATTTTCTTGGCCACACCCACCCAACCAAGCTTCACCTGTTCACCAACAACCCCCTCCTCACACTGCCGGATCCCCACTTCTAACACCTGCACAGACTCCTTTGCTTCTATACATGACAATCCTGAAGTTATGAGTCCACATATTGGTGTTTACCATCTTGATGGTGTTTGCCACCATCACCCGCCGATGGTTGTTCCAACTCTACGCCGTGAAGATACAGCTGTAACGAACGTTTGAGCAATGCGTAGCCAAATTCGCAACGGATCTCGAAATCAAAAGACGATTATCCGTGATATTCTACGATACTAGATTATTACAAGAACAATGACATAAAAAATATACAAACCTCAATAATACGATCACAAAGACTCAACAACGAGAAACCGAATAGCAGCGTGTGAGCAAACAGCACGTGCGTCACGCAAGTCCTGAACAAGGATGTCCCAAAATAGCGCTCTGGGCGCGAACAAACAACAATTGGTCTAGAAAAACAACCAGTTCGTAAGGACAAGTCAACAGTGTAGGCAAACGAGTGATGTTGGGAAAAACACTGAATCGCGAGGGAAATAGGGGGATTTTCCATGACCGGCTGTTACACCGCCCACCAAAATCCTCCTGGATCCTTAGCAGAGTCAAAGGTTCGGTATAAAGGTACTGATTCTTTCTACCTGCCTAGGCCCTGCTGTCAATGCGTGCGTCTAAGGCTCGTCGTCAACGTTCTACTACTGGTCGCACCTAACCCATTGGCTACATAGACGTGAGGCTAGTCTACATCTTCCACGAGTTCAAATGACCGATGCCTGGCGTGAAGGATCACATAGATGTTGTCCTCTTAAAGGGCCGTCTGGTCCTGGATGTATGTGCTTGAGTGTGTGTGAGTGTGTGTGTGCCGGGGTGTACAATGAAATCACAGGTATGACTACACATCAAAGGAGGACTTTCTGCAATGTCAACAAAAGACCGCGTGGCAAGAAAACGAGTAAAATGTAGCATGTGTGTGTGACCTGAGCTCCGCTACTTCCACATATGCAAGGGGCATTCGGTAACGTCAACAAAAGGCAAAACAACGAACACTGTCACATGTTTGATGGGTTTACGTGATGTAGAGTGCGCCGTGCATGTGTGTATGTATCGGGATGTACAATGGAATCGCATTCATCACCACATATCGGAAAGAACCTTCTGTAATGCCAACGAAAGACCGCGAACACTGTAACGTGTTTGACGGAGATTGTGTGGTATATATGGTGTTTCTTTATCCACCTCGATTACTGGTGTGAAAAAGGTTTACTAGGCCTCAGGGTTATCAGCTCCTCCGTCTTCGCTCTCAAGTAGGTTAATACTGCGTAGGTCACGAATGAGCACTCCGTTAGCTGTCTTCACCTTCACTGTTCTTATCATTCCGTCAGTGCTTTTGATGGTTTCCATTACTACACCGAAATACCGAGCGCTGAAATGCGCGCGTTCGTCGGCGATCATAACCACGTCTCCAACTTTGAATGGTCTTGTTTTGGCCAGCCACTTCTGTCAAGTCTGCAAAGCCGGTAGGCACTCTCGCAGCCATCGCCTTCAGAAGACCTTGGCCAGATAGTTCGCTTGCTTCCACCCGTGGAGGTAGCTCTTACGAAGGTTTACCGGCCCTTGGAAACCCTCGTTCGACCTTAACATCAATAAGTCGTTTGGGGTGAGCGCCAGGTGGGTGGGGTCGCCGTTCAGTACTGGAACCAGGGGGCGGTTGTTCAGGATTCGCTCCACCTCATTCATGACGGTGTTCAGCCTCTCGTCATTGGGCGGCTGCTGCTCCATGGTTGACAGCAATATTCGAGAGCACAGGTCGGCCGGATTATCGCCGGACCTGACATTATTCCACTGGTTCGTGGCTGAATTGTCGTGGATAAACGTGAGCTGGTTAGCAACGAAAGTACTAAACCGGCTCCGGACGTTGTTAATGTAGTAAAGTGCTATCGTTGAATCCGTCCAGAAGCTAACCGACCAAATGTGGAGATCGAAACATCTCTTCACAGCTTGCACCACCCTGACTGCCAACACGGCTGCGCTGAGTTCAAGGCGTGGGATTGAGACCGACTTCAGTGAAGCAACGCGGGCTTTGGCGAACAGGATCCTCGTGGTATATTGTCCATCTCCTGCGCACCATCGTCCGTACACCACAGCTTCATAACCCACTTCGGATGCATCGGAAAAGGCATGTAGTTCTCCAGCCCATGTCGTATGGCCAGGAGTCAGACATCGTGGGATTCTTATGCCCCCTAATTTCTTCAAGGTGTTCAAAAATTCTTCCCAGTCCAACCGGTCCCCTTGGTCCAGTGACTGGTCCCAATCAACTTTCTTACGGCACAGCCGCTGCAGCAAGATCTTTCCGGGTAGCAGCCATGGTGAGACGAAACCGAGCGGGTTGAACAAACTTGAGACGGCAGATAGTATGCCACGACGGGTTATTGGCAGCTCGGGAACGTTTAGTTCGAAAACAAAATCGTCCGTTTCCGCGTCCCATTGTATCCCTAAAGTGCGCTCGATAGGAAGTGGACAGCCGTCCAAATCTCTTACCCTTTCGGCCTTTTCGTGATACGGGATGACCTTCAGCACTTCTGAAGCGTTCGACATCCATTTAGTTAGATGGAAGCCGCCCTCTTCCAACAATCTCGTCAGACCCCTGAACTGCTCTAGAGCTGATTCCACATCATCGAATGACCCAAGGTAGTCGTCGACGTAGAAGTTTCTGGTGACGCTATCTACTACCGTCCGATGCACTAGATCGCCATGTTTGTTCGCTGATTCTCGGAGGGCGTAGTTTGCACAAAATGGTGACGATATGGCTCCGAAGGGGTGGACGGTCATCCTATAGTTCACCACTGCGTCGTCCCGGTCGCTCCTTTCCCACCACAGGAAACGCAAAGCATCTCGTTCTCCTACCGGAATCTTCACCTGATGGAACATTTCCCTAATGTCGGCAGACAAAGCCACTTTAACCACTCGAAAACGGCACAAAACATCGATCAGTGTTGTGGTCCAGTCAGGCCCTTGTAGCAGGCGATCGTTTAACGACTTGCCCTGGAACTTGGCCGCACAGTTGAAAACCACGCGCAGTTTATTGGGTTTCTTGGGGTTGATAACCGGATGGTGAGGCAGATACCAGATACCCCTTTTGCTGTCAATGTTAACAGGCACCTTTTCAACGTGACCGGGGGCCTCGTTTCCCTTCATCAAATCCGCGTATCGTTCCCACAGATTCTGGTCTCGAATAAAGCGTTCTTTTAGTCGTAGTAAGCGTTTAAGAACAGAACTTTTGTTATCAGTCCACGAGTCGACCGATGTGCGCCATGGGAGGGGAACCTCGAACTGTTTTTTGAGGCATCTAGTGCCTTGCCGTACCGTTTGTAGAGCGGAGTGATCCTGTTGAGACAACATTGGTCTTTCGTCTCCAATGTCATGAAACCCCTTTTCATACAGCCGCTGCAGATGACACTCTATGCGGTCCGTTTCAGCGGATAAGTAATACACGGAACCAAGTACCCCTACTGGACCGTATAACATCCATCCCAGAGCCGTGCGTACGGCATAAGGTGCCTGGCGGTCGCCCACTCTCTGGCCAAGCACCCAATGCGCCTCTGGCACGTCGCAGCCGATGAGGAGATCCACTTCATCATCTTCCCAGTCTACAACGGTAACATCCTGCAGGTGGGGCCACCGAGTCAAGATTGCGTTCACCGACCTTGGTGCTCGCATAGGGAGATCCGCTAACGTGAATGCCTCCGTTGGTTCAATTTCCTCGTTAGTGTCTAGAAAGATGAGTTGCAGCTTTAATCTACCGGCAGCCATTACCTGTGTTCCGCCCACCGTGCTCACTGCCAACGACGTCGCACCTTTAGCCAGTTGGTGTTTGTCGGCAAACCGCTCTTTCACTAAAGTGGTGTCGGACCCACTATCAACGAAAGCCAACGCCTTGACTATCCCAGTCGGAGTCACTACTCCCACGGCCACTACGCCTAAACGTACCGGTTTACTGGCAGATTGTGAAGTTGAACAAATCACGCTGGGCTTGGCACTCGCCTCGGATATGGTTACTCTCGCCTGATGCAGCAGCCGTTGGTGTCTGCCCGTGTAGCCCTCGTAACCACATCGGTTCCTTGTTTTACAGGCTGCTGCCCGGTGCGTGGTGTTGCAACAGATAAAACATGCTCCTGCCATCCTCGCCATTCCCCACCGTTCGTCTATTGTGGCGTTGCCGAACTTGGGGCATTCTGGTACGCCATGGCTAGTACCACAGGATCTGCAATTGGGTTTCGCCGTAGCATCTCGTGAAATGACATGTGTACTGGTCCAAGGCTGGTACTTTGGATGTTCCCGTACAGGGGTTTGGACTTGGCTAGTACTGGGCTTGTTTGCTCGGTTGCTGTCTCGGATGAGTCGGCCGAACCTGCTGTCAGATATCTCCGTTTGCCTGTCCAAGTATTCGGTCAGGTCTTCGAAGTTGGCTTCTCTGTCGCCTCGGCTTATCCGTTCTGCTTCTTCCGCCCACCGACCTTGTAGTTCGGGAGAGAGGTGACGGACTATGTTTTCCAAAGTGTGCATGGCGTCTAGGTCAGCCCTGTAACCTATTGAGCAATTTTGCATCTTAATCACCAGGTCGGCCATGGTGTAGACGTTGCCCTTGGTTCTCTTTGCCTCTACCATCATGCCCTTCTTTAGGTTACGGGCTACTTTGAAAGGTTGGCCAAACAAGTCCCTTAGAACCTTCCTTGCCCTTGTGCAGCCTTGTTCTGGGTCGAGCATGGTGCACCCGTCGATAGCTTCTCTTGCTCGGCCTCGGCAGTAGTGAGTCAGGTAGAGAAGCCTTTGCCCAGGGTCGGTTACCTTATTTTCAACGAACGTCTCGAACTGCTTGACAAACTTGCAGTATTGCTCAGCTCGCCCGTCGAAAACCGTTAACTCCACTCTAGGCAGATCGATCGATGGTGGTTTGTAGTCGACGACCGGCATGGGGTTCCCTATCTTATTTCACCCTAATCTATCGGAAGTGTCGAAGTCGCTGGTCTCATGCTCTCGCTCTTTCTGTGTACACTTCTTCTCTGCTTCCTGTGCCTGTAGTATAGCCGATAGTAACTGTTGTTCTAGGTCTATTACTCTCAGCCTATACAAATCAACATCCTTACGATCAGCATTGCTCTCATTAACACGTGAACTAGCACTGACAGGACTAGGCGATCTAGCATTAACTAAAGAATCAAATGTACCCAAAACCTCCCCAGAAACTTGCCGTGCTACTTTCTGTCCGGATTCGACTGCTTTTGATCCTTTTCTTGGCATTTTGCGTGTTTTTCCTCGTTCCAAATTGATCTATTGAGTATTGTAACGAACGTTTGAGCAATGCGTAGCCAAATTCGCAACGGATCCCGAAATCAAAAGACAATTATCCGTGATATTCTACGATACTAGATTATTACAAGAACAATGACATAAAAAATATACAAACCTCAATAATACGATCACAAAGACTCAACAACGAGAAACCGAATAGCAGCGTGTGAGCAAACAGCACGTGCGTCACGCAAGTCCTGAACAAGGATGTGCCAAAGCAGCGCTCTGGGCGCGAACAAACAACAATTGGTCTAGAAAAACAACCAGTTCGTAAGGACAAGTCAACAGTGTAGGCAAACGAGTGATGTTGGGAAAAACACTGAATCGCGAGGGAAATAGGGGGATTTTCCACGACCGGCTGTTACAACAGCTGCACTCAACTTGCTCCCAATTAATGCCCGCTCATTACTGAACAAGAACCACACTCTCCGTAATATCACCCGACTCCGACATCATTGCCATAACCGAAACCTGGCTGAATGACTCTGTCCCATCAGACCAAATTTCCATTGCTGGTTATCAAACCTTCATGAAAAATCGTCGTCATCTTGAAGGAGTCTGCCTAATCCGCATTAAAAACAGCTAACCTACCATTCCTCTCTCTGATCCAAAGCTGAATGGGATCCAGGACTCAATATGAGTAACGGTTCTACTGGCCAACTCCCCACTCCCCCTCGGCTGCACTTATCAACCACCCAATTGAAACATCACGGACATCGCCCACGAAATCAAAGCTTTTGACCACTTGGCACTATTACCCTCTTCTTCAAAACTCATTGGTGGCGATTTCAATGCACCTAATATCTGCTGGGACACTATGTCATCACTCCAATGCTTCACGAGCTTCGGTTCGACCATATGCCCAGGGCGCTGAGTCCAGCATTTATTGACACAAACCAGGGGAAATAGCACACTTGACCTGATATCTACCATTGGCCTATCGGATGTGATAATTATCGCCCTCAACCCCTTCCCGGGAATTGACCATAGAAAGGTGTCTTGCAGATTCACAGCCGGACCCATAAACCCGATATGTAGCTCATCTCAACAGCCCCTACACAAGATCAACTGGATAAACCCCAAGCCCATGCTTTGATCCCTCGACTGGGATGGCTACTTCCCACAGCATGACCCTCAGCTCGCCAGTGACGTACTCTACCATAAGCTACATAGTTGCTTGTCACCAATCACTACCATCGGAACCAACCGCTCTAAAGCCCGCAGCTGTTACCAAACAAGGCTGCAAAGTAAACATGCAAAACTGCAGAAGATGTATAATAAAACCAGAGACTTCTCCATATTATTGCAACTCCGCTCTCTCTCTCTGTAACCATCAGTCTTCGGATTAATGAACTGCCGAGAAAGCAGGAGCTGTCGGCCTTGAACTCCTTCGACAGATCTTACCGATTATCCCGACTGATCAAGAGCAGAAATCAGAGAGTCTTCAGGGATGCCCTATCTAATTTTAGGAAACAAGACTCAAATTAAATCTGCAGCCAAAATCGCTGAGGTGCTCAATACCTTTTCAGAATCCATGACCACTGATGCCACTTTAAATCCGCCACACCCACCCTTCATCACCGAGCAACTTCTCCCTGATATTGAATTCAGTTCAGACGATGTGGCCCACCTACTGCTGCGTATTAGACCCTCCTCCCGCCCTGGCTATGACGGCATCCCTCCAGCGCTCTTTCATCTTGGTGGAACTGACATCGCTGCTAACATTATGAATCTCTATAACTTATCCCTTAAACATGGCACTTTTCCATCCCAGTGGAAACTTTCAACCATTATTCCTATCCACAAAAGGTTCAGAGCATGACCCTTCAAATTATTGTCCTATTTACCACACCCCTTAAACTTCCAGAATAATGGAGCTTTTGACCAAACAGTGGATGTCCGATTTCCCCTTTCCCATTGCCCTATTCACAGTGGTCAACATGGCTTCCTAAAGTCACGCTCTTATACCACGTGCCAGTTTGATTTCTTCAACATACTGACCACGGCAGCTGACGACGGGAAATCTATGATTATCATCTACCTCGATATGACTAGGGCATTTGACCGAGTTCTTCACTCCCGGTTGTTAACAAAACTCCGAGCCTACGGTATCCATGGCCCGCTTTTATCATGAATCACTTCCCACCTGTCGGACCGAACCCAGGTTGTATATGCTAATGGTCATCTATCGCAACCCGTGCCTGTCACTAGTAGAACTGTACAAAGGAGTGTACTTGGTCCGCCATTTTTCTTACTCTATGTTGACGACATTTTTTGATTGTGCAGCACGGAACTCCTTTCCTCTTCGCCGGCGACATCAAAATCGTTCATTAGTTCCGCCATCAATATTTGAGCACAACGCTGTCTGAAATAGATAACGACCTCATGAAACTTGATCAGTGGTGCACTTCATGGCAAATGTGCTTCTCGACATCTAAAACCTTCTACACAACCTATGGATGTCAAGTCCCTCCCGGAACCCTGCCCATCTCCCCAAGCTCATCAGCCAGGGATCTTGGGCTTCGATACACTAACAATCTACAATTCTCGGAACATGTCTCATTTAAGAGGGCCAAGGCCAGACAGATAATAGGCCTAGTTCTCAGATCATCTGAAATGAAACATGGTATTCTCCTTACATATCAATCCCATGATAGACCCCACCTCGAATATTGCCCTATAGTCTACTCTGGAATGTCCAAATCGGATAGGATGCGCCTTGAGAAAGTCCAGCTTACCTTCACAAAGAAGCAAATAGGATACTCTTCTCCATTGAGCTATAAAGAGCGATGCACTCTGCTAAAACTTGACCCCGTATGGCTTAGACATGTTAGGATTAACTTATATTTTTCCATATAGGCTTATTCATCGCTCTGCTTCCACCTCTACCAATTCTATACAGTTTTCCTTACCCTCATCTTACCCTCTGCTCCACAGAGACTTTAATCTGACCATCCCACCGTCGAGGCTGGCAATAAGATCCAACTTAATAAACACTCAAGGCTTTGGAAAAAGCTACCGCTGACTATTCACGAATGTGCGTCAGTAACCAGGCTTAGCCATGCCCTCAAATAAAAACTTGCCGTTAGTTGTCTGTTATCTTTGACTAAAGCCGGCATATCTGAGGATCCAGCTTATGAAGAGAGCATCGAACTTTGGAACCCTGGCTTCCGTCTCCCCTCTCGCTCTCTGCTATCCGTCGAGCTGGCCTTCGAAAACGGGTCCGCTACTAGGATCATAGCACCATATCCCAAACTTACCGCTTCCTGCCTAACGAAAGACGCTTGGCTTACCACTTACTATCACTTTTTTACGTATACCGCACGCAACCCACATTGCAGTAGGATACAGTTTTTGCCGCTTACAACTAAAACTAGTTAGGTGCATGCCGGTTCTCGCTACCCACCAACCTTCACCTACTATCTCCTCACCCTGTCTAGACGATTACTGCTTCCTTGCTATGTAGTACTAGGACAGTCATATAAAACAACTTTTCTCCAGCTCAAGACTTTTAGCCATTGATGTTTTACCCTAGCATCAAGTGGTTCAGTGGTGCTGGATACTAGGACATTGAGTTACATCGCCCACTACTTTACTTCTTGATTCTTCCAATCTTCTCCGATTTATCCTGGCTCCCACTCTCCTCAGCTTCCTTGTCCGGCAGTAATTTGCAATCCCTAATTATCCAGGTTGAAAAACTTCTTACCCCATACGTCCACCTTCCAATAGCCACCTGTTGGCCTCAGTTCCCTCCTTTTATACTTCCCGACATGAACGCTAGTCGGTGTCACCAAGATTTCTGAATCCATCACCTTACTTAAACTGCTATCCTCTCTCCGTGTGTGCAATAACATCTCCTATTGGCGCAGCCTAGCCCACCACACCAAAACGGCTTCTGGCAGTCTTAGGCATGGTCTGGCGCTGTACAAGACTAAACGTATATGTGGGCACGTGCGTCACAACACTCTTTCCTACTCCGTGTGTTTGTCCAGCCCCACTCTGTATTTTCTCAGCCCGTGCAAGTGAAACCCCTGATGCCAACAACACCTTTACCATAGCTGCGCCTGGATGTGGGGAAGACAGACCAACCCCTAGCAGCTGCGAAAAAATGACATACGTGGAACATTACGGTAGGGCAGAGGGGCTGTGGAATGTCCCAAATGGGCTCAACTAACCCTCCGTTAGAAAAACAAGCTAAAATAGAAAAATTAGAGAACAAAAAAGACCTAGTGGGATCGATTCGATCCATAAATACCATTAAGATCGGGTTGTGAAGGAAATGGACAACCTCCAATCATGGGTGTCTCCTACCAGCCCAGACCTGACTCTTTGAAAGGGAAAACCCACTCCGCCCTTGTTCGCTTGACATGCTTTTAGTTCCTACATGCAAAACTGACCGGGGTGATAGCATCCTGGTCCCTCCACATGTGCTTATCCACCTCCCGCTCTAATTTTCAACCACTTCGTACCCTCCCACGCACGCCTGGCATGTTTATTGACGCCACCTACAAAACCACCGTGGCTCTGGACAACAAGTCCATACATCAGACGACAGGCAGGCCTCATCAAAGCGCTAATTCTATACATGTAGATATTATTGTTTATACAAACATACATGTAAGAACGTAGAAAAAGGCGCCCATATTTTTCGTCCACTTATCTATTTTTCCTCCTTTTTGTAAGAAAGCGGTTTTCCCCTTGTCCTAGAATCCAGCCCTTCCTCCAGTTTACAGTCAAACCTAACAGCAACCTGCAGCATTAGACTTGCAGATACCCCACGATAGGATCTACCATATGTCCCCTGGATCTATCACAGAAATTTGCTATTTCGGTTCTTAGTGTGTCCGAGCTGCTTCCCTGTGACCTGTAAAACAGCACCCTGGGATTTGTCATATATCTCCTAGACAGATTACGCAAACTTGCCGTTCAGGTTTTTCGTGTTGCTCAGCTGCTTTCTCACGTAGCCCTCAGACCCTATAGTCCAGACGCACCTCCACGGCCTTATTAGCCCCGAAACATAAGCCCTGCCCGGGGAACGGCCTAACTGTAGTCAATAACTTTGCCTAGTAGTGCAAGCTCAGTTAGCCCTCACGAAAGCCGAATTACAATACCAACGACTCCTCATTTCACTAAGATTATGTTGTCTCATTTCCAACCTCCGAACTCTTATCTGTTAGTTTGCTCACGCTAACCCTCACCTGGAACATCTCCCCGACTGCGATCCTCCCTTTTTCAATTCCAAGACCCACCGGTCATCACGTTACCTGGTTGTAACATATCGAGCAGAGAGCTTATCTACAACCGCACCGAGGGCCGGTTACCGCGAACACGATTTAGCCACTGGGTTTTACCCGCAAGAAGTCCTGGTATTGCTACCTATGCCCCCCCCCTGAGGCTTACTGAGGAATTCCCACTACAAGACCCTCTCGATGTCAAAGCCGCTGTGCGAGGGATCCTAATTAAATAGTGATCGTTCCACATTCGGCGATGCCCTCCTCCTTCCCACGATGAGACAGCGAACACAAACAGCAGCCAATCCTTGCCCAAAACGCCTAAAGCGGACAGAGAGAAGCCACAGAAAACTCAACAGAATGGTGTACTCGCCAATTTACCAGCATAGCCCGGTCTACTGCAAAAGTTTTCACCTTGTTTTGCCTCATTTTGTTCCTCGTGGACACGACATTCCGATTGCTGTTTATTTCTTCCTGGAACTTCATCCATCTTCCACCAGCTGCAAACTGCCGGCTCTAGATGACACACACTACTTCCCATGGAAATTGCCTCCCCTTTTCAAGGGGTACTATTCCTTTTCACATCCAAAAGTCTGTGAAAAAATTAGTATTCCTCCGCCAATCTCTATGAAATTCCTCTCTGTCTCCTTTATTTCAACACCAGTTTCCCTTTTAAGTAAACATGAGTAGGCTTTACTATCCTTTTTTTGCATCGTTCATGTGAATATTGCTTTTCCTGCGTCTGAAGACAATGTCCGTCCGAACATTTCTACATCCAGCCGATTAATTACTGATGCCGCGGTTGACTCAAAATTTATTCGTACTTGCCGTGTATTCCCTTGCTGCTTTGCTTCATTTAAACTCTCCTCAGCCTTGGTCCATTGTTTCTGTGATGTGCGAATCCCTCTTTGAAACTTGTGAATCTTCCATATCATTCAGTGATATTGTAAATTCTGATTGTGCTTACATGCGTGCCTCTCGACCAAGGTCCATAAAAATACCACTATTATTATTATTATTATTATTATTATTATTATTATTATTATTATTATTATAACAGACGACCACAATCCCCAATAAAACCAACAAACAGAAAAGTGTTATGACATTCAAGGTAACCATACTTCCCGCGATACCGTCTGGAGGAAGTCCTTCCGAAATTTTCTCAGTGGGTTTGATCTCTCCCTTGTAAATCAGACAATGGGGCTTTTATGAACGACTGCTGACCTGCAACAAAATCATCTTCGGGAATGCCACTGCGGCCGTAGATTAGTAGCCTAGGTAAGAGCTCCAAGAATAGACTGCTGGGTCAAAATGTACCGCCATTAAAGGTAGGGCTGATTTGTAAAGCTGGCATGGACCAATTTTATTCCTAAGTCTACTCGAAGTGTAAGCTAGGTAGACAGCGTAACACAGCAGGCGGAGAAGCACTACCTCTTCCAGAGCAAGGCGGCAGAACCCTGTGCTTAAACTGTCGTCGCATCAGTTTATTCAAATTTGCAGCCAAAAATTCTCTTCCATTTCGTTCAATCGCCTTTCAATGACTCGGGAAGCAAGTATAAGCCGCAAATCGGCGAGTCTTCCGCCGTGGTGAAGGGTGTGCGGCCCAGATATTCACCCTCTACAAAGTACAGGAACATCGGTACAATTTTGCAACCAACTACAGCTTGTTTTATTGGGTTTGTGCTGCCTCAGCTGAGTGAGAATCCCTATGGACTATACCACAAAGGGATGGGATAACCAAGAAGCTCGTCAGTCTTATGGAGTCGTGCTGCACAAGCACACTTTTGCGGAGAGAAGTTTACTGATTTCTCTCCCACTTCTGTCTGCAGTGGCTTTCAACCTCACCACTGCTTAGAAAATGCGTCAGGCCCCCACTTATTGCCCGGGCATTCAGCTGGGCATAGACGCTTTCCTCGCAGATTAGGAACTAGCAGGGGGAATGGGTCTCATTGTAGACAGCCCCGTCGCCTTACAGCCGATTCTGAATCACGTAAGATCTTTTGAAGAATCCATGGGGCCAGAGGTCAACTAATCTAAGGCTGAAGTCCCTTTTGACAAACCCCACACAGCGCATTCTACCGATATGCAGAAAAGGCGAACAAACGGAGCGCCTCCTGGGGTTCAAATACTTAGGCTCCAAGATCCTTCCAAATGGCCGAGCCAGAGACGAAAGCAAGTTGCACACTGACAGTTCCAAGATTGCTTTTCTCCAACCTCGCAAAGCCCTCTGGATGTGTAACGAGATCACCCTCTGGACTAGAGTCTGTGTTTCAGGGGCGACCACCCGTCTGAAACTGACCTACATTTGCGAAGAGTTTCCACTGCAATTTGAGGACATCATAAAGCTGGGAGTGCTTGAAAACTGGTGGCTGCTACTGTGGCTGCAATGGGTTGGAAATATCATGCGACTTACGGACACAGATGTCGCAAAGCAGAGCTTCCCTCCTGTTCCATGCCCAGAAAGGATCTGTTGCCTTGGAGAAAAGCTGAAAACGCGGATCAATATTGTCAAGTCGGACTTGGAGCCGTTGGGACTTCAGTCTGTTTACGACATTTACAACTCGAGGTGAAACTTTACTTCCCCGTGTTTTTGCCTCGCATCTGATCGCCGCCCATGGGCAGGCACTTTTCGAGACATGCATGAAGCCGGCTTATCACCTTGCCGGAGCTGGCCGCATAAAATACAAGGTAAATAAACTTCCACTTCTCGTAGCCCAACACCCGTAGGAACAACAGGATATGTATTTTGCGAAATTAAACGTCTAAGTTGTTTTATCTCAGTTACTTCTGGGGGCAGAAAGGCGCAAGTCGATCGGGCTTGCAGTTATCATTCCTCTGACGCGGAAGAAAACGTTTTGGGGTGGTCGGGCGGCTCAGAGCATTTAATTGCCACCTCGGAGGTCGGAGGTTCGAATTCCCACCACCACCAGCCACTTTGGTGTAAAAAATAATTTTCCGTCCGGCTCGTCACCGGCTATCGGTACCCTACATGGTTGTCCATTCCAAGTCTCAAGGGCCGGCGACCCGCTTCTCCCGATAGAGCTGTGCTTCTTTGTAACAACAGGGCGCATTCCTTCCACGGCACTCATGAACAAGCGTATAAAAAATATTGAAAACACAGAGGTCGAGCAGTAATGACTAACAGCTTTGTCCTACTAGTTGGGGACCTTAATATCTGAGGGGTGAGATGGGCGAAAGACTGCTTCGTGCCATGGGACTGGGAAAGCACACGGGCGAATCAAGCAGAAACTTCAAACACTAACGCATCAGAGGGTTAGATTTGCACGCCGAATCGTGGCAAAAAGTTCATTTCAGTGGGTTCTGATTTTCACTAATAACGTCCTATGAACCACTTCCATTCCTCTTCAGGCTGTACTTAAATAGCAGGTCTCATGAGGCCTCAGTCTAAGGCTTTTGTTTCCTGATTTTGCTCCGACTGAAACCTTCATGACCACGACAATCTATCAGACAATGGGTCATTATGCGAACCCGGATAGTTTTAACGCTGAAATTCATGCGCCTGATGCGGCGAGACAATCGACATATCGGTACCAAGCAGTACTCAAAATCCTGCTCTCTATCAAATCCCATTAACCGGACAAACTTAACGCACTGACGAACTGTGTCCCCTCTGGTTTATAGAGTCATCGCAGGCCGCAATAAGCTTGAATCCACCATCCCTGTTTTACAAAGGATTCGCTTTCAACCGAAAAAGAAATAATATCCCACCATTTACTGTCTACGCACTGACGGGAAGGACAAACACTGGACTGACTTATCCAGAAATTTCTTTTGGTTAGATAGAGAGTTTAGCTTCGAAGTCATTACTGTTCACACAAGCGATTGGTCAGATCACTGCAGCTACCCTGGCCGCGATCGGGAAATGGGCGACAAAATCATGGTGACCTCGACCGCGACCTTTTAGTCGTGACAGGAAACAGCCAACCCACCCCAGATATACTTTCCACACCGAGTTTTCCCAACCACAAACAACCAATTTCCCACCCCTTTTCCGAACCGCAAAACACCTACAATATTGATTAACCAATCTTAATTTGATACTGTAAATACCCTCTATTTTGTTCCGAAAACATGCATTTCTATCGTATATATATGTAACTGTATTAGCCAGAGGATGAAGTTACCGGAAACGAGCTTGTTCGCCATCGTGTCTTTTTCTATCACTGCTGTAGATCAACATCGCGATCAGGCCGTGCCCGGCTCTATCTCTGGTATGCTTTCGAGTTACATACGTCAACGGTTACTTCAGTACAGAACACTTGGTGTGCAGGCGGTCATATCAAAGTTACTAGACACGGTCTAAAACCAGTCAAACATTTATCGAAATGACAAAACCCAGGACAGGTAACCTGGCTTCTGACAAGACAGATTCAACTTTCAAAATGCGAATACAAACCGCAGCGAACTCCCGCCCAAAAAGCCTAACACAGACACAGAAAAGCCATGGGAACGTCAACAAAATATTATATTTTTCATTTTACCAGTGTAACCTGGCCTATTGCCACGGTTTTTATCCTTCTCTGTCGCATGATTCTGCTCCTCGTGGAAGAGGTATTCCGCTTTCTGATGAGTCCTTCTTGGAACTCCATATTTCTTCCACCAGCAACAAATTCCCAACTCCAGATGGTACATGCTTTTACTCATGAAAATTATCTCACATCTCCAGAGAGTACTGTTCATTTTCATACCCAAAAATCTATGAAAATTGGCATTCCTCCGCGCTGCTTCATGAAATTCTTACCTGTGTCTTTGCTTCAACAATAAATACTCTTTCAAAGGACCGACCACCGGTGTCGCGAATAAGTTTGAACAACACTTGACTGTTTCTTGGAGCAGCCGCCACTTACACTTCTTCGGCTAAAATGACCAAGCAAGTTTCACTATAATTCCTTAAACTTCTCGCAGCATGCTTTTGTAGATTTATTTATATTTTATTCCTCTTCTTGCAGTTCGAGGGCTGAGGCTTTTGCTTCTTTAAACTCCAAGAATCTTAAGAAATCAATTGCCTCTGACGGACCCCCCAACTAGGACCACAGGCCAAACCTGCAGCCACTTGCGCCACCTTTGTATTTGGGGTCCAAGAGATCCCTCAACCTGTTGGCCGGAGACACTGAAGGGTATGGCAGCGAACGGTGAACAGTGAGTGGGGAATTACATCACATAAGACAAACATTACTAAACAACGGGTATCCGGAACGTTTCATTCAAAAGAACATTTCGGAAGTACCCAAGCGACCATTGATATTCACCGCCAAGTAAAAAGAATTGCACATGCAACGTCCCTTCAGAGGAGATGTTAAATGCGAACTACTAGTTCTGCGCCTAAGGGGTGCAATCGCCCGTACATTTCCCGCCACTACTCTACGCGCCCACTTCACAAGCCGGTCAATGATTTCTATGAATCTAAAAGACAAAATGCCCGTCCTTTCCTCCGCTATGTTAACGTATTCATTTGTTTGCTCATGTTCAGCAAGCTGTGTAGGCAAAACGACACGGCAACTGTCCCAAAGAATCAAGGAACACAAACTAGCTTGGCTGAGGACAGGAACTAGAAGAACCATAATTAGTCCAATCGTAGAGCACCTTGCCGAGACAGGGCACCAGGTAGACAACGAAGCCTTCAAGATAATTTAAAAAGTGCCTGTGAATTCTTCGAAGATCGTTCGCCAAATCACTTTGGGAGCAGCGGAGGCACTAGCGATTAGGCTGTTAAATCCATCGCTCTGTTTACACAAGCGATTTATCAAATCACTGCAGCCACCCTGGCCGCGATCGGAAAATGGGCGACAAAATCATGGTGACCTCGACCGCGACCTGGCCCAGTTCTCATCTACGGTACTGTTCGTCGTAGACCCTAGCTCATGTGCTAACTTCTGTTCATAGCTGGAGCGAACTTCGAGACCTCTCAAAAGTAGTACCGCCAACCAGATTTGCGACTTTCGTCAATTATCATGGAGCTGGAGTGGCAATGGCAATAAATGTGATGGATGGTCCGACTCCAGATAGGTGGGTCCATGGGATTTATGGTTCTGGGCAGAACTGTGCTACCGGTAGCTCACTGCGATATGTTCCCTATGAACAATTGAAAAACAGACGACATCTACAAAAGTTGAGTGATGGATACTTCAAAAGAAGTTTTACTTATGCTCGTGGTTACCCTCTAACTTCCCCCGACTTTTGATCCTTTTATGTTGCTGTTGCGGTGGCACTATATGGGTTCGTAAACCGTTGTAAACAAGAATTCCAGGGTGGTCGTGAAAGTTTCATAGTACCCGTGTCAAGGATTTACTAATTCCGGCTACGATAGAACATTGGTCCTCCGGCGATTGCAATTGACCTGTAAAGCGGAGCTAGATTTTCAGGAAGCAATTGATGCTCATCTCCGAAATTGTCCCTGCCGTGACCGGGCTGTGTCCACCAAACGATATCTCTACGTTTTCATGAAATTCAAGGAGGTTTTAACTCGGAAGAAAAACAGAACGGATATTTTCGGGGGAGATAGTTTTTGCATTGCTGTGTTTTATAATAAAGTCCATGGCTAGTATTAGAGAACTGATTGAAGCAGGGGAGGCTCCATCAAAACTTGGGTGGACATTCAAGTGCCACCTTTGGGAAACGTCGATGGAAATGTTTCAGAACTTACTGTGGCTACCAAGGCGCGGAGGGGCACATCGTTCCAGGTGACATCAGTAGCAGAGAACTTCAGGAAACCAAGGGTTGTAGCAATAAGAGTCGATGAGGGTGAAGCATTAGCCGGATTGTTTGCTCACGCGGGTCGGTGACTAGTGCAAGAAGCTCTGTGTAAATGGCTTATTTTCTAAAACTCGTTGCTCATTTCTTCCTGGGCAGGGGTGGCAAACATGGCCGTAGAAAACAGAAGGAGGCATTCACTGCCGAAGTGACGGCTTACCCTTTCGAGCTAGGGAACGGTAATAATAATAATAATAATAATTGTTTATTTCTCTACCGTCGTCGAGAAGCACGCATGAAAGCATGATAATAGTTTACAACATCACTCATTGAGATGAAAACCTCACACATTTTAAAGAGAGAGTCTCGTATTATAGCAACAGAGGAATCATGGTGGGGAGGGTTTGAGTGAGCTAAGGTGACAACAGACCAAACGATAAATATGATTCGGTTTCTACTGAGTGTAGGCAAACTCAAGGAATCAGCCGGGTATTCGAGTGTTGAGACGGGCATTGTCTTAGGAAGCAGAAAGTGCAGAATTCACAAGTTTGATGCAAGAAAATGGTCAGCGACGCGTACTCAAGGTCCTTTGAAAGGGTATTTATTGTTGAAGCAAAGACACAGGTAAGAATTTCATGAAGCAGCGCGGAGGAATGCCAATTTTCATAGATTTTTGGGTATGAAAATGAACAGTACTCCCTGAAGATGTGAGATAATTTTCATGAGTAAAAGCATGTACCATCTGGAGTTGGGAATTTGTTGCTGGTGGAAGAAATATGGAGTTCCAAGAAGGACTCATCAGAAAGCGGAATACCTCTTCCACGAGGAGCAGAATCATGCGACAGAGAAGGATAAAAACCGTGGCAATAGGCCAGGTTACACTGGTAAAATGAAAAATATAATATTTTGTTGACGTTCCCATGGCTTTTCTGTGTCTGTGTTAGGCTTTTTGGGCGGGAGTTCGCTGCGGTTTGTATTCGCATTTTGAAAGTTGAATCTGTCTTGTCAGAAGCCAGGTTACCTGTCCTGGGTTTTGTCATTTCGATAAATGTTTGACTGGTTTTAGACCGTGTCTAGTAACTTTGATATGACCGCCTGCACACCAAGTGTTCTGTACTGAAGTAACCGTTGACGTATGTAACTCGAAAGCATACCAGAGATAGAGCCGGGCACGGCCTGATCGCGATGTTGATCTACAGCAGTGATAGAAAAAGACACGATGGCGAACAAGCTCGTTTCCGGTAACTTCATCCTCTGGCTAATACAGTTACATATATATACGATAGAAATGCATGTTTTCGGAACAAAATAGAGGGTATTTACAGTATCAAATTAAGATTGGTTAATCAATATTGTAGGTGTTTTGCGGTTCGGAAAAGGGGTGGGAAATTGGTTGTTTGTGGTTGGGAAAACTCGGTGTGGAAAGTATATCTGGGGTGGGTTGGCTGTTTCCTGTCACGACTAAAAGGTCGCGGTCGAGGTCACCATGATTTTGTCGCCCATTTCCCGATCGCGGCCAGGGTAGCTGCAGTGATCTGACCAATCGCTTGTGTAAACAGAGCGATGGATTTAACAGCCTAAGCGCTAGTGCCTCCGCTGCTCCCAAAGTGATTTGGCGAACGATCTTCGAAGAATTCACAGGCACTTTTTAAATTATCTTGAAGGCTTCGTTGTCTACCTGGTGCCCTGTCTCGGCAAGGTGCTCTACGATTGGACTAATTATGGTTCTTCTAGTTCCTGTCCTCAGCCAAGCTAGTTTGTGTTCCTTGATTCTTTGGGACAGTTGCCGTGTCGTTTTGCCTACACAGCTTGCTGAACATGAGCAAACAAATGAATACGTTAACATAGCGGAGGAAAGGACGGGCATTTTGTCTTTTAGATTCATAGAAATCATTGACCGGCTTGTGAAGTGGGCGCGTAGAGTAGTGGCGGGAAATGTACGGGCGATTGCACCCCTTAGGCGCAGAACTAGTAGTTCGCATTTAACATCTCCTCTGAAGGGACGTTGCATGTGCAATTCTTTTTACTTGGCGGTGAATATCAATGGTCGCTTGGGTACTTCCGAAATGTTCTTTTGAATGAAACGTTCCGGATACCCGTTGTTTAGTAATGTTTGTCTTATGTGATGTAATTCCCCACTCACTGTTCACCGTTCGCTGCCATACCCTTCAGTGTCTCCGGCCAACAGGTTGAGGGATCTCTTGGACCCCAAATACAAAGGTGGCGCAAGTGGCTGCAGGTTTGGTCTGTGGTCCTAGTTGGGGGGTCCGTCAGAGGCAATGGATTTCTTAAGATTCTTGGAGTTTAAAGGAGCAAAAGCCTCAGCCCTCGAACTGCAAGAAGAGGAATAAAATATAAATAAATCTACAAAAGCATGTTGCGAGAAGTTTAAGGAATTATAGTGAAACTTGCTTGGTCATTTTAGCCGAAGAAGTGTAAGTGGCGGCTGCTCCAAGGAACAGTCAAGTGTTGTTCAAACTTATTCGCGACACCGGTGGTCGGTGAACTCTGATCAGTGAAAAGATATGCGATAGAATTGGGGAGCCTATTTATAGCAAAGACTTGAGACTTGGGCTTAGCACTTTGAGTAGCAGATTAGCTGGCCGTGCTCTAATGTAGTTACTCTTATGTCAAGAACTGCGATTCCTTGGAGAGTATCACTTGAGCCCTGCCGGAAGTGGAAGTGGAGTCATAAATTCGATTACTAAAGCGAGGGAAAGCAGCCAGTCCCGAAGGACTACCTCAATTTTTTTCTAATAGGCGGAGTTGCGTTTATTAAATCACTGACAACCTTACCCCGTGACTTTTGGAACTAGGAGCGCATCCCATTACAATGGGCCGAGTCACTGATTGTGCCCATCTTCCAGAATAAAATACGCAATGATTTTACTAACCTTCGCGGGATAAATTCAATTTCGAGATTCACCAAAATAAAAGCTCCGACCTTGCCAAGCCCCCTCACACCGACCAACCAGAGGAACTCCCACGAATAGCGAACTGGACTCCTACCAGGTCAATTACGCATCGGCCGGAAATTATTCCCTCGCTGAAAGCTTCAAATACCTCACATACACATAAACCGTCGACAAAGAATAACGGTTTTCCACTTCTTGAAAGACATCTTTTATTCGGCTAAACGACCGGGGCTATTCAGCGCCTTTCACCCAAAAGATATACTATACAGAATTTCGTAAACCTACTGAGATCGTTGTACTCTCATACTACTGGCCGCGTAAAGGTTTAAGGTGACCCATTCAGTCCTTTCGAAACGACCATTGATGTCCGAAAGGGATGACTCATTTCTCCATTTCTGCTTGAATCCTTCGTGGACGAAACAATGGAGATCGCCTTATGAGATCTCTAGGATGTGGACGCCAAACTAGGAAACAATGAGAAGCTGTGTGATCTAGATTATGCAGGCTGCCTTGTATGCTTGTCTAAATGTACGGAACGTGCGAAAACTGCATTAGATACACGCGCAAAAGCCGTGGCTCCATTCGACGTGCGCTTTGCGCCTACAGAGCACTGAGTGGTTTTACGAGACTGAAAGTCAACGGATCCAAGGTTGAGGGTCCATGGGAGGTACTAACAACTTCCAACCGCTTCATTTACCTCAACAGCAGCATAACGAAGGATAGGAGCAAGGTAGCAGAGGTGAGCAAGTTTATACCCAAAGCTCGAGCGGTGCAAGCTGGACTGAAGCTGCCCGTGGTGCTGACTTGATATTTTGATGAATTTAAAAACAATGTATTGTAAAGCGGTGCGTCCATTTTTGTTGTTTAGTCGCGGGACTTGGAGTTCTTGTGCGGAGGACTTTCGTCGTCTTGAGGTTCTCAACCACCAGTGCTTACGTAGTATCGTCAGGATTGGACGGACTGACCAGGTGCGCAGCACTGAGGTGTGGAGTTGAGTATTGTGCACCCGTTCGGAGAATGTTCTACCACAGCGTATACAGCTTGGTAGACCTAGTTGGTTGGGGCTCTCGCTGAACATGGCAAACTCGCGTCTACCACCCCGTGCTCTGTTTTCCTTTCCTCCTAGGGAGTGAGAGAACGCACGCAGTGGTCAACCGATGACATAGCAGCGGCAATAAGAAAATGTTCTGCAAACTTGTGAAAAGCGGATGCCATAGGTCTTTGTATTTGGGGTCCAAGAAATCCCTCAACCTGTTGGCCGGAGACACTGAAGGGTATGGCAGCGAACGGTAAACAGCGGCGATCGTGTTGTTTCCCTCTCTCACGCACACCAAGGTCTTCCTTTTATCAACGGTCAGTAAGAATGCATCCCGTGCGTAGAAAGACACACTCGAAAAAGCCTTCGTCACCATCGGGCCGTTTGATATACTACTTGTAGTGGACACGGCTGCAATGGTGGCCACACTTAGCCAGGATGGTAAACTGGTCGCCTTCTCCCAAGTGGCTTTCCCAGTCCGATATGCCTTAGTTCACGTGCCCTTTGGTTGAATCCGCAAAAGGCTGGCTTTGTTATCTAATTGCAAATCATTTTAGACTGACAGCCGACCAAAGGTCAGTTGTTTCCAAGCATGAAAAGGAGCAACCCACGAAGATCAAAAGGAAAACTTTCTCCATTAGAGAATGGAATTTAGTTCTAATTATAGTCTTTTTCCGTCCCTGCAAAGAAAGCCTCGCAACTGCCACTGCCAAAAGTTCACTGCTGCTCAAAGCTTTCCTGTCCGAGTGTTAATGAACTTTACATTTCTTAGTGCTCACGGGGTATTACCAGTCTTACGCAACATGTGCAGGCAGGTACCTTCCAGCAGTCCTCGTAAAGTGCGGAATCTGTCACAAAAGGTTCAGCCTACCTAGAAGTCAAGTTTCAACTTTCCAATCCATAACATGCTATTCCCGTCGAAGCGGCACTACCTCACGAGAGATCAAGTGTCGAATATACAGAACTATTGTCGTCGGTTCCCAGCAAGCGCTATCTACCAACCTGAATCGACGAGAAATTGCAGTTTCCCTTTGCCTTCAAGTTCGCCAAAGTTTCTTATTCCCATATCGTCAAAATGCCTCCTCCAAGTGCTCACCATTTTTGCATGCCATCGTTCTTCCACTTTGATTATACGACTGTACGTGAGCACAGTGAAAGGGGTATACCAGATACTCACAAATGTGAACTGTGCCTTAAGGGATAACTGGACACCAGACCCCGAGACTTGGACCGGATAACTACATGAGGTCCCAATACGTCAGGTATGGTAGCGAGCTGGTTAACACGGAGGATTACTATCCACCATCGACAGGCTGTTTATTTGTCTGCAGAATAGTGGAATTTCTTATAATAACAAAGATCCTAAGCAGCAAGAACTCTAGCTGCCGTCCGCAGTCAGGCTGCCAAGTAGAGCAGTTAAAGACAACTTCATGACAATCCATTCTACTGAGGCCAATAACCTGGGAATTACCTGTTGCTTACTGGGAAAGTGTCCCCTGTAACGCTCTACGTTCTATTTGATCCGTGTCCCGCAAGCCTAAAGTACATTACTCCTTGCTTCGCCATTTGCTCATTTATTGCCCCCTTCGCTTCCGTAAACTCCCCACATGCCCTCTATGAACTTCAGCTATCACGGCGCATTTGTTTACAGTATCAAGAGTAATGCCAGTGCTTTCTATCTTCTTACCCCCTCTCTCGAACCCTGCAGCTGAACAGTGTGCTGCAGCAACATCCACAGAAGCTACTGTCTAGGAACTCACTTTCGTATCGTCGCGAGTCTACTACCGGCACTAGCCTGCCTACTTCGTTGTCATCCCCTAGCCGCATTTTCGTTACGAGAAGCTTTCGCAAGTTGAAATACTATCCACCGGTTAACGAAGCGGAGCTCGTCGAATGTAATGTAACGGGGGTCTCCAAGTTGTTAAGCGTAAGAGTCTAAGGCTCCGAGATGGTTCCTCATCCAGAAGGCCTTTTGAAATTCCCACAGGTGGCCGTGATCATCAAACAGCCTTTGCCGAGGAAGTCCCACTTACTGCCCTTTCGTGACGGGTGTTTCCATCACGGTGAGGGGGTGAAAGGGAAGTTTGGCGCTCTCCACCGGGTTGAATGATGATAGTGAGCCTAAAGAAGGCGGTTAAACCCTGATTCCAAACCAGCCATGGGTGGTGTATGCGGCTTAAAACACCATGCTTGCCGGCCTCTGCGGCGGAGGGTATTGCTGGGCCGCTAGGAGGCCTGTCTCTGTACGGAGGGTGTACGAACTCAGAAGTCGGTCGCCGGCTCCTGGAGGGCTACAAGACCTTTACATCGTGCTACTGCCTTGCAGACTGGACGTTCTGGTCAAATACTGGAGACAGGGCTTATTAAGTCGACCCTCTACTTTGGTCCGGGGACCCGGGTAATATTCGGCACACATGTTGGCTTGAATTAGAAATGACGACGTGGAGACCAGGCTTGATCCGGCCCCATGTTTATCAGGGTGTCAGCTCGAAGTCGTATTCCGTGGTGGTTGTGTTGTGGATAACTGTTCTGACTTAAGAAGGATATCCTCTGCGAACCCACTTTTATTTTGCTGTTTCAAGTTTTGCATGACACCACACTTTCGTACTTTGTACCTACGCGACTCTATTTGACTATGAAGTATTGTGGGTGTCGGGTGCTTTACCAGTGGAGGCATTTCCAAGGGGTAGACGGGACAAAGAGTGGTGGTTGTGGACTGAAGACAAGGGTTGAATGAAAGAGGGAGCTCTGGGCAGTAGTTCCCTTATTACTACCCAACCCGCTGCATGCAATGGGCATCGTTGTCATCATTGTCCCACGAGACGACCTATGCAGCATGGAGTTCTTTATGTTTGCATAGCTTACGAGATATGTTGAACGGGCACTGCTATGGTGGCCAATCAAGAAGCAGGAGAAATATTAGAGTTCTCAATCAAAGCCCTTAGTTGTAACAAGAACAACGGTTTGATTTCGCCACTTTCCGATCAGATGGCGTAACGGGAAAGGTTTCTTCCTGCAAAACCTAAGAGAAATAGCAGAAGCCGGAGGATGAAACAGTTATTCATAATCAGGAGAAAGCCGGAGAAAACTAGCGATTTCGTGGTGATTTTTGAGGGGGATGATATTTTCGTACTTCACTCAAAATATGATGTGACGAGATTCTAACTGCGCCATTTCACGCGGCCTTGAGTTACTCACCGTAGAGGTTATGTTTGGTTGTAATTTCTTAACAATAGTTTTCGAAAAAGACCATAAAAATGTTATTCTAATGAGCATCACTGAAACATAGCCGAAGAACGCCGTGTGCGGCAGTCACGTTCCTGAAGTTTCTGAAGCTCTGGTGAGGCAAGGTCCGGTCAGGTGGCAGGATCTGCGGATTGAGTCAGCATACGTCCAGTTTCGTGCACTGCTGTCTAAAGGAAGTCCCGCTGCTTTGTGACTTCATGGTATCCAGTCCAGTCCGGTATTTGTAGTAGCTGAAGAGGAAGCAGAAGAAATCGGCTCGCCCTCCGGAACAGCAACCTCACTCTAGTATACATTCAGAACCAGAACTTACTCCTGTTCCCATGCGAGACTTACCCTGAGTCCTGAAATAATGTGAAGACGTTGGTATGGAATGCTGACGAGTGGCGTGTAAAGATTGGGAAGCCCTTTGAAGGTACTTCAATTTCAGGACTTCGTAGAATTAATCCGTCATATATTATTTGCATGTTTCGTACAACTTACTTTTTGATGAACTAACCTTTGATTATTCACGTCCAAAGAACCACTTTGTCACATCTTATCTTTAACTTGCGTGAAGCACTTGCTTGTCTGTCGACCACCGTGAACTTGGTTCTCGCTCTCGAGTCGGCTTGGTCGCACATAAGATGTTTGTATATGTTTCCTGATGCGGTTCACTCAATAATTCAGTATCGAAGGATTTGTGGATCAAACTTATTTTGGTTTCGGGGATTCGTACAAATTTAGCTACGTGTTGCTAAAATCGCGGTAATTAGGGTGACATGAAGACTACGACAGACATAGATACTGCGAGGGAACATTGGAGTGGCGAGAATAATAATACTGGTATTTATCTCGGCCATGGTCGAGATGCACGCTGTAGCGCATGATCATGGTGTAACACGTTACTCAATAGGATGACATATTCACAAATTCTAAATATGAAAGTCGAGAGTACCAGAGATGGAAAAACAACGCCAGCAACAGTTTGAATGGATCATTCTGACAATGGTTCGCGCTGCAGTTTTGAACCGGTTTCGATTCCGGGTTGGGCATTGGTGCGCGGTGGAGATATCGAAAAATCGTTAACGCAGTGCTAAAGACGCATTATGAATGAGAATGTTGACGCCAAGGAAACCGGTGGCCCACCAAGGTTCTGCAGATGGAGTAAATTTTGAGCAAGAGGGAAAGGGGGGGGGGGAAATGGTAAAGAAGTGTATTCGGGAAAATCAACGCATGCGAATAGGATAGCGATCCATGAAGACAATGCAAACCCTGAATGACGGACTTACCGGAGTTCAATAAACGGAATGAGGTTTGAAGCAGGGGGCATGGGACCAATTTTGTGGGAGTGAACACTGGTGGATGTGGGAGAAACAGCAGACCATAAAAAGGTGAGTTTAGATTCAGGATCAGTAACATGTACCATTCTGAAATAAGAAAGCGCAACTGAAGGGTCATCGAGAAGTGGAGAGTCAATTTCCAGCCGGCTGCGGGTCGGAAGAAAGATAAACAGTGGTAACGGATAATAAAGTGGGAAACCTCCGCATGGACTTCAGAGTTATTATGCTGTTTCACTGACAAATATATATGTAAGTGTTGACACATTTGCCTTCAGTGTTATTCAGCGTCATTTATGGTAACGTACGACATCGGGTGCGTGAGGTTCGTCTGGCAGGGCAAAGTATGTGTCGGTCGATCAGTCGAGTGTGGCTGTATATTAGCGGTATGCGCGTGAACTGGAAATCGCGTTGGTTGCGTTTGAAAGGGCTGAACGATATGATAAGCAACTAGGAGTATTTCCTGTTGTGTGGTGTGATTTCGGTCCCAGTTGCTATGGTAGGTTTCACTTGAGTCTCTGTCCCTACGAGTCAAAGTGGCATCCTTGGTTAGCCAGTTTTGCGACTGAGATAGTGGGAGACAACGAACCTGAAATAAAGGGGGATTGCAGTCTGGACGTGGTTCTAGCTGTGGGTTATGATTAAGTAATGAATAATAATAACGGTTTATTTCGGAGACGTCCGAGGCATGCCAAGTGCATGATCAGCTGTTTACAGGTGATGGAATAAACAGACAAAGCCCTTGAAAATGTGGAAATGAACATGACAGGAGTTGAAAAAGGGCTAAGAAGGGAGAGTTACGTGGGAAAGGAGAACAGATAAAAAGCAGAAGTCAGGGTGTGCCCCTGCTGCGGATCAACGGTTAATGGAGGCATATAAAATCCAGTAAAGGACGAGGCATAAGAGTGACAGAAACTACGGGGTTAGGTGGAAGCAAAGTGGTTGAAATTAGTGTCATTTCAATTTGTTTGGTTCATTAAGGAAATCGCCATAGGTAGTCTAACGTTGAGAACTCAGCCAGGTAGATGAATTTGTCTATCGTTGATTGTGTCCTTAATTGAAGGGAGCAGGGTCAGAGAAGGGGTTGGTCTTGGAAGTCGAAGCCCCTCTCGTAAGCTATTTCTTCTGCCATGCACATATTAGATAACTTTGGTGCACGGGTGACTCTGAGATATGGGATGAGGGCCGACAGAAATTGGGACTTGGTTTGTGAAGCTCGAAGGGTGATGGACAACTTGTTCGAGACTTTGGAGTGGAAAAGAAGGGGAAAACGCGACCGTATGGCCGACTTAGCTATATTAGAAGGGACAGTAAAAGGCCTGTGCCGAAGCGAGTACGGGGTTTCACGGGAGAAGCTTACTGGGTCAGAGGAAAAAGACCGGCTATGGAGCAGATCATACTAAAAGACTATGTTTAGTCCTAAGCGGCGGAGCCAGAGCGGGTCAAGATTCAGATTTTGGCATCATTCTCTATAGCTTAAAGACGTGGACCAACCGAGTAGTTGTTAAGTGAAACGCCTTTGTATGCTTTCACTCGCAACTCTGTCGAATTTCGTCATGTTAGAAAATATTATCGGGCAGTATTCGAGTAAAGGCCGGACGTGTGATTTGTAGATGTTGATGATACTGTCCCGGAAAATAAAGGAGCGGAAGAGAAGGGCCACACTCCTTCTAGCCTTGGCCGCTTGGATGGCGGCGTGCTCAGAAAAGTTGAGGGAGCGGGAATAGTTGAGGCCCAAATCGCGGATAGTAGGTCGACTGGCTATTGGGGACCCACCAAGAGTTAAGGATCCAGGGGGCAATTGGAACTTGTAGGTTGAGACCTCGCACTTATCAGTGGAAAAGCTCATCCTCCAGGTGTGGCACCAGCGGTCAAGTGCTGAGAGGTCAGCGGAAATGTTGCAAGGAGTAGGGATAGCATCATTAGAATTGAAAGAGTAAACTATTTTTATATCGTCTGCAAACAAGAATGGCGTGCCGTGGTGTACTAGATCCAATGCGTCGGTAATGTACATCAGAAATAGGAAAGAACTCAGTACGCTTCCCTGTATAATGCCACTTGTAACAGGTTTCGGTTTAGAAGTATGTCCGTTGGCGAGAACCACTTGCCAACGATGAGCGAGGTAAGATTTCAGCCAAGAAAGCGGCGGGTCAGCAATGCCGAATGAACGCAATTTGGAGATAGGATGCAGGTGTGGAACACGGTCGAAAGCCTTCGACAGATCTAGGCAGAAAACTACTAATGCCTGCCCGCTATCAACAGCCTTAGTGACTAGGTTGAGGAAGTCAAACTGGCACGTGGTGCTTGATCGCGACTTGAGGAACCCGTGCTGCCTATCGCTAAGAAGGTTAGAAGTGAGAAGATGGGTGGTAATGCCATCTTTGATAATCGTTTTCATTATTCTGGAAGTGATAGGGGTATGGTTGATGGGACGGTAGTTGGCAAGTTCGTGGACAGGTCCTTATTTGTGTCGTGGAATGATGACTGAATGCTTCCAGTTCGACGGCACCAAACTACATTTGAGTGACAAGGTTAATAGGTTTAGGAATAAAAGTTGAAGGTCCGATCCACCGTTAATGATTGCAGCTGGGGGAAACCCGTCTGGTCCGGGATGAGAAGATGCTTTATAGCGTGAAATTAGCCTGGAAATAATGTTTACTTCAAAGGTTAGGGCAGATAAGGAAGATCTGGTAATAGCCAGAGGACTTAGGGGATCTGTGTCCGAGGCGGGAGCCATGGAATTGGCGAAGTAATGGTTGAAGGCCTCAGCGATATCAGAAGGGGAGATGGCCGAAGTTTTATTCGGTAACACAACATATTGGATCATAGTATCCGTTGCCAAATTCCTAGATTTGTGTAGGAGTGAGAGTTTCAATGCTTTATTGGGATGCCTTAGGGCTTTGGATTCTTCGTTGCTGAGCTGTTTTTCCTTTAGGTCCCGGATAATATCAATAAGACGCGTTGGCCTTATGAAAAGAGAGAAGTCGTGGTTTTGGAGGTAAAGTCTTTGCATCTTAAGGTACTCTCGTTGGAGGGATGCAAGCTTGGACTTCCTAAGGGAGGGATTTTGGGATATTGGGCGAAGTTTCAGGAGGCAGTTTCCCATGTTAAAGTAAAAGTGATCAGCCGCTTGTTGGGGGTCAGCCGTTAGAAAAAAAATGTTCCAATCTTGGTTACGGATGAGATTGGGCAGAGGGTTCCAATTTAAACTAACGGACTTGATGACTGGGGTCAGATAGTCTGATGGATAGGGATGGAATGAAAGATTACCGGCCACTATCTTACGGTCGCTACCCGAAAATTTATTCAAAACGGAAACCGAAAAGTGGGAAATGCTGTAGGTGAATATAAGATCTAGGATGCTGGCGTTTCTAGTAGGGGTTTGAATGTGTTGCACCCAGCCCCCAATGTGAGTATGGGACACAAAGTCTGTTAAGTTGGGAGGTGCTGCGAGGTTTCTCCAGGATATTTCAGGCCAATTAAAATCACCGGCTATGATTTTCGCTGCCGAAGGTAGTAGTGAAAGGTAATCAAAGGCTTCAATTAAAGGAGTTAAGTCTGCAATAGTAGATGATGGCGGGCGATAGACACAACCAATGTGCATGACTACAGTTGAGAATCGAATTGTGAGCCATAGAGAATCCGGAATTGAGTCGAGTGTGGCATGTCTGATGGGGACTACTGAAAGGGCTTGCCGTACGTACACAAGGCACCCACCTCTGCGTCTGTCGATCCTATTTACCCTGAAAACCTTGTACCCTTCAAGCATAATTTCGCTTGTGCTGGTGTGTTCGGTGAGCCAGGTTTCAGTAATAAAGATGATGTCAGGACTCGAGGTTATGACAATTTTTTAAGTGATGAAGCTTACATAAGATGGATCGCGAGTTAAATAAGATGAATGACAACCAACTCATGTGGAAGTGAGTGTCAGGGTTAGGTAAAGTATGGGAGTTGTTGGTCGGAGGAAGTGCACGGTGAGGGGCGTGCGTTGGAGCTATTGCCGAAGAGGAGGAAAAGTGAGCTTTGGATGCCTCTACGATGGCTTCGGAAGAACCAGCCACGGACGAACCAGAAGTAATCCATTTTGGGTTATTACGAGGTGAAAGAGAAGACCTTAGACGAAGTAGTCCTGCCACTTGTCCTGATTCGTTGGGATCGTTCGGTGCCCCAGTGCAGTGAAAGAATACGGGGTTATGGAAGGTATTGGCTTTCCCACGTGACAACCTTGGTGTTGGTTGGTGTTGTGTGGTAAGAGCAGGCCTCAAAGGGTAGGGACTAAAATAGTTTGGGGTGGCTTCGCCGCCCATCGATGCGACTTGTCCGGGTGAGGTAGGATAGGAATCGGCGGTTGGTAGGGGGGTTATATGGAGTTCTTTTTCGAGGGAGGTATTGGTAATACGCAGTGTTGCGTAGTTGGCCTTCGGAGTTCGGTGTGCTACCGAAGGTGTGAACGACTGGTAAGGTGCCGGTATTGAAAAGTGGTTCATCAGGGCTAGAAGAGACGGAAGATTGTGGGACTGTATGCCACAGAGTGGGGAAAATTTACTCGTAGAGGGTTTGTGGATGTATCCTGCACGTTCAACGCATGTGGTGGGGCAAAACGAAAACTGGTATGGTAAAGGAACTAGCTGGATAAACGGGGGCGGCACGGAAATGTTAGGAAATGAAGTGCTAGGCAGATGCAGCTTTGAATAGTAGCTGTGAGGTGCTTTGCGAGCATCGTCCGTATAAATGCGCGTAGAGCGGGGATTTCGCTGGGAGGAATTACGGTTTGAGAAACTATCTATTTTGGGAACAGAAACTGTAGGTCCCGGCATTGGTGACATCTCACAAGGATGTCTGTTCGCTTCTAATCTTTGCATGACATTAGAGGTGCAGCCTGGTGATATGAGGCGGTCGTTGCCCAATGAACTAAATGCTGAGGCCTTCAGTAGGGATGGAGTGTGGGTTGCCGAATTCTGGATTTGCGGCCATGTGTTACCGTTGGTATCGACACTCTGCATTGGGGGCTGAGTGTAGATCGTTACCAACTTTCGGCCCATTGGTGATAAGTTAGATTGCAACAGTGAGGTTCTGTCCTTAGGTAAGCCACTTCGTGGCAGCTGTATAAGGTGGTCGGGAGGGGGGGGGGAAAGGATGGAAAATAAGAAAAATAAAGCTCCTTAGGATGAATAGTGATAGTCTGGGAGTACCTCTGCCCAGCACGCAACCAGTTTGTGCCCAAAAGCAATGACCGACTTAGTTGTCACCACGAGTGCAGGCAAGTTGTTTCACTTGCTTAAGACACCTTGAAAGAATAGTGCCCTAATTCTCCTAATTGTCCTTGGTTTGTCCCATATATGCTCGTGTTGCCTGAGTGCAGGGTTATGACAACTAGTCAGTAATGATCAGCGGGTTGTAGTGACTCCCTTATACTTTTTGTAGCACTCTGTCAGACCTTTCCTTAGCCTACGATGTCCAAAGGAGAATGGACTTAGGGCCCTTAGTCCTTCCTCGCACAAATTCTCTCGAATCCCGTCTATCATTCGAGTAAACCTCCCGTGAAAGTCTTCCAATGCTTATTTGTCCTTCACTAGGCTCGGTGGCCAAGCTCGAACAAGGGTGGCCAAGCGACGCCCTGTTGTCACCTTATATGTAAGAAGAATTACTCCGGCCCCTCGAGGCTCCAACGTTCTTAGGTTGAAAAGTGTCCTGCTGGCCCTGATCACTGCTTGCGTCCACTGCTCGGCGGGTATGAAGCTCTCGAGCACAGTCATATCTAGGTCTCTTACCACAGTAGTGGACTCACTCCTTGCTGGGACGGACAGCCCTACGTATCTCTCTTCGTTGCTTCCCCTGCCTGCCGGCAAATGCTTGCTTTTGGCTGCTTACATTGGCAACTCCCACATTTTGGCCGGGAAGCTTATCCTGTTTAAGTCGGCCTGCCGTTGACTTGAGATTAGTTCGCACGCTGTTTTGATATCCTCTGCAAATAGGCAACCCGAGCAGTCTGGCAGTGTGACTAGGTCATTATGGTAAACTAGGAGCAACGGTGACCCCAGCACGGAACCTCGCGGCGCACCACCGCATTCCTAGGCTATTGCAGGGCTGGTGTCTCCGACCTACGCGAATAAAACTCTGTTACTTGGGTGACCGTCGATCCCCCTCACAATCAGTGGGGCCACTGCAAGTACTTCCAGTTTGCCCAGCAAGAAAAGGCGGTTAAACGAATCAAAGGCTGTTTGAAAGTCCAAGTTTATTACCTCCACCCGTTCCTCTTGATCAAATCTGCAAGCAACCTCATCAAAAAAATGACAGCTGGTTGGTGAGACAGGATCATCTTTAGCAAACCCGTGCTATGTGCATGTGTGAAAAGGCAAAATGGTTCGACAAAGAGCAGGTATTCAGCACGTAAAAGACCGATCAAGGGTTCAATCAAAGCTAACGAGAAACGGATGAGATACGGACGAAATAATGCTCGAATAGACACATCAGTTCGGTTGGAATAAACAATGAACGAGAGTACATGGACAAGGCTGTTTGAAATTCGGGTCAAACTGGACAAGTGATTTGCCACCTCGTCCCAATTTGAAGAGAGCCAAAAATGGTCCGTCGAATTAAAAAGATTTATTGCGGTTCCGTGGCAGTTATCGAGGTAGTAACGGACGGACAGCCTTGATTGACAGAATGCATCAGGACTGGAGCGATGAATACTGGCAGGGAATTTGGTTGGTTACCCGACTCCGACATTGAATTGAATGCCGAATGCACAATTTGGGATCCATGAGACGAAACAGCTAGTGTCAAACCGGTTTCAAAGTTTGCTGACTGGCTGTAGCTAACTTCAGCCAGTGCGGCTTCTTCTCTTGCATCAGCAGCAACCACGGAGCCGGAAGGATTTGCGCCTTGGCGATAGGCTGCATGAGTAGGCTGTTGTGCAACGGGGTCCGATGGGCGAACACTGTAGTGGTATTGATTGACTCTAAACGGCTCCACCACGTTTGTGGCAGATATTGCTAGCCCCTCCGGTCGCGGTGCGACTGCTGTCCAACTACTGGTTGCTAGCATCTGATGATGCGACCCGGGAGGAAAACGATGCCTGTTAGCTGCCGAGCCGAAAAACACCCAACCGGTTACAATGGTTGTCAGCCACATCAGAGTAGGAATAACTAGACCGCAAATTGCAACCACACTCAAAGGACAACCGACGGGACCCAGCCGGAGAGCGATGAACATGAATAAATTTAACTGTAGCAAAATGATCGCGGAAAGCATGAATGTCATGGCTAGCCAGTGAATGCGAGCATCAATTCCACCTGGGAAGGTAGGCGAAAAACAAATTGTACCGGTCCACGAAATTTTGAAAATAAAATAGGTAAGACCTAACTGTGTGATCAGCGGATACAAACGACTGTACGATGTGACCACAGCAAAGAAGCACAATGCCCACACCTAATATAATCCAAAGTCGAATTCCCACTGACTAGCCTGTTTCACTTCAGCCTTTTCAGCCTGTGATCGGGAACACATAATGCGACACAACTAGGTGATTAGTTCTGGTAACCGAATCAGTTCCAATGCGGCACCAATAAACGAGGAGATGATCACGTAATTCACATAAAACGCACCATTATCCTGCATAAATACGCACTCCCAACGAAAGGACTGAGAGTCACTAGAACTGAATGGTACCGTCGTGATGGGCTCATGTGTGGCTGCTTGTGATTTGGTGGTATGGTTAACCGGACTGTCTGTGGTGCCTTTTACAGGCGATAAAATAAGGATTTCCGGAATACGAGAGGATAACCACTGCAAAAGTGCTGGAACCGATGTTAACACCAGTGAGGGTAAAATCAGAACCATCAACGCGAGCAAGGTAAACGTTCTGACCATCACGGTCAAATTCAGGCCGGATTTCGTTCATTGACTAACCAAACGATCCGAATTGTGCACAGAGTGAGGTAGCAGAGCAGAGACACTCCAAAGAATTATGGACGGAACGAACTGATTCACAATCGGGTTATCAATTTGTAATTTGCCCAGGATACCGGGACTGTTTACCAAATTCAGCACATAACTGGGTGTTGTCATGAAGAAGACAATCAAGAATATGAACAAATTCACGGTAACCGCTCGCATCCACCATACTGTACGGGCTATAGCCACACTGGGCCAGATGATGTTGCTTGGTGTCGGCGCAAACTGCACAGTCCAGGACTTTGAACGTGAACCGGAGGAGGGCGCGGAGGGTGGCGGACCGGCAAGGCATCAAGATGACCACGGCGGGTGATAGGCCCTGTACAAGAGCGCTGCGGATTTCTGAGCGTGAAAAGTTACAAACGCAGTACTAATTTTTGTTTTCACCGCCCGAGCACCTTCCAAATCCAATGTGCGCCGCGAATCCTTCTATTCTTTAGTACAATATTCGGTAGCATCTACCGGATTAGGACAAAGACAGCAAGCAAAACCCTCATAAGCGTCGCTCTGGTCCGAATTAACCGTGAACTCCGCGGACACGGTTAACGGAACAACTGATTGAAAATTTACCATTGTTCGTCATGAGATCGTCACCGCCTGCGCGATTCCTTAAAAGCCGGGAAGCGTGGAAACAAGGTCTGCTCCGACCGGCACGATAGCACAGGGTACAAGATCAACCGCAACAACGGAGAATCATCACAGGCCGACCACCTTTGGCTTCAAAATGCGCCTGGGAACAAGCAAGCCCAGCTTTAGCAGCTTCCCGTCGATTATTCAATGTATCAGTTTCCGTATATCGTAGCGTACTTGGATCTCTTCAACCTCGAGACGTGGATATGCCTCTTTGAGTGTGAAACACCTTCGGACCCAGGAACAGTATCCGTGATCGCGCGCAGCGTACGTTATCTCTGCACTGTGCAGAGAATCGTTATCACCAATTTAACGCCGAATTTTGGAGTAGAAAAGTGAAGTCCACATGTTTCCTGGTTTTCATCAACGCTATCCGGCCATAGTTCCGGGCTTATTTGCGTAAAACAGAAAAGAAAAATGGAAGGACCATCCATGACATAACATTAATCAACAAATTTTGGGGAATTCCCTCCTAACCAGGAATAACTGCTGTCTTGTTATTGTACGTGATAATTCGATCGCACACTGGTTGGGCAGATATCACAAATCAGTTTGTCTGAAACGCGGTCCGAATAAATGGCTCCACTCCGTCTTCTGACACCGTATGCATTACTCGAACAACAATATGGCGGCTCGCATACTGACCGTTACACGAGGACGCGAAAAGGCACTCTCATGAGTGCACCTCACCCACGTCGACCTTGAAGTCAGGTTGCTAGTTAGCTATCAGTTGATTCGTGGGTGTTCTTATTGTCGCACTCTGACTGGTCCCCCTGGTAGCTCGAGGGAGACTGGTAGCCAACTTACTGGAGGGTAGTTGGAGGCCACCTGTACTTTTCACTCTCTGTGGATGGGGGTATTTTGCTCCAATCTGCAGTAATCCGGTGGGTCTATGGTGTCTGGAGGTACGTTGAGTAGCTGTGTTGTCGGTTCGGCCAGTATGGTGGCTACGGCTTTTAGAGTGGCGCTGCGGACGCCGTCGGGCTCCGCAGCCTTAATGGTATTCACCCTACTCGGCCCCAGTTAAATCTCGCTGTTACAAGTGACGGCTCCGTCCATGCTGGTCCTCGGCCAGCTAACGGTAGTCTGATGCTGTCTCCTGGTGTCTTCTCCGTCCACACTTCGGAATAAGTTCTTCAGAGTTGGCTCTTTTTAGTAAGCCCTCTTTGACTGCCTTCCGTTTTCGTTTGACTGCGCATCCTACGGTGACTCTTGCCGTTGACCTAGCCCGGACTTAGTTATGGCGAGCCTTAGGACATGCCTTAACTCTGCTGACTAGAGCTGCTTTATACCCCGCCTGACCTTTTCGCCGCACACCAATGGTACGCCTAAGGGCTAGCATACATTGCAGCAAACTCCGGTGTCCACCAGCTGAGTGATACAGACGCCAAGCTCCGAGCTACACTATTTGCTCCTCTGCTGATCGGCTTGTCCACCAAGGTGGTTTGCCCAGTCTTTGGGCTCATTCCATCGGGGATGATTCGTCTGTCCCTGATGACTGTCTATCCACCTTCCACTGTTTGTTAATCGGCGTTTCGGTCAAGCCTACCTGCCGCTTCTCTGATCGCGATGACGAGCAAGCTCCTGAAGTTCCTCCGCACCCCATTTGGCACCCCGAGAAAGCCCCGTGGATTAGAAATCTGATAAATGTATGGTTGCTTCTCTCAAGGGGGCGGTGAACTCTGGTCCACTTACTTCCTACGCGTGCCCGGCAAACACCAAGCCAAGTACACCCGGTGTTTGCCCTTCACTCAACCTGGTCTGCTGTTTGTCTCGTTGAAAGAGCGGCATGTAGTCCACCAGCTCGAATAATTTTCTGCTATCGAGTGTGCCTGCCGAAGAAGGCATTCTTTTCTACTTTGTTTCAGGGTAGCTGAAATCTCCTATTATCAAAACCCGGGATGCCTTCGAGGCCATCATGGCCAGATGCTGGAACCTTAAAAGGTGCTCTCCCGGATTTGCACTTAGACTGCGGTATACGCATATTGTATCCATAGGAGATCACGGGGATAGCAGGTGGCATAATGAAGCTTATATATTTTAGCGCATACAGGGATTCTTCAGATTGCTGCTCAAGGTTTTCGTTGACCGACAGTAGCGTCCAACCTCCTACCCAGCAGTCTTCTCTATCCGCTCAGTGTCCTTTGTCGGCTGGAAGCTCCGTGGTTGCACTTTGGTGTACTCTCAGCTCCATTATCGCTATGCGGCCGGCTGCAATTTCATCTAACTCGAGTTCCTTTCTCTCGTTTGCTATGCTGCAAGCTTCGGTGTACACTACTCTGATTCCCCCGTGGGAGGTATGTTTTGACCACCCATCGGACATTAGCAATCTCTCTCCCTAGCTGGCTCCCGGACTCATTACCCGATAACCTTGCTCATTTGTGTCACCGGATAAAGGTGTTTGGGGGGGGGGTGAGCCGGACTGATGCTTGTCCCGTTGTCCCTAATGCGGGTTTCCTGGCTCACGGTGGAAATGCCAGTCACTGGGGTTACCGTTTGGGGTCGGTGATGGGCTACTACTTTTGGTCTAGCACCCATCAAAGGGGAAGATGTGGTTCCTTTGTAGGAGTGTTCCGACAGCCCGTCCCCGAGTGACAGGGTTCCATATGCATCACTCTATTCAATTGTTTAAAGATTTTGCCCCCTGGTAGGAATCTGTCTCCGAAAAATGGGTCTTCTTGTTCGACTAACACGGGTCTGGAGCCCTGGCTTCGTCTTGGGTCGGCTGGCCAGCTGCCCGGCCCAATAACCTTCTTCAAAACAGCGTGCTTGGGTACAACAACCTGCCTTAGTAGGCCTTGTGATCCGGTGCCTTAGCCGCCTGAATCCTCCTCCAGTTGACAAACGGGACGGTTCAGGTGTCCCCCTCATGACAACGTTCCTCTGCCCAACCATGGCGATTTTTGCCGCGTGCTCAAACTTCGTCAGTTTTTGCGCCTTAGTGGCTGTCTGGTCCTTTAAGCTTTTATTTCACTGTCCATTGTTTACCGCAGTCTGAGGTCCAGATATCTTGTCCAAAAGGGACTGCTCTGGATCTCCAGGCCATGCTCCCATTTCCGTCATCTGTGTGTTAGTATCTGAGTATTGTAATCGATTACAGATCACTTTATCTTCAAAACATATGGTTAACTCCCGTTCACCTAAACTCCCGCTCACCGGCCATCTACGTGCTCTTACTTCGAGAGTACGGATCCACTTTCAGCTTAGCCGATCAGAGTACAGCCTGAGATTACTAGCAGAAAGTTCACCGCACTTCCGATGGTACCACTACCTCCACATGTCACAACAAATTCCGTTACTTTTTACCTCCTTAGGGAACTTAGAGGATATAGGCGTTTCCGCTGATGTACAATCTTCTATTCTTGGAGGTATTGGAGTTAAAGCTCTAAGATGAATGCCTAAGATGCTTCAAAGGAGGTAAAAATTAGTCAGAATCTGGGTACGCTCCAGCGACGAGGACAAACAGGCAGGCTACCTAAAAGCTTATCTCGCACGAGCGACTAATGTTTACAGAGTTCCGTTGAGTAAGCTTTATTTCTACTCTCGTAATCTCTGTTCGCCCAAAGTCCCTTCTAAATTGCAGTTGAGAACCTTATCACAAGGTTCTCCAGACCAATATCGGCTGTCCTTTCTCGTGATAACCAGTTCAGTTCAGACGGTGCAGGACCTTGTGCGGCTAAAGGCAACAGTGGGTCCAGATAGTTGTGTTGTCGGCGCGTTTCCATAGCTTCCGACACTGCATGTCCAAGACCGTAGCATGTGCACACCCATGCAGTTATAGGCACTGATAGAGATTTGGAGAGATTGTTACTTCAATATTTCTTCCAGAATTTCTAGCCAGAACGATTTTGTAATGGAAATCTCACTTGAAAAATATCCTTGGTCCGAAGATAACACGCTTGCTCCCACGCCGCGAGAACTCGAGCAGTGATACACGGCTTCTTGGCTCAAGTCCGGTGGATCCCGGATCTTGCACATTTTCTTCTATTCTGAGAGAAAAACTGCTGGAGAGCGAGGACGTACCAAACGCGTTATGGAGGGGGTGCCCCAGTGGATCCGATCGCGTAGCATTTAATTGCACTAATACTGTACAAGCAGTGTCACCGACAGTCACTGTGGCCTTCTGGTCAGGAGCTCGGCAGCGCAGTAGGTGGAATCCCATGTGCACGTCCAACTTTCGCTTAAAAGAATCTTGTTAGAGTTAGTTCCAAAAGGGACTCACCCTGGAGGTGAAAAGCGTTGGCTTGTGAACGTCCGTAGGGGCAGCCTAAATACTTTATCAGCATGCCCTCTAAGAACATCTAGGAGTGGTCGCGTGCTGAAGTGATCAACTGGATTTGAAGGGAAAAGAGGGAGAAGTAAGAAAATATCTCCTCGAATAAGCCTCGCTTCCGGGGGACAGAGGTTCAGTGTGGCCAGCCCCCACGAGTATGAAAGGTTGGTCTGCCCCCGAATAGTTTTGTGGCTTTTCTCTGAACTCGCTCGGGACAGCTGTCATCCCGGACGGGGCCAGTGTGTGCAGCTTGATAGCCGTATTTTAAGATGAGGCGGAAGTGATTGCTGTAAAGAATCCTAAAGTCCTTCCAGGTTATACGAAGCAAAGTCTTCTAAATAAGGCCCAAAATTCTGGAGGCAGCGTTGCTGGTTTCCAGTACATGTACTGAGAAATGGAGGTCGCCGGTCAGCCGGAACCCTAGTATCTGATGGTCTATCCTCTGAATTTGCAATGTTTTGCTGAATCGAAAGGGTTGATCAAAGAAGCCACTGAAGGACATATTGAGGAGTTTATCGCCATTCACCGGTAGGCTACAGTCCAATGAACAGAGTTTGGTTGCCCCCATCGCCGACTGCTTTTTTACTGAAGAGTCCCGGATGGTCACTTCATATGCGTAATCGGCCATGCTAGACTTCGTGACCTCTGACAGATATATGATATGAATCACGAATTGTAAGGGACCCAGTACGGGTCCTTGGAGGACTTCCATAGTGACAACGGATGGAGGGGAACACGAAAGTCCTGGAGGCCCAGCGGCAAAGCACTCAAACGGAAGGCTCTTAAGCACGCGGAAGAGATTACTGGTGATACCGCGTACTCTCAGATTGTGCGACAAAGGTGAATGTGGCACTCTGCCAAAGGCTTTCGCAAAATTTACGAAGGTGACATAGGAGCATTCACCCTGATGGTAAGCCTGCGTCAAACTATCCATGATAGTTATCAAGTTGGTGACGCTTCATCTGCCTGGCAGGAGCCCTTGTTGGAAAGGTGAAATTAGGCTATTTGTCTGCAGATACCGCAACTTCACGCTTTTGAGGATGCGCTCGAAGACCTTGATGGGGACTCTAGTTGGGCTTGTCAGCCTGTAGCCAGATGGAAAGTGCCGATCACTTTTAGAAAATGAGCTTTATTACGGCTTTCTTTCACGAACTGCGAAAAGCGCAACAGTCCAGCCAGCCTTGTAATAGGATGACAGCTGCGGGACTCGTGAATTGGTGCATGCCTTAAGTGCCCTGAAGAGTACGTCGTCCGAGCTTGTTAGGCTACACGGGCCGACCTGTTTCCGTTATAGTTCGGCATCGCGGACAGAGTGGATGCTGCCCAGGTTTCTTTCTACAACTTTTGTAGGAACAGTAGTGTAGTTTAACTTTGGCAAACAGACGATAATGGGGAGAAAGCAACCCGCAAAGATCTCAGTCACTTACCCGGGCGAAGCAACTGGAGTGCTGAAGGGCAGGTGTAGGGTTAGCTCGGAGGGCTTGGTCTCCCACGAGTGGCCAAAAAGCTTAAGTAGAACGGATCTGTCGGGGCGGCCCGTGCTAGAAAGCCCCTTTTGCACCTTTTTAAAGTGATCACTGATCGTTGATTCGCATTCGTCTTGAATCCACTTGAATTTGCCGGCAATTTTGTCGATAGAATCCGCCGGACCGCATTACCTTTATTGAAAAAAATGCCAGGGGCTCATTACCACACCCTGCTTTAATACGGCTATTTCTGGGAACGCCGTGATCCAGCGTAAAACTAGGGCCCTCACGAAAGTTGGTACATTGCTGCAGCCAACAGCCGCGTGCGGCGTGCGGCTCAGGGATCTGTTTGACAGCTTCAACATGACCGAGCCCTTCGTACCACTCAAGCTGAACGGACCGCCACAAGTCTGAACTTCCTCGCACCTTCCAGCGGCCTATCTTCCAGATCACTGGAAATACGATAAGCAAAATGCAGCTAGAACCAGTATCCTGGACCCTCTTGCTTTGTCCAGTAGTCTATCTTCCAGCTTGTTGGCAATACCAGATGTAAGACACTATCAAGATTTGTATTCTGAACGCTCGCTTTTTCCCATTGCCCTTTACCCGGTGAACTTTCTTCCAGCTCACTGATAACACTCAGATAACCAGATAATCAGAGTATACGGGATGGTTTTGGCCTCGGTCTGGTACCCGCATACTATTTCAAGACTTCAAGACTGACGGTCTACTCCACAAACTCAGAACCCTATTTATAGAAAACTTATCCCGTATACCCAGCTCTGAGTGTGCCCTTTGTAGGCCGAGGCTTTTTCCATCTAGCCACACTGAGGAGTAAAGACAAATAATCCAATCGTTTCCGTAGCAGACAAGCCCCTTGCACCCTCGGAAGCCCTTTTTTGGTCACTCCGGCCCCTTTGACGTGCCGAAGGGAAGAGAATAAAATTTTGTAGAATCAGAGGGTATGATTTCTTCACTCACTGGTGACTATCCTAGATGCAAGTCGCTGCGCTACCAGCGATAATAGGGAGCTCATGCTTGCACACGATACACCTCGTTAAATTTGGCATGAGCTATGAATTTTGCACGTGACAGTTTTGCACACAACGGCTAACACTTCCCTGGCAATACTTGCACACCTCTGGCATTGTCTTGAGGGCTCATAGTCCAGTGTTACCATCACACACGAGTCTTCTACCTGGGACACTTTTAAACGGAACAATGCTCTTTTCGTCTATGTTTATAATAAGGATTTAGCATCCAACGGGATTCAGGGGAATCCTATATATCTGACCGTCTAAGAGCAGCACCTTTATCCTGTGCTTAATCTCTCTGCGCTATCTTCATGCCGTTTGAAAAGATGAAGCCTGGATAGCACAATTATCTTGTCGGGTCATTTGTGTAGGGTAAGAGGAACGTAGATCTCGGTACTGAACCCTGTGGCACACCTCTATTGACCTCTTTTGGCCGCGATAGTTGATCAGTCACTTTGACACAAGAAAGTTTGCTATTCAATCACTTGCATTTTCGGTTATCCCAGACGTTTGCCATTTATATTCCAGCAGGCGGTTGCTTACAGAGTTGGAAGTCTTACCAAAATTCAAATAAGAGGTCTCCACTTTCGTGCCTTCACCTACTATTCTTGCCATATTCAGCTTCCGCCATGGTGGTCGGCTACATTTTCTTTGCTTTGTCAACGGAGCTAACTCGTCTATCAAGCTTATTAGTTCGGTTTTGTTGCCCCACCTTTCCTCCGCCGATGGTTTGGGCACTTTTGAGCACCACATATGCTTTATGTTCTTTCGGTTAAGTGATCCTCACCAACTATTAAATAGTTGCGAACCAACCTAGATCCCAGATCATTGCGCCTTACGGCGGGGGTCGCCCGAAGGACTCCGTAGTCTCTCTTCCACAATGGCTATTCAATCACCATAGCTGGTGTCAGATCAAAGCCTGATTACCAGCATATCCTGTGTTAATGAACGTTGTCTACCTCGAAAGCCTGTTGCCTCTCTTACGAATTGTGTGAGCACATAATTGCGAGGTCACATCACGAGAGCATTTCCCGTGGTTTCTCTGGAGGCTCACTCGTCTTCGCAGTTTATTTCTGGGAGGTTCATGTCTACCACTACAACGGAGAGTTAAAGCCTACTCAGGACAATCTGTAGAAACCGGAATAGTTCACAGTCTTCTTCCCGTTGAGAAAGTATCTTTCTCAAGAACCGACACCAAGGAATTCGAATCTTCGGTCAATTTTTATCCGCGTTGAGTCCTTTGAGAGATGTTTGATATCGACCTTGAATTTGAACAACTCGCTGTTTTACTTTGTGCAGGAGCTACGTAATTCACTTTCGCCGGAGTGCGCCATGCTGCTTTATTTTTCAAGGTCGCAAAAGTTTGCACCTGAGCAGTGGAGTTGCAATGTACAGTTGCCTTTGGCCTAGCGTCAAAAGCACGGCTGAGCTAAAGGTCTTGTCTTCCGTGTTGTTCCTTGCCTGTGTGGGCTATCTTATGATCGGGTACCGGCTGTAGTGCAAGAACCGCGAAATCGTGTTTTACCGACCGAGCGATACTCGTGGGAGTTCGTAGCACCTTCCATCTGATTTCAATGCGCTCTAGACACATATTGTTCCCGCCGGCCATCGGCCCGGGAGAGAGCAACATGCAGTGGCTTATAATTTGGGCTTCGCGAGAGTAAAACGGATTTTGAAGACGGCTCCAAGCTCTCGCGAGAAAAGGTGACCTTACACCCGGCCTATCACCCATTCTATCCCGCTTGTAGGCTGCTCATCCAAGAAGTTGCATGGTACCCTGATTCTTTTCTGCCGTGCCTCCGTGGAAGCCTTCGTCCCTGATCCCTTCGTTCTAGCCAGCAGTTCCCCCACTTACCTATTGAGCTACAGGCACGTGTATACCTTATGGCGGCACCTTTTTCCAGATCCTCTGCTTTGATCATACTTTCTAGGCGGTGGTACCCTTCGATCCGATTCAAGAGGGCACTACCACTATTTGCACAAACTGCCCCTTGATCCGTATTTTCTTGAACCTTCAAGACCATTCCATGCGTAGTAATTGCAACGCTATCGGAAAAAACAAATTATACTGCCCTTGTCTCATTACTTGGCCTTCTATTGTCCCCCGAGGGTGACGGGGACCTACTGCTGTTCAACTGCGTAGGCATTCGTTCAACGACCGTTTCCCAGCTTTCATCCGCATCACCGACACTCCGTATGAACTGGATTCGCGTCCCCGCCAAGCTCGCTTCCACTTCGGTCAAAGCTCCCTCTTGATGTTATGCAGTCGCTGAGGGTTGGCCCGCTTCATGTCCTCTGTGGGTACGTTTTACCCTCTGATCCATCGGCCTCGCTTCTCTCAGCTGTTACTGCAAGCATTTTCTGTCCAGCTTGGGTACTGCTAATGATTGCAGCTGTAGGCGCAGATTTTCCTAAAGTTGGGTTGTCTGCTTTGGCTGTCATTAGAACCGGCTGCTTGGGTTCTCGTTTTGATTGGATTCGAGGATTTTGTACCGGTGCCATCTTTGATCTGGGGTGTGTCCGGTGTGATCCTTATGCATTCTTGTGTGTCCTGCTGATCTCGTGTGCCTGGTCTATCAGTAGATCCCTGCTGTATGTGCCGGCAAGGAAGATTAGCAGGGCCTTGGTTTGAGCGCGTTGATTGCCCTGTAAAGACCCGCTCTACGGCACTTTGCGTACTTTGAGTTGGTGGGCAGTCCCAACATTCTCAGGATACTTAAAAAGTGTCCGTGTTTGGAGTCCCTCCTGATCCGCGCCCATTCGGTCACCAGTTGTCAACTACAGCGAGGGAGGAAAGGCTGGCTCGCCCCAGCAACTCCCTCCGTGATGAACCGAATTTTTAAGCTTGTCTTGAAGTCTCACTATCTTCCGCCTAGGCGCTTCCAACGATATCTCTATCCTGGGTTTGTTTTGCACTCCTTTTGCTACAAGGTTTGGTCTTCTTCGTCTGCCGTTCGCCTGTCATAACAAATGAATGCCCCTTGACTACCGGTCTGTTCGGTAACACTTTCACAAAGCTTCCAGCCGTGACCCCTCTTTTCTATCTAGCTAATCCCGCGGTATACGGGAGCATTCCCCTGCCAGGGGCACACCAAGGAAGCGCGCCCCCATTTCAGAGATTATTTTTCCCTGATTAGCTCATAGATTTTCTTGGTCGGTGCAGAGCTTCGCTGGTGGCATCACCCATCGCACCTATTGCAGAGTATACCTGCCTCAAGGTACTTCCAGTATTTATAAGCCCCACGTGAATTTTTGTTGCAGGTGTTTGCCATACTGTCAGAGCGACCTAAAACTTGTTAAAACCAGGAACAGATGTCAGAGGATAAACCAAAAATTCTCGGCGGCATTGATGACTGCGCAGACAAACACAATCAAGAAGCGCCCAATAAAATACTTTATCAAAAAGTCGGCAACTTACCAAAGACGAACCGGCCGGAGTGAAATTTCCCCGCCTCCAAAAAACCCCAGTAAATGGTGCGATGATTGGTCTTGTGAAACAACATCTGCTACATCTCTACCAGTGTTGAATCATTTGTGCGTGTTGGCCGGACGATCAAGAAATGCAGTGTCAAGGAACTTTTCCTCGTTATTTCATACACAGTCTCGCTGACCAACTCGCTGACTGTTTCGTTGTGCCACTCTACTTATCACTTCCTGACTTCGGCGGTTCAAATTTGGTTGTTGTCTTTTGATGTTGCCTTGATTTCCACTTTGGTTTTTGGAATGCATGACCAAGTAAATCACTGTCGAGGTTGGTTTTCATATGTTTACTAGCTGTAAACTATACAGCACCGTACTGGAAACTATTTGGTGATTCCCAATTATACAACGGTCTTTTGATATTCGGTCTTGTTGTCGTGCTGATCAGCTGAACCGATTAGGCGAAAACGACTTTTGGGCCTAAACCATGTGTGACTCGAACCTGATTTTACAAACCGTTATGGACGAAGAGTTCAAACAAATGAGGACAGAATGCAGAGTTCCGGAAATTCAAACCGCCCGGCGACTCATAACAAAAAAATGGCCGGTCCAATTCAGATCAGGTGCGTTCATGTTGCACAGGGCTAATAGCTCCGTGACCAATCATACTCCAAGAATTCCTCCGATGGAATGCACAGAGTTTGGCACCCACTACTGTGACTTCTTCAGTTTATTTTCGATTTATGTTTCACCATGGTTTGCCCCTTCATTTTCTCTGAAAATGATAGCAGTTCGGTTCAATTCAACTCAGTTTAGTTCGGTTCCTACAAAACAGGCAATGGCCAGGGCATAAGAAGCGTCCAGAATTCCATCGTTTTTGGCATATCAGCTGCGACAGCTGATTAGGCTGATGATACGGACCCTCACGTTCACGTTTGTCCCTCTGGTGATATGCTCAACGCTAACTGTCAAAAGTGATCTCGTTTTGCTGACGAGCTAAAGCCTTTTTGAATGCCTGAACGGCCTTCAGTTCAGTCAACCTTTCCGGAGGTATATTTCGGTATTTTACGGCCTTACAGCTATAGACGTAAAATCCAGCTGTCGTCTTTCTTCTTTTAACCTCTTTTTTGGAGAGCTTGGCACCATATGGGATAGACTGCCCGATCTGGGCCAAGAAAAGTCTCTTAGTGCCTCAAATGTCCCTACGGGATCCCCTCGTGGTTCCCTCTCTTCCCTAGAGACAAAACGAGCTCCTGCTCTTTCTGCTTCTCCGTCTTGCTTCACTGGCCTTCATTCATGCTTGTTGCGAGACATCGACCTTAACCAAGCAGGCGGCGTGGTTTTAGTTCAAAGATGATCGCCCCTGAACACAGTTTTCTAAGAGGCCTAACCATAAGCGTGTAAACTGGCCTGGGTAGAAACACCCTTCTCATCATTCAGGCAGGAGACAACCATGACACTAGCACTTCACACTTAGTGCCCCAGATAGTAAGCACTAACAGTGGACAATCGAAAAGCTCTGAGTAAATTACAACTGCCCCTCAATCTCAAGTATTCTGCTTCTGTGAATAGCACATCCCATTTTGCGTCCACCATCCTTCTAAAAAGCCTTATACATTGTGCGGCAACTATTGTTCCAGGTGATCTGTGCCATACTCGCACCAATCTTCGGCTGGAGAATTTCGCTCGCTTATTCAGCGCAGGTCACAGCTTCCGCATTTTCATGCTTGTTTCTATTGTTTGCTGATCAGTGACTTGCTCAAGCATATCCCCGCTGCCTACTTCTGGGAAACGCTCCGGGATTCGAAACTAATAGGTAAGATGTCCCCAGAGTCTTCTTTTCCTAAATGAGAAGATTCCCTTATCCGGTTAATGATGGGCCGGCATCTAGTTGACTCGTACCTCATTATATACCTAATAAAAACAACCAGAATATTCACTCAGGGCGTCTGCTTTGCCGCGGTCATCAGCGGCGACAGTGTGGTCCTTAGTACCTAGTGGATCATCACACCTATTTTGAGCCTTTGATTTTACATAACTATAGGATTTCTCCGGCGGCTTCCTTATGCACTTGGCCAAACTGAGTTCACACTCTCTAAGAAAATCGCAGAGGGCTCACAGTCTCTTTCCCAAACTCCGTATAACGAGCCCAAGCTAGCTGACTTCCAGAGGCTATGTGAATGTTCCAGCAGTGGCTTCTGCGCTCGACTGCCTTGACTATTGAACCTTTCCACTACGACAGTTTGCCCCTTCCCCGCTCCTTCGTTTCAAAGAGGCAGACTCATTATGGAGGGCACCGAGGGGTAAATTTATAGTCTCCCAGCTTTCCTCGACAGAGGTCTCCCCCACGGTGCCCCAGGTCAGGGCCACCATCTAAATGCGAAGCTCATCTCAATCCATACTACCAAGGCCCCAAGCCAATCTGGGGGCCACCTTGGGTTATCGCATGCACAGGATGATTTAAGCTCACCGTGGTAACTTTTGCTCTAGGGTGCACAGCATAGTAGTTGTGTTACTTCATCAGGGAGATTCGTCACTGCTGGGCCGAGCAAGGATAGCACTCATCCAGGCTTGTATCTGGTACCTTCCTTGTGAGCCGTTGTGAAGCACTAATGTGCAGCTCCTTTGTATGGCTCTTCTACCATGCTTCCGATAAGCAGACATCGACGGCTCGGTCAGTGTGTGATACGTCGGAGCCACCGCTTGAAAGGGTTTAATTTGCACCACTAAATACGCCAATTAGGGTCAGCAGAAAGCAAATACCCTCTTCAATGTTTAGACTTGGTGCCCTTGGACACGCAACTTCAGTCGTTCTGCCCAGGAGGATGATAGTAGCCGCCCACGGCTGGAATGTGTGATTGCTGATCCTGCAGATGATTACCTTTTTCAAGACAGTTGCGTTCCTAGTTCTGCCCTTGGATTGCTAAATCTTTACTTGTCAACCCTGGAACGTGACCCTGCAAGGAAAGCCAAGTTTTCTTAACGGCAATTATAGAAGCGTCGTGCTCCCTATCCATTTTGAGGAGTTCCAACCACTCATTTCGAACGCCACATGCATCAGCGTGTAGCATAACCGCAAAAGCGTCTAAAACTGTTTAGTCCTTCCTGGTTCTCGGCCGCAAAGCCCGAGAAGATAGTGAGTTTTCGTATCGACCGTACCCACTAAGGTACTTGAAAGCAGCCGGTGATCCAAGAATTCAGACGACTCCCAATCCACCCCTACGGGAAACGCCGTGACACCCAGATTGGCAAGAACCATCCTCCACCTTCGGGCAGTGCTGCCAATTTTTATCTTCCCACGAGTCCTCAGTTGCAACAAATCCCCCACCACGTACTCGGCTTCTTACTGTCATGGGAGGCCCAGCCCTTGGGCCGAGTACGACATCCCGCTGTCCTTGGGCACTTTTCGCCATTGCCTCCAAAAGATTCAGTGGCGCACCATTCGACCACCAATATGCAATGCCGCAGAGCGTGCTGGAATAGCGAACCTTCTTTTATCAGTTCGCAAATCGGGGACGAATTCTTTTCATCTGACGACATGGGGGTGGCGGTTGTTCAATTTCATTTTAATCATCCCCGCTGCCACGACAAAAGTAACTCCAGCATCAGTACAGATGATCAACAAACAGCCAAACCCTTTGGATTGTCTTGAAGGTAGCCTAGCCAAACTCTAACGATGTTTCACCGAAGCAAAGGACTTCTGGTCCTATCTTATAAAATAACTACATCCTTAACAAACAAATAGCTTCCCTGTTCTTCTAAAAAACGGGAGCCAGATGCCTTGAGCCACCCAAACAGGTTAGAAGCACTTGCCAGGCTGATGAAGGTTAGAAGAAATCGATCTAATAAAGCCAAACCTTATGTGAATTACAACAATACCTAAATGAATGACCCTCTGTGGATTGCGGAGGCTTTTACTACTCACTTTGCTTCCTCTTCAGTGTTGGACGACACCACATACATCCCTTCTCTAAATATGATGACATCGGTAATCTTCTCAATGGTATTGTTTCACCACAATGAGGTTTCAACCCTGGTAGCAAAAAAGACCATCCCACAGACCAAGTCCGGACACTTTACCCCCAAATATTTTCAGCTGAGGTGGCGTAGACATTCCATTTTTGTTGACAACCACATTCAGTTTTTCACTAAAGTGCAGTGTTCTCCATTCCCAATGGAAGACTTCCATTATCACACCTTTGCACAAAAAGGATCACGCCTAGATCCACTTAACTACCGATCGGTGAGCCACACCTTGGTGCGTCCAGAATCATAGATAAGTTGATTAGGGAAAGGCTGACACGTCATCTTCTTAAACATGATCCGCTCAATGCTGGTCAACACGTTTTTCCAAGAGCAGATCATGCGCGGCATACATGACGGATTTCCTCATCCTGGTCACAGAGGCTGTCATCAGCCGCTCACTCACACGATCCAGGATTGGAATGCTTTCTTTATTCTTTCTCATCAAGTATCCTTCTTGGGGCAAGCCAGCATAACGGTCTGTCGCTTATTTAGGTCTAAGGCCTTAGATACTAAAGTCCATACACCTCGAGGTCCGGCCCAAATCAACCAAATGTCTTTACCAAGCCCACCACATCCGGCCGGTTTTTGATCACGTTGTTGGCTTTGCTTGTGGTGCCTCACTTTTTTGCAAACTGGTGCTTCAGTGAACGTGAACTCTTTCGAATAATCCCAGGCCGTGGTGAACTCTACCTGCCCTGCGTTTTGTGTCCTACAAAAACCGCCTCGGTGCTCTTGACTTCACGGATATTGTGGGTGTTTCCGAGGCACACCTCTAAATGCTACTGGCTATGGTCGTCTCCCTGCAGAGGGTTGATCGTCAACGAGGCGACTTCACCAACAAAAAGTAAAAAATGGGCATAAAGAGCGAGAAAAAATACTCAACTGATTCGTATTCCAGGCGTACCCGTCTTGACACTTGACCCATGTCTCCGGGCTGCAGTGTTGCTACGGGGAGACTGGTGTGGTTGAACCACTCCCGATACTGCTTGAAACCTGCAGTCCACTTTTCGACAGTTGTAATCGACAGAACAATCAAACTCAAGGCACTAACTCAGGATCGATCTGACCCCCCTACCCTCACTCCAGTTTATGTTTTCCATTAACGTTTTGCGCCACACTTGCTCATCCGCCGAACCACACACTGGACATTGACCCTAAGTGACCGCTGACTGGTGCGTGCGTTGACTCGTTTCATGACCCTTGACCCACAGTCCCCGTAGACATTTCGTTGACTTAACCACTTGAACCTCAAGCGAACCTGAATTTGCTCGCATTTGGCTGACTCTGATTCACGGAGCGATTACCGTTGAGGTTTGTACAGTTTATGTCGTATTCATGATTGTTTTATAAAGAACCGTATTGAAAACCACAATTGGACGCTTGGCGTTTTTTGGATTGTGTTACGCGTATCACAACGACTGCTAGGAGTCCGTTACAGTTCTCAACGTGCTTGGAATCAAGATGACAGCCAAAAGAATGCCCGTTTCTAACCGATCGCATATAATTGAACCGGAGGATCCGAGGCAAGTCCAACCACCTTTGTCCCATGCTTTTGATAAGGTTTCTTGTCCTGGCTCACGGGTTAGCTGTAAGTCAAAAGCGTCATCTAGTTTAAATTCTGCGAAGAATGTGCTCCTACTAGCCCAGCTGAAGGAAAAACAGCTAATGGAAGAAATTCGATTAGAGAATGGGCACCGTTTCTTGAAGGCGAGAAATGAGGTTCAGATGGCACGACTGAATTTCGAACTCTCAGAACAAGTTGAAGTTTGTGATCCTGTTGGAGTGGATGCAGCTAATCAGTCAGAGAAGATCGGAAAGTTCCTCTACGTCTGTGAGAAACAGGATTACAATCGACTCCGTGAACCAACTTTCCATTACCAGATGAAACGCGAGATGCCTTATGCAAAATGCAGCTACCTAAGGTAGAAATAGCTGATTTCAATGGCGAAGCAACACGATATTATAGGTTTGTGAAACAGTTCGAGTACTATATCGGAGGCAGAATCAGTGATGAAGGCCAAAAATTGCTATATCTTCTGTACTACTGCAAGGGGAAAGCTAAAGGGGCAATAGAAGAGTGCGTCATGTTGCCCCCGGACCAGGGCTATCGATAGGCTCGTAAAATCCTCAAGGATCTGTTTGGTCAGACGCATGTCGTTGCACGATCCCTGTTGAACAGTCTGTTGTCAGCCGTGATGCCTAAGGCCGACGATGCCGAGTCACTGACAAAATTGGCGATAAAAATGCAGAGCTGCGAAAATGCCCTGTCTCAGCTTGAATACGATGCGGATCTTAACTAAGTAGTCACGTTAGAGAGGGTCGTTAGTGTGCTATCTCGGCTGCTGCAACATCGATGGGCACGACTGGTCGACGAAACATCCGAGAGGTCAGGTGTGCCGAACTTCGAACAACTGAGGAAATCCATAGCCGCCGAAGCTCGAATAGCCCGAAGTCGATTTGGGCAGATAGCTCTGTCAGCTATGGCGAAATCATTAGTCCCGCCTCGTAACTCAGCGTACAGGAGTGATGGTCAGGTAAACTTTACTTTTTCGAAATTTGTGAGTAGAAAAAAACAAAATGTGTTGTGTGCAAGGAGGAACACAACGCAAATAGCTGCTCAAAATTCGCAGCGATGGAAGTTAGCGACAGATGGAATTCGCTTCGAAAAAACGGTGGCTGTTTCGTATGCCTGCAGGAAGAACGTCGTGCAGTGGAATGTACCCTGGACACGGTATGTGGGAAGTTCGGGTGTAGTGCCAGGCACCACGAATTACTACATCGCGACAAACTGAGTGTAGCTTGCCCAGAAACATATCAGTGTGCAGCCAACCGCACCACTGGTTACGACGTAGCATTCGGCATTATCCCAGTGACAATTAGTGGACCTAAAGGGACCGCGCTAACATACGCACTCATAGATAATGGTTCCGACGTAAGTCTGATGGAAATAGGTCTAGTGGAACAGGTTGGCCAGTCTCAGGTGCCTTCCTGTATGACTATCAGAACAGTGGGTGGACGCTCCAAGATAGGATCGGGGGTCGTGAATCTTCGTGTGGTACCCCCGGATGATTCAGCCAACGTTTCAGTGGAGCGTGCCCTTTGTGTCAACCGACTGTTCTCTAGATTCCCGCGTGTGGACCTGCGGTCGGTCAAGGGTCGATGGCCACACCTTAGCGATGTTCCCGTGGAAAGCACTGGAGAGGTTAAGGTAGGAGTACTGATAGGTTCTGACGTACCAGAGGCTCGCTGGGTTTTAGAGCAGAGAATTGGAAACAGGAGCGAACCTTACGCAGTCAAGACTCAGTTGGGGTGGATGATCCTGGGACCTCTAGGGCCATCCAACGGCCGGGAGTCCACTGTGAACAACCTAATAAAGGAACAGGGCACCATCTCAGAACAGCTTCGAAAGCTGTATGATGCAGACGTCTTTGACAATGAATCTACGAAGCAAGCACCATCATTAGAGGACTAGAAGGCACTATCGATTGCAGAACGATTTCTAAAACTAGTTGATGGGCATTATCAATTGGCTCTCCCATGGAAACAATCGCTGAAACTATGCCCAACAATTTTGAAGTAACTGCCCGGAGGCTTCACCTACTTGGTCGAAGGTTTCAGCGCAATAGAGCTCTCTGTGAAATGTATAGAATGGTCATGCAAGGAAACAGAGACAAGGGATATATGACCCCCTTTCCCGCCTAACAGCTGGCACCTGAGTTTTCACCAAGATGGTATTTGCCACACCACGCTGTCGTCAACCCTAAGAAACCAGAAAAACTAAAGGTAGTTCTAGACTGCGCCGCAAGGTTCAGGGTAGTATCCTTAAATGACCCGTTACTACAAGGCCCCGACTGGACCAATGACCTGGTTAGAATTTTGATGCAGTTTCGAGAGGAGAGGGTAGCCATCGTAGCAGATATCAAAGAAATGTTTATGCAAGTTCGAGTGGACCCACGGGACCGTGGCGCCCTAATAATCCTGTGGTGGGACAATGACGACCCAAAACAGCAGCTGTGTGAGTACCAAATGACAGCTCATCCCTTCGGAGCAACACCTTCTCCTTTTTGTGTGAGCTTTGCATTAAAACAAACAGCCAAGGGGAATCTAGCCTATGAACCCTTCGTTATCAACTCGGTGTCGGAGAACATTTTTTAATGTGGACGACTGCTTGATATCATTCGCATCCACTGAGTTGGTGAAGACCTTCGTAAGTCAAGTTAGAGAGATGCTAGGGAGAGGAGGACTTTATTTAAAAAAATGGGTATCAAACGTAGAGGAGGTGTTGCAGGCCATACCTGAGCATGACTCTGCCGCACCGACGGCCGATATCAGTGTAAAACCAACTCCAGCACAAAGGACTCTTGGTCTGGAATGGGACACCCAAAAGGATGCGTTCTGTTTTCGCTTGAACATAATTGATCATGCGCCTTCGAGAAGGGGGATGTTATCCATTATTTCTGCTCTTTACGATCCGCTAGGCCTAGTAAGTCCTGCCATCTTGCCAGCCAAGGTTTTGCTTCAAAATTTGTGCCGAGAAGGCTTGGCTTGGGATGATAGGATTGGAGACAATCATATGAAGTCGTGGAATTCTTGGTTAAACTTCGTGACTGAGTTACCCAACTTCAAGATTCCAAGATGCGTTAGGGTTGAAGGAGAAAAGGACGGTCATCCCCAGCTACATGTTTTTCGTAACGCTTCCGAGACGGGCTTTGGGGCCGTAGTATATGCTCGTTTTTTCGCTGAGGTTGCCTCGGTTAGTTGCTCTATTTTGTTGGCCAAATCTAGAGTAGCGCCAATAAAGATCGTTACCAAACCCCGACTGGAGTTGGCCGCCGCTGAGCTAGCCGTTGCCTGGTACAAGAAGTAAAATCGTTCGTACGATGGTAATCTGCTGGGACGTTATTCTGGACAGATTAATCGATTGTCCTCTATTACATCAACAACACCACTACTCACTTCAGTATTTTCGTGGCAAACAGGCTAAGTGTTATCCGTGCGTTGTCATCGCCTGTCCAGTGGCGGCATGTGCTATCGCAGAACAACCCAGCAGACGCAGCTTCGAGAGGGTCATATACTCTAGTGGATCTCTGGCCCGGAATTTTTGAGGCTTCCACGTGCACGATGGCCGACTAGTTGGCTACATGCAGACATAACAACAGAGATTGAGTTCAAAAAACCGACGGCATGCGTTAATTTAATAAGTCGAGAGCCGAACTCGTTATTTGTCAAGTTCTCCAGTTGGACGAAAATGTTGAAGGTTGCGGCCTGGATGGTTCGGTTTAAAGATTATTTGCTGTACCGCATGGGCAAGAAGACTCGCATTGAAGTGTCAGTAGGGCAAATAACACTCGATAAAATTTGTAAGGCCGAACACGATATCGTGCGCGAAGTGCAGAGCAGTGAATTTGCCGATAACCTAAGTCGATTTGAGTCTATTGCTTCCAAACCTTGGAAATCCCGACTTTCAGAGTCCGGGCACTTGAAGACCTTATGCCCTGTAATAATTGATGAAATTGTGTGTCGGCGGGCGGATGGACTACTCCAGTCATGAGCCGAGCTTTAAACATCCTGCAGTCCTGCCGAAGGGACATCCGGTAACGGATTTAATAATTCGTCATTACCATACAATGGAAGGGCATTGCGGTACCTCTCAAGTTTTGGCCGCAACGCGGCAAAGATACTGGATTGTTCAAGGCCGTACAACAGTCAAAAAGGTAATTGGTTCCTGCATTATCTGTCGTGAAAGGAGCTCAAGTCGCAGTGCCCAACAAATGGCGCCCTTGCCGCCGATGCGAGTTGAGGCTGGATGGTATCCGTTCCACGAGGTCGGTGTTGACTATTTCGGTCCATTCCCTGTTCGACGAGGACGGCCTACAGAGAAACGCTATGGATGCCTCTTCTCCTGCCTACAGACGACAGCAATACATATTGAGGTTGCTCATAGTCTCACCGGTGATTCATTTATCTTAGCTCTCACACGTTTTATAGCTAGACGGGGTTGTCCAAGAGATGTCTATAGCGATAACCGAACGAACTTCGTAGGTGCCGCTAAAGAGTTTTGATTATGCATGAACAGCTGGAATGTTACGAAAATTAATGACCTTTGGCTTTCAAGGGTCGCTCAGTGGCACTTCCAGCCGCCAGCCGCTAGTCACAGAGGAGGTGTGTGGGAAAGACTGATCCGGCCTGTGAGGAAAATTCTTTATTCCATTTGTCACGAGCAGGTACTTTCGGACGAAACATTGATTACTTTAATGGCCGAAGCCGAAAGAATACTAAACAATCGTCCATTTGTTCCGAAGACGTCTGACGCCAAGGACGATTATGCTTTGAAGCCGAATCATTTACTACTGCTCCGCCGGAACTCCGGTGTAGAGGCTGACGGCAACCAGGGATGCCTATACACCAAAAGATGGCGACAAGTCATAAACCTAGCGGCCGTGGTTTGGCGCCGATGGACTAAGGAGTATGTCCCCCTTCTGCAAAAAAGACAAAAGTGGATATCGAAGGATCGAAACTTAAAGGTCGGTGATTTGGTAATGATTGCTTCCGATATTGGACCAAGAAAGCAATGACCCCTGGGAGTCGTCGTAGAATGTAAGCCTTCGGTTGATGGCCTCGTGCGTCTCGTGTCAGTTCAAACCAAAGGTGGGCTCATCAACCGAGATATACGAAAGGTGTGTTTGCTGGAAGGAGTGGATTGATCGAGTGCTGCCGCTCTGTTTGCATTTCAGCGCTTGTGGCAAGAGTAAATTGTACCATTTGTGCTTGGGTGCAGCAGAAGCGACGGTACCTTAGGCTAGGGAGTGCGCAGGTGTACTGCTGTAAATCCTGACATCCCAAGGAAAGTTGGAGGGTGCTGAATCGTAGGTAAGAAGTAGGAGCCAGGACTCGATTCCGATTTGAGCATGTCGACTAGGGAAATCCGTGACGGATTTGGCAGGCGGTGTAGTCGACAGAACAATCAAACTTAAGGCACTAACTCAGGATCGATCTGACCCCCCTACCCTCACTCCAGTTTATGTTTTCCATTAACGTTTTGCGCCACACTTGCTCATCCGCCGAACCACACACTGGACATTGACCCTAAGTGACCGCTGACTGGTGCGTGCGTTGACTCGTTTCATGACCCTTGACCCACAGTCCCCGTAGACATTTCGTTGACTTAACCACTTGAACCTCAAGCGAACCTGAATTTGCTCGCATTTGGCTGACTCTGATTCACGGAGCGATTACCGTTGAGGTTTGTACAGTTTATGTCGTATTCATGATTGTTTTATAAAGAACCGTATTGAAAACCACAATTGGACGCTTGGCGTTTTTTGGATTGTGTTACGCGTATCTCAACGACTGCTAGGAGTCCGTTACAGCTGGGGCGTGGGAGCTGTGGTCACCAACCAGAAATAGCTCCGCCCTTTCTGACAGCCAGATATCTGACTGTGATAAAACTATAACAGATAATAATTTCCAAAACTGTGTGAATAACACTTTGAGCACTATACACTGGATGCCCATAGACGTGTCTTGCGACCTAACCGTCTGAAGTAGGCTCTAGTGTCGCCTACGATCAGCACATATTGTAGACCGCCAGAGCGCGCTTCCCTGACAAATGTTCTGCCCTCTCCATTCCCATCTCCATCCGTTGCCGAAACAGTCCCTACACTGATGACGTTCCGCTGTGCGGGATGCTTACGACGGTAAAAATATCGCGGTAACCATGCAATCACCACCTCATGAGATTTCCTTGCCCAAATTCAGGTATAACCTCAGTACGCCAGGTCATTGATGAACCCACGTCTGGGTTTCTCCCTATGAGACCAACTTCCTCTAAAGCCTCACACCGAAGACCTAATAGTTTCTTTCACTATGTTACTTTACCGTTCCTCAGACTTTAATCCGTATCAGACGCTCACTATACCGGAAGCAGGAGTAACTAATATATTGCTATGCTAGCAAGGTATCGGTCCCATTCACTCAAATCTTTTCCATCAAACCTATTTTACTTCCTGGGTGCTGATCTGCATTCTGCATGGGCGAAAGGCATCGAGGGTACCAATAATAATTCCTTTTAAAAGTGGAGCATTAGGTTTTTTAGCATCCGAGCAAGGCCGCGCCAATGTGCAAACTAATAATAGTTTGGAATGCGTACAGAGTTGCCTACCCGTTCTACGCAACTTTGCTGGACTGCAGCCCTGCAGATCAAACCCCTGCAAACCCACATTACTCAGTCTTTTGAATTAAAACCCAGATCAAAGTGTGGAACAGGTGCCGCGGACCGCTGAAATGAGGCTCCATTCTTGCCCCTTCCACATAAATCCAAACAGTTCGTTATTTATTATCGTCACTTATTATTGCAACCTACGGCTGAAAGTGTGTCCAGACTGCAAGTCCGATTCGTTTTAGATTTGCAGTAGCTTACTATCTAAAACACTACAACAGTTGACAAAGGATTGAACTTTGACTTGTATCAATAGAGACCTAAATGGAACCTTTCATAGCAGCCGGGACCGCAGTCATGCCACGTGACATAAAATACCCCCAACCGCTTACTAGTAGATAGATTAGCGTCTCCTAACGCAAAGACCCCCTGGTGGATATCACCACCGGAGCCTACAGAAATAACGGCCCACGCTCAACCTGATACTTCACCAGTCAACATAGGCCATGAGTTTTATCCGTCACACCTCGGCGAATAATCGACACATATCCCTTACCCAGCCAGACGAACGTTGTCCAAGAGATGATGCACATCACCAGTGACAGCCGCTTCTTGATTAGTCCTGGATCCCGTCTGGAACACCCCGAATTCACATCCGGAATGCATAACACAGAAATCTGTTATTCATGAATTTTCGGTACTCCATCCGAACGCGAGGCCACTTGTCCTCCTCATCCGTGGTTCCCAGCAATGACTCCGAATAACACTGAGATACAGTAGGTCAATATACATTTGTCAGCTTATCGGCATAGTAAGGCCCGAGCCTGTACAGAAATTTCCCACCCTTGTTTCTGTTGCAGGAGTTGATCGTTTTTAAACAGTATCTGGCCTCACATCGATCCTCCAATAACTAACGACCCTCCCGTTGCGCTCTCTCATTTCTGGATGGAACAGGTTATTGATCCTTCAAGCAAAATAATCTTTTTATGGATTACTGCTCTTTCCACATTCATCAATGTTCTCGAGCGCATTCTCATACAACTTGTTTCATTTCTCAGAGCTTTATAACTTACGCCCTTTACTGAACCCCGGTAAACCCGTCATTTAGGGTTTACATCATCCTCAAGGATCGCTGTCCTTCTCATATTTATCAAAGTTGCCCAGGGTACTTCCGCACAATTTTTTCATTTTCTCATGTCCAGAGCTTACTCCGTTCAAAGAACCCCAGTAAGGTCCGGCTTTCCATGGCTTGTATCATTTTGGTCTAGGATGCATCTTTAGCACTACGTGTTGACGGTCTTTTCGGTATCCCCAAGGGGAGCCATTGCCCGAAATGAACTCGAAACCGGTTCGTGTTTGCTGCGCAAACCTTGCCATCGTGATCCATTCAAACTATGGCTAGCTATGTTTTTCCGTTGCTGACGTTCTTGACTCATATTCATAAAATTCGTGTATAGTTCATCGTACTGAGTAACGTTATATACCATGATCATGCGCTTGCTCGTGTATCTCGCCTACGGTCGGAAAATATACCTTGTGTTGTGGGCCGCCGCTGCTGCCCTCGTCAGCAGTATATCTCTGATAGACTAATCGGCAAATTCTACCAGTACTAGTCTCGCACCATATTTGTCCTTCTTCGCGAGTGATGAACTTCGAGTCTCCACCCTACGCGCCTCCCTCAGAACAGTAGTCTTGAAGTCTTGAATTCTTGGAGTACCACACGGGTTTCAGGCTTTAAGACCAATTTCTCCGGTTCTCTAGGAAGTTGCTGACGGTCTGTCGGGTTCACCGAGCTAAAACTAGGGCGAAAAGAACCAAGGGTGGGGCTGGAGCAGCGACATAAACGCAATATACGTAACATCATGCAGAGTATCACTACGGACGCTGCCTTAAGGGGAATGCGGGTGCGACCTTCATGAACATACAGCGGAATGAATATGCGATAAAAGACATCCATGTCACGTTCTTGAACGAAGAGTCACTGGGGGAGACCCAGATAGGGGTTCAACTTTTTACTGGAAATAATTTTGCTCTGTGGGAGAACAATATCTTCCGGGAGTGCGTTCCACAGAGTAATAGCCCCATAAGTAAAAAAAACGTTAATTCTTAGTGAAGTGCGTGGTCTCGGTTTAAAAGCCTTCTTGCTGTGACCAAGGAGAGAAGGGACCAGACAGACGGAGAAAAAACAATCTCCTTGATATGATTCAAAAAGGTGGAGCACCAAAGCAGGTCATCTCTTAGGCGTCTCAAGTCAAGTGGATAGAAGTTGAGGAGTTAGAGGAGGACGGGATAAGGTAGATGGGACAGACCCCATACTGCTTTGGTGGGGGCCTTCTGAACTCTTTCTAGGGTCTCACGGTCTCGGATAAGATCAGAGTGCACTATCTGACTACCGTGCTCCAGCAGAGTTTTGATATACGCGCCGAAAATTATGGGGAAATCATCCCCAGAGGTGAGCGAGAAATACCTTTGCATCATATTCAGGACTCGAAAGGCGGATTTGCTCGCAAGAGGGCGAAGTTGAGCGAAGGACAAGTCACGATCAAACCAGAAACGCAGCACCTTGTTCCGGTCATTTCTAAGCAGTTTGGTCGCTCCATTTTTGGAGAACGAGTGACCAGTCTCTCTGCCGAAAGACGTGCTCTCGCATTCGCCATCATTACCTGGGAGGTTCCAAACCTCGGGCAGGCTGTTTGTTCCATCAACTGCAATTTGCAGGTTTATAACGCTTCAAAATCCAGAAGGTAACATCGGCTGCATACTTGGTAAAGTTTGCATGGAGGGCTGTCGCAAGATTACTTACGGATCAAAAAAGAACAGAACCTAAGACCGACCCTTATGGGACCGCATTTGTTACAGGGGAGGGTTGAGGCAAAATAACCTCCACCCTAACCACAAAGGTGCTTTCGATTGGGACGTTCAGTAAAATATCTACCAAGGAGCTTGTAATCCCGTGTGTTTGCGGCTTATAAAGAAGGGGTAAACACCTGCAATCCGCAGTGTGTGAGACGCCTTTGAGCAAAACGTAGCTAAATTCAGTACGGATCCCGAAGTCAGAACGCGCTTAGCCGTGAAACTCTACAATACTAGATTATCAAAGGATCAGTTATATAAAACGAATGCGAACCTCAATTATGCGACCAAAGGGATTCGGAAAACGGGAACCCGATTGCGACGTGCGAGAAAGGAGCACGTGCGTCACGCAGGTCGAGAATAGGATGTGACGGGGTAGCGCGTTGGGCGCGAACAAACAAACGTTGGTTCACGAAAATAACCAGCGCATAAAAACATGCGAATAATGTAAATGAGTGCGCGACATCAAGGGAGCATGGAATGGCGGTGTTCCTGGGGTATTTTACACAACTATTATTTATACCGTTGCGGTTGGCCCTTATGAATGTGAGGGATTGGATACCTATCTAGAACAGTGCCGTTTTTTAGTGCTGTTGAGTCTCCACACGGATTCCGATCTGCTGGCCTTTTGGAGACTACGTTAAGCGACGAAGCCCAAGGACTTAGTGGACTACCGAATAAGACCTTGCCATCAAACCCAGCTTGGGTTATTTTGTACCGTTCAGGTGCAAGCCAGGATTCCCTGGCAAAATTCTAAGGCCTCGATAGCCAGAGTGATGGCCCGCCGAGGTGGTTACAACAGGCAACACAGACTGTAGGTGTAGCACCTTCGGTTGCGCACCCAGTGAATCCTCGAACTAATGAAGATCAGTCTCTTCAGGAAGGATATGACGGATTACTTTGGAATCCACCGAAATTCCACCCACATATGGATCGGTCGTACGGTCCATAAGACGTTTGGTGTGCAAATTGCCCAAGAGGTCGAAGTGGTGCAGAAAGTCATTATCACATTCGACTTTTGGCCTCTTCAGTCAAGAAAACCCAAAGAAAAGCGCGACAAAGATTAAGAACTAGTCTTTCAAAATTTGTCCACATGTTTGCATAGAAGAAACAATAACATCGGCTGAGCTGGAGAAGTGGCACATGCCCAGAATTTGACCTTGCCTTGGAGGCCCTCTGACTTCAGTATTTGCATCTCTCAAGTTGCAAGTCCCTGAGATATGACTGGTGATGTAGAATAGGCGGCTAAACCTGGCCACTGGGGTCCATCACAGCTGCAGACTTCTGTCCGTGTTGTAATGATTGGCTGGGTCCTGTGGGCTAGGCGAGGCCTAACAACGCGCTATACGACTGTATCTTCGCTGATGCTATCAGACAGCAATTATCGACCATGGCTTGACAAGAATTTTTATACTTACTTTATTGTGCGATCTGTTTGGGCAGGTCCATCTGTTACGTGCCGCCCGATTAGGGCGCCCATCTGACGATACTCTGGAGCCTCGACTTTTCGCCAAGATCGTGATCACTGGCTATTGCACGGGAAGTGAACAGCTTAGTTCTTTGGTAAGTCCCCCGATGAACCTTCAGCTAGTAGGTTACCCTGAATTCGTTGGCCTTTTCGACAGAAGTTTCGAAAAGTTTCTCTGGGAACACGAAGAGGTTTGTGCATATCCCTGGGAGGAGGAAGTATCACTTTCGAGAAGCCACTTTCGGTCTCATTATTTTCTGTATGTGTGCGCATGTGCCAAAGCAACTAAGGGTTTCAATTTTCAGGCTATTTGCCTGTAAGCAGAAAAAATGTGCTGTTTGTCAGGCACGACAATCTAGCCAATGACGGCTGCCTTTGAGCACCTGAAATGGTTGGTTCCTTAGACTCCAACTCACTCCGTTGGCTCTGTGTGCGGTAAAAAGTTTGACAGCACGACGGAGTCTGCCACTTTTAGTGATCACACTGCTTGGAGTGAAAGTCCGTTTCAACTGCGCAATCTAAGTCCTAAGTTTACTTAGGCCGAAAGGTGCTAACAGAACTGAAAGTGCATTCAGCTCATCACCTTACAATCTAAAATAGCCCGTTCTGCAAATTGTATAAGAATTTGAAATTATTCGAAAAGCGAAAACAAGATAAAGCAGTGTAAAAGATGGGAAAACTGGAACAGCAATGAGTTATCACCGTTCAAAATTAGCAATGTGGTTTGCCACGCTCAAGGACCTAAGGGGAAAAGTAGAAACCACGATGAGCTCTCCTATTTATTACTGCTGACTAGGTCCTAGGAGTGGCTTAGGGAATGGGCGACAAGCCAGGAACTCCAACAGTGGCCGAAAAGAGATAAAAGTCGGTCAAATCGGTGGAGGTCAGGTATTCATTGAAACAATGTTGATCATGTCTACCTATTACAGCTACTCCGTTAACCATACTGGCTATTAGAGCCAAGATTAAAGCATACGCAAGCACAGATGTCGAAAATGTGATACTTTCAGCAGGCGGAAAACAGTTGCCTACTCAGCAGGCAGACGGGCAACCAAGAGCCCTGGGGCATCGAACAAAACCAAGCTGTCTAGAGTTACCCAATAATTAGGAAAGTTAATCAAAATTGTTTTCTTTCTTCAACTTACACATCCGAATCCAACCATTTCCAGGTCGCTTACAGGCTGATACTGCGTACTTCGCGAATTAGCTGTCCGTTGGCGAACTTCACGTCGACAGTTCTCAACAGTTCGTCAGAGATTCTGATAACTTCCAAGAGAAATCCCAAAGGCCGGTTACTGAAAAGGGGCGTGCTCGTCGGCGATCAGCACTAATTCCTTAACCTTGAATGGTTTTGCTTTGATCAGCCACTTACGTCTAGCTCGTTGAGCCGACAGGTACCTCCTCAGCTGTAGCCTCCAAAAACCTTAGCAAGATAGTACTCCTGCTTCCATCCATGGAGGTAGCTCCCACGAAGTATTTTCGGCCCTTGGAAACCCACGTTCGACCTTAACGTCAGTAGGTCGTTCGGGGTGGGGGCCAGACGGGTGGGTCTGCCGTTGGCCACTGGAACCAGCTGGCAGTTGTTTAGAATTCTTTCGACCTCGTTCTTGAAGGTACTCAAAGTTTTGTGGTCGGGCGGCTGTTGCTCAGTGACCAACGGCAATATTCGCCTGGTGGACCTGATCAGAAGTTCACGTGATCTACCGCGATGACTGGCCTTTGGGGGAATGAATTGCTATCGTGCATCGTAGGCTACGGTTTGGCTCTGCAGCTCGTTCCTGTCCATGTTTTTGTGCCGACGCTGCAGTTCACGGTGAGCTCCCACGAAGTTTGGTCCATTGTAGGAGTATATATATGCTGATATGCCCCTTCGGTTGATAAAGCTTCGTAGGCCCGAAGGAAGGAGTCGGTTTTCATCGAGCGAAAGTAGGGATTTTTCCTGCCTGGGTTTCGATAGAGGAGTCGTTACGCACTGGAGGACTTAGAGCTAATCCCTTTGTGGATCATAAGGACCTTAACTGCATGAGGATTTTGTCACCACTCATGACTGTTAAGTTATTGAATACTGGGTAAAAATTGTTTGTGTTGATCAAATGTTGGTGAGTTTCTTCCAACTCATCAGTCGACCCGCTGGTTACTTTTGAGTGGAGCAGCTGTCATATATAGACGGACGCACAGGCCTTGCACTCCACCTTTGCTGTGCAGCTTGTGCGGTGCGGGGACTGGGGTGTCGGTTATTCCTTGGGCGATTCAGCCGGGGCTCGGCCAAGGGTACCTGAATTGCAGGCATTCAGCTACGGATTCCGCGACCGGCTCGAGCTTCAGCTTTTGGAGTTCACGGACCAGTCAGTCATCTGGAAACCGAGTTCATCAATCACCGTTCCCGTGCACGTTCGGCATTTTTGCTACGCAACTTTTGGGGAACTACTTGTGCGTGTCATCTCTGGCCAAATGATGGATGATCTAAGAATGAGTGAATGCGGAACCGGTCTGCGTGGGCTGCCAATGCGTGATTAATACAGAGAAGTGTTGTTTCCTTTCAGGTGCGTTCGTTATCCCTCACTAGGAACCTTGGTACTCGAGTCTTCTTTTACGTGCGCAACAACGGGGCGTTGTAGTGTGACTGTTGATGGACGTAGTCGGAATGACGTTTACTTCCGTAACAAGCAGTGGAATGCACCATTTGCAAGTTGAAGCCTTTGGGTTCATCATACCAAAGGCTGCCATGTAGCCTCAATGGTTGTACTATCTGCCCGGTAGTATTAGCTGTAAGATGTTCCGTCGGCTAGAAACCGGTGCCTTAGTGTGAAGAAGGCAATGCTCAACGGGCGTGGTTGCCAGTAAATCCCGGGTAGTAGAGTTGCTTGACTTCAGGTCAAGCTGTTCGTCTTGGTACCTCACGGAGTGCTTTGCTATATCAGTTAAGTCATATGCGTGATAACTGGGAATGGGAAATTCGCAGCATCCGATAGAGCTGTCATGTCTACGTTTATAATACTAGCGAGCTTGCCACGGACTGGTGTGGACGCCAGAGAATAGAAACAACTACGGAACACTCGTGGGACCTGTACATAAGCATGTATAAATGTGCCTATAGTTTGAAGCCTTCTGTTTCCATCTGGGAATTGGTGGCTTTTATGCGCGCAATAGAAGTCCATATATATATATATATATATATATATGTATATATATATATATATATATATATATATGATACATTTGGGCCACTCATTCGTGGATACCAATGAGCGGAAATAAACACCAGAAATATGAGCTTCTGACGGAGGAGTGTCATACTGACTACCAGCAGATAGCGTAAAGGCTGATACCGGAACTGCATGAGTCCGCGGACTCGCGCGTGGGTTGCTCATATCATTCCGGTACCACACCCGACAACGGATGTCTATTTATAAACAAGGCACATGCGTACACGTATAAATGTGTCGTGAAACCCCGCAGTGCACAAATACTTCCGTACTTTATCCACGATTCAAGTAAACAACAACGGATTACATGTGAGCCACATTAGTAGCGGGCGGGAGACGCGTATAAGGCATACCTGACTGTTCTCACTTCAGTCTACACATCCTTCCTCCGCTACTGAACTGCCACTTAAGGGTGAAGCCATAGTGCGGGGAAGCATTTTTCCTCTTTCGGATGCTCCTTGATGCTAACAATGAACATGAACTAGGTTATGTGTACGAGCTCGTACACAGACACGAGCGGCTCGCAACACTTGCTAGACGTCTTACGATCGTAATCGTTGAACTTATAAAAGCGAATTCCTATACGACAGCACTGTATGTAGTGCGTTCAGTAACGTGTGCGGTGCATTGGCATGAAGAAGATCTTTGGAATTTACATAGAATCATTACATGGGTATATACATATATATGTATAAATATGTGTAGATATATATATGTATATATGTACATACACATATAATATATACGTACAGATATACGTTTATGTACATGTACACATATGTATATACGTATATATATATATATATATATATATATATATATATGTACGTATATGTGCATGTATAAATTATTGAATACGTATATATGTATGTATATACATATCGAAATTTTGACCTTCAGAAACCCAAACGTGTAGGTGTGCCATACAAACTACCAGCACATAGTGCACAGGCCGGTACCTGAACTGCATTAGTCTGTCAGTTGCACATATAATTACGGTTGCATATCCAACTAAATACGTCCTTTTGCAGATAGAGCACAATAAAACCTCGGCTTGCAATCGAGTCCCAGGTAAGATTAGCAGTTAAGCCTCAGCAAACAGGACCCCGACGGTATTGAGAGTGAACCTCGTATTGAGGAAGGATTATCACTGGCGTCATCAATACTGACATACGTTACGCAGGATTATATACACATACACATTGCAATGTTTGTAGACCTGTACACATATACCTGCACTTCCACATGCATATCCTCCATTCATTCTGCGGTCGGTAAGGGGGTGTTTTTCCTTAGTATTTTCACGTTGCCTAGTATACGTTATACGTTGCACGTACGTCAAATTCACCACCATTATGATACTCACCTATCACCGTTTAACTAAACCTTGGCCACAATTCTGTTTCATGAGTAGTTCTTCGTACGTCATGTGCATCCTTTTCATTACACGTTTCAATGGCATCGTTAGTGCTCACAGGAGATGCATGCCACTTTCGTCGCAGATCGACGTACTACAATGAAAACTGATGGACATTCAACAGACTTTGATTGCGCCCATAGTGGAAAGAAAAGGCTTTTGGTTCCACCAACAGGCTATTCTAAGTCCGTTCTGTGAAACGTAATAATAACAACAATCACTGCAAACATTACACCGCCACGCAGGGTCTATGGATTTGTGTGCGCCAAAAATATAATCAGTAGCTAAAAGGTCCGATGGAACCTAACTATTGAGCTTATCAGTATGCAGTTTCAAGGAATACCTCACAAGTATGCCATACTGAAACTAAAACCCCCTGCAAATAAATGTGCAACTAACATTGATATTTGACTACGCAATACAGGTCAGCATTTTAAACTTCCTACCGAGGCAACATAGACTTTCTTGTTACACGAAACTCATCAGGGGCATCGATTTCTTGGATGCAAAACGATATTTTATTTGACGAATTCGAATGCAAAAATCACATTACATCATTTGTAAGATTAAATTTTACTTTTCTGCACAAATCTACCATTAGTAGATAAGAGTTCCAGTATAATAATAATACTGGTATATTTCTCGGCCATGGTCGAGATGCACGCTGTAGCGCATGATCATGGTGTAACACGTTACTCAATAAGATGGAATATTCACAAATTCAGAATATGAAAGTCGAGAGTATCAAAGATGGAAAAACAAAGCCAGCAACAGTTTGAATGGATCATTCTGATAATTTTTCGAGCGGCAGTTTTGAACCGGTTTCGATTCCGGCCTGGGCACTGGTTCGCGGTGGAGATATCGAAAAATCATTAACGCAGTGCCAAGGACGCATTATGAACGAGAATGATGCAAGCCAAGGAAACCGGAAGCCCACCGAGGTTATGCAGATGGAGTAAATTTTTGAGCAAGAGGAAAAGGGGGGAAAATTGTAAAGAAGTATGTTCGGGAAAATCAACGCTCGCGAAGAGGATAGCGATCATGAAGACAATGCAAACCCTGAATGACGGATTTACCGGAGTTCAATAAACGGAATGAGTTTTGAGGCAGGGGGGCATGGGACCAATTTTGTGAGAGTGAACACTGGTGGATGTGGGAGAAACAGCAGACCATAAAAAGGTGAGTTTAGATTCAGGATCAGTAACATGTACCATTCTGAAATAAGAAAGCGCAACTGGAGGGTCTCCGAGAAGTGGAGGGTCAATTTCCAGCCGGCTACGGGTCGTAGAAAGTCCAACTGGAACATTTCTCTGAAAAGTCAAATTATTATTAACACCATTAGAGCAGCTTCAAAGATGCCTCCCAGGCATGCTATACAGAAAGTACAACTCCGTAGGAATAAATCCACAACTAACATCGCTAAGTCACTATGCATTTCACGCCTACATCTTTAATCTCCTACAGGCGCGACAAAAGCTCCATTGTGACATAAAACTCAACAAAGGCATCAATTTCTTGGGTGCAATACCCCTCATTTACTAACGGATTTAAATGCACAATAAACAAAACACCAATAGTACGACGAAATTTCAATCTAAAACCGGCAGATTAATTTATCAATTTTCAAAAATGGCGCATCACTAAGGCGGAGGGGCAATTGAAAAAAGCCTTTGGTAGGAACAATCTAGGATACCTCATCGAATGCGCAACTTCTAAGTGTATCTCGCGTGACTTTACGCGCGTCGTGATACACCTGTATCGTTTTCCACCCTCTTCCCACACTTAATAATAATAATGGTTTATTTCGGAAGCGCCCGAAGCATGCCATGTGCATGATCATGTAGATACAGGTGATGGAATGGACAGATATAATTCATGGAAATATGGAGACTCTCATTAAAATATTGGGTAAAAAGGCTCAGAAGGGTGAATAAGGTAGGATGAAAATAGTATAAACGTATGCACACCATAGAGATTGTGTGGAGTTTAAATGAGCTAAAGAGCGGATTTGAATGGACGCCCGGTGAATTTGAAATTCAAGGTCAGGTGGACTGAATGGCTGGTCCCGGGCAATTACATATGGAGGCAGACTGGTAAACATGAGAAAGGCTGGAAATCGGTATAAAGAATTGCAGTAGCGAGGAACGATGGAGAAAAAGGTGAGGTGCATTGCAGTGGATTAGATGACAATGAAGCATTGGTATTTTGCAGTGAATTGTCGGCGGACAGGACACTAAACTCACCGTAAAACAGGCAGCGAGCAATGCAAGACGTAGAGGGATGATCAGATGACAAAAGCGATTTAGAAGGATTGGATACGGTAGATGTGAGGCACAGATGTAGAGTTGATCGATGCCTATGGTGACGGTCGTTGGGATGTTAGCAAGAGAAATGGCAGGTGAGGAACTGCAAGATGCAGAGCGCATGCACATAGATATATATGCGTAAGTTTATATATATATATATAGATTAATTGTATATATATGTATAGGTTTAAGAGAAGCAGGAGCAATAACAATGGGGTCCTAGAAAGAAATTATCAGTCAATAGGAGGAGTAGGTAATGTTAGATCAATTGGTTGTGGGATTAACTTTGGAATTTCGTGGTGGATTAACTTCATGACAAGTGCACGTGGCAGCCCAACGGAGAGAAAAATAGGAAGTGGAAGCACAGAAGTGATGAAGACTGTTAGGAGCAGTTCATGGAAGAGTGAAGATGAAAGACAGGATCAAGGCAAACAGGTAAGAATGGGTCTAATTATTTGATCAATGCAGGTGCGAGATGTAGTGACGGATCAGAGGAATCGGGTAGTGACAGGTCAAACAATTCGGAACTGTAAAAGAACGTCACGACGTAACATTGTCATTACAATGGTGGAACATGGAAAAGCGGACCACACTGGAAGGTACAGAGAAATGCCTGTAGCGAGCAATAAACGGATCAAGGGATGAAAGCAATGACCGAGGAGACACAGGTAAGAAATCACCAATCAGATCATTTTACTGCAGATGAAACACGTAGGAGGCGGACAAGGAAGCGGGAAGCCCCGAGATAAGTGGACCAGTAATAGAGCAAAAAGGCCACAAAAAACGAACGCGCAAAGGAGTTGGGGCAATGGAGCTGGAGAGCCGTGTGCCGGCAGACAATTGAACAGGTGGATACTAATCAGGACACTGGAAAGAACCGCAGAGGAATCGCGGGGCCAAGTGAGGAAGATATGGTGATGGTGATTAGATAATAAATACGACTGTAAAGGATGCGAAGTTTGGAGCGGCAATTTCTAATATGCGGACTGGACATGGGTGCGGGTGCGGTTGGTGCATCAAGGCATGGGGCACGAGGAGGGATTAACAGGGCGACAGGTTTTAAGGAAGCTATCAATGGGCGTTCTGAGCAGAGGGTAACACCAAGCGCATAGATGATAGAAGCCAGCAATGACGGCAGTTGGGAAAAGAGTTATTGGCGAGCGTCGACAGAGAATAGTGGTTAGGACGATAGTGACTCAAAGCAGTGAAAGTTGATGTAGAGAGAGGCAATAGGAGGGAGGACAAAACGGGAAGGTGTGCATACCGTGGTAGGGCGACAAAGACGGGAAGTGGAAACAGATGATAAGAGCTCTAGGTGAACAAGCTGTGGCGGAAAAACGATGAGGAGCATGCAATTTTCAACCGACAGCATTGGATTCGGTAGTTCAAGAAAAGTTAGGGCGTGCCACCCGCAACCGGTGCTAGTGGGTGGGACTGGCCGTGCGCTGGGCACCCAACCTGAAAAACACTTCGTGAAGTGAACGCAATAGGTGTGATCCACCAGTCTAGCTGCGCTCGCACATCGTTGCAGACGGCCTGCACGCCCGATGTGCGCCGGCCATAGCGGTGGATCTGACCGCGCCCCGCACTGTTGGGAGTGGCACGAGTGATCATGGATAATTGTACAGGGGACAAAACGACCGCGATGGGGGTGCGTGAACCAGGAACAATTGACCAAGCCGTGAGACCATGGACAGGAGAGCCAACGGAAACAGCAAGTGGTAGACGACCGTGTAGCAATATTATCCAGATGCACCTGCCAGGGAGATGGTAATTACGGTGCCCGAAGTGGTTGGCCGTCAGCGGGGATCATTGGAGAGGGAAAAGGGATAGAGAAGCGCAGTCTGGGTGTGCCCCAGCTGAGAATCAACGGATACTGAGGACAAAAAAGTGAATATGATGGATAAGAGATGAACGTAGGTGAGCAATTAGGTTACCTTATGATGACAGGCGGTAGGATCGCTGTGGATCAGTGAAGGCAATGGCCTCAGTTCGCGGGGTGTACCTAGTGGCTTGTGACGCGGAGGTAGTAGAGTTACAGTGTGAGACCTCTTTCAAAGGCCAGGTCGGCGGAGACGAGCTCATTGGTGAGCAATATAGCATTGGGGCTGTTAAGTATGACAAAAATGCGCGCCTAAAAGCGAACATTGAGGAGGCACTGCGTAAGCTGAGGGGCAGCTTATTCCAGATTTTGGAATAGGCTGACAGAAAGAATCGGGACTTCAGACAGAGATTAGAATGATGGACAGTGAGAGAGAAGGCACGGTGCCGGATGGGGTGGGAGCAGGGCGCAGCGAATGAGATGGGATAAGAGGTGTAGGCCAGGTTATGGATTAGCTTAAAGAGGGAAATCAGGTTGAGCCTCATGCGACGAATCCACAGAGGCTCAATTTGTAGGAGCTCACAGCGCTGGCGGTATGTTAGAGCTAGGGATGCGCCCAACAGCCTTTTGGTGAAGATACGCTGAACGTTCTCAAGGGATACAATGGAGGAACGTGGCCAGAGGCTGGAGGTAATGGGACAATATTCCACAAAGGTCCGAAATAGTCCAGCCCCGTGTCGTTGAACGGCCACTAACCCGGAGTCACTCTACACACTGGTTGCAGAGCTGCGGCTTTGTCCCGCGTACAAAGTACACAACTTCGGATTACGTGTTTTAAAATAGCTTTTCCTCTCAGCAACCAAAGGCGCTTCGGGATGATGCTTGTCACGTGACATTTCACGGCATGTTCCTACACGGCTTGGAGGTGTTGAATCAGTAGCTCTATTACAGGTTGTTGATCCGGTAGCACTATGAGATATTTTGTGTCGAAGCTCAGGTGGGAGCCGGTCAGCCTACCGTGTACCCGTAGTAGTCCATTAACGAGCTTGGGTCTTAAATGCTTCAAGTTGCCTCTCGGAAACGATATTCTTTTGCCGATTGGTCCCGCTTCTTCGGCCCTCTCGAGTTATCGGGTGAACGCCTCCCGTTGTATGATCTTCAATAAATCGTGTTCTGCGGATCGTAATTCATCGGGGCCTATCGGACTTGCTCGTATCCGACCGGAGGGGTGGATCCCCTCATGACTAGCAAATGTCTCTTGAACCTGTCCAATCACACTAGTGACCAAAGCCTCTTCATCCAGGGGAAGAATCTAACAAACAATGACAAAAAGAGTATCGCTTGGACGACCGTCGCCGTCACCACTGCGTTTTTGACCTCCGTCTCCAATTCTAGAGGGGGTTTCAGTTCGCACATGGGCCAGTCCTGTTTGGACTTCTGCAAGAATTTCGGTCTTCTCTTAAACGCGTCGAGTTGCTGGAAGTTAGCTGCACCTCCAGTGCACAGACCGACTGGGATTTCGCCAGACTTGACATTTTTCCACTGGTTCGTGGCCGTTTCGTCATGGATGTTCGTGAGCCAGTTACCAACGGAAGTACAAAAACGGCTCCTGATGTTGTTAGTGCAGTATAGTACTGTCGTTGAGTCCGTCCACAAACTGGCCAACCAAAAGGTAAAGGTCGAGACATCTCTTTACCTCCCAGACCATCCTTACTGCAAACACTGCCACAGTGAGCTCGAGACGCGGGATCGAAACCGATTTCAGTGTGGCAACGTGGGCTTTGGCGAGCAGAATCCTCATAGCATATTGCCCATATTCCGTGCACCATCGTCCGCACAACATGGCTCCGTGAACGACTTCGGATGCGTCAGAAAAAGCATTTAGGTCTCCCGTCTGTGCCGCATTACCGGGGGGCAGGCTTCGTGGAATCCGTATGTATCCTGGTGCCTTTAGGCTTTTCAGAAAATCCTCCCAGTGCAGCCGGTCTTCTCGGTCCAGGAGTTGGTCCCAATCGACTTTCTTACGGCAGGGCCGCTGCAGCAGGATGTTTCCGGATAACAGCCAGGGAGAGGCAAAGCTGAGCGGTTCGAACAAACCGGAGACAGCCGATAGTATGCCACGACGAGTCACTGGTTGCTCGGGAAATCTAAGCTCGAAAACGAAGTCCTCCATTTCCGCATTCCATTGTGTTCCAAGTGTGTATTCGGCAGGGGGCGAAAAGCCGTCCAAATCTCCATTTTATTTGGTTCTGTCGTGGTACGGAACGACTTTGAGCACTTCGGAAGCGTCCGACGTCCATTTGGTGAGACGGAAGCCGCTCTTTTTGGCAATCTTTTCAGGCCCCTTCACTGATCTAGGGTGGAGCCTACATCACTAAATGACCCAAGGTAGTCGCCGACGTAGGAGTCACTGCTGACGTTATCTACTATCGACCGGTGGACCAGAGCTCCAGGCTTGTTCGCTGTTTATCGAAGGGTGTAGCTCGCACAAAACGGTGATGATATGGCTCCGAAGAGGTGTACCGTCACTCTATAACTTATCACTGCTTTGTTACGGTTGTTCCCTCTCCACCATAAGAAACGCAACACATCTCGCTCTTCTGCCGGTATCTTCGCCGGGGGAAACACTTCCCCGATGTCGGGGGACAAGGCCACTCAATGACGTGGTCCAGCCAAGCCCATATGGCAGGCGATCATTTACCTAATTGCCCTGGATCATGGCTACATAGTCAAAAACAACCCGCAATTTTTCTTGTCTCTTTGGGTTGCTGATACGGTGGTGAGGTAAATACTAGATGCCCTTCTGGCCGTCGGTGGTTGCAGGCATTTTTTCAACGTAATCGGAGGCTTTGTTTCGCTTCGGTAATTGCGCATATCGTTCCCATAGCTCCTGGTTTCGAAGGAAGCTTTCTTTCAGTCGAAGAAGTCTTTGTAGAGCATAGTATCTATAGTCAACCTAATGGTCTTCCGGTTTGCTCCATGGTAGGGTACCCTCGAGCTGTTTTATAAAACCTCTAATTTCTTGCCGCACTGCTTGCAAATCGAAGTGGTCCTTTTGAGACAGTGATAATCCTTCGTCTCCAAAGTCATGAAACTCCTTTTCATACACCCGCTGCAATTGATATTCAATGCGATCCTTTTGGGATGACAAGTAATTCACGAAACCACGTCCCTCTAATGGACCATACAATGTCCCTCCTAGTGCTGTGCGTACGGCACAAGGCGTCTGGTGGTTGCCCATTCTCTGGTCCAGTACCCAGTGTTCCCCCGGCAAGTCGCAGCCGATGAGGAGGTCCACTTCGTCTTCCCCCTAGTTATGACGGTTAAATCTTGCTGGTGGGGCTACCCAGTTAAAAATGCTCCCGCCAGCTTTGGTGCTCTCATTGAAGGATCAGCTAATATAAATGCCTTCGGTGATACGACATGCTCGTTAGTGTCCAAGGAGATGAGCGTTAACCTCAACCGGCCGCAGTCATTGCTTGTGTTCCGCCCACCGTGCCCACTGCTAAAGACGTCGTGCCTTTAGCGAGCCGGTGTTCGCTGGCAAACCTTTCCTTCACCAGGGTTGTATCAGATACACTGTCAACGAAGGCCAACGCTTCGACCACCCCAGTTAACGTCATCACTCCCACGGCAACTACTCCTGAACGTATAGATTTATTGGCCTACTGCGACTTTCAGCAAATGACGCTGGGCTCGGTGTTCGCCTCTGGTGTAGTTTCTCTCGCCTGGTGGAACAATCGGTGGTGTCTGCCCGTGAAATCTTCGTTACCACATCTGATCTCTGTTTGGCAAACTGCCGCCCGGTGAGTGGTGCTAAGGCTGATAAAGCAAGCTCCTGTCATCCATGCCATTTCCAAACGTTCGTCTACTGTGGCGTTGATGAACTTCAGGCGTTCTGGTAGCCCATGGCTACCGCCATAGGACCCGCAACGTGAATGCGCTATAGCCTCATGTGAATTAGCGTGTGCATTGGTTCAAGGCTGATATTTCGGATGTTCCCGTGCAGTGGTTTGAGCCCGGCTGGTGCTAGGTTTGTTTACCCGGTTACTATCTCGGACGAGTCGGCCAAATCTACAGTCGGCTATCTTGGTTTGCCTGTCCAAGTGTTCGGCCATGTCCTAAACTTTAGCCTCACGGTTTCCTCGGCTTGAACGTTCAGCCGCTTCCGTCCACCAACTTTGTAGTTCAGGAGGAAGGTGACGGACTATGCGCTGCAAGGAATGTATTGCATCGAGGTTAGCCCTGTAATCTAAAGGGTCGAGGGCTATTTAGCATTTCTGCATTTCGATCACTAGGTCGACCATAGCATAGACGTCGCCCTTTGTTCTTTTGGCTTCCAACAACACGCCCTCTATTAGGTTACGAGCTATCTTTGGTGGCTGTCCGAACAGGTCTCTCATGACCTCCCTTGCTCGGGTGTAGCCTTGTCCCGGGTCAAGCGTGGTGCACACATCGATAGCTTCTCTTGCTCGGCCTCAACAGTATTGAGTCAGATGTAGAAGCCGCTGCCTGGGGACGGTTATCTTGTTTATGGTAAAAGTTTCTAACTGCCTGATCTTGCGTTAGTGTTCAGATCACCCATCGAAAACTGCCATTTCTACTCTTGGCGGATCAATCGTTGGTTCCGTCAATGTATTATATTGGAAGAGTTTCCTATTTTAATTTGTTCTTATCTGTCGGACGGGTCGTAGTCGTTGGCCTCAGGTCCACGCTCGTTCTTTTCATACTTTTCTTCTGCCTCCTAGGCCTGTTGCCTTGCCGATAACAGTTGTTGTTCTAGGTGTAATATCCTCAACTTGAGTAGGATAACATTCTCGCTATTCTTGTTACCCTTAGTAATACGAGCTAGCACCGACAGCACTAGGTGACCCGGCATTAACTGAGAAATCGAAAGCACTCAAAACCTCCCAAATGACTTGTCGTATTAATTCCCGCCAATATTTTAATTGCTTTGAACCTTTTCTTGGCATGTTGCTTATTTTCCCGTTCCCAAATGACCGACTAAGTACTGGAAGAGGCATTTCAGCAAAAATTAGCTAAATTCAGTACGGATCCCGAAGTCAGAACGCGCTTAGCCGTGAAACTCTACAATACTAGATTATCAAAGGATCAGTTATATAAAACGAATGCGAACCTCAATTATGCGACCAAAGGGATTCGGAAAACGGGAACCCGATTGCGACGTGCGAGAAAGGAGCACGTGCGTCACGCAGGTCGAGAATAGGATGTGACGGGGTAGCGCGTTGGGGGCGAACAAACAAACGTTGGTTCATGAAAATAACCAGCGCATAAAAACATGCGAATAATGTAAATGAGTGCGCGACATCAAGGGAGCATGGAATGACGGTGTTCCTGGGGTATTTTACACAACCGATCTGTACACCGACCGCCAAGACCCCCGCGAATCTAAGAACAATCAAAGGCTTGGAATAAGGATACAGATTCCTCCTACCTACCTAGATCTTGCTGTCAGCACGCGTACCTTTCAATTCTGCTGCGAATATTCCACTCACGATTGCACTTGATCCGGTGCCCAGCCAGATTAACGTTATCCAAGAGATGATGCACATCACCAGTGACAGCCGCTTCCTGATTAGTCCTGGATCCCGTCTGGAACACCCCGAATTCACATCCGGAATGCATAACACAGAAATCTGTTATCCATGAATTTTCGGTACTCCATCCGAACGCGAGGCCACTTGTCCTCCTCATCCGTGGTTCCCAGCAATGACTCCGAATAACACTGAGATACAGTAGGTCAATATACATTTGTCAGCTTATCGGCATAGTAAGGCCCGAGCCTGTACAGAAATTTCCCACCCTTGTTTCTGTTGCAGGAGTTGATCGTTTTTAAACAGTATCTGGCCTCACATCGATCCTCCAATAACTAACGACCCTCCCGTTGCGCTCTCTCATTTCTGGATGGAACAGGTTATTGATCCTTCAAGCAAAATAATCTTTTTATGGATTACTGCTCTTTCCACATTCATCAATGTTCTCGAGCGCATTCTCATACAACTTGTTTCATTACTCAGAGCTTTATAACTTACGCCCTTTACTGAACCCCGGTAAACCCGTCATTTAGGGTTTACATCATCCTCAAGGATCGCTGTCCTTCTCATATTTATCAAAGTTGCCCAGGGTACTTCCGCACAATTTTTTCATTTTCTCATGTCCGGAACTTACTCCGTTCAAAGAACCCCAGTAAGGTCCGGCTTTCCATGGCTTGTATCATTTTGGTCTAGGATGCATCTTTAGCACTACGTGTTGACGGTCTTTTCGGTATCCCCAAGGGGAGCCATTGCCCGAAATGAACTCGAAACCGGTTCGTGTTTGCTGCGCAAACCTTGCCATCGTGATCCATTCAAACTATGGCTAGCTATGTTTTTCCGTTGCTGACGTTCTTGACTCATATTCATAAAATTCGTGTATAGTTCATCGTACTGAGTAACGTTATATACCATGATCATGCGCTTGCTCGTGTATCTCGCCTACGGTCGGGAAATATACCTTGTGTTGTGGGCCGCCGCTGCTGCCCTCGTCAGCAGTATATCTCTGATAGACTAATCGGCAAATTCTACCAGTACTAGTCTCGCACCATATTTGTCCTTCTTCGCGAGTGATGAACTTCGAGTCTCCACTCTACGCGCCTCCCTCAGAACAGTAGTCTTGAAGTCTTGAATTCTTGGAGTACCACACGGGTTTCAGGCTTTAAGACCAATTTCTCCGGTTCTCTAGGAAGTTGCTGACGGTCTGTCGGGTTCACCGAGCTAACACTAGGGTGAAAAGAACCAAGGGTGGGGCTGAAGCAGCGACATAAACGCAATATACGTAACATCATGCAGAGTATCACTACGGACGCTGCCTTAAGGGGAATGTGGGTGCGACCTTCATGAACATACAGCGGAATGAATATGCGATAAAAGACATCCATGTCACGTTCTTGAACGAAGAGTCACTGGGGGAGACCCAGATAGGGGTTCAACTTTTTACTGGAAATAATTTTGCTCTGTGGGAGAACAATATCTTCCGGGAGTGCGTTCCACAGAGTAATAGCCCCATAAGTAAAAAAAACGTTAATTCTTAGTGAAGTGCGTGGTCTCGGTTTAAAAGCCTTCTTGCTGTGACCAAGGAGAGAAGGGACCAGACAGACGGAGAAAAAACAATCTCCTTGATATGATTCAAAAAGGTGGAGCACCGAAGCAGGTCATCTCTTAGGCGTCTCAAGTCAAGTGGATAGAAGTTGAGGAGTTAGAGGAGGACGGGATAAGGTAGATGGGACAGACCCCATACTGCTTTGGTGGGGGCCTTCTGAACTCTTTCTAGGGTCTCACGGTCTCGGATAAGATCAGAGTGCACTATCTGACTACCGTGCTCCAGCAGAGTTTTGATATACGCGCCGAAAATTATGGGGAAATCATCCCCAGAGGTGAGCGAGAAATACCTTTGCATCATATTCAGGACTCGAAAGGCGGATTTGCTCGCAAGAGGGCGAAGTTGAGCGAAGGACAAGTCACGATCAAACCAGAAACGCAGCACCTTGTTCCGGTCATTTCTAAGCAGTTTGGTCGCTCCATTTTTGGAGAACGAGTGACCAGTCTCTCTGCCGAAAGACGTGCTCTCGCATTCGCCATCATTACCTGGGAGGTTCCAAACCTCGGGCAGGCTGTTTGTTCCATCAACTGCAATTTGCAGGTTTATAACGCTTCAAAATCCAGAAGGTAACATCGGCTGCATACTTGGTAAAGTTTGCATGGAGGGCTGTCGCAAGATTACTTACGGATCAAAAAAGAACAGAACCTAAGACCGACCCTTATGGGACCGCATTTGTTACAGGGGAGGGTTGAGGCAAAATAACCTCCACCCTAACCACAAAGGTGCTTTCGATTGGGACGTTCAGTAAAATATCTACCAAGGAGCTTGTAATCCCGTGTGTTTGCGGCTTATAAAGAAGGGGTAAACACCTGCAATCCGCAGTGTGTGAGACGCCTTTGAGCAAAACGTAGCTAAATTCAGTACGGATCCCGAAGTCAGAACGCGCTTAGCCGTGAAACTCTACAATACTAGATTATCAAATGATCAGTTACATAAAACGAATGCGAACCTCAATTATGCGACCAAAGGGATTCGGAAAACGGGAACCCGATTGCGACGTGCGAGAAAGGAGCACGTGCGTCACGCAGGTCGAGAATAGGATGTGACGGGGTAGCGCGTTGGGCGCGAACAAACAAACGTTGGTTCATGAAAATAACCAGCGCATAAAAACATGCGAATAATGTAAATGAGTGCGCGACATCAAGGGAGCATGGAATGGCGGTGTTCCTGGGGTATTTTACACAACTATTATTTATACCGTTGCGGTTGGCCCTTATGAATGTGAGGGATTGGATACCTATCTAGAACAGTGCCGTTTTTTAGTGCTGTTGAGTCTCCACACGGATTCCGATCTGCTGGCCTTTTAGAGACTACGTTAAGCGACGAAGCCCAAGGACTTAGTGGACTACCGAATAAGACCTTGCCATCAAACCCAGCTTGGGTTATTTTGTACCGTTCAGGTGCAAGCCAAGATGCCCTGGCAAAATTCTAAGGCCTCGATAGCCAGAGTGATGGCCCGCCGAGGTGGTTACAACAGGCAACACAGACTGTAGGTGTAGCACCTTCGGTTGCGCACCCAGTGAATCCTCGAACTAATGAAGATCAGTCTCTTCAGGAAGGATATGACGGATTACTTTGGAATCCACCGAAATTCCACCCACATATGGATCGGTCGTACGGTCCATAAGACGTTTGGTGTGCAAATTGCCCAAGAGGTCGAAGTGGTGCAGAAAGTCATTATCACATTCGACTTTTGGCCTCTTCAGTCAAGAAAACCCAAAGAAAAGCGCGACAAAGATTAAGAACTAGTCTTTCAAAATTTGTCCACATGTTTGCATAGAAGAAACAATAACATCGGCTGAGCTGGAGAAGTGGCACATGCCCAGAATTTGACCTTGCCTTGGAGGCCCTCTGACTTCAGTATTTGCATCTCTCAAGTTGCAAGTCCCTGAGATATGACTGGTGATGTAGAATAGGCGGCTAAACCTGGCCACTGGGGTCCATCACAGCTGCTGACTTCTGTCCGTGTTGTAATGATTGGCTGGGTCCTGTGGGCTAGGCGAGGCCTAACAACGCGCTATACGACTGTATCTTCGCTGATGCTATCAGACAGCAATTATCGACCATGGCTTGACAAGAATTTTTATACTTACTTTATTGTGCGATCTGTTTGGGCAGGTCCATCTGTTACGTGCCGCCCGATTAGGGCGCCCATCTGACGATACTCTGGAGCCTCGACTTTTCGCCAAGATCGTGATCACTGGCTATTGCACGGGAAGTGAACAGCTTAGTTCTTTGGTAAGTCCCCCGATGAACCTTCAGCTAGTAGGTTACCCTGAATTCGTTGGCCTTTTCGACAGAAGTTTCGAAAAGTTTCTCTGGGAACACGAAGAGGTTTGTGCATATCCCTGGGAGGAGGAAGTATCACTTTCGAGAAGCCACTTTCGGTCTCATTATTTTCTGTATGTGTGCGCATGTGCCAAAGCAACTGAGGGTTTCAATTTTCAGGCTATTTGCCTGTAAGCAGAAAAAATGTGCTGTTTGTCAGGCACGACAATCTAGCCAATGACGGCTGCCTTTGAGCACCTGAAATGGTTGGTTCCTTAGACTCCAACTCACTCCGTTGGCTCTGTGTGCGGTAAAAAGTTTGACAGCACGACGGAGTCTGCCACTTTTAGTGATCACACTGCTTGGAGTGAAAGTCCGTTTCAACTGCGCAATCTAAGTCCTAAGTTTACTTAGGCCGAAAGGTGCTAACAGAACTGAAAGTGCATTCAGCTCATCACCTTACAATCTAAAATAGCCCGTTCTGCAAATTGTATAAGAATTTGAAATTATTCGAAAAGCGAAAACAAGATAAAGCAGTGTAAAAGATGGGAAAACTGGAACAGCAATGAGTTATCACCGTTCAAAATTAGCAATGTGGTTTGCCACGCTCAAGGACCTAAGGGGAAAAGTAGAAACCACGATGAGCTCTCCTATTTATTACTGCTGACTAGGTCCTAGGAGTGGCTTAGGGAATGGGCGACAAGCCAGGAACTCCAACAGTGGCCGAAAAGAGATAAAAGTCGGTCAAATCGGTGGAGGTCAGGTATTCATTGAAACAATGTTGATCATGTCTACCTATTACAGCTACTCCGTTAACCATACTGGCTATTAGAGCCAAGATTAAAGCATATGCAAGCACAGATGTCGAAAATGTGATACTTTCAGCAGGCGGAAAACAGTTGCCTACTCAGCAGGCAGACAGGCAACCAAGAGCCCTGGGGCATCGAACAAAACCAAGCTGTCTAGAGTTACCCAATAATTAGGAAAGTTAATCAAAATTGTTTTCTTTCTTCAACTTACACATCCGAATCCAACCATTTCCTGGTCGCCTACAGTAGGTCAGAGAATAATATGAAAGTGTCCACTATGCCAGTCTTGACCGCAATTTCCATCTTGTACTGACGGTGATTTTGAAGGAAGTATAATGAAGTATGCAAGAGGGTTTATTTTGAGACATTTCGTTTGCCTTGCGCAGTAAGAAAGATTTAGGCCTGGAAAATCTTAGAGAAATCCCGTGACGAGTTTTGAGCAGCCAGCTTCTGCTCGGAACTACAGAACTGTGTAGTCTTCCACTCGCCTTGTACTTGTTATCGTACAGCAACAAAACCTGCATCCGAATTATCAGCTGATAGTTCCACTGAAAAGTGTGGTCGACGATGCGCAATTAGGCTTCGTTGGAGATATCCTGTATTAGGTCAGTCAAAGCGGAGCGGGCATCATCAGGAAATTCAAAAGCATTTTGTTACCACGCAGTAAGTCTGTGAGAGGAAGCAATGATCAGGTACACCTTGGAATGAACCGACGGCGGATGGAGAATGAACCTTCACACATTCGGAATATTTGGAAAGATAGGGTTCCGGCGTGCTCTAGGATAGTCTGCACTTAATCTTGCTCTGAAGAAGCTTTCGTGACTGATATCGTGGGCCTCGGAAAAGTAATACCGTCTCACCCTTTCTTGAGGCAAACTTTCAAAACTTGTTCGTAAATGTACAGTGGGGTCGTCAAAGGGCGGCTTAGAGACCAAGGTGTCGTCTAAGTGTGAAGTTACAGATCTTAAACGATCCCTATGATACTCTGGAATGTTTGTTTCGCTTTGCAAAGAATAAAGGGCGTGGGGAGGAACCGAAATGAGGTAACAAGTGTTGTTACGGCCTTATCTGAGATGCGGCCGGTAAAAGGCAGGTTTGATGGCATGCTCTTACTAAGCCTGAGACCGAAAATTGTGCAACCGCTCAAAACTGTCATCATGTCTTGGATATATATGGGATTGGGGAGCTATTCTGCGTGGTGCTTTTGTTCAGTGCTTGACAATCGCTACAGGACGGCTAATTATTAGCAGTTTTTTGATACTATTTGAATTAAAGGAGCCCATTGAAGTGAGGACGGTCTAAAAATACTGAAATCCAGCGTGCACTAAAACTCTGCTTTGGTCTTTCCGAGATCGTTTGGTGCTGAGCGCCTGGCTTGGCAGTTTACCACTGGGTTGATTTTGACTATACGGTGTAGCTTGTCGGTCGATGCCTACGGTGATATGTCGGTGGGCAGTAACAACTTTGAACTTGGAGACGGGAGCCCCCAATGACTGCTTCTGGCAACAGAAGTGGAGTAGACTGGAGATAGCGGTGGCTCCAATGACGGTGGGCCACCGGTTTAGATGTTGGTGACAATGGAGTTATACTCAGAAGCATCCGGGATGTGCTTGGTTGCACAATCTATTATGCGCAGGTGATTTATACATATGGCACACCAGTCAATATTATTAATGATAAATATAAAGAGGTAACCGCCGAATAGAGGATGAGGGTAAAACGTCGAATATATAAGACAATAGTGTGAAGGGCCAAGAATGTACAGTACTGTAGATTGCGAATTTCCCTGATTCTTCCGAGACTCTGGCGGCCTTGCATGATCAGTTTTCACAAAAGGCATCCCGGTATGTAGAGCAGCAAATTAGTTACAGAAAAAGAGCTAATGAAATCAAAACAAGAGTTTTAGTGTTGACATACGTTGATTGGAATAAAGGGATATTTCTCAACAGTACTCAGTAAGGCCAGAAATTCACACATTTTTGAAGGAAGGATCCGCACTCTTCAGCACCAGCGGGATTTCAATGGACCATCTGATGAAATCAAAATGATCACAAAAGTCCGGGATCTAGGGTGGACGGTAAGCACCAACTTTGAGCCAAGCCTTCAGTATCGGAAAATAATTGGGAAGGAATGTAGAAACCTACATTAGCAAGGAGGTCGGTCAGATCTAGAAAACAGCGGGTCTTGTTTTCAACCTCACGGGGCCTTCTTGGGGTCCCACCCAGAAAACTTTGTCCAAGTGTGGGAAACTAATCTGTTGCCATTCATCAAGGCTCTTTGACAGTCACAACTGTCGGTCACACTACTGCTCGCAGAATTTGAGGATTTGTGCTGCCGACAGAAGGTAAAGACAATGGGACGGTTTTCCTTGGACAGAACAGAGTCGTGAACTCAAAGCGGCTTTTAACAGAACAAAATAGCTCACGGGAGCACAAAGCCATAGAAGGGATCGTTGCGACAATCGGATCTAGCTTTGTACGTTCGAGGGACCTTTCCGTTGTTGTGCGACCGGAAAGGGAGAAAATGCACAGTATGTTCTTCATATCAGTAAGGCACTTCTGACTGAAGGAGACAGTTGTACGGACGAAGTGGATACTGGCACAGGCAATGAGGAAGTTCCTCTACTCCATCGGCATAATAATGACTAATAACCATAATAATAACGATGGTATATTATTTGGCCGTGGTCAAGACACTTGAACAAGGCAAGATAAACGAGTATAACATTACGCAACAGCATGAACTATTCACAAATTTTGAAAGAACGACTCACGCCGTTGGTAACGGTGCAATAAGGCTGGGAAGTTCTGAATGAACTAAAATGATAAAGGTTAACCCGTTGATAGAAATCTGTTTCAATTTCGAGGACAGGGCATTACGGAGAGACGGTCGCGTTTGAAACCTCTTAAAAAGCGCAAATAAAGTCTGTGGGACAAGAGGTATACATGATAATTGTGTGAACAATAATTCTGGAGAAACCGAAGAAAATCGCGGATATACGGATAAAAATCATTCGGGAGCACCTAATGGATAGCTTCGGGGTCCACATCAAAAACTAGAGGAAAAGATCCACCGTCTCGTAACTAGTCGTTACAGAGAATAGAACCAGCTTTGGGTCTTCAAATTTCAGGCTGCAGAGTGTAGTTAAGTTTGTCCCAATGATGCCATTGGGACAAACCACCGGACTCGAAGAAAGGTGGGTTGAAGTATCTGACGAAGGGGGGTGGGGGGAACCTTTAGAACAAATGCCGGTGGGTCACATAAGTTTAATATGATTGTTCTTTTTAGGTAACTCCACGGCGATACGAAACGAGCCGCAAGTATCCTACATAGAATGTAATGTGCCTTCGGGGTCTCATGAAAGGTAGCCGGATGCCTAGCTGAAAAATTCAAAGGGGAGTCTTCGAAGAATCAGACAACTGGAGTGAGAAGGAGCAGATGCATCAAAGCGAACATGTAGAGATCATAAGGCTAAATTAATTAGAGTGTGAAGGCCTGTTTGTGTGACCGGCAGATAGCAGGACCCGAGGCGGCAGCGGATGCTACTTGGATGTGAGAAGAAACGGTTAATGACTGCAGTGAAAGAAAATACGGCCACTTTTCAGCCAACGGTGAGTGTCTGGTATTTTACTTCCCAACCATCACGGTTGTTACTTGTCGCTGATTGCGGATTGTAGCCTGGGCCAGGACGGGCTCATCAGGTACGACTGATCCTTCGTGGGCAAAGTTTAAGGGTAGCAGACACAAATGGGCTAAGATGGCCCTGGTTGGCTAAAGGGGAGATGGCAGGTTGTGAATGGAATAGCAATAGTTGGAGCCCAGTCTGTGAGTACTATGATGCCGTATGAACGAGACCATCTAGAGGGCATATGGGGAGTAATTGTCGGAGCAGTGCAGTGGGGTCGGTCAGGTGAAAGTATTATAGAGGCTTGCAGCCCAAGTAGTTTGACTGTGATCACTGCGGCTACCAACGTAAGAGGTTCCATACGGCATCGGCCAGCGAGAGTAGGTTTAAGCCATGGCCGCCCGGTGTGGAAACTAAACCCATCCGATTGATCAATTCTCTAGATCCGTGCAGTAATCCGGTAGTACCGTTTACTGGATCAATGGCCACCTGAGTAACCAGCAAGAACTGATTGAGATTGGGGAAGTGACTGTCTGGAGGAAGTTCCAAAGTGGGGTTGAGATTACCGTCTCATTAGAAACCAAACAATTACAATTAGGGGAAGCACAAACCAAGGCCTAGAATAAGTGGAGAGGCCAGAAGACTGGAAGTTGTTCCAGCTATGGTTTGCGACATCAGGAAAAGGAGACTAAGGTGAGATGTGGAACAAGTTTTAAAATTAATAATTTAGAGCATTAGGGGAATAGATTGACGCTACTTTTGCCTCTCCCGTCTCTCCAAAATCTTCACCTCTGTACGTAACATTCGAAGTATTTCTGCGTCACACTTTTGATACGCTTTGCTCTGGTGAAAAAGAAGAAAGTCACATAAACTGCAGATGACCCCACGATTTGAATCTGCTCTGCGGAAGAGCTCGCACGTCGGGATGATCACTTATTGACTGTTTGAACACACACTCTGGCTTCTAAAGTTTCTCTTGTTGTACTGTTGCCCCGTCAATGTTCCCCTTCGGCACTTGCTTTACTCTGCATCCATCATCAAAAGAATTCTCTCACTGGAAACTCCGCGCCCGAATATTAGAACATATTGTAAATATTTCTATTCCTAGTTGAAACTTTGCTTTCAATTTGGCCATTTTATTCCCGTGATCAGGTATATTACCCGTTCTATTGCTGAACCCCTCGGCCAATTCCAGTTATGCTCTTAGGTAGGCCGCTGTAAACCAGCGGAAAAACCCCATGTGATTGGCCTACGAAATTTCGCCACGGGATGTTTGGAGTAAATTCTCAAGGAGCCTGTGTCAGTGAAGCTCGGTAGTTAAGTCGGGAACCATGGATCCTTCTCGAGTGTAAATCTTTGAAAACCGCTGGTGTATTTTAGTACGCAGTGTATCTAGCAGTATCACTGGCGGGTAGAAGATTCTCACCGAAGACTTATCGTAAACGCCCATTCCTCGATAACACGGATTCGCTGTTCGATGCCATACATCACACACCACACATCCTTCAGCATGTTGTTAATACACGTTTTTTACGCATCCTTCTCCTGACCATGACTCCGTTTGGCTTAATCTTTACAGCTTTTCGAGATGATTGCTTTTGGTCCTGATCACCGTTGAACTACGGTCCTCTTTTGGTAATAGTTTTGGCCGCATAACTGGGGTTCGCTCGTCGTGTAATTTGGCATTTTTCTAATTTGACAACATAGAATATTCGGTCAACCTTTTTTGTCTTCCGATCCCTATGTTTGGCCACTTGTTATCATAATTCGGAACAACAGACTGCATTCTTTCCAGACACTTTGGTTAAAAACATTAGAAAGGAGGCAGAAAGAGCAGTTATGTAGCCCAATTGCGCTCACTAGTCGTTGCTAACGGGCTGCAGGCCCGATAAGTGCCGGCTAAGGTGGTGGATCTTACCATTATCCGCACAGTATAGGTTATTACGAGTTTTACTGATGGAGCCAAGTAGCCATAAATACCAGGTAGTTAAGGATCGGGCGACCAGAATTAGAGGCATTTCTCAGTAAAACAAATGAAGCACCAGTTGATTGAGATGTGGATAGAGGCTCGTCAGTCGGACGCATAGGCCAATTCTGTAACCACTATGGCCTCGGGAGATCCACAGGCCATCGGAGAAGAAAAACATCAATGCAGGTCTTTAAATTTGAGAGATGGAGAAAAGCGGTTCGGAATGTTCCCGGGTGAGGATCCATGGTAAGCCGTGAGACTAGTTATTGAGCAGGAGGCCAACATGGTCCATGAAAACTGGCATGTATCTGTTGTAAACCACCGAAATGCCGGCAAATCAAGTGTCTAGACTCTTTTCTTGGGCTAGGCAGTCATTCGAATCGTGCGGAGCTTGCATGGACAGAGAGTCTATCTTTAGAATCACAAGGTGATCTTCCCTTGATCCAGCACATTTTTGAGCCCTCAGTTGTGGATGAGACCGCGTAAGTCTAAAGATAGCTTATCCCATAAGTTAGGGTACGCTGTGGTAAATAAATTTGAGCCTGAGCTAGCATTGGCATCAGGGGCTGGAAGGTTAGAAATTCTTTGACTCTATGGATAGGTAGAAGCAGGTGCGAAGTGTAGTGGATTGGGGGTAAGTGATAGGTATAGATGTCATACAGAAAGAGGAGTTTCATTTTCACGAGAGGAAGTCAAAAACGGTCCAGTTTAAGAAGGCAAACATCGTTATTTATAATTTCAGGGTCAGCCTTATCCAAGCAACCGCTTTGTAAATCTTCGTTGAACAGATTTAATACACATTTTGTCTGATGCTCCCAAACCAGAATATACAAGCCGGTTGTATTCTAATAAAGGGTTGGCATGAGATTAATAGGGGGAAACAGTGCAGTCTGTTAGTTGAAAGGAGTGAAATATTAAGCCCAAGCTCCCTTCGATCTCTGCATTTTAGAGAGTAGAACATCGGACGAAAGTAAACACGCAGGTTTAGTTTGGGCAAAGGTCTAGGATAATGTGACCGCTAGTCAGGGCTGTAAAATCTGGAAGAAGGTTGAATCTCCAAAAGTTTCTCACTTTTTCAAACAATTAGTTCATCTGTCGGGTTGAATACCAGGTACCGAGTGCAGGTACGCCTTCAGAAACGTTTCAAGTGCGGGAGCGAGACAACCAGTCTTGAGAAGTTAGACAATACTGATGTCATCAGCGAAAAAAATGAGGTGCCGTGGTTCAGTGAGAGGAATATGTCGTTTATATACACGAGGAACAGCAGGGGGCCAGGGATGCTAATCTGCTTGACACCAGTTGTAGCCAGTTCCCACTTATTACAGCGTTTATTTATCGAAAAGATCTAAATGCGACTGGATAAGCAAGAAATGTTTCAAAACGGTAATAGTCTGTTGACGCCAAAGAGTCGGATTTTGGGTAAAAGATTGTTGATGGCACGTGGTCAGACACCTTTGACTCGTCCACATAAGGTGCTAAAACAGCCATTACACTCTCCGCTGTATCTGTAATGCGATTCATGAGATCAAGTTTCACGACGCCCACGATCGTCAGAGGAGGAAACAGTGGCGTCAGGTGATAATAAAGTCGAATCCAGAGGATTACTGCACGGTGTGTTCTTTAACAATATTTTCATTATTCTAGGAAAAGGAGGAGTATGTTTATTGGGACTGCGGGTCGTTAAAATACGCAGGGTATCCTCCATGTGGCTTGGGATGACAAGTGAGCAATTTTGGTTTGCTGACTCTAGATCTGAATTCCCTGATGGAATAAACGAATTGAGTACTGGGTGAGGAAGGCCAAGTCCCTAATAAACCAATAAAGCAGGCAGAAAACTGTCAGGTTCGTGGCAGGAGGACGGCTTGCTGGAGGTCGACAATTAGATATTCCAAGCTACAATCAGTGTCAGAGCGGGAATATGGGGAAAAGGTAAAGGGGCTACTTTAAATCTAAGGGGCCTTAATTCAGGCAAAGAATGGGTTAATGGCCCTAGCTATGGAGAGGAGGCAGATACATATACATTATCTGCTAAGAATGTATGCCTGATATCACTTCGATTATCAGCAGTTCTTTTCTCACCCAATAAAAACAATCGAAGAAACATGTTCCAGCTTTACAGAGCGTTCAGCCTCCGGATGAATAGTTTAGTTTCTTCAGGTCCCTAGTGGAAGCGATGCGAATGAGCCAAGCGAGAATTGAAAGGCCAAAAGTAATTTTAAGAAGGCTTTGAAGTTCCTCACCTTTGAGTTGCTGAGAGAACACTGAATTTTCTATAATTCTGTTTCCATAGCAGGCAAGTACTCTCCCTAAAACGTCTGAAAAACCGTAGATAAAACATACTGGCAGTACGTTGTGGGTCAACAGAGGGAAAACGTCTTCCAGTCGGCTTGCCAAGAGGTTAAAGGGAGGAGCCTCCAGTTAGGAAGAAGAGTGATATCGATGCACTGTGAACCTAGCGTTCGCTGCTGGTGGGGGTGAAGGCGGCAGATATACATACTGTGATTGCTATGGCGGACGACTTAAAAGATCCGGAGGAATACCTGGGGGAAGTTGTGGGTGAAAACAAAACCCTGGAAACTGTTTTCCTCGAGGAGAGCGCATAAGCTGCCTTAGCTCATCTGCGGCAATGAATTTTACAACTGGCAGAAAGCTCTTCCGTACTGATAATGATGGCCAGGGTGTCAAAGGCGGGTTGGAGTCACCAGCAACAAGCTATGCCTTCGACGGCACTAAGGAGGGTGCTTATGTGTATCTGTAAGATGTGAGGGCTTGGCTATATATTTTGCTTGACGTCTCGTTGACACGATCTTGGAGGGGCCTTGATCCAGGACCATGGATTGTAAACTAAGATGAGTCGGGGATGGATTCAAACTGAGGGTGCTGCAGCACTGCCACAACAAAAGTCAGCTTGGAATATGCCAAACAACTTCCGCCGCCCGGAGTTTTCCTACTCACACCGAAATTGTCACATCCAATAGGGAAAGGTGGTTAGTTACCTTACTCAGCTCTAATCACGCCCAATTGTTCGGGACGGCATCGTGATTGGAATTTTAGGCCAGATATCGTAGGTGACGGATTTCTTTTGCGGTGGACCAACTATTTAGTTTAATCGACGGGATACTGTAATCAGTATTTATTGTGGTGAACCTCGGCTGCTTTGGCAGCTTGTGGGCAAAGGAATAATCTGAATTCGGCGTCTGATGCAAGAAACCACACGATGGAGGTGACTTGGCATTGATAGTTGGAAGGTTCGCATCGTAAGCCATATGATTCCATCGTGCCAAAGGTAGACTGAGATGCTGGTGATGATGCGGATCTCAACTGTGATAAAAGGCAATAAAAGGGATCCTTGAACCTAGGGGATAGTCAGAATGTTGGGGGTACTGCTAGTAATTTCTGGCGCGGATGGGTTGTGTAAGCAAACAAGCCATCAAGCTCCAAAAAAGTGGTAGGTTTCAGAGGCAGAGTGAGCCTGGTGGAAAGAGGGAAAAAAACGATAGATAGAAAAGGATGGAAATTTAGTGGGTTGGTGAACCGTGGTAGGAAGGCAAGGTTTGATCAGAAGGAAAAGCATAGTGTGGGACATAGTTGATCTTGGTTTTTGGTCGGGCTCATAGATGGCGGGTAAAGGAGAGAGGATTGGATCCAAAGTGGCAAGGAAAATGGGAAATTTTGAGAGTCACCTTGGACAGATGAGACACACAGAAGGGGAAGGAATTGGCCTGTACGTGCTGTGCTTGTGTTCTCCGGCTGACGGGGGTGAATATATCGCGGGTTATAGATTGACATTATTGTAGGTTTGGTAGAGCGAGAAACTCGCTGGGGATAGATTGGTCCTAAGCCTGGGTAAACTGCAGGTGTAAAATGATGAGTTCACTCGGCATGGGTCTGCCACTGTGGTTTCAACCTTTAGCTGGAGTATTTTACGCAGGTAAGGATAAAGTGGCTCAGAGGGGTGCCAGGGTATAAGTTAGCGGGGATTGCTTCCCGGGCACAAAAGCTTTTTGGGGCAAGGTGTCTCATTATGAGCAGAGGTTTCCCAACCTCAAGCACTTCCGGTTCGGAAGGCTTGTGACCATCATCCTTAGACAGCCCTTTAAGGGGGTCAGACGTTAAGTGCGAGTGAATCTGTGGTTGCATGTGAATGGAAGCGCTGTTAGCATACGCGTGTGCCTTGGAAGACCGTGGCCTCGGTGATGCCAATTGTGTTTTAAGGTTCCGTTAAGCAACAAGCTTTGTTGAGGGGCATAAGACGGTGATCTCATCAAACGGACTCGACTGGGCGAGCTTACCTCACCAGAGGAAACAAAGCTGCTTGCCAGCTTCTCATGCCGTTAAGCTGAAGAGTGCCTCAGTGTTGAACCGAGGTCGATAAATAGTTGCTGTTGGTACCTAAACACTGTCTGAAATGTGCTACTTTAAGAGATAAGCAGTGCGGTATTGCGGGAAGCCGGTCCTGCGCCCACAGGTAAAATGTTCATGGCCTTTTCAGCAGACGTCTCCGAAAGGAGGTTTCTCAGAAACTATTCCGACATTCTTATGCCGTGAACTAATTGCCATGCGTTATTGCCCTTTAAAGTAGTCCACAGTTGTTGACTCATCGTTGAATCGAAGGAGAAATGGAAAGTGTTTATGTGCCGTTCCTTTGCGCAGGTGGGCTCAGCCGCATGTTTGCTATTCCATGGCACCATCTTTCAACAGGTTGTGGACCACCACATATATAGGGGCTTGCTCGGGGCTGTAAATACAGAAGCACTGATGGCGTGTTTTACTTGCATTTTAATCCCAGAGGGGATATTTTCGATAAAGATGCAAGGGGCGGTAAGAGCACCGTTGCTGCTAGTCACTAAGGCAAGTGAGCATTTATGGGCGTCTTTGTTTTCTCATTGTGCCCAGCCCTGTCGTCCCCCTTGACTGTGAGAAACACAGATGCTGCCCTAGGTGGATACTCTCGCTATCCTTGTCCTCATTTAGTTTATTGGGAAGAAGCAGGATTTGGTTACTGAAAGATCTGTGGGTCTGTGTGTTTTGCCTTTGTCAGAAGCCTTGTTTCCTCCCGGGCTGTACATGCCGGAAGTAGAAAGAGGAGAATCAGATACCCGTACCGTTAAGAAATGTGATTGAAGGGAGTCGTTTTGGGTTAATATATAACAGCAAACAGAGCAATGAACTCCAGAATGAAGGTATGCAGATGTTTACTGAGTGTTCAAAAGCTGCTCCCGGGGGTAAAGGTTATCAAGAAATGGAGTTTAGCAAGTCGCTATTTAGCCCTTAAGTAGATAAAAGATAGCGTTTTCTTCAAAAAGTCAGGTAATACGAATATAACCAGGTTTAAGAATGCGTATCTAAGATATAAGAAGCTTCCGAGAAAAATCTTGTGTCATTGTTTTACGAAGCCAAATCACGACCTCATCCTGGCGTGGCACAATTAATAAAGTTGACAAGGAGGTGCTCCGGTATAAATACCTATTGCTGCAAGGAATTATACAAGGCTATCTAAACTAAGCAAAACAAAGAAGGACAGAAAACTTGATTTTGATGCTCGGAGTCCTTGAAAATCGGAGTGTGCGATCATTCTGCTGGCGGCGAAAAATGACAGTCTTCATAGGAGGACAAAAACCAAACGTTGCAATCACTGTCATCGTAAATATGTTTAGCGAGCCAAAAGAACTTTCGGTAGAAAACCGCTGAGCAACAGTGGGAAGAGATCTTTGGAGGAGGTTCATGTTAGTTGTTGATAGGTTTCTAAAGTTTTTCTTCATTTTTTTCGTCCTAAAAGCCTAACGGTGCACTGAGCGTGAACAAATTTGAGATCTGATGGTAGTGACAGCCTGATAACTCACTAAAAAGGGAGCTTCCAGTCATGAGTGAAAACGTTCGGGGTAGATGATGCAAATTTTGTCTATAACAGTACTTCTTCTAGTCGGAATAAGACAGGGTTCAGGTAAACCAAAAACGAGAAGCACGTAGGTGCATAACTAAATCACCCACAGTAATGCATAAACAACCAGACAGTAAAGTAATAAGCGGGGCATAGAACCTCCAATAAACACGTTGACGTCTTTCCGGGGAGCAAAAGAGAGCTATGTAAAATTACCAACCAGATTTCCCTGGAAAGAGAGTAACTTGAGAAGATATTTAGCAGTCACACAGTTCACATCAATAAAAGCGAAAGCAAAAACAAACTTTGGCTTAAATGATTTGCTCGAAGTTGATGTGAGTAGTAACAAAGTCACCCGTCTCCCTTCACTGTTTTGTGTCCTGACAGAGTCACTCGAAGGTTTCGAAGTTAACGAGTTTGTCTACTGAACTTCTGATTAACCAAGGCTGTTTGACGTAGGTAACAAAGGCTTTCGTGCTGAGCTGGGAGTTAAAACCACTAATCTGAAATAACATCCTTGCAAAAACAGACCAACTTTTCTTACTGACCAGTGCGGGAACGGTATCTTGCCTGACTTTGGCGACTAAGAGGGAGCAGCCACCGGGCTTGCTTGCTTTTTCTAATCCGATTTGGCCTCTGCTGGATTTCAGAAAATCGAGCTATTGGAAATGGGGCTGATCGTACTTTATCTCCTATTCATACGATTGGGCTCATCAAAGCGGTTGATGCATGGTTATTTGTCGATGGCTAAGATAGCTCAAAAGTGAGGTCGATCATATTCACAAAGAAGTATTGGGCAGCCAACTGTAGGAGACGCGTAGAGTGGTAAGCTAGGGGTGTTAGATAAAAGGAACTTCGGCTGGGCTGCTACAATGTGTTAAAAAAGACTGTTGATCTAGATTTCGTAGCAATGAGCCACTAAAAGCTGTGGTTATAAAAAGACCTCACCTACTGCTGGTTTTTCACGTTTTTTATAAGGCAGGATTACAGGAAACGGTAGAAGCAGGAGTTTTTGACATTCAAATGACAGATTAACACCAAGATTCTGAGTAACAAAGCCGTTGCTCGTAGTGGAACCACTTCCCAGCACTCACTAGAGTGGGTCGAGGTATGGCAGTGTCATGAATACAAGTTATTATTCCAGATTGGAGGGCAGGGTGAACTGATCCTCTGCGGCTTGTTAAAGTGTTCCGCGGATCAGGGGAACTGATACCGTTTGAGCGCATTCTTTTCGCCACCTGCATTCGGTTGGTCATTGAGGGTTCCTGGGGGAACCATGGTAGCGAGTGAATAAGTAGTCCATGTAGGCGTCCCACTGCTTGTTGCAGGAAGTGGATAAGTGGATACTGCGGAGTTGGATCGGTTACCTGTGAAGACGGCCGGGGTAGGTGTGAAGTTCGCAAGTTTACCCGAAGGCTGCAGAATAGTAAATGATGGAGAAATGTCTGTGTCACTATAACCTGTCCAGTAAACTTACAGTCTCATCTACTTATGTCACAGTTCCAGAACCCAACGGGCAAAAGTGTTAACTTTCGGCCTGATGGGCCCTGCCAGGGTTTCAGCCCGCGCCTGTCCAGTAAGCTTTTCTTTGAAGGAGGGTTTTGCCCTAAGCGAGTTTAATGGACACCAAAGATGTGATGAAAGCAATAAAATGGCAATAATATCGCCAGGAAATATAGGCGGTACAGGAAGGAATTTCCACCAGATTCGCCATCCCAGTCAAATGAGATGATTCGAATACCGCGCAATTTTTCAGACGTGCAGCCGTACTTTTCACGCAACTTACCGGCGCGCGGTCATGAACATTGGCTACATCATCGGGTGCACTTGAGGTTCTTCTGGAGATCTGACAAAAAATTGGATCGATGTAGCTGTATGTATTGAGTAAACATTTATCGGAAGGAAATGCAGGTAGGGTAAAGGTAGGAGTCAGCGGATGACGTATGGATAAACGTGGGGTTTATGGAGAGTGTGAGGAGAGCAGAATCTCTGAGTTGGCTGGCTGCCGAGTCTCTCCGAGCACCCTCCATCCCTCTGGCCTCCATCATTCACCCAGCTCTCACCTGTGGTTTTGCGAAGCTGAAGCATGCATCAGCCGCCGCACTCTAGTGAACTGCTTGACATGCGAGCCGAATCAGGTTCAGAGTTACTGACGTCTAACATACTTCGACGAGACGGTGTTCGGCACGTGAAGACAGATTATCCTGAATGGGCGGACGGCATCTACTGATCCAAAAGCTAAAAAGAAGGACTGTTCAGCCGCCTGATCCGGCATTCCAGAGGAGGCGAACAAACCATACAGCAAGCCATCGCCTCCTCAGGAATCACCCTGCTGCCTTGCAGTCTGCACTTGGGTGTGCAAGGGCTTGAGGTGTAACCTTGAACAATAAGACCGAACGGTGCCGGGGACACCGCCTCGTACCCTACTTCGGCGGCTCTTTAAGATTATTCACGAAACTTCAAGCGCTCATCATGCAAGGGGACCCCCGGTAGGCGAGGCGCCTTGTTTCCCGGCGGTCGAGGTGATAAGACAACAAGATGGGATTATTCGCTGCAGGAAAAGAACACATAGCCTGTTGGAATGTAAGGACGTTTCTAGACGTCGGTAGTCAGTGCATCACAATGAGGACTCTACATGACTATTATGTAGATTTTGCTCGCCTCTCAAAAGTCTGCCCAACTCAGGTAGCCGACAAATAAAGTTCCCGGGAGTGGATACATCTTATTGGCTCAATCACAGTGGCCCGAAAGACAACTCCGGTCTCTACGGTGTCGCGTTTGCTCTAAACAAACCAGCTTATGGTGCAGTGATATTTTGGGAACCAGACTCATCCAGACTCGCCTTGGCATGCTTTAAAGGCTCCCCGCACGACTTGACGGTGATTGCAATCTATGCTTTAACCAATTAGGCTGATGAAGAAACCAAAGACAAGTTCTACAATAAATTGGTTTAACCAACATCAACAGAATGGTTGTCTGCAGCACCTGACTTCAACACCCTAAGAAGCACCTACTCAAATGGTGCCCCAATGACAGTCATTCTGCGCGCCAGCTTGACCACATCTTGGTGAGAACCCGTTGGGCTTCCTCCGTGGAGGATTGCCGAGCTTACCGAGGTGCAAAAAGGGAAACACAAACGGCACCGGCCACGTCCCTCCAAGGGTATGTTTCAAAATTCATCTGCCTAAACGTGCTACAGTGTATGCACCCTCCCAGATAACCGCTGCTGCCCTGTAATATCCAGAGAAGCTAGAAGCATCGCCACTAGCGATCACCACTGGACTTACCGTCGCAACCAAAGCCCAAGCAGAAGACGTTTCCGTGGAAGAGCAGTAGACTCGAAAGAAGACTACACTGAACGGGGCTAGTTAGAAGGTACTCGGGAGGCAAACGGCCTAAGACGGCCCGACGGACCAACAAATATCAACCACTCCAGTCTAGTACGAAAGCAAGTACGGCCCCGCCCAGTTCGTGGAAGTCACGGAAGTAAACAAAATGAAGGATAGAAATGCTGCTGGGGAAGATGATATCCGCCCAGAAGTGTACAAATCATGTTCATAGTCTTTGATTGGGAGACATTATGCACATTTTGGCTCTACTTGACAAGAGGAACAATGTGCACCCGACTGTGGAATGTTCGTTGTAGAGCCAATTTAGTAGAGGTGATAAATATCCATGCGGGTTCCACTGAGGGATTAGCCTGATCGATGTGGCCGCAAAGATCTTTGGTGCGTTGTTAATAATCCGCTTCTCCGAGCAAGAGATCGGCGCACTCGCCCGAACAAAGGAGGTTTCCGCCGTGGCAGAGGCTGTGTGAATCAAATTTTCACTCTGCGCCGAATACTGGAGCACCGCTATAAGTTTCAGCAGCCGACGGTGGCTTGTTTCATTGACTTACGGGCCGCCTTTGATTCGGCTAACCACGAGTCTCTTTGGACCATAATCTCACCCGATGGAATGCCCAGTAAGCTCTTTAAGGCTGTTGAAAGGGTACTGCTCGACAACTGGTGTTAGGGTTCGTATGTACGGTGAAGAGTCCCGCGAGTTCACACTTACTACCGGAGTTAGGCAGGGCTGTCCCCTCTCACCGGTGCTGTTCAACTACGCCATTGATTGGACAATGCGACAGGCATTACACAACTACCCTGGCGTTCAGCTTAGCCAGGAAATATACATCTCGGACCTAGAGTTTGCGAATGATATTGTCGTGCAAAGAGACTCCTCCGCTACGCTACAATCAATCCTCGACCGAATCAATTCCCTCGCGAGGTCCATCGGACTTGAAGTAAATTCAACCAAAACAAAAGCTTTCACAACCCATCTAGGCCCGACAATTCAACAACTGTAGATCAATGACCAATCAGTCCAATACGTCCCTTCATTTAAATACCCAGGTCCAACTCTGCTTCCAAACGGCCAGGCAAAAGATGAAGTGGTACTACGGATCGACAGCGCTATTAGGGACTTCCTTCAGTTAAGACGGACTCTGTGGACTCGCAGTGAAATCAGCTTCAGGGCCAAAGTTCGTGTTTACCGTGCCTTCATCCGGCCCGTACTCATCTACGGCCGCGGAACCTGGCCACTACGAGTTGGGGATACCAGAGGGCTGGAGGTTTTCGACCACTGGTGTATGTGACAAATCCTCAAATTCAAATGGCACGACAGGGTGTCTAACGAAGAGGTAAGGAGATGATCCTCTGATATCGCTGCACTCTCCGTTCTCCTCCAACGTCAACGACTGCAGTGGTTTGGCCCTACCCTTTAGCGACCCGAGTCAGAGATAGCCAAGCAAACACTCTGCCCCACTCCCGGCCCCGGTTGGCACTGTCGCCTTGGTGGGCCAGCACAATAGAGAAAGACGTAGATCTTCCGGGCCATCGGTCGGTCTATGGAGCCCGGCGATGGAAAAAGAACTGGACCAGGATCTGTACCCAGCTCGCCTCCGACCGCCGCGCGTGGTCAGCAATGGTCTGTGATGTCCATGGAGCCGACTTATCTCCTCGCAGATGGTTGCGTGAAAGTAAATGTAAGTAAGCATGCTATCTTCCACGGCTTACCACGCTACTCTGGAGGGCCCAGAGACCGTTGGCGAAATAAACCATTTCGTGAATGGACACAATTCCACTCTCGAGGAGTCAACTGCACCCACCTTCGGTCATTTGAGTCTACCGGCACAACACCAAAGAGTACATCCCTACTATCTGCGAAACAAGCACAGTTATAAACAGACGCTGTCACGCTCAACAAAATCCGTGTTGCTGTCAAAACACCGGACGAATCAACTATGATTACATCCGAGGTGAACGTCATGGTATTATCATTAGCTGTATTTTGTGTAACCCATCATTGAGTTTTTCTATTTACATTTCAGCCACTATACGCGTTAACAGTCAATCAAGTAAAGCGCACACCACCACTCCTTGATTCTGCTATTTCCGACCCCTGCTGCCGCATTCACAACGATGATGTTAAGTTTAGATCCACCAAGACGGAAACCGTTTTTTGTTTTCTATTCTTTTGTACAGCAACTGTAAATACACCGCGTAATTAGAAGCGAGGTCACCTCGCAGCTATCTACACGCCATACTTACTGGTTCGCCTTCTTTGAACGATCCCCAAAATCGCAACTGCTCACGGATAGTCCCCAAGTAGCATAATTCCCAAAGCTGCTGAACGCTTCTCAATGGAACATTGAGATGGCGTACATTATTAATATCTGTCCAAAGAATTACAAAGAACGTCACTGAATTTCCTGAGCACCATAAATAAATTCTTTTTTGCAAATTCTTGAAGCGGAATTACAACTGGACCAGTTTTACTTACCGATTTTCTATGTGGCCAAGCTATTGTTTTCTGCCAGTAGATGGATCTATGGAATGTTCCTGTTGTAGAAATCTGTATGGCGTATGTTTTTGTAACATGTCTGTAGTGTTTGATGAATGTATAAGTATTTATTTCCACTTCTTAGACATTTTTATGTCAGAAAATATTCTAGTTGTAACGTAAATGCAGATATATTTGTTAGTCTGATTAGTGAATTGGAAAAAATTATTTACTTCAAAAATTCTTCAAGAAGTACTTTTAAGTCACTCTCTTCCACTTATTATTTATTCAACGTGTTAGCATGTAACTGGTACAATTTCTCAACTAGGATCTACCCAAGCAGCATATCCATCGCTTTTTCAACTGGGTTGGGATGGGACTGGGGTGTCCAGTTGAAACGCTGGGTAACTTCATTGAAACACATTCAGATCAGATCAGATAGGAGCACACGACTGGCGGCCAATGCCAATGACAGTCCAGTTCCTTGCACCTGCAGGCCCCCGGGTCTGAACGTGCTTCGACTTCCTGGCATCCTTGGTCTTTCACTAGCTGGGAGTACGACAAATATCGGGATTGCCGTCCGACAGAGTGGCAAAGAACAACATTTCAATTCGGTAGGCCTCGGCAACTAGCGGGTTCACTCTTCATGAAAAAGTCAAGACCTCCAGCTATCAGCTCCCGTGCAGTAGTAAGAAGTCTAGGGAGAACAATAAGTATTTATGGAAAGTACTGAGGTAGGCTGAAAAGGATTGAAGAAGAGAAAGAAGAATGCTGAAACAGACTGAAGCACCACAACTATATTCATGGTGCAGACTCGGGGGCAGTCCGGAGAGGCGCATCCACGCTCCGTCCAGCTCCCCCTTAAAGACTGCCAGTGTTTGCTTTCACAACCGTCTCGGAAAGTTTATTCCAGCTGCAAGCAAAAGACCGGGCCCTGATGGCCCCGTTCGCCTCCGACGTGATTAGCTTTAACTTGTGTCCGCGGAAAGCGGAGTTTCCATCGCTGGTAAACTACAGCTTTTTCGTGTCTGACAACCTATATGGTTGCTTCATTGTTTCAGTCAATTGCCCACGCGCTCTCCTGCGCTCCAGCGAGAACAATCATGGCTCTGCTAGCCTATCCTTGTACTGCAGCTCTCGTGGGCCCAGTACCGTTCTCACGAACCTCTCCTGAAGCTTCTCCAGAAACAGGATGTCCCTCACTAACTGCGGAGCCCAGGCTTGGACTACGTACTCTAATTGGGGCTGAACCAAGGTCGTATACATTGAGCATGAAGCTAGGAATCGTTGTAACATCACTTTTGCATTTTGAAGTTGCAAAGCGCATGCCGAATGCAGCTACAGCTCTCCCAAGTCTATCTAGTGCACGTTGAGCATGTTCCGCGGATCCGGAAAAACAGAAAACGTCGTCTGCGTAATCTGGGTCACACAGCTTTTCACCATTTCCTAGTTCGACGCCCACATCTTAAAGATTTTGCAGCGCATTCTCCATTTCGTCGTCCACGACGAAGTTGAACAGGAATGGAGACATAGGACATCCCTATCGAGCATCGCTGATCGTTTCAAACCGACCGGATTGTTCATCGTAAACTCTTACGCGGTCAGAAGTATGAGAATACAATGATCCCAGTAGGTTCACGAACTTCTGAGGCACGACTTTTTGATGAAGAACACTGAAAAGCTCTGCTCAATCAACTGAATCGAAAGCGCCTTTCAAGTCTAAGAAAATCATTATTGTCGGTCGGCGGTGCGTGTGACGCGTTTCAAGTAGTCGGTGGAGAGTAAAAATCTGGTCGATGCATTCTCGACCTGAGCGGAATCCAGCCTGCTATTTGCGGGTATTCCTGTCGCGAGCCGGTGACTATCGGAATCAAGCTAACCCCACGATGGTTACTACAGTCGTTACATATTCCCTTCTTGAAGATGAGTGAAGTCAATGACTCATTCCATATTGACGTAATACACTCCGAGTTCCAAATGTCACGGAGCAAGACGGTAAGTTATTTTATCAAAACATGATCGAATGCATGACTCCACTTCTACTTCCAATGGGGACTCGAGCGATACCACCCAAGGAGTCGCAGTTGTTAACACAGGAGTAACTACACTAGCGTGCGGTCAGCTAAACTGTTCCTTGAAGTATTCGGCCCAACAGTCAAGCCTTTGCTGTTTGCCATGGATGGGTTCTCCATTTCTATCGCAAATCGTTTCACTGACCCGGATGCGACGTCTAGCGGTGTCACGAATAAGTTTGAACAGTCTCTGACTATTACCTGAAGCAGCAGCTATTTTTGTTTATTCGGCTATTTTCACGCACCAATTTTCGCGATTATTCTTGAGGCTTTTTGTAACTTGCCTTTGTAGATTTCCCCGTATCTTATTTATCTCCTTACAGTTCGAGAGCTGACGCTTTTGCTTCATCATACTCAGCGACTCTTGCGAGATCCGGTGTCTTTGGTGGAAAACGGATCGAGGACCACAGGCAAAACCTGCTGCAACGTGCATCGCCTGTTTGATATGAGCCCAGTGCTCGTCGATATTACTGTTCGTTGTATATTCTAGCTCATGTACTAGCTTCTGCTCATAACGGGTGTGTACTTCTGGATCACACATACGTTGCACAGCTAATCGGATTTGCGGTTTGCGACGATAACCATGGAGCTGGAGAGATAATCGTATTAAAACTAATGCATGGTCCGACTCTACGTACGTGGACCAGCAAGATCCGCAGTTCTGAACAGAACTGCGCCACCGGTAACTGACGGCGATATGATCAACCTGGCTAGGAGTACCTGCAGAGTTAGAGGGCCACATCGTTGTGCGACGCGAGCTGTGTCGAAAATTGGTGCTAGACAAAAACAATCGATTGTCTGCTCAAAACTGGAGAAGCCTATCCCCGCTCTGTACTCCCAGCAAGTAAAGCACAACGCCCATCTAAACAGGCTTGTGACACACTAAGTTTGCCAACTTGTGCAATGAAGTCACCAGCTGGCACTACAATGTCAGAACGTTTAATTCTGCGAACGAGGGTGGCGAGGGCATCATAGAACTCGTCTTTCTGCGCATCAGAACTACAGTCCGTTGGGGCGTACGCCGATATCACAAACAAATTGCGCTTAACACAACTATCCTTTCGAACGCCAACTGACCCTTGGAGTCTCACAGCACATAAACGACTTTTAACAGGGATCCAATCTAAGAGGGCAGCCTCAGCCTTGTCAGTCAAGACTATTCCTACAACAATTCGACCCGCAGCTCAAACTACTTTGTCTCCTGAAATGCTCGGAAAATACCTCGATCAGATGACAGAAGCAGTTAGTTGAATTACATTACTTGAATCCGGGATACGCGTTTCACTTAAACAGCAGACATCGATCTTCAGAGAATCTATTGTGAGCGCTAGGCAGGCCTGCTGACCGGCCTGCATGAGTGTACGCACGTTGAAATAGCCCAAATTCAGAGGCTGAAGAGGCTTGATAAAATGTGAGTTACCAGACAGGGGATTATTCACTACACTATTTGACAGTGAATCGTTGCGAGTATCGACCGTGTTATCAATGGGAGCATTATGGTTGGATAGATGGAGCAAAGAGGGATGATTAGGGACAGGAGATGAAGTTTGAATAAAAGAGAGGGAACTCTGAGCAGTAGCCCACTTATCTCTACCCACCCCATTCGAGCAGTGGGCAGTGCGGTCCTGATTATCCTGCGCGACGAACGATGTAGTATGGAATTCTTCTTATTCGTGCAGTTCATGGGAGATGTTGGACGGGTACTGCTAGGATATCCGGTCACAAAGCAGAAGAACGATTAGGGTCCTCATCCAAAGCCTTTAGTTCTAACAAGAACCTATTCGCAAGGCAGCGGGATGGCTTAGTGGAAGCCCATTTGCTTGGATCAATTATTCTTCCACTTATTTTGCCGACTGAGTTGCCAGCTCAAATTAGTCCTCAACCTGGAGGACCAGGAGACTGGACTTTGCCTGGCCTCTACCCATTGATCTATCAGTTATGATTGCATCTCCGGTTTAAAGAATCCATCCTGTATGGCTCTTTGGGTCATAGAGGCGCACAAGCCATCACACCACGTCAAGGTGCAGTCTCGTCGTGAATAACGTAGAACTTCAAGCTCTGATTGATACGGCTAGCTCCGATAGCTATATATCCCAGAAAAACATCGGCTCATTCGGTTGGTCAGTCCACCCTTGTGACTCGAAAATTACTGTGGCTAAAACGCTACTTCCGGCTACTGCTGTTTAACAATTCGTTATCAGGATGTAGTCCACGAAAATGTAAAACTGACAGTCATGCAGAATCTATGCGCCGGCGTCCTTCTTGATCACGGTTTTCTCGGGTTACATGAAAAGGGCAAAATACCATTTTGGGGAACATGTGGCACTTTCTTACTATGTCCCTGTTCGCTCATCTGTATTCTGACTGTAAGCCTGTTGGCACAAAATCCCGCGGACGCTCCTTCGAGGACGAGAGCTTCATTAAAGAGGAGATAGAACGCCTCTTGGACGATTGCACAATTGAGCCGTCAAACTCCCCATGGAGAGCCCAAGTTTTGGTCACTAAAAACGCGAACCATAAGAGAATAATGGTCACTGTTTATGGTCAGACGATCAACCGTTTTAAGCAGCTTGATGGGTATCTACTACCACGTATGGACAATATGGTGGAAAACGTAGCCCGGTACGCCGTTTACAGCACTCTAGACCTCAAAAGTGCCTACCATCAAATCCCAATCGCTGAAGATGGAAAGCCCTTTATGGCTTCCGAAGCAGCGGGAAATCTTTTCCAGTTTCGCAGAATACCCTTCGGGGTCACCAATGGCGTGGCCTGTTTCCAGCGCACAATCAACCGAATCCTGAAAACAGAAAATTTGAGGGATACTTTCGCCTATGTTGACAATGTAACTGTGTGTGGCTTGACGAAGACAGACCACGACCGGAACATCGAATACTTCCTGAAAACTGTCGCCAAATACGGCGTAGCTCTGAATGAAGCAAAGCCAACCACAGCTGTCACAAAACTCCGACTCTTCGGTTACCACATAACAAAAGGTGTAATCAAACCGGATCCTGAACGAATGAAGCCTTTGTGTGATGCCCCGCCTCCGACCGAAATGAAATCATTACGACGCGTGGTATGTATATTTGCCCATCATTCCCAATGGACATCGAACTTCTCTGGAAAAAATGGCCCCCTCCTCCGAAACGCAATTTTCTCCCTACAGTCGCATGTGAGAAAAACATTCGAGGATCTGAAAGTAGCATTGTAAACCGCAACGATCACAACGGTGGACCATAACGTTCCACTTGTTGTCGAAACGGACGCATCCGACATAGCCATAGCCGCTTCATTGAGACAGAACAATAGACCAGTAGCCTTTTTCTCCTGTACATTGACTTCTAGCAAACGACACCATTCCGCCATCAAAAAAGGGGCTCGTGCAACCGTCAGAGCTATTCGGAAGTGGCGGCATTTTCTCTTTGGTTCTCACCTCAAACTCACTACTGAGCAGCGATTTGTCGCCTTCATGTATGGCAGCAAACAAAACAGCAAGATCAAAAATGATAAGATCCAAAGATGGCGGCTGTAGTTGTCCGCATACCACTAAGATATAAACTACAGGGCCGGAAAGGACAATCGGGTTGCTGACGTTGTCTCGTTGTTCATGCACTTCGACTCGTGATAGGAACACCTTGAAAATTCTCCAGGATTCATTATATCATCCTGGGATAACCCGTATGGTTCACTTCGTTCGTCTCAAGAACTTGCCATACTCAGTAGAAGAAGTCAAAAACGTCATCTCTAGGTGAACTGTCTGTGCTGAAATGAATCCACGTTTTTACAAACCGCCTGCAGGTAATCTTATCAAGGCCACGCAACTATTTGAAAGACTCAGTATTGACTTGTAAGGGCCACTGCCTTCATCGAGCCGCTACCGATATCTACTCTGCATTGTCGATGATCACTCCCGGTTTCCATTTGCATTTGCCTGTCCGGATGTGTCGCCTTCTACAGTCATCGGTTGCTTGCATCAACTGTTTGCGATATTCGGAATGCCGGTCTATATTCATTCTGATCGGTGATCCTCGTTTATGTCATCTGAACTGCCTCAGTTTTTGTGAGACAAAGGAGCAGCGACCAGTCATACAACAGCCTACAGCCCACAAGCTAACGGCCAATTGGATCGTCTGAATGGCACCCTGTTGAAAGCTATCTCTCTGACCCTATGTACGAGAGGTCTTCCAATCTTACAGTGAGAATCAGTTCTTCTGGACGCACTCCATTCCATCCGTTCATTACTTTGTACCGCAATGAACACAACCCCTCATGAACGTCTTTTCTGCTTTTCTTGCCGCCCATCTAGTGGTTATTCTATGCCTAGTTGACTGACAACCACAGGCCCTGTACTCCGCAAACGCACGGGACGATCTTCCAAGTATGACCCTTTAGCGGATGAAGTAGATCTTGTCAGCTCCAATCCCTACTACGCTCTTGTACAACTGCCTGGTGGCAGAGAGGATAATGTTTCTACTCGTCGTCTGGCCCCTCGGGGCGACAAACCAGCAACAACACCCAAATCTCACTCACCCATAACAGTCAGCAGAGACACGCCACATGTAGATCATTTGTTAGTATCAGAGCCTGACAACACCATCATACACAATACAGACAGTGGCCCATCATCCATCACCCCGTAGCCTAGTAACCCCACAGAACTGTTAGAACGACACCAGAGAACACGTACATACAGTTTACGGAATCGAGAAGCCAAGACAAACAGTTTGATAAACATTTCAAATCTTGATACAAAAAAAACCTTCTGTAAACCCCGATTTTCAGGCCGCAGTAAATGTCGTGTAATTTCCCTTGTTTCTTTACCTTGTTTTGTTTACGTATCTTACATCGTGCCGATTTCTATTTCAGATCATGTACCTTCATTATTAGTCAAGTAGAGCGTAACGTTCCTGTCACCGAATCTCGTGCTCTCTGATAAAGTTATCACCGTCTGTTGCGAACCATGCGTATCTCTGCCCATTTCGAAGAAAGGTGATGAACTGCCACGCCAGAACTACCGAGGGATTAGCCTGATCGATGTGGCCGCAAAGATCTTTGTCGGAAGAAGAAGCACGGCTTAGACCAATTTGATAATATCACATCTTCAACAAACAAGTACTTTTGGGTGTTGTCGCTTTAGGAGTGAAAACGCCTAATAGAGTGAGTAGAGCCTGGGAGTTCGTTGATCGGGAACCTGACACACCTTGATAAAGGAGCAGTTTACGAATAAACTTGTGGGGACAAAAACGTTCGGGAAAAGTAAGGCGGTTGTGGGTTCAAAATAGCCGGTAGAGTGTGGACTACCAGTGTGAATTAGAACTGGGAGATGAAAAGGACCGAGGTGTAGGGTTCGGCGACAGTAATAGCGAATAATAGGTATGACTGGTACTTGGCCCATTTAGTATGTTGCTATGACGGATGAATCGTCCAAATCTGCTGTCGGCTACACTCTCCTACCTATCTGGGTAACTGGTCAGGTTTTTGAGTGGGGCTTCAAGATTACCCCTGCCTTTAACAACAATGATATTTTCATATCTCTTGACCGCAGTCGAGGAGCACGCGCAAAGACATAAGCATAGTGTACATCATTACTCAACAAGGTAAAGTATTTCAAAATTTCAAAATTGCGGTCACATTTCAGTAAAGGTGCAACGTAGCTGGCCGGATTTAGAAGACTTTCGGTCCGTCTGCCCAAGCGACAAATACTATTTAATTTCAACTTCGGGTTTTAGTCACGGTGAAGATTGGGTCACTAACGGAACTGCCTTTGCATGCACTGCCATATAATTTGGAGAATGCAGTATATGCATGGACGATGTTAGCAAACTTGGAAGAAGGATCACTGGGACTAAATCGACGGTGCAAGTTGGTATAAATCGGACAGACAGGAAAAATCGCTTTCTTTGAGTAAAGAAGCCTAATGAGTCTAGAGAGACCAGTTATCCATTCGGCGGAAAAGGCCAGCTAGTCATAAAGGATGTGCAATATGCGTGGACGGAGCGTCGAAAATCAGTGTTTTCGGGTTCCGTGGTCGAAAATGGTCCCACGTTTACCTGGATATTGTGACGTACAGTCTTTTCAAGTAGGACACCAAAGTACGCCCGAGAAAGTGGTTAGGAGTCGGAGAAAAGTTTGAGAATTGTAGAGTGAATCGCGTGGGTGTACTGGCAATGTAATGCAAGGAATAATAAGGTGAAAACCGGCCAATGAATTTTCTGAGGGATATTAATTCACTTTAAAGAATTAAACGAGCGTGGTGGCATGGGAGTTCAAACTTTATTGTCAGCGACCTTTGGGATAAAGTTTTCTTTACTAATGTGCTTCTCACAAGCCACTGGGCTGGAGAATGATGGTTTACACTATTAATCGTAAGACTGCTGAGGAAGTTAGATCTGCAGGTGGTTCAGGCAAGTTTATTGTTGTTGTCTTTTTTGATAGGTGAGTCTTGGGTTGAAGTGATGCAGGTGAAACTTTGTGTCAAAGTGAAAACAAATGCCCCGGGAGGAAGGTGATTAACTTCTGAATTTTTATGAGAGCAATTCCACGCTCCGTTAGGGACTTTGAAACTGAGATATTAAAAGTCCTCCAGTTTGAGTCAGAAAATTACACTTAATCCTCTCCGAAAACGTACGGAGATGATTTGAAGGGGAGGGAACTAGGTACTCCAAGTCTCTTTGCCTTCAGTTTCCGAAATCTGACCCTTGGGCTACAAAGTGTATCGTTCAAATTTGAGAATGAGCCTTTCTGTTCGTGCATCAAATGAGTACACAGCCAATTTGCTACCAACTACGAGTGACTGATATTCTATTTTCATTATGCTCTAGTTTGCCACACTTCTCAGGGCACAGGGCTTTCGACCCGAGAGGGATATCGCAGTGGGGCTGGTTCACCAGTTGAGATTGACCGTTCATCCAAATGCCAGTGGAACGAGGAAAATTTTGTGTAGCAGGTAGTAATGCTCCAAGATCGCATTAGCTGACCAAGCGGAGGAGAGTAGGTTAGGGATGCAACAGTGATGGCTGGAATCTGATCAAATGTTTCTGCACCACAAATAGTATGAGCAGAGCCTATTGCGGGTGCACGGTAAGCAATCGTTGAGGTGGTACACAATGAAGTTTGGTATCGGGAATCTACCGGGCAGTCCGGTGAAACTATTTTGAGGACCCCTGTGCAGGGTAGCGGAATGGTGATCACACCAGCGAGCCATGTCAGAGGCTTAGATATAGCACCGGACGGCACGAGCATGAGTTTAGGTCACTGCCGTATTTCACGGAAAGTGGTTCGGTCCCATCAACCAGTTTGCTAAATCCACGCGGAAATCCGGAAGTGGAGTCTAGTGAACGGATTGCTTTACAAGCAACCAGGAAAATATGACTTTCATCGGGATAGTAGCACTCTGAGTAATTTTCTAGCTGGGAGTAATGATTAACGTCAAGCCTCCCCGGCAAAGCACCATTTTAGTTTCGGTGAAAGACAACGAAGTAGGCATCGCTTCGGGATCAGGCCTGTAGCCTTAATGGTCCAGAACTGTTGCAGAAATTTGCATTTCTATGGCAAGTTCGAACATGGCTTACACGTTACCCTTAGTCCTCCTGGCCTTACATAGCACGTCATCAATCAAATTGTGAGCTACTGAAACGGCTGACACAGCGACTTCAGTCAATTCCGTACTCTGATATGGTCTTGCTTTAGGTGAAGCGTAGAAACGCAATGGCTTCCCCAGCCAGCCCCGGGCAACAGAGGGAGCCGTACAGCAGCCCTTGACCTGGATAAACCACCCTAGATTTCACAAAAGTTTCAAGCCGCTCGAAAAACGCAATATTCTTTTGAGCCTCCATCAAGTATGGTCATCTTCATTCCAGGATGATCGAATGGTTAAACCAGGACAGAATACATTAAGACCAGCAAGAGGCTTCTTGTTTCCGGTCGACTTGGTTTTTAGCTGACCTCAGGGAAGCCCGAGGTTTGCCACAGCTCGCCGTCAAGTGGTACGGGTAGTGATGGGACCAGATTTAACAGAATAGTAAGGAAACTTTGGGCAGGCGATGAGTTGCATGGAGAATTTTCGAAAGGACACATTCACGGCAGTGCCTAAACGTCGGTCGGCTGAAGTGACAAGAACCAGGTTGATCTGGATGGAAGGATGGTGTGTACACACAAAACGCTCAAAGATGGCTAGCAGGTAGAAAATCTTGGAAAGTTGACGGATGCCTCGTTTATTCATGTAAAGGGGAGAATGGCTCCGGGATAGGTATGAGGAAGCCCGGCAAATTTTAATGTATGTAAAGGATTTGTACAGGGAAAAGGAAGGTGAGCCGGAATGAACCATCATATATGGTGAAGTTTAGCGGATGGGTATAGGCTGGGTCAAATGAGTACCAAGTGAACAACACCTTTGGCAAAAGGTTGGCACAGTGATGCCGAAAAAATGGCTGGACAGAAAAAAGCAAACTTCAAACGAATTGTTTATCCTGTGATAGATGGATCTTGGAGCAGCTACAGGAAAATGGGAGCTATATTACAGATCGATATGGTAGGTATGGCTGCGGAAATGACACCTGCGAGTTCCCCGAAAAAATGATGACAAAGTAAACAAATATCCGTTGATGACTACCTTTCAAATTGAATCACTTGCTTGTGGAGAAACAAGAAGGATAGTGGCGAATGTGCCAACGATGTGCATACGTGGACGGGACATGAAGCTCCGCGAGGTTGGTATGGCGAAAAGCAAGAGCCCCCTGTGGACGAACAGGCAGGTTCATAAGGGGAACGGACAGTCTTTATTGAAACCACCTTTCGTTAAAATACCCTAAAAGAACATTTCATGGAGGTATCCTTGGTTGATTGTGGTACGGAATCGGGAGCGGCAATAAATGTGACCACTGCTCATGAGGTGTATCCTGTGGACTGGGCATGGCCACAGACGGAGCTGGTGAGTAAACTGGTGTGTAACCTCAGGAAGGAGGGCAGTAAAGGTCATGCTATAAATGACAATGCCCATCTGAATTTGCCAACGTTTTTGCTTTGGAAGAAAAGTGATGGGAAACTGAATAGTGAATGGGTGGTAAGAAGAATGGATAATAAACGTCTTCTGGTGTATAAACGGGTAGGTTATAGAAGCCGTTTTGAAAGTGGGTGGAATGAAAAATCATTAAATATTCGAGAGGACTGCGAGGGAGGTTTTGTTGAAACAGTGTAAACAGCGAGAATGCATTTCGGGACCCACAACCGGTGCTAATGTGTGAGGCCGACCGTGCCCTAGACATTCAACCTGGAAGCCACTATTGAAGACAGGAGGCGCAATCCGCCCACCTGGTTGCCCTGGAAAGCCGTTATGAACCCTCTACGGACACGATATGAACTGATCAAAGCGGCGGACCTGACTGTCCTTAGCAAGGCTGGGATCAGAGGGACAGGAAAATGATGGTTTCACAATGTAGACCTCAGGTAACTGGTTAAACCATAAGCTCCAGGAAAAAGTTGCATAATTGCAAAGATTCTCGGTCGTTAAGCTCAAAGGAAACAAGACTGTGTAGCCTGTGTATAACAGATAGTTCGCTAGAAGATTGAGCGAAGATAGTGGCCGACGTGGCAACAACAGTAATAAAACTTCGTATAGGTATATGCTCACAATAAAAGAGAATATAGTGGAAACTTAGTTTAGGTGGGTCCCGGTCGGATATCAGCGGAAAAGACAGTATGGGGAGTGATTACTAAAAGGAATCTTAGACAAAGCTGGGAGAAAGTGAAGTATAAAGACAAAAATGCGCAATGTTAGTAAGCAGAGGCCGTGTGCAACAGAGAGAGTGTAATCAGCGTGTTATGGGGATGTAGGTGTGAAAAAGGCGAATGTCAGACCACTGTGAGTACACCGGTAGAGTATCGACAGGACTCGATGCTGAGCTTGTGATAAAGGAAAAAAACCACGCTAATTGTGTCAGCTGATTCATAAGGACTGGGGCAACAGTTTGAAATGGTGGTACTTTCGCTCTTTCAGTCCGCTTTTACCCCCTGTTCTCTAGACCTGCTACCTCGCAGAAGGTAACCGCCGTCCTATATGTTGCTTCCTTAGTCTAAACATATGGTTATCCTCATAATAAGCAATGCTATTAGCAACGCAAGAGCCTTCCGTCACGAAATTACCGGGTCCAATGGAGATCAAATGCATTCATAAATGAATGTCTATACGAAGTTTTATTACTGTTGTTGCCACGTCGGCCACTATCTTCGCTCAATCTTCTAGCGAACTATCTGTTATACACAGGCTACACAGTCTTGTTTCCTTTGAGCTTAACGACCGAGAATCTTTGCAATTATGCAACTTTTTCCTGGAGCTTATGGTTTAACCAGTTACCTGAGGTCTACATTGTGAAACCATCATTTTCCTGTCCCTCTGATCCCAGCCTTGCTAAGGACAGTCAGGTCCGCCGCTTTGATCAGTTCATATCGTGTCCGTAGAGGGTTCATAACGGCTTTCCAGGGCAACCAGGTGGGCGGATTGCGCCTCCTGTCTTCAATAGTGGCTTCCAGGTTGAATGTCTAGGGCACGGTCGGCCTCACACATTAGCACCGGTTGTGGGTCCCGAAATGCATTCTCGCTGTTTACACTGTTTCAACAAAACCTCCCTCGCAGTCCTCTCGAATATTTAATGATTTTTCATTCCACCCACTTTCAAAACGGCTTCTATAACCTACCCGTTTATACACCAGAAGACGTTTATTATCCATTCTTCTTACCACCCATTCACTATTCAGTTTCCCATCACTTTTCTTCCAAAGCAAAAACGTTGGCAAATTCAGATGGGCATTGTCATTTATAGCATGACCTTTACTGCCCTCCTTCCTGAGGTTACACACCAGTTTACTCACCAGCTCCGTCTGTGGCCATGCCCAGTCCACAGGATACACCTCATGAGCAGTGGTCACATTTATTGCCGCTCCCGATTCCGTACCACAATCAACCAAGGATACCTCCATGAAATGTTCTTTTAGGGTATTTTAACGAAAGGTGGTTTCAATAAAGACTGTCCGTTCCCCTTATGAACCTGCCTGTTCGTCCACAGGGGGCTCTTGCTTTTCGCCATACCAACCTCGCGGAGCTTCATGTCCCGTCCACGTATGCACATCGTTGGCACATTCGCCACTATCCTTCTTGTTTCTCCACAAGCAAGTGATTCAATTTGAAAGGTAGTCATCAACGGATATTTGTTTACTTTGTCATCATTTTTTCGGGGAACTCGCAGGTGTCATTTCCGCAGCCATACCTACCATATCGATCTGTAATATAGCTCCCATTTTCCTGTAGCTGCTCCAAGATCCATCTATCACAGGATAAACAATTCGTTTGAAGTTTGCTTTTTTCTGTCCAGCCATTTTTTCGGCATCACTGTGCCAACCTTTTGCCAAAGGTGTTGTTCACTTGGTACTCATTTGACCCAGCCTATACCCATCCGCTAAACTTCACCATATATGATGGTTCATTCCGGCTCACCTTCCTTTTCCCTGTACAAATCCTTTACATACATTAAAATTTGCCGGGCTTCCTCATACCTATCCCGGAACCATTCTCCCCTTTACATGAATAAACGAGGCATCCGTCAACTTTCCAAGATTTTCTACCTGCTAGCCATCTTTGAGCGTTTTGTGTGTACACACCATCCTTCCATCCAGATCAACCTGGTTCTTGTCACTTCAGCCGACCGACGTTTAGGCACTGCCGTGAATGTGTCCTTTCGAAAATTCTCCATGCAACTCATCGCCTGCCCAAAGTTCCCTTACTATTCTGTTAAATCTGGTCCCATCACTACCCGTACCACTTGACGGCGAGCTGTGGCAAACCTCGGGCTTCCCTGAGGTCAGCTAAAAACCAAGTCGACCGGAAACAAGAAGCCTCTTGCTGGTCTTAATGTATTCTGTCCTGGTTTAACCATTCGATCATCCTGGAATGAAGATGACCATACTTGATGGAGGCTCAAAAGAATATTGCGTTTTTCGAGCGGCTTGAAACTTTTGTGAAATCTAGGGTGGTTTATCCAGGTCAAGGGCTGCTGTACGGCTCCCTCTGTTGCCCGGGGCTGGCTGGGGAAGCCATTGCGTTTCTACGCTTCACCTAGAGCAAGACCATATCAGAGTACGGAATTGACTGAAGTCGCTGTGTCAGCCGTTTCAGTAGCTCACAATTTGATTGATGACGTGCTATGTAAGGCCAGGAGGACTAAGGGTAACGTGTAAGCCATGTTCGAACTTGCCATAGAAATGCAAATTTCTGCAACAGTTCTGGACCATTAAGGCTACAGGCCTGATCCCGAAGCGATGCCTACTTCGTTGTCTTTCACCGAAACTAAAATGGTGCTTTGCCGGGGAGGCTTGACGTTAATCATTACTCCCAGCTAGAAAATTACTCAGAGTGCTACTATCCCGATGAAAGTCATATTTTCCTGGTTGCTTGTAAAGCAATCCGTTCACTAGACTCCACTTCCGGATTTCCGCGTGGATTTAGCAAACTGGTTGATGGGACCGAACCACTTTCCGTGAAATACGGCAGTGACCTAAACTCATACTCGTGCCGTCCGGTGCTATATCTAAGCCTCTGACATGGCTCGCTGGTGTGATCACCATTCCGCTACCCTGCACAGGGGTCCTCAAAATAGTTTCACCGGACTGCCCGGTAGATTCCCGATACCAAACTTCATTGTGTACCACCTCAACGATTGCTTACCGTGCACCCGCAATAGGCTCTGCTCATACTATTTGTGGTGCAGAAACATTTGATCAGATTCCAGCCATCACTGTTGCATCCCTAACCTACTCTCCTCCGCTTGGTCAGCTAATGCGATCTTGGAGCATTACTACCTGCTACCCAAAATTTTCCTCGTTCCACTGGCATTTGGATGAACGGTCAATCTCAACTGGTGAACCAGCCCCACTGCGATATCCCTCTCGGGTCGAAAGCCCTGTGCCCTGAGAAGTGTGGCAAACTAGAGCATAATGAAAATAGAATATCAGTCACTCGTAGTTGGTAGCAAATTGGCTGTGTACTCATTTGATGCACGAACAGAAAGGCTCATTCTCAAATTTGAACGATACACTTTGTAGCCCAAGGGTCAGATTTCGGAAACTGAAGGCAAAGAGACTTGGAGTACCTAGTTCCCTCCCCTTCAAATCATCTCCGTACGTTTTCGGAGAGGATTAAGTGTAATTTTCTGACTCAAACTGAAGGACTTTTAGAACTGGGAGATGAAAAGGACCGAGGTGTAGGGTTCGGCGACAGTAATAGCGAATAATAGGTATGACTGGTACTTGGCCCATTTAGTATGTTGCTATGACGGATGAATCGTCCAAATCTGCTGTCGGCTACACTCTCCTACCTATCTGGGTAACTGGTCAGGTTTTTGAGTGGGGCTTCAAGATTACCCCTGCCTTTAACAACAATGATTTTTTCATATCTCTTGACCGCAGTAGAGGAGCACGCGTAAAGACATAAGCATAGTGTACAGCATTACTCAACAAGGTGAAGTATTTCAAAATTTCAAAATTGCGGTCATATTCCAGTAAAGAAACTATGTAGCTGGGCAACGTAACATCCCAGTTGATTGGAACCTCTTGATCTTTTATCTTTATTATTTTCTCTACGGATTTCCGACCAGTCTTTCTCGCCTTGCTGTTGTTGTTTTGTGGTCCTCATCATCTACACGATCGAGGCACTCACATTTTCTTTTCCTGGTCGTGCTTTCTTGGCAAGATAATTTTACGGACATTCAGCATGATGTTGAGTCCAGGCAACTCAAGGCAGCTCGTTTTTATTGCTGTTCGGTTGTTTTTCGCTCACGCCGACGGACCGTAGACTTTCAGCCCGTCCGCGATGACTTTTGACTCCATGCGCGGGAAGCTGTTTGTTAAGCCCGATTAGGTGTAGGGAATTCATCCTATCCGATTGGACTACCGGGACAGGTACTTTTAGTTTATTCTTTTTGTTCAACTGTCCTATTAGTCCGTGTTGTTGTCCTAGTTTTCACTACCTTCTCGCTGGATAGTATCTAAGGCTCACCGTCAAATATATGAGTGTTACGTACTTACACTTTGACCCACGAATGGTGCCGTAGAACTTACGGAGCATTCTTGTTGTGATTTTTGTCGCGCATTGTCTTCGGCTGCTAGTTGCTTCTAGGTTTTCGGGGCGCTATCCTGGGGGCGAAAAGTTAGTTATTCGATAGGTCGAGCAGTGAATAGTCAAACAGTCTTCATCCTGATTAGGACTCGAATGTTTTGGTTGAAAAAATTTTTTGACGTGCCGGTTAAACGGAGTAATAATCTACTATTTGTCTTGAGTGTAACTGAACACAGACGTAGACGAGACACTGAGGACTCACGGCAAATTTCTGACAGTGGGTTTTCTGTTCATCGCCGTGGGGCTAAAGGTTCGTGTCGGCTTGGGAATAAATGGAAATTTAGCATGACACTGATGGAGCAGAAGGAACACCTCTCAAGAAAATGATTGGAACCATAAAATAATGGCGGCAGGAAAAATGATTGAGCCAGATTTTAGCAGTTCTTCAAGAATTAAAAACAGCGAAACTGGCGGAAGACCTTGGGGACAATTAGCGCGTGCGCTCGTCGGAACCAGCGGAACAGGAAAGGAGTTTGCCAGCACGTTATTAATCGGATTGAAAAGCTGAGTCCGTGGAATATCAGCCGGACTGAGCGAGTGGAGTTGCGCAAGAGGACAGGGTATGAGGAGACAGAACGCATAGTTCTGACAGTCCCCGTTAGTGTGGACCTATCTGGAGTCGGTCTCAACCTCTTACGGTTGGCCCACTATATATCTGGAATTCATCCGACAGCTATGAACATACACAGACCCAAAACCCAGTACGACGGGCAATGCCTGGTATATTCTCCGCACCACTGCAGGGGCAGAGCGAGGGAGGCTATGGAAAGTTGTAAGGTGCCCCCATCCAATGCAGCGCATAAAGAGCTTATAAAATGCTAACAGACCTTCACAGGCGGCCGCATGTTGCGAACCTGGCCCTATTGGATGGATATTTGGAAAGGATAAGAATCTATCATGTAGACGCTGATGCACTTTTGATCCTGGCCGTTGGTATGGAGAGCTGCAGGATGGCTCTGTAGCAGATGGAGTACACAGCAGATGTAAGCTCATTGGCAACTCCCGAGAATACAGCGCTGCTTTTGCAGTATGCATTGAAATGAAACTGGGCTAAGACCGTAGATAGAATAACCCAAAGTGGCACAGAGTCTAGGTTGGGGAGAACGACGGAATTAGTGCCATCCATGGTCAGAATAAGCAGCGGTCACGTTGGGCAGTTGGGGGTGCAAAATAAGAGGAACAGCCGGCCTGACCAGAATTCGCATACGAGCATCCGCTACTCTGGGCAGAATAGCAGTATTATTCTAGTGACCCTGGGTAGTGATTTTCGTGCAGCGCATAGTTCCGTAAACAGGAAAACGCAATATAGCCGTATTTTCCAAACTCCCGGCGTTAAAACGGAGTTGAGTTGGGATAAGGATCAGAAGCATGGTTTGTGTTTTGCATGCCCTAGGGGAAGCCATCGAGCAAGTGGTTGTACAGCAAGAACCAGGTGCAACCCTAAAAACTGTTTTGGTTGGGACCATCAGTTGCTGCACATAGTCACGCCAGGCGCCAAAGCCTCAAGCCACGAAGCCGGTCTAAGTTTCTGCCCGCCAACTAGATCTGAAGGTGATTACTTGTCTCCGGGTTTGATTTCAAATTAACTGAGAGCCAAGGGCCAGATTGTGAGTGGGTCTGCTCAGCCGGAAAATGGGTCTGACGATAGCTTGGCCTACAGCAGTTGAGTTAAGGTAACGGTGAGAATTGTTAGCGGGACCACCGTGACTAGTTCAGTTAGTCCTGTCTTTTGAGTGTTTACGAAAGACGAAAGGAGTCCGTAAGCTTGAAGCAGTTTGTAGTAGTCAGAGAACTACTCGCGGCCAGACTGGTTGGTAAGGGGTCCGAAAAATAAAGCAACGTTCACACCCAGCTGATTTCCCGGTTGAAGAAAACAACGGAGAAGTGCTAGTGCTAGTCGGATGTTGAGTACCAGAAGCTCCTTGGGTTGTAGACCGGATACCTGGTGGCTGGAAGCGCTCGTATGCTGCACGCACCTCGTCGGGTTGGGTGATGTTCGGACCTTCGAACTACTCAGCTTTTGAGTCTAGTTCTGTCGGCAGCATTTAACCAAGCTATCCTGAGTCAACAAGTCAACACAGGGAAGTACGACGCGGATTTTGCAGACGTGCTGTCCTTGAATAAGGTACTGTCGATATAGGACGCGAAGGCTGTGGCCATGTTGGAATCAGACTAGCGGTTCATAGATGGCCACTTCACAGGTCCCCCGCCGTAAAGGGAAGGTGCGAAAACGGGGCTCCGCAATTATACATCCGCTCCTGTACAACTGCGACATTTGGGGCAGCGACTATCACGTGGTGAAGGATTGTTTGCCGAAATTGCCCAACCGACGGAAAATCCTGTAGAGACTCTGTAAGCAGCAGCCGTCTTTCAGCGGCAAATGAGCCTCGGGTACCAGCCATGCAGTAGCCTTCCGCGCCGTGCGGTTTTCCATCCAAGAACGGCTGATAAGTTGAGTGCTGTCTTGAAATGCACGGCAAAAAAACAATGGGCTACCTTCAAGCTATATACTTTATCAAGGTCCTGACAGGGCTGCCGACCTAGTAGGAGTATTACCGCGACTGCGGGAAGGGCGGATTGCGGCGGCAGCCGACTTGGAGGAAATGTTCAAGGAAGCAGAGGTACTCGGAAGTGACCGGGAGGATTTTCGAATCCTATGGATGCCAAAGGGAGACAAGGCCGCCAAACCCTGCGAGTACCAAATGACAGCACATCCGTTCGGATCAACTTCTTTATTTTTTGCTTTAATTTTGCACTACGACAAGCTACACGTTGGCTTTGGGAGAGCTGTGGCCAAACCACTTTGGACGCGGTGGGCAACAACTTTTGCGTAGACGATTGCCTCTTGTCTTTTGCTGTCCGTGAGGAGTCAAATAGACATGAGGAGGAGATAACCGAATTCCCGTTGGAGGCTATTTTGAAGCTGAGGAAATGGTCTTTCAGTCCTTCTGAGTCACGGGCGCTGTTCATTCTACAGAACGTGTAGAACAATTCCTTTTCTCTGACTTGGCCGAATTCTAATTGTCAGCGGGCATTAGGAGTGAAGCGGGATACCAGACTGGATAATTTCACTTTTCAAGTTCGGTTACTCAGTAAACCTATTACTAGTAGTAGCGTGCTGCTAAACTTGAGTTCTAGGTGTGATCCTCTGGGTCTGGCTGCGCACTGTGCTTTTCTGCGAGATAGCCTTTGCAAAGACTATGTGGAGCAAAGGTGGGCTGGGATCAGCTTCTGGATACTGAAAAAGGCAATCGACGGCAGAAGTGGGTGGGTCTCCTTCGGGGTCTAAACACCGATAAGATCTTCAGGGGCTCATGCAATGGAGGCAAACATAAGGCCAGCTCGACCGAGGTTCAAATGTTTTGAGAAGTATCTAAAATCAGCTACAGAGTGGATGCCCAAGCTTGAGAGGTCCCAGCGAACAAACCGCGTTACAGTATATTGCTGCTCAGAAAATCTCGCGTAACTCCCTTGAGGCCCTTTACAGGTACCTCGGCCGGAGTAATCTGTTGCCGTGCTAGGTGTCAAAGGCGGCGAAGTAGTTAAAAAGGCCTTAGCAGGGCTGTCTGATTAGACCCGGTACTGGAAGGATTCCATAATGGTGAAGTACTACGTAGAAAACACTTTTACTCTTTTTGGCATACCTGTAGCGGGCGAATTGGCGCTCATACATCAATTCCCAAAGGCATCCCCTAAAGTCAGAAGAAAACCTGGCCAATTTTACCTCGCGAGGTGTGCAGAAGGAAGAGGACCTCCGGTCTTGGTTGGCGGGACCTACCTCTCTTCGCAACTACGTCTTCGCCGACTTTTCCTTCTCGGTCCCACTTCCGGGGAATGAGCTTAGGAAAACCTTGTCTACCGTTACTCGGAAGGGACCGTCAGACAAACTAGCGTGGCATTTAAGTCTTTATTCGGACTTGTCGAGGCTCTCGAGGGCCGTAGCACGAATGACCAGGTTGGTGTCCTATATTTCCGCCTTGCTTTATCCAAGAACTGGGGGTCCAGTAAAGGTGGAGAGGTTTACCATGGAAGATATAAAAGAGACCAGGGCGCGAATCTTGAAGATGGTCCTCGGAGAGGCTTCTGGTGACCCGGAGCAGACAGCGAGCGACAACCTAAGGGGCCCACCAAGAAAATTTTTCCCGGTGGTGCGAAGCAGATGGCTGTGTGTAGAAGGACAACTGACGTATACCAAGTGCTCCACAGAAGTCAAGTACCCAGCAATACTACCCAACCGGCATCACGAGATGGACCTAATAATAATCAACTGCCGCTGTACAGGGAGCACAGTGGTACCTCACAGGTTTTCCCGGCCTTCCGTGAGAGGTACTGGATAGTGAAATGAATCAGCGCCGTAAAAGGAGTAGAGGAAAGATGTGCCTTCTGTGGGAGGACGACTGTGGACTGCCCTCAGAGGACGATGGCGCAGCTGCCGCTATGTCCTGCGGAGGAAAGGTGGCGGAGCTTTTCTTTCGTGAGTGTTGATTACTTTGGCCGCACTTTGGAGTACGAAGGCAGGAGGTCAGAGAAGAGATAAGGTTGCCTCTTTACTTGCCTCTAAATTTGGACGGTACAAATCGAGGTTGCCTTCAGGCTAGGCACCGGCTAGTTCATCATGGTAATTGTGCTTTTCACAGGCAGGCGAAGTGCAGCAAAAGAAATATACGGCGACAATGAATCAAGTTTCTTTGGACCTGCCCTTCGTCTTTCTATAATTGTGTCACTTTCATATCACAGCTACATCAATATGCGAGCCGCTTAGGTCCACGTTTGACCAGAGCAAGCTGTCTTGGAGAGTAGAGAATTATAGGTGGGGGCAAATAATGAAAACGGACCTAGGTCAGCCATGAGCAGCTACAGGCCGGTAAGCTTAACCAGCATTCTATGTAAAGTTCTTTAGATCATCTGCTCTCAAACCCATCAGATTTTACTGGAGTAATCCATGCCAAGGGCAACTCAGTAAGTATTTTTAAAGAGTGGATGTCGTCTGACCAATTTCTTCTGCTCTTTAGATAATGGAAATAGTGTCGATACATTCCAAATGAGCCCAAAGCTTGCAGCAATGAGTGATCAGATGATGCAACTGGCTTCACAGTCAGAGGTTATAACGAGATGTAATCCGTCTGCGAAGGACTACAGGAGAAAGCTTAAATGGACCAAAACGGTACTAACGTCCAGCTATCTTTAAACCAGAGTACAAGATGGTCATTTCGGCTATTTTAGTGAGCAGGCTGCAAGCAGTTGTATTTGTGTTCGACTAATGTAAGTGTAGGACCCCTTTGATGCCCTTATTGAGCCTTCAGCACTGATGAGGTTTGCGGCTTTTTTGTGTTTCGTAGAAGGAAAGCAAGCTATCCCCACGAAAGTAGTTCGTCCTTAAAAACTGCGTTAAAGTCGAGCGTAGTCAGCTAAAATTGTAGACAATACGCGCAAATGGTGTCGGAAATGACGACCGCAGTTTGAAGATCGAGCATGAGCCGGACACATTTCGTCTATCGTTTTAAAGAATTTGTCAAAGGAGCCATAAAGTGGATTGACTGCTGGAAGAAGTAAACGGTTCGAAGTATGTAATGTCGACTCCAACAGGATGTTTGATGCCGATAATCGTCGCATGTTGTTGAGCGAGTTGGGGACCTTTTTAGGAGTATTAGGCTCTCGGATTTTTTTCTGTGGGACATTTCGCATCGGAGTAGGAGACATGTTCTAAAATTTGGGGAAAGCAGCCCGTGGTCTACCTAAGGGATTGGTCCTAGGCGCAATACCAATCTTGTTGTTCATTAGTGATCCGGCATTAGTCCTTCAATCACCTGATTTAATCTTCGCGGATGGCTTGAAGGTTGTAGAACTTAAGGATAAGAGCTATCTACCCAGAAATACAGAAACCACACTGTGCTGAGCGCATAAACAAGATTAACAGCTCAAAGTTGAAATAGCCTCCTTTCTTCAGCAGTACCAGAAACCTAACTGTCGTTACCAGGGGCCGTTCATCAGTTAGTGGGGAAGGGGACCTTGGGGTCATTGTGGACAGTGATTTTATGTGGCCAGACCGGTGGAGTGGTACACACTCAGCTCGTGGCGAGCCCTTTTGTCCTCCTTTAGTATAGTCGTGTCGGAAGCCGAAAACATTTACACAGATTCACACGGCCGTAGAGCGACTCCACCCAGGAGGTAGCGTGCAGGCTTGGTCATCCGTTTTACTAAATGGACTCCGCCTGCTTGAAGATAGTTTAACTTCTCGCGAGACGAATTGATGCAGGGTAAAGATCTAAGAGGTATGGACACAGACTCCAAGAGCTCGAAAGTTTCCAGTTGGGAAGGAGTGGACTTCAAGGAGAACTCGTAGGAAAGTGTCACGTTACTGGAAGGTTTTTCTGAATCTAGGCCGCATGGCCCAGTTCAGGTGGCTTTAGGCCCCCGTGCAGGAGGCCACGGAAAGAAAAGGACGAAAGAGCGATCCAGGCCGGAAACCAGACAGCCTTTCGCACTGGTGGGTCCTGGTTCAGGTGCATACCGCCGATGGAAGTCAGCATGCTCCGTTGGTCCCGGCCACTACCAATCCTGTGCAAACCGAACCGGACTTGTGGTAGGCAGGCTGTTGGCTGCCACACTGGTGTTCGACTGAAGGAAATGTAAGGGCCTGTCCACGCAGTCGCAGAGTTCATGTGCTCAAGAAGCTTGCTTTCAACCTTGTTCTGCAGATTGCAATCTTGCAACCCCCATGAAGGATAATGGTCTCGCACAATACAGAATCGAGCAACCCTGCCGGAGGAACGAATTAGAATGGGGCCCTGTATTTGAGCATTTTGCTGCATCGTGACTAACAGCGGTCTTATGAAACGGCCTGCCCGAATGGAACTCCCGGTGGACCGAACAACCCTCGTGTATGATAAACGGGTAAATAACACAGCGGAGCAGTATAGAAAGCAGCCTGTTGGCGGTTTGAACGGAACGAGTGGCTCAGTGATTAAAGCTATCGCAGTGACACTGTTGAGGAAGGTGCCGAATGTCTTGCAACTTCGTGGCTACGCCGCCTACGGACAGGACGCCTAGGCTGGATGAAAAGGTATTCCAAGTAGGGGCGAAGTATAGTCAGTGCAAGGTCCCTTTTACACCCATGACACCAAACATAAAAGCCACCGCATGATGCGTTGGTCTGGGCTGGGGGCCGGTGATGATAGTCGCGCCTTTAGGGCACCACAAACAGATGATAAAAACTGTTTTTTGTTCGAAGCTCTACAGACGATGCTGAGTGGGTGGCAGAGCGTTATCGTATTAGGAGGCGTGAATCTATCAGAAAAAACTGGGAGGAGAAAGGCGCCCCCAGGGGAACCACCGGGAATGTTCTGCTAATTTGGCTTCCCAGACACACTCCCACACCACGCGTATGATAAGCAACACGATAACCCGACGAACAACGTACGACTACTCCGGATTTTCTGGTAAAATTCTAGCCAAAGGAGCCCGTTTCTCACTGTCTTAAAGCCCACAGAGTTGATCGTGACTCTGTTTATTGCAAGTTGCAATAAGTAGACAAGAGAACCAAAAATACTGACTGAGCAATCTTCGAAGAATCTTTCATGTTACTGGTGCGGTATTCAATTAATAAATGCATAAGTGTAAAGTCAGTGCTGATATCCGCTTGACTGTAGTTCGTCCCAAGCTGATGTAAGGAAGAAATCCAAAGAATAACCAAAGAGTTCAGGTTAAACCGAGCGGTAGACCTTTGACGATTATTCAACATTAGGCGCCCATTTCGGGTAAACCGAAAGTAAATCCGGCCGATACCGACCAGATAGGAACGAGTGAGTGAGTAAAACAAATGACCAACATAGAATGATAGAAACCGCCGTCTCTGAGGTATTTCTAACGGATTTTAATTTCTAACCTAGAAGAAGTCACAACGGCGTTCCAGCGGCCGTAATACCCCCCGGCAGTAAGAGCAACGGCTTGCTTGAGACCCGTTCTATACACCTTTTGCAGATCTGCTGACAGTGGGTGAGTGCCTATCGTGAACCATTCAATCAGACAAAACACAAAAGGTAGTCATGCTGTGCAGTGGGCGGACTAAAGTCCGTTCTACCTTCCGTTAACTTATGATCGGTGACATTATGCGCCAGTGTTGATGGACGCACCGGCCCATTAGTGTAATAGCACACCTCTTTTATTCTATTGGTGTAACAGCCAACCTTTCACTCACTCCGTCGGCGACCCGAGAAGACAGCACGGAAGCCCATAACAAACGGTGATGCATCAAAAACATTCACTTGCACAAGGCGCAAGTCACTGTCGGGTTGCCTAAAATCATTTTTGGCTATGGTTCATGTAGGTTACGCTGTTGTGCGTGCGAAAAGTAATCTCAGATGGCAACCGACATTGGATCGCACGTGATGGCGGAGCTGAACTATGTTACCTACACCGGTCATCAAGTGGCACAGCAACCGGGCGGAGGCATGGACAACATGCGAAATCACGGGTGGGACTGATAGATAACGGCACCTTTTTGCCTTTCGTTGGTCTTACTTCCTTAGGTGGAGCATACAACCAAGTGTGATCGCAAGTGCGGAACCGTTTCGTTACGCCACCAGCACGTCATTCGACACTTTGCCTGTGCAACCTGACACTCTAACTGGAGTGTGAGCTGGAGTTGCACTCTACAGAAGTCATTCATGACAACGGACTTCACCCCGAAATGGCTACTGATTCATTTGAGAATCCAGCGACAATAACACCATTGCCAACGTTGCACTGCAGGCAGCTCACCAGACTCAAAAGAATAAATTAACATAAGTTATAAAACAAGAAGGTGATCATGCAAATGATCGATAAGTATTTCGATGCATATACAAAAGCTAGACCTGTCTTCCGTCAAATTAACCACTCCATCCAACAACCACAATTTGCAAACTTCTAGTCTCGCTTGAAGTGTACTGGTACCCCTTCAACCAAGTTATTTCTACAAGGAAAAACCTTGTTGAAATCCCTTTAAGGGCACTGATTTTCATGAAACCCATTCTTAACTGCCAATACCAAATCGCCTTGCCTTATGTTCTTCCCGATGCTGGACCGTCTGCGTCTTTTTTGTTACGATGACAAGCATTCCTCCTTCCATCGTTTCCAAAAGCTTCCTGCTAGCAAGCAAACCTTCCGCCTTGGCATTACGTACGACTGAGAAAAGTCCTTGCGATCCATCAGCCTTCCATTAACCCTTAACTATAAAATCATATTGAGCGTTGACACCTCCAAATATTTGGCTTCTTCTGTCAAGGGAAGCAACCACTGATCATTGATTGTTCTCTCAACTTCGGTCAGAACTCCTGAAAGGTTCTTGTCCGTCATCCGCCGACTGTGGGTTATTGCTAGTAGTAGGCTTCAAACCGAGTTTATCAACCTCTCCCAAAAGCCTCCCGCGTGACCTGCGTCAGGTGGGCCAACCTGTCACTCTGTTTCACGCTCTAACAAAAATCACTAACTGTTTTTTTGTGATGCCACCGAGACCGGGACGTAGTTCAGCCGGAGCTCCTTTTAAATTGCTACCACTATTACTATATATTATCTTTGAATGCCCTCTCCCGGCCACAGACCTGATAAGATCCTGGATAATGGAGTCTCTTTGAGCGAATGCGCTTCTCCGATAAGCATCGCCTCGATGTTTAGGCATGTAAAGAAGCAACCACAAAGTTCCTCTCCCAACCCTTCAAACCTAGAATAAAGGGGTCCGGAGTAATTAACACCAGCAAGAGCAAATGCGGGCCCACTGAGGCAGGTAAGCTTTGATTGTAGGAGGCCATTAGTCAGCAATATGGTGCAGCAGACTCTCTCCTGTGTGTAAACCACCTACTACTAACCGTAGAACTGCGGCTGGGCCCTGTAAAATCCAAATTTTTAACGAATCCTGGCAAGCACATGATAATAATAATAATAATGGTATATTCCATGACCGTGGTCAGGGCACATGCACAAGGCAAGGTCATAGAAAGCGGCAGTTCATAGCAAGGTGGGGTATTCACAACTTTGAAACTTAAGAATCAAACCGTAGCAGAAATAAAAAACAGAGCTGGGTGGTGTTTGAGTGAGCTAAAGTAGGGATGGTTGACGCGGGGGTCCTAAACCAGTTTCCAATTCGGGGAGGGCGTTGTGGATAGCTGGAAGAAAGTAGGAAAGCTGATATAAGCGTGCTGGGAAATGGTAAAGTTGTAGTGATCGCAAGGACCAGTAAAGCAACAGGTGTCGGACAGCACAACATGGACAGTGGGTTGAGGCAGGAATAAGAAACAATGTGCCTTATGGGTGCCGAAAACTGGCTGCGACGGGTCACGCCATCCAGAAAAGGATGCGAGGGTGTACCAACCGGATAGTTCAATGATCACTAATAAGCAGCCGGGTTGGAGATTCGGCAAAAGACACGGTTAAAAATGAGGTCTGCATGGAGTTATTTAAGTGTAGCCAGAGGTGCCATCGGAATATAGAAGATTGGTCCGGTATAGGGTAACTAATTTTGAAGGGAGCCTGTGAAATGTTCAGTTCAGTTCAGTTCAGTCTGCACAGGACATGTAATGGCCACGGCCAATCGAGCGTCCAGAATTCCTTCGATGGTATGCACACCAGTTATGCACCCACCACTGCCGAGTGTATTTCGTCGAATCCCCGCTAACAATGGAAGGAAAACGTAAAACCTCACCGCACATCAGCCGCGTGAGTCATAATGCAAGCGAGTCAGAATTGATAACAAGGTAGACACTTTCATAGGTGATTTCAGCGCCATACTGAAGCTCATACGAAAGCAAAAAGCTTCACGAGGAATGCAGCGAACTTCTGAAGAGCATGAATGGTGTAAGGAAGCAAAAGGGACTTTCAAGGAAGAGCCATCGAAGAAGCAGACCAATGCAGACAAAAGCTACTGATGCGGCCAAGCGGAATTTGGAAGAGTGTAAAGATTAAATTTTCTGTATGCGTGATAGAAGAATTGATAACCGAATTCTGGTCGGCTACAGGCGGCTGGTAGAATGGTAAGTGTAGCAGGCAAAAAGGGCTAGACTGACGACCTGGGCAGAGTACCCTGGGAAAGCAGCTGCGAGGGTTAGATTCCGGTCATTGATTTCGTGCTGCAACGCAGAATGGATTGAACTGATTGTACGGAGTAAGGTTAATAGATGTTTGGCTGGTGTGAGGTGACGATTGTTGTCACGAATCCACTCTGCGATCCGGTGTGAATTCGATGAAGGATTGGTACCCCGGTAATAGGACTATGATCACTGGTTAGCCACGTACGGCGTCCCATATAAAGTCAGCAGGTGTGCGTGTAGGTTCAAACCATTTTCAGTCCGACTGACCCAATCGTTTAGTCCGTAGGGCAATCTCGAAGCAACGTCGGGTTGGCTGATGGCTTCTCAGGGAACCAATGTGATCTGAATGAGATCAGGAGTGCGGCAGTCTAGAGAGTGTTTCAGCTGTGGGTCATGGTCATCTTTTAAACAGAAGCCAGATAATGTACATTATTCATCTGACGGCCAGTAGGCCGATCTATATGAGATCAACGGACGGAGAATGGTAGTCTTCCACGGCAGTTGGGTGATAGTAGAGGTATAGAGAGACATCAGATGCAGGCTTGGCCGGAGTGCAAAACATTTTAGTTGGTAGATGATGGATGAGGAAAGCGGGCCCAGTTGAGAACCAGGAATGAAACGATAGAAAAGGATGGGATCAGGAATAGGAATGGGAAAAATGAAGACAACAGCCTGGTCGTTTCACAGGCCGAGGGCGAGGACGGAAAAAATAGTGAAAACGAAAGGAAATACTCGGAGGTTAGGTGATGTCTGATCGTGTGAATGCAAACGCGCTGGTATTCCATGGGTTCGCGAGAAATCAGGAGTATACGGATTCCGAGTAGTATAGGATTCAAACTTACTGCCAGCATATGCGCAGATCGGTGAGTCTTGGTTACTAAAGAATAGTTATCTGCGCGGCAACACCCGAATATACAAGAAAAGTGCAATGAAGGTACGACGAGACCTCCGAGTTATAGCCTGAGACAGGGGAATAAGTTGAAGGTTTAATAAGGGGGCTAGTGTCAGTAGTCGTTTTTTTCTGGATAGCTGAGTCAACAAGGTAGCAAACGAATCACTCCTGACTTTGGACATCATAATTAGTGCGTGGGCTTGTGGGAAGCAGAAAAAGTGAAGCTGTGGATGGTAAGCTATGAAAGTGCGATGATAACGTTCCTCATTCCGGCAATCACTACGGGCGAAGTTTAGCAGGTAGCTGTGAGCCGTAGGCGTATCAAAACCGTGGTGTCCTCGGAGCATGGGCCGCGTAGTATAACCATTCCAACCGTGTACTGACTACTGCATTAGACATCGGCAAGCTGGTTAAGGGTTTTGCAGGGAACCCAAGGAGGTTGAAGCTAAGAAAGGCAGGGACGGCAGGGATATACGGAGAGCGCGGGCGGCGTGCTACTGCTCCGCGTTGCTTCAGACAAAAAAGAACTGAAGGCTAGCTCAAAAGCTTTGGGTTTCTTATATGCAGGGCCGAGTCTAGGCTGTTATCAGAAGGAGGCAGGCGACATTAGCCCAGGACCTTCTCAGTCCAGAGTGTTCCTTTTTTAATTTTTATTTTTTCTTTCTATTTTTTACCGAGTGGGAGGACTAATTTACACCGTAGGGTGATCTTCCCATTTTTCATTGACCCGCCTTTCTTTACACGTGACCAATTGGGTCCGAGACCGATAGGGATGGCTGTTTCCCTTTTTTGCGAGATTGTCACAGACTAGATGCGAAAGCCTTCGGGGATGTTGCTGCAGCAAGCTGTGAGAGAAGGGGATGGAGGATGGAACAAGCATTCAGATAATGGCAACATTCGCAAGGCCATTACTTGACCACTTGCTTCTGCCAATAACAGAGTCGGACGGGTTCCGGCATGTAAGCGAGCCATCTGGTGACTGCATCGCCCATTATGATATGCTGGGTAACTTCATGGGAACGACGACGTTGGTGAAGAAGTATTATCACTGGCTCCGGAGAGGCTGGCCATCAGCTGTGGCTGAAGTACCCGGTGACTGGCACGGATAAACCGGCGAGATCCAGCCAAAAGCCGCACACTGAAGATGAGAACTGAATAGTTGTAAATATCTAGGATTCAGTAAACCGATAGTTGGTAAGTGAAGGGGACGACGTTTTCGGCAGAAATTCGGTTACAGATTACGGTGGAACAACCTAATCAGCGTCCGGTGTGTTGCGTAGAGGAATTGAGAACAGTATGAAGAACAAATTGATGATGAAGAACAACTTCAAACCCACGAGCACCAGGCATAACCGTGAGTCAAAGTCAGGTGACGTCTACTAGAGAGGAACTGTTCTAGTGGAGCTTTGAACTGGTTTTTAATTGCGGGCTGATTACGCTTACGCAAATTATGGTGTAAAGTAGCACGATCTGACGAGGGGAAGAAGAGAAATGAGTGGAGCACACACGAGAAAGCATATATATATATATATATAACCGATATGGCCTTCCAGTACATGATAAAACCTATTGACTGAACCCTTAGTCAGATGCTTGTCTGGCAGAATTGCTGGAAATTTAGAAACATCAGATAAATCTGGTCATTTTGACGCTCCAACGAAGCTTGGCAGCTTATCAAGGACAACTGGATTGAGTGCATGTAATCGGTTCCCTCTCATCGGAGCCGCCCCGGACTCACGGATAAGTGGTACTCTCCCAGCTTCTAAGGAGTGCTCCTGGCTGAACTTGTTTAGGCACCTCTCTACCACTGTTCTTGATCTCTGGAGCCTCCAATGGACTCAAACAAAAAGTCATTGCAAACTGGCCTCCTACACACGTGCGGAGGTACTGTTTGAACCGTGGAATCCAAGCCACAAATAAAAGATTTTGTACCGTGATGGAAACCTTTCTAAGTACACGCAAATTAAAGAGCGGGTCAGTGTGCTCACTATCGCCTGCCTAGGTTTCAACAATTCTTTTGAGATCTGCAAGTCATCCTTCCTTGCACCTGCAAGAAAGTGGGCCCATAAAAGCGCATATTACTGTCGCTCCTTGGAAGCTTCACACCCCTGGAAGCCAGATCTGCGGGGTTGTCCCTTCCGGCCGAGTATCGCCACTGTGTCTGAAGCGAACACTCTCGGATTCTCGAAGTTCTATTAGCTACGAAAATCGCATAGCGTCCCTGTTCGTAGTTAGTGTAATGCAGAGCGACCGCAGAATCTGTCCAGAAGGACTCTCCAGACGGATGCATCTCTATCTCCCTCTTACCACCTGTGCCAACTGGACTACCAATACAACTGCAGTTGACTCAAGACGCGGCACGGATATCGGCCCACACCCTCCTACGACGCGGAGACAAGCCGCTGGACCGTACTCAATCTCCGATGCGTTACAAAATAAATGAAGCTCAACAACGGCACCCTACTCAGTCTCACGAGCGTAACACGTGTGCGAGCCTGCTGTATTCCATCCATGATAGGTTTGCACTGTTTCCACCGTCAAAGTTGTCAGGTCCTATTGGTTGATCCTATCCGAGTCCCAATCTAAAAGTTTACAGGAGCGAGCTGTTTAACGGCAGAATATAGGGTCCGCCACAGCCCAAAAGTGTAATATGCCTTAGCTAGCTGGGACAGGAACGGTCTCTGTGCCACTGGCGGATGCCGAATGTGGAGATGGTAAACAAGGCCGTCAGCTACCATGCCCCAGGCTAACTCTAGCGTGCCTTGCTTTAGAAGAGCTTCAACATTTAGTTCCTCGATTAAATTGGCCTGCTCCATATAAACGATCTTAATAAGGGCTGTACGACTGTTGCTCGCCCACTTAGTCAACCTAAACCCACGTTGAGCTAGCAGGTGAGACAGTCCTTGTACCCGTGTCCATGCGCCCGTGTCACTATTTTTTGAAATAAGACGATCATCTACACGAAGGCTATTGAGCCGCCACAACGTAGGTATGGATCTGACGTGGGTTCTCTGAAGATGAAAGAGACATTTGGGAGGGGTGACCGTGGAGTGTTCCATACCATTCCCGCTGGGGGGCAGAAAGATCCAGGATCAAGAATGGTCCGGAACTGAGCAAAAATTGATGGGGATTGTCCAAGTGTAGGCGCACAAGGCACACGTTGGCAGCTGGAAGTGCCGGATTCATCTGTGGAGGTAAGGTGAAGGGCAATAAAAGCCAGTCCAGTGGGCCTGACTAACCGGTTGCCCCGTTAGCACAGCAGAGCAATAGTAGCCAGCCACCGTGGTAGAAGCCGAAGATGGCAAGGAGGTTACCTGTTCTTATAAAGCCATGGATACATTGAAAACTTCGCAGCACGTACTGTGCGTGGGTCGCTCACAAGGCAGCCAGAAATATGGTCAAAGCCTTGCGACGAGAAGGAAAGTGCGAGTATGAGAAGAAACTCAACAACAAGGCGGAGGCTGTCCCCAAGACATTCTCCGCCTGTGTGCAACCCAAGAAAACTACAAGTGAGAGCGTATGTTATTCTTGAATGTCCGGCAGGAACACTGCCCTCGCTAGAAAAGACAAGATTGGAACCTAAATTATCTACTTCCATAGAAGGTGTTGTCCGGACCAGAGGCTTACTCTGATAGACTCAGAGGCTGGGAGTATGCTAGTGCCTCAGGGCTTTCAGTAAATGGGGACGAGGTGCTTCAATAACCTAAATATTTGGAAACGCACAAAGCAGCCGGACCCGATTCGACCCGTCCTGTATTTGCTCGGCCTTTTTAGGTATCTTATCCGGGTGGGTTACTCAGCTGTACCAAGCAAAACTAGGGTAGAGTAAGATACCAGATGGCTGGTGTAGTACCCGTACACGTGTACAAGGCTCAAGCCTAAATGTTCCCGGATCTTTTGATTATCTCGTAACCTGAATGTCACCAGAGGGTTGGGAGATAGTTCACTGGGTAATGGCGCAATGGAAAAAGATAAAGGGTTCATAATACAGTGTCTTTATAGTGTCCTACATGTGATACTGTCAGCCAAATGGAAGAATTACCACCCGACAAAGTGAAACAGTTCATGACACCAGTTTTGGCTGCTTCTTGCGTCTTGAATTGTCAGTGGCCCGGAGGGAAGAAAACCCGACAGTGGGAGAAAGTTCAGCTTTGCGGAAGTCCGTTCAGCCTGAATGATACGAATGATTCCGTCATAGGAAATCCATTGAACGCCAAACAGCGAGAGTAAGGCCATTGTCGTAGCGATGGACAATACATGATCCAGGCAGAAACAGGAGAGTTTTAGACCCGCACGCCTGAGATCACTGTTGTGTAAGTCCTTGGAAAATCTAATGAGAAAACTCATTCGGCTTGCATCTCGGTAATAACGAACTGCTGAGGTCGGCGCAACGTAGGTTTGTGAAAAATGATGGTGTTTGATAAACTTACTGACGTTCTTGGAAGAGGCTACATCAGGATTAGATGAAGGCTCGATGGCAGAGGTTTATTATTTGGATTTCAGTAAGGCCTCTGACTCTGCTGGAATGTAAGTTGCAAACCTTAGGGACAATAGGGGAAGTAAGGGATTGAACAGCACACTTTCTTTGGCATCTTAGTTTATGCGTCAAATTGGATGATCATATGTCGAGGCCGGAGAAGGTTACTAGAGGTGTGCCATAGAGTTCAGTGCTGAGAGTTCTGCCCTCCGTTCCCTACATAAATGACCCAACGAAAGAATTGTGCAGCCCATGCTCCATTTCTTCAGACGATATGAAGATAGTGGGGCACGATTTAGCGCAGGGTAAAGATGCCGTCCCTAGATGGGCAGGTCAGTAGGATTTACCCTCGAGTCTCGCCGAAGATCAAGTCCCGACCACCAACATAGACGAAAGGCGTAGCACTCCATTTAAACCTGTCAGAGGGGAAAGACCTTGGCGTGATAGTCAAGAAGGACTTTGGGCCTTCAGGGAAGTGCCAGAGAAGGAGGAGTACGTTCGGCCTGGAAACATTCAAGTCGGTGTCGGAAGCCGTTTTCTCAGGGCGCCAATTTTGAAGAGTGCGAAGCTGGTATGCCAAAGTCATTGCGAAATACGGAGCAGTTGCATAGTTTTAAGTGACTTATCTGTTATATTTATACTGGGAAAATTGGACAATGTTCCCCTGGTGAAAATATTTTGTTCAATCAATTTGTTGTCACTTATGCTTACGGGAATAGGAAATTGAATTTTAAAGACTATTCCTGTTATTTGGTAAAATACGTGAAAAGCTTGGGAACATTTGAATGTTTCTGAAAAACTTTATGGAAAGACAGCCCCGGCTTCAGATTGTCTCGAAATCCTTGTTATTATCAAAAACCGGCCACTGGTGGTAGTGAGCGGTGAGGAGGACAATAGGATGATGCAAATATTGACGCATGTATCGAACATCCCTGAGCTACCTTCTGTAACAGCCGGTCGTGGAAAATCCCCCTTTTTCCCTCGCGATTCAGTGTTTTTCCCAACATCACTCATTTCCATACACTATTGACTTGTCTTTACGAACTGGTTGTTTTTCTGGACCAATTGTTGTTTGTTCGCGCCCAGAGCGCTACTTTGGCACATCCTTGTTCAGGACCTGCGTGACGCACGTGCTGTCTGCTCACACGCTGCTATTCGGTTTCTCGTTGTTGAGTCTTTGTGATCGTATTATTGAGGTTTGTATATTGTTTATGTCATTGTTTATTTTAATAATCTAGTATCGTAGAATATCACGGATAATCGTCTTTTGATTTCGGGATCCGTTGCGAATTTGGCTACGCATTGCTCAAACGTTCGTTACACCTTTTACCACCCCGTGATGCAAGGGTTTTACTGTGGCAGGAGATAAAGGCAACAATGCGGATGATTACATCGAGTGAAGTTCAGTGTGAAGAATTACTGGTAGAGTACGGTGCCGTCTTGTTTTCTGCTGGCATGCAGTTGACACGTGTGGGTACTGAAGTTGTAGGTGAAAATGGGGCATGTTTCTGTGAGTTTTGACAGAGCAAAGGTTGGTTTCATGACCCGCCCCGTTGGGTTTTCCTTTCAACTTTGACCGAGCAATACTGCACATATGTACATATGCATATATATATATATATATATGTATACTATGTTCGATCATAGGTCCTACGATAGTGTAGCCTGTAAACTGACGTTCGACAGATACAGACAGTCTCGTGTTTTCTTTTTTAACACCTCCCGCAGTTGTTTCAGAACCCCTGCACAATGACCAACGTTACGTCCCACTCCACTGGCTACCATCAGAGTCTAGCAGCAAAAGGTTACTGAACTAACTAAATGATCCTTCGGCCTGACCTCTTCCGTATAAGAGACTACTGTTACTTGCGTTAAAAGACTAACGGATGGAACGGTAAGCTTTTTCCTCTCTATCTTGTGAAGCTGTCGAACCTCGCTAAATATTAAAAAAGATCGAAGTTTTCTTTATATCCTTACTGGGGGGCACACTCTCTCAGCTTCTATGATGGCTTTCTTCGAGGAAATCAACCAGAAAATGCGGTGGAGTACCAACCGTGTGTATTCTCACAAGGCCTGATTACAGAGACCGCATACTGGGGTGCGCCGAAGAAATGTGTTGGAAGTAGTGCCTGTAGTTGTCGCTTGCGCGAAATGTACAGTCAAATAAGCGATAGACAGGGTGTGATCGGCCGATCCAATTCATTTCGCGCAGAGGAAGACTCGCGCAAGTGGTCGCCCTGCATGAAGCTGGTATACCCCCTGCAGTGCACGTGAGAAAGACGCACATCCAACAGAACAAAGAAGGCAGTAACAAAATGGCTTCCTGGAAGCAATATGGTAATCAAAGTGCGGCGGCTCCACAGGAGCCACGTGAACAATCACGTTGTCCTTCGAGTTCGTCATCTAGCCAGACAGCGTACGCTCTCCTCCCAAGTATGCGGACCCATACGTCAACGTTTGCATTCCGTCCTGAATGGCGCCGTTTCCCTCGTCCGTGAATCGTTTTCTTAAACAACTGAACAAGTGGTTGATCAGGAGTCCAGGAAATCGAATCCCAATCGCTGCACTTCTTCTTAGCCGTTGCGCAGAAATGGACCGAATCGTCAGCAGTGTTTCGTCGCATACCGATGACCGCTCAGCTCGGGAATGAAACGGCAAGTGTGCATCGAACCTAGTGCAACGGATTATATATGAGTACTAACGCAACCAACCATCAGCAACGGCCAAGCCAGTAACTGGAGAGCTAGGTACCGAGATTTTATCAAGAAGAATGAGGTCCACCAAAAATAAAGAATATAATTTTGTAAAATTCTTTCCCAATGAGCACACTTTCACGAAGTTCTTTACCCGTTTTGATTCAGACGCTCTTCTGTCAGCTGTCTGAGGTCTACATCAAGCCAAGCCAGGTAGGAACTTACTCCACTCTCCAGTGCCAGGAAGCTAAAAGTATGCTAAGAGGGGTAATGACGAGAGTGCGCATAACTGTCGTGCAAAAACCGGATGACCTTCGTCCCACTGTACAAGGTTCTGGTGCAACCTCTTCTGGAGCATTGCGTGCAGGCATGAATTCCTTACCATCGCAAGGATAAGGAATGCGTGGAGGGGGGCAGCTACTTGCAACTGTAGTGATCGCCGGTCAGAGGGGGAAATCACGCGCCCTTCTCCTGGAAGATTTCACCATCCTCCTTGGCGAGTCGGAGAGGCCGGAGTGGCCTGAAAGAAGCGTGTTACGAACGTTTGAGCAATGCGTAGCCAAATTCGCAACGGATCCCGAAATCAAAAGACGATTATCCGTGATATTCTACGATACTAGATTATTAAAATAAACAATGACATAAACAATATACAAACCTCAATAATACGATCACAAAGACTCAACAACGAGAAACCGAATAGCAGCGTGTGAGCAGACAGCACGTGCGTCACGCAGGTCCTGAGCAAGGATGTCCCAAAATAGCGCTCTGGGCGCGAACAAACAACAATTGGTCCAGAAAAACAACCAGTTCGTAAAGACAAGTCAATAGTGTATGGAAATGAGTGATGTTGGGAAAAACACTGAATCGCGAGGGAAAAAGGGGGATTTTCCACGACCGGCTGTTACAAAGCGTTCAAGGTTACAATGGGTCTTTCGGGTACGGAAACTGGTGATTTGCCCGTTTCTGCCCCCGAATGCGGCTCGGAGGGAAATAGCCTCAAGCTACCAATGGCACACTCAAGGATGGACGTGCGATCTACAGGTAGGGTCGATCCTATGTTGAATAGACTGTCAGGTGATGCCGTTACAGGAAAAATGGGCCAACTTCCAAGGAAGTCCTAGATTCGTGCCTGGAAAAAAGGGTTCCCAGAACTTGCTTATTACCAAGGAGCGAGGTTGTAATGACCTCGAACGTGCTGAGAAAATGGCCATTTTCCTGGAAAACTCTTTGGATTTTTCCCCTACGACCTTTTTTGAAGCTTGGTTTCGGCCTCACTGCTTTGTTCGGTCTCGTGCTTTTAACTGAGTTGACTTTTCCGAGCCTTCAGTCGATGTCTTTTCTAATGTGCTTTCACTTTTTGTTCTTGGCTGACTGTGCAAGCTCGAGGCTCGCCTTCCGTTATGCCGCTGCTTTCGTTGGCAATCTTTTCATTCAGAGGATTTATTGTTGGCACGAGGAGCCTGAATGTTATGTAATGGAAAATCCGTCTATTCCTTTAATCGGTGCTGTGTCGGTGCCACGAAATATAGAATGCAATTTCACAGCTGTTTCCCAACTCGTGCCTTCTCTGCTCTTTCGACAGAAGTGATTTCTCTGGGATTTCGCCTTGAGAAGCGGAAAGAAGACACATTCGTAAGCCGTCCTCGAAAGCCTTCCATAAGATATTAGGCCCCTGGTATTTTTGTCAACAAACTTGCCTATGAAGTTGGTGCCGCCCTACCACATCTGACTTTCGGACCAAACACTCAACGCACAATGATGGGAGCCAAGGAAACGCGCCGACAACACAACGACTTGGAAGCATGATTGGTCTGGACAATTTTCGTCTTGTGCAAAGGTTCATCGTCTCATCAAGCGAACACTTGAAAGGCAGAGGGGTAAGAAGTACGATCGGAGACTCCGTGGACTGAATCTTTTCTCGCTGGAAAAGAGGAGACGTCGAGAGGATCTTATAGAAAATTTCAAGGTAATGAAGGGTTTTTCTGACCTCAGACGGGATAGTCTATTCCAAGTGGCTTTAGATTCCAGAACGGAGGGACACGAGGAAGCCGGAGGTATTCGTACCTATTTACATGGCTATAGTACGACCTCACTTAGAAGGTAACGTGCAGGCTTGGTCACCCTTCTACAAAAAGGACGCCGCCTGCCTCCAGAAAGTCCAACGTCTCGCCACGCGAATGGTTGAAGGGCATAGGGGTAAGACTTACGAGCAGAGACTCTGTGGCCTGAATCTTTTCTCGTTGGAAAGGAGGAGACGTCGAGGGGATCTCATAGAAACGTTCAAGGTAATGAAGGGCTTTTCTGGCCTTAGACCAGCTAGTCCATTCCAATTGGCCGTGGACTCCAGAACAAGGGGACACGAAAAGAAGTTGATAAAAGCCCGATCTAGGTTGATGGCTAGATCGCACGTCTTCAGCAACAGGGTTGTGAACAGTTGGAACGGTCTGCCTGGTGAAATGGTAGATCTGCAGACAGTCCAATCCTTCAAATGTGCCCTAGATCGCAAGTGGTACGAGACCTTTCCTTGTAGTGAGCCTTAAGAATATCAACTAGATGGATGACGGGTAGCACTGTGGTCCTTGTGGAGTATGTTTTAGCAGACTTTTTCCCTCATTGCATACTGTCTCAGTGAACGCTCACGATGCATAATGTCTCTCGCAGTTGATGTGCAATGAGGTTTTCCGTTTCCCTCTCATTTTTAGCGGGGATTCGACGAAATACACTCGGCAGTGGTGGGTGCATAACTGGTGTGCATACCATCGAAGGAATTCTGGACGCTCGATTGTCCGTGGCCATTACCTGTCCTGTGGAAATTGAACTGAACTGAACTGACCTAGTCGGGTGTGCAACTACTGGTGTGTTGTGCTTTCTGGTTTGCTGTAGTGAGCAGGCTGTTAGCAGCCATATTATTGTTCGATAAATGTAAGTGTAGGATCCGGTTGATGAGCCTTTCTGCTCATGGAGTTTTCTGCGTCTTTGTCCTTTACAGATCGGACGAGGGCAACCCCCACGGAAGACACTGATTGTTGCATACTACATTGTCTTTGTGGCTGCTGTGGGTCGGGCATATAGACTAAAGAGCCTGAGGTGATATTCATCACCGAAAAAAGTTTTGCGCTTGAAGAAACGTAATAATTCAATCGGTATACAATTAAGCAAGCGATAGTTCTACAGCAGTCAGATCCGGTCCATATCACTGGGTACCCTTGTAGCAAAACCGGTGCAAACTGCTCCAAAACCGATCGGTTTTCGGTCGTTCTGTTTATTAGCCATTTTAAACGGACGAACAATAAATTGATACAAAAGAAATTGACGACCGAAGTTTTGTGCAGTGCTAGGTTGGCGTTTTACTTAAATGTATTGGTTTAATTCATCGAAATGTCCTGAAAACCCCAATATAGATCGCTCTATTTTATTCCCTCAAAACGGATGAAATAAGGCCAATTATTTGGAAAATCATAAATTAGGATATAGAAAAGAGCATTGTCATAAGTACTTTGGGTTACTGAAATAAATCAACGAAGCATATCACGTATTTCAAACGATTCGCAAAACGCGCTCAAAAACCGTCCAGAAAATCGGTCGCAAACCACTCAGAATCCTCCCGAAAACCGATCGGCCTAATAGTTAAAACCTGCCGAAAACCGATCAGTTTCGGAGCGGTTTCTGTACTGTTTTCGAGCGCTTTTTGCGAATCATTTGAGATACGTGATATTCTTCGTTGATTTATTTCAGTAACCCAAAGTACTTATGACAATGCTCTTTTCTATATCCTAATTTATGATTTTCCAAATAATTGGCCTTATTTCATCCGTTTTGAGGGAATAAAATAGAGCGATCTATATTGGGGTTTTCAGGACATTTCGATGTATTAAACCAATACATTTAAGTAAAACGCCAACCTAGCACTGCACAAAACTTCGGTCGTCAATTTCTTTTGTATCAATTTATTGTTCGTCCGTTTAAAATGGCTAATAAACAGACCGACCGAAAACCGATGTTACGAACGGGCTGGGTGCTATAAGGATAACGTAGGATGATGAAACGTGGTTTGTTGGCACAATAATGTGCCAGCAGTTGTTGCAGTATTTACTTACGTTTCCCTTGCATTTTTTCGTAAAATACTGTCACAGAATTCATTACACTTTGTCTCGAGCATTGCGCCAATTGGCACAATCCATCTCAAGCTGGATTTGTCAATTGGTCGACTCCAAACTGGAATTTAATGCTAAACAATGACTGATGTGTTACTTTGATCAGGAAATAGACTTCGAAACAATTTACAGTACTGCAGATACATTTAGACGTCTTATCTTGGAAATGTCAAATGTGTTCATTTCAACAAGGGTCCGCGCGATGTTTGATAAGGACCCAAGAAGCACCTAACGTTCTCCCAATCGGGATAGGTTTGGGATGCGATTGGGTTTTCCCACGGAAACGTTAAGGCGTCCAGCTAAGCGTTTGGAAGAGTCCGTTTTATTGTTTATTCTTCCCTTATAATATATTCCATACCTTCGAAGTTAACCACTGGATTACCTTTTTTGTAAAAAAATATCGGCGTGTTAAGAAACGAAGTAATTCTTTTATGTAGGACGTTTATACGTACAAAAGTGGCTCTTTGCTTTTTTCGGTCCATCTCTTCTAGAAAATGTTCCTACTCTTTCTCCGTTTTGTTCTTCGGACAGCATCTGATGTTTGCTTGATAATAAAGTTGATCAACTTGCCATTGGCCACGGTGAGGACCTCATGGTCATGAGCTTGCTCTAACTGATATATCGTAAATGAAAATCATACCGGCTGAAGGTACATTTATCAGGCTAAAGTAGGTATTTTCACTCAGTTAGCCTACCGAGAGTTTTTACTTCAGGATACAAAAGTTGGTGCCTTAGGGGCGCCCAACGCTATCCCAACGTAACGCTATCCTGCGTGGCAAGCGAAGATAGTAGGAAATTCGCAATCTCAATGTCGTTATATAACTGGGAATCAATATTCAGCCTATGAATAAACGAAAATGCAAGTTGGAGCTGAAAAATATCAGTCCGGAAAACGAGGAAGAGGCGGGCGCTGTGAAAATTAGCCATTTCCACTTCTGCTAGGAGAACCGCAGTACATTGAAAGCGCGACGAACGAGTTGACAAATGAACAGCGATACTGGAAAAACGCGACTCAACGTGCTAGCTTGTTTGCACCGGTGTGACCGTTGAGCCTACAGTTGGACGCTCTCGGTTGCATCTCAGCCACTGTTGCTTCCTATCTATATTCCAGTGAAGTCAAATCTTGTGGTTCATCAATACTATTCTCCCAAGTTTCCATCAGACTCGATTTTTGAGGACAACAATTTCAGTAGCTGTTCACCTTAGTTGACGGATGAAAAGCATGATCACATGCTCGTCCAAAGATCCGAATTTTCAGACAACACCCGTAGCACTTGGAAAGTTCCAGAATGGGATGGAGCTTCCATGCGGCAACGGACGTTGTTCCTTGGATGTCCAAGAAGGTATATGCTACAATATTTGCTTAAATTAGTTCTACAAGGCATGTAGCAAGATATCAAAGAAGACTCTTTTGACCTACTAAAACAACGATAACTTAACCTGTGTGTGCTTAGGGTGCATAGCACGTGAGAGGAATTTGTCCTGAGAGTTTTCCGCTAAGGAAGATAAACGAAGAAGCCATGTCAAACACTAGCTCATGCGTAGAGACTGGCGAGGCCCATGATATCCCGGTTCAAGACAGCTACAGCACAAGAGATGCCTCCTTCCTGACACCCTCCGGTAAGCGTAAAGCGGAAGAGGTGAAACTGAAGCAAACGGCGATATGTGAAATCTTCGGGGTAAAATTTGAAAGGGAGATAAGTCGATTGACAGACCCTATTTAGGACCAATCCACGTGAATGGAACAAATGAGGACACAAGCTGCCTCTCTAGGAAATACCGTCAATGAAACTCAGACCCACACTAAGACAACACTATTGCAGAACAGGAACATAGTGATAAAGGGTCTATCCGAGCCGTCCTGTAGAGAGACATGGCCGCGGATCAGAATATAAGACAAGTAACGGATATTCTAAAGCAAGCTGGAGTGCCAAACATGCACTTGTTAAGAGGGTGCCACGACTTGATATATGGAAACCCAATACTGACGGGCTATCACCTGGAAGGCCGACCCTGGTGGAGTTTGGTAACCTTCTACGTGCCGGGACGCAGTTCTCGCAGCTGCGGGTCGAATCAACAGGAACTGCAAAGGGAGCATAACCATAGAACCAGATAGCCCGGCATCATAGAGGGCCCATACTACTTGGTGAGACACTAGAATTCCCATATCGTCCCCGTTAGCGAAAACGGCACGCCCACAAGGTACAGTACTGCTAGTGTTGCGCTTGACTCCGTTGGTTATCCACAGGGCCCTGCACAATCAAAGTAGCCCGGTGTCGGCGAGAAGCTAATCACTCCAAATATTGCGCCTGACACCAACAGCTGATCGTAGGGACCGGTAGAACCACAGTAGCCCGGTGATGCTAGGAGCCCCACGGAATTTAGTAGCAAGCAAGGTCATCACCGTAGCACAACTGAGAAACCAGGATGTAACAGAAATGGGGGAAGCATTCAGGCGTAAAACTCGAGTGCGAAAATGAAGCATCACAACCCAGTAAATTGCTAGCCAGCGGGGGCGTATCAGTGATGCAGTATAACCCATGCAGCATTGGAATAAATGGGGGCAACTATAGGCGGAATCTAAGGGCATGGACTGCGTTGCCATCACGGAGCAGGGACTACGGGATGGGGAGTGAATAAGTCCGGCTTGCCCAACAGGTTTCTATATGCACAGCGGATAGAGGCGACCGAAGAATAAGAGAAGGAGTGCTAGTGCTAGTAGCTGTGCACGTTACTCAAAAGTAGGCATCCAGTATTACATTTCCAGTATCCAAGCGGTATCAGTTCGAACGGAAGTTTGGACAGGGTGGGTGGCACCGATGTAAATCTACAGGAGCCCCTCGTCAATCCATGGGGAGGACGAAGGTCTGCTGGAGTATTTAGTGGCGTCGACCAGGAATACAGAAAGGTTCCTGATACTTGGGGGACTTCAGTGCTCTTGAGATAGACTGGTTTTTGACCTGGGCACCAGCGGTGCCATCTAGTCAAGACCTGGTAGACCATGTTGAGGATGTGGCCCTGGTGCAGCACATTCACCAGGCTACTCGATGTAGGAAGGGCAAAACTCCGGGGCTACTGGATCTCGTTGTCACCAAGTTCATCTCCGAATTAAGCGAGGTAAGAATAGATGATCCGCTGGGCAAAAGCAACCACGGGATCATCAGGTTTCAGTTTCTAGGCGAGAGGGCACAACCACCGAATAAGTGGCAAAGAATCTTCAAAGGACTAGACGGGGAAAGGTTGCTTCCAATGACAGCATCATTCGCCCGGGATCAATAAGCCACGGTGAACGAAATGTGGTTAGGCAATAGAGGTAATCTAATTTGGCTGACTGAAGAAGTAGCCCCCATGCGCAGAGTCCGTAGACGGGGATCGCCGGCTTGGTAGAAAAGCAGTACAACGCGGGCAAGGAAGGAGAACACCAAACATGGAGGAGCTATCAGGAAACCGAGGGGCATAGACGGCTGCTCGAATACCGGAAAATGAATGAGATGTCTTGTGAACGACAGAGGAGAGGTAACCTGGCATACGAAATCAGCATTGCTAGGGAGGCCAAGAAACACCCAGAGGTGCTCCCTAGTTACGTCCACGCTAAGGCGAATATAAGAGTAAACGTGGGTGTAGGAATGGGGCACGGAAGCCAGGCTAGGAACAATGAACAGAAGGCGGAAATCCTCGGAGAACATTTCAAGGAGGTCCACTGGATTGATGAGGAAGACCGACCCTAGGACTGCTCCAGTGGAGGAAATTGAAATATCATGCGATCTACGGTTGGTATTAGACGCCCTCTTCAAGGGAAATGCCCCGGGACCAGATGGAATCCATCCTGCCATTCTCAGACCACTGGCTCGGGTCCTGGCAGGGCCTTTAGCCACACTGTGCAGCAAATTTCCCAGGAAGGCTGAGCTACCGAGTGAATGGCAAACTGCGGAAGTGGTGTCAATTCATAAGAGAGGTTTAAGACCCAAGGTAACGAACTACCGGCCTGTTAGCCTGCTATCATTAGTGCTAAGGGTGATGGGAAAAATAATCCAAAGTACTTTGGCATGATATCTGGAGGAAAAAACCTAATTGCCGATGAACAGCACGGACTTAGGAAGGGCGGGTCCTGCATCAGCAACTTACTGGGATTTTCGCCGAGGCAACCAGGAGGTCGGACCAGAGAGAAAGAAAGGACTTCCGCAGGGCGTTTCACAGCGTAAACCACAGGTTGCTTATACATAAACTAAGATGGATGGGCGTGGCTGCAGGGCTAATGGGATGATTAAAATCTTACCCAGCTAATCGTCGATTCTACATCAAAGTTGAATGCACGAAGTCTCCGATGGTGACAGCAACTAGTGTAGTCCCTCAGGGATCAGTACTGGGTCTCGTGCTATTCCTGATTTATGTGGATGGCTCACCGAGGGTTATAAGATCGCGCTGCTTCATGTTCGAAGATGATGTAAAGGTTCTGGACTGCCCAGGATCTAACCAAGTTCAATTGGACCTAGATGACCTCTACCAGTGGTCTGCAGCATCGGACTTGCCTCTGAATTTGGCGGGATGCTCACATCTGACAACGAGGGATCCGGCGGAATGCGGCATTTAAACCCGAACAACCCGGAACCATTGGCCTTGAAGTGCGAAGTCAAGGACTTGGGCATGGTGGTTTCAAGCGACTTAAAACCATCGGTACAATGTCTGCAGACTGCTATCAAGGCAAATAGAGCCATGTACCAGCTGTGCAGAGCGCTCACATCAAGACACCCGAGGGCGCCACTGCCGATGTATACGACCTTGGTTCAGCCCCACTTAGAGTACGTAGTCCAAGCCTGGGCTCCGCAGTTAGTGAGGGACATCCTCTTTCTGGAGAAGCTTCAGGAGAGGTTCGTGAGAACGGTACTGGGCCCACGAGAGCTGCAGTACAAGGATAGGCTAGCAGAGCCATGATTGTTCTCGCTGGAGCGCAGGAGAGCGCGTGGGTAATTGACTGAAACAATGAAGCAACCATATAGGTTGTCAGACACGAAAAAGCTGTAGTTTACCAGCGATGGAAACTCCGCTTTCCGCGGACACAAGTTAAAGCTAATCACGTCGGAGGCGAACGGGGCCATCAGGGCCCGGTCTTTTGCTTGCAGCTGGAATAAACTTTCCGAGACGGTTGTGAAAGCAAACACTGGCAGTCTTTAAGGGGGAGCTGGACGGAGCGTGGATGCGCCTCTCCGGACTGCCCCCGAGTCAGCATCATGCTTCAGTCTGTTTCAGCATTCTTCTTTCTCTTCTTCAATCCTTTTCAGCCTACCTCAGTACTTTCCATAAATACTTCTTGTTCTCCCTAGACTTCTTACTACTGCACGGGAGCTGATAGCTGGAGGTCTTGACTTTTTCATGAAGAGTGAACCCGCTAGTTGCCGAGGCCTACCGAATTGAAATGTTGTTCTTTGCCACTCTGTCGGACGGCAATCCCGATATTTGTCGTACTCCCAGCTAGTGAAAGACCAAGGATGCCAGGAAGTCGAAGCACGTTCAGACCCGGGGGCCTGCAGGTGCAAGGAACTGGACTATCATTGGCATTGGCCGCCAGTCGTGTGCTCCTATCTGATCTGATCTGAATGTGTTTCAATGAAGTTACCCAGCGTTTCAACTGGACACCCCAGTCCCATCCCAACCCAGTTGAAAAAGCGATGGATATGCTGCTTGGGTAGATCCTAGTTGAGAAATTGTACCAGTTACATGCTAACACGTTGAATAAATAATAAGTGGAAGAGAGTGACTTAAAAGTACTTCTTGAAGAATTTTTGAAGTAAATAATTTTTTCCAATTCACTAATCAGACTAACAAATATATCTGCATTTACGTTACAACTAGAATATTTTCTGACATAAAAATGTCTAAGAAGTGGAAATAAATACTTATACATTCATCAAACACTACAGACATGTTACAAAAACATACGCCATACAGATTTCTACAACAGGAACATTCCATAGATCCATCTACTGGCAGAAAACAATAGCTTGGCCACATAGAAAATCGGTAAGTAAAACTGGTCCAGTTGTAATTCCGCTTCAAGAATTTGCAAAAAAGAATTTATTTATGGTGCTCAGGAAATTCAGTGACGTTCTTTGTAATTCTTTGGACAGATATTAATAATGTACGCCATCTCAATGTTCCATTGAGAAGCGTTCAGCAGCTTTGGGAATTATGCTACTTGGGGACTATCCGTGAGCAGTTGCGATTTTGGGGATCGTTCAAAGAAGGCGAACCAGTAAGTATGGCGTGTAGATAGCTGCGAGGTGACCTCGCTTCTAATTACGCGGTGTATTCACAGTTGCTGTACAAAAGAATAGAAAACAAAAAACGGTTTCCGTCTTGGTGGATCTAAACTTAACATCATCGTTGTGAATGCGGCAGCAGGGGTCGGAAATAGCAGAATCAAGGAGTGGTGGTGTGCGCTTTACTTGATTGACTGTTAACGCGTATAGTGGCTGAAATGTAAATAGAAAAACTCAATGATGGGTTACACAAAATACAGCTAATGATAATACCATGACGTTCACCTCGGATGTAATCATAGTTGATTCGTCCGGTGTTTTGACAGCAACACGGATTTTGTTGAGCGTGACAGCGTCTGTTTATAACTGTGCTTGTTTCGCAGATAGTAGGGATGTACTCTTTGGTGTTGTGCCGGTAGACTCAAATGACCGAAGGTGGGTGCAGTTGACTCCTCGAGAGTGGAATTGTGTCCATTCACGAAATGGTTTATTTCGCCAACGGTCTCTGGGCCCTCCAGAGTAGCGTGGTAAGCCGTGGAAGATAGCATGCTTACTTACATTTACTTTCACGCAACCATCTGCGAGGAGATAAGTCGGCTCCATGGACATCACAGACCATTGCTGACCACGCGCGGCGGTCGGAGGCGAGCTGGGTACAGATCCTGGTCCAGTTCTTTTTCCATCGCCGGGCTCCATAGACCGACCGATGGCCCGTAAGATCTACGTCTTTCTCTATTGTGCTGGCCCACCAAGGCGACAGTGCCAACCGGGGCCGGGAGTGGGGCAGAGTGTTTGCTTGGCTATCTCTGACTCGGGTCGCTAAAGGGTAGGGCCAAACCACTGCAGTCGTTGACGTTGGAGGAGAACGGAGAGTGCAGCGATATCAGAGGATCGTCTCCTTACCTCTTCGTTAGACACCCTGTCGTGCCATTTGAATTTGAGGATTTGTCACATACACCAGTGGTCGAAAACCTCCAGCCTTCTGGTATCCCCAACTCGTAGTGGCCAGGTTCCGCGGCCGTAGATGAGTACGGGCCGGATGAAGGCACGGTAAACACGAACTTTGGCTCTGAAGCTGATTTCACTGCGAGTCCACAGAGTCCGTCTTAACTGAAGGAAGGCCCTAATAGCGCTGTCGATCCGTAGTACCACTTCATCTTTTGCCTGGCCGTTTGGAAGCAGAGTTGAACCTGGGTATTTAAATGAAGGGACGTATTGGACTGATTGGTCATTGATCTACAGTTGTTGAATTGTCGGGCCTAGATGGGTTGTGAAAGCTTTTGTTTTGGTTGAATTTACTTCAAGTCCGATGGACCTCGCGAGGGAATTGATTCGGTCGAGGATTGATTGTAGCGTAGCGGAGGAGTCTCTTTGCACGACAATATCATTCGCAAACTCTAGGTCCGAGATGTATATTTCCTGGCTAAGCTGAACGCCAGGGTAGTTGTGTAATGCCTGTCGCATTGTCCAATCAATGGCGTAGTTGAACAGCACCGGTGAGAGGGGACAGCCTTGCCTAACTCCGGTAGTAAGTGTGAACTCGCGGGACTCTTCACCGTACATACGAACCCTAACACCAGTTGTCGAGCAGTACCCTTTCAACAGCCTTAAAGAGCTTATTGGGCATTCCATCGGGTTGGCTTATGGTCCAAAGAGACTCGTGGTTAGCCGAATCAAAGGCGGCCCGTAAGTCAATGAAACAAGCCACCGTCGGCTGCTGGAACTTATAGCGGTGCTCCAGTATTCGGCGCAGAGTGAAGATTTGATCCACACAGCCTCGGAGAAACGGGTTAATAACAACGCACCAAAGATCTTTGCGGCCACATCGATCAGGCTAATCCCTCGGTAGTTCTGGCGTGGCAGTTTATCACCTTTCTTCGAAATGGGCAGGGATACGCATGGTTCGCAACAGACGGCGATAGCTTTATCAGAGAGCACGAGATTCGGTGACAGGAACGTTACGCTCTACTTGACTAATAATGAAGGTACATGATCTGAAATAGAATTCGGCACGATGTAAGATACGTAAACAAAACAAGGTAAAGAAACAAGGGAAATTACACGACATTCACTGCGGCCTGAAAATCGGGGTTTACAGAAGGTTTTTTTTGTATCAAGATTTGAAATGTTTATCAAACTGTTTGTCTTGGCTTCTCGATTCCGTAAACTGTATGTACGTGTTCTCTGGTGTCGTTCTAACAGTTCTGTGGGGTTACTAGGCTACGGGGTGATGGGTGATGGGCCACTGTCTGTATTGTGTATGATGGTGTTGTCAGGCTCTGATACTAACGAATGATCTACATGTGGCGTGTCTCTGCTGACTGTTATGGGTGAGTGAGATTTGGGTGTTAATGCTGGTTTGTCGCCCCGAGGGGCCAGACGACGAGTAGAAACATTATCCTCTCTGCCACCAGGCAGTTGTACAAGAGCGTAGTAGGGATTGGAGCTGACAAGATCTACTTCATCCGCCAAAGGGTCATACTTGGAAGATCGTCCCGTGCGTTTGCGGAGTACAGGGCCTGGGGTTGTCAGTCAACTAGGCATAGAATAACCACTAGATGGGCGGCAAGAAAAGCAGGAAAGACGTTCATGAGGGGTTGTGTTCATTGTGGTACAAAGTAATGAACGGATGAAATGGAGTGCGTCCAGAAGAACTGATTCTCACTGTAAGATTGGAAGACCTCTCGTACATAGGGTCAGGGAGATAGCTTTCAACAGAGTGCCATTCAGACGATCCAATTGACCGTTAGCTTGTGGGCTGTAGGCTGTTGTATGACTGGTCGCTGCTCCTTTGTCTCGCAAAAACTGAGACAGTTCAGATGACATAAACGAGGATCCTCGATCAGAATGAATATAGGCCGGCATTCCGAATATCGCAAACAGTTGATGCAAGCAACCGATGACTGTAGAAGGCGACACATCCGGACAGGCAAATGCAAATGGAAACCGGGAGTGATCATCGACAATGCAGAGTAGATATCGGTAGCGGCTCGATGAAGGCAGTGGCCCTTACAAGTCAATACTGAGTCTTTCAAATAGTTGCGTGGCCTTGATAAGATTACCTGCAGGCGGTTTGTAAAAACGTGGATTCATTTCAGCACAGACAGTTCACCTAGAGATGACGTTTTTGACTTCTTCTACTGAGTATGGCAAGTTCTTGAGACGAACGAAGTGAACCATACGGGTTATCCCAGGATGATATAATGAATCCTGGAGAATTTTCAAGGTGTTCCTATCACGAGTCGAAGTGCATGAACAACGAGACAACGTCAGCAATCCGATTGTCCTTTCCGGCCCTGTAGTTTATATCTTAGTGGTATGCGGACAACTACAGCCGCCATCTTTGGGTCTTATCATTTTTGATCTTGCTGTTTTGTTTGCTACCATACATGAAGGCGACAAATCGCTGCTCAGTAGTTAGTTTGAAGTGAGAACCAAAGAGAAAATGCCGCCACTTCCGAATACCTCTGACGATTGCACAAGCCCCTTTCTTGATGGCGGAATGGTGTCGTTTGCTAGAAGTCAATGTACGGGAGAAAAAGGCTACTGGTCTATTGTTCTGTCTCAATGAAGCGGCTATGGCTATGTCGGATGCGTCCGTTTCGACAACAAGTGGAACGTTATGGTCTACCGTTGTAATCGTTGCGGTTTACAATGCTACTTTCAGATCCTCGAATGTTTTTCTCACATGCGACGGTAGGGAGAAAATTGTGTTTCGGACGAGAGGGCCCTATCCTCGTGTGAGAATGGCGGCATCGATCTTTTCTCAGGCAGTAAACTGTCTGACTTGGAACATGCGGACGATATTGTTCTTCTGAGTGAAGATTGAGGTAAGTTGCCAGCTTTCTTAGATAGTTTAAACAACAGCGTAGCTATGTTTGGGATGCGCTTTACACCTTCAAAGTGTAAAGTGCTGCTGCTGGATTGGCTCCACGTTAATGCTTGTGTTAGCGGGGGAAGCTCTAGTTGATCTAGATAGGTTTTGTTACCTGGGTAGTTACATCTCACCAGGGGGACAGATATCGGATAAAGTGTCATCGCGTATACAGAAGGCGCTTCTGACTTTCGTCAGCCTCAGTCTTTTGTGGCACTGGCGTGACATCCGGTTGTCTGTCAACGGTTGAGTGTACACTGCAGTGGCTATGTCGCTTCCTTTATAGGGTTCAGAAACATGTCCATTAAGAGTAGGAGACAAGCGAAAAATGTCGGCGTTTGAGCACTGATGTCTCCGTAGCATTGCCCGAGTATGGTGGGAGCACCGTATCAGCGGTGCTGAGATTAAACGTAAGGTTTTGGGAAGCAGAGGTCAGTCGCTGAATCAAGCACTGAATCCAAACGAATTAAGGTGGCTGGGACATGTGGTACGCATGCCCACCGATAGACTTCTCCGAGGTAGGTAGTGGTTGCAAGGTGGGTCTAGGAGATCAGTCCAAGACATGTCAGAAAGGCATGAAAACCCTGACCAGTGGACTTGCCCAAGTAGGACGTGTCAGATTTCCAGGTTGGGGCCAACGCGACACGCCTGTTAGATAGTTGGAGACACTAAGTGATATGGCTAGATGTCGCGGCCATTAGCATAATTGTATTCGGATTCTTTCTTTGTATTCTTGATTCCCGCTTATTGCTTTGATTTCTTCAATATTTTGCACTGTATGCTTTCATTCTTTTTGCCATTTACTGGACGATGCTGGAAGGTAGCAACCGAAATCAGAGCGCAGGAGTGCGAGATTAGTGGTTGAATAAACTGAAACTGAGGGAAATGCAAAAGGAAAACGGGAATATTGTCCCACAGTTGTTAACGTATACCGATTGTGAATACGTTAAGTTAAGGGGCTTTTAAAATCGACACTTAACCTCTCCAAGGGTTGTATGGCTTTTATTACTCGTCCTGGGAGATTGTTACAAGGTTTTGGTTTGATCTCAAAACAGATGCGACAGGAAGAGGCAACACGTCGGACATCCTCGGCAGAAAATGGTAGGTTTTTTGATCGAACGAAGTGAACCATCCTCGTGAGACCCGGGTGACACAACGAACTATGAAGTGTTTGCATCTTCTCACTGTCTGCACTGGTTACACAAACTTTGCGGGATAGGATGTCAGCCACTGTGTTATTCTTACTGAGCCTGTAGATTACGTCGTAGCTGAATTCAGACAGTTCAGTTCGTCGCTTAATTTTGTCACTCCTTATTTTACTTTTTTTGTTCCGTCATACATAAATGTGACTGAACTTTGGCCTGTGATTAGTCTGAATTGTCGGCCGAATAGATAGTGCCGCCTTTTTCGCACTGCTTCCACGATAGCATGTGCCTCCTCCTAAACTACCGAATGATACTGTTCCTTAGGTGTCAGTAAACGAGAAAATAAAGCATCTGCTCGGCTGTTTTAGCTCTGTGATGCGGCAGTAGCAATGTCAGAGGCGTCGGTTCCAACTACCAGTGATGTGTCTTAGTCCACTGTGACAAGTGTAGCTTTCTTGGTGTACTGAAGGGTTTCGAAAGTGGTCCGAACATGTCCTAGGATCGGAAATGTACTATTTTCCACCAATGGATTGGTCTTGTCGGAAAAGGATGGGATCCATTGTGAATAGTAAGCAATCATTCTCACCTTTTTTGTGATTTTGCATCCCGTGGAGCTGGTAATTCCCGTATGCACCATGTTCTTTCGGGGTCCGATTCCATTACACCTTTACGTACTAAAAAGCAGTGGGTTTGGCTTCGTTGGGTTTAATTCCATACCGCTCGGCCGTCTGGAGAAAAGTATTAAGATTATGGTCGTGTTTGCCTTTGTTTTTCCGCAGATACTAACGTTATCGATGTATGGAAATTTGTTACCGATACCTTCTTTTTTGATTATTTGGTACGTTGGAAACAGGCGATGTTGTTCATCACACCGAAGGTAATGCGCGGGGATTGGAAGAGATTGCCACAAGCTTCAAACGTCGTGTACGGTTTCTCTGGCCCTACTACTGAGATTTGGATGCAGGCGTTTTTGAAGCCGCGAGTGCTGTGTAGCTCGTAAAGTGAAATATTCTCGATTATTTTATCTAGTCTCGATAAGGGATACGCATCCAATTAAGTAAATCGGGTAATGGTTTTACTGTAGCGAATGGCCATTCATTGTTTGTGGTTAGCCTTCCTTGTTACGAGCACTTGGGTTCTCCATGGGAAAATCGAGGGTTCGACGGTACCGTCAGGTGATCGACTTCTAGACGTATAAGCCGTTCGTCTTCTAGGATGTGTTGCCGTGAATTGGTTGCGATTGGTCTGCAATCCGAGGATAAGTTGGAGAATAACTGGTGATTCTGTTTTGGTGGCGGGTAATTTGCAGAGAGAAAGCGCCTCATTGGCCACCAAAAGATATCTCAATCTTTTCCCGGAGACTAAGGAAATCATGTTCAAGTAAGATATCGGCGCACAGGTTTGATAATACTAGAATTTTAAAGTGTTTGTACTTATGTTTATATTGGATAGACACAGCCGTAACCCGTGGTAAAGCAGTGCAGTAAGGTCGACACCATGGTAATCTTCGAGTCCTTGGGCTGAAGTTCCCAACTGTGAGTGCGTACAACTTTACGGGAAATATAGCTGCTAGAACTACCAGTATCGACCAGTGCTTGGAAAGGTGTCCCATTAACAAGAATACTGTTGACTGTGCGTGATAAACGGTTTGCGGCTGCGGCTACAAACATGCTGGATAGTAAGGGGTCGAGGCTAGAATTCACGTGGATTTTTGGGCTTGGATTTTCGAACGTAAATGGCCCAGTTTACCACAGGTTTTACGAGCTGCTTCTTGGGTAGGAAATTTAGAGTAGAGGCGTCTGTTGTACCCACAAAGGCAGCATGTTTGACCAGCGGCTTCCAGGACAGATGTGATAGAAGGAGTAGGGAAAGTGATGGATATTCATGAACTGGAGAGGCTGAACAGCAAGGGTGACTGCTTATTTGTGTATGCCTGCCACTCTTTTTGAATCAGTTCGTATGCCTCGTCAAGGCTTAATCCATGTTGCGCAAGAAGCTTTTCTCAGTCTTTTGAGGACTGCATACTTGAGATTAGGGCTTCCCGTATGGATTCGTTTGTATGTTGCAATGCGATAACTGCCTTGGAGTCACATTCCGTTACTGAAGCCTTAAGTTTCTGCAATAATGATCAACGTCCTGCCCGTTTTCTTGCTTACAGGTTTCCAGAGGATGTCGAGCGTATACAGCGGTTTTAGGTTAAAGCTAGTATCTCGATGATGCACCCGTATTCAGTGCATTCTGAGGTGTAATCGTAGGCAGATAAGTCCACTAAGTTTATGGCAGTGTTCCATGCATCAGGATTGGCGACTTCTATGTCTTTGGGATAGATGTTTAGAGTACGAAGCCAGTGATTCCATCAAGTAGGTATAGATATTTTTTTTCAAACCGGCTTAAGAACAAGCAAGATGCCAACGCAGCAGCAACAAAGAAAATTACAGAGTCGGGGGGGAGGGATTAAAAGTCAACATCAAGATTACAACAAGTAGTAGCAAACTTTTTTAAATATTTTAACCGTGCACGTTTAGCAGATATTTCTGTCTGTTTTTCATTTGTTTATGAGGAACGGGCCGTGCAGCATTCGCGCCATTGAGTTCCATTCCAAGCCATATCTCTCATTGTCTCTAACTAACGGCAATCCTCATATTTTGGGTCACAACCAGGAAGACGGAAAGCACTAACCAGAGACAAAGCCGAAGTTTTCTTCATGCTCCTGCGCCAAGTCATAGCCTGACCGCCACATCGCTTCGTCCAGTCTTTCCCAGCACGTGCACAAAGAGTACGGAAAGGTAAACGATGAACAGGCGTACACAAAACATGCCCGGGCCATCAAAGGCGGTGAAGAATGATTATCTCGGTCAAAGGGCAACTATCAGCACCAAACACACGGCAGCAAACCTCGTCATTGTCCACCCGTTATTCCCACCAGACACGAGCAATACTTCGGAGACACCGGTGGTCAAATACAGAAAACCACCTGGCATTCTCAACTCGGAAGGATAAGGTCTCAAAGCCGTAAAGAAGAACACTACGAACTGTAGCAATGTATACCCTTCCCTTGAAGGAAAGCCGAATGTCACGGCGGCGCCGCATATGGCGCAGGTTTGCGAATGCTGCTCTGGCTCTCGCAATTCGTAGTATGATCTCTTCCCCAACACTACCACTAGCTATGATCAATGTCCGAGGTACTTAAAGCTACTGACTACTTCTAACCGATCACCGAGTGCATGCAAAACTCCTGACAATCTTGAAGAATAACATTTAATTTTGAAGGCACAAAGCATATATCATACCTGGACAATTCGACCGCCGAAGGGGTTCAAAGCATGTTGAATTACCTGTACGCCATCATTCAACAAGGTGACATCATCAGCATACTCTAAGTCAAAAACCCTGTTCCCTGAGGGCCGTTCAACCCCGCCCTTTGAAAGGCCAGAAAAAACGTCCTTTAGGACATCCTCTTCAGAGAAGTTGACAGGGAGCGGGAATACAGGGTGGCCATATCGTACTCCACTGGAGACGACGGAAGGGGCGAAAGCTGGCCACAAGCCCTAACCCGACCTGAGGTATGACGATGCAACTCTTTAAGGACCGAACATACTACTCAGGTACACCATTCCTTAACAAACAATGCCACAGTACAGACCTATCGGCGAAGTTGAAGGCCGCGCAAATGTCTAAAAAGACGACAATCGTTGGCTTTTGGAAGGCGTAAGGGGGTTCTAACAGATATCGGAGGGTGGAGATTCGATCGATGCATCCACGACCGGTCCGAAATCCAGCCCGCTCCTCGCGAGTTTGCTCACCACGCGTGCTTTACAACCTGCAGAGAATGGCAGACGCTAGCAGATTAGACGCTATCGGGACTGAGCTTATACCCCTATGGTTGGCGCAGTCACTGCACGGGCCTTTCTTGAAGATGGGGACAACGATCGATTCCCCCCGCCCCCCACCCCCCGCACACAAAGAGGGAACTTCTTCGGAGTGCCAGACGTTAGAGAACAAAGCTTCAAGTTCTCTACCAAGTTCCATTCCACCATCTTTGAGTAGAGTTGGGAAAGATCATTAAAACTCGGCGCTTATGACGTCCTAGGGCTTGGATTTTATGGTGCGTCTGTCGAAACGGACCACGGGACGTGTGCTGGAACAGCTACAGGAGGGGCTGACGATGGAATCCAGCTAAACTGTGATTTAAAGTGCTCCGTCCAGCATACAAAACGTCGCTGCAGACTGAAGATAGATGAACCATCAGCTTCACAGATCCCCAATGACTTCCTACCGATGACTCGGATAAGATGAAACAGCTTGCGGGAATTTCCCACAGCGGCAGCATGTTCCATCTCTGATGCTTTTTGAGACCACCAGATTTCGCGATCCCTACGCAGACTTGTGTTGAGTTCATGTCTGGTTGTGAGCTGTGCTGAAATATGCTCACTACCGGCCGGGATGGACTGGCGTGCATCAAGGTGTAGGAACTCAGCAGGAATTCAGGGTGTAACGACACGAGTCAGGTCACAGATCACTTTGCCAGCAGAGTACAAAGTATTCCTAATAAGTGACCAGTGCTGGTTGATTTTATCTGGTGGCGTTGGTCCTAGCTTTTCAGCTGGAAAGGTAAAAGGCAAAACGGATTAGACAGCATATCGCAGTCTAACCGCTGCTGCATCGTACGTTTGGCACGTCGACCGAAGTATATGGACAGCTTAGTACAAACTAACGCGTGATCGAAGTCAAGAGGAGTGCTCCAGTACGACCCGCAGTTTTGTATGCAGTCCCGTCGTTGGTAGCTAATTGTGACGTAATCTATCTGGGTCCATTGCTGACTCGAAGAGGGCGGATGCCATGTGGCGTACCGGCGATTAGAACGTCCGAAGTTCGGACTGGCGAGAAACAGGCAGTGATCTGAACACGGCCAACAACCGTTCCCCATTTCTGAACGACAGAAATCGAGGCCAAAAGGACGTCGCAAATGCGCCTCGTTCGAAGACAGCCGACCGACTGTAGCATCCATGTCTCCAGCTAAAATCATGATGTCGCCCCGTTTTGCTTTACTTAGGAGGTTGTGTAACTTTTCGTAAAAACATTTTTGATTGCATCTGGGTTTCAATCTGTAGGGCATAAGTCGAGACGACAATAAAATTGTGTCTATCGGGACGGCCTTTGCTTACTTTGCATGAACCTCTAAGTCTCACTGCACACAACCGATTGTCAACTGGGATTCAGTCAAGTAGCGCAGTCCTAGCCTTCTCATTAAGAGCTGTACCTACATCAAAAAGACCGAAAATCGGAACCTCAGGGTCCCCAGACAAACGCAGGTGAAACTTTACAGAAGGACCGGATGAGGCCATCAATCGAACGACCGAGCTGGAGTTTTTGATGCGAGTCTCCTGAATACAACACACGTCGGTGGCTAGGGTATCCAGCGTACGAGCCAAACACACTTTTTTCCTGTACGCATCAGCGTTCGCGCATTAGATGTGGTCATTTTAAAAGGACGCCTGGGGCGAAGAAGAGCATCAGCTGGCTGAAGTGGATTCGGTGAAACTTGGATATCAGACGAAGGAAGACACCAGAGAACAGGAACAGGACTTCCCTCAGAGATACTACCGCAAGTACAGCCGACTGCAGTTTTTGAAGAATATGAAAATGTATGTGTGCGAGGGTGAGGTGTGGAATTAGGAAAATCAACGTGTGTGCACTGTATGAGAGCATTAGCGCGAGCATGTGTTTGACGAGCGTAACGAGCGTATAATAAGATATCCATCAGTTGCATTGTCATCGACTTTGTGGGCTATTGTACTATTCGGTTGCACGGTCCAGAGAAGGCGTTTTTTATTCGAGGATATACCTGTAGCCTTTGCTCAACCAAACGCGTTCTGCAAAGTAGTAAGGTTGGTCCAGATGAGCCTGTAACCAATTGCGTCGTTCAATCGCCTCTCCTGGAAGCCGCTGACTGATTGCTCATTTCATGCTCCCTTCGGACGAGGCTAGACATCCTGGTTGCCCAGTACATTCTTCCACCACAGATGCCGGTGACCGTACCGTTGTGCGCTTCATACGTCACTCATGGTTGGTTTGGAATCAGGGTTTCACCAACTCCCCTAGACTGACTATTAGTCAGTCAGCCAGGTAAAGAGCACCTGGCGTCCGCCTTGGCCCGCACACTTTTGTGAAAACGCTGCCACAGGGAAGCCGTGTGTAGGACTTCCTCAGCAGAAGCTATATGGGACGCTGTCATTTGGGGGCAGTTCGAGAGGCGTTATGGTGAATGGCCAATTCGGAGCCTGAGACATCTACCTCCGACCATGCTGAGGCGTTTTGGAAACATATGATACATTTGGTGCGTTCGGATCGACAGGATAATAGAATCCATGTTATTAGTCAAGTAAATTGTTGTAAATGCGGCAATGACAGATTAGGGGTCGGAAATAGCAAAATCAAAGAGTGGTAGTGAGCGCTTTACTTGACTGACTGTTAACGCGTATAGCGGTTGAAATGTAAATAGAAAAACTCAATGATGGGTTACTCAAAATACAGCAAATCTTATCACCGTGACAGTTATTCTTCGCAGTTTTTTTGTTATACAAAGTGATTTACAATAGGGGGTAAACCCACAACCAAGAGGTACTGTAAGAGGGTTGTTGGGAGAACATTCAGATCAGAACCAGCTGGTTGATACTGATTTTGAAGAAAAAAAGAGGGTGGGTGGGTGGGAAGACAGGAAAACATAGTGTTCCATATTTTGGCAGTCTGAGGGAAAAAGGAAGATTGGTACGATATCTGGGGACAGAAACCCGATTACGATGACTGGCTGCCTGTGTACGAGAATCACGAGTAAATGTCAGGGAAAAAAGAACCGTCAAAGCAAGCTCCGAAGAACAGAAGTCAAAATAATAACGGTAGAAAAGGAGACTGAGGCCAGCGATCGACGGTGGGTCAGTGACTGCAGATCAGAGGGCAGGGAAGGACCATCGACCAGTCGAATGGCCTTAAATTGAATTGGATCAAGAAGAGAAGGGACAGGAGATGAGGCCCCATCCCACATGTGAATGCAGTATTGGAGTGTGAGGCGGTTTTGAGCTTTGTACAACAGGAGGAGGTGAGCTGAAGAAAAGAAACGTGTGGCGCGCGCCGCTTTGGCCTCTAAGCATTCGCTCGTCTGGACCCAGGTGACCACTCTGGGCTTTCAGATCTCCAGACCGTACCATTATATCCCTACAAGATGCCTTTCGAAGAACTTCTTGAAGTTGCTGGGAGAATATATCTTTGACTTTATCTGGACTGCAGTCAGTAGAAGCGTTGGCATCGTCAAAAAGCAGGCAACGGTTGACGTCGTGACCTTTTCTAGCTTTGGATGAACCTTCTAAGCGAATCGCACACAGTCTGATGTTGATTGGGACGCAGTCGCGTAGCGCAGACTCGGCTTTAGTACTCAAGTCGATTTCCACACCTGCATGACCAGATGCAGAAGCCGGGGCATCTCCGGGTCAGCGCACACAAACTGCGATGGTAGGGCCGTGGGTGTTTATCTCGCCTATTAGCAGACGTCACTGGCTAGTATCTCAAGGGTGCGCGCCAAAGCTGCTTCTTAGCCTCTTTGCATTAGTGTGTACATTGAAAGTTGCAATCTTCAGTGGCACGTGCGGTCTCAGCAGTGGTTTTGATGAACTGCATATAACAGAACGAGGAATCCCATTTCCACGCCCAGTATCTTAGACAACAACCTGATAAATACACAGAATAGTAGTGTTCATCTTGTTATGTGTAAAAACGCGTCAAAGGGGTGGTGTTTTGGTAAATGGTTTTGTCCGACCGCCAATATCTCGGTCATATCTTGCGTAGCTTGAGTGAGTGAGTGAATGAATAAAGCCGCATGCGGGAACGAGTGTTCATATATGTTCAGAAAACTTCGTGTAGGTATGTAGGCTGAGTACTACCCGGTTACCCAGACCGAAGTAGGCGGCTGATTTAAGGAACCCTACCTCGATCTTTTGACCAGAACATCCAACCTACAAGGCAGTGAGACGATATAAGGGTCTCGTGGCTCTGTGGGAGCCGGTAACTGATTGTTCAATTCATTCGCCTTTCGGACGCGGCTAAACAACCTGGGTGCCCAGTACACTACTCCGCCACAGATGCCGGTGTTATACGCCTCATACGCCGCCCGCGGTTGGTTTGGAACCACGGTTTGACCATCTCCCCTAGACTAATGATCAGTCAGTCACATAGTGCCGAGCTTTCGCCTTCGTCCTGACACTTTGATGGAAACGTCCGTTGCAAGAAGACAGTGAGTAGGACTTCCTCAGTAGAGGTTGTTTGAGAAACATTGTCATTTAGGAGCACTTCGAGAAACCTTCAGAACGAGTAGCCATCGCGGAGGCTGACACAACCACCCCCGACCATTCTGAAGCGTTCGGAGCCATAATGTTTCAATACACTTTGTTATTCATCTGTCCTACAGATTTTACCGTCTTTATATATAGAAAACACGAATAGCGAACAAGCTCATTTTCGGTAACATCATCCTCGTGGCTAATACAGATACATTTATAGCAACGGCAGAGGCTGTGGCGATCAGATTATTCAATCCATCGCTTTGTTCTCAGAAACGTTTCGTTAAGGCACTCAAACTACCCTGGCCGCGATCTGAGACCGACCCGGGAGCTCAGTGTGACCCATATGTTGACCCTTTGGTTGAAACCGGAAATGGATAATCCCCGACCCCTTTTTTATTGCTTCACTAGTCCCTGTCCCAACCACAAAACAACAACATTTCCCCATCCTATCCTTCCTAACTACGCAACACCAACTTTGATGACCATCCAATCAAACTTTAGCACACAGACGTTGTTCATAATTTATGCATTTCTAACCTATAAATGTAACTGTATTAGCCACGAGGATGATGTTACCGAAAACGAGCTTGTTCGCTATTCGTGTTTTCTATATATAATGAAATGAGATTATTCAGTGAATTACGCAATCGCAAAGAAACACTGGTTATCAAGGAGTTGAATCGTTATTTGTGCTTCGAGACCAGACTTGCAGAAACGAAAGCGTCGATAGATTTTCTTTGCAACTGTATTGATCGGAATGAATTTCCAAAGGCCTACTGGAAGACTTTGAGACGTGCTCAAATAAGACCAGATGCAATCATGCTGAAACGTCACGCGAGAAACCAACTAGCCACCTTACGGATGAACATAACTCAGTTTGAACGAAACAGTGCGCAGCAGAGACACATTCTCGACCAACTAGACGAGGAACAAAGAACCAGATTCGAACAGTTTGCTAAGGACGTAATCGCAAAACGAGGCAGTAAGAAACTCGCCAAACTACAGGACACGCTAAACGAAACAAAACCAAGAACAAACCTGCCGATTGATCCAGAACGGTATGTGCACAACTTTTTCCGTTTGTTTTTGGATAAACCAACAATGGAAGCGTTATCATTAGGACTGAATTTCTGTTGTCCTACTTCTAAGAATGATCAGTTAGCCGTGGAGGTACAGTTTGAAAACTTACATGCTCAAACCTACTCCTTGACAGCGACATCACAGCAAGCGACCGATGATTTTAAAACTACCCTAGTTGACTGCTCACGTCAATATCGTCGAACCCAAAGGAACAGTAGAAGTATTCTTAATAATCAACACAGAGAGGCACTGAGGAAGTTAAGGAATAACAACGACATCGTCATCTCGAAACCAGACAAAGGATCCGGGGTGGTCCTTACGGACCGTAGAGATTATATCGCTAAGATGAATGATGTACTAAAGGATCCGAGAAAGTTCAAGAAACCAGAAGGAAAAAAGGACAAAACTGGAATAGTAGAGGAGCAACTAACCAAAGCGCTTAAGTCACTAACAGAGCTCAATGTTATCTCCCGTACAACACTAGAACAGCTAAGACCAACTGGTGCCACTATTCCTCGACTTTACGGGTTACCAAAGGTTCACAAATCAGGAATACCATTGAGACCGGTACTCGACATGAGTGCATCCCCGTATCACTCAGTTGCCCGATGGCTTGTAGATGCACTTGAACCGGTTCGCCGAAAGATTGCCCGCTACAGCCTAAAAAACACCTTTCAATTCATAGAACTGATCAGCGAGCGACATGCTGAAGAACTAACGATGGCCTCTTTGGATGTGACATCTTTGTTTACCAACGTGCCGCTTCTGGAAACGATCAATTATTTGTGCGATTTCATCGTAGAAAACGATTTCAATATCGGTATTCCAGAAATCAATCTGAAGGACCTACTGTTAAGATGCAATTTCAATATACAGTTTACCTTCAACGGAGAATTACACCGCCAGACCGATGGAGTAGCTATCAGGTCACCTGTAGGCCCCTTACTTGCTGATATATTCATGGCTAAGCTAGAAAACGGGAAACTTAGCGATACGATAGAAAGTCTACCCATCTACTGTCAATACGTAGATGATATTTTTCTCCCAACTGACAGTCATACACGGCTGGAGTCATTGGTGGAGGAGTTCAACCAGGCACATAATACAGTTGATTTTACGTCGGAAGTAGAAGAAAGGAACACTTTCCACTTTCTAGATGTGCTTCTTTTAAGAGGTGGCGATGGCAAACTGCTCCGTCGCGTATATCGCAAACCAACGTGGACAGGCCAGTACACCAATTTCGCCAGCTTTGTACCTATCGGACGTAAACGTAACCTTATTCGCTCACTCGCAGCCGGGGTGCGAATGATTTGCTCCAGTGAGACGGTGAGTGAAGAATTAGACATTTTGAAGCAAACGCTATTGGATAACGGATATCCCGAGCGCTTCATTCAGAAGAATATAGCAGAAAGGGCAACGAGACAAGCGTTAGTGACCGTAAAGAAGAAAGATTCATACATTCATCTCCCTTTCAAAGGAGATTACAAAAGCGAGTTACTAATAAGACGCTTGGAAAAGGCAATAGCTCGCACCTTTCCTGCTGCCACACTGCGTGCCCACTTCACCAGTAGACCAGCGATCTCGACGAACCTAAAAGATAAGTTACCTGTCCTCATCTCATCCATGCTAACCTATTCATTTGTTTGCTCATGTTCGGCAAGCTATATAGGTAGAACGACACAGAAACTATCACAAATGATCAAAGAGCACAAACCAACTTGGCTGTCGACGGGAAACAGAAAATCCATCACCAGCGCGATTATGGCGCACCTTGCGGACACTGGACATCACGTAAACGACGACGCGTTCAAAATAGTCTACAGAGTCCCTACGAACGCGCCGAAATCCGCTCCAAAACAACATCTAGCAGCGGCAGAGGCTGTGGCGATCAGATTATTCAATCCATCGCTTTGTTCTCAGAAACGTTCCGTTAAGGCACTCAAACTACCCTGGCCGCGATCTGAGACCGACCCGGGAGCTCAGTGTGACCCATATGTTGACCCTTTGGTTGAAACCGGAAATGGATAATCCCCGAAACCCTTGTTCATTGTTTCACGGGCCCCTTTCGCAACCACAAAACAACAACATTTCCCCATCCTATCCTTCCTAACTACGCAAAACCAACTTTGATGACCATCCAATCAAACTTTAGCACACAGACGTTGTTCATAATTTATGCATTTCTAACCTATAAATGTAACTGTATTAGCCACGAGGATGATGCTACCGAAAACGAGCTTGTTCGCTATTCGTGTTTTCTATATATAATGAAATGGGATTATTCAGTGATTTTTACCGTCTTCTGGAAATCGTTGGACGTCTAGGCTTGTTACCAGTTCCCTGGGCTACTCTCTGATTCTAGTTAGTACCTGACAACCCGGATTACTGAATACTTAGGAAAAGGAACAAACAAACACAGAAAACATTTTCTATGTTCATATTTGAATGCTTTTTTCATGAAAATTCTATTAATGCCAGTGATCTTGTTCAATATTAGGTGAAGTCTGTTTGAGTGATGTGCCGGTAGATTTCGGATTAGCCGAAAAATGGGGATCCTGAGATTTAGTAACAGATAAAACATAAGTGAATTGTGAAGAATAAATGAAAAACGGAAAGAGAATACTGTGTTTCGGCAAATAAATCAAACCCTGGGTTGAGACCAACCCACTAACCATTTGAGTGACCATTATGTTGCTTGGATATTGGTAACTAACGTTACGTTGGATCGAATCGTTACAATAAACAGTATACACCTGCATGAGTATAGGCTTTGAATACAAATGAAAATTGTATGATAATATTATATATACATATATAATATCTACACTGATATTTCAATTTCAGCATTTTGATAACAAAGAATGAGTACGCGAAAATAATCTGTAGCACTCCAAAAATTGTCCTTACCGTTCAGTGGGATATGTTTGAGGTTTCATGTGACTCTTTTTATGACGATTTTTATCGTCATAACAGTAACTGCCTTAAGGTTGAACCCAAATAAAAAAGAGCATTTCGAGAAATAAGGTGATAGTGAAGTGCCAGTAACGCCAGAAATCACTAATCACTGCTCATTCTGGACATAGTTCACACCGACAGTGAAGAGACAAAACCACAAATAATTGTAGCGTTCACCGCCGATCAGGGCACGAACAAGCTATAGTTTTGTGTTATCACGTTTCATTTCATTGCTTTTTATTATCTTCATACCATTTATTCATGATGATGTGATAAATGTTTGCTGTCATCTGTTGGAATAGCCTTATGATAATTACAGCATGAATAACCCTTAATAAACTTTCTCCGGACTAATTTTCAGCTGAATTTGCCGTAAGCTTTTCAGACCGCCGCTTATTTCAATATTAAACTGATTGAATATGGGTTTATTTGGCGAAAAAACCGATTCGCGTGAAAAAATAAGGAAAATGATATCTGTTGTTCGGCGACAAAAGTATCGCATTCAGCGTGATATAGATGCTCTGCAACTGCAAAACAAACGTGTCGCTGCTGACATCAAAAAGCGCGCCAAGGGCGGTCGCATAGATGAGGCTAAAATCCTGGCACGAGAGTTGGTCAATTCTCGGAAGGCTGTTTCCAGGCTATACGCTACTGGTGCACATTTGGACTGCCTAATATCTGAACTGAACTGTCAAGCGACCGCTAACAAGTTAGCCAGTGCTACAAAAAGCTCAACTTCGGTCATAAAATCAGTGTCTGCCTTGATGAAGGTGAGTTTGCAAGTTGCTATTTTCCTCATCGTTTGATAATTCCTCTTGTATGGTTTGCTACAACTCACGATAGTTAGCTGGTAAAAAGTACTTTCCGATCTACACGAAGCCCCGTGACTTGTTCAGACTAAGCCAATTTGTCCTATTTCATGATTTTACCTTCTTGGATTGCAGCGTACTACAAATCTACCGACCTGCGTCCTTTTCCATTGTGCTTCGGTTTTTAGTTGCAATGATAGTACCGAGCCTCGGGATCGTTCTGCTACTGTTTTATTATCAATTGCATTTCTCATTCGTCGTGATTACTATGGGCTAGTCTTCGTCCATTGCTCAGGGAAGTAGTAGAATAGTAATGAAAACGAATGCACCGTCTCTAGACGACAAGAAACTACACTTCACTTACCACAACCCTTTCTCCAAAGAAGAAGTTTCACGGCGGATTGTATCGAACAAAGCGGCTTCATGTATCCGTGATCATAAAGTAAGTTGAATTACTCCGTACGCCACAGCGTGACGTATAGTATTAATAGTTGACAAGGGTTTTTGCGCAATCCGCTTGAATGATCCTGTGTCTATCAACGGCACTAGGTGCTTCGAAGTGTCTGGAAGTAGATTAAGGCTCTTCAGATACCAAAGGTGGATTCTGCGTGGCGATCTGTGGTAAATGCTCTGAAGCGTTCGTTAAGCTGACGTTTTGTTACTGGGGTCATTGATTCTCAGCTCAAACTTTTGACCAGTTGAGGAAGAAGCCCATGTATGCGGTTTATCATAACTAATCAAGTCAGTAAAAACGAAGCTCCCTTATCAATGAGAAAAAACTATCAATAACTTCTGGCAAAAGGGCCTTAATATGATATCTCTTTATCATCGCTAGTCCGGACCGACGTTCGGTGATCCCATACAATAACTCTCCATGGATGCATATCCAATAATCAGCTTATCCTCACGTTAGAGATGATCGTAAACGTGAGGTTTCCATTCACTTGAGCTTAAGTTTATTGATTGTTGCGTGTTGATACTTGTTTGCTTTTACCCACCATGCTTTAGTGACGTCAATGTTTTGAAAGTTACTTCAGCATAGCTTGCTCAAGACTAACCGTCGTATCACTTTCCTACCGAGAACATACGGATAAAAAATATTTATCAATCCCACACACACTCGCAAGTAATTGCATGACTATATACCAAACATGCGATGCAGGTTTAAAATGTACACCCCATCCTGTGGAGAAGACCTGACTCGGTGGAAAGCATTCGCTTGGAGTTAACGGGGCTGGTACCGTGTCTCCATTCGAAGCTGTCGGGCATCTCTGGCTGTCCTAGAGGTCGACATCTGAACAAGCTTACCTTGACGATTCGGATCAGTCCGGACGGGAGTGGGGTGGCGCAGTGGTAACACACACGCCCGGGTTCAAACCCTGGGTGTGGCAGAGGACATGCACCACCGATGAGCTCTAACAAGAGCGAAACTCGAGTCTGGTGCTTCCGAGTGCAGGTTGGTCGGATGACCCGAGGTTTGTGCGTGAAAGGTGGAGTCCGAAGGACAGTCAGCAAAACAAATACGGATAACTGTCGGCCCGGCTCTCTGTACCCAACCTAAGGGAACCATGGGTGCACATCCAGCCTAGTAGCCTTCGTTGGTTAGGGGACCTGTTACGTATGGCAGACACACGCCTACTGTACCGTGCCCTATTTCCCGTTCCTCAGGAGTGGAAGGAACCATGTGGAGGTCAACAGATGGCTTGTCAAAGAGGAACGTGACAATGTACGGCGAACTTAGGAAAAGTAGGTGCATCACGCCTTTGTGGTAGGAGTCCAAAAGACCCCTCAACCAGTTGACTGGAGACGCTGAAGGATATGGCAGCAAACCATGAACAGTGGCAATTGTGTTGTCTTTTTCTGTCAAATAAGAATGATTGATCGATGTGCGTTTGTACAGTTAGAGTGTGTATTCCGTTTGTTGGCTACTAGGGCATTCTTTCCTTTTCGCATTTGTGTAGGTCCAGTCCCTGTCCATCTTGTATATTCATACTTTCTAATTCAGCGTGCAACATGGTGAGAAAGGCAGTGGTGAGTGGGTCTTGCCCTACTGTTTAACGCTGTACGATGATGATGATAGGTGCTAATCGAAGGGGATTAGTTTCCAGTTGGTATCATCTGGTATCCGATATAGATTATCCTATTGCAACTCTTCAGTAATTGGGTCTGGCGTGATGCGCCAATTCCTCACGGACTAAATAAGCCACTTGCCGGTTATCGTCATTATCGAGGCGATGGTGTGTTGATTGGTAAAAATCACAAACTTCCCGTTGATTAAAAAGAGGGATTGGTGTTTGACATGAGTCATCTTACTGAAGAAACGAGCCTATATCTAAAGTATACAGACTGAAAATCGTTGTGAATTGAGCGGTCCGCCTTATTTTGTCGGAGTTTTGACGTCAGCTTTAGTATTGGCTTATGATTCACAGTTGAGCAATGTGTTCCGCTTCTGTTCACGCGTAAAAAATTCGATGAATTCCGCACACATACACACACATACCAAAGAACCAAAGATACATTTTTCCTGGTTTGGAAACATTTCCGGTCGAGATCGTCTATTGAACAGTCTAATATCATCAACTGTAGATACAGCGGTTCTTAGCACACTCGTCCATCCCTTCCCTTTGATCATTTTACTATTTTTTTAATGCATGCTTGCGCGTGAGAGCAGTGGAAGGGGTATACACCCCACAGTCACAAAGGTCCACTCCACTGTTAGAGATGATCGGCAACCAGACCCTGAAAATTAGACTGGCAGAAAACCACATAAGGTCCCAATAGATTGTTGGGGAAATACCATTCCTCTCAAACCGATGCCAAGGAATTCGAATATTCGGTCTGTTCCTACCTACCTTGCGTCCTTTTGGAGATACTTGATATCGACTTTGAATTTTAATAACGCGCGGTTGTACTTTGTGCAGAAACTGTCTAATTCACCTTCGCTGGAGCGCGCTATGTTGTTTTATTCTTCAAGATCACGATTTTGTATATAAGCGGCGGAGTTGTAATGTGCAATCGCCTTTGGTCTAGCACCAAGTACACGGCTGAGCTGAAGGTCTTGTCCTCGGTGTTGTTCCTTGTTTGTGTGGGCTATCGTAGGATCGAGTACCGGTAGTAGCGTGAGAACCGGGGGATTGGGTATTACCGACCGAGCGATATTCGTGGGGGTTCGTAACATAGATTAGGTGTGGTGATCCGGACGACAGTGGAATACTGTCTACCACTAAATAAAATCGGTTTTGATTGTATCGTCCACTTAATTGTCTTTTTTATTTCCGTTTCGTTACCATTTCTGGGGACCGAATCTTATTTGTTGATCTTATTTTATTTGCATATATTTTCCTAATTGCGTTGAGTAAATCAATATAAAATCTTCATTCGTACACTTTTTCTTGAAGTATTTTCGATTGTGAACGAACTATTTATTATTATTTTTTGATTGACACTGGGAAACAAAACTTGTTTGTTCCTTTCCTCGTCATATGGGGCAGTAAAGGACAAACTAGCAATGCGAACTGTTTCTCAGGTCAGGTCACGTGCAACGGGCCCACTACATACTGGTTAGTGCTTGAGCTTCTCGATGTGATGCATTGGCGAAAGCTCACTGGGAATTGTGATTTCACGAAGCAGCTTTTTATAATTTGGATACCATCTATTCTTGAGTCGCAAAGGTTGGAAACACGCCCAGAAGCGGCACCATCGTTCTGGAAATTCAGATAGATCGGCAGTCGTGGATTTTTGGGTCCACATTCGATGCTGATGTTGAACAGCAAATGAGTTATGTCTCCGGGAACACCAATCAGATCTAAACGAATCGACGGTAGCCTGAGCAGTATGTTGATTATAATATACCGGACCGAAAAATCACTAGCATATCTTTTCACGGTCGATTGTACATAGCGTTTTTTCTCACACTAGAAGGTTTAATAGCTACAAAATCTAATCCTAACACGTTCTCCTTGCCTTGTGTCAGATACCAGAAATGCAAAAGACGATGCAGGATTTAAGTAAAGAAATGATGAAAATGGGAATTATCGGTGAGATGATCGATGATACATTGGATATCACATTGGGAGACCCGGATGACGCGGACGAAGCAGTATCTGCAGAAATTGATAAGATTCTATCGGAAATCACAGCCAGTGAAATTGCTAAAGTTCCGGACGCTGTGGAGGATACTCTTCCTGCCGGTATTTCTTTGCCCACCCGAGAGGATAGTGTGGAAGAAGATGGAGAAATAAATCAGATGCAAGCACGTCTGGCCGCTTTGCGGAACTAAGTCACGGTACAAGTGGCATACTCACTCGTCAAGTCTTTCACTGCTACGTATGAGTTCAAAACCATATTCGAGTGCATTCGCCATTGTTTCCCCCAAACTACCGTTTGAGCTGCAACTGAGTGCATGTGTTTGCTCACGCATCGGTTCATTCCTGTTCGCTCTGAACTCCTCCAGGAGCATAACATAGTTACCCGTTTCATCAAGACGTCATTGGTTTTGTTTATTCGCTATCCACGTATGCAACCCTCTTTGTCACGCGCAGTTTAATTTTGGTTACTGTTTCGGTGGCACGTTGTCTGGTCTTTTGTGTGTTTGCCATTTTTGTTTCAGTCCCACCTGATCAAATAGCATTGGAAAGACGATCCAGTTCGTTTCTGACAATCAAAAGAGGAAAGAATGCACTATATTAAGTATAGTTGTTCCATCGTTTGATTGTCATCAGGTGGACGAGTTGCCTTTGCTAACGTGTTGCTAACACGGTGCCGCCCATGATCCCCCCTCCAACGTCTGTACTGGTCGTAAATGAGTACCGTTCCCATTTATTTTGATTCGTATACCCTTATTTTCACTATCACGTTAGATTAATGATACTTATTTCAACTGTTTGTTCTGAGTGCACATTGAACTACATCTATGCTTTATTTACTCCATTTTTATCAAGTAATAATCACAACACAGTCCCGCGTGTTTTTTTCTTTTTCAAGTCTGTCGTTCATTGTTCAGATGATTAGAAATCAAGGTTTATTGCTCACTTCTAGACCAAATCGTGAGGTATTTTCAAATTAGTCTTGGAAGAATCCGTCGGTTTTCTGCATCTTGACAGTGAAACGTAAGAGATAGTCCCCATCCTAGGGATCAAACCTAACATATTTGAAGTCCGTTACGCGACTCCTTGTTCAGCAAAGCAAAATGACCCCATACACATTGTGGAAACGGCCAAGCTCACTAGTTTGTTGCCTACACAGTGATTTTAGCCTACCATGAAGGCTCCTATCATGGGAAACGATTACTGTGTTTTTGTCTTACATGGTGCTCCGTCGGAAATTATTCCCACTGAAGCGAGAGGACGGAGGCGAATACTCGGCGCTGTCCACCGGGTCGGCTGACTGATCATCGGTCTTAGGGAGATGGCTAGAACTTGATTTCAAACCAACCGCGGGCACCGTATGAGGCGTACAGCACTATACTTACCAGCATCTGTGGCGGAGGAGGTTGTTTAGCCTCATCCGAAGGGCGTATAAACTGAGGAGTCAGTCACCGGACCCCAGTGGGTTACGGACCCCACGCTTTGTTCCACTGCCTTATGAGTGTAGCTTTGAATAATTAAAAGTTCCGGTTATGGAATCCTAAGAAAACCACCTGCTTCGATGTGGGCATCCTGGCAATATTGCGCCCGCAAACAAATCATGGGATCGGACTCTATCTATCCCTCCGTCCACGATTATGCCATATTTTTGGCACATTCTGAAATCAAGCGGGTGTGAAAATTATACATGGTATAATCCTTTGGAAGCCAATAATAAGTGGGTTCTATGCTCTACGGTGTTGGCCTCATACAAACCATCGGGGTTGCATGGTGGTAAGAAATATACGAGGGACACAGTCCTCTGTTTCTCTGGTGTTCGGGCTCCCCATTTGAATTCATTGGAAGTGCACTGAGGATAAAATGGCTGTGTTGCGTTTCCGCGACTTAATGCTGCACACAACGTTACGGCTGCCCAACGAATCACCCACTCTGTAACAGATTGACACTGTAGCTGTGGAAGTTGTTTAGTGTTTATTTGAGATCTTGCACTTCGGTTTAGTTGTACTCTCAGTGCAAACAATTCCGTACCGCAAATCCCAGTAGGTGGACAGCACTGCTCTTGGATCACGGATCACGATTGTAGTATTTTGGAGCAGTCACCTTACGATTTTTTTTTTTTTTTGGGGGGGGGGGGGTTACTCGTGTTCAGTCTACTAAGACAAAAATAAAACTCCGTGAATCGCAACTCAATGAGTGTGTCGACACATTCCCACACTTACACCAACCAGAAATCACTTTGGTGATCTATGTTCGGGAGCTACACAGTAAAGAAGTCACGAAGATCAGCATAAAAACCGGCAGAGCTTGTATGTCAGCAATATAATCTATTTTTGGTCATGACAGAAATAACCGATCAGAAGCTGATGTATAGCGCACGAAGTGCTATTAAACCCGCCTTGTTTTTCTGCGATAATTTTTGAATGAAACCGCTTAGAATGACGAAATTTGACGTACCGATGTGTCAACCCACTACTGTACCAAATATGCACACAGGCAGGCAGGTCGATTTATCCCGGGAAATATGTCTTGGAGGTTGCGAATTGCCAATAAACCCACCCCTGAGAGAATGGCAAATACATCGAACTAGTTTACAAATTCAACGACCTTGGTCGATAATGAATTGTTTTCAATACTCAAGGATGTATTCTTGAACATTGTCCGCGTCACGTGGCCCGTGAACAAAGTTCACTGAAGCTATGCGTTCTGATTAGAAGTGAAGACCTCTCATCCATCAAAACAAAGGGATTGTGCTAGGTTCAAGGCTATCTGAGCTGGAACAAGAAAAAGACTCGAGGATAAGCATGAGCTAGATTTCCAAGGGAATTTCCAAATCGGCTGTAGTTATTCGTAACTTTTTGAAGGATATTAATCAATATGTCTTTAGGGGAAAGCATCGAATTCGAAGAAAACATCTGAGAAGGCCACGAGAAGACTTGCCCGGCGCTTCGAACCCTACTTAAGAGTGCATCAGATCCACGGAGTTCCTCGTTACTGAATGTAAGCGCTCGGCGTGTACAGTCTGCACGAAATCTTCAATACTTAAAGATGAGGTCAGTGCCTTGAAAGACTGATTGCCACTTTCAAAACGAGACGAATGGGGTAGAATTCACATCATTTGAAATGACGAGATATTTAGCGATGAGAAAAAGATTGGTTTAAACGGTCCTGATGGAATCATGTACTACTGGCACGACACCAGTAAAAGCTAGCTAGAACTCAGTCATCGAACCTTTCGTTTTGACTGTGTGGTGATCTGGGGTGCGGTTTTTGAAGACAGAAAACTTCAGCTAGCAGCTATGGAAGGGATACAGACGGTCTGCTCCTGCATCAGAACAATGAATACAATTCTGCCTCTGATTCAGGAAAATCGACTGAGACCTATTATCTTTCAACATGACAGCGCGGCCACAGATATGGCCAACTTCACCAGAATGTGGCTGTTGTACTGGAACATTGAGACCATGGACGGACCAGCTTATGGTCTAGACTTCAACCCGACTGAAAATGTCGCGGTTCTGTTAGTGAGGCGAATTTATGAGGATGGATGACTTCGGCACTTTGTACGAGTTGATATCGGCCATCCTCGATGAACTGGACAGCCTAGAACTTGAAACCATCTGTAATGTGATTGGTAGCAATCCTGGACGTTGTGCTCCAGTCATTGGTAATAAAGGTCGCTGTGTTTCGTATTCAGATTGTTGTTTTGCCATTCGTACAGGGGTGGATTTAATAGTATTTCGCACTCCCAGGCACATTTTCCGTGGTAAATCGATCTACCCATATTTGGGGAATACCTGGTTCAATCCATTTGCGGAAGTGTGATTCGCAAAGTGCGGCTTTCAGCTATTTTTGTTTCACTCTAGAACCTTCTAATTCCAATTTTGCCAACTGAAAATCTCTATAGCAGCTAATTTTTTGAATGCGCGTACCGAAAATCTCCCGGGCTATTAGAGGTAGCCTTACGATGTCCATGCATATTGAATGTACTTTCAAAATTCAGTAATTAGCTTCGGAGAGAGTTTATAAAGTCGCCGAAATATGCCAATTGCTGTGGTAAACGTTTGTGAGTAGGTATGCATCAGCCTGTTGTGAATGCGCTGGTTATGTTGATCAAATTACCGGTCCCGTGCGGTGTGGACAAAAAATGTGCACACTGTGGGGACGTCGAATTTCGTAGCTTACTACTCAAAACCTTGCTAGTAGGCAAGATGAAGCAAATACCACAAGGTAAATAATAAAGTCAATTACAAAATTATTCCAAGACATCGGAGATAAAAGACGCAGTAATAAATTACGTAACACCGGGCAAACATTTAGGTAGTTATGGAAGAGTACGGATATGAAGCTGAGAAGCGGAGTGATATTCCACCCGAAGCACCGTTTACAGCGCGGACAAAAAATGTGCACACACCGTGAGGAGGTCGAATTTACCACAAGGTAAATAATAAAGTCAGTTACAAAAGAGTGCGCGAAAATTGGATGATAAAGAAGCAAATTAGCAGACTTGACTGGTATTTATTGTCAACTAATGACTCTAGGCTCCACACTAACCTTAAACGAAGAGTTCATAGGTGTCACATTCCTCCGAAGTATATGGGGTACGAATGAAGATGAAGTGTGATAAGGTCAGTGGTCCAGACAGGTTTTCACCAAGGGTGCAAACTGAATTTGCTCTCATTTCATCCTTAGCGGTAACATGTTTATACAATGTGTTTACTGGGAGTCGATCCTCCCGGGAAGGTGGGATTTTTATATATGCTTCTGAAAACGATTGCAGTTATTAGGTTTTAACATCCGGCGAAAAAAAGCGTTTGATTGTCCGCTTCAGATGATGACTGATAACGATTGGCTATTGGTTCAAAAATGGTTCATGGAGTGATCGCATAAAGCTACCGACTTACTCTTGTCACAATGTCAGTGATATATCAATCAAAATGGATACACCCATTGTGAATAAACTGTTCATGGAAAATTCGAGTAAAATCACAATTTAGGTAGTATTCGCTGGGCAGTATTTCATTCACTGGTGCAGTATTTATCGCTAACCTGTTTGCCGTTAATTCGCGTATATTCTCATCTGTCTTCTGAATTTGAGAGAATAAGAAATACGTTCGATTTGCTAAGAAATAAATCCGCCTAAAGTTCGTTCTTCCCAATCCTAAATGTCAGTTGTATAAATTTCAGATTGTTTTACTAAAGTTATTGTGAACAGCAAACAAAGATCTAACTTATTGTCGATCAAAAGTCATTGCACTTATCCTTTTCAGTGCTCGGTAGCTTTGCTTGTGGCCGTTTTTGGTCGATGCATTTCATTTTATCTTCAACCGATTCTGTTTCTTCGCATTTGCTCATTAGTCTACAATGGACAACCCCATAGCGATCGATAATCAACCTCGTGGTATTTCACCACCATTCCTAACAAATGCATGCGTGTGCACGCACACATACACATTTTATCGGTCACTCAGGTTTCAACCGAGACCGCTCTGTTACGTGGTCTTTGTGACAGTCAGAACTTTAGGGCACAGGTAACTGAATTCCGATACGGATCGCAACGGTACACGTGGTCCCATACACTTTACCTTACTCGTTTACCACCTGCGAGCGGTGTTCTTTTGAGCGTCAGATATGAGACAATGTAAATGAATTAAGTTTTAGTTCTCATAAAATGCACTCGTTTGCCATCCTGTAATCGTAACCGTCCTTATTAAATAAAGATCGATTGGGTTAACCGCTATCCTCGGCTGGACTACCGTTGTTTTTGCACGACAGACGCTACGAATGCTAGCATATTGAGTAGCGTTCAGTGCCAAGTGCATGTTTTTGACAGGCAGCGCAAATTAAGCTCAGATGAAAAAATTTGCTTTATTCGATCTTCGAATAATTGAATCCATCGGTATGCTAAAACCCATAAAGTTTAAGCACAGTTGGTTTCCTGGTCATACACACTCACACTTTCCGGTGCACGAAACTCTTCCGAGGACCGGGTTCACCCGGCTATCCCCCATTTTTAGCCATGTGTACGACGTACTACACGTACAGACACCACACATATTTTTGGTGTGTGTATTTGTGGTTGCATGAATGCGCGTTTGCCCGTGCGAGCTGACTACAACACAGATAGCAATGAGATAGTCCTGGGGATAGCCGGGTGAACCCAGTGCTTGGAAGAGTTTCGTGCACCGGAAAGTGTGGGTCTGTTTTGCCAGATAACCATTCGTGCTTAGACGTGAATGTGCGCGATGGCCTAAAGTTGACTGATGCGACTGCTTCGCTTATGTGTTAGCGGTAGTTGGGGCACACAATGGAGTGCGTTCATTCAGCCTTGTCTATGCCTGCCACCATGTAAATCGGTGGTTTCTTGATCATATACGGTGACGATAACCTTAATCTATCATAATTTACGGCGCCACTTGATAAGATAAAACTATCACAATGTCTTTCGAAAAGTGGGGTCGATGCATCACTATGGAGGTTCCATGAATGTCTGTGTGGGCACGGTGCAGGATGGGGGTTCAGCAATAGCCACCTACTGTAACAGAAAACACGGTGTAGATCTGGATTATTCTCTCCTACTAGCGAGGCTGAGGGTACTCTCATCATCTACACATGAAACATACGTAGTGCCAATACACTATCTTCTCAGCCAATAAACGTCCCTCTTCATAGATCTCTCACAATTATTGCTTCACGGACTTCTTTCATTTATTAGTCACTCCTTAGTAGTATTGGTATCTTTACCAGTACCCCGACGGCAACTTGTCATCTCTTTTGCACTGTAGAAACCATTTTTGTATCCAATGACAGATTAGACTCACTCCATCGAAAGTCCGTATTTAAGCCGAAGGAGTACACTAGAAATTCCATGGTGATTGCGACATAAACTATCAATAGGATTTGTTGGACGTTGTGGATCACGTATATTTCGTCACGTTCCTTTTAGGCATAATGAGAAGAGCCTACGGCAAACCATGTGAAAGGTTAACCCAGTGTTCAGGTGATTAGAACATGTAAGTTTTAGACGGCGAATTACAACTAAATGGTGAAAGAAAACAGATCGGTCAATAAGTCATTCATTGAAGTCCAAAAATAGACTTTAAAAAGAGTAGTATTTGTGGAATAGAAACAATAATAGAATGATACCTTGAAGAACCTCTGTCGTTGAAAGTAGTTAGGACGTCGTGACCACTACAATGTTGTGGCGACAGTTATCTTCGTTGTTGCTCTAACTACGTTTATTTTTTAACTGAAAGCTGACTACCAAGCGCGGTGACCATTTGTTCTTTGCTCTCACACACGCTCTCAAATATACGCTAATCAGTATCTCTCCCGATCGCTTTCTCATTCTCACGGATGGTGAAGAATACCGTCCTGGTTAACGTATTCATACAGCGCCGAGCATTAGGAGTATCGTGCAGGTGATTCACGTAGTACGAAGGACTGAAGGATGCGTTTCATGGGCGAATTGCGAGGTAAGGTTTAGTGACGTTACAATTTGGTAATAATTCGTGATTGTCAAAGGGGTCAGATTAATGACCTCCGGTAGAACATGTTAACGCTAAGGATGAAATGAGAGCAAATTCAGTTTGCACCCTTGGTGAAAACCTGTCTGGACCAATGACCTTACCACACTTCATCTTCATTCGTACCCCATATACTTCGGAGGAATGTGACACCTATGAACTCTTCGTTTAAGGTTAGTGTGGAGCCTAGAGTCATTAGTTGACAATAAATACCAGTCAAGTCTGCTAATTTGCTTCTTTATCATCCAATTTTCGCGCACTCTTTTGTAACTGACTTTATTATTTACCTTGTGGTATTTGCTTCATTTTGCCTACTAGCAAGGTTTTGAGTAGTAAGCTGCGAAATTCGACCTCCTCATAGTGTGTGCACATTTTTTGTCCGCGCTATACACGGTGCTTCGGGTGGAATTTCACTCCACTTCTCAGCTTCACATCCGTACTCTTCCATGGCTACCTAATTGTTTGCCCGGTGCTACGTAATTTATTACTGCATCTTTTATCTCCAATGTCCTAGAATAATTTTCGTATGGTCCCTTTTTATCTCCGGATTGCTAGTGTTCAGCCACATTAGATCAAGTTAGTTCTTTCAGCCGTCAACCCTGCACTTGCACGCTCATTTTTTATGGCCACACCGCACCGTCGTCGAGTAGACCGCAAGAGAGCTGGATTCTTAGAGTGAAAAACAGGCGAGAAAATACTGATAAGCGGAAATCAAGAAGATGATGAAAAAGCGCGAATGCAACCACACCACTGACCGCGGCACTTAGCCATTTCACTTATTGTCTTCAACCAACTAGTAGGAGGGTTTTGTGAACCCTAACTCAATTCCCGGCAAATTCTGGTTGACTTTAGTGTTCCCATATCACTTTCGACGGTCTTCTAGTGAAAAATTTTGTCATTTCGCAAAGGTCCATTAACGTTATATCACGACCCAGTGATATCCTTTGCTTCAAATTTTTCAGTTTTCTATCACAAGAGCATTTCGCTTCGCGTGCCGAACCTTGCAGCAATACCACAACTTAACCTAACTTGACAAAACTTGAAAAAGTTGCGGTCAACTTGTGTAAAAGCAAGCAGTCCTGGTGAACCACGTAGTCAGCTGTATTTTTGAATGATAACTTCATTTAGTTTTTTTTTAGTTCGATCATATCGGTAATAGTTCGGTATGCAGAGATACATGTAATGTGTTTGGCGAAACAGAAATCAGGAGTAAGGAGACACTGTCTAACAAACCGCTGCCCACGCCCATTCCCTAAATGAAACCTAAACAGGGTGACTGAATTTTTAACTTAGGGATGATTTTTTGGCGGAAGGGTTAACAAGAATTTTTGACCACAAGGAGATGTTGTAAAACGATTTGTTACCTGGTCTCTGGTTTAGTGTGGGATACCGTTTTTCGCCGAAGCATAAAGTAAGTTCCCTTGCTAACATAACTGAATTCATCGGTTTATTATTCAAAACATTATGAAGCATCTGTGTTTCCCGACGAGTGATGGAAAAAATATATGACTTTGGAGGGGCTACAATATCTGATTCGCTGTCTGAGTGGTAATACTCCTAATGGTTCACACCAGGGGTCTTTTGAAATAAGATTTTACATGCCTTCAAGGTTTTTTTATATGTACCATATGAGTCGTGTTTTTCATTCTTTTACAAGGTCTACGGATTCACGTTTTTAATTGTTCCATGTATTCAGACGGTACTGGTAACATGAACTTGTTACCGCAAGCAATGCGACTGTCAGAAAGCAATCTGAACCACTAGCTTCGTAATATTTCAACTAAATTAACTCCTTGCAGGGAACCGAAGAATCGACTGCATACTTACATTTGCCCGTCGATAATCTTGGTTTCACGATAGCTTTCACGCGCGAGAATTTTGTCAGTAGGCAAAATATACGGGCTAAGCAATCAGGCTGAACTCTCGGAGCGCAAGTGGACTTTTCTGTAATTTGCCTACTAAGAAGCGTAAAACTGGTCCGTTGCACAATGCAGTTCAAATGGGCTGGGACACATCTCCAAATTATTTTGCACGACCTGAAAAAAACTGCACTGTTGTCTTATTCTTTTTATTGCACACACCGTTGACTCACGCACTCGCATACGTGTTTGGGTTTTCACTTACCTGCGCTTGTCATGCGTTGCTGCTGAATTCGCGATCAGCAGTACAAGAGTGCTTTTTTCTACTCACTGAATTCGGGATGCAACAACTATACCATCCAATAGTTCGCTCTTCATACACTGGAATTCAGTTTTTATTGAGAAAAATCAAAGGGACATCAAGAAGAACCCTGATGCTAATCTCACAGGATGATTGAATTGATACTTAGTCATACCGTTGTTCCAGACCAGAGTGGTCGATGAATTCCACCATCAGTAGACCAAACGCAGTACCACAAGCGTCAAACTGTAAGCAAGTGACTGGCCGGGCAATCAGTAATTTCAATAACCGCGTAGATTTCTGAATTGGCGTGCCGGAACGAGGTCTACTCACTTCGGCTGTAGAGTAGGCTGGGAAGTTTATACAATCCATCTAAAGTGTGAACATTCGTTTTATTTTCGCGTGTTAATCGGGATACCAAAATGAATATACATGTTTAAACCCTAAGCAGACTGGTGACCATGGCTGTGATAATGAATGGTAAGATTGCACAAACTATTCACTATCTCGAGTACACAAGGATAAGACGGTGTGCGATTTTATCCGGCTGCCAACCCAACCAGTTTGATCGCAAAAAGCGAGTCCATATTTCTGGTGAGCCATTTGCAAAGACATTGGACTGTCGGCAACTTTACAAATTCATCCCACAATGAAACTGGCAGACCCTTTTGTAACTAGCTGACCACCACTTCAGCGTAACAATCCAACGGCGGATATAACTCATTCAACAATAAGCTACTATATTTTTATGTGGCTATATCCTAAAAGATGAACCGTCTTCATGAATGTCGTTGATTGCACCTGCCAATGAATGACGGTCAGAGGCGAGACCGATTGTGCATTGTGGCGCAAAATCCATGAAGAGTCTTGGGAATGGTGTACAAAGTAACGCTTCCAGCGTGACCCGGCTTTTTGGTCGAGGTTGCACCTCCAGCCCGTGCACAACCAAGTGCTACCTGTCGGGTAGCTGGAACTTTTTGTGTTGGGAGCCGGTACCGATTGAGCAATCAGTACGCCTTTTGGGTGGTGATCCACCAATCCGGGGTACTGAGCGTATATATATATATATATATATATATATATATATATATATATATATATTATATATATATATATATATATATATATTATATATATATATATATATATATATATATATATGTTCGACATATTTAGTAGACTGCAAGTGACTGATCAACATCAGTGGGAGCTTTGCCAAGGGCTTAAGGTTCGGATACGATTTCCCAGACAGACAAGCGGTAGATCACATTTGTGGTCGCACAGCTCTATCGCAGAGTCGAAATCCGTTGTCCACATGAACTAGCCCTCTAGGGAATTCGGAACACGTCAACAAAAGCAAAGCAGAGGCGAAGTGATGAGTGAACCGCATGGTACCTGGAGCGCAAGTGGCATACTTCGAAGAACACTTGAATAAACCCAGTCAAGTTACGCTTATCATTGACTGGAATGTGTTCGACTTCGTGGACCGAGAACTCATATAGAGGGTTAGTGTGTTGTGTGGCTCTGTGTGAGCCATGCTACAAAATGCAGCTGTTGAATTACAAATTCTGTTGCTGAGAATCGCAAAATTCTACTCTTTTAATCAGATGGTATTGCGTGGAAAAGTAGGTGTGATACGATCTGTACCAGATTCATTGGGCGATACCATGGAAATGGCTAGTTTTAGATACCTAACCATGTTTACTCGGCCGTCAGATACTGACTGGCACAGAAGTAACACAAAAAAGCATAAACTGTGACCGGTTTGTTGTAATGATGGAAGTGCGTCATGAAATCTCTAGTGGAAGAATTAGTTTTAATTCCGTTGCCGCGTTACTATGGTTTGGTTTCCGTCGAAGATGGTTGTGTTGGCTGACCCAGAGTTCACCTTGTAACAGATTCAAAGATCGCAGTCTACTTAGACAAAATACCTTGGTGTATAGAGGTGTTCCGATAAAACAGACATCTGAAATAGGTGAGCCTACCCTAAGAAAGAATTCGACCGCCCCCTTCCAAATGTTCTCGTATGGATCGTTTTACTTGTCATGGGGAATTCAACTCATCCGTTATGTCGGTCAGCATTGCGAATATAGGTCATGTTTGGGTAGATGTGTTTCATGTGCAGACGACGGATGACCGTCACCAAATCAATCACGAATCTGTGTTGGATAGCAGTGCGATAGAAGGCACCGACTGAAGTTACGACAGATTCATTTGCATTTAAAACGGGACAGCCCAACTTGGCAGTGTTAAGCAGGGGCACCCAGCAGAACCATCTCAGTACTACTTTTTGGTTTAGGTCCAACACACGATCGAACATGCTAGGAGAGTTCAGAAAATCAGGTGAAATCCCTGCCGAAAAAAAGTATTAAAGAAAGAAAACATGCCAGCCTGCGCTTGATCAAAGAAATCAGCCTGACCATTACGTATATTTCAACTGGATGGACTTATGAGAGTTTCTGGAATTTCTCATGTACACTTCAAAGAATTAATGTCTGAAAATCGATATGCATTTCAGACGCTATCCGCTTGCGTATTTTAGCTTTTCAAAGAAGGACTGTTACGGAAGTGGTTGGAAAGCAGCAATCGGGTACAAGACCTCTCCATGACGGACGCTATTAGACTCCGGCCTTTACTACAAGGATGTTCCTGATAAGTTGATAGAGATTCATGTCCTTCACGTGACTTACAAGCGTATTTACACCCGTCGATGACTAAGCCATGTTGAATGTTGCTCTCTCATCTAAAATTCCATGTTCTTCTTAGTAACCTTCATTTTCATTAATTATACAAGCCTTTGGAGTACATAACTGACGCCAAAATATTGATACAAAAGCATCTGACATAGTATGGAATACGAGATGGTTACAACAGTTGGGAGAGTTTTCTGAATGCCTACATGTGCTCAAAATCACTCGCGCACGGGGATAAACGTTGTTGGTGATGTAGAGGTGGATTCAACGGTCGGTAATGGTAGGATAATAACAACTGATAAGAATAGTAGCCAGACAATGACGTCAATGTTTGCAGATAGTGTGAGATCGATGTCAAACTATGTCTTATCGTTAGAAATTTTTAGGTTGAGATAATATCTCGCGAAAATATATGTTGTGCAACAGAAAGAGGACGCAAAATACAATGAAAATGCAGACTCACCGTATTGCTGGATGGTTTTTGATGAACGGACACTCGAACGTCTTCTTGTGAGCTTCGAAGTGATTTACCTACGCAATTCATTCAGTCAAATGAACGAAGAAGACTGAAGTTCGCAAACAGGTGCGACAGGGTATTGCATATTTCGTGGTACCAAAAATGGCACAGATACGAGCAACACACCTAAAGCAAACCAATGCAATGGTGAACCGAGAGCGGACCGGGAGCGAACAATCGGTGAAAGCCGAAAGTGCGTCAAAGGCGAGGTGGACGGAAACCTCGCGAGGTTCATTTCGGTAAACATGCGCAACAAAAGAAATAACAACGTCAGAATCGAGCTTTTGAACAGACGGAAGAGAAAGTGAATGCAAAATGATGTCCGGGAAATGTTTATTTTCTCAGAAAAATCGAGATCACTACGAGTCCCTGCAAATGACTGGATATACTTAAACCAATACACATATTCACTGAATCATTTCAGCTTCCTGCAACTTCCTCGTTAGTACCATCGTTGCATTCTGAATCTACTTGAAATTTACGTGTTATTTTAATACTATCGTAGTGGAGCACACATACTATTCATTTAAGTAATAAGTAGTTCAACGCTTGAAAACAATTGAGGACCACATAGCTACAATAACGTCACACGGAGTGAACGCAGTGAGATGAACGAAGTCAGAAAAATCACGTGATTGCATCCCCAGACCGAATGACGACTGGTATAAACTTGAACGGACTTCTGTGGTGCTAATGCTCATCAATGTTGTTTTGGTTGAGTGATTTTAGTTTTCACCAAAAGCATTTTACCCGACAAAGGAGGTGCTATCTGGCACGTCTGGTAGATCCTAACACTGACATCAAGCCCGGTCCGTATACTGCTTGTACACGGTAGTGTTCCAACATGGAGGAACCTGTTGATCTATTTCTCCAAACGCAGTTATCATAATGCTTTCAAATCAACCGAATGTCATAGGTTTACTCGTTGTACAGAAATTTTACATTCTGCATGAACGCATAACTTTGGAGTAGTGTGATGATTACCACATAGAACGATATCGCTCAAGTGGGCATGTAAATGTACTTGTTAACCAAAAGTTCAGAGATGTTTTAAAATGAAGTATACGTGGAAATTCATCCAAGTTTCAGATCTATTATTGCGTGATGTCCATCACGTGAGAAATTCAGTAGTCATGATATGAAAAGACGAGGTGTCGATTAATAATATATCCATGTTAGTCACGAGTGAGAAAAATCCTTTCATATTACAACAGGAAGTCGATATACACGAGTCACTGTTGGTGTGATTTAACGTACATACAAACTGGTACTTCTCATACGAATATCGATTTTCTTGCAGTGATCGCTTTCACAGTATTTGCCGGAGCTAATTGGATCGTTAGGATGAAACAATCATCTTCGCATTCAAGTGGTGAAATTGAGTAATAGTGTGTTCGTTGTTGTGGAGGTATGAGCATCTTAGGTATTTTTGATGCTCAATTGCGCAAATGTTCCAGCTGAGCGGTTAGATCCTCTATTTCGGGATCACGTTCTGGGGTTTCTGATGTGACCGATGACTGATTTGCATCAGGAGCATTGGCAGCAAATTCCGTTGTTAGTTCCCCAATAATCCTGTTCACTTCGGCATCTATGGCTTCTCCCATATCCTGTTCGTCTCCCAGAGCCGAGTCCATAGTTTCTTCCATCATCTCTTGCATTAAACCCATTTTTGCCATTTCCTTGCTGAGATCACGCATAGTATTTTGTAACTGAGGTATCTAATAAACGGATGGAATAGAACAGAGGCGGGGGCAGAGGAAACTGGATCAAAATATTCAATCAATGGCTTCATACACATCGGGAATAGCGTTCATCCCTTAACCAGTTCAATGATAATGAACACTGACCAGTTTAAAAATAAGTTCACATTTGTACTCTCGTTTGGGTTTTGCTTTTTTCCTGTACACTCCAGAGATTGGTACTCCCCGTTATATTACACCGGGTTCAGACGATCCTTGCTAATTCGTCCCTAAAGTAATCATGATTACTATTGTTAATGATACATCCTGAAAGTCTTTGACTTTGAGACTGAATATTGGTCGAACGCGTTTCAATAATTTAAAGACAGCTGATCAGCAAGTCCTCCATTTTCCATAGATCAATGTGGCAGATACTGTCACTTCATCTGCAGTTTTGGTAAATGATCCGTGACAGGTGGAATCCCCTCCTTACCGCCAGTCTCATTGATTTCAGTTTTGGTTCGAACAGTCTTCCCGAACCCCATTCACCTATTATCGGGAAGACCTATTCAAATGTTGCTTTCACTCGTGAGCACCAACCTAATCCTGCTGTTCCATAAATCAGGTTATAATGCAGCTTCACAACTGAAATGTATCATGATCAACAGAGTGAACTTTGAAATCAATTTCGTTTGAACATGTCGAATCATGACTCTTTTGGAGTGTACAATTTACTTCTGACTGAGTTTTGAGCCAACAATAGGGTACAAAGCAAAAACAATGTACAACTGGATAAGCTTTTTCGTAAAAGGTTCCCTTTTTCGTGCCAGAAAACAAAACAAAGTAAACTCATTATAAACACGAGTAGGTGATTTTCCGAATTATTACATGAACTTTTCGTTTTAATAGCACTTTTGGAAAGCACAAAATATTAATAAATCCACGTAGTTTTTCTGTCATTCATTTCGAATTCAACTACTTTAGGCGGCAAAACTCGGCACGCTGATATGTCAGTTCAGTAGTACATTAAATATGCACACGGGTGTTTAGCACGACTCAGATAAACTGATTTATCACGGATAATTTGCCTCAGAGAGTGAAAAATACTAAAAAAACCACTTTCGAACGAACGGCAAAAACAGCGAACTGGTTTTCAGGCGCAACGACCTTTCTTGAGCACGACTCAACTTAAATACTCACGGATGACTGGTCATGTGTTATTGAACAGTTCTCACGTTCATGAACGAACTTCACTCAATGTGTCCACTCTATAAATTGAAGCTCCAACTTCTCATTTATCAAAACAGAAGAATTCGGCGAGGTCAAAAACTGTCCCACCATGACAAGGGTAAATGCTGGTATACAAAGACTTATGGATGAGCATACGCTAGATTTTCAAGGAAATTTCCAGATTCACGATGGGTATTTGTGACTTTTTGATGGGGTTCGAATCATTACAGCGCAAAAAGAAACCGTGGAATTCGAAGAAAACTCCCGAGCAAGCTGCGGGGGGACTCTTGAGTGCTGTTTCAAACTAACTTGCAAAAGCGGTGAAGTTGTAGAGGTCATGACGAGTGAATATAAGCTTTTGACCTGTACAACAATTATAGCCTACATCAGATCTGTACAGAGAGATGAGATCAGTACCTTCAACGATTAATCGAGCGGAATGGAATAGAAATTACATCAACTGGAAAGCGTAATGAAATTATATGATGTTTAGCGATGAGAACAGGTGTAATTCAGAGGGCCCTGATTGGATCATGTACTACAAGCAAAACTGCAGGAATAAGAAGCTGAACCACAGATGTCAACCTTTGATAGTGAATCTGTGATGATCTGGGATGAGGTCTTTGAAGACGAAAAATCTCAGCTAGTAGTTCTTGAGGGAGAGCAGATGGCTGACTCCTATAGCAGAACACTGAGTGAATATTTTAGTCACAGTGATAGCGGAAAATCGACGAAGATCCAATATGTTCCAACATGACGGAGCGTATATGTATACGGCCAATCTCAACAGAATGTGACCATTGTACCGGAACATCAAGACCTTAGAATTGACCGCCCATGTTTCAGACCTGAACGCCGTTGAAAATATCTGTGGTCCATCAGCAATGCGAATCAATATGTATGGAAGCTTTGACGCCCAGCATAAGTTGTTGTACAACACTTCACGAGTGAGACAACATAGAAATATGGACCATCACGAACGTGATTCGTAGCATGCTTGAACGTTGTACCTCACTCGTCAACCACAAATGTCACTGTAATTCCTAACCAGCTGGCTGTTTCTTCCACTTGTTCAAGGGAGAGTTTATTAGTATTTTTCACTCTCTGAGGCAAATTATCCGTGATAAATCAAGTTATCTTAGTCATGTTAAACATCCGTGTGCATATGTAACATTCTACTGAATTGACATACCAGCATGCCGAATTTCGTCGCCCAAAGTAGTTCAGATCAAAATGAATGAAAAAAGCCTCGATGGATTTATCAACTTTTCTTGATTTATATCATCATTTTGCTTATCCTAATGTTTTAATTGTTTTCCATTCCCATGTATGAATATCAGTTTTCTTACATGTGTATAGAGAATGACCTTGGAAAATCTTTATGCACATATCTATACTTGTTCCGTGTTTATCCGAAGATTATTTAAGCAATCCGTAAGTTCAATCCATGCATCTCTCAGGAATAAAGTGCAGACACCATGGTTGAATGTCAGCCCCAGCTTATGAGTGTTGCCAGACTATTTCATGTCGGGGCAGCATGGTACATTCTCAACAAAACCCGTAAGTCCTTTGGCAAGTTGACCACTAGATGGATCTATGTAACGGATGAGATCACTGATGTGAAATCACCGGTGGTGATCAAACAATTATCATGGTGGACATTAGATCGTTGTCCCGGGTTTGAATTCGGCCGTCGCCACCACCGCTCACTTTTTCCAGTTGGCAGCTTCAAATTGGCCGGAACCCTCTGTGAGGGTAGTTATTGATTCGTGGGCAGCACGCAGCCTGTACTTCCAAGTGGACGAACGCTGTCACCGATAGTCAAGGGATGAACAAGCAGAGCACGCCTAGTATCGAGGTCAAGACCTGGTACAATGGGATTACGATAGGCGGGACAGCGGATCGGTGGAATGAGAGATGGATCCTGTCAAGCGACATTTAACTTCAACATCAGCCATTTAGAAGACTTGGCTGCCCACACCATTTGGACCAACACGTTTTGTGCAACCACTGTGTTGTATCCCGTAACCGAGAGATAGAGCGTAAACACGACTGTACGGAAGGACAAGTATCAGCACAGCGTACGACGAACATGTATAAGCATGGAAGCGGAAAAGCAGGAATCGTTTAAGAGCATGCAGGCTTAAATGTTGTCCGATTGACGTTAGGGCAGCTTGAGCATATCTGGTCCGGAGGAGGTTCGGAGTGTATCGAAGAATCGATGAGCCATATGCTGTGATTTTTAAAAATATTTTATTGTCAAAAGCAGCGTTATCGGCAGAAATTTTAATTTGCCTACCTTTCGGTCATCGCGGGTAACCTTTTTCAAGACAGGTTTTTCATCAAATCGGACTGTATGGGAAACTTGTCTTGAAAAAGGATACCAGCGATGACCAAAACGTAGGCTAATTAAAACTTCTACAGACAGAGCTATGTTTATGGCAGCTTATTTTGGAGGACCATTTTAACAGAAGAAACCGTGCCTGTAGAAAGTGAGACTGAAGTGGTTTGACTGCAAGCCGATTTTTGTTTTAATCGACGATTACCACTAGAGTATCTAAGGATACTGGTCCAGATTATGCCTGCTGTTCACCGTTGACCACAGCTGTGATGCATGCTGTTGCTCTTTGCCCGTTCCACGTGTCATCGTTGTAGAGTATCCTTGTGATTTATCTAGAGTAGCTTTATTTAGCACTTGTGAAAGAAGGACTGCTGCTTGATGTATTCTTTTTTGTATACACTGTTCATTTCAACTAACTCAGATTACACTTACAGCAATTTTAGATGAACGCTATTACTGAAGCAGTGTTATTTCATTTGAATTCGCTAATCACACAGTGTGGTGTATTTAACAAGGGTATAAACTAGACTGAACCGATTTACTGACGTTTTATTTGGGTTATAACTCAAATTCCGATAGGAATTCTCCAAGTGAACTCCTTGAATACACTCATCGAGCGGAGCTTGTATATACGGTTTAAAAATGTATAAATTTGTTTTAACAGAAATACATATATCTCCCGTGTTTTGCTTATGTGTTTCTTGAGATTATCGTAGATTGTATAGCTCCCAAGATAAGATTTCGGTTATGGTGCACGTTTTAAAAGCCCACGAAAAGTAGCAATTTCCCGCGCCCCTTATATTTTGCTCCTACCGAAGCGCAGGCAGGACGGTACATACCCAAATCAGAGTCGCATTCCAGTGAAGACGCAAACCAAGCGTATAAATAGATCAGGCCACTCAAGGCCGCAAGAATGGTGACAACATCTGATTGGTTAGCGCAATCCGGGGTAGAGCTCATGAGACGGATCATAATAGCCTCTTATTGAAATATTGTCCCATTATTTTATAACAAAATTAATTAAATAAAAGAATAAAATCATGTCATCGAAATCTCCTTATCTGGCAGAAAAAAGACAGCTTGTTATTCAATGTGAAAAACAATCTGAAAAATCTTCGTTCGACCATTCTACATAAATATGACTGTTCTATATTTTGGTCACACATACTTCGTTAGTCTTTATGACCACTTACTTCTTATGAAAAACATTTTTTCAGGCACTCAGAACAGAAATTCTTTTGCTTCACACCAAACTACGCGACATAAATGACGTGGTTTATGCCAAAAGTTACTCTCCCTGGTTGTTCCTTCTGAATAGTTACCGCCTCATCCAACTGAGAACAAACTTTAGTTCAGTACTATAAAGTTCATACGACAAGTAACTGGGAAGGAGATCCTTTTTCCCGTCAAGATTCTGGTGGATTTTTGCAGAAGTCCGTTCTTGCTGGTCGGAACAGAACAATTCTACAGTAATCATTCCCAGATAATAACATTCTCAGATATGATTTATTCCATCTAGTGCTGAAGAGAGGGAGGGACTTCAAAGGATTTCACGAGTTAGTTTGCTTGCTCATACTGTCCTCACAAACGAAGCACCTCGTACTTGGAATGGTTCGCTCATCAAAAGCTACCGTGCTCGACATGTGCACCATTTTTTAAGCATCCCTGTATACGTTCACAACCAACCAAGTGTTTTCCCCCAAATATAATTATCTCAAAAATGATCTCATAGCAGTTCATGGTGAATAAATCGTCAATAAACTCACTTTGACCAACTGAGACATCGCTTTCATTAGCGTTGTGCTCTGCTTCATGCAACCGGCCATTTTGCCCATTGCTGTTTGAATTTGTAGTTCCGAGACGATAGTATCCAGTTGTGAAGATGCCATGTATAGTTGTTTGATTGCTTTGCGCTGTGCGATAAGTTCTCGGGCTAATATTTTCGCCTCATCCAAACGATTTTCATTGGCACGTTTTTTGATATCAGCTTCAAGGCGTTTGCGTTGAGCCATAAGTTGGTTCGTCTCTCTTTGGATTGCATACTTTTGCCGGCGTACGCTGGAAGTAATTTTTCTCATTTGCTCCCGCGGATCCTTCTTGTGAAACAAACCCGGCATTTTCGCCCCGTAATTGTGCTGAACTGGAGAGAATGAATAAGTGAACGTGACTGAGATCGTGCTTTACTCTATATCAACACACCTGGCACGGATCGGATACACATTGCACGCAGGCTATTGGATCATTGATTTGACGCATCACAAAGAATCATGGTGTGTCTTGTTAATTATCGATGTGATGAGACTAGGCACGATCAGAAATCTACAGAAAACTCCAATCCATTCAAAGTTTTACACTGACACAGCGTCGCACATCCACGCGCCGCTCAAAACTGCTCGCACCAACGACTCGTACAAATCAGTTTTAGTTCTGGACAAATTAAACTAAATAGCGTGGCAAACAGGCTCGTTTTCAGTTATTCACTTCAGAGTGTGTTCAGTTCCGCACTCTAGCAGTAGCTGAGGCCTGACTTTTGCGCGCAAAAGCTTTTGGTCCGTGCACACCAAATTCAATGGTTCAAGGGTGACCAAGGTCGCGTGAATCGACCGTCCTGTCACCCAGGCGGCGTCAGCTAGATAAACCAATCACATGACAAGGATAATTTGATTGACAAACCCCTGCCGATGATTGGTGTTTACTCCATGTCTATGTGCGTGATCTTTTGTCCAATGCCTTTACGTAATCTATAAATGGCTTGAGAATAAATTACTGACAAGTAGTCATTTTTCTGCCGGATAAAGGAATTTCAGGAACAAAACATACTGGCCTGAGGAAATGCTACTTTTCGCGGGCTTTTATTGCATGCGTATTAACTGATACCTAATTTTGGGGGTTATACAATGTACGATAATCTTGAGATACACGAGCAATACACAAGACATTCGAAAAGATAGATGCAATGACTGATCATGCGACACACCACGTTGTCACCAACGGACCACTAATCACAGCAAGCCCTCGCCGGATGAGCTTGGCGAGGGTGTTCGTCCTCACGTTCGACGGTCTTCATCTCTACCCAAGAAAGACGGAATAAGCGGACGCCAATGGCACACTCAATTCCGTTACCCATTTTACAGTTATCCAATAACCCACATACAGGAAGCTGCGGCATCAATTCACGGCACGACTATGTTTTCTGAGATCGGTTTGGTACAGCCTATCACTAAATCCCAGTTGCCGCTGAAGATGTTGAGAAACTGCCATCACGACCAATTTTGGCCTGTTTCAGTTCACATGCATTCCATTTGTTCTGTGAAATGCTGCTCAGACTTTGAGAGGTTTATCGTTAGCGTAACACGAGACTTGGAAATGGAACTCAGTGTCCCGAGCTCGCGCATACCCAAATAACTTCCTTACGAGGAGGACGGAGTGATGCTGCTCGCCATGAAACTGATTATCAATGCGATTCGGATAACGTATAATGCTGCTGCAATACGGTTAGAATCAATCGATCAATCCTTGAGTTCTCATACTTGCATTCACATCACTGTTTCGGATTCAGTATGATTCACTCATATCGCTAACTCGGAATGTCATATTTTTGAGCGGAACAACAGAACAAATGAGTGGCTTTGTTTATCGGTTCTTGTAGTTATGAAGAAAAAAAGCAGATCAATAATACTGAATAATGGTTGTTGTTTATAGGTTCCTGATATATGTTCTGAACTTTCAGATCACGAATGCTTATCTCCAGTTGAGATAGTCCAGTCACCTGCACCGACAGTGTCCCTTCAACTGTTACTGGTGGAATGTTCGCGATCTAAAAGCAAAGCTCTGAGATCAGGAGACTACCGGGTCGAATGAGAAAGCCGTTAAGGAGGAAAATTATGTTGATATAATGTTTACGGTTAAAGATGAAATCAATACAGGGATTTATCAGTGACGTCCAAATGGCCTCTGAGTTCGCTAACGATTCATTGTGAATCACGTGATCTCCTACCATTGGATCTGATAAGTGATTAGATGGATATGTTTGCCTGCATGACGAGCACACCAGACGAGGGTCCTGTAGTGATTCGAATGTCTCCGCACGCAGCCCAGTACTCTACAACTTCGTTTCCAGTACCAAACCAACCATGTGGAGCCGGACTTTGACAGTCATATAGTGCAGATATAGTGAAGACATTCTCTGATTGGTTAGTACGTTATTTGCCAATAGTTGCGTACTTTCTTTTGTGGATAAACGAGTTTGTACCAACGAAATCTGACAGGATACTTTCTTGCTATTCTTGACTGATAATCTGTCGGTTCCCACTGCGCGTCGTCCGGCTACAAGCTAACCCATTACATACGACTGACCGGTTAGATGCAATTCTCACTAGTCTCTATCATAGTTCATGATACTCGTGTTTAAATGAAAATAATATTTATGGTCTGCTTTTGCAAAATTGGTGAACCTGAACTCGGCAGCAGTTCTTCTTGACGGACAGGAATGTCTCTGAACCATATGAAATTGAGGACAAGTTACAAACGCATATTCGCTCGCACAAAAGCTTGTAAATTTTCTGCCACCCCTTATCTTGAGCGATTCTTTACCAAGCCTGATCAAACCATTTTTGAGATAAGGACGTGCTTTCTTGATTTTAGTTTATATTCCCTCATTAGCAATATGTCATGTGACTATGTGACAGCTGAATACTCACTTCTCCGGGTGTATAAAGCATTTACTCGATTTGACTTGATGTATGCTATAAAAACAGACTCGAATGAACGTAGTAACTAGTCAAGCAGGTCGTCTGATGAGAAGAGTCAATTAGGCATCACCAACAAATCCCAAGGGTCGGTTGGTTCCGTTCTGTATTGAGTGAGTGAGTCCCTTATAAACCATCTGTCCTTTCATTCATTTCTCGATAGATCAAAAAAAATGCTATCAGATTTAATTAGCCGGCCATTTCCGTTTCTGTGTTTTCGAAATGAAACTTCTTTGCCACTGATTTCACCTTTTCATTCTGAACAATGATTATTTCCTTAAGGACAAAGTATACTACGTCGCGATGACATGATAAGAGTGAAAACGTGTTCGTCGAGTTCACCGTATGACCATTTCTGACCAATTGGCAATGGCCATCGCTTAAGCAATGGACGAGTTTAAACAGCTTGCACTGCGTACCCCCAAAAAGTGTGATTCTCGACCTTATGGTTAGCCATTTTCACGCTCTGGACTCGACACAATTTCCAGGCAAACTTTCTGTGTCAAGCCTTGATGCTGTTGATAACGTTTTCAACTCTATTGCGTCTACTTTCCAACAACAGGATCCATACTGTTCAGCTAATACTTCTTTCGATTCCCCCCACTGGGTCACTAATTGTTGCATTCTCCATGATAACGATCTTTAGTAACAAACTTGAGGCACCCTGTGCCATTTGACCTGTTCTGCCGGCTGCACCCAACTGGAACGTGAGGCCAGTGGGAAGCCTGTCTGGGTATACTGATGAACGTATCGATTGCTGCGGGATTACTCAGTTCAGTGAAGTATACCGGTTTTCCCGTCGTTTAGTGGCCACGGCTGGTCGTAAATAGTGGTAGCTACTGTCAGTTGTTTTGCGACCATGGCCTAGAGTACTGTACACAAAGCTTTCCGGTACACTCGAACCGCACAAGATGTCATCGCATGCGAATTCCCGGGCCTAATACCGCAGCTTGGCAGCCTCACGCGAGTCCCGCACACATCTGTGCGCACGACCAATTTTCATTCCGTACCCTGTGTTTATTTTCAAAGACGATAGCTCAGTACTGTCTCTGGAGTTGACAGAAACTCCTCTGTTTAATGTGGGAAAAGTAACAAGTTCCAACGGGTTGGTGTCAATCTGTGATCATACCGATTTATGAGAAAGATGACGAGTCCTCTTGTGAAAACCACCGGGAGAATAATTCTGGCCAGCATTGCGTTTAATTTACCCGCTGGCATTATTCTCCACCGATTTTCCGACGCTCGAGAACAGTACTCCCGCGAGAACCAAGCTGGGTTCAGACCTGATCGAGGCTGCATTGATCACATCTGCACTCTTCGACATAGGCACACTTTCCGTAGACTCAATACCATCTGTTTTTATTGATCTGAAAGCGGCCTCGACCCTGTCGACCTAACAGCCCTCTAATATTCTCTGTTGTTGAAAGGTTTACTGGGGAAATTCATTTCCATCATAAAGTCACTGGACAGGAACATCCGAAGTCGAGTTCGGGCTTAGGATAATCTTTCATCCCAGTTTACCACGAGAAGTGATGTACGTCAGCTTTGCCCTCTCTGTTTTGTTCTTTCAGCTTGTAATTTATATGATCCTAGGAACCGCCTTTTTGTCATGTTCTGATTGTGATTTCGAAATTTTCTCTAGTGGAAAAGCGTCAGACCTTGAATATGTCAAAGAAATAGCTCTTCTGAGTGAAGACCCAGGGGTTCTGTACCGTCCCACTAACCCTGATGAGAAGTCTGTGCTGCCTGCGAACCATCTCAGTTTACTGGAACAACATAAGCCATTTATTTAAGATGTGCGGTGAGCACAACAAAATCCTTGCCTGCGAACTCACTGGTTCAGTTGTCACTGACGAGCGCCTCTCCTGGATGGCTGATCTGGTTGAAACCCGATTGGCTGATTCGGATCCGGTCGGTTCAGACAACAGTTGGTCCCCGATTGGTCTATCACTCGGCTTCGCTGGTCCCGATCTTGTCCTCGATTCTGTACGAGCGATGACTTACTCTCTGTCTGCCAAATTATCGATCTACTTCGCGGAATCCAACCTGATTATTGATTCCAGACAGGCGAAGGCGTGTCGTCTGACCGCCGAACCAGAGCTTCTTTGTTCGTGTCTGCTACTAACCCCACATCACGTAATTTGCTAACTTTTCTGGACAGCTTCAATAACTGAGTGGCAATGTTCAGTATGCGTTTTGCACCTTCAGAAGGCAAGAGGCTGATCCAGGACTGGGTTGGTCCAAGATCAAACCTTTTGGCATCTTGGATAACAGGTAGACAAGTTCTGTTGTCTAAGTAGCTGCATTTCACATGAAGGTCGGATATGGGATGAAAAGTATTTATTTAAACAGAAGGCTCATTTGATATTATCCAACCTGAGTCATCTGTGGAGTCGACATGACGTTCGTTTATCTATCAAGGTTCAAGAGTACGCTGCAGCGGTAAGGCTAGTTTTTTCTGAGTGGTACAGAATACTGGCCAATGCAGGTGGAGGATATGCGAAGATTGTCCACACTCGAACACAAATATCTTCGTAAAACTGCTTGAATCTGGTGGGAACACCGTATAAGCAACGCTAAGGTTAGGTACTCGAACCCATGCATTAGATGAAACAGTAGGGGTCATCAGCCTAAGGTGTTTGGGATATGTGTCGCACACGTCCTGAGTTGAGATTCCTCTGCCAGCATTGTTCGCTGAGGCTGGTAACGGTTGGAAGATAAGTAAGGGTGGTCACTTCATGACGCGGATGAAAGGCATGCAATGCCAAACCAGTGGACTTGACCACGTAAGGCGTGTTAAGAACACGACTCGGTGCCACTATCACTGACGCTTCTGTATTCACAAACATTTTCTTGTCGACTTGATACGACTTGTAGTTCTCTTCTTACTCTCTTCATAATCTTGTTTTTTCCTCATTATTTCTAACTGAGGTAGCTGCTGAAAGATAACAGCCAAAGCTGCTGCACTCCGTGCACGATTAATGGTTGCATGAACTGAACTGAACAACTAGGCCGGGGTGACTAAACAACCACCAGCGGCTACGCTACGATCGTTGGTAGCTAGTAGACCACAAGACAAGCTATAGTTAGCACGGTCCTTAGCTCCGGGTTCAACAGATGAGGACCACCGTGTTTTGTTGTGCACGCGAGTTACGAGGAGATAGACGCACGAGGAGCTAGCAATACGGTCACGATTTCGTGGACCATCCATGCTTGAAAGACCGTGTGCTGCGCTTGATTCGGTATTGTGCGTAGATGGATCGGTTAGGCTGCACGTCAGCAGGCGGGGTTACTGAGTCCCTTTGTATTCACAACTTCCTAACCGCAATTCCCAGGAGTCAGAGGTCGGAACATTGAAGATCAGGTTTGATCAAGAATTCATGCCCCATCACATCCCCTTCCGTTCGATGGGTGCATCTACGATGAGGCATGCATTCTCATACATCGACAACAAATCGTACCCGTCTAACCTATCTGACTGCGAGATGATTCGCTGTTTTTATTTGTTATTCGCGAGACTCGTCTCATCAGCAATCCTCGACTTCGGTTATGCCCAATGGCTACGTGATTCTTCGCCTCTGACCTCGACACCTCTTTGCCAATACATTATTACATGATATTGACTGCGTTTGATGGACTCGTCTGGTGTTCATGCCGTCAGTGTGTTGCTTACGCAATAGACTAAGGCGGAATTGGTATTCCCTACTTCCTAACAGTTTAAGTCGAGACACGACACGGCACGCTGAGTCAGGTAGTGGCTTGTATAGTGCGGACTAGTCAATGGGCAAGTGTATTCAGAACGAGTTTACAACAAGCGCGAGCACGGTCATACCAGCAGAAACGCACACAACTAAGTAAGTACGTGAGTCAGAAGTACATGCGATCACAACCAAAGGATTCAGGCTGATATAATACCGGTGGTCTTTCAACGAAGTCAAAGGTTGAGGGATGGTCATGACATATGTACCTAACAGATTTGATTATTGTTTGGCAATTTATGGTCAGAATAAATTAGATAGGATACATAATATTAGTCTGCTCGCTGATATTTCGGCGATTCGCATGTGGTAAGTGAAACATCACTTACAAATGATAGCGCGGGAGACTTGAATAACACCAAAAACTGCAGCTAAGGTCGATAAAATTGTAACGTCATTAAAGCGGTGAAAGGTTACCCGCGGTAACTTTTCTCAGGGCAGTTTTACAAGCAAATGGCTCTGGGAAATCAGTTGCAGGTTAGCGGACGTGTGTGTGATTACATTTTTTCGTTTTGCGAACCACATGGCGAATCTTTCTTTCGATACACTTTGAAACTCGTTCGATCCTGACATTAAATAATGAGGTCGATTGGAAAAATTGTTCGCATACAACGGCAAGATAGCATTTCTAGTAGTGTTGCGATTCCGGCTTACATTTTTGGCACAATGCAAGACTATACGATATAATTCATTACTAGCATTCCATACCATTCACCCTCACAATGCTATATCAATGTTTGGAAAGTCTTACTTTTCGTAGAGTACCATTATGGATCCGAGGAGGAAATACCAAATAAAAGTAAGGGTGGGTGGAAGTGGACGACAGTAGCAATGTCTGGTGCATCAGTCGACGAAAGATGAACTCAATCAATTGCAGATGAGATATTAAGTTGCCGTTTCACGCGTCAGTTGTCTCTCGTGTTTATTGCCGTTCGCAACCAATTGGGTTCAAGTAGCAAAGAGGTATAAAAGAACCACAAGCCCCACGATGGCATGGACATCTAGATGTACTTATTTATCCACTTCGAATACGCTTTTGGCAGCCAGAAATAGTAGTCCATGGTGTCACTGATCCCTCTTTCACGGGTACACTCCATCGAACTTTTCCCTCAATCCATGGCCGTAGTCTGAATTTTGGCTACTGACAATTGTTGCAGTAATAAAAATTGGAATTCGACCAAAATCAGTCACCATCGAACCCATCGGATATCCCTTTGCAGCCATTACCAGTTTTACTGGCAAAGATGCACTGGTAGATTGTTGGCATACAACTTGCTTCATATGTACTCTGTAGACAACAGTTATGATGATCCGCGCTTAGTTTTGTAAGACATCTCCAAATCCATCGACAAACTGCGGTACAGCAGTCTGAACTTCGGTTCTTACCTGAAACCAAATTCGGCGGAATGTCCAGTTTGAGTAAGTTGATGAGGTTCTTTCAAGCTCGAACCAAGTGACTTGCGGTGCAGCCCAAAGTTTCATGAAGTCCTATAATCTACCTGTCTTAAACTACTAAACTCTCTGCTATTTCCTAACTTATTCCTGCTTTTGTCGATGAAACAACTCCATCGTTGTATATCCTACCCGTCTCCCAGTTCCTGATAAATTAACGCCTCACTCAATCACTAAAATCTTTCTGTCACCGAATTCCGATCTCTATAGGAGCATTGTTTGGTTCTCAAACCACTGTGAGCCACTGAGCGCAACAAAAAATGTTAAACTGTCGGTTTCTTTAAAACAAAGCATTAATCGTCCAGCCCTAATAGGCGACTCCGACACTTCTTCCCTTTCTTGACCCCAAAATGTAGTCGTTCCAGGATCTAGAAATTTCAAAACGGCTTTTTCCCGAGCCGGACATTTTTTTACCACTTACTATATTCTTACTCCTTACAAGGTTCAAATGTATTCCTCTACCGAACATTATCCGCAAATTTGGACGGAGTTCAGTCCTTCTCGTTATTCCTTTCGTCTGATTGGCGACCCCATATTGACCTTGGCATGCAATTCGCTGGCTCAACGCCAAGTATTCCCTTCAATTTCTCTCTTCTACAGGTATTACTCTGGATTCTGTTCTCAAAACCTTGTTTCCGTAGCTCCATTTCCCACCATTTTCCACTGTCCGCTCCGTGCGCAAACCACAAACATGAACTGTTTTCCCCAACCAGCCGCACTGTTGGTCGTAACTCTTCATTCATTCCGAGAACTGTGACATTTGGAAACATTCCCTTGACAAGTTTTTCCCCGTCCAATAATCTTCACACATTTTGAAGCACAGAACCACTGGACTGGTGTGTATGATCCTCCTCCTGCTCATACTTTGTCCCAAGAAAGATCATAACTCGTTTTTTATGCGATGAAAAAATTGATCCTCGCGGTCTCGGATGAATCGGCCTCTATTTTCTTCATTGGCGTACCTTTCGGATTGGAGTCACTTCGATCGGTAGTGCGGAATGGGAATGACTAGTTTTTTTTTACTGTAAACGGTTAATGCTTTGGGTCTGTTCATTGTAGTTGCCAATACCACTTGGAATAAGTGTCAAGTTAATAGTAAGTGGGAAAAGCAAGCGAATTGTTAACAACTTGTACCATTTGTCTTCATTCTATACATACCAACTGAACAAAGGACACTCGGAGCTTTACATCAGAAAACAATCTGTCACATGCATCTAGTTCCACTGTCCTAACTCAAAGCTATCTACTGGGAAACCGTAGTAATATATATATATATATATATATATATATATATATATATATATATATATATATATATATATATATATATATATATAATTACGCCAACTGTGTCAACACATCAAAAGTAAGTGAAAAATGGGAGGAGTATAATTAGTTAGTGTTCAGGCTGTCCCCGTAACTCATGAGAAGACTATTCTGCCTTCGAATCATTTTGATTTATTAGTACAAGAACTGGTTCATATTACGATGAATGGCAGTCATACCTAAATCTTGGCCCGCACACTCACTGGTTCACTTGTTATACTCAGCCAGCTCTTCTGAGTGGTTAGTCGGGGAACAAACCCAGTTGGTTTATTCCGCTCAAACGACAATTATCATTGGATTGGTTCTTCGGTCCGCTTCGTTCGCTCCAATCTTGTCCGCGTTTCAGGATAAGCGAAGATGTGCTGGCCGTTCAACAAACTATCATGCTGTCCACTGAACGAACCAAGCCGTCTACTGGCAATGTGACAGCTCAGTCCCTCATAATAACAGCAAGATTTTGGAGTGTCTCAATTTCGAGGTGCTGACATTCTGTGAATGGCACTAGAGACTTGCTTTTCCAGAAACTCGACTGGCCGGCAAACCCCGGGAGTTTTCAATGGGGTTCTTATCGTGATTGTGAGCGGGTCAATCGACGATTTTGATATTCTGATTCAACAGACATTTTACTCACGTAAGCTGTATCTATAGTGGTGTCGTCTCACTGGGAAGCATGGACCCCCTCTATTTTCCGGGACTGCGGTCATTTGACTTTCTGACATACAAGTCAGCCGAGTGCTTCCCCTCGAGAGCTGCCAATTGTGATTTAGCGTCCATAAAACAGTATCCCAGTCAGTCACATATTCCACACCGACGGCCGAAGTCAAGCTTATACCTCCGTATATCACACCAGTAGTGAATTAGACCATCGCGGCCGTCCAAGTTGAAGATTTCCCGTGATTAAATATCATGTGTTTATTGAGCCTTCCAATTGTGATTCCTCACCCATTCGGCTCGATCTCGAGTATGACGTTCTTTCACTCATGGTACTGCTGTAATCTTTCTGTACCGTGTGTTGCTCCTTGTAGCCCTGGCTGTTCCCGGCGAACATTTATACTCAATTGCATGAACTTTTACAACTTTGATGCACTTGTTATTCTGTTGGATACAGCACGTAGAAGTTGCCTTTTAGTCTTTTCAGAGATTTTCATAGTCCATGGTTCTGCTTAGATCCTTTTGAAAAGTTCCAGATAGCTTCCCTTGACCTGTGGATACGCTTGGCAATCTTGCTTATGCTAGTTATTTCTCTAGTATCTCTCTGTTCCAAGTCAGACAGACATCGTTCTTGCGGTACTATTTCGTTTTTATGAATGAAAAGTTGGAACATACAATTTGATTTTGCGAATTGGGTGAGATTAGTTTATAAAACAATGATGGTACGGATTTCGCTGTGATATATCACGGAGGATTGCGCAAAACAACAGCAATATGCGTGACTCATTCCGTCTACTAAGCAAGTTATAGTGCGCACTTTGTCAACAGTGATCATGGGGTATTCTAAAAGCATTTCGCACCCTTCAGGCACATAATTCGGGATAAAGTCGATTTTCCTGAGTCGAAATTCGAATCTATATACTATCCTCGTATAACTGTTGCGACAAGACACATGTAAATCAAATTTCACGATCTCTTGTAAATGCATTTGAGGAAAATGGTAGAAAAGTGGTGGCGGGCTAAAAGCAATTTGTGCACTATATAAGATGATCCGAACATGGATCGATAGTGTTGAGTATCAGCAAATCGTAACACAGGATTCTTAAGATCAGCGTTGACCTGCAGTAATTACTCACCAAGGTGACAAACGCTACCGGGATGACTTGATCGTGGAAAATTCAAATCCATAGACATTTTTTCGTAACCTGAAGTCGCGCTGTGTAGACCTGAAGGCAGTCACCTATTCTACGTTTCCACCGTATTGCTTGTGGTCATGTAGACACAGAACGCAACTGTAAACTGAACCTGAGGTCTATATCAATCGAAGACAGAATTAGTTTATACAACGGCCGGCTAACAGTGCCTGAATCAACAGTGAATCAGTTGACGAGGCAAACGAATGTGGGAAGCGATCCAGTCGCCCGGTCACATCGGCGTGATCACGAGCTTTGGCGTGCTAACTGGACAATTTTGGTTGCATGTCCATCATCCGTGGAAAACCGTGAGAAAAATCTTCTTAAAAACATTGATCCTAGATTGGTCGTCACAACACCCTAACAGAAGTACAGCAGCGGATATCTTTATCAATAGATCTATATTCATAGCGTAAAAAGTAAAATCTTATGTACACTGAGAGTTGGAGGGGGGGGGGTAATAGTTATGCATCAGAGTATTATCTACCAGGGCGGAATTGCCACTGTTTGAAGAAGGAATCCAACGTTGCGTTTGATCGTGAACCGGGGTTTTTCACCTCGTTCTTCAAACCACGTCGAGAGGTCTGCGAACGGGGACGGGGAGAGAATCGGATTTGTCGGCTACAAAATGATGATCTTCAAAATCACGTACAATTTGCAAATTAGACTGATAGTCAAGCATAAATGTCTAATAGCACACTTTTTGTGTCACATTTAGAGAAACTGGCTTAATTAGAATCACACAAAGAATAACTTGTGGCATCTATCGCGTAATCAACGCAAAAGAACTTTGCTGACGTGGGAATCAGACCAGTTGTGGACCTGGACGGGGTCGTATTAACACATGAACCCCAAAAGGTTTTAGGAAACAAATGTCACCTGCAGGCTCATTCACAGATCTATGATTCAAATGCGACTTTTTGATTCAGCTGACCGCATGGTTCACTGGGTGCACTCAGTGTGCAAAGAGTACTAAGAACTACAAAGCGTAGCATGACAGACAACAAAGGATATAAACGATTACACAGCACCGGGACTGACCGGGCGAGCACGAACGATTGTGGATGAACGTCTAGATCGATTGTTGGATGTAAAGCTCCACTGCCGAATAGATTCTGACGGTTGTACACGAGATCCGGAATCGCACGAGTCATGGACCAACTGCGGACTTGGCTGATATACGTGTGCGTCCAAGAAATTCGGTGAACAGTCCACAAAATCTGCGAACTCATCTGTTAGGCAATGCCGAGGCGGTGTTTTGTATCCCGATAGGGAATTATTAACTGGAGAATGGAGTTCCTCAACGAGCGTGGTGTTCGTGGTTGGAGAGTCGCAAGAGGCGCGCTTATCGGAAGTGCTAAAGAGAACAAATGTAGGACGAGTTATACAACGAAGTTACACGTAACTCGAGAAATAGTCTGAGGCGAGCACGCATGACGCACCGCAGTACTTAAAAACATTTCATTTCATCAAACTTTATCGAACAATTATCGTTCTTTCACCACGGTTGTACAGTGTAGGGAGAATACCTCATAATCATTGAGGTGCAATCAACGATCAGGGAGATGGCGAGCCTGAACCCGATGAGGAAAAATACGAGACCCCAACAGAGCCGGACATTAGAATAAGTAAAGCAAGAGCGGAATGCAGTCGGCTAGGAAAACTTAACGACGGCGGTAGGGTTTGAACCCCGAACACTGTCGACCATTTTTCATCTCTGAAGTTAAGTAAACGCTCGGCACTGCAGCCTTTTATTCTAATGTGATTTGAGCCTTTTGAGAACAATAAGAGGCTACTCTAACCCTGCACTTACATGCGTAGAAATTTAAAAACGAAACATTCTGATAGCCATAGTAGTAACACTTTTAGACTGATTAACAAATGACTCGTCATGCACTGCTGATGGTTCTCAACAACGATGAAATGGTCAGTTAAGCTTTGTTACTGCATGATGAAGTATTTGGTAGACAAATCCAATCTCCTACCACTGAAATTGATCAAGTAGCCAAGCTTGGTAAGTCGTTTCGAACGTAAAGCCCTTGTTGTCCCCTGGACATCCCACGGCAAAATCGCCCATCACAGGAGTCGATCGTTGTGCGGCCAATGGGTTGTCGCCCGTGGAAAACAAGTGACGGGAGGGCGCTATACCATGTAGTAATGAAGTTAAACAAACCGTTGAGAGCCAGTCCGGATAGCCTAGTGGTAAGGTGTTCCGATAACAATCCTTCGCTCCAGGGTCGAGTTCCGGCGGGGACTCGGTAGAGGTGCACTTGTGATGGTTCCTAACAAGGATGTAACAGCTGTACGGTGCTTCCGTGGTTTTCAATTGTGAGCTAAGCTACGTTACTGCACGATCAATTATTCTAATAATTGATGAATATGAGTCGAATAACAATGGTTTTTAGAGGATACAGACAATTTTCGGTAGTATCAGTACCTACGATCCAGAAGACACGCGGCCGGGATCCCGTCCAAAGTGGGAGAGGTCGGTAGATCCTCAATTTGATTTTTGCCACTTTCCGATGGATCGGAAGCGGTGAACGTGGGAGAACGTAATCCGGGAGGGTGAAAGGGACTGGCGAATGGATTACGATGAAAAACGGGACTACGCATACACGGAGAAGGTTCAGGATTCGTATCCAATGCGGACTGTAGCGCACATTGAATGTCGTCCGAGTGGCAAGCGAAATAAGCGGACGAAGATACAACTGTCGAGGTCAGATAGCTCTCTCCGCACGGAAAACGAATGGGAGTCATTTCAGGTGATACGTGCTCGTAGGTATGTAGAATCTCTGAAATAAGAAGAGGTTCATTGCAGATAACGGAGATTTTGTTGAGCATGGGACGAAATAGCATTAAACGGAAAGCAAACTGATCCAGCTAGTCGGAGGAGACGTATGAGATCGCTGAAACAAAAATCAACCAAGGCATGAAATAGTAATCGCGGGGATTATTGCGGGGAAACGTGGTAAACTTTGTACTGAACCACCTGCTAATTACACAAGATAGAAAACAAGATTTGGTATCGAAATTGGAGCTTATTAGTGCAAAAAACAAAGGGGGACAGCCTGAAGGGCCATGGTTGCTGGTTCACCGTCTCAGTACAATAAGCCCTGGTGGCCATGAGTGCACTCGTACATCACACAAAGCACGAAATAATAAACGAGTTAGGGGAAAAGGATAACTAGACAAATTGGAAACCAAATATGCATATCGGTTTCCCACGCGCTGCTTCAATGAGCGTGAATGCATGTCGACTATAGAGAACAATCTTTTGTTGCGAGTTTACTTGGAGTGTTTTATTACAAGGATAGTAAGAGTTGTCATCAGTGACTCGTAGTGGAATAACCGTCGGGAATTCGTGAAACGATAGCCAGATGCCTATCTATCATGATGCGTAAGTATACACGTTAACCAAACCCGCCTGTCTCGAGTTAATGAGTGCTGACTAGACTGGAGTGAAGAAACATAAATAGGGTGGCAAAAAAACCACTGAGTATATAGCTGAGTACCAGTCACTAACTTGTGCAAAACTGAAGACCTCAGAGAAGAAAATGACCATTCCACATGCAGCTGTATTGAACAATACTTCAGTAATTTATCATATCTCAACTAGGTGACGTCCACATACAACTACATATATATATATATATATATATATATATATATATATATATATATATATATGTATGTATATATATATAACATGCAAGAAAAAACCTACGCGAATTAGTTTCCTCTGAATCTATTTCCGGTGAAACTTCAGGGGACTTCTTATGCGTTTCTTGAAGATTTGACCGAACGTCCTTAATCCGTTTACTGCTCGACTCTAAGGCCTGACAAATTGGAGCAGCAACCAGCATTCGTTTACCATAGGTGGGTCGCACGCCGCTTAGTCGACAGTTGGGTCTATTAACGACCGTCACCTCCTCTTCTTCCGTGTTGATTGTGGCAGCGTTCGTAACAGTGGGGTCCTCCTCAGATACCAACGAAACGGATAAACAGTGAAACTTTTCTCCATTCCCGTGAGCGTCCAGAGTTCGATGAACCCAAACTGAAACCGAAATTGAAAGAAACCGATAACAACCAGACAGTTGTGTTAAGCTTCATTGAAACATTTGGACGCTTTGTTTCCTGTGAATACGACCGATGGTGGTTGAGTGGTTTAGAGCGTTTGATTAACACCTCGGAGATTAGGTTCGAATTCCCCCACTTTCGGTCACTTCAGTGGTAGACAGTAACCCCCGACCGTCCAGCTGGTTACTACACACGACCCACTGGGGCCTTGTGTGGTCCTCCATTCCAAGTCTCAGGCATTAGTTGCCGACTCAGTTTCAGTTGACTCAACCATTACCCTCGCCGACTATCCCTAATAATGCAGTGGACCTTCAAGGCTATGGGGTAATACCCCTTCAACTGCACTCATGCACAAACCATGTACTAAAAAACTCCTAACTTCCTACTGATGAAAACGATTGGGCACCCAATCAAGGTCTCTTTTCAACGTCTCCATTACACTTAGACCTTTACTAAAGGACCTTCATCTTAGGAATCGATTGCCAGGTTGGTGACGGACGGGCGCATGGTGTTGACGCGAAGCATACCGCTGACCATCAGCCTGTACAGCCCAATGGTTAATGTATGAATTACAATCATACGGGTTTTGGTTAAGGTATCAGATGGGACTCAGTGAACGTGCATTGCTAATGATCACTCTCAACAAGGCTGTCGATTAGATAGACAGTTGGTGGAATGTGTTGACGGTCGGACGGGCAAAGTTTCTACCAGCGGAGTGACCCGGAATTAGCAATCATTTATGGAATCTGCCTTAGTTAGTGTGCTAGGGTGAAATATAACCTCAGTCGCACATTTGTACCGTTCCTCATAGGCAGAGATGATTCCAATAAATGCCGATTCGTCGAATTTTAAGCTCAATGGAAAACTGAATAACTGTTGTTTTAGAAATCTGTCTAATAAGAAAAGTTTATTGGAGGTTGCTGACTCATTCGTGCAGCTACTGATGGGAAAACAAAGCAAGCCCCATAGAAGAGCACAAGCTACTGCACACTTACTTTTTTGAGTTGGGTAGTCCTTATGCCATATGCTCATTTGCAGACGCCGCGGATTGGGCTGCTGCAATGCGTTTATCGCATTCGTCCGGTCTCCCACCCCCAACTGTCCCAAAACTGGACGGGTGGAATTTGGTCCGAAACTGTTGGACTTCATGTGATTGAAAAGATTGCCATCGGACCGGGGCTTCTGTAACAACAGCGGTACACGAACCTGAAACACGGTATTCAGAGTGACATAAATGTAAACTGTGCAGAAACTGATGAGTTCAAATGCGATATGAGAGCTGCTTTATCGATAAAGAAGGGTACCAAGTGGAAAATTATATTTCCAAAGAAAATAATGTTGCTTTTTCCTCATGAATAATACAGTAAGATAAACTGGAACGCCTAACCCACATTTCAAAGAAATCCATTACGGTCCCACATGACTCGATAGCATTGTTTGTGCAAAATACATATTCCATCCAGGCGAATCTACGGTTGTATGAGCGTTACTGTGCTGGTCGGCAATCAATTCACGGCGAAACAAGTGGCGAACAACTAGGTTCAACCAACGAGTGAACGGCGACGTGCAGTGGCACATGACGGAAACGATGCGATAGATAAGTATCTTCAGTCAGAAGCCCCGACTAGTCCGATCAATACATCACCAAATATCAATCGTGCACGAGGAGGAGACAGCCATCAATAATTTCTGCCACACGTCGCGAATGACCAACTGATTCGAGGAAGCAAATAGCTTACTAACCGCCCCAAACACCAACTCAATCGCATATTACTTCCGGACAATTGTGTGCACAATAATCTACGGGTTTTTCGTTTCGGAAGCAATCGAGGCTTATACTTTTCCATCAAAACACAACTGACATACTGATTTCTTATAAAATCCACCGAAAGGTCTTTGGTCTATACAGTAAAGAGTGATGTTTTTCCCGGTGGTTCGAGCTCAGTGGGTTGGTAATGGCTGCCCAAGCAACATCAATTTTCGCTGAAGATGACTATCTAGCCGTTAGGCAGTACTACCATGAATTCTATTTGTATTTCTGTTTTCCATTTATCGCCATCAGTCGGAAGTAATTGGAAGACTATTGTTAGGCTAGCCGGCGGTGAAAAACCTGCCTCGTATGAAATGAAACGCCACGTTCGATGCACATCTGCTCAACCGAATAAGAACGCATTCAGGGTAGTCACAAGCGACCATGTGATTCATAGAATGGACAAAAATGCACTCCCGGTGCGTCACAATCTGACTGAGGGTTGAGCGACCATGTCTGTGTATGTAACTCATCGGGACTGATTATCGACCGTCATGACTCCATTGGTTGCAGTCATGTCGGTAGGAGAGAGAAAATCAGTTTGCCGGATCATCATTTGTAATTCTGTTCTTGATTACAACTATATAGGTACCCAGACCGAGAGCGTTCAGTTAGTTTGTCACTTTATGGAGAATCAACGGAAATGAGCCTATCCCCTGAGAAACGGCTCAAGCTCTAAGTGATGAAGAAATCGAATAACTGTTCGAGACTCGTCAGAACAAAGAGGAGCTTTCAGTATTTTTTGGTGTTGATGTAACTGAACACTTCTTTGAATGTGCTCTACAAGTGCAACGTTTGATTTGAAATTTTCCTCAAAGTTGCCCATCAGGTAGGCGTGTTTGTCTGGAAATGTGAGCAGTTTAATTGTCTCGACAAATACAAAATCCAAAAGATGTCACTTCGAAGCACAAAGCTTTTGAAGTGGTTGTTGAGCTGGATATGAGACGAAATTCAGATTAGTTGCTTTAAATCTAGGATTTTACTGAAAATTCAGTATAGTTTAGAGCCCTGTTTAGAACGCCTACAAGATTTCGCTACACTTGGTTCATATTTCACGAACCGACAGACAAGCTTGATTGACTGTTCCAGCTTGAGCCGTTCCTCTGGGGATTGGCTCATTTCTGTTGATTCTCCATAAAGTGACAAACTAACTGAACGCTCTCGGTCTGGGTACCTATATAGTTGTAATCAAGAACAGAATTACAAATGATGATCCGGCAAACTGATTTTCTCTCTCCTACCGACATGACTGCAACCAATGGAGTCATGACAGTCGATAATCCGCCCCGACGAGGCACGTTTTTTTCACCACCGGCTAGCCTAGCAATAGTCTTCCGGATACTTATCATTCTCTCTGCAGTCGTGGACTTCTAACTGTGGACGTTACTGGATCCTATTTTAACAACTGCTTGTGTTTTTGGGTACCCAAAAGTTGTGTTCTCTTCGTAGCTGATTATTGAAATCCTATATTGCAACTACTCGCGAACTACGAGTAGCATGATGCAATTCACAATATTACTGAGGTCAAGCATCTTCAACCAGCAACCGAGACACAATGCTTTATATCTTAAACTTAAATTGACTTGTTTTAGTAATGAGAACAAAGAATATGTGAACTTCGATTACATTTCATTCTGTGACCTAAAGCTCTCGAAAGTTATAACCAGAGAAATCATTTTCTGGAATTGTGTATTAAATCCCCAAACCAAGAGACGCGAAGATTCAGAATGTCGTTTTGGCTATTTTCCTGTCTAGTATCTTGTTCCAACAGTGCGCACTGAGATTTTGACGGAACGCGACTCATTAAGAGCTATATTAGGTCGTCCTGATGCTTTTCCCACTACCCGTTTCCTGTTTTCATTGCTCTTTTTGTCCCTGGAGGCATTTATGCCGATCACACCAATTTACTTTTATTGACTGCAACATAATTTATCACCATGACCACTCTCTGCAATGAGTGATTTGACCTAACTATCAAATGTTGCTAAAACACCATTAGACCATTCGCACTGTTTGGTGTTCTGCAGAACTTGTACATTTAGAGCAACTGATTCACACGATCTCAAGTTTCCACAAGTTATTATTTATGTTGAGACCTATCTTCGCCACCTCGTTCTGGTTTGAGTATGTTGTCAGAGAAATAGCGAAATGAGGACTCCGCCTAATAAGTTGTACGATGGCTTCTAGTGTGTCGTAATAACCCGTAGTGTTGTTCTGGCATTGAGAACTATCCAATGACAATAATACTCCCCACCACAATAGAGTGGTTATCCGAACAATTAAAAAGGATGAAGGAAGTTTGCGGAAATCAGAACAGGTGTCGTGCAAAGTGACTGAACGCAAGAGCAGTTTGCCCCCGTATATTCAAAGGTTTGCTGAAAGTCTTTGTCACTGTTTTCCACCCACTGTGTGTTATGTATACCAACAAAGAGATTCCTTCAGAATACATAGTTCCCCGAGGTAGGCGGTTTTCGGAGGATGGATCAAGGCGATCAGTCAGTGACACAGTAAAGGGTAACAAATCACCAACCAGTGGACTTAACCGTGCGAAATGAGGTACGCTTCCGGGTTAGGGTTCACTTGATCAGCCCACAGGAGGGTTGTAGACACTATGCGACCCGGGTAAGTGACGCAGTCGGTAGCGCCCGTGCATTCGAACTCTTTCTTTGGTTACATGATTTCCGTTTCTATCACTGAATGTTGTCATATGAGTGCAATGGAAAGGAAAGATCACAAAACCTTGATGGATCACTGCACTATTGGAGATAATCGGTAACCTGATCCGGAGACTAGGAACGAAGAACCACATAAGGTCCCAACAGGTCAGACGTGAAACGAGCCGGGTGGAAGTGGTCGTTGTTCAAGTCTTATTTGGTTCTCTTAACCTTCGACTGAATGATACTGCCAGGTGGTAACCAAAACTAAGGCACTAAAGCCCATGGGTAGTAATTAGATGAATGAACTTGTTGTAATTTTCGATGAATGCCGTTACATTAACGTAAGACCTAAAATTGGACGAACTGTAGATAAAAAGGAAAAAAGCTGACACCTGTGCACTCCAGACGAACTATACTAATCCTGGAAACGAGGTAGGCGAGCGAAAGCAGAAAGTGGTTAACCAGTTATTCAATGCGCGCGAGCTTCTAGAGGTACAAAATCACAATTTCCTGTAAAATGATGCGTTGGACCCATCTCAGTTGAACCCTGATCGAGCCCGAGTACTAAGTGTTATGATTTCTACCCCGGGAGAAATCATCGTAGCATAGGTTTGTTGCTAACCATTATCCTTTAACCGTATTCGCGATCAGATGAACTCATGACACGGGGGAGGGGGGGGGGTATGGTGTTACAAAGAACGTGAAATGCGCACATCGACTTCACAGGAAACAAAAAACACGACATTTTACAGCACAGATTCGCAAATGACAAGATAGTAGTCATACCTGGTTGGGCAAATCCGGGTTGAAGTCACTTAGCACACGACCATCATCGAATCGAACATTTCCCAGAGCTAATTGTGCTGCCATGTGACGGTCTTTTAATAATCTGAGACGATAGGAAGAGCAAATAAATTACTATAAAACAATACAGAGAGGCAATAAACAACACAGACAAGACAAGAAGAAGGTCCTCTAAACAAATCAACCACTTGGAGAATGAGGCATCGAAACACGGTGTGCACTTTGCTCCACCCTAGTATAAACTGCTGTTACACAACCGGAAGAAGCCCTCATCTGCGATCGCCTTTTACAATCGGTTAGAAGCGACCGAATGTCGGAGAGGAGGTTACATGGTAAACAGTACGTCCCAGATCGACTTATGTCAGTCTCCTACATTTGTCTTACCGTGACATCTGACTCTTTGGAGTACCGGGTGCACAGGATTGAGAAACACGACCACTTTGTGCTGAGGACGCTATTTCGCTTCTCTTGTTTGTTAACCGATATCTTCGAAACAGTGCTCACGTACAGTGGTAACTCTGTGTGGGTTTCGTCATCGCGTGTTGGGTGCCCTCTCGCCGTTTCCCGTGACTGGGACATGTTCTGCATATGCCGATTCGTGGTCTACTTAGTCGTGCACTATTTGCGAGTGTTGAAAACGAGCGTATGTGAATTTGTGCAGAAAGAGGAAAAAACCTGAGACGAAATAGGCCCCGCTTTTTGAGCCTCGACTTTATAGTTGGGGTCAAGGGCACCGGTTTGTTCTCGATTAGCGAAATAAGGTGATACGTCTCAGAATCCAAATTACAGGTGTTTTCGAAATTCCGATGAAAATGTATTTTCCTCTCAATGAGATCTTCGTTCCTATTTTTCGATACTAACAACGGTTAAAAACAAATTTCATACTACCCAATATTTTTTTACACTATCTCTGTACTGTTCTTTGGGCAGTTGAACTTCCGTGAACTTGGTTACCATTATAAATTTGTCTGAAGCACGAAAGTTCAAATTTAATAGAAAGTCAAATATGACCAGTTTAGGAAATTATGAAGGTAAGATTCAACACATGGGGGTCTTCTTCAGTGATGAATAAACGCTAATCCTTCTTGGAGTTCATTTTTCACTAAAGTGTCTATCGTGTTTGCGCCTAACGGAAGCAAGCATAAACAACACAAACACAATGGGAGAACACTAGATTATCTCGTGGTTCAAAAAAAATTTCTTGGCGGTTGGTAGGTCCACGGTTAGAAAAAAATCACCGCTTTCTTTGAAATGCATGACCTTCATATTCAGGCCGTATTATTGTCGTTCGTTAAACGTTCATTTTGCTTTCGCGATGATGGAGCCAAGTTCACTCAGAACCAGGCAATTTCGCCATTATAATAAATACGATGGAGACGACATTGTTGTAACGCATGAGGCAGATGACGCCTGGAATCTCCCCATGGATAAATGTTTTCTTTCGTATTATTCAAGCAAATTTGTGTCAAAACAACACACGGTGGGAAAAACCAGCACTTGGATAATGTTTCCTGCATTTTTAGAAGAAGAAAAAACGCTCATAACAGTGATAGACACATCTACACATATTTCCCAGCGAATTCCCATACATCATTGTGAAAAATAAAGAAACACATCAAGCTAAATCGTCTTTCACCTCATCTAGAGTCAGCATGCTGAACCCAAAAGGAGCGGTTGGGTATCTCAAACGCAAATAAATTCGAATAGAATAGTTATCCATTCTGATTGTCAACTTACTCAGCATGCTTTATGATGGGACTTGGAGGACTCAAAACAATGTGACCTATTATAAGAAATTTCGAAGGACGCTGGTACGGATCAATTCGTGATCGAGAACACACTAAGTCAGTTGATACGAGCTGCATTAGATCACGATCAATCTTGTTGAGGGAGTGTTGTTGTTCACGACTCGCTGAACAACGCACAATTTATCGGGCTAAAATAATGATCGTTTGTACTCCACCGAGTCAGCAGATTTTTCTGGGAAGACCACTCAAGTCGTCAGGTCGTGTCTTGCATGAGGATGTTTATCTTACAGCCCTGAACATGTCTGCCCATTCGTTATAGGCTTTTACAGTAACAAAACTATGGACACCTCACAGACACAGCTTCCGTAACTATTTTGTTGTGGTGGAAAATTGATGCCAGTTTTGAAGAAATAATGTAATGTTCTTTCCCCATATTGAACTTCGGATACGAAAGTAATGCACGTGATGGAGCACAGAATAAGTAGAGGTTGGTGAACTCTATGTTTAAAATGCTGGAGTAAGCCACATTATCATTATTATTTGAAGTATAAAATACACCTAGAACATTATCGCAGAAAGGTACATGTAAATAAGTACTTCTTATTTACTACTTGCGGTCTACATTCTCAAAAGTTTGTGGATAGATGCCGTTTACGAAATGGCGAATTTGTCCCGTTTATCTTGCTATTTTCTTCACAGAGAGTGTGGTGAGACGTGCATGCTACTTACCGAAAAAGTAAGTAGTTGATTGCTCAAAACACAAGTATGGACGGTAATGGAAATGAAGGAAAGCACGCAAACCACAGGATTGCATCTTCCCATCTGATTACGATTGTCTTCAAGTGGACTGGACCACTTTTATGCAACCAAGCATTGTTGTTACATTCCGTTATTTTTGATGACCTCTGAAGGGATGATTTTCAGCAAACGTGTTCACCAGGCACGTCTTCTGGGTTGTGACAAGAGAAAACAACGTGAAATGCCGGTGTTTGCTAGTCACGCGCTGGTAGATCCAGGTAACGGAGAAAGAGTCGTGTCAGGGTACAACGTTTAATGCGGGGGATAAATCAACTCCAGAAAACACCATTTCATTCGAATTTTGAGTATCAGTAGTGGCACGGCTGGCATGTGGCGTGCTCAGCAAACTTCTGCGACTTATGATTGGAAAAAACTTAGAAACAGCAGGAAATCACAAGTACGTGATAAAAACAAAAAGTGTTGTCTTTGTATACAACTTCATTTCGTCGTGATATCTGCCTCATCCTTTTTGCTTGGTTTTTATTCTGCGGTGCCCGCACCACGTAGGCACATTTGGTAAGAACATACGTTTAGTTTACACGCGTTTTGACTTAATGCGCAATGAACAATGCGAAAACAACATCAAGACTTGAGAAACTACTGAATGAATATACACATATCTGGAAAACTGCATGAACCTTTAGCTGCATTTTTTTTAAGGTGAACACATCCTAATGACATTCTTTGAAGAAACACACCAACTTGCCCGAAAAGTTTCAAGAAGCATGGAACACATGCCATACATTATTGCTGACTAAGTGGGACGTGATTCTGAAGTGTTAACAGATTTTAAACAAGAACTCGTGCACATTGACACTTCTACCGCATCAACAAATCACGTAACGGGTCGACATCGCCCGATCACGCAAATGGACTTATAAGTTCGAAGTCGAAAAATCAGCTTCAAGAGAGCGGATTTCGACTTCAGATAAACAATCGGAATAGCGCAAAATAATAAGAAGTTTGGTTTATTGCAATAAACAGAGACAGGTTAAATTGAAAGACGCTTTCACTGAGGGAGGAGCTGGACTTCAAATCAAACCAACTTACTGTCCAGCAAATGAAAACAAGTTTTCCGTGTCCTCGCTTGAAGGTCCACTCCAACGCATACGCAGTTCATCATTGATATCATCCGACGTGGGATCGGTCAAACGACGCTGTGTCCGATTGCATGGGTCGAATACAACTTGCAAACGGAATGTACGCTCGGCTCGGACAGCCGCATCAATTACGCTGGAATGCAGACCTTTCGCTGTACTGTTGGCCAGTTTATTGTCCGCAGGACGCGTTTGATCCAGCTGATCATCAAATGCCCCGTTTGTAGTGTTTCCTTTCCTAGATTTTTTCTCGTCTATTGTTAACGAAACCGCAACTGCGTTTAGATTAACGTACAGGCCGATTTTTGTGAGTAGCTCACGCAAATCAGTCAGCCGTGTTTGGCGTAGAATCTGAGTGACAAAGTCAAGTGAAAGAAAAAATACACATTTAATGAAAGACGTGTGTGAACAAGTCACGTTGAAGCACTGCCTTGGGGAGGTCAAGCCTAGTTGACGCAGTTGTCTAAAAGCAAATAACCTCAGCTGAACGGTACACAGTGCTCATTTAAATCCCTGGAGCGATTGTTTTACCAACCACTAATGCTGTATACGCTCTTTGAAAATCAGATTGGCGCACTAGTTGAGCAACCGTCTACCACCATCTAATTTCGCATCTGCGATCGAAATAGTTGTTTTTGAAAGTAATCCAATCACCATAGAAGAGCGCACTCCCAAGGGGCAAACTGACAGCGCTCCTCGGTAAAAGATTGGTGTAGTCAACCAGAGCGAACATGCTTTAACCGGAACATGGTCACATAAAGGAAGGCGGATACAGTAACATACTTGATTCGAAAAGTTGCTTGTGAAGTACAATTTTAATTTAACGGTGAGAATGATAAAAGCAACAGCAGGTTTCGCTAGCTGGTACAAGGTGATAAACTCCACCACAAATCGCTTGAATAGGAAGCACACAACCTTCACAGTCCCGTATTATCATTAAACCAGGACTAGCATTTTTCGGTTTAAGATGTATCATTTTAGAGGGAGACACATTTTTCGGTACAAGAAAAGTGAAAAGGTGTCCTCATTGGGAATTCATGCTCGGTGGTTTTGAAAACGTATTAATCGTAGCTCATGTCGATGGTTTCCATAGACTTATGATACCTCAGCTTTTTTGCGAGGTTCAAGAACACATTTTCAATCTGGATGAAGTTCACATTATGGATCAAGCAACCACGAGGTACTCGAAGGGATTTCTCGGAAGCCCGGCACTCATCAAGGAATTCAATTAACAGACACGATGCACTGGATCGCATTTAGTCCCCCGGCGCGAAAAAAATCCAACCAATTCCAGGAAGAGAAAACAATTTAATAGATTCTGATTCGACTGGTCCACAGCGAACAGTCTCAATTCTTCAGTTGAACACATTCGTGGAATCAAGTCACCGACGATTTGCAGAGCCAATCTTTTATAAATAGAAGCATCGGAATAAAGGTCAAGAGGTCAAGTTATCAGATTGCAAAGCTTTCGCAAAAGACCAAGAAGTCAACTTTCTAGAATTAGTAACCGTCATGCTTTAAGACCATTTGGGAGGTTGAGACCAAAACCAAGGCTGATTCTTTATAAATACAGAAGAGTACGAGGACTTTTCTCCGGGCATTGATGTCGCTGTGATGAGTCACTGTTTGTCGACCCTGGAATAATTTAAGAAACGCGAACTGAGAGGGTTTTGACAGGACTATGAAGTGATGTGTGCATTCAAATTCTAATCATGTATCCCCTTCCCCTCACATTAGGTCCCATCATATTCCTTTGTAGAACTGAACTGTATAATTCGTGCATGTGGGACGTTAAAAAAAACTACCATCCAAATTTGTTACGATTTCCCATTGAGAGTAGCAAGTTCCGGGACGAGCACAAGATTAACTCCACAGTCACCTCGACTGATAACGAAACAAGTGAGATCTAAGAGCCCCGAGTTCAGCGCGATCAGGAGCTAATGTAAACTAAGTTATGCCCTTATGCATTTTTTATTCATTTGCAGCCATGTACGCCATAAAAAGAAACAACGAAGTTGCTGTCATCTCAACGTACGTGACGAAATTAAGGTCATTGTGTGCTTATGGGCTTGAACGTTCACGAATGGGAACGCTGGCGACTATAAGTTACATACCCAACTGTGAGCGGTCTCCCATAATGCATGAAATTCTCTGAATGGAACAAAGCTCGAAAGTTTAGTCGAAAGAGGGCAGAATTATTGCGCTGGCATACACATAAGATCAGTTACCTCGATAATAAACCAGATTCGGCACGCACTACAGGGTTTCGACGACAGAACAAGCGTAAAAATGAATCTAATCCAATCTAAGTTAATTCATCACATTGACTCGATAAATTGACAGAGGGAAAAGCAAGCATCATCTGGGAAAATAGCCGCTCATGATCATTTCAGCGTTCTCGCCAAAAGCGGTTATGAGAACGGGCGTGGTAGTTTCAAGTCAGTTTCAAAGCAATTCACTCACCTTAGCTGCAGTAGCCAACCCGATTCCCGGAATTCCGGGGAAGTAATCACAGCCGGAAAGAATACCCATAAATCGCAAAGTCTGTTCGGTGAATTGACTCGGTCGCATTCCACAACACAGCTCGCCTATACCTGCAGTCACGGCAACTAAAACACCAGAGCCGGTAAGATCCAGTTTAAAAATTACCTACAAAGAGAAACGGGGAAAAATCCTAGTGGATGCGCGCATTCAAATCTTGTCATATGACTAAGCACGAGGATTGTGCAGCCATGTAACGAACAGCCAAATAGATACAACCTGACCACAAACGAGTAGAAATATGGAGCAGGATACCATGGTAATTACAGAGTCCGGATACTGTAGTCAAATCACTTTCATGATTTATCTCAATCAACGTAGGTTTTGATGCGAATTTACGGTAGGTTGGCATTAGCAATGACGCCGAATTTACTGTCTGTAACAGCTGCATGTGATTTTTGACTCGTCTAATCGAACGTGATTACGTACATGGTTGTATTTCGAAGAATACAACTGTTTTTTTATGGTTTGTGTAGCAGCAGTCCGCGAGACTCCACCTACATCTCAAACGACTAGTCACATCCAGAGGAAAGCAGCTGTACGAAAAACCTACTTGCTTGCAACCAAATAGAAGAAGGTCAGAATCTTCCGTTATTATCAGGTCTGCATAGCCAGCCCGATTGAGATAAGCGAGTTGTGCGTCCGCCTCGTAGGGGGCAACAATGCAGTCCACACCCATTTTTCTTGCAGCCTGTCGAAGAAGAAGAACAACAAGAACAACAAAGGGAAGGATAATTCGTGCGATAGAGACAAGCGAGCGCTTGACAATGAACACGGTTCCCCCGACTGCGTTTCATTTGGACTTGTTATTTTTTACCCAACCACTGATCAATGACTGATATTTATTGCTTCTTCCAGTGTGTCTACACATACACCAAATCCAAAAAAGGTGCTCAAATTCTGAGTATTTTACTTCGGCCTTTAGACTCCTTAACAACGTGCTTAACACACGCCGCAAAAGTAAAAAGCAATGTAGCTTCACTGTCATGGGTGATCAGAGGTGACCCGCTAAACCGACAATTTGATAAACGTGTACTGTGGTGCTGCGGCCGCTTTATTGATAACCTACTTTGACAGTTGCGTACCTAAAGCGAGTGAACCAATAAACAAAAGTGAGTCGGGCAGTGGACTCGTAGAACGTGTATTGCCTTTTAAGGCCATACAGGACTGCCTCAGTTCGAACATTTGCTGTCACACCGCGGTGGTCTGTTCACTACAAACTCAAGGTGATTGTAAATAAAATACTTGCCAAAACAGAAAAGAATATAAATCCAGTTCCACATCTAAAACAAATTCTTATTGTTAGTACTGTGATGGTGGCCCAGTTCAAAACCTAATCAGTGCAGATTTCACCTTTTTGATTTTTTATAAACGTCCTTAGATAAAACATTCCAAATGTCTCCCGAAATCGCAGAAAACTGGTGTTTACAAATTTTCTAAAAAGCAGTTAACTGAGTTAGTAAAAGCGACTTTGCCTTCAAACTTCCGCATTATATGGCCAAACGGGACTAGTAAACGGATATCGTGCAGGAAAGAATTCCTGCATTTCGAACGCGGATTGTAGAACAACAACAAGGCTGAAAAACAGAATCTTACCACAAGTACATCATTCGCCATTTGCGGTGTGACAAATACCGAGCGTTGAAAACATTCCTGTGCCGCTTCGCGATCACCACGCAGTAGGTGCTCCGCTGCCTTCTTTCTATATGCTTCTTTACTCCTATGCAGGTTGATGACTTGGTCAATCCAAAACAGGCTATACATACTCTCGACGCTTCTTCTCGGTCTCCGATTTTGACGGCAAATTAGCACCATCAAAAACTAGAATAGGTTTCACTTTATGAGACATTAGGAGTTCCAGGTATTTGATGACATATCGGACGTATCTAGTAGGGAAAAAATCACCCATTAAAAGAGTACATCCATGCTTACTGGTCGGTAGGGTTTCCCAGAGCCAAATCCATTGCACAGGCATAGGAAGATTTGTGCAACCAGCAGTAGACATCTACTGCTGCTGTATAGCCACTGAATTCTCTTATATTCACAGAACATGATGCTTTTTTCAGGAAGGGCAATAAACCCGTAATTCCCATAGAGTTAGGGAAAGCTGTAAAAAAAAATAACAACCGTGTGCAGTTTGACAGGAATGTGTATCGTAAGAAAGGTGAGAAGCTAATCAGTTCGCAAAATCGGGATCCCGGTGAACAATGTGTACCACCGTGGATGAATTCATTATGCTGCAAAATGAACAGCTTGTTATGCTGGACTAAGAAAAACAAGTGTCGTTAAATTACCCCATTTTCGGAAATTAGTGAGTTATTAATTATCAAACTGACTTTAATACCTTTTCATATGTGTGCAGTCTTCATCGTGACATCTTATACCCTGTGTCGTGCTCGAAAATTGCTGATTATTTCCTATCTGAAATTTAGAACTAAGTTCCCAACAGGCGATTAATCTTTTTTCACATTCATTTTCTCCTTATTATATGGCTCCACTGTCATCTACAAACGTCTTCTTACTTTTCCGTATTTCTCTAATCTTTTGATTCTGACGTGCTGAGTACTTGACCAGACAATATTACTATTTGTGGTAAGGACGAGGAACAACACCGAAAGCAGCGTACCATGCAGGAAGTACGCTGCACCAGAGTTCATCTTAGAAGACCTGCAGGTTGCAATGTTGTCGCTCCCCGAGACTCAGACCCGTGTGACAAAATAACTTTTGGGAAAAAACGTCGTTTTTCGGTTAGCTGTCTTGCCATTTCTTGCCTGTGAACTACTGAAGAAATGATGAAGCGGAAGATGGTGCAACGCTCCGACATGAGACGCGTCAATTGTCTGGACGGACTCAACTGTGAGGCTTAAATGATGGATCTGAAGTGGTTCCTCAGGTACTACTGGTGAATTTGCGGTGATTTAGTTCAATATAGCTCTTTCAATCACTGATCGCGCACATGAGCCCTGGCTTCGGTTGCTATCTCGCAGCATCAATCAGCTGAGATGAAAACGGCGCGTTACCACATCTCACCTACTGGGGCTTTGTGTGCTCCTCTAGTACGAGTATCAGAGTCAGGTTGACAGTACCTCAATGTCACCCAGCTCGTCACCACGCCTCTTACTGGGACTTCCTGTGATCCTCCAGCCCACTCAAAACCTCAGGGCCAGGTCGTCCTTAATAAAGCAGTGTGCCTTCGAATTTATCGAGTGCAACCATTCTACTGCTCTGGTGCACAAGTATGCAATAAATAATAATAATAATAATAATAATAATAATAATAATAATAGAAATAATAATAATAACAAAGGACAAAAAAGCAGGAAAACCACAAGTGAAAATCATGTTGAAGAGATCGAATGCAAATGCGCGATTGACCGCAGCACCTAGCCATGTCACCTAATGTTTTCAATCATCCGCCTGGCAGGTGGTTCATGGTGGAGCACTTATTCGAAGAAAGTGCCGGACTTAGAGACATTACCTGACATTGCGGAGGCTCTACTCAACGGATAGCCCCTGATTTATTGGAGGTAGATACGTTTTTGGAGCGCCTTGTAGGTGGTAGTAGTAGGTGGCACCGAGTTGAAGCGAATTACTCATAAACGTCTGAAAAATTGCATTTTTACGCATGAGTGCAGCAGGACATCTAAATTTTGTTACTCCAAAGGTCCACTGGACCACTGGAAAGAACCGGCAGTCGTGATCGAGACTTGAAGTGGACAGCCACATGAGTTCCCAGTAGATCTGAGGCGATATGAAGGAGTGATTCAGTTCAACTTAGAACTAGCAACCGGGCTCTGGACTAGGCGTTCCTAGTTAGTACGGCGTAGCGAGGACCTCAATCGGAAAGTAAAATGATCCACATACAACCTTACACTTTTCAAAAGTACGTTTATAGACTGGTCTTGATGTGAGTCTTCCTCTTAGGCTACCGTTTACAGTACGTTATCGAACCCTGGGCTCAACCGGTGGTAGTGAAGTGGTTTAGGGCGTCTGATTACCATCTCGGAGGTCCAAGGTTCAAATCCCCGCCACCAACGGTCACTCTGTTAGTACACATTATTCACCACTATCACCCGAATCGTCACCCCATTTGAACTATTGAGACCCTATGTAGTTATGCTTTCAAAGTTCCAGCGCCTGGTGGTCGGTTATCCCTAGTAGTGCAGTGGGTCTATGTGGCTATGAGAAGTACCCCTTACATTGCACTCATGTGAAAGCATAGAATAAAGAAAAGTCCCTCAGGAGCTTGATTGCAACTGTCGGCAGAGTTTGACAGATCACGTCACGAATGGTGAGAGCCACAATAACTTTCGCCAACCTGCGACGCCTGTTGCGCCGCCGTGGCATCCGGCTCTTCAGTAGGGGATGGGTGTACATCATCATCATCATCATCACCATCATCATCAACATCGTACAGCGTTAAACAGTAGGGCAATTCCCACTCACCACTGCATTTCTCACCATGTTGCACATTGAATTAAAAAGTATGAATATACAAAATGAACAGGGAGTGGACCTAGACGGGTGGGAAAGGGAAAGAATGCCCTAGTAACCAATACATGGAATAGTCTAACTGTACAAAGCACACTTTGATCAACCATTCTGATTCAACAGAAAGTGACAACACGATCGCCACTGTTCGCGGTTCGCTGTCATATCCTTCAGTGTCTCCAGCCAACTGGTTGGGGGGTCCTTTGGACCCTAACCACAAAGGCGTGAGGCACCTACTTTTCCCAAGTTTGCTGAACATTTCCTTATTCCTCGCTGCCAAGTCATCTGTTGACCTCCACATGGTTTCTTCCACTCCTGAGGAGGAACGGAAAACAGGGTTCGGTATGGTAGACGTGTGTTTCTCATACGTAACACGTGTCCTAACCAACGAAGCCTACTAAGCTGGATACGCTGTGACTGAGAACTCCCTAAAGTGGTACCCAATACTTGCTTTCTGACCTCAGTATTGCTCACTCGGCCATTCCACCCAATCTTCGCGATACTACGCAAACATCGATGGTCAAATACCTCAAGACGACGAATATCTTCAGCACGCAGACTCCAAATCTCGCAACCATGCAACAAAACTGAACACACTGTGGCAGAGTACACACGACCTTTCAACTTCAGTGAAATATCAGGTCAGCGCTACAAGTGCTTCAGTCCAGCGTACGCCCCTCGAGCCTTGGATATGCGCGTGTTCACCTCTACTACTGTGCTCCCATTCGTCGTCACGCTGCCGCCGAGGTAGGTGAAGTGGTCGACAACTGCCAGCACCTCCCCATCGAGCATCAAGCTGCAAATCGATGACGTTCAGTCTTGTAACATCATTTCATACTTTGAAGGTGCAAAACGCATGCCAAATGGAGCTGTAGCTTTTACGAGTCTACGTAGTGCACGTTACTCATGTTCCGTGCACTCGAACAATCAGACAACGTCGTCTGCGTAATCTAAGCCACACAGCTTCTCATTGTTTCCTAGTTCGACGCCCACATCCCGAAGATTTTACAGCCCACCCTCTATTATTCCGTCCATGACGAAGTTGAACACGAATGGAGACATGAGACATCCCTGTCGAACAACACTGGTCGTTTTGGACCGACCGGATAGTTCACCGTAAACCCTTACGCGGCCACAAGTATGAGAATACAATGATCTCAGAGAGTTCACGAACTTCTGGGGAATACCTTTCCGGTGAAGAGCACTGAAAATCGCTGTTCGACCAACTGAATCGAAGGCACCTTTCACGTCTAAGAAAACCATTACTGTCGATCGACGGTGTGTGTGACGCATCTCCAGTAATTGACGAAGAGTAAAAATTCGGTCGATGCATCCTCGACCTGGGCAAATTTCGGCATGCTTTTCGCGGATGTTCCTCTCGCAAGCCGGTTTAAGACGGAGCAACAAAATCGAAGCTGATACTTTGGTGACTATCGGAATTAAGCTGATCCCACGATGGTTACTATAGTCATTGTGTATTCCCTTCTTGAAGATGGGAATAATCAACGACTCACTCCATATTAACGGAATACGCTCCTCGTTCCAAATGTTACGGAGCAAGGTGGTAGGTGATTTTATCAAAACATTTCCACCCAGTTTGAAAAGAACTGGGAGAAGTTCGTTGGGACCGGCAGCTTTCCCGCGCTACATGCATGACTCCGCTTCCACTTCCGATGGGGGTTCAAGTGATACCACCCATGGAACCGCAATTGTTGACACAGTAATAACTACATTCGCGCACGACTAGCTAAACTGCTCCTCGAAGTATTTGGTCCAACGGTCCAACCTTTGGTCTTTGCTATGAATAGGCTCTCCATTTCTATCGCATATCGTTTCGTTGACTAAGGTTCCCCGTTCACCGGTAACACGAATAAGTTTGAACAGTCTTCGAGTGTTACCTGAAGCAGCCGCTACTTCCATTTCTTTGGCTACCTTGACCCACCAATTTTCGCGATCCTTCTTAAGGCTTTGAGTAACTCGCCTCTGTAGCTTTCTACGTATCTTATTCATCTTCCTAATGTTCGAGAGCTGAAGTTTTTGGTCTATTATACTCAGCGACTCTTGCGAGATCCAGTGTCTTTGATGGACATCGGATCTAGGACCACAGGCAAAACCTGCTGTAACGTGCATCGCCTGTTTGACATGAGCCCAATGCTCATCTACATCACTGTTCGTCGTAGATCCTAGCTCATGTGCTAACTTCTGCTCATAACGGGTGTGGACTTCTGGATCACATAAACGTTCTACGGCTAACCGCGTGTGCGGCCTGCGTCGATGACCAAGGAGCTCGGGCGATAACTGCTTTAAAACTAATGCATGGTCCGACTCTACGGACGTGGATCAGTAGGATCTACAGTTCTGAACAGAACTGCGCCACCGGTAGTCTACTGCGATATGATCAATCTGACTCGAAGTACCTGTAGAATTAGAGCGCCATGTTGCTATGTGACGAGAGCTGTCAGAAATTGGCGCTAGTCAAGAACAATCGACTGTCTGCACAAAACTGGAGAAGCCTATCCCCGTTATCTGTAAGTTGAGCGGCTAAGACACAACGCCCACCTAAACAAGCTTCTGACGCACTAGGTTTTCCAACTTGTGCACTGTAGTCACCAGCTAGCATTACAATATCAGAACCTTTCCTGTTGCGAACGAGGGTGGCGAGTGCATCATAGAATTCATCTTTCTGCGCATCAGAACTACAGTCCGTTGGGGCGTACGCCGATATCACAAACAAATTGCGCTTAACACAACTATCCTTTCGAACGCCGACTGACCCTTGGAGTCTCACAGCACATAAACGACTGTTAATAGGGATCCAGTCTAAAAGGGCAGCCTCAGCCTTCTCAGTCAAGACTATTCCTACACCACGTTGACCCACAGCTCGAACTACTTCGTCTACTGAACCGCGCAGAGAATACCTCGATGAGATACCAGGAGCAGTTAGTTGAATTACACTGCTCGAATCCTGGATACGCGTTTCGCTTAAGCAGCAGACATCAATCTTCAGAGAATCCAATGTGCGGGATGGGCACGCCTGCTGACCGACCTGCATGAGTGTACGCACGTTGAAGGAGCCAAGATTCAGAGGCTGACGAGGCTTGAGACAATGTGAGTTACCAGACGGAGGATTATTCCCGACACTATTTGACAGTGAATCGTTGCGAGTATCAACCGTGTTATCAGTGGGAGCATTATGGGTGGATAGATGGGGCAAAGCGAATTGGTTGGGCACAGAAGACAAAGGTTGATTAAAAGAGAGGGAACTCTGAGCAGTAGCCCATTTATCACTACCCACCCCGCTCGATGCAATGGGAAGCGCGGTCCTGATCATTGTGCACGACGACTGATGTAGTATGGAATTCTTCTTATTCGTGCAGTTCATGGGAGATGTTGGACGGGTACTGCTAGGGTGTCCAGTCACAAAGCAGAAGAACGATTAGGGTCCTCATCCAAAGCCTTTATTTCTAACAAGAACCTAACCTCAAGGCAGCGGGATGGCTTAGTGGAAGCCCATTTGCTTGGATCAGTTATTCTTCCATTGATTTTGCCGATTGAGTTGCCAGCTCAAATCGACCCCCAACCAAGAGGACCAAGAGGCTGGACTTTGTCTGACCTCTACCCATTGACCTGTCAGGTATGATCGCATCTCCGGCTTAAAGAAGCTATCCTGTGTAGTTCTATGGGTCATAGAGACGCGCAAGCCACCACACCACGTCAAGGTGCAGTCTTGTCGTGTACAACCTGCGAAGAATGACAGATGCTAGCAGCTAAGAGGCTATCGGGACTAAACTTATAACCCTATGGTTGGCTCAGCCACTGCACAAGCCCTTCGTGAAGATGGGGACAACGATCGGTCCCTTCCTCCCCCCCCCCCCCATACACAAAGAGGGAACTTTTTCGGAGTGCCAGACTTTAGAGAACAAAGCTTCAAGTTCTCTACCAAGTTCCATTCCACCATCTTTAAGTAGGGTTGAGGAAAGGTCACTGGAGCCCGGCGCTTTATGACGTCCTAAGGCTCGGATTTCCTTGAGGATGTCCGCCTCAGAACGTGGATCTATCGAAACGGAGCACAGGACGTGTGCCGGAACAACTATGACAGACTGGCGCTGGAGGCCAGCTAAACTGTTTTAAAGTGCTCCGCTCAGCGTACAAGATGTCGCTGCAGACTGTGGATACGCGAATCGTCAGCTTCACAGATCGTTGCGCTCACGCCCAATGGCTTCCTGCCGGTGAATCGGGTGAGATGAAACAGCTTGCGGGAATCCTCCACAGCGGTGGCATATTCCGTTTCTGATGTTTTTTGAGACCACCAGATTTCGCGATCCTTATGCAGACTTGCGCTGAGTTAACGTCTCGTTGTGAGTCTAACACGTCTTACTAGGTCAAGTCCCCTGGTCAAGGTTTTCATACCTTTTTGTCATGTCATGGACTAGGCAACTCGACCTACCTTCCAACCACTACCTGCCTAGAAGAACAGCATACACCAAGGACATGCGTAAAACATGCCCCAACCACCTTAACCTGTTGAGATTCAGTACCTAGCCACTAGTTCCCAACACTCTACGCCCTACCTCAGCATTGCTGATAAGGTGTTCTCACCATATCTGAACATTACGCAGACATCGATGCCCAAACACCGACAGACTTCGCCTGTCTTCCACCCTTGGCGGCCATGTTCCTGAGCCATATCCGACTGCTGCAATGTACACTCGACCTTTGATCGATAATCGGATGCCACATGAGGGCTGCAAATGACTGAGACTGACGAAAGCCAAGCGCGTCTTCTGCATACGCGACCACATCTCATCCGTCACTGATCACCCGGTGAGATGTAATAGTTCAGGTCACAAAATTTATTTGCTTCAGCTAGGGTCTCCCTTACCAAAACACAGTTTGAAACAGAGCTAACCCAGTCCTGCAACAGCATTTTACACTTTGAATTTGCAAAGCCCACTCTAAATATTGCTACATTGTTGTTCAGACTATCTAGAAAGAATAAAAACCTACCTGAATCTTCGCCCAGAAGAACAATATCGCCCACGTATTGTACGTCAAACAGTTTACTGCCTGAGTAAAGATCGACGCCGCGATTCTCAAACGAAGACAGGGTTACCTCAAGAACCAAAATTGAAAGGAAGGGGTGATAGAGAGTAATCCTGACAAACACCACTTTTCGTGACGAACTTGGGTGAAGGATCACCGTAAGTACAAAATCGGTTACGGCTGTTTGCACTTAAAGATCTGAAAAGTAATTTTTACTGGAATACCCTTAAATGAGAGGAAGCACCCGTCAGAGAACTGTGTATTCTACTGAGTCCAGCGCCGCTTTTAGATCAAGGAATACTGAGGCGGCTGGCCTACGGAGGGTGTGCCTGTATTAAGATTTTCCGAAGGGCAAAGATGTGGTCAATTCAACCCCGACTGGGTCTGAAATCCACATGATTCTCACTCATACATCTTTCGCGGACGTTGGATTGTCAGTTAAGAATAATCCCGGTGAGTTATACCAAGCAAATTTCTCTGTAGTATCTACAAGAGGAGCTGTTACCTTCCTTGCAAATTGGCGCAATCACCGATTCACACCATTCCCTGGGAATTTGCCCACTATCCCAAATTACCCGCAGTTTTTTTTCAACTCCAAAACCGAAGCTTCGACATCATCCTCGAAAATGGATGGAGACAAGCCATTCAGTCCAGCATCTCTGTACTGTATCGAGCACCCCACTTTATGAATAACCTTTACTTCCGATAAAGGAATGAGATCTACCTGCATCGTTTCACTCGCAGGTATAACCAGAAGGTCCACTGCATAAGTGAACACAAACAACTGCAAGACCCAAGATGGTCCCGGATTCGCACTGATACTGGTCGCTCCATCACGTATCCCACGATGCAAGTTAGACTAACCGGGTGATAACTGACAGACGCTTTTCGCGGACCTTTTTGTACAACTGGTAGACAACGATAATCTTCCACTCACTCGACAAACGTACCTGACATGCCGTAGTCTGTTTCGTTTAACGTTATTTTTTCCATCTTTTTTCAGCTCTCACACAAGTATTGTATGATGAGTAAAGCCTGAGTTGTGGATCTCACTCGTTCTGTTCTCATCATCAAACCTTGTTATTGTTCTCATCTATTACGACTTATTTGCCACAAAAATTCTACAGATGGAACGAAGTTTTCGCCTGGAACGGTTCGATGTAGAACAGGATGCTACCAAGCAGTGGACCCATTGGTACCAGACATTTTGTGGTCTTCTTAAATCTGTTGAATCAATGAATCCTGATAAACTCGACTTGTTATTTTTCATGTATATACCCGGTGGTATGTAAGCATACCCACATATACAAAAAGGCCGTCGAGACACTGACGAGCCTGTATGTTCGTCATAAGAATAGTGTTTGTGCACCACGTCCTTACAACGCTACAAGCGGTCAGGCTGAGGATCAGTTTGCACAGAAATTAAAATAGTGATGGACTACAAATTCCAAGACACCTACGACCGAGGAAAACTAAGACGATACTATAAGCGATACATTTATCAGTGGAATCTTGCCAAATCATATCAGGTACCGTCTTTTAGAAAACGGGATTCTGAATTTTCAAACGGCATTCGAAGAAGCTACAGCATTGGAAACGGCTGAACAACAGTCGATGGCCCATCAAAATTTGTTATCTCTACCTTAAACTGCAGAAATGCATAACGCCCCAGCTCTAGACACCACGTCTAAACCCACAGACGACAACGTTATTGCTGCAGTTCACAATAAGTACTTCTTCTCGGTTTACGACAAACATCCAATACCAAAATACCCGGCAAGAAATACCGTACGCAAGGCTTGTGAAAAACGGTCAGGTCCAAAGGGTCTGTTAGTCCACATATGACCAGAATAATACCTCTTCTGCAGTCAGTCTATTTCTACCTACTATCGTCACTGAGGCTGCGCCATGATATTTTGCCAAATCTGTGATTAACCTTGAAGTAAACAGCATTCCTCGCCGTGCTCTTATAGGCACAGGGAGGCCAGCCAGCTACGTATCGGAAATTTCGGTACGTAACAAACACTGGAATATACATCCTTCCCAAGGAACTATATATAGCAATAATATTGACGAATACATTGTTTATTGCTATCAAAAATTACAATGAAAGACATATAATTACATTTCTACTTGAATTAAATAGTGACCTGTGTCATTACTTACAAATCAAACACTACATATACTTCTGCCGTTTTCCACAACACTGTGGGCACTACCCGCACTTATCTGTAGCACCCTGGGCAATGTGCAGCTTGGGGAGATGAATCCAAAGCTTGAGCCAGATAACGGTTGGTCCAAAATGGGCTCCCGATATAGTCGATGTAAAAACTTGATAAAAACACTAGACCGCCGGTCACCAACTCGCTATATTTAGGGAGAAAACGCAAACAGCACGATAACACATATTTGGCGGAAAACTGCACCTCTGCGGTGGTCCGAGGTTGTCTAAGGATCAACCACTGCCAGTTCAGTTCAGCCTGCATAGGATCGGTAAAGGCCGAAGCCGATTGAACGTTTAAATTTCCCTCGGCGGTTTGCACACGAGTCGGCGTCCATTACCACAAATATTGTATATTATCCGTCGGTTCAGCTTGGTAAAAGTATTCCACTGCTCCCGTTTGGCTAGAAATAGTGGAAACTTCTCACCGTCAAGGCGAGACAACCGTCATTTGGGCGTATCATCGCAAACAGCCCGATGGATTTTGCCCAGTTATAATAAGCGACCTACAGAACACTTCAAATTCTGATGTTCCCCTTCGGATCTAAAATTCTACCTCTGCAAATACTTCATTTCATTTAACTTCTAGAATTTTTCTGAAGGATCCTACACCTTCCGAATTCGCCATCTCTTCTGACAGCCGGTTTCACATTCCAACTACTCTAAAGCAGGAAAAATTAGCAGCCACACTCAGTTTAGAGCGTGCATTCAGTAGTTTTATGCCGTTTCTTCTTATCAGTTCATTGGTGGCCATATCAAACATATCTAAAGCTTTTATTACCGTTAAATCTTTCAGTTTTAAAAGCTTCTACGAGGTCCCCTCTTTGTCTTTTCCGTCGAAGTAACAATAATCCCATATCCTGCAGTCTGTTTGTAGATTTGTCCTCGCTGCCTCTCAACTATAGTGGCGGCTAACCGTTGAAGGTGTTCAGGACAGGCCCCATCCTTTCTGAAGAAACTCGCCCAAACCTATACATGGCATTCGAAGTGAGGCCTCACTAAGGCTTTGAACAAAAAGGACCTATTTTTTAGCGGGAAATTGTCGAATTTCGTCTAAACAGCTTTTCTCTAGCTCTGTGGACAGGTAGCTTGCACTGCTCAGGCCATTTGTAGTCTGCTGCCATAACGACGCCTGAGTACTTTTCTGCTGAGTCGCGTCAACCGTGAATGATTCAGTTTCCCCAGTTACGGTCACACCCGAGTCTCTGGTCAGCAGATGAGTTTTGGTTTCATTTAAAGGCATATCCCGTGTGTCTGTCTATTTTAGAACCTCCTCAATGGCCCTAGCTACTAACTTCTGCTGACCCGACCTCACAACCCTGACATCGTCTCCAAGTATAAAATACAGCAGTACCAAAGATATGGGTAAGTCAGTTTTATGCAGGATGAACAAAAGGCTCCCCAGCACTGACCTCTCGGGCGCAGTGCTCGGTACACACCTGCTCATAGTTTGTGCCTCCTACTCTAACATAAAACGTCCTGATAGTCAGGAAGTCAGCTATCCAACTGTGTGGTTGTCCCTTTATTTCATAAGTTGGCTCGTCAGTAGGCTGTGACTGACTGAAACGAGTGTCTTACTGAAGTCAAGACAGGAACCTCTGCCTTCACCTGATTTGTATTGTAACCTCGTCCAAGAAACCATGTTTCTCGAATGTTGCAGCATTCGAGAAGCATGACCTACTCCCAGCAGCACTTACCTAAGGGGCCCATAAAGGCGTGATGCTTGGACAACGTTTACGCACTCCAAATAGGCAAACCCGAATTGAAGAGAACCAACGTTACATGCATTACAAGCGGTTAAACTGGACTAGGTGACTATCATGAGTATTCAGTCTTTGAATGCACAGTATGCAGCAAAGATCAACCGCATAACAAAATTCTATGATTTGCATTATGACTGCAAGCTACTTAAGTAGCACGCCCAAAGTTTGCCCCATGCGTAGCCTATGGGGAAAACTTGGGGCAAACCTGGTGCTACCCCAAAACTAATATTGCAAAAACGCGATACCGTTGCCCCAAGCATGCGCCATGCATAAGTACGCACGACATCATGCTCAGCAGACTATAGCAGATAAAGAAAAAGGAAATTTCGAATACAATCAATATTGTATGAACTACCGCTTGCGATAACGATGTCTTGAATAGGAAAAACAGAGAACTCAACAAATGCAATCCCGAAAAACGTAATGAGAAATACTACTTCAGACCTAAACCTGTCTATTCCCGGGACATCAGCGATTTTCAAACGTATACCACGGGAAGCACGCAAGGTTATTCCACGGCCCAATATACTGCAATCGGTCATTTAAAAGTTAGTTTACTTGTATTTTGGGGTTTCCCAAACATTTTGATGTACTATATGAAACCCGGGTGTTTTAACATATAACCCAATAGTCTTGAAGTGTTGAAGTAGTTCACCGGTGCTAGGCTTGAGCCCGAATGTTCCCGGTTCTTGTATGTATCTCCTTTTCACCGGTGCCATGGGGCTGGAGTGGAAAAACTGAGCAACAGGGGGCAACCATTTTTGCAAACGCGACATGAGAATAAAATAAATGTTTCACATATAGTACTCGAGTCCGAAAATATGAATGCGGATTCGTCAATATATCACTAGTTTTGTAATTTGAAATTTATACAGGAGGGTGATTTGCGCATACATTCGGAGGTAGACGGAGAATGGACCTATTTATAACTGCGTGCACGTACAAGTATAAGGGACTGAAGACGAGAAGCGAAAATATGGGGGAGAATAACCTACGTGAGGTCGATCGGAGAATTGGCTGGCATTGGCGATAGTCATAACGAGTTGTTTAGTCTGGCCTTAAATGCCTCCTTTGAGGGGGCATTCACTGCCTCCTGTGGGGGGCTATTCCATAGAGATATTATCCGAGAGGAGGAGAAATGTTGTTTAATGAAGGTACGTGGACGATGCTTGAGGAGTTTCTCCGTGTGTCCTCACAGGGTCTCTAAGTTCGGACGAGTGAAAAACTGATCCTCTAGGCCCGTTGAGAACAGATCATGCATCGGGAATAGGCCTCCCCTAATACGATGAGTCTCAAGAGGGTAGAGATTAGGTGATAATAAGCGAACAGGGCAAGAGGTAAAGCATAAGCCACGTACCGTTTTGGTAGCCTTCCTATGAATCCGCTCCAAGATGCTCAAGTCTCTGACGAGGCCAGTGTGTACTATCTGACTATCGTATTTCAAAAGAGGTCGAATACAGGTTTCATGTAGAAGATGGAATTCCTACATGGAGGACATCGAAAAATTTCGTATAATAAGGTTTAGGATCCGAGAGGCAGTTTTACTAACTTTCTGTCTGTAAGAGGAGAATGAGAGATTAGTGCGCAGCCAGAAACCAAGGATCATGTACTGATGCCCTATTTGGATTTGTGTTCCCATTTACCTTGAAGAGATGGGCCGGAGCACTGCCAAGTGACACGCCGACACATTTGTCATCATTAATTGGGAGGCTGCAGTCGGCTGATCACAGTTTGACCGAGTCAATGCCTGACTGCGTAGCATTTGTTTCCGTGTCTCAGATTGTAACCTCATCTGCTTACATCGCTCTGCTAACCGGAACCACATCAGATAGGTCGTTGATGTAAATGACAAATGGGAGAGGACTTAGGACAGGGCCCTGGGGGGTGCATGATGGGACCAAGACATATACACACCAACCAAGAAGGTTCGGTTTTTTACGAAGCTTTCAATCAGGGACGGTAGGTGACCGGAGATGCCTTACATCCTGCAAAAGCCGCGATTCCAAAAATTTGATAAATTAACATGTTCTTGAGCCTCACGGAGCATTTTCAAATTTGGATGCTTGGATCAGTTTGCTCGGGACGGGTAATGGCCACGACCAATCGAGCGACCAGAATTCTTTCAATGGTCCGCACACCAGTTATTCACCCACCACTGCGCGGTGTATTTCGTCGGATCCCCCATAAAATTAGAGGGAAACGTAAAACCCCATCGCACGTCAGCTGCAAGATCCGTCATGCATCGTGAGCGTCCACTGAAACAATAAGCAATAAATGAAAGCGTCTATTAGGACACACCTCAGACTCACCTCAGTGCTACCCGTCGCCAATCTAGTGAACCTACTCAAAGCCAGTGAGGTACACTGTACATTCCACATATTCCACCATTTTCTTTTCACTGTACCGCAAAAGTATGGCTGTTTTATAAAGCGAGCAAAACATTTTCAACTGGCCCGCAGGTGGTTACCGCGGGTGGTTCCTTCTGCGTTGCTTGTAGGCATTGTGTGACATGTGGCAATAAAGAACGAACTCATACTATACCCAATGCCCTTTTAGCGCATCTGCTGCAACTCGGCTGCCAAAGTTGGAACTACTGGGATCCATTCATAAGTTAAATACTCCAGAGGCCAAGTACTAACATGGTCCCAAGGATGGCATATGGAACGGGGAACAAGCCACAAGTTCAGCCGCAAAAGTCGATGGAATAGGTGAGGGACTTTTTGTGTGGAAACTGTGTCGTCCACGTTTTCGTTTAGCAGCTACAGTGGACGCGATCCTATCTAAGGGAGCTAAAAATTCAACCGTCCACAAGCAGAGACTTCAAAATTTGGTTTTCAGTTGACGGAAACCAATTGCCCACTCTGCAAGCAGACGAAAAACGCATAGACGAGTGGCATCGAACGACATAGGAACTGTCTATAGCTGAGTGCCAGTTGGTTACATTTGTCTACTTTCGTTTGTTTTCATGAATTAGCGCATTCAAACCCACCTTTAGGTTGCTGCAGACGACCCACGTCAGACATAACCTGACGAGCAATTTAATGTGGCTGGGTTTTGTTGTTCTTTTGCTGAACATTGTGGACATACTTTGAGTCACTTTTTCTTTTCATGTTGTTCTCGTTTCTGTTCACTGGGGCTTTGTTCAGTTCATTTCTTTTCAGTTTGCGCAGGGAAGTTAGTGTCCACTGCCAATCGAGTTTCGCTATTCCTCTGTCTATGTGCGCACCAGTTAGGCTCCCACCACTGCGCAATCTATTGCTTCTAATCCCTGCTAAAAATGTGGGGGAAAAGTGAAATCTCACGGGGCATCAGCTGCAAGAGGCAATATGCATCGTGAGCTTCCTCTGAGTCATTGTGGGACAAACTGCAACGTTTGGTGCCGAGACACCCAACACGGACTCTAGTTTTCACTTCCTTCTTTCTAGAGAAAAGCTGCTGGCTCACGCTTGAAAATGACTTCGTCCACCTACTAACTAGGGCCCTCATGCATGCCTGGACGGTCCCCAGTTCTATGCCTCTTCTGGCAGTGTACCTCAGCAGTTTATTACCCGATTTCTGAAGATGTGAGATCTGGCTATCAACCTAGATCGAACTCTTGCATATTTCCTCCCGTGAGTTCTTGTTTGAGAGTCTGCCGCCGTAAGGCACAGACTCTCCAGCCAAAGTTCAGAAAAGCATTTCGTTACTTTCAGTATCTCCAAGATCCCCTCGTAGTATCCTTCTTTCCACAGAGAATAGCATGGGGTCGTGGATCCTCTGCCCGTATGTCCAGCCCTTTTGGCCCTCACCCATGCTTGTCACAAAGTGTACCTTCACCACACAGGCGGCGTCCATTTTGTAGAGTGACCATGCCTGAACAGTTTTCTAAGGGGCCTAACCGCGGACATGCGCCAGCTTGAAAACCCTGGGTTGTCCATACGACAACACAGCTCCTAACCTGAGTGGCCTACCGCGTGCCTTTTGTGCAGCTGGCGCGCTCCGACCCGACCACTCAGGATCCGAAGTCACCCAAATCCCAAGGTCTTTAACCCTGTTCGCTGCCTCTATTGTAAATGGGCCTTGGTCGTGTGCAACCGTCAGGCCTGCCGCTGTCCCAGCATTGGGAGGTAAGTCCCACCAGTGTGCTCAGTTTGGGACTGAAACTACGTCTCCGCCCAGCTCCTCCCTCCCCACTAGTTTCACGTCACCTGCAAAAAAGAGGCTCGGTGACTGAAGGACTGAGGCCAAGTCATTTAAAAAACAGGAGAAACATTGGTGGGCCTGGCACGGTACTCTGCGGTATTCCACAGGTGACGTTTTCCAACTTCGATTTCTTGTCACTTACTATGGCGTAAAACATTCTACCGGTGAGGATGTCCGTTAGCAAGTCCTGCCCATTTATACCAAAGACCTTAACTTTGTTAGTATGAGCCAACCATTCACCGAGTCAAGAGCCCTGCTAAAATCAAGATAACGTACTTAATCCTGTCTACCATCGTCCTCTCTTTGAAAGAACCCGCTAGGAAGCCCAGGAGATTGGTTAAGCGCCGCCTGTTATCTAGAAGTCCGTGCTGAGCAGGGCAAACACGGAACTCTCTAGTAGGTGTCCAAAGATGTACCCTTGGATGGTCTTCCTTAGAGCTTTGCACAGAACCCTGGTTGGGCTTACCGGCCAACATTTACTGATGGCCCACCTAGGTCCACTTTTAAGCAGGATAGAAAATTTAGCTGCCAGTGTGACTGTGAGCACGCTGGGAATGAAGAATAAAAAATCGTACAGAAAAGCCAGGAAAGAGGTGCTTCAACCACTGCAGAACTATGAACCAGAGAAGAAAGTGCAAACAACGGGAAACCTGCCTTGCGCCTCGCTGTGGAGCGCAGTTAGCTGCTAGCTGCTTTGCCCGAGTGGCTCACGGGTCTGAAAACCAGATGGACAGATCAACACAATCTTTCTCGGCACGTGGTCAGTCTTGACGGGTGGCAAGGCTCGGAAACCGATGAAGTTGTGTTTGCACGAGAAGCCGCCGCTACCGGCGTGGCCTTAAACAGGAAGTGACGTAGTTAACGTACTCCCTTTTGTCTCACAGCTCCATGGAGCTGCCGCACCCACTACCAGGAAACACCTCGCACCACTTACGATCTGGGGCTCTTTTGATGGACTTGACTGCCTGCAGGTCTGTCATTCCCCTGGAAGGCTGTGCCAGCTGTCCACTACCCTGTTGCTGAAGGAGTGAGATCTGGTCACCAGCCCCTTGTTCTGGAATCTAGCACCACTTCTGATAGACTATCCGACCTAAGGTCAGAAAAACCCATCATTACCACTGACGGTTCTATGATATCCCCTCGAAGTCTCCTTCTTTCTGACGAGAAAAGGTTCTGATCACAGAGTTTTTCTGTTTACGTCTAACTCCTCTATCCTTCAGCGACCTGCGTCGCGAGAAGCGGGCGGGGTCCATTTTGCAGAAGGGTGACCAAGCCTGTACCCTACCTCCCAAGTAAGGTGGTACCATAATCATGTAAGTAGGTAAGACCGCTTTCGGCCGCCGGCCAGACAATGTTGATCGCAGTCCAGAGAGCTCACCACGAACATTTTGCGCCGCTGCGTTGCACTAGTCCGACCTCCTTAAATTACGGCTGGCGACGACTCCGAGGTCTTCAACCCTACTGACTGCTTCAATGATGAACAGTTCCTGGTCATGAGCTGCATTTGAGCCTTCAGTTGCCCTTGACAACAAATGGCTTTTACCCGCTTTCGGCTGCAAGTCCTACTTGTATGTCAAGTCCAGGATGGTTGCCGTATCCCTGCCTAAGTCAAACCTACCCTCAGATCCAACAACCTTTACGTCATCCGCAAAAATGAAACTGGGCGATTGAAGGACGGATGTCAGGTCTTTTGTAAACAACAAGAACAGCATTAGGCCAAGGACGGATCCCTGAGGTGCACCACTGGTGACATCCAACGGGCCAGATCACCGGTACCCTCTTTTGACGTGAAAGGTCCTGTGGGAGAGGGAACCCGCTAGCCACCTATATACTGGCTCGTCTATAACGAAAGCATCCATCTTGCACTGCAAAAGGCGATGAATAACGGAGTCGAAAGCATTGTTTAGGCCAAGGTAACGTACGCCAACTTGCTTACCTTCATCCAGGCTTCTAGTCACTTCATCCGGGAAGCACATGGGATTGGTCTGACGGAATCTATATTTTAGGAATCTTTGCTGGGCTGGGCTTAGCATGGAGTGCTCCAGTGAGTGCCGACAGGTATGGGCAGGGATGATCTTCCCAAGATCTTTACATAGGATGCCGGTTAGGCTTGCCGGCCTGCCGTTCTCTTTAGGGGACTTAGATCCACTCATATGAACCACCACGGGGGCGGCGCTTTTTCAGCCCTGTGACTGCTTACCCTGGCCCAACTCGGACTTGTACAGCTTTCTTAACGACGGGGCCATGACATCCTCCAGGGGTTTGATGATAGCTGGGTGGATGCTATTTGAACCCAATGACTGGTGGCCTTTTAGTTCTTGTAAGTACGTACGCAGGATTCCCTCTGAAAGACTGAGCTCGTTTACTGCGTAGGAGGATACCTCAGGGCCGACTTGACCAGTACCTCACTGTCTATCCTATGTGATCCTTCAGAGTGTCTGTTTTGCCCTGGTCATCGGTGGCAATACCTTGGTCCTTAGTGGATAGTGGACCTGTGGCATCCTTTGTTGAGCCTTTTGACTGCACATAGCTATAGAATTTTTTAGCTGCTGTCTCGTGCTTTTAGCTGATATGAGCACACACTGCAGCTAGGAGGTTCGCAGAAGGCCCGCAGCCTCGTTTCTAAGCTTCGCGTGATGGATCCAGGCCAGCCGACTACCTAAGTTTGATAGTCTCGGCTATTGCAGCCTACCCCCACTTAGGCTCGCCCTCCCAGCTCCTTCGTTTCAAGGGTGCAAACTCTTCCTGGAGGGCAAGAAGGGATCAATTTATGACCTGCCAGGGCTGCTCAACAGTATCCCCCTCTACCGTGTCCCACGTCATTCCCATTGCCCTATAGAGTAGCTTACCTATATCCATACTACCGAAACTTCTAACCAGCCTTGAGGGAGTATTGGGTTGCCGCATGCACAAGGTAATTATGACAAACGCGCGTCCAGTCTTGCCCAGTGATGCACATTACTGCACTTCAGATACATCATCGGTGAGACTCGTCACTTCCATATCCATCAAGGATGGAATACATCCAAACCTATCTTTGGCACCTTCGCTAATATGCTGGCTCTACGCATTAGAAGGCAGCCATTCTGAGTAGATTTTTCCTGCTATTCCGGCACGCAAACGTCAACGGCCCAGTCAGTGTGTGGAAGATTGAAGTAACCTGTTGGGAGGGTCTTTTGTGCGTCCTAAACTATTTCAGCCAGGGCTCGCGATAGGCGAACATCCTCACGGCGGTTTGTACTTGGTGACTTGTAGATACAGAAAACGTTAACTCTTCTGCCGGGAGGATGATCACAACTACGCACGGCTGGATATTACGAACGCACATCTTGTTCTGGGACGCAATGTGTTTTCTCATGGCCTAATGAGGACGGCCAACCATTCGCCCAGGAAACTGTGTTCCCTGTCCTGCCTGTAGATTGTAAAATCGTTACTTATTATTCCTGGTACACGGTCTACTTTAGAAAGCCATCTCGGGAACGGAAGCTACTGACGAACCGAACTCCCCAGCGGCTTTGGAGTGTTCCATCCACTTCTTTACAGTACCACACTAGTTGGTATATAACTCCACAGCGTTTGATCCGCTGCTTAGGTGTCACTTATGGTTTACTCATGCCGGGTTTTCGGGCTGATCTTCTGAGATGATAGGAATTTACAAGTCCTGCGGCTATGTTCACCTGGTATTATCGCATTGTACACTCAAGGCAATACCAAGCAACTGACGTGCACTTATCTGTCATCCACTCCGTCATCTCTTCTGGCGGCTATACCCACATATATTTATCTTCCTTTCCACATTGATATTGGTCGACCAACCCAATACAGGCAAACTATTCGCTTCATGCCACCTGTTCTCCTCCGGCCTCCCATCCGCCGTCACCTTGGATGTCTCCCTATTCCTCCAGAGGTGTCACTCGTTTGCCATACAACTGAACCCACCGGTATCCAACCACAAATTTGTGCCGCCTTCGCCAACTGTTTTACTTTGTTCCAATCCGAGGTCCCGTCTCCTTTTTTCGTATCAGACCCGCCGGTTCCGCAGCTGTCACTTTGCAATTATCGTGTAGTCCGCCTATCAAAATTGTCATCAGTACGCTCATTCATCCTCCACTCTGTTGGTGCCCGTGCTTGTGATCGGTCTCTGCAATCGCCGTTTGACGCATCTCGTATAGATTTAGCGCCATGATTCCGTATCCTTGCTGATACCCCGTGACATATCTTTATTATTGTAAGTAACCCACTGAATGTTTATCGGCTTTCCTCTGGTTACTTCTTTGATTGTTGCTCTTCGAATCTCTCCCTCTCTTCATCGGACATTTTGTTCTCATTTCTTGTGATTGACTCCGTCGGCATCTCGCCACCAACTTCTACTGTCACATTGGCCGTTGATTCATTGCACTTGATCTAACGTCAAGTTTTCCATTCATATACTCTTCATACTATGCAGCTCTCAAAAGGCTCGTTGAATTTCCCTTGATAAACCCTTCTTTGTAAAAGGGCTTGACAAACGTCTTTCGGTTTTTCTGGGGCTTCTAGTTGTTGTGATCATTTCCAGTGTCATATATATATATATATATATATATATATATATATATACTCCCCCTTTTTAATCGACTTCAGCCACCACTGGTCAAATTGACCATTCGGCCTAGCCCTGCAAATTTTGCTGGGCCTTATTATCGTTGTAGTTCTCTTTACTGTCCTCCCTCAACCCTTCGTACACACATGCTCCAACCTTTTGAAAACTCCAAGTCTGGCATTGCTTGAATGATTTTATCATGCGCTTTAGCATTCATCGGGCTCATTTGAAATATAACACCATTATTATTATCTATCTTATTCCCCACCTATGAGATCGTGCATACCAAGATGAAATTATTGTATGTGCTCCCACCGAAAATGTGCATGGTCGTTTATTGCTGGACAAATTTCCGGAACGTGCGGCCATCAGTTCTGAAAAAAGCTACTTCCTAACTTCCGAGATCAGTTGTTTGGGTTATTTTGGTTGATGCTCACGAATTTCGCCCTGACTCCAACCCTTCCGGTCCTTCATTGAATGCACCCTCTCCACAGCAGTTTATTGAACCAGGTTTTATCCTTTGTTCTCCCTGTAGTATTTATCTAGGTTCACTCCCGGTTTCACCGCTATTAGTGCACCCTTATTCGACCCCTCCTTCTAAAAGGTTTCCCAGTGGTCTTCAGCCCCATTTGCAACGTGAGGCATTGGCTGTCAATTGGGGTGTTACCAGTCCACTCAAGTATTTGTTTGGCACTCTTTTCGCCAAAGCTACCAATAACAAGACACTAAAGATTAATTAAACTACACATCAGCCCTTGGTTAAATCGCCATCAGCCACGGTTCACCGCCGGAGTGTTGTTTTGTAGGCGTACTCTTATGACATTCAGCATTGCGAAGCACAGTCTGTTCCTCACGCAGACCGCTTATCTATCCACTCCTTGTCTGAAGGACCCTTTACTTCTGACTGCTTACTCACGCGGATACTACCGGCTAGTTGGCCAAATTAAGTGACATGCGGCGGAATCTTGTAATGTAACAAAATAATCATAGTACTTCGTGCTTCGCGAGCTGCGGCTTTGCGGGATGTGCATTCCGAAAGCCCAGGCATTGAAAAAACGAAACTTTTCTTAGTCTCACTTGTTGGTGACCAGAACTGAATGCTGGTTTGTGCCGTGTTGCCAAAACCTGTCTTGACCCTAAGGCAATCTTCACTCGCAATCATTGAATTGGGGGCCGTGGCTTCATTCCTCAGAGTCCTGGCATCTAGCTTACAAAGATTATTGTGGTCTACTTCTAGACAGATACCACCCTCTGGTTATTAGTTGTTCCTACTCCCATAGGCCGGGGAGTTCTTTCCCCACTTTTCTAAAAACAGGTTCTAAGACTACGGTTTTGCGCAAAACATTCAGTCGAGGTGTTCCGTGTGCAAGTGCGAGTGACGGTGGGAGCCACTTTGCTGTGAAGAATGTGACTGACCTGCTAAAGTCGTTTGGTTGTCTCAGTGTGCCAACTCCACCTGGAACCCCACTATCCAATGTTACAGCCGAAAACTTCTTACTTTGGAGAGTGTGATTGCATCATTACAAGTCAGTAAGTTTGCTGAACTAGACAGGAGTGCCAACAATTTTCCCGTGCAATACCATAATTCTGTCCACTTGACTACTAGGGAGGGTTCAACTAGGCTGCTTAAAAACAGAGTAGCGGACAAACGTGCCTTGCTTGGAATCATCTGAGGTTGGTTAGTACCGAGGAAATGAACTAAGAACTTTACGCAGTATTTTTTCTAATCAAATGGGCAAAAAATTGTAAGATTCCTGATTTGAACGGTGGTTCCGTACATCGTGGGCTCTCGAAAAAATTACTTTTCACACTCATATTCCTAATGCCATTTCTAAATATCCTAACTCTTGTTTCCGAGTCTATTCAAGAAATGAACGAGTCCAGTGCTTCTGGTATAAATCTAACACTACAAGTCAGAAGAAGACCAGTATAACTTCAGAAGACCGGGACTTCATCTAGGTTGCTGCCCGGGGAGGCGCCATTAAAGGCATCCCCGTGCTGTTTTATTACACCCTTTAGTGTTTTTACGTTCCGATTGTGCGAAGCAAAACGTCGAAGTGCTTTCCAGCTCATACCATGTCCCCACTACTACAGTGCGCCTAGTTTGGGTTGAAACGCTATATTATGATACAAAGAGGATGACAGTGCCGGTCTGCGCTGTCTAGTTTGGTGACTCGGTAAAGAGTGAACTTTGAAGCGACTCCTTTGGAGCTGCCGCACTAGGATTGTGAGTATTGTTGCTTTATTTCGTCTGTCAGTAATCAAATAGTAGTTATCTGGTGTCCTCGTTAAAAGTCCTGTTTCAAGTGCGAAATCATTGGCACGTTGGTTGGATTCAGGAGATACTATTTGCTTGATTCTTTCAGGTGGAGTGAAATGGATATTTATCGTTTGGGGAGGCATGCCTCATGAGGTTTGAAGACGACCGCTGACAAGATAGAAATATTAAGTAATCACCGTCTAATCATGGATGAGCTGTTGATGGAAACAATTCTCAGACGGAGGGTAAGGTTATTTGCCAAGATTAACGAGGAATCCGCTTCCCTCTAGAAAGAATCGCGTAGGAAATGACAATAAGCAGGGAAAGCTAGTGACCAGATATGTGTACATCAGTCCGTTATTTTTCAACGCTAAAGGCACGGAGGCACAATAATGAGTGCAAAAAATCTACATTCACATGAGTGGCAGGCGAAGGGGAGGGGTTGTGAGGAGACCGACCGGTTAGTGCAATGGGGAAGCAGGCCATGAAGATATAGTAGTCTAATTGGGAGACTGCGCTAGCAAGAGACTAGAGCCAAGATCACAGAATCACTTGTGGACGGTAATATACTGCAAATTTTGAGAATGCCCCTGCTTGTCTCACGTCAGTTTATTGTCCACAGTAACCTGGAAACAGATCAAAAGTAATAGTACTATCTGACGACCTCGGAGGAAGCTTTTTAGTTCGATCAACTGACTTTAAAGAACTCAATGATGAATAATGCACGAAGAGGACAAGATGCAGAGAGATTTTTTTCCTTCTCAAACAAAGCTCAGCTACTCTTCAATAGTAATAACAATGGTTTATTTCGGATAACCCGAAGTATGCTGCGGCGCAAGATCAAACCGTACTTTTGAATGCGGACTCCGAATTGGAAGGGGGTGATATAGGTATGTGCTCCCCACGTAGTCTAGGGGAAAAGTAGTAAGTTATTCTTCGTGGAGGCGCCCGGCAAGTTTGAACTCAAGGTCGGGTGACCAGGCCGGCCAGATCCATGTGGAATTGGTTGAAAACAGTATAAATAGTATACTTACACACGAAAGCTACAAAAGGAAGACTGCACAACTGAGAAATCAAGCTGGATTGGGGAAAATTTTGTTTACCTCGAGAAACATACATTTCCAAGGGAGAGGAAAACTAGCAACAGAGCTCTGCGGTATATGAAACAGGGTAAGCTTGAAAATCGGTCGATGGAAAGGGGAGAAATTGCGATACAGAACAGGAAAAATCCGTCGAACATTACCTTTATAGCGTTTAGTGACCGAATATTGGCTGAGTCGTTTAGATACCCAGTGAAGGATTCATCCGTAGAGGGGGGGTTGCCGTGGCGGTGGCGAAGGAGGTGGCCGGATGAAAACGGGTAAATTTTGAGCTTGCCTTGTAGACTGCTCTTAAGAATTCATACCAAGCTGTCCGGATAGAAACGTCCAGGTTGATGGTAGTCACTGCGGAGCACCTAGGAAGTAGCACAATGGAGTCAGCCCTAAAGGGTTACAAGTAGGGATAGTGGTTAGAGTTAAGGAGGCGGATGGAAGCGCAACTATTCACAACAGCCCCGGACCACTCTGGTTCTTCTAGATGCTCTGAGAACTCTGTGTTGGTTCGTCGAAAAGTTCTTCTGACGACCAAACCGCCGAGTTTATACAAGGAGGCTAATGCAGACACTGAAGCTTTTGAGGTAACAGCCTTGACTGTCATTCAGTGTACTGGCACTTGCCGAGCTTTGCTAGCTGTGCTTTAGGTGCATGTAAACCAGATAACTCGGATGGTTATGTCCATAAGAAACGGTCCCACTTGGCAGTCCTTCCGATCCAAGCCTTTGGAGGAAGGTGCTGCTGTTCAAAGGTTGTGAAGTACCCGAGTCCGATTTGGTTTATAACTTGGGTTAGGCGGCTCCAAAACCTTGTTTGCAACTTCAACTACTGTGATGGGTGATGTTTAATCCAATATGATGATAAAGGCCACCAGTCTATACAGGTCGACTGCGTGTCCGCGGTCGATTCAAGGCTAATGGAACATCCGATGTGGAAGTATCCCGCAGATTTCTGAGATGCGCATCCACTGGGCAATAGCTTCCTCTTGAGAGACTCAGGGGCTACCTCTGCAGTAGAGCCAGGCACTGGGTTTGCCGTCGGTCGCCTTGTGATTCCCTTCACCTTGATGCGGAGTCGCAGTTACGGAGCCCCGTGTTGATATATGTAGTCTTACGAAACTACACCATTCAGAGAGTTTTTATCCAGTGGCAAAAGGCCTTTTACACGTATGCAACCGAAAAGTAAGAACATGGAGAGCGGATGTGAAGCAGCGGTCCCCTTACGCCCACTGATACTCCATTAACAGCCGCGGTGGTTTATGCCGCACGGAGGACAGCCGGAAAATTTGAGTGTCGTCCCAGGATGGGGGTAAAAGCCGGGGTATTTATTGGACCAAATGTCTTATGGGACAATAGTCAGGAGGTTTGCCATATACTGTCGGCAAGATAAAAATAAACTTACAAAAGTTCCATGATGGAGTTCTTGGAAACTTTGCTCATTTGAGAACCTCCTGGCGGCTGAAAGTGAAAGGAGCACTAAAACCCGAGAGAATTCTGCAGAAGTCACAGACGGGAATCTCGGCGTTCCTTTGTAATGGGAAGTCATAACATGGCGAACTTTGGTGGTCTCCGGTTCGTTTCTAATCGTTTGATCGTGTGAGGAAATAGATTTATCCGTGATGCAGAAATTAAAGATCAAATTCGCCCGCGATTGCACTTTGCGCAAAAAGAGTGTATACTTATCAGCTGCCAGCGGAACCCATTACGGTATGCGAAGGAAGAGGTATCCGCCAAAACGGGCGAAATCGTACCCTATAAAAACACCAAAAACTTATGATCCTTTCGAAAACGCTGCAGCATTCGAAGGATTAACTTAAAGTGGACCTATTACAGAGCGTTCATTTCCTTTCCATCCTAGTGGATATGTTTCCGCCGTTTTGTCAGGAGCCGGTGACTCTCTCTACTACTAAAGGATAACGGCTCCATGCAAACGTGAAGTTTAGTGCAGTGGTTGATTCATTTAGTCCTACACTAATCTTGCCAACTAAGTTCCTGAACGGAGAGCGAAAACATTTGGAGGCCTTTCCGGCCGACGAAGTTGATGAAGCTGTAAAAGATGTCAATTCAGACGAAATGACGTCGGGGGAATGCTGAATTTGACTAGGAACATTGGTTAGGATTTTTGAACATCATCTCGCCACCAGTTATTGGCGATCAGTGTAAACAGTGCTACTAGAGCAGCCGACTCGCAATACGCAATCATCCAGATAGTGCTAGCTCGTTCGTTTCAGGCTTGAAGCAGTTCCTCCAGGAGCCATAAAGGAAAGCCGTCGATTCGAATAATCTACTGGTGGTGGACTTTGAGGCGAATTGTGGTGAAGTGGGAAGGACTACAGGAGAGAAGAAAGTGGTGCCCGAGCCTCGGGGCTTTGATCATGATGTACTGATTGCAGGTAAAATCACTGAATAAAATGTGTCCTTTGGTAACCCCGAGTTTGGTTGCGGAGGAAAGCCTTACCTTCTATCAGATCCTTCTCAATATTGAAGTACTCCAGTAATTTCTTTGTTGTGCCTAGCCTATTTATACAGATTCTCTCTCAAGGCAGGCCTTGACTGGAGGTGCCAATATGATAGGAACTGGGGAAACGACCACGACGAGGGTGAGGCTTGGACTTCGTGAGGCTGAATGTTGGACAACTTTTATCCCAGCTTTTTACTTTCCCAGAGATAATTGGAGAAGGCTGTTTTTTGTTGCAAACAGAAAGTCCCACGTAAGTGTCCGCTCAAACCTTGTGCAATGCAGATGTTAGTGGACCAAAGAAAACCCGGTCGGTGCAGTCTCTCAAAAGAGCCACCCGGAGAGGAGTACCTCCGACTACTGCCCGGGGCGAAAGCTTCCCTCCATGGTCGCCGACCCCTGACAGCGGAACTGTTGGTGAGTCGGTATCTGAACTGCAAGTCCTGAAAACGCGTGCGGTAGCCAGTGCAGTAAGTTACCGCTTACTTCATTTTCATTTCGAGCGCTGTGATTCCAGAATTACTGGGTAGTACGTGTCTCATGTATCTTAAAATAGGGGTAAGGATATCCAGTCGGGGTACTTCTTAGAGGCTTTGAAAGCTGGATTTTGCTGGGTGCTGACTAGACCTGATGTTTGAAACTAGGGTACATGCAGGTATACTGCCGTGCATCCAGCAGTTTGTGAAGCGTAGGTAAGAAGGAGGGGAATACAAAGAGTATTATCAACAATTTTATCTTTTGGAGGAGTTTGGGCTTCCGAGGCGTCAACAAGAATGAATGAGAATTCCTCGTATTTGAAGTACCATCAGCTTCTTGATGGACATCAGACTAGTTACCACAACATGACGCTGGGTGACAATGAACTTTGGCAGCATTTGTTTTTCGTCAGATGCATTTATCTGACTTTTCTACTGCTGAATACTTCAAATGAGAAAGGTGTGATAGCGAGAGCCACTGGCTCGGTCCCGTTTTCTTCTGTTATGTTTCGTTTTCGACTATCCGTTCGTGCAGTCTGACACAGACGTTCCGTTTTGCTAAAGTTGACTGTGGTGGCTAAGCTCGAAGGTTCTGTTTGCTTAGCGTGATTAAGTGCGCAGAAAATCCCTCTGCTCGGTAATCATCGTCGCTGGCCAGAAATTGTCTCGAGTTTCCACAGTCATACTTGGCCACTGCAATCACCCATCCTACCAGTAAATGCTTCGCTCCAATAAGTGCAGGTGAGGCCCAGGATGTGACTTACAGCTGAAACGGAAGGCCGTGAAGAAGTGGAGGCAATGCACACAAGGTTTCCACGGAGTGAGACGTTATCTTCTGCCGAGTTGACCCGCAAAGGATGTAACAAATCCGAATGCAGAGTTCAAACCAAACTGGGTTTTGACTCATATGAGTCGGTGGTTTGTTTCGGGGAGACCAGAAGCACTTGGGACATCTGATCAGATGGTACAAGTGATGATAGCAACACACGACTTGAAGGAAACGTAGGCACAGTTACTCACAACGAAAATGTAAGAGAAAGTAAAAGAGGGCGTAGCACTCTAAGGGAACGTGAGGCCCGGCAAATTTGCAATAAAGCATGGATATGCCAGTCGTTGAGACGCAGAGCAGGTGGCTGAAAGGTTTGGCGTCGTGCATAAACGGGGAAAAAGGGGACTAAAACAGCAGAATAATACAACCAGAATAGGAAATAAAAGGAAATACACTGAAAAGGAGTACAGTGGCACTGAGAATAGTCTGGAGCACGGTTTATTACGATGGACGAGAGGGATGTAAAAGGAAAACCAAAAGAGGTATAGGAAAAAGCCAACAACACCGGAGAGGGCTGTATTTGTAAGTGATAAAAGGGAGAACTGGTGGAGGGTGTCTAACGGAGACAGTGATACTTATACTGGGCGCACAACGGGAGGGATTTGCAACTTTGCTAACAAATGAAGTGGGAAACACCGGACGGCAAGAATATCATTGATTTAGGCAAAGAGTATCTCATCAGCGAAGAATGGGACCTGGGGGATAAACGAACTGAGAAGCATAAGAAGGACCACGACAGTTGCAATTCGCATAAAAAACTGAATGGTGGGCAAGATGACGAAAAATTGCAGACACGCCTGGATCAATTGTTTCGTATACATGGGGGATGATTTGTCGAGAATTTGCTTTGTGGTAATTGGAAACCGACGGCAAACAGAGTAAAGTCCAGCCAATGGAAGGTGCGAGCGATCCGTAGCAACCAATTTCGGCATAATTCAAAGCAAAATCCATTCCAAATAGCCAAATAGCACTATATACAACAAATTTAGCAATTTTACAACAGCCAAACCTTAGTAGTATTCCTTCTGGTCTCTTACGCTCCTATTTGAACAATAAATCAACTACTACAGTTGAGTTACAGCAAAGGGTTAGAAACGGAAGATGAGATTACCGAATACAACCAAAACAAAGTTCCAGCTGAGCAGCTCACGCTCGAGGTAACGGTGGGGGTCCGACGTGTGACGAAGACTAAGAGCGATAAAACGGATAACTGGAATTCCGGTGAAGATAGTTCGTAGAAATGAAATAATAATGTTTGTAATATGAATGTTGATGAATGAACTTCTTTCAAAGGCTCTCAAAATCCGGCCTGGATTTTTTTCTTGTTCCGGTAGGTGTGGTCGATCTAATGCATCGGCTAGCCCTACGGTCTCCCATCACCTAAAACCGATAAACATTAACAGTAGCTTCCAGCTGGGCAAGTGAATCCACTCCCATTGGTCTGTCGGTGTTCGGTAGGTCTAAAGACCACCTCTCAGTTGAGGAGCGTTGGCTGTTGAACTTATGCCACAAGTGTCTGGTTCGCCTTCAATAAGACACATTTTTCTGTTGCCACGGAGCACTTATCCTTCACTAGTCCGCACTGCTGCTTTTCGTACGAAGCCATCATCCGAAGTCGGCGTGCTTCCGATGACTCCGATAGGCCACCGGTCACTCGATAAAGCCTCCGGAAATAGCAGCACTGCGTCATCCGATTTGAATTTGCCTTCTCGAGTTGTCCATTTCTGCCGCTCTTGTAGTAGCGGACTATATTTTGTGGTCCTTATCTTCCCGAAACACGGAGGTGAGGTAATTTGCCTGCATGCACTGGCGAATCATTCTATGTCGCAACGGAAGTAACGACAGGTAGTGGAAAATCCCCCTAAACCCTTGAGATTCAGTGATTTTCTTAACATAACTCACTCGCTTGCACTATTGGCGTGTCTTTACGAACTGTTTGTTTTATGGACCAATTGTTGTTTGTTCGCGCTCAGAGCGCTACTTTGTCATATCCTTGTTCTGGACCTGCGTGACGTACGTGCTTCCTACTCGCACGCTGCTTTTCGGTTTCTCGTTTGTTGAGTCCTTATGATCTCATTATTGAGGTTCGTATCTTTTTGGTGTCATTGTTCATTCAATGATCTAGTATCGCACAATATCACGGATAATCGCCTTTTTATTTCGGGATCCGTTGTCAATTTGGCTACGCATTGCTCAAACGTGTGTTACAATGCTCAATAGATCAATTTGGAACGAGGTAAACACTCAAATGCCAAGAAAAGGATCGAGAATATTGGAATCCGGACAGGAAGTAACACGGCAAGTCACTGGGAAGGTTTTGGGTATATTTGATTTTTTATTCAATGCTAGATCGCCTGGTCCTGTCAGTGCTAGTCCATGTGTTAATGAGGGCAATATGGACTGTAAGGATGTTGATCTATATAGGCTGAGAATACTAGACCTAGAAAAACAGTCGCTATCGGCTAGACAACAGGCCCAGGAAGCAGAAGAGAAGTGTACACAGAAAGAGCGAGAGCATGAGACCAGCGACTACGACACTTCCGATAGATCAGGGTGCAATAAGATAGGGAACCCCACGCCGGTCGCCGATTACAAACCACCGTCGATAGATTTGCCAAGAGTGGAACTAACGGTTTTCGACGGGCGAGCTGAGAAATACCGCAAGTTTGTCAAGCAGTTCGAGACGTTCGTCGAAAATAAGGTGACCGACCCTGGGCAAAGGCTTCTCTATCTGACTCACTACTGTCGAGGCCGAGCAAGAGAAGCTATCGACGGGTGTACCATGCTCGACTCGGAACAAGGCTACACAAGGGCAAGGAAGGTTCTAAGGGACTTGTTTGGCCAACCGTTCAAAGCAGTCCGTAACGTAATAGAGGGCGTGATGGTAGAGGCAAAGAGAACCAAGGGCGACGTCTACACCATGGCCGACCTGGTGACCAAGATGCAGAACTGCTCAATAGCCCTCGACCATTTAGGTTACAGGGCTGACCTAGATGCCATGCACATTTTGGAAAACATAGTCCGCCACCTCTCTCCCGAACTACAGGGTCGGTGGGCGGAAGAAGCAGAACGGATAAGCCGAAGCGACAGAGAAGCCAACTTCGAAGACCTGACCGAATACTTGGACAGGCAAACGAAGATAGCTGACAGCAGGTTCGGCCGACTCATCCGAGACAGCAACCAGGCAAACAAGCCCGGTACTAGCCAAGCTCAAACCCCTGCACGGGAACATCCAAAGTACCAACCTTGGACCAACACACACGCCATTTCACGCGGTGCTACGGCGCGACCCAATTGCAGATCCTGTGGTACTAGCCATGGCCTACCAGAATGCCCCAAGTTCGGCAACGCTACAATAGACTAACGGCGGGGAATGGCGAGGATGGCAGGAGCGTGCTTCATTTGTCTCAACACCACGCACCGGGCGGCAGCTTGTAGAACAAGGAACCGATGTGGTTACGAGGGCTATACGAGCAGGCGAGAGTAACCTTACCCGAGACGAGTACCAAACCCAGTGTTATCTTTTAAACCTCGCGGTCCGCCATTAAACCGGTACGCTTAGGCGTAGTTGCCGTGAGGGTAGTGACCCCTACTGGGGTGGTCAAAGCTTTGGCCTTCATAGATAGTGGCTCGGATGCCACGCTAGTAAGGAAGGAGTTCGCAGCGAGATATGGGATCAGAGAGAATCAGTCTTCATTAGCCGTGAGCACAGTGAGTAGCTCCGAAGTCATCCGGTCGACCAAACTTTACCTACAACTCGCTTCTTTGGTCGGCAACGATAGAGCAGAAACTCTAGAAGCATTCACCATTAAGGATCTGCCGATGAGAGCACCCCAGTAAGTGCAGTCGATTTTGACTCAGTGGCCGCATCTCGACGGGGTTACGATCGAGGAGCGACAGAACAACGAAATTGATCTGCTGATCGGCTGTGATATACCGGAAGCGCATTGGGTCCTGGATCAAAGGATAGGAAGCCACAAAGCACCCTATGCAGTACGCACCATATTCGGTTGGACTTTATATGGCAGTACGGATGGAAGGGGCGGCAAACTAATCCAAATCAACTGCACTTCGGTGGAAACGACGAACATTGAACAGGCATTCCAACAGCTGTATAACACCGAATTTGCGGACCTGGCCATTGATAGAAATGCCCCATCACGAGAAGATAGGGTGGCTTTGAAAATGGTAGCCGAGAACGCCAAGTATGTAATAGATCGTTTCGAGGTTCCTGTCCCGCGGAGATCCAATATGAAACCTATGCCAAACAGCCGATAAATGGCTCTGAAAAGATTAGGCTTCCTCAAAACCAGGCTGCTCCGGGAACTACAATTAAAGATAGAATACATGCGAGCCATGCAACATAACATCTACTTGGGTTATATAGAAATAGTGGATACCGCGGTAATCGGCGCAAATTTGAGGTGGTACCTACCCCCATCACCCGATCGTGAACTCAAAAGAAACCGGGGAAGGTCAGAGTAGTTTTTGACTGTGCCGCGAAATGCCAGGGTGTGTCACTGAACGACAATTTACTACAGAGCACAGACTGGACAACACCACTAGTCAAGGTTTTATGTCGTTTTCGGCTAGGGAAAGCAGCCACCTCTGATGATATACGCGAAATGTTTCTACAAGTGATGCCCGTTTAAGATAGGGACGCCTTCCGTCTCCTCTGGTGGCCTGAGAACGACACAAACCGCGCACCTGACGAGTACAGGCTGACCGTTCGTCCCTTTGGGACGGTATCATCTCCCTTCTGTGCTAATTTTGCCCTCCGGGAAACCCTCAAGCGTTTTGGCGGCACCAGCAATTTGCTAGGAAGAGCAATGGACGGCTTCTACGTGGACGATTTTCTGTGCTCCTTTGACGATGCAAATGCTGCTACTCTTTATATGACCAAACTGATCGCCACTCTAAATGCCGGAGGATTCAGCCTCACTAAATGGACTTCGAACGACCAGGAGCTGCTCAATGTTATCCCGAAGTCCGAGAAAATGGAGTGTAGGAAAGAGCTTCTGGGATCCTCTTCACAAACGGAGCGCACGCTTGGTCTTCAGTGGAAACCCAGAGGAGACGAATTAATCTTCACTCTAGACCTACCCAAACGATCGGTCACACGGAGAGGAATTCTATCGTCGGTCTCAAGCCTCTATGACCCCCTAGGTTTTGTTTTGCCATGGTTGTTACCGGGAAAGTGCCTGCTGCAATCGCTGTGCCAAAGAGGGACGAATTGGGACGAACCTCTCCATGATGACGACGATAAGCGATGGCGCGATTGGCTGCACAGCCTGGAGCAACTTGGTGAGATCAAAATTCAAAGATGCTTAACAGGAATCAAGTGCACAAACGGCGCCCAACTGCACTTATTTTCCGATGCCTCAGAAATGGGCTACGGGGTAGTTGCTTACGGCTGCTGGGTTGACGTAAATGGTGGGCGGCACCGCCAGATACTATTCGCGAAGACGAGGGTGGCTCCACTGAAAACGGTGTCCATTCCAGGGCTTGAACTGACGGCAGCAGTACTGGCCGTGAAAGCCTAGGGGCTCATTAAAGGATGCTTCGACCGGACAGACTGGGTAACAAACTTTTGGACGGCCACGTTACTTCATTACATAAGCAACATTACCGCTCGTTTTAATACTTTTACGTCCAACAGACTCACTATAATCCACGGGTCGACTAAAACCGATCAATGACACTATGTAAAATCCGCCAGTAACCCGGCCGACTTCTGCTCAAGGGGCCTGAAAACACTAGAGATTGCCGACGTGGACAATGGGACCGGACTTCCTAACTGCAGCTAAAGAGATGTGGTCAACGCTATTAATACCTAAGGCTGGTGATGGCGATATCGAGACTAAAAGACTGATACTGGCCACGAACTTCACGGGAAGCGTAAGCCTAATAGAAAAACTGTGCCACTTTCCCGACTGGACAAAAATGTTAAGAGCCGTGGTCTGGTGGACACGGTACAAAGCATTCTTATTGATTATGAAAGGCGCAAGACCACAAAACACATTGAATGTGGGGACGATGCTACCGGGCGAGCTGAACCAAGCCGAACTCGACGTTCTACGCCTACTGCTGCTAGGCGCTTTCCCGTTCGAGGCCCGCAAGCTAGTCAGCGTAGATGATAACACCAAAGGAAGCAGGCTGTTGCACAGCAGTATCCGAAGACTAAGCCCCATACGAACCAACGGACTACTGAGGGTTGGAGGGCGGCCGACGAATTCAAGCCTAGTGTACGAAACAAAACACCCCATAATAATTCCCGGTGACCACCATATAACGAGATGCCTGATAGATCATGTACATCGGGAAGAGGGACACGCTGGTTTGAATCACTTATTGAACAATATACGCCGACGATTTTGGGTGACGAAGGGACCAGCGACGGTCAGGCGAGTCATAGGCAACTGAATCACTTGTCGTCACCGGAGAGCAGTGTCAGGCCAACAAATGATAGCCCCCCTTCCAGCCGTAAGATTTCAACCGGGATGGTGCCCGTTCGTGGAAATTGGCGTCGACTGCATTGGCCCGTTACTTGTACGACAGAAAAGAAGCACCCAAAAGAGTTATGGCTGCCTGATAGCATGCCTACAATCCAGAGCAGTCCATCTTGAAGCAGTGCATAATATGACCACCGATTCATTTCTAATGGCCTTTCAGAGGTTCATCGCCAGGCGGGGCGTCCCCAAGAATGGGTCCTCAGGCAATGGCGCGAACTTCGTTGGGGCTCATAAGGAGTTAGAGAAATGGTGGAACCGCCTGGACCACGCCAAAATACAAAACAGGACCGTAGCAAAGGGGATAGAATGGCACTTCAATCCACCCTATGCCAGTCACCGTGGTGGAGTTTGGGAGAGGCTGATACGATCGACTAGGAAAATACTCACAGCCTTGACCTCACAACAAACCCTTGATGACGAGAAGCTGACTACTTTACTAACAGAAGTGGAACGCATGTTGAACAACAGACCCCTGGTGCCGATCGTCCCAGACCCGGAAGGCGAACCGGCACTCACCCCCAACGACCTGTTAATACTTCGGTCAAACGCAGGAGCAACCACACCGAAAACCCTACGTGGAACGTACGTTGCTGGATGGAAACAAGCAAACCACTTAGCACAGGCCTTCTGGAAACGATGGACGAGGGAGTACTTACCGACACTGCAGCTTCGGCAAAAGTGGGTCTCCAAACAAAGGCCGTTCAGACGTGGCGATGTAGTCATCCTCGTGGAGGGTCACTTGCGTAAAGACGATTGGCCGGCTGGAGTGATCAAGGACTGCCGTGCAGAACTCGATGGCCTCGTGCGCTCGTTGGTGGTGAGAACGAACAAAGGAGACATATTGCGAGATATCCGTAAGATATGTCTGCTTGAAGGTGACGGTGACGTGGGCGAGGTCGGTGCTACAGACCAGGCTATATCCATGTCTGCCGACACCAGATAAAGCCTAATTCATTTATTCATTCCTCATGCATTCTCCCGTAGGGCCTAACCCTCCGCAACGAATCTGAAGTGAATTTGTGTTTAATTTCATACGGTATTCACGATTTACTATGGAGTTAGTTGTCCAAACCCTAGTTTATCACACGACACGGCATTGCAATTAGAAGTAGCGGAGCTTAGGTCACGCATGCCTACTTTTTACTCGTTTATGCCACGCAGTTCCCGTCAAACATGTTACCACGCTCACAGTCTTTCGTTGACGTTGCAGCTAGTCCTCCTTTGATGTGTGGTGGCACTTGCTATTCCATCATACATCCAGACACATACGCACATACCCGATGCACGCTATGTCCCGCAACCCCTATCAAACCTGTGATGGTGTTCGCAATTTGCTTTTGTTGACGTTGCTGAGATGTCTTTTGCATGTGTGGAGGTAGCGGCGAATTTATCATACACACACACACACACTCACGCAAGCACATACAGCCAGGGTAGGACGGCCTTTCCAAGGACAGCATCTATGTGCCCCCCTCACGCCCGCCATCTGTCAGCAGTTCCCGTGGAAGATGTAGAATAACCTCGCGTTTATTTGGCTAACGGATTAAGTGCGACCATGAGTAGAACGTTGACGATAAGCATTAGGCGCGCCATGACAGCAGGGCCTAGGTAGGTAGGAAGAATCAGTACCTTCATACCAAACCTTTGACTCTGCTAAGGATTTGGGAGGACTTTGGTGGACCATGTAACGACCGGTCGTGGAAAATCCCCCTAAACCCTTGAGATTCAGTGATTTTCTTAACATAACTCACTCGCTTGCACTATTGGCGTGTCTTTACGAACTGTTTGTTTTGTGGACCAATTGTTGTTTGTTCGCGCTCAGAGCGCTACTTTGTCATATCCTTGTTCTGGCCCTGCGTGACGTACGTGCTTCCTACTCGCACGTTGCATTTCGGTTTCTCGTTTGTTGAGTCCTTGTGATCTCATTATTGAGGTTCGTATCTTTTTGGTCTCATTGTTCATTCAATGATCTAGTATCGCACAATATCACGGATAATCGCCTTTTTATTTCGGGATCCGTTGTCAATTTGGCTACGCATTGCTCAAACTTGTGTTAAAACGGATCCATCAGGATATCCTGTAAGTTTGCCCTGAGGATGAGTAGATCATTGGGCATGTGCTCCGGCAGCTCACGACAGTCCGAGGTCACAGGTACGAGCGGTCCTCCGTTTAATATCCGTTCTATTCCCGTAAGAAATATCAAAAATTTGTTGTCAGTCATCAGCTGTTATCCGCAATTCGAAGGACGTGCTCTCCTACCTAAGTGCACTATGATCTCTCATATGCAACCAGGGTGACTAGCATGAGGGGCTGAAGTGCCGCTGCATGCCCCGTTGCCACAATCCATCAAAAATCCTACAACCGGACCAGTTTTTATTAGGTTCTTCAATTCTCTTTGAGTATTAGCAAAGTTCGTACCGCTATCACTAAAAGCCCCGGACGGTTCCCCTCTCCTTGGTGTGAAACGTAGTAGATTCAATGAATGAATCCGTGCTTAGAAAGTAAGGAATTTCAATGTGTCGCACGCATCTGGAGGTAGGTTAAGATGCATCCATGCTGTTTATCCGTGCTGCGACCACGCTTAACTAAAATGGACCGACATATTCTATTCCGAAGTACTTGAAGGGGAACTAATCTTCTTGAACTCTAATGGCCTGTGGAGGAGCCATAGCCCGTTTGCCTTCGACTGCCAAATGCTTCAGAAGCTTTCAACATCCTCCAGGTGCACGCTCGATGGCAGCTCCACCCTGTACAATCCAAAATATTTGGCAGTGCTCCGTCAGTAACTGAGATGGTCCTGCATGTCCTTCCATTGCCTGATACCATCAGATTATGGAGTCCGTATTCAGGTGATCCTTGGGTAATATCATCGGACGCTTCACGAGTTGAAGATGATTGGAGTGGTTCATTGGTCCTTCAACACAAATCAGCCCCCCTTTGGCAAAACTGGATCAAGTCTCAGTAGCGTCTTTTTCGTCGGAGATCGGTGAGCGCATAGGTTATTATTCCTGTCTCGTGACCATTGTAGCTTTTTACCATAGGCCTTGGCTTTCACTATCAGAATAGCATTTTTCCCCGCCTTAGCAACATCGTGTAACTTCAGTGGCCCACTTTCCAATCCTGGATCTGCGAGACCGCCTCTCACGACCGCGGTATATGTTTTGAAACGAGTTAGCCTGCCTACCGATCTCGGTAAATGAAACCAATTGGTGTACCTAACCAGACAAGTACCCGTCCTTGTATCCTGAAACATTGCCAGGGTCATGCTCGAAGGCCGCCTCGACCCCAAGTTCGACGGTGTTGCAGTAACCTCAGGACTTGTCGGCCATAACATTTCATCGTTCACCAAAACGTTGAGACCTTCGAAGCAGCAACTGTCATCGCCTGATAATATAGTGCCCCTTGATGCCAAGTCTGCAGGATCGGCTTCTTATCTGATTTGACGTCACCGCCAGGGTCCAGACCACCGGTGGATTTCATCCAAACTATTCACAATGTAAGTACCGAATCTCGTTTTATTACCGTTTACGTAGGGCACAATTGCAGCAGAGTCCGTCCAGCAGTAAGTCTTATCAAGTTTGATTGGAGTTCCTACTATAAGGGTTCGAGAGACCTTAACAGTCAGCCTTGCTGAGGCTAAATCCAATCCAGGGATCGTTACTGCCTTCAGAGGAGCTTCCCTTGATTTGGAGAGCAGTAGGCTACAATAGAGGCTACGTCCTTTGCAAGCATTCTAGAATACGCCACAGCTCCATGGCCAAACTCAGAGGCCTCACAAATCACATAAAGCTGCGTACCTCCGTTCACTGAATCATCTTTAAGAACACACAACTGAATTTTAAATGCGCAAATTTGTTCCATAATCCTAAGTTACTCACTCCAGCAGCATGGGTATTGCTCTCCAACTGGGCCATTCAAGCAAAGCCTTAAGCGACACAGTGATTGCAACAACACCTTGCCTGGAAGAATGAAAGATGAAGGTAACCCCTGTGAGTCAAACACTTACGACATTGTAGACAAAAAGCCACTCCTTGTCTGAGGCCTTTGGAGTACTGCTAATAAAACCTGGAAAGTTCTTCCTGCGGCGCTTCATCCCAATCCTAGCTTTCTCACCGGCTCTGGCGGGCAGTCTTCGATTTCCAAGGTAGAATAGGCCAGCTCAGATTTTGGCAGTGTCCAACACCTCCTTACGCCTAAGCACCCATGTCATGAAGCCGGAAACCACCACGTGATGGTAGTTCGCTCATCAGAATAGCAGAAACTCCTGCATTCTCCAGAGTAGGCAAGGACACAAGGCAGTCGTCTACACAGAAATTGTCATACTCGGCCCTAAAGACGTAGTCCTCATACAGTCCTCCCGGTCGTCTACCGTGAGAAGTATCGCGAAATTTGCACAAAATGGGGGAAGTGCCAACAAATGGGTGGGAATTCACTTGATATTCAAACGGATGACTACCTAATTGAACACCTCAGGGATCCTCTCCCTTTTGTCGGCAATCGAACCTGCAAAAACATTTCTTCAACGTCTGCATCTAACGTAAGCGACTAGTTTCAAAAAGGAAGCAACACTCCAATTAAGCTTGCTGTTGTGTCTGGTACCTGTCACAAGCATTCATTCAAGGAACTCACCCAAAATGCAGCCACACAGTCAAACACTACCCTCAACTTGCTACGCTTCTTAGGGTTTGATACTGAGTGACGTGGTAAGTACCACTTAGGCTGAAAATCCTTTTTTAACGGTATATCTGGCAATAACCAGGCGTGGCCCTTGAGCAAATAGCCCTCTGTTATTACGGGGTGTTTACTAAAGAATTAAGGGTCGCGGGCAAACTTTCTTCTCAAGCCGTTCAGTTTCTCTGGCCATATTAGAGTTATTTGGAAGACGCAGCTCGGGATCCCTCTGTGGAAGTGCAACTTCATAGTGCCCGTCCATCAAGGTAACGACACTGGCAAAAGTATTTGTCTCCTAAAGGAAGAGAGTTTCCGATGTATCCCCGTCTAATAAATCGGCGCTACATAGTCGACCAATCTGTTCCGCTGGGGGACCGGGTTTTGTCTCAGTGAGGTTTACCTTCTCCACAAGGAGGGGTTCCCGGTATATCGGACCAAGAACAATCCATCCTAAAGCGGTCACGACGGCTTAGGGTTATTTTCTTTTACCACGTCTTTGTTCTAATGCCTGATGTGATTCTGGATATTCAGCATCTATCAGGATTCGCACTACTGAATCTTCCAGATTTTGTCTTTGGATGCAACGTAGGTGAGACCGAGATGAAATTTCTGCACCTTAGCAGTACTGGAATGCTTGAATTACTAGCCTATCAACATAGAAGGCTCGTTCTTTACTCGAAAAAATCATGTCCCAACAACGAGTTTAGTCGTAACTCCATTATTCCCGAATTCCAGGTGGTAGCCCAATTCAAGGTCGAAAAGGAAGGTCAGATAGGGGATGCCTTGGAGCCCACCAGCTCCAGAAGGTCGTTCTGTAATAAAGTTACATCGGACCCGCTGTCCCGCAGAGCGTAGGTCCCCACAGAGCCTCCTGGTCCGTCGACTCGAGCTAGTAGCACACCTAAACTGACACGACATTCTGGCCTAGGAGCAGCGGCACAATTATTGGTCCATTGTCCAGGCCTTTTTGCGTCTTCCGTGCCCAGCTCAGCCAGCTGCAGCCCTTGTGTTGAAACGTGCATGACTAGGTCGGTAAGTTGCTTTTGTACATCTTGCAGTACAGGGTGGTATCGTTTCTGACAAAATGATGTTGAACATGGTTTGGAGACGGGACAGCAGCTAGACAGAGGTCCACACTTAAGATGGAAAAAACAAATCTTGGTTCCTTTAACGAATGTCCAACAACCTGGTGTATCACTAAACAGGAAGCGCTGACATTTCTCAAGTGCATGTATTCCGTTAAATGCCAAGCATCTGTCGGCTGCGGCCAAAAAGTACCACCTTGTTTTGACGCAAACAGTGTCGCGTCTGGGTGCGGTTTTTCTACATAATTCATCCATTGGAATGACCGCAAATGCCCCTGGGCCTTGCTGTCGGCAGCCAATTTACTAAACCTGATTCAAGCAATCCGCGCTTTAAGGGACACCGAGTGCTGCAGGTATTGGCATCTGGGTTCGTCCCCTCTCCTCAAGACACCATCATAGGTCCTAGCCCACAAGTTCTGGAGACGGGCTGATAGCGCTGGAGTAATCCGTTTAATGGTCTGCAGTGAGTTGAGGTCTGACAAGCAATTTATCTACGTGAGAGCAACTTCACAGTTGAGCATTGTCACTGACAGCTTGGTCCCAGCACCTGAATCTTCCACCAGAGGGCTCAAACCTTGCAGTGCGCTGTCAATTGGTGGACGAGCCACCACGAGATCTGGTCAATACAAATCATTTAAAATTTCACCGGCCCCATTGTGAGCCGGTCCTGATGGCAAAGTAACACATGCGTAAGTGTTTCTCTGTAGTCCTTTGCAGTGGTGCATCGAATACAGTAAGCACTGGCCATCTTCTCGAACCTTACCTCCGGCGTGATGTTCAAGCTGCTTCACGAACCCTCAGTGGGCTGTCGAACAGCCCGGAAATGACCACGGTTCCACTGCCAGTAAGTCTCAAGGATAATCAACTGTGGGTTCTGCCAAGGGAAACACGGGTGCTGTCCGTGACTCACTGTTCTGCGTACGGCTATCACCCAGGTAGCTAAATGGGTGTTTATTGCCCATTACTTCACCTTTCACTTCTTCTACGGTGACTAGATTTTCTTCTTCCTCGGAGGGTGCCAGACGAAGTTTCGCCATTTCCGCCTCATTCCTAACCTCGAGCAGTCTACGTTGCTTATCTAAATCTAACTATTCCGCAAACTGCTTCTCCTTCAAATCAACTAATAACAGGTCAGCTCCAACCCTATGGGGAACCGGACTAACTCTAGAACAATCTGACATGCTAGAGGCAGAGCAAGAAAGATAAGCAACACCTACGGGCAAAAGAGTTCGATTCACTTGCTGGACATTGCCCTTTGATTCGGAACCGTTTGCCACATTGCTGCGCTATTCCGTGTTATAACAGTTGCCAAAGTTATTGCGTACGTTACAGTTATGCCAATGGAAGGTTCGAGCGAGTCGTAGTAACCAATTTAGACACAATTCAGAACAAAGTCGATTTCAAATAGCCACGGCACTATATACAACGAATTTAGCAATTTTACAACAGCCAAACCTTAGTAGTATTCCTTCTGGTCTCTTACGCTCCTATTTGAACAATAAATCAACTACTACAGTTGAGTTACAGCAAAGGGTTAGAAACGGAAGATGAGATTACCGAATACAACCAAAACAAAGTTCCAGCTGAGCAGCTCACGCTCGAGGTAACGGTGGGGGTCCGACGTGTGACGAAGACTAAGAGCGATAAAACGGATAACTGGAATTCCGGTGAAGATAGTTCGTAGAAATGAAATAATAATGTTTGTAATATGAATGTTGATGAATGGAGCAGGGTTTCATGAGATCTTTTACAAGAAAGCAACCTGGAATGATTGAGATTGACGGGGGAAGAAGTGAGCTCTAGTTAGAAGGATGGTCGAGCAAGAGGCCAAGGAAGGTATATAGGAAGAGCTGAATCGATTCCGTGGCCGGTAATTTGAAGTTGGGATGACGCCTGAGATAAAGGCAGAGGAAGCAACAGGTCCAGTAGAACTCCGATGTGGTACTGATGGGGGTTAGAATCCTGGTATGCTATAGACGAAGGAAAATATTGCATCAAACCGACTGTTGACCGCATAAAAGGAGCGAGAGAGGAGTCACCGTTTAACCCAAAGCTTGGTGACAGGGTCAGAATAAATTTTACAAAAGAGGACATCGGCTTTAAGAGGGAGGTTGGTACAAAAACCAAACATGGATACGGACACCAGAGTGACAGAAACGATGAGCCGTGTCATGGGAATGGGGGTGAGCACAGATGGAACTGTTGGAAATGTTACCAAAGGTCAATGAAAATTGGGAAGATGAAGAAGACGCGAAAAGGAAAAGCAGAGGGCCTCACAGAACGTTATTTCTAAGCATCAAAAGAAGAGCATGGCAGCCGCCAGGGTTGTGGACTAGCGAAACAGGATGAGAAATTTGTCGCGCAAGACACGGAATATACGACTGAGTGACTTAATTTTGACGTCATGAAGCGGGAGCGAGCTTGAAGGAAAACTCTACGAACAAGACTAAAGCTGCGGTAAAACTATCGGAACCGCTGTCGCTTGACGGGCTCAAACTTGTAAAGGGAACACTACCCTGAAAGTATAAAACCCCCTTGTTCGGAGCCCGCCACAAGCCTGGTTTATATTCAGCTATCATCGGGATACTGGGTTCAACAAGGATCGCATTGCCTTCAATGGTTTACTGGTGGGGACGATTTTAGCTTTCTTTTGAAAATTGTGGTCACACTAGCCACCAAAAGGGGCATCCTTTCTGGTGCCTCCTCCTTGTTTGACACGCCAGTTCCGGTGGCATCTCTGTTTCCCATTAAAAAAGATGCTGCTGAAGCGTTGCAACCTTTAGTTAGGATAGGATCAACGCAAGGCATTATGCTGAGCGGTGGGAAGAATTCGGGGAAAATATACGTCGTCCAGGTGATAAAAGGTTTGCCTGGGGCATGCTAAATGAACGCGAGATGGACTCTGGTCAGAGTGACGTCGCCGAGTCCTGTCATGGAGCAGTTCCCACTCATGAAGGACACCTCATTCGGGCTGAAATATTGTTTTGTTCTTCGATAATTAACTCTTGGAGCGAGTCACATGATTTGTCATCCCTGGACTAGAGCTGCCTGGGCGGTTTTGGGAGCACGGGTAGGTGAAGTAGCAGAGAACGGTCTCCCAGCACGTTTAGCGGAGCTCAAAGTCAATTAGATTCAATTGTTCTCCTGTACCAGGTGCAAAAAATACTGAAAAGCCCTCTCAACCTTCTACGTGCTTTGTGAATCTGACTACATTTGACATTAATTCGAAGAGCTCGTCCATACGTCACACGTTTGCAAGTTTGTTTAGTCATCAGACGCTTTCATTTGGCCTTGAACCTCTTCTGGCTGTCGTGCTTGAGCCACAGGGATTTGAACCTTTGGGTTTTACTGTTCAGTCTGTTTGGCCGCACACTTGAGACTTGCGTATATTTGCAGCTTTTGTGGATTTCGATTTAGTACCACAGAAACTACGAATCAATCTTGTTCTGGTTTTGGGATTCACTTGAATTGGCCACACGTTGCTCGATCTGCGAGAATCGACTTACCCCGGGGAAATGACTTCATGAGCTCCAGTACTTCCGCAGCCAATAAACCCGCAGTTATTCATCAGTATGCAATTGCTTTGCAGCGGAGACGTGTAAGGTTAGAAGACAACAATGCGGGTCTTGCTTTAAGGGGAAACAAAGGAGGCTTGGTCGGGGATCTGGTTAGGAGTCCCTACTCTTGTGGGTGAGGTAAATATGTCACGCATCACAATTGCGTGTGGTGATGTTTCTTCTTCTGGTGAAGGAGAGAAAGGGGTTAGCCTATGTAAATTCTGGCCTGCCTTTAGTTCGTTGGAACTATTGAGAGCTGTGGAAGAGTTATAGGTCTTAGTAATTTTTCACAGGAGACTTATCAAAAAACGAAAATGTTAGCATGTATCGGAAAATTGTCTGTGGGAGTGTTTAATAAGTCTTCGCGACGCTCACTGACAACAACGAAATGAGAATCATTTCGCTACCTCAATTGAAGTTTGGAATCCTGTTAAGGATTAGCGTCCTCAGGAAATGCACTGAAGCTGTCAAGCCCTGGACTAGCTCAAGTTCTCCTATGCGCAGTGAGGAGGCACACCTATTCAATTCCTCGTTCCATTTTCAGGCGCCCAAAATAGTTGCAAGTAGTTAAGCAGCCAGTGGGCTGATTATCCAATGTTACCTCAAAACTGAAGTGGTAGAGGTGCGAATTAAGCCTTAGCTTGGCTTCGCTAAAGCTATTGGAAAATAAGGGGCAACAGATTTATGCAAGTATTCAATAACCGGCATGCGGCTCGTCGAAATCTCAATACGAACACTAGAAGACAAATGGTTGCGCTGATACCACCTTATAGAAAGCGGAAGCTATGGTGGTATCGCTCATTCGTGGATGTTAAATACTTCAAACTCTTGTTTGCCGTGAAAGAAGCACGGAAAAAATACGGACATTTGTGTACTTGTCTTCAATTATGCGCGTGGAACCCAGAATTCTGGGCTGGTCTTGATACGGAATCTTTTAGTGCAGCTCCATCATCTGTCATCAGCATGTAAGGCTCACCAACGGAGATGTGCGGTGAAAACGGAAACAACTTCGTTGGATCAGTCTCAGAGATGAGGGAGGGCTTAATGAGATGGCACCGGCAGTCGATACACGACCATACCCTATCGAGGGGAATCCAAGAGCACTTCAACTCACGGTTCTTTGCCCTCAAGAAGGGGTACGAAGGAGACTGATTCGGTCGGTTCACCATCGGTTTTTGGCTGTGGTCAACTAAAGACAATGAACAATGAGGTTTCTTGCCATGCTTCCTGAGGGCCGAACAAATCCTAATCGAGCCTCGTCTAGAGACGAATGTATCGAATACAAGGGGTGAGCTGGCTTTCCTTCAAAAAGCCAGCTTCTACTATTCGGTAGTGAAGTTCTACCGATGAATGTCAGTACACAAGACGGATATTCGTAACGTCGGAGTCAGGTTAGTCAGCTAGCCAATAAATTCGGTGACAGTGCATGAAAGAGTTCTCTAAAGTTATCCAGGTCTGACGGGGACGAACAAGTAAACATCGAAATTTTGATAAAAGTGAAGTAGTACTTATTGTTACTTTCGCCCCAGCGAGGCCGTCTCCATGCCTACAGCTGAGCCGAACAAACTCGTGATCCCGAACTGAGCGATTCCTGAAAGCCTTTCAACCAGTGATGTAGGTATGTCAATGCAAAACGAGATCGAGAGGAACACCAGATGGGTCGGAATCGTGTATTACATGGTACGTAAAAGGCGCAAAGACAAAAATGGATAAAGTATCCAGTAGTCACTCTTGGCCGTAGCCCTTAATGCGAAGGCAGTACACAGAACAACCACGAGGGGTTTTGCAGCTTAAATGAGCTTTGCCGAAAAAAAGGAAAACTATTTGAGAGGATTAGTAATCGGCTGGTATAGAAGATCAAAATTGGAGCATGAAAGAGATGGCAAACAAGGGCAATTCTCCTGATCTCATTTGGAAACCGTCTAAATTTTAATACTCGTGAACATGCGGTGGATCAGCGGCCGTAAGACTTGTCTTGGCAGAGGCGACAGACCTGGGTTGCCGGCCGTTGAGCATGTCTGAAAGCTCTCACGGAGACACTAAAAGGCCTCGCCCGAGCAGCTTGCGCGAGCACAGCGAGGGGCGCCCCGTGAAGAGATGTGTGAAAAAATGTTTGCTCTACGGAGCTGACTAGACCTGGCTGGGTAGTAAGACGACTTGCTGCGATAGTTCCTCGTACGTCACAATGAAAGGTATGTAGCAGACGTAATGCTGTAGGTTTTATGAACCCCGGTGTTTCCAGACAAAGGCAGGAGGAAATAGCCCAGAATCGGTGCAACATGACGCTGCCTAAATAGCTCGGACCAGTTTTTGGGGCTGGTGTAATGTCCTGCTCGATTGAAAATCGGTCCCCCTAATGTTTTTTGAGCTACTGCTTTTGATAACCACCTCAACATTGTGCATGATGACCCTGGTTTTTGCACCAGCACAGGTTGCTTCTTGAAAGTAGCGTTTTCTTCTCCTGTCTTTGGGGAAGGCTTTTATACCAATAGTTTTAGCAGTCCGAGTGATAAATAAATGCCAAGCCTCAATAAATTTTTCTTCAACGTGACTCGGTTTCGGGTGATCTCTGCTTCAGTGACGGCTTTCTTCCTGCACTGCTCTGAAGTCGTCTCTTGCTACTGCCCTCGAAAAGTCAATTTTTTCGGCCTCAATCAGCCTGATGAATTTTCCTTATGGAAGGACAAGCATTGACAAGCTTTTCGAGATTCTTCCTTGCTCTGTCAAACAATACTAGTAACATTGGTATATTTCTCGACGGTTATGGACTTGCACTTGAAGACGCGTGTTCAGAGTGCAATACATTACCCAATGTATTAAATAAGTACGAATGTCCGGTAGTGTCACACGCTCCCAGAAAGGTATAGTTCAGCTGGTTAGAGTTTTGAGGAAGCAAAATTAAATACTTTCACTCGATAAACACAAGTAAGTTTTGAATTTCATGTGGGCAAGGAGAAAGAAATGGCGAAAAAAATGAATCATTAAAGGGGCATTATTATGAAAAGCAGCAGTCAGCCAAGCCAGAGAGGCTGGTTGAGCAAACTTACGGAGAACATCACTTGTGGAGGGAGATTGAGGCTTACCTAAGACGAAATATGAAAGAACGAATTAAAGTCAGTGAATAAGGTAAAAACTGGAAGACAACGGAGGTGTAATTAAGTAATAATAATAACAGCGGTATAATTCTCGAATGTGATCAGGACATCAGTGTATATTGCAATAAATGTACAAATCGCATACGTCACCACTGGGTGCCCCATAAGGCGAAAAATGAGCAGGCATGGAAAGGTTGCCGAAGTGTAGGGTAGATGCCTACGTTAACTGTAGATAACTGGAGAGAGATTCTCGGAAGGCGAGAGAACGGCAAGGGATTAACCGACGGAGTAGAAATAGCCATCCCATCCCGTGACTGAAGGAATTCTGGGTAAATATGCCGCAAGCATGTGAACGTCAACTAAAAATGTTTTCTTTCGGCACAGTGGCCTGTAAGAGTAGAGCGGGTTCTCAGTTCAGATTGGTGAGGTGTATGATACTTACCGAGGAAAGAAGAACGGGCAGACACAAACGGGTAAAGAATTGAGAGGGATCTGTTGTGGCAGAAGGCTTCGAGAAGTTTGAGGTATGACTTTAGAGAGACAATCCATCAACTCTTATTGGTTATTTGGCGAGAAGAGGCGGATACATTTGGTTGATACTGGTAGTTGATGTACTTCTAGGTAGTGTACGCAGTGTCATTTGCGGGAACACGAAGTTTATTGTAGACGGGTGCCATGCCCTGTCAGAAAACACAGGTTGGTCTACTATGAAGCCTCTGGGAGTGTATATGAGCCTGGCCTGCGATCAGAGTTTCTAGCTCCAAGAAGGAGTTCAGTTAAGCCCTAGTGGCTCGAGTGAAACTGTCGCGATGTCCGTCCCGTAAGAAAAGTGAAATATAGAGTCAGTCATTTCACTGGACCCGTAGTAACATCAAAGGTTAAAGCAAGGCTATGCGATGGATGCACTGGCATTCATTTTGGTCTGAAATGGAAGGAGAGAGCTCTGGTCTGAACAATGTTCCAAATGAGGATCGTAGTGAACTCTTCAACAGAAAACCATAAGCATTAGGTTTTTCAGATTTTGGGCCGTAGTCCATGATTCTGGCAGCCAAATTCGATGACTCACTTAGCCGTGAAGGTTTTTAAGAGCGGTACTCGTGGTCCCCAGATAATATTTTCTTTTAAGATTGTTTTCAGTTGATTCGCAGCACAAGCTACATTATTCGGCGTATTTGTAGCACGTAGATGCTTTTTAGAGAAATAGAATAACCGTCCTGGCTGATCAGGCAGTATTCTGTTGTAAGGGGATTATAACAGTCAAAGTGGATGGCACCAAGGTGCACAGCGCACTCCACGGCATTGGGTTGCTTTTTGGACGAACATCCTAGCCGTTTCAGACGATGGAGTGCTACTTTGAGCTTTAACAGCAGCTGTGCTGTAAAGTTGGTTGGCATTACGATGTTCAGTTATTGGTTGTTGGTGTGCGCCACAAGAATCACTATTAGAGCAACGTGCGGCCAGTTCACACGAATCTCAAAACCAGGACGATATTGATTGGCCTTTTCTACGGTCCCAAGTTAAAGATCAAAAAAGTAAGAACATGTACAAACATAAGCTCGCTGCTCAATAGACTCAGCAGTAAAACTGAAGGTTTCAGGGTCCAGAGGTCCAAGCACGACGGTCAGAAGAAATTCAGAGCCAAATCCAAATGTCTCACACGAACAAACAAACGTGCAAAACTGTTGCGTGTGGACGAGTTTAGCAAGATAATGCTTGATGAAGTCATATTCACGGAACTTGCGAAGCATTTTGAAGGAATTTCAATATATATCCCTCACATTACCACTACTAGCCTTGCTTTTAAGAAATGAATGTTTCTGAAATTGAAAGAGTAGTAGCTAGGCTCGTCACACCATATATTTTCAAGAATTTCTCTTACCTTCACAGCACCGCTCTTACCAAAACCGAGATGGCTGCAGCGGGCAACTCATTTGAATGCATCTCCTCCTAGCACCTCACAACAACCCCCAGCACCTCCCTCCCTCGACGCCCTTTTTACTTAACCCCAACATAGACCCGTTACTTTGAAACGGCCTCAAAAATGGTGGCCTCGAGGAAGGTGGTGCCTTTTAAGAAGCCCTCATAGGCGGAAGAGAATGGCAAAGAGCTCCCTAAGGACTTCCGAACGGACTTCATCACTTCAATCATATTTCCAAATCTGACATGCATCTCTACCAACTGTATAAGCGTCTCGAATAGGACGCTAACACCATAGCAGCCGGGAAATGACAAGAAACCTTACATTCTAGCTACCACCTCAGGTAGGCTTCTTGGTGAAATATTCCTCACCGGGTGAACATCAGTCTGAGAAAAGTCCCCAGGAGGTGAAGCTGGTGGGGCGATTCTGTATTTCAGCAACAGTCTCCCGATATATATTTTCACTGGTCCCCAAATCTGACTGACTCGTTATGGGAGGGGTTGGAACTCGCTCCTCAAATATTCTCTTGGTTGGAGTACTTTATCATCTTGCATTCAACAGAAAAATCTTGATCTCATAGAACAGCTGTGAGCCTGGAAGCGGGTTGCCGTTTCGCGCATTAGCGGCGGCTAGTAGGCTTCAGTGCTTCGGATATCAGTGAGACGGAACAAAGTGTTGGTAGTTTCCTTGACCAGGCAGTGAACACCCCGTATGTGGAACGCTTTGAAGCAACACATCAGTGAGCCAACTAGGTACCTTTCAGGGCACGATCCCATACTGCTCCATCAAATGATCCCCAGGGCAAACCATCTAGTAAAGTGGTCAACGAACCTCTTCTTTTATGCTAGAGTGGCCACACGGTCCTTCATTTTAACTGCATAATCCAGTGATCAGAAAGTGACTCCCAGTGGGAACTCACTAGCACCTCCAGGAAAACCGTATTTATTCTCAGACCCATTCTGTTTCAAGACTTTAGCTTTATAGTTTGACTAGCGGAAGCAGAAACACTAGACTGCCACCTAGAATACTGCATTTTTCAGGCTGACTACCGCCCTGTCCCTAGGAAACAAGCCACGGCTAAGGGTGACTTTTCACCACCAAGCCCCATCGGAAGCCCACTACATGAAAGCTCAAACAGGGTTTCCGGACTTGAACCCACCGGATCGGTAACGAAAGCAGCAGGATTTCAAAGAACGCATAAGGCTTGAAAGGTAAAAACAAAAGAGTCGTTTAATAAACAGCTAAGACCACTCTCACGTCAAAAAAAGGAAATTTGTTTCGCTCTTTTCAGATTTACGGGCGAAAGCAGGCTGCTGGGAGCACCTCTATTGAGCCCTGCTTCCGAAATGGCTCCCTGGTTACAGTTAACTCATAGGAGGCAAAATATTTTAGGTGGGGTCAACTCTGGAATGCTCAAAGTAAAGTATGCGACATCGCCGGAAATCTAACTGTACTCCTTTCAAGGTTGTTCAGACTTTGCTAATCTCACAAGAGAGAGTGATGAGCAGCCCTACCTCCAAAAAGGGCAAACAGGAAACTAAAGACAAACTAGCCTAGCCAGTATCCCGTAAAAATGATATTTACCCAGCCAGTCGCACGTAGTGACCTAGATTGCTCTCGGAATACGCCTACTAAGAAAGGCCGGGCCGGTAAAGGAAGGCAGGACTGTATTCTAGTAACCATAACGGCATATTTCTCGACAGCGGTCGAGAAGAGCGCGCAAAAGACTGATCCCGATTGAACAGCAATACTGGGGCAGCTTACTATTCGCAATGTTTGAAAGGGGTCTCACATTTCAACGACTGCCCATTAAAGCTGGTCTGAACTCAAAAGGACTAAAAGAAAACTATTATTGCCGTAAACCTGAATCGGTTTCCGGCTAGGTTACGTGAGCTCTCTGGTGACTGAACCACTTATTCCGATATGCGCGAGGACTTTAAAGAAAAAGTATCACCACCAGCTTAGCAAGGACCGACCCCCAGCTGGTACTGAAGTAGTGAGTGATTGGCACAAAAATGTGGATAAGCGCCGGCCTAAAGTCGCACGATGAAACAACTTCGTGATCGGTTCTTCGTGATTGTTTTGTAGAAGAATAAGGCTAAGTATGACGAACAGACTGGTGTTGAAGGCCTAATAAAAAGCGATGAGCTAAGGGCATAATAGTGTCAGTCAAATTCAGGAGGTTTTTAACTAACTGGTACTGCACCAGGAAAGCTTTGAAATGGATTTCCGTTTATGGGTCAAGTCATCCCCAAGCAAACTAAGATGCTTTATGATAAGACATTGGGGGGGGGATGAGAAGTGAAATGAATAAATAGACGTCAAAAGCAGAGAATCGATGGCCATGCTGTGGTTATCGTGAAAGCGGCAAAAGAGCTGGCGAGGGTGGAAGATGATGACTGCCAGAATGGGCAGGCTGATAAAGATTGCGCAAAAAATTACCGGTCTGAAGGTGAAACCTTGCCGTAGGAAATCGTGAAAGTTAGCGTGCCAAAATGAAGACGCCGTCATAAATGGGGTTGAGTTCATGTAGTGGCACACTTCTGGTGAATGTTTCAAGACTGTCCTTGTTAAACCTTGCCGGGTGAGAATTAGAAGCTTAATTAGCAAGGCCCTAGGGAAAGGGAATCAGAGAGGAGTAGGTAACAAGAAAGTAAGGCTGATGAACATGCCTTGACTTGGCACAGGAGACGATGAACTGTTCGAACAGTGAAGCTTTAAAGCTGTTGAAAACCTACCCTAACATCAAAAGCCTTTTTTCACGTTTGTGAAGATCTGTAAGTAGAATTATGTTATGAACTGTGAGGTATTTGCATATGTTGGTTTTGAATGTCTCAGATGACCTCATCGCGAAGTACGCCTTGTACTTCGCGATAAGTTGTTTCATAAGGTCGTGTACATGATCGGAAGAAAGCTGGATCTTGGAGCGTCTCTGAAAATGGGAGTAGTAACGGTGCTGTCTCTCAATCTAGAAGATTGCTTTGAACGAAACAAATTCCTGAATTGTGGTACTGATTCGATTATTCTATTTAAAACCATTCCGCGGAATACTATAGGGTTTAGCCTCTTGCGTCTAAGCGAAAGCGGATCTAGTTTCAAAAGTTCACAGCCTTGGCTCTAATTGAGATGAGTAGAAAGCTGGATAACCCTATTCTCATTAGCCTTTGAACCTTCTTAAAAGCTACCGTGTCCCACCGGCGCATATTGGAGTAGAGTATAAAACAGTATTCCAAAAGGGTCCGACATGAGTCCCGTGGGTATTGAATTTGCTTTTTGGAAGGGTAAATGTTTTATACAGCAGGCCTATACGCCTCCCAGCCTTCGCATTTTCAGTGTTAGTGTGTCCTGAGCAAGTAAAATTGTCTGAATACTGCATATCCAAATCCCGTACCAAAGGTTTTGCTGAAAACTGAGTAACCTTCAACATAGAATACACCTGGAGGGATACCGCCCTTGAAGGTAAGAACATCGCTTTTCACAGGGTAGATTTTCTTTATTGAATCGGTGTATCAAGAACCAACAGCTGCTGAATCTTACAGCATATCAGTGATAACTGAACTAAGCATTCTGAAGCCACGAGTTTACAAGCTTCTGTAGTTCTCGACGAAGAGGCGGAGACTGCCACGGCGAACGATATAGAAAGCGTCGTTGAAGCATACGAGGGAAAATACTGGGTACAGAAGGCTGTCCTAGATGGCACCACTGGTGACAGGTTCGGGTTTGGAGACGGATCATTTTATCTGGACCCAAATGGTGACCCCCGGAGAAATAAGAACCCAACCAACCCAGAAACTAGTCCGCGATGCCATAAGATTTGATTCATGATGACAGCCGAGTGTGTGAGACAGAGTTGAAAGCCGTTTTTATGTCTGGCAGGATGATGATCTTGGATATGCCTCTGGCAGCAGCCTTCCTGGCTGAGTTCAGGAAGTCAACTTGAAAAGTCAAGCACGAAAGGTTTTTCAGGAAAGCGAGTTAATCCCAACCGAGCAAATTAGTTGTGAAAAACTGAGCATCTGTCTTGTTTTGATGAGGTTCTTTACGATTCAGGGGATATTGGATGTGTGGTTGATACGACAATACATTTTGAGAACACGGACATAACCTTTTTAAGCGAGGGTATAGTTTTAAGTGTTTCCCACAGGGTGAGGAACGGGACTGATTTGATGGGTAGGATGAATAAGTCAGATAAAATTTTGGGGATGTCCGAACCTCCCGGAGCAAAGCTGTCGGTGAAATACCGTCCAGGTTTCAACGGCAAGGTGTTGTCATAGAAGCTAGAAGTGGAGAGGTGTTATCAGGCTTAAAGGTACTGTGGATACAGTCAAACCGGTTGAGCAAGCAGTGTTTTTCAGGAGTGGGTACATCGGACATTGGAGATGTAGCCAAGAAAGTGCTGAAAGTTTCAGCCATTTCTTCTGTCTTATACAGACGGAAGTTGTTGAGAACGGCGAAAGGCGCAAACCTCCGGGGTTGTGAACTTCTTGCTTTCATCAGCTCACTCGGGGTTTCTGTTTACTTGAGATGGCTCAGAGCCCTTGGCTCCTGCTAAGTAAGCGCCGGTTCAGTTTATGATTTGGCTGTCATTGACAGTCAGTCTACTTGTATATACACCGACAGCCCCCAGGGTCTGAGGGCAGGTGGGTGAAGCTTGGAAAGACCGTTTTTTATTCATGCAAGTCCACCTGTTTTAGAATTCGTCGAGGCCGCGAATCAAGTGTGATACTATTCAAGTTCTGGTCAAGGATAGAATACAGCTGCTCAGCTACCACTCGAGGATAGGGAGAAGGAAAGGATATGTACCATTTTTAAGATCGGATTATGTTTAGTAGGGTGTTCCAGTGAGCTAGTTGATATAACCTGGCGGACATTTTGGGGGAAACCACCATTCGTGGAACAGAGGAGACTTACGAGACTGCGCTCTGATGATACCCGGGGAAGCTATGCCCCACTGCGGTGGTCACCTTATTAGGGCCTCGATAAAACAGAAATTACTGTTACTTCCCCCATCAGATGACCAAACATGTTGGATCCAGCCACAAGGGCGTGTACAGGTAATTAAATCTCCGAAACATTGTAGGTCAAGGTGCGATGACCAACATAGGGCTGGGGCGCTGAAATTACCCACCGTCAACTAGTGATTGATTGGGTAGGCGGAGGCAAAGTGGAGGGCGTCAACGACAGACACGAGGTGGTCCCCGATTGATTCAGGCTATCGATAAAAGAGACCAAGAAGGGGTTCCTGTGAACGTTAATTAGCCGTTACCCAGATTAAGCCAACATAGAAGTCAGGATCAGGAGGATGCATCAGGGAAACAGGAAAGAAATCTGCAGTATATTAGGCGCCCCCCCCCCACGACGATATATTCTTGAGCTACGGGGGGCCCTGTGGCCGGTAATGACAAAGCCTAAGCCGGGAGTGTTTGAGCTGTGCCACCTTTCCGTGACAAGAATTAAATCATAGTTAGTTAGGAGGACCCGGGCACACAGAGTGTATTTAAGCTGATGCTGAGCGTATGTTGACGACAAAAACAGGTATACGTGCTGTGCCCTCTTGCCTTGTCTTGACAAGTAATTGCGTTGTCGTTAATGCTGGAGAAGGTGGAGGTGGTGGTCTAGCTAGCCCTGGTACCGACGAGGTGAGTGACACAGTCCTTAGCAGACTGCTGCGTATGTAGTTTGAGGACCAAAAGAGGGGAGTTAGGTCAATAGGAACGTGACTGGTACAGATAAGGGAAAAGCCAACAGGATAGGAGGCATGATCAAAGGGGGTGAGTTCTGTATTCGACTGGATGCGTGTAGGGTGGCTGGTCACCGCTGGACCGAGTAGGGTGGCAGGAGGTGCTTCGCTGAGGATAAAGGAAACATCTGAACTAAAGCCGGTGTAGAATGAGGGAAAGTTAGGTATATCGTCCGCTATTACAAAGCAGGGGCCTCGGTTTTTGGATGAAATAGGAGTTGGTAGATTAAAGGTTCAAAAACCGTTGTGAAACAGGTGGGAAAGCTTCAAGTGGGATAAAGCTATGTTACGGGGCCGTGTTTTACCTTGGGTAGATAAAGAAAAAAAGGATATTTTGTATCTGTGCTAGGTAACCGTGAGATGTATCCCTTGTCAGTTGGGTAAAGGGGAAGCCCCGTTCGAACGAGTGGTTCATGGTTTACTGACTTGGTTGAGCCGAGGTGAGCAAATTGCTGGGATACAGAGGAGGGCTGCAGCTGGATAAGAGATAGACTGACTTCCGCCAGGTGGGGTTATGAGCGAGTATCACGAATGCTGTATCAATCTACTGGAAACAGAAGAGGTTCTTAGTGGGGTGATAGAGATAGTAATAGTATACATAGTAACAAATTTGTGATATACTGGTGCTTCCGTGGACGGGGTGAAGATGATGTGTGAGTAATTGCTTGCACCATGTTGCGGTTGGCTACGTGGAACTTCAGGGGTTTACTTAGGTGCACGAGCGGACTACAGGCTAGGAGAGTGACGAGTTTCGGTGGGTTTACTGGTGGTAGAGGAGATGGTTGGGTGATAAGTTGTTTAGCGCTCCCTCGAGAAACCCCAGATCGATTTTCGAAGCAGAATGGGGGCAAAGAGACGTTGAGGCCAAGATGATCTTGGCCAAGGGAAGTAAAGGGGCTGGGAGATGAAGTGTTGCTCAAAATCACCTAGAAATACGTTGTTACCGACCGGTTAACAAGAGGTGGCTAGTTGGATGCCTTCAATTTTTTGGCTTGTTTGGGAGACAAATCAATACTTGAGTGATGGCTTTCTTTGAGGGATGATTGTATAACCCGGCTATGGATAGATAATACTGCAGGTTGGGTTCCACCACGGAGTCTTTTGGATGAACTTTGAGGAGTTGGTGGCCAGTGGAATAAATCGGGGTCAACATTCACCCTTGGTGCACTGGTCTGCAGAGGTGGTACGAATATGCCAGCTGTCTTGGGCTGTTGAGGGGTTTGTGCGCCCCTTGATTGGAGGGATGCGACAATGCAGGATTGCCATTAACCGACCCAAGGACCTCCCTCCGCAGTAGGGTCTTGTCAGCTTCATCTTTTACGGTTTCAAGTAAAGTGGATTTGGAGAAGGTCTCTGTCTCTCACATGAATTCCACGGCCGCGTTTCCTTCACGAGACTGAAAGAGAGGCAGAAGCACTCTGCTGTGCCTTTTTTCTGGGTCCTTCGCCGAAGCATTCGAGGTATGATTTATCGTAATCTGGGAGCAGCAACTGTTTAATCGGGAAAAGGGCAGAGGATCGTGAACACTGAAGTCTACAGCATTTCTGGAACTTTTAATTCCTCAGTGGGTTTCGGAAGCCGTTGAGTCCCCGATGCAACCGGCTGATGGTGAAGTCTGAGTGTTCGGGTATTTTGAAAGATTAAAGATAAGGGCAAGCAATGGCTCCGTGGTCAAAGCTTCATCCATGGTACGTATTTGGTTTTCCAAGGAAGCTAGATTTTGTTTAAGCACCTCAAATTTGTCACCAGCATCACTTTATATATCGAATGGCGGCACTGAGCAAAGCACCAAAGCGGCGGGGGGCCGGGGGCGTTTATTGCTTTTAGGTTGAAGGCGGTTATTCGCCCCGTGGGCAGGAACGATGGTAGTCGTTTTGGATCTGATATGACGAAATTTTTTTATAGAAATGGAGTCAGAGGTTTTGATGAGGAAGCACTCACTTATCCATAACTGGCATTTCGAAAAATATTTGGACAAATATTTGTAGATCCGTTGGCAGCCTCACAGTTTATTGTTCAAAAAAACCTGAAAGGTTCTGAAAGAAAGGAATACCGTGAGAAATTGCTTTTTACTTATCACCTTAGATAGCTTAATAGAAACTATGCCGATAACGGCACATAAAATTGCTTGATGCAGAGCTTTTTGCCTTAGCCTCGTGCCCAAGCACAGGTGGATGGTGCCAACTCATTTATATCCGAGAGGAAAAAAGGAATTATCGGCATACAACATGCTGACCAATCATGAAGTGATCTCGCCTAACCTTTGCAGTCTAACGTTTACCGCCCGGCTTCTCCTGGTTCGGCGAATACTGAAAGTGAAGCAGTAGCGCACTGGACTGCATGTGACGGTACTTGAACCAAGGCACATTCAAATAAGGATCTTCGACTGCACTCTCAAAAGTGTCTTGATGGCATAACCGCGCAAAAAAGGGGTTTATCTCCTAAGCTGACCATGGTTTATTACCGGGAAGGTCAGGCGTCACCAACGTGCCTCGCGCTATCCATCGGCCTTTTGAGGTCTACGGTGAAAGCATGAACCCAGATGCCACCCTCGTCGGCTTCGCAAAAGAATTTCTAAGGCTCCTAACACTAAAGTCAAGCACAGGCCGTAATCCCAGGGAATTTCCAGTAACCGGCTTACTCCTCCGTATCTTCCCCATGGATCGCTCATTCACGGATAGATTGGGTCCTTGTCTCCGATTCACCCTGGGGTCCTTTAAATTCCTCTTGATATAAGTCGGGACTTGCTCCATTATAGAGTCTATAGACCCAGATTCTCGGTTCGCGACGCAATTAAAATTACTCTTGACAGCGTGCAAACGGACAGAACTCGGAGCGCCTCAGCAATATAACGTGTGTACTGGAGGAAAGCTCGGCTTGGCTACTGCGTACGGAGGCAAATCACGTGGCGCCATCAAATTCGTTAATTGTTCAGCTAAACAATTTTGTTCAGTTTGTTTTTGTTTGCATTTGTGTGACACACCGGCAGCACTACAAGTGTCTCTCCCAAGAAAAGCGAAGCAGATGGGCTTCGACCCGTTATGAGCACTTGGGTTTCGGCAGTCGGAGGCCCTTTCCACGCCCTCTCCACAATCGAATGTATCAACGAAGCCATCGCAAGCCCTCCTGTATGACTGACGCTGGTCGCTGAGCACTGACCGCCAAAACTGCGTCCTCTTCAGCAGTGAATCTGGTCGGGGTAGATCCTGCTTGCAACTTTGCAATGATGGTTGTATTGTAGGTTTCAACGTTGTCTAAATATCCCATAGTTCCACTTGCCTATGGCTAGTTTTGTCTTCGTAAACAAGCTGGCCTCTGGCCTTGAACAATTCCGGCAATGATCCAGTGAGTTGTGTTAGAGCCGTCCCAGATCCTGGAAGTCCATGTGGTTCTGGTCCGCTGGACGAGTTGAAAGGCAAGAAAAGCAGAAAAGCTGCTACTCGGGGCGCGAGCGGACGTTCGATTGAGGAGGATATACCGGCGATGTGCATTCTGCCGCTACTACCGTCGAAGTAAACTACATTGTCCCGAAGTCACACTTCACCAAAGTTTGTGAAAACTGAATAAAAATAGTTAGCTTGAATATATGCAGCTGTTACTAGTTCTGCAAATCTCACTGTCAGTAACAGCACGCGGCCGCGTAGATTTTTTCTGTTCACGGGTGCTGCTGTGTCTTCCTGCTAGTGAAAGAGACAGATGCCGACTCAGGACAGCTAACCGTAGGTTGGCAGCAGGTGAGAACATTCGGTGGGTTGTTCGGGGCAGGTGCCACCTCGGCGGAAGCTGGTTTAAGTCGGTCTACGCTGGCAGTCTATTTCCTGCCTTCCACGTCTACCACATACTTCTCTTCTCGTTGGGAGACGGGGAAAAGACCAGAGTAAACTGGCTGTGGTGCCGATCGCGTCGAGTCTACTCAAATAAACGCACAGCTGACGGTCGCTAGACTGGTAGGTATGTGGATGCTTAGGGTTTGTCCTCGTGTCGGGGTGGGCTTTAGTACCCGCTTTCGGCGTGACAAGCTTTTTGCGCAATGCCCATAACTAATACCCTCAGGTTTTATTGGAGAAACATTCGCCTGGAAGACGTAATGTGCAACTATAAGCCAGTTCAGCCGGCGTAACATTCATGTCGGCTTTAACGGTGTAAAGCTGTCCTAGCAGAACCATCGGTAAAACTTCGCTCCATAGAAGCTTATCACGGGCGCGAAGGGCAGCTTCCAGTTGGCAACGGAATAGCTTCTCCATGCCATTGCCCTGGGGAAGAAAAGCCTCCTTCCTGTTTTGTGTGCACCCGAATGTGTTCCGTAGCTCATGGAAGGCATCCGCAAAATTAGAACCGCAGTCGGCGGTCACCATAGCGGGGCTGCCGGACCGAGTTACCCAGCCGGTCAGAAATGCTTTTGCAGCTTCCTCTGAGGTAGGACGAGGAATGGGTATGGTCTGAGGCCGAAGAATAAAACTATCTTCGTAAGTGCGGATGTAGACTCAACCGCTTAATGATGAGAAGGGCCCCTGGGAACCCATTCCACGTGATGAAAACGTGCTTCTGGCTGAAAGAGTGTGCCTTGTGCCGATCCAGAGTGACGATGTATTTTAACCCGTCGTCACTGAAGACAAGCTCGGGACCAAAGGCGTACTTCATATCTGACGCTAGACCAAACGAATCTCTCGAGGATTAGTTCCTCCGCAGCGGCTGCAACAGAACTCGATAAGCCGTGGGGGCTGAAAAAGTCATGCCAGCAAAACTGGCTGGAACTAGTGGTCGGGGTCGACCCCGTGATACATCGCAAATAATAGTTGTATTGGAAGTTGTTAGGTTCGCCGGCACCAGCCCAAGAACCGTTGTTTCTGAGCTACTCGGCTTGTGGAGCTGTTCTTTTGTTTATGGCGAAGGCCTCTAGATCATTGGCCGGTGGCATTGGGTCGCCGACAATGTGGACGCGTGAGATTGCACCTGCTGCGGGATTGCGTGCTCCAGAGATGTATCGAATTCCCGTCGTAATCTGCGGAGCATAGTCTGAGTGGCGAATCTCGCTTGGCGAATATCGGTCAGAAGCTGGCTGGACGGCATACATTGTGACTACAAGCCGTAAAATATTCCCACAGAAACACTGCAATTTCACTTTTCCTTGACGTCACTCACCCAATTACACTATTGGCTTGTTTTTATGCACTGTATGTTTTCACGAATCAACTTTTGTTTGTTTGCTTTCAGCGCGCTACTGTGTCATATCCTATTCTGGACCTGCGTGACGCACGTACTTCTTCTCCGCACGGCGAAATTTGGTTCCAGTTTTCCGAGTCCTTGTAGTCGCACAATTGAGGTTCGTATATCTTTCATATCATCCTTCATTTTATAATCTAGCTTTGCAGAATTTCACGGGTAATTGCTTTCTGATTTTGGGATCCGTATTGAATTTGGCTATATATTACTCAAAGGCGTCTTACATGCATTAGTGATTCGTGATCCGTAGGCACAGGGAACGTTTGGCCCTCGAGTCTTTGTCGGAAGTGTGGCATGCCCATATAAATTGCCAGTAGTCCTCTGCTGAACTTTCTTCTTCGGGATTCCGCAGGCCGGAGAAGCTTGGATAAGAAAGCTCTTGGTTGCCGTGAGTTGTTGACGATTTGTTGCAACATTGCGCTAAGAGCAATTTCCGATGCGTCTGTCCCTGATGCTAGAGGAGCGAAAGAGTCGGGTTGTGCAGATCGCGCTACGTTCGCGATAGCCTCCTTGATTGACGGTAATGCAACCTGTGCCTTGTCGGAAAACAAAACCTCCGCTTACCTCCGTGTAGAAGTTTTTCTAGAGGCGGCATTATTTCGGCGCAGTGGGGGTGAACCGGCGATAAAAGTTAGCCGAGCCGGAAAATTGGGCAACTGCCGATGAGAGAGTACTTCAGGATAGTCATGAATTGCTGCCTCCTTGCCTTGCAAGGGCTGTACTCCCTGATCCGAGATTTTGGGACCCTTGAATGTGATGGCTAACCTAAATAGTTCGCACTCGGTAGATTTACTGGTCGCATCTTGTTGGCTAAGACGCCCAAATGCTACTCCGCTGTCTATCAGGAACAAGTTACTGGAAACTAGATCCGGAAAGTGAAACAGATGTCAGCAATTATGGCGTCCAACGGTGTTAGTCGTCGGAACGAGCCTGGATATTAATCTACCTGCGTGGCACCTAGGAATGTGTATAGTGACCTCGATCCTTTGGAGAAAATGACCGTTTTCAGGGCATCATGTTGGGTCAACTTTCTCTCAGGTCTTTTATGACGTATCATATTGACCTCGCTGTTTTTCCGGTTGCGTACGTTTTATTGGACTGACTTTTCCGAGGTCCCCATCGACCTCATCTTGAAGTCCTTTTACCTTCGGTCCCTCGCCGATTGTACGCGCTTGCTGTTCGCTTTCTGCTCAGCTGCCGAGTTCATTTTCATTCGGCGTATTTTTGGTATCAGTACTGTTTCGAAGTCGCGCTATATAGGATACAGCTTCGCATTCTGAATGCTCTGTTTGAAAGCTTCTCCTCAGACTTCACCACCGACCTATTTAAAGCACGTCTGCGTCCACTAATAGTCTTTTCTTACCGACTTGCAGGATCCTGCCAATTTCACCTTGAAATAAGTCCTTCGGTATGCTTTCGCACTTAAAGAGAGGCCACCGTAATACTACCCACAGTTTGTCAGTATTCCTCATCCGTTCCAAGGTTTATTACCTTTATTTAGTTAATCACCTCTGCAGCCCAGAAACCAACCCCAACAATGCATTACGAACTGCATCAGTACCTACGCCCTGGTCGGCTTTATATTTACATATAAACTTTAACATATGTGTATGTATAAATATATACATATATATACTAGTTACTGTCCTGTAGTTATATGCACGAGCATGGTAATCAACCCAATGCTCCTCTATGTCTCTTAGCTTACGTCGCCTTTTTTACACATTTGGTCCCACCACACATAATTCCATCACTACCTCTAACACTTTGAAATGGAAAATCCAGTCTCACCTCTGTCACTTAGCGTGGCTCACCAACTGAACTCAATATCCATTTATGACGTCACCAACTCTGTCCCCATCCTAGCCCCCAGCTGAGCTCTTTCCATAAATTAGTGCAGAACTGATTTTTTATCTTCCTCCAATTAAAAGCCCCAGATCAAATCCCAAACTCATTACTGAATCTTACGGATCTCAGCTATCCAAAGTTCACCGATTCCTTTCTTAGTCTCCCGTGTCATAGACCCAGGTTCGCCTTAGTCCATCTACCAACGGACCAATGTTGAGGTCTATCTACCACACAATTCTTTATAGCACTCTTTTTCGTCATTCCGGTTTTTGCACGAATCCTCACCTATTCAGCAATCCATGTATGTCCCGCCCCTTCAAACTCGCACCTTTTCTGTCTCCCAGTGTGTAGCATTAGAATGGGCATGAGCTCGACGCTCCCTGAGATCATTTTGCTTACGTTGCCTCTTTTCCACACCTAGTCCCACCACATATACTTCCCTAACCACCTCAGCCATTTTAGACTGGAAAATTTAGTCCCTTTTCTCTCACTTGGCGTGGCTCACTAACTGAGCTCAATACCCAATTATGACGTCACCAATTCTGACCCCACCATATTCCACAGCTAAGTTTCTTCCGTGATTTCATGCAGAGCTTAGTCTTTTCTTCTTCTGGATAACTGCTCTAGGTGAAACATTAACCGTCCCAATGAACTCTTTGGGTCCCACATATACGTTTTCTTTTTTAGTCTTACGTTCCATGGCTTTATTTTGTCTTACGGATCCATTGCATCGATGAGCCCGTGCTTCACCTTTGTTCTTCTATTCGTTAACCGTTGATCCCCTGCTGGGCCTCACCCAGACTGCGGTTCCCTATCTCATTGCCCTTTCCAGTGATCCTCAATGCCGGTCAACCATCTCGGGCGCTTTAGTGATCGACTCCCTGGCTGGTACACCTGGATGATGATGCTGTATGGTCCTCTACAACCCGCCCGCCCCGGTGGCTCTGTTGTCCGAGTTCCCACAACATGTCTGATTGGTCCTGGTCCATAAACCCTTATCGTGTTGTCTCAGCCCCCTGTACAACCATCAATGAAAACTCAAACCAATCCCAACGGCGTGGGGCGTGGTCAGACCTTCCGCTTTGGCCGGCGCACATCGGGCGTGCAGGCCATTTGCAACGATGTGCGAGCGCAATTGGGCTGGTAGATCACACATTCTGCTTAACTTAACAAAGTTTTTTCAGGTTTGATATCCAGCGCATGGTCAGCTCCACCCACCGGCACAGGTTGCGGATTGCAAGCTCCAACTCTCCTCGCCCTACAGCATTCTCCACTGTCCGTTGCGGACCGCATGCTCCTACCATTCTTCCGCCACGACACGCTCATATATCTTTCTTGTCAGCACTCTCACCGCTTCCTTCCCGTGCCGACCCACCTCTGTATGCGCACCCATCCATTCTGCTTTTGTTCCTGTCGTTTTTCACAATGACCACCCTCACTGCATGATGTTACTCCGGCACTGCCCATTTTACTCTGCCCAAGCCCGAAATATGTTCTGCACCCATTTCGCCCCTTTCGGCTCCTAATCAGTATTCACTTGGTGCCTCCATATATTTATAAAGCTCATTTATCGCATACGTCACTAGCTACCATTTTGCGATATCCTTTTTGGCCCATCTTATACCTTCCATCATTACACACCTGACATATCCGTAACCATGACTAATCACCAAATAAGAACTCGACGTTCCAATCTTCACATGTTTTATGACCACATTTATTATATTTTTACCACCTCCACATTTTCCACTTTTAAATCCGTAATTCTTCCGTGGATCTTTCTCATAGGCAGTGTAGCAATTAGCAACTTCCGGCTCAATCCACTTGTGTAAAGGCACGCAACTCTCCAGTTCCACTTTTCCACCTTCGAAGCAGAACTATTTATCGTGCATTTTTAATCCATCACAGGCCTTCCCCTCGAGGTCCTTTTCTTCTTCTCGGTCTGCATTCCGTGTCATCTGCAATGACACGATTTAGCTGATCATCTTTTACCTGGTTTTCTTTGGTCAGCTTTCTCGTCTGCCTTGTATATTGTCCTCCACAGGCATAGTCATTGTGCCTTTCAGGCTGTTCTGCCTGTCCGCCTTCCACCTAGTGTAAAGTCATCCTAACGTCATCATTCCCACCTGAAGTTTCAAACAATGCCATCTGCCATTACTTGATCACTCTGATCTTCCACTTTCTTATTTCTCTCCCATGTTATTTGCTGATAAAACTGATGCATCTTTGCACCACAGTTCTTTTAACATGCAAGTTGCCCCTTCCCAGTGATCTTTTACACATCCCCAACCACCTCGTGCTTCCATTCGCTCTGCTTTCTCCATCCATTTTCACGACCATCATTTGCCGCATAATGTGCGCCCATTTATTAACGCCTCACCCTTGTTTGACCGTCACCACATGCCACACCTGCAGTATTCAGACTGTTAGATTCACTCCCACAGTGTTCGTGAATCTTCGCCTTATATTCTCTCGTTCATCAACTTCTGCTCATAGCCATCACTTCTGTGCCTCCAAAGTTGTTTATTTTTGGCTGTGGATCCCCCAAGTTCACCTGTCATAAACAAATTCGTCAGGGTTTCTTCAAGTTAATTCAGTATCATTTGACCCAACCCTACCCGCCTCTTCCAGGTACTGCTACTTCCGTAACCGTCTCTCCACCGCTATTTGTTCCTGCTCTGGTATATATATATATATTTATATATGCATATGTATCCACATGTCTTCTTTGCCTCCTTCAATTCCTCGTCGGCAAGTTTTCATGCCACCATGCCGCCGCCTCTCATGATATGCTTCCATTTTGTCCAAAACTGTGCCTCACATTTACCGTATCTTGATCCTTCCGCGGCATTGCTGCCGTATGACTCACTCTTTAAGTCTTGCAAGGCTAGCTCCCTGTTTTCAAGTTGATGCAGTCCGTTTGTTGCAATTACGCATAGCTCACGGCTACCTAGTCCCCATCCACACAACTTTATTTTTTGTTCTCTCTTTCTTCTCTTTTTTTTCCTTTTTTCTTCATTGTTTCTCGCAACGATAGTCTCTTATACGATTTTCAGTCCTCCTCACGAAAAACTCCCAGGTATCGTTCTCCTTCACTCAGCTCAGCCTGCCGCTCCATCTGACCTTGGATTTCAAATTTGCCTGGCCCCAATTTGAATCTATCCCCGGGTTCACTTAAACTCCCTCAATTACTCCCTGGTGTGCACTTATTTATCTCCTTCTCATCTCCCCTCTATTTCTTCCTACCCCCCTTCGTCTTGCGTACTCCTAAATTTTTCATGAAGTTTGTCTGTCAGCTTTGTCGCTTGTAAAAGTTTTGGCCATGCGTAAGGCATGCTTCGGGCTTCTCAAAATAAACTAACATCATTATTATTATCTATCAGCCGACTTGTGCCCTCTGTATTCACCCGGTAGAGAGGATCGCGTTGGTATTTCGCCGTGAGACCGAACGGAAGTCACTTTCATTAGCTGCGCTCGAAAGCCTTCCATAGGTGTGGAGGGCTTCTCAGAGCTGAGCTTTCTCTCTAAACCGTTCGCTATAACGGAAATAACCTGATCCAGGTGGGCCTAGGAGTCGGTCATGAGGAGGGCCTCTGAGAAGTAGTTCTGATTAGGTTTCGGGTCTCTGCAGTGGAATTAGCTAGAAATGAAAAACCCCTGTAAATCCCTCTGAAACGGCCATCATGGTACCCTTGGAAAGTGTCCCTACGCTGAAAGCGCTGACTTTGGGCGTGCCCCACTAATTTACTGCAGAAGTTTGTAAATGGTACCGTTCTATAAGTCCGTCCGTGAGTTTGCCACTTCTGTGGGTTTAGGATAACCGGCAACCTCGACTAAAGCTTGAATATTAGTGGGTAATTGCTGCACCCCCGACCCATTTGGGGGCTTTTGTCTATAAGTCTTGCCCCATTCTCTGCTGCATTTCTCCTGGTGATAAAGAGGGCTTCTTACCACCCAGCCCAGTAGCTTGGGCCAGCGGCTTCAGTCCTCACGATTGAGACGGAAAAAGATTGGAGATTACCGTTTATTTCACGGCTGTGTAAGAACAGCCGTTGAATGTTACTTCGCGTATCTGGGCCGCGACATCATTAGAAAGACGAGCAATATCCCACAAGTAACGAGTGCCCCACCTGGTCTCCACTTTTCTCACACAGTCCCTAACATACAGAACCAGAGATCGGGGTCTTCCGTGAAGAGCTCAGGGACTGCCACCGTGTCTGTCACAAGGGAGTGTTCCCGGTCAGGCTTACGGTCCTGGCTGGTCAAAAGTACAAAGGTAAGTTTAACGTTCGAAGATATATAAAGGGAAATAGAGGTTAAATTCAATTTTCCCAAATGTACGCATGTTTCGCCTTCAGTGCGGTTTTTGTCATGTGCTTTTCCTACTTGCTTTTGAGCTTTATATCCACGTCTTACTCCAGGTCATACGAAGACCACTATATTTGCCACAACCTGCTGCTGATTTCCCCGTCGGTCCATCCCGTTTTCCAGCTCCTCCGGTCCCGGTCGAGTGAGAGCTGCTGAGAAGGTACTCGAAGAACCGGGAGCATCTGGGGGAGCTCCTCGAACCCGTTTACAACTTCGGCTTCCCGCTTTCACCGGCCTTGACCAACCGGAGAAGCAGCTTCTTTGGGTTATTGTCCCCGATATATTTCTCTCCAGTTTTGGAGATTTTATCTAAAACGTCACGCAGCTAGGAAACGTTGCGGCCCAAGGCAGCCAGTGCCGATGCTTCGCTTGCCTGTGGGGGGTTGAAAGCCGGAAAACATTGTTTCTATGTTTGACGGCTTTAGTTTTACGGGGACCTAGACTGATAGCGAGTTGAAAAATAGGAGGAAAAAGTATGTAAAACATCTGAGAGAAAAAGAGGGAAACAAGGTAACAGAAAAAATATGGGAGAGATAAAAATCACGGAACACAACAGAAGAATAAGCAAGAGGATGAGGACAAACTGGAGTCACGGAACCTCAGACACACACCAACTCTAAAGTTGGACCCGAGAAAAATAAAAAATGGAACTGCTATTCCATTTTTAAGCATCGCTAACCGCGCCAGAGTTCATGGTTTCCAGACCCTAAGACACCACCTCCCCAGCATTGCCTGACAAAAATTCACTCCTTCACACCCACACACCCGTCAACAACAGGCAGTGCTCCTGTTGTGAGTGTATATACTACTTATTAAGTAGTTGATTGCTGAAGACAGAACTATGGACAATTGTGGATTAACGAACACAGCTAAGTTCAGCAATCCAGGCGCAATAAGGTAAGCGACAATCTGCAAACCACCTGACCGCTCCTCCGTTGGACGATGACTGTTTTCAAGTGAACAGGACAGCCATTTGGCAAATGAGGATGTTTGTAACGTTTGTGTTGTTTTGTCAATGTCCGAACACGTTGACGGCAATAAACAACCTATTCACCCAGGCACGCCTTGTGGATTATAACATTTGGTGCCGTGACCAGGATGGATCTACCATGGCCGGAGCCGTTTGAGGATGGCGACATACGGATCTTCCTGGAGGATTTCGAGGATCTGGCGGAGCTCTCGGGGATCCAGTCTGACCGGGGTAAGTTGACGGCCCTTCGAGCGCTTCTCAAGGGCAGGCCGCGGGCGGTGTTGGATGCGGCGCGAAGGGGCCGGAAGGAGCTGAAGTGGGCCGCCGCAAAGGAAGCTTTGATTGCAGGGCTAGACACCCCGGCAGACCGTCAAGACGCTATGCGCCGGTTCAAGGCTGCCCAGCTGGGGGTTGGTACGGATCCGCTGGTGCACGCCGTCGCGCTCCACTCACTCCTGGAACGTGCGTTGCCGACGCTGGATGAGGCGTCACGAGCAGACCTTTTGGCAGACCGATTTGTGAATAGTCTGCCGGAGCCCCTGCGTGGGATGGTACGCGTCGCCCGTGTCGGCCGTTCATTGAATTTGGTCCAGCTCGCGGATGTGGCTCGGGAACTGGCCATGATTGGCGTGCCTGTGGTCAATACGGCCCATGTCGGGGATTCATGGAGGAACAGGGATCGTGTGGAGAAGGCGTACGGTCCAGAAATTTTGAACACGGAGGACAGAACAGTGGAAGCCAGACAGTTGGAAGAAGCCGGGTGTTTCTGCTGTGGAAATGTGGAACCTGTTTTGAACGAATATCCTGAAAATCAGCAGAACATCGAAAGAGTTGTACCAGAAGTATCGCCGCTCGAGAATTCAACCATTACTGATGAGTTGGCGAACTGTGAAAAATCGAACCAAATCCGTTGTGAAAATGCGGAAGATCGCTACCCAGGTTGCCTTGAACATGAACATTGTGACGAGGAAACCGAAGACATGTCATCTAATATCGCAGTCACTGAAGCTGCAAGCTATGAGGAAACTCAGACTGAAGTCGAAATTCAAGACCAAAATGAGTTTAGCCGGAAGACTGCAAGAGAAGTTGCTTGTGCTCCAGAGAATCTGCAGAAGGAGGAAGCCGAATATGATGCCGTTCAAATCAAGACAGTTAAACACTCGGTTCTGGATCACGTTCAGTTGGCACAACGCGCGGTCCCACTGGGAAAGGAAGCAGCTTTACACTATTTCGTGGTAATCTCCCACGACAGCCAAGCAGCCTGGGGCACGCTAAAGGTGGGTACTGATCGTGGAAGTCGCCTCAGCACAAGGTTTCATCCTATGCCGATTATTCACCTGAAGAAGCACACCTCCGGAGGAGCTGTGGGGTTGATTACAACACCGCCACGAACCGGGGTTGGAGGTGTGAACCTCGGAATGGAGAAAGACTTGAAGGCAGTCCTCTGGATATGGAGTATCTTTTTTGTCAGGGGGGAGGAGTGTTGTGAGTGTATATACTACTTATTAAGTAGTTGATTGCTGAAGACAGAACTATGGACAATTGTGGATTAACGAACACAGCTAAGTTCAGCAATCCAGGCGCAATAAGGTAAGCGACAATCTGCAAACCACCTGACCGCTCCTCCGTTGGACGATGACTGTTTTCAAGTGAACAGGACAGCCATTTGGCAAATGAGGATGTTTGTAACGTTTGTGTTGTTTTGTCAATGTCCGAACACGTTGACGGCAATAAACAACCTATTCACCCAGGCACGCCTTCTGGATTATAACACTCCGACTTGACAGGGGTTCCCAGAGTGACTGCCTAAAGCCGACCGAGGCCTGAGAGACCAGTTTTGGAAACGGTTTATTTGGAATCCTCCACTAATTCTACGCCCTGAGTAGTATCCATAAGAGAACTGCTTACTATTCTTCTGAACCGTTTGCTTGGAACAGAAGGCAAGGTAAGGAGGTTGCGGTGGTATTCATGGCGAGTAAGGCCCTAGCTGACAGGGGAGGCAGCTACAGTCTTTACACTCGCATCTAGGTACGTTGTACATTCGTGGACGTAGCTAGAACTGGGTGGAGGTTGCTGCCATCTATACCAGCAAGCGGATCCCTCGCTAAGTTTCCTACCCTCGCTGTCTTCCCAGGTTACTACAAAAGCAACAGAAAACACGGAACTCTCGGTCCAGAATGTACACGAGGCCATACTACATTGGCAGCGGGAATCAAGCATATATAGTGAACTCCGTAGCTCCTGTCCAAAGCTGAGCAGCAAACCAGACGGCAGAACCCGGGCCCCTCAAAGCTCCGGGTATCAGGCCCGTCGAAGACGATAGGTCTATGGTTCAGCCCCGTCAGACTGTCAGGTCTCGTTGCGTCAAAATATTTCTGCAGCTGTGCAAAACTCCGGTAGGCCTCTTCCTGGAACAATGTGTTCGGGCTTAGACATCCAAAAGGGCAGGGGGCCTAGCAGCTCTTGGAAATCCTTGGAAGATAGTTCACAACAATGGCTACCGCGTCCCAGCAAAAGATATAGAAGGAATAACTCAAAGAACTCGACCGACTCTCATCACTCAGGCGTCACCGACGTGGAGACCCAGTTGAGACATTCCAACAGTTCGGAGGGGTCCTGCGAAACCGAAAGAATTTCACCAAACCTTAGTGACAACCCTACCCTCAGAGAACACGGACATAATTTCATGAGACCCGAGGTCATCAGAAGCTTTCGAGGACGGTCATTCTTTAACTGCGCAAGGGACCACCGAAACGCTATCATAAAGAGTGAAGGCAGCAGGCAGCATCTTGGTGTTTACAGAGGGCTGGATGTCGGCCGGAGTCAATTTTTCCGGATCGGTACTAGTCAGACACACGTCCCTCCGTCTTGCCTTCTAGGTAGCACCTCTCGCTTCTCATCCGTTCTTTCTTTTTGAGGGCACATCACGCCTGCTTCCAGGCCACTAGCAACAAAATACAGCACGTTCCGTCTTTCTTCTGTTTATTCAGTAGAGTTTACGTGGTCTCCGAGGTGAGCTTTGAAGCCGTTTGAGGCGGTAAACCTGAAAATCCAACTCCATCGCCGGCTCATAAGGGGCGAAGGCGCCTTCCACCTTCCTTCTTTCAGGATGCCATTCAAAGGCTATAACATGTGGATGACCTTGAGTTCGAATCACAGTGGGAACCTTGCAGTCCTCGAGTGAAAGAACCTGGAAGTTTACCGGAGGAAGCGGCGGGTCCAGTGACTTAGTATGATCTAAACACGACTGCGATGGTGGAGTGCTAGTCGTCCCCATTGGGTTAATGGCGAACAACCCCGAATCGCAGACCAAGGCTTGCACCCGAAATATTCAGCTGTGCGGATTAAGCCCGCACATTCGAGTGAAACAATAAACGTCGTCCGTGTAACAGCCGGTCGCGGAAAATCCCCCTAAACCCTTGCGATTCAGTGTTTTTCCCAACATCACTCATTCCCATACACTATTGACTTGTCTTTACGAACTGTTTGTTTCTATGGACCAATTGTTGTTTGTTCGCTCCCAGAGCGCTATTTTGGCACATCCTTGTTCAGGACCCGCGTGACGCACGTGCTGTTTGCTCACACGCTGCAATTCGGTTTCTCGTTGTTGAGTCCTTGTGATCGTATTATTGAGGTTTGTATCTTTTTGGTATCATTATTCATGCAATAATCCAGTATCGTAGAATATCACGGATAATCGTCTTTTGATTTCGGGATCCGTTGCGAATTTGACTACGCATTGCTCAAACGTGTGTTACAATACTCAATAGATCAATTTGGAACGAGGAAAAACACGCAAAATGCCAAGAAAAAGATCAAAAGCAGTGGAATCCGGACAGGAAGTAACACGGCAAGTCTCTAGGGAGGTTTTGGGTACATATGATTCTTTAGTTAATGCTGGATTGCCTAGTCCTGTCAGTGCTAGTTCATGTGGTAATGAGAGCAATATTGATCGTAAGGATCTCGATTTATATAAGCTGAGAATACTAGAACTAGAGCAACAGTTACTATCGGCTAGACTACAGGCCCAGGAAGCAGAGAAGAAGTGTACACAGAGAGAGCGAGAGTACGAGACCAGTGACTTCGACATTTACGATGGATTAGGGTGCAATAAGGTAGGGAATCCCACGCTGGTCGCCGATTACAAACCACCGTCGATTGATTTGCCAAGAGTGGAACTAACGGTTTTCGACGGGCGAGCTGAGCAATACTGCAAGTTTGTCAAGCAGTTCGAAACGTTCGTCAAAAATAAGGTGACCGACCCTGGGCAAAGGCTTCTCTATCTGACTCACTACTGTCGAGGCCGAGCAAGAGAAGCTATCGACGGGTACACCATGCTCGACCCAGAACAAGGCTACTTAAGGGCAAGGAAGATCCTAAGGGAATTGTTTGGCCAACCTTTCAAAGTAGCCCGTAACCTAATAGAGGGCGTGATGGTAGAGGCAAAGAGAACCAAGGGCGACGTCTACACCATGGCCGACCTGGTGACCAAGATGCAAAACTGCTCAATAGCCCTCGACCATTTAGGTTACAGGGCTGACCTAGATGCCATGCACACTTTGGAAGGCATAGTCCGCCACCTCTCTCCCGAACTACAGGGTCGGTGGGCGGAAGAAGCAGAACGGATAAGCCGAAGCGACAGAGAAGCCAACTTCGAAGACCTGACCGAATACTTGGACAGGCAAAACAAAGATAGCTGACAGCAGATTCAGCCGACTCATCCGAGACAGCAACCAGGCAAACAAGCCTGGTACTAGCCAAGCTCAAACCCCTGTACGGGAACATCCAAAGTACCAGCTATGGACCAATGCACACATCATTTTACGAGATGCTACGGCGCAACCCAATTGCAGATCCTGTGGTACTAGCCATGGCCTACCAGAATGCCCAAGTTCGGCAACGCCACAATAGACGAACGGTGGGGAATGGCGAGGATGGCAGGAGCATGTTTTATCTGTCTCAACACCACGCACCGGGCAGCAGCCTGTAGAACAAGGAATCGATGTGGTTACGAGGGCTGCACGGGCAGACACCATCGGCTGCTGCATCAGGCCAGAGTAACCTCACCCGAGACGAGTAACAAACCCAGCGTTATTTGTTCAACGTCACGATCTTCCAGTAAACCGGTACGTTTAGGCGTAGTGGCCGTAGGAGTGGTGACCCCAACTGGGGTGGTCAAAGCGTTGGCTTTCGTTGATAGTGGATCCGACACTACTTTAGTGAAAGAGCGGTTTGCCGACAAACACCAACTGGCTAAAGGTGCGACGTCGTTGGCAGTGAGCACGGTGGGCGGAACACAGGTAATGACTGCCGGTAGATTAAGGCTGCAACTCATCTCTCTAGACACTAACGAGGAAATTGAACCAACGGAGGCATTCACATTAGCGGATCTCCCCGTGCGAGCATCAAGGTCGGTGAACGCAATCTTGACTCGGTGGCCCCACCTGCAGGATGTTACCGTTGTAGACTGGGAAGATGATGAAGTGGATCTCCTCATCGGCTGCGACGTGCCAGAGGCGCATTGGGTGCTTGACCAGAGAGTGAGCGACCGCCAGGCACCTTGTGCCGTACGCACGGATCTGGGATGGATGTTATACGGTCCAGTAGGGGTACGCGGTTCCGTGAATTACTTATCCGCCAAAACGGACCGCATAGAGTATCATCTGCAACGGCTTTATGAAAAGGAGTTTCATGACATTGGAGACGAAAGACCATCGTTGTCTCAAGAGGACCACTCCGCTCTGCAAACGGTACGGCAAGGCACTAGGGGCTTCAAAATACAGTTCGAGGTTCCCCTCCCATGGCGCACATCTGCTGACCCGTGGACTGACAACAGAAATTATGTTCTCCAGCGTTTACTACGACTAAAAGAACGCTTCATTCGAGACCAGAATCTGTGGGAACGATAAGCGGATTTGATGAAGCGAAACGAGGCCTTCGGTTACGTTGAAAAGGTGCCTGTTAACACCGACAGCAAAAAGGGTATCTGGTATCTGCCTCACCACCCGGTAATCAACCCCAAGAAACACAAAACCCTCGGGTGGTTTTCGACTGTGCGGCCAAGTTCCAGGGCAAGTCGTTAAACGATCGCCCACTACAAGGGCCTGACTGGGCCACACCACTGATCGATGTTTTGTGCCGTTTCAGAGTGGGTAAAGTAGCTTTGTCTGCCGACATTAGGGAAATGTTCCATCAGGTGAAGATTCCGGTAGGAGAACGAGATGCTTTACGTTTCCCGTAGTGGGAAGAAAGCGACCGGGACAACGCAGTGATAAAATAAAGGATGGTCGTCGACACCTTCGGAGACATATCATGGCCGATTTGTGCGAACTACACCCTTAGAGAATCAGCGAACAAACATGGAGATTTGGTCCATCGGTCGGTGGTAGAAAGCGTCGGCAAAAACGTCTACGTCGACGACTATCTTAAGTCATTCGATGACGTAGACTGAGCACTAGCGCAGTTGCGAAGCCTAACAAGATTGCTAGAAGAGGGCGGCTTCCATCTAACTAAATGGATGTCGAACGCTTCAGAAGTGCTGAAGGTCATCTCTGTATCACGAAAAGGCAGAAAGGGTAAGAGATTTGGACGGCTCTCCACTTCCTATCGAGCGCACCTTAGGGATACAATGGGACGCGGAAACGGACGATTTTGTTTTCGAACTGAACGTTCCCGAGCTGCCAATAACCCGTCGTGGCATACTATCTGCTGTCTCAAGTTTGTTCGACCCGCTCGATTTCGTCTCACCATGGCTGCTACCCGGAAAGATCTTGCTGCAGCGGCTGTGCCGTAAGAAAGTTGATTGGGACTAGTCACTGGACTGAGAGGACCGGTTGGACTGGGAAGAAATTTTGAACACATTGAGGGAATTAGGGGACATAAGAATCCCACGATGTTTGACTCCTGGCCATACGACACGGACTGGAGAACTACATGCCTTTTCCAATGCATCCGAAGTCGATTATGGAGCTGTGGTGTACGGACGATGGTGCGCAGGAGATGGACAATATACCACGAGGATCCTGTTCGCCAAAGCCCGCGTTGCTCCACTGAAGTCGGCCTCAATCCCACGCCTTGAACTCAGCGCAGCCGTGTTGGCAGTCAGGGTGGTGCAAGCAGTGAAGAGATGTTTCGATCTCTACGTTTGGTCGGTGAGCTTCTGGACGGATTCAACGGTAGTATTTCACATTATTAACAACGTCTGGAGCCGATTTAGTACTTTCGTTGCTAACCGGCTCACGATTATCCACGATGAATCAGCCACGCACCAGTGGAGTCATGTCAGGTCTGGCGATAATCCAGCCGACCTGTGCTCCCGAGGTGCGAACAACTTCAGGCAGCTGGACACGTGGACGAGTGGGCAAAACATCCTGCACTTGCCCAAACAGGACTGGCCCGTGTTCGAATTAAAACCTCCTACGGAAGTGGAACTGGGGATCAAAGGCGTAGTGATGGTGGCCAACGTCGTCGAAGCGTCGTCCATTCTGTCGCGACTGGTCAGGTTTTCTTCCTGGATGAAGACGCTTTGTTCTCTTGTTTGGTTAACCAGGTTCAAGAGAAATTTACTAGTCATGAAAGGGCTACGGCCCTCAGGCCGGATACGGGTCGGCCCGATAGGTCCCGATGAGCTACAAGCGGCAGAGTACGATATTTTCAGAATGATACAACGCGAGGCTTTCGCCCGAGAACTCAAGAGGGCGGAAGAAGTAGGACCGACCAATAAAGACATACCATCTCCAAGAGGCGAACTGAGGCATTTAAACCCCAAACTCATTGATGGACTGCTGCGGGTGGATGGTAGGCTGACCAACTCCCACCTGAGCTTTGACACAAAGTATCCTATACTGCTGCCTGCGAGACAACCTGTAGTAGAGCTAATGATTCAACACGTCCATGCCGTGGAGGGATATGCCGGGTAAAGTCACGTGACAAGCGTCATCCGAAAGCGCCTTTGGTTGTTGAGAGGACGAGAGACTGAAACGCATAATCCCACGGTGTGTGCAATGCAGAAGACGCAATGCCACAGCAGGCAAACAACTCATGGCCCCACTACCAGAACGTAGGGTGACTACGGGCTGGTGGCCGTTCAGTGACACCGGATTGGACTATTTCGGGCCCTTGTGGATCAAGTGCGGGAAAAGATTAGAAAAGCGATACGGATGTATCATGACGTGCATGAAATCACGTGCGGTACACCTAGAAGTCGCACATTCGATGACGACCGATTCGTTTCTACGGGCCTTGCAAAGATTTATCAACCGACGAGGCGTATCGGCCAATATATACTCAGATAATGGATCGAACTTTGTGGGCGCTCACCGGGAATTGCAGCGTTGGCACAAGAACATAAACAGGGACGAACTGCAGAATCGAACCGTGGCCTACGGCATACGCTGGCATTTCAACCCCTCACAGGCCAGCCACCGAGGCGGCGTATGGGAATGCATGATCCGGTCCGCCAGACGGATATTGCCGTCAATCATGGAGCAGCAGCCGCCTGAAGACGGGAAGCTAAACACCGTCATGACTGAGGTGGAGCGAATCCTGAACAACCGCCCCCTGGTTCCAGTAATGAACGGCAACCCCACCCACCTGGCGCTCACCCCAAACGACTTATTGACGCTAAGGTCGAACGAGGGTTTCCAAGGGCCGGTAAACCTTCGTGGGAGCTATCTCCACGGATGGAAGCAAGCGAACTATCTGGCCAAGGTCTTCTGGAGGCGATGGCTGCGGGAGTACCTACCGGCTTTGCAGACTCTACAGAAGTGGCTGGCCAAAACAAGACCATTCAAAGTTGGGGACGTGGTTATGATCGCCGACGAACGCGCACATTTCAGCACTTGGTCTTTGGGAGTAGTTACGGAAACCATCAAAAGCACTGACGGAACGATAAGAACGGTGAAGGTGAAGACAGCTAACAGAGTGCTCATTCGTGACATACGCAGTATTAACCTACTCGAGAGCGAAGACGGAGGAGCTGATAACCCTGAGGCCTAGTAAATCTTTTCACACCAGTCATCGAGGTGGATAAAGAAACACCATATATACCACACGGTCTCCGTCAAACACGTTAAGGTGCTCGCGGTCTTTCGTTGACATTACAGAAGGTTCTTTCCGATATGTGGTGATGAATGCGATCCCATTGTACATCCCGATAAATACACACATGCACGGCACACTCTGCATCCCGTAAACCCATCAAACGTGGCAGTGTTCGTTGTTTTGCTTTTTGTTGACGCTACCGAATGCCCCTTGCATATGTGGAAGTAGCGGAGCTCAGGTCACACACACATGCTACATTTTACTCGTTTTCCTGCCACACGGTCTTTTGTTGACATTGCAGAAAGTCCTCCTTTGAAGTGCAGTCATACCTGTGATTCCATTGTACACCCCGATACGCACACACACACACAAGCACACACTCAAGCACATACATCCAGGACAGGACGGCCCTTCACAAGGACAGCATCTATGTGGCCCCTTCACGCCCGCCATCGGCCATTTGGTCTTGTGGGAGATGTAGACTAGCCCCACGTCTACGTAGTCAATGGTTTAGGCGCGACCAGTAGTAAAACTCTGACGACGAGCATAAGGTGCGCGCACTGACAGCAGGGCCTAGGTAGGTAGAAAGAATCAGCACCTTTATACCGAACCTTTGACTCTGCTAAGGATCCAGGAGGATTTTGGTGGGCGGTGTAACAGCCGGCCGTGGAAAGTCCCCTTTTTCCCTCGCGATTCAGTGTTTTTCCCAACATCACTCATTCCCATTCACTATTGACTTGTCTTTACGAACTGTTTGTTTCTATGGACCAATTGTTGTTTGTTCGCTCCCAGAGCGCTATTTTGGCACATCCTTGTTCAGGACCCGCGTGACGCACGTGCTGTTTGCTCACACGCTGCAATTCGGTTTCTCGTTGTTGAGTCCTTGTGATCGTATTATTGAGGTTTGTATCTTTTTGGTATCATTATTCATGCAATAATCCAGTATCGTAGAATATCACGGATAATCCTCTTTTGATTTCGGGGTCCGTTGTCAATTTGGCTACGCATTGCTCAAACGTTCGTTGCAGTCCGCGTGTGCAGGGCCCCGGGCATAAGCCGCGACAGGAACATTGGAAGTACCTATCGAGCTCTTCAGAAAAGCCCGCAAGAGCCTAGTAGTTGAAGTGTTCAACCCACCGTAGGTAGATCGTGTGTTTGAGGCGAGTACCAAGGAAACCCGGGGAAAGCGATGATTGCAGTGGCTGCTTTCAAATAGCCTGTTCCAAAACAATCTGTGAAGAGAGTGAGAGTAGATCCAGCTGTGAGCCATCTTTGCTGGACCAAGTGTTGACGAACCACAATAACAATATGGAGAAACTCCAAATTTATTCCCCGCTAGGTTAAACCCATCACGTGAGTGTCAAAATCACCGTTTGTATGCTCCAGCCTAAAGTAGTCTTGAAGTTGGTTGGAAGCCCCGCCGGTATGGACTCTACCAAGCTCCTTGATATAGCGGAGGACCATCTGTGGGACAAGGCTCCGTGGGCTTGTGTAGGAAGCTGATAGGTAACAAACAGGTTGCTCATTTCGCTTCTGATTACTTTGCTCCTTCAGAGCAACTGAAGCCTGGTGGAGGGCTTCTACCGGCAAGGCCACCAAGTCTAGAATCAGTAGTTAGGCTCTTCTGAAGGTTTTCAGGGGTCACCAGGCCTGGGCTTGCTTTACCAAAGATAGGGATGAAAGAATAAGTTTCACGCGCTCTGCTAGACGCAACTCTGAGATAAAGCTAACCCGGTGTGTCAAAAAGCACCCAGAAAACTACCGTAGCCGCGTGCCTTTTGAGGGCCATTGAAGGATATAAGAAGACTACTGACAACCCATGACAGTAGTTTGCAGGGGATAACCAAAGCAAACTAGATCATGTGCGTGGTTAGTTTGGCAGTGTACAGAACAAATAAGGCAGCCCGAGTAGTTTTTGGCGAGGCTAATCCTCCAGCTATTATAAGTGATTTGCAACTACCTGAGGAAATCGTGCGCGTGCATTTGGAACTGTTAGACATCCCCATTTCTGCTGGATGGCTCGATATCCACGTTGCCATTATTACACCACTGACGAATATCTTACCTCTGACAATGCACAAGGTGTTCGAGTTCACTCTTAATCGAAGGAAATTACTGCAGCAATGGTAAAACGAAGCAGTGATGGCTATTGTTAAAAGAAGGTCCGCTCCGGAATGGAAAGTGTAGAATAGTTAGCCTAGAGAACATCCCAAGAAAAGTGCCAGAGGAGATTATCCCGGCGAGCCTGCCATCATCTACCTGGGACTCCATACTTTGCCCAGCCCAGCTTGGAGTCCTGAAGAATAGGTCCCGCTTGGGCAATCCCCCGCTTTTCCTAGGTGAAGCTGGGTGGAGGAAGACAACCAATTAGACGCACGTTATCTTGATTTCAGCAAAGCCTTTGACCTTGCGAAAAGTCGGTTTCTGCTACTCTAAATGGGGTTATTTGGTGTTAAGGGACAGATTCAGGAAAGGCTTGCGGACCCCCTCGCCGGAGGGACAGTCTATGTTTAAGTGGGTGGTGGGAACTCTGATCTGATGAGCATTGCCGATGGAGTACCCCCGGGATAAGCACGGGGCTCGCCTCTGTTCAATTTATAAACCATCTAGCACCAGCCATACAGTCACGCACCTCCCATTTTACAAATTAAGAGAAATTTGTGGGGGCTTACGGGCACGTGTATCTGAGCAGAGGCACAGCTGCTACGCTAGACAGGGTGGACAAGTAGGGCTCACCCCTAATGCTTTTAAGGGCCACTTGTTATCACGGGTACTGACTAGCTTGACAAACGTTCACAACCAGGGGTGACTCGCTAAAGGCGCGGTATGTGGGGCTACAGAACTATGGGCCCCAGTGACCTCCACCTTGCGCATTCGGATTGTTTTGCGCAGCTGCTGTTGAAGAGGCCATCGCTGAACTCCTCTGAAGGAGGTCGGCCATGCCATGCCTACAACCAGAGGTTTCTATACCCATGCGCATGGCCATAGTTGGACCCACTTTAGAGGGCTTTGTACGGATATCGTCGCCCTTCTACAAGACAGATGCCGCCTGTTGGACGAAGTTAAGATGTCCGGGAAAGCGTACTATTGAAAGTATGAGCAGAGACTCTAGGAACTCGAACTTTTTTCTATAGAAAAGAGGGCACTACGAGGGGATTTTGTGGAAGTGTTTAGGGGCATAAAGGGGTTTTTCTGGTCTCAGACTGGGGAGCCCACTCCAGATAGCCTCAGATTACTAAACAAGGCACGGCAAGAAGCTGGTGAAAGTATGATCTATGTCGACAGATATATTTCACTTCTTTTGCAAAACGATGGAAAATTTCTAGGTTAGACTAACAAGAGTATTAGAACTAGAGACCACCAGGCACTTAAAAGGGTCCCTTATGGTAAGCTGAACGGGAAGACCTCCAACAGTGTGCTTTCAACATGCTAGCTAAACGGGCGGACTTGGCCAATCAGATCCATCTGAAGTTTTTTACCTTTGAAAATATTCCGCTATTACATACTTACACGGTGAAAGCTTGGGACAAATAAAGTCTCTCTGGTTCCACGGGGGATGGGATTTTACACTGCTCACACTTTAATCGGGGACGACGAAAATGAAGTTCGCTTTGCCACGGCCTACAGCCCTTCTGGACACCGTTCCAAGACACGAACCCGTTAGCCTTAGTAACAGAAACCCGTAACTTGGGAAAGAGAGGGAAAACTTCGCTCAGTAGCCGGTCAAACTTGAAGTCAGAATGAGGCCACGCTCGAGAGGGGCAAAAAATTGCCGGCTAGGGGCATTTCTGAACCACCTTTGACTAACGAAAGGAAAGCGGAAGGAACAGTGAGATTTTACGCGGCTAATTACTTGGGAATGGTCGATATGCGCGGCCGTTCGCCCATAAAAAGCGTCCTCCGGCTTGACAATTGAAGCGGCCTCCAGTAGAGTGGGAATGAGGGGCCTAGGCCGGCTGCTGCGGAATTCTCTAGCTTCAGATCTCGAGATGGCTTTCCTTGGCTGTACATAATATCAAGAGTGCCACTGGGAGTGCAGTGGTAGTTCATCCCAAAGGCTGGTCTCTTCAAACCAGAGAACAGCTGAAGACTCCACCCAGCTCCCCCGCGGGCTCCAACACAGATATCCTCCACTAACCCACTGTCCAATAGGATGGCTCCTACTGCTACCGTGCCCCCTTTCCAGCAGGGGGCTTAACGGCATAAAGAACCGCGACGACGAAACAAACAGTGGAGGTGGGTAGTCAAGCCATATCGAGTATGTACATTTCGTAGGCTACAGTGGCCAGTCCTCCCAAATATAGAAGCATGAAAGTGGAAAGGTCGCTTGGTCCCTGACTTCGAGCGTCCGGAGGCCCCAGACAATCCAGGGAATGAGCAGGGTACCGCGCGTTGCCGGGTTGCAAGCACATATCTGGCAAGCTTGGGCATTAAGTAGCCCGAACATGCATCTGGCATGTCAGATGCAGATGTAATTGGGGTTACTGAGACCTGTATTCGACCTCGAAGGATATCAGATACAAAATACCTTCCAACTTTGAGGTCAGTCGGGCGAAAAGGCCGCAGATACAGTAGGACGGAAGGTTATTACTTACCACATGAGGGTCTCACAGCAATCTAGATGAATCCAAGCTATATTTATCTCATACGCAAGTATTTTCGGTTGCTTTTAAGACCCAGCGCGCAGAACCGAGAATTTCAGAGTGTACCTCTGGTGATCCAGTGACCTTATGACGTGGTATGGCCAGATTCAGCTTCGTAGCTGGGCACATTGATGCGCCAAAGACAGTCAGAAACGCTGAGGACAGGTGCGTTCATAGCCGACTGTAATTGGTCGATTTCTAATCCGCCAGATTTTTCCTCGATGTAACATATGCACGCAAACCAGTTCCGCCGTAGCAGTGGCGTGCAGTTCCGCAGCCTTCATCTTTCTACTTCGCTATGCATAATTCCGGGTAACAGCGGCGTCAATACGTCCTAAAATTTCAGATTTTTGCGAGCATTGCAGTACCGCAGCCCGTTGGCTCCAACAGGAAATGATCCGTTGGCACATTACTAACTGCTCCCCACAGGGGACCTCAGGGCATCAAAGGTAAACCGGACAAGTGAACTAGCTGGTACTAAGCCGTTCTGCCGCGGTCGGCAGGGGTACGCATAGAGTTGCCGATGAGACCGGCTGGATGCAAGGACATAGTCAATATATCCTGGATCTCGTGATCACGATATACCCACAGAGAGTATCAGACCCTCAAGTTTAGATACCTCTAGGTAGTTCTGAAGACGAAGTACTCCTCCTAATACTGAATCTGCACGGGCAGAACCCCCAGACAAAGAAAGAAGCATGTGTCACGCGGTTGACCCGGCCTTTCTGAAGGGACGGGGGCTGAGACCGAGGGGGTTGCACAGAGCGATAACTTTATGAGGGGGCTTCGGAGGCCCAGGGATAACCCCCGGTCACTGATCGACAGGGAGGCTCCACTCAGGACCGTTTGTCGGAGGAAAGCCCAGCCATGACGGACCTTTTGGGTCTGGAGGGTTACCTAGAGGAAGAAATCTGCCTGGGCTAGATACTGAAACACTGTCACATGTGTCACCTGCATTATATGGCTGCCGAGCAAGATTCAGAAAAAGTGCCGAAGGTAGTGCCGGGAAAGCCCAGTCGAAGTAGCCAGAATAAACCCGAACAGGTGCTACAATTACTTGCAGCCCAAGGAGGCTCTAAGATTCGCTACTGGGAACGTAAGAGATCCCCAGGTTCCAGTGGTCACCGACAACCTGGAGAGGGCAGAATCCCTCCGGCACCATTTCCAGCAGGTGTATAGACAAGGCGGTGTGATCCTAGGTCTTCTGTGAATCGCCACCACAGCTACTATCCAAACTTTGAGGAAGCCGATACATTAGGAGAATTGCTGAACGTTTTGCGTGGCTCGGTAGAGACTAAGGCAGCAGGGCCCGATAATATCCGCCCGGCAGTCGTTCTGCCTCCAGTGGAGCTTTTGGCCCAGAGGTGAGCTGCCCTGTTCGGTACTTTCCTCGACGAAGTTTGCGTACCACAGGATAGGCCGGTGACGATGATCACCTCAGTCCACCAGTCAGGGAAATAGAAACCTGCTTTAGCTAGAGTCCCGCTGGTTTGGCCGCGGTATTGTTGGATGTAAAGGAGCGGGTTTTGCGAGAGGACAGCTAGCCACTTGACTGCCCACAGATTGCTCGCGACGGGTTAGCATGAGTTCGTTCGTCAGAAATCCTGTTCGCCAGACCTCACTTGAGACATGGAAGAGATTACCCGAAGACTGGAGCAGGTGGATAGAACAGACTTTTGCCACGTAGACTTACAGAAGGCACTTGACTCAGCCATTCGCCCCTTGTTGCTAATGAAGTTGAGTGTTTTTGGTCCTTCTCCGAAAATTGTTAAGTACATCAGTATGTCAGTCATGGGCAGTATTTTCCAGGTCAACGCGGAGGACACCTCATCACGGGAAAGATGCTTGTCGGGCGGCTTACCTCAAGGCTCCGTCCTTGGACCTGTGTTGCCCATCTTATTCATAAACAATCGGGTCATGGGCCAGAGAAACCCAGTCTTGGCGTTAACGGATGACGCGAAGTTGGTTTGCTCCATACAGTGGGGTCTGAATACAGAGCATCACTGGTCATTGGTCTTGGACTTGTCACTGGACGCTAATGAGAGCATCCCACCAGTGGACAGTGAGGACTCTCAACCAAAAACATACCCTGGAAAGGCAGACGAGTTAGCGGAGTTCACGAAAAGGACAGGGACGAATGATTTTAGGATAAGTACATCAGACAACTTTCCATCTAAAGCTCAATGCTGCTCATTTACTCAAAAGCCCTCTGGGGTACTTCACCGGCCTAAGGGAGCTTCTGCATCCAGAATGCCTTGACTAAATTGCTGTTCGGAGGCACGTGAAACGCCCTTCAGGCCCGGCGGCCTTTCTGAGTAAAAACATCATGCTTTCGAACGGATTCATCAACAATTTCACAGGGCGGTTTTCTAGCCTGATTAGCTCTGTCTCCGAGCAGGAGCTCAGGGCAATGAATTTCTTCTGGCTGGAGCGCAAGAGGGGTGGAGGCCACTTAATAGAGGTTTTCGAAAACCCCGAGAGGTGTGTTGATCCGTAGGGTTCTGTGAGGTTGAATAAACGTTTCCTTACTGCTTCCTTACCCCGAGATTTTGTCTGCCTTTCCTACTGTGCGCGGGCCATCGCTCCGTCATCGTGATGCTTCAAGTGAAGTCCACACGACAACCGTGGCAATGCCTTGCAAGGTGCAGAACACGGTCAACGGTGAGGGAGCAGATGGAATGGGTTTTGATAGCTTGCAAATAGCATGCACGTGCAATGCTGGAGAGGCCACCTTGCTTGGCATCAAGAGTTCGAGTAAAAACAGCACTGGGTAAAGAGATGAGCAAAGTTTGAAATCGCTCTAGGTCCACCGCGCAGCTGTTGAACCCCAGCAGGGGTAGGGTCACCAAACAGCATAAGCCGAGCTTGACAAAGAAGAGCTCTGAGCTGCTTGAGGGGAGGCCCCCCAGCTGTCAAAGATGTAAACGGTTGGCACCTACTCCCGATGGAAGCGATGGTCACCGGAACAGCTGTGAGCTTCAATTACCCGACGGGCAGCCGCTGGGACGGGGCGTTTGCTGAAACCAGCAGGTGGCTAATCACTCTATCTATAATTATCTTAACTCCTCTTGTCCTTATTGTACAACAGCCCGGAAAGTCGACTATTACTGGCAATGATCAACGGGTTTTAGCCACTTTCGAACCCGGAATTAACAAAGTTCGACAAGTCCAATCCAAACAGAAGCGGAGCGTTTATAATACTAGATGCAGTTTCCAAGTGTTGAAAAATAATAAATCAAAACTTTGCAAATCGTACTTGACTGTAACGTTCCTAGGCCGGTAATGAGAGTGAAACAGGATCAAAACTGCCGAACGACCAAGAAACAAAAGTACGAACAGTTAGCAAACAGACGGGAAACTAAAAAGATTAACCTTAAAATGAAGACGAATTGGTATTAGCCACTGACCATGGAACTGAGTTTAACGAGGTTTTTCCATATGAAGTCTGCTACGACGGGTCAGTGGTCGCAACAACTATTACCATTGTTGCAGCTTTAATTTCTCAGTCAACCCTTGTCTTCTGCCTTTTTCTTTTCGTTCTCAGCATTCTACCTCCAAATTTCGTCCTTAAGTGTTCCATTTAGTATTCCCGTCTACCACCCTTCCACCATTATTGTCTCACATGTTTCGTTGCCTTTGACTTTTGATGATATCAGTAATAACAATAATGGTATATTTCTCGACCTTGGTCGCGACACACTCGCAAGCGCACAATCATAATGTACGAAGTGAACCAAAACGACGAACTACAAGAGAATTGCAAGAATAGGAGCCAAAAATGTCAGAAACAAAACAACATACCTAGAAATGGTTTGAACAGATCAAAATGATGATGGCTTGTGGGGCAAATACGAGTTGGCTTAAAATCCGAGTTTGACGGCGGTGACCCGTGGGGATACAGAAAATGTCGTGATTACATAGCGCTAAGGATGCATTATAAGTCAAAATCACTCAAGCCATGAATAACGGAGGCTCATTGGGGTTCTATGAACGCAATAAGCTTTGAACAGGGGGAGATGAAGAAAAACGTATGGAAGTACACTCGAGAATGTTGATGAATACGAAAAGAATGGCTCTCCGTGAGGAAGACGTGGGCCCGGAATGACGAATTTCCCGGGTTCAGTGAACAAAGCAAGTTATGAAACAGAGAGACATGAAACCAACCGTCTTGTGAGGCATCTGAGAGTGGGGCACGGAAGCTTCTTCTTCTCTTTATCCTTACCAAGTCACCGAAGAAGTCTATGTTCCCCCATATGCCGCAGCTCCGTGCCATCCAAAGAGCTCAAGATGCAAGAAAATGAGCAAATTTGGGCACCGCCGACCACGACAAGTAATCCGACTTGATTTAGATATAAGGGCACGGGGAAATTCCAACTTGTGGCGACTGTCAATCCTGCCATACTGTTTTCCTATTACCCGCCTGTGAACCACCCTCCCGCTACTAGTGTTCCAACTCTCCGTTAGAGTGGTACTTCGCAGTGCTCCACCAATTTCACCGAGGCAACGTTTCCCGAGACCCATTAGAAGGGGAAAACTACTTATGGGGAGAGAATCGTCAGTGAATATTGCAAAATCTTGCGTGAAGTTTGCCCCGGCAACGACAAAGTGACTACCACGCTCGGCACCACGGGTTCAGGAAAACCATCATAAACAGATAAGGCAAGTAAAACAGTCGCATGATCACCGGGTGTAAGGTTAGACCAAATGAACGCTTGAGGGAAGCGTAGCGACAAGTTTCGACAAGGTTTAAAGCAGTCGATTCCAAATCAGTGCTCTACCGTGGGTGACAAACTAAGCAATTTTACGATGACCAGACCCTACTAGTATCCCTTCTGTGCCCTTACACTCCACAACTAAACAATGGTTCAACAGCTGCAGCTACAATAAAGCAGACGGTTGGAAACAGACGACGAGCTTACCAAATACTGTCACAGCAAAGTTCAAGCCCAGCAAACAAAGCTGGAGGCGTAGGTGGTGGTTCCCTTTGAGGGGGGATTTAGTGCAACAAAAAAAGTTATCCAAATTCCTGTAAGCATAGTTCATACAAGCGGACTAATGCTTTCCATGTGAATATTGATGAACGGAAAAGGGTTTCTTGAAACTTTCACATTGAGGTTTGCCAAAAGCAAGCTCGGTAATAAACTTCGGATTCTGTGTCCAGCTGAACCCACCCTGCAATTACTGTCATGCGGCGGAAGATGAGATGCGGAGACGTTTCAGTGGAAGTAGTAAGTAGTCCTTGGCCATCTGTTATAAATCTACCGAGTCGACGACGACATGGATTGATACTAAAACTCCCATGAGGTGTGCGCAAGATTCCGACCTGATGGGAAGAAGGGCCATGAGCTGAACCATCAAACTAAGTTGTGGAGCATCCATTCGGCTGCTCACCCCCAGGAGAGATATAAACCAGGGGAGAGGAAGGCAGTGTTGACCTCAAAGGCCACTGTATTGCTGTACTCTAGTGCTGCAGCATCAGGAACAGATAGGCGGAACTGGGGTGCTAAAATAGTGGCAGCATTCAAGACCTGGCAGTCCCAAAGTGACCATTTCCCACAGGGAGTGCAAGCCCGCTGTCCCGTTTGTGGACAAGGCAGGAGAAATGCCACAGCAGTAGGCGCGGTAGCCTTCTTCGTCTCAGAACGACTAGTGCACGTAGAATCCGTAACGTGTGCACAGCGAGCACTCGAGTGTGTGCAGCTATCGTGAGATTACGAGGCAGGAACACAGGTATGGCACGTGTAGATATAAGCCCGAAACCAGTGTCACGGCCACTGGCTCGTCTTAGCAGACTCCATTTGAGAGAAGGCTCCCTGAGTTCAATTAGTCTGTTGGCAGTGGCTATTTCTTACCCTTCTTCACTTCCTGTTTAACACCTTCAATTTCCGGCCTCTTTACTGGCCTTTCGGACATCTGGCTTCGGCCTTTGAACTACGTTTAATTCTGTTCTGTTCTTACAATCAGTCTCGGAGCGTGCACAGCCAAGTACGACATGCAAAGTTCTGATTTTTTATTGTTCTATAGTTAGATACCGTATTACTTACAATAATTGCTCCATTATTTGGTGGATCTGTCTTACCGAATATCGTTAGTTCCGTGTTTGAAAGTGGCCAAAATCAGTTGCTACTTGGGCGTGAGAGCTGACCTTCCGCACAGCCGTACAGTATTTGGCTTTCTGATTCCAGGGGCTTTCTCAATCCACTGGTCATTTCGAATCATCTAGTCTGCTACTACCGTTCGCTCGATATTGTTAGAGGCTTCAAATTAGACCATTTGAGAGACCGCCCTCGTGCTTGTGCATTTGCTACTGTGAGCTCTCTCCCTTCCAACTGTTTTCTGTAGCCTCGGGTTATCGACTTGCTCGTCTTTAATCTTCTGCCACTGCCAATGGGATCAAATAATTCGGATGATTTCGATTGTGAGTCAGCGGCTGGAGTGATCGTTACCCCACCTGTCGGTACGTCTCCTGATTCCTTTGTTGGCTGTGGTTTGTCGGATGTTCATGAAAGGTAAGGCTGGAATTGGAAAGTGCTCAGTTAGCGACAAAAGCAGCCGAGCCCGCGTATAGGGCTGCATAGGCTGAGCGGAGGGTGGCTGAAGCTCTTAGATGACATGTTGTCAGGATTGTCTCGGAACAGCCTTCAGTCGGAAAACAGATTGATGATGTCCACACCTGGCGGTCCATTTCAGATACCTACATCTCCGGGGCTGGTAACAGCAGCAGTGAAGACATGCATTATGCTGACGAATCTTCCCCTAAGGTAGTATGGATGGGCTAAACGAGCTGCTGTGGAAATTGGCGTTGCCTAAATGTGAATCTCTTAAGTTTGATGGTTCGTCTTTACAGTATTTTCCGTTCTTCCGCCCATGTAAGAGTCAGGTAGAAAGCAGGGTAAGGGATTATGATCGGCAATTGAGCTGTCCATTTCAGTATTGCGAAGAGAAAGCAAAGGAGGCAATTCGGGGTTGTTCACTTGATCCTGCCAGCGAAGGTTATCGGCGAGCGAGAGGTATATTAATAGAATATTTTGGTCAGGAGCATCACATGTTACGTTGCTTGCCAGATGAAATACCCAAGCTGACGTTGATCGCTCAGGGTCGGAGCACCTTGTTTTCGTATGCTGACAAGTTGACCAGTTGCTCAGATACATCAGAACAACTGAGATATTTGAGTTACGGTAATTTGGTTCTCACCATCAAGGCTGTTGTGAGTAAGATGCCCAAGTACAAGGCAGTTGGAGAAGCAAAATGGGCCGACGAGATCTACTAGACAGACAGCAAACCAGTTTCGCGATCTGTGTCAGTTCGTAAGTACTAAGACACGTTTGCAAGGCCTTGGATACCGTTACCTTCTCCGTGGACGGAAGAAGGCTTCAGGTGTTTATAAGAAGTATGGCTCGAGTCATAAAACCTTTGCGGTATCTACGAATGATAGTAGTCGCATTAGTCGTCGTGGCAGACATAGCCTAGAGGGCTGTCGAATGTTTCATGCACTGTCGCCTTAAAGCCGTTAGTAGCTTTTGTCCTCATTCAGGGCAGGTTTTGTTTGCTTGCTCCCAGGGCACCGTGCTGATGGATGACACTGGAGGAAACTCTGCAGAGAAGGGAGTTGCAATAGCCGGCATCACCGTCTGTTGAATGAGAAGAACAAAGTTCCAGTCATCAACGCATCTTGTAAACTAGTTCTCACTGGGCTTGGTGTAAGCATCGGGGTAGTACCGGTCATTATCATAACTTCGAATAAGTCACTACACATCAGTGTACTGCTAGACACTGGTGTAGACACCACTCTCATGGGTCGTGATTTGGCCAAGCTCTTGGGTCTTGTAAGGAAGGTGGCTAAAATTAACTTAAATACTCCCATCGAGAACACAGCACAGAGTAGTGAAAAGGCTTCTCTTAATCTCGTCTTTGGATGGTAATGAGGTGATCAGAGTGAACGGCACATTTACCGTACCATCATTCCTGGAGGCACCGCGTTAAGTCAGGAAACTTTGCCTGGGTGAAGTCATTTGGGAGGAATAGAGCTTGAAGCCACTCCAGACCCAGTAATCGGAGTGGTAATGGGTTCATTCTTTTCCTCAACGCACTGAACTTTATAATAACAAAGGGATTCTGAGGGATTCTCTTACTCGGGCCACACTCCTTTGGGTTGGGTCATACGAGGTCCGTTGGGCAGCTGTTGTCCAGGCAAATTTGGAGCCGTATGCAGTCTGCAGTTTAGTGAGAATAACTTCCAGAAGTTCTTTGATAGATATTTTGATGACAGCGATCCGCTGGGAAATTCGCTGTCCGCCGAGGACGAAAAGGCTACCGAACTTCTGGGGAGGTCGCTGCGGCCGGAAGATGGACATCTTTGTGTTGTACCTCCGTGGAAGGACAATCTTTTCGTAAAGCTTTGCAATCGGTCACTCTTCATTGTTTGAGGTTGTCAGCGAGTAGCATTCTGTAGGATCCAGAGCCCGAGAATAAATGTATGGCTGTAATCACACACTTCTTTGAAAGAGCACACTCTGTGCAGGCACGAGATAAGCTCGGGGCAGAGAGTTAAACGAAGCTGTGACTGCCACCATATGCGGTGCCAAACCCTAGGAAGCCTGAAGAGGAGCGTTTTCTTTGGCCGCGCTGCAGCTTCCCGAGTGAAATCAATTAGAGTACCTATTGCAATGTCCTCGTTTGGTTTCGAGCTTACCAGGTGTTCTTCAGTGGTTTCGCCAGGAACCTGTGGCCTTGTGTGCTGATATTGAAGACATGTTCCTACAAGTGGAGGTGTTTCAGGGAGACCGAGATGCCCCTTGGTTCCTCCGGTGGTTTGTGGTGACACTGCTGGGCTGGAAGAATTTAAAATTATAGCGCCTCCCTTTGGGGCGGCTAAGCATTTTTTGTGCGAGTTTTACTCTGAAGAAGGCAACTGCTTTATTTGGGTACCAGTTCTCGTCGTCTGTATCACAGGTGAATTTAAAGGATTTCTGCGTTTCTGATTGTGTAACTTCCGTCAACTAGGTTTCAGAAGCAATAATTGGTAGAGGGATTGCGTGGCCCATTAAGTCTTGGTGGGTTCAGGATAACTAAGTGGCTCAGCAATGGGCGAAAGGTTTGAAGTGCAGTTTCGGTTGATGAGATAAATAGCTCTACAAAACCCATCAATGCGGATTTGTTTCTGACTGCGAGAATGTTAGGTTTGGCTTGGAATTCTAAGCCAAGAGTATTGTAGTGCCTCGTTTACATCAAGGAACGGCCACCAAAAAGAACAGCTTTGATGGCAAAGGCGGCCGCAGTCTGTGAACCTTTGGGTTGTGCCGGTCTGTTGATCTTACGGGTGAAACTGTAGTTTCGAGATCTGTGCCGTGAATAAGCTCGGTCGGAATGAACCTCTGGGACTGGATATTGAAGAGAACTGAGAAGAAATGAGAAGGAATGTGGAAGGGATTAAGTTATTAAGAGTCCCGTGGTGGTATGCACGTGATGGTTTGGACAAGAATGCAGAATTTGAGTTGCGCTTATCTTGTGATCTTTCCGAAGTGGTCTACGGGGGAGTCCTACCTCGGGTTTTTATTCGACAGAATGGAGGCAAGATGTACATACGTTTTTCTCAAGTCGCTAGTTGCATCCTTAAATACTTATTCTATACAAGGTTTGAAGTTCACGGCTATTGTAGCTGCATAGTAAACGAAAAAGGTGATTGAAAAAGAAAAATGTATGAATCCGCTTGAAGATTATTTTTGAACAGACTCTATCTAGTTCTGTATTGCTCGAAAAGCAACAAAAGGCAATTATGCAAGTACGCCGCAAAAGGGGTGTCCAAGGACAGCGCCAGCTTGCTTCCTACCCAAGCAAGCACGTGCCACGGCAGAGGAATCAAGCAGACCTGGCATCTCAGGGACGCGACTGGGAGACAGAAATAGTCGGCTACGGTTTTAAGGCCCAAGGTTCTGTGGTCCTCCGGAATTACTGAATCTAAAGATGGTAAGCTTATCGAGGTGCTGCCTGAGCTGTTAGGGATGAAGATACGTACGATAGCCAGTACAACGAGCCGTAGTTCATTTCGGTCATACTTTGAGCACTGTTCGTCCTGGACTACGTGACTAAGAAGTATTGCGTGCATATTGCGTTACAAGCTATATCTGTTTATGAAAATCAGAGGGCAAAAGGACGTGTCACGACAAATGGTTCATTCAACGGTTCGAGGGACGAAAAAACGTTGCAGGGCTGCTGTGGGGTTGACACAAGAAGGGTGCTTTCGTAATGAAAATGACCTGATGGAACGAGGCTATGACCCCAGGGACTGTCTTACACGCAGCTTTATACGAAAGATAAGTCCCGTTCTGATCAACGGGCTGTTATGCATGGGTGGACCATTGGTTTAGGCCATTTTTTCGGGGGAGGCTAGGCATCCCATCTTTCTGCCAAGCGTGCACAGAGTAGTTGAGTTGATTGTTAGGCATTACTATGAATCGCAGGGTCATGTCAGCTAATCTCAAATCCTAGAGAATATTCGTCGGCGATTCTGGATCGCGAAGGTCATGGCGGCTGTTCGACGCATTCTTCGAAAATGCTCGCACAGTTCCCCAATGACAGCGCGTCTGTGTGCACAACAAATGGCATCTCTGTTGGTTGAAGTTACAATGAACTTTGAGTGGACTAAGAAAGAGTAGACTATTTTAGACCTTTTTTTGGTAAACGTGACGAGACTGAAGAGAAACGTTATGGCTGTTTATTCACCGGTATGAAATTGAGAAAGGTGCAGATCGAAGTAGAGCGGCCAGTCTAAGGATTCTTCCCTGCAGGTATTATTACGCTTCCTGGCCAGATGAGGTCAACCACATATTCTTTTCAGTGATAACGAATGCATCTTCAAGGCTTGTTAAGAAATTCTAGGGTTTATTCAGGAACAATTACAAGACAGAATAAACCGCCAATTCTCCCACGCCATGTGGTAATGCACCTGGGCCTGCAATACTACTGCTATTTTAACCTCCATGAGCGAGCAATGACCCAAAATGGCAAAGTGAGAAAAACGATTGCACTTATCCGCAGAACATGCGGTACTTTGGAGAGCAAATTTCGGATATTCAAGACTCGCGCTAGGTTGCTCTTGGAATGCTGTCCCTTGTTCTTTGCCCTTGTGTGAAAGGCTGACCAGATAAATGTAGAGAAATTGCAACGCTTCTTCTCTAGGGAGGAGTACTTGCCCCCCCCCCCTCCAACCTTAGCTACAGAGCCAGATGCGAACTACTCCGGCCTGAACCTCTATGGTTACACAGTATTAAGCTCAGTCTTTCATTTCTGGTTGACCTTCTGTGCACAAATGTCCACTCGTCTGACAGCCTACTTGGTTTCTGTTGTGATGCTCCCTATTCACCCAGTCACAGACAATTCACCGTTACAATCTCCACACTAGACTCTCAGTTGCATCTAGATAGTCCGGGGTTAACTATTATGGCCTCTGAAATACTCTTTCTGACCCGCTACGATGGTGTCGGAAAGCCGAATTGATTTGAAGGAGAACTGAATAGACTCCATGACGAATCATCTGTAATCAGCATGGCCCCCGTTAACATAAACACAGACCAGGCGTAAGAAGAGAGTCTAGATCATTAGGCTGCAATCAATCACAATCTTTCGCATCCAAACCTCATCTCATGTCCCGTCGATAATCCAGCCCGAGTGCGGGCTTCTTTCCGTATGCTCAAAATGCAATACGGCTGGAAACTGTTTGTCAGACCTAGGACTAGTCCCAGCAACATAACTGTCATTCCTAGTAATCATTTTGTATTACGTGGAGTTGGCTCCGATTCCCTAGTCCTATTACTCTGCCATTCTAGATCCTACATTCACTCCTGATCTTGTGCTAATACCATTTGTGTTCTTGCAAAAACTTTATGCCCACATCCGTTTCCAAACCTTGTTAATAAGCAGAGAACAGGATATTATTCTGAACCGTTGATGATCCCCAGGTTACACCTGGCCGTTCATCGTGGTTGTCCCTACCTTAGCACAAACCTACCAGTTTACATTGCCGAAATTTTTGTTTTTATTGCGGGGGCCAGTGCCTCTGGAATCTTCCTTGAATATACGTTATACCACAGTTAGCAAGAGCGGTAAAATTTATGCAGTCCAAGCGTTGCTTTTCACTTAGTTTCCGCTTCTATCTTTAACCCTAAAAAGCAGCACCCGTCAGACTCCCTCGCCTTTATCTAGCCGTTATCCTAGACCGAATTAGGCACACGTTGCCCAACTCCCCCTTGTGTCGTGACACTGAAGCGTTAGCCCCAACAGAACACAGACTACTCACCCACCAAATACCACAATGTCCGGCTTTGATTGGCCGCTTTACAACCTTTATTACTTAGTCACCAAAACAACTAACCGTCTGTGGGGCATCTCAATGTATCAATAAAAGCTATACTGACAACATCCGGCTCTTGTACAGACTGAAGTCCATCGAACTCCGGCCCCGCCAGAATCAAGCGGTCAGCTGCGCATTCCGTGATTAATGAAATCGTTTATTTCTTACCTTCTCTCCCTTTCATTTCTAAAGGCCTTGACATCAGCGATCGGAAAATTGTAACAAATCTGTGGTTTTCCTATTACACAGGTACGAAATACCCAACCCTAGCAATGGCGGATCATATGGGTCGTTCGTAAAGAAAGTCCTGCGGGGGAGGAATGGAAAGTACTCACTATCGGGTGGGCAGTCTCGCCCTCAAAAATGAAACAAGAAACACCGAAGTGCCAGGAATGTTTCTGGCTGCAAAAGTGTCGGATATATGCTATACACCCCTTCAATAACGGATGAAGTCTCCTTTACTCCCGCGACCCAACACTGCTTATGGTATGCACCCCCCAAAAACCAGCGAACGAGCCAAGCTCTCAGTACTTTTGCCTGACCCTGGGCCGGGTGACGGCGTGCCGAATGCACTCTCCACCCAAAACTGACCCCACCTCTCCTAGCCCAAACTCTGCCGGGTTCCCTGCTCCATTTCCGACTAGCTTGCTGATTTCAAATTTTGTTGTCTATGCATGCTTTCTAAACTTTAACCATAAAATTCAGTTGCTTTCATAATTTTTCCAACGGGTACTTGGGCCGGCCTTCACTAGCACTTGTTTACGCTCAAAAAGGACATGAAAACTGAACCTTTCTGAAGCTAACACTGGATACTCACCCGAAAGTGGCTTGTGACCCTAAAAGGGTTGAGATCCGCCCGGGATTCCACGCGCTTACCTTGTTTTCTTTGAACGCAAATGAAGCACAAACGTGAGCATCTTACGCCGTAGCTTCGTACTTCATTCTCCAAGCATCTTCAAACTGTACAGGATTTAAAACGCCCTTACGTACCACGTTAAGGATGCAGACCACCCACAGTTGACTCTGATTACCGATGACCGGGGCGACAACAAAAGCATGTCTAGTGCCCACACACATCAGAGAGCAGGAGTCCAGATGGTGACAGGGCCCAATACATTCCTTCGAAATTCTATATCACAACGCCTCTGAACCTAGCAATCGTCCCAACTGACAATTAGCCTACCCTTTTACCGGCACAGAAGCATGACGAACCGACGAATCGAAATTTTTCTGAAGAAAGTAAAAAATCGTGGGAAACCGCAAATCGGTATTACCCTATAACAAGGAGCATTCCATACGGCGGATACCAATAGCCAACCACCAAAATGGGACACGTCTACCTCTACGGTCTAAAGCAAGTTTGTCTACTATTTCATATTCTTGAATCTATGCATTTGAAACTAGGTTCCCCACCTCATCTTTGTCCCCCTCATTAGTCATCACAACCCACGGCCAGAAACAGTTCCAGGCTTATGACCTGTTTAGTCTGGGCCTTGATTTATATTCCCCTCAATCGCATTTGTTTGGTTTCTAATGAGATGGTAATCATAATCTCCGGCTGGAACATCCTCTAGACTGTCACATCCCCGATCTCAATCAGTTCATGCTGGGTACTTTGGCGGCCACAGGTCCATTAAGAGCTACTCCCAGATTGCCGCACCGATCTAACAAATTGATTGGTTGGATCGGATTATTTTCCACGCTAGACGGCCATGGCCTAAGCAGACTCTGACTGGCAGATGCTGCAAGGAATCGCTTACACTGAACGCCACAGTGGCCACAATCCTACTACCCGTGTTACAGGCCATCATAATAATTTCACCAAGCTGCCCCGGCGGTTTCCCGACACCAAATGTCTTAACGAGATGCCCCAATAATTGTTCCCTGTATGCCTCCAAGATGGCCTCGTTCGTACTGTATCCTGGCGCTCCATAACTGAGATCCAACTGTTGTTTCGCCATTCTGATCCTGTCAGTTCGCTGCTTCGTCAAGCAAATCCACCTTGACCCATTTTGCCTGCTACCATAAACATTTTCCCATGAACAGTCAGTCGCCCCTGGTGAGCCCGACCCTGCTCAGGCCTCAATTCATGACCTGCCCTCAGTGATGAAGGTGGTCATTATGAAACAAAGCACCAGGCTCTCGATGTTGGTTGAAAAGCAATCGTATATTCTTTTAATGCGATCATAAATCGCTTTTTCTTACACACAAGTAACATCCTTTGCCGCCTCGGGTCTGGCCCTCTGCAAATCTCAGCAACAGGCCTTCGCCTTCTTAATCATTTCATCTTGTGGTCCCCCCATATTTGCTTTGGCACATCTGCCCAATCTTCTAACTTCAGTTGTCTCTTTCTTCAGCGATTCCGTTTTGAATTGCTTAGCTGAGCATCAGACTACCTTTCGCGCTGCCTCAAAGGCACATTACATTTCACGCGGATTTTTTGTCCTCCTATCCCTCTAGAGTGAAACGTTGTTCTTTCCATATAGCCATGGAATTAACTAAAAAACAATCATAATAAATTGGCTTGACTTACAAGCTTTTATTACACAGGTTTTTCCCTTCATTAGGTATTTCAATGCACCACTTTCCTGGTTTAGTGGTTCGTGCAAATGAAGTCGGTGGAGATAATCTTATCTATGCGCATCTGACGTCACTGTTTGTACCATGCTGGCTCTATTCTCTACCGAGACTGGTCACTAGCTGGTGAAACTCTTCCTCCAGTCTTCGATACAGACCCTTCAGATACCCATGTCTTGCTTTGAAGCTTCATTTTATCTGCATATCTCTATTTTTCTTTGATCTCTCCAGAATTAATTTTTCACACAGTTATAGTGTATATAGCTCGTCCCATACACTTTAATGAAGCTTTCTCAGCAGTGTCAAGCATGGGCAATTCTCCGTAAAGCCCTGCTTAGGAAATCGATACTGATTTCTATTCACCGCATTAACCGTTACGATTTTGGTTCATTCAAATATAGTGAAGCTTTGTTGTACCATTACCAACGTGTGAACTGTGCTTTCAAAGTCTGTGAATATTTCGTGGTGCCGTGTAACGCCGTACTAACTGATCATGCCTCGCTCATCTGTCTTGATTGCGGTGTGCGAATATACCATCATTATCATTATTATTATTACAGTCCTCCGCTTGTGCGAGCCTTACCCTCAGCACTGACCAACAGCTCTAGGCCAATTGTGACCACACCCAATATGAGCGAGCCTAGATAACTCTGCTCTACGGTCTTTCGGCAACCACTGGCTTCACTATTTCCGCCCTCAGATACAACACTCAACATGGCCACCTAATCACAAATCTAGTACCTCCATAGTTTAACTAAGCTTCATATGCTTACTCAACAATGAACATCACTGTCAATCCCAAAGGTGCTGGGCACGGTTCGATTCACCACCTTGACCGGCGCACATCTGGCGTGCAGCCCGTCGGCATCAATGAGCGGGCGCAACCAGTACGGTGGATCAAACCCCTTGTGCTCACTCATTACGTGTTTTAAAGTTAGATATCCAGCCAACCACCAGTTCCATCCACAAGCATCTACTGTGGACATCAAGCCCTCACTGTCAAAGCCCCACCACACTCAATACAACCCTTTGCTGATAGCTTGCTTCCGTCCCCTCCGCTCACCCACAGTAGTCTCGTCTACCGAGACTTTCAATAGTCCAACCGTTCCTTATTTTCACTTCTCGCATGCACGCCCGACAAATTCGTCCCTATTACCCCCGCCACCGTTACGCCACTGTCTGCATACTTACCCGCTTTGTCCGTTTTTTTATTGTTCCCTCTCACCAACCGTATCTGCGCATATGCCTGATCCCCACTTAAGAACTTGCCGTCCAATCTCCGCATTTCTAATGGCTACATTACCAATTCATCACAGCTCTAAAGTACATGTGTGTAAATCCTCCCCAGCCGTTGCCACATACTTGTTTTGTTGAGACAATGCTCTGCATCTTATTGACCCTCGAACAAGTACAGCACGTATCAACCACTGCACCTGAACATTTTTTATATTTTACCCATGTGCCGTGACATACTTTTGATTCGAACTCGGACTGCCGTGACGGTGGTACCCGACAGCGACCTTTGTTGGACTCTGGTCTTCGTTGCTAAACGTTTTGGCCGTACAGTTGAGGTTTATACATAAGTTATTTGCGCGTAGTTTGTTAATTCAGTACCGTAGATTGATTGAACCAATTTTGTTCTAGCTTTGGGATTCGTTAATTGGGCTGTGCGTTGCTAACCATCGGAATAACCATTATAACCATCATGTACTTCGTGCTGGGCTCTACGAATCCCCCTTGATCTCCCTATCAGCAAACGCTTTGATTGGTTTCTTCGGTTCATTCTATGTACGCAACTGGCTGCAAGCACACCGTTCTCCAGCTCCATCGTCCCGTCTCCGTTACGCATTTGTATTTTTCGTGTTTCTGTTCCATCTCAGGCTTTCTTGTCCCGGAGTCTCCGTTTCCTTGGTTCACACTGTGATTCAACTGGGGTAGAACGATCTATCTATTCGTCGCTTACCTGTTTCACTTTGGCCAGTTCGGTAATCTGTTTTATTTTCTGTTCGCTACAAACGTCTTCTCTGCGCTTCCCAGGTTGCTCCGTTTCTCCACGTTCCATCTGTCGTGGTAAAACCCTTCTGCGCTATTACTCTTCACTACTACGACCACCCATTTGCCATATTTTCTCCGCGTTTCCTAGCCATCTCCATCGTCATCATCTCGCTGCTTCATAACGTACTTCCAAGCCCTATTGCCTCTCTCATTTTTGACCGCCATCTCATGATTCACTCAATTTGGACAAATTAATCGAACCACTCCTCCTCGCTTCCTTTGATCGGTTCCTTCGACCTTCACGAACTGTTCAACACAGCTAATACCATCTCAGTACCCTTAAGGCTGACTTTTCTCTCTGAAGATTCACGTTTCAGTTGTCACAAAGAAACCAATACTTCATGATTTTCCGCCGATATTTCACATTTGGTTGTTGGTGAGGGGCACATTCTCGCTCTACATCCTTCATTTCTTGACGGCCACCTCCCTTAGGACGTCCAGCTGCATCTGTTGTTATGCGTCCACTCTGAATATATCCGTACCTCATAGATATCTTATACCATTTTAGCTAAATCGTACCCTTGTAACAGTCAGCCACCGGCCAAAACACAGAATTCGGCGGTGTAAAAAATCATCTGAAAAAGGTGGCGCACCGTTGCTGTTGTAAAAGTACAAATATAAACACATTAAGACTCACACAGTTTTGATTGTTGCACTGTCTTCCAGATTGGTCGTTTCTCCGACTCCTTCCAGTTTTCCGTCTGCTTGTACTACGTTGATACAACCATTTTAAATGGAAAGGAAAATCCATTATTGCAATTCGCCATACTCTGTAACCTTCCAGAATTTTTTACCATACTTGTATCTGTCCCGCTTTTCAGGACCTTTTCGCCTGCTCCATATTTCGCACCGAGCTCTGCAACTTGTTTCTGATCATTTACCGCAAAGTAGCAAAGCATCATTCCTATTCCTCCCCCTTCCACCCATATAGGTTTATTTCCTTGGTCTTTTGTTACAGAGGCACTTCGGTTTCCCTCATATAAAACTCCTAATTTACATCTAACCCCAGCTGGACCAGTCGGACTCCACCATTTGACCTCGACTTTAGGGCTCTCCGGGCATTGTTCCGAATTCATCAATGGGCCCACTTAAAACTCCTTCCGCTATTCCTTGGTGTGCATACTTTTATCTTACATTTATCTCACACATCTATATTGAGTTTATTTATCCCACTTCAGCCATAAACTGTTCTACGTAATCACGAAATAATTGTCCCTGTTATCATCTGCGACATTTTGGCCATGCACCTAGCATGCTTCAGGTTTCTCCTGAGTAAATAACTGTCATTAATGTTATTATTATTATCTTCCAGGGAAAAAGTCATGTCGGGACCGTGAGAGGATCCTAATTTATGCAGATGGGAAATAACGGCACTCCTGAAAATTCGCTCGAAAGTATTGCTGATGATGCTAGCCAGAATTATGGGTCTGTAACTAGAACCAACATGTCCACTGCCCTTCGTATAGATTAGTACGATGACTTTTTTCCAACTGCCGGGGAAAACCCCGTCGTCTGCACGTCGCCAAAAACGAGGAGCGTAAAGAGCTGTCCGTATGTCCTCCGTCCCCTTGAGAATGCTGGGGTGGGTGAATTCAGAAGCCACGCAGCTATTTTGGTCGAGCCGACGGAAACCTCTGAATCCGCCTATAGGGGAACTGTTACGTGGTTAAGGGCAGTAACCAAAAGATGTTGGGTAAACTGTGGCGTGGGATCATATTGGAACGGAGTTAGAAACTAAGAAAGTGGGAGATGAAGGCCCCGGCCACCTGGCTGGGGAAAGTAAGTGGGGACCTGGCATGATCTTAGGCTGTAAGTGGTGTCAGAGTTGTACCTCTTAGGTGACTCACGTACTGAAGGAAAAATGCCCTGTTGGTCCTTACTCGAACGAGTACACATATTTGGACTGCATTATGATGGGACCTTATCTTGTCTTTGCACCTGCTACGGATGATTCTTAGGTTTTCGGCGTCGCGGGCAAGACCTGTGGCATTATATCTAGCAAAGAGGCGTGCTCGTGAATCAGAAGTGCTCCTGATGAAGCGGCGAAAGGACCGCTTACTGGCCTGTGGAGGTCGAATTCTGGGGACGAATAGCCCATCAGCAAAGGAGATGAACTATCGGAGATCCTCCGCCAGCTCATCGGCAGAAATACTTGGGTTAGCTGAGTTAAACTGGGGGCGAAGGATTGCAAAGACCTCGCAGAAGTTGGTCCTTTTGAAGGATTTGAAAATTCTAGTTTCCGAGAGCAGAGGAGGCCACTTCACAGTGTAGTGGGACCCAATGGGAATGCGGTCACTTTTGCTGAGGTGGCAAGTAGCGCACACCGTTATTGAGCAAATCTTCCAACTTAGATACCCGACGAATGCTCGTGACACAGAACTAAAGGAGGAAACCAACAGCTTGGCGAAACTTTCAGGTAACTTGGTCAAAGATACCGAGAAAGCTATTGGGAGACATGGCAATGTAGTGATTGAGGGAATCCCAAACCGCCATGAGGCGTAGCCCGCCTGAGAGAGGGCGACATGACAAACTGTGTGGTGAAAGCGCTGTAGACAGTAAGCTTACCAGAGCATGCTCTCAGAAGAAGGATTCCGAGGCTGGGTAAGTGATGCGTAACACCGTAAGCCTCATCTAATGACCCGACCAGTGCTGGTTGAATTTGGAAAGCCGATGTATAGGGAGGAGGTACTTGCTGCGTGTGGACTGATAATGAAGGATATGGCAGGGAAGATATGAGTAGAACCAGGTCACTTGGCAGGGGGTAAAATATTGCAGAGGGAACCCAATGCGCCATTCACGGCGTCTACACCTGCGCTGGGTCCACCACCTAGGGTGGGCATCGCCTAGTGTCCGCAGCCGGGACCACCAGTAACCCGCTGAGAAGGAACAACTCAAATTAACACAGACCAGAAGGACTCCTATATACCCGACGTTTACCGTTCCAACCTAGGTGCAGAGCAGCAAGAGACCTCACCTGGTGTGAGCCCGGAAACCCAAGGCATTCTAATCAGGGGAACCAAAGGTAAGCGTAACAAAACCGCGAACGGCAGTTTGCCCGAGTCCACGCAGATAAAACCGTTACCGCTTAAGCTGCCCGAAACTAGGGCAGAGGCCACGGCCGGAAGAATAACGGCAGTATACACCAGTCATGTAATGAGGGGAGTAAATTGAGATAATTGATGGCAGAAGCCTAGGGCATCGTTAGTATGGCGGACAATGAAACTTGCCTCAGTAAAGATGTAGCAACAACAGGTTTTCCCCTGGCCGGGTACTGCGCCCACAGGGCGGACGGACAAGAGAGAAGGGAAGGAGGCGGGCGATTTTGCTTGTTGCGGAAGGGCAAGTACAAATAGCAGGAGGAGTGATGAACACAGAACATGCAGGTGGCTTCGTGCTATCCAAGTTCAGGTAACACCAGGACAGCCGTGAAGTGCTTCTAACGGTCTTCATGCTCATCTTCTGAAAAGGATGCACTGTCACCAGAACTTTTGACAGGGATGGCTCCCCTTTCTGGTAAGTTAGTGGCTGTCGGTGACTGCAACTCGCTGGAAGTAGAGTAGGAGGGATTGTGGGCACAGCGAAGTGGATTTCGCTATCTGTTGATGGAGCTGACGCGCTCTCACACTGGTACAACACATGAGCCTACCATCCCGGTGGAGAATAGGCCAGACTCTCAGCCCTTTGGACCCCGTACTCAAATATCGCCGAAGGAAGCCGACCACCCCGAGGTCACTGCTCCTATAGGCAGGAGCAATCATGGGTGATCACGTTCCCTTCCAAAGGGAACCTGCAGAGGTACGGTAAAAATTAAGGACAAACTTCGGGGAAGTTGACCATCAGTCACTGGGGACGTTTGCTTTGAGTACATGGTGGGCAGATGAGTGGCCACATATAAAAGGCAACTCTATGCAACTCATTGACGAGTTTGTTTCAGCAATGAGAGTAAGAAGGAACAATCGACCACCTGGGCTAGTCCGCCGGGCCGAAAAGAGCAGGCGTGCAAACAAGCGGCATGGAGACTCTTCCGCAGGGTGGGGGGGTTCCGCTTTCTGCAGTTCCTTAGGGCGCGCGAACACGTTCTGAAATTACAAAAAGCGTGTCAGATAAAATGAGAGGCGACACTGGAACAAAATGCCAAGAAATGCCCCAAGGACCAATACGACCGCCTAGTCACGAGTGGCGGTGGGAAATGTTATGGATGGGCAGGGCAGGCAAGCAACCGACGCCGGCGAAGTAGCCGAAGTACTGAGAGAGTTCTTCGAGCTGGCACACACCGCAGATGACGGCACACAATCCGCCATTACTAGAACTCTATGGCGTTCCCCCAAATGGACGAAATTGTTATGGAACCCGTGGAATTGGAATAGCCCATCAATGGGTTAAAGAGGAGCAGGGCAGCCGGGCCAGACGGGATCCTCCCTGCCATTCTACTTCCTTTGGCAGGCACATTGCGAGGTACGCCAACACACATTTCCACCAGCTCACCAACAGTAACGCACGTTTGATCAACGCGTAGCCAAACTGACAATGGATCCCGAAATAAAAAGGCGATTATCCGTGATATTCTACGATACTAGATTATTGAATGAACAATGACACCAAACAGATACAAACCTCAGTTATGGGATCACAGGGGCTGAAAAGACGAGAACCGAATTGCGGCATGGGAGTGAGGAGCACGTGCGTCATACAGGTCCAGAACAAGGATATGACAAGGTAGCGCTCTGGGGCGAACAAACACCAATTGGTCCATAGAAACAAACAGTTCGTAAAGACACGTCAACAGTGTAGGCAAGTGAGCGATGTTAAGAAAACATGGAACTGCAATGGTTTTAGGGGATTTTCCACGACCGGTCGTTACATGGCCCACCAAAGTCCTCCCAAATCCTTAGCAGAGTCAAAGGTTTGGTATAAATATACTCGTTCTTCCCACATACCTGGGCCCTGTCGTCAGTGCGCGTACCTAGTGCTTGCAGTCAACGTTCTACTCATGGTCGCACCTGATCCGGCGGCCACGCCGACGCGAGGTTATTCTACATCTTCCACAAGAACAACTGACCGATAGCGGGCGCGAAGGGGAAACGTAGATGCTGCCTTTTAGAGGGCCATCATGCATTGGCTGTAAGTTCTTGCGTGAGTGTGTGTATGTATGATGTAATCGCCGCTACTCCTACATATGCGAAGGACCTTCAGTAAAGTGAACGAAAAATTGGCGAACACTGCCGCATGTTCGATGGAAGTTATGGGGTATAGTGTGCGTCGGGTAAGTGCGTGTGTCTGGATGTATATTGAATCACAAATACCACCACACATCGGAAAAACCTTCTGTGATGTCAACGGGAGGCTGTGAGCACCGTAACATGCATGACGGAGATCATGCGGTATAAACGTGTATAATGTAGGTGTGTGTGTCGGGGTGTAGGATGGATCGATACATCAGTGTGTCGTGAATGGTCTAATATATGGGGGTTTCTTTACCCACCTCGGAGACGACCGCGGAATAGTCTACCAGGCCTCCGTGTTATCAGCTTCTACGTCTTCACCCTCGAGGAGGCTGGTACTGTGTGTGTCGCGAATTAGCGCTCCGTTAGCTGTCTTCACCCTCACCGTTCTTATCATCACGTCAGAGCTTCCGATGGTTTCCATAACCACTCCCAAATGCCAGGTGCTGAAAAGCGCGTGTTCGTCTGCGATCATCATCACATCCCCAAACTTGAATGGTCTTGTTTTGACCAGCCACTTTTGTCGAGTCTGCAGTGCCGGTAGGTACTCCCGCAGCCAGCGCCTCCAGAAAACCTTGTCAGGATAGTTTGCATGCTTCCACCGGTGGAGGTAGCTCCCACGAAGTTTTACCGACCCTGGGAAATCCTCTTTCGAACTTGACGTCAATAAGTCGCTCGGGGTGGGCTCCAGATCGGTGAGGTCGCCTTTCATTACTGGGACTGGCGGGCGGTTGTTCAGAATTCTCTCTACCTCAGTCATGACGGTGTTCAACGTCTCGTCGTCGGGCGGCTGTTGCTCAATCAGCAACAACAATATCCGTCTGGCGGACCGGATCATACTTTCCCACACGCCGCCGCGGTGACTGGGCTGGGGGGGGGGGTTGAAACGTCATCGTATGCCATAGGCCACGGTTCGATCCTGCAGTTCGTCCCTGTTCATGTTCTTGTGCCAACGCTGGATTTCCCGTTGAGCGCCCGCAAGGTTTGACCCATTGTCAGAGTATGTATCTGCCGGTACGCCTCTTCGGTTGGTGATTCTTTGCAAGGCCCGTAGAAACAAATCGGTCGTCATCGAATGTGCGACTTCTAGGTGTACCGCACGTGATTTCATGCACGTCATGATACATCCGTATCGCTTTTCTAATCTTTTCCCGCACTTGATCCACAAGGGCCCGAAATAGTCCAACCCGGTGTCGCTGAACGGCCACCAGTCCGCAGTCACCCTGCATTCTGGTAACGGGGCCATGTGTCATTCGCCCGCTGCAGCATTGCGTCTCTTACAATGTACACAACGCCCGATTACGCGTTTTACAGTCACTCTTCCTCCCAGCAACCAAAGGCGCTTTCGGATGACGCTCGTCAAGTGACTTTCCCCGGCATGTCCCCGCATGGCGTGGACATTTTGGATCATTAGCTCTACCTTAGGTTGTCGAACCGGCGGCAGTATAGGGTACTTCGTGTCGAAGCTCAGGTGGGAGTTGGTCAGCCTACCATCCACCCGCAGCAGTCCATCAATGAGTTTGGGGTTTAAATGCTTCAGTTCGCCTCTTGGAGATGATATTTCTTTGTTGGTCGGTCCCACTTCTTCCGCCTTCTCGAGTTCTCAGGCGAAAGCCCCTTGTTGTATCATTCTGAAAATATCTTATTCTGATGCCCGTTATTCATCTGGGCTTATCGGACTCACTGGTATCCGGCCTGAGGGCCGTATCCCTTTCATGACCAGTAAATTTCTCTTGAAACTAACCAACCAAACTAACGCACAAAGTGTCTCCATCCATGAAGAAAATCCGACCAATCGTGACAAAATGGATGCCGCCTTGACGACGTTGGCCGTTATCACTACGCCTTTGATCTCTGGTTCTAATTCCATAGGGGGTTTTGCCCCGTACTCTGGCCAGTCCTGTTTAGGCATTTGCAGGAATTTTGGCCCTTCTTCCGCGTGTCGAGTTTTCGGAAGTTGGTCACACCTCGGGAGCACAAGCCGGCTGGGTTATCGCCAGACCTAACATACTTCCACTGGTTCACGGCTGATTCGTCGTGGATGATCGTGAGTCGGTTGGCAACGAAAGTACTAAATCGGCTCCAGACGTTGTTAATAATGTGAAATACTACCGTTGAATCCGTCCAGAAGCTCACCGACCAAACGTAGAGATCGAAACATCTCTTCACTGCTTGCACCACCCTGACTGCCAACACGGCTGCGCTGAGTTCAAGGCGTGGGATTGAGGCCGACTTCAGTGGAGCAACGCGGGCTTTGGCGAACAGGATCCTCGTGGTATATTGTCCATCTCCTGCGCACCATCGTCCGTACACCACAGCTCCATAATCGACTTCGGATGCATCGGAAAAGGCATGTAGTTCTCCAGTCCGTGTCGTATGGCCAGGAGTCAAACATCGTGGGATTCTTATGTCCCCTAATTCCCTCAATGTGTTCAAAATTTCTTCCCAGTCCAACCGGTCCTCTCAGTCCAGTGGCTGGTCCCAATCAACTTTCTTACGGCACAGCCGCTGCAGCAAGATCTTTCCGGGTAGCAGCCATGGTGAGACGAAACCGAGCGGGTCGAACAAACTTGAGACAGCAGATAGTATGCCACGACGGGTTATTGGCAGCTCGGGAACGTTCAGTTCGAAAACAAAATCGTCCGTTTCCGCGTCCCATTGTATCCCTAAAGTGCGCTCGATAGGAAGTGGAGAGCCGTCCAAATCTCTTACCCTTTCTGCCTTTTCGTGATACGGGATGACCTTCAGCACTTCTGAAGCGTTCGACATCCATTTAGTTAGATGGAAGCCGCCCTCTTCTAGCAATCTTGTTAGGCTTCGCAACTGCGCTAGTTCTCAGTCTACGTCATCGAATGACTTAAGATAGTCGTCGACGTAGACGTTTTTGCCGACGCTTTCTACCACCGACCGATGGACCAAATCTCCATGTTTGTTCGCTGATTCTCTAAGGGTGTAGTTCGCACAAATCGGCCATGATATGTCTCCGAAGGTGTCGACGACCATCCTTTATTTTATCACTGCGTTGTCCCGGTCGCTTTCTTCCCACTACGGGAAACGTAAAGTATCTCGTTCTCCTACCGGAATCTTCACCTGATGGAACATTTCCCTAATGTCGGCAGACAAAGCTACTTTACCCACTCTGAAACGGCACAAAACATCGATCAATGGTGTGGCCCAGTCAGGCCCTTGTAGTGGGCGATCGTTTAACGACTTGCCCTGGAACTTGGCCGCACAGTCGAAAACCACGCGCAGTTTATTGGGTTTCTTGGGGTTGAATACCGGGTGGTGTGGTAGATACCAGATCCCTTTTCGCCGTCGGTGGTCGCAGGCACTATTTCAACGTAGCCGGGAGCTTCGTTTCGCCTATTAATTCTGCGTTTCGTTCCCACAGACCCTAATCTCGAACGAAGCGTTCCTTTGGTTGTAGTAGTCGTTGGAGAACATAATTTCTGTTACCAGTCCACGGGTCAGCAGATGTGCGCCATGGAAGGGGAACCTCGAACTACATTTTAAGGCCTCTAGTGCCGTGCCGCGCTGTTTGCAAAGCGGATGGTCTTTCGTCCCCGATTTCCTGAAACTCCTTTTCATACAACCGCTGCAGGTGATACTCTATGCGGTCCGTTTCGGCGGATAAGTAATTCACGGAACCACGTACCCCTACTAGACCATATGACATTCATCCCAGGGTCGTGAGTACGGCATAAGGTACCTGGCAGCCGCCCACTCTATGGTCAAGTACCCAAAGTACCTCTGGCACGTCGCAGCCGAAGAGGAGATCCACTTCGTCGTCTTCCCAGACTACAACAGTTACATCCTACAGGTGGATTCACCTAGTCAGGATTGCGTTCACCGACCTTGGTGCCCACATGGGGAGATCAGCTAAGGTGGATGCTTCCGTTGATTCGGTTTGCTCTTCGGTGTCCAGGGGGATGAGTTGCAACCTCAACCTGCAGGCAGTCATTAACTGTGTTCCGCCCACCGTGCTCACTGCTAACGACGTCGTACTTTTAGTGAGCCCGTGTTTGTCGGCAAACCTTCCCTTCGCCGGGGTAGTGTCCGGTTCACTGTCAACGAAAACCGACACTTTGACCACCACAGATGGCTCACCACTACCAAGGCAACTACTCCTAAAAGTACTGGTTTACTGGCACGCCACGACGTCGAACGAATCACAATGGGCTTGATGCTCGCCTCGGGTATAGTTTCTCTCGCTTGGTGTAACAATCGGTGGTGTCTCCCCGTGCAGTCCTCGTGGCCACATCTGACGTTTGTTCGACAAGCTGCCGCCCGGTGAGTGGTGCTGAGACACATAAAGCACGCTCCTGTCATCCTCGCCATTCCCCTACGTTCGTCTATTGTGGCGTTGCCGAAATTGGGGCATTCCAGTCGCTCATGGCTAGCGTTACAGGACCTGCAACTTGGTTGCGCTATGGCCTCGCGTAAGGTGGAGCGTGCATTGGTCCAAGGTTGATATTTCGGCTGTTCCCCAGCAGTGGTTTGAGCCTGGCTAGTACCTGACTTGTTTACTCGGTTACTGTCCTGGATAAGTCGACCAAATCTACTGTCGACTATTTTGGTTTGCCTGTCCAAGTTCTTGATCAAGTCTCCAGAATTAGCCTCAAAGTAGCCTCGGCTTATAAGTTCAGCCTCTTCCGCCCACCGACCCTGTGGTTCGGGAGAGAGGTGACGGACTATGTTTTCCAGAGTGTGCGCGGCATCTAGGTCAGCCCTGTAACCTAGATGGCCGAGGGCTATTGAGCAGTTTTGCATTTTTCTCACCAGGTCTGCCATTGTATAGACGTAGCCCTTGGTTTTTTTTGCCTCTACCATGAAGCCCCCTATTAGGTTACGGGCTACTTTGAAAAGCTGGCCAAACAGGTCCCTCAAACTCTTCCTTGCTCGGGTGTAGCCTTGTTCTGGGTCGAACATGGTACACCCATCGATAGCTTCCCTTGCTCGGCCTCGACAGTAGTGAGTCAGATAGAGAAGCCATTGCCTGGGGTCGGTTGTCTTGTTTTCGACGAAAGTTCCGAACTGCTTGATGAACTTGCGGCAATGTTCAGATAGCCCGCCGAAAACTGTCAGTTCTACTCCCGGCATATCGATCGTTGGTGGCGTTGATGTTTTATATTTAACGACCGGCGTGTGTAACGAACGTTTGAACAATGCGTAGCCAAATTGACAACGGACCCCGAAATCAAAAGAGGATTATCCGCGATATTCTACGATACTGGATTATTGCATGAATAATGATACCAAAAGGATACAAACCTCAATAATACGATCACAAGGACTCAACAACGAGAAACCGAATTGCAGCGTGCGAGCAGGAAGCACGTGCGTCACGCGGGTCCTGAACAAGGATATGACAAAGTAGCGCTCTGGGTGTTACGAACGTTTGAGCAATGCGTAGCCAAATTCGCAACGGATCCCGAAATCAGAAGGCGATTATCCGTGATAATTCTACGATACTAGATAAATAAAATAAACAATGACGTAAACAATATACAAACCTCAATAATACGATCACAAAGTCTCAACAACGAGAAACCGAATAGCAGCGTGTGAGCAGACAGCACGTGCGTCACGCAGGTCCCGAACAAGGATGTGCCAAAATAGCGCTCTGGGCGCGAACAAACAACAATTGGTCCAGAAAAACAACCAGTTCGTAAAGACAAGTCAATAGTGTATGGAAATGAGTGATGTTGGGAAAAAACACTGAATCGCGAGGGAAAAAAGGGGGATTTTCCACGACCGGCTGTTACACCGCCCACCAAAATCCTCCTGGATCCTTAGCAGAGTCAAAGGTTCGGTATAAAGGTACTGATTCTTCCTACCTGCCTAGGCCCTGCTGTCAGTGCGCGCGTCTAATGCTCGTCGTCGACGTTCTACTACTGGTCGCACCTAACCCATTGGCTACATAGACGTGAGGCTAGTCTACATCTTCCACAAGACCAAATGACCGATGGCGGGCGTGAATGGTCACATAGACGTTGTCCTCGTAAGGGGCCGTCCGGTCCTGGATGTACGCGCTTGAGTGTGCGTGCGTGTGTGTGTGCGTGCGTGTGTGTGTGTGCCGGGGTTACAACGAAATCACAGTTATGACTACACATCAAAGGAGGACTTTCTGCAATGTCAACAAAAGACCGCGTGGCAAGAAAACGAGTAAATGTAGCATGCATGTGTGACCTGAGCTCCACTACTTCCACATGTGCAAGGGGCATTCGGTAGCGTCAACAAAAGGCGAACAAAGAACACTCTCACATGTATGATGGGTTTACGGGATGTAGAGTGCGTCGTGCATGCGTGTATGTATCGGGATTTATAATGGAATCGCACTCATCACAACATATCGGAAAGAACCTTCTGTAATGTCAACGAATGGACCGCGAGCACCTTAACGTGTTTGACGGAGATTGTGTGGTATATATGGTGTTTCTTTATCCACCTCGATTACTGGTGTGAAAAAGGTTTACTAGGCCACAGGGTTATCAGCTCCTCCGTCTTCGCTCTCGAGTAGGTTAATACTGCGTATGTCACGAATGAGCACTCCGTTAGCTGTCTTCACCTTCACCGTTCTTATCATTTCGTGGGTGCTTTTGATGGTTTCCGTAACTACTCCCAAAGACCAAGCGCTGAAATGTGCGCGTTCGTCGGCGATCATAACCACGTCCCCAACTTTGAATGGTCTTGTTTTGGCCAGCCACTTCTGTAGAGTCTGCAAAGCCGGTAGGTACTCCCGCAGCCATCGCCTCCAGAAGACCTTGGCCAGATAGTTCGCTTGCTTCCACCCGTGGAGGTAGCTCCCACGAAGGTTTACCGGCCCTTGGAAACCCTCGTTCGACCTTAGCGTCAATAAGTCGTTTGGGGTGAGCGCCAGGTGGGTGGGGTTGCCGTTCAATACTGGAACCAGGGGGCGGTTGTTCAGGATTCGCTCCACCTCAGTCATGACGGTGTTCAGGGTCTCGTCGTCGGGCGGCTGCTGCTCCATGATTGACAGCAATATCCGTCTGGCGGACCGGATCATGCGTTCCCATATGCCGCCTCGGTGACTGGCCTGTGGGGGGTTGAAATGCCAGCGTATGCCGTAGGCCACGGTTCGATTCTGCAGTTCGTCCCTGTTTATGTTCTTGTGCCAACGCTGCAATTCCCGTTGAGCGCCCACAAAGTTCGATCCATTATCTGAGTATATATCGGCCGGTACGCCTCGTCGGTTGATAAATCTTTGCAAGGCCCGTAGAAACGAATCGGTCGTCATCGAATGTGCGACTTCTAGGTGTACCGCACGTGATTTCATGCACGTCATGATACATCCGTATCGCTTTTCTAATCTTTTCCCGCACTTGATCCACAAGGGCCCGAAATAGTCCAACCCGGTGTCACTGAACGGCCACCAGCCCGTAGTCACCCTGCATTCTGGTAGTGGGGCCATGAGTTGTTTGCCTGCTGTGGCATTGCGTCTCCTGCATTGCACACACCGTCGGATCACGCGTTTTACAGTCTCTCGTCCTCTCAACAACCAAAGACGCTTTCGGATGACGCTCGTCACGTGACTTTACCCGGCATGTCCCCGCATGGCGTGGACGTGTTGAATCATTAGCTCTACTACGGGTTGTCTCGCAGGCAGCAGTATAGGATACTTTGTGTCGAAGTTCAGGTGGGCGTTGGTCAGCCTACCATCCACCCGCAGCAGTCCGTTGATGATTTTGGGGTTTAAGCGCTTCAGCTCGCCTCTTGGAGATGGCATGTCTTCATTGGTCAGCCCCACTTCTTCCGCCCTCTTGAGTTCTCGGGCGAAAGCCTCGCGTTGTATCATTCTGAAAATATCGTACTCTGCCGCTTGTAGCTCATCGGGACCTATCGGGCCGACCGGTATCCGACCTGAGGGCCGTAGCCCTTTCATGACTATTAAATTTCTCTTGAACCTGGTTAACCAAACTAGCGAACGAAGCGTCTTCATCCAGGAAGAAAACCTGACCAGTCGCGATAAAATGGGCGACGCTTCGACGACGTTGGTTGCTATCACTACGCCTTTGATCTCCAGTTCCAATTCCGTAGGGGGTTTTAATTCGAACACGGGCCAGTCCTGTTTGGGCAATTGCTGGAAGTTTGGCCCTCTCGTCCACGTGTCCAGTTGCCTGAAGTTGTTCGCACCTCGGGAGCACAGGTCGGCCGGATTATCGCCAGACCTGACATGACTCCACTGGTGCGTGGCCGATTCATCGTGGATAATCGTGAGCCGGTTAGCAACGAAAGTACTAAATCGGCTCCAGACGTTGTTAATAATGTGAAATACTACCGTTGAATCCGTCCAGAAGCTCACCGACCAAACGTAGAGATCGAAACATCTCTTCACTGCTTGCACCACCCTGACTGCCAACACGGCTGCGCTGAGTTCAAGGCGTGGGATTGAGACCGACTTCAGTAGAGCAACGCGGGCTTTGGCGAACAGGATCCTCGTGGTATATTGTCCATCTCCTGCGCACCATCGTCCGTACACCACAGCTCCATAACCGACTTCGGATGCATCGGAAAAGGCATGTAGTTCTCCAGTCCGTGTCGTATGGCCAGGGGTCAAACATCGTGGGATTCTTATGTCCCCTAATTTCTTCAAGGTGTTCAAAAATTCCTCCCAGTCCAGCCGGTCCCCTCGGTCCAGTGACTGGTCCCAATCAACTTTCTTACGGCACAGCCGCTGCAGCAAGATCTTTCCGGGTAGCAGCCATGGTGAGACGAAACCGAGCGGGTCGAACAAACTTGAGACAGCAGATAGTATGCCACGACGGGTTATTGGCAGCTCGGGAACGTTCAGTTCGAAAACAAAATCGTCCGTTTCCGCGTCCCATTGTATCCCTAAAGTGCGCTCGATAGGAAGTGGAGAGCCGTCCAAATCTCTTACCCTTTCGACCTTTTCGTGATACGGGATGACCTTCAGCACTTCCGAGGCGTTCGACATCCATTTAGTTAGATGGAAGCCACCCTCTTCCAGCAATCTCGTCAGACCCCTGAACTGCTCTAGAGCTGATTCCACATCATCGAATGACCCAAGGTAGTCGTCGACGTAGAAGTTCCTGCTGACGCTTTCTACCACCGTCCGATGTACCAGATCGCCATGTTTGTTCGCTGATTCTCGGAGGGCGTAGTTGGCACAAAATGGTGACGATATGGCTCCGAAGGGGTGGACGGTCATTCTATAATTCACCACTGCATTGTCCCGGTCGCTCCCTTCATACCACAGGAAACGCAAAGCATCTCGTTCTCCTACCGGAATCTTCACCTGATGGAACATTTCCCTAATGTCAGCAGACAAAGCCACTTTACCCACTCTGAAACGGCACAGAACATCGATCAGTGGTGTGGTCCAGTCAGGCCCCTGTAGTAGGCGATCGTTTAACGACTTGCCCTGGAACTTGGCCGCACAGTCGAAAACCACCCGCAGTTCATTGGGTTTCTTGGGGTTGATAACCGGATGGTGAGGCAGATACCAGATACCCCTTTTGCTGTCGGTGTTAACAGGCACCCTTTCAACGTAACCGAGGTCCTCGTTTCGCTTCATCAAATCCGCGTATCGTTTCCACAGATTCTGGTCTCGAATGAAGCGTCCTTTTAGTCGTAGTAATCGTTGGAGAACATAATTTCTGTTGTCAGTCCACGGGTCGACCGGTGTGCGCCATGGGAGGGGAACCTCGAACTGTTTTTTGAGGCCTCTAGAGCCTTGCCGCACCGTTTGTAGAGCGAAGTGATCCTCTTGAGACAACGTCGGTCTTTCGTCCCCAATGTCATGAAACTCCTTTTCATAAAGCCGTTGCAGATGATACTCTATGCGGTCCGTTTCGGCGGATAAGTAATTCACGGAACCGCGTACCCCTACTGGACCGTATAACATCCATCCCAGAGCCGTGCGTACGGCATAAGGTGCCTGGCGGTCGCTCACTCTCTGGTCAAGCACCCAATGCGCCTCTGGCACGTCGCATCCGATGAGGAGATCCACCTCATCATCTTCCCAGTCTACAACGGTTACATCCTGCAGGTGGGGCCATCGAGTCAAGATTGCGTTCACCGACCTTGGTGCTCGCATGGGGAGATCCGCTAACGTGAATGCCTCCGTTGGTTCAATTTCCTCGTTAGTGTCTAGAGAGATGAGTTGCAGCCTTAATCTACCGGCAGTCATTACCTGTGTTCCGCCCACCGTGCTCACTGCTAACGACGTCGCACCTTTAGCCAGTTGGTGTTTGTCGGCAAACCGCTCTTTCACTAAAGTGGCGTCGGATCCACTATCAACGAAAGCCAACGCTTTGACCACCCCAGTTGGGGTCACCACTCCCACGGCCACTACGCCTAAACGTACCGGTTTACTGGAAGATCGTGACGTTGAACAAATCACGCTGGGCTTGGCACTCGCCTCGGATATGGTTATTCTCGCCTGATGCAGCAGCCGATGGTGTCTGCCCGTGCAGCCCTCGTAACCACATCGATTCCTTGTTCTACAGGCTGCTGCCCGGTGCGTGGTGTTGAGACAGATGAAACATGCTCCTGCCATCCCCGCCATTCCCCACCGTTCGTCTATTGTGGCATTGCCGAACTTGGGGCATTCTGGTAGGCCATGGCTAGTACCACAGGATCTGCAATTTGGTTTCGCCGTAGCATCTCGTGAAATGACGTGTGTGTTGGTCCAAGGCTGGTACTTTGGATGTTCCCGTACAGGGGTTTGGACTTGGCTAGTACCGGGCTTGTTTGCTCGGTTGCTGTCCCGGATGAGTCGGCCGAATCTGCTGTCAGCTATCTTCGTTTGCCTGTCCAAGTATTCGTTCAGGTCTTCGAAGTTGGCTTCTCTGTCGCCTCGGCTTATCCGTTCAGCTTCATCCGCCCACCGACCCTGTAGTTCGGGAGAGAGGTGACGGACTATGCCTTCCAAAGTGTGCATGGCGTCTAGGTCAGCTCTGTAACCTAAATGGTCGAGGGCTATTGAGCAGTTTTGCATCTTGGTCACCAGGTCGGCCATGGTGTAGACGTCGCCCTTGGTTCTCTTTGCCTCTACCATCACGCCCTCTATTAGGTTACGGGCTACTTTGAAAGGTTGGCCAAACAATTCCCTTAGGATCTTCCTTGCCCTTAGGTAGCCTTGTTCTGGGTCGAGCATGGTGTACCCGTCGATAGCTTCTCTTGCTCGGCCTCGACAGTAGTGAGTCAGATAGAGAAGCCTTTGCCCAGGGTCGGTTACCTTGTTTTCAACGAACGTCTCGAACTGTTTGACAAACTTGCAATATTGCTTAGCTCGCCCGTCGAAAACCGTTAACTCCACTCTAGGCAGATCGATCGATGGTGGTTTGTAGTCGGCGACCTGCGTGGGGTTCCCTACCTTGTTGCACTCTAACCTATCGGAAGTGTCGAAGTCACTGGTCCTATACTCTCGCTGTTTCTGTGTACACTTCTCTGCTTCATGCGCCTGTAGTCTAGCCGAAAGTAACTGTTGCTCTAGTTCTATTATTCTCAGCTTATATAAATCAACATCCTTACGATCAATATTGCTTTCAATAACACATGAGCTAGCACTGACAGGACTAGGCGACCTAGCATTAACTAAAGAATCATATGTACCCAAAACCTCCCCAGAGACTTGCCGTATTACTTCCTGCCCGGGTTCGACTGCTTTTGATCCTTTCCTTGGCATTTTGCGTGAATTTTCCTCGTTCCAAATAGATCTATTGAGTATTGTTACGAACGTTTGAGCAATGCGTAGCCAAATTCGCAACGGATCCCGAAATCAGAAGGCGATTATCCGTGATAATTCTACGATACTAGATAAATAAAATAAACAATGACGTAAACAATATACAAACCTCAATAATACGATCACAAAGTCTCAACAACGAGAAACCGAATAGCAGCGTGTGAGCCGACAGCACGTGCGTCACGCAGGTCCTGAACAAGGATGTGCCAAAATAGCGCTCTGGGCGCGAACAAACAACAATTGGTCCAGAAAAACAACCAGTTCGTAAAGACAAGTCAATAGTGTATGGAAATGAGTGATGTTGGGAAAAAACACTGAATCGCGAGGGAAAAAAGGGGGATTTTCCACGACCGGCTGTTACACTGGGCGCGAACAAACAACAATTGGTCCATAGAAACAAACAGTTCGTAAAGACAGGTCAATAGTGCAGGCATATGAGTGATGTTGAGAAAAACACTGAATCGCGAGGGAAAAGGGGGATTTTCCACGACCGGCTGTTACACCGCCCACCAAAATCCTCCTGGATCCTTAGCAGAGTCAAAGGTTCGGTATAAAGGTACTGATTCTTTCTACCTACCCAGGCCCTGCTGCCAGTGCGCGCACCTTATGCTCGTCGTCAGAGTTTTACTACTGGTCGCGCCTAACCCATTGGCTACATAGACGTGAGGCTAGTCTACATCTCCCACAAGACCAAATGGCCGATGGCGGGCGTGATGGGGCCACATAGATGCTGTCCTTGTGAAGGGCCGTCCTGTCCTGGATGTATGTGCTTGAGTGTGTGCTTGTGTGTGTGTGTGCGTATCGGGGTGTACAATGGAATCACAGGTATGACTGCACTTCAAAGGAGGACTTTCTGCAATGTCAACAAAGGGCTGTGTGGCAAAAACGGGTAAATGTAGGCACGTGTGCGGGACCTAAGCCCCGTTACTTCTGCATGTAGTGTCGTGTCGTGTGGCGAGCTAAGGTTTGGGCAATTAGCTCCATAGTACATCGTGAATGCTGTATGAAATTAAACACAAATATACTTCAAAGATGGTGTGGGGGGTTGGGTCCTGCAAGAGAATACATGTGGGATAGATAAGTGAAATCGGCTTCATCTGGTATCAGCAGACATGGGTATAGCTTGGTCGGTAGCGTCGGCCTCGCCCGTGTCGCTTTCACATTCAAGTAGACACATTTTACGTATATCTCGCAATACGTCTCCTTTACTCGTCCTCACCACCACCGTGCGCACGAGACCGTCGATTTCTGTACGGCAGTCCTTGATCACACCAACCGGCAAATCGTCTTTACGTAAGTGGCTCTCCACGAGGATGACTACATCGCCACGTCTGAACGACCTCTGTTTGGAGATCCACTTTTGCCGAGGCTGCAGTGTCGGTAAGTACTCCCTCGTCCATCGTTTCCAGAAGGCCTGTGCTAAGTGGTTTGCTTGTTTCCATCCAGCAACGTACGTTCCACGTAGGGTTTTTGGTGTGGTTGCTCCTGCGTTTGACCGAAGTGTTAACAGGTCGTTGGGGGTGAGTGCCGGTTCGCCTTCCGGGTCTGGGACGATCGGCACCAGGGGTCTGTTGTTCAATATGCGTTCCACTTCTGTTAGTAAAGTAGTCAGCTTTTCGTCATCAAGGGTTTGTTGTGAGGTCAAGGCTGTGAGTATTTTCCTAGTCGATCGTATCAGCCTTTCCCAAACTCCACCACGGTGACTGGCATAGGGTGGATTGAAGTTCCATTCTATCCCCTTTTCTACGGTCCTGTTTTGTATTTTGGCGTGGTCCAGGCGGTTCCACCATTTCTCTAACTCCTTATGAGCCCCAACGAAGTTCGAGCCATTGCCTGAGGACCCATTCTTGGGGACGCCCCGCCTGGCGATGAACCTCTGAAAGGCCATTAGAAATGAATCGGTGGTCATATTATGCACTGCTTCAAGATGGACTGCTCTGGATTGTAGGCATGCTATCAGGCAGCCATAACTCTTTTGGGTGCTTCTTTTCTGTCGTACAAGTAACGGGCCAATGCAGTCGACGCCAATTTCCACGAACGGGCACCATCCCGGTTGAAATCTTACGGCTGGAAGGGGGGCTATCATTTGTTGGCCTGACACTGCTCCCCGGCGACGACAAGTGATTCAGTTGCCTATGACTCGCCTGACCGTCGCTGGTCCCTTCGTCACCCAAAATCGTCGGCGTATATTGTTCAATAAGTGATTCAAACCAGCGTGTCCCTCTTCCCGATGTACATGATCTATCAGGCATCTCGTTATATGGTGGTCACCGGGAATTATTATGGGGTGTTTTGTTTCGTACACTAGGCTTGAATTCGTCGGCCGCCCTCCAACCCTCAGTAGTCCGTTGGTTCGTATGGGGCTTAGTCTTCGGATACTGCTGTGCAACAGCCTGCTTCCTTTGGTGTTATCATCTACGCTGACTAGCTTGCGGGCCTCGAACGGGAAAGCGCCTAGCAGCAGTAGGCGTAGAACGTCGAGTTCGGCTTGGTTCAGCTCGCCCGGTAGCATCGTCCCCACATTCAATGTGTTTTGTGGTCTTGCGCCTTTCATAATCAATAAGAATGCTTTGTACCGTGTCCACCAGACCACGGCTCTTAACATTTTTGTCCAGTCGGGAAAGTGGCACAGTTTTTCTATTAGGCTTACGCTTCCCGTGAAGTTCGTGGCCAGTATCAGTCTTTTAGTCTCGATATCGCCATCACCAGCCTTAGGTATTAATAGCGTTGACCACATCTCTTTAGCTGCAGTTAGGAAGTCCGGTCCCATTGTCCACGTCGGCAATCTCTAGTGTTTTCAGGCCCCTTGAGCAGAAGTCGGCCGGGTTACTGGCGGATTTTACATAGTGTCATTGATCGGTTTTAGTCGACCCGTGGATTATAGTGAGTCTGTTGGACGTAAAAGTATTAAAACGAGCGGTAATGTTGCTTATGTAATGAAGTAACGTGGCCGTCCAAAAGTTTGTTACCCAGTCTGTCCGGTCGAAGCATCCTTTAATGAGCCCCTAGGCTTTCACGGCCAGTACTGCTGCCGTCAGTTCAAGCCCTGGAATGGACACCGTTTTCAGTGGAGCCACCCTCGTCTTCGCGAATAGTATCTGGCGGTGCCGCCCACCATTTACGTCAACCCAGCAGCCGTAAGCAACTACCCCGTAGCCCATTTCTGAGGCATCGGAAAATAAGTGCAGTTGGGCGCCGTTTGTGCACTTGATTCCTGTTAAGCATCTTTGAATTTTGATCTCACCAAGTTGCTCCAGGCTGTGCAGCCAATCGCGCCATCGCTTATCGTCGTCATCATGGAGAGGTTCGTCCCAATTCGTCCCTCTTTGGCACAGCGATTGCAGCAGGCACTTTCCCGGTAACAACCATGGCAAAACAAAACCTAGGGGGTCATAGAGGCTTGAGACCGACGATAGAATTCCTCTCCGTGTGACCGATCGTTTGGGTAGGTCTAGAGTGAAGATTAATTCGTCTCCTCTGGGTTTCCACTGAAGACCAAGCGTGCGCTCCGTTTGTGAAGAGGATCCCAGAAGCTCTTTCCTACACTCCATTTTCTCGGACTTCGGGATAACATTGAGCAGCTCCTGGTCGTTCGAAGTCCATTTAGTGAGGCTGAATCCTCCGGCATTTAGAGTGGCGATCAGTTTGGTCATATAAAGAGTAGCAGCATTTGCATCGTCAAAGGAGCACAGAAAATCGTCCACGTAGAAGCCGTCCATTGCTCTTCCTAGCAAATTGCTGGTGCCGCCAAAACGCTTGAGGGTTTCCCGGAGGGCAAAATTAGCACAGAAGGGAGATGATACCGTCCCAAAGGGACGAACGGTCAGCCTGTACTCGTCAGGTGCGCGGTTTGTGTCGTTCTCAGGCCACCAGAGGAGACGGAAGGCGTCCCTATCTTAAACGGGCATCACTTGTAGAAACATTTCGCGTATATCATCAGAGGTGGCTGCTTTCCCTAGCCGAAAACGACATAAAACCTTGACTAGTGGTGTTGTCCAGTCTGTGCTCTGTAGTAAATTGTCGTTCAGTGACACACCCTGGCATTTCGCGGCACAGTCAAAAACTACTCTGACCTTCCCCGGTTTCTTTTGAGTTCACGATCGGGTGATGGGGGTAGGTACCACCTCAAATTTGCGCCGATTACCGCGGTATCCACTATTTCTATATAACCCAAGTAGATGTTATGTTGCATGGCTCGCATGTATTCTATCTTTAATTGTAGTTCCCGGAGCAGCCTGGTTTTGAGGAAGCCTAATCTTTTCAGAGCCATTTATCGGCTGTTTGGCATAGGTTTCATATTGGATCTCCGCGGGACAGGAACCTCGAAACGATCTATTACATACTTGGCGTTCTCGGCTACCATTTTCAAAGCCACCCTATCTTCTCGTGATGGGGCATTTCTATCAATGGCCAGGTCCGCAAATTCGGTGTTATACAGCTGTTGGAATGCCTGTTCAATGTTCGTCGTTTCCACCGAAGTGCAGTTGATTTGGATTAGTTTGCCGCCCCTTCCATCCGTACTGCCATATAAAGTCCAACCGAATATGGTGCGTACTGCATAGGGTGCTTTGTGGCTTCCTATCCTTTGATCCAGGACCCAATGCGCTTCCGGTATATCACAGCCGATCAGCAGATCCATTTCGTTACTCTACCACTCCTCGATCGTAATCCCGTCGAGATGCGGCCACTGAGTCAAAATCGACTGCACTTACTGGGGTACTCTAATCGGCAGGTCCTTTACAGTGAATGCCTCCAGGGTTTCTGCTCTATCGTTGCCGACCAAGGAAACGAGTTGTAAGTGCAGTTTGGTCGACTGGATGATCTCGGTGCCACTCACTGTGTTTACTGCTAATGAGGATTGATTCCCTCTAATCCCATATCTCGTTGCGAACTTCTTCCTTACTAGCGTGGTATCCGAGCCACTATCTATGAAGGCCAACGCTTTGGCTATTTCTGTTGGGGTCACTACTCCCACGGCGACTACGCCTAAATGTACTGGTTTTTTGGCGGATCGTGAGGTTGAACAAATAACGCTGGGTTTGGTACTCGTCTCGGGTAAGGTTACTCTCGCCTGATGCAGCAGCCGATGGTGTCTGCCCGTGCAGCCCTCGTAACCACATCGGTTTCTTGTCCTAAAGGCTGCCGCCCGGTGCGTGGTGTTGAGACAAATAAAACACCCTCCTGCCATCCTCGCCATTCCCCGCCGTTAGTCTATTGTAGCGTTGCCGAACTTGGGGCATTCTGGTACGCCATGGGTAGTACCACAGGATCTGCAATTGGGTCGCGCCGTAGCATCGCGTGAAATGGCGTGTGTATTGGTCCAAGGTTGGTACTTTGGATGTTCCCGTGCAGGAATTTGAGCTTGGCTAGTACTGGGCTTGTTTGCCTGGTTGCTGTCCCGGATGAGTCGGCCGAACCTGCTGTCAGCTATCTTCGTTTGCCTGTCCAAATATTCGGTCAGGTTTTCGAAGTTTGCTTCTCTGTCGCTTCGGCTTATCCGTTCTGCTTCTTCCGCCCACCGACCCCGTAGTTCGGGAGAAAGGTGACGGACTATGTTTTCCAAAGTGTGTATGGCATCTAGGTTAGCCCTGTAAACTAGATGGTCGAGGGCTATTGAGCAGTTTTGCATCTTAATCACCAGGTCGGTCATTGAGTAGTTATGGTCCTTGGTTCTCTTTGCCCCTACCATCACGCCCTCTATTGGGTTACGGGCTACTTTGAACGGTTGGCCAAACAAGTCCCTCAGAATCTTTCTTGCCCTTGTGTAGCCTTGTTCCGAGTCGAGCATGGTACACCCGTCGATAGCTTCTCTTGCTCGGCCTCGACAGTAGTGAGTCAGATAGAGAAGCCTTTGCCCAGGGTCGGTCACCTTATTTTCGACGAACGTCTCGAACTGTTTGACAAACTTGCAGTATTTCTCAGCTCGCCCGTCGAAAGCCGTTAGTTCCGCTCTTGGCAAATCTATCGACGGTGGTTTGTGGTCGGCGACCTGCTTGGGGTTCCCTATCTTATTGCACCCTGATCTATCGGAAGTGTCGTAGTCGCTGGTCTCATGTTCTCGCTCTTTCTGTGTACACTTCTCTTCTGCTTCCTGGGCCTGTAGTCTAGCCGATAGTAACTGTTGTTCTAGGTCTAGTATTCTCAGTCTATATAAATCAACATCCTTACGATCCATATTGTTCTCATTAACACATGAACTAGCACTAACAGGACTAGGTGATCTGACATTAACTTAAGAATTAAATGTACCCAAAACCTCCCCAGAGACTTGTCGTGTTACTTCCTGTACCGATTCCAATATTTTAGATCCTTCTCTTGGCATTTTGCGTGTATACCTCGTTCCAAATTGATCTATTGAGTATTGTAACACAGGTTTGAGCAATGCGTAGCCAAATTGACAACGGACTCCGAAATCAAAAGAGGATTATCCGCGATATTCTACGATACTGGATTATTGCATGAATAATGATACCAAAAAGATACAAACCTCAATAATACGATCACAAGGACTCAGCAACGAGAAACCGAATTGCAGCGTGCGAGCAGGAAGCACGTGCGTCACGCGGGTCCTGAACAAGGATATGACAAAGTAGCGCTCTGGGCGCGAACAAACAACAATTGGTCCATAGAAACAAACAGTTCGTAAAGACAGGTCAATAGTGCAGGCATATGAGTGATGTTGAGAAAAACACTGAATCGCGAGGGAAAAGGGGGATTTTCCACGACCGGCTGTTACAGCGTGGAGTTTCCTATTTTATTGTCTTGATCTATCAGAAGTGTCGTAGTCGTTGGTCTTCTGCTCACGCTCGTTCTGTCTACGCTTCTTTTCCGCTTCCTGGGCCTGTTGCCCAGCCGATAACAGTTTTTGTTTCAGGTCTTATATCCTTAGCTTAAATAGATCTACATTCTTACGATTCATATTACCCTCAGTAATGCATGAGCTAGCACTGACAGGACTAGGTGACCTAGCACTAAGTAAAGAATCAAATGCACCCAAAACCTCCCCTGTGGCTTGCCGTACTACTTCCTGTCCAGATTCCACTATTTTAGATCCTTTTCTTGGCATTTTGCTTGTTTACCTCGTTCCAAGTTGATCTATTGAGTATTGTAACACACGTTTGATCAACGCGTAGCCAAATTGACAACGGATCCCGAAATAAAAAGGCGATTATCCGTGATATTCTACGATACTAGATTATTGAATGAACAATGACACCAAACAGATACAAACCTCAGTTATGGGATCACAGGGGCTGAAAAGACGAGAACCGAATTGCGGCATGGGAGTGAGGAGCACGTGCGTCATACAGGTCCAGAACAAGGATATGACAAGGTAGCGCTCTGGGGCGAACAAACACCAATTGGTCCATAGAAACAAACAGTTCGTAAAGACACGTCAATAGTGTAGGCAAGTGAGCGATGTTAAGAAAACATGGAACTGCAATGGTTTTAGGGGATTTTCCACGACCGGTAGTTACACCAGCCCCGGCCATGCTTCCTTCTGATAGGCTAAATGCCGGGGTGGTAAGAGGGAAGTTGCCTCTAACGGTTTGGCCATTAGCCTGCGGTTGGTGGCACTAAAATTTCTAAAGAGCATTTTCAGAAAAATGATCACGAGGCTTTTTGAAAACGATGGGATGACCACAGTAGGCCAGCACGGACTTGTGAGGAGGAGTTGCGCCTCACGAACCTCTTATCGTTTCCGGACGAAGAGACCGGCAGACTGAGCAAGGGCGAGCGAGTTCAAGTGTGCTATCTGGATTTCTAGAAGGCCCTCTACTTGGTTAACCACAGGCTGCTGGCGAACAAGATGCAGGGCGTGAGGGCTGCACAAGGGGCGCCGAGCTGGATTAGAGCACAACCTATTGGCAGGATGTTCCGTGTTCGGGCTGGGAAGCAGTTTCCAGAGCAGCAAGAACAAACAGTGGGATGTTGCAGAGATCGGCTTTGGGGCCGCTGTTTCTTCTCGACCTATATAAATAAATTAGTGGACACATTGGGAGTCCTGGTTGCCTGCTGCAGGATGATCACGAGGTTTTGGGGAACCATCTTTGAATTGGGCATGGGAAGACCTGATGAGAATACAGGAGTGGACCGAAACAAAGAATTCTCTTGAGACAGATATAAGTGCAGACAGCTGCTCCAGGGCGAGGAGGCGGCAGAAACTCGGCACTTCGATGAAGGATCGCTCGGGATAATCGAGACCACTGAGATCATGAAAGATCTTAGAGTTTAAGTCTACGAAATTTTAAGCTCACCCAGCGGTGCCTTGAGGCAGCAGCAAAGGGTAATAGGTCCATGTTTAAACTGTGTGTGACAGTCAGGTCTCGGGATCCCAAAACAATATGGCAATTTACATGACGCCCGTACGCCCCCAACTGGATTAACGCGTTCAGGCCTGGGAACCGAAACTAGTCAAGGACAAACACCGGTTTACTTGGAAGATCACTGGCCTACAAGACTAGGCGTGCAAAGAAAGCCTCAAAGCACCCAACCTGCCCTCGCTCAACAGACAGCGCCTAAAGGGGATCTGATCGAGTCTTTCAAACAGCTCCTTGGGTTATCTGAGACCGGCAGGCCGTTACTGGTTCCGGGCAACCATCAGACGCCCAGGGGACACGAACACAGACTGATGAAACCCAGGGCCATCAGAAGCAGTCTAGTACCTTTCTTCCTTCACAACACACCGAACCCGTGGAACAAACTACCTCCCTTGTAGTGGCAGCAAGAGGTGTCTTTCTAATCAAGCGGCGGCTGGATGACTGTTGGGTTGAGGTCTTCCCTGATTATGACTAGCCGAAAGAGCATACCCCCAGGCTACAACTCTCTCTTCCATCCCGTTCCCTCCTGAAGCGCAAAGCACCCCCTTATCATCACACAGTAAAATATAGCAGACAGTGGCTTTCTTTTATTTGTTCAGTCGTTCTCACGGGAGATTCTCAGGGGTAGGCGTGGCAGCAAGTTGAGACAGCGAACCTGCCTATCCAACGCCTTTGCCGGTTCGTCGAGGGCGAAACTGCTTTTCATTCTCCCCCTTGTAGTCCAAAACTCAACCACCATAACATTGGGACCATTTGGTGGTCGAAGCGCCGTGAGAAAATTGCAGCCCTGGAGTGTAAGGACCTGGGCATACACTGGCCGAAGCCGCGAGTCCTGTGACCTGAAATGATCTGATCAGACATGAGCAACCTGACCTGACGTGGCTCGGTTTCAAGTACACGGCGCAGTGGGGGTACTTATCCTTGAAGGAATTCTGGGCACTCGATTAGCCGCGGCCACTGCCCGTCATGTGCAAATTGAATTGGAGGGACTAAATTGGTTTGTGAGCCCTCATGAAACCGCGTGAGGTAACCAATAGCGGACTCCGGCAGAAGTCCGAAAATTACTGTCCGGCCAGCTTAGATTCAGTACTGTGTAAGTGCCTGGAGCGAATAGTCAGGAAACAGATCTCTAGGCATTTGGTTCAACACAACCTCATATCAAAATGCCAAGTATGGGTTTGTGGCAGGACGATCCTGTCTGACGAATCTCCTGCTGTTCCTCGATTGCGGTCTGCTATTTGGAATTCAGCAAGGCATTTGGTTCTGTGAGCCACAGATTTCTGGACGTCAGAATGCAGTCTATGGGAATTGCTGGAAAGGGAAGACAATGGATAAATAGCTTTTTGCAGGCGGACTTTTAGTGTTAAGGTAGATAGTCATGTCTCGAAGCCGGAAGGGGTAACAAGTGGGGTGCCACAGGGCTCGGTGCTCGGCCCTCTGCTCTTCCTCATCTTCATCAACGACCCGGCACGTCAGCTCACAAACCCCACCTTTACGTTTGCCGATGACGTCAAGATAGCCGGAGTAGATATAAAACTTGACGCGTTAGCAGTACAAAACTGGTCACGCAAAGGGGACTTTCCGTTAAACCTCACCAAGTGTCAATGAGTGACCACAAATACAGGGGCTAGTGGGAATGGTGTGGGTCCGTTGCAAGTGGACTCTCTGGTCAAAGACTTGGGCTTCAAGCAGTGCACCGCAGCGGCCAATACGGCCAGGAGAGAACTCTTTCGAGTTAGATCCATTATGTCGTGTAGAGAGCCGGAGATTTTCGTTCCGATTTACCAATCCACAGTTAGGCCGCATGTGGAGTACTGCTTGCAGGCCTGGGCACGGTACTATCAGAAGGATATAGACTGTATGGAGAAAGTGCAAGGGTTAGCCACTAGAATGGTGACTGAGCAAGGGGGGTTTAGCTACACAGACCGTCTCCGTGCGCTAGACCTGTTCTCGTTGAAAAGACGGCACATTGGCGGGGACTTGATAGAAACCTTCAAGGTAATGGAGGGGCTGTCAGGAATAAGCCGAGAAGGCCTTTTCTCTCCGATCTCCGAGAGAGGCACAAGGGGGCATAGCCTTAGATTACAGAGGAAACATTCGAGGCTCCAAATTAGGGCGAAGTACTTCTCAAATAGAGTGGTACCCTATTGGAATAAGCTCCCGGAAGAGGTCATAAATACCACAACAGTGAAGGCTTTTAAGAAAGCAGTAGACCTATGTTGGGTGGCAGTATACCCGGAGTTATGCTAAGCAGCTTTTAGGGTCAGATGCAATTTACTCATTGTTTCCACCTTTCTCTGCCGGGGCTGATACTGCACAAAATTTCTGCCTTTCAGAAGAAGAAAATCAAGCAGTGTTGGGAGCTACTGGAATGCACCGACAGCACAACTATCTGGACACACGATTGGCTCTGGCCACACCAAGTCCTGTGTAAACTGAACTGAACTGAACTGAAAACTGGACAGTTTCGGTGTGCTTCTAAGCTACCCCGGTGTGAGTTTCGTTGTGCCTCGTGTTCTTCAGTGATGCTCCTTAGGTTTTGAAATTACCAAGAGGACCACCGGTCATGCGCCGCCAGTATAGTCTCGTTGTTCTTGGCAGTGGTGGTGTTGGGAAAAGCGCACTAACAGTGAAGTTCGTATCTGGGAAGTTCGTTGAGAAATATGACCCTACAATCGAGGACTTTTACAGGAAGGATATTCTGTAAGTATAGTTACACCGCCTCTTCTTTCGTAAGCAGTGATCATAAATGAATCCTATTTATTACCGTTCTTCTGTTCTTTGCCTTGTTGGTCATCAGGCAGTCACAAGTAATCCTAATGACGGACGCGTCCATCGTATTCAAATATCGTTCGAAAAATGTACTAAACACTTCCTTGTTTATAAAAGTCATTCTAGACCTAATGCGTTGATATTAAAATAGTCTCTTGACTTGAGAGTGATGCATTAGTTACGTTTTTTCTATTATGGGTTTGCGTGTTAGTGCAATGGAAGAAGTATAATCCATAACCTTAGCGGCCCACTTCGCTACAGTGACTGTAAGACTTGGAGCGGAGAACCTCGTAAAGCTTAATAGGTCGGGCTTGGCAACGAACCGAGTGACAGCACATCACAGTCTGCAGCAGTAGACAGTGCATCTGCGAGCTGCAGAAAATTAGCTAATTGGCTTTCTCGGTCAGCTTTCCGGTGAATAGTAGTGTCATTGTCATAAATTGTCATAGATTCGTGCCTATTCAGGGCTAATACAACCTACGGTGTCTTCATATTTTCAGGTTTTCTTTCGAATGTTCCTCTGCCCATTAATTGTCAGATGGTCATTGATAATCACTTGTAAGCAATTGGCAGTCGAGGTTTCCATTTTCCTTTTTCGCACCCATTATCATTTGAATGCTGCTGTTACGTGTGCGGTGGAGCTTCATATTCTTTCTCTTCTCGACTGGGTCCCACGTAAAGCCCTTCCTCCGGTGGGTGGCCCAATTTTAACATCCAATTCGCAGTCGCTTGCCCATCGCCGGTCACTTGGTTCATTGTCTCTATTCTACAACTATCATTTGGGGTTTTCTTACTCCGAGCTTGCTTCGACCATACCTATTTCCACTACTTCTCAACACTAATCCCGATCACAGATAGCCAGTCACCCTTATCAGATTTCTGTCACTTGGTCTCGGACCTCAACTATTCAATATCCCCCCCCCCCGCCGGACGGTTAAGCTATGGAATACCCTTTCCCCTTCTGTCTTTCCACTCACCTACACCTTTTTCTTTTCAAAAGTGGAATCAAACTAGTTTTGGCGTGAATGTTTCCTTCGAACTCATCTTACAGCATGTTTCGAATCATGTGGTTTACTCCTTTAACTGTAATTCACCTTGTGTGTAATAAAAAATCCAGATTTGACGTTCATGGTTGGACTTAGAAAAAAATCCTAGATTATATACCAATACTTGAGTATACATGGATATATCTGGTAGTCGAGTGGGTTAGAGCGTTTGATTACCACCTCGGCGGTCCGAGGTTCGGCTCCCTGCCACCACCGTTCACTTTGGTGGTAGACAGCATTTCACTGTCGTCCGGACCGTTACCACACCTGACCCATTGGGTCCTTATGTGGTTCTCCATTCCAAGTCTCAGGGTCTGGCTGCCGGTTATACCTGATAGTGCAGTGGGCCTTTCCACTGCTCTCATGCACAAGCATGTAATAAAAAAATTAAATTCTTACGGGTAGTTGTCACCCAAATATCTTCTGTTCTGAACAGACGAAAGTTCGTTGATGTGAAGGTTAACTCATTTATCACTCGATTAATCAAAAGAACGCCAATCTTTGACTGGATTAATCTGATGTCTGCCTCATGTTTCAGTAGTCCCTTTGCATTTATACTTCATTAAGTTATGTTGAGACCTAAAATGAACTGTACAATGTATTCGTAGGCATCTGTTGTATCGCCACGTAGTACACAAGTGAAAAAATGTCTCAACCTATTGCGGCAAGCTACATAAATTCAAGTGGCTTTAGTATGCCCGTCACAAAACAAAAGACAGCGTCTTTTGAATCATTCTGATGAGGGAATGCGTTTTCAGTCCTGCTTCTGTTTTACCGTTCAACGGCATGTGAAGTTTCGATGCATATCTAAACTTAGTGGTTCTTTACTCCATGATGGTGCATAGGTTATTTGAAGGAAATAGACCCCATTGTCACACTGGCTTACCTTACTGTTGCCAAAAATCAACAACTTTACCCCAAAAGCCGGGGTGGCAGTCCATACAAAGCCCAAACAGATGACTTACATCATCCACCTACACAATAAACTTCGTTAGATGAACTGCGCTCAGGAATTTCGCCCCGCATTTTTAGATGCAGTTGATCAGCATTTCATACTCCCAGTCAAACAGCTTCGTAGTACATTTTAGTCTGTGATACTTCTAGATAGCCTAAAAAACAGTTCAACGATGTCTCGGATGCGTTTTCCACCTTCAAAGGGTTGAACGTTACAAAACTGGGTTGATATTACACCAAACCTTGTTTTGGCAGGTGAGGCTCTAGATAAAGTAGATGAGTTTTGTTACATGGGCAGTAACATATCGACAGATGGGGAGATATCGGGTGACGTGTCAAAAAGCACGTTGGACTCTTGATAATCTCAGTCGTCTGTGGTGCCGGCGTGACATCCAGTTGTCTGTCAAGGGTCAATTTTACACAGCAGTGGTTAGATCAGTTCTTTTGCACTTCTCAGGAACATGCTCGTCAAGGGTAGAAAATTGGCAAAGACTGTCGGTGTTTGAGCATCAGTCTCCGTAGCATTTCCCAGGTGTGGTGGGAGCGCCGTATCAGTGGTGCGGAAGCTGGGCGTAGGGTGTTGGGAACCAGAGGTCAGTCACTGGAACAAGTGAATCTAAGCAAGTTAAGGTGCCTGGGATGTGTTATACACGCTCACTGATAGGCTTCCTCGGAGTACGCTGTTCTCTGAGGCAAGTAATGGTTGGAAGATAGGTCGAGGTAGTCAGTCCGTGGCATGTCAGAAAGGTAAGAAAACCTCGACCAGTGGACTTGGCCAAGCAGGACTTGTTACACCTCCAGGTTGGAATCCATGTGACTCTCCTACTAGATGGAGACATTAAGTGATATGTTTAGGTGTCGCGATCAGTGGCGTAACTACATTCAATACTTTCATGATTTCCGTTTAGTCCTTTGTTTTCTGCTCTTTTTCACTCCATGCTTCCATTTTTTCCCTTGACACGACGGTGCTTGGAGGTAGCCACCAAAAACGAAGCACAGAAGTGCGAGGTTAATGGTTGAATGAACTGAACTGTGATGATATGCCATTCCGTTAGGTGACTGTCGCTTTGCTCCAACAGAGTCCTGTCCAAGTCGAGTTTGTCTACGGAGTTAGTGACTTAAGTGGATGTCCGATTCGTTTCACAGTTCAGTGAAATTCAGTTTCGTCCTACAAACAAATGTGCCTGAAGTATATTAACCTGCTGACGGTAACGCTGTCAAACTTAATACATAATTAGAAACACTGCCTGATGTGGTTCAGAGTCGCAGTAATTGGCAGTTGTTGCACGAGGTTGTGCTTCGACTCCAGAGAGGTTTTCCATTTCATTTTTTTTCTGTGGTTCATAAGCTTGATTGTGCCGTATCTCGGTATTCTGTACCAAATTACCACTAGTTTTTTTTTTAAAACGGCAAAGACGTAAAAGGTTTAAAATTTGGAGAAGAAATTGGAAATTCAAGAGCTTCCAAATTTTGCTTTAGAATGGACAGTTTATTTTTTTTATTACATGCTCGCACATGAGTGCAAGCCACAAGGGCGCAGCGCACTATTAGGGATCACCGGCCACCAGACCCTTAGACTTGGAATGGATAACCGTATAAGGTCCCAGTTGGTCAGGAGCGGTAGCGTGCCGGACGAAAATGGATTATTATCTACCACCAAGCGAATTAAATCATTATAAATAGTGTTATGTTTGTACGATAAGATAAGATGTCATGATTTAGAATCCACCAAACATGCGTAGCGTGCACCTGATGGACTGTCTTCGTTTTTTTTTTGAATACATGGCTGCCTATGAGTGCAATGGAAGAGGTACACCCCACAGCTACAAAGGCCTCTCGTACTATTAGAAATAACCGGCAGCCAGACTCGCAGGCTTGGAGTGGAGTACCACATAAGGTCCCAATTTTTCGAGTGTGGTAACGAGCCGGACGACAGTCAATTACTGTCTATCACCAAATTTGACATGAGTATTACACCTTCAAGGTGGAGGAAATTAACCGCTGGGCTTAGTCAGCTGTCTGATTAGTGGTAGTGGCGTTTCACAATATTCGTGCGCTTTCATGACCCATATACCTTACGAGGTCTTTTCAGGGTTTTCTGTTGGATACTACCTCTATCTACTAGGTTTGTTCAGGAAGACACTGAATGCGATACCTAACTTTCTATCGCACGCTGATCGTATTCTTGATAACAACAAGATGGATTATCCGTTTCTGAAATTTCTGAGAAGGCAAAAGGGATATACAAATAAGCTACACACCCTGGATTTTAGGACATTACTATCCTGATTAAAAAGATACACCGGTTCAGTATGCCATTTATCCACCACCACTTCGGTGCCGCGAAAAGTAAACTTCTTCGACGTGATATCAAGCTTCTGTAGGGAAACGTTTCTAATCAAGGAATTGCAACGAATATACCGAAAGTCGACTCCCGTTTGTACACCCACCCATCATATACCTGGTCTGTTCCCCCATAAGTAGTATCATTGTCTTCAAAAGTCTTCGAACCTCAAAAACAGTGCCCCCTCTGTGTTCACAACAAGATTGCGCCTCGGTGTGTTGTGATTGCTTGTGTGCCTCCATGACCCAGGAAGCTATGTGGGGTGGCCCTCTTAAGCCGGATATCCAATCATGCCTGATAAGTCGATGGGTGGAAGTCAGTCAAAGTCCAATCTCTGAACCACGTGGTGGGAAACATCTGGTTCCAACCACTATACCCTAGCGAATAAACACGGAGAGAAGCAGTTTGCCGGTGGGATAGACCATCTCACTTCATTGGGCATCTACCGCCCGCCTAAACTGGGCAGCCCCCGGGCCAAGGGATGCTGCCCAGTCCATGTTTCGCTTGCTCCATGGGATGCATGGGGCTAAGGACTGAATCCGGAAGGTGGGTCGATAATAAAACACCAGCGAAGATGACAATTCGTGCACTAATCAGGTGTCACGTGACAGACCAGTAGTTCCTTCAAGTGTGCTTCACTCACATTCCCGTGCTGAGTTAACGCCCCGCTGCCTTGTAGGTCAGAATTTCGAGTCAAAGGCTCCGGTTAGGGTTCCCAAAGAAAAAACCCTTCTGCTGGATGGGCATCCGCGACGTATGATTTGCCCAGAAATCTCCAGCTCATTCCTGTAAGGACCTTACCAACTTCTCTTTTCAATTTAAGATCGATGCAAAACGCCTCGGGTAATTGCAATCCAGAAGAACGCAGTAGTTCAGTAATCGGAAATGAATCGAATTCACTTCTTAAGCTTACATGTTCATTTCACTTGACTGCATTCAAAATCCACACAATCGCAGATAGAAAAACAAGCTGCCTTCGTTAGTACTCTTGAAACCTCGAAACAGATGTATGCTGTATCTCCGAAGCCCGCATTGGAGACCCTACTGCTGTGATCACTCTTCGCACCCGAGACACAACTTCAGTCTCTTTCTTTACTCTGTGTCGAGTGATCCGGTGTCTAGTGCTCGTGATCAGGCAGGCGTTGGGGTTGCTTTGAGCGCGAGAGCTGAGCGTGCACTGCTAGACCGGATTCCAGTCAGGAGTCGTTTGTGTGCAGTTCGGTTGTACATTTCTGTGCGTGTCAGCAACAACAAACTGAAGCGTCAATGCTTGTTCATCGTGTCTGTGTGTGCCCATTGACTGTAGTTCCTCTGAGAACAAGGACGAGTTCCATCACGATTTATCTCAACTGCTTCGATGCGTGTGTTCAACGCACGTGGTTGTCATTGCTGGATATTTCAGCGCCCAATTCGATCGTTTGAGGGATTCCGGAAGGTACATTGGAGGCCGGTTTGCTATCCCGGTCGATCGCACTGACAACGGCAATTGTCTCATTCAGCTGTGCTCTGACCACAGATTGTTTTTGATGAGTACGTACTTCTGCCATAAGAAGCGGTATGGACTCATATGGCTTCTTCCTACGTCTTCACAACGTTGGACTCAGATTGACTATATTGTCATTGTTTGCCGCTGGTGTGGATCAACTGAAGATTGTCCTTCATTTCGGTGTGCCCCTGTGAACTCAGATCACGCCCTGGTACGTGCACGCTTCCGTTTAAATCTCGTCTGTGGTCGCATCAAAATAAAAGCCACTCGTCGTGCGTAGTTGCTCCTAGACGATAGCCGACGATCTGCTTTCCAGACAGAGCTGTCTACATGATTACCTTAGCAGCCGGATATCCAGAACCCAGATTATCGCTGGCAACAGATTAGGGAAGCCTTGTATGCCCGCTTCAAATGCCCCCCAAAACTCCGGTTTAAGTAGCCCTCATAAACGATGGATATCCTCGAAAATAATTATTCTGTTGAATGCTTGTAGATTCATTTTTTCGGATGCCACATTTTATGAGGTGCGTAAATCCCTGAAACGCCAACTGGCTAGGAGCCTGAGAAATGACCGTGAGCAGTGGCGGATTGCAGTGTAGGGAAATGGGAAGGCTGTGTTTGTTGGCAATACTCGCAACCTTTGCCGTTCTATTATAAATATCGGTCAACGAAATACTGATGTAAGCGAGGGACATCGTCTGGATCGTTGGGTGGAGCACTTTAAGAAACAATTCAGTTAGCCCACTCCAACAGTGGACTTTCCTAACGACCTGCAAGAGGAACAATGCAAGTGGATGTCACTCCTCCATCAGCTATGCGGTTATGCGGGAGATTGGTTACTTGAGAAGTTACAAAACTGCTTGAACGGATGTATTGTCTTTGTCCTTTTTAAAGGATAGATACTAGTGTTTGGTTTCAGAGTTAACGAAACTCCCGACTACATCTGCTTTTTCAGTTAACGCGTTTTAGAAGACGGGTAAGCGAGATGATTAGGAAGGCTGATCTAACTGTCTTTGCAGCGTGCATCTGCAACCCTCGCCCAAGCATATAGACAGCTTAGTGCGACATGGTGCGCGTTTTGAGTCAATATGAGTGTACCAATGCGAACAGCACTCTTGTACGCAGTCCCGCCATTTGCGGCTTATTGCGATGTGGTCATTCTAGTCCTCTGCTGACTCCAAGAAAGCGGACACCACGTGGCGTGCTGGCGGTTACAGCGTTTAAAATTCGTACTAGCGAGGAACAGGCAATGGTCAAAGCATAGGCCTGAAACCCGCTCCACGTTTTCCGAACGACGCGAATCTAGTTCAAAAAGGCCCTCTGAATGTGCCTTGCCGACTAAATCTAGCACTCATATCCTGTCAAAAGCACAATATTGGCGCGGTTTGCTTTACGTAAGAACTTGTGCAGCTTTTGACAGAAGTTATACTTCGCATCCGAGCTGCTGTTGGTGAGTATGTACGCCGGACGGCATTTGCTCACTTAACGCGAACCCCTAAGAATCAATACGCATGATCGACCGTCGACTGGGATCTCGTCAAGCAGCGCTGCTTTAGCTCTTCCACTGAGAGCAATGCCAATACATGCAAGACCAGAAGCTGCAACTTCAGGGCCCCCAGGAAAGCGAAAATAAAACTTCAGAGTCGGTGGGGGCGTCAATCGAATGATGAAACTGGAGTCTTTAATGCAACACATCGATATTAAGGGACTCGAGCCTACGAGCTAATCCCGCCTGTTGTCCTATATGCACCAGGATTCGCACGTTGAATGTGGCTAGTTTAAGTGGATGTCGAGGACGAAGCAGGGCATCAGCCGGTGATAGCGGGTTCGGTCGGACTCGAAAACTAATCGAAGAAGAGTAAGAGAGTTCACGACTAAAATCTCCACCAGGGGCACTAAGGCTAGTACGGACGACCGGAAGAGAATGTACGAAGGAAGTGGAGATGAGCGGCAGTGTAGTAAAATAAGTTGTGCGCGGTGTGAGAGAAATGCGTGCATAAGGGAACAGTTAGTCATTACGTTAGATATAGTGCACCAAATGCTTTTAACGGCCCCACCCGTTTCTGTGGTTTCTTGCGTACGCAAATACGTGGGATATTGGAATTTGGTGTTCATATGTCTTGTGCCATTGTTATGCTGGGAAAGTCGATTTTATCCCGAATGATGCGCCTGAACGGTGCGAATTGCTTTTAGCTCACCCCGTGATCACGTTATAGCTCATTTAATAAGCGGAATGAGTTACACACATAACTGTTGTCTTCAGAAATGCTTCGTGATGTCTTCAAGCAAAATACGTACCATGTTTTGTGGTCGAAGCTCACCCAGTCCATTAAGTCAAATCGCAAAATTTGATCTTTCATTCATAAAAACAAGAATACCTCACGGACAACGGCTGTCTGAGTTGGAACAGCGCAATATACTTGCCTACAAAGACTCAGAAACTAGTTTAAGCAAGATTGTCAAAAGAATTCACAGATTAAGGGAAGCTGTCTGGAACTTCAAAGGTCCGAGCAGTTATGTGTTTGAGAAGAAATGTGGAATAATGAGAAAATTCTCTGAAATGGTTGAGGGGAAACTTCTGTGTTGCATCCAATCAAATAACGAGTGAATCAAAGGTGCAGGGCTCCATGTAAATAAGTAATAGTGCTCGCCGTATATCGCAACTGTTACAAGCAACAACACATGTACGGTATAAGAATATGAGCGCAGTACCCTGGATGACTGGACTTCATATTTCAGATCGAAGAAAATGGATCAGAAATCACATCAGATGGAAGGCTGAATGAAATAACGTGATATTTAATGATGAAAAAAGTTCAACTCGGACAGCAACGATAGATTAATGTACTACTAGCTCCACATGCAAGAGAACAAACTTGACTTCGGTCGTCAAGCCTTCGGTGGAGGTTCTGTAATGGTTTGAGGTGCTTTTTTGTGGACGGTAAATCACATCTGGCACTTCTTGAAGGAAGGCAGACAGCTTACTCGTACATCACGACATTACATAACTTGCTCCCCGCAGTTCAGGAAGATCAGAGAAGGCGTATGTTTTCCCGGCATGACACCGCCGCCATACACAAGGTCTTCGTCAGTAAAATGTGACTGTCGTATCGAAACATCAAAATGGCAGATTTACCCGCTCACAGTTCGGATTGGAATCCCTTTGAAAAGGTTTGGGGTTTGCTGGTGAGAGGTAAAAAGAGAAGAGTTTTCGACACAATTCACGAACTGAGGTCTAGTATCCTCACTGAATGGCAGAACTTTGAATTTGAGACAATCCGAAACCCTTTTTCGTGACCAGCTTGAATTAGTTGACAACTCTAAGTACCTCAGAAGCTTGATTGCAACGTCAGTCACCGATTACGTGCGTGCTGATGGCAAAAGACTTCGGGACACCGCTTCAAAATTTAACGCTTTGCTCAACTAGTAAGAAGCATACATGGGCTAAAACGCAAAAAACGGTAACGTAAATACAACGTATAAAATGGAACTATAGAACGAGAGGTGAATTAGCACGACATTCACCCCCCCCCCACCTAGGAAAAACAACCAGTTTCACTATGTAGGGGCGGGGTCACGGTAAGGAGAGGAAAATGACTGACTCAGGCTTCTCTGTTGCGTAAATTATACGAGTGAGTTCTCTATTGTCGAGTGGAAATGTCTGAAATTGTGTTGGGAGTAGGATTGTTGGGTGTGGATGGGATTAAGGGTACATCTCTGGTATCATGTTCCATCGCATCACTTATGGAATGCGAATTTTTTTGTGGTGTACCATGGGGAACTTCCGATATCTGAGTCAGTTCCGATTCTGGCACTAACAATTCGTCTTTTGGAGCCAATCGTCGTACAGAAACAGACTTAGGAAAAGTAGGTGCTTCACAACTTCGTGGTTGGGGTCCAAAAGATCCGTCTACCAGTTGGCTGGAGACACTGAAGGATATGGCTGCGAACCGCGAACAGTGGAGATCGTGTTGTCACTTTCTATCGAATCAGAATGACTGATCGATGTGCTTCTTACAGTAAGACGGTGTATTCCGTGTGTTGGCTACTAGGGCATTCTTTCCTTTTCCCACCTGTGTGAATCCACTCCCTCTCCATCTTGTTTATTCATACTTTCTAATTCAACGTGCAACATGGTGAGAAAGGCAGTGGTCAGTGGGGCTTGCCTTACTGTTTAACGCTGTACGATGATGATTATGACAGAAACATTTTCTTCTTTGCCACTAGGCAGTTTAACGAGGGCGTACTGAGGATTACAACTGACTAGCTCGACTTCTCCAACCATGAGATCAAACTTAGACGATCGATTCATCCGTTTGAGCAGTACGGGGCCTGGAACAATTAGCCGTGTTGGCAATGAAGTATCGTTAGTTGATCGCCGGGAAAAGTTAAATAGCCTCATGCGGAGTGCAGTTCGCTGCTGTACACAACAGTAAGTGGATGGAATGCAACTATCTGGGAGAATGGTCTTCCATTGCGAGATTGGTTGACCTTTGGTTTTTAGAGTGAAAGTGATAGCTTCCCAAAGCGTGCCGTTCAGGCGTTGCACCTGTCCATTTCCTTGGGGATTATATGTAGTGGTGTGGCTGAGAGCCACGCCCTTATTTCGCAGGAACCCAGACAACTCAGTCGACATGAAACTCATTCCTCGATCAGGGTGTATGTATGCCGGCATGCCGAATATAGTGAAAAGTTGGCATAGGCAATCGATAACAGTAGATGAATGCATATCCGCACAAACAAACGCCAAGGGAAAACGCGAGTATTCACGAATGATAGTCAGCATATATCGATTACGAGTTGTCGAAGGCAGAGGGCCTTTGAAGTCAATGCTCAGTCTTTCGAACGGTTGTGTTGCCTTGATAAGACGACCGATGGGTGGTTCATAGAGTTGTGGCTTTAGTTCCGCACAGACGCTGCATCGCGAGATCATGTATGTAATCTCTTCAATTGAATAGGGCAGATTTTTAGATCGCACAAAGTAGGCCATTCGGGAAACTCCGGGGTGGTAAAGCGAATCGCGCAGTTCTCTTGACTTGGCCGCATCAAAATAGTACCACACGTTGCGGGATAGCATATCAGCAACTGCATTGTCTTTTCCGGGACTGTAAATTATGTCATAACAATACGCAGATAGTCCAAGTCTCCATAGTTGAATCTTATCATTTTTGATCTTGCTTGTTTGTCTTCCGTCGTACACGAAGACCACAGACCATTGGTCAGTGCTAAGTTTAAAGTGGTGCCTTGGAGATAATGTCGCCACTTACGAAGGGCCTCGACAGTTGCACATGCTTCTTTTTCGATAGCAGAGTGGTGCCTTTCGCTGGTTGTTATGGTACGAGAGAAGAAGGCTACGGGGCGATTATTCTAACTCAGTGAGGCGGCCAATGCGACATCCGAAGCATCCGTTTCAACCATCAACGGAGCACTTTGGTCCACCGTTACAACCATAGCGCTTTCTGTTGTCTTTTTGAGGAGTTTGAAGGCACGTTTTACATTTTCTGGCAGAGGAAAGGTTGTGTTTTTCACAAGTGAATTGATCTTATCAGAGGACGATGGTATCCAATGCGAGTACTAGGAAAACATACCAATGACACTTCCTAGGGATTTCATATCGTTTGGTGGTGGGATCTCGTGCAAGGGTTTCATCCGGTCAGGGTCAGGTTTTGATTTTCGTTGCGAGACTTTTTAACGATGGGTTTGCAATCAGACGACAGGTGAGCAAATAAAGGAGGAGACTGTACCTTGGCGGTATCCAGACCGCACAACAAAAACGTATCTTGTTTGCCGCCGAATGGTATTTCCACCTTGTCATGTAACCCTAGAAAATCATGGCCAAGTAGAATATCAGCGCAGAGATTACTCATGACGGAAAGTCTGAAATTGTCGTACGAAACATTTTGGTAGCGGATGTTTTCCGGGCAATATTTTGTAATAGCACAGGATAAAAACGTAGAGGCCATTGTTACTCGAGAGTCGCATGGTCGGACCTCCCACCGATTGGAGTCTACAACAGACTGTGACATGTAGCTGTCAAAACTACCAGTGTCTATGAGTGCTTGAAGTTCGACGTTATTCACGTAGACTCGAGTAGTCGTGCGAGACAGACAAGGAGGTGCGGCAGCCGTCAAAACAGAGTTCAGTTCAGACAACCATTAACCATGCCCTTGGCGCGATGGCTTTGATTGCTATCTTCTATCGGCAACCTCAAAAGGAAGTAATGAAGGAAAAAACTTTATGAACAGAGTGAGAGGAGAACAACGTTAATGGAGTTAAGTCGATGAAGAAATGTGGTAAATCCAAGAGCGCAACTGGTCGGGACACCTAGCCATTTTCTCCAACGCATATAACCACTGAGTTATAGGGTCTCTTGGACCCCACACAGTAAGCATAATACGCCCTACATAACCAGCTCCACTAGTTAGGCCTTTCATATCTTTCTTCCACGTCATGGACTGATCACCCTTACTCATCTTCCAACCGGTACTCACCTTAGCAAACGTAGCTGGCCGAGGAATCCTGTCAGGGGACATGCGCAACATGTTCCAACCATCTTAGCCTAGTGACCTTTAATGTTTCATCTAATGATTTGGTTCGTGAACCTAAGACTCTCAGCCGAACCTCAGCATTGCTTATACGATGTTCCCACCAGATTCAAGCAATACTACGGAGACATTGGTGTTCAAATACCGAAAATCTTCGTATATCCTCGATCCGCAGCGGCCATGTTTCTGAACCACAGAGGCACGGGTTTGAGGACTACAGCGTACACTCGACCCTTGATAGGTAGACGAATGCCGTGCCCATGTCACAGATGACTGAAGTTGGAAAATGCCAAACAAGCCTTCTGTATCCGCTATCCGACCGCTGGGTCGAATGCAGCTGCCCAGATAACAGAACTTATCTATTATATCTATAGTTTCTCCAGATACGGAAAGGTTTGGCGTTGGACCAACCCAGTCCTGCAAAAGCGTCTTGCAGTTTAGCTGGCCGCGCGCGAATATAGTTACTTCGACGTCAACAACTGCGATTCCTTGGGGAGTATCACTTGAGCCTCCATCAAAAGTAGAAGTGGAGTCGTGCATTCGATTACTAAAGCGAGGGAAAGCGGCCGGTCCTGACGAACTCCTTCCAGTTATTTTCAAAATGGGTGGTGGTGCATTGATAAAATCATTTACCACCTTGCTCCGTGACGTTTGGAAGGAGAAACATATCCCGCTATTATGGGTTGAGTCATTGATTATACCCATCTTCAAGAAAGGAATACGCAATGACTGTAGTAATCATCGTGGGGTTAGCTTAATTCCGATAGTCGCCAAGGTATTGGCCTCGATTTTGCTGCATCGTCTCACATCGGCTCGCGAGAGGAACACCCGCGAACAACAGGCCGGAATTTGCCCAGATCGATGTTGCATCGACCAGATTTTTACTCTTCGTCAATTACTTGAGGTGCGTCACACACACACCGTCGACCGACAATAATGGTTTTCATAACTTGAAAGGTGCCTTCGATTTAGTTGACCGGACGGCGCTATTCAATGCTCTTCACCGGAAAGGTATGCCCCAGAAGTTCGTGAATCCACTGAGGTCATTGTATTCTCATACTTGTGGCCGCGTAAGGGTTTACTGTGAACTACCCAGTTCATTCGAAACGACGAGCGGTGTTCGACAGGGATGTCATATTTCTCCATTCTTGTTTAACTCCATCGTGGACGAAATAATGGAGAATGCCTTGGAAGATCTCCAAGATGAGGACATCGAACTTGGAAATAGTGAGGAGCTGTGTGACCTAGATTACGCAGACGACGTTGTCTGGTTATTCGAATCCACGAAACATGCTCAACATGCACTAGATAGACTTGCGAGAGCTGTAGCTCCATTTGGCATGCGCTTCGCATCTTCGAAGTGTAAAGTGATGTTGCAAGACTGGACGTCAAAGATTCGCAGCTTGGTGCTCGATGGGAGGAACTAACAACTGTCGACCCCTTTAGTTACCTCGGCAGCAACGTAACGACGGATAGGAGCACAGTAGTAGAGGTGAACACGCGCATATCCAAGGCTCGAGGTGCGTAGGCTGGACTGAAGCATTTGTGGCGTCGACCTGATATTTCACTGAAGTTGAAAGGTCATGTATACCGCGCCACAGTGCGTTTAGTTTTGTTGTATAGCTGCGAGACTTGAGGTCTGCGTGCTGAAGATATTCGTCGTCTTGAGGTATTTGACCATCGATGTTTGCGTAGTATCGCGAAGATTGGGTGGAATGGCCGAGTGAGCAATACTGAGGTCAGAAAGCGAGTATTGGGTACCACTTTAGGGAGTTCTCAGTCACAGCGTATCCAGCTTAGTAGGCTTCGTTGGTTAGGACACGTGTTACGTATGAGAAACACACGTCTACCATACCGAACCCTGTTTTCCGTTCCTCCTCAGGAGTGGAAGAAACTATGTGGAGGTCAACAGATGACTTGGCAGCGAGGAACGAGAAAATGTTCAGCAAACTTGGGAAAAGTAGGTGCCTCACGCCTTTGTGGTTAGGGTTCAAAAGATCCCCCAACCAGTTGGCTAGAGACACTGAAGGATATGACAGCGAACCGCGAACAGTGGCGATCGTGTTGTCACTTTCTGTTGAATTAGAATGGTTGATCAAAGTGTGCTTTGTACAGTTAGACTATTCCATGTATTGGTTACTAGGGCTTTCTTTCTTTTTCACACCCGTGTAGGTCCACTCCCTGTCCATTTTGTATATTCATACTTTTAAATTCAATGTGCAACATAGTGAGAAAGACAGTGATCAGCGGGGCTTACCCTGCTGTTTAACGCCGTACGATGATGGTGATGAAGTTCTTGATTAGTGCATCGATCGTTCTTTTAAAAACAAGCGATCCGATTGGTAACGCCAAAAGAAATACACCGGGGCTGATAAACGTTTCTATGGGCTTTTATGGACGCGCGTTTTGAATCCTAATCGCGAATGGATATTTGATCTCGGGTGCCTTTCAAGTCTAAAACAGTGTGGATGTTATAACGATATCATTTTCCGATTAACTGGTCAATTCTAGGAAATGGTTATGCATCTAGGTAGATGGAGCGATTAATGCTCTGGCTGTAATTGATCACCCGTCTGGTTGATGGTAGCCAATGCTTGCTTCCTTCTATGGGAGATAGAAGGTTCGGTTGTTGTCTTTTAAAAGCTGATCCACTTCGAATTGAGTGAAACCTTCGTCTGATGCTGAATGTCATCTGGATTTGGTTGCTTTTGGTCTACAAGTAAAAGCCAAATTCGGAAACAATGTTGGTGTAATAACACGAGCGGCAGCCAAATTACACTATGAGGACAGTCTACCTCCTTCGAAAAGAATTTCAACCTTTTTGTGCATTTATAATAAGTAGCTCAGTAGCACATTGGTTCATAGCTTTGGTAGAATGGAATGCTTGATGTTGCGATACCAAATATTTCTGAACGGCAGATGCAATATCAATGGCCTGTGTTACTGGTAAGTTGACGGAAGCCATGGTTAGCTTGGCTTCTTGAGCAGATAAATTTGCAACCATATTCATGGACTATTGCAGACGCTACATAGCTTTCCGAGCTGCCATTATCGATAGGGTTCATATATATATATATATATATATATATATATATATATATATATATATATATATATATATATATATATATATATATATATAACTTCACTAGGATATATATGGCCCCAATGCAACAATAATAATTGCAAAAATGGGAGAGGGAGAGTAGGACACAGTAAGAGGCAGTTAGTAAAACAACTAGAATGATGTGATTTTTTCTTTAATGTTTGTTTGTCGGTGTGACATTTCTATGATTGCGGGGCCCCAGATTTCGACAGACAGACCGCACTGCTGGCTCGCGTTCTCAGCTACGCCCCCAACGTCTCTACCCAACAACAATCCTCGTGCCTCTGGCACCAACCCGACAGGCTGTGAGTATCAACCGAAGCCACTGATGATGCTAGCTTTTTTATACGTCTACGCCAAGTTTTTGTAAAACAATCCCGCTTGCTTGAAGAATAATGACAGCATTTCGCAGGTATATTGATGCAGTAGCAATTGTCATTGAAGAATAAAAAGATTCAACACGGAAACAGCATACCTACGCATCGTATTAGGTCTGCAAACTCTAAAAATTGACCATTTTTCTACAAAGCTTGCAAATGACATCTTTTGCCGGACAACTCACGCGTAGATACTCTCAATCATCACAAACATAGCAGTTCGTACAACAAGCCGCCGAAACAGTTGGCTCTTGGAAACGGAAATTCGGTCAGTTAGGCCAAGTCGGGACCCAACGAATAAGTAAAAAGACTTTGCTCGGATGTCGATACTCTCACAGTCCTCCCCCAACGTCGACGACTGCAGTAGTTCGGCCATACCCTTCAGCGACCCGAGTCAGAGATAACCAGACAAACACTACCCCACTCCTTGCCCTGGTTGGCATTGTCGCCTTGGTGAGCAGCTCAAAACGTTGACCAGCACAATAGAGAAAGACGTAGATCTTCTAGGCCTTCGGTCGGTCTATGGAGCCCGGCGATGGAAAAAAGGCTGGATCGGGATCTGTACCGAGCTCACCCCCGACCACCGCGCGTGGTCGGCAGTGGTCCGTGATATCTATGGAGCCGACTTATCCTCTCGCAGGAGATAGTCGCGTAAAAGTAAAGTAAAGGAAATCAATCTCAATGGTTATCCGGCTAACACTGAGAGTCTGATAAACGCTCCACACGGAGAACGTAACGAATCAGACTCCAACGCAGTGCCGATGACCACTATGAAGCAAATCAAGACCCAAAATATACAGCCGGAAAAGAATCGACCTTTGAAAATTTGTTGTAACAACAGCAGCGAACTGGGCCATGCAACCTTAAATGCGGAGAAGTTTACCCACGATTGTCTGACCTCTGCTACCAATTCCACGCGGACATATATTCATGGTTTTTGTCATACCATTCTTTCGCTCACATCACACAACCAAAGGGATAAAACCTCACAGACTGTGCGTTTACATGTATTCCTTTATCACTTATCCTTAACATTTCAGCAACTGTATCACAGTTTCGAAATCAATAAAGCCCAGGTTAAGGCCACGGCTAGTTCAATCAACGAAATCATTTGTGTATCACTGTTTACTTCTCAGGAAGATTCTCACTAGACACAAGTACAAAGATGGGGGGGGGGTGTACAAAAAATAAGCAGTCAGTCACCAACTACTAAAAAAGTGATTTATCTGCTTTTCCATCGGACACTTTTTGATGGTTCTTTGTCACTTTGTTTGACTGAATGATGTCTGGTTTATGGGGCACGAGAGTTTAACAAACAGACCGTACAGGAGTCGCGCCATCGACTTCTATTCTCAGCCATATCCATCAACATCTCAAACTAACGACTATCCTCATCAATTGGGCCCCAACCGAGAAGGCGGGAAACACCACCCGAAGCCAACGATAACATTAGCTTCTTCATACCTCTACAGCAAGCAATGATCTGACCACCGCATCATTTCGCATTCTGCAATAAAATTTCAAACTGATAGAGAAATAGAATTCACCACGATTTAAGCTTGTTTGATTCATCACTGTCGATAGAGGTTACAAATGTTGAGGATATCTGTTTCTAGTGGTTCCGCCGTTCTAATGCGTTTAGACCATTAGGTTCAACAACGAAGCGTTCAGACCGGAGGGATTGTTCCATTGCTTCAGATTGTTTTGAGTAAAGTAAATTGTTATAGCCAGCGAGAACCTCAAGAATAAAAACAGCCACGCAAACAGTTACTTTAACCAGATAAGTCAGAGCCTTGGCCTAGGCTTTATTTATCTCACAACAGCGGCACAGTAGCTGAAATAGAGAAAAAAGTGGTTGCAAAAAACATGTGAACGGACAGTTTATAGCAGCAATTTGTGTTGCTGCGTTAGTACCACACACACACACACATTGCATATATATATATATATATATATATATATATATATATATATATATATATATATTGGTTCACCGTCACAACTGTAACAGTTTCCGATGATGGTTTCAGATCCCCGGATGTTTTCCTTACGTGCGGTACTAGCAGGAATATTTTGTTTGGGATAAATGAGTTATCTTCTCAGCTGGAGAGTATGTACTAGGAGTAGTAAGCAAATATACCTACCACTCATCGTAGAGATTTCATGTCGGTCGGAAGTGGAGTAACACACGAAGGCTTCATTCATTCAGGATCCGGCTTGACGGCACCTTGTGTCATATTGTAATCGAGGGAAAGGATTTCCGTAGCAGCCGTGATTGGCTGTGCATCATTTAATGTTATGACATATTCAGCAGAAGCCTTCAGAAAACTGGAGGTTCTGGCCTTTGTCAGCTCTTGTCATACCACACGATTACGCAGAAAAGAGTGTCCTTCAAGTTCTCTATTTTTAGGATTTTGTTCCTAGTGCGCTGATAACTCGTACGCCACTGATGACCCCAGAAAGTGTACGACAACTACGAATTACTGACCCCCGCCTCGAAAGCCGCATCGGGCTTTTTGTTTTTTATTGGAATTTGATGACACATGATTTTGAGATATAGAGTGCTGCAAGCGGCGTAACGGACGTCCTCTGTCATACTAATTTTATGAGTTAGGAAATACGCACCCTACTGTGTAAAACGGCTGATGGTCTCGCGACCATTCTTCACTTGTGACTAGTGTATTTTGTAACGAAATTTTGGGGCTCCATGTGGGAATCAGTGGTTTGATAATGCCATCGTTCGAGGCGCTGTACCTCCTCTTTAGTGAAGCACTCGTCGTCTGATGACTGCCTACGAGAATTTGTGGCAATAAACCGACAGTCGGGAGACGAATGATCTAACTGAAGGGGTGAATGGATTTTAGCGACGGAAAGTTTGCAAACCAAAACAGCGCCGCATGTTCCCCACGGATTGCATTTTGATTTTTCAAGTAATCGGAGGAAATCACGACCCATTAGAACGTTAACGCATTGATTCCGCATGACAACCTGGCGTTTCCTTAGGGGATATCTCAGTAACGGATTGCTACACTGCAGTAGCCAATAATGACTGGACAACTAAGTCATCGCCATGGTGATTCTCATGTCATGTAGATGAATGGGCTAATCAGACGAATTGACGATCTTTTTTTATTACGTGCTTGTGCTTGAGTGCAATGGAAGAGGTATTTCCCACATCTACAAAGGCCCATTGCACTATTAAGGATAACCGGCAACCAAAACCTAAGACTTGAAGTGGCAAACCGCATGCAGTTTCAATAGATCGAATGTGGTAACGTGCCGGACGACAGTGGATTACTGTCTACCACCAAAGTAACCGGTGATGGCGGGGATTCGAACGTCTGACCTCCGAGTTGGCAAGCAAACGCTCTAAACCACTCTACCGTATGCAGTTGTCGGAGCTACTCGTATCATTCACGGCCTAAAGTCGAACATTATTCACACGAATTCTGTTTGTCGTTCAGGACAAACAACAGGGGCGACCATTGTCACGACAAAAAATAGCAGGGTAGCAAAGGCAAGTGTAGCGGATAAAATAACTGGTTTTGATTTACGCACGTTTGAAGCATCTCCCCACGGGCCTTAGACTGTCTCTCTGGCAGGGCATTTGGCTCAAGAATGTTTGGAGTAACCACATAAAATGACGTCTTTAGATAAAGCCAATGTAATCGGTCCAGACCCACTTGTTTAGGTAGGTGCAAATTGTACACCGGTGATATGACTCGGTGGGATCGTGGATTCACAGGAAACATTTTCAGTCACATAAGACTGACCAGTTGCATCCAACTATCCGATAACTTCGTAACTAGCTGCAAAATTCAAAGTCGATTGTCCGAACGCTCTTCGGTCGTACGTTGTTAGACTGTGATTCGGTGATAAATGCATCGCGCGTTACGTTGCCACGATACTCTGGACAGACATCAAGTAAGAGTCGTAATTCTTCGCCAAGGAATAGGTGCTCTGAACGAACGTAGCAAGTAGAAATCGTACGAAAACGGGACTTTTGGGACGAACTTACAAGAACTGGGGAACTGCGATGGCCACCGTTGTGCTCTTGTTACATCGCTCAATTTTGACCTCGGACAAGTCTTCACTTAGAGCTCCGAAGGTTTTATTTGTTGGCAATGCTTCGAAAATCTCTCGATTTCTCTCAAACACCATTCTTTTTGTCGTTTGAGTTTTGACTCGGTTCTCCATTCCCAAAACTTACTCCCCCTACTGGGTCTTCCAATGATCTCTTCCCTACCCTGATCTTCATGCATATTTATTGCTTCTCGTGATGAGCGCAATATTGTTTTTCTGTCCCACCTTTAACCTATCTACCTCTGAACATAAAAACTCAGGTTCGTCATACTTAAATACTAGTCGCGTGTGGGGTGAAGCTTCGTCTTCGTCTTCTTTATGTCCCGCGACCATGTCCAAAATAAGTCCATCCACCCGATCAGTGACCCACCTTTGATATCCAACGCGCAGTCACTTTTGAACCATCAGGCGGTAGCTTTATTGTCCTTATTCTATCGCTATCTTTATCGTAGAACAGAACTATGCAGTTGGTAGGGGAGTACGAGAGATTGAGTCCAAACAGAAGAGGGAACGAAGGGCCTAGTATTTTAGGCTTTGCTCATGTGATACTTGACATCTACGATGAAACTGGGAACAACGTGTTATAGACTCTCGCACAACGAAGGATAACACGAAAAAATACACAACATTCTCCATCGGTTGAATAGCTCTGGTGACATCCATAACGGAGGAATAAAACGGATCAGTCACTAATATTCAGTGTATTACAACTTCGTTTCGTAAACAATAAGGTCTGGTGGGTTGTTGCTGTGTTGCTGCGTCTCCGGTGGTTTCATTCTTACGTATGTGTCAGTGTTTGGGCTTCTAGTTAAGGAGGTAGGGAGTGTCACAACGGATGTCTCAATAAATGGTGCTCTCGTTGGCATTAAAGAGTGTTCGACTAACCGTTCACCACTTTGTTCGCCCGCTGGTGCCAAATGCCGAAGCGATACAGCTTATTTGCGTTCATTCGAAAGACGTGCGCGGATATACTGTGGGTTTCAGTCGATAAGTCCGACTTCGTCCACCAATGGGTCGTATTTGGATTGAGGTACGTTCCTTTACAATAAAACCTGCCTAGGTGTAAGCAGCCAATTTGGCAGGTAAATACCAGTTGATGATCTGTTATGGTTCAAAAAATGCTGCGGCGTGGTGTTGGTTGTGTCGCACAGCATCGATCTGAATAACTGCAAAACATCCGGTGGTACCGTCTCCCAATTGTTGAGCTCCAGTCCTCTAGACCGTAGAGTTGACTGAATGGATTTCCATAATGTTCCATCCAAACGTTCCACTTGACCATTGCATTGTGGGTTGTACGGTGTTGTTCTACTGGTTGCAGTGCCTTTGTTATTAAGAAACTGCTTCAGTTCGTTTGATATGAGAGCTGGACCTGTATCTGAGTGAATGCAAGTTGGCATTCCAGAGATGTGAAAGGGGTTCACGAAACATCTTACGACAGTTTGTGTCCATATTAGAGCACGAATAGGCAAATAAAAATCGGGAATACTCGTCAGTTATTGAGTGTGTGACGGAAGTGGACCCTTGAGATCAACACTTAGTCTTTCGAATGGTTGAATGGGCTTGGTTAACTTGGCAGAGGAAGGGCTGATGAATCGAGATTCAAGCTCGGTACAAATGCTTCACAAGTATTGTATTCTCGATCGAGAATGGGACATTTTTTGATCACACAAAATGCGCCATTCGTGTTACTCCAGAGTGACAGAGAATGGCGCGAAGTTGTTCTAAGTTGGAAATTGAGGACGACATAGCGCAGTATATTTGAGAAAAAGTATCCACAGTTTTATTTTCGGCCCCTGGTATGCAAATCACGTCATAGGATAATGAAGCGAGCTCAGTTCACTAACGTTATATTTCGTCGTTCTCCATTTTGCCGTTGTTCCTCGGGTCGTCCATCAAAGCGACAGAAGTTTGTTCGGTCACAACTTTAAAATGAGTTCCTGTTAGATGGTTCCTCCATTCTTTAGTTGCTTCCACTATGACGCGAGCTTCTTTTTCGATCGCTGATTGAGAATATTCGCTTTGTGTGAGAGTCCTCGATAATAATACGATATATCCCCTGTTTTGGTTCAGTGTGGTAGCAATGGCGACGTCAGAAGTATCTGTTTCCAAAACCAAAGGGATGTTCCAGTCTTGAGTCGTCATCACAGTCTGTATCAGTTCCGTTTTTAGTCGTTCAAAGACATCACAAACGTCCAGTGACACCAGAATAAATCTAATGTGAACGAGAGGATAGATCTTATCGGTGATGTGAAAAATCCAGCTGGAATAGCAGGCGAACATACCCACGGTCCTCTGTTGAGCTTTAAAATCGCACGGTGAAGGCATTTTCAGTAGTGAGTCAAACCCGCCAGAGTCCGGCTTTATAGTACCCTTTGAAAATTTGAGCCGGGGCAACCTGACTCGACCTGTGACAAAAGTACACTTTGTTCCACTCAGAGTTAAGCCATACTTGTCGACAGCTGCTAAAAAAATGTTTGAGGTTTCGATCGTGATCCTCACTTCTTTAACCACATACACTAATATTATCAGCGTACGCGAATGTCGCTTCCAGACTTTCGTCACAAATGAAGTCGTCGATGACGCGTTAAAATTACGCTACACCGTTGGTAATTCCAACTTAATTCAAAAGAATTGATATCGGTTGTTGCCAGCTTCAAACGCTGTATGGAGATTTGATAGTACTCACTTTCCAAATCTGGTGTTGAGTGTTTGATGCTACGATATCTTCCCGATCAAATGATCAGTTCTGGGAAGTGGGTGTACATCCAATCCAGTGAGTCGATTTACGGCTTAAATGGTCTTTTTTTATCGTTCATTAGTTGTGTGACTTGCACCTGTGCGCGTCATGGTGACATCGAAGGCTCAATTAGTTGATCTTTCATCAATCGTTGAAATGGAAACCCCGTTGCCATAACTATGTCGTCTGGATTTCGCGGCTATTAGGTGACAGTCTTCGGTATGATATTAATCTGCGAGGTTCAATACGGACTGCTGTCATCCCACAGAGATTCAAGGGCGGGCGCTTTCCGTCAAATCGAATTTGGATTCCGCTGTGTAGGTTCGGGACGTAATGACCCAGTTGTATATCCACTCAAAAGGTCCCGTGTAATAGACAGACGTACTGAGCGATAGATTGGTTGTTTGTGCTTGAATGACATAAGTATGAATCTTCGTTCGCGTGGACGCAAAAATAATTAACTTGAGGGCACTACGGGCCATTTGTGATGCTGTACCATATCGCCAGACACAGCTCAAATAAATTCCCATGTCGATGAGAGCGTTCAGCGCAACACCGTTCGCTTCTATAGTTGTAACGGTCTCGGCTAGTCCATTGGATGCGGCGGCCGCAGTGATGGAAGACAAGGTGATGCCGACGATGGTGGCTGCGTATTTTTGGCTTTCATTTGCACGATAAACCTTTCGAAGTGACTCTTTTTCACATAACTTACATATAGCATCTTTACCCGACCATTTGTAATGAGGATGTCGAGAATATCCACAAAGAAAGCAACGAAACGTGATGAGCGCAAGGGTAGGCTCATCACTGATAGTTTGACTTGTTTCTCTCTGGGTTTGTGCACCGCCGGTAGTCGCAGCACACAGAGTTGCTCACACAAACTGATGCGCACATGCCTGTTTTTATGCCATTTCACCTGTTCAAATGCTGTCTTGAATTTCAGAGTTTAGTGCTCAACAAGCCTGTTATGTATCATCCTGGATGATATTTCGGTAATGAACGCGTCCCGTATGGCATCGTCGAGATTCTGTTTCGTCGTGCTCGCTTTGAAATGACGATTCTCAGCGAAAGTTGCCAGGTATTGAGCAAGCAGTTCAAGGGTGTCACCAGTTTCCTGTTTGAAAGTAACTAAAAGATAAGGTGTGGAAATTTCGTCTTCCGATTGCATGTACATGATTTCCAGTCTAAATAGCAGTGTCAATCGTGACAATCTGATGTGTGCTTATAGGTGGGTGATCCAACGTAGTTGGAGAGTGTTTTTATTTGTCCGGTTTGTGTTCACATATGAAGCACAGAAATGCGAGGTTAATGGTTAAATGAACTGAACTGTATTCTTTCACCACTCGAATCCAGCATTCTAGCAATGCTAGTCCAAACGGCCTCCGTTCTGGACATTCTTGTTTTACCACAGCGGCGTTTTCTGATTGGTCATGAAGTGACTTTTGTTTGGCACACTAAATCGAGCAATCTGATTGGTGCAAGAGGCTTTATAAACCACCGAATAATTAACAATAATCGAGATTTTCTTGTTGCACGCTGTAACAATATACTGATTGTTTTTCCTAAAGTACTGGTTTTTGACAGCTTCTAAGCTCCAAGCCCATGGTCCCGTGGTTTATATCAAAGACCGAAAAGCTGAGCTTTTTGTATGCAAAACCTATTAGCACCAATAAGGTTTGGCTTCGAAAAGCAGTAAATCGTTGCCTGTCGATCATTTTATTTGGGCGTTCACATAATTTTCGTTGTGTGCCTTGTTAACTGTCCAGAACAACAGGACTGAGTTGTCTACAGATATTTGATTTGTAGACGCTAAGGAACCGTAAGAAACAGATTGTCTAATATTTCATTTTATTTGAGGGAATTAATCAACCGAGAATTATCCCCGTTTATTCTTAGGGAAGGAATAAATAAAGCTGATATCGAAATTCGTATATCCTTTGTTTTTCATGCACAACCTCTTCGGAGTTATTAGTGGGCGAGGTCAGCGTTCCATATCCCTATCAGCCACTTAATTCTGGACCGTTGGTTGACATTATAGACAGATTTCTCTTCTACGCATTCAGCGGATAGTGAAAACGTCCGTTGGTCCGTAGGTTCGTCTTACGATTTGCTTGATCGAAGCTGTTATTTTGTCCGAAAAGATCGGACTCATTTTGGCCTACTAGATGATCTGTTTGTTCACTGCTATTACCCGAGGGTTTCGAGCCTGACTATACTCAGTCTTTTGAAATCGTGACACTTTGAGTATTTTACTACGAGAGTTGTACTAGTCCCTTTCGAATCATACTTTAGTCGGTCATGATCTACCACATTCTTGCTGTTACAGACTGATAGCTATGTTTCTTGTCTTCACAACACACCGTTGCTTTGGAAGCGATATTGGCGTGATGTGGCTTGTCCCTCTTTACTCTCATGTAGGTATGCACTGTCCGGTGTCAGCATAAAGTGTAAGTTGTATAGTTCATTATTTGCAAACGTTCCTTCTTTCCTGAAGGATGTTTTGTTCGTCACCTCGATTTTCTTGTTCACGCGAACAGTTGTTTCCCTCAGTTGACCGTTCAGTTTCGGGTGATGAATCGATGCCTGTTTCCAGCACACTCGGTCATCGGGTTCGACCCACGTTCGCTTATTTTGATGTTGTCCTATGCAGCAGACACGCCAGCTTGATCACTGTACAACGGATGCTAATGTTTGACCCATTCCTCTCCCCCCGTGCCTGGAGGGAGATGTGCCCCCGGTCCCCCTAGTCAGTTGGCACTGACCTTCACAGTCGGCTGCGTTTGAATGTCCACGTGTGTGTTAATGTTTTGCGTTTATGTTGTGTTTGTACCGAGGAGTACGTTATTAGATCCCATAAGGAATAATTGTAGGCTTTGCAGAACGCAGCTAATCTTCCCATAACGAAAATAGTAAAAAGCTCCCTAACTTGAGGGTCAATAATCTCTGCATGTTTGACTGCTTGTCAGCGTCTCGTGATTGCTGACTTGTTTCACTCCACAAAGTGCTTACCTAGAGGAATGCATTTACCCCACTATGAATGCACCTCTTCTGATGGAACTTAACTTGCGCATGTAATGACTCCGAGTAGTCGTTGAGATATGCGTAACACAATCAAAAAAAGCCATACATTAAGTTGTGGTTTTCAGTATGGTTCTGTGTAAAACAATCATAAGTACGACACAAACCGTACACACCGCAACCCTAACCACTCCGTGAGTTCGAGTCGGCCAAATGCAAGCAGATTCAAAATCGCCTGAGGTTTATGCTATCAAGTCGGTGAAATGTCTGTAGATAATGCGGGTTGAAGGGCATGGGACAAAGTCAATGCACGCATAAGTTAGTCTAATACGCGAGCAGAAGAGAGAGCGAGAGAGGATCCGAGAATGAAGTATATTAACACGTAACAATACTATAAAAATAACAGAGTGAAAACATGTAATAGCAATACATTACGTGGTCATTCACTGTTCATTGCTCTTGTTTTCTGATGTTATCTTGTCCAGGTCCGAATTCAAAAGGTCGATTTGATCAGCTGCAGCACACAGGGAAGGCAACTTGATTGAGTTTGTCGTAGTTGATTGTCCTGCTCAAACCCAACATACCGTCACTCCACATTAGCGCACGCAAAAGCTCAATGTCCGATGTGTGGTTCAGCGAGTGAGCGGGTGTGGCGCAAAACGTTAATGGGAAACACAAATTTGGGATGAGGTTAGGGAATCGAATTGATCTTAAGTTAGAGCCTCGAGTTCAGTTTTTTCGTCGAATACACTGTCCATGTAATCAGTCGCAATCTTAACTGACAGTTTACCCGTGATCATGTTTATTGGAAAGTCCTTCGATGTCCGTCCTATCCACCTACCTCTGTTCTCCATGTTTGCGAAGCAGGCATGCACACAAGTGGGCAAATTGCGCCAAATGGTTATTATGAATAATAGATCTATAATGGTGTCATTCTTGAGGTATTGAGTCCGGCCTTGCGAACATGCGAACATTCCATTTTAATTTGCACCTACCGAGATGCAGGATGTATGTGCGTGCTTGTGTTCACACACGCAGAGAGGAATGAGCGGTGCGTAACCGAAAAATCTCACTTTCATGCGTCTGCTGTATTATTAAGTCCCATCTGTTGCTTCACCATTCGATATTTGAATGGATCTAACTGCGAGGATGATGAAGTAAGTGGTCACGACTGGAAATCACAACCGATTTTCAAGAATCTGATGTGTATAACTTCCTAAAATTAGTCCGAGTTGGTTTCATTGGGTACACCGTACCACCACACCGCCTCATTAGAAAGTGCGTATGGATCCAAATATTTCATATCCATTTGCCGTTTTGTTGCTTGGTATTTTTCTGAATATTTGTTTTTTTATTCGACCATTCCGACTGTCTTCAAACACGATCAATTGGTTGTGTTCTGTCATCATTCTGCAGAAAGAAATTCCGTCTAGGGGCAGCGAGTCCCTAAATAGCATCGGTGGTGCGGAATGATCATGGTTGCCTTAGGGCGAGATGGAATTTAAAACGTGGGAATATTTCTGCTTGTGCTTATGCATGTAAATTTGATTCAAAAACTCGAATATACATCTTTCATTTTAGGGTTTTCAATTTTCCAAGTTACTTATACGGGCAGGAATACCAAGACGGAAAAGAATGCCGAAAAAGTGGTTTATGCAAATGCCTGAAATAACGAGATGGAAGGATGCATACACTAAATCAACCCCGATTTCATCTGATTAGAGGACTGAGCGTCTGTATTTTAAACCAGACGCCTTCTACAGTATTCTCCGTAGGACTCCGTGAGCTCTTAAACTACGAGAAATACCGTAGTTTTCTTGACTGGAGACGAATCTGTACCAGTTGCATCGGTGATGCACACTTCTATACCCGTCAGTTTTTTTCATATATGAAACTGCTCACAAAGTTCCAAATGGTGACTGAGTGCAACGCGGTCTCAAGAACACTTTTGCCTCAGGTTGCCGAGCGGAGCAGATGCTGCACAAAACTCAGGAACTGAATGCCCCGAGTTAAATCTATTTGACAGGTATCTAGTTGTGTTCAGAAGTAAGCAGATTGGTAGTTGGATGACATTTGTATTGAACGTAGTACATACCGACCGTGTGGACGCAAGCGGACGTCAACATCCTAGCTACCAAGTCAGCGGGGTAGTACAGAATCAGTGCAAATAGTATGTCCGAACGGGACTATGATTAGCTGGTTCCTAATATGACCTTTAATCGCGCATGGTGACGGTGCGTTCGTACTCGTGTCTGGAATGATAATATTAGCTGTCTACGTACGCATTAATAACACGTAAAGTAGACACAACAATAGTGTAACGTGGAAGTAAAACGTTGGCGCCGCTGCCACATCGGCCAACCCAGGAAAGTCAGCGTGATAAGAGACATATGACCCTATAAATAGTACTTTTGCGCAACCGATCATCACCACATGCGCAGTTCTTCTGCTGCGTACGCATTCCGGCTTTTTTTAGTCCCGTACCCGTTGTGAGTTTTGTTCTTCTGCGCATCATTCTTGTTGAACTTATCTGATTGACCCGAGTAACGTCTTGATCTGGGACATCTTTTTACCTGTAGGGGTTCTGTCATGCTCAGTATGTTCCTCCGTTTAACCTGTTTTGTCTATCGAGGCGGATGGTGATCTAGTAGTCTTGAGCGTCTACCTACCACATCGGAGGTCGGAGGTTTAGACTTTGCCACCACCGGTCACTTTGGTGGTAGAATGTAACCCACGGTCGACTGGCTCGTTACCACACTTCACTTTACGTGGTTCTCCACTCCAAGGGTCAGGCTGGTCCGTAACTAGCCACGTCTGTTTTTGTTTGTGACTCTTGGTTAGTTCATGTAATCAACTCTATGATCGCCGCTACTATAGGGGAGTAATTGCGTTGCTACTTTTCCACAATATGGTCAACATTGGGTTATGGGTAATGTTGCTTTGAAGTTGTTTTTGTGGGTATCGTGCACCTCACCGCTTTCAGCACACCATCCAGCGCTTCTGATTCGTAATCCGTTCAGTTTCCTTCGCTTAAACTACTATATCTAAATATGAAATATATTGATGAAACTCCCCTGTTGAACACCGCATGGTAGCCGGGACTGACACATTAGTATAGTACAGCTGTGATCAATTGGCTAAATTCATGCTGATCAAAAGTACGCGATGGTTCTCTTGAGTGTAAATGTTGGACGTCAGATATGCCAAAATAACCGTTTCTTAGCTGGAACTTAGCAAGTTTCGGACACCGCTTGGTCAATCCGTTCACAATCGGTGAATTTCCGACACCCAGCAGGTAGAACAGTTTGGTATTTTCTGGTTAAACAAATCACAATACCTCTTTGAAAAATCTGTTGACATTCCAAACCGGACAGGATCACCGATTCCCCTTTGTCGAGGCTAGGTTATAGCTGTCACCCGGAGCATTGCTCTGTTTGGCGAGACATGCCGCTTAACGGCGTGGGGTTTACTTCGCCATTTCTTTCATATTACAATGAATACTTGTGGTTTTGTTAACAACTTTCTTCGCCGCACATATGCCTCATTAAATTTCAGTGTAGCACACTTATTGGAAGCACGGTGGGACATGAAAAAGTGTGGGTGCCCTTTAGACTACCGACTGATTTTTTTATTACATGCTTATGCATGCGCGCAGTGGAAGGGGTGTACTCCATGGTCCCGAAGGCCATCTGCACTATTAGGTATAACCGGCAAATTGACCCTGAGATTTGGAGTGGAAAGTCACGAGGTTTCAATAGGTCAGGCGGACAGCAGTGGATTACTGTCTACCTCCGAAGTCGTCCACAACTTGCTGGTGATGGAAACACGTTTTTTCGACTTCCTAGACTCCAAACTGGACTCATAAAAATGTCTTCAGCTTCCGACAAGTTTATTGCTCTCTTGTTTTCAGCGCACATCATTCTGCCGCACAGACCAGCTATTTCCACTTTTCTCAACAGTCGGTTCCGTTTTTTACCCTTGGTAATTCATACCTGTTCCGTTATCCCGTTCACTACGTTCATTGAGTTTCATCCACTTCGGCTTGCTCAGAATGAGCTAGAGAGTGAGGTAGATGGTTACGAATTTGTTCATTGTTTGTCCAGTCATACGAACGCCTGATATCGAATGAGAAACAATCCACTTTATCCGATTGCTTTACTTTAGCTTGCGGAGTTTATCACCACTGCCATTGCTCTCTGGGCATATTTTTTGACGGTCACATCTGTTTACAAGTAACCAGGACTTTGAACGAACGTAACTGAAGTGCGTTCAACGGTTGTAATATCGCCCTGGGTTTTCCACGAAGTTATTCGTCCTCGAATATCGATTTGTCATTCTTTTTCATTCCCCATGGAGTCTTTTGCATAGTTTTTTCTTCCTGTTCTCACGTTCTATCCAAACGGATAGCACTACCTTATCGGTTGCATTTTACAAACACCAGCGTCGTTGGTCAGATTGCCAGTTGGGTAGTTTTATTTGTCTGTTTCTCATCTTTACTCGCCCAATTGTCTGTTATGATACTCTCCCCTACCCCAAAAAGCATTTTCCCATTATATTCCACTCTTGTAAGTGAGAAAACTGGACCAGTTTCGTCTCCGGCATTTTTCTATTAAAACATTTTATTCTTCCCGTGTTTTTCAATCGGACTGTTCCCATCCAACCCTTGAACTGTAACCTTTGTTTTTGAGTGTATGGCCGCGTCGTGTTATTTTTTTCGACGAATCACCTCATCGTCAGACATCTGTTGTGGCGATATTGTGGCTGCTAAAAATGAATTATAACGCCAAGCTTCAGGCGCCGGAGTGACTACTAGCAAGCAGTACCAGTCGATCCTGAAGATTGGTTTAAAATGTATCGTTCCTATAACTAACCTGCTGCATCCTTAAGTGTGTGTTTTCTCAAGGCAATTGGAATGCAAAAACTGGGTTTGTTCATGCGTTTCTCTGTCTTTAGTTAAAACTATTCGGGTGACGAGATCTTATGTGTGGATACGATACCAATTGTTAATAGAAAGTAGGTTTTCATCTGTGCCGGTTGGTTTCAATAGAGTGAACTTGCTTGTCCAACCGGACAATAAGTAGGAAGTTAGGTATAGATTATAATTGTCGGGTTATCCTATTTGCTTTTTTTCTGCATTTACCACAGATTCACTCATAGTGGGTGTACTGTTAGGTTTTCCGTTTCCCGCTTTTTCGCTTTATTTTAGTGGCATGCATATACATACGCAGGTTTTATGCGGATTGACGCATTGGCTGCGTCGTGGATGGTCCTTAGGATACTCAGTGGTGTTCCTTCTTTTCTCGTCAGAAGTTAGGAGTATTGGAGGAAAGCGTTCACAAGTCATTGTCAATGGTTATCGGATGTGAGTCCCATAGAAGAGAAACCAACGAGAATTGCACGGAAGTACTTGACTGAAGGCATGGGTTGTTTTTTTGTTTTCGACACCCGTCTGGTCTCAGGCTGTGTGCCAAACAAAACATGGTGCAATCGGGGAGGAAGGGGTAGATAGTCCGAGTCGATGATTTTTTTGTGGATGCAATACTGCCAGGTTGCCCAAGCCAAAGCAGACGGTTTTCTCAGGGATCCACAACCGGAGCTATCCAAAGTTTAACCCGTGAGGCAACGAGACGAAGCGTGGAGTGCGTAATCCACTGGGGGCCGTCAACTAAATGCTCAGTCCATACACCCTTCGGATGAGGCCAAACATCCTGGGTGCCCAGTGCACCTCCGCCACAGATGCCGGTGAACATACTGTTGTACACCTCATACGCCATCCATGGTTGGTTTGGAATCAGGGTTTAACCAACTCCCTAGACTGACTAGTCAGCCAACCCGGTGGAGAGTCCCGGGCATTCGCTTTCGTCCTCTCACTTTAGTGGGAACACCTCCGCCACGAGAAGGCAGTGGGTAGGACTTCCTCCTCCCACCCCCGACCATACTGAGGCATTTGGAGGCAACGGGTCTTGCGAAATGCAGCTCAGTTCATTCACTCCGTGTGTTATATGACAAATTACTTCGCACAACTTGTGATCGACGATACCTCTGTTCATTGAATAATATCGCTGTCACAAAAAATCCGGGTCAAAAGTCCTTGCAAAATGGTCATCGTCGTATAGGAGCTTTTTTAGTTTACAAATCCACGGAGTGACTGCTGAAATTCATGAAGGTTCTTGATTGTGTCGGAAATTTTCTTCGTTGCTTATTTTAACTTCGGATTAGTGCTAATTTGTATTAACTTGCCTACATCCTGAGAGAGAGAGAAAGATAGTCCTTCTAGATTACAGTCCTACTTGCGTATGAATAATGCATATTGCCGGTGATTCCTACTCGAGTGCTGTTTGTTTGGATATAGCCGTATGACGCGGGATCTAACTGTTTCATCGACCATTTGGAAGCTTTGCTAATGCTCATTGCAATTTCTTTTCGTTCACTGCTTACTTATCTCTACGTGTATTTTTGTGTAAGCCATGTTGCACCGAGATGGTCGCTTCCGTGTAGTCACTTCCTGATCCCATTAAGGTTAAGTAAACAGTACTTGACCTTTTCCAATGTCGTTCGCCTCGCATACATACACACACACACTGTATGTTCAATAAAAATAACCAACTCATCAACCATTTTTTTCACCATCATCACAGTGTGGATGGCGTCCGGCACACATTGGAGATTCTGGATACTGCTGGAACAGAACAGTTTTCCTCCTTGCGGGATTTGTATATAAAAAACGGGCAGTGTTTTCTAGTTGTCTACAGTCTAATCAGCCGGCAGACTTTCAGCGATATTCGCTCGATGCGTGATAATATTTTGAGAGTGAAAGGTTTACCCGTTGGTGACCCAGCATCCAAATCCACGGTACCGGTAGTCCTGGTGGGAAACAAGGCAGATTTGGCTGTAGATGGACGTCGTGAGGTTGAACCGCAAGAAGCTGAAGCACTCGCAGCCCAGTGGGCCTGTCCGCACGTGGAAACATCTGCCAGAGATAATTTCGGAGTCAATGATGCTTTCCTCGAGGCAGTACGACAAGTAAGCTAATGATTTACTTGTTTATCTGCTTGTCTGTCTGTAATTCGTGCTTGCTTATCTACTGTACTCTCTCGGAATGAGTAACCTCAAAACAGCACCTCTCGCCATCGAATGAGTAGAAGGTTCTTAAAAAACCATTTTTTGTGCTGTGTGACCTAAAAAGCTATCGTATTTTCTAACAGGTTTTACCTGTGCCTAGGTTGCCGCATTTCACCGCTTTTTCATTAAAACGTCAACTGAATGTCGTCTTTTGAAGACGATGACCAGTGTTACCTCTCGCGTAATCCCCAAACACCAACGGTTCCACTGCGCCGATTAGCTCGGTCATCCATTACAGGGATAGCTAAAGGGTAGTTCTTTTGTGTTCGATCGAAGGATAACGAACAACATTGAACTATGGTGCGACAGTTCCGGCCGCGGTTTCAGTGGAACCTAATCCGGAGGCATACAAGGATGTCAGTGTGAATGGCACCTCACGATACCAACCAGCCAACCTTATAGATATTGGAATACTCTAATAAAAGTGGACTTTGTTACTTAAGGATGTTCTAAGTTAATCAAACAGTTTGAGGATCATTCAAAAAATAGCCTAATGGTTTAAACGGTAGTCACATCGCTGCCTCCTTCCGCTGTCTATCCATCCTCACCAATGAATATGGTTTCAGTGTCATGTGGTAGACAGCAACTGCTGATATTGATGATGTCACGCTTTTCGCTGTTTAATCTGTTATTATTATTTTGCATTTTTCCTCGGAATTCACTTGGGCTTTTGTTTCTCTCTGACTACCCGGGTGATTAAAGTCAGGCATTTATGCTGTATATTTCATGTTAATACTGATCGCTTGGACATACATGTGAACAGGCTGACTTAAAACACACACACACATTTGTATATGCTAGTTCCAATTTATTCTCTACTCTGATGAGGCGTTTATCAGGAGCTATGAACGAATTCGTGGTAACTAATGTGTAACATTTGTTCGTTCATAGTTCACCAGGATTCGTGTGACGATACACTGCATTCTAGCTGCCTGACAGTAGGCGTGCTCCCCATAGGATATCTCCAAAACTGACTTTGAAGGGTGATGAACAGGCGAACTTGGTAGAAGAAAAATGAGAGGAACAAAAGGCAAAGATCTATATCATTCTCGCAACTTTCCCCTCAGTTAGGTTTTGAAAACGGAAAGCAGTAGTCAGGTGTGGGGAACCGAACAACTTTTCACCGCTTTTCAGTGAGAGGTTGGGGGAGAGTCACATTGAAAGAGGTATTAGACACCGGTTGTGTGACGGTCTATTTTCCGCATAGCTGCTAAATGATGCGTGAAAATGAAGCTATACGTTTTGTTCATTAGGCTTTTATGCATATCCGTCATCTCAATGATCACGTGAGTTGGCTTTAGTCCCAAAGCGGAAGCATCTTAACGATGTTGCTCCACGTTATCATGTACACTGGATAATTGGGTGGTTGAGTCTATTCCCCTTCTGTGTTAGCTCACTGCTTTGTTGCTCTCTTGAGAATGTTTCTGACCTCTATCGGTTGGTTTGACTACGTACTTGTATCTGTGGTTAGTTGAGTAGTATGTTGTCGTACATCTCGCGCCAGTGATTGGTATCTGAACATAATCCACTTCGTCGTCTAGTGATCTTAAATCCTATAAATCTGTCTGATGTTATAGTCAAATTTTCAACGTTTACTACCACATACTTAGTTCCGACCACTGTAAACATATTGAGCTTTACAATAGTACGCATATATATATATATATATATATATATATATATATATATATATATATATATATATAGTATAATATACGTGCCTGATTTCAGACTCTGTGCCAAACGAAACATGGCACAGTCGAGGAGGAATGAGTATATGGAGTCAGAGTGGGAAAAGCAAAGTTCTTTTTGTTGTTTTATCGACTTCAAGTCTTTTCACGTTCTTTTTGTTCATGTTTGATGATTGCAACAGAAACAGAAGCGCTCCCTCCACTGAATTCTGTTTCAAGCCATATCCATCAGTAAGACAAGCCAGCGTTCCTCGTCATCTCATTCGTTCCTGTCTGCAACCGAGACGGCTTCACACGTGATAGACGTTCGGTCAGTTTCTTCATTCTACTGCGCCAAGTCATCGCTTGTCCTCCACGCTCTTTCTTCCAGTCAGACCCACGGAGCGCAAACAATGCGCGAAGCGGCAGGCGCTGGGTAGGCATCCTTAATACATGTCCTAGCCAGCGGAGACGATGCTGTTATAGAGTCTTCTCTAGGGAGGAGTCGGTTGTACCAAACACGCCGGCGCACCTGATCACTGCCCCAAACACGGGCGATGCTACATAAACATCAGGTATCAAACACAGCCAGGTGACGGATATCTTAAACTTGGATACACATCCATACAACAGTACGGGGCGCACGGTGGTATTATGCACTCGACTATTCAAGGAGAGACTCGTGCCATTCCGGCGCCAAAGATGCCCGAGGTTCGAAAACGCTAGTCTGACCTTTGAAATACGCATGGTTTTCTGAACTGAACTGAACTCCCACACCGCCATTTCCCGTAATTCAGCTGCCAAGATAAACGAAACTCGGTAGTCTCCAGTCTTTCGTCGCCCAAGTAGAACGCGGATACAGGCTCTCGCCGGTCCTGGAGTAGCACCTTACACTTTGATGGTGCGAAGTACATTCCGCATCGAGCCATTTCAGTTTTGCGGTTCAGTAGAAATTGAGTTAGTGAGATGCTAAAAGCGAGCAGGACAATGTCGTCGGCGTAATCCAGATCAGCAAGCTAATATAAAACGCACAAGAGTGCTTCGCATCAGATGGTCGGGAGCCCCAGTGTTAAAGCTCAGATGAACAAACCTCATTAAGTCAAGAAATTTTAGGCGTGACGACGAGCTGAGTGACAACGTATAGTAAATTTAACTGATTACGATCAGTTCCCCATCCAATTATCTGCCGTGATTGGCAATGAAGATCGGTGAACGACCTGATAAGCAGCCGTCATTGTGAATGGAACCCTGTCGCCAGAGAAAGTTGAATCTTCAAAACGCACACACACATACACACACAAACAGGATTCACACCGATTGCACTTGGCATTGACACGTCATACACGGCAAGGAGCAAAGCACACAACGTTGATGCTCAACACCTGTGAGCTCACAGAGCAGCGACACGAGATCACAGCACCCCGCACGGTACCATTTGAGTTGGACCTTTAAAACCCGCTGTCGCACAAGGGAATGGCCCTCGGACGTAGTGCGCAGATTTCGACAAGGCTATCCCACCTGCTCATTGGAGAAAAGCCGAAAACAAGCTCAACTGCGTGCATGTTTACAAGCGGAATAAGAAGTCAGCTCAGTTGTCTCAGGCGACCTTGCGACAGTATAGGAATGAACCAATCAGGAACATACTATGGTAAAACTTCTATGAAGCAGGATAGAATGATATCCAAAAGGCGCAAGCAAACTCATATTTGGTGAAAAAATTAGGATAATTGAAGTACTCGATAGTTAATTAGTTTTGTGCAAATTCAGATTCGCTGTTGGCATCAGCAGGTCCGCATTCGGTCGAAAAGGTACTTCTTCCCCAACGGAGGTTATCTCAGACACCGTCATAATAACATTTTGAATAAGCCCATGCTTACTAGATAGCCACTCGTCTTGATTCACTCGATAAAGAGGTTGTCTTAGGCATGTACTTGAACTGCAGGGGACTTTGTAGATAAAGGACACAAGATTAATTATTTGAAATGACTATGAGAAAAAGAAAAATAGATGGGAAAATACATTTGATCTGATGTCGGAAGCTAGCAACGACCTGGTTTCGATCCGCAAGTTGGCACAAGTGTAGTTGGAGGGATTTTGAACTAAGCGCAAACGAAATAGTAGAATACAGTAGGCATGTCGAGCGCGGGTAGTAGTTGATCATAGTATTTAGTAAACTGTCAAAATCGGAGAATTGACAGGAGTGTTCCAGTATCACTGCAACGATGAATTAGCTCCAAGAATTTGAAATTTAGTCGAAATGGTTTTCTTCATGTCAGGTGAAAGTATCAAGAAACGATAAAGCATGTGGACGAGGGGAAAACTAAGTACAAGATTACATGTCTGAAAAATGTAAGGGATGGGCAACGTTGAGTAGTGTTGGCCAACTTGCATGTGTTGCTTGTGATTGTTTCAAGCACTACTCCACCAGATATCAGACCGTGTGCAGGCGTATGGCTCGTCGCCCTGCTTGTCAGTTGGACACAGCGTGCGTCAGGGTTGTCCTAAGAGAGGTACGGGGAAATCGGAAGAGTGAGCGTGTTGAGCTCCCAGACTTACACTATGCAGACGGAATCGAGTTGGTTTGTAACGAATTTGCCGCGGCACAGTACCTTCTGAACATTTGCGTTTCCTGCTTCTAGGTACGGAATTTCAAATTGTGTAAAACTACCACGTGATTGGCAGGGGTCCACTCCGGTATATATATATATATATATATATATATATATATATATATATATATATATATATATATATATATATATATATAAGATTTGCTATCTTACAATGTTTCTCTGAGCAAATGCAAAATGACTTACATGACCCATCAGAAGTTTGAATGTGCTGTACAGGACACTTCCCACTATCCGGGAATGATTCTGATTAGTTTCATATTAACCAGTTTTCTGTTAGCGGGTGATACTTCCACCTTTTATCCTGCATTTTGCTCCTAGAAAACAACTGCTGATCTTCCCATTGCTGCTGTTTTTCCTTTACTTTAATCACTATTATCCGGATACGGTAACCTCATTCGCTTATTTCAGGACACTACAGAAACGTTTGACCTTTTCGCCGATGAATTGCTCTCAGACCTCTCACTGGCTGGTCATCTTCTGTGTGTGGCTGCGGCGTTGTTTCATTTACGTGCGGTTTGAAAAAAACCGAATAACGTTTGCGGTTGGGGGATAATCACGCTGATGTTCGTGATTGATCTGCACAGTGAAATGTTTACGAACAGCAAAGGTCAGAATGAGTGATGTTGTTGTAACGAGTTTTCTAGTTCAGTGAATAGTTGCTTAGCGAGTTTGTTTCTCGCATCCGGGAATTCCCTACAAATGGGGACCGGTAGTAAGTCCCAACTGGCACGGATTTAGATTGCCCGGTTGTAGATTTAAGCAGAGTTCAGCATGTAGCACCGGTATTGGTCTTAAAGAGTCCCTTAATGAACGGATAATACCAAACGAGATATTTACGCAATTTCATGGTTTCTGCGGTGAAAATGGCCGACTTTTTCTCATTCAGTCCTCGGAAAAACTTTCTGCAATTCTTTGTAACTAATGCACAACGGTTTCTGTTTGAAACTTCACACTAAATGCTCAATAAATCCAAAGTTATCCATGCATGTAATGTAAATTACAAAACCATCGATTTTAGCTAGATTAAAGAGGAAAATAAAAATCTTGCGTGATTATCGTGTTCTATGCGAATGAGTCTGTCCATCCTGACGCAGTAGCCATCACCGAAATCTTTGACAACTATTACCGGTTATTCCTTGATATTCACCAAAATCTAGCGTAGACAATTTTACCGGTTATTTTCAATGATTCCCGTGATCACAGCTCCAACAACTGTTATTAGGTGTAGTTAGTTCTTTTGTGCATGCGTGCTAGAGAATCTTTGGTTCAGTCCCAATGGAGTATCATGTGATTACTGGATTATGCGTAACTGGCTTGTGCTAAGTAGTAACTTGAAAATTGCAAAAGCTGAACCAACGACTTGCATGTTGTGACACTGTGTGAGCAACGTCGACGTTCGTTGTCTTGGTTAACTTGTTGGTAGCCACCTCAACAGCAGGGTTATCACTGCTTCGTCTCCGGTAGCTCGGTCATGTTTTGTATTCTCAAGCCTATCATCTGTTTTAATTCGCACTATTTGTTCGTTCTCTCGGCTATAACTTGGCTCAGAGATATGCAGAAGACAGTTTCAGACAGCACAGAATTCGATCGGTACCCAGAAGATGACGAATATCTTTTGTCATAGATGTTGAGGAACGTGGCTTCAAATCGTTTCTATTAGGGGAAATGCTGTACCGCGTACTCACTAAACTGCCGTATACCTCATTCCACTTCATAAATAAATTATCGAAGCCGTCAAAAAGTGTGATGAATCCAAACAGCAATAGTTTTGGTTACCCCTTTCGATTAACTAATTGGGCTTTTATTACACATTGGTTTGATATTTGTTTCAAGCTTATTTGTAACACTGTCGTACAGCTTTTCGTGCTCACGCAAAAACAAAAAGGGGACAGATAGTTTCAGTTGAGTTGTCACAACTTCAGACACGAGTGTCTCTTCAATGTGTAGTTTCTCATGTAATATCTTGTTATTTTCAGTAATCTTAGAGTTCGTAGGGGTTCACTAAGTGCGCCGCTGACCTCTACTCCGAGGTACTTTCACATTAAGACATCTCTTATCCATTAGACCTCAACGAGGAAGTCCGGAAGCCCCACCGATTTTGGCACTGACAACAGTGTCCTCGTATCTTGGAGTTAGGTCATATTCTCACCACGCTCACGTTCTAAATAAATGTCCGCAGTACTTTCGAGATATCGATTACCATACATCAGTAGCTTCTGGATATTACTTACACGGGGCGGCCAGTTCTCGCAGTTGTGTGCAAACGAACTGCACACAATGACATTCGCCATGCGTGTCATAGAATGACAAGTCGTTCTAGCTCGCTATTCTTGAGTTATTTTCCCAAACGCTACCAGTTGTGCTAGTTTGCTCGGACAGTAAACTATCTCACCTAGACTCAGTTCAGTTCAGTTCAGACAACCATTAACTATGTACTGGGTGCGATGGCTTTGGTTGCTATCTCCTGGCCACAACCCCAATCGGAAACAATGGGAAAGAACAGGAATTTTAAAGGAGTAGTAAAAGAACTACAAATATTGGTGTTAAGTCGATAAAGAAAGCTTGTGAATAGGAGAGCGCAACTGGTCGGGTCACCTAGCCATTTTCTCCAACGCATATAACCACTGAGTTATAGGGTCTCTTGGACCCCACACAGTAAGCATAATACGCCCTACATAACCAGCTCCACTGGGTAGGCTTTTCATACCTTATTTCCATGTCATGGACTGGCCACTCTTACTCGTCTTCCAATCGGTACACGCCCCAGGAAACATTGTATGCCGAGGAATCCTGTCAGGAGACATGCGCAACATGTTCCAACCATCTTAGCCTAGTGACCTTTAATGTTTCATCTAATGATTTGGTTCGTGAACCTAAGACTCTCAGCCGAACGTCAGCATTGCTTATATGATGTTCCCACCAGATTCGAGCAATACTACGGAGACATCGGTGTTCAAATACCGAAAATCTTCGTATATCCTCGATCCACAGCGGCCATGTTTCTGAACCACAGAGGCACGGGTTTGAAAGCTACAGCGTACACTCGACCCTTGATAGGTAGACGAATGCCGTGCCCATGTCACAGATGACTGAAGTTGGAAAATGCCAAACAAGCCTTCTGTATCCGCTATCCGACCGCTGGGTCGAATGCAGCTGCCCAGATAACAGAACTTATCTATTATGTCTATAGTTTCTCCAGATACAGAAAGGTTTGGCGTTGGACCAACCCAGTCCTACAAAAGCGTCTTGTAGTTTGAAGATGCAAAACGCATATCGAACATAGCTGCGCAGCCCGTCAAGCTGTTTAGAAAAGCTTGTTACTTACCTGGATCTTCACTTAGAAGAATAAAGTAGTCCACCTATTCAAGGTCTAACACTTTTCTACGAGGGGAAAGTACAATGCCACTATCCTCATCTGACAAGAGTATGATCTCTAGGACCATATCAATCACAAAGTTAAAGAGAAAAGGAGAGAGAGGGCAACTCCGACTCACACCATTTCCCGTGGTAAGCCCGATTTCGGCTTCGGCTATTAGTGTAAACGGATTTTACGATGAAAATGAACTTCTCTGGTACACCCTTCAGCAAAAGGCAGTGCCAGAACACTGTGCGGTTGACTGAGTCAAAGGCCGCTTCAAGATCACAAAAACGAAGATAGTAGGCATATGAAAAGTGTGTCTGTGTTCTCAAATTTGTCGAAGAGTGAAGATGTGTTCAATAAAACCTCGACCAGATCTAAACTGAGCTTGATCTTCTCGCGAGCGTTAGATAAGCGGTGGAGAATAATACCAGCAAGCAGTTTGGATGCGATGCTAACTAGATTTACTCCCCTGTGGTTTTCACAGGAGGATCTGTCGCCTTTCTTATAAATCGGTTCGATCACCGATTGACACCAACTATTTGGAACTTGTTCCTTCTCCCTTATTAAACTGAGGAGTTTCGTCAACTCTAGTAAAGGTGCTGGACCACCGTCTTTGAAAATAGACAGAGGCAACCCTTGTGGTCCAGCAGCTTTGTATTGTTTAGGGTAGCCTATCTCACGGAGAACCTCCACTTCTGATGGAGGACTGGTATCTACAACCAGAGCAAGAGCTATGGTGCTACTTAGTAAACCGGTCGTGGGTAAAAGCCATCTAAACTGCATCTCGAAGTGCTCCACCCAACGAACTAGTGGACGCTCCTGAGCTTTAATTAGTGAGCCGTTTACTTCTTTGATCAATTCGCTGACGCCTGGCTTTCATGGACCGGTATTTCTGATTAGACGGAAAAGGTTTCGGATGTTGCCAATCGCCACAGCTTTTTCTATCTCCTTATACTTCGTAATTCCCCACTGCTCACGGTCGTTTCTCAGGCTACAAATCAGTTGGCGTTTAAGGCATCTCCGTGCCCTACCATACCTGAAATCCCAAAGAATCGATCTGCGAGCATCTAACGGTGCAAATGAGAATGCGGATATCCATCGTTTCTTTGTGTCTGGTTGTTGGACCTTGGGCAGCATAAGTAGTCTCAAATAGAGCCCGGTGGATTTCTATCCATCGCTCTTCTGAACCCTGGGCATTTGACTGCCTCGATAACCTAGTGGATAATTCTGCTTAGAAAGCAAATCGAAGATTATCGTTCCACTACACGCGGATGATATTGTTCTTCTGAGTAGACATCCAGGTCGGTCGCAGGTTTTTTCTAGATGGTCTGAACAACAGTGTAGCAGTGTTTGAGATGCGTTTCGTACCTTCAAAGTGTAAAATGTTGCTGCAGAACTAGATTGGCGCTACACCACTTATCCGTGACACCGGCGGGACATCCGATTGTTCATCGGGGTTCGGGTGTACAACTCGGCGGTCAGATCGGTTTTTTTTACGGCTGAGAAACATGGCCGTTAAGACTGGAAGGTAAGCGAAGACTGTCGATGTTTGACCATCGATGTTTACGTAGTATGGTTAGGCATAGGGTGTTTGGAACCAGTGGTCAATCTCGGGATCAAGTACTGAATCTAAACAGGCCGAGGTGGCTGGGACACGTGTTACACATACCCGCCGGTGGACTTCCTCGTTGTATGCTGTTCTTCGAGACAGATAGTTGTTAGAAGGTAGGCTGAGGTGGTTAGTCCATGACATGGCAAAAAGGTATGAAAACTTTGACCAGAGAAATTGCCCAAGTAGGACGTGTGAGACTTCCGGGCTGGGGTCCACGACAACCGCTTACCGCATGATTGGAGACATCAAGTGGCAATGTTAGGTGTTGCAGCCAGTGGCGTGGTCACACTCGGTTTCTTTCTTTGTCTTCATGATTTCGGTTCATTAATTTGTTTCCGGCTCTTTCACTTTACACTTCTATTCATTCTGCCCTTAACTGGACGGCGCTGTGAAGAAGGATCCCAAATCAGAGTACAGAAGTGTGAGGTTGATTGTTTAAAGAACCGATTTGACCGTAATGTTTCTTCAGAAGTATTCATAATTTTTTTCATTATAAAGCATCCAGCGAGTTGAAGAACTTTCTAGATCTGGAGAACAAAAAAGGCTAGAAAGCTCAAATGAAAGGCGTAATTTGCGCGCTGTTCATTCACACACATGCACATCGAAATCAAAGTTCTGTTTGGTTTTTCCAGTGATTCCACCAAATGAAATCCAGACTACAACAATCGTACGAAAAGTACCGGGAACGCCAAGTCGATCAGCTCACATATAGCTTCTACATTTTTACGAGTTAGGACCGTCAGTTCACCTTTGATTTCGTTCCTGAGCTATTTTAATCGGACTAAAAATAAATTCACGAAGGTGATAGTGTTGACTTTTTCCTCGCAAGAATTTAACTTAACGTGCCGAGATTTACAAGAGCTTCTGTCTCAAGTCTGCCTCGTATTAAAAACTCGATAAGAAACCGATACCAACGATGAAATTAAGAAGTAAACCACGAGCAATAACAGAATTATATAGTTAACCCACACCATCTACTTTTACTTTAATCGTTGTCGAATTCAAAGATTCCAGTGGCTCCTGACTCACTCCATACCACTTCTCTTTGGTGGTCCGTAATTTCACATCCTTTTATCGTAATCCGTTTTCAGGTAGTGCTCGTATTGTAGCGGTATGTACTAACTCCCTCACCTGTGTGTTACCAAACATTATCGATACCATTGAGTGTTGACCGTTATTCGCCACATCGACGAGAGTCGGTATTGGCTCACTTTGTGGGCATTCTCTCTGTCCCCTGGAGACCGTATTCAGCGAACATCAAAATCGGGGTAAATCCGGTCTTCTTGGGACCAATAATTTCCATGGTTATACGTTTACTACCATGCAGGAGAACTCATGCAATCTGTTCCATAGTTTGATTGTAACAGTGGCAGCGGCCACAACTGTAAAAGGTAACTTCAGAACCAATTGCGCCAACCAACCAAACGCCACAGACAAGAGGGAAGGAGGGAAGATACATTTTTTCGGATCAGCCGGCGAGAGATCCCCGAGAGGAACAAACGAATCGCACCAGATCCATTGCAAACAGAAGTGAATGACAAAACACGAGATTTAAGTCAAGGCCGTTTGGACCAACTCGACAAGAATTTTACGCAAAGGAGGAATGTACACCTGTGATATTTTTTGTTGCATGAGTGCAGTGGAAGGAGTGTACCCCATAGCCACAAAGACCCACTGTACTATTAAGGATAACCTGCTGCCAGACCGAGATTTGGAGTGGAGATCCACATAAGGTCCAAATAGGATAGGTTTAGTAACGAGCTGGACGACAGCGGGGATTACTGTCTACCACCAACGTGGCCGGTGATGGCGAGGATTCGGACCTCCAAGGTGAAAATCAAATGTTCTCAACCACTCAACCACTACCGGTTGAAGAGCAGAAATGCGCACGTACCGCGAGATATACTTTTTGAAATGCAAATGTAAAAACGGACGATTTGAACGACCGTGTACATCCTCTTGGTCGACTTATCTCGTTCGGTCAGTGCAGTTGTATTTTCCGTAGTGTGTATCAACTTATGGGACTTCGGAAAAACACGCCTGGTCTGCGTCCTGTCCCGTTCCGTGCATTGTTTCGGTGTAGCATCACGTAATTTGAGGTTTGTTGTCAACTTATTCATGATTTGCCTAGTTAGCAGTAGCCAACTCTTGTATCGATTCGTCAGTTGCAAGATCCCTTCATCAAAGCAAGAACTTCCTTCTCGCATTCTCTGATTTAGTCGATGCTTTGACGCCTAAGTACGTCGGTATCAAATTCAAATAATGCTGACCCACTCATCGTTTATAGTCTTAAATACGGTATGATTACTTATCTCTCACTCGTATTTAAATTCAATAACTGGTCTGAATTTCAGAGATTCATCATAGACCTTCTAATTTGGATCTGAGGTACAATTTGTTGGACTGTGGACTGATTTATCCGTGATGGGATCAAAACATTGGCGCCCCTCAGTAGGAGAGAAATACTAACTTTACACTTGCGCGTCGTGACCAGAAGGTTCCAGCTATCGATTGAGGAGTCTTGTTGCAGTGGTTCGTAACGTGTGGCATTCCATTTTTTTGTTTTCTATAAAGAAAACTCGAGACTCATTCGGAATGTAAGGTGTGCCTGCTGCACGCACGAAGTAAACCAATGTGCACAGGTTTTATTCAGTCTACTGCGTTCTGGTGTATATCGCAAGACTGCTCGTTGCAACACGCGCTCTTTTTTACGCATGAAATTGAACCATCGCGGTTTATGAGTGGGAAGCTTAACTGAAATTCTGTTCGTTTCGTTCTGCCATCTTGATAACGACACGCACATAAGGACCATTGTGGTGGCGTTTTCCAATGCCGTAGAATGGTTTTGACGGCCGTTGCGTTCATCCTTGCACCAGTACCAGTTATCCTCAACTCGTGTCGTTACCACCTCTGAGCAGACATCTAGTTGCCTCATTTATTTATTGTTTAAAAGATAATTAGGAGTGGTGAGTCTGTGTTAATTATTGTATTTTGGCCCTCAATTGTTTTGCCACATCAGTGCTGTCCTGTGATCCGTCGAATGGAGGCATTTGTATTATTACATGCTTTCGCATGAGTACAGTGGAAGGGGTGTATACCCCATATAACCACAAAGACCCACTGCACTACTAAGAATAGCCGGCAACCAGACTCTGAGACTTGGAGTGAATAAGAACCACATAAGGTCCCAATAGGTCAGGCGTGGTAACGAACCGGATGACAGTGGGGATAACTGTCCACCACCAAAGTGACCGGTGATGGCAGGGATTCGAACCAAATCAATGCACGACCGACTTGCTTGGTACGAGAGACATTAAAAACCGACGGATGTTTGATGTCAAACAGGATTGTATTGTTGTGTACCCGTTGATGTTCCCGTAGAAATTGCTTCAGACGGTGATAATGACAAATATGCGAAAACCCTAACCATTGGGATTGGTTTCGCAGGACATGCACTGTTGGTTCCGTGTATGGGTCTCCAGAATCCAATATATATAGTGTTAACAAACATTGGCGACGTGGACGTATGTTGGAGTCAACTGTTGCGTTCACACTATTTTTTCATAATTTGTGGCCCACTCTTATTATTCCCAGCGTGCCGTCTGGAGAACGCCATTCATTTGGATTGTCTTGTTTCGTGTCACATCACGTCCATTGCCGCTGTATTCGGCGTGGTTCTGCCACCAGTGCCATGTCTTTTTAAGACGACTGCTTTTTTTACCCCAAATGTGTACGCTATGAATGCGTACACGTTCTGACCATTATTAGTGACACCATCACTTCGACGAGACACTGGATTGAGAAGCATGTTTTTTGTTCCCGCGTTTTCAGTTCTCCCTCCCCCCGTGACTTGGGTTCACAGATAAACCCGTATAGCACCCGGCCAACCACGTAAGCTCATCGGGTTACCGACAGCGAAGTTTTTTCTGCCCATTTTTAGGACCTGTCATTCTTTTAACATTTGAATGCCCGTATTAAGGACTCGTAGTCAAGCAGCGTCAGTTTTGATTCGGTGCTACCGCCAAACTTAAAGTTTTATAACAAAGTGCTTTGTTGTGACTTGTTATTTTCAAGTGAGATCGCTTGTTGTGGCAGAAACCGCCGGCCTTATTGTGCATGAGGAGGTTTTTGCAACGTCACGGCTAGTTAAGCAGATCCATCAGCGATGTTCAATTGTGTGTTGGTATTGACACAGTCTCGAAAAATCACTGAATCGCATTCCAGTGTACTTCCTACCGTTCGTAAAGTAAAGTCCTATAATTAACACTTTGCTACTCACACGTGGGGACCCGCTTGTTAAAACGATGTAAAATACTTGGAAACTGCATTAAACCCTTTGAATAATAAAATCGTTTCTGTTTATCTTTACTGCTCTCACTGATCTCCCACAGATGCTCCTTCTACAACCCAAACAACGATCGTTTTGCGTAATACTATAGCAAACGTTGTTACTCCTATCCAACCTGCTGAAATTGCCCCCGAATACACGATACGTCATTTTAACGTGCCTTTCCGCGGGGTTGTTTCGAAAGTCCGTCTGTGTATACGCTCGAGTAATCGGGAGAATGAAAGCAATTTACATCACATCACGATCAGCCCAATGTGTAATATTCAGTCACTCATGCCTATGCGCAGCAAGATCCCGCCTCAAAGTCGTCCCAGAAGAGGCTGATCGTTTCTCAACTGCGGTACTGGTAACATTCATTCTCTGGTATCTGATTCGTTCGCATACTCATTCGATCATGTGCCTCAATTCTGTTTGGTCGTGGCTACTGCAGTATGTAGTCCGGGTCCGAAATAATATTCTCCTAACCACATGGCTTTCATTTGGCCCTATCCACCCATTCTCTCACCCTCTTTGCTTCTCTATTTCCTGTACTGTTGTTGCTACCACTACCTGTTCATCATTGCTGCGTAAGTCCCCTGCCTCCAATACGACATTCGTCATCTGTCTGACTGGGTTTTCATTTCACCAACGATTCTGAATGGATGCACCCTCTCTCTTTTCCATCCCGCTTCATAAACCGAACTGGTGCCTTGGTTAACCTTTCCGCGATGCCTCAACCCGAACGTTTCGCGAATCCCAGCTCCCATCGTGCCTTCCGTTAAGCTCTGTTTGATTCGTATTTTTCAACCTCTCCTTCTTGCTCTTCTTGCTCATGATCTTTTTGGCTGTGTTTCAACCGGTAGCTTTACTTGATTTCCGTTCTCTTGTGATTCCTGCTCGTTTTGTTTGTTCGTGCACAGAATCACACCCCCGTTTCCCTTTTCCTCTTTTCCCCAGACCCACTCCAACTATTCTTGCAAATATGTTGTATAAATGCTCACGAGCTGACGCGATATGCTTCAGTCTTCTTTTGGACATGTCCGTTATTCTTACCAAATCGAGTACATGTCCAGCCTCTCTCACTATCCCGGAAAGTCGTTCGGAAAACCTTTTTGCGCTCAAGCCTTCACATCCATCATGTGCCTTCGCGAAAAGGTGTTTTCTGTCTCACCCTAATCATTCATCACTATGGGTAGCATTTTTATTTGGTTTTCGATTCACTGACTCATTCTGTCTGTCCATCATGGATTTTGCAGGCGACGCTCTTCCCTCCCCATCATCTTAGTTCTCATCTTCCCTTCTGCATCGCGTTTCCACGGTTGAGACGCATTGTTTCGCACTCATCTCATGAATGTATCGTTTCTCTCAGGCGACCAATATGCGATCGATCGTTTGAACTCGTTTTTTTGTTACTATTGCTTTTTGCAGTGTCGTGGACTGACCAACTCGGCCTATCCTTCAGCTGCTATCTATTCAGGGGCATGCGTAACACACCCTTATTCCGGGAAACTGTTAGCATTTAGCGCTTCGTTTAAAGCCTGTCTCTCGCCCCTAATACTGTTTAACCTTAGTATGTCTGATACGGTCTTCCCGCCAGACTCGAGGAGGGCTGCGTAAGAGAGGATGTCAGAATATCGATAGTCTCTTTTAATCGTCATGGCCGGGACTAATCTAGATACTGCAGCATACAGTCGACCCCTAGAGAGTGAATAGCTCTCACGTCGGCGCCAGAGTTGGTTCACATTAGTGAACTCCAAACTATCTACGGACGATAGCAGTTCATCCATTATACAACCAATAGATAAGATGTTATTATTGAACTAACAGTCTATCTACTAGGATAAATTTCGGTGTGGGACTGGTTTATTCCTCCGACGTCATTTGGCATATTGAGGGCGCGAAACGTATCCCGAGCATTGCTACATTGCAACGTACTTACCTTAACAACTGATGTTAACCTCAATCTGGAAGCCACGACAAGATATTGTGGTCAGTAGTGGCCGGATCCCAGATTGGTCTCGTCTGGTCCGGCCTCCTGGGATTCGCATTTGTATAATGCCACCCCGAACAGGCGATTGATAATTTTCCTTGGAATGGATTGTTGATGCTGTGTTTGCATACTCAATTTCACAGAGCCTGCGCGGCGATAGGGAGCAAGTTCGGCGCAGATAGCGACCCAGTTTTTCTCCCATTGAGGGGTACCATAGACCGAATATAGGCCTGCACGTCCCATGCTCTCGATGTGCCGATTCATGTATTGAGTAGGCATTGAAAGCGGTAGCGTCGTCGAGCTCAGGGTTGGGGACGGAGCGTTTTTTTTTGGTTAGTTCTCTAATGTCGTTGTAAGGTATAGCCCGACCACCGCATCTGACGATGTTGGAATAAGAATGTGAGTTCGTCAATGTCGAAGCATCGTATTTATATGATATAACTCATCATGCAGCTTCAGCGCTTAACTCATCATTGAAAACCATGGAAGCATTGTACAGCTGTTTCATCCTTGTTGGGAATCATCAGCAGTGCACATCCATCGAGCCTCCACGGGGATTGGAACCCGGGGTGAACGATTGTCAATCGAACACCTTAACCACAAAGCTATCCGGGATGGCTCTCAACGGTTTGTTGAACATCCATATTACATGATATAGCACCTTTCCATCCATCACAGGAGTCGATTGCTGTGCGGGAAGCGGGTTGTTACCGTTCAAAGCCAGTGACGGAAGGGTGCTATATCATGTAGTGTAGATGTTCAACGAACCGTTGAGAGTCAGCCCGGATAGCCCTGTGGTCAAGGTGTTTGATTGACAATCGTTCACCCCGGGTTCCAATCCCCGTGGGGGCTCGATGGATGTGCACTGCTGATGATTCCCAACAAGGATGAAACAGCTGTACAATGCTTCCATGGTTTTCAATGATGAGTTAAGTGTTGAAGTTGCATGATGAATCATATTATAGAAATCTAATCTACTACTCAGTTGCATCGTATTCCGTCGGTAGATACATTATCGTGGCATTCTAATGTTTGGGATGCGCCGCAGACACCAGTGATCTAACACGTCCAACTTTATTGTATCCTCGGCTCTCAGTGGTCAGGTTTCTCAGCCCTACCTGAGAATAGGTTTCCATGCATTAGACCAAGTAAGCCATACTCATCGATTGCATACTTCATTCGAAGTTGTCCACGAGACTTGGATAATTCGCACCAGGTGTAAACGATAGTTTACATGGAAATTTCGAGGCACTCAATGGTGTCCGCGTTCAATCAGAAGCAAAATGTCCCTAGGTTTGTTTGGACCATATACGCAACAGTATTCTTAGGGTATTCGGTTCTAATGGGTAGAAACAAATTAGTACTTTTGTATACGCTTGCGCCTGGAACCATCCCGGTTTTGTATCTCGCAGCCTCTCTTCTACCGGAAAATGATGTCATATCAGTTCGTCTCCAACTTGACACATTTTGTCCGAGCACCTTCATTTGGTTAACCTCTATCGCTCTGTAATCTTCGGTGAATGAGTTGTTATCGACCAAGTTCCGTAGGCAGAGGAAACGGTCAAAAAGCGGACATTACTATGTTACTGCGTTTGTTCGGGCGTACCGAATCACACGTTGCGAATGACTTGAGTTAAATTGTGTCCACTGTCGCGAATGCATAGGACGGGTATAGTTGCTGTGACTAATGGTAACAGTTAACATGACCACGTATTGGTTTGAGAACGCGAAGCATCTGTCCTACGGAACATTTAGTTCATCATGCCCCATCTCCCACAGATTTCCTTCGGACGAGGCTATCTGGTTGTGCCCTCTCGACTGGAACGGTATACAACTTCAATAGATAATGTCTCACACACGCTCATTGGAGCCCCTCACATCAGAGGTGTGGATAAGAACCATTAATTACACGTTTGCTCAACTTATTTAGCTTTGCCACCGAGTGGCTAGATCGCATTTCAGGGTTGATAGCATGTATCAGTTCAGAGTTTGGCATTGTACAAGTCAGATAAACAGGGAGCCTTGAGATAACACCAAGCTTTGCAAATGAAAGTGCTCTCACAACAAATTGTTATTATTTGCTGTTTGCTTTCATATATATATATATATATATATATATATATATATATATATATATATATATATATATATATATATATATATATATATATATATATATATAGACTTGCTCATGCCAATTTACAGCTCATTATCCATGCTTTAGCTTATTGTAATTCAGCCTCACAGTACAAAATGTTAGCAGGTTTAAAGTACGTGAATTTCCATAGTTTGGCCAGTCTGTCTTGGTTTACAAATATGAGGAAAATAGATATTCTTCTTTTAGCTGAAAATTTGTGCATTAGCAGTAGGGTGGAATGATATTCACATTTCGCGTTACGATCTGGACATAAACAGGAGCCCAAGAAGATCGCTTCGAGCAATGTTGTACCACTCAGGTATAAAAAATATAAAAGGAAGTAAAGCATTATTATTATTAAAACAAGTGGGACATACACAAAGAGTTTGGCAACACAAATGAGAATCACGTCCCTCGGAAAATATATCAGGTTCGCGTATTTCGCGGCGTTGTTGCTACTGATTCTTTGCATTGTTCAACACAGCTCGCTTCCATCGTTACTGATCTCTGTACCGGATTCGTGTTTGAAATACATATGTATGATGTTCCGGGTACTGACCGGAGGAGACGTCTGGATCTTCCATAACTGTGCTTGTTGGACTGTGACTGTCCTGAATTGGCAGCTCTGTGAAAGAGAGGGAGAGAGTAAAGAGGAGCCGATTCACTAACTTTTCGTGATTGACCCTCTGCTTATAGTATCAGAATGAATCAATTTCAGCGGTTAGTTTTGACCGGGTAATCTGATGACAGCTACCTTTGACATAGGCCAATATTTCTATCTGGATGGTCTTGGTTGTGAATCGAAAAATGCAGTTTGATCATGCGCAGCATGGAGAAATTAGTGGTCCTCGTCAGGGCTGTTTCTCTATCCGCACTGATGTGAAAAGATTTATCGCGTAGTTCTAACACCCGAGTGAACATTAAAAATGTATGGTAGTATAATGCAGATGCTATATCCTACTAGGGATTATCAACTGTTCAGTTGCTTCAATATGCACCAACAATCACGATACACTGAGTGCATCAGATATGGCACACTAAAGCCTCCCCCTCCAAAAAAGGAAAAAAAGAGCATGGTAACAATGGGGTGAGGACCATAAGTGAATGCATCAAGCATATGAAAAAACCGCGTGCGACGAACCTCCTACATCCTAATATATCCAAGCATTGGCCAAGTGATTCTCCTGAACATCGGGAAGCCTAATACGTCTTGAATGGCTGTCTATCATGGACTGACCTCTGCTGCTTATCTTCCAACCACTAGCCGTCTCACTAAACATTGCACGCCAACAAAGTCAATCCGAAAGTTTGGGGACAAATTGTCTACTCGGAAGACGTACAAACATGACCTTGCTCATCGGGGCTGAATGTGTTGGGGATGGAATTGTCGTCGATTGTAGGATTCAAACTGATACAGGGCATGGAGATACACCAAATAAACCCTACTACCCGGGCAGTAAATCACACTGTCCATTCACGCCAAGTGACAAAGTCTTGACTCACTCACTGGAATCAACAGTAGTGTTACGAACTAAAAAAAGATGTGATATCAGATGCGAAGGACACTCTGGATAATGTCTTATAAGAAGTTCACTCGAAGGAACGGCAAACTGACGCGAATTACGAAGACGGGGATAGCAGCACAGAAAAGGAAGAAGCGGCAAAGAACTTTCAGGAGACAAACAGATTGCACATAAGAATCACCGAACAGGCCAGTGCGTTCGCGCTGCTGAAGACATCGTAGCCCAGATTAACAACAGGGATGTGTATGAAAGAACCGCAAAGAATGGAGGATGTGTTGGATAACGGATTCCGTTTGTCAGCTATCTACTCCATCAACGTTGTTCCGTGATTAGCTGAAGAAAAGCTGTTGTTTGGCAGATTACAACATGACCGGTCGGATTGATGCGTGAAGTTTTACAAGACAGCGAATGTTGGGTGTAAAGTGAAGTTTCAGGGGTTTTATCGCGACAGTATGTTACTTGAGTTTCCTGTGGAATCACCACTTTTCCCATGTCAGGTAAATGCGGACTCTAGGACCGTGTCAACTACGAAAGCGATCAGAAAATGAAAGAGATGCAACCCTCGTATGCGCCACTTGTCGTGATACACTCGGGTGAAATACCAATGCAAGCCAGAGTCTGGCTTAGGCTATTCGTTCACAACGATGTAATGAAAATAGTTTATTACATCGGTGGGTATTTCAAGAGGAAGCGCTGGAGAACTTTGAAGTAGACTGCATCGAAAGCAGTTTTCAAATCAGATGAAGTTATAGTCAGCCTGTTCTGTGAAATGCAGAAGAGGGCAGATGTCCGTGCACAATCCCGACCGGGACTAAACTCGGCTTCATTTCCGCACAATCACTGTTCGCCAGCGTTAGGTAACCGGCGAGGCTTAAGGCCATTGTAATGTTAACCAAATTCTGTGGTTATAAAAACGGTACTTATCACATTATGATTCGAAAGGGCTACCGATCCACATCTGTTCATTTTAGTCAGCTCTAGCACGGAATTTCAGTCTCCGCCCTTAAAGGCAGGCGGGGCCAAACCGTTCGGTTTCGCAGTCTTTATGCTTACGGCAGCATATTTCACAAGGTGTCTGCCTTAAACATGGCGTTGTTGTCCACATATAGCTCTACTCACCACACCGTTTGGTCCTGCGATCCGGATCAGTGGAAGAGCTCTGCCGTTGTACGCAGCTAGGTGGACACAATTCCCCTGGAAGCACACGGCCGGTTTCGCGATTATTGCTGCTCATCAGGAATGCGTTCCCGGCACTTCTGTGACCAGTCATCTTCATACGTGTACGCTCCATTTGTGTATTCGTTACAAGGATCTAACTTGGTACTCCAAGAGTGTGAATTGATGTTCTTCGTTGAACAGTTCACCGTGATTGCCGTAAGTTGTTTGTGGGTAAGCCACTGCTAACCCATGTAAACCATACTTCACTGATTTTGGGCGTTTGTATCTTGTCGCCCCCATGACAACCGACTCTTTTAATTTCCCCTCAAAGTTCAGTGATTATTCTGTTTGATCCTCAAAGATGAACTGAAATCTTTGTAATTTATTTGGTTTGAGTTGGACGAAGAATAAAGTACATCGAGTTACAGACTAAAACAGCTGATTGATTAAGTGGACAGCTCACAGTCGAATAAACAAGAGGTGATGTAGCCGTAAACACAAAGCCCTGCAAAAATAAAATAACCACAAGTGATTCGCCAATCAATTTTTGTCAAACACCGGAAGCGCGGATAATCCATTGCGGTTGAGCATTCAGACTCAGGGGTCCATTATTCGATCAGTGTCAATGTGTTTCCTGATGCTCTACGTGTGTACTGTTTTCCTATGAGGAAATACGTTGCATCGCTTTGAAACTTCCTTGCTACTTTACCCTAATCACCCCCTGTATTATGTTTCTCGAATTCCAACGTAATAATTGTTCTCGTTGTCAACCAGCCTTCTATATTTTATCCTTGACACTTACCTTTGTGATTCACTTGGTCACAAAATAGTGGAATATGCAAAATCGGGTTAGGTGGTGAAATAACGTGGCGTATTTTCGCCATTCTGTTTTCAACGCAGCAAAATTTTCCATTTGAGCATTACGTAGCCGACCAGAAGATTCTGCGAGGTTAAAAAAGGATTTGAACTCACTGAATGCTACTTCTCTGGACTGATGGTCGAGCAGATGAACATTTTCGGAATTCGTTTGCGCTGCATCCATAGCGCTAGTCGAGTGGTAGCGTGTTTTATTTCTTTCCACCCTTCCGTCTATCTTTCTAGACGATGGGATTCCGGGGGCCTCTGGATTAGTTTGAGCTCGCTTACGTGTCAACTGCCGTTCCACTGTACCAGGCCACAGTGACAGGTCCACAGGAGACAGCTCCTGAAAAGGTTGATTGTTTGCTGCCAAACCGTTCAGTGTGGCCAAACGAACTCCCCGAGAGTCGATAAGCTCTGTGGGGAAAAATGCACTCAAGGTAAGGACGATACAAAGCAGCGAATACAAACACTGTTCCCCTTTATACTGAGACACGTTTTTTTCTTTGGTCCAACGTTTGTTGAAACGCACTTGTGGGAGACTCGCATTTTCAACGGACATGACAACCGTTGTCATAGGAACAATGAAGTGAGACTGAAGCGATCGGATTGTTACTAACGCGTTGGATTCACGATTGCTTCATCACACCACTGTTTCGTTATCATTCCGTGAAAGATTTTTATCTTACACATCACGTTTGTCAATTTCATTAGTTTAAGTAGTGAGCAGTGCTACAGATGACTTTATGATCTTAGAAGACAGATTGAGTGAAGACTTCTTTGCGATTACTAATTCTCAAGCTGGTAAAATACCATAGAGGGTAGGAATTGTAATATTAAGATCAAGTTGACGAACTTCGAAAAAGGGAATGGTGCCTTTATAATGAATCAAGTCAGTTAAAACGATGCTTGTGTATCATAACCTCCGTCTGATTACATCACACTTTTTCAGTTAAGGCAGTTGTACAATATGAAACGGTCGTTTTTTCCTTGCACAGTTCTGGATGACGAGTTTTGATTGCTATCGTTTCGGCCACATCCAATATGACATTCCTGTTCAGATTGGATCAGTTAACCGGAGCCTTGTAAAAATGACAATGAATGAACTTTAGACGTCAGCTGACTGTCTCGTATTGATCAGATGTTCTACCACTAAGTTTTTGATGACCTTTGCGCCCCCTTTCTTAGCCAATCCGGATGATGTCCTTGATATCCCTCCTGATCAACTACCTAATGGTACAACCAGCATAGCCGGCTCCACAAGAGTAGGTGCATTGATAGACACGTAAATGTGGTGCACCGTGTTGGTCGATCTTTGAGCCTTTGAACAATGACCGGACAGACTTTACAATCCATTGAGAGTGGCAAATTGTATTTCCCTGTTGTTTTACTGTTTAATTCTGGAAAACTTAGTTTTCACCATTTTTGCGCAACAAACGGAAATCCCACCCTAGCCATAGGACAATCGAGCACAACAGCTCAGTTAAGTTTGTTACAGTCGGCTGGAGAAATAAGTTCCCAAAACCACTCATACAGTCTTACTGATCCCAGTTGTCTCATACGCTGTCTGTCAGTTCACTTACGGCTGCGGTGACCTATGCATTGGTAGAACGAATCGTTGATTAGCTCAACGGGTGCTGGAGCACATACCTAAATCAACGATGTAATCCACTATAGCCTCGCATAATGAAAGATCTCCGACTTCTTCAGTCGATAAATTTCTTTAATGCATCAAGTCAAAAATATGTCCTGACCCCTTCTTTCCGAATGATGTTGCACAATCCATTACCGAAGCCTATGGCGTTCAGCGAAGCGTTGTTTATCACGTTGCATCAGGCAGCACTCTGGGCTGTTCGTGGTCCAAAAGAGTAAAGCAAATACTTCCCTCTAGCCGTTTGGGTTTTTTCTTTCTGTCCCGATGAAATACCTAGAGAAACCGAGTACATTCAAATTTATCAGATAATGAACTTTGTTAATCAGGAGGCACTAACTAACTGAAACATGTTTTCCACGGAGCAGACAACCAAGAGTGTTTGAAATCACTAATGCGTCTGGCAGCATGACGAGTATAACGGGCACGATTAGCACACAAAGATATGAGAGGAATTAGCCGCTCTGTCTGCAATTTCTTTCCTTTTTGTTTACAGACGAGCAGAAGTAGCCAGCATTGAATAGTAAATGCTGATCTGGTTATTTTGGAAATTTCCCTTATCATGCTTAAAATCTCTATGAGTACAGACGGTCTGACTGTGTACTCTATGTGTGATATTTACACTGGAGCACACTATAGAATGTCTTCGTGTGTAGTTCAAAATCCAGTTTACCTGACATTTATTCTTGTCCACTGTAAGTGATGAATAAGTCCCTGTCCAGTACAGTGTAGTCAAATGCATAGCAATAATCAGAAGAGGATAGTTGAAATGAGGATAAGTTGATCATGGAGGTAACAAGTGCGTCTATAAAGAGGATATCTCGAACAGTGGGGTGCTCACAGGGCCTGATTTTCTACGTTCATGACTGAGCGAGTAGAGTGGCAATTGGATTGTAAAGTTGCCCTGAGATAGGGTTATCCACGGTAACCGAAAAGTTGGCGAATTACAGCATCTACCAACAACGCTGTATTATGAACGGTATAACTTTCACAATGGAAAAGAAATTCACTATCCCCAATTAACTTCGACGATAAGCAGCATCACATCTTTATCTCAGTCCAACGCCTGATGCATGGAGGTTCTTTGAGGTATACAACTCCTCACGAACGAAAAGGTAAGTATCGGAAATTAATGGATCGAGAAATGAGGTATGAAACTACGAGGCAATAATAATACTTTGCTTGGGTGAATGTCCTCCGAAATCCACCTTTTACCCACAAACCTCAGGTCATCCAATCAACCATGCGCTCAGAAGTACCAGACTCGAGTTTCGATCTTCTTAGAGCTCATCAGTGGTGGACATCCTCCTCCACATCCAGGGTTTGAACCCGGGCCTTTTCACCTCGGAGGCGCATGCGTTGCCACTACGCCATCCCGCTCCACTCCGGGCTAATCCGGGCCACTGAGGTAAGTTTGTTCAGATGTCGTCGTCTATGATAGCCAATGATACAGCACTTGATCAAACTCAAACACGAATAAGGATTATCATCGGTCAAAGTCGATAAGTTAGAAAAACAGTACCAGGGAAGTAAAGAAGCAGTCCTCATTCTGACTCAAAAAATAAGTAGAATTATCAAATCAATTGACATACATGATAACATTATATGACATCGCTAAGAAGTTACAAACTAACCAAGAAATCAATTCAAATGATTTTGAGGATGTTCATACTTTCTTCTGTCAGGTACGGCATTCAGCGTGCAGAATGTGCGAGTTCAGTTCCACGTATTACTCGACTGTTTTGCAAAAAAAGGAGTCACATTTACAGTATCTCGTGCTCGTTTGTGTGATTCGGTTTCGCATACCTGGATGTTGTTTTCCGCATAAAAATCGATTCGAGTGAAACTTTGGAAGATGGAAGTGAGTTTTTATTCGTTGTTCCTCGCTGGATCCTCCTTCATCACTCACGTATTCATCACATCCTACTGTCACTTGGTGAGATATTCAGCACTGATACACTTATTTCTACTGACCAAGAAACAATTACCTGAACAAGTGTGTCAGGATCGAAGGGGGTTTGGAGTGTATTGAAAAATCGATACGCCATGTGGTGTTTTAGACGGGAAAATGCCAGTAATGCGCACACACACAACCTGACGCCCGTTAACTTGTAACTGACTGAGAAAGGTTACCCGCTGTGACCGATACATCAGCTAATTATAGCTTCCCACTGGCAATACTGTATTATCGACATTACAATTTTCTTGAATTATAGGATCCATTCCATTTTGTATGGGTAGCTCTCTAGCGTGAGCCAAGCACCTTGAATGTGGACACCCTATGTTATGTTTGTTAAACTACTCCGAGTGGGGTGGAGTTTACACTACCGGAAGCGGTTTCAGTGTGGGATAGGACGAGAACATGGGCGTGAATGGGATGCACAACTTGAAGTGAAACAAGAACGGTGGAGTGCATCTAGATATCAATCCGTCAAACCATACTCGTGAATCGAACACCACCCACAAATACCCATTATTTTTGTCCGTTGGTATTCCAATGGTGAAAACCTCTATCATCTCTGAGGTACGTACCCCGAACTGCGTGACCACATATCACGTTGGTATTAGACAAACATTCGCTGTCACGCGGTTCGTAATCGTATCTAACCTATTGGAATTGTATGTATTGTTCTGCACTCCAAGTCTCAGGATCTTGCATATTGAAAATCCCAGGTAGTACAGTTCGTCTTTGAGGCCACGGATAAATGTCTCATGAGCCGAAATGCAATAAAATAATAAGTGTAGAAGAAACAATGGAATAAGTGGAAACATTCGAAGAGCTTTACTTTTTTGCGTCCGTCAAATTTGTGAAAGTTCTTTGTTTTGTTTATGAGCAGCAAATCAGTCCCAACCTGCAGTTTAACATGACAGTAGAATAATCTGTCGTTCAGTCGTTTCTACTTTAATTTAATCATGTTACTCACGGCTGCTAACAATGCATACCATTTCACAGACAATCAGGGAAAAAAATTTTTTTACATTAAGTACTACAAACTTTGGACTCCTTGATTTAGAAACGTCGTTTTATTTACTTGCTCGCGTGTCAGAGAAATTCGCTAGTTTTCTCATTCAGTGTATGCACACAGCACGGGCCGAATTCATGCTTATGGCAATTTTCCATCTAAATTCATCATGAGAATTGATTTTCGTTAGGGTTACCCTCTATTGCCATTCCATCGCAAACTTTCCATTGAAATGGTTCTGCAGATAGCCCGACCAATGTGTGAGAATTGCGGCATCGATTTCTGCTGAAGGAATGAACTCTGACTAAGGATGTACGGACGACGTTTTGCTTTCGAGTGAAGATCCCATTAAGTTACGCGTTTCTTTTCTACATAGTCTTAAAACCAGTGCAAAAATGTTTGGTATGCGTTTTTTATCTGCCAAATGTGCAACACTTCTGCAAAATTAAGTTGTCCCAGCAGGAGAAGCGTTAGGTTAAGTGGATAAGTTTTGTTACCTGGGCAGTTACTTCTCACCAGATGTTCAGATACAGATGACGTGTCATCGCGCACACGGAACGCGCAGTTGAACTCTGCCAATTTGAACCACCTTTGGTTTAAGCGTAACATCCGGTTGATAGGATAAGCACCATTTAGTGATCAGTCCGTAACATGGAAGAAAGATATTAAAAACTGAACCAGAGTACCTGGCCATTTAGGGCATGCGGGGCTTCTATGTGGGATCCAAGAGACTCATCCAACCAGTGATATTACTATGTATGATAACGAGTGAATTTTCTTTTTTTAAAACAACTTACTCATCGAACTGATACTGTTAGTTGTAGCTCGCTCCTTGCCTTAAGATTTTGGTGGTTGCTTTGATTTCCTAGTAATAATACTGCTGAGCAGTAATAATCAGAAGCATCACAATGAGTGAACCGTTAGTGGTTCGTATTTGTATTTTCTTTTACGTTGCCTAACTGGCCGTGTGTTCCCCACATCACTCCTCGTACTTCAATATCATTATCATACCTAGAAACATAACTCAGTAACATTAGTTTGCACGATATATTCCCCAACATATCGGTGCATCTTTACCAGTGCCTACCTCAGTCAAGGTGATTGTTTTCAAGTGGCAATTCGAATGTTATCATAGGACTAAAGGCAAATATACCTGACATTATTCGCTGCTACCGCACAAATGAACCGGTTAACAATTAGAAACAAGTAGTAACATCAATAAGCATGGTCACTGTTTACCCAGTTGTGAGTAATGATGGCTAATTGCTAGTACCGGACCAATGCACTTGGCCATTTGGAGCTTATCGGGCTTCCACAGTGGGTTACACGACCACGAGATTCATCCAGTCAGTGATCATATACAGGAACATATGACTACATGACATGAAAAGTGACACTTGTGTTTGCACAACTTAACAGTCGAAATGATGTTAATATTTATAAACTTTTCTATGCTTTTCAGTCCTGATGATTGTTTTAATTTTCGAGTTAGGTTGCCGATGAGAAGTAGGAATCAATGAGCTGTTAATGGTTGTTGCGATGGTATAAGATCCACTCAATTCTTGCAAATTCAGGATACCAATGTGAATACACACGATAAGACCGCTAACAGGTTAGCGATAAATACCGCGTCAATGGATGACATACTGCCGAGCGAACACTATTTAAATTGTGATTTTCCTCGGGTTTTACACTCAAGGCATTGTAAAATTGACTAACATGCCCAGTTCAGTAAAAATATGCATGTCCTCATTAGTCGATATACCACTAGCAGTTCCGTAGGAGTACGTTGGCAGCTTAATGCGATCACTTTACTGTGAAATGGACCACTTTTGAAGCTTAATTAGCAAATCTCGTTATCGGTTATCATCATCTCAAGCGGACAAGCCATCGCACTTTGTTCGCCGAATAACAAAATCTATCTACTGTTATCAGTTTCAGTAGGATATATAGAAATTCGACCCTCCCGTGGGTGGATACGCTGCCGGTGAACACTACACTAAGGCAGTTAACTCCTTTTATACGACTCAGAAACAAAACCGTTACTAGTAGAAAATACGCGAATCCTACCCGTATTTGTGCATCCGTGTCTTCGAATCGGCCCAATATGTTGGGGACATCGTACCAGCATTCTGAGGTTAGGCTTGTGGTTATTGGGAGCAAGAGGGTAGACAATGGAGAAATCGCCTAATCAGAGTATTATGGCTTGTTTGGGACACTTGTCACGCATCTCTACGTAAATACTTCTAAGGCAGATAGTGATTGGAGGATGGGTCGAGGTGGCCACTTCATGACATGGTAAAAAGGTACGAAAACCCTAATCCGTGAACTTGATCCAGCAGGACGTGTCAGGTATCCAGGCTCAGATGCAAGAGATCCGCCAACCGGAAGGCTGGAGATATTAGATGACATATCCGAGTGCCGCGGTCAGAGGAGTGGGCATGTTAGAACTCTTCTTCATGATTTCCGCTTATAATGTGTTCTCCGTCATCCTACTTCATCGTGATTCACACCGTCTAAAGATACTGGAGGCGCCACCGACCAATCAGCTTGACCCTACTTTACGCGCTCAAAAACGTTTAAGTTTCACTCTGAACCAAATATGATTTTATCCAACCATGCAAGAATAACTCCCCCTCCCCCCCCCCCACCCAATCCACACACATACACGAATGTCAGTACAGAAATGCCAGATTTTCAAGCAGCTCGTTTATTATATTCTGCATTACGCTGTTCGTTCATAACGAACAAGAGTATATAACGGGAAATCCTCTCGAACTGTTTGTCTTCCGCCTCGGTTCTTCTACTTACAACTTTATTTTTCTTTGTTTAATTCATACATCTCTTTTCATTTCACTCTCGACTGAAGGGCGCAGCGACCTAGCAACTGAAATCAGAGCCCACTGACTGTAGTTGCGCTGAGACCAAAGACGAGTTCCATCACGATTTATCTCAACTGCTTCGATGCGTGTGTTCAACGCACGTGGTTGTCATTGCTGGAGATTTCAGCGCCCAATTCGACCGTTTGAGAAATTCCGGAAGGTACATTGGAGGCCGGTTTTCTATCCCGGTCGATCGCACTGACAACGACAATTGTCTCATTCAGCTGTGCTCTGACCACAGATTGTTTTTGATGAGTACGAACTTCTGCCATAAGAACCGATATGGACTCATATGGCTTCCTCCTACGTCTTTACAACGTTGGACTCAGATTGACTATATTGTCATTGTTTGCCGCTGGTGTGGATGAACTGAAGATTGTCCTTCATTTCGGTGTGCCCCTGTGAACTCAGATCACGCCCTGGTACGTGCACGTTTCCGTTTAAATCTCGTCTGTGGTCGCATCAAAATAAAAGCCACTCGTCCTGCGTAGTTGCTCCTAGACGATAGCCGACGATCTGCTTTCCAGACAGAGCTGTCTACATGATTACCTTAGCAGCCGGATGTCCAGAACCCAGATTATCGCTGGCAACCGATTAAGGAAGCCTTGTATGCCCGCTTCAAATGCCCCCCAAAACTCCGGTTTGAGTAGCCCTCATAAACGATGGATATCCTCGAAAATAATTATTCTGTTGTATGCTTGTAGATTCATCTTTTCGGATGCCACATTTTATGAGGTGCTTAAATCCCTGAGACGCCAACTGGCTATGAGCCTGAGAAATGACCGTGAGCATTAGTGGATTGCAAAGTGTAGGGAAATGGGAAGGCTGTGTCTATTGGCAATACTCGCAACCTTTGCCGTTCTATTAGAAATATCGGTCAACAAAATCCTGGTGTAAGCGAGTTAATCAAGGAGTCCGACGACTCACTGACTCACTCTCAGAAACGTCATCTGGATCGTTGGGCGGAGCACTTTAAGGAACATTTCAGTTAACCCACTTCAACAGTGCACTGTCTCAATATACCCGCCAGGGAACCGATGTACGTGGATATCACTCCTCCGTCAGAAATGGAGGTTATGCGGGAAATAGGTTACTTGAAAAGTTACAAATCTGCTTGACCAGATGGTTGTCTCCATCATTTTTCAAGGATGAATGCTAAGGTTTGGTTTCGGAGTTAACGAACCTCGTCTGGGTAAGCTGGGACAGGGAGCAGAATCCCAGGGAATGGTGTGAATCAGGAATTGTGCTGACTTAAGAAAAAGGCGAGAGATCCCCTTGTAAAGACCACAGAGGAATTAGCTTGGCAAGTATTGCATCCATACTGCTCTCGAGACTAATTCCCCGCCGGTTGTTCAACCCCGTTGAAAGTTACGCAAGTGAGAATCAAACTGATTTCAGACTTGGTCGGGGCTGTGTCAACCACATCTTCACTGTTCGTCAAATTCTAGAGCACTGGCACACCTACTATAGGCCCGCAATCTCTTTCTTTCTTGATCTGGAAGCAGCATTCGACTTAGATGACCACACAGTTCTCTGACGCTACTTCTCGTGGAAGTGTAAGAGAAATTTATTGTTCCTTTCCAGTGTTTGGATGCTAACGGTCGAAGCTGAGTTCGTGCTCACAGCGATCTTTCAACCGAGTTCGCCGCGGAAAGTGGTGTTCTTCATGATTGTCCTCCCTCTACCTTTCTTTTTAATTTTGCAGTTGAGAAGGTTCTTGAGATAGCCCTATCCTCGGCGTCGATCTGTGTTCAAGCAGTAAATTGTGTGGCTTACAACACGTGGATGATGTCGTTCCTCCGGATGCAGATCCATGTAAGTTGAAAATTTTCCAAGATAGCCTCAGCTTTAGTGTAGCGATGTATGGGATTCATTTTGCATCTTCACAGTGCACTGCAAAACGGGGCTGGTTCTGCACTAAACCGTGTCTTGGCGGAGAAACTTTAACTAAAGTAGATAAGTTTTGTTGCCTGGACAGTTACATCTCGCTAGGTTGTCAGATATCGGATGAAGTGTCATCGCATATGCAGAAGACGCTTTTGATTCTTATTAACCTCGGCCATTTGAAGCACTGGTGGAAAGTCTGATTGTCTGCCAAGGGTCGAGTGTTCACTGCGGTTCGTTTATACGGGTCAGAAACATGGCCGTCAAGGTTGGAAGGTAGACAAAGATTGTCAGTGTTCGAGCATCGATGTCTCCGTGGCATTGCCCGAGTATGGTGAGAACACCGTATCAGCCGTGCCGAGGTTGGACGTAGGGTGTTGAGAACCAGTGGTCAGACACTGGGACAAGCACTGAATTTAAACAAGTTAATATGGCTTGGACTTATACTATACATGCCCACCGACAGACTTCATCGTCGTACGCTGTTCTCCGAGGCAGGTAGTGGTTGGAAGGTAGGTCGCGGTGGTCAGTCTATGACATGGCAGAAAGGTATGAAAACCTTGATCAGTGGGCTTGACCAAGTAGAACAAGTTAGGCTTCTGCTTAAGAGTACACGAAAAGTGCCTCTCAAGGGGTTGGAAACAATAAGTGGTATGGCTAAGTGTTGCGGTCAGTGGTGTATTCACATTTGGTCTCTTCCTTTGTCTTCCTGATTTCCCTCATTAATTTGTTTTCGGCTCTGTTTTTACTTCACACTTCTATTCTTTTTTCCTTGGTCTGACGGTCCTGCGAGATAGCAATCCGTACCGGAGCACTAAAGTGCGAAGTTAATGACTGAACTGAACTGCACAGCAAATTAGCCTAGGAGCATGAAACTTGAGTGGAGGTCGTCAAACGGTCGTCGTCGTGGTGGACCCATCTATCTCGGTAAGAATCCTTTCATCGCCGTCGACGTTCACTTTCCCCAATTGGCAGCCTTTAATTGGGCTTGAAGTGATCGTCATTTTCAACACTTTTGTAGCAGATGAGTAAAGTAATCAAATGTGAGTTAACTAAGTCAGACAACGTTGAACCGTTCGAAAGAGCCAAGTGATAACGCGTGAAATTATCAGTTGTTCACTTTTAGTAACGATGTCCCAAAAGCGAACGCGACGTATGTCCAGTGCTCAAAATACAAGAATGCAACAGATTAGAACAATGTACCCTGTACTTACCATTCATATTATCGATAATGTCAATCTGACTTTGTGTCCGTATCCGTTGCATGATACCGAGACGTGTGTTCTTATGCGGTTTGAACAGAACAATATAGATCTACAAATGGGAGTGCAAAAGCTCGTCAGTAAAGCGTAAATGAATAGAACAAACAATGGCAACAGTTTCAGTGCAACAATGTGATCTGTACCCAATGGATAGAGTGGGACAGGAAAGAATTCAGTCATCAATGAGATCTATCAACTTTCTTCAGTATCTTAGTTTAATTAAGGATTAGAAATTCTCTAGAATAACCGAGTAACCAATACGCTTGCCGGAATTACAGTTATCTTTCTTCACGGCGCGACTACGTTCATTATTTTCGAAAGTTTCGATAAATACTGGGACTAACTGTACATCCAAGAAGAGCCAACAACCTTGACCCGGAATGATGGCCCACATGGATAATCATTAGGCTATGGAGATCACTGAGTTGGATGACTATGAACCTGGGCAATATTGAAGCAAACTGACAATAACGGGAGTCGAACCCAGAACACCAGGTTCCATAAAGTTTTCAAGATACCGGTAGGAACAACAACGCAAAGAATATCCCGCAGATTAGACAAAATCTAGCCTAGAGAGACTATTGTAAACAAGATATAACATTCGTTTGCCACTTTTTGCTTTGTTTCGAAGTACACATCGGGTTAATATGGGTAATTATTGAAGAGGAACGTGCGCATACTGTTTCACTTTGTGTATTTCAAGTGTACTACAAAAGTGCTCTATCCAGATAGTTTGAGAATAATTGGAATGATCAGTTTGCAGATTCTTAACATAATTTTGACTCTCACCAGTTTACTACCTTGGAGTAGTCTTAAAAGTAAGTTTTTTGAGATCGAATATTGTTTACTTTGCAAACCGTGTAACGTGAACTCTGATTCGATGGACTATAACATAAAGAACCTTTTAATGCGAGGAACTCTCCACTCCCTTAAGTGGTATATGCGTCTGGTTTGACTTTTTCAGAAAATACTATGACTTTCCTCTCTCTGGTGGCGAAATTATACACCCGATTCATGTTATCCTTAAGTAAGTAATCAACACTAACTGGTCGTGAAATGCAGCTGTTGCCTTCTTCGGTTTTAATTAGTTTGATTATAAGTAGCCCAGGGCAGCATTCGTGAACCTTTGCAACCGACTATCGCGGAGTTGTAGAAACCTTCCTGACAAAGAAGCACGATTTCGACGTGAACTTGCAACGCCGGGCCTCCCAGGCGAACCGTTTCCGTGCTGCGTTAACTCAGGCCAAATTCAAGATCGGTCATACTCGGCCAGTCCACGGAATGGGGTGGAAACCTGCAGCGACCTGGAGATGACTGAGTTTGAATGTGTAAATTCGTGACCAAAAACTACCATAGACAAACATAACTTATTAGCAATTAGCTCTAAGCGGTTTGCATGTTGTTCGATGCCACAGGATTGTTCGTTGTTTGTCTGCTTGCTGTAAGGACAGTTGGTTTCCGCCAATTGAAAAACACACTTTTGACTGCTCTGCTTGCGGACGGTTGAATCTTTAGCTCCCTTAGCTAGTATCGTGTCCCGTGTCGCTCTATTACGTAAACGTGGTCGAGATTGTTTCAACACAAATCATCCTTCGCTTATCTCACTGACTTTTACCGTCTAATGGCAACCATCGGAACTTTTGGCTTGTTGCCCGTTCCTTAAGCCATTCTCGGGATCTAGCCAGTAACTGGTATCTGGAGTAATACAAACCTACCTATCATATTAACTGGTGCATTAGCAATCAAAGCAGTCAGGAAAGAACGCAGCATATGGGTGTTTCTGAATTTTTCCATGTGCACTCTGAATAACATTTTGTCTAACCATGAATACAATTTTCCCCTAGTGTGTGCTGCGGCTTTCGTGTTTACACTGTAGGGCTGTTGCGATAAAGGTGGCAAAGCACAAATCTTGTAAAATGAAAGGTAGTCTGTAGGAAAGAACAAGCATAGCATGCGGGTTACAACAATCCGATAACGAGATTACCGCACCGGCCTCTGGTTGTGGTGAAAATGTCATCACGATCAACTTGAGAATTTTTGGTCCTGGTTTCGAATTGTGCCACCATCGTCGCCGTCGGTCGCCCTCCTATGCGGCAGCACCTGATAAGCCGCGACCCCTTCCAGAGACCTCGTCTTAGCTTTGTATCATGTCCCGAAATTCGTACGTGGATCCAGCACCAACGTACGGTAAACGCAAGTACAAACAAGCAAATGAGAGCGCAGTCACGTAGGCAAATGCGTGAGTCAGCGCTGTATACTAGTGAAATTGTAAGCTGAGCGTGCAATCGAATTAGGCTACGTAAGGTCGTTATAAACGTGGTACCGTCTGATTGGTCAGTGCCGTCCGGGACTAATCACAGCTAACTTCAACTCCGTACGTGTGTGTACAACTACAGACGTGTGCCAGGGAGTGCAAGGGATTTGGATCAGGTGTGCGTATTTATGAGCACATGACTGTCCAAGCCAAACACAATGCAAAAATATAGATATCTTGAGACAGCTCGTTCAAGGGTCTTCCTTGTCACCTTCGTGGTGCCGATGATTTCGAATCGCATTCGTGAAAGACAGTGGCCAATGTCGTGCACATTATAATGTGCACGCCGGTTCTTTTAGTATTGACGATAAGTAAACATAACTGCATAAGCAAACACAAAGACTTCCGTTGTCACCTATTCAAACAGTTTTCCTTACAACTGAACATAACTATCTTTATTCGGAAGCTTGATCTCCATTCTTAGCACGAAAAAAGAATCTTTTTCCTAAACTTTTTTCCGTTTTCTGATCATGTTAGCTCCCTGTTATACTTCAAGTTATCACTGAAAACCTTACAAGAATTAAAAAAATGAATAAGTTGTTCAGTTTCAGTGGTGAGAGATTGGATTTCTATAACAAATGATGCTAAAGATACCCGTCATAGGAGTCAATCACTGTGCAGTCAATGGGATGTCATCCTTGAAAAGCCAATGACTGAAGGGTGCTGCATTATGTTGCGATGAGGTTAGACAAAGCATTTTGGGCCAGCTCGGATAGGCCGGTGGTTAGGTGTTCTAGCCTTAGTCGCTGCCTCCGGCTTCGAATCCCAGTGGGGCTCGCTGGATGTGTACTGCTGATGGTTCCCGACAAGGACAAAACAGCTGTGCAGTGCTTCTGCGGTCTTTAGTGATGAGTTAGACTTTCCTTGCAGCATGATGAGTCATTTTCTAATCAAATAAGGTATTCTTCGTCACGCATCCGAATGGAAGAGTGAGTTTCTACCGTAAAGCTCTCTTCTATTGCATCACTTATGCACGATTCGGATTATTTCATCTAACTAAACACCGCGTGTTTAAGGTTTTACTTGTTGATGGAATTCGATCCAATATCATCAAAGATATTTAATTCTCCGAGTAAAGCCTACGATTTATCTATCACAAATTGCCCTGGTGGATCTTCAGGAGTCTATATTTACTCGAACTTTGGGCGTTTGAGCCAGACAAGTAAGTTGATGAGCTCGGTACGTTATCACTAGGGTATTCGTGTTAGTGATTGCTCTCATTGTATCACAGTTGCATCATCAATTTATGCATCAGGGACTTATAACGAGCACGTATTGATTTTCTGAGTGATTGCCTTCCTATGTAATGGAAGCCATACCGTACTGTACTGATATAGAGAGTAGCCTAATAAGTGCAGTGACATGCGTTGGTCAGTCGTCCACAGATCAGTAGAAAAAATTATACCCAGAGTATCTCAGTGAATAACATGAGTCTAAGGTAAATAAATAGTAACATTCACGGATAATTCACTCACATTTCTTTCCATTCTGGTACCAGAATAAATAAAAGATATTGAAGATCCTGATGCAAAATAATTCGTGAATAGTTTAATTTTGTTTGGGACCAGGAAATTGATAGAAACGATAGGATGAACAGACAAAGAATAACGATAATGTATCACATCCCAGATCAGCTCGGATTGTATCGAAAAAACGATGCGCCATGTGATATTTTATAGGTAAGTGTTTATTGTTCGGGTACGCAACGTTATCGGAAGAGATGGTAGTCAGTCGACTTTTCGGTTGCCGCGGGCAACCTTTCTCAAGACCAGTTTACAATCGAAACTGTAAACACGTTGAATTTTGCTTGTGGATAAGGCAAGACCATGAGCAGCCCTTGGTAGACCGGGTATTCTCGATCAGGTTGAAAATTTGTAACTCCTGAATCGGAGTAAATCTGCATTCAACAATCAGCATCATTATTTGAGCTGGATAAGTGGTAATTCATTGCACTCATCCAATTTCGCCCACAGGATGGTTTGTCATGTAGATGCTCATCTGATTTAAAAGTACTCAATCAATAGTTGTGTAACTCAGAGTGGCATCTGTTTGTCGTGAATCATTATATTTTTAGTCCATGTAAATCTTTATGCTAAGAGAAAATTGCACCATCATGTTCATTAGCAGCTGCTTCAAGCTAAAGTTTAAACATGTCTTTCATCTTTGTCCTCTCCATAAATTTTGCAACTTTCTCAACCATTGTTTGCTTGTATTACATATTGAAGACCGATCTCGCTTGAATTGGGAATGGTTCATCCGTCTTTGGGTAATCGGTAACTTTGCCGTTTTCCTTGGATTTCCCTACCGGCTTTGACCCCAACGGTCTGCCATGCGTTAGTTAAAGCACTCCAATTAGATTCGCTCGCATGGACCCACTAGTAACGTTTGACAACTAGCTCCGAAACCCAAAGTAATTTTAATGTGAATCTGCAATTAAATTGGTGTGTCTGTCCCAGAGGAATTTCGCAATATCGATTACAACATTCAGTGACCAAAAAAACCCCTTCGTTAAGTTTATCCAGAAATCATTCTGTAGTATCCACTAGGTTTACTTACATTTTAATCACAATGATTTCACAGGCTGAAAATGTTCTACACTCACGTTACACAACCACCTAGGAACTGGTCATTTGAAATGAAATATTCCCCCGACCAAAAATTCGCTAGCTTTTCACTCACTTTGGGTAAGACCAATACACACAACTGATTGGTCGCAGTGATGATCAGAAGCACACTGAGCGGAATCATCTCTGTGGTTTGCAGCGGGATCATCTGCATCATTATGGGGATCATGATGAACAGGATCGCGTTCACATAGTTCACAAATCCCAAAGCTCGAGCCTCATTGAACCCGGTCGGTACCTTGCGGACTTTGTACGCGTGTATCATGGTCACAATCATCAAAAACACGGGGATCAGTAGGCCGGTAAAGGTGACCACACTGATCGAATCGAAACAGACCAGTCGATTATTTTCAATGCCAACTTGAACAATAACTTCATAGCCCGGTTCTTTTGGTTGATAACCCGTATCGGCCGGTTGACCGTGAAGGACCTTCTTGACCGTCGGTGGCCATAAGTATAAGGTGATTCCAAGCAAAATCACTTCTGTCGAGACGATCACCAACATGAGAATTACTTGGTACTTTCGACTAGTGTATTTTCTCGGTAATCTGAGAGCCGACTGATTCGCCTGAAAGTGTTGGATGAGGAAGTGACAAATAAGTAGACAGATTGAATCAGTAGAATCATCTGCGCCAAAAATGGTTTGCAAACGGTCCACCGCAAACAGGCTGATTCCCCGGCAAGGCTTCTTGTGTCAGTCGGTAGTGCGCACACCACAGTTAACCCTAAATAGCTTTCTTAGTTATATATATATATATATATATATATATATATATCATGGGATGGGAGGGAGTGCACCGATTGATTTTGTGCACAGAGGTCTGGTGTTAGTTAGTAGTAGTAGTCCGATAGTCTCGGCGGTATTTGCTATAATAATAATAATAATACCTTTTCCAATTTCGATTGGTTTGAGGTATGCGGTGAAGTCACATAAATTCTTGATTAAGATCTATTCGATAGGTAGTGTCAATCAGCTGACTGAGAATTGGGGTTTAAATTGTTCCATGTCTGTTTCTACTCAGCTAACACCGGTGTCATTCTTACATAGGGAGGGCCAGTTGACGTGCTGTGCATCACAAATGCATCTGAATGAGTAAACAATCGTGGAAGTGCTCAGCATCGGTAATCTGTCCTTGTTTAGTATGGTTATCAAAGGAAACTTTTAAAAGAACACTTTGATCTTGCGGGGTTAGAAGTAACTTTTACGGCGCCATTTACGCTTCTTTGAATAGCTTCTGACAGGGTGTAACCCTTGAAAGTTAGAATAATGAGTAAACCCCTCTTTTTTAGACGTGATAATTGGTGGTTTCCGGTCCTGTTCTACCACTGTATTCGGTTGGATGAATATGACAGATGCTTCGTTACTTCGGAGGGTATTCTGATAAAAAGAAGTTAATCTGAGGTAACTCCGGTGAACAGATTTTACCTACTCTCGAGACTAAACAGTTCATTGAGTTACTTTAATTTCTAACCGACACAAGATTTTGGAAGTTTGTGTAATGACCAATCCACGTCTTCTTCCTGCACATTGTACGTTTACTGAATTCGCTTTCGTTCCAGATGAGGTGTACATCAAGGAAGGGCCTCTGATCTTCCGTTTCTTTTGCGGCTGTAAATAATGAGCCGCATTGAACATGCGCAATAGTTGTTGTCCAGAATTTTGTCAAATATGAACAATTTGAGTGTGGATATTGTTTTGAAACCGCAGTTATTTTTCTAAATTTTTCTGGTTTAATATCCCAGGTAATTGATCGACGATTTTCTCAGCCCCTATTGATCATAACTCGGAATTTACGTGATCAGAAGCTTCTGCCAACTTGATTTTGGAATAATCTATCACAGTAAGTTCCATAGCAGCCCTGACTAGATCGCAATTAGTGTGTCCAACGATAAGTTCAGTGAAACTGCTTGAAATGCACTTAGCGTTTAACACGATGTATGGAAACTAAGACTGTACGAGCTAATGTATGATGTCAAAATTTTGTCATCCTATTTCCATTTGGGTTCAGAATGATCTGATGATCAATCCGTAAAGTCCCTCACATTCTGGAATGAGCTTGGCACAGAAACGCTACACTCGAAAAATGAATCCACGGGGAAAACTTGTCCAGTCGTTTGATAACAAAACTGACGCAAACACGCCACGCCTTCTTGGAATTTGTACTCGCACATAGGTGCCATCCACGACTGACGACCCAGTACGTTCTACTAGCTGAGCCACAATGTCACATCAGAGGCTTTGTGCAGCTTGCAAATGTGAATCAATTGTTGAAAATCAAAAGAAGACACGTAGATCACATATTTCATTACCGACCTACGTGAACTGCAGTGGTAACGCAAGATGTCCACCACAATGAAATAGTGTTCGGACTGCAAACGGCAGAGTTTCTCTCAGCATGAAAATCGATGTTTACCAACCGGATGCACCAGTCGAATTAGGGTATTTTTGCTGGCGGAAAAGCTACTACGTAGTCTTGGTTACTGATAGACTTTTAAAGAGTAAATAGTTTGAAACACATTTCGCATAGAGGAACCTTTAGCATGTGTGTCTCAGTAAAATTTACCGGTCACGGCTATATATGTTACCTGACTAGTGCATTCAGTCAAACCTTAGAGTCTTTTATTAAAATAATGTTATTTGTTCAATCATTTCACATGAATTTTAACTTTTTGCCCGGTAATTTTAAGCGGAACACCGAAATTATCAAAGTATATACATGGACAAACTTACCCGAAATATACGCTCAATACGATGAATCCGTGCAAAGATGGCCGCATAAGAAATAGCACTGCACAGTCCCGGGGCAACCAGAGCCACTACACAGATCGATAATTCAGGTCCTCTAGAGACTATCACTATAGGAAAGATGTAGGACAGGAAAATACCCAGCAATAGCACAATTGTGCTTTCTCTTCCAGAAGCTCGAATAACCGGGGTACACCAATGATACGCGTACACAACAGTAGTCACGATTGTGATCACCAGAGCCGTAAGGCATACAGTCACTACAGCGATCGCAAATGGGTTCTTGAGGTTCATGTGAACTAGGGGCAATTTATCACACCGTGTCCGATTCTCGTTCGGCTTTGTGCCCGGTTCACAGAATCTGCACACAGAAGATGGCAAAACTGGGCTGCTGTTGGCCAGATAGGCATCGTTGCTTGATAGTTGAGTGACAATCTGGTCGTGGGAACAATTCAAGCATAACCAGCAACATTTGATTCGAGGGTCTGGACGTACGGCTTGACCAGTGTCACACGGTTCCGAACAGTGGGAATTCGCATGTGTGATCTGAATCTGGTTCAACACGGTCCGATCTTCGTTGTAAAAAGCTACCTCGCCGGATAGCGCACACACATTTGATCGCGATCGTGATGAAATTTATCAGAAATAAATTATCGTTTCAAAAAATCAGCATAGAAAGAAAGAGATAGCGAATAATAGTGTTTAGAAGTTTTCTGGCATGCGGTGAGAGAAATTTCTTCACTAGAATGCAAAGATTTGCTCATGACTATAATGCAAGGCACTCAATGGTTGAGTAATTAGTGATCCTATTGAATCATTTTCTGCTATTCCTATTTATTACACAACAAACTCAATAGATTGTCACTAATAACTGCCCATACAAAACGACGTCAAGTGCATATACGTACATGTAAAAAACCGACCAGTAACTAGACATCACCACTTGTCGCCGGATATATAAAACTGACAGATCACTACAACCCCCTTTCGGCTAATGAAGGAGCAAGTAACACACACTGATCATTGCGACTGGAAGATGGATTGTGGACCTAGACGTACTAGAAGGTCCTTCAATACGAGTGCACTTCAAGTAAACGGACTTGTGATCGAGATTGGCCTTATTTGGTTTGCTATGAACAATTTTACCCGATGACAGTTAACAATAATATTTAAAACCGTATTCAAACTATAGAAGTCTCCCCAGTAAGAAACCGGGATGGCTCAAATTGTTTCCTGCTAAGAGGTATTGAACTCAGGAAGAAAGATGGTCAAAAGAAAGTAGTCACATGAGTAGTATCATTTGTGACGCGGAGCTTGGTAAAAGTATGCATTTTTCGTTCTTAAATCATTCCACAAATTAAACTGAACCAGAAGTTTTCCTCAATATCTGGTGTTGTCATCTTTTACCATCTAAATAGTTTCTTACAACCAAAGTAACAACATCCACACCATAGTTAATTCGCTCGAGGATTAAATGGTATCTAAGATCCTATTGGCTTTCTGGTCTTGCAAAAATGTGGGTATAATAGCCTTCTCGAAGGTGCTTCGTATCTCCTTCAAGCTAAATCATGTTCATATACAGATTCGAGGTTACAATGAGAATGGTCGTACCGTTCAACGAAACTATATCCCGTGAAGCGGTCGCTATGTAAATAGAAAATAAACGTTCAAGATAGAAATCAAACTACACTGCTCGCGATCCGTGACCGTCTGTTAAGGCCCCGAGAAAGAGTGACTATTTAATCATAAAACCAGCATCACTCGTCGCCCTTATTTCAGAAAGACTGTAAATATAGAAATTCACTTCAAAGCACTTGAGCACATTCCAGTACATCTGAAAAACCGTTTTTTTTTTTAAAGTTTGTTTGGATTTATCTATTTGTTGAATTGGCCGTAGCAGATATTGGAGCTCTGTTATTTGGCACAGGGATAAGAGGTTCCCGCTTGGTAGGCCCACGATGCACGTGCGGCTTCACAAATCCAACTAACTAATTGTTACTTATGTCAAATTAGTAACCCTAAGAACAGCTGGGTGCGATTCGTATGTGAAACGCGTGATGGTGTGGTGCGTCATCTCAAAGTCCACCAAAAATTGCTAATAAAGTAGCCTACTATCATCAAGATTACTGCCCACCTTATCAGTGTTTGGGTCACATTGACAGGCGAACAATGTCGACGTCTAGGAATAAGACAGGAACCTTCTCATCTCCAAATAAGACTTGGTCAACATGATTATAACTCGCCAAACCGAGTTGCCGTGATTCTAACTTATTTTATTACATGGTCGCGCATAGGCGCAATAGAAAACGCATACTCCCTAGCCTCAGAGGCCCACGGCACAATTAGGGACAGCCGTAACCGGACCCTGAGACCTGAAGTGGAGAATCACATAAGGTCCTAATAGATCAGGTGTAGTAATGAGACAGAAAACAGATGTCACATCCTTACACAAAAGTGCATTACCCGTTTCGTTCGAACGAACAAAATCTTTACATATATTTGACCTGGACATTTTTATTGTTCCGTGGGGCAAATTCCCAACGAGGTAGTTTCTTACTCGGTTCCGGGGTTTATCACATCACTGAGGATTTTCTACAGAGGAAATTTTCTTGCACAGCAAAAGTTTGTTCTTGCGGAGAGATTATTGCGATTAGGGAGGTTGCTATCTGAGGGACAGGGTGACTACTTTACCCCTAAATGTGTCTCATTTAACCGACCGTTCTTGGTCGTACTACACACACATACGGAAAATAAACCAAACAAAGTGATCATACAATCGAGAAAATTCGAGTTCCATCAGGTTAAATGAATTGCTTTCAGCAACAGTACACTGAAATTCAGGTGCTTTTATTGGAATGAAAGGAACACGAGATCACCAAAATTATGTTCCTTATCCGAAATACGACGTCACGCTTCATCTTAATGATGTTGGAAGTCGAGAATAGTCGGAGTCTTTGGTGGCCCGGAGAACGAAGAAACTAAACGTGAGTTAAACAATAACCGGACAGACCAAATTCACCGTGCAGTTGAATGACATAACGCGGGCATAATACGTCATCCACATCAGCAATGCAGGGACTGGATCAACGCAAATGGTGACCATAAGGAAAGAGGACGAATACTTGTTTTCAAACCCTTACTATGACGGTCGAGGTACCATTATTTTTATATGTTATTTTTGGTGTCAGATATTTTGTTCTTTTGAAATCATGGTTGGTAAAAGATGTTGTCGTTAACCGTCCGATCGAAAAGTCTACCATAGAAGAGATATCCCTAGGTACCGAAGTTTGCACTCAGATTTTTGGATAACATAACTATACACCAGGTTGATACAGACTCGCATGGGTGACCCGGTCGATCACAATGAAAGATGATAGAAGCGCTTTGACACGAAACTGTTGCACTGTCCGTACTGGGTCGAGTTCCGAACAACTATCAGTTTCGACAGATGACACTCACACACTAACCAGTGAAATACACAAAGGAACAAAACGTACGTGATAGAAGCTGGTCATCGTATTCCACTAGGACCTCCCATTTGAGTAGAGCGGCTGAGTAAGAAATGATAGTGTAACGTGGATATCCATCAGAATTTTTGAAAAAGTCAAAAGTTTTGTTCCCGAAACCTAGATAAGAAACAAATGCAGATGAGAGGCAGAACGAGCAAAGCGGTTAAAAATAACTCATAAAATTCCTAAAGCGAGGTTAAACCTGGTCAGGTGGCTTCCACTTATTAACCTTCTGGTGATCGTTTTTTTTAATCTGATAAAATCCAGTGCTAATTACAACTTGGACGTAAATTATCTTGCGTGCCAGCACAAAGCACATGGTGCTTAACAACTATTTCATAAGTCCACCCGGTCTTAATTTGTTGTCTAGTGAGAAAAACAATGTGGATGAAAGGAATGATCAATCATCATCTATTTCTGTCAGATGGGATTGTTAAACCTACTGGGAATAACCAGCAAGGATCGGTTGAATTGTGAGCTGAGAATGGACGTTTCAGGCAGTGTATTGTGTGGCGCTGCCTGATTTAAGCAACCGAACCTAGAGTATTTGCTCTATTAAACAGGTCATTTTAGTACCTTTTTAAACTTTACAGAAAATAGGTCCGATAGGGTATCATGAGAACAGGAGATAAAAAAACTAATGTGTAATTGGTAAAAAACAGGTGGTCGTGATTATGTTACATTTGTTAGTCAACTCACGTTGAGTGAGTGAGCTGGTGCAGAAGTTGCATCACTGGGCTTTTCACTAATGACCAAGGCAGTAAAAGTGCCCTCACTAATTGTTCGTGGTCGCGCAGGTATTATCTACTAAAACAGGTCTGGATGACCTATGCGGTGAAAAGGATGCGACCCTTGACTTCATTCGATAATCATCCTGTTAACATGTACAGTATGTCTAATGTGTGAGGCTTGAAAGGTCACCGCTCGCAGGTGGTAAACAAGTCTTGTAAAGCGCATGGGGCTACCTGTTCAGTTGCGATGGGTATCGGAGTTCAGTTCACCTGCGGCCGAAAGTTCTCATAGTCACAAAGACCACGTAATATACAGGTCTCGATTGAAAACTGAGTGGCCGATTGAGTACGTCTGTGTGCGTGCGCACGCGTGCATTAGCTAGCATTAGTAGTGAAATATAGAGACTCATTATCGATCGCGACGGGGTTCCTGAATGGAAACACGTTAGTTTCACACTGAAAGTCAGCCGTTCTCGATGGCAGTCATGTTAAGCAAGAGTGAGAAAGTTCATTTGGTCTGCCTATTTATAGAGAAATAGCGAAAATGCGGAGCAAACGGCGAACACATTTTAATCGACAATATCCGTACGTAGGCTACTGAACAAATTACAAGAAACTGAATCGGGTTAGAGATCAAATGAGTACGGTCGACCGAAGAGGGCCACAAGCGGTGTGTCACATGAAGCTCTATTCCATTTTAAGATTGATTTGAGAAATTACCACGGTAATCTGCGAAATCATCACATAGATAATAGTTGATGGGTTGTAGTCAGTTACAAGCGAATTGTCATCTTGTTGGGTTTTTTAAAATCCTTACTTGCTCAAAGACACTGCACCATTAGGGATAGCCGGCAACCAGACCCTGAATCTTGGAGTAGCGAAGAGCATAAGATCACAATATTTCAGGTGTGGTGATGAGTTGGATGACAGTGTATTACGGCCTACCACCAAAAATGATCGGAGACATAAACATTTCCCCCAGAATATTCCACAGTTTTCGATTTACTGCGCGCTCCGTTTTCTGCAGTTTTCATCCGGAAAAACAAATATAGGAGGCTTCCATTTAATCTAATAGAATGTACTGACTCGGAGTTAAAAGTAAACTCCTTCACATGAAGAGCAACAAGGATTTTCAGATTTCAGTGTGAGATTCTATAGATTATATTTAGTCGTACTTGTTCTTTCTTGTTGATTCTCAGGATACATGTATATGAGGAGCACGGATGCCACACTTTATTGACAATATGAACTTAAACATATCACACGTATTCTCTACAAATATACATATAATAGAGTTTTCGTGAGAAATTACTTCTCAGGATGAGAATCAAAACAGTCTAATCAGCTATTATCCAACACGGCGGAGTGCCAAGCCATTCCCTAAGTTAACGTAATTCATATATTTTCATTTCCGCATCATGTCGATGAATCGAATGCTGATGTTACGCAGAGATCAGTATCACAACTCCATCTACAGGATGGTCGAAATGTTCTCGCTAGCCCAAAGGCGTCTAGTGCAATGCGCCGTCGTTTCCATTGCTAGGTTGAGGACAGTTTGATTCTCTTACTCGGATCACATGACCCCACTGATCCACCGGATCGATATCCGCCCGTGAGTGTGACAAATCTCGCGATTGTGATCTGTGCCATTTTTGCATGGGAAGAGCGCGGTAAGACAGGCGGTCACAACGGACAATGGTCAACCAGAGAGGCTCGTGGCCAATTGACCAATGCAATGCACTTCACCGATGCGAAAACCAACCATTGCGTTCGGTTCTCAAATTAAACTTATAGTTTTCCAAATCTGTGATAGTTTCGCAAATCTATGTGATGATTTCGCAGATTAACTTGGTAATTTCTCAAATCAATCTTAGAATGGAATAGACGGCGTTCGAGACCAACCGCTGCAAAACATCCGAGCACTGGAGAGCTGTTGTCGTCAGTCGCAGTAGTCCGTGGCCGGGATTCTACGAGAAGACAACTTGAAGCCATTTAAGGAGCTTCATCTTCAACAGTTGTGCTTAGAAGATGCAGATCGTCACCTTCAGTTTTGCATTTGGTATCTGAGTCGCGCCATTGTATGGTGCCCTTTGTTTGAGGATGAATCCATATTTCACTTCCGTGAATTGCAAACCAGCCAATTTTACTGGTCACAAGAGAATTTCAGGCAGTTTGTCACTGATCGATGTCAGTATGGTACCAAGGTAATGGTCTGGGTCGAAATCCTGAGAGGAAAAATTACCGGCCCTTATTTTTCGATGAAAACCTCACAGGTACCAGCAGACGTCATTTTACTGGTTCTCAATGGGAAAGTCGTATCTGGACATGCTTCGAAATCAATGACACCAGTCGCACAATCTTGTGTATGGTTTCGACAAGATGGAGCACTTGCTCATTAAGCAATAGTACAACCACAGTCTTCTTCAGGGAATTTGCGTAGAAAGGGGTGGACCAGTTGAATGGCCGCCTAGGTCTCCAAATCTAAACCCGTTAGACTTCTTTCTGTGGTCCTACTTGAAAATAAAAGTATATCAAGACAGACCGGAAACCTTGCAGGATTTGAAAGCATGCATCCCTTTGCAATGCAGGAGAATAACTGAGTGTGTTGAAGAAAGCGGAGACGTTTTGCTTGAAACGGACGATGTGGTGCAGACAAAGATCCGACCGAAGGCCACCTTGACACTGGTCATGTGATCCGACTCGTTTAGAAGGGGTAGTGGTCATTCTGGAAAGACGTCTAACAATATATGACGTGTTCAGAGCTTGTAATGCATCCCTTCATAACACTAAGTATATCGAATTGGTTAGCATAAATGGTATTCTGAAGTGAGAGAAATCACACATACTCAAAACAAGGAAAAAATCAATGAGTTATGATAGCAGTGACCCATTAGTTCTTCCTATGAATACATCTCTAGAAAGTAGTAATTGAAAACTTCCGAAACCAAGCCTTCGAAAAACTGAAGTGGTGACTTGCAGGTCAACAGAGCAAGTTTCCGAATTCAGAACTAATCACAAAAGGTCACTGTTTCGTGATTAGTATGCATAAAATGTCCAGGTGCTCTTGGAGGTCAGGGTCAATTCCAAGGGCAATGTCCCGATGATTACAGACGAGTAAAAGGGCGATTAACTGAGCACTCCTGAATTCGTGCCTTCCGGTGACGAAACGCCGGTGACCCAAACGCCAAACACACCGACCTGATGTCTAAGAGAAATGCCCTCTCATTCTACTGCTCGAAACGTTTACAAAGGAAAACTGTCACACAAAAAATCAGTGAAATTAAACTATCACACTATGTTGTCTAACTGAATGTATCTCAATAAAACCAAATGTTACCCGTAAAATTGTAGTTTCGCAAGTAGTGGAGCAGTGTTTCCACCGCAGGTTGTTGATTAGCGCATGTCAAACTCTTTCCAGATCTTCGAATTTCACACCTTCTTAACGCCTCAGCTAACGAATAAACAGCGTTTTGTGTGTTCGGAACGTAGAATACAGCATCTGAAGAATGGGAATTCCAGCGGTTAGCGGAGAAGTTCAATGAAAATTAAATGCACTGAAAGTAATGCAACTGTACAGAAAAGTATGTTACTTTTCAAAGCTTGAGGGGGTTTACGACGTTATGCAATTAAACAGATATCCAAAATTTCTTCTGTGATTCGACTTACTGTTGTCATTGAGGGACAAAGTTTGGGCATGTAAAACCGTTCGTAAGGCCATCTACGGACCTATTAAGTGTTATTTAGGGACTTACAAATTAGGCAGTTGACTGACTAAGCAGAACTAACAAACAATCAGTTGGCCTGAGTTGATTCTTATTCCTCTACATTTGGCTGACCGACTGACTAATTAATTGACTGACTGACTGAATGACCAGATGTTTACAGCTAAATTGCCTATAACCGCTCAGATTTTCATCTTCTTCCTTGGTCAATGTTCGCTCAGAGGCAATCAATCTGATCTTTCATGTTCGGCTTTCTAAAATGAATTCTTTTGTGGGACTTACTCCTTTTCCTGAATGAATCGCTAATCGTACTTTCGTGAGACTTTCTGTTGACCGCTCAAGATGATTCGAATCTTATGGACGTAATATAATCTGGGATGGGATCACAAGATGTCCAGGCCACAAATTGAGCCTCATCAAATCATACTCCGAACGACCTTCACGCAACAAGTTAAAGCCAGTCCTTCACAAATGAGTGAATGGTTGGAAAATAATGAAATACGATCAACAAAAATATTTTTGTGTCATTTAGTTTGGTCATACTAAGTAGATGAAAAAACCATTATGCCACCTGATTTCCTATTAGCGGATTTAGGAGGAAATGTAATTAGGACCACAAATCCGCGGCGTACAAATCGTTTTCAAGTGAGCTTATCCTTCGTCAAACGGGACTGGTTCCTAAAGATCCCCTTCATTTCACTGTTTTTGATGTGGTGCGGTAAAATAACCCATTTTTGTATCCCAAATAGACACTTTGTTAGCAGTTGTTTATCACAATCGTGTCTTCAGTAATCATTATATTATTGATAGAGACAACCCATTTACTTCACATTACACTAAGCTTCACCTGGTCCCGAAATATGCGACACCGCATTAACCTGTCCGTATCGGAAAGTGAACATGCAGGGAAATACTAACCTTTGTGTAATTCGTGCAGACACCGTTGACTTTGTAAATCATTGCAAATATGCTTTTCGGACACAACTGCACCCGTCGCATTAGGTATACATCCGCAAAAGGTGAGCAAGTAATTGTCCCGCCAATCCAAAGCACCATAATCTCTTTGCAGACTGAATGAAAGAGGGGTAGAAAGAAGGAAACAGGGATCTGATTAATGGGGAAATGATGCACATTTTCTCATATATATATATATATATATATATATATATATATATATATATATATCCATTCACACTCCGGACGATTCAAATTAGATTCTAGTGAACATATAACATCGGAGTGTACAAGTATGAAGACGAGTGGGCAGAGGAGTACCGGGTACGCATACCTGATGAGCGGCAACAACCGCGAAACCGGTCGTGTGCTTCCAAGGAAATTTTGTCCACACGTTAACATACTACTTGCTATCAATATGAGCGCTTGCACATGCAGCCTCGTTGTTCGTTGGGTTAGCAGTGACCCAGACACGAATAACTATGAGAAATCACAGTTGTGATTCATTTGTGGGCTCTTCAATGAAGAGTATCCATTCACACTCCGGACGATTCAAATTAGATTTTAGTGAATATATATATATATAGTCACCCTGGAGCGTACTCCCGAAGGGGTGACCGACCATGACAGAACTTCACGGTTCAGAGTTCACGATACTGATCATCTGACCACCACTGGCCTCTGCATGTACACCCCCCCCCCTACCTCCTCCCTGGGTTATTGGTGAGAACACGGGAGAATTTAGACATCCAGTTAGTCGACCACATTGCTTACCCTCTCGAGTTACATCAGCACGCAGAATTTGATAAGGTGATCTTATGAAGTGACTAATTGCCGAAAGATTTCTCTATACACCAATCGGTTCGCACCATATGAATACACAGACACGGTTGTCCAAATGCAATCGTTGGTTTGTCGCCCATTGATTAATCAAATTCCGGCTAAGATTTCGCTTTTATCGGTTGCCATAAAATCGGCTACGGAATATTTTCAACTTCTGTTCCGTGTACGTGTGAGTAATATTATGTGACCGTTGACTTGTACTTCCTCCTGTAATGAACTCGGAACAAGTGACTCTGAGGTGGCTATTTTCAATGTTTGTAATATCGTCTGAGTAGTAAGAAGCGTGCATAGACAAACGGTTCACTTACAGGATCACAAGGCGGTCATTCCAAAGGTTTTCAACTTCATTTATCATTCAAATGAGACTTGTAAAGTAGGTCAAAGGTTAGTAACCTGTCTAACTTATCTACTTCCATTCAGGCCAGTGTGAAAAAGTTGACTGGCTTTTGGCTTAATTCACCACGTTGTACTTGGTGTTTAGGGTAATGAGCAACACTGACAACTTTTATATTCCACTTTTATTCCGTGTGACGATTTTAGAAGAGTTTGGAAACACAAGAATAATAATTCTGACATGAAGGTGATGTGTAACGTGCACCTATAAGTGGTTTACGCCATGCATTCCTCGTGAAAAATTGAAGGCAGAATAAGTTTCGAAGTCCTCGGTTTTCTAAGCTAACTTCACATTTTTATCTTGGATCTTGGTGGCAAGTGTGAGCGCCCTTAAGTCAGATTCAAAGATGTTCCATTCTTTATTTATTTATTTTCATTGTATCAAGAGGCATTATGTGATGTGTCTGATGAAAAATGTGTAGACACTAAATAAGTCCGAACTTATAACTAACGACTGTGGCGCTTTTGGGCTTGCAAAATGCCGAATGAATTAAGAAGGGACGGTTGCGATGTGCAGCTGTTGTCTATTTTAGCCTTCGGTTAGGGTGAATGCCGACCATTTGCACCACAAGACTATTATCGTAGCAGGGAGTGCTGCAGCAAAAGAACGATGTGAGTATGAAACTGATGGGGCCAGTCAATCCAGAACCACAGACCAAAGGAGAGATGCTGAATATTTCGGAACCATCCAGCGGCAGACAAAAGGGCATACAGGTTAGCAGATGAGACTCAGCGAGATCTCAGGTAACTAGCAAGATAGCTCATGTGAATGACTACCTAGCAAGCCGACAACCGGAACAATCGAACGGAAGTGGTAGTAAAAAGAATCGACCTAATGGCAACAGGCATCTGGCCAGAACGCAGTCGAAATACTCAAGCAGCCGGAGGACAGATAGTCCTACAGCGCGGTCTGGAAAATGGATAATATAAACGGTTTTACATTGCCATAATGTTCTGGTCGCTCAGTTTGGCGTTTAGATCACAAACATTTCATCATCAGTCAAGGTTAAATCATCAAAGCATGTGCACTGCTGATAGTGATTTATGTATTTATAGGTTTGTCATCAGGCCTGACCTTGAGCCTCGTAGACGACCTCGTGCCCAAGGCTCGAAGTTTGCTTCTTGGTTCCGCCTTTACTAACGTGACCTTTAACCTTTGACGGTTGACATCCCATTTGGGGACCTTGACCTCTTTCGATTTGCGATTTTTGATATTTGAATTCTTGGTGATTCAGTTCTGAAGATCCACGAGTGTGAAAAATCCTGATTCAATAATGCGGGCTGAATGATTTGGGTTCACTGATTCCACTTCTGCCTTTCTTAGTTGGTTGGACTGTCTGCTCCTCATCCGGCTGTTTACGTGATCTAATTCACTATGTCCACTGATAGAGTCGTTGGAAGAGTACCAGGCTTCCAGAATTTTAACCTCATCCAAGTAGAACTTGTGTCCTTCTTGATCCTCGTGGACGGACATGAGAGAGAATGGGTCATGTCTCTTTGTAGCCAGTTTGTGCTCGTGCATTCGAGTTGCACTTTTCTTCCGGTTTGACCGGTTTAGCATTTGTCGCAGTCCATCCACTTGACCTTGAATATGACATTTCTTTCTTCGGTTTTGAATTGTTCTTTTGGTTTTGAGATGAGTTTTCCCATGGTTATGGTTTGTCTGTGAGCAACTGTTATGCCTTGAGATTGAAGAAATATTGCAGTTGTTTCAGATACGTTTTTGATTTGTGGTAGAATAACCCTTAAGTTTGGTTGCATTCCTTGATTTATTTTCCTATTCATCCCATACACGGTACTTCTTATAAAATTTCTTGGATATCCGTTTTGCTGGAACATTCTGAAGAGGTAGTGTCCCTCTTGCGTCCTCAGTTCTGTTTTGCTGCAGTGGGTTTTAGCTCTCGTGAATAGGGTCCGAATGCATGACCTTTTATGGTGTTTTGGGTGATTGTTGTGAAACCTTAATATATGGTCCTTGTGTGTTTGTTTCTGATATCGGAAGCGCCAAGAATTCAGATATCAGAAATGGAAAACAACAGCCCAAATCGAAAGAGGTCAAGGCCCCCAAATGGGACGTCAAGCGTCAAAGGTTAAAGGTCACGTTAGTAAAGGCGGAATCGAGAAGCAAACTTCGAGCCTTGGGCACGAGGTCGTCTACGAGGCTCAAGGTCAGGCCTGATGACAAACCTATAAATACATAAATCACTATCAGCAGTGCACATGCTTTGATGATGTAACCCTTGATGTAACCCTGACTGATGATGAAACGTTTGTGATCTAAACGCCAAACTGAGCGACCAAAACATCAAGGCAACCAACAACCTGAGCTACAACGAACACAAATATTTCAAACCACTGAGGCGGTTATACATGTTTCGCGGAATGGACTTGTTTTTCTACTCAAATACAGGTGTCCTTCGCCTGCTTCGCTTTCCACGTCACATTATGAGTACTCAAGTCTATGGAAAAAGTACAGAAGCGATCGACGGGCAGAAGTTCGAATGGATGGAGAAAAACGCGTTAGTCAAAGTTAGGATATCTTTTTAGAGCCACACACACGCCTCCCTCACATGACAGGACAAGATTTGCTGTACAGACGATTGAATCCAACTCGAGTATAGAAACGTTTATACATATTTCAGGGCTCTGATTCATTCCTGTAAATTGGTCGTGAATACTATGTCCAAGATATCGAAACATTTCAAAATTTGACTAAATCAAACCTCGCCATTGTACCGGGGCATAAACTGTGTATAATTCCGAAATCAGTCATGTCATTCTGGAATAAAGCAACGCGGGATCCCCGAATACTGGCACAAATGCTGCTAGCCGATAGACACCAGGTGTACTGAACCAGAGCTAAATCCACTTTGGACGGTCGCTTGCATTTCGGTAAACGCGGACTGCAATGAGGACCCGACTTGGCTGTGATGCCTACTGGAGCTGAAAACAGAGGATGGACTATCAGTAAGCTTCTAGGATGTCCTGCTGACTTCCCTTCTATGCCTAAGATCAAAAGAGTGAATAACAGGAAGTTCACAATAAACTAACGGTCAATCAACGACTACATATATCCTCTTTATATTAACCAATTCTGTTGGTATGATGCACTTCATTACTACGAATAATGCAGCTTCTGAGAGGAGTTTCTCTTTCAGACTTATCATGGTGCAAATAGCCTAAGTGATTCAACACAACAAGCACTATAGAAACATTAGTGCATGCATGTTTGCATGTGCGTATGTATGTAAGTATGTATGTATGTATGTATGTATGTATGTATGTATGTATGTATGTATGTATGTGTGTGTGTGTCTGTATGTGTATGTATGTATGTATGTATGTATGTATGTATGTATGTATGTATGTATGTATGTATGTATGTATGTATGTATGTATGTATGTATATTTCTATCCGATCCTGATTACAGTCGTAAGCTGCTTGTTTCTGGTAAACTCAAGTGCACCGGTGATTTCGTCCGGTCAGGAATTCGGCCATTAAATTATGCTCAGGCGCTTCGCAAGCCGTGGTCCATCATCTTTTGCTGAGTTGATCCGACCACCCGGGGAACAAACTAAACCGTGCAAAACAAAAACGACACCGATAAAATAACTGGACTCCTCATCAGCCTGTTAGCCAACATGTAGTATGTTCTCTTATGCTACGGTCTGAGTCTTAACTCAGGTCATGTGACGTGACCATATCTGTAGAAGCACATTTGGCTGCAAGGATCATGACTCATAATCACAACGTTCACCTTTATCCCATTATGATTGTGGGCCCTCTCGTCACTTGCCCCACGAAGTCTCTCAACCCCATGACATCATAGGTGATTTCGTCACAGTGGTGCAGAATTCCCATTGATGACTTGCAATATGGCCGTTGTGAATCACAAAGGAGTTCAAAGGTTTCGTCTGTGTGGTGTGCCCCTGAGAATACAGTGGGTTGTCTTGGGGCTGCATGGAGCATGACAGCAGTCTTTTTCGGCAGCCGATTGAGTGTGAATAATGGTTCTGACCACACGCGTTTGTGCAACAGCAAAGACGTCTTGTGACTCGCATCAACAAAGGGTTCGACCTTGTCCTTGAAGGACTATTAAAAGAGGACAGAATTTCGTGTTTGCATTATATATTCCGTGTTGAATGAATGCTGTATTTAACACTTATTTAGTGAATAACGCATTCACCACGCGCCAAATGACTGGACACAGATAATGTGTCATATGCCAGGAGCTAAAATTCACATCCCCTCATTTATTGCCATTATAATAGTCAACTTGGCTCTTCTATTGCTAGCATTTCATATTACGTGAATAAATTATTGCTTTATGTCGCAAATGAGTATGAGTTTTGATGTTTTAGGATTAATTCGCTGAAAAGTGTGTGGAGCCACACTATGATTTTGATTCAGTTCTGTTAGAGTAGAATAATTCACTGAATAATGCAATAGCACTACAATGGAAAGGGAATAATACCAAACAAGCTCGTTTCCGGCAACTTTATCTTCTGGCTAATACAGTAACGTAGGATAGGAATTCATATTTTCGGAAAAATGAGTACGGTATCAAATTAGGATGGGTTAATCAATGTTGCAGGTGTTGTGCTGTTCGGAAGGCCGTTCTTCAAACCCATTTGGGAACAGCGAAGGCAGTAACTATGAGGCTGTTAAATCCACTGCTTTGTTCACATAAGCGATTTGTCAAATCACTTCAGCTACCCTGACCGCAATCGGAAAATGGATGGCGAAATCGAGGTGACCCCGACCGTGACCTTTCAATCAAACCATCCCAGATGTACTCCCTTGTCCGGATTTTCCCCACGCCGAATAAAGAATATCCCACCGTTTTCCGAATCGCAAAACGCCTACAACATCGACTAACCAATCCTAATTTCGTACTGTAAATATTATTCCGAAAATATGCATTCCCATCATTTTGGTACTGTATTAGCCAAAGGTTGAAGTTACCGGACACGAGCTTGTTGGCTATCGTGCCGTCTTCTCCGTAAGAGTAGAATAAACTGACTTCTAAGCTTGCAGAAAGCCTTCAATTGATGCACGTATTGGGGAATACAATAACAGAACAGAACAGCTAAGTATCTATTTCAGTATTCCTGGTGATTTTGGTGATTAATTTAGGAAAGTGTTTCAAGAAAAACAATCCCTCACAAGTTGAGACGTTTTTCGACAGCCCAGAGCCACACATAACAAACTTTTACTCCTTACAGTCAAATAGACTGAAAACTGAAGCTTTTTCGGGGGTGGAATACAGTACTTCATTCCACCGAGGAAATCAAAATGCAATCGAATCCCAGGTCGTTTTGGTTGCTTGCAGTATCAGTTATCAAAAGTATAACAAAATACGAGCGAAGTTTACGACTGTTTGACAGAAAAGCTCGCAAATCCAAAACACCGATACAAAACATCCCCATTTAGCCAAAAGTGTCTTCCTACAACAAACAACACTCACTTGCTCCCCGAACTGCGACCGAAAAAAGACCTAATACTGTTACAGCTAGGCTAGCTATCACGGATAGTTGTGAAGGACAGGCGCGAAAAAAATCTCCACAATGAAAGATGCATTCAATAATCGAATAAAATTTCAATAATACGTTAGAGAAGAGCACACTAGAGTAATTAGAGAAACGGTTTCATGAAAACTGCAGGCACCGCGGGAAGGCGGATTCCCGGACGAGACGAAACCGCAGGGATCGCAGACCGCGCAATTCTAAGGACTCCCAGAATAAGACAAGACATAGATTCCGCTGAGTCTAATCCTGTCGGCGGCAAGTTCACCCCAACCTCGGTTCGCAATTCGGTCAGTGAAGTTATGAGCCCTGTCACTAGCAAACGGTGCATTCACGATCTGAACGGCAGATTTCAGCTGCTGGAGTTAATGGAGCAAAGGAATGTGAGAATCAAACACGGACGTCCTTATCCGACTGATAGGAATGGTGATTTTTTTCTTTGATCTCTGGATTTGGATCTATTTGTCTACCTTACTACCACTCCTCCAAACATATGCTAAACCATGGAACGTGAAATAAATGAAAGTCTCTCTTCATTCAATGTGAAAATACTCCGAAAAACCGATGAAAGTGTAAGCTGATCTGTTCATTGGGAATATACATGGACGGGTTAATATTTACACCCCACCCAGTTCGTCCCATTTCGAGGACTGATTAGACGGCCTTTCGATCGTAAGGGAAAAACAGGTACACCTGACACCATCGAGGATGAAATGCAAACACGGAGGTGAACATTAGTTGCGAGTGGTTACCCCAAATCGTTAATAAATAAAAAAGTACGGCTTCCAGCTTTCGAAATTACAATGACGCAAATTCTTAGCCCCATATAAAGCTTTTCTACGATTTCCGCTCGAGGGTGACGCTGCGAGTAGGTTCTTATAACATCACCCTAATCAGTCCGATAGGCGAACCTAAAGCATGGTCGAATCAGTTCGTCTCAAGGTTCTTAGCCATCAACCTAGGTATAACCAAGCGTCAGCTTAGACAAAGCGTAACCGAACACATCTCGTGGGTCGACAAACTCGAGAACGAATTAAATCCGAATAGTCAAGGCCAAAAGGTCACCGCCAATGACGCAGACCGACATTATGGATCTCCTGCCACTTATTGGGCGTTGAACATCGAGTGAACTTGACCACACAGTGTCCGAAGGTGTTCCGCTCGCACAAAACACCAGTTTGTAGAAGTGGTCCCTGTCAAACAAAAAACCTTAACTACCAAAGCAAAACGGATTATTTGCCAGTCTTGCTTTGTCTTGATAGGAATAAGGAAAAAGTGAACACTAACAGCTCACTGATGGGAATTTTGATTTGTACATTTTTTCTTTACGCATTGGCCGTTGTATGCCAGTGCAGAGATAAACGAAATTATGCCGGATGTAAAGTGTGCAACTCCACGCTGATCTGTTCTCTTTTTGAACCCATAAGGGGGTAAGATTGCTAAGGAATAAGCAAAATTCGCTAACTCTCTTACGCCCTTGGCCTCTCAAAGGTAACTATAGAAATGAAACCATGTGCATTCGATGTGTAAGCTGCATTGATGAAAGGTGAAACTCTACGGAGTGGTACAGAATCTTTGGAGTTTCGGAGAGAGAGAGAGGAGCTTCAGTTCTGTTGTTTCGCGAAATTCACCTATCATCAGTATCATCGGTCTTATTGTATCAATGGCAATATCTGTGAAGCGGGTACTGAAGAATTTAATGAATAAGAGCTTGATAGAGCAGAATTTCCGCTTTTTCTTTTGTAACTTCGGCTCAGGCAAGACCTGGATGGCGGAAATTCAGAACAATCTAAATAGACTAACCGGTGGAAATATTGAATCAAGACAGACTGGATCAAAATATCAATTTTTGCACGGCACCCATTTTAGGTCGTTTCATTTGGCATCCAGTTTTTCCCAGAATTGGAGTAGAGAATGTGTTCTAGTTGAAGTGGCTAGAGGCTGCAGCACAAGTAGAACTAACGTTCATCAGAAATGATGAAACCGTGTTAGTATTCTTTTGGCAACTCGAGTCGAGTGCTCACTTGTTGTCTTACGCTCATAAAACATGTACACCTAGGAGGTATGGTGTTCCCCTCATCAAACCGAACATCGTCGGAACCGACCGGATTTGTGCTCTCCTCGGAGGTGTTCACTTTTGGGAGGGACGTTCGAAAATAGCACAAAACATGGTTAAAACACGGAGCCAAGTTGTCAGCACCCAACAAGCTTCCGTAAGTTTCCAGAGGCTTTAGTGGTGCTATCACACTTGAAATAATGCACAAAGCGAACTTTCATTAGTAATTTATTTTATCAGAAAGAAATCTATTGTTGGACATTTCGTGCTTCGTTGTCTCTGGTATACAACTTTCTTTGGCTATGTGGAATGCTGCTGCACGGACCACTTTTCACAACCTAGCCACGTGTTGGAACGGATCTAAAATAAAGCCCAGTTTCATCTCGGGCGCATTCAATGCTTTTTCTCGCAGCAACACTCTTGTTCCAGGCGGATGATTTTGACGAGTGATGAGAAACCATCCGTACGCAAAGCTGTTGACATCACTGAAGCAATAGAGAAGTGAATGGAAGATTTTTCGCTGACCTAATGTTCCCCGATCCCAACTAGTTTTGATATCGGCCTCATTTCTCATAGTCGTGTAAACCTGCTTTCTCCCAACACCGGATCGGGATGCAATCTTCGTCACAGAAACTCCATTCTCATGAAAATTATTGGCCTTTGCTTTATCACCAAGGTTCAAGAGTGTGGTTCTTGATGACTATCACATCGCGATTAAAGGGGCCGATACGAGTTCTACTGTTGTGGTGGGAAAGATGTAACGATTGCATTAAGTGCGCCCAACAGACTTGCTAGCTATGAAATCAAACACTGAAAGCACATTTGCAACAGGCACCAATGCAGGTTTTCAATGACTCGCAAACAACTGAGAGCGTACAGCAAAAAAAAACATTTCTAAATTTCTGGATATTTACTGATAAGTTATGATGTTCACAACAGCGTTGTTGGTAGGTGTTATTCGTCAACCATTCGATACTGTTTGTAGAATGATTCCAGTGACTTTCCTTGAACTACTTGAAGAGCCTATGATGTTCACACACTCGAATCCAAATACGACATTTGACAGTGGTCACTATCCGAGGGCTTAAGAGTTTTCAATAGCAGAGCACCAAGTGGAGTTTTTCGTCGGTGTGTAAGCACCTGACCCGATGACAGTGTTCGCTCGAAGGAGTGTTCTCTCTTGAGGGGTTTCAATGGTAAAATCTGTCGGGACCGGGACAAAGTGTTCTCAAGGGGGGGATTACCGATCTTCGAGACTACGCCTCAGCCTCCCCCCCCGCCCCCCCCCCTCCCTAGTTGTAGTTGGTTCCAGTTACTCAACGAAAGCTTCGTCTGCATCTGCATCTGCCAGTGGAACTGATGATTAATTAGCCGTGTTCTCCCCAGATAGTTTCGGTGCCGTCGTTTCACTGAAATCCACAAGGAGAGAGGCATACTCAATGAGTCGATGATTTTTTGATCGAGATTCAACTTTGTTTATTTGTTTAACTCATGAATGTTTGACTGAAGGTTCGCTGCCAAGCGCGGTGCCCATCTGACCGTTCCACGTGCACTCTACACGCGCGTTCTCGCAATATACGCTAATCACAGTCTATATTTAATGACCGCGTTCTCCATCTCGTGGATCGTGAGACGCACTGTTCTGATTATCGTGGTGCTGTACAGCGCAGCATCACGGTGACGGACTGGTGGTCCAAGCACATTAGAAAGGGCTAAAGAACTCATGTAATAAGGAAACAATGTGGTAAGGTTTAACCGACCTTACACCTTTGTGGGTGACTAGTTTCTGATGAGTAAAACCAAGTACTGATTAGCTACACATTCGCGTAGTCATGACATCAAGCGAGCCGCTGAGAGAAAGTCCGGGTAGAATAACAATTTGCTACAAATATTCTTATCGTTGGTCAGCTCCGTCACATTGTTATTCACACTGTGGTTTCGCTCACTTCTCAGTCATGTGTGATCATTGGGAGCTTTGTCATATCGTTTGTCAGCCATGTGTGTGATAAAGCTCAGCCAGTAAATTCATTCCACTCTTACGAGTGGAAGGCAGCAGAAGAATTAGTCCTTTTCCTGCAGCTATCCATTCAACAAATGTGGCCTTTGACGTGGTTCTTTTGCAAAGTCGGTTTAAAAAGTTTAGTCCGGTACGGTTCAGGCTGTGAATTTACTTAATGACTGAGAATTATCATGCATGGCTGAGGAACGGCAGAGTAATCACGGAAAAGCCTTTACATTTAGCTATACATCGACAAAAGGCATTTTCCTTCTTGTTGAGACTTAGTGTATATACATCCATCAAAGCATTAACTGGTTTGTAGCGCATTTCCGAGGTTTTCACTGGCCAGCTGAGCACTAACACCACAAGGCGAATCATCAAATACGAAATACAAAATCAGTGACACTGGAATAACACGAATGCAAATGCTCATTAATAGTTCGTATAAGAAAGGCTTCAAACGTCTGCAAATACACGATGAGAATGAAACTAAAGAAAATATAACGACGAAAACGACAACAATAACAACAACAACAACACGGGAGTAAAAAGAGCACCTACTTCATCCGGTGTTTTTCCACAATATCGGGACAAATTATCTTGGGCAGGACAAGGATAAAATGGGCGAAATCAGTGGCAGACAAGTTGACCGAATTCGCATACAGGGGATTTTCCAAATTGGGAAAATCCTCGAGAATGCTATTGGTTCCAATCCAGAGAAATCGATCACGTATGTGTTTAGGCCATTTAGACACGGTTTTGATAGTCCAACTCGTCATTAGACTGGAGCACAGAATCACATTTACTGGGCAATTTTTAATGGAAAAGGGCAATGAAAACAATGACCGATCACAATGAATCGCCTTTATTTGATAATTACTTATCGAAGAATGGGCACAGTATAAATATGCCCTAACTTCCTCATAATAAGCGATATAACCGTCAATCTTTGCACTTGTTCACAGTGTCAATGCTGTAGATTTTAACTGAAAATTCTGTGACCTCCGTTGATGGCAGACGATAGCCCGAACGTATTTATGCTCATGTAAACACCACATTTCCAAGCGTGGGTCAAATTTATATGATGCCTTGGTCTCCTGAATGTCACTCAGAGTTATTCAATGAATGTTCTAGACTGACCCACCGGGGCGAGGAATAGCTGTTCTTTGCTCGCGAACAACCTCTTTTTATTAGCGTTGAATCTAGCACACATTCGTCTCACAAAACTTATTGGTCAGAGTGATGCTGGCGACTGTGCATTCTAATGGGTTGGTGCTGTGGCTAAAGACCGTTTGACTGGATTCATCCCTCATTCTATCGATCCGGAACATCGGTCGGCTATCCTGCCTCTCGTGATTCTTTTGTCTCAAGCTTTGAACTCGGTACCGGACATGGGCTGACGGGTTGGCTGCTAAAAGGAATTGGCTGTCTACTAAAAACGAGTCAGCCCATACCCTCACAATGAATATCCCCATAATATTTTGAATTTTTTCAGCTTTTGTGCACTCACTTACTGTCCGAGTCGGATAATAGTTAAGATAATTAGTTCTAGGGGAACGCATAGTGAGTACGATTATCGGTTGTAAGGTTATTTGCCCCTATTGTTTAAGTTGTGACATGTATCTTTTGATCTCTTGGTTGGACAAATCTCCGACCTGCGTGGTCTAGCCTTGCCAAAGGGTTATGAGTCATATTAAGTAACTGTGGAGAGTGTAAATCCTGTTGCTAGACTATTTGTTTTCGTTTTGCCATGCTAAAATGAACTGTAACCAACTTGCATTGAAAGCAAACGGTTAGTCGGTGAGACTTATGACTGACCATAACCACGCGTAGTATGTCCGTACCCATTCGAAGGCTTGAACCGCTTCTAGGCGGCCAACACAAGATCCAGTTAAATACGGAGGAGGCGTTCGATTAAAATGGGAAAGTAAGGTGAAGATGAACAAATGTCTTCGGTGATTTCATACCCAAACCAGCACAATCATATTAATGTGCAAGCAAAATAAGGGAACGATGGAACACGTATAAAATGTCCGTCAACATTACTTAGCATCCTATACATGGTCCCAACGAACGAGTCAGAAGCAGTTCACATAGGGCACTAGCGATCACTGAAGCAATCAACAAGCGACTGCTGTGTCCATAGTTGTGTTCTCAAAATAAGTTGTTGTTTTAGAATGAAACCAGCGAAAACACATATTCGTTTACACCTTGCTTTCGGACTCCGGGCGATTTGTCTCAACTCCTCCAGAAAAAGTCATTAGAGAAAGGTCAAAATCAATGATATAATACAATCATAGGATGAATGTGTCCCACGGGAATGGGCACACCCATAGATGTTTGCATTTCTGTGCTTACTACTGAAAACGGCAGAAGTAGTTAGATTTTGACTGTTTCTGACATCAGTCTAGAAAAAACACGTCGCTTTGTCTGCTTGTGAAGGCAATGACCGAAACTGAAATTTAGTAAGTTTCCTTATAAGCGCCATATTTACCAGCAGACTGACTTCATAAGGCTACCAACGTAGTCCAACAACCCTGTCAGTGGTGCGAGAACCAATGTGAACTTGCTTATATTGTGAACGAACTGGTCGTTTTGGTCAATTCCGCAGTGCCTTTCATCCCAGTGAAATCGCAATTTACGTAGTATTAGCTCGGTGGTATGTCATCCATTGTCACGGCTTTTATCACTAACCTGATTGTGGTATAATCCTGCATATTCAGTTTAGTCTTCAGAATGTGAGAGACATCAATAAATCAGATTCATATATAATGGAAAATCTACTTGCACTTATCAAATCCAAAAGTCCTACATCGCGAGCCGGAATCGAATCGGAGACATTTCAGCTCCCGGCGTTGTACTTTCGGATGAGTAAAACTCAAGTGCACTTTCTATCATACGACATTCGGGCTCCTCTTACCAATAATAAATTCTATAAATCTGATTCTGTTGGAATAACCAGCAGCCCGCAGCGGCCAAGCCGCCATAGTCGTAGACTTTGGACAATGGTGGCCCAGGTTCGACTCCCGCCATCGCCGTTCATTTCCCTACGTGATAGCCTTTCATTAGCCGCGACCTCCTCACTGGCTAGTTGTACTCCAGTGTGTGGTTAATAAGGAGATGAAGTACAATGAATATTTCCATTTTAATTTAATTGTAACTAACGTTGAATATTCACCCGTCGAGACGCATAAAACAGTCACGTGAAAAAACGATTCTGATTTCTACTTCTTAGGAGCAGCGTAACTCGTAAATAAAAACACTTATCAGTAAGACAAAGTACAGAGAGAACAATGAGCTATAGTATCAAATCGGTGACTAAGTTGAGTAGTTAAGAGAGAGCCACATGGTCATGATAGGTCGTCACATCTTCCTGCCTGTAATCACTGATTGAACGGATTTTATATATTCCACAGTGAGAACCCGACATGCCCTAGTTGGGCAAGTACACTGGTCCTACTTTTAATGCATCTGTTTCATGTTATAGACTAGCGTCTTAAGGATGTCTACCCCAACAAGATTGACGTATTATCTGATAAGTCATATATGATTACTTAGGTAAGTCGGTATCACCGATCCGATTAAGAGTCAAACCAGTTCATTGCATCCATTCTCATAATTTTCAGACTGTGAAGAAACTTATATCCGCATACTATTATCATATTGTCAGTTTTATTGCTTGTACTACTTCAAGCCGTCAAACAGGAATGATAGTCGCGTTGATTAGTTGTGAAAGAATGCCATTATTGTGCTCACGGTCATCTGCGACTAGTTAAACCTTGGACACACTTCAAGTGATCTGATGGCTGAGGAGATCTCCCATAGCTGATTTTGGGTGTCAGTTCGGGTAACCTTGGAGAATGCTTGGCACGTTGATAAAATTCATTTGGCTTCATTTCGGACAACCGATTGAACTGTAATAAACTTGGAGTTATGCGAAGCCTTCAGTGTACCACCCGAAACCGGAGAACCTTGAAGAAGTTCAAAACTCTAGGGATGCGCCCTTTTTCATGAAACACACCGTATCCTAACACCATTTCCATTTTTGTCATTGGAGCTATCACTTTCCCATATTAACCCTTATCGAAAACTCTCCATAAAAACGATTCACCTAAAGGTTGCCAGTATGTTTGGTTTTCTCGACCTTCAACTACGACATTCCTTGAATATTAGTACCAACGAACGATGGGTTGAAGCGAGTAGTTGACAAGGCACCACCCTACAGGCTGTAAGGTAATCTATTTCATTTGCTGAGGAGAATTCAGCTCAGCCGAGACAGAAGTCAGAACTAAAAATTTGCGTCTTGCGTGGTCCATCGGACTTCAGTTCAAGGTCGGAACTTGTGGGGCAATCGTTTATAATGCAAACCCCAGTGGAAGTATTTCGCCTTCGTAGCCATTATCGCAAGCACACCACCCAGGAATTCTGAGTTACCTCGGAACAGACTGGACACATCCGGCTTCGATGTGATTTCGATTGAGGTATCAAAATGAGTGAGGACGAGCCAACTAGTAAGTGTGAGGAAATGATTACAGGTGTTCATAATAATGAGAAAGAACGTTCTATGAACAGTCGGCCATTCGTCCTGACAAGGACGCCAATGTATATATGAATGCTGCTATTACCATTGCAGTAGTCATCTAAATAACTAACGTCAATTCGAATAATTATAGCCATCACCCAAATAATTATAAAAGTAGACCTGAAATAAACAAAATACCCATCGTCTTCATCATTATCATCATTGTTTTATTGAAATCATCATGACGTTGCTCATGGTCATGACTTTCATGCTTTTGTTCATTACAGTCATTCGTGTTGGCTATGGGCCAGAATTGTCTCTGAGAATCCATCATACCAATACTTGTTACACACGTCCAGGATCTTATAACCGAATCATAAATCATGTTTGCAAATACAACGAAGATTCGCCTCTTCTGCGTTACACCTCGGATGTGAGTACGGGGTGTACTACCAGAGATCGGGTTAAGAGCGATCCTCGCTTGTTCTTCACTCGCCATGTAAGCTGCAAACTCCGCTTCAAATCCAAGCAATCACTACTAAGAATCTCTATCATTCTAACCAATTTGAGCGATAATTTCATATTCATATAATAATGAACCCTCATTTCAACACAGAAAATCTTACGTATAACTAACATGTAAGGCATACACCAATCGGCTAGGAAGATCCAACTGTATGTAAAACTATTATTCTAGACAAAATGTGCACTCGAAAAGACTCAGTCAATGAACATTTTTCGAGAGTACCTAAATAGTATTTCTACAGAACAAATAGTAAGCTATAAGATGTGTGAAAATATGGGTTTATGGTCATGAATATTCGTTATTTTGGTAGCAATTTCGAGATTTCGTCACAGCATCATCAATAGAGAAGAAGTATTTCCGGAGATCGATGATTATGTGTCTTCAATTCATTTTGACGATCACCCAGAGTCAGCTATTCTCTAGAAAAAAGTTATTTTGCATTTTAACAAGAAAAACACTTGTGAAAACAGAATTATTTCTTTTACCATTGTCATTATTATTATTATTGCTATTATTATTATTATTATTATTATTATTACCATTATCAGATTGCAGCTCAAGTGCAAGTTTTTCCTTTCAGAATTTACTTCTGTGACTGTGCTCTATTCAGAAACAGAGACTACAAAGCACGTAGTTTTCCAAAGTTTACTTGGAAAATGTTTATTGATCTCATTACCTCTAGACTCCGATTGCCACAACAATTTTAGCTCGGTCTCCCAATCATTATCACGGGGTCCCGTATTGCCCAGACGAATTGTTTGAGCCAAGCATACTGTATTTTCCGCAGCGTATAATTCTTCCTGTAACCGGCCTAATGTGGATTCCCCGTAGTCCGAGTTGTCCGTGATAACATTCACATATATCCAATCGTAGCGGCTGTATCCGTAGAGTGTACAGGGTGGAGGGTGGATGGATGTAAACGGTTAGTTCAACACGAACCATGCCGTCACGGGGTTCGAAGCGCACAGCACCAACGGAGCATGAAACTCCAAGAGTTTAAAGCAAATAAAACGGACAAACCCGAACGACCTTAAATCTAAAATAGAAATTCACCCGGAGGCATGATGCCAAGGAAGAGAACAATTGTTTCCATCGTTCGAGGTTTAGTTCGTGTAGAATTACCTGCCTAAAGAAGACGGCCTTCCATTCGAGGAAAGAAAATTAACACGCAAAAATAACTTCCTGAGAACATTTGATCAGAGATGAGCCAAGCAGATCGTACTTGAGCTCAAACCAGCCTGACAGATTCTTCTGGACGAAACCACGTGATAATACTGGTCTATTTTTGATCAATTCTAAAGTGCCAACTGATGGAGACAAGGAATTACCAGAGGCTATTGACAGTGAACCGGGACACGTCAAGCATCTTAGAAAGGTCTCTACTTGCATCAACTCACGATGGCTAAATTCTGCATTACGCTAAAACAGCATCTAACTGATTAGTCGAACTAAGTACAAATACAAATTTTCGAAAGTGGATAGAGAGCGATAAAACGCACTTCGGATTATAGAGTACACTCTATCGAGTACATTCTACCGACAATAAAGAAAATTAACCCCGTGGTTTTTATTCCACTTTAAACTACTACTTTCAGTACTGCGAAATTCGTTTCATTGGAGTATGATTCGCCAAGTGGGAAAGAAAAAACGGCCTGTAGAGGCTTAGTCTATCTGGGCAATTAACTAAGCTGGTGGCTATCAGTTACGGTTTTCAGAAATGCATCACGTAGCCCAAAAATATTTGTACGGAAGTGTCTATGCAACCGTCAAAGCAATGTTCGTAGAAGAATGCATAATTTCTGGTCAAGATGGCTGAGTCGTATCCCGGTTTTTTGAAGAGGGATGAGTGTTTTTCCAAAGTAAGTCTGCTGTGAGCAATGTGGCTAACCGGTAGTGACTATGGTGTCCAGTTCTATCAATGAATGCAAAAACTCTTGCGGTGATCGGTGCACTTCATTCACCTCATCCATGCGTACGCACAGATTAGATACGAAATACTCCACTTACCGTAAAAAACGGACTAGCGCTTTGACAGTACTTCGCGCACTTGGTACAGTTCGCAGAAATGTGGGAAACTTTCTATGATCGCTCAACTTCGGTGCGTCAGTATAATAACTTATCTGTGATTAGTCGAACAAAGCAAAATGAGAGGGAGAAAAGGAAAACAGAGTATAGCGTGACTGATATTTCACGGAAGATCTAGTTGATTTTCTGTTATACTTTCAGAGTAACCCAGGTGTGTATCGCGATCGGACCAAGGTCACAGAATCGGAACGTGTCAGGTTGTGTAGAGACAATACATGGATATAAAATGCGTCAAGTTGACTGAGCGAAAGATGATCAGAATGTCAGTACTGATGTGACTACGTAGTTGACAATACCGAACATCTTCGGATGAGTGTGATCTTTGTTTCAGTTTTATTGAAAATCACTAGTAAGAATAATCCCATAGGTATTCTGGGTTACTCACACCCGATATGTTGGATTTGAATTCTCGAGGCAATAGCACTAGTGGAATGTTAAGCAATGGTTTGCTTCACGACTACGCCTTCGTTCAGTGATCCTGACAAAACCCATATGAAATCACCAGTGCCAACGTCGTCTTCCGTCGCTTTCTTGGGACACTTTCTATATTTTTATCTCTCGATTTCCTTATTTAAGTTATATCAGGTTGTCCGGATTTTCACTTTTCTCTTCGGTAAGTGGAAGCTAACTGTTTCAAATCAACGGTTTGGATTTTTATTCCCGCGCAGTGTTCAAAGAGTTGAGTATGAATGTAACCAAAAGAGTCTTTGTTAACTGCGTTCTTTTGGGCGATTTTTGTGGCACATTTTCATTCGAATTGAGCATTATCCTTGTTCGTGGGACTGGGGGAAACATTTTACACTTATAATCAGAAAATATAGATTTCCACCGGCCGGAAGACCCGGTTCAATGATTTTTCAGGTTATGATACTGCTATGAGTTGAATAACAGGAATGTACAATAATGAAGTGTGAGAGAAACAGCCAACAGTTCGTCGGGAGTATACCGCTTTTGTAACCATTACAAGTTTAAAATTTTCACAAAAAGCTGTCTGCCAAATGGTTATAAGCTAAACAATGGGTGTTCAACAAACTTTTTTGTGGAACGGTTTTGTTTGCATCATCGATGCCCATGTTGGTGGTTTTAATTCAGGGAAACACTGTATTATTTCATGTTCACGTTAGAATGGTGTCAACTGAAGTGAATTCTACGAAACTACAAGTGAATTCCACCTTAATTCGGATGGAACTGTTGCTCTATAAACATTTTTATACGATTGCTGTAGTAGTGGTTAGTCATCCTAACGGCTCCAAAGAATTTGTATATCTCCACCACTCAAACTTGTGAAGTCTACTCCCGTCCCAACCCAAATAAGTTCTAATTGATTAATGCAACAGTCTCTGCAAGAGTTTCTGATGGATGGTTCATTTTAGACGCTGAATTGAAACGCTACAGCCACCGAGATACGTGCAGCAAGTGCGATTGGTCGATCGGTCGATCGTTCACTCTTCTAACTCCAAAAGTAGACAGCAAGTCAAATCCGTGAATGATAAACGAAATTTGTGAGGCAGATCGGACAGTTTGCAACGATGACATAGACACTCAACCCAGTACTTCGAAATCCTTTAATAGCCACTGCAACGCATACTGACACAGCCAGTATGCTACCAGGTCGAAAGAAGAACTAAGTCTCATCATCAGGTTTGAAGCCGTCCGGCATGATTGTGAGTCACACAGTGATTGTCAGAAGTATAGGACCCCCTTCATTTTCCGCATATTCTCTTACGAGACCAAATCTGGTCAGAACGACCGAATACCCATTACGACACAGAATATAAAATGTTCGTGGTGAAATACTTTATTACGAGCTAATTAAATTTGAATATGCGTTAAATGGGGTAACGAAAGTGTAGGAACCTCCTTAGCTTGGTTCCAATAATTTCTACTTGGAATCTTGTGCAACCACCGTTCTGCTTTAGGACTTCTATACTTCTCGGCATACTTCCTTCAAGATTTGCGATTATCCCTTGGTCAGTATTCACCCATTCTCGCTTAAAGGCTGTTATCAATCCACTCATTGACAGGTAAACCAAAGAATCCTTGTACACCTGACGATCAAGTATACGCCTAAAATGTACTCAGTTGGGTTAAAGTCTGGGCTGCGAGCTGGCCACTGCAAGATCTTGATCTCACGGAACAACAGCCAACATTTAGTAGTGTATTAGCAGTGGACAGATTCATTATCATGTTGGAATATTGCGTCATCTTGTAACCTGCTGGCCAGTAGCGGGACCAGAAACTGTTCCAACGTATGAATATACACAACGGAATCTTGTATACCCTGAGTATAACTAGTTCACTCTGGCTGTTGTCTGAGAATGTTCCCCAAACCATCACTGAGCTCCTGTCTTCGGTAAAATTCTTTCCTCTTTTCTGATATCATTCAGTAACAATTCCATGCATCTAGTCCCCCGAAAAAAAAGTTCTTTTTGTCACTGAACTTGACATTTTCCCACTTGTTTGCCCACGCTACGTGTATTTCAACCCATGATAAGCGTATTTCTTTATGCAGCGGTGTGAGAGCAATGTCTTTTCATTTTTTTGTATTTCAACCACGTCACTGCTTTCAGCATTCTTTGTAACGTTCATTTCGAAAAACTGACTCCAATCATAACTTACGACGTTAAAATGGAGCATGTATTACTAGAAACTAGACGAATTAATCTGTGTTCGTCCTCCTCCATTAGTTTTTTGGAAGACTCATTTACTTTTTAGGCGGACCTTGTTCGTTACATAACAAATAACGTCGTACGACCTTTCTCGATCTCTTTCATTGCCTGGAGATCTCCTGCAAACTGAGTCACATTTGACAGAAAAAAGATAATTCGTCCTTTATGATATATATTAGTTTATTTCCGTGTACCATTGTACAGACGGAATTCGGTGCGAGTTCTGTAAGTCGTACGCGTGCAACCAACGTGAATGAAGGTCACCTGCGTGTGTCAATTGCTCCAGTGGACTTGAATCACGTGATTCCAGTTCGCACAGGTTTATCATTCGCCAAATTTACGGACCGAACTAATCAGCTTGTTGCCAGGCTCAGTGGTCCGTTTAGTACTGCGAAATTTTTCACGGGACTGCGCACCGGTATATGGAGTCCCATACTTTTGCAATCCTGATACTCTACGTTTTCTGCTGTGACTAGCGCAGTGCATCGTTTTGCTATGAAACTTGGCACGCTGTGTAGTACTGTGTATTCGGTCGTTTTGACCAGAAATGGCTTTGTCAGAAAATACAGAAACAGAAATATGCGGAAAAATGAGAGGAGCCCTATAATTCTGTCTCAGAGTATATTTTAGGTAATAACTGTCATTCAGAATGGCTCGAAACGGCTTGGTTCATCTCATGCCAAAATGAAATAGATCCATAGACCACAGACCATCAACATTAGATTCTGCTTCTCAGTACGAGTCGAAATGAAACGAAATCAGAGCTCGGATTCTTGGCCATTCCGGGAACCAGACATAAATGTCTGTCCGTTAGTGCATACCCACATAATACACAGTCTGGAGCGAAAACAATCCGATAGTGACAAAACAACCATAATGATCACGAACTGACATCAACTACTTTCTGATTTTCTACAAAACCGTGGAACTGAGTTTAGTAAAGAAGAGCAATTTACTGAGAGGGACACCTAACAATGTTCGAAATCTATATATGCTACTCTGATGGATATATTTTACTACACAGTTATCGTCAACTTATTCCCATACAGTTGACCCAACATCTCAGTTTTGAGAACCCGGTGGTTTACCTTCATTGTGATGAGATTCTGCAAGTAAGTGCATTGAAATTCTCCTGAAAAATTCCTACAGTAAATCTTCTAACTTTTATCTTTTTATTTACTTCGTTTTACTATGTAATAATGGTACCCAATTTCAGGAAGGGGGTTGCGGCCAGTTTAAGGCTGCCAACTGAGGGAAGTGACCGACAGGGCAGAAACAGGATTCGAACCCACGGACCGAAGGGTAGGAAGCCCCTCTTGCCGACGACGGTTTGACCACCGCCCGTGAATTAAGTTAAACTGTTAGACCTTTAAAAATGCACTGACCTTTTATTGCACATTTGACCTAGCTTTCTGTCCATCTCGGGAAGATCAGTTCTATTGCACAAGTATTCTAGATTATTATTATTATTATTATTGTTATTATCCTCTAGATTATGGCGCCCTTAAATTCGTCTCACCTTTTGCGCTGTTATCAACTCACAGTCGGTTGTATGTGTGGGGAACAGGTAGCTTCTGGAATCAGGAAAGTGATTGACGGCGAACACTGAGGGGGAGCTTCAGCTACCAAAGCGACCTAGATCCTTCCTTTGTCTTCATCACTCTATGTCAGTGAGAGGCTTCTCTTGATGCTCACCACTGAATGCACAAACAAAGCCGTGGTTCAGAGGGATTGAAACAAAGCACGACCAGTAATTGTCTCTTTAGTGTAACATCATTGATGTGGGGCTATTAAGGATGGATGATTAGTTGTGTAAAAACTTACCTGAGGTATTGCAAACAGTTTGAATAAGTTGGCTACCGACATGGCAACGTCGCTAATTGCCGGTCCGACCACTCCGACCAAAGACATCTTCTGGAATAAAATAAGATTCCGTAGTGTTAGTTTAGACCTGACAGTTAGAAAACAGTAGGAAATTTGTGAGATAACTCTACTTACAATTCGGAATGGTATTCAACTATGAGCAGTGTAATGCACACGCATACTTTTTGTCATCAAGGTCTTGTGAAAACGTCCAGTTCAAAAATAACCAGCTGTAATTGCATTGTACATTTTCCATAAACAAACTATATCAGCACATGAAACTTACCTCACAAAACTTTTAATCTGATTGTCTACAGTAGGACTGCTCTGTCTCAATCAGTGTTCACTGGAACAAGTTTGGTTATGAAATTTGTTCTGGCAGCCTTGGAAAATGTTGAACTGCATCAACGATGAACATTCATCGTCTGCTTCAGCTGAGCTGCAGTGCAATCTCTTCGATATTCTGTGAAATAATCATAGGATCAGCAGACCCGCGTAACTACTGTTTTAACCCTAATGTAACCGTGTCGTTCGGCATGCATGGTACTACCCTTATTCAACCGTACTTCTCCTCTGGAACTGTGAACAGTTCATTATATTTACTAATGTTATCTCAATTTCTCTCGCAATGCTCACTTCCATTAGAGATAAAACTAGCCGTGAATAACTTCAGCAGGATGGGGCTTCGGATCATTTCACAGAGCTTGTTTGACGGTTGTTACATGAACAGCTTCCCGGTCGGTAGATTGGAAGGGTAGGACCTATCACGTAGCCAGAAAGATCTGATCTCGCTCCTTCGGACTTCTTGTGGAATAGACTGAAAAGTATGGCTTACACTCTGTAGACACAAACACTGGAGAAGCCTGTGGGAAATATTCAGATAGCTTCAGGACACAAACCAATGCAGGATGCCTAGAAAAAGTAAGCAAATCTTATCAAAAGGGATCACAACAGTTTGGAAGTTTGTGGGAAGACATTCGAGCATTTATTTTGAATTCCTACGAACTTTTTTCTTCATATTATATAGCAAAAAAAACATAATAATATGACATAAATGTGCATATAACGCTGATTTTACTCCACTCTCTGTTGGATAATGGCAAAATTCAGATGTAATTTCAAGAAGCTATCTTACATCGTTCGGTAGCATTCCGTTGGTACTGAGACCAATCCATTCATGAGACAATGAATGATCGTGGTGAACACAGTTCAGCCTAGCTCGTTTGCCTGAAAAATTGAAAACTGAGATCATTATATGAGAGACGCGGCGATAACTTAAATCATTCCGGTTTCCCAGATTCAACTGAGCCTTCGTCAGTTTACACATGATGACGTAACCCGTGTGTGTATGTGAGACAAGCTTGTGTTGAGGGCGACATATATAGGAATTATGTTCCCAATCGCTAGCCAACCGTTTCCTTTATCTTGGCGCACCCCATAGATCGTACAGACATCTTGCTATAGGCAGTCAAATTACAAGCTATAGTTCACTCTGACGGATGCCATATGCGGATAAACTGTTGGATCAATTTGTGAGGAATCTAATGCTCTTAGGCATGGCCTCGTAGTTCATTCAGCTGGTGGGGCGCGCACTGTTCACACTCGCGAGTGTGGTTTCCACACGTGGATTTTTGTTACAATGAAACGGACAACATTTGACGTTAGGATCTTTTGAAAGCCGGTCAAATTCACCAAACCAAATCTGATAATTTCAACCATTTCAAATTTTTATTCATTTATTTTTTCGTTCTTTTGATTTGACTCGACAATCATCATTAGTGTGTATTCTTAGGAAGAGAGATGAGGATGAAAACAGTCTGACAACAAGCTGGTAGACCATGGCATCAGTCGAACCCTGAACTGCAATGTTCAGAATCTGAACACAGACGGTCCGAAAGCAACTATTCACCAGCTGAACTGCAGCAAAATCACATGGTCGCCTGAGGGATGATTCTAACGGTTTTATTCATATTTTTTATTAGTTCCGCAAAAAGTCGGTCTAATTTTACTTGAGTTCATTTTTGAACACTTACTGATGAAGTAAACCCTCGTAAAATGGTAACTGACCGGAATCAAGGTTTGTGCAAATTTAACGGAATTCCGTTTAAACTTATAGGCCTTCTATTCTGCCTCACAGCGCTAACTTTGTTTTGTCGTTTGGTTCAACACCGTTAGAACCCTGGAGCTTTCCTTGACTAACTGCCTACGCGGGAGGTCATTTGAGAAGAGAAAATAGTGCGTATTTGGATCCACTAGCTTTCCAGTCTGATTCAGAAAAAAAGGGATTGTCAAGTCAGTTCTCAGAATGGTTTCAAACTTTTGACCTTCGCATTTTTACCCCATTTTATTCCCCAGGTGTCCGTTTGAGTTCGAAGAACTGTCTCTGCTCGCTTCTTGGCCATATCGTAGCACGTTACTGAGGATAGAATGAGCGAGCATTGAAACCGTATGTCAAACAGTATTACTGAATAAAGTTGCTCTGCAAAACTGGTTTGATGACTGAGCAAATTTCCGAACGACTTCAAAGGAAACTGTCATGAAAGTTAAACAGACAGGACTTTGTTCGTCTGCAATAAAAAAGTGTAACAATAGAAAGTTGTCGACGTTTACGGGCGTGAGGCTTTGTTGAACACTAGTTGAGCGATCAATGATTTTGATGTTCAGAGGGGAATGTGCTGGCCAATTTGTTCAACACCGAAGAGCCGGCTGATCGGCACAAGAAGTAACATTTACATTGTACGGTCTCAAAGTTCCACAAAGAACAGTAATTCAGATGCACATTTTTCAGTCAAGCAAAAAAGCTATTGCAAAATTTGCAAAAGTGCATCTGATACCTCGAACTGTTTTCAAAAACCCTCCGAAATCTCAATTATATTTAAACCTTTCGTTGATATTTATAGGTTTACCATTAATAGCTATCCTTAGGATAACAACTCTAGTACTCAATCAACTACCATAAGGTTCTCTTGGAAACTTATTCATGTTAAACAGCAACTAGGATAATTCTGTTTTCCAGTCGTGGGCATTTTCTCCATTAATTCTATTTGTATTTGGTCAGACTTTTGCGAGGATGTGAGTCCGCATTCCAGTCAAAATATGCTCACACCTAGGACATTTACTTGGCTGACTGTCTTTTGAACTTCACATTTCACCGAAAAACCTGGAGTCATCTGACCAACCCTGCACCCAGAAGCCACAGACTTGAGTTTCGCTCTCGTTAGAGCTTATCAGTGGTGAATATCCTCCTCCACACCCAGGGTTTGAACCCGGGACTTTTCACCCCAGATGAGCGTGTGTTAACAATGCGCCACCCCACTCCCACCCGGGCTAATCCGAATCGCCGAGTTAAGTTTATTCAGAAGTCGTCGTCTATGACAGCCCGAAATGCCGGACAGTTTCGTAGGGTAACAGTATCTGTCCGGTTAACCCCAAGTGAATGCCTCCAACCAAGTCAGGTCTTCCCCACAGGATAGGCCACCGTACACAAATAGCACTACTCGCTAGTAATTATGAGACATACCCTAGAACCTTGCTAATTCAGGAATTGAACAAGTGACTACAAGTCAAAAGTAACTAGGATCGCACCTGATCTGTCGGGAACTGGGCCAAATAAAGAACTGTGGAGTTTCTGTAAATATTAACTGAGAAAGGAACTCGATCGTAAAGAGGAAAGAGTAGCAGACGAGCAAGTTGCACTTGGTTAGATCGCTGTACAAAGGGTGAGCAGAGTGTGAAAGGATTTTGTGAGCGAACATTTCACATACGGTCAGGTGTAGTTCGAGCAACTTAGCAGTTAGTCCAGTTAAGGGTACCAAAGATACCCAACCAACAACTGACAATCGTCGACGAAGGATTCTAGAATCTTTCTTCATTTGACTAGTAAATATGACACAGGAATGGTAGAGGAGAACAGCAAAAATGCTGAAAAACGAACAGGGTAACAGCATTCTGCTTAACACCAAGATGTTTAAGCTATCGGATTTGGTATAACAGCTTGTGAAATTATTCTACTCCGTTTGAAATATGAGATGAACACTTCGAATTTGTATCAACAGTGATTCCTAAGTACTTGGCAGAACCTTATCTAGTTAGTGGTTTTGTGGAAATGATACAATGGTAAACAGGGTCAATATGCACTCAAAACATTTGGACAAATTTAAAGTTAAACCAGATCGAACAGAGAAATCATAAATACTACATAGTTCACTGAAAAAGTTATTGGAATCCTGGGTTGCAGAAACACAGTGACAAGAAGTCACATCATCAGCAGCATATACAAATAAATGTGTCAGAGAACTGGATGGAAGGTCACTAATGTAGGTAGAAAATAAACAGGTAGAAGGACAGCCCTACGAAGCACTCCGGAATTGTTCACCAAAGGTTTAGCTGCTTTGAAGCTTAGTCGTGTGCACTGAGTTCTGTTGGTGAAGTAATCAGACAACCATGCCAATAAAGTTGTGGGACAGCCGAAATCTTCCCGTCTATGAAGGAGGAGAGACGACGGAATGGAATCGGAAGCAGATGAGTAATCTTGGAAAGCACATCGCACAGACTTCTCTGATGAGTCCAAGAGTTTGCTTACATGGTGAACTAAAGAATTGATGGCGTCCACTTTGGACCTGTCTAGTTTATAGGCAATCAAAAAAGTATTGTCAGGGGCATTTATATAGGAAATGAAGTATTTAGGAATGGTAAGCTTTGTCAGTTTGGGACCAGATGAATTTCCATCAATGGGACGAAACCGTTTAGATAAAACACTAGAATTGTGAGGTCTGAGCATTGCAGTAGTAGTGTTATGTCTGTATTAGTCAGAAATAAAACATGTTAACGAAAATATACTTGCAGGAGCAGTAAATATGTCAGTCGGGGCGAAAGCACAATGTCTCAAAAATGATGACTATGGGACATCAGGGCCGATACCTGAAGTTCTTTTAGACAGACGCAGGAGCTTAGACGTCCCCTATCCAGTAGCCGGGGTTACATGTACGCCATCTCCCGGAATGAATGAAATTAGAATCGTATGATGGATGGATGGAAGCACTGTTCATTCCATCAAAGAGTGCAGCCCAGTTCACTTGTTACCTTTTCCTTTCACACGTAAACCGAATACTCTCTCATAGGTGGTTATCGCTGTAGCTGTATAGAGGTTGGCCAGCATACAAAGTGTCAATGTGTCTGATTTCCTTCTTCATTTAACTATGTGTGGTGATTCAGCAGCTTTCACACGTGATACGGCCAGGTACAGCTTCGTAACCACGTGCACGGATGAGCCTCAGCCAATCAGGATCGCTGCGCACAATTCCGACAAAAGATCCCTGTGACTGGTCATATTTGAGTCCACCAATTATATTCTCTAATTTAACATATTTATACAAACCCGCTCTGCGATACAACTGATGTGCTATTTCACGGCCTTGGTTTTCTTGCTTGCTCCGTTCGTGTAGTTCTGGGTGGGGCAGTTTCAATACGGACTATCAATTCTGTTCATTACGACTATAACATTATGTCACAAACAAAAACGTTCAGTTGGAACGGGTATAAACTTATTGTCACTGGTGCCTTCTTTATCCCTGGAAAAGCAATCAGCTTCCGATCCAAAATATCAGGAGCGGTTTGAAAAATTTGACTCCAAGTGCAGTAACTAAATTCAAAAATATTCATTTACTTATTCTTGTTACTGAGATCCGTCTACACAACTATTTTAGCGAATCTCTGAAACCAGCGACTTAAATATCCCATTTTACACTCTGTTCATCCTGACTGGTTCTCCTAGGTCCAAAGACATTTTTCTTTACTGAAAAGTTCATCAAAATACAGCACAGTACAATACAGTTTAAACAACCGGAAATATGATTTGCCTTAGCCTGGCTGATGGAGTTATCAATCATGCAGTAATTGTGCTCTGAATGTGATGAATAAATGAGGGACTGAGCGAATTGCAAGACACTTCCTTATACTTTCAATCATGTATGAAGGATTGATACCGAATTTATGAGCCGTCGCACAGTGCGTTTGCATATTTGAAGCGCATCATTTCATGCCAGTATATGGGTGTTAAAACATTTGAAAACACGCAAAATCTGACACACTTACACTGATCAACACGAGCGATTCATCAAGCGCAGTATCAGGATCGTTGTACGAATCATAGACCACGGCGCCCAGTGTGACATTTAGATAATCCTGTCGACCGTTGATTTCGTCTATTGCAGACAGTATCGCCTCAAGAAACTGTGCGTAGGATGAAAAATGACCAAGCCCGAAAAAAAGAAGAATGACGTGTAACCAAATGAAATCACAGAGCAACCCTCGGGTGGCCTTCATATGCAAAAATAATCCAAACGTGTTCATTCCCGACAGAAATGTTTCTTTTTTGCTATTAAACGAGAGTTGAACGCTAATATTCACCACTGCCTCGTCGAACTAAATGGCAAACCGTACTGAGCTAATAAAGCCACAACATGAGGGCATCATTCCCAGACTTGAACAACGTGCATGACTTTAATAGCTGGTATCGAAAGTTTTGTGCGTTTTTCTGACACGAGGACTGTGAGAGTATGTGCCGACTCATGGCCGTTGGTCGGCCAAGTTAGCAATCAGCACGCCAGTACCGGCCCAGAAACCAGGTCACTGTTCGGGACAGCGGATACGCAAGCTACACGGTAGCGGATCGATAAGACGCAGACGGATTCGCGTCACGCGGTAGCTGGTCTCACCACCAGTCAACCAATCAGAAGATAGCCTACTTGATGTTAGCGCGTGTTGCAGTGATTGGTGACAGTGACAGTAACAGTTTCTTCTTACATAAGCACTGTGTTTTGCGCAGAAAAATATTCTCGATGGAGTTAGTGGGGCAGAGTAAAACAAGGATTGTGTCCAGTCCCTAATCACCACCGCAAGGAATTTCGTGCTCTGTTGTAGATGTCTCAAGCCCTGCGAAGCTGGTTTCTGGGACTTGCCGGGGTGACTGGGTCATGCGTGCAAAGCGAAGGAGTTTCACTTTTCTCATCATTAGGTCATAACATTTTATCTTCCGTTGTATGGATGTATTTTCAACCGTGAATGACACCATTTCCAAACAAATTCATTACTTTAGCTGCGCATACTTAGATGATCCACCACACATCATCACATAGGTCTTCCAACGCTTACGTAAAGGCTTCCAGAACTACTCAGACAGACAGTTGTGAAAATCCTTCTATTGTTCGTGTCTTAGGGTGTTTTATTTCCATGGCACCTTACCTGCAAAATAACTAGAACCGCAGCTAGGACCATGCCCCGCAAAGCCGCTTCACAAATGAATAAATTGAAGATAAATGAACTCGATTAACAAATAACTTATTACGCAGTGCTAAATCTTACTTACTTACCATTGAAAACCATGGAAGCAGTGAAATGAACTTGTTAGTGCCCCTCTCCACTATTTTTATAATCTTATTCAAACCTGACTGCTTTCATCTTTCGTAATTCATAAATCATTTCAATCCTGCTTTTAGAATTATTGGTTGAAAACAATTTGCGAACATAGGCACAACGACTGGAAAAAGTCAATCATAACCTTATTCCATTTCATCTCGTCTTTCCAATTCAGAACAAAGGAAATTAGACTGAGGTCAGACGTTTAGCTTTCCAGTAGACAGACAACTGATGACATGTCATGAAGCAATAGATGCAAAGGTACTTTGTTGTGTAGCTAAATATCTGTATTGGTCATGAGGGTTGTGATAAGTTCTGGTAAACGAAGTTGTCTCTGTTAATCCGTCTTCACTGTGACTGTAGAGGGACAGTCGGGTAACGCACTACCCAATTTCATGGCACGGATTTCATCACGATTGTTATTTTCCTTAAAATAATTTACTTTCAGTATTTTATATTTTTAGAAATCCGAATTTTGCGCCTTGAAGCAATCGTTCACTCCTGATCGGTTGATACCCTTAGTTTCACACCAGTTCACGTGGTCGGTCAACTCAGCCCGAGTGACACCATGTAAATGGCTGAGTGCCTTGTTTATTCGACTCGGTTTTGCTAGTGTCCTCGTACGCCCCCAATGTACTTTCGGTCGTGTTTTGAATGGGTTCCGTCTTAAGCTAGGTCTATCTCTGACTCTCGAATACCCCTTGTTTTATTCTGGCTCAAGGTTCAGAGGCTGTGCTATTACAAGCTGAGGTGTCCGACGGAGTGTCCATTCTGCGTTTTCGTGAAATGTGTTTGATACATCTGGTTTGGACGTCTGTGCGACTTGCATGTTTCAAAAGTTTGTGATTTATTGGGGGTATCACAGCATATTTGAATACGGGTTCAGTGACCCATTGCGAAAAAGGAACAATCCATTGGTGAAATGAGGATGATAATGCAAACACAGTTACGCCTAAGGGGGTTCTTGTCCATAAGGCTCCAGAACACAAAGAGCTCACAACTACCGCCAATTTCGTCACAGTCGACAGCAATTTGTGCAACAGATTTTCACCATGATGCGAATTCTCGGGATGTTATTATTCGTGAAGCTCTAATCCTATGATGACTGGGCCAAATACCAGTTCGTTGTTCAGATGCTTGGTCCTGCTGAGCAAATCCCGTGTACCAATTACATTTATCCTGCTCAGTCCAGAAGCCTGAACTTCATAGATCATGCAAACGTTACAATAGTCTTCAGACAGAATTTGTCCCTTTTTAACGGCCAGCTGGTAAAAAAGGTTGCCGTTGATTTCGCTAACTATGATGACCAAGCCAAAACAGAATATGCGTAATTTTGTTTGGGCTCTTCCACGGAAGACTGATTTTGCCGTCTGGTGTTCACCTTCAGTCTCGGCGCATCTTGAAAAGGATAAGTCTATTGAGTTAAATCTATCCGGAGCCTCGCACAGACCTTCAAAGGATGACGGACCGATGTGAATGCATTGCCAATATGAAGCTCTATTGGGAAATGATCTAATAACACGAGCGACCGGCACAAATGGTTCATGTAATTAAGTACAAGAAGACCCTTCCATGCTGAAGACGTCCTTCACTTCAAAAAGTATGATGTAAACCATCACCACACAAGAACTGTGACATGTCATTTTCACTTATTCTGTCCCTTACACTGAGATCTTTTTTCGTGACGCAACAGGTTTGGTCATAATGATGGACAGTGCGATAGCAGAATGACACATGACTCTCCAAGCCTCATTTTCAACCAGATCGACAGATTTCTCTGCATCAAAAGTGTCACACGTTGGTTGGATGCCAATGAAAAACACGAGGCCAAAGGTCACGAACCAGAAAGTTACCAGCCCTCTCCAGCCCAAATCATTTATTCGGCCCAGAGCATAGGTTTAATCGAACAATTGTACCCTTATCATCTCACAGTTCATATTTATTGCAGCTTACCAAGGAAAGTGCCAACAGAATATATGCAAACCTAGTAAAATCATGACACTTTCGAACATTTAACAGGCATTACTATCTACTGACATTTAATTTGTATCATGTTGTAGTATGGAATATGCACATCTGATAAGATGAAATATAATTCTACACACGTGATTTGTGTTAAGCTCTTCCTCTGTTTTTTCCCTTTTGGAAGACCCCATCTTCTTTGATGTTGGCAACGATGACTCGGACTTTCGGCTGCGAAGTGGACCAGTGGAAGGGAAATAGTTATCATTGCTTTAATCAGTCATTAGAATTATCATATCATTTCACCGATTTCAACAAGAACTATTGCCCGCAAATCGTTTAATTCCAATTTCAACTCTGTTTGTTCGTTGATTATCACAAAGATATTCATGACCGGCGGTGGTGAAGTGGTTAGCAAGACAAACCTGGGAACTGGATGTCCCTACTTAGAATCCTCCGATGGTCGATCACTTCCCTGTCGACAGTTTCTAACTGTCTACGTCACCCTTCTTGGAAGTTTGCACCTTTGATATGAGATAAATAAAAAAAAGAAGGCAAAATATCGTTAAGAAAAGTCTTGCGGTTTCACTGAGTGTCATTATTGCTCCCATAGTGATCCTAACTGAATTCTTACAGTACACAGTCATAATCAGCATTTGAAAATGACGCAGTTGAACGTGAACTGGAACGCAACTGCAAATGATGGTAGAGAGCAACACAACCCCCATTATCACCACCACCACCACCACCACCATCATCAACAAGTTGTGAAAGTCAAAACATATCACGATTTACCTTCGGTAAAATGAATTTGGTTGTACGTCTGTGTCTGCGTATGCGAGTTAGCGCGCATGAGCGCATCAAGTGAACCGGGGGGCTGGAAGTCACCCCGTCTTAAAGTGAAAAATGCAAACTTAGCCAGTCCTGGCGTAGAGTGCTAAATTACACGTGCTCTCAGTAAATCACGTGATTTCTAGAATGATATGAAAACCTGACTGTCTTTTTGCCAGTACCTACACTTTTACGCATAGTTGGATCATTAAAACCAAATTCGAAATGCAAAAAAGTGGTAAGCAGAGGAATTCATATAAAAGTGCACGTAGACTTCGCGAATAAATGAAGCAATACAAATAGATCTAACAGGTGTCCAATAAAAGATTATCATGAATCGAAACGGTTTCTAACTGGGATCCAAACAAGCCATTCATTATTCCGGTTATTTCTTACCGCATCAATGAAACCTTCACTCATATGCTTTTTGACAATAGTCAGCCAAATTCTTTACAAACGCTTCTGGATTCCTCAAGAACAGTACAGGTTCATTCCAACATGTCAACTGAATGTTTCATTTTATTTTAATTATATCACTGCTGTATCATACTCTGTTGGCAACTCCAAGTCTGTCAGTGGCACTGATCTTACGCAGATTGCTTGACATTCATTTGCGTCATTCAAACCGGCTTGGTCGAACCACTGTAGCTCGATGGGTAGACCATCTGCCCGGTAAGCGAAAGATTACCTGCCCGATTCTGATTCGTGTGTATGGAATTTCGGGTGTGAAAATTTCAAGTGAATTTTCTATCTTCTACTACCAAACTGTTTCTGAAAGTATCTAGCATTCCTAACTGTCTACAAGTCCATTGATTATTCCGTTCCCTTCTCCGGTCGGAACTGACGTGTTATTCACAGGAGAATTTCTGGCCTTTCTCTCTTTTTCGCATATTATTTGGCAAAAACCAGGAATACTTTGATGAGTATCAGAATGATCAGATAACCGAAGATCATATTTTGCTACTGGTAGTATTTAAGTGGTGCACATCAATGCTCGCGAACTCACCTAAATCATTCTTTTGACCTCACGAATGGCCACGACTGAATTTACTTTCCGCATACAAACTGCTGTGCTTGCTTGATCTTTTGAAACCTTATTTGGCAGACAAATAACACTTTCACAATAGTCGTGCATTATCACCAAATAAGAAAAATATCTGCCGGGTGTTTGCATTCGATTACAAAGATTCGTCTTTCTGATACATCGGTCATGTCAGTTTTGTGAAACAAAACAGTAGGATCAACTATTTACCGTTCAGCTGATTCAATATTTCTAAATTATTATTCATGGGCAGCTTCATCGTAGCTCACCCATAACCTCCATGTTCCAAGTCCGCATTTGAAAGAACAATTCTCATTGTAATGTGAGTCACTTTTGTGGCTCGGATATTTAAATAAAAATAATCAAACAGATCATTATTTCATAACCACTGACAGATTAATTTTTACTATATTCACAACTATTTTGGCGGTGTAATTTCCTGTGAATACTTCATTTTTCGCAGCAGATTGCATGACTTCAAATAGACAAAACATTGCACCTGACAGCTGGTACTGTCACACAATTATTCTCCCAACAGCACGTTTATTGTGCTGCGAAGATCAAAGCTATATCTGAGGTGCAAAAATGTAGTATGATTTAATCATTCTGGCACTTTTCTCCCATTGCTCATTCCTGACTACTATGAGACATACAAGAACGCATATTTTCGAAACAATTCACACTAACCATAAAGTTGGATAATCGATCGGGGACGAAATTCGGGTATCTGTTCTCAGAGACTATGGACACACTATATAACTTCCGGTGACCGGATCACATTCGTCATAAACAATCTGTCGGAATTTTTGACGTAAGTAGTATTTTATTGTATATGGATGACAGGACAAAATCTCCTCGGAAACACATGACCGACTTCGCGGTTGTTACCGCTCATCAAGTGTGCGTATCCAATACTCTCCTGCCCAATACCTTTATATTTGAGAGCACTACAGTTGGTTTGGTACTGTAGTCTCATTTGAGCCTATAGGAGTGTGTATGGACAGAGAGTCCATTTCTAAACGCATAAGATGTTTTGGATTGACTAATCGACCAAACAACATTCGAAGAATCAGTTTGTGATTCTAAATATGAACTCCTCGTCTACGGACACTCCTTACGATTCAAAAGAGATTACAGTGCCAACTTATCGGAACGACCAAAAAACCCTGATACAAACTCGTAATCTTCGAGCTTGCTGTTTATTTCACAAACTTTTCATCCGCGGTCATGCTATCTCTTAAAACCAAGCTCCGCCATGAGGAGCATGTGAAAAGCACCAACCTGATCTACAAACAACCTTTATTGCTAACAAAAAGGCATATACTACTCAAAAGTAGCAGTTTCTCTGCGCATGATGGAGAAATGCGAGCAGGCAGGAAACTCTTATCTTTCATTTAGAACTATAATTATTACATCCTCGTCAGTGAGGTTACTCACAAAATTGTCCCGACCTCCACAGCGAACGAACATTTTGTGAATAGCTCCAGTCCCAGTGGGGTCCTGGGTGTATGATCATTGCTGATGATTTCTAACAAGGATAAAACAGCTAAAATATTGGAGCTCCTTGATCCAGTTTATCGAAACAGATATAAGGCCTAAACTGCGAGGTGCACGCTTTTATTTTAATCTTCTCAATCGCGTACGTAAAATGTACGGATCTATGTCCGAATGGGGCCGGACCGTTTTCTGATTTGTTTGACTCCGTCTGTTCTTACTGTGCTGGTCTGTGCCAGGGAGGAAACACGAATGCCCAAGTTTTCCGTACGCAACTGAGAAGATCAAGAGAAATGCTTGCATCTCGAGATACGTCTCCTATCTGCGTTGATAAAAATGATGAAACAGTTGAACAGAGTGCTCACATGACCTATGCTGATGAGTTTATCTTGATGCTGCACGTCCAATCGTCTTATAAAGAGTCACACGTATTTGGGAATAGTGAGTGACTTACCTTAAATCCAATTTTCGTCATTGGACCTCCGATTTTCACATCCCGCACTGCTAATGATCTGTTCGATTCTGACGTACGCATGGAATGTAAAGGCACAAAGATACCCAGATGCACGTCACCAGGATAGATGAATGGAGTGTATCCGAAGGCCGTGATTTTCAATGAATAACCTCTCTGACTGATTCCGCCAAATAATAAAATATATAAAATCCAAATTGTATGAAACCTAGGCTGGATGGTCGTCAGTTGGAACAGCATTTCCGGAAACAGGATTGATACTCAGAACTCATTCGTCCGTACTGTGAAGTCACGTCATTCGCGATCAACTTTTACAATGTAATTCTTTCCACATGAGTGTGTGAGTGAATTTGTGTGCTTTTCTGTGTGCGCGTGCACAGATAGAGAGGGATCAAAGGCCACAGGTACAGTTCGCGGTGAATTTTTCGAATCAATATGAGCATCATTTGGAAATGGTTTTTTTTCCAGGATGCCGAATTATTACTGCGTTGGTTATTTCTAATCTGCATTAGGCATAAAGTTCAATGAGTTCATGCGGTGAATTTTTCCCCATTGGCTGCCAATATCAACTATCCTATCGTACGCTCACATGAGAACAGCGACTGAAATAATCAGACGGAGCTCAGTGCTATACAGTAAAATTTTCAAAAGTTGATGCCACACTAAATTTCATTGGGCTCACGAACATACTGTTCATCTGATATGAGCCGCTAGTCCATTTGTCACGTGACTTTATGCCAGTGACAGCGTGCCCGTACATAAATGAACCAATGGCCTCATGAGAATATCACTGATTCGAATTTTTCACAGTGTGCAACTCGCCAACTGCAGTTGAGTCGATTTTGCCTATAAAATTAACCGTGGGGAAGAATGATTCGGCACCGTCAACACGGAAAAGACACGCGACGAAGTAACCGGACAAAACCCATCAGTACTTGCAGTTTTTCGAAATAAAAAGACATGCAAAAGTATGACTTTTTATTTCTAAAAACCCGTATGCAGTTAGATAAAAAATGTGAGATCTCAGCTTCTCATGGTGTGTTGATTTCAAGTTAGGTGCGTTTTTACTTGGTAAACACAGCATTGGAAATATAGACCAAATTTGTCTATTTTCAAGATGGAAGCACCCCACTTCTAAAGTGAGTAAGGGAACGGCACAGCTATAAAATCACTGGAGTCAACAGATATAAAAATAGCGAAAAAGCTGTTTAGAATTTTCTTCAAACAAGTACATGGGTAATTCCGTCTTCGTGAACATCTTATCCCTGGGGAAAGTAGAGAATCAGGTACTAAAGAGGCGCAATTTTTGCACGACTCACCATCCAACAGATCATAGTGACATCAGTCAGTCAATCAATCAACCAGTCAGTCAGCCAGCCGACCGACCTACTTCTCTATCGAGTTCCTTCTACATAAAGAGGGATAGTTTTAAATCCGTTCTAGGTTGAAGATTTTCACGTAATAAGTACAGTGTTCCCTCATTGGCTATTAGATTCCGTCGAATTTGTTTGACCGTTTGTCCAATTCCATTTTAGTCATCAGTCTGATTTTGTGACCTCATTCCCTAACGACTATACAATTATTGCACATTAAATAAAAAGTATTTGGAGATAATTATTCAGAATAATAATAGTATGCACACTGGTTTTCAGAATAAAGCCGTCCAAGGTCGTCTAAAGATGATCAGGTAGTTTTCAGAACAAACAACGAAAAAGTGACAGAGTATCTTGTAATGATGATCATAGCTTGAATCTTTTCGTTTTTTGCTTTTTTTGCTGTATAAAAAGCATTTTTCAATCAACGGAGTAAACGTTTATTTAATGTCCCCTATAAAAGTACGGACCTTGTACTTCGAAACGAACGAGGATTATTTCAGCTCTTCATTCTAGCATGACCAACAAGGTTTTGGCCGAAGGGTCTCGGTCGAAGTCACTATGGAATGTAAGGCTAGTACGAGATCCAGAACAAGGTACTTGGGGTGGCTTGATAAATCGCTTCGGAGAACGAAGTGGTTGACTGAAGTGTTACATGGGTACCGCCTCGGCCGTGGGTACTGGTGTCTGGCAGATCTCTTCGAGCGGTATCTACACCATCCTTGTTATACCGATATCGCTTGCCAAACATGAATAAGAGAATTAATACCTGTGCTTAGACGGAAAAAACGCGCGGTTTATCGTTCAAACTTGTAAAGAAGCTTGCACATCACTTGGTAGCAGGAAAGGTATGAGCCACCGCATTTTGACGAAACCATGCTGGACGTTCTTCACAATCTCTTCCCTATGAAAGGTGTGGTGTATGGAATGCTTTTTTTCTTTTAAGCATGACGAAACGTATGCCTCGGCTTCGTTGTAAATACTGAACATAATCGGGTCAATGTACAAATTTTGAGAGCTACGTATCACAAACCTGATCAGCCCACCTGTGCCACATGTAGCCCGTGTAAGTAGCAGCTGATCGATGAAACGACCAGCAGTTTCTAGGCTGGCCAGCTCACCCATGGTAGATCAATTCCAGAAGGGCAAACTTGTTTCGCTTTACCTGAACATAAAAGGGATTTCACCCTCCATTCAAAATAACACTGACGAGTATTTTACTCTCCAGTAACACTGGTTTTACAAATAAGCTGCGTTCACTGATTTATCCGTGCCAGTATTTCCGTTTCAAACATGTTCCTATGCCTACTGTGAATTTGGTCTTTTGCAGACCACGCCACACTCATTCCGGAACTTGCTACCCCTCAGTCGTGAATCAGAACCACACGGACCGGTACTGGTTTGTAGACTGTAGATTTTTTCAATGTCCCGCACATATCAATTATAAAGTTCAAATGCACATAGATGTAGGATATAGCCTGAGGTAAGGGAGGACGCATGATCGGAATTTGAACGCCCGCACTTCCTCACGGTCCTCGTAATAAACATTCAATTCCCATTTTCAAATTAATCCACGATTGAAAAACAACGACTCATCACGCACGCATAAGTAAGCATAGGCACACACACACACACACACACACACACACACACACACACACACAAACACACACACACACACGTAGACTCCAATGCGGCTGGCATTTTTCTAACTTTCGCCGATTTCAGTTCATAACCCCGTTGAAAAACTACAAATCCGATTTAGCTCAATTCAACTTCCAGTGTGTCATTTAATTTCGGCTGCACTACTACAGCGAATAGGAAACACTGACAGTATTAAGAACTATATTATCATTATAATAGCGTGATATACGAATTAAAATAGTGTGACCATCCGATGAGAAATCATCTAACAATTGATCTGAACAGAGAAAGTAAATCTACAGCACAGGAATGCCAAGTTTTCAATAGTCATTATTCACGTCCCCATTTAACCATGATAGGCTGTCGCAGTACGAGCTTATTCGTACTGCGTCTTGGCCATGTGACTATCGAAGTGAACCTTCTTTTTTGTAAACCATTCTTACTGAGATGTTTGGAAATATCTGATCTAATGCTCTTGGACTATGTCATCTATCCGTCCGATCATATTCTGCTGAAATTCTTTTGCTCTACCTTGAATCCTGTTTTGTCTAAGGAGAAATACGCCAGAAATACTAATATCATCCTTTCCCTGTCTAGAAACCATTATTGGCTTGTGTAACGAGCTCCAAAATAACCTTCTTCCATTACTCCAGTTGCCGCCACCGAAATAATAACAAGGTACAAATAGAGAAACGCCTCGTCAAATTGCAAATATTGAGGTATTCGAAAATGGGTTCTGTTATCTAGCTTGTCAGGTCAGTTCATGCACCTCTGCACTCGGGAAAGTATGACCGCGAAAGATGTTCTTCTAGCTGGAAACTGAGTTTCGAAACTATTCACAAATGTGTAGCGTCAACATAGCCATTGCATAATAGGTTATGAGAAAGTGGAAATGTAGATTACAACCACATGGATCTTGGAGGCAAAGGGAACAGTCCTCAGGATGTGAATTGTTGAGGTACGTAAGGCGTGTTAACGATTCATGGGAGTCATCGAAGTTTTGTATGTCACTGAAACTCACCAACGATGAATTAATTTGAGTCTTCAACCTCAAACGTGATCGTTGGAGGGCTTTACCATTCAGTGTTCAAGTCTATTTATTACAGACCACTTTTTTGCTTGTGAAATTTGGCTACTAACAAACAATAGAGCAGTAAGTTTCGAACTTCGAACTTCCCACGATATTTACAAAACTACTAGCTATAACTACGGCTACCACTACCGCTACTACTAATACTAACTTTAGTACTAATAGTAATACTAATACTACTTCTGCAAAAACAAAAACGATGGGGACAATGGAGAATAACTCATTTCAACTCAATCCACGTTTGTATTTAAATATAAATCCAAATATGGTCCAAATAACAAATTCTGTCACAAAATATTGGTATAAAAATTGTGAAACCCTTTTTTGATGTTAAGGCGGGACTCATTCAGTATTCCCATCAGACTGACCAATACAGTGTCGCTTTGGGCAGAAGACAGAGTCTACTTTGGTGAAAGCAGCTTAGCTTTCATCATGGTTCCATTTCAGCGGCCTACAAAATAGGCCCAATTTTTCTTCAGGAGTAAGCCAGTGAGGTTCGGTTCTGTTGAGAATTTGGGAGAGTTAGTCTGTAATTGTCTCGCTCGCATATGTGTCACTGGGCCAGCTTTCGAAAATGGACCTGTATTCAGCTCCACCCAGTCAATACAACAAGTTAAACTTTCATACTTTGGCTGAGTCCATCAACCGATTTAGAACTGACCTATGAACATTATCATAGTTCAGAAAAGTCGGAGCGAAACATGTGAGTTGTACACTGTATAATCACAAAACCCAAGGAGCTTGTCATAATAGTAAGCTTAGTCTAATTTTGATAAAGTATCTGATATCGAATAGGAAAGTGTTATGCATCTCGATTTCACAGAGAGCTATCGCAGAAAGAATGTGGAAAAGTAGATAACAATTAGGTCCGTTAAGTCAAAAAGATTTTTAACCACGCTGTGGTGACGTTATTATGATATCAAACACTACAAATATTAATAACTCCTTACCATTTTGTAATAACTCCGCTGACTTTGTTATGTCATTCGATGAATCTGCTAAAGCTTTACTTTCTCAAGCTGGTGCAAGAAAAACCCTTAGAATTTCGTAGTTGGGCAAACCGTAGAAAAGCCCCAACCATAAAGCCCTGGAGAAACAACTCCAACAGGCTGTTAGCAGCCATACTGCTGTAAATATGGGATCCTGTTGATTCACTCAATAAGCATTAGACCCACATTGTACTTAGTAGATCGAACACCGTAAACTCCCGACGGGAAACCACTGGTCCTTGCAAGCTACACCAGTAGGAAACTGGAATCCCATATGATCCCGACTATTTTGTCTCCATGGTCTTGAACTTTTGAACTCGAGTAAAATGGTCACTACACACCAATCATTAACACACACACGCACTCATTGATACTTGTTATTATATACGTAGATGCTATACACATTTTGGCCTGAAATAAGAGGTTGTCTCCAGCACTCTTGTGTTCAATAGAGTCTCAGAGTAAAAAAGCAGACAACAGGCAAAAAGGAACATCTGTGTTCTCCAAGCTACTTGCTTCGCCGTATAACAACCAAAATCGTGAAACTCATGGACGAGGTCATTGGGATTTCTATAAAAATCCTGGGGATAAGTGCATGTTCACAAGTTCAGGGACCAGGGAGAACACGGTTGGTTGTTCTTCTTGGTAGTCTGAAATTAGAGCAGTCACATACTCCTAATAAGCGTATTGTCACATCAGACTATTTAGTCACCCTGTGGTAGCCAAAAACGTTTACTGATTTTATAGAAGCATTTGTGAAAAATTGATCTGTTTGGTTCAAACACAGAAATAGAACTGAAATAGGTAACCAGGGTTTGTAATGCCGTAGTATATTGAACCTGATATTGTCAGAAGAAAATCCCTGGCCTCGACGAAAAACAATGAGGAACAAGCTGTTTAGAAAACTGCAAAAGCTAAAGGCGTAGTAACTAAGTCAATTCATATTCAATTCCTTCAAATTACTGTTTTATACACATCGGAAGGGACTACGTAAATCCTCAGACTAATTACCGAAATTCTATACGATTTTCATTGCAATCAACTGCGGCCATGCCGTCCGAGCATTTCTGTGTGCACCGGAAAAAAGCAATTTTCGGAAGTTAGACACATTAACAACAATTATCAGAGCAGATGATTAGAGAGCAAAGTTAGCAACAACGAAAATAACCAATCAGCAAAAAATAGCAAAAGCGTAGGATGGAGTTCGACAGATACGAGATCATGATATCGTAATAGAGAGTGCAAATGAGTGTGAGGGTACGAGCTGTTTCATTTTCGATGGACAGCCAAACCAAGTTTGCAGCCAACAAATCAGGGCTTGTCCAAAATCCAGGTCAATGTTTGAGCGAACAGAATCATGAACAGCTGGACAATGGATCGATAAGATGAGAAAGGACTCCCGTCAAGTGGTGACTGGCCGCATCAGCAATCTACCAATCAGAAGAGAGAATAACCGATGCCGCTTTGAACCAATTAGTTTGTCGTAGAGTTATGGGTGACTATGGTTCTCGCATCCTGTGTAAACTATCTGTTTTCTGTTTTTAAATTAGAGGGTTTAGAGGTAGAGAAGTCTTCTGATTAGAGCTAGTGGGTGGCTATAGAACAATGAATTGAGAACAGAATAATCAGAATCAAGAGACATCAACTTTTAAAGTTCGCTGAAAAGTTTGTGATCAAACTAAGTGCATAGATGAAAACCAGCTGCTGAAATGAATTCACTCATCGATGCTGTTTCAAAGCCACACAATCTTTTACGTGTGCTTTTGACTGGGTTCAGGAAAGGTAGATTTTATTTCTTGCTCAGAATAAACCTAAAAATGGGTGACCTGGATTACCAAGTCCAAAATCACTTCTTCCTTGTAATAAACAACAGAGGAATAGCAGTTCTCCTAAACTTATCATCACTCCGTTGCAACTGAAATGATTTTGTGCCCAGAGGATGGAGAAACTACTAACCACAAGTATATATATATATATATATATATATATATATATATATATATATATATATATATATATATATATAGTTGTTGTGATAGCACGTGATGGGCGGTGGATGGCACGCTTTTTTCGTTTTGTACACAGAGGTCAACAGCTAATTGTTTCATTTCTGTAGTCTCGACGATAGCTAGTGCGGGTATTCGGCCCCTTTGCGATTGATTTGCGGTGCTCGATGAAGTATCCAGAAGTTTGGATTAAGATCAGTTCAATGACGTATGTCAAGCAGCTGACTGATCATAACACTTGAAATTGTTCTCGACCTCTCCTGACTTGGTTAACACGGATATCGCTGTTACATGAGGACCACTGTCGTGCTGTGCGTCACAAACGCATTTCAACCCGTAGGTAACCATGGGGACAATCACTTTCGATGATTTTTCCTTGTTCCGTATTTTTATCCAAGGGGAACTTTCAAGATAGCAACTCATTCGTGCTATGTTGAAGGTGGCTCTCACAGCGCAATTTGGGCGTCTTTTGAAAGTCTTTAGCAGGATATCATCCTTAAGGGAATTTCAGTGTATGAACCTTCCTATTCAACCACGAAAACTGGTGGTGATCCTGTTCTGCTATGATTTTCGGTGGTCTGAACTTGTCGGGATATCTATCACTAAGGGAGCTTCTGACGATTAAGTATTTCGAATGGCTTTCTGTGGACAGGTTTTCCTTGCTGTTGATAACAAATACTCATTGGGTTTCTTTTCCATATAATAGGTACAAAGCTTTGCAAGTTTGTTTGCTGACTAGTTTACATCATCTTCCCATATGAATGAATGAGGTCATCCTCGTTTCAGATGCGAGACGCACCAAGGATGAGCATTTGGTCTCCCGTCTCTGCTCCGACTGCAACCTGAGTTTGCTATTTCAGAATGCATCAGCAAAAGACTTTTGTATGTGTCATGACGTGTGATCTTGTCTTTTAGCTTATTGGACTCAACCATTGTCATGAAGTGAGTTAGAAAGTTAACTTTTAGCTACTCCATCTTTTGTCTACAAAGGATCTCACCAACCATAAGCAGTGCATTGCATAGGCACTTAATTAAAAGTTCCTGTAAGGCCTTAGTCTGTATTCCCAGAATGATATTGTTATCTGTCAGTTATATGATAATGAATCGCACGGTTTCTATAATGGACACACTTGTCAAAGAGACTCAACATCTGACTAGAATACCTTTTTATTCGATATGTTCACATCGCCTGTGAGATATACGAACTGAAACGTGCCTTTGCAACTGAGTACGCCTATTTATTCTCGTACGGGTCCTGGAGTTTCGGACAACCATCTCGCTACGGGATGGTACGCCCAGTTATTCAGCCAAAGGATTGGACGGATAAGTACTCCTATCTTATGGATTTTTGACTGCTCGCATATTCACGTGAAGCATGAACCCCGGAGGTTTAATTCGCTCCTATGGGTCTCTGCTAATTCACCCATGCTCATTAAGTTGTCTTAATATGTTCGTATTTACTATTCACCAAGATTATTGGTGAACTTGCTTGCGTGTGCTTGTGTATATTACGATTCCAAAACTTTTGACTTTCACATTTGGCTACTGGAACATTTAATAGTAGCCGATTGTTATTATGGTAGAATAAATTGTGTGGAGAAAACTTTTGCACCACCAAATCCGTAGCGATTCAATCTGTTCGGAAACAAAAATGCACACTATTTGATCACTTAGTTGGGGAGATTTTCGGTTTGCACTCAGTTTGTGAGATCACCCTTGTGCCTGTTGTGCGGCTGCCAAGTAACTGCACCTTTGTAGTACTAGAATAGAAAACATAGCTTTCCCGACACAAATTTGAACATAGAAGTCAATAGCATTAAATTACACTATGTATTCCGGACCGAGAACGTTCAATTTACCATTTACAAATGCTCACCTTGACTGCAGTATGCACTAGTGAAGATGCAGCGAAATGGTCCGGAATACATCGTGCAATTTAGTACTAGAATAACCGAAGATGCTTAGGTTGCCTTCATTCCTTATCATAGAAGCTTTTTCGAAACCACTTAAAAGGGTTATTTTACTGTTGTAGAATGAGGTGAAGTCGACGAAGTATTTTCATTTAGATGACTGAAGGCGATAAATTGTGTTCATAGAACTCTAATGCTATCTATGTAATAGGAGGTGACCTCTTTTTCTCTCATACGGGATCATTTCACTGACAGAACTCAGTTATTGATCCTCAGTGGTTGTTCGGTGCTAGACCGTCAGCTCTAGGAAGAAGACTTCCCTGTTTCGGAACCAATTAGGTTGTACAGTGCTGAGCATCATTACCACATCTAGTACACTGGTTGGCCTTAAGCAATCATTGTGCGAAACTAAATTGGTTTTGGAGACTATTCCTTTTGGCTGGTTGGTGGTACGGCCGATCACCGCTTTACAGGTTTCATTTCCAGCTTATCGATCTGCTGTCCGGACAAGCAGCTACCGTGTACCACTCGACTAGAGTGATGGGGCTGGTCTTCTGACCAAGGCAGACTGCATGCTCTTAGGGTATGAATGAGTAGCATCAAAATGGCGAATTCTCTGATATTCTCCTCATCCATTCCGAAATAATTCAGGGTTCCGTTTTATTTTATTTCTTACATTTTATTTTCACATTAACGAGTTGCATAAATCTTGCGACGATCATGTGAATGAATACACTAAGGAGTTGCTTTCTGCACCAAACCGAAGAATAACTGCCACCTCTCTGAACTTAGTCATATTTATCCTCTATTGCCCAGTGGTCCTCATTGCCACATTCGTCCTTCAATGTATCCTAATACAATGACACTCTTTTATCCGGAACCAAGGGAAGATGTCTATCCTCAGCCAGAATTAGCTGTTCTTATACATGCACTGACAAGCAGGCAATACGTAATGTTCGTTAAATGAAGTATCTAGTGGTCATAATTTCTCAAGACCTGACCTGACCTCGGCACGTTCCTAATACATTCACAAAGATCAGGTGGCTACCATTTCGTATTTTAATTCCGAGATCTTCTTTGTAAGTTTCCCAGTATCTAATCAAATGCCTGAGACATTCTCGCACAATGTCTCGTTTGTTGATCATCCGCTACTTCCATCGACCACTGAACGACAAATGTTGTCATGTTTCGCAGGTTATACGACGTCTGGGCGGTATGCCCTCCCCCCTTCTCCAACTTTATACAGCCTCACTACTGAAAAACACTTCTCTTTAAAAGTGACAAATTGCACTAATATTGTAGTAATCCGGATGCAGCGCTCTTCTGCGGAAGCTAGACACATTCGATCACCTAGGATGCTGAAAGGAGAAAACTCGGTGAGCCGGAGCTCAGTAACGCTCGGGCAAAGATCTTCCTACCCATCTTCTTGGACTTAAATGTTGGTGCCTGTTTATGCACATACAGGACTCCGGCTTATCGAATTTCTCTGCTTTCTGGGTCCCTGCAAATTGAATACGTGCAACTCCCATGGAAGAGCACCGCATTCAATATACTACAATATATTTATCTTGCCTGACTCATTTAATACCCACGCATGTAACAGAACTTCTTCACTTGCCAGGTGTAAATACACATTTCTCTGCTCTGTAAAATAGTTCACCAAACATGATTTCTGTATTAAAATACGAAAATGAGATTCATTGTAGATTGTTCTCATCGATGATAAATAAATAGTTTCTCCAACAAGAGCAGTATTATTTGCTGCAATATAGATGGTAAATGTACAGAAACATTTGAAGAATAATCTGTCAAGAATTTGCGTTCGACAAACTTGAAAAAGCTGAAATGATCCATATTTGTCGGCCCCGGTAGAATCTGAAAGCACGCTAGGACACTAGTCACGCTAGTACTGCATGTGTTCTACCAACTTCACACTATTCGTGTACGGGTTGTACAGTTGATCAACCGCGTTTCATATTAGCCCATGCCCGTCTATTATAGAAGCACCATCATAAAAATCTTATACGTTTGCTCCGGTTTGTGCACCGAACTCTACTTCATCTTTCTATGACTCTGTTCTAACTTCCATCTTATCTTTGCTAGATGCCAATTTGCACGCCATAGTAGGCAGTTTTAATCGTGTTTCCACCCAGCCCCTCATTACATCTTATTTAACTGATTTTTATGTTTCTCCAACCCGAAGCAACCCTGTTTTAGACAGGATTACCAGCCGTCATCCTGAATTATTCACCATTACGTTGTGTGCATCTGTCTCAACTAGTGACTATTGTCTGCTTCTATGGAGGCTTAAGATATACTCCAGGTCTGCTTTCCACTCTTTAGGCAAATCAGCCAAATCAAAATCCGAAAGTTTTCACGTGACAGCATTTGTCTACTACGAAAATCCCTTTCCCATGCATCTTCCTGGTTTTCTTACTAATCGTCACTAAGTGGCAGTGTCAAACGTTTTGTAGAGTCAGTCAATTTAATTTCTCACTTGCGCTGTCCCTTAGAAAACCTCTTCTTCTTTAACGACCGTGCCGATTCAATTATGCTGAAATCCTTAGGAAAACGGAAGGAATATTTCTACAAAGCCTGAAATAATTCCGAAGTCACATAAATTCCTCTTCTAATAGATAAAGAAATAAGAGGCACTGATTCGCTGTATGCTGGTCAACTCCTATGCAGCCAAAACAGTATCCGATTATGACAAGGCATTTGGCCGCTGTATGGAAACGAAATGAAACAAGTGAAATTTTGCTGCGGACGTTGACCGTATTCACGGGGCATTCGTCCATCCGTCGAATGACTCTCCAACTGCATTCATTCCAGAAGAGGTTGTGCACGTGATCCTGTTCTCTACAAGCTTATTCCCCGTACTTCCAAAATAATCCACGGTGTTGCTCCTGATGGCCTGTCGTCATCACTTTTAGGACACAGTGCTATGGCTCTGACTGATATATTTACTTCTCTCTTAAAGAAATCTTTGTGCTCGTTTTCTCTTCCAAAATGCTGAAGGCCAGTCACCACTGTTCCTATAACCAAACCCTGCAATTCTGGTACCACAGCTAAAACCTCCCGTCCCATCGCTGTAACTTCTTCTGGTCTTAAACTTACAGAGTGTGTCATTCTTAAACATATGAGTTCTTCTGTAAATTCTCCCCTCACAGTTTGCCTATAAACCGAACGGGTTTAACGTGAATGCTACCGCATCCTTATCCTCGGATGGATCAGTGAATTCCTGATTAATACAGACAGCACTACTACTGCAATGCTCAGACCTCACAATTCTAGTGTTTTATCTAAACGGTTTCGTCCCATTGATGGAAATTCATCTGGTCCCAAACTGACAAAGCTTATCATTCCTAAATACTTCCTTTCCTATATAAATGCCCCTGACAATACTTTTTTGTTTACCTATAAACTAGACAGGTCCAAAGTGGACGCCATCAATTCTTTAGTTCATCATGTAAGCAAACTCTTGGACTCAACAGAAAAGTCTGTGCGATGTGCTTTCCAAGATTACTCATCTGCTTCCGATTCCATTCCGTCGTCTCTCCTCCTTCATAGACGGGAAGATTTCGGCTGTCCCACAACTTTATTGGCATGGTTGTCTGATTACTTCACCAACAGAACTCAGTGCACACGACTAGGCTTCAAAGCAGCTAAACCTTTGGTGAACAATTCCGGAGTGCTTCATAGGGCTGTCTTTCTCCCTGTTTATTTTCTACCTTCATTAGCGACCTTCCATCCAGTTCTCTGACACATTTATTTGCATATGCTGATGATGTGACTTCTTGTCACTGTGTTTCTGCAACCCAGGATTCCAATAACTTTTTCAGTGAACTATGTAGTATTTATGATTTCTCTGTTCGTTCTGGTTCAGCTTTAAATTTGTCCAAATGTTTTGAGTGCATATTGACCCTGTTTACCATTGTATCATTTCCACAAAACCACTAACTAGAGAAGGTTCTGCCAAGTACTTAAGAATCACTATTGATACAGATTCGAAGTGTTCATCTCATATTTCAAACTGAGTAGAATAATTTCACAAGCTATTATACCAAATCCGATAGCTTAAACATCTTGGTGTTAAGCAGAATGCTGTTACCCTTTCTGACAATCAATAAGTTTCTCCCGTACTCCTCTTCGGTTCCCTTATATCTAGAAAGACTGAAATTCTTCGTCGAGGTCTATCCACTATCAACAGGGCATCTTTCACTTGGATCCCTTCAGCATTTGATAGATCCTCCTGTTCCCAGTCCATGATCAAACATGCACGCGTATTCAACTGGCGGACGCTGACTTATTCATGAGAAATCCTGCTGTAGGCGGTCAAATTACAAGTTAGTTCACTACACCTGTGCCCATTAGCTACTGTAACGGGTATGGGTTAACTGTAAGGTTCAAGTATTCTGAAAGTCCTACGCGCTTCGGTATAGCTCAGGTGATAGAGCACACTCGGTACGAAAGCATGGGTGCCGTTCTTGTGTAAACTCGATTCCACAAACGTCAGATAAAAACAAATTGTTTCTCGACCCAAACGTACAATATCGGTTTACGATAGGCCCATTGAAGAAGACACCCCGTTATTCCAAAATCATGACCTTCACATAGCGGTCATCTTAGCATGGCTCTTTGTCTACCCATTTAGTTTTCGTGATGATTGCGAAGGATGTACTCAAAAACCGGAGAATCCCAGTAGTTAACTGATGGCAAGATGGATAAAATATCGGAAGCTCTTCGAAACGGTGTACCTGTGACAGCTACTTGTGGAAATATTCCGGCAAAACTCCTTTTTCGCGAAAAAAATATGTAAAACTTGACACCAGAACAAGGCGCCGAGTTAAGTAGGAATGCAATGATAACAAACGTTATGAAAGCATCACTCCTATCCAACGAAATTCCTCGCTGAATTCCTCTCGGCTGTTACACGGAGAGAGCTGTCGTTCCAATGTAACGGCCAGATTGCATGCCGCTATCTTGTTGTTCGTTTAATGTAAGTGTTGGTGCCTGTGGATACACTTACCGGGCCTCGGCTCATGGAGTTTTTCCTTCCCTTGTGCTTTTGCAGATCACACACGTGCTACCCTGCGAGTTACATCAAAGTCAAAATCGTATCAATTCTCACGTTTACAGGGATCGAAGATCCAGTGGTAATCCCGTCTTACTTTGATCAGTTTCAGTGTAGACAGGCACTTTTGTGCATGTGATAAACTTTGGATTAACGGCTTACTGGATTTGACTCATTCACTGACCACGCTATCCAACAGGTGTGCATGCAATTATTTTACTCCCGGACAACATCTCATCATTGATCTGTCTGACGTACTCAAACTTGCAAGATGTACCAATAACAAATTAGTGGTGACTGAGGGACTCAAAAATGTGTTTGTTTTGATTATTTCAAGAAAAGTTTTGTTTAATTTCTATGCTTCTTAGAAATAATCGCGTGGGCAACTGGTTTAAGCAACAAAAAAGGGATCCATGTACATGGTTCTGAAAACCCATCACTCTTGTGGAAAAAGTCATGCTATTAAAAAACTGAATTTAACCGAATTGTATTTGATGTTACGTGACAGAGACTCTCAAGAAATTCCACTCAGACTTCCGGAAATTGGTAATGCACACTTCAGTTAGACTCTGTCATTAGTTTAGATCTGATTTTAGCCATGATTTTTTCATAAACAAAAAGACTTCCATGTATACACGCAACCAGAGATACGCAAACACCACGTGCGTGCGTGTAGCGGAAACCGATCCTGATGGATAGAGCAGAGTAGCAATGAATAATATATGAGAGGAAATAAATGCGCCTTTGTAGGACTCCCAAGCAAGTGAGTTCCCCGACAAATCTAAACGTGACTTTGTGTTGACAGGAAATGCGTTGCACATCGGTTGTTACTGCTTCAGAACGCGACTGTCCTCATAAGAACGCTACAGAACGCGGGGATAGCGATCGATAAACATTCATGTTCTCCCATTAGAATGAATATTTTGTTCATAGGAAATCAGGAAACACAGCGATTAGGAAAGTGTAGATAAGTTCAAGTTCACGAAATTACTGAATATGTCGCCGACAAATTCGAAACCGATAAGACAGGATGAAACAAAGAAAACGTACATATCAGCCACAAACGTGACAGGGATCTGTTCTTATTTACATGATTCACGATACTTCTTATATCAAATACTGATTTATGTATGCCAAGCAATTTTATTTCGTAAACTCAAGGAGCAAAAAGGTACTTCAGAATATCGCGATATTTTTTTGTCTACCAGGCTATATTTCTACGTGACAACACAATTATTTATTTATTTTAGTAGCGGTTGGAATTGCTGATGTGACAAGAAAACCCCCAATGTAACACCCGGCTTCCCATCCGAAATATGTGGTAGTATTGTGTCATCATTAGTCCAGGATTATAGTCGCAGTCAGTTTTAGGAGAAAACTATAAGCATCATCTGGCGTCGGCTGGCTTAGCTGCCTAGATGAACAGTTTGAGGCGACCATTGGAATAGCCGAAGTGACGGAACTCTGAATGGCATCAAAGTGGTGATTTAATGGCTTTTACGTGCTATGCGGTACGCTTTAGTTTTTTTTCCGGTATCCAGCCAGTCAGGTGTAGCCAGAACCTGGTAGTCAGATCGTCTTCATGCGACCGGAAGGCTTCGTGATTGGCCAGTATATTGTCCGCCAATAGTGCTTCACCTTGTTTCACATGTAAAAATGGATTTGTCTTAAGTAAAACCGACAGTATATGTGCTGGCTATACTGATTTTGTCAGTTCTCGGTGCTTGTAGTTCCCGGTAGGAACAATTTCAATACATACGACATTCGAGGTTAGTCAATGCTTTAACAAACACCTTGGATTTTATCATAGAATTTGATCATTAGTCTCATAGTTTCTTGATGCCTTCGTAGACAAATCAGTAGATCCCGGTGATCTCCATCTGTCACTAATGAAAGCGACAAAAACCAGGATATTTGGAATCACTCCTCAAGGCACTTGGCTGTAAGTGACCTACCATAATGAAAAGACTATCTGAACGGGCTCTTAACGGCTTGACCAGCGTCCACAAGACACAGCGCCCATCTTCCAATGACCTTCGACCTGCAGACCACCTTATCCGTACATCTTCCCATTCGTAATGTGGACTTGTTTGCATGAATGACCTGGACGGAAAAGTGGAAAATCAACAAAATAATCACACAAATTGGCTATCTGAACATTTAGGGTGGTAGGAGAATTGAATTGGCATGAATTTATTCTTTACTCAGGATAAGCACTACCCTCATCAATGAAAGTTCATGGGATCCTCCAACGAAAGCAGCAGTTTGATTCTTGTTCAAGTTGATCTGTTTTTGGATGCCAAAAACAAATTTGTCTTCTTTTTGTTTGCTGTAATTTTCTATTTTATGTTATATATATATATATATATATATATATATATATATATATATATAAGAGAGAATGAGGATATGTCTAATGGCAACAATATTATTGTCCAAAAACGAGATAGGTGGCGGACGATTGTGAGATGCGAGTGTTCGGCAGATTGTGAGGATGTCCTGTTACGGTTTGAAAGGAAGCAAGGCGGTTAATTTTTCAGAGAGGTTAAAGCAGTTATCTTGGTCAGATCTGGCCACTTCCTCTTACGTCATCTTTCAGGAAAAAGGTGGAAAGCAATACGTGAATTGTCGCAGCTACTGCATTGTGGTTTGTCGTCCTGCTGTAAGTGTCTATTAACTAAGCTCAACCTGGAGGCTGAAAGACAAACCGGCGTATGTCCGCATACTCTGCGAGAAGACAACCATCCAAAGAAGTTCATTTCAAAGAAATTGGAACCAGCTTCAATTGAGCAACCGTTTGTATGCGCTTTGAAGAAAAACCCATGCCGGAGGTGCAGTCGAAAAGAAAGCTCATTCTGAACGACTAGCACGTTCGTAATTATCATTTGTCAGCTCCAGTCAACCAGTTGTTATACTACTGATAACACACAAATAAAAGATATACTGCCTTGTGTATACCAGTGTCTTGTACAGGTATTGTCAAAAGTGATGCATACGGGTGTCTGATAAGCGCATTTTGTGTTCGTACAAGATACCATTAAGTGCAGAACCACATAATTCCACATATATCCAAACTAGAAAGCAGTAACGAGGTTTCAGGAAAATAACCTCCGTAGTATGCTTATATGTGGTGAACAACAACACCCAAAGGGCAGACGCCAATACCAGTAGGCCGCAATTGCGACGGAATGTGGGCCTCTGAGGTAAAATGAAACAAGATTGTATTACGTCGAACTAACCCAAAAATTATTCGGAAAGCAATGTTCCTACACAATATTAAACATTTGGTCTGTCTTAGTTATTCAAGATTTTTCAGTCTCATTTGCATAGAGTCCGTCATGTTGGTGATGAAGTAATTTTCCATCTTATGCTCCATTACAGGTAGCACTTTTGATTCCAGTGGCCAACGTGTTGGTAGACCTTTGACAGAACAGAGGAATTTTTACGATCACGTTCTAATCTACACTGGTAGAAGGTCATTATATGATTTGGACCTTCAAGTTGGACATGCTTTCACAGGTCTTACGGTGAATAATTTACAGACAAGTGGTTCTGCTTGACTTTATGTACAAACCTCTCGTGAAAAGTAGCATGAGGCGTCATCCTGAAAAACTATCACCTCTCCAGGTGCTTTCTTTTCTTTGAATTCGGCGAAATTTTCAGTCTTAACGATAAAGATTTCCCTGCCATTCGTGGTGCTTCCGATTGACGTACGCCAGCAAAGCTTGCCATATCTTATTCCGATCCAAATCCATGATATTGGTTGCTGTGATAATCATCTTTCGACGAGATAATTTTCCGGGGGAAATTTCTACTTCAAATGACTTTTTCTCAGCCTTTCATAGATCGCGATACACCAAACACCCATATCAGAAACAAACCCGTCAGCAAAATGAAAGGCCCCCGTGAAGTAAATCCCCAGATGGAGTCAATATGTGCCATCCATTTTTGGGCTTGCAAACCAACCTTCATATCACGTGATACCAGCGGCATTGAAAATTGCCGCTACTTTAAGCCCAACTGGGAGTGAGAGGGCCTGGAAATATTATCATGCTGGTTTAATGACAAGGATTTTCGGAGCTGTCGTTTTTGGGCGTGATATACATAACTCATTCGATTCACTAGGTATTCTACCTCTGAATTGTGCGTTTGTGGTAGATTTCCGTGATTTATCCGGCAAATGGTGCTCCTATTTGAGTAGAAATACCGACCATGGTAAGTTACAGAAGATTTAAACGTATAAGTCTTTTCAATTCCACTTTGGTCCCCGATACAAAGATGCCGAGAAAATTCCGTTTTATTAGGTCTTTTCATTGCTGTCACAATAATAATATAAGCGCTCAAAAAGGCACGCGCAAATGAACTTGATCCCACCGCTCACAATGATGAGAGCTGGAAGTCCCATTTTCGGAATATTTGACAGTCATCGTGAGGTAGCATTTTCAAAGCACAGATAACATGAAATTCACAAATTGTGGAAGAATTTCTCTTGGCTTTCTCATACAAGCACAACTATGAAAACTGCGCTGGTCGAAAAATGGCTTCTAACAAAATTTTCAGTTTATAAACCTATCTGTATGTAACCTAGGGTAGTTTATGCAATCTTGTCCACCCATTTAACTATATTTCCGTACCTTGTCACATCTTGGTTTACTTTGTTCAACAGCCTTTTACTTTGACAGTCAAGGTCATACACGTTCATCTACGCACAGCTCTGCAAAGAATCAACTTAAATAAGAGGAAACTTTGTATAAATTTGTATCACTACCCGATGGCCTGGTATACCTTCATTAAGTCTGGAAGCTCGAACCATAGGCTATGGATCACAGTCAATACCACCAATATATCCGCTCTTGTGTTTCCGTGCATGTATTTGAGATTGATTAACCGAGACTTTTGTGGAGGTCTTTTCGAAACTTAAAAACCGGTCATCTCCGAGCTATCTATCTAGATAATCCCCTCCCTTTCCCATTAGGTGAATTATATAATATAGTTGCGATTACTACTGATCAGTTTTTGATGTCCAAAGATTAGCTGACCCTAGAAACCGTGTTTACCATTTTCATCCATAGAGCGTGTTACTGCCTGTTTGTGAATGTGCATCTTATTCCTACCTAGACATTTCTGTCAGTCATGGCCTTCAAGTTGTCCGATACATTCGGAGTAAAGCAAAACGTACACCACGGTAACTCATCCTATCCAGATCAGGCCATAGCCATGAAGGAGTTTAAGCACTTGACTGAACCCGTTCAGCCAGTACATTTATCGACTGTCCGTTGTATCCCTTCATATTCGTGGAGCTCTGCGTGTTCCACTGGCCAGGGTATTGTCAACCCCGGGAAGTTAGAGAGTTACTAACTGTACTTTTCTGCAAATTCTTTTCTGTATTCTGTTGTCTGACAGCCATTCCGATTGCTTTTATGCACAATACTCAGGTCATCCGACCAACCCTACCCTCGGAAGCAGCAGACTCGAGTTTCGCTTTTGTTAGAACTCATCCGTGGTACAAGTCCTTCACCACACCCACGGTTTGAACCCGAGCCTTCTCAGCTTGAAGGAGAGTATTACCACTGCATCGTCTTGCTCTCGTCAGGGCTGACCCGAATACCTGAGTTAAGTTTATTCAGATACCTTCTTCTGTGACAGCCGGCTTTATGGGTACGATGGCCTATCCTGTGGAGGAGACCTAATTTGGTGGGAGACATTCGCTCGGAGTTAACGGGGTAGATACCACGTCTCCCTTCTTTCCTATATCTTGACTCAGGTACTCACTTTTCATTCTTTATTTGCAGCATCGTAAAACACACAGTGATTGCTTAAACGCTGCAAACTTTCAGAGGAAACAAAGTCTCGAATTCAAGTAGATATCGTAAGACGTGAAAAACTAATAGTTTATATGGTTTGTAAAAACCTGTTTCCTTTTTTTGTTGTATTCACTAGTATGGATGGCAATCACGGCAACGCGTTAATTCATATCCTATAATCGTGTTCCATAGGCTGGCAAATGGAGGGCGTGACAATCACAACCATACCCATTGGATCAGTCATGTTCTGTTTCGATCAATAATTCTGATTATCATAATGTAAGGTCTTTTTAAAGGAATCTCCATCCGATCACTGAGTACATCAGCAGTGTCGTGCTCCTGCTCTGCTCCCCCTGCGCACGACACAGTTCTGGAAATTAGCCAACGCTTTTGAAGTCGCCCAAACAAATCTGTTTTGATAAGAGCCAATTGTGTTTCGCTAATCAATCACGCTGACAAAGCACGCTGTTGTGTAGACACACCAGACACACACACACACACACACACACACACACACACACACACACTAATATACAGTCTAATGGTTGAGCAGCTGCTCCCGCTGATTAACCGGCACAAGTGAACGCGTGCGATCGCGCGAAGGAGGCAATTCCCCTGAGTGGAGTACGAACTAATGCTTGCATATTCGCTCAAAACCTGATGTTTTGTTAACTAATTTGAGGATGGCACAAATAAATGAGATTTTGATCGTATAGACAGCCGGAATCATGCATGTACACACACATACATACATACATACATACATACATACATACATACATACATACATACATACATACATACATACATACATACAAACACACACACGCACACACAAACATCCGTCAAGGCAGCAAAATTTTTGGGTCTCCTATATTAGTCGAGTGAAGGTTGGTATACACATTTTTACCAAATTAAATGGTATTTTTAATGAATATGAACAAATCGACTCGTGTAACAAATTTGCTGATTTGTGTAAACGGGTGACTTATTAACGAATAAACCGAGAAAGTTAATTAATGAGGAAATTTCAAAGATTTCAGCATGTTGTCAATTGGTTTCATACAGGAGCCCAGTGAAACAATGACTTTTAAGGCTGGGCTCAGTGTTACCAACTTTTTCGACGTAGAACTCGGCCTTCGCAGTCAATACTTTACCGATTACATTAAAGGTGCTTCGAGAAACACAGTTGACTAATTCACAAAAAGCAACCTGATGACAAACTCGATTGTACGATGCGACCTTCTTTTTTACTTCGCTTATTTACTATACGAAAAAATACATTTCTTCTCTATGACACTCACTTGGGCGAATTTAGTACATTTCATCACCAGAGATGACGCTTACCTAGATTTTTCTTTAGCAAATAGGGTAGGATGCACCAGTGAGCAGCTTTGACCACTGCATTCGGGAAGTTGGCCCTACAACCTGTAGTGAGAAGAATTGGTGCACGTTGTTAAGATGAACATGTGGAACCGTCAAACCGAGAAAATACTCTTCTGAAAACCTAATATATTAACGGACAGTTATGAATTCCATCGATTTTACCGTGTTTTACAATCATATCCCTCAACTTTTGTGAGAATCTTACTAATCATCTAAATTTGTGTTTTCAAAATTATTGCTCGTTTGAGACCACCTATGTGCGGACCGATAGATTTTCATCTTTACTTAAACAGCTACGTAGGAACAAAGAACTAGAGTGTAAGGGTAGGCGAAAGTCTGAAGAAAATCGGAAATCCAACACCTAAATAGGCCACTATTTGAAACGATCTTTGGAAACTCCAATTGTCGGGACACGAGGCATGCCGTAAAAACACTTTCTGATAACAATTCCTGGACCGGGAACCGTCAAGTTGACTTGGAAAAACTCAACAAGTATTTTTTGGTTTATTGCCTCAGGATGTCTGTTTGCTTGTCTGTAGCAGCACTACTGAGCCTCCTCGAACAGAGCCCACAGTTGTTTGGAAGCAGTACACTAAAGACCAATGAAGTTTCAGGTCGTGATTTTTATCCTCTGTTGTCTTGAAAGAGTGCGTCGATACCCTGTCTGGTCCCTTGGCGGATATTTTAAATTTTTGTCTGAAAAGTTGTAAGATTCGTAGCAAATGGAAGCCTGTAAATAAAATACCTGTACCAAAGAAGTAGCCCGGTACATGCCGCCCCATGGCAGGTGCATCTGTGATGCTCAAGACAATGGAGAAAATCTTAATGCGATGTGTTTTCACTGAGAGTGCTGTGGAAGATATCTATCAATATGAATATAGATCGTCCCTATCCATCCTTGATGCCATAGTCTACTTTATAAATTCAGTTACAGCCGCCTTAGACAAAATGTGTAAAACCGTGGGGATGCTGTTTCCCGTTTCGGCAGTCTCGATAGGTCAGTGCTTCTCAATCTGTCATCCGAATCAGGAGTCGATCAGAGCTTATGCTGATCAGTGACTATTTCACTGATCGTCCTTTATTGGAATGACATTCTGTCCACTCCCTGTCAACGATGGTGTCTTAAAAGGTGTTATCTTCTCACCCTATCTCTTCTCCTTATACGAAAAACAATCACCCATTCCATTTTCGTTTACTTCATACACATATGAAGATGAGGTCTTTGTTGGGTGTGAGTATTCAAAACCAGAGGTCACTCCCATAATTCAAAGCAGACTGGGCGGCATTGCAAACTGATCCTCACCTAGTTATCCGAATTTGATTCCACCTAAATGCCATGACGTATCACTTTGTTCATTATCCAGGTGATAAAATGGAAAAAGCATTGACAAACTCCGTTCATTTCCTGTACACAACGAACATAGTCCCTCAGCGTCCACAGTTAAATACCTCGGTGTTTTACTTACCAGTGATCTAAGCAAGACAACGAGTTGTTTTGAAAAGTAAGAAACCTTTCCTCTTTCTATTTCAGACTTAGCATGTTCTCTCCGTGCCTCAAAAATGCATTTCCAAACATGTAATCGCTTGCATTAGTCCCCAACGGCTTTAATGTTCCCCTGTACTCTTTTCCGGTTTGCTGAAAAATGAACTTCATTCGATCATAAGACCCATAAAAGGCATCCAGAGTCACACTTGTTGACACCATCATGAACAAACACTTTTGTACCGGTGACACTTCTACTTGGCTCAATTCTCTCGTATTTCCCGCACCCTCCAAGCAGTGAATTTACCGAGGTTGTATCTACCTCCTCCACAAGCTCAAAGATTAAAGTGGTCCAAATGAGTGAATATGGAGAAACTGACCAGAAAATCGTCCAGAGAATCGGTGTCAGTAATTGTCAAGTGTGACGCTTTCTACTGGAGATAGGGAGTTAATCAAACGTCAGCAACAGAATGATACGAATTCACGACAAAATATCGCTACTCTTCGAGCCTGAAATTGTCTGCATCCTGAAGAGCAAATTTATCGATTGTTTGCTGGAACCAGTTGGAAAAATGTCCCTCTGTCTGTTGAGCTACTACCAGGAGATGCCAACGTACTAGCCACTGAACTTGGATGTGAAAAGTTCACGGCTACTAAAGGCTGACTATTTAAATTCCAGCATAATTTTGCTCGAGGAATCCTCGGCAATTTTTGCATAGGTTATGCACTTCTGGAGTCAGAGAATATTAGAAGCATGCTCAGGTTACCATTCGCGTGGCATAGTCAGCGGTAATGAAACAGATTTCAAAGAGTGCCAAAATGAAGCCTTGGGCAAGCACGCGAAAAAATGTTCCGACAGGGAAAACTATAAGACTTGCTGACAATAATTTTTTATGCTGGAATGCATTCGGTGAAAAAATAAAACCCATGATCATCGGAAGAAGAGCCAGTCCGAGATGTTTCAAAAACTGACCGAAAATCGGAGTTGATCATGAGAACAAGTAAGGTGCGGCGTGTATACTCAGGGAATAGTTGAGAAGTTGGAACAATATACTGAACGCCAAGGACCGAAGAGTTACTTTATTACCGGGCAACCGGAATACACATTCGGTTCTATATTTGAGCCACCTCTATAGCAGTCAAACTCCAGTCGCCAGACGCAGGGATAGTGAAAGCAGTGAAGTGGGCCAACAGAAAACCCTTTTTTGTGACCCGCTAACCAAGTGATGGATGAGTCTCGTGGGGTCAGAGAAATAGCAAAGAAGTATGGCAGTGTTGTATCGGTGTGCTAACCTCTGGATTATTCCCGGTCAGTGATTCCTTCATCGTCCAATCCCAACGGAAAGGTGACCACGAACAAGTGCGGAAATTGAATCCAGTTGTAAACAAAAATTAACACTATATAGCATGAGGCTAGGAATGCATGGGCACATTTGGCTTCGTTATTGGTTGCCCAGTGTGGTGTGTGATTGGTTAAGTCGGATCACAGTGTCACAAATCTGATTGGTTGGCGGGTTGGTTTGAAGAGCAGCCGGTTGTCTGTCAGTGGTCGACATGAACGGTGACGTATGATGGACTGATTAGTTCATAGGCACAAGCGTCACAACTGCACTGCTATGTGGGATATGCGGGCCTTGTCATTGGTTAGTGTTCACAAAGTACTCCTTTCGTGAATTAGAAGAATTAGGACTGTTGCCTCGCTGGTGACGTTTCTAAGATTTCCGTCTCCCTGGCGGTCATTATCATCGAAAATTCATCCCTGCAGAGGTCTTAATTTTCAGCGCAGTGGAGGTTACTTCAAAATGCATGAAAGGATGTCTGGGAGTCGAAAACCACCTTGAATTCAAGCCCTCTGAAATTGAAATTGCCACCACCATAGAGAGGGAAGGATAGATGGATTTCCGTGTTATTCCAGTTGGACTAACACTCAAGTAGTACACATAAATATATCAGTACATGAAAATGGTAGATATATCACTACCAGTGGAAAAGGACCATCAGACAAACGACTTGATCGCTCCCATCGAGTTGATGCAGTTGGCCTACTCAGCATCCTAAACTTCTGAGTGAAGTGAGAAAACTAGACAGCCGCTAGGATCTCTGGGTTCCTGGATATGCCAAATCAGATAACAGCTGCGATTTTTATTGCAGTCATTTCAACGGACGTACAAAAGTGTGCAAATGTCCTGCAAAGCATTGAGGTTCTTCTGGACTAAATTACCATACCTAACACTTTCCATGAAGTTTGTGTTTTATCAGTAATAGGCAACCCTCCGGGTCCTAACAGATGATTACTGATTGAAACCAGTGGAGTTTTAATCATATATTAAGCGTTTGATATAATAATTATTTCGTATGGATGTTTTTTTGTTGAACATGGTGTTATCATTTTCCTCGTGACTTTTATTCTGTATGTGAACATGATGCAGCTCGATTCGTTAGACGGAACATCTTCGAAAAGGCTGTTATAGTCACGTTTTTACGACAGCAAGAAGCTAAAAGGTTCTATGACATTATTCAATCCTTGTGTGGATCAGTTACGGCGTGGGTGTTTTTAATTTGATTGCGTGAGAAAGTTTTGCTACTAAAAACTGATGATGATGTTAATAATAATAATACAATAATAATGTTATTATGATAAAAAGATAACAGTATGATAATAAATGATCCTGCTGGCAAAATTTACTTTATAGACTGGGTTAAAAATTCGAAATGGGCATTTTTAGAAAATACCATGCATAGTTTGATACCGCTTATGTGGCGACTTTTCTGCTCATCTCCTGTTCTCTGCACCAACACGAAACAGTTTTAATACTCCTAAGTAGTATTTTGTTCGGGAGGGAATTGCTGTATTGATTTACGTGCATTTCCTCGAACAGTAATGATAATATTACCATGCAGATTTGAATTTATTCTAAGTGGCTGAATTAGATTTTTAGGCTTGGAGTTCACCAACCCAAGTAGGATACCTTTGGACCGGTAGTGATCAAACGGTCACCATGTTTAACTCTAGACCCTCCGTTCTGGGTTCGAATCCTGCTTCTGCCGCTGGTCACTGCCTTAATGATAGCCCCTAATTGATGTCTGCTCCCTTCCTTAAATATTGCGTCACCACTACACCATAAAAAATGAAGTAAAACTTACAAAATAAATAAGAAGTTAATATTGTACTCCATTACGTGCAAGGTTTTCGTCTCCCAAGCTAAAATTAGTGAAAATCTAATAACTGGTTTTTCCAGAACTGAAAGTGATTTTACCATCACAATCATACCAGAATTGTTATGCATCTAGTTTTGGAACTGAACCTCTAAGTTATTCATGGTTTTGCTGCTGTAAAAGCGTATGATAAAGTAACAGATACATTCGTAGCTGTGAGATCAAAATCCTCATGTGAAGCACAATGTGTCGGATAACCTTGAAACTAAGAAGTTTTCTCGGAAACACTTCTAATCTAAAAGACCATCAACACGAATTTTTCACCTTAATGATTTCTGCTTTGTTCGGAGTGTTATGGGATAACTTTCCTCCAAACACTGCTGAACATCGTTTACCGCAACCCATTTCAACCTGCTTAAAGCAATTTCAACCTCGAAGTCTTTGTGACGAGTGTTTTTGAACAATTTTTTTTTTACAGAAAATCAAGTTTTTCTGACCTACCCAAGTATCAAAATGGAGAATGCAAAGCAGATCAACAGCCTAAGTGGTCAGCAATCTAACTTAATCTTCTCTACAATTGCAACACTCTACCCTCCTTTATTGAGCGCATAATGTTGACTTTTCATCAAGTGGAGGACGGTCCAGCTTATTCCGTTTCTACATTATTCGCAGTGATGCACAAAAATTTACGGATAAATCTTCTCTCTGAATGTGTCCATTGTCCATTTTGTGTTTTTCTCGAAAGACAGAAAATGTCTTTATCCAAGTCGAATGTGTTGCTTTTTTATCTACCATGTCTTGTCTTGACACAAAATTTTACACGTGTATTCGCATACGGAAAGATTCCAACCATCATTTATCACAGAAAGACTTGCCTCTTTCATCAAAACAATTTCATTTCTATCGCTTTTATCATAGTAAAGAGATTTCTTGGTTCCAGACGCGCCTTTCTCCAACATCGATACAACAAAATAGATGTTTCACGGAAGACACTAACACCAGCTTGGACTGAAGGTCGTTTGCGACAAATAAGGCCACAACTTTTACCCATGGGTCTAACGGCAAATATGAAACTGTTTTTGGACCATATGGTAATATAGCATTTTTCAAATATATTTCCATTATTTTGGCTAATTTTTGTTGGCGACAGATGTGAGTAACACTTCAGTTGAAATAAGTAAATGTTCCTGGTAGGATCGGTATTCATTCATCAGTGACGAAAGTCCCCAGTGGTGGTGAATTTTGCCTTCATAGTTTTCAAAATGAGTCTTTTTCGACCTTTTGCCAAATTCTGACCTAAAAGCTTTAAGTAGATTGCCCTCATTGGGCTACAGGCTGCCAGTTTTCGATGTTCGACCAATGCCATTGTGATTTACCGATGAGACGATGAGCTTTGGGCTCACGGAATTTACCGTGCAATGGGACCACGTACAACCCGTTCACTCGGAAGCGATCTGTTCCCTGGGAAGCGAATAATTTATCATGGTCACCAAAGTCAACTGCTCAGAAAACATTTCATATCTCATGTTTTTTGAAACAATTTTTTAAGTAGAATTTCGCTCTTCATCTCTTACTTACAGTGTAAGAGTAAAACAAGTAGGGAAAAAGAAATTCGATGCACAAAAAGATGTTCGTCTGTTGGGATTTTGACAGCCCCTGTGCGGACCAACTTTCATAATCTCCCTTTATTCAGCCACTTCGGCGGCTACGCATCTCTAAATGCTGATATTCGTTCCCTATACTCATGAGATGTTAAAACTGTGTGAAGGATAATTCCTGTGCAATCATCTGAGAAATAACAGTCTAATTGCTCTTTCATATGGTTGCTACTTATATCATTTCGTGTTGGTCAGTTCTCTGTACTGATGGTTATTCGATGGTTATGTAATAATCTGTCTCCTACAAAGTAGTATTAACTAATGACAATGGTCATCTTGAATAACCCACAAGAGATCATTAGTTTCATTGTTATGTAACTATGACTCACCAGTTGATTTGACCTGTTTCTAAATTAAATTCCTAACTGGAATTCAAATGTTATATTCACACTTGGTTCGTGAAAATGTCAGTCTAAGTGTGGTTCAACAGTGTCTCAAAATCGGTTCTAAACTCGAGTCCAGATGAGTTCTGGCTTCTCTGGGTACAGCCCAATCAGGGCAAAGCAACGGCCTTGAAAGCTCCTCATGTTATACTGAAAAATATCGTTCTGTGATTGCCCAGTTGTTTTGACCAATCATAAATCAGTGATTTGAGTGCACCCCTTTGTGTATACTGAGCGTACATACTCGTGTGTGTGCGGATGTATTTGCGCGTTCCTGTTAATTTACCCTATGAAACATTCTCAAAGTAAGTGCATAGGTGTGCGCATCCATACCTGTGCGTGTATATGAGAATGGGTAGGGTATTCCTTAATGTGTGGACTTCTGCCAGTAAATGGGCAATTCTCAGCAATCTGCTTACCAACCCAATCTATTAGCCCGATCGATTTCCACTTTGAGCAATTACTGTAAGCAGAAGCTTGACTATTGATAATATTGATCCGTTTTCTGGGAACGGGCGTTTCGCTGCTGAACCTTAACCGTGAGCGAAACCGATTTTGTGTCGGATTTGAGTCTGCCTGATAGTTTTTGAAAGTGCCCGCCATTATCCGGACAATATTGGATTGTGATCTGCTCCGAGTTTGAGAGCTTGGGATTCCAGCCACTCGGGCCTGCACGTCAGCACTCCAATTATGGAGGGTATTCAAACTCTGCGCAGTCAGGTGGTTGCTGTGCCAATCAAGGAACGCATCCAAGAGAAGATTACCGGATTTAAAGGGTAAGCCAATCGGTCACAAAACTGATCTCGTTTTTAAATGCTTGTAATTCAAGTTATTCCAGTATGATTTGTAGATCCCATTTGCGGTTTTGACAAGATCCCGATAGCCGAAATTGACTATTAGACAGCTCTGATGCTATCACCTCGACAAAGGGACGAATTGTGTGCAAACTAAATGCCGACTCAAAGATCAAGAATTCGTGAAAATTAAAGCCTACACTTTCGTTCACGAAGTACTGTAGGCTAATGAACGGTTCGTTAATCGGCTTGATGCGTATGTTTGACATCAGAGTATCCTCAGAGAATTTGAGCTCAAGTTATAGATCAGAAACTTAACCCCACTGATATTAGTGAGTCATTGGATATTAGATTATTACGTGAAGTGGGATTCTTCATGCAGTGTGAACGTTCAAACCACTGAAAACCATGAAGGCGCACTTTGCAACTGTTTCATCCCTGTTGGGAATGAGCAGCAGTTGGGGTGGGGGGAGTTCGATGGATGAGCACTGTTGATGATTCCCACTGAAGGTGAAACATCTTCCATGATTTCCAATGATTTGAATGTTCACAATGCATGACGAATCTCATATTATCTACGGATATTCTTTGTTGTGCACAAGAAAGAAATTTTAAAGTAAATTAAATGCAAGTCAACTATTGGTATTGGTTTTATTCCCAGTACTATCAAAATAAAGTTAGGCAGTATTTTAGACGATAAGATGTTTTCAACATTTTTACTGTTCAGGCACTGGAATTTTCGATGGTAAAGGTGACGCATCAAATACTGAGAAATTCCAGTTCATAGGTCCGTTTATTGTGAAAACACTTTGGTGTCTATTCCATACTAGTCCCCCTATTTCAAAATGTAAGATGTTCTATGACTACGTGGCTAAGAGCCATTCAGCTCAGATCATTCGCTTGCAGGACTGGGCCGACGTATCGATACCAGATGACACAAAATCTCCTCCGATACAGGTATAATATTGTGTGTCCCCCAAAAAAATCTGCAATAATCACAAACAGGATGGCCACTCAACTGTTACTTTCTGCAGAGGTTGTTCAAGCTATCAGCATCTCGGTGTTTGATATGTACCGCTATAATTTGTCCTGGTAACTGATAGGGCCCGTTGATGAAACGTCCGCAGCCGCTAGCTTGGCCGTGAGTCTCTACTGGTTGAGAGTGAATAGAATACTAGGAAGCACAGATGAGTCAAATTCCTACCAAGAACAATGACTTTCACTATGGAAGTTGATTTTATCGAACAAAAAATACAGTTTTGGATCCATTTGTTTCACACTCAATTTCCTAAAAAAGCCATCTAATACGAGGGTGGTATTTCTTGTTGGGTGGCAATCGATCTAACAAAGCATTACAGTACACAATTACCAAGCGTCATGCAGTGGCGTTCTGCTTACAAATATTTCCATTAGAAACCCGTTGTAGTCATGCACATCAGAGGACAGTTGTGTGGTTTTTCCTCAATCAGCAGTTTGGGAATTGGTTCTGGCCAAGCAATCTGTATTTCTCCCGCAAAACACCGGTGAACAAAAACGCTTTAAATTTAGGGAATATCTTACCATATCATTAAGCATTGAATTTCAAGGTGAACGGGATGAGATTCATCTAAGCAACAGATAATTGTTAGTTCATTAGTTATTGTATTCAATACCATTATATGATGAAAATTCTCCGTCCACTATTCTGCGCTCCACTTTCACTATTTCTAACCAGCTCTTCGTATAAATTTGGACATCTTCTCCAAATGTATCACTTTTTCTAAACTCAGAAATCATTTCACCTTGGTAACCAAGTTAAATCGCGCTTTACTGTTTAAAAACCAATATGGAATTCAAAAAGAACAAACAAAGGAGGAAAAATCTCCACACACACACACACACAGCCCAATGCACCACAACCCAGTGCAAGCAGGGTTTCTGGTTCCCTATTTTGTGCGAAGTAGTACGCAGCTATTAACTGGACATTTTTTCGATTAGATGACTTCATTAGATTGCAATGATGTGAAGCTTTTGTTTTTTACTGGACCACCTTGATAGCTTTGTCTATTCAAGCCGAATGATTTCGTATTAGTCAGTCACAAGTAGCAACTACCCTTTTAGTCCATAAAATAAAGAGCGGGAATTCAAAAAAATAGTTGACTAAGTCTCAGATCATTCAGCAGAGTTCAGATTCTTTCAAGGTCTCCGTGATCAGACGGCAATCGCGATTGATCACACACCTCGGATTCGCTGGTTCGAGTCTCCCAAAAGTCGCTCAGGAACCACCTTCAGCAGCCTCTGGAATACTGAGACCCTTTCTTTACAGCCGGCGGTGGAAATATCAAAATGGTCATCATTATATTACAATGAGAAAAAGAAAAGCCACGTGTAATCGATAATCATATATTCAGAAAACCCGTGGTAAAATGATATTGTGCAGGGGAAATTTTTGCCCGACGTGTCAACAAACGACAAATGAACCCGGAAAATTTTCTATTGCTCCCATCAGAGTTCTTCGTACAGATAGATACAAGCATTCTATAATTTTTTTTAATGCGTGAAACAATGAGAACAGTTAACTTGTAATATTTGCCCCACATATTAGGGAAATAAAAACAGACGTGCAGTCAGCGTGGGCATAAATCCTCATTGAGTCGAGTGTGATACAAAGTAGTTTTTGGAATTGGTTTTCTGATAGTTTTGACGTTGATACGACAGAGAAACAGTGTGAACTTGTTATTTTCTATTCCGCTATATCTGTGTGGATAATTTTCCCGTGTATATGACCATCTGAACGAGAAAATATACGGCTTGGAAAAATTTCCACCACTGCATTTTATATTTTCATGCAAAATATGTCATTTATCCCCATCAGTTTCCACACGTACGCAAACGCGTACAAACGCAAGCAGACAAATAGAAATTGGAAGAGTCTAACCAACACTAGTCGTGGAAAAGGAAAAAGTAGAAAAATTCGAATTGTCTCCAGTAGAATAGCATTTCAGAAATTTCTACCCCTAATATGTGACGTACTGACGACAACAATATAAGAGGGTCAGAAACGCTCCCCATATTTGACTTAGTGAAGAGGTATTGAGCTAAAGTTTTGTTAGTTTAAGTTGTTTTGTCAATTTGTTGCGGGAACAAGTACTTCTGTCTGGCAGATAATTTGTGATAGATTATTGTGGCAGAATATTTGCTGTCCGGTTACGTGAAACCAAGACACTGAATCTAGCTGGAATCACGGGAAAAATTCCACCGAGACTTGCCATTTGTTGTTCAACCAGTGAAATTAGGACCACCCAGACAAGATTTCTTCACGAGTTGGCTAAAGAGTAGTGTGTAGCTAAACGGTCAGTAGTAAAGACAAAGTGCAATATGCCGTATCTAATTGGGTCACCGATCTGACATACAATATGCCGAATACTCTTCTACTGGCACAGGCTCACTTCGCTAATAGAGCCCAAACGTTCTCAGTCGAGTTGAAGTTCTAATTGTAGGCGGGCCATTTCATGGTCTGTGATGGTTGCTCGCAGTAGCCACACTACGTTGAGGTTAGTTCGATGCATATTCGTGTTGTCATGCGGAAAGATCACGGGCCTCAGTCGATTTTCCGAAATCACCGGTAAAACGAAATTCATTCAACGTTCCGATGTAGAAGTCAGCCATTTGCTCCCCCTCGAGAACAGCTAACCGAGATTTTTCGCCCGTAAAAGTCGCTTGGCAAGCGATCGCCGAGTCACCCCAGAAGACTCGACAACTGAAGTCCACCAGTCTTTTTCTGAAGTCATGCCATTAGTATATGGTTTTGTCAGGGTCATCAGAATAAAACTTTTGGCCACAGCTGAATATCACGTCACTCCATTACGCACTCCAAGTGATGTGATTATCGTCTCTTCCATCTCGATTTGGAAAACGACAATAGATCTTTCATGGTCTCATGATCTCATCTTTCTGTACTGCAGATGTGGTGCCAACTCTAGTTGTTGCACACGCCAAATGCCGTAATTCGGTCGTAAGAACTTCCGCAACTTTACCGCTCTTGTGAGTTGGTTCGAATTATCACACAATTGTCTCCTCTTGGACAGCTCGGAAACTATTCTTGAAATTCCATCTTTTCTCTTTGTGGCATCATGATTTTGATCCTCAGAAACCTTACGGACAACCGCTTCCGTTCTGAAAACTTTCTTCAAAATCTGGCACATGTTCATCCACGATTCTTTGTCACTACTTACCTTTGTTTCTCATCCGATAGCCCTGAATCTCGAGCCATTCTGCTGTTGTGAATAATAAAAAATCCCAGATCCTGGAAGAAATGTTGCGTCAAAGTACATTTTATTCATGAATCACTTGTGATATGAACACTGTTCAACAGGACGTGACTAAACCTCCCTAGGTGTTGGAAATGAGCCGTTACCAACAAAGGCGTTTTTTTGTTTGCAATCCCGGAATGTGTTTGATAGCATTTTGAACCCTCTGAGGCACACTATCCGGGATGGACCAGTCTAACTTGGCCGTGGTTAAAATTTGTGTACCTATTTAACGGGCTGACACATCTTGTCTCTCTAGGTTTTTCTTTTATTCAAAAACAGTCTTGACAGAAGCAAGGTGTACCATATTCGTATTTCTTTACTCAGTCAGCTCAAGCAAATAAATTCTGAAAGATCTCCTCCCCCCCCCTACCCTAGTAAACTTCATGTGCTGGCGCATAGCTGTGATTCGTTTAGATTTATTAGATAGATGCCTCCGTGTTACCTGTTCCAAACAGAGAAATTTTCTAATGAAAGCGACAACTACATTCAATTAAGCTCCTTCAAAGATAACGTTTTGCCTAGCCTTTCAGAGTCAGCTTTTGAACGTTTTGCTAACGAAAGAGGAATTCAACCATCAGCCTGATTTCATTTTGCTTTCAACAGCAATCACACTTCTGACATTCTCACCATTCAATGGCGATTACCATTCGGTGCAGCGTTGATAACGTTACAATAATTTGCCTTGTACTATATCAAAATACGACCGTAACTAAATAGATATGAAAGAATGGATTGAATTGTTATTCATTTCCAGATTCGCATAATCAAACAGCATTAGGCCAACTCGATCACATTTTCATCGAAGCAACGTCAATCATCGTGCGTTAGGGAAGCTTCCTGTTCGGGACTTTGAAATCCGTGCTCTCTCTCGCGCGCTTTCTCTCTCTCTCTCTCCCTCTCTCTCTCCGTGGCCGAGTTTTGAACAGTGGCGATAACAGTGAACTATAAGATGATAAATTTTACTACAATTTGACCTATTCAAAATTTGCAAGATAGACTGGAAAAAGAGTTCCGTGTGATGTGGGTTGGTTATGTCGATCACTACCTTATCCGCAGACTTCACGTTTGGTGGAATCTTTGAATCGTTGTCTACTAAGCAAATTCTTTCACTACTTTCTCGGATCTCGTAAAATGTTATGAACCAGGTTGATCATTTACTGCTAAAATAGGGGAAGAAATAAAATGTGCAGCCATTTTGTTTGTTGGTAAAGAGTACGCCAAAACCGATAACCCCGGCAAATTACCGCTTGTGCCGGGCCTAAAATCGTCCCCGTAAACGGCAAAGGTGACACACATGTATTGGGAGAATTTCACGTCGGGTCAATTTCCACGGGGAATTTAGTCGTGAATTTGAACCCTAATAAAAGCACAGCAGGCTTTCAAAAGAAACGTAGCAGAGAACAATGAACTTCTCAAACCAAGCTATTGTAAGTTATTTACATTCTGCATGATTTAACAAAAATCTGCAGCCCCATTTTCCGCTTTTTTCTTTCGCTGTCTATGGAAGTGAAATACATTTCTGGGAGACTGGTCCGATAAAAATTAGCGTAAAATTAGAAAAATCTTTCACTTCCAAATTTAAATGCATTCCTAATTACTGTTATATTTTTTGCAACAAGGTTAAATTTCCACGGCTGATAATAAGCACCAAAAATACGTTTGCGAAAATCATTGTTTGATTTGTGTTGCTCCGCGGTTTAAAACCTGTACTAGTCACGGAAATGATGCTGCTTCAACTGGCCAGTGTCGCTTCATTTACCACTCAACATATCTGTTGGTTGCCTAAAGTAGGGACGATTTCACGTGATCGCATCCACGTGTATGATTCTGGGGCTGGTTTGACGGGGTAGAGAGAATTGGAGTACTAGTTACTGCGGAGGAATTATTGAAAAATAACTTGTACACCCGTCTATTTCCAGGGACAACGTTTACGAAACTTGATGCAGTTTATTCGGAAGTGTAACTGGACTAATCAAAATGGCAAAAAAGCACATTCTTATATTTTTTGGCTACATGTACATGCAGAAGTCGATCCCATCAGACTTCTGAAGATTTTGGTACTTGATATATGTATACACTATATTGTCTTGCATACCCTTAAAATTAGAGATCGGGAATTTATTCTTTAGTATCTGGAATCAACCTTCGTGTGTGTGTGTCATTAGTTAAGTTACTAAGAAACGGGGAGGAATAGTAGAACTATGAAAGTGATGGACTGACAACTCGCGCCCGCCGGCACAGAGCCCCGGTTGAGACTCGGTGGATGCGCACGATATAGCGGATGGTGAGTCACAAAAAGGTCACATATATATATATATAGGAAACAGCTTTCGATTATTCTTGGTCATATGGGTTTCAATGTGCTTCCCGGGGCGGGGTTTAGGAGATCCACACACGGAGGGATCAGATACGTGGATGGATATGACAGCATGTTGTGACCGGTTGCGCTCTGGTATTCACACGTTTTCTTTATCAACTTGATACGAATATTTTCCTCTTCGTTTTTTGCTCTTTTGCATACTTATTGAGGCCGTGACTGAGTGGCACTAAATAGAGCCACGGCGCCCAGTGCATCGTTGGTGGCTAGTCACACTGAAATGGACTAAACTTGGGTCGATAAATAGTAAAACCCCATATGAAAAAGCTCTATCACGAATGTTTTCATGGATTTCAGAAGTGAACTGACCCGACAACAAATCGCTGCGTTAGCCGTTCGTAGCTGTTACTACTCAAATTGATCGTGTAGTAATCCTCTGATAAACGATTGAGGAATTATTTATCACAAAACCTTGACAGAATGCAGAGAAAGCTAATCCCTAGGTGCCGTGACAGCAGGCCATACAGGCATTCACTTCGATACAGTATGTTTAGATGGGATCTATCATGCTCTTAGTCATTATCGACCCATGGACGTGGAGTTTCCGGTTCGGTAAAGTTAGTACTATGTGACAGATCATTTTATAGGTAAACATTATCCTGTGGTGAACAAAGTTGAGTTTTCCAGAACAAAAATGCATACACATCTGAAGGTTGCTCACAAGGAAGGAAGTAGAACTACTGATTGGAAAAATTTACTCTATGTACATTAAACTTTACGCACCTGTGGAAGACTCACGCTTGAAGTAAATTGCATGTACTCATGAGCTGACCTCTGTCACTAAAACGCCTGCGCATGAACCCGGTCGAAAAAGCGCAAGCTCAAGAGCCCAGAGTAGTGTCATGGGGAACATAAATTAGTAGAGCTGAAAGTGGAAGAAGTAAACCATACAAGACCCCAACTGGTTAGAAGTATCCAAAATATTCAGGGAAATTTAGTATTTGTTATCGAATAAACCCAGCAAGCAACAGTTAGAACGACCGTGCTGCGAGCGGACATCTGTATTCTGAGCACGCCTGACTACGGTGGGTACAAACAGTTGATCATCGGTATAAAACTGGGTCACTAGTGACTATGTCTGACTAACACGTAGCAACCAAGGTGGAGGATCAATATGATAGAACCTACAGTGTGCCGATGGTCGACAACGGGGTAGGAATACGCATAGATCCCTCTAGCATGTTATCCAACAAACGACAATACGGTGCAGTCTGTTACCTAAATTGACGGCTGACGATGGGTTTTCGAATCTTATCCTTCAGATTTCAAATTAGTGCAGTGTTTTGCTTGCTACGAGAAATAATGGTCACATGTGAACATTCTGACGCAGACTAACTGGTTGATAAACAGATTATATTGACTGGGAACAAGTAAATCCCCTTTTTCTCTCTCCGGATTTCTGTGGTTACCCAGAACTGAGTAGAAACCCACTTTATTCTTTTTGAATATGTTTGAAGGATAACAAAATTTCTATCTATGAAAAAATTCTACTATCAGCTTTGTTTTAATCTGATAGTCATTGTTTTGTTTTGGAGAAAACCAACTCCATAGAATTGGTAAATTTTATTAGGTATTAAAATAGTACAGAATATATCACAAGGTATAAGTCGGATGTGACAGGAAGGAGATTTGTACCCAATTAGTATGACTGCCAGGTAACCTTTTAAACAGAGGAAAAAATCCCCTCAAACCGGGCAGAATAGAGTTTAAACATGAAGTGAATATGAGTTTTGCAGAAATTTAGAGTAGGATAGAAATATTTTCTGAAAATAGATGAATTACAAGAGAACTCTGTTCCCCTCATCATCGAAATTCTTTGGGTAGTAATAATAATAACGATAATGATAACAATAAAAATACTAACATACCAAGTTAACTCACAGCAAGCCCATATGCGGATAAAAAGTTAACATTCAGAACATCCAAGAATTGCAAAGTAATTTTTGGATTACGAAGGTGGAAGATTAATTACCACAGAGAAAAATTCTGGTTGTAGAGAAACGGGAAAAGCACCGAGAAACACTTCTGGACTAATGATGAGAATGATTAACAGGATCTTTTGCTAGTTAGTTGTGACCTTCAAGTAGGTTGCCACGGCAAGAGATAATTGCTCTCCCCGTAAGGAGAATCGGGTGGGAAAGATTTGGAATTTCTGTCGTGTGAAATAGTGAGAATGAACTCCGTTACATGGGGATGGTGAGTTAATGGTTGGTGTCATTTAAAAACATACCAGTTAATGTTTCAAGAGCAATAAGGGTATTTCTACCAATGCTACGGCAACCAGAAAACCATATCATAACTTTGGTGATAAGGTTGCAATCTGTTTTATCATAAACTAGGGAAGATTATCGTTGATTAGTGAAGCCATAGGGTGAGAATCCAAAGAATAACGAACTAAAGTACGAGGGTGTTAGAGAATCCAAGTTTTTCAAAGCTGAACTATGGAGATTGGGGCTTGCATGCCCGAACCATTTCCCGTTCTCTACCGAGCGATACGTCGTGATGTGATCGACCCCGCTGACAATGGAGTTAGTCATTTCTCGTAAAATCGATTGCCTCTTCCAGTTTCATTCGCACGAAATAAAATGATAGTTGAATGTTTTGGTACATAGTACAACAACTTCGTTGCTAAGAGATTAGGCCATTGTTTTGTTTAACTCAAAGTGGTACTGTGTACTTCGTAGCCGTGTGTAGTTGCTTTGTCGTCTCTGTAAACAAACGGACCAGCTTTGCTCAGCCCAAAACAGTTTACAAATTGCACTACTTTGAAAAAATGTATCGCAGTTTTTCAGTGAGTTCTAACTGATATTAGGAAAGATCTGATAGGTAAAAACAATTTCAAAGTCGATCGTTTCATTAGGGGAAAAAATTTTTGTGGAACTTAATCCACAAAGGTTATAAATTCAGTGTTGAAAATAATCTAGATGACACGCCTAACGTGGTATCTTTCAGCTGAACCCAAAGCATACATTTTCTTCCAAATACTACTTCCTTTACTCTCGCTATTTCATAACCGTTGGAGTAGTCATTTCTTAGGAGTATAGAAAAAATCCTTGTGTTTTTGGTCCCATCAGTGTTTCTTTATATGTTCATTAAAACATGTGGGTCTGAACACCGGTAGGTTTAGAAAAACTCAAAAAACCCTCAAAAGTCAAATGATCATGTATGTTTTGTATTTCGTCTTAACACGTCCTCGCACGTTTTCGTGAAAACATATTTCCACTTCGGACTGTATTTCTGACAGACTAGACAACTTTCGAATAATTTGCTTGTAATTTCACACAAGTGTTGAAAGATTTTGTTAGTCTGGTTTCTAACCGAATATTTGACCCACCATTTGGATAGTCCCCCTAAATACTTTGATAAGAGACGGGGTTCAGCGAATGTAGTCAATAATGTGGAATATGCATTTCCGTTTGCAGACCCATGAAACAAAGTAAATCACGTGACTCATTTGATTTTAGAATAACCAAACCCATTCTCAATTGTCGTTTTAAATGATTAATTTGCGAACCGTTTCAGTGTTTACCGACAACCTGGATGGATTTCAAAATAAGCACACTCATCTAGACAGGTGGTGTACAAGCGCAAATCCATTATGAAATTCCTCAATTGATGCAGTTGAAAAACGATTTCACAAGTTTCAAATTACAAAAAAAAGAAAGTCATCAACTCTTAGGGCTTGGTTCGGTATACGTTACTACAAGCAAATCATCAATAATTCTGGAAACCTATTTCTCAAAAGATAAATATTTGTCTCAAAACTGATTTTCTCGTAAGTTTTTCTGTTATCCGGACCGATCCGTTGGATTTTCTTGGCACCTGGCTTTCACATCAAACAAGTTTTATAGTACCGGTTGAAATCTTATCTATTTTGTCCACTGAGGTAAAAACTTCACTTGTTCGAAATATAAGGAAACTTTAAATTCTATTACTTTCAGAGTTAGGTAATGGAAAACCCACTCCCATTTTTCGTGTCCGAAAGTCCACATCGCGAGCCAGAAGTGAGCCAACGTCCTTCCGCTTACCGGGCAACTGCTCAACCGGATGACCTATCGCGATACGGTCAACTGAACTCTTGAAATTTTGGTTACATAATATCCTAGTGGATTTTCCACTGTCCGAGTCACTCCGGGTCCCCGCGCAATCCATAAATTCGACTAAAATTACACAACTATGCCCGACCATCTCGTACTAAATATTTAGTTTCTTAATACGAACTAAGCACTACAGAAAGAGCTTGGCCAGCCCAACTACTAAGTGGTGTGCGTGTGCGTGCGTGCGTGCGTGCGTGGGTGAGTGTGCAGCTCATAATCCTTCATACCCCGTGATTCGACCGAGGCTCAGTTGAAACCCTATGAGTGCGCACCTGGCCGGACAACCTCAAATTAGCAGGAAAAATAAACAGTTGCCATGGCGATTCCACGGATGTTCAGTGAGACGAGACGAGAGCTGATATTGCATGATGAGTCATTTCATTATTTTGAATACGTAACACGACAATCTTCACATTATAGAGAGAGGCGGAAATGATGTCCTGATATGAGCACATCGTTGTTGCCAAACAGGTGCGCAAATATTTGGGCGAAATTTTTGCCCTTCAGTTCGAGATGTATTGCCCATCCTCAGGAATCATCTTCCTGATCGTCGGAAAGAACTAACTATACACAATTATTCTTGTGCAAATGTACTGTGTTTTTTAACGGATACCTCTGCAAGTTCCAGTGGTAATAACTAATTATTTTCAGTGACATTCTACTGTTATTTTTCATGTAACAGGGTATATTGTTTATGTAACTGGGTTTGGCTTCAAATGTGATAATTTGCTTCGTGATTAGATGGAAATTTAAAGGTAAATCACGTGTCATCACCTCGTGAAACGAAGCATCAGTAAGGTCGTTTTCAGTGTTCTTTCCTCACTACATTGAAAAAGTCAAATGATCAGTATCGAGAGCTAGTGGCCGAGTGGTTTTTTGAAGCGTTTGGTTACCACCTTGTTTACCAACCCCGGTCAACTTGGTGGTAGACAGTAACCTACCCTGTTGTCCGGCTCGCTACTACAACACACCTATGGGGACTTTATACGGTTCAGTGAGACTCCTAGTCCCCGGGGTCTCGTGGCCGGTTTGTCCCTAATAGTGCAGTGGGCGTTTGAGGCCACGGAGTATATCCCTTCCACTACGCTCTTAAGCAGGCAAATGAGTTAGAATATTATCACTATCGGTCATTTTCCTATTCGACAGCGGTTTCCTTTTTCGTATAAGGTATAAAGTAAATTAATAACAGTATTAATACTATAACTATGCAGTGCAAAAGCTTTTTAGAATAGAGGATTTAGTAAATGAAATCCTCTCATAAAGAGAAAAGACCAGAAGTACAATGTGCAGTGCTCTGTGTTTACTGTTTGCTTGCACTGCGTATAAAAACAGTTCAATAGGAGAAATACTTTCAACCAATTATCACTGTCCATGTACAAAAGTTCTACCGTTTTAATTCCATTTCACCAATATAATGCTCTGGCCTTCCAAATTCAATGATCAATCGTTTTGTACTCACCCATGTTTTATTTGGCTACAGTTCTTCAAATCAAATAATTCAAATAGATCCTTGTATTAGGTGTGTTTTTCACCTAATGCGTAACGACCATCTGGGACTGAATGAGGTTTTGTTTCCAATCTACTTTCAATTAATCTGCCAGTGAACAATTCCACAATTATATAAGTTCAATGGCTTTGCTACTACAGGAAAACGCTTCATTTGGGGAACTTTCTAAAGAGTAACAGAATTCCACTTGAGTAATATCACCATTCACGTTCCACAACACAAGTGTTATGAATTCCAAAAAAGCTCTACAGGTTTGTACAGCCTCTACAGAGTGAATCTGTTCCATTCCGTTTCCACTCCCATCCATTTTGCCATCTGTCAAGCTTGTTTGACTTTCGGGCTCTGAAAGAAACTACTTTACGCGCTGCCGAGAGAACATACCTATCCATATGATATTTACATAAAATATCGTGTACCGGTAATTTTCTTTCCCAGTAAAGTGTAAACACAAGAAACGTGAAAAAACCGGTTCGTAGTGCTAAACAGATGAAGCAAATTTATCTGCTAGAAAGCTGACTTGCCTCCATTGATAATAAACTTGGTTTCCTCTCCAATGTCCCTTGTTTCCTATCAAGAGGGAACAGAATTTATGTTCAGACTTTGCTTGGGAAAAGTTACCCAGTTTCATTTGCAAAAATAGCACGGTTTCGTCTAGGAACCTGGAGTGTGTATGACGAATTTTCACGCGTAAAACTATTCCGTGAAATTCTTCCACTTAGTTCACTGGAGGTAGCTAAAGTATGTGGCTTGACTATTTGGGGAATTAATTTCTAAGAATGCGAAGGAAAAGCCAACAACAACAAAAAAAACCAAATAGTTTGCCTAATCAGTCGGATTGAAACTAAGGTAGACCATCAGAGTCAACTGAGTTGGCAAAACAATAAAGCTGTGCCTTAGAAACTAGCCAGAAAACGAATTGATAACAAGTTTGTGGCATGTTGAAAGTGAATAGTCAATGAACCCGACGGGGTTCGAATCCGCGCAGGCTCTCCACCCCCCAGATTTTGTGCCTCATGTACTCTATCAGCTGAGCTGCAATACCAAGCCGGATGGTTTCGGAGTTGTATAATACAGTAACCCCGTAAAAAATCGCTCGACTGTAAGGTAACGGCCGCAGTGAACTAGCCTGTAATTAGACAGCCTACAACAGGATTTTCCCATGAATCAACCAGTGTCCACCAGTCGAATAAGCGGGCAGGTTCGCCTGAGATGCGAGTTGACGGATTTGACAAATGATGAAATTATTCCTAACTCGAAACATCTTTTCGGGTTCAACTCCTGTTCGGGAACAACAAATTTTCACCGTCGAATCAATTTGCCGTAGAAAGAATACGACAAGACGTATTTCACAAATTTGTGGCAGCTGTCTCAAAATACGTGCATCCAAATTGCCTGAAGTGCAAAACCGAAGAGAACGCAAAGGGGAGAGACATGGATGTACGCAAAGCTATGATACCGTTTACTTGTGAAGCTTGCACGACAACAACTACTCGTCACAGAAACCCCACATACTTCGTAAGTTATGATAATGCCGAGTGATTATCCCAGTGGACGATATCGATGAGCTTCAACCCTTGTAATTTCAGTGGTTAAATGTATTTCATTCTAAATAATAACAACAGAAATTCATTCATGATTAAATGGCAATTTCTTGAATGCCTTTACCCAGAAAAAAGTACGAATTTTTGTTCAGGTGCATGTAATTTTCGTGAGCAACGAATTTTGTACACTTATTTTGGTGTCAAATCTTCGCGCCTCTTCTCAAATTGGAAAGAATGAGTACAAACCGTAATCACAAGAACCCAGTGCTTTATCTGGAAAAATTGGCAACCACTACGCTTAGACATACACTGGTGATTGATCACATAAGATCCCAACAAATTAAGCCAGGAACTGATCCGGTATGCTATGGTGTTGTACAATCTGTCAACGTGTTCTATCGAAGCTAGTGCAGTTCGGATTACTTGCAACAATGACTCTATATAAAACAAGTGTGTTGTGTAAAGGGTTGTAGATGTTCTGTAAAGAGAGACTGAGCCTTTCCTGTCTTGAGCATCTCGATCAAATTTGTCATAGGACAACGGAACGTGTAAGAAGAGGAACAGACAAGCACGGGTGAAATGGATATGAGGCTCGAACCGAAATAGGGAATTGTTTTAGGATACTCTGCCGCCGACCCTTTTGCCTAAAATCGCGGCCGGGAAGCAGTGTAACCGGGAGATCACATAAGCTGGAAGTCATGAAACGTACAGAAGGTTTATACCCCAGTTGGAGTGGATCCAAGGTCTCCAAAGGTTTTTTCAATCCCGGTCATGCCAAAGGGGCCCACTGCGCCATCACGAAGAACCAGTGACCATGACCCTCCGACTTCTGGACAAGTCAACTAAGGACCTCAATAAGTCCTTTGTGGTACCCATCCGGAGCGACAACGGAATACCACTGTCATCTAAACTGACTGATGCTGGAGAGGTTCAAACCTTATACTCCAGACATAATAGACGGAGAGGTAAATCCCTTGATCGTTGACCAAACCGTTATGATGACAAATAGTAGTGCTGCAATCCTCTCTGGGATCAATTTCAAAGATGGTTTTGATTTCTCACTTTAGATTGCCGCAGCTACAGGTGACTATTTTGCTGCGAAGTTTTCTGATTATCATCTTGGTAGGAGCAACATTTTAAAACCAATCAAGTGACTGAATCCTTAGGAACCTTTATGAATAGCTAACGCAAAAGTTCCCAATAAATTAGTATGCGTTGATTTCAAAAACCGTTAGGAGACAGTACGGACCTACCTGGTCTTTTGGAGTTTGAATCATTATAGTTCACCTCTGGTTTGAGTCCCAGTGGGAGTTTGATGGACGTATGCTAAGGCTGACTTTTCACAAGCCCCTAGGAAACCGCCGTCCGGTGCTCCCACTGTTTTCAATGACAAGCTGAGTATTGATGCTGCCTGACGAATCGCAGTATATACACGTAAACCTAATCTCCCACTACTGAAACTTGGGTTTATTGATTTTTGTAGTAGGGGGTGTTAATTTCCAAGACCTATCAGTCTTTGAGCTCAAAGTTTACACTGTAAACTTTTCAATATCAATAGTAATGACATTATTTGCTTGCTTAGTAATTCGGATTTTTGAAGAAGATCTAACACGGTGTGGACTTTACCCTCTGGTAGTCTCTTTATTCTACTGGAATCAAGAAGCAGAACTATTTTGTGTTGACTGATCTGTATCGAAATGAGAGACACATCGTTTATCGTAGTCATTTGAGTTCCTTTTTTCTCTACAATGGTTCTACATTCAAATATGCCAGTTGAGACAAGAATTTTCGACCCATTCTCCTCTGTGACTGACGTGTCCCATTACATTCCTGTGTTATTAGTTGAGTACTCAAAGCTTTTTCCGGTGAACTCAGTTGTGACTGCCTGAGTGTCAACCGTGCTTCCCTCATTCTGCACTGTTTTATCAGAGTCTCGTCCCCACCCGCCCTTATTGGAACAAGCTGAATGGTAAAACTTTGAAAATGATCATTCTAGTAGCACTGAAATTAGCCCCAAACATCGAAATCTGTGGAATTACAGCACTACTCTTTCATTTGGTCTATTACGAACAGTTTGTTGCCGTGACTACCCAGTAACTGCTACCAACGGCATAGAAGCTGATCGAGCCCTGGATGCGCTGGCTTGTAAGCTAAGTACTCGTGAATCATTGGGCTGGGTGACTGTTTCACATTAGCACTACAAGACTGGACACCAATTTCCACCGGTCTTGGCATTTATCCTCACGGGATTTGCTTTCCAAGAGATATTTGCCGAGTACTGTCAAAGACGCGCAACACACCTGGTGTACAAATTTCCCTACCTCATCAACATGCTGTGCGGATTCCGTCTTCGGGCTTAGTGCGGTCTGTCTAAAGCTGTTCATCTAATTTGGCACTATTAAGTCTGACGAAATGAAAGCTTTACCAATTCATTTTTAATTTCCAGAAAAATCTCGGACTAATTTTTTTTTTACATTTGTCTCAGTCTCTTGGACACGGTATCGTCTTTGGCATCAGTCCCGAGAGAATGTCACGCGCAGAAGGTGGTTAAAAATGATGCTATTACACATTGCTCATTTTGGAATTTGCATTAACTGATCTAACGGACAACACAGACCTGATTGCCCTTGTCAGAAAGAAAACATGAGTCACTGAACCAGAAAGGTCCACTGAGATTCCGTGTCGGAACGGTTTTACAAGGCATAAGCGATGCGAGTACAAATCGATAACAATACCGGATTGGGTGGTGCTTGCAAAGACTACAAAAAGACTGTCCATTCACGTGTGGCCCGACTAGAGTGACCGGAAATCAACCACGAAGTGAAGCGGACACTTTGGTGATCCCACTACAGTAACCACCTTCGATTTGTCCTCAAAGGGTATAACAGCTGTAGAATTCCATCAACTGAAGATTTGATTTTTTCAAAACTTGCCCTGTAGAGTCTGGAAATGTTTTCGTACGTAAAGTAATCATATCTCTGGGACAAGTGACAAGTGTCCAGTGGCTACTTGCAACGGGCAAATTAATACTCACAGGTATACCTGAGCTTGTGGAGTTGGTCACAGTTTTCGTTGCACAAACCCGGATGTGCTTGCTATGCTACACGTCGCTCACACTGGGGGTCAAATAAGTTGATAATTGCTAATTGCTAAATTATGGGACACAACTGATTAGTTATACATTACCGTTAATTTACCATTACTTAATAATTAGTTTTCATAGAATTCATCTTCGGCACAAGGTGCTTGAATCTCGTGAATTATGGAAAATCTACTTGTGCCATAATGGATTTTCACTTAGGTCATTCGTGTTTGGCTACACTTCAGCTGGTAATGCAACTGTCAGGAAATCAAACGGTCGCCGGTTTGATTCTGTCTGGCGGTGTGAACTTTCGGACGCGAAGAATGCAAGTAGCTTTTCCCGTAACTACGAACCAATATATTCACCCTTTGAAATTCATCTAGGTTAGTTGATTTCTCAATTTACACTACGGAAGTATAAAGTTAAAGACAGGTGGACTAGTGCACCTGACGGTGGAAATGAAATTATTCATTTTCCTCACCCGTGGGGAATAGATATTTGAGTAAATATTTGTGGCATATATATATATATATATATATATATATATATATATATATATATATATACGTATACTGCCGTTCATTTGATTTTGGCAACTCTTACTGAGATCATCATCTGAGTGCTGTCGCTCAGTCCATGTTCGGGTCTGAGATAAAAAGTCCAAACTCCACCAGTGAGCTGTACATTTATGCCAGATGGATCTCCTTTGTCGTCCGGGTCTTGACACGATGAATCTGTTGGTCCTCGGCGTTCCTTAAGGCCATTATTTGCCGGTTATCCATGGTAGCGTAGTGGGATCTCATTTTTTGAGTAGATCCCCTCCACTAAACTCAGGAATAAGCTTGAGGTGAACAAATCTCAAGGAGCACCCACCGATCACGAAGTTCCGAATGATTGTTCCCTCATTTGCCAGTGTTTTGCTTCTAAACTTTACAGGATCCCGTGTGATCCCTATTAGTGAACAAGAATGGGTTGATGAATAATGCTGACGAGTTCTCGCAGCACACACACACATCTAAAGTGAACTCGAACACGTGGATCTAGTAGAGTTGCCTAGTCCGTACGGTTTTGTCTACAAAAACCCACTCGGGAGGTTGTTTCCAAGCTGCATACCAAAAATTTGTCGATTGCTTTTTTGTTTTCTTCGGTATGGTTTAAATTTACTCGAGAACTACTACATGGCTCAGAGTGGAAAGTTGACAAATTTTACACTCGTGTGCTCCTGCTATTCAGGTCTTGCGCGACAGGTCCTTCTTGAAACAATGGATGATAGGAAACCATTAATTTGTGAGTATCCTTGTAAACTTTTCAGTCCTTTAAACATGGTCATACTCCAGTCTTCTGCGAGAAACGTCATGGTTGGAAAAAATAACGTTTCTGTTCAATTGTGTATTCCGTGTTGTTAGATAGGTTGAAGTCTTGCTCATAACTACAGAGTGGAAATCATCCTGGACACATAGAGGTGTATAGAATGTTTTCACCAAGTTGACACGAGGTACACCCTTGACAGCCTGTCCCCGGATAGGCTAGCGATAACCGGTGTGTGACTCACAATCATTCACTTCGGTAGAGGAGTTCAAGTTGAGACTCAGTGGGTATGCGCTGGCATTCACAAGTTCAAATAAGTCAGAATAAATCCCTGTAAACCTGAATTGTTCCATAGATTTTAACTGTGAATTGACCTTTGATACTGCTCAACCCATTATTTATCAATTGTGTCTCTATGCACCTGTTTTGAATATAGTTGATGGTTTTAGCCCACACTGACGGTTTTCATAACTGTAAGATCTGAGTCTTGCTTTCAGAAGATATATTGTCTATTATTAGTCAACGAGATATCATTCGTACGCAGAGGAAGATGTCACCTCGAATGCCCAACGCAATATTTGCTACCCGAAAGTCAAACTCGATATTCCGAGCTTAGGGATATGTATATGTATACAAGGATGCATATACTTCTATTTGTTGACGTGTAATCAATTCAGTCGATCCAAAATGCTCCTGAATGTGTTGTGTTATTAGTTTGATCAAAGACATTTAAGTAGGTCTCATTGAACAAAATAAACCGAGGCAGGGAATTGAGTTCGAATAGGTTCACTTGTGACGAATCATTTTTGCATTGGAATTTGATTGCCTAACGATTCGTTTTAGGAGGCATTAGGTGACCGTAGGAAATTTGTACAAATTCCTAATCGCTTTCTTAATGGGAACACAATTCTGACCGAGGCGGATAGTTGGATATCTCCTTGTACCTGGTCATTTTAAAGAGAGAAAAAATCACTTTCTCAGTCGTTTTCATCAACATTGGCATGGGGTTTTCTCGTAATTATCTTTCTGAGAATAGCGAGATTTTTAGTGTCCAGTGGTAAAAAAGAAGAAAAATAATGGACGAGGTAAAACCATTAATCCAGTATTTTATGGCAAGAATGGATGACCTTATAAAAGCATCGCGTTTCATATATTTGCCGTTTAACTGTCGCGGGGTATCTACGTAATCCAACATTTTTCTAATCCGTAACGCACTGATGCTCACGACCACAGATAAGTAAACACACACACACGTACACACACAAATAGATGCTTACTCAGCGTATTCATTGTAGGATGAATGGAAAAACGGTTGATTACTTTCCCATTTGTGACCATTTAGCTGGCACATTCTGACATGGTGACCTTTCTAACTCGTGAAAATCAGTTTTAAGGACAGACTGACCTGGAAGGGAGAATGGGCGTGGGGGTTAGAAGAAAGATTGTTTATGACTGACATGAGGGTGAGCAAAAGAACAAATAAACAAAATTGTCACTTTAGGTGGAAGACTGAGAAACCGAGGTCCAGGATTAATTGAAGACCATCTATGTTCGATTGTTCTGTTGTCGAGTGCTTTTCTCACTTAGTGCAATGAAATAAACTGATGTATTCCCTTAATGTCACGGACACTGAGGAAATCAATAGCAAAATTTGGAATTCCTGCCACATGAGGGTGACTAAAAGTGACACAGATAGACAGACAGATGGACAGACAGACAGACAGACCATTAAGAGTAGAAAACCGGCCTAAATAAGGTCGAGGATAATGCCGTTTCATAGACCCCTAATTAATTTTTAATTAAATCTCGAAGCTTGCTGATGGTGACAACACGAGATTTCTTTTTGTATGAATATAGGTTCGTTGTGTGAATGATGGAATGTTTTAGAGCATAAACGACCTCCAAAAGTATGCTGTTGGGTCTTGTACATAGAATAATCAGTCTCTACCAGATGATATGATTCATATTCACTTAACGGTTCCGTTAGTAATTGTTTGTTCTGACTGATAATTTACACGGTCAGTTGCTGGTGCACGCTATCGACAAGTCATTGCATAAAGACGACAAGATGTATGTTTCACTGGCAAATCATACGTTTAGCATTGATGAAAACATTCTGACTATTAACAGATTGGCACAGAAACCCTGTCTGGGTCGGCAACTATTCCCATGGAAAATCGGGACAAATGGTGTGACAATTTTTCCCGACTGAATTTTATCTGGGCTTCATGCACGAAGTTGACGCATAGGTCAGTCATCATAACAACACCGTGTCGAAGAGTTCTCGGGGGAAATGAGCAAAACCGAACTGAATATTTCCACGAATCAACCGTGTTATATGTTTTTTCGGATCCTCTTAATTGTTCCATGTTTGTCACCCAGAAGAACCCAGTAAACTTCAAAACTGAATGTGGGTTTATCTAGAAATGAATCAACCAAAATGAAATCCGTGATGTGTTTTACCAAGTGAAATCAAAGCCCAGTTCACCGTTGGATATATAGATATGGAGGCACTCAAAGCAAAGCTGGTTTATCTCACTCATTGCAAGCATATCCATCGATCCCCGAATTGGACTCAAACCCTAAGGAAAGTGATTTTAAGTGGTCAGATCGATGCTACCGTTAGGTTGCTTGGTTGTCCTAACAATGACTGGTGCCACGTCAATACTAATATTATCCGTTATTGCTCATCCATTACAGACTTCGGATTTCAAAGACTGTGGTCACCCGCACATCGATCTACGCGCATGATAGTCATAGAAGCCTGAACAAAAAGAAGGCATTACAAGAACAACTCACCGCTCTTGTAACTACCGGGGAACAATACCGTCTGTCGTGACAAATTGAAAAGACTCAGGGGGCTAGCAAATATCTAGATAGGGAAAAGTAATCATGTTCAGCTGACCAAACAATTATCTCCCTGTTAGAATATCACAAAAGTCACCAGGGTCACTAAGTTTATCGCATAACAAACAATTCAGAAGGCATTACACCTGCAATCCCTGTTTTGCATGAGATTGACGTATCAAACAGCGATAAGAGAACGGTACCAAATCCCTTATCACTTAATAATTCACGTTGGGTCAGTAGGTAATTTAGTTTGGCTAGCAAAGGTAATAAATTGTACTGCAGATATCTCCTTTCTGAGACAATGCTTTTTTGTACAATTACAGGCCGATAAAAATTGTTGTTAATTAAAAGTAGACTAGTAATCTTATTTGTACTTCAGAAATGTTTGTTACCCGGGAACCATGTGTCTCATAACCAACAGAGTGCTTGCTACATCTGCTACGGGGACCGATAATCAGCTTGCTAACAGAAACGGTCGTTTGTAACAAGTCTGTCCACGTTTAGACAGTAATGGTGGTATTCTCTAATAATAATGACACGAAAGGCGGGAATCTTGTCCACGATGGAAAATCCGCATTCATTCTTCATATCCGGAAGTCAGCGCGTACAGTCAGGATTGCACTGGTGGCTTTCCGCTTGCTGAACAGTTACGCCAGCAGATGAGCTGTTTTGATACGGCCAATATGACGTGAATAACGCAAGTGATTTTCCATTGGAGCAAAAATCACTATTCCAGTGGCTCAGAGTGATTGTCTTGGGTTTACTCACTGGACTAGCCCAATCATTCACATCAAAATGAGACGTACCGCACAACTGTTGTGGTAATTTGGCCCAGTCGAAAACTTGTGAACGCGGTAGTACAGGTACCATCATGGAGGTGGATATCAACCGTTCACAACTTCATCAAAAGTCAGTACCAAGCTGGGAGCCGTGTGGTTTCTTTCCTTTGCACTCTCCCCGCCCATTTCAGCGCAAAACAAACTCACATAAATTGATCCGATTATGACCGTTTTTACCATAGAAGCATCAGATTCGTGCACTGAAAAAAAATCCAATCAAATTATTTTTTCTACCCAATAAAGATCTGCGCAAAGAAAGCTCAACAAACTACACTGATTCATACGGTACATTTATCCGGTAGAAAATGTAGCTCCTCTGGTGAACGAATTTTAAACAGGACAAATATTGACCTACCACTTTCGTATGAAAACTAGTCGCTTCATTTCAGAATGACGATACTAGAAGATCATTCTAACCCGCTTTATGTATGCCTTCTTATGGGTGCATTGGAAGGAGTGTACCACGGTACTAACAATAACCCGTGCGGTTATGATGAAAAATCGGTGAACGTGGTTCAGAAATCTGAAGTGAGAAACCAGACAAGGCTCCATTTGGATCAGATATAAAGACTGGCAAGCCAGGTGACAATAGTACACCGTCAGTTACTGTTGTAGGTCATCGACGGCCGGTTTCGAGCCTCCGACCTCAGGTCTGACAGATCAGTTTACCTCTCCACCTATACAGTATCCTTTCTTTAGGACCTCGATCATTTTCAACGAATGATCACGGATTTTCGTGCAAACTCTTACTTCCTCCTAACTCGTTCAAATCTAGCAAACGGGGAACCATCGCTATTTCCTCTTTCTCACACAAACACACGAAAAACATCCTTATGGGAAACAATGGCCTATTTTTTCTAAGGAATCAGTGACCACTTGGAGTGTTTTCCACTTTTGATCACTCAACGCCCTCGCTCACCCACTCACTCACTAGCTCATTTCGATACCTGTTCAAGACAGGTGATATTCTCTCTCTCTCTCTCTCTCTCTCTCTCTCTCCTTTTGGGCATCGAATCTAAGGAGTGGATAAATAGGGTAGACAGAAACATCTACTTCCCCAAGGGGATTCGAATTAACCGAGTTGTCACAGGTTTGCAAAGCAACAAATTTGCTTGATTTTTTATAAGGTAAAGGAGACAAGAAATGAAAACAAGCATCGTAGTTGTCTTCCCAAATACTTGAACAGCTTGGACTGACAGTGACTAATATGTTTGTAAACAGATCGAATTGTTGAAGTGATGAAAACGTATGAATGTTTGGCGTGTGTGTGTGTGTGTGTGTGTGTGTTTGTGTCTGCAGGCATAACACATTGCCTAATTCAATAAGTCAGTATGCTTCGGCCCGACTGGACGAGGGAACGCAAAATCCAAAAGATGCAACATCTAGTTGTGACGCTAGATGTTTTGGATTGTGTGACAAATTTACTGTTAATCTATATAAAATGTTTGCCCTTCATTCCTGTCAAATTGATCAGCCGATTTCACGACACAATGATCAACCATTGTGTTCAATTGATCAATTGGTCCATTTATCAGTGAAGTTTTCCACGACAGAAGGGTTGGTTGGGATAGTAACAATTCTTGATGCACAGTAAGAGTCCGGTGCTGTAGTTTAATTCTTACTTTATAGTCGACAACCAGTGGAGCCTCTTCTTACTGTTTATGCATCCATCACCATCCGTCTATCACCAATGAGTAAATTCAAAGCCAAGATATAAATGTTATCATTTGTTGTAAAACAAGAAAATATCTCGATGTTTCACATTAGGAGCATATATATATATATATATATATATATATATATATATATATACATATATATATATATATATATATATATATATATATACGGAGTATTGCGACACCACAAATAATGTCGTGCAGTATTTCTTACTCGAGTGCGACAAACCCTTGCATTCTGACAGAATGGACCTCTAGTACTCTCATATATGCGTTTATATTCGTTCTCCACAGACAAACATTTTAGTGAGGTTTTAAGGCAACTGAATGCTTCTTCGATTGATTCGAAGCGTGAACTGTAATCTGAAAGGAAGCGAGAGGAATGTCTACCAGGCGAGGGAGTTTTAGTCGCACCCTGACGTGTTGGAGAGTGGTCAAAAATAAATGTCGTGTCAACTAGCGGCTGCCTACCCATTTGTTTCTATTTTACTAAATTCTGAGGTGTGTATATTTGCCAATACTGAATAGCTCGTAAACTGGGGCTATTGACTCGAATATTGTGGAAAATACTGTAGTTCAAGGTCACGGCTGCTAGCCGCAGATAGGCTTACAATTTCCTTAGAGAAGAAGATAAACCTGCCGCCGGTTCCACAATGAACACGAACACCTGGGTCCCGGGAGGAGCCTCACATTTTGCGCTCGGGCTGGTTGAAGCCTTTGGTTATTTCTAGTTGAGCTAGCTCAAGTGCGTAGTTTTTTTCCAGTGTATATGTCTATGGACCATCCATTCCCTTTCGTTGGCGGTGGCAAAGTCCACAGTGTAGTTTCACCACTCCTGTCGTGTCTCGCTTAGATGATTTTAGTGCTTCGGGATAACTCAGGGTGCCCGCTTCTTTTTCATGGTCGTCAAATAAATTGTTCATCTGTCTTCGATCTAGAAATAGACCAAGAAAATGAGGTTTCATGTAACGGGAAATCCACTTGCATTTTTCACATCGAAGAGTCTGACGTCGCGAGCCGGAACCGAACCGGCGACCCCCCGCATACAGGGCAGATGCTCTACCAGCTGAACTATTGTGGCCCGGACAGTCGGCTGTGAATAACGCAAGTGAATAATCGGTGAATAGCGAACCACTATTCCAAAGATCGACACAGTATCTATCCTGGTTTCAGTCATTGGGCTAGCCTCGTCGGTCACTTCTCCATGGGACGAACAGCACACAGATGAACGTGATCCGCTGGACATTGAAATATATTCACACAATTTATTGTTGGCACGAGGAGCCTGAATCTCATGTAATGGAAAGTCTACTAGCGTTTTTCATGTCGAAAAGTCGGATGCCGAGAGCCGGAATCGAACCGTCAGACTTTTGGATGTCAAAAATGCAATTGGATTTTCTATTACATGAAATTCAGGCTCCTCATGCCAACGATACATTTTGTGAAAACGAGATTTATTAGTCACCAGGATAATCTCATTGACCTATTACAGTTTGTGTGTTTCAATTTCTTTCTCACGGATCATCTGTTCTCAGTGGTTGCTTCGTGCACTCTTCAAGGTCGATATGCTAGGAAGCTATTTCAAGAAAGGAAGAAATGATTTGCTTCCATGAAAAAAACTTCTCATCCCTACTCAGTTCTGAAGAGACTTCAAATCTGCACCGCTGCAAAATATCCCACTGATTGAAAGCTTCGTCTTCCTTTCAGGAAATAAGCGAGTTCTATTCCACAACTAAATTTCCTTGTTGAAATTTCACCGTGGAGATATGAGTAAAATTCGTATTTTTCCACATAGACCCAACATGGCCCCACCCCACTTGTTACACTCTTTCGGAAAGAAGAGTACACCTTACGGATACGTTTGTATTTTCACAGTGTGATTTGCCTTTTTGATAAGATGTTTCACCTCTACAACTATCTGTGTCCCCGGGTGAGGTGGGGAGTGGGACGTGGGTTTAAATAACGTGGGACTATTTTTTTTTTACAAAATTCCAACATTCACTTAAATAGGCTGTTGTCATGCTTGTTGTCCAAATACTGTGTTCTAATGCAAACTAGTGCCCAAGTTAATTTTATAGTAAGCATTAAGCTTCAAAATGTCCGGTTCTTTTAGTCATGCAGACAACACATTTCGTGAAAGAGTGAAGCTTCTTGAACCATCAGGCACACACACACAAACACACAAACACACACACACACACCTACACACACCTCATTTGACTTTCTAATCTGCCGTGACTTCAATGAATCCAAAAGGTTTTGTCGAGAATCACAGTTCACTTACTCAAAAGGAAACCGAGTGTGACTTTGATGACGAATACAGTCAACCATGAGTTTGAGTATCCTTGATCAGTTACCAATTTCATATCGTATTTCGTCCACTGTTCAACTCACCTTCGTCAAAAGTTGGGCGTTTGCCTTGAAAAACCATTTGCAAAAATTCAATCTACCGGCCACGCAGACTTTCCCGATAGTGGTTCACTTAACCGACATCCTTCGATTTCTCGTCCACATTAAACTATCTACTCTCTCCCTCTCTCTCTCCTACACACACACACACACACACACACACACACACACACACACACACACACACACACACACACACTATCTGTATGTACCTACCGACTGATCAATGTAAAAATGCCGGATGTCAACCATCAGAGGTTGGCTTTGATTCTATTGCTCTCATTCACAGCTCGTTCCTGATATGTCTGCAATTTGGAGTCCGGGTGTGCCCGATATAGTTAGATATACAATAGCAAAGTTCTCAGGGTCATACGACCGAGTCGAGAGAATACAAGTAGATAATCTAAATGAACATGGGAGAAACCTATCAGGTGAGCTGGGCATAAATCGGCAAGTTACGCTCTCTACCTTTTGGTATTTCCATAGTTACCGGGACCTGGGTTCTATTTAGGTTTTGTGCCGTGATTTCTGCCCGCAGCATCAGTTACGAACGGTTGGGACGTGTGTGTCAATGACATACACTCTGAGTAGTGAAAGTACGGAGACAGACAGACAAGCAAACAGACAGACAGACAGACAGACAGACAGACAGACACACAGACAGACACACAGGCAGGTAGATGGAAGATGGAAAAACAGACAGAAAAAGAAGTAATGTTGCGGAGAGGATCGATTCACATGCGGAAATGTGCACATCGCTGTACTTGCATATTAACTATGGATATCAATATGTTGGGGACCAGGATCAGTAAGGGTATACCTGTATCGTAGGTAAAATAAATTACCACGAACAGTAACATCAGCAACTCAAGGGTCCTGTATTAGTTCGCCTTGGTGAAGAGTACTGTTTGACATTGCTGATTCAGGTTGGTAGGATGGGAAGCGAAATTTTCTGGTGGAAGTTTGATACATAACCCAACACTGTCTGTCTAATGACAATGAGTGTATACACAAAATGCCACACACACACACACACAGTTCCACTACTTAACCAGGCCTAGCTCTCAGATCTGTGTTCCATTCGTAAAATATTCACAAACGAACAAAAATGATTCATACTCAGACAGCTGCAAGTGTAACCAAGATGACTGAACAAGCGGTGCACGGTTAATGATGACTCTGCGACTGGCAAAGGCAAAACAATGGGCTACTTTACTCATGAACGACTGGGGAACACGCATGCATCAACCACATTGCAGGTAGGTAAGCCAGTAGGTGAGAGTGGGACACCAGAAGCCGTTGAACTGATCTACAAACCCATTCCGAACACCAGAACAATACCCGGAGCACACGTACAGACGTGCAATCACGCACATATGTGAAAACAAACACGGAGGCATACTCATCGGAATAGAGAGAGGGTATCGATTAGACTCGAAAATGACCTTTGTCAACGTTAAGTCTACGCTACCGTCAACTAAGGACGAAATAATGAAGATGAATGGCCCTTTGGCAAGCTTTTGTGATCAGTGCTTACCAAGTCACTTGCACAAATCCGGTTCCCGCACGTGAGCATCAGTCCACGGGACGGGTTAGTCAGTCGTTCTTCATATTATTGTTTGTCGTTGCCGTTGTTGTGGTTGTTGTTGTTGTCCAATCAGTTCAAGTCTGTACACCTGTCCAGGTGCTATTTGCCTTCGTTTTAATCTGAACATCAAGTAGGTCCACACGGAGAACGAAGTGATGTATGTTTTCGACGTATAACCGCGGATGAATGTGGTTTGTGTGTTCTGCTGAAGGGGGGGGGGGGGGGGGGGTTGACAGTGATGGCTGGAGAGGCGAGGCTATCGAGTGACATTATGTTTGCGAATGTGCACATGTGTCGCAGAAGGAAGGTATAATAAAGCGGGGAAAATAGAAACAATTTCCGCTCTTTTAATAAAAGACCATACCCATCTTCATTTGCACATTACCTAGACTATTTTGCTTTCGAATGCGGAAAATGTAATGTTTACAGACCATTTCACCATACAGTCTTTTGACCAAATTTTCAAGGTCATTGCCATGGTCCCAGAGAATGTTTATCTTGTTTCATTTGTAGAAACCACATCCAGGAGTCTTTCTGAGTTCATCTGATTATCACGCTTATAAGCATATAAGTCTTGGTATCAATAAAATCTTGGTGGTTAATCACTTAATTCTGATCGATAGTTTCTACCAATGAGTCAGTGCGATTAAATAAACAACCATCTAACTAGACATTCCATAAACGCCTTTCGGCAGTGGAATATTTGATTTGTTTGCTTAATACTTCATCCGTCAGCATCAATACAAAACTCACTATTGAAAACTCATGAAAGTACGATCGCGTAGCTGTTTCTCCTGACCTGTTAGGAATCGTCAGTCATAGTGTACGTACATCCAGTCCCAACTGACGGATTCGAACTTGGGGCCCTTGCATGGAGTCCGTAAATAGTACATATAGACGATTAGACGCCACTTGAGTTGTATCTCTCAATCGACCGCGTCATATTAATGCTACACGAAATAGCACCCATTCATTACAGGGTATGGACCGTCATAATTCGCCCCACCCCTAAACCTACTCAGTGTGTTCGTCTCTTGTAATGATCATCAAGTCGGATGGATTTCGGATCTAGACGGATCATTCCACATGCATTTTCGCTGCGGGTACTATAAAAGTGTCCTGAGTCCCACCTCCAGCAATAAATACTAGCCGGGATCGTTCAGATCGTTTCTTGCTGAGAGGTATCGCATTCAGGGAGGTAGATGAATAAAAGGAAGTAGTCACTTAAGTGGTTTCATCTTTATTGCGTAGTTTGCTAAAAATGTGCATCTTTCAATCATTCTACAAAGTAAATTTGTCCAGAATGACCAGTGTAGGATCGATAACGCAATTCGCAACCGAGTATAATCCTGGAGTGAAATGCTCAATGTTGCTCAATGCGTCATCTCAAAGTTTATAAAAAGTTGATTCGAAGAAGTCTTACTAGCATCAATATTGCTGTTTACCTTATCGATATCTGGGTCACATTGACATTGGAATGAGACGGAAACCCTACCACCCTCAAGCAACTAAAGTCATTAACATTATTGCTGGTTGACCCAGATAAGACCTAGTCAACGTAATTAGAACTCACCACACCCCATGGCCTAGTGAGTTTAACTTATTTTATGACATGGTCAGGCATAAGTGCAACGCATACCGCATAGCCTCAGAGGCCCAATGCACTATTAAGGACATCTGGCAGCCAGATCCTGAGATCTGAAGTGGAGAACTACATAAGGTCAGGTGTGGTAACGAGTAAGAAAATTGATATTTTGTCCCTAGTCACAAGTATACAGCCATTATGGTTCTGAACACGAAATTCTCAAATATATTTTACCCGAAAACATTCCTCGTTTGGGGGTAAAATCCCACTGAAATTGTTTCGTGTGTGGTTCTCGGGGGTTTGTTGCACGGTGGGAAGTTTGCTGTAGAGAAAATCTTCTGGTACATCGTAGGATTTTCTTGCAAACAGGTTGTTGTAATCAGGGAGGTTGCAATCTGGGAGGTGGACTAGTGTATTTCGATAAAACGTAAATTCGTCGACTTAATTTATCAGAAATCTGGGGAAATCCTTTGAAGAATGTGGTTTTTCATTATTTTCAGTCCAAAATGGTTGACTTCAACTCTTCTCGGCGTCCAGCTTATCCATGGTTTCATAGGAGTTGAAATTTCAATGTTGATATTCGATTGAAAATTTACATCCCTATTTGGTTACGTGTTTTTATCCAAAGAGCACAAATAATTTCTGCAATTCTTCTTATTCTATAGTAGGGCACCATCCCTCAGTATGCACAATCAACGTTCACGAAGTGACCTTCGGGTGCCAACCGCGTGCATTATGACAGGACCCAATTACAAAGACCGCCAACTAGTTTACATGAAAGAAAAATATCCGAAGTAGCGCTTTCAGTTGCTGCCTGAGCAAAAAGTACAATCAATAACAGAAGACAGACAGGGTGATCGAATTACCACTGCCGAGGTCTCCTCCTAGAAGACCGTCCATACTAAGGACTTTGATTAGAGACAGTCTTTGGAGAAGGTTGGGAAACAATATGAAATAGTGACGATAAATGCACGTCTTGGAGGCCATTCTGTTGGAGAAGTTCGTGACCCCGGCTACGAACAGCAGTCTGCAGATAGAACGGCGGAAGAATTAGTGTAGAATTACGTGCGACTGGGTGTAGCTGTTGGCATTCGAAGTCAGACACCGGAGAGCTACCATGGGGATGGTACCAAACCCGAAAATCTCGAAGGTTCAGTGCGGAAGGTAGACGTTTTCGGTGCTTGTGGCAATGATAGCAGCGGTGTTTAATCTACACCGGCTCCAGTAAAAAAACCTAGTGTACAGTCAGCTTCGGAAGGAGCGTAAATTTCGACCTCGTACTCGGGCCCTCTGTAAGCTTCACGTACACTGTTAGTTCCATCCGTTTGTTATTCATATTTTCATGGACCTTAAAAATCTTGCTACTTAGCTACCACGTCTGGTACCTAAGACGAGTTCAGCGAATCATGAATGCGAACAACTTAGTGCGCACAGCCAGACCCGTAACTGTAAAGGACAGCTTACTTTGATCGCCTGCTGTGTACTTTGCTTAAACAGAAGACGTTAGCACTTGCCACAAGGTAATGACTGATGAGGGATTCAACAGGTGCCTAGTACTGTGAATATGATACACAGTAGTGGTGTAGGACAGCTTGCTTAGAAAGGGAAAAAGATAAAACTAAATGAACCTTTTTGTACATGTGCATAATAGTTTTAGTGTTCACGTAATGGAACAAATAAAACAGTATTGGTCTAAAAGTTCAAATTTCTTGACTGCTTGTTCGCGACTGAAGGCAGATCCAAGTTGGGGAATGTGGCAAGACGTTCCGTCGATTGGGTCTCCGACTCCGATGCGGTCCGCGTATGATCCGATAATTTTGTATGTGTTGGAATGGGAAGGTTGGGCAAAGTGGATACCGGTGGAATGGGTTCTATCAGGAAATGACTGGTGATGAAGATTTCCACGAGCCATCCTAGGTTTGATCGGAACAGATTTGTGGATGGTCAGGTAGTTGCTGAAAGGTACCAAGTCTGCGATGGGACTATCGAAACTTGAGATGTGGCGAACATCACTCGTGAACATAACCTAGACACGTGCACTCTCCCTGGAGAAGTATCTATCCAAGATAGGAAGCGAGGCATGGATAATTGTTTTGTGGTCAGTTCGAACAGTTAGTTCCTATTTGTCTAAAGTGACGAATGCCTAGATAAATGGTGGAGATTTTGTAATCAAATCTGCTACACCTGGTTCCGGCTGGTTTTAGTCTTTCGAGATCAAACCCGACGGGTTACTGGGTTGGGACCAAATGTTGTTACACTAAGACGACCACAGCTCTGTCAGACGAGTCGGTGACTAAGTTAGTAGGAGCTAATGGTTTTGGTGATGTGATAATCAGGTTACGTGGTAGATAGCGAAGCATAAAACGGCCTAGTGACTTGGGTAAAAACAAATCCCAAAGGAAAGGTAGACGTAGGCCAAAGTCTAAGGTGAGGAACTGACTCCCGTACCTTTTGATAGGAGTTTGTGGCCTACAGTCTCAGTATTATTGGCGCAAAGGTGGGTCGTTTTGAAAGGAATATTTTACTGGTCCACATTCTGGTACTGGATGAGAAACCTGTGATTTTGCCTCGCACGTAAATGAGACGATTAGGCTTCGGGGTACCGGTAGAGGTTGGTGCCATCATCTCCCATCCTAGCTGTTTCCTCGGCCCGGGCGAAGATTGCAAGATACTTTGCTGCTGCGAGTCTTGGAACTAAAACGGCTGTGATAGTAACACTCACTTGATTGGGAGCTTGATCTAAGGAACTGTATGAATCAACAGTGGTTTGGGTTCCCTCAGCGCATGCTGTTGATCGTGGTCTCGTGCTATTCGATCAGCCGTACTAGACAGCGAGAAGCTTGACATAAGGCCCGCATGTTGAGGTTGTTACCGGGACCTATTTACTGAACGGCAGTCGATGTGGGAGGACAGGGTGGAGATGTTCCGTAGGGCAACTGTGGCTTTTGCGAATGTGTGATCTTGGCGAACGAAAACCGTTGCCTGCTCTAGGACCTTGTCTGCAGCCCAGGTGCATGTCTCGAAGCTCTGTTCTTGTAAGGAAAATCCAAACCGCCTTGGGTATTCGGCGGTAGGTATTGCACTCATAATAGTTGTAAAGTCGTATCGTCCAAGCACATCGAGCCTAAAAATAGTGCGTTTTTTTAACAAATGAGAGGGCGTCATTTTCCCCAGTCGGAAACCAGAGAGAAAGCGTTGAATACATCTCTTTCCCGAAGCCACTACACGTTTTATTAGGGCTTTCCGTAGGGCGTCGTAAGGATCGCTCTCAGCAAGGTTCATAATAATGTTCCTGATCTGTCGGACCATATTTACCCGAATGGGAAAACGGCAGCTCATTATATTTTGATCTCTGGCTACGTGTGCGAGCTTCCTAGAATCGCTGCTCTAAAATGCAGATGATATCCTCGAGATATTCTGGTATAAAACCTGGTATTTCCGTATGTGTGGAATGACAATTCCGTTCATATTCGAGTTTACAGTCGACGCTGATCCCAAAAGGCTGGGTAGGGAAAATGACTAGGTCGAAAATAAGAAATCATATCGCTTAGACCTATGATTAGAAGACCGAAGAAACGAAGGCGGGGTAAGGTGTTTCCTCGTCAAGACAAACCGAAATGTCGCTACAACTAACGGACAAAATTCCAGAACGAAATAAGAGCCAAGGGTTTCTTGAATACATGGGGCAAAATATAACTAAGACAAAGGGAAAATTATGTAACCAAAGAAAATAAAATGCTTCTATTGGTAGCACGACCTAGGTTAGAATCAAAAACAACAAAAATTGGAACGGGCCCACCAATCAACTCAGAGCTCACTCACCCCAGTATGCGCAATCAACATTCGCCAATGAGATCACCGAGGAATGACTGTAGGGTAAAATCTGCACGCATTTTGAATTGGTCTCAGTAGAATGACCGCACTCTGGCTCACGCTGAAGAAGTGCGTCGGAAGTGGCGCTTTTCAGTTACTGCGTGATCCAGACTTACAGTCAAGCAGGAGACAGACGAAGTGAATGGTTAATCCCTACGATTCACAATTCCCTAGTTTTTGCATCCAGAAGGTGAGTTCGTGCTCCTCGTAGAAGACTCCACTAGCCCGGTTACGTAAACCTGATAACTGACAGCACTAACCGCGTAACCGATGGTGTGCTTCGTAGAGGCACTGTCCAGCTATCTATAATACCATATACGTACAACGTTAATGATCAAGAGCTGGTTCTTCTTCTCTGGTCTAACCAACCGTTCTCTGGCAAGCAAGTCGCTTTATCAATTGCACCATCATAGCACAGCTTGCGCGGATAATAACTAAAGCCTACATGAAATATGTGCCAAAGTATAATTCCCATAAGCAGGCAGCCCATATACCGCATAAATAAACGACGGAGAGGACAACAATGGATTAGCAGCTTAACAATTCCTCAAACTACTTCAAACAATATGTTTAATGTAGCTGTAGAGCAATCAAAGGACAATCATTTCCCAATGTATTCGCGCACTTCTATCAATGTACTGACTGGATTCCTGGCCGTAGTATTCACGTGATTTCCGTCCGGTGCTGAGCTCATTTCGAATTCCAGTGAGGGAGGTGAAATGAAATCGATTTAGGTCACGTTCACCGTCATCACATTCTAGCCATCATGGATTCTGAATTTCCATCAGAACTCGGCTATTCAAGGTTAGTGTATTGGTGAACAGTTTGAAGTTCATCCCGATACGATCAGTCTGTTATTCCAGCGACTGGAAAATCTCGGAAGTGATCTGCACTTGTTTAGCTTGTCCTGTGAGCGATCGTCGCCGGAATGTCAGCAATACGTCGAGTATAAATTAACTAGAACAGTACACTGTGGTAGGCTGTAGGTAGTGCTCGCCTGGTTGCTGTACCACAAGGAAAGGAAGGTGTTTATGGAGAAGTACCTCGATGAGTTTGTGAGAGGGTTGTAGTTGTCAAATCTGATGGCAGTTGGGTGAGGCATACATCGTCAGACTGGGAAGCAAACTACTGAATGTTAACCCAGTAGTGTAATAATACGTGTACGAAACGAGTTATCACGCACCATCAACGCTCAGCTCGCCACTAAAAATCATGGAAGCACCGAACAGCTGTTGCATCAGTTTTGCCAGAAATAGTCAGCAGTAGACATCCGTCGAGGCCCCAACGAGACTGGAACCCCGGGGTAAAGGATTGCGGGGCGAACATCCTTAACCACTCGGCTGTGCGGGCTAGTTTTTAACGGTCCATTTTAACGTCATAACTGCATTGTATAGCGCCGTTCCGTAGCTGACTTTGCACAGTAAAACCAGCTGACGGCATAGAGACCGACTCCTTGGACAGTGATTTTCCTCACAGAGGCCTACATAAAAAGAAAGCTTTCCGCTACAAGAAACACTTAATGAATCATTCTATAAATTAATTAAATATTCTACCACTAATATTGATAAAGTAGTTTGTGTGCCAACATTGTGGTTCCACACGGACGAGGTCCCTGTTTCTCCGGAGAATTTTCTCCTGAAAAGTAGGGACTATTGACGGGGATAGGCGTAACCTCATAGTCCTTTTTAATGTAAAGTAGTTCAATTTACTTAGGCATGGAAAAATTAAAGTTCACATAAGAACCGAGTAATACTTTCCTAATTGAATAATACGCGCACATCGGTTAAATACAGAGCTCGGTGCAGGCAGTATTAGAGTGGGATCCTTCTATTAGTGCCAAAGACAAGCCATCTGGAGATCGACCAAGGATGAAAAAGCCTACGGTATATTGAAACACAATGTGCCGGTCACAATCTTCGAATGTCAAAATCTGAGAGGTGTTTGCTCTAGTTCTACATGACCAAACTGCCTTTCCGACACAGGTTTTTTTTCTTTTGTCACGTATGAACTAAATATAATACAACATAATAACTCAGTCTTGAAGTTTTGGCTGCCATCACGCGGAGAGGATAAAAATTATTGTGCCCACCAAACTTGGATTACAAATGAGTGTCGCGAGGGAAAAAAACATAGTTTTCGCAATGAACTGCACTCGAAATGAATTGAACCTAATGGAATTGGTTAAATTGAATTAGGCAGAAAAGTTTTCCAAGTGGGTATGAGAAATTTGGACACTGTTTGTTCTCGTCTGTCCCATTGAAGTCAGAGGTGGTCGAAGAGAGAGAGAGAGAGAGAGAGAGAGAGAGAGAGAGAGAGAGAGTCTAGTTGCATTTTGTCCATCTGTCTTGCAAATGAGAGTGAAATAAGCTGTGTTACAAGAGGGAACATAATTTTATGCATTTTCATTTCCCGGTCAGATGAAATTTCCTTATCCCACTGATGGTAGGTGTATGACTGTTGTTCGGCTGTTTTAATTTGCTCATACGGAATCAGAAAATGATTGAGCAACCACACTTTCGTTGAATTAAAATTCATCTTATTTTTTTATTCTCTGAAAGGGCACGTTATCCCTAGGAATCAGTGCACATCACTGATTACAATCCAATTCCTGTTCTGGCAGACGATTGTGTACGCGTTCGCATTGAATATGTTCAGGGTTTCTGGACAGATTTCTTTAATTTCTAGTTGTTTGTGAACAGTTTCTCCTCCTGTGGTTTAAAGAACTAGTTGCTAAAAGTACAAGGCATCCGAAGAACACCATCGTTGAAGCATTCATTTCTTCGTAACGTTACGCGTATTTCATAGCAACACCATATTAGCAATGTTGGTTTTATGCATGGGGAGTTGGGGATTACGTGTTAATCACTGGAGCACGTCTCCGGTCTGAGCGGGTATTCCATGTGTCTCCGAACTGACTCTTTATATGCACTGTTCTCCAAAGGGTGTAGCATTTCAAGGATAAGCTTGGGTGGTCATGCTGAAATTTTAAGAATATCTGTACCGGTTGGCTGAGCTGTGTAATAATTGTTATGCTTTCAGGTTGGGATCCGCACGATATTTCAACGGAATGAGTGGATACAACAGGAGACACGTCTATGTGGCACCGTCGATGGCACACCTGGATCCTAACTCTCCTCGTCTGAGAGATTTCTAATGTAATCCCTCCTAGCCGTTTATGTTGACCCTATGTTTCGATTTATTCCTCTTCTAACTGAATGATAGCTTGAGCTGGCAAACAGAACCCAGAGCTTTGAAGCTCCGGAAGAACGTTCGAGTAAAGTGAACTGGTTTCACTGTTTGAACGATATAAGAAACCAAGCAATTTGGGGCTCAAAGACAGCCGATTATGGCGAAACCGTAGATTAGTTTCATATTTCTCTGGACTATCACTTCAAGTGTTTAACGTGTGGATGCAAGTTTTGGGTTTTGGATCATTGTAACCATTTTCTAATCCGTCCTAGCCTAGACTAATAGATGAACTCATATCTTAGCATTTTTCACGCAGTTACAATGTGCTACTAACATTAGTGAGTAACATGGAAGGCTGATTGTGCTTGCAAGTTTACTTTTATAGATCATTAATATATTTTGGTGTGGACGTGTAAAATACCGATTTATATCAGGTTTAGATATATATCAAAACATTCAGTTGAATGAAGATAGTCTCCATGGACAACGAAACGTGTTCATGATCAAGTTCAGTTTATCGATTCTTTCTTCGTCAGACATGGAAGCCCACGATACCTGGTTGCCAAATCAGCTTCCTCTGTAGCCATTTCTAAACCCTCACCCCCCAAGAAACAAGGTAGTTTTACTTAGCTAAACCTCTCCCATTGCAAAAGAGTAGTCCTGAAAGTGATGACGAGAGTTTCATGCGGAGACAGGACCGCAACTGACTGAAGACCATTGGGGGAGTAGGGCTAGTTGTTCGATCCCCTTGTGACGAGCAAGCTTCTGTCACACAGAACACGGTCAGATGATTTTCAGTGTACCCTTCTTTATTCCCCCCTCCCCCCCCCCCCCCACCTCCCCGTAAACTTGAGTGCGCGTAAACGCCGTATCGATCTGGCCACTAAAGGCTCTTTGGGCTACCCCAAGCTCCGAACCTATGAGTGGAAGATGGGAATCAGATGGAGAAAAGGTTACAACCGAAATATCAGCCACATGTAACAACCTTACGAACACAACAGTCGGACTGAGGTGCACAGAATGTTACATGTTTTAACAATCTAGGAAAAATGGTCTTCCTAATTTGGATGATGAGATGGACAATGAGGAATTTTCAGCAATGCAAAAAATTGGAGCAAATCAATCTGGAAACGACACGAATTTTTGGGGAAAATTTATGACTTGAGGTCGTGAAAAGTGTGCAAACATAATTTCACTTAGAGTAGTTGTTATGTGGTTTATTTATTTGATTAGGCAAGTGGTGTTTCACTTCAGAAAATGCATGCTCATTTTCCATCACTGCTTATCTGGTGAACATTATTGAAAAAAGTCATTACTAGGCACAAGGGAACAATTTGTCACCTCATATATGATGACAGCGAAATACGAAAATACATTAGGGTGGCTTTGAAACGGTAAATGGATCAATGGTGGCCACATTCATGCAATAGTTCATCCAATCCCAATAGTCATTGCCCCATCATTCATAACTAGCCAGATGGCAAAGCTATGCAGTACATCTGCGCAATCTCATCGATAACTTCAGGATGAACAACCACGACAATTACCAAAATACTTTCTTGGTTCTCTTAAGTATTATGCCTAATCTCTCTGTTGTAATAAACCATTCCGTAACAGATAAACCTAATGAATTTCATTCTTGCCCGTATCTCCTATTGCCGATTTCTGAAAACTCTGCACGAGATTCAGTAGCAATTATTCCTGCGTTTACAATTAATCTAGGCGCTTGTAAGCTCCATTCAGGATTCATGAAAACTGGATGTACTAATCTGATGCTCAGGGAGTCAAATCGTATAACAGTCTGACCATAAGCAAAGGCCAAAAGGCATGTTTCCTGTCACTGTGATAATCCGCGCAGACTAGTTCTATTCCGTAATGTTCAGGTTACAAAACCGAGAGACAGACAAGAAGAGAGGGTATATGGGAGTGAATACTTGGTTGTTGTATGTTACTCACTTTTGATTTGATACCAAAATCCCTGAAAGTATCTAGTATTTGTGCTTTATCCGAGTGCTTGTGAAACACGTGTTCTTAACAGATATATACCACAAGATTTGCAATGGCAATAACGGGCTCTCATGAATTGCATCGTGATCACGAGGTGTTTATTGTCTATGGTACTTTATATTCCATTTTAACTGGAGCTCACGATTTTTACAACTCTACTTTATTAAATACGGATGCTTTCAACTGCTGATCAAAATTCACCGATAGCCAAATGTATACACTCTTCCGATACGTCAAATTAGGGGAATTTGGTTGTTTCATATGAATGGATGATAAGTAGTTTTGACGACAGAGAGAAAAGACTCATGGTGTTTAAATACTGTTCCACCTTTTAAGATCGAATGTTCAAACACCAGAGTGACTTCACAGTTCTGAGGGATAAGCCAGCGCAAGCTATACCTAATTTTGTGTGCAAAATTTTCTCCGACAACGTCAAACGAAACACCTGAGCCCAGCGCTTCGTAGCTCAGGTTGAACTGGTGAATCATACCCACCTGTGCAGTTCGAACACCAGTTACTCAACTAACGGGCAGACCACTACAAAAGAGCTGATCCGATCTGATTCCGGACAAGCAGTGTGAGTGTGGTTCTTTGATATGTACCTATTCTCAGATTCCAGTTGAAAGTTATCCCTTTACTTGGGACGCATACACACGTATGCAAATGGGGACGAACAAAACGGCCCGTTGGAGTGGGGATGAGGAGTGTCGAAAATGCGTACGACTGGGTGACAATAAAAACTTGCTCTAGTCACAAATAAATTGGTCTTCCTATAGTAAAACATACATGTATTCAGAGTGAGACAGACAGAAGACCTGGAAGCAAGCAATGAGAACAAATTAAAAGATGTCATCTAGATGTTCACAATCTTTGGCATAAATGATTTCGATTTGGGTTGAGATGTGAATCGGACATGCATGCAATGCCCCCGGGGTGAACTATCCTCGTGTGTGTATGTGCGTGTGTGTATGCATGTATATACATTTTAGACCGTGAGCAAGAGAAGGATGATCACTGGAGTGAATTAGGTTCTAATAACTAATTGTTCGAATTGGGACTAAGAGCTTCCAGTGGGTATAGATTAGTTCAACCTCCATTCACTTTCCGCACATTTGGTTAGTTTGGTGTGATGTCCGCTCTGAGTGTCAAACTGCCCTCGGGGGAGAATAATTGAAACATACCGGGCTCTTCTCAAACTGCTCTTGTGTGACAAACACTTTGGTCGGGGTTATAAACACTCAAATAGGATTAGACCCCCCCCCCACCTCAGTCAGCTAAGCCCTAGTCTTCGAATCGCCCTCCCCCCCTTCCTTTTCCTTCTTGTGGACTCCTTCTGCCAGGTGGAGGAACTCCCAGGATTGTTTGGAGGCTCTGTGTACCTATCCGGGAGATTCGAGTCTGTTCAGAATGACAGACGTAAGTCGTGTCCTTAACTACCTATTTAGAATGATTTTTTGGGGATATGAAGGAAAATCATTTTGAAGAAAATCACTATAAATGAAATAGGCATGAAGTGTCTCTCTGTGTGTAGAGGTTTAACTTAGACATGCAATCATCACAGACTTTGTTCTGTTCAGTGGTTTGCCTATCAAAAATTCGATTTTTTTAAGAACGCATCGACGCCCAACCCACTTGTTCTCGGTTTCCGGGATTCACGGGGATCGGATTCTTTACGTGAGAGTTCACCTAGTGGTTTGGGCATGGGAAGTGGGCATAGTTTTCACGAACTGCTCGAAAGTGTGACTTGGGACTTTGCACCGGGATTGAAATTGTGCCACATAATCACGTGCCGTTTGGCTATTGAACGAGTTTCCTTTTGGCACCGTTTCACCGTGCAACAAAATGGCTTTGTAAATGAACAGCACCCTTGTTAACGTAAAAGTTATTACCTTTTTTCTCCAACTAAGGATCAGGTGTCCATCGTTCCGTAATGTTTGGGACATATGACCAGAAAAATACGAAATGAGCGCTGACGTGGACAGTATTCATGCCATGGAGTAATTAGCTATCTCTTTATTCTGCCACAAACGATTACTTATGCCCCACTGGGACTCGAACCCGGGATGGACGATTGTGACTGAAATATACTAAAATAATGGGTTATCCGGACTAGCACTCAGTGCTTTGTTTTACAGTCAAAATAATGTGATATAGCATCGCTCTGTCATTGGTCGCTGAACAGTGATAACCCGTCGCCCACATCTTGATGAACTACTATGATGGACGACTTCGTGTGAGTCCAAATGAAATGAAGGCATTTTATCACCAACAACCTGCAGAACTTGGTTACTTGGTCAGTATAAGTAGTAGTGTTTCACTTGTCGAAGTCCACGGAACAGAAGGAAGATAGAGGTTGAGAGATACGATCATTTTTTCTGATTCTTGTCGATCGAGAACGTATATCGTGCCAGTCTACGTCAGGTACAGTAGGAATACTGTGGAATAGGCTCGCCTGAAAGCTTTACACTGCTTGGGGTAGCGGAGAGGGAGGTCGGCAGGGTTAACGTCAAGATAAGTAAACACCTTGTGTGACACATTTTTGTGGGCATAGGGCCGGCAGATAAATCCTGACTAGCATTATATATATATATATATATATATATATATATATATATATATATATATATATATGGAGAGAGAGAGGCAGAAAGAAATATTCTATATTCGCGATTGACAAGAGTGAACGAAAAGATTGATTCTTGAGGCCTGAGTTCTCTCTTTGTTTTACTGAAGTAGCGGACGGTTTGATATGCACATGAAATCGTTCCTCATAGAGTATCAAATCTCTGCTCAATGACGCAATGCTTCCGAGGATTTCAGTCAAATCTCTTACTACTCATATTGAATCAAAAAGACCATCGTACTTGTCTAAACCACTCGGTAGTGACGGACAGATAAAACGTATACAACTATGTAATAATTGGTCATAAGTCAGATGGGTGGTTTGTCGGTTTGAACCTTCCCCCCGACCATCTATTGGTTTCAGCAAATGGTGAATATTAATTCACCAGCTCAATCATCGTATTTTTTGTAATCAGTAAACGAAGTAACCATGTTTCCGACAAGTTAAAAAAAGCTGAATGTTCTCTCACTGAGAAACCAACTGCAAAAATCCAATTTGTGCATTAGCAGCGTGAGAGGATGTTCTTCTCAAAGAAGTCCACTGGGGAATCATAGCTGTAATTCATTGATTTTAGTACGTGATTCAGTTTCAACTAACCGCGAGAAAAAAGGTCACCGCCATCGCATATTGAAACAAACATATTGAAACACAGATGCTATTTACATTAAAAACCAAGTGCGTCTTATCTGTTACGGTAGTATTCTCATTAATTAATATTAGTGTTTTAAGGAGTGAACAGACGTCAGATCAGAAATAGGTAGACGGAAAGTAATTAATACTGCATAAATTTGCAAGTGAGTAGTAGGAGATTAGATTTGTATATAATATGATTCATCATGCAGCTTCAACGCTCAACTCACCATTGAAAACCATGGAAGCACTGTACAGCTGTTTCATCCTTGTTGGGAATCATCAGCGGTGCACATCCACCGAGCCCCCACGGGGACTCGAACCCGGGGTGAACGATTATGAATCGAACACCTTAACCGCAAGGCTATCCGGGCTGGCTCTCAAAGGTTTGTTGAACATCTACACTACATGATATAGCACCCTTCCGTCACTGGCTTTTGAACGGTAACAACCCGCTGTACAGTGCTTCCATGGTTTTCAATGGTGAGTTGAGCGTTCAAGCTGCATGATGAATCATATTATATACTGCATAAATTATTAGGCTGGTCGGATGACTTGAGGTTTGTACGTGTAACGTGGAATCCAAGGGAAAGTTAACCAAACAAATGGGAATTATTCGTTGAATGTCAAGGAAAAGATGACTGTCATTCATTTTTGATAAAATTTGACTGACCTTGATCTCTGTTTACCGCTGGCTGTTCGCTAAACGGATGGTTATCTATGTGAATCAACGGAGACATGTTTAGAGAGGCGGTGAGGGAGCTCAATCTTAGTACGTATTGATCGTGTGGACGAATTTACACCCGCACACCTCCCTCTCTTGTCTCGTCCTTTTTTCTCATTATAATGTTTATTTGATTTTCTGGGGTTTGTTTGATTGCGTCCAGCCACCCGTTCACACACACACACGTACATAGAGACAAGCACTCCAAAGCAAAAAATTTATTAATTCTTTCTCGCAGTCATGCGGTTGCTTCTCTTTGTTCGCTTTGGCGACCGACTTTATCATGGACACACACTCGCCGGAACCATCCCCCATCCCCACCTATACGAACACCATAGAAACACAAACAAAGAAGGCCATTTTAATTCTCTCATCCAGAATCAGTTCGAATTTTACGAGGTCTGTGGGACGGGCTGAATAGAGGTCAAAAATTGATTTTCCTCGCCACAACTCGTAAAATAGCAAAATGCTGTGGTCATCATCTAGGGGAGACGCAGGGGAGGGTGAAATGACCTATTTTGCCCACCCGTTCCTACCCTCGCAAATACAAGCACATTCGTGCACACTACTGACGTTGCCCTGTGAACGCTATTTGAAAGTCCATTGTTTTTTAATCTGCCAGTTTCACTTCTCATTCATCGCCCGGTTCTCTATGAATAAAACCTTTGACCGAGATTGCGAGCAAGCCCGTATGCACGGACAGACACAGACACACACACAGACACACTGACGCACGCACGCACGTACTGATAGAAGTATTGTTTTGACCGAGGACGGAAACGGGTGCACGAAGAATTTGAAGCTTGTTCGAACTTCGAACACAGGACCTACCAGAATGACAGCCATTTCCCCCGCGTTGGACGTACACACACGCGCTCACCGGTTTTCAAACGCACGCGCGTGATCAGTTTGAGTTTGCCGAACTCAGCTGATGCAGTTGTGTCCACTGCTCTTTTTCATTTTCTGTCTGTGCGTATGCGTGTGTGCTCTGGTGCTCAAATGCGTGCGCATGCGAGCACGCGAGCATGCTTGGGCTGGTTCTTTACTTGTGCCCCTGCTTGGGTTCTTGTTCGCATGTGTCTCTTTACTCGATCGTCTACTCTCCCACCCCTCCATCCCGCTCCATATTAACCCCCAAGTTTAGCAACTCAACCATTGTTACTACCGCTCACCGTATTTGGTCTCAAATGCATCAATTCATCCGTTCTGTCCCTTCGAATGAATGTCCTGTCAATCACATGGGCAGTCCATTCGAACGTGTGCCTCCTAAAGAGGTGGAGGGCAGTAAATTCAAGGAAAATTTATGACATACCCCCCCCCCCAGTCTTGAAAAAGGTTACTCGTGGTGACCGAAACGTCGACAACCTACCAAAGATTTCGACTACGTTGTGTTATTAAACAATAAAATTCTACCATAACATTTCACATGGCGCATCGATTTTTCAATACACTCCGAACCGATCTCGGTTCTGACACATTTACCCCCTCCCTCCCCCCATTTATCTTTGAAACTAACAGCTGGGCGGAAATTCAAAATGTACAATCCGATTGTATCACACGCTTAACAGAATTCTGTCAATCTGTGTTCATCTAATACTCAACTTGACGAAGAAAAAACGCACTCAATTCAGTCAGATAAGCTATACTACGCACACACACACACACACACACACACACACACACACACACACACACACACACACACACACACACACACACGTATATATATATGGTTAAAAGAAACACTTAACAGTCAGATCCTGCTTACAAACAGTGACAATAGTTTGACTTTTCATGACACTGCCTTTATGCTCACCTTTTCTTGGGCCTTAGCGCATAAACTTTTTCATTGTATTGCGAAAGTTATTGTGTTAATAACACAGCTTCGTTGGTAGATGTTGTAATTCGCCAACATCTCGGTTACCGTGGGTAACCATATCTCAAGGCAGTTTTACATCGTGTTTCATTCTGTAGTTCAACTCACCGTAGAAAACCACGGAAGCCCTGTACAGCTGTTCCATCCTTGTTAGGAATCATTCGCAGTGCACATCAATCGAGCCAACACACTGGTACCCGAACCCTGGGGTGAACGATCGTGAGTCGAACATGTAACCACCAATCTATCCGGACCGACTCTCGCCGATCTTTGAACAGATATACAACATGAAATAGTGCCTTTCTGTTACTGGTTTCTGATGCTAGCGGAGCAGCCATAAACATGCACATACAATACTACTTATATCGAATATCCAAGCTCTGGACCAAGTGTCCTTGGTCTGAAGGTCAGCCCTGATTATCCAAAGAAATAAATTTATAAAATGAACTCTTTATTCGTGCTTACTCCTAATGATTCAAATGAGATTGCGGTACGAAGACGCACTGTGGAATGCAAAAGTATTGGGACTATTGGACAGGAGAGTACCGTGTATGCATACCTGATGAGCGGCAACAACCGCAAAATCGGTTGTGTGCTTTGGGGGAAATGTTGTCCGGTCATCCATGTACAGTCCTACTCATGTCGAAAATTCATACTTGAGACCACGTGCCGTCATTCTCGACGGACAACAAAGGCAGACAAATATTAATTCACATTCGGAAACTATTTTCTCGACTCTTCAAAGGTATGATAGCATGTGCACGGTCAAACGGTCTTCGCGGTGGGCTTTCAACCCTTCGGTCCGAGGTTCGATCCCGGCTTCCGTTACCTGCCACTCTCCAGCTGGCAGCATCCAATTGACTGCGACCGTCCCCCTGGAATATTGTACCACGGTTACATAGTAAAATGATGTGAATGAAAAGATAGAAGGTTCAAATATGTAGCATATCCTAAACGAGAGACCAAATTCAGTCAGTGAAGGGATATGTTGCTTCCGTGTGCGTCATTGGAGGTGTGTCTGACTTCTGGGAAAGCTTGTGATCATCCCTTGTCGTTGATGCCATCGTGAAATGCAAGTCGGCTTTATCACATTTTTTCTGGGGATGACCCACAAACGATGCTACCAGTATAGGGTTAGCCGAAATTTATACCTACTTGCTCTTACATTTATGCGGCCAGCTTCTTCAGCAAGATGATCCGGCTTCATCATTGTCGAGTAGGGTACCCGGGCACAAACAGCGATCAGAATCAAGCTAAGAGCAGAGAAAGGCCCAGTTCTGCTTCCCGTGGAGAACGCCATAAACAGACTGGAGTCTTAATCGCTCAACAACCAACTTGACAGTGCTGATCTATGGTTTCAGCTGGCCTCCACAGAGACAAAGCTATCTTGGGCACGGGGTAGACAAAACCGTAACCCCGGTGAATCCAATAATCACTGGATCATTTGTGGGAGAAAAACTGAATTCCACGCAAAGATATGGACAACATGTCCACATCTTTTACAAAAGTCGAAAGCCATTCGATACACCAAGAGGATTCCGGCAATTCCTTTGATGAATCAGATCAGAGTAAGTCATACGGACACGGGAGCGAGGTTAAAAAAAGACTTGCGTGGCGAGGCATACAATTTATTGACTCTCGTTTATTGAAACTGTGAACAGAACATATAAGAACGATTTATTTGTAGCTTTGGAGATCGATTTTGCACATAGATGGGACATTTAGGTTGGCCCAAATTTACCGGTATATTATTCAGACACACGGGAAAACGATGGTTTGAAATAAGTGGAATACTATTACTGATTGGTTGTCTACCATCGAACTAGTTAGCTGAAGGATAGAGGGGGCTACGCATGGAAAACTCTTTTGTCATTACCTAACTCAGGGTTACATTTTGTTTATTAAAACTAACTTACTGGTATTTCTGAGCCACGTACAACTAACTGATCATTCATCCGTGTAGTATGCAAGGATCAGTGTCTTCCGTCGGGGTTGCTCGCTTTCGATCTGCAAAATATAAAAATGTGGAAAACTCCATGAGCACTAAGGTTCAATAAGTGCATCACCAGGATTCTACACTTACGCTAATCGAACACCAGTGTGGCTGCTAACAGTCTGCTCACTACATCCGGATCACACTTTTATGATTTTAGATAATTTCTGGCTATTTATAAGCTCTTGGGAATTGGCAGTCAAAGTGAAGTTTCACTGGGATAAGCTGTTCGTTGTAGTAATGAAGCACTTTACTTCAATCCGGTGTCTACCTAGTAATCATGTTCCACTTCTCACTGGTTGCTAGTTGAGTACGCAGAGAGCTTAACAGGCGATTCGACGACAACCATGTGGAAGCTTTACCGTCGACTGTTTGGTTCATTAAGTACAGGATGAAGTGGCAAATTAGTCCCGGCTATAGACTTCTTACGGTCGTCTTTTATACACTTCAAACCGTCACGGATGAAGTGTGAACTGTTTTCAGTCACCACCCTCTTCCACTACCCCTTCAATAAAGGTTACTGAACAGATGAAATCCTTTTTAATTTAATTATTTCCCGGGGAAAATAAAAGAATTACTGAATAGTTCCTCATGATTGCTCATGCTATCACAATGCTTAATCCATTATTCCGGTTACGGAAGCAGTCCATGCCTGTTCCATCTAGTTAGTGCGACATTATCAGCAGCATGAACCCAGTGAGTTCCAAAGGTAACCCAACACATGCAAGACGATTCATTCCAGACGTAAATTTTTGAACTGTACTATCTAAATCTAAACGACTTGCCCCACATCCACACAAGGATTGACACGTTAAGAGAAACTACCTCGACAAGACCGCGACCCGTAGTGAGAGTCACTTAGGGTGAGGGTGGTCTCAGAAGTTGGCCCGTGTATGCACAAGAGCTGGCAAATAGATTTTGTCTACCTGCAGTAGATTATTTGTAACCAAAGAACGATCCGTCACGCAGTGCCACAAGGTTCATGTCTTTGTTCTGACGCGATAAATATGTATGGTTGGCAAGTCCTAGTACTCCTATTGATATATCTATTCTATGAAACTTGAAAAGATGGATTGAGTGCAGCCATAGTATGGTGAATTACTGAGCAAGAGAGAGAGAGAGAGACAGCCCACGAATTCTTATCAGATAACCGTTCCGGAATGACGACGCAGCCACCTTGTTTTATTCAACTTGTAGTAGATGTTATTATCTTGACTTGACTTGCGATATGCAAAAAATATAGGTCAGTATGGATAGACAAAATTCATAGCGGGTATTGTCTGACTTCAGTGCGAAAACAGTATTTTCTTCGTTATGAGCTCTGCTTTCGTAACTTTATCCAAATAGTACTAAACAAGGTTGGGTATATAAAAGTATCTGCAAGTGAACACTGTTTTACGTCGACTCAGTAATATACTACACAAGTTTGAAACTGAGTGACCTTGGTTAACATGACCATGTTGAATAATGCTTGACAGAGGAAATTCAATGAACGATCGAATATGAATAATCTGCAAGGTCATGAAAGTAGAATACATCCTATGTGGTTTCCACCACGGAAGCCTAACCATTGATATTACACGGATTAATGACTTTCTTGGAAGTCCCGATTATATTTCTGTTTTCCTAAAAGATGCGAAAACAATGAAAAAAACATTTAGAAAACACTGTGCAGTTTGGTACCTTATTAGCAGTTTCACGGCGCATGGTAGGGTCACGAGGAAACGCTGCTGCCGTTTTTAGAATATATGACCTTGAGGTCAAGGCCGTATGAGCTTGGTCCGCTAAACGTCCAGTTTATTGTTGCGATCATGGAGAACTGAACAGTCATGACGCTAGTAAATAACAGAGTGATCAAGTTATGATAACGAATTTTGTAGATTTTTCCGTGATGGATTTCGTTCGGCGTTTTTTCGGATTATTCAGGCAAAAGTGTTGTTATAACAAGAAGCTTTGGGCAAAACACCAAAACTGTCTGTTAGAATATCGGTGTTTTCGGACTTTGATAAAAAGAAAAACGGTAAAAGTGTAATAAGTCAATTCACAGAGAGTGCATTTCCTTCTTGAATTCTTACTGGCTATTACTAAGAAAAAAGATTAAAAGGGGGCTGCGTTAGTCATTTAACTAATCAGAAGTCAACATTATGCGCCCACCAAGGATAGTTATTTGTAGCAACTGCGAAGAAATCCCAATTTTATCGTGATTTATGTTGATTTTTGCTTTTATTCTCGTGCTCTTCAATGAGGCTTCAGGGTTCGAAAAAACATCCACGATTCAAAATTTTAAAATTCGATTCCACTGACTTTCAAACTAATAAACTAATTACGTCGGTTGCGATGAGCTGGAATTAACCCCGACCGTCCAGTTTGGGGTAGTATTATCTACGACACTATGAACAATAAAGAACTCGGCAGACTGAAACAATACATTTTTCCTGTCCGTCATATTGGAATTTCTTCCAACAGGACTACTCTGCTCCCAGGTATAACTTCAAGTTAGTCCTACAATTGGAATAATTTTCTTATTGACGAGGAAATAAGCATTCATTTGTTGTATATATTTTACAGTAGCCAAGCCGTGGAAACTGTAAAGGTACAGTTACGGTAACTGTCCCATGAAAACCTTAAAATTGATTACAACGGCGGGCTCTGAAAATGCTAGGGAAATAAGTTCATGCACTTTCTTCAAAATTATATAAAATGTTCGTTTCAGATTGTAACATTTTATGTCGAGGATACATCAATTTAAAAAATCACACTCATTCGAATTTTGAAAATACCGGTAATGGTTCACAATTGATCATCACAATTAATTGCTCATTCGCTGAGTAACTGGCATGGGTCGATTCAGATTTACGAAGAAAATGTTCAAGCTTGTTTTGTGATAATAATTTGGGCACTATTTAGAGTGACATACTTCAGATGCAAGTAATTCAATTCTTACTTACCCTACTGCATGATGCGGTAGCTATGACAGTAAACAAATGCCACAAAAGGAGACGTTTAAAGATACGAAGTCAGTCTGATACGAAAGTACTTCGCAACCCATAATTCTTCATCACTATGAAATTGTAATGGAAGTTTCCAAGCATATTAAAGGCCTAGTCCATCAGTAGAATTTTAACCGCATTCCACACGAAAACTATTTATATCGGCCTCCACTAGTTTAACAACAGAAGATCAATAACAAGTTTAGTGGTCTTTGTTCCCAGGGGACCGAAAATAGCTTGTAACGGCTTATTCGGAGCCATTCTCCGGAACGCCCTGTGTTGTCATCCATGCATGGTTGATGCGTCACGGTTGACTGAATTGTTATTGGCTATTTTAAATCGGGCCAATAGGAATGTGGCCAGACAAGGTCATGAGTAGTCCACCATGCATTTCCATCCAGGTTTGTGACGATAACACTCACATAGTTTATCAGAATGATAAGGAACAAATCAAAAAGTGCAATGCTAATTATTGTGCATCGGAAATAAGTCTTACAATATATGAGATAAGTGTTCTCCGGAAAATTAATCCGGACAATAGAAGGTTTCTGTAACTTACTACCTTCAGATACGCACTATGACTAGGGAGATGGGAATTCTTGGCATTTTTCCCACGGGAAAACATCCCAGACTGCTAAAGATTGGCCTCCTTTATGCTTACACTAAAGTAAAGCAACTCCAAGTTCCGCGCCGTAGTTTGCGCACTCAGCGTCTCAACAAAGTTCGGAAACAGCGATTTCCCGTCACAGATTTCAAAAAGAAGTCAGAAACACGTTTGCATATTGTATCCTGGACCACTTCGCTGCATCTGCACATGTGCATACTATCCTCAGTGTGATTTTATATAGTCAGTAAAATAAACAATGAAACTTAGACAAGATTGAAGTGGATGAAAAGACAGAAGAGAAGAAGAATGAGAGGGGGACTAAATGTTAGGTCACCCGGGTAGGGCCAGATTGATAGACCACCCAAGATGTTTGCCCAGTTCGGGTTTATAACTGAGAAGGCCTAGGGCCTCATCCTATCTAAGCAATCTCCTTTATTCTAGTGTCGTGTATCACCTTAAACAAGTTAGTTGGATCTACTGCCTTCACTCAGTCAAATGTTGCGTAATCGACGATCTGATAGCTTTTTTCGCTGACGACGTCATCTTTGTGAACTTACTAGTCATCACGGTGGTCATTTATTCGGTGAAACAACTGTCTCTGTTCTGCCTATGTGGACGGCTGAGCATCCACATGTGAATTGATAGACGCAATTTGATTTGGCGCGGCGAAGCAGCAGCTCTTTCACCGATGATGTTGGTATCCATGTGGTTATGAAAACGACAACTAGATCAACAGCGTAGTGCATATTTCCCGTGCTCTGTAAAACAGCATTCGAATGAGACCGATCTTATACACCATAGGTACCAAGCTCGTGAAATGTAGGTATCGCCCAGTCCACGTGTTTTCCCGGTAGACTGATCTCCTAACTGAGTCTTCCAGTCTGCCAGAAATGTCCATGTTCGGGAACGAAATGTGATTATTTTTTTATGCCACTACTAGTCAGCTTGACGAGCGAGCGGATACCATCAAAGTGATCAAACAATATATCTGCATGGCTATCCTTATCACTGATGCTCAATAGGTCATCAGCATAGTGGCAGTAGAGGAAAAGTCTTCAAATATCTCGTTGTAATTTATGGTCCAGTTAACCAACACATGCGGCTGCCAGATCAGGTCCGAGACGACTTCCTTTAGAGACCCCATCTGTTTGCCAAAATCCTTCGTTGGGGAAAAGAAAGCTCACTTTTGACGTGCAAAGGAGTAGAAGCCTTGATAGCTCATCTGCTGGTAATCCAACCTTAAGTTTGTTCTAATCAATTTGGCCCTACGCGGGTGACCTAACATTTAGTCCCCCTCTCATTCTTCTTCTCTCCTGTCTTTTCATCCACTTCAATCTTGTCTAAGTTTAATTGTTTATTTTACCGACTATATAAAATCACACTGAGGGTAGTATGCACATGTGCAGATGCAGCGAAGTGGTCCAGGATACATTATGCAAACTTGTCTCTGACATCTCTTTTAAAGATATTTGATAAAACTGCAGTTTCAAATGAGAATAGTGTAGTGCCTCGGACGGAGTAGTATGTGAGAACACTGGTTGATGAACCAACGTTTACTGATGACACCACTTTGAACATGGAACGAAACTGGAATTAAAGTACATTCAGAAGAATAATACCGTTACGGCGAAAACGGATGAGGTACATATCTCCTGCAGGTTGGAATCAGTGTGGGAATCACTTCATCTGCCGTTTGGTCTTTCTGGTTCTCATCTGGAACGAGAGAGGAAAGAACGCAAGTTTTGCTCGTTCGCATATGTCTTATAATACTTCAACTAACCGTGAACGATCCCAACCAGTTTGCCTTACGTAGATGCTACTCTTCCTTGGACGTTCTTTGTTTATTGGACCCATTACTCCGTGTCCTCGTGAGATCGGAAGAGTAAAAACATCAGGTATTGTTTGTTTCGCAGATCACATTGACGCCATCAGTTGCGCCAAAGTGAAAAACCACTCAGTAATCTTGATGCGGGTGGCGTCCAAACTTTGATCACCATCTAATTGACCAACTACTTTGTAAAAGGCCAACAATTTACTAACTACTACAGTAGATCTTCCTCTCTTACACCTTTAGTGTTGAGTGTTCTTGCAAGGTTCCATTTTACCATTTTTTTCTTCTTTTTTTACTTGCATGACTTCGCTGTTTAGTAAGTGAGATAACGGTGTAGCGTTTCGTCCATCTTACTTCTCAAAGACCCGGTGCTTCCAGGTCCGCAACAAGCTACCGCGGACATAACCGAATGGTCTATGAGTCACAACCTGGCCGCTAACTCTTCCGAATAAGAGGATGTGTTTTTCGCTTTTCGAAAGGTTGAAAAGTGCACCTACATTTAAGAATGTTTTCCGTGCATGCATATAAATGAGAAAGAAACGATCCGAACTACGTCAGTAAATTACCTTGACGCCATTCTAGCACAAAGCCTGTCACGAGATGATCGTATTGCCGCCCTTTTTGCTAAAGATTAAGAAGCTTGCCTTTTTATGTAAGCCAGCTCAAAATGATTTTATCCCATTGTTGCTTGATTAAACGTCTTGTGGATTCATGTATCCTGCCCCATAGGTTCCACGGACTTTCTCTAATCCTGTAGAGTTTACTTGGAAAGGTTTACAAATTCATCTCCATATCCCTCAGGCCTATGTCCAGATGCCTCGATAAACTATGCGAAAATCTTTCTTCGATACGGTTCATCTCCATGTTCACTGTTCTTGTCACAAATTGTCTAATCACAATGGACTGGATGTGTATGTATTCTACGCCGGTTTGAGAACAAGCACAGTGCCAAAGTAACAACAACAAAGTAGTCGGGGCGGGAGATCAAGAGTCAGCTTAAAGACTGTAACTAGTAAAATAAATTTTTTTTCAATATTTTCACCGTATGCGTTTTATAATTTTTTCTCTGTCGGTTTCCCAATAGTAAATGGGGAACGAGAAGTCAAAAGACAGGCCATACAATATTTGCATCACTGGATTCGGTTTCAAGATGTATCCTTGGGCATCTCTAATCGACGGCAATTCGCATCTGTTAGGCCCCTTTGAGGAAGATGGGAAGCACCAACCGAAGTCTAAGCCGAAGATAACTTCTTTATGCCCCAATGCCAAGTTATAGCTTGACCGCCAAGCAGCTTCTTTCAACCCCGTGCAGCACGTGCAAGAACAGCAAGAAAGGGTAAGTGATGGCTGACGTACGAGAAACTAGCTCGAGCCATCGGAAGCGGAATGGAGCGATTATCTCTGTCAGAGGATGACTATTAGCATCGAACATACGACGATGAACCTCGTCATTGCTCACCCGATGTTCCCAGTAGACACGAGCAATGCTTCGGAGACACCGGTGGCCAAATACTGAAAGACGCCGAGCATCCCCAATGCAGAGGGGCCTGGTCCCACAACCGTAAAGCAGAACACTACGACCAACAGCATCGTACAACCTTCCCTTGAGAGAAAGCCGGATGTTATGGTTGTGCCACAGATGACACAGGTTAGCGGACGCTGCCTTGGCTCTCTCAGTTAGTGACATGATCACCTCCCCAACACCACCACCAGCTGTGACCAGGCTCCCGAGGTACTTAAAACTATTGGCTACCTCTAATCGATCTCCACTAAGGGGGAGTGCAGGCATAGGCTCTTGAAGAAGTACTTTGCACGTTGAAGGTGCAAAGCTCATATCATATCGAAACACCTCAGTGGCCAAGCAGTCCCATGTGTGTTGAATTGCCGGTGGGCTTTTGTACATCAAGGCGATGTCATCGGCGTACTCTAAGTCAAATCTCTGTCCCCTGGGAGGAGTTCGACCGCACCGTTAGGAAGATCAGACAAAGCGTTCTGTAGGACATCCTCTATGGCAGAGATAAAAAGAAACGGGGATATAGGAGAGCCTTGTCGTACTCCACTGGAGACAGCAAAGGGTGGCGAAAGCTGGCCATAAGCCATAACCCGACCTAAGGTATGACGCCATAACTCTTTGAGGACCGACACATACTTATCAGGTACACCATTCCTAAACAAACAGTGCCATAGTGCAGACCTATCGACAGAGTTGAAGGCGGCGTGAATGTCTAGAAACACAGCGATCGTTGGCCCTTGAAAAGCGCAAAGGTGTTCTAACAGATGTCGGAGAGTGAAGGTTTGATCGAGGAACCCACGACCGGTGCGAAACCCAACCTGTTCTACTCGAGTTAGCTCATCACCCATGCTTTCTCATCTACTGACTACATATGATTCATTTTCCCAACAAGTTCGTACGATCTAGCCTGGTTAGTTTAGTGGGCACTTGTGTGTAACACCACATCGCACACCCCAGGATTCTAGCTTTGTAGTTGGGACTAAGTGGACACACTCTACTGGATGAAGTAGCTCTACAGCAGTTCCTCCGTGGTCCAGTGAGTTGGATGTTCATACTCTCCCGAAATCATTTTACAAATCGTTTCATAGAAAATGGCATTGTCCAAAGACAAAACACTAGAAACAATTTTTTTCAGAAAATTATCCCATCACGTGATCACACTTTTCATAATGGCCATCTTCCCCAACTGGTAAGCTGTCAGGGTTTATCCGAATCACATTGGAACACCATAATAGAAGCATATACGCAAGCGTAAGCTATCATGTTCCCGTCTCGTGAGAACCAACCAACCACGCTTCTTCACCTCCTATGTGTTGTTATCCTTTTGTCACAGGGCATATGTCTTCAGGACAAAAAAATTGCTTTCTATGCCCGGTTATTTCGATGACACAACAGTGAGACGGAGGAACGTGCATGCATGTGTACGCAAAAGAGGTTGTCGAACCAGCCGACAAACCGACTTCTATACAAACGAGTGTAAGTGTGTGACAGTCTTGGGTCAGCCTTGGTGGATAGCCGAATTTTCGAGCACATCCGAACTTCCGCTGATTTTGATACGGTTACGAATGATGCTGGTGCAACTGGGGCTACCATTATTGTCGTTCCCTTGAACATTCTATACGAACCGATCAGTCTGAAAAAGAGGCCGACTGAGAAAGTCATCAGAGACCGAAAAAGGGAGAATAACTTTGCTTGCTCCAGTTCCATATGTCCGAAAGAATCACGAGGACACACGTGGTCTATGGAATTAATAACGCAGTGCAAGTGATTAGCAGAAGTGAAAAGAGCGAGGTGATGGTAACGATGTTATTAAATGGAGCTTCCGGAAATACTTATTAGCACGAAACAGATAAGGTTGCACGCACAAACTTCTGACCTCAGTTTGGTGAAAATTAAAAGGAGGGGTGTGTGTGTACAAGACAAGTTTCCAACCTACTTGCTGACTCGGTGACTCATCCATTCACTCACCCACCCACTAACCGAACATCCATGAACTGATTAGTGAGTGATATGAAAAAACAGTCAAATGCGATATACGGGATAAACATAGTGAAATCAAACGGGAAGCTTTCAAACCCGAGGACAAATAAAAAATAGAATATTAAAGATAAATGCAACCGGAAGAAGGTCGATAATCTTAAACATCGAACGAATGATTGTCGTTGGTGCAAGGCGACTAAAAAACGCACCTAATAGAGCAAGAACGAACGACGGAACTGTGATGACGGACCAATAGCTATCCAGTTGTGTGTCTCTATGTGTTCGTGTGCATAAAAGTGGCCGGAGAGGATTAGTCTGGATTAACGGGAGATTATTTCTCCTCTATACGAACACTACAGCGTTCTGGTACATATCCCTCTTTCCACTGCACAAATGTGCGCGTATTCACCTAAGAACAATAGACTGTATATATACTGTGACACAATAGCAATGTGTGTGTGTGTGTGATGGCTGTTATCGTCAGGGCTTGTTGAACCGGAGCAAGATTGATCGAATACAACTGCTAATGTGTTCTGACATAAGCCCGGTCGGCTGCTCCGGATACATAGCTCAGGTTTACAAGGAAACGTGTGCCAGTGGGTGAGAGGGGAAATAGGGTGGAAAACAGACTTTCTAAAGTGAAACCGATGTGTAACAAACGAACAATCACTCACTGATTCACGGACGCGTTACCGTCAATAGAATACATAACATCCGATCATCGAGGATTGGCAGTCGGGTGATGGAGAACACATGCCTGGAAGAGTGTACACAAGTCAGCCTTATCGAGGTGACCTTGCGACCGACGCGGGGCTTAAAAGCATCAGCTCGTTACTTTTTCGGACCACCTAACGTGACGAATAACCCCCAACCCAAACCATACCACCAAGCTTCGCAACCACCACTTCATTCACTCATCTGACACAATACTTGTACGGTAATGGATGTATGTGTGTGTATGTGTGTGTATACATGTGTGTATGTGTGTCCTGACCCTGGCGAGGGGACAGTGAATCTGCTATTCCGGAAAGTGGCTCAAGTGAAGTGGCGCTTAGCTCAAACCTGTTAGGTCAGACGAAAAACCGAAGGATTGAACTGCCGTACATAATCTACAGAAAAATAGAGAATTCGTGAGAACTCTCCAGAAGAATGAACGGTTTCGGACTTTATTCGAAATATTGTGATGTATGTGTTTTGAACTACTTTCAACTATACAGTTCGGCGGCAGTGCACCATAATGATGGGGTAGAAATCACAGGCAGAGGGACCTGAGGTTTGAGGTAAAGGCGTGATGCACATTCCAAGGAACTGACTAGAACCTAACACGATTACGTAGCGGACATTGACACTGGCGAGCTGGTGATTCTGTGTAACTAGTGATTAATAAAAAAATCCTGTCCGTAATACAACCGAATTTCAAGGAGAATAGCAGGACGATGCCATGGTAATCAAGAGTGATATTTGTTTAACCGATAGACATGCATGCATTTGTGCGTCATGTGATTTTGCCTTTGTTCCTGAACATTTTGTCCATCCATTTTGCTGTGAAAATAATCACCCCGACTGCAGTATACAATTTTAAAGATGCAGAGAAGTGATCCAAGATACTTAGTGCAATCTGCGTTTTTCACTTCTGCCTTCGACGCTATTTTGTTGATCATCGGTCTTTGCTTTAGCATTCTTTAAAATTGATTAGTGTGGATGTAGTTCAGTTGACAGTCATGCAACTGCTGCTGCATAAGAGAGTGGAAAGTTTCGCTTACTCGATGGCCCGTCAGACTCCCACGACTCAGCGAGCTCCCTCACTATATCTTCCGTTCTAATGTTATCGATGATGATTCAGATGATGATGATGATTCAGGTGATGATGGTGATGATTCAAGTGATGATGATGATGATGATGATGATGATGATGATGATGATGATGATGATGATGATGATGATGATGATGATGATGATGATGATGATGATGATGATGATGATGATGATGATGATGATGATGATGATGATGATGATGATGATGATGATGATGATGATGATGATGATGATGATGATGATGATGATGATGATGATGATGATGATGATGATGATGATGATGATGATGATGATGATGATGATGATGATGATGATGATGATGATGATGATGATGATGATGATGATGATGATGATGATGATGATGATGATGATGATGATGATGATGATGATGATGATGATGATGATGATGATGATGATGATGATGTTAATGATGGTTTTTATCATCATTATTATTACTACGATGATGATGATGATTACTCTGTTCATGTTCACGCTGATGCATTTTTTGATCAAGTTTACCGCTTCTAGTTAATAATGCTTCGTAAAATATACATTGATTCTCCTTAACTGTTCATCAGTTTCAGCACATAATCTCCTCAAACTTGTAAACGTACACATACTCAAGTTAATATTGAAAACCCATGTGGGATTTTTTTCCGTGACAATCTACCAGTGACAACTGCTAGTAAACTGAACGATGGCTGGCCTGGATTTTTTCATTGAAGTCGTACTGTGTGAGCTGAATCTATTCTTTTTTTCTAAGACCTTAAAATATAGATGGGAATTTTCCATGAAGAACTTCTGGGATGCACTCACACGCATAATTTATTAGCTGACTGATCTAGTAAATCTCAAAGTTGGTGAAAATTTACATCCCGTTTTGTCATTTGGAGATATTCATGGAGAAACACAGGAAAATCCACATGCGATCCCCATTACTTACGTTATTCCAACTCTTCGTGCAATCGACAATGCTCAGCGATTTATTTATCTATTTTTGTTGCCTAACCAAACAGTATATATTTACCCCATGGAACTACTTGTGATCAAATGAGTACAACACAAATTACTCATCAAATTGGAATGTAGTACTGGGAGGGAAATGACACTCGAGAACAGCTAAAAAAAGGAATCCAATTCTCCACCCTTAATTTCACTTATCTACAAAAACGTCATCTGTTCGCCGGTCTCATTGGGCGGTTCACTCAGACGATGAAACGAACGAACGTAATACGTCTCAGTTACCGCTTTCATCTGTGCCCCTAACGAAACCTATTGTGCTTTGTTTACAGTCGCGTTCACTAGGAAGTTTTGTACGTCATGTGGTGATGATTTAAATGATTAAAAGAACAAAGGAGTGCACTGGAATTTCCCTATATTTGTTCAAGGCCGTGTGTTTGTGATCGCAATCGGGATCGATCAGGTGTCTGAACCCGTGTAGTTTGATCATCCGAATGCGACCGGAGAGTTCAGGGGCTTATTGCGACAGGATCATACAGATTGTCAGTGAGCATTACGCGTTTATCAGAAAATTGATTGCACACACATATCCCGCGGTACTTTGTAGTATTTCGTTCGCGCACGCCCAATTTCCTGGTCTCACATGCTCATACGCAGGTATAAACTACTGGCTATTTGTGTGTAATATGATACCTTGTGTCTACAGTGAACAATATAAAAACGTTTTCGACCAGCGGCATTGGAATTTTCGACCCACACCACACAAAACAACTGAAATGAGTTGTTTGAGAATGTGACATTTATCGATAGGTGTATATATATATGTGTGTGTGTGGGGGGGGGGTGGGTGGATGGGTGGGTATGAACATTCAAGGTTGGTGAGAACCCTAGCGATTTCAGGGTGAAGGTCAAGCTTTTTTGAACGCAAGATAGCTAGAGTACATCGGTAGCGATGACTCACCGCAAACCACAAGAGTCGTTTGTGGCAAGTAGTGCTATTCGGCTGTGGCTCGCCACATAATCGAGATTGAGCGAAATGTCAGTCCAACCAGCGCGACCTGCATCAGCCCATGTCACAATGCACCGTATCGACTGAGAATACTAGAGGCTACGACCATTGATGAGGTCAGCATCGGCAGTCTATCCTTGTTCTGAATCTGGATTAGAGGAGCACCTCGGAACACACAACGTAGTGTGGCGGCATTGAAAGTATTTCGAATTTCTCTCCCCAGTCGACGGTTTAAGATTTCACTAACAATATCGCCTTTAAATGGCAGACTAATATAAAGATCTTTCTTCCTTACGGTTTCCACGGTGATTTTTGGCACTATTTGGATAAGAGGCGTTATCAATCACCCACCCCTAGCTGTATTTCGCACGTTCAAAAGCGTTTGATTTTTAACTTGGATCTATCATGGCTTTAACCAGTTCTGCAAAAGCAAGCAATCCCAAAAGCATTCATTATTGCCACTTTACTGAGCATCTCATTTCATATTGTCTTTCTAATGTTATGCTTCCGTGACCAATGAGAGTACATGAAAATAATTCCTCTGGCAGGGATTGTCTTTTGTTTTTTTATTCAAACCAAGGTAACCAGCTACACAGTCGCATGCGACTTACATAAACCGTCGAAAACGGACAACGATGTCGAATCCACGCGCACGCATGTACACATAAGATTGACATATACGGTGGTATAAATCATGCACTTGTATAATTCCTACTCACTCGGGGGCCTGCTTTTTAGTCAAAAACGTTCATTTAAAAACCAATCACATTCAGGCTGCACAAAGTAGGGCAAAATAGAATATGAAAAGTATGGGCAAGGAGATTGATTCACAGGTCAGCTGAAATCTCTTCTTTGCTAGTCAATGGGTGAGCCAAGTACGTGGTACAGGAGAATTCTTGTTTCTGTGCAAGCGGGGATACATCATAAATAAGATAGGACGTATCTTTTCATAGGAGCAAAAAATAGACACATCGAAACGTATCGAGTCCGTACTGTCCAAAAGTATCTCGTGTAAAAACTGTATACACGATTCAGTGTGCGTCTACCGACAAGTTCAAATATCCATTCCTTTGCAGGGATCAAGAAAACACGACTGATTTTCACCAAACCATTCCACCATACTTAAAAATCATGTTTCGGTGAAGATATTTCCCTAGGATCATACAGAAATACAGGAAGAGCGCACGGACAAACGTAATTAGATAGAATCAGTTGTGGGGCCCGAAAATGTCTGAACTAAAGAATGTGAGACGAACGTGGCTGTCTTAGAAAAAAATATATATCCAAATTGATTTGGGGTAAATTACCTTAGTTTTAGCTAGTCCTTCACGCTGAGGCCCTGTCAATCACAAACATTCATCCGATTAGAACCAGAATCGTGTTAAATTGCATTTTGTTTTCGCACACACAATACTGGGCATACTCAGCTGATCATTTTGAGTACAGCAATTTTGCTGGACAAGACCATGCACTGAATTTTTTGTGAAGATGCAGTCATTCTTTTGAGAAACTTCTTGCTTGTTTAATTATATAACAATGGTAGACTATTTCAGGAAAGCGGCTCCGGCCAACTGGAGGCTGCCATGCTGCGAAACCGTCCGACGGCTGTAAGATTGGAACCCGGGACAAAAGTGTCTAGAGTACATCACGCAGACAGTCTGACCACAGCCCTTCAGCAACGGGAGCAGTTTTCAAGAAAAGCCAGTTCTCTAATGATCATCCGCTCACCGTAGGTGAATTTAAATTTGCCATCCCCTGGAATACGCTGCAGAATGTCATCGTGTAGAACGCACTCAAGTTAATCCGCCTCATCAGTGTTATTCACACAGACACACACACACACACACACACACACACACACACACACACATGCAAACGCATGTCATCTTCCGTATGAGTGAAAACACAGGAGGTTCGGCAGACACAACAAACGAAGGCGATACGTAGCCTGAGTGGACTTTACTGCAGACCGTGATTTCCGTTCACGATAACCGTCAATGCTGAGTCCCGCTTGAATAGTTCGCCACACTCTTTCACCACTCCCCTCCCAGCCGGATTCACTCGTTTTCCTTCGACCGGTAAATGCGTTCTGAACGGAAGCAGCGCCCGACCTTAATGCATTGCACGTACGCCTGCAACAAATACAGACACATACACTCACACACCGACCTACGAGTCCGTGTGTCAGTGTCCAAAGTGCGACGGTGACGCTAGCGCTTTAATCTGATCCCAACAATATCCCCTCCTCGCTGTGTCGTACTACATAAGGCATAGTTGGACTCAATCATGTGCTAAATCAACGAGCAAAGGGGGATCGGGCACACCAAAAGATTGGACACTTGGCCCGTACGAACACTCCCGGACTCATAGGCTCAGTTCATAGCGTTTCCGGGACAAGGGAGGAGTTAGAAGTGTAACGCACACAAAGAGATACGAATCAATTTCTTTAGCGTGTGAGTATGTGTGGCAGGACGACTATTATGGTTCAAATCAGGGCAGCGAAAATTCAGTGACACCTAACCTACCTATTATTAACTGTAGTGAGCACTGTCAGATGAGGGCTAGAGCATAATCAGTTGGACGAAATTACCTGGTCCATGAATAGTAATCAATGGGATAAAGTTAACAAGACCTATTTTCTTCTCGAGATGAAGATGGTAAAACAAGATGCAGTGTGGGACAGTCGCGGGTACTAGTTATACCGGTTTCACTTCTTGTGAAAACGTTTTCATCTATCTTTTTCTCAGGATCATTCAAGAGCCATGGGACAATCACCGAATTTCGTGGAATTTATCCATAACACAAGGAACCGTAATTATCTAGATAATAGAAAATTCACTTGCATTATTCGCACCGAAAATTCCACACCGGATTCTCATTCTATCGATAAATTCTACGGATATATTAATCTGGCATATTCATTTCGCTGGGTCATGTACTGTTCGTCCAATTGAAAAATGGTTGACGAGACTAATCCATTGATCTAATCCAGAACAGATGCTGCGTATCATGGGAACAGTGGTTTGCGTATATCATTGTTTACTCACTGGGCTGAATATTGTCCGTTCCACTTGCCGAGCTGTTGGGTTTTATGAAGGCCGTGTTAGTCGACGTCTGTTGTTCAGTATTGATTCATATCCTCAGCTGATACAGAGTGACACAGAGTACCTGCGCAATTTGGTCTCGTTGTGACAGACTAAGAAAGGATGCGCCATCTTGCGTAGTGGCGGCACGTGGGTGACCTTCAAGCGAGATTTCTGACACTAAATCTTTTTGGCTAGAAGTGCCAAACGAAATCTAGACGTACCATGTGCTCAAATGCCCAGCCGGTGTCTACACGGGCACCTGCTGCCTTCTCGAACACGCAGAGTTGGGAGATACGGAAACGAGCCAACAACGCAATTATCTGGCTTTAGCCACACAAAGTCAAGTGCAAACTGAATTCAATTGAATCTTATCCGTTGAATAATTTTCCCCTATCAATCAATGAATCAGTAACAGCTGTTGAGTCGGTTACTTACAAAGAATATTTCATGCTTCTGATATCAGTAATCTGCCATGCGTTCTTTAATATGAAAACCGTTCGGAAGTCAATCGACAAACCGATTTTCAAATCACCTCCATTATGGTTCTTGTACGCGCCCGAACACACACACACACACAGGTTACTGAAACAAGCGGGCGTTCTGAAATCTAGCGAGGTCAACTATGGTCAAATGGGCGAGGCCGCCGAGCCCATGATGAACGTAGACGGGACTCCGATCGTGAAGGAACAAAAGACATACCAGGATGACACTTGCAAAGGACGGTGTTTGTACTATGCGTGCTGCCGTTGTTCCAAGCGGTACTATACCGCGTGGTTGTCCAGTCTTGGTTTCATGATCACATTCGGTATTCGTTGTAACATGGCCTGGGCCATGCTCAGTATGCAATCACGGCACAAGAATTTGACACACCATCTACACACGAGTCACGGAAGTCATCATCTTGCACCGCCCAATTCGACCGCTCATCATTTTACACCTTATCACGGTGAGAACGGGATACATTCCGATCCCGGTCACGTGGTTGATCTCGCCGGTATTTTGAATGTAACTACGGTAAGTTAACAAGTCCAATATATCCTATTCTCAGACATGAGAAAAGGAAAGGGTTAGTTGTTATTGTAAGTAAGAATTGTGTATTTGCAATGAAACACTGATATAGTTTGGTTGAATTTAATCAATGGTAAGTAAAACTTGGACCGAGATCTGCAAGGGGTGGGGCATGACCGATGGGAAATTGTGGTTATGGTATTGAGTATTTTAGTGCCACTCGGTAGTACAAATGTCCCACCGTACATTTAGAACAAACTTGGCCCTCTGACTGGAGATACTGAACAATATGCGTGTCTTTAACAATCCGGGAACAGTACTGAACTGCGTTTCCGCGACGGTTAGAAGGGCATTGTGATACGACCCACTAATAGCATCATACAAACCCCACGGAAAACATGCACTACCCCCCAACCCATTGATTTTGTCATCTCATAAACTTCTCCTTGCTTCGAAATATTTTTGGGTTCCATTCTAGACCATGGAGTGCTGAATTTTAGTAAAATAAAGTCATATTGGAGCAAAAATAACCGGAAGAATTGGAAAATTAATCGCGACAAAAGTATTCAACCGTAGTCAAATCTCCTCAAAATCACGTGTTGCGGTCTTTCTGTGTGCAATCTCGATGCGCCTTCACGCCAAGCCTTTTATGAGAGGTTAGATTGATAATAAGTTGACCACAAGGACGGTAAATTCAATACAGGATTGTTCCCAGGATTATGGTAGGCTTGCACAACCCAAGCCCGAGGAAGTTATGGTTTTGGTGAGGTGTCACTTGTAGCCAATTGGTAAATCATGACCGATAGCCTCGGTCCCTGTGACTTTGAGGAATTCTGAGGTCACTGACATTTTGGCTACCGTGAATCACTGGAAAAGACTAACTGAAATCGCAAACGGCTTGATATCAGTATTTCATCAAAGGCTATTCGGTTCACATGAAATCGCCAAGAAATGCAACTGATCAAAAGATACAGTGTGACAATATTTGGAAGTGAACGGAGAGACTACGGTAGAAAACGTACGGGACGATGCAGTGACACAGATTCACCACTGGTCATGGGAACTTTCTCTACTCATGGCCTCAATGAATTTGCAATATGATATTATGATTCATCATGCAGCTTCAACGCTCAACTCATCATTGAAAACCATGGAAGCACTGTACAGCTGTTTCATCCTTGTTGGGAATCAGCAGCAGTGCACACCCGCCGAGTCCCCACTGGGACTCGGACCCGGGGTGAACGATTGTGAATCGAACATCTTACCCACAAGGCTATCCGGGCTCGCTCTCAACGGTTTGTTCTACATCTACACTACATGATATAGCACCCTTCCGTCACTGGCTTTGAACGGTAACAACCCGCTTCCCGCACAGCGATCGACTCCCATGATGGATGGCTTCTCTGTAGGGGCCTAAGTACAACGAAGGCATTCCGTTATGAACAACCTACAGGGTTTGGTTACTATTTGCAATTGAGTAGTAGGAGATCAGGTTTGTATGATATGATTGATCATGCAGCTTCAACGCTCAACTCCTACTACTCAATTACAATATGATATTATTGTTTAATTTGCTTTCTTTTTATCACTAAGTAGTATGCACACTCCGCCACAGTAGTAGTGGTAGTAGTAGTAGTTGTTGTTGTTGTAGTTTAGTAGATTATCATGCGTCATTTGTTTCTGGTTCAATTCTGCGTACCGGTTAGTCATAAATATCATAATTTTCCACTTCATTATGTAAATACACGCCTTCCGTCTCGATTGCAACCTCACGGAACAATTAAGAAACCGGACTTTTTCTGGACTGCCGGTGAACGAGGCTTGGTGGACAGTTCCTTTTTCTACGGTTACCTGATCACACAAATTCCCGGCGGTGTGATAGCGGCCAAATTTCCCGCGAACAAACTGTTCGGTATCGCGGTTGGAGGAAGTGCATTTCTCAACTTGTTCCTTCCCTCGGCTTGTCGAGTACACTATGGAGTGGTTATGGCAATTCGGATGATGCAAGGTCTGGTAGAGGTGAGATCCCGGACGGTTTTGTCAATTTCCCTCGCAGTTCACCCCACTCGCTCATCCTCCCGGTTTTTAGTCGTAATCTGACAAGTGGTGCACTGTTTTACCTTGGAGTTTTTCTTCAGGATGAGATTCATAACCAATGTGATTACCCTCACTAAAAGTCCACGAAGATGATGGCTTCATACCTTTGCATATTAGACGAACTTCAACACTTTATTAGGACACTGGTTTCGTAGAGATAAGGACAAGCAGATTTTCGAAATGGTACACGATACGTCATGCAGTATCAGTGCTCAACTCATCACTAAATCTATAGAAGCACTATGTATCGTTGTTTCATTGGGCTCGTATGGAATTATCAGTAGCAACATTGAATGCTCACCGAATAGAACGGTTTGGATTTGAATACCTTATCACAGTGCATGACGAATCATTTCAGGTGCAACTGAGATCTCTTGATACTCACACCAATTAATTTGAAGAAGGGTTTTACGCAAGTCTCCAGAAACTAATTCATACCAGTCTGCAAACATCCTATCTGTTCTTGCATAGGATGGACTGAAGCAAACACACTGGCTTCATATTGATCATCTAAGATTTTTCTCTGCTCCTAGAATGATATAATCCAGTTCGGCAACCAGGTCAAATTGTTCCACTGTCGTTGTCGGTTCGGAGGCACTTTGTCCAGTGTTTTGATCCATCCCACCAGCTCTAGTAAGAAGACCTTTCTGCCCTCGAACCACCTCGGTTTATTGGTGAAAAACGGATCGTTTATACAAGATGTATGGGGACCATAACCAAAATCTAGCATGAAAACTTATCGGCTCAGTTTTTTTATTCATGAACTGCTCTTCGGGCTGGTTGGTCTGGTTACAGTCCGACTGATTGATTCGGCTCCGGCCGGTTTAGATAACTATCGGCCACTTATTGGTCTATCGCTCCGCTTCGCTGGACCCTATCTCGCCCTCGATTAAGGACAAGCAATGACGTACTGTCTGTTCACCAAACCATCGATCTGCCTCGCTGGGTCCAACCTTGCCCTTGCTTCTGGACGGAGGAAGGCGTGCTATCTCACCACCGAACCAGGACGCCCATGGGCATGTTTGCCACTACCTTCACACCCAGGATCATCGGCTAATTCATTCAACAAAAGGTTTTTGATTCGATGAATCCATGTCGCACGCACATTTGTTCGCTAGCATTCCGATGATCTCGTCTTTCACACAAGGAATACATTGAATGCCACACTACGGAAACAACGATTACAACTTATTGTTTTGATTATTGACGCAAATTAATTAAAGTTGTCTGAAAGGGACCAAGTTTAACTATGCAATGCTATACTGTTTCAGAGGCAACAATATCTGTCATTTTTGAAACATTTCTTCTTCCTTTGAGTTAATCTATCAGTCACTACGGTTCAACGCTGTCAGCCGAAATCGAATCGGCAACATGATACAACATCTGCCCTGTAAGTGGAATGTCGCCAGTTCGATTCCGGCTTGCTGTGTAGGACTTTTGGATGTGAATAAAGCAGGTGGATTTTCCATTACCCAAGACACAAACTCCTCGTGCTAAAGATTAGATTGTGTGAATATCGATGTATGCTTTCATACGGACGTCAATCTAACCCTATCTTTATTGATACCAATTTTCTCAACAGGGAACTTCATATCCGGCTTGTCATGGAATTTGGCGTTTTTGGGCTCCACCAATGGAACGATCTCGCTTAGCAACAATAGCTTTTTGCGGTACGTTCGAATCCGTAATTCGTGCACACTTTAAGACCGTTTCCATTTCTGCTGTCTCACTCCTAATCTCATGGCTCAATGGTCGACTGACTGAAGTGAATCCATTGCCTCGAACAACTTGGCTAGCTTTATATGGTATTGGTTCTAAACTAAACTCAATGAAAAAGTTAATCCAGTGTGAATTCGTTTCATTGCCTTTGTGAATAGAGGTGACTCACTATGTAAGCATTATTAACATACTATTAATTAGAACAATAATGCGCAGTCAACTTTTTAAATAAACAAAAGCTCTTTTTTACTTCTTTTCTATTTGTTACCCAACATTATACAACAAATCAGGAAGAGGGTCACCGGCCAATGAAAGGCTGCTACATGGAATATTGGCCGGGGTCGAACCCGGTTTGGTAATGTCCAAGGTTTACGACAATAACCGTTTGACCACTGTCCGTTTAGTGTATCGGACTGCAAGGTTATATTAATTAAATTTTTTTCACCCCAGACGAAGTGTTCATTCAGACTGACTCATACTGTATTAAAGTATCATCTGTGAACTGAAATGAGACATTATCTCCAACATCTGATTCCCAAATCCACTTCGAATGAGCTCCCTATTCATTTATCTATCTTTTGTAGGTTCTTACGCCGGTGCCGTGCTCGGATTATCGCTTTCAGGTCTGTTAGCCGAAAAGATGGGCTGGCAAGCCCCGTTCTACACATACGGTGGGTCTATAGCTCTGATCTCAAAATGTATACGGTTCCCGCGGTGATTGTACTTTTTCCTCACTGTCACTCAGTAGGCAGATAGTAATCGAACGAACAATTTATCCTTTTTCTCAGTTTTAACCGCTTTTTAGTAAAAACAATTGGTAAACATTTTCGACTAGGGGGAAAGGTTAAATTAAAGCCAGAAAAGTGGTATTATAGTCCGTGGCGGCAAGGTTCGAGCCCGAGGCCGTATAAATTTTGCATATAACTTTGGTTATTAGACCGCCTTCAATCAATCAAACAGTGAATGATTGAGACAGCCAACCACTGTATCCTTCAGTTGACAGGTGGTCTCCCAGTTATTTCGCTTTTTGATTCTCACTTCTTCAGCTTAATCAGAATAAGGACGGGAATTTGTGAAACTGCGGATCGATAGACAGTTATGCTTCTTTATCTGATTATATATATATATATATATATATATATATATATATATAACTTATCTGATATCTACCTATTATCTTGATTAGTAACCCGTAAAATGTTGTCATTCTATGGATAACAGTATGACACAGAAGACTATACAATCACAGTGTAAAGTGTCTTTTTGTAGTTGGTGGCATGATCACAAAAAAAACGTTGTCCAAAATATTGGCATGTTCATCAGTGCTCCTTCTGTGACAAATGAAGTGTGTCATGATTTGTTTTTTCGAACTGGGTGTAGCACTGATCGAGTCCCATTCTCCAACCAATTTTCTGTCTTCCACAGGCATAGTCGGTCTTTTTTGGTTTGTCTGGTGGTGGCGGGTCACCTTCGAACGCCCGTCTCTGCATCCGACCATATCGGAAACTGAAAGGAACTATATTGAAACATCGCTTGGTGAATCGCCGAATATCGTGGAAAGTGTGAGTTCACTGAGTGGGTCTGTTTGCATCAAATCCCGTTATTGTTAAACACAGAAGGGAAGGTGACGGATCACTCACATACATACATGCATGCATACATACATACATACATACATACATACATACATACATACATACATACATACATACATACATACATACATACATACATACATACATACATACATACATACATACATACATACATACATACATACATACATACATACATACATACATACATGCATACATACATACATACATACATACATACATACATACATACATACATACATACATACATACATACATACATACATACATACATACATACATACATACATACATACATACATACATACATACATACATACATACATACATACATACATACATACATACATACATACATACATACATACAACGACTTTTCACAGTTGGATCACCTCAATACACACAAACGTACACACGCGAACTTAAGCCCTCTAATTCCGTTATCATCAAATGTCAGGCGGGTCTGTCTAAAACAACATACTGCACGAAGTAAAATCACAGATAAGCTCAAAAACGCTGAACAGGGTGGGGGGAGGGAAAGAGGAGTGATGGGAATCAGGTTATCTTAATTAGACAGAGCTGACAGCTTCAACTTGTTCATATTATGTCACTAAATTTGCATTGTTATTGTTTATCCTATCATTTATCACGCAAAAATTAATCACGTCTAATTTTACCCTGACAGCTGACCTGGAGGCCGTGGCTTGGGGCGGGGAATCGCACACTTCTTGTTAATTAGATTTTCTGTGATTCTGAAACAGCCTAGGCTGACTCATTCTGTGACAAAAACACAAATAGGATATCCTCGTTAAGAGGAGCAGAATGGTGAACGAGGTTCGGTGATGGACGATACTCGACGGAATGGTTCGTACGGTCCAACCCACTCCATGTCCCTATGCATAGGTGGATACGTATTCCGTTTGCCGGTGATCAGTGAAAGACCATTTAGTTTGCGTCATATCGTACGTGAATAAATTGGGGGACGTTTGGTGTTCTTTTCCTGGTTGGCGAATATGATCGGCTGGGGAGGTGACTGCATTAGCATAGATTCCTATCGCAATTCGATAGATGGAAAAACGGACAGACACACAGAGATACATACAAGCTTAAAAGGGCTGTGGGCTGAACATCCCGAAAAGAACTGCCATAACTTGAGCAAATAAGTCCGAAGGGGAGTAAAATTATAGTACCCTATCAAAATGACAAATGATGATGATGGTAGATAGTTCACTCTCTCACTGCCAGTATCGTTTCCTGACTTCTTTCTTGCTGATCCGATACGTTTATTTGCTTGACAGAGGGAGATAGAGAGAGAGAGAGACGTAGTTAGATCACGGTATACGTAAGCATTTCTCGGGAGTCAAAATCACCAATAGGCAACCAGTGGCATTTTGTTCCCCTACCTAACTCGGACCAATTAGAAGTCAACTGACGGAAAGCGTCGACCACGGCGTTCGCTTTAGAGTTGATGGTGACGGTGCTTGTGTGTTTGTGTGTGTGCTTAAGAGCGCACCTGATCCGAGTCAATTCGGTAAGCTTCTGGTTGTGCGTTCTATCGACGATATCCGTAAATACGAGTGCTCTATCCAGATCAGGAACGGCGATGTGAACAAGTTAGATGTAACGGACGAGAAATGACGGGGTGCGAATCGATTCGGGCTGTTTGGTATGTATTGATCGTAGAATGGATTGCATACTGCTCATCGTCCAACCTTCAGGTAGTTTAGTGAGTGGGTGATGGCAGTGAATCCTGTTTTACGATGTGATGCTTGCATCTGTCCTTGCTTTAGTGGTATTTTGGCTTTGTTTGACTAACTACGCGTGGGTTAAAAAGACCTTCCCAATCAGAAGCATTTTCACTGGCTTCCAATCAATCATGGTGTCAAAGCTAGAACGTGAAAAATCTCGAAAAGAATAAAGTACGACGGGGGAAGGAGCCAGCAGTTAGTGAAAAAGGATAAATGTTATTCCCTTCTCCATCTGCTTCTTGATGCTTGTTTGTTTATTTGTTCGATAGTTTGTGTTATTGCCGGACACGATAACTCAACAGACGGGCCACTAAATTCCATTCTCGGCCGTATACCTCACCGTCACGAAACAACTACAACCCTCATCCTTTGGGCTCCAACCAGGAAGGCGGGAAGCACCAACCGAAGCCCGTGTTGATGCTAGCTTATTCATGCTTCCATCACAAGTCATGGCCTGACCACGGAGTCTCTTCTTACAGCCTTGCCTAGCATGTGCGAACAGAACACGGAAAGTTAGAAAATGGCCATGCATACACGAATCATGGCCGAACCATCGTAGTTAGTGTTGGGCAGTTGGTACCAATCGGTACGCAACAAAAGGCGACAAACCACACCATTTCACACCGGATTTTACCACCAGGATGCTTCGGAGAAATCGATGGTTTCACACGGAAAACCGCCGGGCATCCTCTACCTGGGGTGGCCGGGTTTCACAACCGCAAATCGAAACACTACGAACCGCGGCGTAGTGCACCAGTTCCTTAGTTGAGAATCGGATACCACAGCGAAGCCACAGGTGTCGTACGTTGATGAAAGCTGCTTTAGCCCTTGCTATTCGTGAAATCATCTCCTCCCCAACAACACCTCCCGTCGTAATCCAGCTCCCGAGGTATGGACTACTTGTTGTAAAGTACGACCTGCATGCTGTCTCCTATAGTGCGTCTCAATCTCAAGGCCCCCATCAGAAGGACACAGAATTCAACCAAATCATGAGTCACAAATTATCCTAAAGTAAATATGGTTAATCCTATAGCCCAAGTGTACATGCCGAACAAACCCTTTTCTTGTTGTCAGATTCTTGATCCCCGGATCACCGGCGCATGAGTTCCTAAGGCAATCCACTAAGGTGATGAATTGAGTTTCATGTTCCGCCGGTGTAGTAACGCGTATCGGCATGCTAGCTTGGTGGGTTGACTGCATTTTCCTTGATCGTGATAACTCGTAGGACATATCTAGTGGCTTCGGCGACCTGCATGCCACATCGGATTCCAAGTCGTTGATTTTAAAGTGGTATTCAGGGTACCATAACACTAATTCTAGGTGGTCACCTCAAAAGGCCAGTGCAGGCATAGGCTCCTGCCAGTCTCGCAAAATCAACTTAAAACTGAAAGACTCAAGCTGCATAGTCTATCGCCGTGCTGTTCAGAACGTGCTGAATTGTTTGTGCGTTATTAGCCAACAAGGCAATATCATCGGTATATTCCAAACTGAAATCTATGGTCCCTGAAAGTAATCCAAATCCAACTTTCTGTACACCGTACAAGGAATTCCGTGGTACGTTCTGTACAATACGTTTGTAAAGAAATGGGGACGTAGAACAACCCAACTGTACTCTGCTGGAGACGGTAAAATTTGACGAAAGTTGACCGTATGCTCTAATCTCATTTAAGATATGATGATACAACTCTTTGAGGATTCAGTTATACTCCTCGGGTATTTCATTTTATGAAGTGGTTCTGTTGGTAGAGTTGAAGGCCGTGCTAATGTATAGGAACACGATGGTCGTTGGTATCTGGGACGTATAACCGAGCACTGATAGCTGTTGGAGGTTGAAGATTTGATCTCCGCGTCCAGAGTCGGGTACGCTGTGACGTACCAAGGACTACATTTAATTGTGGATCTCCGCCTCAGTAGGTGAATCTGTCGAAACAGACCACATAGAGAGTGTTAGAAAAGCTAATTGTGGATCTGGTACTGTTGGCCAATTAAACTGCGTCTGCAGTGCTCCTTCCAACTTCCTAAACACGGCTACGGATTGTGAATAGCTGAACAACAGACTTAACAAGTCGTATTATTTACGTGTAGTGGCTTCCAACGGGTAACTCGAATAGGATAAAACAACTTGCGAGAATTTCCAAGGGCAGCAGCACGATCCATTCCTGATGCGCGTTTCGGCCACCAGATTTGGCGATATCTTACAAGACTGGAATTTAGTACGCGTCTCGGTGAGAGCCGGGATTGACTGGTGTGCCTTGATGTGCGTGGACTCGGTAGAAATACAGGTTATCACTACTCAGCGTGACAGGCCACATACCACTAGAGCAGTGGAATGCAAATCACTCTTGTTAAGCGGCCAGCTCTGATTAATAGTACTGGTGCCAGTTCTTGTTTTTCAGCTAGAGCGTTTTGGAAAACGGATCTGCCAGCTGGTTGGCGCAATCGATCGCAGTTTAATTTTCGTTGTAGCGTGCGGTTGGAGTGACCGCGAAAGCACATGGGCAGCTTAGTGTAAACTAGTGCGTGGTCGGATTCAACAGGAGTATTTTATTACGACCGGCAGTTTTGGATGCAGCTCTGCTATTTGTTACTTATTGCCATATGGCCAATTTGGGTTCGTTGCTGACTCGAAGAAGCAGGGATGCCAGGTGCTTTATCGGCGATTAGAGGGTCTGAAGTTCATACGGACGATGAAAAGGCGATGGTCACAGCATAGAGCGAAAAACCTTTCCCCTTTCCTGGAAGAAAATAACCTAACTAAAAATGGCCTCCCAAATGTGATTCGTTCAATAGCAAGTGATCTAATCTACCATTTGTATCTTCCGTCAGAAACACGATATCGGCCCTGTTTGCTTTGCGACAGAGGTCGGATATTTTTTGGTAAAAGTTATATTTGATTGTCTCTGGCTTACAATCATTGGATGTATACGCCAAGACCACAAACTAATCGTGTTTATCCGGACGCTAACCACTAATTTACACGAACCTCATAGTTCCATTGCCCATAACCGATTATCCACAGGGATCCAGTTCAATAGCTCGCCTCTAGTCCTCTCATCTAGGGCCACGCTAGTGACAGCAAGACCAGAAGTAGTAAATTCAGGCTCCCCGGAAAGGAGCAAGTGAAACTTCACTGATGGATTATATAGGGGCATCAGTCAAATGATGAAACTGGAGTCATGGATGTGATACTACTGGACAAAAAAAGCACATTAATAGTGAGGGTCTCAAGAGTACAAGTCAAATATACCAGTTGTCCAATACGCATCAGAAATCGTACCACCAAAGTGGCAAAATTTGATTGGAAATCGATGACGGAGCAGAGCATCAGCTGGCGGTAGCAAATTCGGCGAGAATGAGAAGAAGAAGAACAAGAAGGACGTCAAGTAAGTTGGACTGGGTCTTCGTCTAAGGCACTATTTTCGGTACGAATGACTGAAGTTCCACTTGGAAAAAAGGTCTTCTATGTGTGAAAGAGTTTATTCTACAGCGTGAAAATCTTCGGTGCGCATGAAAATATACTCATTGATAGCAAGATTTGTCACCATTGAGTGCATTGTGAGCTGTTGTACTTAAAAGCTGCCCTATCCGGAGTAGGATATAAGCTAAGGGGACCTCTTCCGGCCATTTTATTCAAGAAAGCACAGCCAAACGCGCCCTGCAAGACAACTCTTTTGGTCCAGGCTAGATGGTGACTAGTTTTATGGTGTATTCACCTTCTCCGGAGAACCTCAATGGAACTCGACAGGAGGCAACTGCCTGACTTAGCGGCTAATCACATTCTCTGCCTCAACAATGTCCACAAATGGATGTGGAGTTTTATAGCAGAAAAAATGAATCGATAAACCTACTATATTCTTGATCACTGTGGATGATCGTCCGTGACCACTTATCTTGTGAGCCGAACTCCACCTTATTCACAGCTAGCCGCAGAATTGTTATCCACCCATCTCCCAAACACCCAACATGGAACTTGCCGGGCAGTATGCGGTTCTTGTCATTCTTTTCAGTCCTACATAAAGTTTCAAGTACAGTGTGTTAGCTGGGTGCCCGTACATCCCTGGAGGTTTGAATGCCAATTCTTGCTACTGAAAATGGTAACAGAAGTTAGATTTTGACTTTCACATTATCAAGTGGGGAAAAATATGTTGTACTGTGTGCAATTATTGTGTGAACATTTATTGTCGCTTAGTTCAACCGTGGACATAATTCATATGGTCCGGTGATTGAGGAAAACTCCGATAAGTACAGCTCAGTATCAGTTCAAGTCACTTTGGATAACGTTTGATACGTTGGCGAATTCTATTTCATCTCATTTATTAGAACTAAAATGAATCGTGATCACCCTGTGATAAAAGCTGATTTGTCTGGAATTAACGACGTTTTACGTCTGCCCAAATAGGTCTCGAACAAGTCTGGCTGTAAGCATGGTTTTTGAGTTAGACCAGCCGAGAACCAATCCAGATAGTCTGGTAGTAACATGTGTGATCCACGAGCAGGTGTCGCGGGTTCGAGTCCCAGTTAAGAGTCTGTGGATAACTGCCTACATTGGTAATGCTTAACAAGAATGGAAACCTGTACAGAGCTTCTAAAATTGTAAATCGTACGTGCGAACGTGCAAAATCGATAGGTTTTCTGCATTGGTAATTATCACACACAGATACCCACAAACTTGTGAGCGTATAGAGCAGAACACAAGTGATAAATTGCAAGTTTAGGAAACACGAAAACAGGCAACAGTGAAGAGTCGCGAATAAAATCACCAACTGCTCTACATTATCATTCTAATTGGCGAAAACCTCTAGATGACGATAATGTTGAGACCTTTTTATGGAAAAAGGGGTTATCAATATCCGGTTAAAAAAAATCAAAACAACTTTGAATACTGGCGGTTCTCGTAGCCCTGATTTACGATTTATATGGGCCTCTGATCTCTAAGCTTGTCCACCAGCAGCAAGAAGGACAAACATTTAATATGGACGTAGTTCCTCTTCGGAATTAGGTAAACGTAATAGATTCCGTGGATTGTTTAAAAGTCTGTCATTCTATGACATGTTCAACCCACGAAATTAGAAAATAATACAACGAATAAAAAAAAATCGCAGACATCAGATCCAGATCCAACTGATTTGTGCCCATAATCCCAGTACTTTATGTGAATAAGTCGACGGAACTCAGAAAACAGAAAGTGAAAAAACTAAGGTCCTTACCAGCGGAAGTACCCATTAAAAAGTCATAAGGTTTGGAGATTAGGTTTTTGGAATATAGAGTACTCGCTACATCTCAGAAAATCAAGCTTCCATGATAAATCATCATAAAGTTTTACAGTCATGTGACCTAAACGCCAAGCTCAGCGATCAGAAGCTGATGATAATGAAGAAAATGATGCAATATTTGGTCCTCGGGACAGCACTGGAACTTTTCTTTGTATGAATACATGAAATGGATAATCCACGGTTTTCATGCACCCTTTCACACATGGCCGGGCCTCTACTTAGTAATTAACGAGTACGATTTATTTTCATCGAAACAATTTCAATTATTCACATACTAATCCCAATTTCTTGCTTCCTAACCCCCTGATTATTTCCAATCTGTTTTTGGACTCAATTCAATACGACCTACAACCAAAATATACCGCGAAAATGAAACAGAAAATACCTATTCCGTGGGGGAAGTTCTTTACCTCCATGCCCGTCTATGCGATTATTGTGGCCAATATTGCTCGGAGTTGGTCCTTCTATTTGCTGATCACCAAGTCACCGAAATATTTCCGGGAAGTGTTCGGATATAATTTGGCTGAAGTGAGTTGCGCTGTACGATTCTCCAAGTTGCAAATGGCCCCAAATGTGATTAATTTTTTTTATCACTAACTTCTGCGGAATTTCAACCCTGTTTTGTTGTCATGGTTATTGTTGTCCTGTCAATGGGAAGGCAATCTTAATGATCCCGAAAATGGGAGCTTTTCATGTGAAACTGAAGCTATCTGCGATGGTGGTGCTTGGAAATATTAAGTTTCTCTCTGGTAGGAATATTCTGACTAGAATTCGAACAGTGAGGCAGAAAAGCCTAAATCGTTGATTACCGAGGGGACCTCCAGCACGTTTAGGAGTGAACGTGGCACGCGCAATTATCCGGGTTGTCTTTGCCATACATGAGAAACGAGAGCTTTGCGTGGTTCTCCATTCCTTACCTTGGAGGTCGATTCTTTTCTGATGTTGCAGTAGGTTCTTGTGATTATGGGACGGGCCACTTCCACGAACTGAAGACGTCTCAAAGAGACTTAGTTCTATTAAAGATTCGACATTTATTTGAATAAACGGAATGTGGCGTTTTGTTACACCTATTCCTATCTATGTTACATTTTGAATTTCAGCGATTGTTTTCAGAAGCATGGGTTACAGGTATTGAGAGCATTGAATGAATAGCCACCCGACTCACCCTCGGTCTTGTTAAACATAGTCAACGAACGTTCAAGTTGAGCCGTGTACCGTATCATAGGTAGGTGACTTGAAAGTGTTTTTTTCTCACACCCTTAGGTATCGCTTTACGTTTTGTTTGAGTGTATCTCCATACTGCCTTCAACATCCAAAAACCGGCCCTATAAAATTAGAACTCCAACGACGGCAGGACAGCTCACCAAATCGACTACGTTTTGGTGAGATCTTGCAGAGCTTCGTCGTTCGAGAACTACTGGACGTACTGCCGTGACTCTATCGAAAACTGCAATAATATTGACCGTTTGCTGTTACATGCCCTTTCCATGATCCATTTCGCAAAATAACAGAAGCATTACCCCAAAAACAGAACTAACGTCTCTCCGTTTGCAATTCCAAAACAGAGCCCAAGCCCTGCCAAACACTATCGCATCCGGACGGACCACGATCCCTCTAGACGATAGAATGGGTGCACGATGGACAACGCTAAAAGTATCTCTCACAAGGGTAGCCGATTAACAAGATATCCCTGTAAAGAAAGTGAATATCTAAAAAAACCCTTAGTGGCTACAAAAATGCCACGAAGGTAGGATTTCACTACTCATAAAAATTATGTAAACTTCGCGGCGACGCTTTATACTGTGCAAGGCTCGACCGTAAGTGGTATAGGTCAAAAGTTATATATAAAAGAAAACTATTTCGAGTCAAGCGCTGTGCTACAGAAAAGATGGGACCTCCACCTTCCTTTCTACTAAAAGACAGCGGACATCTGATAAGGGGGAATAAAAACCCTCAAAGATGTGTCGAACACTTCAACCAGTCACTCACTCACCTTTTCTTCCTCCCGGTTGCATAGTTTCAATCACGATCTACCCAGACGAACGGAAATGGCTTCAGAAATCACGATGATAAAAAGTAAAAAGTTCTCTTTGAGGTTGACCTTCCTTCTGAGATCCTCAAAACGTGCGTACGATTTCTGGTAAAACCCCTGGCCATGCTCATCTGTTTCACTGGACAGACCGGAGCTTTTCCTCTAAGAGTGATCAACCTCAGCTCTGCTCCCTAAACTATAACAGGTGACACAACCAATTGCGCGAATTATGAGAACACCATATTCGTAGGCCCAATGGTCTAGCTTTTTCAACTGTTCTCTGAAACGGTGTTGTCGTGGCAAGGGACGTGCGAAGGTTCCCCAAACAAAGAGGTTTTTGCTGAGGTAAAGGTTACGTTGACCATTCGTTCACTCTTCGGCGAATCCAGGAGAACCGTGGCAAATTACTATAACCAAACACATACTTCACATACTTTTGTGTCTCCTTCGAGTCTTTTGACAGATAGTCGTTCCGAAATAAACTGTAAGCTGACTGGGTGCCCAGAAATCACAGACTAACTTATAGATAGTATTGCTGGAAAAAGCTCATCATTGCCTATGGCGAGTAGTTCAACTCAGTCAGGAGTGCTGGATCGAGTATCGCGAATTTACCGATGAATTTGACATTCTTGGGAGATGATCCTGACACCAATTCTCAACCGTATCTAGTGCCAGGCCGAGGCAGTTGGTCTGCAGGTAGGTTTATCCAAAATCAACTTCCGCAGACTAGACACGGTTCATCCACGTCAAAGAAAAGACCTCCTGAGTGGATCCAGATTTTGAGCACCTCGGACCTTCCATACAGCCAAGCGGCCAGGCCGAAGAAAAGATCAAAGTTCATTTGATTTCGTAAGGAGACCTGTGACGGGAAAAACTACTAACGCGGCTGGATGATTGCAGGCCTTATATGAATCACGATTCTCATGATTTCTTACATATGGAACCTGGCCCCCTGATGCAGATTTCCGGATATTTTAGCAATCCTAGCCGGGTATACCGCGGCTAACATTTCGCAAGCCACAGCCAGTCGGTTTGCTTTGGCCGACTCGTTGTTCTTTGTGTTCACTGACTAAGTGTCATACACACACATACACATCACGCGGACACGATCCACCCCACTCTACAAGTTTCTCATTGGCTATTTCTTCATACGCGTCTTGCAAATACGTGCATACAAATGCCAATACACATACTTCGACGAGTATTACCTGACTTCCATGTCTTCTTTTTTGCGTTCCGTGTTTTAAGCGTGCAAGTGCCGATTATTGGATTTAGTGATTCCGATTATTGCTAGTCCGTATTCCTAGTATAACTGATTCGCAGTACATGATCATTCCTGCAACTTCACAAACCACTGAAGTCCCGTGATGGAATAAGTCTTCGCACGAAACTGCACGTTTATCGGGACTCTCTGCCCGGTCCTCCCGTACTCTTGGAGAACATCGAAGCTGGGGAAAGAGGACACAGGCTGATGGGCATCGATCAGTGGTGCATCTGACACATGGCTCAAGTAAAATGGTATGACTCTGCCGTCGGAAAGCTCAACCGGGATATAGAAAAGCTGTTTCCTTTCCTATAATAGCGAGTTTTGCAGTTTCCTGGCCTCGTCTTCCGTTGACCTGAAAGGGAACGCACAAAGTGAAATCATGTACTAGAATCTTACTCAGACTAAAAATGCCACTCTGACGGACAGCTAGGATTTCTAGGCCTTCAGTCCATCGTCGGATTGTGCGGCTCAAGAACTGGGTTTCACAGTGTGCAGGCCTTGCAGTTAACCGAAAGGGATGGACAGCCGCCATCAGAGACATCCAAGCAGCCGACTTTTAGCCACTCTGGTGTTAACCGCATAAAAAGGTTCATATAATGAGTGAGAGAAGAGGCGTAGTGAAACTCGTGTCCAAACCGGCCTACATCGTCTGGTCTTTCTCGTCTACCTACCGGAGGATCAAAGGGAGATGTATATTTCTTGGTGTATTTAATGACAAACGTGATTCTAGAGGTGAGCTTTTGCACATTCTACGGGGTATGTTATGATTAAAATCACTTGATTGCACAAGATATCGGAAGATATCACAAAGACAGTCCAAATCGGTTATTTGTGTTTCTGGATCTTTTGAGTATTATTGCACTCACCACTGCTGGGCAATATATCATACCTTGAGTACTCTGCTTGATTTCCCCCATCGAGTTCGTATTAGCACAACGCACTTCATTACGCAGAATTTTTAGGCATTCCGAGACGGGATTCCGTTCCAGTTGTCAACTCTTCCGGTAAAACTGTAATTTTATTGCAAATTCCATGTCCAGTCTTCGTGATATCCCTATGCTAATAACAACAATGACAATGATCATAGTAATAAGTGCTGGTTATCCCACAATTTTTGGATTTTGTGTTTATTAGCTAGAAATGATGTTATTTTGAGCTAGTTGCGAAAGGCTTCAGGGTGTATTTTTATCCCAGACAGCGAGGAAGGCCGTTCGTGCACTTGAATGACCGAAATGGGGCTTATATTGATCAATGATCATGGTTCAGATGTTTGATGATCAGACACATGCGCGGATATATGGAACAAACCAAGGTAAATACAAAAGAAAGAGATGAAATACGCAGACTTGACTGGCCATAATCAGCCAAATAAATATAGCAGCAGACTGAACTGTCCAAACAGTAAACGGAGCCACGAGGATTAAGTTGCTTTCTTGATTCAAACATACCTATCTGTAAGTGGTACATTAAAGTATTATGGTTCCGTCAGCCATGATCAGAAGCATCCGGAATCGGGTGATTCGATCAACTCGATCCCATTGGCTCGCACCGAAAATAACTAGTACATCACCTACCAGAGGTATCGCACTTAGTTCAGTTCTTTTGAAACTACCATCAACCATACGATGGGTACGGCAGTTCTGATTGTTATCTCTCATAACAGAAACCTCAAATAGAAACCAAAACTACAAACAGTATGAAAACGCAGGAACTTAACTACTGATTATACTGACAGAAATATGTGAATGCACAAGCCTCACCGGTTGGGACACTTAAACATAAGCTCGTGCGTCTCTAACCACTGAGTGGCTGAATCTCTTGGAGTCCACTCACGAGTACTAGCGTACTATGCATAGCCAAGTCCACTAGTTGTATAACAAAAACGGAGTATATGGTCTCCGTTTTTTGGAGTATTATTCACCGCTTTTACTCTCCGTCCACATTTCTCTTAGACCGGATCATTGTCCGCTTTGCCACACCTGGTAATGGCCATCATTGTCCCTCTCGGTGGTCAACTAGCGGATCGGTTGCGCAAACATACAATGTCTACCACGACAGTGCGCAAGCTATTCAATTGCGGAGGTAAGAATTATTTGTATATGTGCTGAAAATCTCTGGATTATCCCCAGTCAGTGATTCCTCGATTGGTCAATCCCAACGAGAAAGTAACCACGAAAAAGTGTGGAAACTGTATTCCATTGCAGCCAAAAATCAATGTTTTATATAGAACGAGGCAAGAAATGCATGGGCATATATGATGTTGTTATTGATTACCCAGTGTGATGCGCAGATATGGTTGGCTAAGTCTGACTGGCTCGCGAGTTGGTGTGAACGGTAGGCAGTAGGCTGTCTGTCAGTGGTCTGTGTGAACAGTGATGTGTTATAGACTAATTAGTTCATGCGCACACTCGTCACGACTGTATTGTTATGTGGGAACGCTGGTCTTGTCGTCGTTTAGTGCTCACGAAACATCCTATCTGTGGACTGGAAGAAAGCGGACTACAGTCTTGCCGATGACGTGCCTTCAGGGAGATTTCTGACTCCTAGACATTACTGACCAGTCCTAATTTCCACAACCAGCACCACTACCACCATCACGAATAACAAGAACAACAATGCAATTAAAAGTAGTAGTACTGCTTGTGGTAATCAGTGAGTCATTACGGTATGGATCTCATCACCGATTTTATCTCACTTCTCCTTCCAGGATTTGGTATGGAAGCTGTCTTTCTTCTGGGCGTGGGCTATTCAAAATCTATCACTCCTGCTTTGGTTTGTCTCGTTTTGGCTGTCGGATTCAGTGGGTTTGCTATTTCCGGTAAGTGCCTGATGAGGGATTTACGCAAATTATCCAAACAATATTAAAGTTAAACAAAATAAATCCCTGTTTTCCAGTAAACAATCGCAATACCTATTTCAGTGAAAAATTATTTACAACAAACAACTTGTATGAAATCAGCAAAACCTCTTCCCTGGGCCCTAGAAGAGTATTTTATAATTCTGTTACTGATTGCCAAACTCTCATATATCCGTGGAGAAACTTGGATTTTTTCTATCAATTTCTGTAGATGTTAAACTGCCTAGTTTGAACATTTTTCATCAACTTCCAACACGCGGCATTAAACCAGATAACCGAAACTGAATTGGGACCTACCCACTCATTTTTTAACCCCAGATGTTGTCCACTCATTCTGATGTTAGTAACATGAATGTGATCCAGTGTAAGGCGGTTATACGTGATTCTACGTTAGAATATTAACTAATTTTACGTACCATATCAAAAAACGAATCACCGTTGTAAACTATCGAAGAGCCGCGCAGCTGCTGCTTCGTCTTGATGGCTGGGAATCATCGGTAGATCTTGTCAGTTAAGTCCCATTTTGGACTCGAACCCGGGGTCTGTCGCTGTGAGTCACACGTGACCATCAGACCGTCCGGCTTGCGTCTCAACGGTTTGCTCTGCTTCAACACTGCATGATACAGCGTTCTCCTGTCACGGGATTTAAAAGATGAAAATCCGTCACTTGCCTAGCGATGAACACTCACGACGGACAGCTTTTCGGTGGGGGCCAAACTGAACCGCAAATGTTACAGACAACATGCAGAACTTGTCTACTTGACCAACTTGAGTAGTAGGAGATTTATTTGTAAAAAGCAAGTTGAGCCCAATAATACTACTCTAAACTCTAGATAATATAGCAATGACTGATGACTCACGAAGATGACCCGGGTAGTAATTATGAGCACAACAAATATTTTTTGCGTACACGTATATTGCTGTAAACTTGAGCTTAATTCAAGTAGGAGCCTATTGTCGTGTCGTATCGATAGGTACATTGCACTGAATCATCTATGATGCATTCAGCAGACAAGTAAAGATTCTTTCATTGGCACTTTTCAGTTCCCTTTCAGGGCGATTTTTTGAAACACTGTACAAACTGTCATCATGAGTTCGAAAATCCCGATAACGTAGTAATTTCCTATTCAACTTCATAATCAAAAACCAAAACAGATTTTCCTTTTTCCACAATGTCAAGCTCACAGAACGATAGGTGAGACCAAGTTCTTCTTAGTCAAACAACATTTCCCAACATATGTTCCAACCAAGTCCGTAATATATCCGTCAGATATTTCGACTTGTTGATTGTTGAAGAACACTACGCAAACCAAAGAACAAGCATGACAGCCCAAAGCTTGTTTGAAAAAACAACTATCAGGTCCGTGATAAGTGGTGTAAGTACCACCCCTATGTATCGTTAACTTGTCGATCCATGTTTTTTACCTAGTCGGTATGAAATTGTTTCCCGAACTTGAAAACTTGAAAAATACACGACGTGATGTAAATCTAGATCACTTACTCAATGTGAATAGAAAATTTTGTGTAATATAGTGCGTGTATGAGGCTGAAAAAAAAATAGATTGTGAAAGGTGTTTTCAAAATGTATTTCCTCTGACATTTTAGAAACCCCGAAAAGCGACGTGAATATTTTGTGACGCGTATGTTGTGGAGACCCAGTTACCCATATCAAGTGCTTCATGAAGCAAAAATTACTAGGCGCTTTTTCTGTTGCTCAAAGTTATGAACACTTCAGCTTCTCTTACCACACAAACAGAAAAAGTGGAAATCTTACCTTAGTGGGAGACCTAAACCAGTTTTCATTCCGAGTGTACCACAATCAGTACCTAGGTAACATGACTGTTTGAGAAAACATTAACGAATGAACAAGCGGTAGCATCTTAGGAATAAAATACGGGTGCAAGTGTCTTTTTAATTGCCTTTACTCCACTATCCAGGAGTCGAACCTGTTATGGGTAGAGCAATCTTCTACCCATCTATTATAAAATCGCGAATCTGGTGATCAGCAAAAATACCGGGGAATTTGTTTGCCTAAAGCAAGAAAATATTATTTACAGTTACGCTACTAATGAGTAGCAATAGTGATTCCAAAAAAGTCACAACTGCCACGCTCAGATTGGTTTGCAGTAAGCGCAAGAGAGATTTGGAGGATAATGGTCTGAATGAAATAAGTTACTGGTACTTTTGTTTAAACTCCATTCCGAGTTTCCAATATCATTGCATCACTGCGTGACAGGAAGCTTTTTATAGAACGTCATTCCTCCGGTAAATCAGAGCGTTTGTATAAAAATACTGACAAAATGTTTCCTTATTTTCACCAACCATTTTAATAGGTTACAACGTGAATCACTTGGATATTGCCCCACGATATGCCAGTATATTGATGGGTTTGTCCAACGGAGTTGGTACAATATCCGGAATGGTTTGTCCCTTGACGACAGAACTGTTAACCAGAGGCGAGGTAAGTATGCCGAATTCTCATCATGGAGCTATTTCGCTTATAGTTCTTCTGGTAATGGTGAATATTTCAAGCGCTCATTCCAGAAAAAGTTTTCTTTAGCTACCTTCCTTCGGTGGTAAGGCTTTAGGTTGTGGTAGAATCCATATGGACAGAAACTCTACTGGTTTTGAACTTGGAGTAGACAAATGGCCATCTTGATGTGTATGCTTGGTAAAATCAATTCCAGCTGACAGTTGGATCGAAGATCTACCAAATCCGTGCCAAGTCTGAGAGATAAATAGTGCTCTCCCTTTGATAATACAGCATGCATTTGAGGCAAAAATAAATATATTAGAGCAACTGTTTAAGAGGTTTCTAGTTAATTTTTCCAAATGATCAGTTTCATGGGCAAAAGCCAGTGTCAATTGATGAAATAAGTTGGGTAAAATAAAGCAAGAACTTGGACAGAATAACGAACATCCGTGGGGTGATGATATCTTATTTTGTTCCAGGTTTCCAGTTCAATAATGAATTGGAAGTTGAAGTGAACAACTTGGGTTTGCACAAACAGCTCCATCAGATGTGGTAATGAATACGCCTGCATATGCGCATTTGCATATCCCGGTGTGCACGTATGCACGCATGTACGTATGTGTGTACGCATGTTTGAATGTGTGTATGTATGTACGTATGTATGTATGTACGTGCATGTATGTATGCACGTATGTATGTACGTATGTGTGTACGTATGTATGCTTGTACGTACGTATGTATGTATGTATGTATGTATGTATGTGTCTGTATGTATGTATGCATGTATGTATGTATGTACATATGTGCGTATGTATGTATGTATGCATGTATATATGTATGCATGTATATATGTATGTATGTATGTATGTATGTATGTATGTATGTATGTATGTATGTATGTATGTATGTATGTATGTATGTATGTATGTATGTATGTATGTATGTATGTATGTATGTATGTATGTATGTATGCATGTATGTATGTATGTATGTATGTATGTATGTATGTATGTATGTATGTGTGTATGTATGCGTGTATGTATTTATGTATGCGTGTATGTATATATGTACGTACTGTGAAGCACTGGGTCCCCTTGATCAAGTTTATCAGAGCAGACAGAACAAATAAATTGCGAGATGCAAGAATTTCCGGTAGTCTTCTCAATCGCGCACGTAAAACACTAGAATTCGTGTTTAAATGGAGCACAGAATGGCACAACAGGAAGAGACCATGTAGAAACAGTTATGAAACGGTCCGGTAAATCGGACTGGTTACCGCCAAGGAAAAAAACACATTGTGGGTCGACAGTTTCTGTGCACGTAGTGGAGGCCTAAGTCTACTCATCAATACAGCCTCATAAAAGAGGTCCGGTTTCGTGCAATCACTCGGAAAGCTTGACCTTATCAGTCTGATGAAGAAAGATCACAAGGTATTCCTCGATCGATGAAGCCGGGTTTCTAGTATATGGTGGTGAATTTAACATAATTTAGTCAAGGATGGAGCGATGAATCCGTATAGGAATCATTCCTCGTTGGCTTTACTTCCTAATAATCTGACAGAATCAAAAGACTGATTGTATTTGCTTGATTGCAAAAGTCTACAGACCAAATGGAGTTAACTATAGCTTTTCCGAACTACAGAGTAAATTTATGACTAGACACCTCGTTTCAGCTTCGAATATTCTCTTGGTTCTTTAACTAACAGTCTTTTTACATATCCCCGATATTTGGAAACATTTCAGCGTAAAGAAGGCTGGGCCACAGTCTTCTTGATAGCCAGTCTTGTACACTTTACCGGAGTCATATTCTACGGGATTTTTGCCTCCGGCGAGAAACAACCTTGGGCTTCTGCTCCGGAAGAGGCCATGTGTAATTGGCAACCGCCTACGGACTTACCTCCCGAAATGACACACTCGGATTACGGATATTTCGACGGAGATAGTCGCGGTCAACCCCAGAGGAAGCAAGCTTCGGGCGTGGCAACCGCAACGGGGGCTGCACCTACTCCACAGGCTCACGGTCAATTTGATTCAGTTACCTCGGGCGGTTACGGGTACAACCAGGGCGAGGAAGCGTCAACGATGAACAGATCTACGGCTAATCGAACATACGCGCAGAGTCAGGACTATAACCAAGGGCTAAATGGGACTGTAATAGGACAATCAGCACCAGATCCGTATCATCAAGCTTACTGATTGACCCGAATTGATCAAAAATGTTATCCTGAGCCATCTTAATCATATGGGCTGTTTTATTCCGTCTATTTTCACCTTTCCAGTGTGATCCATTTTTATCTATCTCACCTCTTTTTTCTCGTCCTATTTTCTTCTCTTTCTGGTTCACACTTCTTTGACATTGGATTCGATCGTTTGTGGTTAAATAACCCTCCAATTGGATATGATCATTTCTGTGTCAAATCAACTTTTTTCTTCCTTAGTATGGATCACCGTGATACGGTCATTACCTGGCAAGAATGTGCAATTGTTCATAAACTGGGAGCGTGTTGCACTTCGTTTAGCCTCGCCTTGCTTCCCCCACAAATGTATGAAGAGGAAAAACTCTATTGAAAGTCTAATAATCAAGATTTATGAATCTAAAAGAAGAAATTCAAAACACAACAAGACAAAAACTTGCTATGTAATCACGAACGAACTCTTGTTTGTGATGCATCTGATTTTTTGTTCTTTTTTCTTGTGTTCTGTTTAATCGATCAAGATATTCTGATAGTCTCCGCACCAGTTCTCTCTCTCTCTCTCTCTCTCTCTCTCTCTCACACACACACACACACACACACAGACATGGCAGTTTCTTAGACAACACTTTGCCCACAGTAAAACTGTTCGCCTAGGTTCAGTACACAAACACACGTTTATATATTCTTTAATTCTTCCTTAGTTCTTGAACCCGACTAATTAATTACTTATTTATTTACAAACCTATTTAATCCATTTTCTCCCTGTCCATCTGCGCCTGTCCCATTCCTGTGCGACAAGATGAAATGATATCTAATAGATGCTCGTTTGTTGCACCAATCACCGCATCATCCTTAAAAGAAAACACACAGAAACCCGTTACATAGTCAAGTCCGTTGTCTTGTCAACACGAATCGGAAATGTGCACACCAGATTGTGCAAGACAAAGGAAACAATGAGGGACGACAAAACGTGCAATCACGGCTAGTACCATTATTAATATTACGAATAAAAACTATCATCACGAATATTGCCATCAAAATTATTATGATCATTATCATCCACCGTATTCTCCACACATACTATTTTCACTCTTATGTTGATATTTTCGGACACAGCCCAGCAGATGACAGCGTAGAAGTTTTTCCCCTTTAAGAAGCATATTTGGTTGGTAAGGCTTGTCTTTTCTCACAGGGAAAAGTTCAGTAGTTGGTAAGGTTGCAATGCAGCCAAATGCAAATGAACAACCTTTCCGTCCAAAATATTTGAATTGACCGAACTTATCGAAATAATTTCCACCAGGAACTACAGAAGCCAAAGAAGCAAGAAGGCCTAGACTGCAAAGACAAACGTGAATTTTACTGCATAACTCATTCGTATTTACGTAGTCAGGATCAAAGATATCCAGTAGCAAATCAGAAGTTGACCATTCACATTTGCCATTTGCCGTATCTGGACAAGGTAACCCTGACTGGTGCCTCAATATATATGGCCGCAAATCTGTATTGTGCGATGTCCAGTTAACTACATGCCAGTTCAGCACAGTAACACGACAACGCTGAATGACCGAGTACAATGAAACCGTCAAGCAAGAAGAAAAACTCATTGTTTTGCTTAATGTAAAATAGCAAAAATCAGCCATTCGTGTCCGTGCAAATGAAGGAGGAGAGAATCTACCAGCAGAATTTGCATATCTATTGTAATATCAAGAATTGTTGCGATGGTGTCGGTGACTGATTTGCTCGTACATTGTGCCACGCTTCGAACATCTTGACTTTTAAGACTTATTACAATTAACCTAATCTCCAACTCTAATCGTGCGCACAGTTGCTTTTTCGGAGGGAATATTTTGATTGTCACCAAGATACGGGACTTGTGATGGAAATCATTGAACTGAATCAGCATGGAGTAAAAAGAAGGAAAGTTGAAATGTTGAGCTCTGCGAGTCATAGATGAACCATTACAGGCTGCAACAGGAATGCGCACAAGTAGCGTATGATGATGATAAAATTCATACAGGACAAGCAAAGTTCGGTTAAACAAAAGTTAGATGGTTGCTTCAGAAAAAGTTCGGTTTCACTGAAAGCCCACGGCAGCCTGCTGAAATCATGTTGAACAGTTCATCTTTTGAATGAAGTGGTGCACCAACAAAGTGGTCTTTTGCAGAATAACAAGGATACACGGTACGGCGACGCTCGGACGAAATAATCTTAGTTCTGATATGCACTTTACTCCAGTGTGATCTACATACCTTTGTTTCTTCAGTACTGATGACTAAACTGAATGAATCTTTGGCGTAAATGATATGGAATTTGTAATTCGGTGATATTACGGATCGCTTGAAACTATACTGAACCGTAAAGCGTAATTTATACCACCTTGTCTTTTTGTGATGCTGCTTAGAGTAGCCAAAGTAATGTTCGGTGGACGGCATGAAATACCGCTGATGAGAGGTTGGAAACAGTTCCCGGTGACCCAAGTGACACACTACCCAATACTGCTTTGCGATATGCTTGAGAAGAAGTTACGTTGTCCATTTTGATGTTCGTAGTACGTTATTGTGTCCGAATGGCAGCTCATAATTTTCGCGGGAGCACACGACCGGTTTCGTGGCTGTTGCAGCTCATCAGGTATGCGTACCCTAGTACTCTCCTGCCCCATAGTCCCCTTACTTGAGCACTCCAAATAACCTTCATACCCTTAACCTCATTCGAATCATGAGAAGGTTGAGGGGAAAATTCAACTAAGAATAGGTTATGAATGTAAATTGGGGTGCTCAAGCATAGGGATGATTGGGCAGGAGAGTACTAGAGTGCGCATATCTGATGAGCGGCTACAGCCATGAAATCGGTTGTGTGCTTCCGGGGAAATTCTGACCTCTCATCTAGATACAACAACATACTAATTACATCAAAAACTGGAACTTGGGACCATGTGTCCTCGTTCTGAATGTTGTCCTTGACTAATCGACGAAATAACCTTCAAAGAATCAGCTTGTAATTCTAAACGTAGACTCTTCATCCATGCTCTTTCCTCGCGATCCAAATTACACAGTCTGTCCTAAAATTTATGAGCAATATAAATATGTGAACCTTGCACACATCTGGGAGAAAAGTTGAATTGCAAGTTGAATTATTTTGCCTTCACGACTGTAATTTTAGTGGAATTAAACTACTCCAACCCAGAAACAGTACACTGAAGTGGTTAATAATCGGGTGAAAGCACACGTAATCGAATTACACTACGCACATCCTTGGTTTGATGAAATCACAGGTACAGTTAAATAACACAAAGTATCATTATTAAAAATCGCAAAGGAGTGAATAGTAGTTGCCCACTTGGGCGCTTTTGGAGAGCTGCTTGAGAAAGTAAGGGAAATGACTTCTCTGCCCAGTGTTCCTTGGTTAGTTTTCACCCTCCGAGGTTCAAAGTTCCATTTTAGCTACTGATAAAAGTAGCAGTAGTCAGATCTCGGCTTCGGCAGATATCAGCAGAGAAGAGGTACGTTTGATAGGGCCCAATAAAAGATGATCGACAACATTGGGAGTTGTTAATTGCAACTTGAGAAGTGATACTTTTAGACACAAAGTGACCGCTTTAAGTTGGCAAAGTAATAGGGCGGCCGTGTTAATGCACTGTCTACCTATGTGAACTCGTCTATTGCGAATAAATTGATCATGTTGACCAGATTAGCAGTATTCATGTGAGGAACGCCCGAGTCAGGTCACTACTTATAAACTAATTGGTCAGTGGCACGCCGTTCTTTTATACGGACTTTGTCGCCAACCTGTTGCGGTTAATTCCTGCAGAGTTGGTGTCGATTATGATGCGTCGGAAAACTTACTCAGTTTATAGTTCGGGTTTCGAGTCTCAATGAACGTATATCAGGTCATCGGGTGATGAAATAATTTGTATTTAAAGTTTCGTCTCATTTATATTGATTCTTTGTTGCACTCTGGGTAGTTGAATATGTGTAACTTCGGTCGTTAGGGTCAAAGGCTCTGAGCAAAGTGAGCTAAAAATTACCAAGGCATGAAAATATAATTAAATAGATCAACAGGGCCACATAAATTATCCTAGGTTATATTTAGTTAGGTTTATTATCTAAATATTTTGAAAGAAGCCTGTTTTTGGTCAACTTGGTTTTCATAGTCGTTTCTATATGATATGGTCAAAAGAAATTATTTCACTATTTGGCGATTTCACGTTATATGTGGTTTAAAAATGCTTCTTCTAAATGAACGCCAAACTTAGTAAAAAAAAGAAAGAAAAGAAATTACAGTTCACCTCAAGGCAAGTGTTGATTTAAAGATCATTTGGAAGCTTTTCGCTAACTGCTCATATTGCTATTGCGATAGGAATGAGAAGAATCAATAAAAGTGAATTTTTCGGGGACCAAAGCAGAATTTCGAAGGCCCATAGGTATGAATCTTTCATGAGGCATGTTGCCCAGTGTTTTAGCGTGAATGGAAGCACCAACTATTGGATAAAACATTGAAAACCCCCATAAGTATACATTTCAGAGAAAGAAGACGTAACACATCGAATAAATACGAGGATTTTATGCGTATTAAGCTCTAAAGATTGCCGAAAATCCCTGTCCATAGTCTAAAGCGGGAATGTTCCCAGGCACTCTTACTCATTGACGGACATAAGGTGGTGACGATTTTAAACGTTTTTTATCACGTGATCTGAAGGCTGCATTTCACGACGGACAAGGGAGAAGGCGTGTTATTTTCATCAGGGGATTCAAATCACGAAGCTCATTATGTAGAGATGGGTATATTTTCACACCACGGTTAGCCTCAGAGGTTTAATTAGGGTCTACCCGTCAACTGTCAATGGTCCCAGCAAAATACTAGAATAAAAGGTGCTTATCTGACGCCCGAATGCATCAGTTCCCACAATACACGTATGTTCACATTGGTCTCCTGGATTTTCATTTACGTGAAACATTCACACACAGAGGTATCCCCATCCTGGGAGCGCTGTATCTAATATCCTTGAAACAAGCATATAATCCTGATTGAACGATCTGAAATTACGTGTACCGTATGTATCCTGACTGAGTGCAAAAGGACTGTGGCAACCTGGAGATGACTGAGTTTCTTCACGTAAATTCACCAATTTAAATTGATCCTGATAAAAAATCCTGACGTCAAAAACTGCGGAAGTAATGATAGTGTTCGTTGGGAAATATGGTTCGCATAAAAAGGCATTTGCGTATCTTCAGTAAAGCGATACAGTTCTGGTTTATCTTTCTAGCGCTAAGTAAAGGGATATGACATGACACAATACTTCTCGCGACGAGGTGCCGATCGCTTGACCTTCGGATCGCGCAAGCCATTCAAACTCTGCGAGATTCCCAACACAAAATTGTTTCATATAGGAAGCTAAACGAAATATGGACGCTACTGGCGCTCGAAAACCATACCGATGTCTATTTCTGGATAGGCGGGCATCTGCTTCCGTCTCGAAAAAGTCGTGTTGTGAGCTACGGAATCTCGCCGACAATACAACTATCTGGACACGCGACGGGCTTTAGCCACACAAAGTCCTGTGAAAATTAAACTGAGAAAAATACTCTCTTCGTACGTCATTCATTCTTACATTTTTAGACAAATGACTATAAAGTCAGGTGTTTCGTGGATTAGAATAAGGGAACCGAAAAGGAAAAACTAAACAGAATAAGCGGTTACTGTAGGAGAATGATAGTAGTAATATAGTCTGATATATAGTAGTAATCTGGTAGTAATAGTAACCTGATGCAGCTGTTGGTGAAAATTGGACTCAATTGATTTCGGATGATGTATGAAGTTGCCAAATGACTCGTTAATTAGCTCCCACGCTCAAGGTAGCATTTAACTTATTGATTTGAAGTAGCTAATAAATGTACGTATGAAATAAGCTACCATGACAATACGGTTATTATTATTGTTATTATTACTATTATCATTACATCCCATACTTGCTTGATTTCAGGTTGTGTGCAAAACAAAGCAGTACAACGGGGAAAAAGAGGTACACGCTGTGAAATTTCATGATTAGTTTTGGTAGTGTGCTTAATACTTCCAGGTAGCCCAGACCAAAGTAGGTGGTTTCCTTAGGGGTCCACCACTGGAGCCTTTATCTGTCCAAAGCCTAACTCACAAGGCAACGGAATAAAGCATGTGGTCCGTAACCCACTGAAGGCCGGTGACTGAGTATTCAGTTCATACGTCCTGATGGGGCCGGACATCTTGGCTACTCACTATACCCTTTCACCACAGATGCGAGTGAGCATGTTGTTGTACGCCACCTAGGGTAGGTTTGGAATCAGGGCTTAGCCATCTCCCTTAGACTGACTATTAGTCAGCCAACCCGTTGGAGACCGCCGGAGATTCACTTTCGTCCTCTAACTTTTTCGAAAACACTTCCGCCACGAGAAGGCAGTTAGTAGGACTTCCTCAGTAGCTGCTGTAACTGACGCACGGTCATTTGGGAGCATTTCGAGAGGCGTTCTGAATGAGTAGCCATCTCGGAGACTGAGACACCCACCCCCGATCATATTAAAGCATTTAGAGGAAACAGTTTGGTTATCTCATCACAATTACTGAATATTGATATCAGTGATCCTACGGTCACGAGTACGCTCCATTGGACTTTTCTCAAATTCTTTGTGGTTACCCGGATTACAGCTACTGACGATTGCTTCAGTAGTAAAAACTGGAATTCGGCTAGCACGATGAGCCATAGGAAATATTAGCAGACCGTACTTGCCCGGCTTTTACTATCTTTTTCAGTGTTGTGGACTGATGGCTTAATAGAGCCTACCCCATTAAAGTAAATATAATATTTTTTAGGTGGTATATCGTGAATTATTCAAGACAACATCGTCAATTCGACTGAAAGACACACCCGTACATGTATCTTTACTCCTGAGTTTGTGAGTCGGTAATACAACAAATACTCGGATATTATTATGAATTGTCGGCTTTCTCGCATTAATTTCACTCAAAAGCTTCGACTAGGCCGATTAAATTGGTTCATCACAGGGCTTATAAGACTAGCCTTATCGTCATTTATAATCTGCCACTTCATTAGAAACTAAATCCCAATAACTAATTAGTTCATCTTTACCTAACCACTAAATTTGGCTACGCGAATAGCTGTGGGTCTTCGTAATCTTTTATCAACTTTCTGTGACTAGTGGTAAGATGGTTTAAGGTATTCTGGTTCGCATAGGTGAAACTGTTTGCGAGACTGTCGTAAACTGAGACCGCCAATTTTCAACGCGGCCAGCTCAGACCACCTCAAGAGTACGACAAATAGCTTTCCGTTCGTATATCTCCGGTGAGATCAAAACTCCCGGTGCCTTTCTACTTTGGCTTGTAGTCATTTATTCCAGACTGTTCTGGAAGCGTGGTGCGCTTTGGCTCACGGGCTTCGGTAATTAGCACTTCTGGCTTCCTGTTTCCTGTCAACCTCACAGGACCACCAAAATAATCACCAAATCCACCAAAGTGCACCGTATTCTCCCATTTCAGTTGTCGGACGGAAGTTGTGCCAAAAAATCCCTCGTAAATGTGAAAGATATTGTAGCTGCTTATTGCTGGCACCAAAATACCAAACTCATCCAAAATGTAGTTTCGAGCCTAGAGCTTAAGAGCTCCTTGTTTATAAGTAGGCATCTGTAGCTGGATCTGCCATCGGAATGGTAGTCTCTCCTCAGGAGCTCATCCAGTTCCGTCGTCAGGTGTACCACTACCGGTAGGTAGTTTTACATCTTAACTCGAATTACCATTCTCTACTCTTCTGAAGAAAGTGTAACACAGTTGGAGGAAAACGACGGCTCCAACGAACAGCTTGTGAACATCTACTAGTTTTTTCTTTTTTGTACGCGAATGAAGAAGGAGATTCGGAATGGCACGTATTCGTTTGCAGGATTGCTTTATGGATCGATAACTGGCCGCCGTTTTGTAGGTAAACGTGTTTTGCTTTGAGTCAGGGGTGTAGACTCGTCGTAGGGGGTAGGCTACCAGTAAATCGTGGAGGTGGTTGCCCGAAGACAGGCTTGGCATGCCAAAACCTTCGCATGCCTACAGAACGTGGTGTAACAGTGGCCTCTGTTCTACACATACCGCTCCAGGTCACTTCACTGTTGCAAATCGACAGTTTGTAGAGAAAAGAACCATTATCCCAAAAGGAAACTCGAGAGATGAAGAAATACAAACACAAGTGCTTGAGCGATCGTCGTAAGTGGTCAGACGCGCACATAAAACTACCATAAACTGCAGAAAAGAATTTTCTTGCGTTGTGCTTATTCGAGAATGAGAAATAACGATAATATCGAAACCCTAATAACGACTAGATATGAAAGAAATTGTCTACGAAACGCGCTGGTTTTCGCACGAAACGACTGCGACCGTAGCTTCGTATCAAGTATTCGGGACTTGTTGAATTCATGCCTGTAGGAGCTGTGACCCGGGTGCGGGTATGTCAGTAGGTACTGGACACGGTTGGGAGGTGGGGGGTGGGGGTGGGATCGAATGGCTTTTTTACTTCCATGAAAGCCTGTTTCAGTCTAACCTCGGAAACTGCTCCTCGTCTGCCCTTAAGTTCTATGATGAAACAACTTGCCTTCTAGAACTCTACACGGACCTGAGTAAGGAGTCTGAAATGGGTGCCGTGTACTGTCTGTATGTACGAATACGTGTGTGCACGTGGACAGCTTCCTAGGTATGAATAAATTAGTGAGGTATATTTCTCCGGAATTTGAGAAGCGTGCTCGGTTGTGTTGTGTTCACAAATTCGGTTACAAAAGGAAGGCGCACGTGTACGCGTGAACGTGTATTCAGTACAAACGTACGGCAAGCGCAATCACAGGCAAGCACGTGACAAATGCAAACTCGTATGCAACCACGTGAGTGAAGGCTGCATGCAATTGAAAGAGCAAGACAGCTGTACAATCGGGTTAAGCTGCACAAGGTCGTGCAACACGTGGCACAATTTGATTGGTCAACGCTGTCTGGGACGGAGCACGGCAATCGTCATCTGTGTATGTGCGTGTGTGGGCGTGCGTGCGAGATTGTCTGTCTAAGCACATGCCTGTTCAGGCCGAACACAACAGGCTGCATGATCAATTTTACGAAATACTTCCATCAAGGATTCGTGCATATATATTGGAAAAAATGCAAACGATGATATATGAACAAAAACCAGGTTTGGTTTTCAATGGAAAAAGGCCAATGAAGCTAAAATTGACAGGTAAATTGAACTTCAAGGTCATTAGGACAAAACACACAAAAATAGAATGTGACGTCAGAAATGATGAGTAATGCAGAAAATATAAAGTTAAATGGTGGAAAGCAGCCGGAATTCATTTGAAATGACGTGAGTACGAGAATTTAAATAATGTGTAGTACAGAATAGTATAGTTTAGCATGGCACAGTCTAGTGTAGCATGATATATTATAGGATATTGTAGTATAGCATAGTGAGTAGTGTGTCTTGGTGCAGCACCCGAGACCATCCTGAAAAACAGAGTCAAATTTCTGTCATAGACGTGATGTCAGTTCGATAGCCATGTGATCGGAGGTCTGAGTATTCTGTGGTGAAACCTTCACACCGTTGCAGACATGGTTTAGGAGCACTTCCAGGAGGTGAAGTTCTTCAGTCCTTTCGAGCCCAAGGAGATTCAGATTTGGGCTGTTAGTGAGATGACAGGTACCCATGAATTGAATATTATTAAAATTAACGTCACGGTCTATCTCAAAAGTGAGTAATAGTTTTCCTCCGGAAACCTTTTTTGCTCTCTCGTTTGGTTTGATTGTTCGAGGCTGTCCGATCATATACCATGTGTGTTTGAAAATTAGTGTGATATCTGGCACCGTGTCTAGCTGAAGACGTACTGGTGTGCCATTGATACTGACGATAATGTATTTCCTTCTGGCTTCGGAAGCAGTACTGAAGATAGCGCTGATCGACTGTGAACCGGATCCCGGGTTAGATGATGAACGAATGAAGGGCGTCTTTTGCTTCTGGTTGACATGAAACTTCATAGGGTGATCGATTGGACAATGATCCTCTTTATGACCTTGATTATAGCATTTCTGACAAGTATGTTTCCTGATGGGACAGGAACGAACAAAATGCCATTCGCCGCAATTCCAGCGTGCGGTGGTTTGCCTGAGGTGGTTACTGAGGGCTTTTGGGCTGGCATCGTTCCGGAGTTTGTTATGGCTTGGATAATCGCGAAAGGATAAAAGAGGCCAGATTTTTCTATGATGGTGGAATCATGTTTTAGATTTTGGGGTCGTTGACACTTGGCGCTCAGCCTTCGAGGTTCGTTTCACGATCCTGTTCAACTTTGTTTAGCAGGCTGCTTCCGATTTTGGCATCACGAGGTGACTGTAAATCACAGACAAATATGAGGCGTTGGAACTGGTCCTCTGTCACTGAAAGTAGCTTGAAATGTTCATCATCGTGATGGACAGTGCCCGAATACAGCAGGAAATCGTCCACCTCATTTTTTTACCAACTTCAGGCAATGGTTACGGGTATTAAACAGTGATGCTTTTTCTTCAAAGGTTTCTGACAACCGGTTGACTGTGTAGTCGAATGTGAGATGACGAGGATTTTGTGGCAGAACTGTGTTAGTGCATCGTTCGTGTTCTTTGGTACCCAATTGGCGTAGCAAAAGTCGTTTTCTTCCACGCTTCGTCGGCTTTAGCAAAATCGACTCGGAATGTATCTACTTATCGTTTAAACTACTAATCGAAAGTCATTCCCGAATCTGGATCATACATAAATCCACAAGGGCTGGCAGCAGTGGCATCCACTGATGTGGACTGATTGCTGCCAGATGTTGAATCACGGGGCTGGAAACTGGACTGGACCGAACGACGTGACTACCTTGCGATCGTTTCTGGGTCTCGTAAGTCACCGCTTTTGACAAAATACTCCAAGTGGATGTGATCCACGGATTGTCAATGGGCTTTTGAGCAAGTGGAAAAAATGCTTAACCCTAACCGACTCCTCACGCGTTTCGACCCCAGTCTGGAGATCGTTGCTGCAACGGATGCCTCCAACTACGGGATCTGTGCAGTTATTTCACACGTGTGTTCCCGATGGAACGGAAAAGGCTACTTCTCGTGCCACACGATCTCTGACGTCTGCAGAGCGCAACTATGGACAGATTGAGAAGGAGGCTCTGGCTATCGTGTTTGCAGTGAAGTAACTTCACAAGATGCGATTCTGCTACCTTTTGACTCTTCATACAGATCACATGCCTCTACTCGCAATTTTTGGGTCAAAGAAGGGTATTCCGGTCTACTCAGCGAGCCTCCTCCAAAGCTGGACAACAATGTTGCTTGGATAAAATTTCAAAATCCGGTATCAGTCAACCAATAACATTGGACAAGCGTCTCATCAACTCCCGGAATAACTAACCAGAGGACACGATCATCGTGCCTGTTGCTATTGAGTCCGAGGTCAATGGATTACTTTTCGAAGCAGTTCGTGCTCTCCCAGTCACTTTTGGGGAAATCCACCTAGGAAAAAGTCAAGTACCATCAAACACAATGGCCGTCAAAAATTTCAGGAGACAAGCAACAATTCTATCAACGACGTCAATCTCTATAGATCATCAATGACCGTATGGTGTTCGGTAAACATGTTGTTGTCCCACAAGAGCTACTGGCAAGGGTTTTACGACTGTTTCATCCTGGTTATCCAGGAATCAACCGTGCGAAAGCTCTTGCTCGCAGTTACGTATATTGGCCCAACATGGACAAGCAACTGGATCACCTAGTTCGCATGTGCACTAAATGCACCCAGGCATTAAAAGCCCCAGGCAAGGGCGAGCCCAAAGCATGGCCCATACCACAGAATCCATGGTCCAGGGTTCTTATCGATTACGCAGTACTAGTTATTGGTCAAAATCTTTTCATTGTGGTAGATACCTACAACAAAATGGCCGTAAAGTTTTGTCTGCGTGCAGCACCTGAGACCATCTGGTCCCTTATCGCTTCCGACTCCCTGACTGTGTGAATATGACAACTTTCGAAAAAACTTAATGGAAAATTCAATGCTTTTTATTAGTAGAAATGTGGATTTTAGTTGCAGACCCACACTGGCTCAGTTGCTTGACGAAAAAAGCAGGGTGGACACATGATAGAATTCATTCGGAAAACATTCCATTGACCACCACGAAGGATTCATTTCAGAAAGGATTTGAACCGTGGGTATACGAAAATCACATCGAAAGTTGACGATGGATAAGGACTTCCATAATGCGTAGAAAAGTGACGTATCATGATGTGATAGTGTGGACCTAATATAAGCAAAGTCATTTACGTGAATTTTCCTGGGTTAGTTTGGTCTCCAACTTGCTGGAATTCTAGAGAACTTCATAATGAGTACATTGGTAGATCGAATGAAGACTTTCATCTGTTTCAATAATATTTATGGTAGAATGTAGGGAGTATGATGATTGGACATACGGATAGGTGAGTTTCCACGTTTGAAGTAATAATTTGGACACACTAGCGGGGAAATTTTCGTAGCCCACCATGGGCTCGGTAGATGTGAGCGAGAATCGATCATCTGAATCCTATCTGACTAAGTGAATGCCGGTAAGGTTCAGTTTGTGAATCGTCTGGTGGATAAAGTAGATACGTCTTTAAACCAGCAGGATCCGAAAGGAGAATGAGAAGAAAAGAAAAAAAAACCACAGGTTGGTTGTTTGATTAGCTGTGGACGAGGAAGGCACGGACGAGGATAAAGCCAACATGGAGTTATGACGAGGCTGTAATCTATGTGGATACGGAAGTGCTGCTTTCCCGTGGTGACCGTGATCAGAAAAGAGAAGCACAGTGGCGACGAGGTAAAATGCGATCATAAAATACCACGGGCATAAGCGCAAATCAATAGATGGTGTTAGTTGGAGGATAACAAAACGGCTTGTTAAACTTGGATTTTTTAGAGAAAGCAAGTAAAGAAAGGTGATAAGACCAATGGGTTAGAGTTAGAGACCGGGGGAACAAGCGAGGATAAAACCAACTACAAGGGTAAAATTAAAGTTCTAAACAGAGACTTGTGTCCAGAGGAATTTCGGTTGCTCACGTGAATCAACACCTTAGAATAAAACCCCCAGCTGATTTTGGACAGCTCACACTGTTGTTGCGTAGGCTCGGGGAGAAAGCAGAGAAAATCAAGTTATTGATAGCAGTCTATGGATAGGCCACATTTGCATTCCTCTTCCAAGCAAGAGACTTAGCTCCTAGTTGTGAACCCCGAGTACATCAGTACAAGGATGGGTTCAGAGCGGAGGCCACATGATTTAACTTACAGAAGGGTATGCTGACAGTGATATTGGACGTCTGCGGCCGCGTAGAGACTTGTACAAGGAACTCGGAAGCGTTTAAGCCGAGAGAAGCATGGTCGTTAAGTATATGAAGACAGCTTGACGGGCAAGCTTGTACTCTGTGCTCCCTAGTCGATGCTGCATGCAGGTCAGCATATAGTGAATTAAGAGTTGGATGTAGCTGTAATAGTTAAAAAGCTGCACAGGCTGTATTGAAGTCTTGAAGTGATTCATGGGTTTTGTATTTATCTTGTTCTCTGAATACTTCCAGAGATCTGGAAGATAGTTCAGTGGAAAACGAAAAACGGTTCAGTCTTGAATGGATTTTGCGTCTTGTGTGGCCGGTGAACAGGAGGATAGGTCACTGAAAAACAGGAGAGGGTTAAGTTTTGTAGCGTTCCGTTTAGTTAGCGTAGCTCAAATGATTTGGTCTTGAAAAATTTATCAAAGTCCGAAGATGGGTTTTTAGACCGCGTACTTTTGCGCGGTCTTGCCGTTCACAAGGTTGTGTTGCAGTTAGTTCCCTGGGTAACCGAAGGGGATACCCACACAATAACTCTGCCGACGTTGTATGCATATTGGTTTTCACCGAACTTCGAATGTCTGATGAGACCAAATGAAGATTCGGTTGCCATGATAAGCTTGCATTAGCTCTCAAGGCTGCTTTGAATTGTCTATGAAAAAGCTCGATCAGACCATTAACGGCTGGATAATGCGCCGTAGTTTTCACTCGTTTCCATCTCAACGCATTCATCAAGGAAGAAAATAAACTTTGGAAATTGTTTCCCTAATTGGTGGTCATAACAGAAGGGCATCGAAACGGTTCTATCCATCATCCTAAAAAATGCATGTGCTGTTGTTTTGGATAAACAGTCATTTAAAGGTATAGCCCCAGTTCACTACACCTTATTTCATCCTTAGTAATAAAATGAGCTAAGCCGTCACTCTTTCAGAATTTTTTGCTATCCTCTTTCATGGCCATTTAACTACAGGAAGATTCTCCCGAAAGATTTGGACGACCTTTGATTTCAGTAAAAAACCGGGTCATCCACCAAATATAAACGGAATATAAAACGCGAAATAAGACAGCCAAACTTTCGCTGCCAATAACCCAAGAAAAAACGGAACTTTAAATGAAGATTGTTCAATGAAGCTAGTTAACGGTGCCTTGAATCCATACCAGTCTTTGTTAACATTTCACGGACATAGCAATCTCTAGAGATTCATATGAACTTGAGAACATTGAGTTAAGAAACTCCGGCCCTTCGATCTTAGCTTGAAATGCGAGTCTGTAGAGGTCGAATCCCTCGGCGCGACCAGAGTTTAGGGTTCTAGGATAGAACCTTATGCTGGAATAGTTTAGGTCACTTCTTCCGAGGGGAAAACTAATTGATTGAAGTAATTTCGGATACGATTTGTGCGGAAAATGGAATGCAAGTCTTGCCACTCATTCCCATTTGTGCATAATCCTATCTCTTTTTCTATTCTCCATTTCAGGTGCAATTTCTAACCACGAAGATGAATTACCAAGTTTAACAGGCACCTCGTTACGCTACCCCTCGAACAGCAATCTTGACAATGTCCTCAGAAATGTATAAAACTCTCCGTGGAAGCTCCCGCTTGATCATATTTGCGGTTCCGTTTGGCACGGTGCACGTGGGCGTTGTTCTTCAATATATTGTTCTCCTCTGTCACGCTGACTATTTTTTTCGTCATCGCAACATGTGTGACTGATCTCCGATCAAATCCATTTTCAGAACTTGATGTTACCCGAGGCACCAAAATGCAACGGTCAAGTAACCATGGGATTTCACACAACGGGAAAAGGTCGAAGAGTAGAGCAATTATATGAAATTGACTCTATAAATTTCTTCAAAGAAATGGAAATTGGTTCCTGATTACTAATCAGCTTCGAAAGTGAGTGCAGGGCAGAGCGTCAGTCGAACACCTATATGGTTTCTAGCAGCCTGCTTGCTACACCAGCAAATTTGGAAACAAAGGTTAGTTGGTGGAATCTGTCTGAACCAAGTGGAGATTGCTGAAAATAGGGGGATATACATGGGACACCGAAAATGCTTTGAAACAACTAGGGTAACAAAGAACCGATTGAGCAAATTGTTTTGCGTAGCAAAGTAGCGGATTGCCGATAATGATTAGATATAGCAGTAGTACACCAAGACGAAAGATAATGATTATTGTAAGAAACTCCATGTGGAACAGAATGAGAGCGCAACAGACGCAGAAATGCATATCAGTTGGCAGCAATGATGGGAGAATTCGGTTTATGATAGCTGTGAGATGCATATGCATTGGAAATGGACGCATAACAGGGAAAAGGCAGCAGAATGATGGCAAAGGAAATGACCGGTGAAAAGTTGGAAAAAGCAAAGCGAATATATTCTCCAAACAGCCCATGGTACGTGGACTGCTAGCAGAGAGAGAGAGTACTGGGAAGTGAAATGAACTGGAGTGCAAAAATATGATGATATCATTAGAGAATGAGGTAAGAAAGAGATAAATGTAGGAATGATTAGAGAAGTGCATAAGCTATTGCAAGAACGGTGTATCACTCCAGTTATTAGAGTTTCCCAAAATTTTCGTGTAACTATCACTTGATGTAACATTTTATAACCAACAGTTTGGTAGCTTTAGTGGGTATTGGGCGAAATACAGTGGGATTTCGTGGAGGGAGTGTTACTGTCTTTGAAGCATTGTAGCAGACTGGATATGAAAAAAGCTCACTGAATGCAGTTAGTTTCACCGGGAGTGGTCACTCCTTCTCCAAATTCACTTTTTGTTTAACAGCTTCAATTCTGTCGAGTCTTAGCGAACTGTTCGGACATTTTGATTCTCGGTCGTTCGTTATCACTGGTTCTGCTTTATTCTTACGGTCAGCCTGAGGACGAGCCAAGCCAAGTATGATTCGTAAAGTCCTGATTTATTATTGTTCAGTATTCAGATACCGCATCAATCACCATATAAATTACGTTTCTCCGTGTATTTGATTCGTTGAGTTTCGTTATTTCTGGGTTTGAACATTGCGAAAATTTTATTCTTCTGTGCGCGTAAAGGCCATTATTCCGGGCTGTAGTACGTTACTCAATGAAGGCGAAACACAATGCCATTGATTTCGCCCGTGGACCACCCTTATTCAGGCATACCATGAGCCGAAGTGGAAATTCATCAATTTAATGAAAATTTTTATTAGTGAATAGGAAATAGCAGCTCGTATACCCATAGGTGTAAATATAGTCGTATATATATCTGCGTGCTTAACGGTTTCAGTCAACCCTTTTTGGCATTTTGCGATCAAAAAGCAGGCATGGGAAGATTTGTAACGGATACTCTGCATTAAGTTTAATACAACACACGGGAAGTGACGTCCCGTTGCATAATAGTATATAAATGCAACATTCAATAATATATTTTCTTGTGAAACGTCTGTAAATGTAATCCCCACTAAGACGACAAACGTGAGCCTCAATAATTATAAACCTTATGTACTATCGACAAAATATCTCATCACTTTGAGACAATAGTCCCCACCATTTTATCGGAGTCCAGGTCAACTCGGAGTGTATCAAAATAAAAACAATGCTCCATGTGATACGTAATTGCGAGTGTTCATTGTCTACTAATCCGTTTTTCTCGTTTGGTATGGGCAAATATATTTCGATTGTCCACCAGTCGTCAACGTTTTTGTAGCCAGTACTGCTTTTGGTTGCTAACTCGTAATTTTGAGCCGTTCATCATGTCGTGTGAGATATGCTTTCCTCTGGTCGCCGGGTGCAGAAAGAGAGAGTCAAAAGTTTTGAATACGATGGATGCAATAGGTGGGGACATGAATAATATTCTGGAATTCTTGAGGAAGTGCGTCCGTTACACGGTCGGAACAGCTGGGTCCAATGTGTTTGTGGCCCATGAAAGAGGCCTTCAAGGCTGGCCCATATTAAGCAGTTCAAGCGGGATGAGGTTCAGCTTCTCGCTGAAGACTGCAGAGGCGCCGAACATGGCACTCCGCCACGTGGTGCGGTAACACGGTCATATGAAGAGATCCTGGGGACAATAGAGAGGACAACCGCCGAAGTTATAACCCAAGCAGCACCGTACCCAACGCGGCTGGGCGAACTTTGGGCTAGCGTTGGGCTAAAATGAGTCTTGACATGTGCCTTGAAGGCTTGCACAGAAGTTCATGAAATTTCATGAATAATATAACAATGAGTACCACAGTATTTATCAATATATATCTGTGTTACAAAAATGGCATATTTTGTTTTACTGAATGCCTTTGTGACCAGGCAATGCCATGCTGGTTTTCTCTGTTCTTTGCTGATAGGGTGTGATGTTTGGTTTTTCTACGCAGAAAAGTGATTCATCACTCATGGAGATAACTAGTGCACATTCGCACAGTTTATTTTGACTTTGGTATATTGTTATCTCTCCGCATACATATACATGCATATACACGTATACACGCATACATATAATTGGACACTGAGATGGTCGCTTTGTAGTGTTATTTTTCGTGAAATTCAAGCAATACTGAGTACTAATATCAGTGTTACTTTGATCATTCATCTTCATATTCTGAGAATCAGAATAAATTGTTATGCCCAAAGAGACGAGGTGGGTGAGTTATTACAGGTGCAAGTAGGTCCTCAGTGCGAAATGTCTCATTTCTGGGAAGGCGACATTATGAGTGCATCAGCTTTCGTGGCTGAATCACGGTCAATAGGTGTGCTAAGAAAAACTGAATGTTGTCAAGTATTTCTTCAATCTTAATTCATAACAGAGAGTTGCTCCCGGTGTCCATGCTGTTGAATTAGAACCACAAGAGTTTGGCCAAGAGCAGATTCGGGTTCTGTGAATCCTTTAGGCGCATCGAAGTCCATTATCCATGCAGATTAGTATATTCGCATTATTTTAATTTTCCCAGGTAATCGAGAAATACAGCGTGCAAGAGCCTTCTGCCGAAATAAGAATGGATGCTCTTTTACAGTACTTGACCAATGATTTTGTAACCACCATGCTAACCACGAGGCGTGTTGCTCACTCTGAGCTATTGTTTGCCAGGTATTTAGCGTTACCCAAAGACAATACCTCGTACACCACGGTTGTGAGATGCAACTATCGGTTTCTCTTATGAATCGTACTTGGGAAAACTCAGGTCGTTCATCAAGAGACCCACAAGACCGGCAGAATAACTATACGAAGGAATGCACGAAGTCAGCAACATGCTTTTCAAAAAGAAGGTAATGCTGCACCGGATGATATTTTCACTCCCGTTCGTGCTGTGCGCATTCATTCTGTGTTCGGTATGTTTTTCGATCCGCTATGCAACCAGATTGAAATATCATCCTCAGCAAGAGCCCGGGAAAAAGTAATAATTTGACCGATAATGTACTTTTTTAATGTTTCAATGTTTTAGGAAATTTTTTCACACGGTTTGCGATCACCTCGTCTGTCAGTGGATGACGCACAATTGGACACACTCACTGCACCTATTGACGCAATCACTAGTGAATATTTATCACTTTCCAATAACCCTTATGACTTCATTGTTCCAATTTTGCCTACGTTCACATAAATTTATATTTTTCCCCCTCACTTTTCTAAGTTACGTATTTGTCTTTGAGTGTGACTACAGAAGGCAACCATTGGGCCCGCAGTGGCATTGATCAACTGCTGGTTTGGAAGTGTGCAAAGAAAAGCCGTTCAAAAACGAAAACTCATTGCTTCCGTCAATGAAGTTTGTTGTCTCTGACTAAACTCCAAATGCTGTTCGTTCCAGCCCAAAGTTCGCAGAAGAACCCGTGTCTCTCGTTGAAAGATATATATAGCGTTCGTTTATCGATGCTGCGAATCAAGGCGAGACGAGACGAGAATGCAGATACGTAAATTATCATCTCCTTCGAAATAAATCTCAAGCTACTTTGTTTTGAATCGTTTTATTCACTTGGTGTAATCAACACCTATTCAGGCATTCTAAGGCTTGGTAACAGTTTATCATAAATCGCAACTCTACATGTTCATTTGATTTAGTTCATAGTTCATTTGTTATTTTTTTATTTCATAGATCAAAGTTGCTTTGATACATAAATTATCAGATGTTAGTCTGTTTTGCTGAAAACAGCTTTGAGTCAAACTATTTTTGAAACCTGCACGTGAAAACGTTTACTTGTCCAACCTTTCATTAAGTGCCACTGTCTTACCATTCTACACCGTGATGTTACAGATCCGGTGAACACGCAACGCAAGAACGATGAACAACTTCCGAACAATTCGAATGAAGCGGTCCCGGATTAGCAAGTTTGTACAGGCTTTCAGTACGCCATTTTTATGATAAACTTGGTGATTTTCGCAAACAGTCTTTTTCCAATCAGTGATAAATCAGTGGTTTCGGTTGAGAGGGTGGATAATGGGCAAATAAACTGATAAAAAGGCAGTTAAGAAGGATTAGGAAAAGAAAAGGAACTCATTTCCGGCGACTTTTCGAATGCTGGAGGCAGACCAACGTGCTCCCAATGGGCAGCAGGTAGCGCTGCTCAGGGTCAGTCAACCGTTCGCCCAAAGTGGCCCAAGTCGCGCCCAATTGGACCTCGTTGGGCTAGCTGCTTGGGAAGAGACGAGGCGGGAATTTGCCCTGTAACAGCTATCTCCATTATCATACGGCAAACTTCTACGACAGAGTGAGTGATGCAGGAATCAAATAGAAAATGGGAGAATAAAGCCAAAACAACAAAGAAGACGGATAACACCTTAAAGACAAAGGAACCTAGTTAGCAGACTCCAGAAGTCCAATTGATAGACCCCCAAAGGAGAGTCCAGTCAATGGGATGAGCATCGAGTCGACGGCTATTGATGCTAAATCAGAAGAAGCCGTTCATACTGGAATCTAAAGTAAGAATGGACACAGACAAGAAACGAGTATATGACACAGTGCGCATCGCAGGTGTTCCCGACTCTGTTATCTTGGAAAGAGTGCATAAAGTAGGAAGGTGAAAGTTTCCGTTCTTAAGAATGGGCACCAATACCGCATCACTAATATTAGTCCAGTTTACCGATGAGCAAATGAGGGACACGCCGCTAGCTAGGATACCAGATATGGGTCTGGGTGCATGAAATCCTTGCCTGATCTCGCAAAAACGAATCTCCCAAGCAACGTATCAAAAGTACGAGTCTGTTCATCGTTGGGCGATATTGGTCACGTGTGTGTCAAAATCACCCTGTGCACGCGGCAACCCAAGGTAGTCTCAAGACTGGTCAGAAATTTAGGAAGTACGGACTGTGACGCACGTTTGAGCGGTACGTAGCAAACTTCTAATCCTGAATTCCAAATAAAATTGATTCGTTGTTTCTAACATACTGGGTTATAAAATGAACAAATTTACGAACAATTACAAACCTGAAAAATGAGATCACAAGATCACGAGAGCCAAAGTCACGGTGTGGTAAGATGAGCACGTGAGTCATGCAAAATTAAAACCGTGGTTCGGAATGCTCCTATCTGAGTTCGGGTAAAGCAGTCCCAACGTACTGATGGACTTTTCGCTAATCCCTCCGTGGCTGATGAAGACCTTAACTGCCTGGAGAATTTGTCAACACTCTTTTCCGTAAGGTTTTTGAATACCGGGTAAAAATTGTTTGTGCTGATCAAATGTTGGTAAGTGTCTTTCAATTCATTGATCGACCCACTTGTAACACTTGATTGGTGTAACTGTCATAAATAAACTGACTCGCAGATGTTGGAGGTCACTGTTCGGGTGTGGCCTGTGGGGTTCGGTAGTCGAGGTCTCCGTCGTTTTTGTGCACGATTCAGCTGGAGGTCGGCTAGCGGTACCCAAGGTTAGAAGCATCCAGCTACGGTTTTCGCAACTGGCTCGGGTTTCCACGTTTGCAATTCACGGACCGATGAGTTAGCCGGAAAACGAGTTCACCAAGCACCGTTCCTGCAGGTGTTTGGCACATTTGCAATGCGATTTAAGGAAATCTACGTGTGTGCAATCTGTGGTCGGATAATGGACAACCATGGATGGGAGAATGCGAAACCAGTCCCAGGGGGCCACTAATTTGTGATTACTACCGAGAGGTGTTGTTTTCCTTCAGGCGCACTCATCATCGTTCACTAGGAAAGTTGGTACGTGAGTCTCCTTTCAAGTGCTCAACAACGGGCCATTGTAGTGTAACAGTTGATGGATGTAGTTGGAATAGCATGTTTACTTTTATAAAGGGTAGTGGAGTGCACCATTTGTGAAGTAGGGATCATTGGGTTCGTCGTGCTAATGATTGCCATGGCGCCTCAGTGGTTGCGCTATTTGACCGGTAGAATTGGCCATGAGGTGGTCTGTTAGCTAGATACCGGTGCGTAAGTGTGTAGACATCAAAGCTCGACGGATGAAGTTGCCAGTATATCACGGGTGGTACAGTTGCCTAATTGCAGGTGAAATTAATCGTCTTCGTACCGCATTGTACGCCGTGTTATATCAGTTAACTCACGTGCGTAATAAGTAGGAGTGGTAATCTCGCTGCATCCATTGGAGCAGTTATGTTTACGTTTAAAATACTAGCAAGCTTATTACAGACTGGTCTTAGTGCTAAAGAATAGGAATGCGATTACAGAATGTACATGGAACCAGTAGATATGTTTATATAAATATATGTATTTATGGTTATGCAGTGTTCTGTTTTCATTTAGTAATCAACGGCTTTTATGCGCGTAACCGACGTCGATATATATATATATATATATATATATATATATATATATATATATATATATATATATGATGTATAATGTATGCAATTACTGAGCTAAGTAATAAGCAGCTTAACGGAATACCTCCCAAGCTTGCTGTGCCGAGACTACAACTTCGTGGACATAGATCTACAACTAACATTGAAAATTGACTGCGCACTCAATGTCCGTATTTCTAGTCTCCTACAAGTGCGACATAAACTCTGTTCCTACATAAAACCCAAAAAGGGCGTCAATTTCTTGGGTGAAATACTACCTATTACTTGATGAATTTAAATGCACTATGCACAATACACCATTTCTACGGTGAAATTTCAGTATAAAATGGAAGCGCACAAGTACTCGAGAGGTGTTAGTGTAAAGTATCACTCAGCTATTATGACATGAATGGGGAAATGATGAATGTCACGGCATAATGCCGTCTTCTGTCGGTTTTGCTTCTTTCCTCCGTAATTTGTTTTGTACTGCTAATTAATCTGAATTGCTGAATTTTGATTGGCTCATTGGTAATATATAAACTTTTGTGAGCCGCAATTCCGTCAGTCCGTTGCCCCGTGCTGTGAGGTCCGCTGCGCCGTTGAGAGGTGGTGTGTTTACCTGCAGAGTATGGGGAAAAGAGGAGCCGCCGTTGGACTTGGGCGAGGATGTTTGTTAGGTCCAGTGTGCGGCTTGTGGACGAGGGACACATTTTAACTGCGCAGAGTTTCACAACGAGGAGAACTACCGTTGTGTTCATTGCACGGCCGGAACACGTGAAAGCAACCTAAGGCCCTTTTCGGGGCCACGCCATATTGATTGCCATTCCTTTTCTTGCTTTTATACAAGTGCAGTAGAAAGTTGGCATATGGGTCTCATTTCGCGTACGTCAAGGGTTTGGAATTGAGATGCTGGTTTCTTCGCACATACACGCATTCCTCCTCTCTTCGACCATTATTCGTCAGCATAGTTCTCAGTAGTCAGTGCGTGTTCACGGGTGTAAATGGCAAACGTTTTCAGGCGTTTCGAGTTCACAGGAAATGTTGGACAAACAGACGTTCATATTTGTGCATGGGTGGGTGAGCGTGCGCGTGAAAACAATGGTTACAGTTTGTGGAGTCGCTCTCGTAAATGCCAGACAATAGGCGAGAACTCGTATGATACCATTATGACTTAATGGAATTCAGTAGCTAACATGCAAATCATTTAGAGCGAGTATCAAGTAACCAGTGTGAATGTGTGTGTACAACATGGAGGGAACCGTTACCATGCGTCGGCCTGCAGTGTTACAGATGTGTGTGTGTGTGTAAAGTGATCGTGCATTACCGGGTTAACATTTTACCACAGTGTGAAAGAAACAGATCTTCCAAGACGAATTGGAAGGTTCCGAATATGTAACTTGTCCAACACAAGTGTTTATTAGAATGGGCTCGATGCCTATGCACAGGCAGATCGTTTTTATTTTAAAATTGGGGTTGCATACCGTTGGACGTCTCCGTTCGTAGTATCGGGTGATCAGTCTTCACCTTCGAGGAGATGAACACCACACACATCATGAGTTAATGTCCCCTGTGTGTTTCTAACCTCTACAGTTCTCACCAGCCCTTGAGAACTCAATGATTTCTCCAAAAATAGACCAAGATCATGAACTGAAGAGGGTATACAGTCCTCTGGATATAACGTACTGACTGGATCCCGAGAACGGCCTTAGGAACGGGCAACAAGCCAAAAGTTCAGACGCGTGCCAAAAGGCGGTAAAAGAAGGTGGAATAGGTGAAGGACGGTGTGTATTGAAACAGTGTCGTTCACTTTCAGGTTTGGGAGCGACACCGGACGCAATACTGGCTAAGGTAGCTGAAGGTTCAACCGTCCGCTAGCAGAGCAGTCAAAAAGGTGTTTTTCAGTTGGCGGAAACTAATTGTTCCTAAAGCAAGCAGACAAACACTGCACAGCCCTGTGGCATCGAACAACATACAAACTGCCTGGAGCTAAATGCCAATTATTTACGTTTGTCTGTGGTAATTTTTGGTCACTAATTTACGCACTTGAACTCAGTCGTCTCCAGTGTAGCGGCTTCGCAGACACCAAATTCAATAAAATACAATCGCGAGCTTAGGGCTTAGGCGCGCCTTGTTTAAGTCCACCGGTGTGAAAATAAGAACACGTTAAAAAAAGAAGAACCTTCGTCACACTACGTCAAAACGGCAAGGCGCGCTCCAGCTCATCAGCTCTGGTGATTAGCTCGATCAGCCTCCCTTCTCCTGTACTTCATACAGGGCAATCAATACAAGTACAAAAACCATCAATCGCTGTCGTTCTGCGTCTTTATTCGCTGGACGGGAATTGAGTCCACAAGTCGTGCGTTCGACTAAATTGGTGAGCCCGTTCCAAGTTATTAATAATTTTGATTTATTTATTATATCGTCCGTGCCCTTCAGCGTTCCTTTTGTTTTCGTTGTGCACATACGTATTGAGCCTTTTTTGGTGTTAATTTCGATCAGCCATCGTATATTTATTTTGCTGTCTATTTGATATGGATGACGCTAAGTTAACTATGTCTGACCCTGCGGTGCCTGAAACGCTCTCTATTGCGCGCCCAGTGAAAGCGTTACCTTTCATTCCGGGTAATCCCTCTCTTTGGCTGACTCATCTGGAAGCACAGTTTGCTGCCTCCAGAATCACCTCCCAGCAACAGAAGTATGTGCATCTCACTGCCGAACTTCCTTTAAATATTCTTGAAGCTGTCGAGGATATCATCTCCAACCCACCCACGGACAAGCCTTATGATATGCTTCGCCAGGCTATCTTAGATCGCACCGGGGTCTCCGACTCAAACCGCCTTCGTCAGCTGCTTAGTGGCATTTCCCTCGGTGACCAGAAGCCTTCACAGCTTCTGCGTCGTATGCGGCAGCTGGCCAAGGGCATCCAAGTTGGTGACATGATGTTGCGAGAATTGTGGATGCAGCAGCTACCCCAACAAGCGCAATGCACTCTGGCCCTTCTCGTAGATGAAGTCTCACTAGACAGACTGGCTTTGGCGGCGGACCGCTTTATGGAAACCGCCTCCGCCCAAATTAGTCAGTGTGTTCGTTCGTCCACAACCACTACGGAGGCGACTCTCACAGATTTAGCTGCGCAACTCAGTGCCCTTCGGGCGGACGTGACCGCTATTCAGTCTTCACGTTCGGCACGTCGTAGCCGCTCCCCAACTCGCACCCGTCGGCCTATTGCCGCTCGCAGTCCTCCTAGGCCATCCTCTCCCGATGCACACACTTGGACATGGTGTTGGTATCACCGCCAGTATCGTGCCAGCGCCAGGAAGTGTACACCCCCGTGCATGTTCCACGACAACCAGGGAAACTCGTCGGCCAACGTGTAGGTACGGCAGCGCTCGTTGGCCTCCCTACACCCTGCCGTCTTCTATTTATCAAGGACCTCATCTCCCACCGTCAGTTTTTGATTGACACTGGCGCACAGATCAGTGTCGTTCCCCCTAACCCTTCTGATCGTCAGCACCGGCAAACTTTAGAGCTTCAGGCCGCCAATGGGTCTCGTATATCCACTTTTGGTACTAGGCGTCTCAAGTTAGATCTGGGGTTGCGTCGTTTTTTTCAGTGGACTTTTGTCATTGCTGACGTTTCCCAGCCCATCTTAGGAGTTGATTTTCTGCATCATTTCAACCTTTCGTTACATCGCGCTTCTCGTAGGTTAACCGACCCTGGGACTCATCGTGCTGTTGTTGGATCTGTCTGCTTGGTCAACGTTGTTCGACCGTCCGTAGCTCCTATCGCCAACGAAACCTTCGCCAAAATTTTAGATGAGTTTCCGTCTCTAACCGGACCGGCAAACCACTTACCCATGGTGCGCTCGGCTGTTGTACATCACATCAGTACCGCTGGACCTCCTGTTTTTGCCCGTCCGCGTCGCCTAGCCCCAGACAAACTGGCCGTCGCTCGTCTTGAATTCCATAAAATGCTGGACCTAGGCATCATCCGTCCTTCGAACAGCCCGTGGGCCTCTCCATTGCACATGGTGCCGAAGAGAACTTCGGGCGACTGGCGTCCGTGTGGTGACTATCGTCGCCTCAATCAGGTCACAACGCCAGATCGATATCCTGTGCCTCACATTCATGATATCACGTCTGCTCTGGCTGGATCCACCATCTTCAGCAAAATCGACCTGGTCCGGGCCTATCATCAAATTCCGGTCGCCGACGAGGACGTTGCAAAAACCGCCGTTACCACTCCGTTTGGTCTATTTGAGTTTCTCCGTATGCCATTTGGCTTGCGCAACGCGTCCCAAACGTTCCAGCGGTTTATTGACGATGTTACCCGCGGACTGCCCTTCGTTCACGCTTACATCGATGATATTCTTGTCACTAGCCCCAGCGTTGACGAACATCAGCTTCATCTTCGACAGCTCTTCCAGCGGTTAACAGAGCACGGCGTTACCACCAATGCCGCCAAGACTGAATTAGGGAAGCCGTCATTGCTCTTCCTCGGTCACATCATCGACGCCAACGGCATTCGTCCGGCTGAAACCAAGGTCAGTGATATTGCTGAATTTCCAATTCCACAGTCCTTCAAACAGCTCAAACGTTTTAACGGCTTTGTCAATTATTACCGCCGGTTCATTCCACATTGCGCCACCCTGATGCAACCGCTCACTGATCTTTTGTGGGGCAAACAACGAACCCTCATCTGGACCGATCAAGCCCAGGAGGCCTTTTCTCAGCTCAAACAGGCCTTGTCGTCTGCGGTTCTTCTCCGTCATCCGGATCCCCATGCTCCCGTCAGTATCGCTGTTGATGCTTCCGATGTCGCACTTGGCTGCGTTCTCCAGCAGGCCGTGGACGGCGCCTGGGAGCCTCTGGCTTTTCACTCACGCCGCCTGTCTTCCGCAGAATCCAAATACAGTGCGTTTGGTAGTGAGTTATTTGCCGTCTACACCGCCATACGTCACTTTCGCCACGCGCTGGAAGGACGGGAATTCATCATTTTCACAGATCACAAGCCACTACTGTATGCTTTCCGCAACGCGTCTGATCGTCATTCTCCACGAGAAATTCGCCAGCTAGATTTCATATCACAATTTTCTACTGACATTCGTCATATCTCCGGGTCAGCTAGTGTGGCTGCAGCTACTCTTTCCAGGATCCACAGTCTCGGGTCGCCCGCTGCTCTCGGTATCAATCTCGAGGACCTGGCACGAAGCCAGCAGGATCCTGAGTTTCAACAAACCATTCACGACGCAAGTCTCCGAGTGCGGGCTTTGCCTCTTCCGTCATCTGCTGGCACTATCCTCTGCGACACCACCTTGGATCACCCAAGGCCAATCGTACCACTTTCACATCGCCGTCCAATTTTCGATGTGTTGCACGGTCTATCCCATCCGGGTATCAAGGCCACATGCAAACTAGTCCGTGCCCGATTTGTTTGGCCAAACATGGATCGCGACGTTCGTCAATGGGCACGTAACTGCATTGCTTGTCAGCGAGCCAAAATACAGCGACATACCACCAGTCCAGTCGGAAATTTTGAGACTCCAGACGCCCGTTTCGCTCACGTGCACGTCGACATTGTGGGACCTTTGCCACCATCCCGAGGTATGATCTATCTACTCACTTGTATTGATCGTTTCACTCGTTGGCCCGAGGCCATACCCATTCCGGATGTATCCAGTGAAACTGTCGCCCGCGCGTTCATGGAACACTGGATTTCCCGCTTTGGTTGTCCTACCACAGTAACCACCGATCGAGGAGCTCAGTTTGAATCTGCCACTTTCGACAATCTCCTCCAACTGACTGGCACTAAGCGTATTCGCACCACAGCTTATCATCCCCAGGCAAATGGCTTGGTCGAACGTTTTCACCGGCACCTCAAAACTTCGCTCAGTGCTCACAACAATCCTCAGTGGACGGACGTCTTACCACTGGTTTTATTGGGCATTCGCAATACGTTGCGCAGCGACACTCCCTGCACACCTGCGTCCATGACGTTCGGCACCACCGCTCGTCTCCCTGGTGAATTTGTCGCACCCAAGGTGAGCGCACCTTTCCCCAACCTTGGAGACTACACTCAACGTCTCATGATCTACATGCGTCAGAAGATTGGTATTCCTGTCCGTTCGACAGATCGGCCGTCGTTTATTCCCAGTCACCTACATACGTGCACGCACGTTTTTCTGCGTACGCCGAGCCGCCGCCCGTTGACTCCAGCTTATTCTGGCCCGCACAAAGTCATTCGGCGTTTAGAAAAAACGTTCATCATTGATCTCAATGGTCGGCAAGAAACCGTCAGCATCGACCGCCTTAAGCCAGCGTTCGTCGACTCGGAAACCCAGCCTACGCCGTTGCCCGTCGATGGTAAAAACACAGACGTTTGCCCGACCCCATCAACATCTAGCTCCAGCACGCCTGAGTCACAGGTCGACCCCCCATCACGTTCCACCAGGTCTGGTAGGCATGTTCGTTTCCCTGCACGATTCGTTGACTTTATTGTTCTTACATAGATTTCCCCTTTTGATTGCATACTGTATCCAGTTTTTCTTATCTCTTCTAGGGTCAGTCGTTGTTTACCTAGGAAGGATCTGGCACACCACTAACAATGGACATGTGTCACTATATGAACATTACCATTTTTTGTTGTTGTTGTTGTTGCCTACGTGCCTTGTACATGGTTTGGCACGTCCCTGTCCCCACTTAAGGTTTCTAGATAGAGAGCACGGGGAGAGGATACCCCACCAGTTCACGCGTGAGTAACCTTCTCTGCGGCTATATATGGCCCAGAGGTCCTTAGATCACCTCAGAGGTGCTGAGCACAAACCTTTTCCAGCTGGAACTATTCAGCTGGTTTTTGGCTCAACTCACGACGCTCTCTTAGGTCGAAGTTCTCCTACTCGGTCGTCCTTCTGGAGGGGGACTGATGTAGCGGCTTCGCAGACACCAAATTCAATAAAATACAATCGCGAGCTTAGAGCTTGGGCGCGCCTTGTTTAAGTCCACCGGTGTGAAAATAAGAACACGTTAAAAAAAGAAGAACCTTCGTCACACTACGTCAAAACGGCAAGGCGCGCTCCAGCTCATCAGCTCTGGTGATTAGCTCGATCAGCCTCCCTTCTCCTGTACTTCATACAGGGCAATCAATACAAGTACAAAAACCATCAATCGCTGTCGTTCTGCGTCTTTATTCGCTGGACGGGAATTGAGTCCACAAGTCGTGCGTTCGACTAAACCAGGTCCTACAGATATGTTCGCAAGAGATAACCACAAAGTCACTATCCTTGAAGGACTTCCCTTCGATTATCCTTCTTTATCGGGCTTGTAATGTCGACAGGTACTCGCGTAAACAAAGTTTCGAAGATTCAGCGAGGCAATTTGCCTGTCTTCATCCGTGGGGCTATCCAAGCAGCACAGTACCCAAAACTGTTGGAAGAACCTTGGTCTAAACTGACTAGCAACATGTGTCTTCAAGGATTGCCCAGAAGTTCGCGAAGTTTTACAAGATATATGATAATAAAAGTGCCGTAACGTTTATTAGAGTTTATCTGCACCACAGAAACGACGTATTTGTTTTACAAGCTTTCAGTATACCAACTTTATAATTAGCTGTTTGCTTCTCACAATGAAGGCTTTTCATCAGCTGGAAGTTAGCGGCTTCGGTAGAAAGGATGGGTAATGTGCAAATAGACTAAGAAAAAACAGTTATAATGGATAGGTTAGGGAAAAGGTACACCTTTCCGGCGATATTTTAATTAGTTGAGCTAGCCCAGGGGGCGCACCCCATTGAGCACAGGCAGCGCTGACAACGTTTCTAATGAAGTACCCCAAAGCCAGCCCAAAGCGGCCCTGTTCGCGCCCAAGTTCATCAGACAATTCGAAAACTTCGTCGAAAATAAGGTAGCCGACCCCGGACAAAGGCCGCTCTACTTGACCCACTATTGTCAAGGTAGAGCCGGGGGAGCTATTGATGGGTGTACCGTGCTCGACTGGGACCAAGGCTACGCACGGGCGAGTAAGATTCTGAAGGACCTGTTTGGCCAGTTATTTAAGGTTTCCCGTAATCTAACTGAGAGCGTGAAGTCAGAAGCCAAACGAACAGAGGGCGACGTCTACGCAATAACCGATCTCGTAATTAAGATGCAAAACCGTCCGATAACCCTCGATCGTTTAAGGCAAAGGGCTCATCTCGACGCTATGCACACATCGGAGGGTGCAGTTCGCTGCCTGTCTTCCCGGCTACAGGGTCGTTGGGCGGAAAATGCGGAAAGCATAGGCAGGGGTGGCTGTGAGGCCGACTTCCAGGACCTGACCGAGTATTAGGACAGGCAAGCCAGGATAGCCGACAGCAGATTTGGTCAACTCATCCGTGATAGCTACAGAAAAAACTGGTTTAGCACCAGCCAAGCTCAAAAAGCTGGACAAGGACACTCGAAGCATCAGCCTTGGGCAAATACGCACACCTTTTCACGCGAGGCCGTAGCCCACCCGAGCTACAGGACCTGCGAAGCCAGTCACGGGTGACGAGAATGTCCGAAGTTCATCAAAGCAACATTGAATGAACGTTGAGGAAAGGCGAGGATGACTGGAGGGTGTTTTATTTGCCTTAACACCTCACACCAGGCGGCAGCTTGCTGAACAAGAACCAGATACGGACACGAAGGTTGTCCAGGCGGACACGGCTGAATATTACACCAGGTGAGAGAAGCTGCCCCAGGCGTGAACCCAAAGGCCAGTGTGATTCACTCGACATCACGGTCTGCCAATAAACCAATACGCCTAGGGGTAGTTGCTGTAGGAGTGACAAACCCGAAAGGGGTAGCCAAAGCGTGGGCTTCCGTCGACAGTGGATGAGACACCACCCTGGTGAGGGAGCAGTTTGCCGATAGACAACAGCTCGCTAAAAGCACGACTTATTTAGCGGTGAGCACGGTTGGTGGAGAGCAAGTAATAACTGCAGGTCGGTTGAGACTGCAGCTCATCTCCCTAGATACGAAAGAGCAAATCAAATCAGCAGAGGCTCTCACTCTGACCGATTTCCCCTTGCGGGCACCGAGGTCGGTGAGTGCAGTTTTAACTAGGCGACCCCACTTGCACGTTGTAACTGTCGAAGACTGGAGGGCTGGCGAGGTAGAGCTTCTCATCGACTGCGACGCGCCAGGAGCACACTGGGTGCTGGATCGGAGAGTAGGTGACCGCCAGGCACCCTATGCCGCACACTCGACACTGGGTTTGATACCATGCGGCCCAACGGCTGGAGGTAGCTCCATAAGTTATTTGTCAGCGGAAAAGGACCACATAGAATGCCATTTGCGGCGCCTTTACGAAAGGGAGTTTCATGACCTCGGAGGCGACCGACCATCATTATCTCGAGAAGATCATCTTGTAGAGCAGATTGTGCTGCAAGAAACCAGAGGACTGAAAAACCTGCTCGAGGTTCCCCTCCCGTGTAGCACACAAGCCGACTCTTTGTTTGACAACACAATTTAGGCTCTTCGAAGAGTACGGCGCTTGAAAGAACATTCCGTCCAGGATCAGGATATCTGGAAACCGTGCGCAGAAGTAATGATGCGAAACGGTGCTCTTGGCTGCGTGGAAAAGGTGCCTGCAACCACCGACAGCCGAAAGGGTTTACGGCAGCTGCCCCATCACCCGGTTCCCCATCCCAAGAAACCCTAAAATCTGCAGGTGGTCTTCAGTTTTGTGTGTCCGGGTCCCAAGGCGAGTCTTTGAATGATCATCTGCCACAGGGGCTCGATTAGACCAGGCTGTTGACTGAAGTCTTGTGCCTTTTCAGGGTAGGCAGAGTGGCCCTGTCAGCGGATATCAGAGAAACGCTTCTCCGGGGGAAAATACCGGTGAAGGAACGAGATGGATAGTGATTCTTATGGTGGGGCGAGAACGAACAAAACAAATCGGTGATAAATTATAAGATGACAGTCCATTCCTTCCGAGCGACGCCACCGCCATTTTGTGCGAACTACGCCCTATTAGAAACCGTGAACAAAAATGAAGCTCTAGTCCACCGGTTGGTAGTAGACAGCGTCAGCAGAAATTTCTACTTCGACGATTACCTTGGGTTTTTCGATAACGCAGGCTCGGCCTTAACACAGTTTAGGTATCTAGCGAAACTGCCAGAGAAGGGCGGTTTTCATCTCACGAAATGGATGTCGAACGCTTCGGAAGGGCTGGAAGTCATTCCGCACCTCAAGAGGGCAGAAGGGGTTTGAGGTCTGGACGGGTCTCCACTCCCCACCGAAAGCAGGCTAGGGCTACAGTGGAACGGGGAAACGGAAGACTTTGTTCTCCAGCTACAGTTTCCCTACCAACCGGTGGCTCGTCGTGGAATACTGTCATCTGCCTCTGGCCTGGTCAATCCGTCCGGTTTTGTCTTGCCCTGGTTGCTACCCGGAAAGACCTCGCTGTAGCCTCGTTGTAAAAAGTCGGTTGGGACCAGCCACTGGGCCGGAAAGATCGGCTGAAATGGGAAGAATTATTGATTGCTTTAAAGAAACTAGGAGACACGGATCCTCAGGTGCTTGTCTTCTGATCATAGAGCGCAGAAGGGAGAGTTACTTGTTTTTTTGGTGCGCCCAAGGTCGGGTAGAGGGAAGTGATTTGTGGACGATGGTGCCTGATAGATGGAAAATATTCCACGAGGATTTTGTTCACCAAAGTCCACTTTGCCCCGCTTGAAATCGGTCTCCAGCCCGTGTCTCGAGCTCAGTGCAGCAGTGTTAGTAGTAAGGGCAGCACAAGCTGCAAAGAGATGTTTCGGCTTTTATAGTTGGTCAGCTAGTTTTGGACTGACTAGACAATAAAGCTTCATTATATAAAAATCATCAGGAGCCGTTTTAGTATATTCGTCGCTAACCGGCTAATGATCAAGCAAGACAAAACGGCCATGAACAAGTGGAAACATGTCAAGTCTGTCGACAACCTAGCCGATCTGTGACCCGAGGTGAGACTAACTTCCAGCAAATAGACGCGCGGACGGGAGAGCCGAAATTCCTGCATATGCTGTAACGACCGGTGGTGGAAAATCCCCCCGAAAGTACTGTTATTTCATGTTTCCATAACGTCACTTACTGGCTTACAATATTGGTTTTTTTGCACCGTATGTTTTCATGAACCAAGGTATGTTTGTTTGCGTCCAGAGCACTGCTCTGTCATATTCTATTTTGGACTCGCGTGACGCACGTGCTTCTTTCTCGCATGCTGCAACTTGGTTCTCGTTTTCTGAGTCCCTGTGATCGCATAAATGAGGTTCGTATCTGTTTCATGTCATTTTTCATTTGGTAATCTAGTATCGCAGAATTTGACGGATAATCGCGTTCTGATTTTGGGATTCGTTGCGAATTTGGCTACGTATTGCTCAAAGACATCCTACACATGCCTCAACGGGACTGACCCATGTGCGAACTAAAGCAACCCCTGGAATCGGAAGTGGGAGTCAAAGAAGTGGTGATGACATTGACAGCTGCCGAATTGGCATCTATTTCGCCAGGGTGGTCCAGTTGACGCCTCGGTCACTGGTGTGGTTGGCCAGGTTTAAGAGACATTCGCTAGCCGTAAAAGGGGTCCATCCATCCAGCCGTGTACGAGTGGGTCCAATAAACCCTGATGAACTACGAGCCGCGGAGAATGACCTATTCAAGATGATACGACGTGAAGTTTTCCCAGGAGAACTCGACAGTGCCGGAGAGGCGGGAACAATTGACAAAGAACCACTTCCAAAGAACAACCTGAAGCGTCTAAATCCCGGACTCACCAATGGATTACTACGGGTGGGTGGTAGACTGATCAACTCCCGCCTGACTTTTGACACGAAGTGCCCCACACTAATACCGGCTTGGCAGCATGTGATAGAATTGATGGTTCAAAGCGTACACCCCGTACAGGGACAGGCCGGGGTAAGCCCCTCGGCGAGCTTCATTGGAAAGCATTTTTGGGCGCTGAGGGGAAAGGTGACTGTGATAAGCGTAATCGAACATTGTGTACACTGTAAGGAACGCAATGCTGTCGCTGGCAAACAAGACATGGCTCTGCTGCCAAAATGTGGAGGGAATCCGGGATGGCGGCCGTTCGGTGATACCAGACTGGGCAACTTCGGACCCTCGTGGGTCAAGTGCCGAAAAAGGTTAGAAAAACGATACGGGTGCATCACGACGTGCCCGAAGCCCCAAGCGGTACAACTGGAAGTTACGCTTTCGATGATCACTGACTCCTTTCTCCGGGGCTTGCAAGGCTTTATCAACCCAACAGGCATGCCAGAAATCGTTCGCTCCGACAGTGGGTCAAGTCTTGTGGTCGCTCAAGGAAAACCGCAGAGTTGGCATCAAAACTTAAGCCGAGACGAGCTGTGGAACCGAGCCGTGGCCTCTGGTATGCGACACTGCTTGACCCCTTCAGGCCAGTCACCGAGGTGGCGTGTGGGAACACCTGATCAGGTCCACCGGGCGAATATTGCTGTTGATAATCTAAACCCAATCGCCCTGCTGTGACAAGTCGAGCACTCTCACGACCGAGGTAGGAAGGACCTCGAACAACCGCCCCCTAATTACAGTGTCCGCCAGCGACCCCACCCACCAGGCGCTCACCCTAGACCACCGGACGACTTTAAGGTCGAACCTTGGTTTCCAGGGGCAAACAAATCTCCGTGGCCGCTACCTACACCGATGGAAGCAGAAGAATTATCCGGCCATGGTTTTGGAGGGAATGGCTGCGAGGATACCTACCGGTCCTGCAAACTTGACGAAAGTGGCTAGCCAAGGCAATACCATTCAGATTTGGTGACGTACTGATGATCTCACGCGAGCACGCCTATTTTAGCACCTTGCCTTTGGGTGTTGTCATGGAAATTATCAGCAGCTCCAAAGAACTGGCAAGAACGGCCAAGGTGAGGGCAATCAAGGGAATGCTGACTCGCGACGTCGCAGTATTAGCCTCCTGGAGAGTGAAGAAGGACCAGTAGGCGCCACCACATTAGCTTTCCAATAACATTCGGGGGCAAGGTGCGATCTAACTAACAAGTTCAAACAACTGTGCCATAGAGTCCCTTTGTATACTAACAGTTCTCTGCGCATGTGATCAAACGTCCACACCGGTTAGCGAACAATCCATGAGTGAGTAGCACGTTTATCTCAGAATGCCGGTAGATCATATAATCCCCGAAAAGCCCGACCATTGTGATTGTTGTTTTCAACTTGCACGCCCCACACCTCCAACAAGATGCGCCATAGTGCTCACAGTCCCCCGTTTATCATTGACATTGTTCAAGACGTTCCCCGTATGTGGTAGTGGTTGTGGCTCACTCACGTACCCAAGTACACCTCCGCATATACCACTCGCACCCGCACGAAACAAGGCTCTGACCCTTATCCCCAAAAAGACATGACACAGCTCCACAACTTCCAATTACGTTAATGGCCTCAGTGAAGACAATTATGTGTGACCACTACCGTGGTTACTTCGCCCATAGGCACACATTCACATGCACACTGGCATGCACACACACCCAAGTACTCATTCACGACGACTCTCTGGAGGACATCACATGGGTTTCTGAATCTACGCTTCTGCCCTAACTACTGCAGCCGAGCAGCAGTTCTAGTGAAAAATGCAGAGAAAAGCCTTGTTGGCCCGGCCACCGGATCAAGCACGAGAGTGAGTTTGTGAGTACAGTGCAGACGAAAGTAGAATTAATCACACGCACTGACGGCAGAGTTTAAGCAGGTAGGGGGATTCAGCGCCCTTATTCCAAATCATTGAACATGCTCGGGTTCGGAAGGAGTTTGGTGGTCAGTGCATGATCGGTTTTACAAGATCCTTCAAAGACACCACAATTTCGTGCTTTCGAGGTAATAATCTCGCACGTAAGTTACTTGCGCGGTTCCGTACACCCAATGTTTCTACGGACGCACTTTTGATTGCCCGAGGCCAGGTCGTGAACTTGTCGTATCCCACCATGGACCATAGTGGCGCACTTGCATGTATCTAGCAATCCGTGAACTTGGTTATGCATTTCTGAGATTGAGATCGCATGACTGAGGTTAGCATAAGATTCATGATACTGGTAATTAATTGAAAAAGCATAGGAAAATTTAGGGATCAGTCTAGCTTGAGTATTGTGACCGGTCAAATTCGGCTACACATTCTCCAAAAGACTGTTACCACCAGCAGCAAAACCACACAGACGGTGATGCAGAGTCTGGTCAAGTAAAAATCCAACGGGTTTTTTTCTGGAATTTGGTGGGGCAGTCGAAAACAACGCTGGGCTTTTCAGGTTTCTTGGGGCTGAAAACTGGATAGTGTGGAAAGTATCATATAATTTATGACATGTTAGAAGTGGTACTTACCCTATCTGTGTATCAAAAGGTTTTCCTGCTCACCATCGTGTCTGAGTACCACTTCTAAAGATGTCCAACACGACCAAGCCGCCCCCCAATCACAGCAACCTGCGAATAATGTAGTTCTTGTTGCACACGAGGTGATCCGTCTGTACACGTCGCGGGGATTCAACAGGCCTCTCGCTCCCTTCTGTACTATTTTCAACGCAAGTTGATTCATTTGAGATAACGATTAAAGGTCGATCCCCGGGTAGTGAAACCCATAATCGTGGAGGCAATGCAGCTGTTGTTCTATGCCATCCTTGTTCGCAGGCACAATTCACTGGGCAGTGCCACCCATACGTTCTGCACCTACAGCCCAGCGACCCTGCCATTCAGATGGCAGACAACAAACGATTGCCTCTGACGTATGCGTCGTGTCAGGAGCAAAACTGCAGCCCGGATAGTCCAGGGTCATGGAACAATTTTTACATTTTAAACACAATGCCAGACATAGCGTAGACATCTCCCTTGGTTCGATTGACCTCACAAATAACACTATCTGTCAAATTTCGGGCTATCTTAAACGGCTGACTGAACATGTTCTTCAGAATCTCCCTTGCCTTCGCATAGCCATGCTCTAAGTCGAGCATGGAGCAGCCATCGACAGTTTCCTTGGCCCGACCTTGGCAATAGCGGATTGGGAATTGCAGCCCTTGCCTCGGATCCGTCGTCTTGGCTTCCACAAAGGTTCTAAACTGCTTGACTAGCCTCCCGTATTGTTCCGGACGTCCGCCAAAGCTGGCCAACGTCACTCTAAGGAGATCGAACGGAGTTTGGATTGGTGCAGTTCGCTTGACGAGCGGCGTGGAGCTTTCTCCTTCGCGATGGCCTGGCTCATTGTCCACAATATGTTCAAATTCTCTTCGACCCAGCTGCCTTTTGATTATTTTCGTCTGCTACCTGCTGCCTTGTGAACAACACTTGTTGTTCTGACTCAAGTATCCTTAGATAAAGTACTTCAGCATACCTAAAATCGGATATATCATCAGAAATGCGTAAACCAGCACTGACAGCAATGACAGACCTAAGATTGTCTACATTCAACAGTACCGAACCTCCTCAGTGGCTTACTGCATGACTTCCCGTTCTCGTTGTGCTTGTTTCTTTCCTACCCTAACATTATTCTTCTTTTTGTTCGAGTTGATCGGTGAGTGTTTTGTAAGGCCCCTCCGAGCAGTTCGTAGCAAACTTCGAATCCAAAATTCATAACAAGTTTGATTAGTCGTTTGTAGCGTACTGGATTATGAAGCGAACCAATTCACAAACAAATACAACCCTCATATGTGGGGCCACACGGACTCAAAGGAGAGCCGGGGTCACGGTGTGGTAAGAATAGCACGTGACTCATGTGAGACTAAAACAAGCCACGTTCAAAAAGGTAGTACCGCATTGATCCGACCAAACAAGTGTCGCTAACCGATAAAGGGTGAGACAAACAAATAAATATAAGTAATCTAGTGAAGAAACAAGTCCGGAGTCTTATAGTGATTCCGGAGTATTTTATTCCTGGTAGTTACATTGACGTAATTGAGATCCGCTCTAGGCCATTAGAGCTGACATGAGACATGGTGGAGTAGGCCACCTTAGAGAAGCTGGATGGGTGCATAGGGATACCCCAATGCTCTCGGAAACTAGCTTAAACCGCCGAAAAGAAGGAGCAGGGAGGGCAGTTCCCGGTGGCGGAAGGCTGCGATAGACAGGGCCAGCAAAGGTAGGAAAGGCAGCTGGAAACCTTTTAAAGCTTCTGGCACCCAACTTTCTGGACTTCTTACACAAAACTTAGAAGTGAGACGGTGCACCTTCCACGAACTTCACAGTGAGTGTTTGGGCTCATATGATCCTGATGCGCAAAAGGCGGCCAAAGAAATTTTGCATTTACGTGACAAAAATGTTTCAAAAAGGATGGAATAGGTTCCCTCTCCCCTAAGGGCCACGGCATCACCTCCTGTGACCAAAGCAGGGCGGATGTGCTGGGAGGTAACTTCGGCAGTTTTGCTCCTGACACGACGCATACGTCAGAGGCAATCGTTTGTTGTCTGCCATCTGAATGGCAGGGTCGCTGGGCTGTAGGTGCAGAACGTATGGGTGGCACTGCCCAGTGAATTGTGCCTGCGAACAAGGATGGCATAGAACAACAGCTGCATTGCCTCCACGATTATGGGTTTCACTACCCGGGGATCGACCTTTAATCGTTATCTCAAATGAATCAACTTGCGTTGAAAATAGTACAGAAGGGAGCGAGAGGCCTGTTGAATCCCCGCGACGTGTACAGACGGATCACCTCGTGTGCAACAAGAACTACATTATTCGCAGGTTGCTGTGATTGGGGGGCGGCTTGGTCGTGTTGGACATCTTTAGAAGTGGTACTCAGACACGATGGTGAGCAGGAAAACCTTTTGATACACAGATAGGGTAAGTACCACTTCTAACATGTCATAAATTATATGATACTTTCCACACTATCCAGTTTTCAGCCCCAAGAAACCTGAAAAGCCCAGCGTTGTTTTCGACTGCCCTACCAAATTCTAGAAATAATCATTAGATTTTTATGTGGGTGGTTTGGACAGCTCCACCGATTCGTGTTTGTTGCCCGTTGTGGCTATGTCGGGCGGTAATGCTTGCCAATATTTTGAAGTTATTTGTTGATTTGTGTGCAGTTTTAGGACAGTATTAGGCTCTGTTTCAGGCTTTGGGAAGGGGTGTTTTTGCTGAAGCCTGGCGTTAAGTACGGGACGACTGCTCATCCGTTCCAAGCGATAACCCCATCATTATCTGTTTTTTACTTTTCATTAGAGCTTGCAGTCAGATGCGAATCTGTCAGTCAATAAAGGTATACTAGATAGCCTCAGCAACTATTTCCGCGTCGACCATTATCTTGAAGTCGTCTGAAGGCTTTTGGATGTCCACAAACCACTTGGCAGTTTCGACGAAATTACTGAAGAAATGTAGTTTGAAGCTCAACAATTCGATATCTTATGCTCCAAGGGTGTTAGTAGCCATTCCACACAAAGAGAAAGCAGAAGGGGCTCGAGAGTTAGATGGATCGTTTCTGTTGGAAAGCACTCTGCTAAAACTGTAGGACGTTGTGGCGGGTGATTTCCCTTCCGGACTGAAGGCTCCCGACCAGCCAGTTAGGCGCAGGGGAATGATGTCAGCTACCTCCGGTCTGTTTCATCAACCCGGTTTCCTTCCCCCGTGGGCACTACCCGAAGAGCTCTACCTCAGCGGCTTTTTCGAAAGAAGTTTTACTGGGGCCAACCACTTGACCCGGAAGACAGGCAAGACCGGGAGGAGTTTATGATCATGATAGAGAGGCTGAGGGACATACAAATCCCTCGTTGCTTACCGACAAACCAAATAGGAGCGCTACGTGCCTTACCCAATGCTTCTGAAGCTTGGTGCGGGACTCTGGTACACGGAGGCTGGTTTTCTATGTGATGGACGCCCCACCCTTAAGATCCAGTTTGTCAATGTTTGCGTCACTTCTATATGTTCGATTTTCATCCTTCGTCTCTAAATTTTGCATCTGCGTTGGTCGATCAGGCCTTATAACCGATAAAGAAGTTCTCCATTTCCAACAACCTTTCAGCAATATTTTGGACAGCCTCGACGTCTGCACTGTACTACATCAATAAGGTCAACGACAGCCCTAGCATATTCCCTGCCAATATTCTCACGATCAAACCTGAAGCAACGAACATAGGTCAGTGGCAGCATGCAGAGCCTGCCGAAAACCTGGAAGAGTTAAGTTCAGTGGATGTGACAAACTTCCGGCTGCTGGACACACGTAATAGTGGGCCTAACTTGATGTACACGCGTCATCTCGACTGGTTTGGTTGCAAAATGGAAAACCCCCCGCGTCTTAGATGAGAATCAAAAGCACTATTTTGGTGGTGGTCGATGCCGAATCAACACCTATTCTGACAAAAACGTCTAGATTTTCTCCCGGTCCAGATTGCTCCGCTTGCTCTCACGGCTGACCTGGTTTAACAGGCATTGAGAAGGGTACGAATCGTTCCAGCACTGTGCGAGTGGGTTCAGTTATTTTTGAAGAGGTGCACTCCGCATTGTATGATCTCATTGGGGTAATACAATTCGAGGCTTTCAATCAAGGGATTTTGAGTCCCCGAGAGTTAAGAACGGCAACGAGATGTGATTGCTGCCGAAGAGCAATCGGAAAACCTTAAACACTCAACTCATAGATGAACCTCTAAGAGTAGGTTGACACAGACAATCCTCCACCTAACTTTTGACACTTAACACCTCAAAATACTACCTGCTCGACCGCCCGTGATAGACCTACCTGTTCAACACACACGCTATGGAGGGATACCCCGGAGAGGGCCACGCAATCAGCCTTATTCGGAGGTGGTTTTGGATATTGAGAGGAACAGTGGGCTTGAAACGAGCAATTTACTTTGTATGCTGTGCAAAACTGCACAGCTGCCACTGGCAGTCAGTAAATGTCGTGGCTACCGGAATGAGGAGGAACCCCAGAATGATGGCCATTCAATGACACTGGTATCAACTATTTAACACATTTGGGGTTCAGATACGGGAGTGTTGGATAAAAGACACAGTGGGCTCGCCACAGGTAAGAAACCTCGAGCCGTACTTCTTGAAGCCGCACACCTGGTGACACCTGACTCCCTTTTCCAAAGCCATACAAAGGTGTACAAATAGTAGAGGTATGCCGTCGGACATGGACTCGGATATCGGGCTGAATTCTGTGGTGTTAACGGTTCTTTTTCTGCTTTGAAACCAAAGCATAAATCGGGAAGGACCAAAGAACCGAACAGCGACATACGGCATCCAGAGGCACTTCCATCCCCCGCAGGCCAGTCAACGCGGTGGAGGGTGGGAAAGCCCATTCAGGTCCGCCAGAAAGATATTGCTACGGCCAGTCGAATATCAAACACCGGGCAATAGGGCATCGAAAGCGCTGAAGGAGGTTGAGAAGACTTTCCTGTGCTTCCAGCAATCTCCAGCTTCCCCCACATCCGGTGCTTATCTAGAATGATTTGCTTTCATTTAGGTCAAATATCCGATTTAAAGGGCCCGGGAGTCCCAAGGGTGGCCACCCACATGGACGGCCTAACTGAGTTATCAGGCCAGGATGTTTAGAAAACCATAATTACTAGAGTGTCTGCCTGCGTTGCAAGCCCGCCAAAGGTGGCTAATCCAAGAACAACCCTCTGAGGTTGGTGACTTAGTGATAGTCTTCAACAAGCAAGCCACTTTAGTTAATGGCCTTTGGGGATTGTTGAAGAAGTCAATACGAGTTCCGTCATCCTTGTGGGAAGGCTGGAGGTTAGAATGACCAAGGACACATTCACTCACGATATGCGTTGTATTATCAATCGTGGGAGCAAAGACGGACAGCTCGACGTCACGAATCAAACCGTCTAAAAGCACATGACCGCTAGTTTCAAAACAAGAAAATGTGCACGCAACTTTAACGTGGGCCGCCTATTCATAACGACAAGTCCTTTTTTGTTGCGCACAAATTCATCACCTGTATATACGTGCGGCAACCATTGTTTATTCACGTCCTAACTGCGATTTTGCCATGACTCGTAGAACCTGTGTCTCACAAGCTTGCTTATACAAGCTAAGAACCCGGCTCTCTTTTTGACTTCTTGTGGTCGTATATTTGAGGTTTCTGTGTATGTTGCGACTGCCTCAATTTCTGAGGCTGTAAATCTAGCCAAAACTAAGTGCCACTAGCTGAAAGCAAGTATAGGAAAAACAGAGTTGCTGACGGCAGAATAAACTCCGGTCGAATACCCGTGTTTATCGGCAATTCGTGGTTCGCAACAGTGCAATAAGCACAAATATACAGCAGAAAAGACTCACATCCGGGTGCGAAAAGAAGAAAAATGAGCAATAACTTTCGTAAAATCTAGACGGCGCAGAAAATAAAATGGCCTACTTAGCTAGCGTCTGAACTACACTGTAGCGCCATTAGGTTTCGCTACAATCAGCAAGTGAAGAAACTTCTACACTCACGAACCAATAAATCGGTTACAAAGGCGTGAATTAGACTGTAATTGCAATACTAAAGTGAGTTGTTAATAAATAAGCAAAAATAAGTTAAGTCTGTGGTGAAAGAGGGAGCACGTGCCAACATGAAAGGACGAATCCGGCACTAGATCTCTTAATGCCATTTATGTGTGAGGGCCAGTGATTGGGTGCAGTGAAAGAAATGTTGGGACTGCGAGTTAAAGCCTCTACTCGGCAGCACAAACGGAACCCTCATAAAGATGTATAGCAGTATTATAAATAATAATAATAATAATAATAACAATAATAGAGATAATGACAAAGGTGTACTTCTTGACCGTGGTCAAGACGCATGCACAAGGCAATATCAGAGACTACAGCAGTATATACCAATGTGAAGTATTCACAATTTTAAGATTTAAGAACCACACCGTAGCGGAAATAAACCAATAAAGCTGGGCAGTGTTTGAGTTAATTAGAGCGGAGATGGTTAACTCGGGGATTGTGAACCGGCTTTCAATTCGAGGAGGGCGTTGTGGATGGCCGGACGAACGTGTGAATGCTGATATAAGCGATACTAAAGAGTGTTAAATGTGCAGTGATTTCAATAACCAGTAAAGCAACAGGCGTCGGACATCACAACACGGACAGGGAGTTGAGGTGGGAAAAATACACAGTGTGCCTTATGGGTGCCGAAAGCTGGCTGCGATAACTCAGGGCGCCCAGAGAAAGAGATGCGAGGGCAACTAACTAGATATTTTGGGGATCAATAGCGAGTAATCGGGTGGGAGAATTGCCAAAAGACACGGTTGGAAATAAAGTCCACATGGGTTTATCAAAGTGCAGTTAGAGATGCCAGCGGAATATAGGACATTGATCCAATGTTGGGTAACTAGTTGTGGGGGAGCTTGTGATATAAATGCAAGTGAGTCAGATGGGATAATGGGATGGATCTTTTTGTGTAGGTGATTTCAGTGTTATATGAAAATTCGCATGAAGGCAAAAACTTCGCGAGGAATGTAGTGTACTTTTGAAGAACATGAATGATGTATGGACGCAGAAAAGACTTTCAAAGAGGAGTCGTCGAAGAAACAGACCATTGGAAACAAACGCGATTGATGCCACCAAGCAGAATTTGGAAGAGTTCAAAGATAAAATTTTCCGTATACGTGTTGAAAGAACTACTAGTCAAGTTCTGGTTGGGTACAGATTGCTGCAATTTTGTTCCATAAAGACCTTGGTTGCAGGTGATGGCAGGTGGCGAATGTTGGGGGTAGCGGGCAAAAAGGGGCTAGGTTGGTGAGCTGGACAGAGTGGGTTGGGAACGCAGCGGCGAGGGCTAGACTCTGGTCATTGATTTCGAACTGCAACGCAGAACGAATTGAACTGTTTGTGTGGAGTTAGGGAAATAGATGTTAAACGGGTGTGTGGTGATGAATGGTTTCAGGAATCCACTCTGAGATCCGGTGAGATTGTTATGATTGGTTGTACCTCTGGTTATAGACTTATGACCACTGGTCAGCCATTTAAGGAGCCCCATATAGCGGCAGCAGGCGCGGGTATAGGTTTAAACCATTATGAATCCTATTGACTTAATCGTTTAGTCTGTACGCTTATCCGGGTGTACCTTCGAGTTGGATGATGCCTACCCAGGTAACCAGTATAATCTGAAACAGATCGGGAGTGCGGCAGCCTGAGAGCGTTGCGGCTGTAGGCTATGGTTACAGTTTTAATAGAAACGGCCAGTGAGCCGTGGGATAAAGAGGGGCCAGAAGTCATCGAGATGTGTCTGAGTTAAATATAAGGGGAAATTCGGAGCGGCAGCAACATCTAGGAGCTTTGAAAGGTCTCTCCAGAAATTCGGAGAAAAGTGTCAAAGCCAGTTTCAGTTTTTTTCTCTCACGAACTGTGGCACACTTCGCTGCCTCTGTATCTGCATAAGCTTATTCTGGTTGTTTATTACTCTGCATAAACTTTACTGGGCTCTGACTTGCTGAAGTCCTGAATTACAACACGAGCGCCAGGATATTTTTAGTGCATTCTTCCTGGTTCTTGCTGAACGAGTGTTCGTTTATTGGTGTCACTGAGCTGGATGGAGGCAGCAGATGGCATGAGTTGGCAGACCCAGAGGATGACGTCGTTCACTGTCGGGCTCCGTGTAACAGCCAGTCGTGGAAAATCCCCCTATTTCCCTCGCGATTCAGTGTTTTTCTTAACATCACTCATTCGCCTACACTATTGACGTGTCTTTACGAACTGGTTGTTTCTATGGCCCAATTGTTGTTTGTTCGCGCCCAGAGCGCTACTTTGTCATATTTTTATTCTGGACCTGCGTGACGCACGTGCTCCTTGCTCGCACGTCGCAATTCGGTTTCTCGTTTGTTGAGTCCTTTTGATCTCGTTGTTGAGGTTTGTATCTTTTTGGTGTCATTGTTCATTAAATAATCTAGTATCGTAGAATATCACGGATACTCGCCTTTTGATTTCGGGATCCAATGTGAATTTGGCTACGCATTGCTCAAACGTTCGTTACCCTCCATACTCTGGCTTGACAAGACTGAAGGCTAGATAACCTTGACCATTTTGCTGAACATGAAGGCTGAAAAAGGAAACATCTAGTTTATTCTATTATTTTCATTTTTGTTTTCCAACGAGGAAGTGCTCTATGTTACCAAGGTAGATGTCCAACTTCACTTAAAAACGGTTTTGTTATGTGAAGAATCAATATCCACATGTTTCTATCCGCCCACATCTTTCACCGTCACTTTGAAAACCACAGGCCACGTGTGTGGCTCATTTGGCTTACCATACGCTCCGCCTAAATCTAGCTGCCGAACCTTGCAAATCCATTCATCGGTTGATTTTCGTATTAATTATGCCCTGCCATATTCCGATAGGCCGTGTCAGACACTTCCGATCCTTGATACACTCTTCTTACTATGTGTAGTCTTTCACTAAGAAACATAGGTACGTCATTTAATTGATCATCTCATATGCAATCTGCGTTTTCGTACACGGATTTATCGCCACTTCCCATTTTCTTGTGGATGCATTACATTTCTTTCTTCTGAAAGCAAACAATCCACCCATAGTCTACATGTTTCTATGCTGCCATTCCACAGCTCTTTGGCAACCACAGTTCAGGTGTAGTTTCCCTTTGTCATATAACTGGCCCATCCGATACACGGCCACTAAACATTACAGCTGTGATCCTCGACCGATTTTTCCTGGTCTATATCCGTGATACCACCTCTCTTCGTCGTCTAATTTTACACCCAGCCCTTTTGTCACATTTTGAAGCTCTACTGCTTGATAACCTCTCCTTCGTGAATGTTTCTTTTCCACGGTAATCAAGTGTCCGTCAATCCAATCTGGTCCTCCGGCAGAACACTCTTCCTTCCGCAGGATTTGTGTGTATCTCCACTACTGCTATTCCACTCCATCTGGATTTGGCCTGCTAGACCACCTGACCTTGAGTCTAAGTCAGCCGGGTGCTACCACAAATATTGGTTTATATGCCTTCTATTACATTCGATCGCATTTACATAATTGCAAAATCCTCCTGAAACCCTGATTCAGCTTTTAACATCACCGTTTGATCTTGCATTGCAGCATGCTTCGAAGTTGTCCGAAATAAACTTCTGAAGTGCATTTCACAGGGCACCTGCCCTGTAGTCAATAAAGCTAGTTCTGGGGGCATGCTCGGTGTCCGCTCGGAGACAGCCCTGTTGTGACCCCGGATAGAAGAGGATGGCTAAAAGGAGAAGTTGTCGTTTTGATCTGATAAAAATAGGCGAAGAACCAGAAGCAGATGATCTCACGTACGTGTCTTTTTAAGGGGAGAGAAGTTGAAAAATGAGAGGCGGATTGGGGGGGGGTAGTCGAGATAGACCCTATACTACTTTGGCAAAGCCCATTTTATAGCATAACATTTTTCATCAAGGCCATAAAACACCATCTAGCAACCATAAGTAAAAAGAAATCGAAAGTCATCTTCGAAAATTTTGGGGAAGCCAGTCCCAGAGATGAGAGAGAAGAACCCACGAATCTTTTTCAAGACCCGGGAGGCGCAACGGCTGACATCCGTCGATGATGAGAGGTTGATAGGCTATAATCGATCCAGGAACGGAGGGCCTCACACCACTTATAACTTGGCAGCTTGTTTGGCTGCTCAGTAAAGAGCTTGAAAATACAAGCCCTGTGGACTAACGCCGTCACATATTAGTCGCCATTTATCGAGAGCTTCCACCCCTGGACCGTTGTTTCGCTAGGTCAACTATTGTATGAAGGTTGTGCAAGCGAAAACCCTACAGGATTACATTTTGCGCATGTAATGCCGTGTTTACTGTCAGATTCATTAAAAGATCGTCCAAGTAGGTCAAGAAGAGAAGACAACGTAAGGAGTCCCCTCGTGGAACACCAACTGGCAGTCGATAAGGTAAAGGTGTCCTCCATCTCAACCACGAAAGTGAGGACTGTGGGGGAGCTGCGCTACGTGCAGCCTGCATTCTTTTATCCATGAGATTATAATGTAGCGGTTACGAACAAATCTTATTCGGAATAACAAATTGTAATGACCCTTATTTGGTCGTTGCTCTTGCGCACGCTCCCAAATACTCGTTAACCATTTTCTCTGCCAATCGTCATCTCGTTCCCACGGGTAGCGGAGAATACAGTTCTGGGTGACATATTCGTACAGGGCTGAGCATCAGAGTAACGTCAAGCTAGTCCACGCAGTGCAAAGAGCCGGAAAGCGTGTTTAATAATGAAACTGCGAAGTAAGGTTTAGCGTGAGTTTCCTTGTTTTTCACCGTTCAAGGTCCCTTCTGTGTATGTTTTTGCTTGTTTTATTATTTCCCCATCTGTTAATGTTTTTGGTGGGTTTTCCAAACGGTTCTCTTCACACAGTTTTTTGTTTTCTAGTTCGTCGTGATTTTTTAAGGCTGTATTGCCACATTGGTAGTTGATTCCCTTTCTTGTCTTCATTCGATAAAGTAATCACTATGTCTGCTGAGAGGAAGCCTTGCCCAGACCCCACCTTTAGGGCGATCACGCTAACAGGGTCTGTATCCTGCGCGGATCTTATATTCACTGCTTTCGCGTTTTTCAGGGAGAAGATTACTGGGAGCTTACCAAATTTATGATCCAAGGCTTCAGCCATAGGCTAGTGGATAATAGGCGAGCTGAAGTCACCAGTGGTTGGGAGGTGGATGAAGGCTAGGGTTTTTCAGGGAGCAGAATAAGACTATGAATTCTAGATCATCGGTAGAATTACGTGATTGAGAGCAATAGACTACAACACTCCGTGCGTTTTTAGTAGCAACCTGGTAGCGGATGAGTCTGCTTGTTTGTGTCCATCACCAAAGTTTTAACCGCAAAAAAAACAAATAGTTAGTGCTTCGTTTCAGGCAGTATTTTATGTGACGCCACGGGGCCGTTTATCATTTGTACTTTTGCCGAAATGAAAATTGAATTCCGCCAATTGAAAAACACACAAACGACTCTTCTGTTGGCCGACCATTGAATCTGTGTTCCCTTAGTTAACACTGAGTCCGGATTGGTCCCAACTTCCAGACAAAACAGATGGACTACTCTGTTTGAAAACATCAACTAAAGTAGCAGCAACCCGCACATAGAAAAATACTTATTGGTCTTGGTCTAAAGCCAATTCTATCTCGTTTGTTGGACCTGTTAGAACTTCGAAAAACGCGATGGTATCTCACCAAATCAGTATTCGAACCACGACGAAGTCCCACGAAGGAGAAAAGAAATCGAGCCACTGATTTCGCACTAAATCTAACGATGGGCTAAAGAAAGTCCTTCAAAGACCCCTCAATTTGTGTTCTCTTGATACCTGGATTCTTCAACACACATTTTTACTAAACTGACCTGCTCCATTCCTGTGCCATCCTTTTCAGTATAAGTTAGTGTCCTAGAGCTCCGCAACCACTTTTCCCCAGCTTTTTGCAAAAGTAAGGGAACCAGTCAACCACATTTCCCTCTCCTTGAACGATGAAAAAACGACTCCACTGGAGGCTACTTCGGAGGGCTGTTGTCGATAAGAACGCCCGTAGAGCCCTGTCTCGGAATGGTCCAAAACAATCCGAACCCGACTGGCGATAAAAGTAGCGGAGCGGGCAGGCTTGCTCCCGATACATTGCAGCGGTGTAGGAAAATAGGTTCGTTAGAGCGGGCGATTTATAGTAATTTACAGCTCCAGCGTGATGTTCTTCATGAGTTTACAGGAAGAAACAGCAGCCACAAAATTAAGCCGTGGTGTTGTCGCGGACTTTGAAGGCACCACCCTGTGTAACGAACGTTTGAGCAATGCGTAGCCAAATTCGCAACGGATCCCGAAATCAAAAGACGAGTATCCGTGATATTCTACGATACTAGATTCATCGTGGATAATCGTGAGCCGGTTAGCAACGAAAGTACTAAACCGGCTCCGGACGTTGTTGATATAGTAAAGTACTATCGTTGAATCCGTCCAGAAGCTAACCGACCAAATGTAGAGGTCGAAACATCTCTTCACAGCTTGCACCACCCTGACTGCCAACACGGCTGCGCTGAGTTCAAGGCGTGGGATTGAGACCGACTTCAGTGGAGCAACGCGGGCTTTGACGAACAGGATCCTCGTGGTGTATTTTCCATCTCCTGTGCACCACCGTCCGTACACCACAGCTCCATAACCGACTTCGGATGCATCGGAAAAGGCATGTAGTTCTCCAGTCCGTATGGCCAGGAGTCAAACATCGTGGGATTCTTATGTCCCCTAATTTCTTCAAGGTGTTCAAAAATTCTTCCCAGTCCAGCCGGTCTACTCGGTCCAGTGACTGGTCCCAATCAACTTTCTTACGGCACAGCCGCTGTAGCAAGATCTTTCCGGGTAGCAGCCATGGTGAGACGAAACCGAGCGGGTCGAACAAACTTGAGACGGCAGATAGTATGCCACGACGGGTTGTTGGCAGCTCGGGAACGTTTAGTTCGAAAACAAAATCGTCCGTTTCCGCGTCCCATTGTATCCCTAAGGTGCGCACGATAGGAAGTGGAGAGCCGTCCAAATCTCTTAATCTTTCGGCTTTTTCGTGATACGGGATGACCTTCAGCACTTCTGAAGCGTTCGACATCCATTTAGTTAGATGGAAGCCGCCCTCTTCCAGCAATCTCGTCAGACCCCTGAACTGCTCTAGAGCTGATTCCACATCATCGAATGACCCAAGGTAGTCGTCGACGTAGAAGTTCCTGCTGACGCTATCTACCACCGTCCGATGTACTAGATCGCCGTGTTTGTTCGCTGCTTCTCGGAGGGCGTAGTTCGCACAAAATGGTGACGATATGGCTCCGAAGGGGTGGACGGTCATCCTATAATTCACCACCGCGTTGTCCCGGTTGCTCCCTTCCCACGACGGTAAACGCAAATCATCTCGTTCTCCTACCGGAATCTTCACCTGATGGAACATTTCCCTAATGTCGGCAGACAAAGCCACTTTACCCACTCTGAAACGGCACAAAACATCGATCAGTGGTGTGGTCCAGTCAGGCCCCTGTAATAGGCGATCGTTTAACGACTTGCCCTGGAACTTGGCCGCACAGTCGAAAACCACCCGCAGTTTATTGGGTTTCTTGGGGTTGATAACCGGGTGGTGAGGTAGATTTCAGATACCCCTTTTGCTGTCGGTGTTAACAGGCACCTTTTCATCGTAACCGAGGGCCTCGTTTCGCTTCATCAAATCCGCGTATCGTTCCCACAGATTCTGGTCTCGAATGAAGCGTTCTTTTAGTCGTAGTAATCGTTGGAGAACATAATTTCTGTTGTCAGTCCACGGGTCGGCCGATGTGCGCCATGGGAGGGGAACCTCGAACTGTTTTTTGAGGCCTCTAGTGCCTTGCCGCACCGTTTGTAGAGCGACGTGATCCTCTCGAGACAAAGTCGGGCTTTCGTCTCCAATGTCATGGAACTCCTTTTCATACAGCCTTTGCAGATGGTACTCTATGCGGTCCGTTTCGGCGGATAAGTAACTCACGGAACCGCGTACCCCTACTGGACCGTATAACATCCATCCCAGAGCCGTGCGTACGGCATAAGTTGCCTGGCGGTCGCCCACTCTCTGGTCAAGCACCCAATGTGCCTCTGGCACGTCGCAGCCGATGAGGAGATCCACTTCATCATGTTCCCAGTCTACAACGGTTAAATCCTGCAGGTGGGGCCACCGAGTCAAGATTGCGTTCACCGACCTTGGTGCTCGCATGGAGAAATCCGCTAACGTGAATGCCTCCGTTGGTTCAATTTCCTCGTTAGTGTCTAGAGAGATGAGTTGCAGCCCTAATCTACCAGCAGTCATTACCTGTGTTCCGCCCACCGTGCTCACTGCTAACGACGTCGCACCTTCAGCCAGTTGATGTTTGTCGGCAAACCGCTCTTTCACTAAAGTGGTGTTGGATCCACTATCAACGAAAGCCAACGCCTTGACTATAACAGTCCGAGTCACTACTCCCACTGCCACTACGCCTAAACGTACCGGTTTACTGGCAGATCGTGACGTTGAACAAATCACGCTGGGCTTGGTACTCGCCTCGGATATGGTTACTCTCGCCTGATGCAGCAGCCGATGGTATCTGCCCGTGCAGCCCTCGTAACCACATCGATTCCTTGTCCTACAGGCTGCTGCCCGGTGCGTGGTGTTGAGACAGATGAAACATGCCCCTGCCATCCTCGCTATTCCCCACCGTTCGTCTATTGTGGCGTTGCCGAACTTGGGGCATTCTGGTAGACCATGGCTAGTACCACAGGATCTGCAATTGGGTTGCGCCGTAGCATCTCGTGAAATGACGTGTGTATTGGTCCAAGGCTGGTACTTTGGATGTTCCCGTACAGGGGTTTGGACTTGGCTAGTACTGGGCTTGTTTGCTCGGTTTGCTGTCCCGGATGAGTCGGCCCAATCTGCTGTCAACTATCTTCGTTTGCCTGTCCAAGTATTCGGTCAGGTCTTCGAAGTTGGCTTCTCTGTCGCTTCGGCTTATCCGTTCTGCTTCTTCCGCCCACCGACCCTGTAGTTCGGGAGAGAGGTGACGGACTATGCCTTCCAAAGTGTGCATGGCGTCTAGGTCAGCCCTGTAACCTAAATGGTCTAGGGCTATTGAGCAGTTCTGCATCTTAATCACCAGGTCGGCTATGGTGTAGACGTCGCCCTTGGTTCTCTTTGCCTCTACCATCACGCCCTCTATTAGGTTACGGGCTACTTTGAAAGGTTGGCCAAACAAGTCCTTTAGGATCTTCCTTGCCCTTGTGTAGCCTTGTTCTGGGTCGAGCATGGTTCACCCGTCGATAGCTCCTCTTGATCGGCCTCGGCAGTAGTGAGTAAGGTAGAGAAGCCTTTGCCCAGGGTCGGTTACCTTGTTTTCAACAAACGTCTCGAACTGCTTGACAAGCTTGCAGTATTGCTCAGCTCGCCCGTCGAAAACCGTTAGCTCCACTCTAGGCAGATCGATCGATGGTGGTTTGTAGTCGGCGACCGGCGTGGGGTTCCCTATCTTACTGCACCCTAATCTATCGGAAGTGTCCAAGTCACTGGTCTCATGCTCTCGCTGTTTCTGTGTACAATTCTCTGCTTCCTGCGCCTGTAGTCTAGCCGATAGTAACTGTTGCTCTAGTTCTAGTATTCTCAGCTTATATAAATCGACATCCTTACGATCAATATTGTTCTCAATAACACATGAACTAGCACTGACAGGACTAGGCGATCTAGCATTAACTAAAGAATCATATGTACCCAAAACCTCCCCAGAGACTCGCCGTATTACTTCCTGTCCGGATTCGACTGCTTTTGATCCTTTTCTTGGCATTTTGCGTGTTTTTCCTTGTTCCAAATTGATCTATTGAGTATTGTTACGAACGTTTGAGCAATGCGTAGCCAAATTCGCAACGGATCCCGAAATCAAAAGACGATCATCCGTGATATTCTACGATACTAGATTATTACATGAACAATGACATAAAAAATATACAAACCTCAATAATACGATCACAAGGACTCAACAACGAGAAACCGAATAGCAGCGTGTGAGCAAACAGCACGTGCGTCACGCAGGTCCTGAACAAGGATGTGCCAAAGTAGCTCTCTGGGAGCGAACAAACAACAGTTGGGCCATAGAAACAACCACTCCGTAAGGACAAGTCAACAGTGTAGGCAAATGAGTGATGTTAGGAAAAACACTGAATCGCGAGGGAAATAGGGGGATTTTCCACGACCGGCTGTTACACCCTGTATTTAACCGATGAGATGCGGCGACGACTGTTGTTGCCGTTCTCGCATCACACATAGTAACCCATCTCAGACGCATCGCGAAATAAGCGTATTTTAACTGTTCCACGGGATCGGAAGTTTGGTACCAGACAACGGCCCGCACGCTAGTCCGTTATAGCTCAGAAATTGTTCAGTCACATCGACCGCCCCTCTTGCTCCGCCGTAGCCACTTCTGTATCCCATCCTTGGTTCCGGTAACAATAATTCACGAGCTGGTAACAACATGAGCACTTCAAAGTCAAATACTTTTGGAGGTAAAACAATTATTCTTAGTGTACCCTCAGTCCGTAATGGAACCTCGGGAAAATAAGGTGAAAACAGATAACGGTCGTCTAGTATATTCCACTGAAGGCCTGATACTATTCGGCCTGTAAGGTTTTGCAGATCAACCTGAGATTCTTTGTTTGATTTACTACTCATTGCAAAGTCTGCTGACAATTTGGGACCCTTCGATGCACCTTTTCTTAGATGAAACCCATCTTTGCGACTTACTTCGATTAAGTCTTTTACCACTCGTACAGCTTCCTTAATCGGTAGTGACTGTAGTTATCCCGCTAGAAGTTGTTTTTCGCCGCGGAGACTGCCGCTAAATATTTCCAAATTTTTATTCTCGAAAGCCCTTTGTAACGCCGGATCGTAGTAAGGCCGAGATGTAGTGGCGCCATACCAAAGAAAGTTCTTTTCCCACTCTGCCGGACCCCCTTTCAAATCGCCGTCTTACCAGCACAAGAAGCTTTAAGCCCAGCTGTTATGAGTTGCCACTCTGACTTGCAAGAACAACTCTCCAACATCAACTGAAAGGGCTATGGAATACTTACGGAACCTAAGTGCTACTTCAAGTAACTTATTACTAAGGTCCTTGTAGTGGGGTCCTTTTTCAGCTAAGTGCCCTCATGAAAAACAGCAACTCAGTCGAATACCACTCATACTGTCTCAGGATTGTTTGGGTCTGGGACGTAGTGTTGTGGCAGGGGCCAACGTTATCCGTTGGCAACCTCTTGTGGAACTATGGCTCTCACGTCTCCTTTTGGACTGATCGTAACGAATGACTTTTTTGTACTTTTAGAGTAGCGCCGAATTTTTTAGCGGAGATCTCTAGAGTAGTGAGGCACGGAGCTTTACCTTTCCGCGATTATAAGGCAGGTGATATCTGCTTCATCATTTCGGTATCCCAATCCCTTGGAGTCCCTCGATATTTCTAATACTTCCTTAAGATTAACCAAGGGCCCGTCTATCTTTGCCAGATCCCGCCTTTTCACCTATCGGTTGACTTTCACCAAACCATACACCATCTTCCACTATACCTTGTTAATCTGGCCCCTTGGGTTTTCAGGCCAATCGTTTGAGATTTGGGATCCCTTCAGTTAGCTACATTCTACCCAAATTTAGAGCAGCTGTTTGCAGTAGACGCCAACTTCATTCGTGGTTGTTAGGCTGGCGATCGGTGAGTGCAGAGCCAAATAACTGTTATTCTCATACGGAATGTTCCTGGCCAATTCACCGATTCCACTTTACGGCTTCTTTTTGTTTTTCATTTTCTGATACTAGCAGCTGAAGCGCGAATGTTGTCCACCGGTGCTGGCATAATTTCCACTGTTGCTCTTGGATTGTTTGACCAAAACGGTCACTTTTGAGTCCAATTTTAATATATTTATAAACTTCAAAATTGTGCGGCACTGTGCACGAATAATTTTGACTTCCTATCTATGGAAGGCCCTATATCTTGTGTAAATACTTGGGTCAAAATAAACTGAGTGCGAATCTTCTATTGTCTTGCCGATCAAGAGAGCCTAACGGGCAAATGAGACCACTGGAAAGTTGCAGTGTTTGTCTCATTCCGCGCTGGTTCCCTTCAGGATTACCTTTGTATGCTGCCACTTGAGGTCGCCCACCGCCCGCCCTAAATAACTTGAAAGTCTCGTTCGCACTGTCACATAGCTAAGTCCATATTGATGTCACCCCATCCAACGATCATATTTACTTTCCAGCCTTCCTCGCCGGTGCAAAATGCATGGTGATTCTGATCTTGCTAAGGCCTATCAGGTAGTTTCTTTTGCCCCCCCCCCCTACTTACTACATCATCTCTTGACGCATTTAGTCACCTCAGACAAATTTGACTGATCTCACTCTATCTTCCATTGTCATCAAGCTCTCCAAGCTCAGCGCCCGTATCAACTTCTCCTAACACACAGGCCTCCTCATGGAAGTACGCAGCTAATCGAATAGTCTTCTCAAAGCTTCCATTCCCTATCGTCCTTCCTCTGTCCCTCATTCCATCATGCTAATCCTGTCCTTATCCAGTGCCCGGCACAATTGGGATGATGGAATTAGCGAGCCCAATTAGGTAATATCCGCTCGGCACCCGAATCTTACTTCGTCCTCCTTGCTGATATGGGCAATATGGCCCCTGGAGAAGCCAACATCCTCGAATCAAATATAGCTGAGCCTAACCACAGGGTCCAGCTGGCCATGGAAAACTTATACAAGGCTTCTCCTGCAGTTAACCCTCTTGAACTTATAACCTCCACACTCATTGAAAATCTGCTGTCAACTGTATACCTTTCCTCCCCTTCGATCGAGAACAGCTGGTGCGATAATACTTTCAAAATTACCTCGGCATTCCCTATCCCAGATGGTAATAATAATAACAACAACAGACTGTCTACCCTTGTCCCTTATTGAACATACCCTGAGCAACTTCCGTAATATGGCTCACTTCGGATGTGAATGTATCGCGCTACGCTAAACTTCCCGAAGTAAAACCGCCTCTATTATTCCCATTAATGACAGCGACCTCATTTTGATTAATATCGCGCAAGGGTTTTTAAGCAAGTTACATCGGTACGCGAAGGTGGATTGAATAAAAGATCCTACGAGATCTACCGGACAGATATTGAACCAGAGTTTCGCGATTTGTGTAAGTTAGCTGGTGCTAAGGCACATATGCAAAGCTACGTATATGGTTGCCCATTCCGTGAATACGAGAATGCACCGGTTGCATATAAGAAGGACGGTTTGAATCAGAAAACCTTTTCTGCATTCCTAAATGATGCCAGTTGAGCTAAATATCACGGCAGACAACCTAGGAACCTGTGGAGAGTTTCAAGCATTGTAGTTTAAAGGCCACTGGAAGCTTGTCTTCGTATAGAGCTTTTTTGCTTATTTCCAGACCATTATGCTGATTTGTTTTTGAGGAAGTCTTGTGATGAAGAAAACTTCAATCGCTGGAAGCCTTTTTTGGGTGGGGCGAATAAGGTTCTTATACTTAGCACACTGTTAATTTCCCCCAGGGTTCTCGACGTTAGCATGGGGATCGTACCGGTTAATGTTCAAAGTCCCAAAGAGTCATCACGTATCAGTGCGCCGCTCGATACGGGGGTTTGAACCTTTGTCATGCGGGATGATCCGGCTGAAAATGTAGGTCTAGTACGACTGAAAGCCAGAATTAGCTTCAGTACTCCCACCGGGGATAATACGTAGCTTTGTAATGGGGTGTCATTTACCTTGAGGCTTGTGGATGACAAATAATTTGTCGCAGCACATGGCACCCATACAGCGTCATCATTTCCAGATGTGCGGGCCACGGCATCTGGCTGGAAAATAATTCTAGGTAAGTTTATTTGGGAGAAGTAGAATATGCAGACCTTTCAGACCCAGAGGTCGGAGGGGCGATAGGTATAGATTTTTACTTGGCTGGGTCGTAGCGACAGTCATCTTTCATGCTACTAGCAAGTCAGTTGCTTAACTGAACTCTGGCTGTTAAGGATATGCATCAAAAATCCTCCCGAATGTTTTTTATGCCCTGTGAGTGTGACTACATTTGGCATTACTTTGTTAAGCTCGTCCATACGCCACGCTTTTCACGTAGGCTTGTTCGCGTGACTCGTCTGAGCTTGGCCCTGAAGAGTTTCTGACAATCGTGCTTGGATCACGACACCTTGAAACTTTGGGTTATACTGTTGAATCTATTTGGCCGTTTACTTGAGGTTGTTTATATTCGTAAGTTTTGTGATTTTAAAAATTTAGCCCCTTGGAGACCATGGACCAGTTTTGTTTTGATTTTCGGATTCGTGCGAATTGGCTTCTCCTTACGATAAATGTGACTTACACTGGCTGCCTAGCACAGTTGCCATCCAACCGAGGCCCTTGCGCCCGCTCTCACGTAGGCTTTCAAACACTGACTAATCACTATCTCTCCCGGTCGCCTTTTTGTTCTCGCTGGTCTTGAAGAATACCGTTCTGGTTAACATTTAGTACAGTGCAGAGCGTTAGGGCAAAGTGCAAGTGACCCAGGTAGCACGAAGAATCGCAAAGCTCTCTTAATGGGAGAAGTGCGAGGTAAGGTTTTGCGGCCTTACAGGGTAACACCGGGTCATTTGGATCGTGGTCGACTGGGTACATTTGGGACACGTGCAATAAACTTCCTGCAGGATATTGAGGCTGGCCTCCGAATGTTTTCGCCAGGTATTTTGATGGAAGTGTTCCTTTGAGGACCTCCTTGTCCTTGAGAGTCGGAAGGGTAATGGAAATTCCGGAGAGGCCCCTATGGCTGGGAAGAGGGAATCTTGGTGACACCTTGCCTCGGAAGGAAAATATTCCGCTTTAACTTTACCGTCGACTGGTTGCTGCTCATCTTCCGAGATTGTTAGAATATGGGCCTATCAAAGACTGAGGAGTTCAAGTTGAATACACGTCTGCAGCTAAGCTTCACGTCGAATGAGGATGAGAGCAGCAGGTGCCAGATTATCCCAAGGTGGGTTGACGCGTTAAACGTACGTGTGTGGAAACTTTCCCCAGTCCTTATCATATACTTTTACTGTTGAGACGATGCTCTTTATCTTACTGACCCTCGAACAAGTGCAACACCCATCAGCCACCAAACTGGAACATTCGTCAGTATTTTGCTCGTGTGCCGTGGCATATTCTGGATTTGAACGCGGACTGCCATGAAGGTCGTATCTGACAGCGACCTTTGTCGAACTCTGATCCTCTTTGCTAAGCGCTGTGGCAGTACAATTTAGGTTTGTACATAAAGTATATGCGTATAATTAGTTAATTCAGTACCGTAGAATCAGCGGACCACTCTTTTTCTTACTCTGGGATTTAGTGACTGGGCTAAGCTTTACTCATGATCGGAATAACCGTTACAACTTGTGGGGTGGCAACCGTCACACTATGAAATGTTAAACCCCAGGAAACCTGATTAGGCCGAGGGTATTTTTGGCTGTGCAAGAGGTTTCCAAGGGACTCACTAAATGCGTATTTTCTACGGGATCCTAAAGTACTCCCGAGTTTCATAGATGTGCTTCTGCGGTTTCGTCGGAGACCTAATGCCCTGTGTTCCCCTATTTGAGGAACTCTCCTGCTAAAGAAATTTCTGAGGAAATACTAAGATGCCTCTTAGTTTCTCTAGTAGTAAAAAGATAGTGTCATCAAGCTGAGGGACTTTATAACGACGGCGCACCCCTTTTAGCGGTTCCGTCATTACTTCTTCTGGGTTGTGCTATGAAGAAAACAATTGCCTTGTTTGGGCATCAGTCCTCGTCGGCTGCATCACAGGTGGGTATAAAACACTGATTTCGATGATAGTTCAACCCTCTCTAACAACGACGTTGGAGCACTGTGTATAGTGGAGGGAGAGTGTCTACTGCCAAGCCCCGTGACCAGCTGGTTTAGTAAAGAGCGTAGGGCTTTTAATTCTATTCCGATTAACGAATGGAACACCACCACAAAAAACATTCATGCAGACCGATTTCCGAGAGTGAAAACCTTAGGTTTGGCTTGAAATTTTTTATCTAGGCGCCTTTAGATATGATGATCACATAAGCCATCGGTCAAACAAACCCTGAGCTTTGTTGGCGCAAAGGACCACAATATACGATCCAAAAGGTCGGGAAGGCCCGATAATTTTACCAATTAAGTGAAGGTTCCCGGACTTTTACCTGAAGAAGGTTAGTTTGGAGGAACCACTGGGCGCGGATATTGGTTCACTACGGGACGGAATAAAGAAGCGTGACGATGGTATACACGTGTTATATTGTGGATGCTTACGCCGGCTTTGAACAACACCTATATTGTGATGCTTCTGAAGTTGGCTGCGTAGCAATGCCTGTACGGGTTTGTATCCGACGAGTGGGAATTGAGAAGTGTGCCTATGTTTTCTAAGGCTCGTGAGGCTTTTCTGAATACGGTTTCTGCACCAAAGTTGGACCTGCCTGCAGCTACCACTGCGGCCAGGATAGCAGGAACGACTAAGAAATAGATGGATCTAACGTCGCGTTGCGTTTGCTTTTTCAACGGATTCTGCTACAGTTCTGTTTACGAGACGGGAGATAAAAGAGGCTTTACCACATCTGTCTTGAAGTGAGTTTTCAAGGTACCTCGCTGCTCTCTTCCACGCGACTGTGGACTGTCAAGAATGGACAACCCAACAGACCTAACCTCTCGAAGGGTGCTATTCGAGGAAGGGACAGCCAACTTTAACACTGCTTTCAAAAGTTTTGTGGTCCTTGGGGGCTTTTAAATCCAACATTGGAGCTGTTCTTGATGAGCGACTCGAACTCTTGGGAACGAGGAAGAGTACGGCGCCTAGTGCAGTAAATGACAGCCCATTTCAGTCGTACGTTGACAGCTGTTTGTCCTGGATACCCAATGGAGGAGTATGGCATATGTATTGCGATACAGGCAAATTCTCCCTATCTCCAAAAAGCGAAGTAACGCTTTATTAGGGTGCATCCTTCAACGGTTCAGGAGATGAGAAGCAGTTGTAAAGCGATTGCGAGCCAAGTGCATACATAGCATTTCCCTGAAGAAATCAAAGTGTAATAACTGGGAACAGTTTCTCGAGTGTTACTTGTGCGCGGCTCTACCTAAAAACTGAGCCCGATCCTAAATGGTGAGCCGCTGTGCCTGGGAGACAGATTAGGATGGTCTAATTTATCGACCGAGGCAGGGCATCGATTATTTTACCAAACGCGTACTGGGTGATGGAACTGATTGTGAAATAATACTTCAAAAAGGAAAGCCATGTTAGCTGTTCGCAATTCTTGGCTGCCATCCAAGGACTTTCGATGGTAGGGGAAATGAAGACTGTGTAAACTTTGCTGGGGGAGGCTTAGACTGCGGTAAATCGACCGTAAACCCGTGTTTTTGGTAAATGTCACCATTACCTCTGCGGCTCAATTATATTTGGGTTACCCCTTTGTGTACGTAGGGGTTGGTAGGGCAGTGATCCCAGTCTTCTTAGACATGTCCAAAGCCTTCTACCGGGTGTCTCATATTCGTTTGTTGTCAAAGACTAAGACTTACGGCATTGCTGTATGCCTGCTTGCCTGGCTAGAATCGCAAAAGTCCTCGCTCAGTCAAGTGGTGAACTTTTATGACTCTATTTCCACACCCAGCTCTGTAACCAGCAGTGTGATCCAAGGTAGTTTACTGGGCCAGTCGTTGTTTCCCATGTATATAAATGATATATTTACCGTGTTTCGCCATGTAACTCCTTTTTTATTTGCCGATGGGGTAGAGTTTTTGTACACCTTCGACCATAATTCATGGGGTATTACTACAGCGAAGATATCGGAGGACTTGCGGATGCTTAATTCATGGTGTAACGATTGAGTAATGCAGTTCTTGGCTGGCAAAAGCTGCATTCTTACATACAAGTTTCATGTCCCTCCCGAAACTTTTAGCATAGGTGGCCATCTGATCCCCAACAAATCATCAGTACGCGACCGGGGCATATACTACTCCTGTTTGTTCAACTTCTCGGAGCAAACAGACACCCTAATCGCTAGGTCCCGCAGGTTAACGGAACTTGTTCTCAAAACATTCCGTTTGCATGAAAGTAAACTCAGTGTCTACACAACACACGTTGGACCATTGCTAGAGTATAGTTCAATAATTGGCTCCAACATGCGCCAGATTGACAGGCTCGTCATAGAAAATGTTTAGAGCACCTTTGCTGAACAAATAGTTGGCTATTCGTCTAGTCTCAACTATAATCAGGGCTGTGGCCTGTTACTCCTCGAACCTCCTTGTCTCCTCCTCCCACTCACTAATAAAGTATAGGTCCTGCAAAGCCTCCCCTGTGGCACAAGACCCATCGAGCTTACCGTATTTGTCAAGACACAGCAGTCATTCGGTCATTGTGCGGTCCGCGATTACCAGCCTACGGTCCAATTTATTTATCGTTAAATATTCACAAATGTGGATTCAACTTCCACCAAATGTCCCTGCAAGAGGACACTTGCCGAGATTCAAAGAGGAAATAAACAAACAGCTTGATGTCCTGACACTCGTATCAAACAATGATCCATACACTTCGGAGGAGTGAGGGTACGAAGTTGGTTTAGGTTACTGACACGCGGGTCTGAGTCAGGGGCCACGAGATCTACGAACCACACAAGTCGCCGTATATACGACTCAAGTTTTATTAATCTTCCGTGCACAACCTTGTGTTTTGTAAGGTCCGACCATCCACCAAGTAGTTCTAATTTTCAGATACTAGAGTTTTCTCTTTACCACTGACCGTTGATTCCCAGCTGGGAGCATCCCAGACTGCTTTTTTGCTATTTTTATCTTTCCAGACAATCACTGATGTGTGCCTTTCCTTCGGTGGCTCGGCATAATACGTGGCCCACATTTCCCGCCATAAATTCGATACCTGCCCATCATTCCGTCACTACCACATTGGTCCTGCTCTCCAGGACCCCTCGCAACCTGTTGGGAAGCTCCTGGACTATTCGATTTCTACGGCTAATTGACAACGCTAATATCGCTCGAGCGAAGCCTGCCGGTGCGGGGTGTGGTCAGATCCACAGCTTTGACCGGCGCACATCGGGCATGCAGGACGTGTGCAACTTTGTGCAGCCGCAGCTACGATAGCGGATCGTACTTCCTGTTACCAAAAATGGTCTTCAGGTTGGGTGTCCACCACAAGGTCAACCTCACCAACCAGCACCATTTGGGGCAAAAAAGGAACATTTATATACCAGAAAAGCTGCAAATATGGAATATCTCCCCCAGTTATCATTTATTTTTCATCGTATTCGTCTCCATCTTCGCCACTTTAACTAACCACTTATTGCGCTCGACAACGCCTACTTTTCTTAGCACATGATTGTCGCGTGTTTAAAAGACCGTTATCATACTCGGCTTTCCGTTTACGACACTTTTGCCCGAGGATTTGGGCCAAACCACCAGCTTGTCCCGTCCGCAAACTTAACTAATCCCCAAGATAAAACTCGCCCTTTTTTACCACCGTTACCGATATATTTAACAAAGGTCACATTTAGTGTTGCCATACACTTCCGTCCCACAATGTCCAAACAGTTTTTCTTTGAGGAATATTTGTCATCAGAGCGTCCCAACAGTCGACGATATTGAGACGCTTCGCTCTCTCTCTATCAGTCCCTCTGTTCGCCCACACGGCTGTAACATTGCAAAATCCTCACCTTGCAATGATTCATGCCCTCCCCATATGTTCACATTTGAGAGACATCTGTATCGCAGCTTTTTGATCTTTCGCCATCACATGATCCACCTTTTACAAAGAATACCAACAGATAGTATTTTACCTGTCAACTACTTCACCGCCCAACTCTGCAAAAACATTTATCGGTTGTTTGGTGCGTTTTCACTTCCGGTATTCTATCTTGGTAAGCCCTCTTGGACAATTTTGATTCTTGCTTCTCTCTGGTCACCATGTTCAGTCCTTAGATAACGATAATCTTATGTGGCTACTTACTTGTCACCTAAATACTCATCTCCTCTGCAAACCGTGTATCTGCGACCATCATGGCTAAGCACCACAAATTGATTTGTCGCCCAGTTCCCATTTCCATTTCGGTGCATCACTCTCCACCTTTCTGAAATTAAACAGTGTGCGCAACGATTACATGTTTACGCCCAGCTACTTCTTTCACTATCACCTAGGCAACCTCCCTCTACATATTAGTCCTTCACTGGGTATTTAATTGATTCAGCCGATATTCGGTTGCTGAACGTTACTAGGGTAATCTTCGAATGGTTTTTCCTGCATTAGTCCCCAAATTCATTCCTTTCATCGTCTGATTTCCATTCCAAAGCCGTGCCACGCTCCGCGGAGCGCTATAGCTGGTTCATGTCTCCCTTGGAAACTTCTTTTTCCTCAAGGTGAACAAAACTTTCGTCAGTTCTGTTTGATTCTCTCGTTGCACAATCTCTTTTTTGTAATATTTGGGTAAGAGCCTACTACCTCCGACCATCTCCACCAAACCTCGAGTTCATATTTGCCGGGCGTCGCCTTAAAGAATGACTTAAATACTTTCTCCTGTAAAATATCGAGTGTACATACCTGAATCATTCTCTTGGAATTCGGACTCAACTTCCAACTGTGCCGTTTGATCTTGCCTTACAGGATGCCCGGGGTTATCCAAAATAAACGATTATCGTTATCAGTATTAGGACTGGGGGGAAAGGGGGAAGGAATAGATATGGGTGCTTGTTCATCTTTTGGAATGTGAGAGTGGTGCTCATCAAGTTTGACAACTTGTGTAAAGGAGTTCAGGAAACCCCGTTTCATGCATTAGCATCCATGTTACAAACGGCATATTAATCATTCGCATGAACTGCCTTTGCTGGAATACCGATTGTTTGTTTTATTTCTCCAAATCTTTGTCACAAACGGGACTCATACCGTTGCCTCGAGCGAGAGTCGCTCAGCTTGAACTTCGTTGTGACTGTATTTGGTAATCCCATCTTCTTTATATAACCCTTTGCTGTAACCCAGCCGCAGTTGTTGATTTTTGTCCAATTTGGGAGCGAAGGAGCCCAGAAGGAACACTATTAAGGTTTGATCATTTTAAAATTAATTAATTTGTTTTATATAGTAACGTAGCTATTTGGAGTCGACTTTGCTTTGAATTGTGTCGAAATTGGTTGCTATGTGTGGCCCGAACTTTCCGGTGGCTGGACTTTACCACTTGATTTCCACTGATTCTTTCCCGAAAGCTCTGGTATGATCTTATGCAAAAGAGGGCAGCCTTCGTTAACTATCGGCAATGAAGAAAGAAGCTTAAGAGGAGCACAGACTGAGCTTCAAACCGGAATCGGAATTTCTCGCAATACATAATTGGCTAGTTCTTATTAAAATCGGAGATGGATTGTGGTTGGGACCACTAGAAAAGTGATGAAGTGTGAGAGCTTATGAAGTACTCCATATGACGTGTTTTCGGAGCAATGGCTCAAAATGAACAAATAAAGGACGAAAGCTCGTTGACGGCTTTGTTAGAGGCAGAAGTAATGCTTCACAATCGCCAAAGTTTACCCGCGATGGAGAAAGCGACAGATCCCAAAGCTTTGACATCTAGTAGGCGGCTCTAGCTTTGTAATAATACAAACATCCGATGAACGGATTTTTCGGTCTTCTCTGTTTTAAGCGATGGAAGCAGTTGTATTGTTTATTGGATACATTATAAAGGCACTGGACACTTGAATATATAGTTTCGTTGCGAAGAAAGCAGAATAGACTGAAAGTGAATGAGGACATGCAGCCAGGCTACCTAGTCCTTTCAGTCTCTGAGTTTAAGCAGAAATCGGCGGCTTGTAAGAAGAGTGAACGGAGGGCCTCCCGGAAAGGATAAGAAGACGGAGGAGGTAATATTTCGCAGACCCCATGGGGTTTTTAAAAGGAAAGAGAGTAACCGGCCTTTGCTGGGTGAAAGGTACATTAAGGGCTCTCGAGAATTATTTAATATATATGACGTTGTATAAAATCACGTAGGAACATGCTTCATCTGTCAGCCGTAATATTTTCCTCTGTTAGCCTTTTCCAGTCAACCTTCAGTCGATGAGTTTGTTTCCGTATTTTGTTGTCATGTTATTCTAAGAACGTGTCAACGAAGATCAGATGTGTATTCAGTTTTTCACATGAGTTACCGCACCCCTAGTGTATGGGTTAAATTGTAATGTTTATAAGCGACGTGGCTTTGACGGTCAGTTGAATGACCGGTCAAGCCAGCTCTAGGAACATTGAGCTGGCTGTTTATTAGATGGCGCGTCGATTACCCACCAGTCGTTCGCTCCACTTTGGTGGCACCTTTTGTCGTGTTGCATTTACTATTTCAAAAAGTGGACTCGTGAAGAAGGTTCTGCAATCGTTGAGGAAAAGTATGCTCTTTACTCCTGGAATAGTTCGGTCCATGGGTTTTGTAGTTCATGCAAGGAAGCCAGAGGGATGGCCAGTAGTAAGCAATCCAAGACGGGCGAGTCTCGGTTTCTTGCTGAAGTCTGCAAAGGAGCTGAGCTTTAGACTGCGCTGGGTGGCGCCCTAACGTGCAAATATGCTGAGGTCCTATGAATAATGGGGGAAAACATTTAAGTTATAGGGACTGGGCGGGAATTTGCCCTGTAACAGCTATCTCCATTATCACACGGCAAACTACTACGAGACAGTGGATGATGCAGGGACCAAATAGAAAACGGGAGAATAAAGCCAAAACAACAAAGAAGGCGGATAACACCTTAAAGACAAAGGAACCTAGTTAGCAGACTCCAGAAGTCCAATTGATAGACCCCCAAAGGAGAGTCCAGTCAATGGGATGAGCATCGAGTCGACGGCTATTGATGCTAAATCAGAAGGAGCCGTTCATACTGGAATCTAAAGTAAGAATGGACACAGACAAGAAACGAGTATATGACACAGTGCACATCAAAGGTGTTTCCCACTCTGTTATCTTGGAAAGAGTGCATAAAGTAGGAAGGTGAAAGTTTCCGTTCTTAAGAATGGGCACCAAAACCGCATCACTAATATTAGTCCAGTTTACCGATGAGCAAATGAGGGACACGCCGCTAGCTAGGATACCAGATATGGGTCTGGGTACATGACATCCTTGCCTGATCTCGCAAAAACGAATCTCCCAAGCAACGTATCAAAAGTACGAGTCTGTTCATCGTTGGGCGATATTGGTCACGTGTGTGTCAAAATCACCCTGTGCACGCGGCAACCCAAGGTAGTCTCAAGACTGGTCAGAAATTTAGGAAGTACGGACTGTGACGCACGTTTGAGCGGTACGTAGCAAACTTCTAATCCTGAATTCCAAATAAAATTGATTCGTTGTTTCTAACATACTGGGTTATAAAATGAACAAATTTACGAACAATTACAAACCTGAAAAATGAGATCACAAGATCACGAGAGCCAAAGTCACGGTGTGGTAAGATGAGCACGTGAGTCACGCAAAACTAAAACCGTGGTTCGGAATGCTCCCACCTGAGCTTGGTGCTACGTATTCCAATCAGCTAAATTCTAAATCTGCCTCCAAAATCCTAAGCATGAGCATGGAAGAACTGCGAGATCCACCATGGTTTCTCTCTTTCTAAGTATTGAAATTTTACTGGTCCTAAGTTTCCCCAGATCATCGAAGTCCACCGACAAGGGTGTTGAGGAAGGGATATTTTTTGGTCCCTCCAGCTTCCATTCGGGAAACTAGCTATTGCTTTATCGGTCATGCCTTGGCCCTATGATATCGTTCCTAATATCTTCCCAGCTGACCGTACTATCCTTTCACACCCCCTCGATGGCTGGCACCAGAGGGACTCAAGTGCCATTCTTTTCTCAGTGGATAGGGAAACCACTTTTTCTACTCTTTGACATCAGTCGCGGTCCACATAGCGACCCCACATATGCTACCAGGTAGCTGCTATCGTTGTCACTAAAAATCATCTTTGGTTGTCCTCCCCTAGCAAAGAAGACCGTCAGTGCCGGCACTGGAGCCTTCGTGGTAAGACTGCGCCCCTTCCGAATACGCACTGTCTTATTATTTGAACACGTGCGAAAGAAATTCTAAAGCTTCTCTCTCCCCCCCCCCCCACGTTCAACAGGAAGCGAACCCTTCTTAGCTTGTACCTAGATGAGTAAGGGCTTTTCCACCAAAACGCGTGCTTTCTCTCGGTATATATTCTCATGTGGTGAAGGGAAACACTGGCCGTATGCATGCTGTATCGCTTATTTGTAGAACGTTTTGGGTTGTCCAGTGTGGGGGTCCAAGGCACTGGATCATAGGCAGACGCTTGCGTCGTAGACGGTAATCGGGGCATCCTTGCTGCCTATTAGGGGCTACTACACCCAGCGAAAGCACGTGTTTTGGTGGAAAAGCCCTTACTCATCTAGGTACAAGCTAAGAAGGGTTCGCTTCCTGTTGAACGTGGGGGGGGGAGAGAGAAGCTTTAGAATTTCTTTCGCACGTGTTCAAATAATAAGACAGTGCGTATTCGGAAGGGGCGCAGTCTTACCACGAAGGCTCCAGTGCCGGCACTGACGGTCTTCTTTGCTAGGGGAGGACAACCAAAGATGATTTTTAGTGACAACGATAGCAGCTACCTGGTAGCATATGTGGGGTCGCTATGTGGACCGCGACTGATGTCAAAGAGTAGAAAAAGTGGTTTCCCTATCCACTGAGAAAAGAATGGCACTTGAGTCCCTCTGGTGCCAGCCATCGAGGGGGTGTGAAAGGATAGTACGGTCAGCTGGGAAGATATTAGGAACGATATCATAGGGCCAAGGCATGACCGATAAAGCAATAGCTAGTTTCCCGAATGGAAGCTGGAGGGACCAAAAAATATCCCTTCCTCAACACCCTTGTCGGTGGACTTCGATGATCTGGGGAAACTTAGGACCAGTAAAATTTCAATACTTAGAAAGAGAGAAACCATGGTGGATCTCGCAGTTCTTCCATGCTCATGCTTAGGATTTTGGAGGCAGATTTAGAATTTAGCTGATTGGAATATGTAGCACCGATGAGAGAAGGGAATAAGTGGCTGTAAGTGAGAGACGACGCGAAGCCGGTTGATCTCCTGATATTGGTCACGAAGTGCTCCCATAAGAGCTGCTGGCCTTGAGAATGTGATACAGACATTTCTAGGAGAAGGTAGTCCAGTCATAGGGGCAATAGTGTAATTTACAAATGAGAATTCGAGGTGGCATGTAAGCCAGCTAGGTCCTCTAGAAGTAATGGTCTTTTAGGCGGTGTTCGCTTCACATTGTTGCTTATTTTGCGATGGATATTTCCTTTTTCTTTATCGTTGTTGGACTTCTGTGACATGTGAATGACTTAAATGAGTTGTGCTCTCATTAGTGCAACATGTGTGCCGGTATTGGTGTATTATAGGTCCCATGATAAACGTTAGAACCAGTGATGGATTTCGGGCAACTTTGGTTGATCAGTTGCAGTGGGAGATATCAGCTATCAATAGCCATATGGTTTACTGGTAGAAGGTACGGAAAGCCTGACCAAATGGTGATAGGGGGGACTGTAGATTCCACATTTGCTATCATTTCGTGGCTATGAGCCCCCTGGAAATTGATCTACCACCAATGAGATGAAAGTGGTAGGAGCACGAAATGCGAACAGGCCAAAGACCCCGTGGTATGAAGGGAACTTAATAAGTATATTAAGTTCCCTACCAAATTCGAATAACTGGTGCCGTCAAAGTTTTATATGGCAGCCCTCACACCTCATCCGTGTTTCGATCACGTTTTTGGAGTTCCAGTTGTCCGTCTGAAAAATTCATACAAATAAATAAATCTGCTTGATCAACTCGGATCCATCCCGCCAGGTGAATAACGCCTAAAATTTGCGAAACATTCCTGGAACTCCGAATGCCGGACGAAAGTGAGCCTGATTTGGATAGACCTCAGTGATGTCAGATTAGTTCCATGCAGCCTACCTGTTCACTTAAGAGTGTGACAAAGCTTGTCCTTTGCACTAATCATCCTTATCAAGCATAACTCTACAACCATGGAATTCGATGGCAGGTTGAAACCTAGCCCGATCAAGCTTGTTGCTCAGCCTGACAAAGGCTGTTGTTGAAGTTGTGTAATTTGTTATTTGTGGCCTTTGTTTGCCATGTAAGTGCATACTTCTATTATATGTACTTCCCCTCGCTTACATTGAGGAGCTTTACGGCGGCTGGCGCGCCGCAGTGGCACCTTCCCTGGGGAGAATGAAAATTCCTTAAAAAGACTTCAAAGATGGTGGATTTGACCTCTGTTTTAATTAATCACTTGTTGTTGTCACCTGGTCAACGTGGGCCATTTAACTTTCAGCTCACCAAGGTCAACCGCGCGCTATTCAATTGTTATTTATCTGTTGCGGCTTGTTCAAGCCTGAACTTTATATATATATATATATATATAAGAAAAGAAGGAGCAGAGAGTAATAAAGGGATAGAACATGGAAAAAGCGGTGCTTGGAAGAGACAAGTTGGGTTAAATCTAATAGTACAGAATTAACCTGGATAACTCTTGACGAGCTGGTTTATGACAAGGGAAAATGAGAGATCAACATGAGGAGAAAAACGACTTTGGAAGCACTGAAGTGATGGCTGTGATCAGGGGTTGCTAAACGAGGGCGTAAGAGGGAAAGGCCTGGAGGAAACAGGTGAGAGTGAATTTACTAATCTGGTTATTACTGTTGTGACATGTGGTGGCAGTCAAAAATGAGTGAAGCGGTAGTAAAGGCATGTTAAGCATGCAGCAAGAGAGTGGTTGTGAAAATGGCCTTGAGAACACAGAGCGAATGAAAATACAGAGTGGTCGGAGCAGTATAAATTATCAGTGGAAAACTGTAGCTTGGAGGCAAGACGAACTTTGGTGCAAAAATGCACCAGTTGCAACAGAGGATAAAGTAGGAGGAGAAAAAAGAAGTGGATGATCAGAATGACGAAGTAATAGGAGATCATATGGTATGAAGCTGTACGCGAAAATAATGGCATAACGATAACTTTACATTAGGTGGAGCTCGGAAAAGTAGCGCAGCACGGAGAGCACACTGAGGACGTCTGTGGCGAGCGATATACGAAACGGATGAGAGTACTGACCGAAGAGAAGAAAGTAAGGGATGACCAATCAGATCGTCTTACCGCAAGTGAACCAGGATGGAGACCGAGAAGGAAAAGGAGAAAAGAAGGACCCAGGCTTTTAGGCCTGTGATGGAACAAAAGGCACGAGAAGTTCCGTTCGGAAATGAAAGAACTGAACTGAAACCCCACCTGCCTGCAGGAGATTGCACAAATAGATTGAGCCAGAAGTTACCAGGCGAGGCACAGCCTGAGAGGAAGGTCCACTGAAGAATTGCGGAGTCAGGCAAGGGAAATAAGGTGGTGGTGGAAAGATAATAAATGTGGCTGTAAAAGATGCATAGGTTCGAACAACAAGTTCTTTTATGGTGGTTGGTCATGGGTACGGATGGGTTTGGAGCGTAATGATGGGAAGTATAAGATGAAGGGACAAAAAAGATATGACAGAATGTATCTAGTGGGGTACCAATTGAATAGAGATTAGGATTTGGCAAGGGTAACATGTGTGAAGAATAAAACACTGCTGGCTTGGTCAGAACAGAATAGACAGAACGATAGTGACATCACTCAATGAGGGCTGTCATGGTTAGAAATGGTAGGAACAAGATCAAAGGGGGGAGGTGTGCTAGCAGAGGCAGAAAGACACGAAAGGGAAATTATAGGAGTGCTGGCAACAGAGATAGATGGGCTAACCGCGGCGGAACAAGAGTGGCTGAAGCATACGATCTGCAATTGACAGGAATGGATGCGGTAGGGCGAAAAGAGTTAGAACTCGCTTTCCGCAACCGGTACAACTGGATGGGGCTGACAGTGCACCGGACACCCAACCTAAAATGCTCTCCGTGAGTTGAAAGCAGGTGGTGTGGTCCACCAGCATAGTTGCACCTGCACATTGTTGCAGACTGCTTGTATGCCCGGTGTGGGCCGGCTAAAGCGGGGGATCAGACCTCCCCCGGTACCCTCAGGATTGGCGTGGGTGGTCGATGGTAGTTGTACAGATGAAAGGGCAACCAAGGTAATGACATATAATCCAGGGTCAAAGAGTCGGGTTATGAGATTTGAGAAAGCAGAGCCAACGGAAACAGCTACCGACAGACGGCCCTGCAGCATTATTGTCCAGGTGCATCAGCCAGAGCGATAACCACTACAGTGCTCGAGGTGGTTGACCGGCATTGAGGATCACTGGAAAGGGAAATAAGGTAGAGAAGAGCAGCCTGGGTTTTCTCCAGCTCGGGATCAAGGGGTGACAGAAGGGAGAACAAAATAGAAGTACGGGCCCATCGATGCAGAGGGTTCCTAAGACAAAATGAGGCCATGCAACGTAATACTACGAGAGAAAACGGTTAATTAGGAGCTGTAAGATTCAGCAATGAGATGGGGATTCAACCTAGAGTAACAAAACAGTAGCAGATAAAAATAAATTCTGCATGAAGTTATGGAGGAAGTTATGCCGGGGGACAAGCTGGGGGCAGAATGAGCGACATCATAACTGAATTTAGAGTTCAGTTGATGAGCCACTTCAAGCGACAGAAATGATACTGAAATTCTCAGTTCACTATCGCTGAGAGAGTGATGGAAGTATGTGGTGGGACCTGATGAGGAAAAGAGGCAAGGTAAGCAAAATGATATCAAGGAGCTTCGAGCTGAGGCCTACTCTGTTTCTATACGACGGCGAACGGAAAAGAGGGTGTAATTTTGAAGCAGAGAGGTGCATGGATCGGTAACTGGATGAGGATTCGTACAGAAAATCCAGAAAGCCGAAAAAGGATAATTCAGAAAATGGCTGGATGAATTCACCACAGTGGCGATCGATTAGTGAACGGACTGGGGCATAGCTGGTGCTATGGCACATAGGACTAAAAAAGGAATGTAGTAATGTGCCAAGTGATACGTATTCGTCTTGCCTATTGTAAACGAAAATTTGACTAACTACCGTTTTTTCCTTCAAAGCCATGTTTTTGGGCGATATGGCCCACCTACAGTTATCTCAATTACTTGAACTGTTAAGGCTAACTGCTGGTGACTTCATAAATACCAGTTCAGCAGATAAACTAGGTTCATTGGTCGTAGCGTAGTTTATCATGACACTCATTGATAAACCATTTAACTTATTAGCTGACCAAAGCTTATCGGGTGTGTCCATTGCTTCTGGATTACTCTGACAAAGTGGACCGTGCGCTCAAAGTCATCCCTGAGTACTACTCAAGAAATAGCGACAGCTTGAACGGGAACTCGGCTAACTTAACCCTACCCTCTTGAAGACAAGTGACCAAATTACAACCTAAAGAAAAGGTTATCTTCGGCTAGAATAGACGTTTTGTGACGGAATAGAGTTCACTAGAAAGACGGTTGGATAACTTTGGTTCCATGCTTTGATGGCTTAGAATATCACAAAAATTTGATTATATGACCAATTCCAGACAGGTACATAAGACTTAACCCAGCTAAGTTTCGATACCCACCTCGCTGGCTGGTCAGTTGAATGGCCACGACCGATGATGATTTTGATAAGTCTCCCAGGGTGAGATTTTCGGAAGAAACTCGGGTTTTCGAGACTTCCAAAGTTGCAAGCACACTAGCTTCCTTAATTAGGGTGCTGGAGCATGGAAGGCTGCTAGAAAAGCCGTCGAATATCTGATGCCAGAATGGCCTATCTGGTCATGAAACACCGTTGCTACCATCAGCGACGAAGGGGAGGAGGTGGGTCAAGGTTAGAATAACTACGTGCCATCGTTTAACTTCAGTGTGGATAGAAAAACCTGAAATAATATCAATAACAATGGCAACAACAGTAGTGATACTAATGGTATATTTCTTTGCCATAGCCCAGGGGCAAGCGTAAAGGCATGGTCAAAGGGTGTACTATTGTACAAACTTTACTCAATGTGGAGAAACATTGGCAGATTTTAAAAGAAAGAGTTGCATATTCGGCTAAAGTAGAACGAAGCTGGGTAGGTTCTGAATGAAGCAAAGTGACAACGGTTTGCGCGGTACACACCAGCCGGTCTGTATTTATTCGTGGGCGATATTGAGGGATAAGGACGTAATATTACAGTGGAGATAAAGCTGCAAAGTGTTTGTCCGAGCCTAAGCCTGATCACACTGGTCTTCCTGAGTTTTCCGTGAGCATTACAGGCGAGCGGAGTTCACAACTTTCCGGGTTTGCTCGTTCATCAAGCTGGGAAATCTGGGTAAGGAGGAAGGGATCACAGAGGTTATTGAATCAAGTGCCTTTGCGTGGTCATGGATATCTCGACGTTGACAGTGTGCAGTTTCGACAAGCTGAGTAATTGCATCCCCTTAATTTCCCCGCAGAGAAGTCGGTTTATTCAAATAGGAATCTAGGAATACTCAACCGGTGGCCTCCATTATTAATGCACATTGTCCAGTGATTACCGTCCCTTGTTGAAGTAAGGGATATGTTGTAAAGGCAGCAGAATTATGACTCACTGGGCGAAGCTGCCGGCGGTGAGCACTAATGGTTGGTGCAGCAAGGGTTGGCTCACCGTCTGTCGTTGCGTGGGCTCATATTTCAACATCAATAGCGAAAAAGCCGTATCGGAAAGCAATTCAGCCTTCCGCGAATCCTTCGGGAGAGTTTTATGCCTGCTGGCTAGGTTGTCATGAAGGTGGTCGGTAGTATGGACTGTTCCAACTAGATCTCAGCAGGCACGAGCCAAAACTTAATCCTCGGCCATCAGATGTGGTGCATTCGTCACTGTGACCATGAAGGAACCAGATATGGTGCAGCATATTAATTTATGGTGCTTATTCATGACTTCTAGACAGGAAACTCCGAGTTATACTTTGACAATCGAAGACCAGCAGCTGTCCTGGAGTCACCCGTCCATAACTTACTGAGGATGTTCTCTGGTACTGCAGAACTAAGAGAATATACTGGTCGTATTTTCAGCAGGCTTCTCAATAGCATGTAATTTAGGTCCATGCTAGTTCACCATAGTCAAGAAGGACAAAATCCCTTATGAGAGCTCAGTAGTTTCTAGATGGTTAGAGAATGAGGAAGGTGGCATACGACCAGGACATTGTGAGATAGCCAGACCTTACTTAGCAGTTTCCCTAATAAACGCGCTCTATGGTCCTTCGTACTGCGTGGACCACTTGCGTGTTGCTCTGATGCTTGGCACTGTGCGAATATGTTAACCGGAACGGTATTCTCCGCGACCCGTGAGAACGAGTAGGCTATTGGGAGGGATAGTAATCAGAGTGCATTTGGTAGTGCGTATGAGAGCGTGCGCAAGGGCAATGGTCAAATGGCAACCACGTCTAGCAGTTGGCGTTCAGTTAAACAACAGACGTAGTGAAAGTATGAACGAAGATGGCTGTCGCCAACACATTTTCAATTCTTATTTTTCATACCCAGAGAGTTGGCCTACGTTGCTCACAGATGTAATCTACTCGTTCTGGCGGATGCGACCCTCCAACTAAGGGGGGTAGTTGTCTTTTGTAGGGTGCCTAGACAGTGGGAGAAAAGGACTGGCCTCGCGGCATCCTTTATGTGTTCTTGCTCGGGGAAATCAGTGGAAGCTGCAGGCAGGCAGCAAGTTTCTTTTGTGAAAGAGTATCTGAGTGCGTGCTTTGCAATACAGTAAAAGCTGGCCGTGGTCTGTCCCAGTACAAAGGGTTTAGGACTCACTATCCTGAAGCCCGAATGATCTCATGCGGATCTCATATCTTTCAAGATATGTGCTGAAGTGCGTCTACCTTGTTAAAATGTCGTCGTTAGGTAAGAATCGTGTTCCCTGGTGAGTGCGGTGCATGTTATTCACAGACACTCAAAATGATTTTGGGCTATTCCGAGCGGTCATTCAAGCCAGTAAATTGGTCACTGGATTATTTATTGGGGAAATACTTATTGTATAAGAACTTTTGGGCCCGCTATCAAATCAGTCCTTTACTTTAGGTAACTTAACACTAAGTGGAATAAAAAGAGAGAAAACTGAGTCTGAACCTAAATCGAACTCAATACAGGTTTTTGAAGGAATAATGCCTCGGGTAGGGTATTCGGAGGAAGTGTGGCAGACAAGACCAGCTAGGGAAAAAATGTCCGTGCGCAAGATTTGTTGCATGGCACAATGGTTCAAAACTGCCTAAAACTCGGTACAGTGGATGATTACGTACTAAAGCCGGTGCCTTTTACGACCAAAGGGCACAAGCTCCGGTCCAGGTGAAGTCTGCTCAACGAATCAATGCTCGATTCACGGAATAGCAGCTTCTCTTATTCTGGATAGCAACTTGAACTCCCAAGGCAACAAGTAGCTCGAGCCAATGCAAAACAGAACAGAAACACCACTGTTCTGCAAATTCCACAAAGCTATTTATGGGTTAAGATGCAAGCTTATAAAGAGCATGCATTTGACAGCGAGCCTCAGTCACCGTTCAGCAAACAGGCAGCTAAATTAGGAAAAAAGTCCGCACCGGAGAGACAGTAGGATCACGTAAAACCCTACCGAGCTGTTGTTTTATTCCATGCTTTCCCACTCTTCGAGCAAAAACCGTCCGTCTTTGTGCTGATTCGCAAGATGCCGGTACCATAACAGCAGCCTGGGATCTCACCACCCACGGGGTGGGGAACACGGAAAACAAAGAGGAATTGATTGATGGGTTTCGGGAGAGCTTTTCTTGTAGCATGCTCTTGCAACGGTCACATGGTCACCAAACTCTGCAGCAAGAGTCGGGACGAAAGCTAGTACTGTAAACAAATAATAGAAATTTATTCCCTCAACAGAACAACTGAAGAAAATGAATGAAAAGGAGGAAACTATCCTGTCGTCCAAGTAAGTTATGTACTCTTATTGCGGCCCAGTGAACAAACTCCTGCGCTCGGCAGCCAAAATCACGTGGTCAAACTGAAAGTTTGCGATCCGTCAGCGCGAGCCAGAATAAAGGAACTCATTAGAAGAAACCATGGCTGTGAAAGAAGAGACAAATGCTTCAGAAGTAAATTTAGCGTCCACCATAAAACGGTGTCTGGATGAATAAGGTTGGAGAAAGCAGCCCAAAATCGGTCGGGAAGTATGCAGAAGTGAACGGGTGAGGACTTCCCGAACCACAGTTACGTCACAGAGCGGCCAAAAACAGGTTAATCACGAGAAGAAGAACGACATGCAGAAGTAAACCACCGACAGGGATCTGGTCCACTGAAGAAGCTGATTTCCCGTCTATAGGAAACAGTTCGTGGCTTGTCCTGTCCCCACAATACTGGACATACACATCCAACCGGTTTCTTTTAACGACAGAGAAAAGAAATTTAGACAGGCGGCCTTTTCCCGTCTACGAGAGCGTCTGCAACACTTGCCGAGGGAGGATACGGCGGCTGACTTGGACAAGGACTTCCAGCGTGCCAAAATCCAAACAATCCACCCAAGAATACACAACCAGTGCACATGCCTAACGAATGGGAAAAGTACGCATGTGTGTATCATCTGGCAAGGTTAACATGTGTAACGTATATGTGTGGAAGTCCTCCCTAGCCCTTATCAAACTAGTATTTCTGAGGCTAAGCTCTTTACCTTATTGGCCCTCGAACAAGTACAGCATGTATCAACACTACACTTCAACCTTTGTTTATATTTTGCTCACCTGAAGTGGCATAATTTTGATTCGAATTTTGGATTGCCGTGAAGGTGGTACCTGACAGTGACCTTTGTTGAACTCTGGTCCTCGTTGATGGACGCTGTGGCCATGAAGTCGAGGTTTGTACATGTTTATACGCGCACAATTTGGTAATCCAGCACCGTGGAAACTAAGAACCAGTCTTGTTCTGATTTTGGGATCGGTTTGAATTGGCTACGCGTTACTCACGATCGGAGTAACCGTTACGACATGAGTGTAAGTGGGCTAGCAGCAGCTCTTTTTAGAGCTGCGACTTTCTTATTCCCACCATACGAGCCTTGTTGTCACTTTTTTATTCTACAAAAAAGTGCAGCTTAATTTGGTCGTTGTGGCATGCGATCTGTTCGTGGTTCTTTTTCTACCTTGGTGAATGCCGGATGTTAGACTCAATTTGAAGATATATATATAACACACACACACAGACTAATATAATTCGCTATGTTTCGTACTAATGCCATCGATGAGAGCTTTCGAGAGGAAGTCCTCTCGGCATGTTTCTCTTCCGAGTTGCTTATCTATGTGTAGCAACACTTGTGTAAAAGGAACAGGAAAAATAGCCCATTTTGGTTCCGCAAAAGACTTCTACCGATATGCCAAATGCTCCATGATCAAGGTAAAAGAAGACGATAGGGCTTTGACGATTTCCCTAACTGCACCAAAAACCTTGCGAGATTGACCGGCAAGAGAGGGGGGAGTTGGCGAGTGAATGACCAAAGCCGGTAGCCAGCATTGAGCTGACCAGTGCCAAACAGGGTAATGTGGTTGGTGAAATTCACTCCTATCATTTGGGGATTCCGTAAGCGAGCTACCACTAGGGATGTAGTTAGGAGCTTTTGTTTATATGTAAAAAACTTCTAACAGCGGTGCAGCCCTGTAACTAGAGTAGTGAAACAGACAAAGCCGCGTTTAGTTGAACATCTGACAGTGGAACCGAACAACCCCTCTAGCAGTGGTTACCATCCCGATAACAGACATAAGTGTAGATATATATACATTCATTAGCCACAATCTTAGGAATCACCATTATTTTAGATTGTGCCGGGCACTATTTTTCAGCGGAGAGTCGCTACACGGTAGGGGGCCCTAAGCTTAGATGGAAGGCGGATATACAGGTAAAGAATGGCTCTGAAAATTCAAAGTATTTCCGCAGCTGGATATATACTTAAACTCTCGGCCATTTTTGGTCATAATGTAGAATCATCGAGCGAGGCTCTTATTTCTGAATTTCTCTAGTGCTGGCTGTACTATCTAAGGTGAAATAGTAAACAAATATGCACTGTAGAACTGAAGTTACTTGGATCGTTTAGTTCTGAAAAGCATAGACTTTATATTACAAGTGAGTTGTTTAGTTCAGTTCAATTTGCACTCGACTGGTAGTCGCCACAGCCACTCAAGCTCCTAGAATCCCCCAGAGGTACGCAAACACGTTTGCACCCACCGCTGAACGAAGTGTTTTGAAAAAAAGAAGGAGAGTCTTGTCGCATATCAACGGAAGGAAACCTTACGCATCACGAAAGTTAATTAAGGCTGTGCAGCTCAGTTCAGACAACCATTACCCACGCACCGAGTGCAACGGCTTTGGATGCTATATCCTGGCGAAGGCTCTGGAAAGAAAAAATTAAAAAACAGGGATTTTGAGGGAGCAGTCACAGAGCTAAAGACTTTTCCACGAAGTCGGAAAGGAAGATTTGTGCATGCTAGAGCTCCACTGACCACAAAACCAAGTCATTCCCTCTAACGTTCATAACCACTGAGTGAGGAAGAGGGTTTCTTGGACCACTCTCAAGAAGTCTAGCGCTGTAATCTTGGCCAGTCTGCTGGTTGGGCATTGCATACCTTTCCTCCATATCGTGGGATAGCTACCCCTACTCATCTTCCAATCGATACCCACCTCAGCAAATATTGCCAGCCGAGAAATCTTGTCGGGGTACATGTGCAACGCATGTCCCGTGCATGGTGAATTTAGATGTTCCACCAACGAATTGATCCGTGAAACTAAAACTCTCCGCCGAACCTCAACATTACTTCTACAGTGTCCCCACCACATCCGAGCAATGCTACGTGGACATCGGTGTTCAAATACCGACAGTCTTTGTATATCCTGCACCCGCGGTTGCCATGTCTCCGAACCATACAGAAGCATTGGCCTGACAGCTGCAGAGCATACCCGACCGTTTATAGATAAGTGGATGTAATGTCGACGCCACAGGTGACTTAAGTACGCAAGTGCCAAACAAGCCTTCTGTATACGCGAAGACACTTCATCCAGTATCCGCCCTCCGGGTGAAATGCAGCTGTCCAGATAACAGAGCTTGTCCATCTGGTCCATAGTCTACCTAAACGCTGAAAGGTTTGGTGTTGAACAAACCCAGCCACGCGAAAGCATCTTGCACTTTGAAGATGCGAACCGCATACTGAACGTTACAATGCAGTTACTGAATTTGTTCAGAAAAGCTTGAAACTTATCTGGGCCTCCACTCAGAAGAAAGATGTTTTCTGTATATTCATGTCCTGACACTTTTCCGCCCGAGGAATTTTCGATGACAATACCTTCATCAAACAAACACGCGGCATCCTGGGTCATATCAACCACAAACTAAGAGAAAAGGAACGAGTGGGCAAGGCTTACGTACACCGCTTTTCGTAGTGGGCTTGAATGAGAGACCACCCTTGACCAAAAGGTGGTTTAGGCTACTTGTGTACAGGGACTTTATGATGGGCACTAATTTCTCTGATCCCCTTTCAACAAAAGGCAGCGCCAGAGAACTGTTTGGTCGACTGAGTCAGAGCCCACTTTGAGATCAGGGAAGACGTGGGTAGTAGATCCGGGGGAAGATGCGCCTTCTCCCCAAAGTTTGTAGAAGAGTGAAAATGGTACCAACACAGCTTAGGGCAGGTGACGAACCAGCCTGGTTCTCAAGCAACCGCTGCTCGCGGGTGGTTAATAAACTGTGGAGAATAAGGCCATCCAAAAGTTTAGATGCTGCTCTGAAAAAACTTAATTCCATGTTGCCCTCCAAGTCAGTCAGCACGGTCGCTGACTCACGCCAACTGTTTGGAACTTGTCCTCTAACCCATATCCAACCTAGGAGTCTTTCCAACTCCCATATCAATGCACAGCCACCTTCTTTGAAAACAGAAGGAGGCAGCCCATCCTCTCCGGCAGCCGTGTGCTATTTGAGGTAGCCTATCACGCGGTGAACCTCTGCCTCTGTCGGGGAGTCGGTACATGCTTCCGGGGCCAGATTTGTGTTACCGCACACAGGCATGTCATGGGTAGGGGCCAGTTAGACTACTTGACCAGGTGCTACTAATTAGACGACACTCCCGAGTTTGAACTAGTGGGCCCTTTGCCTATCCGACAAGTTCGCTAAACCCTGGCTTTGCTAAACCGGTATCTCTGATTAGATGGCAAATTCCGCGGCTTCTGCCAGTGACTGCAGCTTTTTTCATCTCCCTACGCCTCGCAATCCTTCGCTACACACGGTCGTACCTCGGGCTACGATCCAATTGGCCTTTACGGTATCTCCGTGTCTTATCATATCTGTGCTTAGAAAGATGCAAATGCCAGCCTGACCATGGGAACCAGATAACTGATCACTCCACGCGCAAAGAGTGAAAGGAGAAGCCGGGTTCGGAGCCGGGGAGCGAAGTGGTAGCGCTGAAGTTGGGTCTTGTATGCGTATTTTGCGAACAATACGCACATGTACTTTAGGTGCTTCAAGAGTTCTAGCTGGGGCAGCCTATTGCCCGATTTGGTAGACCAGGTAAACTTTGAAAGCTGTAAAGTAAAAGCTTAGGTGGGGAAATCTGTTTTCCATTTTCTCGCCTCTAGCTGCTGCACTTATTTAGGGTTAGACGTTTGCAGTCAAAAATCAATATAACCTCTCGAATCCATTCCTAATTGAGATGGGTGGTGAGCACAGATAGAAGAATTGTTTCCCAATGAACCACCGGAGATCTTCGGGCATATGATACTTGGCGGCTTCCCACGCCGCGGAAGGGGTTTTTCTTTGCGAAAAGTAACCTGCTAATATGACTCAAAAATCTAACCCACCGGGCAGTGGGGCATTAACCCGGCTCGGGAACTTGACCAATGCACTCGAGAAGGAAAGTCTTCTGATCCTTTATGTGAAAGCCGAGAGGTACATCAATTCAGTCTTGTCTTCACTGGTGCTTTTTAACCGATCTTCTATTCGGATTCAGCCCCTGGCTTCATGCTTCCAGTGGAGCAGGAGGAACCTGGAAGAAGCAGCATCCTTTGGGCTGCGGGCTGCCCAGACAAGGCTGGCCATAGCTGCCCAGCTAAATGAGATGACTTCTACCGACGGGAGAAACCTCAGGTGCCCCATCACCAAATCCATCCAGAGCTTTTTAGAACGGTAAGATGTTTCTCTCCATGTTCATTTGCTGCAGTGTCCCCTTTAGGAGCACAGTGACTTGAACCAGATGTTGCCCATCAGCTGGCTCAGAGACTGGACTTCGTAGGGCTTCCGCCTATCGACTCTTCGGACGCGACTGCATTTCAGGCCTAAGAAAGCAACCCTGCGTAGCTGTTCGCGTCAAGGAGGCATGCAAGCCGTCACACCACCCCAAGGTGCAGTCTGGTCATGGTGGGCAATCTGGCCGTGAAGGGGCAGTGTCCAACAAACGGAAACGTCCACTACGATACTCCTTATACGGACTATAGTATTATCCCTCGTCCATCTACTGAGCTTGCTCAAGAGGCAATCTCATTCCGCTTACTTTTTAGGGTCCCTGGAAGAACTGAACGATCTACAGGCCTATCGCTCGGTCAGGTAGACTGTTCCCGTTGTTCACTAGCCGATTGCTGAAGAAGTGCTTTCTGGCTATCAGACTTGAATAAACTTTCGTAAGCTCCAATCTCCTGTTGCCTCAAGCCATCTGGAGTTAGAGATCGCGGAGTCTCTGCTTACAAATCTCTCCTCTATGCCTTTCAACCATTTGCTTCGCAAGAAGTTAAACCTTCTCCAAGGAGGCGGTATCCTTTTTGCAGAGTGTTGACCAAGCCTGCGCGTTATCCTTTGAAGCTGTACTATAGCTTCTTATGTGGGTGTGAATGCTTCCGGCTTCCGGCAAGATGGTGCAGAAGGCTGTTTGAAGAGCTCTTCACAAACCATTTGTGCGGCTGAGTCGCACCGATCTGATCGTTCTAACTTACTGTTTACGGCTATCACGAGTTCATACTCCTACCGCCTGCATCTACGTGGAACAGCCTCTGGTCCTAGGCGACACCCAGGTTTTCCATTGCCCTTTACAGCGAATGGCTCTTGACAGCCGTAAGAGGTAGAGCGTAATCATGTGAGCAGTCCGTGATGGTTACTTTATCCCCTCTTGGATAGCTCTAACCTCAGATACAGCAACATTCAAATCATTGGCAGGAACGAAACTAGGCAATTGAAGGGTTGATGTCAGGTTCTTAAAGAACAATGGGAATAGTATCGGGCCTGGAACAGAATCTTGAAGTAGGCCACTGGTGCTGTTCATTCTGCTACAGCAAGTCTTCTACCTTGACGTAAGACTTACGTGGGAAGGGAAGTCCGTCGGCCACGTATACACTTACCCCTGCCTAAAGTTCCCGTCTGTATCTGCAACGGATGATGATCAGAGAGGTCAAAAACCTTGCTGAAGTCAAGGCAAAATACTTCCACATGTTTGCCTTCATCCAGTCATTGAGTTGCCTCAACTGAAAGGCACAGGCGTGAGAGCGGATGTATCGAGAAACTTTCCATAGGAAGATAATCAGGCCTGCCGGTCTACAGTTATTCATAGACGACTCAGATCCAACTTATATATCGCATCGACTGGGGCCTCTGATCAGTCCTGAGGCAGTCTACCCTGGTACATTATGGATGTGTACGGCCCACATTCCGATGAAGTTAGGATGTCCAAAAAGAGCTTCCTGATATTTGGTTAGATGCCATGCGGATCTGCTGACGCGTGAACATTTACCTCTTACAGTTAGTTACGCACGGTTTGCGGGGCGCCGTCGAGTCACGCATGGCCAATTCGCACAAATACCAAAGCCCAGAAAGATTGGTTTATTGCTTCTACGATATTAGCTAATTGATTAGACAACTTCATTTTCATTGTTAAATACTATCCCTAATTAGAGTTTGTCCTTTTGATTTCTATTTAGTTACTTACCAGCAGTGAGTACATGCATCGTGAACCTCAGATATTCATAGTGTATTTTATCTGTTTCAGACGCATTGTATTGGTTCACACTCGGGTTTTACTGTGCCCAGCACATGAACAGTTACCGTATTTATTCGTGACTTTGTTTCCTTAACACCTTTACTCTAACTCCGCACAAACAGTTCAATTCGTTCTGCGTTGCAGTTCGAAATCAATGACCAGAGTCTAGCCCTCGCCGCTGCGTTCCCAACCCACTCTGTCCAGCTCACCAACCTAGCCCCTTTTTGCCCGCTACCCCCAACATTCGCCACCTGCCATCACCTGCAACCAAGGTCTTTATGGAACAAAATTGCAGCAATCTGTACCCAACCAGAACTTGACTAGTAGTTCTTTCAACACGTATACGGAAAATTTTATCTTTGAACTCTTCCAAATTCTGCCTGGTGGCATCAATCGCGTTTGTTTCCAATGGTCTGTTTCTTCGACGACTCCTCTTTGAAAGTCTTTTCTGCGTCCATACATCATTCATGTTCTTCAAAAGTACACTACATTCCTCGCGAAGTTTTTGCCTTCATGCGAATTTTCATATAACACTGAAATCACCTACACAAAAAGATCCATCCCATTATCCCATCTGACTCACTTGCATTTATATCACAAGCTCCCCCACAACTAGTTACCCAACATTGGATCAATGTCCTATATTCCGCTGGCATCTCTAACTGCACTTTGATAAACCCATGCGGACTTTATTTCCAACCGTGTCTTTTGGCAATTCTCCCACCCGATTACTCGCTATTGATCCCCAAAATATCTAGTTGGTTGCCCTCGCATCTCTTTCTCTGGGCGCCCTGAGTTATCGCAGCCAGCTTTCGGCACCCATAAGGCACACTGTGTATTTTTCCCACCTCAACTCCCTGTCCGTGTTGTGATGTCCGACGCCTGTTGCTTTACTGGTTATTGAAATCACTGCACATTTAACACTCTTTAGTATCGCTTATATCAGCATTCACACGTTCGTCCGGCCGTCCACAACGCCCTCCTCGAATTGAAAGCCGGTTCACAATCCCCGAGTTAACCATCTCCGCTCTAATTAACTCAAACACTGCCCAGCTTTATTGGTTTATTTCCGCTACGGTGTGGTTCTTAAATCTTAAAATTGTGAATACTTCACATTGGTATATACTGCTGTATTCTCTGATCCTGCCTTGTACATGCGTCTTGGCCACGGTCAAGAAATATACCATTTTTATTATTATTAATATTAATAAGCCTGACTGGCTAAACGTTTGCGTGAAATGGGGGCCGGAGATGAGGCCACACGTGCGATCCAAACCCTGCGACATGCTCAACACAAAACATTTTCAGCTAGAAATTCTAATCCTCATTTTGACGTGACAGTCACTCAAAAACCCCACTGGCGTCGATACTCGGATGGGCGGATACCTACTACCTTCTCGAAGAATCAGCTGTGGGAACAGCGAAAGAGGCGACAACAATACTATCTGGACACGGGGTTGGATTTATCTACGCTCTATTTTGCAGATTGTATTGAATTGTTACCTGGGCTTTATCCGTTAGATCAGTTCGGTTCAGTTTCCGTATGGCAGGCATTGGCCACGGCCAGTCGGTCGTCCAGAATTCTTTCGATGATATAGACGGTAGGTAGGCACCCTCCACCACCCCGTTAAAAATAAAAGAGAAACGCAAAATCTCATCGCACATCAGCTACGAGGGTCATTATGCACCGTGAGGGTTCATCTAGTCATCACGTAGCAAAAGGAAGAGTTCAATAATTAAACAAATCACATCATTCTCTCCACTTATGATCTATGGCCCTCCTGGAGGACTCGACGACCCCCAGTTCTATGACCTCTCACGGCAGTCTATTCCAATAGTTAACCGCCTTATTGCAAAAGAAAAGAGATCTAGCTATCAACCTTAATTGAACTTTTTCGGCTTCTTCCCATGCCCCCTGTTCTGGAGTCTATTGCTGCATAGAGTAGATTCTTAGATCTGAGCCCGGAAAAGCCTTTTATTATTCTAAATATCTATAAGTTCACTCCGTAGTCTCCTCCCTCCCATAGAGAAAAGCCTAGGGTCTTGGAGTCTCTGCTCCCACGTCTTGCCCCGCTGACCCTCGACCATGAGCGTTGCAAGACGTTGTATGTGGAAGGGTGACCATGCCTGAACACAATTTTCTAAAAGAGGCCTAACTATGAACACGTTCACAGGCGTGGGATCCCATGGCTGCCTGCACGAAAAAGCTTATCTCTGCCTGCGCAGCTCACCGAGCGCCTTTTCAGCAGCTGCCGCACACTGATCCGACCAAATGAGATCAGAAGTCACCAAAATCCCAAGATCTTCCTCCCTGTTTACTGCCTCCATGGCAAGTGGGCCTTGGCCCTGTGCAACCCTCCGGCCTGTCACTGTCGGTGAAAACAAGTGGCTGCCCCCAGCATTGGTAGGTAAGCCCCACTTCTGTGCCCAGTTAAGAGCGGTGAGTATGCCTCGGCTCAGCCCATCCGTCTCCCAAGCTCCCACTTACTTCACACCATCTGTAAAGTTTGGTGACCTTATCGGAAGGTTGCCTAGATGCTCCTCCTTACGGCAAACCCAACCAGTCCTGCCTTTCCAGACACCGGAAGACATGATAAAACTTGCAGAAAACGGGGCACGGGAGCGAGAAACTGGACCACCATTGGAGTAGGTCACCAGTTTTTTCTGTAGTGTGTCGAATGAAGTTACATTCCCTGGGGTTACCTGGGCGAGATCTGCAGAGAAACTCTGACGGTCGTAGCTTGGTGGGGCATAAGCAGGCACCAACACCTAAATCGATGTAGGTGATCTAATCTAAGCTCGTTACATTGTGATCAGTTTAATCCAGTTTCCACAGAACGAAAGTCATCGAGACCAATCGTGGGCCCAGGTCGTTGAGCGGTCGGCTAGTTTCCCTGGCTCCCAACATGGCACGTGGAACCAGTGGCCTGGAAGTCAGAATTTTCCAGGCACTATGGCCATCACAGGCGCTCGGTTATTGACAGAGATGACAGGGGTTAACCACCTCACCCCGGTTAACTCAGGTCACATCACAGGACCTGAGTTCCGGCCAACAACAGTCCAGAGTCCTGCACCTGTGAACCATAACATCCCATCATGTTTCTTTCCTAAAGAAAAGTTCTGGAAAGCTATGTTCCAGAATGAATCACAGCTGTTCTTAGAAGGTGGTAAACTGCTGCAACTAAAATCATCCTCCAAAGTCCGTCTCACAGGAGCATAGACCCTTTGTGAAAACTTGGATCATGTTTTGGACGCGCTCACGATCTGCGGACTCGATTCCCGTCCAGCGAATGGAGAGGCAGAGCGATAGCAATTTATGGGTTTTATACTTTTATGTTGATTGTGTTGTATAAATGACAGGTGGGTGGCTGAACGAGTTAATGGCCAGAGCTGACGGGCTGAAGTGCACCTTCAGTCTGAGTCGCGCGATGTAAGCCGGCGATGCTGTCTAGTATGCAGGTACCAGGTGGACTTAAATGAAACAGATTCACACCACCAGTCGACGGAGGGAACCGAGGCTAAGCCGGATTCCTGACCTATCGGAGAGCCTGAACAACGTTTGCCGGGCCAGTTAGGTGCCTCGATGGATGACTGATGAGGAGAATCCAAATGCCCTACAGGACTACTAAGATAGGACCAAGTGCCGACCGAAGAATACTATGGTACCGCAATGACAAATCGGGTCTGGATGAGTGAAAGTACTTTAAAGTACTTTTGTCCTGACCATAAGCCACTTTATGTGACTGAGAAAAGAGATTCTAAAAGGAAGATTGCCTATAGCTAGAGGAGGGCCTGACACCGGAGTTGGCTGCGTTTGGGGAGCGGTGTCAATCCCAAGTAAGTCTGAGTGAGAATCCCTATTCGTAAACAAGGCGCGCCTAAGCTCTAAGCTCACAATTGCGTTTTGGTTGCTTTGGTGTCTGCGACGCCGCTACAATATGTTCAGTCTTGAGCGTGTCCCTCGCAGCTCAAGACTACGTCCCACGGTGCCGCATTCAGGAGCAAGAACGAACAAATGACGGACCTCTAATAATCCTGAGGGCTTTTAATAAGTCAGTCCAGCCTCTTAGATGCGCAAAACCAAGAAGAAAGCCGGACGGATTGACTGTGAGGGGGGAAATCCGAAGAAAGCCGACGCCAATGATCGAGCGAGGAAGGTTAGTTATGATAAACGCCCGGTGCGGATCGCAGCGAATATCAAGAACCAGTGTGAATGAATGCTTATCGTAAGTGTGTCCAATTAACTGCCACCAGCTCGGTGTTTTCCTAATGAAGCTGTCCGTAGATTAAAGTTAAACAGCGACTACCTGTGCGCCGATGACAACTGAGAACAATTTTACCGATATTCCTTGGGTTATGAAGGAAGGCGACCATGAGCAGAAGGGTCTGATACGGTTACCACCCGCATCAGTCAGCTTACGCACTTCCCCGGCACTCAGGTTGATACGTGTAAGGCTAGGTACATTTTTTTATTTTATCACCTCGGTTGCATCGGTACCTATATACGCCGGGCTTGCAGGGCCACTCTGCCCTGAACGGCTGGGGCTGCCTGCTCTGTAAGGTACGGAATATGATCGCGATGCGCTTGGCGCGCTAACCTGTGGGGTCAGTGATTCCGTCTGCCTAGCTAGGAGCTCCATGGTGTTGACCTGGTCTACCTCAGAGCCCCAGATATATGCTGCACAGAGGGTGAGGCGTATGCTTGTGATGGATAAATAGCTTTCGCCAATTCGTCTAACGCTGATTTATTCTCAGAAGCAGCTAAGGTGGCTTGGGGGTTACAAGGAAGAGCTTTTTTCCAACACACGCGTGACATTGTGACATCCACTGAAAGGGTGGAGATATATCCCCGCATGGAACGGAGAAGTTGCGTGCGTGTGTAGGTGCCGTGGCCACCGAGCTCAATACCGGCTACCAGCTGGTTCAGCCGATGTTCTGCTGACGCAACAAGACTCCTTGTCGTGGAGTTCTGCAGCCTAAAGTACGGGCTCCCTTCAGATAGGTCACATATGTAGTGTACTACTCTGTCTATGTGACACACTAAATTACTGTCGCCATTATCTAAGACTACACTAGCAAACTAAGATGGGCGGGGAAAACCTGTTGTGATAAAAGGTCAAAAGGGTATGTACATTAGAAATTAGAATGAATCAAAAGGTGTGACACAAACTCAAAGCTGTTCGCTGTTCTTGTGATCAGGAAATGAGAGCCAAAGAGCCACTATCCGCCGATATCCTCAGCTCAGTTCGGTCTGACAGCCATTCGTTGGACAGAACAGGATGGTATTGACAGAAGTGCCAAGCGACGCCGTGGGGGCTTCTAAAACGTCTTGTTTCTCACAGTCAGTTCCGGCCGATATGATTCCAACCACTCCAAATCTGAAGATGAGACAGTGCCACAACGAAAGGCTTACTGACAGCCTTTCGGTATTGCGCAGTAGTGATGATGCTCAAACAGGAGTGTGTGTTTTACATTAAAAAGTCAGCACAACAAAGGAGTGTTGCACCAAGGGACGTTGAGAATCATGGAAAAAGTCAGAAATGTACAGGTACCTACAAACACTATATCCCTTACTACTGGAGCCAGAGCCAGTGGCAAGTGCCCCACCAGGTAAGTAAACTTGGTAGAATGAGTAGTTATGTGGGCCATTAGTCACTGGGTTTCCTCCTGAACCTGACAAAACCCCGGGTTCGCCGGTGTAACACAGGTTTGAGCAATGCGTAGCCAAATTCACATTGGATCCCGAAATCAAAAGGCGAGTATCCGTGATATTCTACGATACTAGATTATTTAATGAACAATGACACCAAAAAGATACAAACCTCAACAACGAGATCAAAAGGACTCAACAAACGAGAAACCGAATTGCGACGTGCGAGCAAGGAGCACGTGCGTCACGCAGGTCCAGAATAAAAATATGACAAAGTAGCGCTCTGGGCGCGAACAAACAACAATTGGTCCGTAAAAACAAACAGCGCACAAAGACACGTCAATAGTGTAAGCAAGTGAGTGATGTTAAGAAAAACACTGAATCGCGAGGGAAATAGGGGGATTTTCCACTACCGGTCGTTACAGCCGGTAAGAGGTCGTGACTTCTCACGTGTATTAGAGACAAGCCGGACTGCCCTACGTGTGCCATGCCTTTAAAGCTCTTCGTTGATGTTTCTTGCTGATTAGTCTTTTTCAGCATAGTAGTAGGCTTAAGTTGATACGAAGTTTTGAAAAAATTATCAGGCTAGTCAATGGGATTCTGAAACCCTTCTATCGGATAAAACGGTTAAAAAGCAGATGAGAATAGAATAATTGAACGACTCACGTTGGTGGTAAAAAAATACGTGCAAGAAAGTGAAAAAGGAACCTGCGTTCTGAAGTCAAGTCGACCCCCCAATGTAGCGGATGTGGCTCACGAGATGAATGGCGCACGGACGCTGCGGATAACCACAGTCACGAACGGCCAGGGAAACCAAAGTCGAACCACAGAGATGCTGTGCAAACCCTCAGTGCAAAGAGTACGGAGGTAGAAAAGATAAGGCGGGAATCATAAGGGCGCGTGTCAAATTGCCGAGAAAACCAAAAACAGCTTGGTTCGGGGTGATAAGAGGAAGTTTGTGCACTGGCTGGCGATATAACGATCATTGCCGGAATGAATGCTATGTTACTACCCGCGGAAGAGAAGAGATTAAGACCAGAGAGCCGGATATAAGAGTTCCCCCTCTGGCCGACGATCATTCTGGTTGGGAATCTCCGTACCGTCTTCCAAAATTAGTTGTTTTTACCGCAATAAATAACTGATGCCTACAAATATACTCCTGAAGGGGTCACGCCAAAACCTTGTAAAGTGGGATCAAGCTTAGTCGCAAGCACAATTTACGGACTCGATTCCCGTCCAGCGAATGGAGAGGCAGAACGATAGCAATTTATGGGTTATATTAATTATGTTGGTTGTGTTATATAAATGACAGGTGGGTGGCTGAACGAGTTAATGGCCGGAGCTGACCGGCTGGAGCGTGCCTTGCCATTTGTTATGTAGATTGACGTAGGTTTTGATGAGCTAGACCTTTCCGGTCCTAGGTGGACTTAAACAAATCAGATTTCAAGCAACCAGTCGATTGAAGGAACCGATGCTAGACCGAATTCCTGACCTCAATGGATGCCTGGTGAGGATCACCGAAATGTCCTAAGGGGTTTCTTAGATAGGCTGATGTGTCCGACAGAAGAAGATTATAATACCGCACCGGTTAAATCGTGTCTGGATGAGTGAAAGTACTTTAAAGTACTTTTGTCCTGACCATAAGCCACTTTATGTGACTGAGAAAAAAGATTCGAAAAGGAAGATTGCCTATAGCTAGAGGAGGACCTGACACCGGAGTTGGCTGCGTTTGGGGAGCGGTGTCAATCCCAAGTAAGTCTGAGTGAGAATCCCTATTCGTAAACAAGGCGCGCCTAAGCTCTAAGCTCACAATTGCGTTTTGGTTGCTTTGGTGTCTGCGAAGCCGCTACAGAAGAATTCCGGCTTTTGCGTATGACAATTGATGCTCCTCCGGCTATAATTTACGCTGTCCGGCGTAAAGCGGTGCGCCACTAAGGTACCAGAATATTACCTTAAGATCTCAAGACGCCCAGGTCCAAGGTGAACTGTTCCCCCAGAGAGCAGGCTACGCCTCTCATACCAACCAAAAGGTCACATAATTATCCGGCCCCTGCGAGGTAAAAATTTTAGCTTCCGGAAGTGCAAGGAATATTCAACTTTTCCCGAGTTTTCAAGACAGCTCTAGTTTGTTTGTTCGAACCAATCAATGCGGTTTCATGTCCCGATCAGCTGATCGCATTTCGTCAGTTGTTTCTTTGTGCACATGAATCTACTTTCGCATGTGATATCCTAACTTAGTAGGGGTCAAAAAATATGGCTGGTAGTATCAAGATCTAATTTTGTACCAACGCTATCGAAAAGTGCCAATTGTTTTCAGTAGGGGACGGATCCTCGTTGAAACTCATAAGTAACCTTAGTGACGGTCTCCAGTCGAAGGTTACTTCCCACACTGCGATTGGAGCATGCCGCACTTGAAATCCTGAAGGTAGCCCTCCGGTTTTGTCACGTATGTTTCAGCTACCACCATCAGAACTGCATCAGCCGGTCACGTCCGCGTTTTTGCTTACTTCACTTGGTTGGAACGCTCCCTATTAGGCGGAGCCCTCTGAATATCTGAAACGGCTAGCGACGCATGATTTCCCGTGCCTTGCTCCTTATAGATCGAAGGCTCAGGAGTATTAGCCAAATAAACTCTCAGTAACGTTGCATAACTCAGGATATTTGGAAACCGTGTATTGTTCAGATCCTTTCATTCTTCTTTATAGAAGCAGTGGGCATCTCTACCGTGTAAGCATCATCATCGAAGCTCAGCTATGTGGACTCAGGCTTGAGTCAAAAGCTACCATTCCTTCAGGAATGTCACGTAGTTGCTTGAACACTTGGTCGTTGGGCTTTTCCATCACTTCAGTTGGCAGCGCGTTCCTTAGATCGGTTGCCCTCCGAAATAGACGGTACGCCAAAGGTAAATCCACCGATTGCTGCTTCTTTAAAGTGAACGGGTGACGCCACGTGCGGCAGTAGAGGAGGGAGCCCCGTACGTAGTTCCGGTTCAAAGCCGCCTCAAATGATACGTCTGGAAAAGATCGGATCACCACGGACTCTTCGATATGGCCCTGGAAACAACCCCGGTACTCTGCAGACAACCCTCTTGGCTGATCCCACGTAGCCCCCCAACAAAACAGCACCCTTTCCAGATTCGTCACTTTCGCAACCGCACATGGGCCCAAGCAGGACGCGCCTCCCCATGGGTGTCCTGAGTGTCCCTTGGCCGTACCATTGAGTGACCCCCTCCCAGTGAACACAGCGGGTACCCCGTATTCTAGTTTAGGCCGTACGCAGGAGCCATACAGCATTTCGAAAGTGTCGAGAGTTAACCAAATGACCGGCTAATAGTTCCAAGGATACTCCACGCAGAAGCAAAATGTTTGTCGGTGTTGATTTAGGTTTTTAGTGACAGCCAACATCACCCACCAGGTCTCTTTCGCAAGCACTGGCGAAGGGGTGCATCAAAAATAGTATTTCACATTACTGGACGGTTCTCCTTCGCATATAGGTGCACACTTGTCTGTGTTGATTGACAAAGACCATAGATCAAGGGCCTTGATGTCCTCCTGAAGAAGAAGCTCGCCTGCATCTGATGTGATCTCAGGTCAGATTTTAAAGTCGTCTGCATAAATGAGACACTGTGATTGAAAAATTATCGGTCAATCACTTGTATAAACCAGAAAGAGTAGTGGGCTTAGAACTAAACCTTGTGTCACACCACTGGTAGCCACCTGCCATGTTGACATTGATTGTGCTGCTTGTATTGCAAAAGTCCTCCCTTCAAGGATACATTAGATCCAAAGTATCATGGAGTCCACAACGTCGAGGGCCTTGAGATTAACGGTGCAGCGGTTGAAATTTGTCAAAAGCTTTACTGAAATCCAAAAAGGTTGAGCCCACAGGGTGTCCCTTGACCATGATTAAGAAGGATTCTACCGTAGTAATAAGGTGTCGTATGGACACCAGCTTGCGGAAGCCCCGAAGGTTTCACCCTGGTTCACTGGAGCATGAGACTGAACTTCTCTCTCATGCTGCAGCTGAAGCTCCCGTGAACCCTGTTGGCACTGAGGGGAATATTGTATCCTCAAAATATGACTAAAAGCGTGAATTTAACAAAAACCAATTATTTGCAGTCATCCTCATATTGTTCAGCAACGCTATTGACAAGGGAATGTTAACTAGGTGAAACTGAACATCAGTTAAGAACTTCATTTGACCTGTGTTTATTTATTCATTTTAAATATAAATAAATGACCCCGTATGGGGTCACCTACGGTGTGTGCAGCTATTGTCACGTTTGAAAGCCGATATTTCGTATGGTGTTAGGAGTAAACGTCTTATTTCTCTGAGGTATTCTCCTGTGGTTGCCTGACACTGGTTCCCACTGATTCTCCAGGGTTATTATGGTTGTGGGAGATTCGCTCGGTAGTAAACCGTAAGTGAAGGGCGGATGGCCTGTATTTTTCCTCACAGGATGTTGCCTCAAGCTAGTTTTTCTTAGACGCAATACCGCAAACAATTTAAATGCAGTGTTCTTGTGACCTAACTTAGCTCTTCTGAAGGTTTTCAAAATTACCTATTCCCAATATCTCCATCTTCCCCTGGTGGGGAAGTCGGGAGTCGCTAACAGGAACCGGTGGTGCTTAAGTAAGCTTTTCATTATCAGTAGATACTCATAACCACTCTCAAAAAGCAATGTTCGGAAAGAGCGAAGCAAAATTAGTGTATTCCACCGTACGACATTCATTTATCCCTCTAGTAAAAGTAGTGTGTTGCTGGTCTGGAGAAGTTTGCCCAGTGTTCAGTGTGTGGCCACCTGTTGAAAGATTCAACTATTTCAAGTCAGGCTGACGGTCCTCCTTCATTTAGGTGCCACTAATCGAACTTTGTTTTTTCAAATATTTTTCCTCTTTCCTATCTCTACCAAGATAAAATCTGACTCTACTAAGGCAAAATAGGAGCCCTGCTAAGGCTTCACTTCGTAATATACACTCTACAAACAGTTTTTGTTGCTGGTAATTTCAGTTTGACGTCTGAGCGAGGTCGAAGGGTATATTAGAGGTCCGTTTGCCACTCCAGCCGATCGGATAATCAGTGCTGATCTAGTCTTTCGGCTGTTCACTGGTGGTCGTTGAGTAGTGTAGAGCGTTTGCTTCCCACCCTGAAGGCCAGAGGTTCGAATCTCGCCATCACGGGTCACTTGCTGGTGGACAGTAATCTACTGTCGTCAGGCTCGTTATCACATCTAACCTACTAGGGCCTTATGTGGCCCTCCACTGCAGGTCTAAAGGTCAGGTTGCCGGTTATTTCTGATCGTGCTGTGGGCCTTTGTGGCTTTTGGGATATACCCCTTCCCTTCCACTCATTCGCAAGCATGTAATGAAAAATAAAAATCCTGACAAATTTGGCGCACAAAATGCACCACTACCTCTCCTGGCGTTCTGCATATTCATAACTTAGGACTCAAATCGGTCATATTGCTGTTGTTTATTGCTGGCATGGATCGCTTCGAGATTGTTAATAATTCTGGTTCACGTCTGTCGACACTTATGACACTTGTCCTCGGGGTTTTTCTCTCTACCTCGTGCTAGTGCACGGGCCAGTGTCGAAATCAGTCGACATCGGCAGCTGCTTCTAAACAACAAACATCAATATTTTTAAGCCATTAGCCACCAGGTTGTCGATATTCTGTGTCTAGAATGCAGTCAAACTTGAATAATAGGAGAATCAAATCGTTTGTCAAGCTATTTGTCATGCAGTACCAAAGCTCAACTCACCCGAATCACAGAGCAACCTTTATCTGACCTATCAGCACAGAAGGCAAATACTGCGAGATTTCCACGTTTGGTTTACTCTTTCCAGTCGTCTACATAAGATAATCTGACAGTCTCACCGTAGTAAGTCATGTACAAGTGTTTCTTTCTTGTTCGGAATCAGTCCAGTGGCGGACATGTGGTTCTCGACACCTTTGCAGTTCTGATCCGATATGCTCGCATGATTCGAGCAATACTGCTAAGGTGTCATTTTGTCGGGTGCTAATAATTTGTGTTCCTTCTACCCACGGCTACCAAACTTTCGAGCTATGTAGAAAAACTGACGCAGCTATTATTAGAACGTAGCGACTGATCAGGTACCACGTCGACCGAATGTGGCTGAGGTTGTCACTTGCCTCTTATGCTCAATGGCACTGTATCCAACCTCTGGGCAAGTTATACCTCTAGACAGCGGCCTTTACCTGGTTTATTCGTTCATCAAACCCGACATGCTTTGTTTTTGAGTTAGCCTTATTCTGCGTCTGCATTTTGCACCCAAGGTTCGTTAACTTGGAGTATGCTAATGGAAAGGTTGAAAAGTAAGTCAATGGGATAACAAAGATTCAGGTGATTTAGTGGGGTCTTGTGCAGCTCCTTGTGTCAAGTTACTCCCCTCCCGGTAAAAACTAGGGTTCATGAAGGTAGAATACGCAGCGATCTTCATGCTCAATAGACAAACTGTCACTGCGGCAGATATTGAACAGATTACCTGCGGAGTATTTCATAGCCTTCATGGCGATGTCAAGTTAGCAGTTCAAAGTTCCTGAACTCTTGCAGCCGGATGTACCACCTAATGAGTCAATACACTTATTACTCTACCGTCTTCGTTAGTAACGACTTTTACTTGGCGTGCTTCCCCATCGACTCCTGCGTCGCACGTTACTCAGTTGACCCGAAGTAGTTTGAAAAATCAGTGTGCGAACCAAGTTACGTCCTCATTAGTCGGACATAACTTTGACGTCGAGGCATACCTCCCTCGGTCCCTCATATGCGCACGGATGGTGACCTCGAAATCCACAGGATACTGTGGTACGAACCTTGTAAGACGATATTTAGAGCTGTAATCAATTGTAGTTAGGTTTGCCGGTTTGTTTCAGTTTTCTAGCAACTTGTTTGGCACATTTTACACGAAGTGTTCTGGTCCGCATGGAATTACATCCTCAGTCCTACGTACTAGGTTACTGATGGCTGGTTATTTGTGGTGCTGGCGTGACATCCGGTTGTTTATCAAGGGCCGAGTGTACACTGCATCAGTTAGAGCCATTCTTCTATGCAGCTCAGAAACATGGCCGTTTAAGGTAGAAAATAGGCAAAGATTGTCGTCGTTTCAATCCAGTTCAATTTATACAACCACTAGCCTCGCACTTGTGCTTTGGGTTTCGGTTGCTGGCTTCCAGCATCGTCCAGTAAAGGACAAGAAGAATAGAAGCATCAAGTGAAAAAATCCAGAAATCAAAGTGATAAGTGGAAATTACGAAGCCAAAGAGAGTCCGAATGGAGCTAAATCGCTGGCCGCGACACCTAGCCATATCACTTAGTGTTTGCAACCATTTGGTAGGCAGATCTCGTGGACATCAACCCGGAAGTCACACGTCCTAGTTGGCCAAGTCCACTGGTCAAGACATTTGGGCATGGACTTCTCCGTAATATTACTTTTACTTGCTTTCATGCGAGTTACTCATGCGTGAGGAAAAGTTGGCTTGTTGAATGCCTCTGATGGCGGCTTTCCTTGCATTGTGATTGATGGCAATGTCAGCACACAGTGAAATCCGGTCCTTGCGCCAGACACGAAGACTTACTGAAGGCCTAGATGTTCTACGTCCGCCCTGGTTGTGTTGGTCCACGTCTTGAACTAACCATCAAGGCGACACTTCCAGCTTGAACAAGGTGACGATGAAAGGCTTCTCTTTTTGAGTTCGGGTGTTGACGAAGAAGATGCCGTTAAAGAAAATCTTGGAACAGCGGAGTTTGGGACTTGATCGTGCCATTTGATTTTGGCGATATTTCGAAGCTCTAGTTCTCTCGTATTTTCTACCCCCAGCGTCCAGGTTTCACAGGCATACGTAAGAACGAGGTAGACGGCTGCACGGCAAACGCGCAGTTTTGCTTATTTCACTGTGGGACCACAGTGATTTGCGAAGTTGCAGGAGTGCCACCTTTGCACAATCGACACGAAGTTTCTTCATCTTTAACCTAGTCATTGATAGGTGATGGTCGACTGGTTAAGAGCGTTTGCTTACCACCTCGGAGGTCCGAGGTTGGAATCCCCGCCACCGTCGGTTGCTTTAGTGGTAGACAGTAATCCACTGTCGTCCGGGTTGTTACTACAGCTGGTCTGTTTGGATCTTATGTGGTTCTTCGCCACTCCAAGTCTCAGGGTTCGGTTACCGGTTATCCCCAATGGTGCAGTGGGTCCTCGTGGCTATGGGATATATACCCCTTCCACAGCACACGCGCAAGCATGTAATAAAATGTATGGTAGGTCCAGGGTACTTGAAGTCGCGCATTAGGTCCAGGATTTACCGCTAATGCCGATAGGGCCTGTTGGGTGTGGGGAAGGCGAGAAGTTTTGTTTTTATATAATCACGCAATTACTTGCGAGTAGTGTGTGGGATGTTTATTTCCAGACTGATCGCTTTGGCCTCGCACTCGATACGGTCAAGAACCTTTTGCAAACTGTTGGGTTCATCCCTCAGAATAACACTGCCATCAGCGAATTCAATATCCGTGACCCAAATCTCCTGGCTCACTAACCAGTTACTGGTGATCGCGCAACATACCACCCAGTCTATGGTGTAGATACGATGAGGCACAAACATGCCCTAAATGAAAATCGATTCGGAGCCTGAGAAACGACCGTGAGCAGCGGTGGATTGCGAAGTGTAGAGGGATAGAAGAACTGTTGCAATTAGCAACTGCCACAACCTTTTCCGTCCAACTAGAAAAACCGGTCCACGAAAACCAAGCGTTAGCGAATTGGTCAAAAAGGCGGACGGCTCACTGATTCTGATACAGAAGCGTCGTCTTATTCGCCGGTCTGAGCATTTCGAGAAGCAGTTTTCTTGGCCTTTATCCTCAACAGCTCAGTTCGGTTTCAGTTTATACAAACACTGGCCTCGAACTCTGCTCTCGTTTCGGTTGCTACCTTCTAGCATCATCCAGTAAAGGACAAAATGAACAGAAGCATCAAGTGAAAAAGATCCAAAAATCAGAAAAATATACGGGAATCACGAAGCCAGAGAAAGAGTCCGAATGCAACTAAATCACTGGCCGCGACACCTAGCCATATCACTTAATGTTACCAACCCATTGCTAGGTGGGTCACGTGGACCCCAACACGGAAGTCTAACACGTCCTACTTGGCCTAGTCTACTGGTCACAATCTTCATTACTTTTTCCATGTCGCGGACGAACCGCCTCGGCCGACCTTTCAACCGCTACCTTCCTCGGAGAACAGAGTATGCCGAGGAAGTCTATCGGTAAACATGCGTAACATTTCCCAGCCATTCTAATCTGTTTAGACTCAGTACTTAATCCAGAGACTGACCTCTAGTTCTCAACACCCTACGTCTAACCTCAAAATTGCTGATACGGTGTTCCCATAATATTCGGTCAGTGATACGGAGACATCGATGCTCGAACACCGACAGTGTTTGCCCATCTTCTACCGTCAACGACCACGTTTCTGAGCAGCATAAAAGCATAGACTTAACCACCGCATTGTACACTCGGCTTATGCCAGACAACCAGTTGTCATGCAGGCGCCACAAACTGCTGAGGTTGGTAAAAGCTAAACGCGCCTTCTGTATACGTGGTAATACTTCATCCGATACCTGTCCACCTGGTGAGATGTAACTGCCCAGGTAGCAAAACTTATCTACTTCAGCTAGAGCTTCCCCTGCCAAGAAGAGCTTTGGTGTAGCGCTAACTCAGTCCTACAACAGCATTTTACACTTTGAAGGTGCCAAACGCATTCCGAACACTGGTTCAGTGTTGTTTGGGCTATCTAGGGAAACTTGCAAATTACCCGAATCTTCATTCAGAAGAACAATATTGTCTGTGTGTTCCTCTATTCGCGTTCAAGCATGGGAAAGGAGAAATAAAATTTTCTGGCTCACCCTTCAATGACAGGCAACGCCAGAGAACTTCGCGGTCGACTAAGTCAAGCGCCGTTTTCAGATGAAGAAAGCCAGAGATCATGAGCCTACGCAAGATGGGTCTGTGCTCTAAGATTTGTCGAGGAGTAAAGATGTGGTCGATACAACCCCGACCGAGCCTGAAACCGGCTTGATTCTCACGCGCACACATTTAGTGAGCAGTGGATAGTCGGTGGAGAATAAGCTCGGTGAGCAGTTTGGACGTGATACTCACCAAGCTAATTCCTCGGTGGTTTTCACAAGATGATATGTCGCTTTTCTTGTAAATCGGCACAATCACGGTTTCACCATTCCCAGGATGTAATGCAGTCAAGCGGAATGGTACAGTTGCAACAGATACGACAGTACGAGAAACCGAGAAAGAGCGATGCCGGCTGATTTAGGTTTTACTCATCTGAAAATCGTCCATACCCTAAAATGTAATTGAAACATACGTAAGAAAATTTATCAAGCATAAAGTTTATCATAATACTTATCCACTTAGGAAATACATGCCATTTCCTTTGGCCGGGAAAATCCTGGTTGGTAAATGTTCACAATCGAGTGGACGGTTCGATATTCCTTATGGGTTGAATTCCTTTACCTCGCAAAACAATAAGGACATGTACATTGTTGTGTGGTAGTGATTTCCTCAACACTAGTTGTTGTTTGTGAATGGAAGTTGTCAATACATCAATTTTTGTCCGTAGTCTCTGTAACAGCTTCTGCTTGTCCATCAGTAGGTGGATAATCGATATCAATTTCGGGCTGTGGTATTTGGTGGCGTTAGGTGTCGAAGGGAAACTCCATCCTCCCGTCCGTCGCGACGACTAATGTGTGCGTATTGAGGGTTACACTCAATGAGATTGACCTCCTCTACCAAAGGATCCTGCTCCGTTTGTTGGTAGTGGTTGCGCAGTGACACTGGTCCAGGAGATGAGCCATTTAGGTAACGAGATTCCTGCAGACGACTTCCTATTGAACGTCAAAATTCGTTCATGTGGATTACCATTTGTAGCGGTACATAAGAGAGATCTTATTAAGTGTAATGCATCCGGAAGAACCTGTTCCCATTATGTGGTTGCTAAATTATGGGACTGTAAGGCCAATATGACAGCTTTCCGTAGTATATCATTCATTCGTTCTACTTGACCATTACACTACAGGTTGTGCGCTGTAGTTCTGCTAGTCGCCACGCCCTTTTCGTGGGGAAATTGTTTAAGTTCTTCAGACATAAACGCAGGACCATCATCGGATTGATTGTAAAAAGGCATACCGAGTATCGAAAACAAGTTAGTCAGTCAAGAAATGACTGCTGATGAGTTCATACTAGCACAAGGGTACGCAAAAAGGAAGTATTCCTCGATAATAGCATGAAGGTATTTGTTGCGTGTGCATGAAGGTAAAGGACCTTTAAAGTCAATATTAAGTCTCGAGGGATAGTGTGGCTTTTACCGGTCTGTTTCTTACCAGTTTATGAAAACGGGGTTTGAATCCGGCACATACACGACACTGTTGTACTGCTTTCTTTACCTGATCGACAGAAAACGGTAGATTCTTCGCACAAACGAAATGATTTGAACGTACTACACTAGGGTGGCAGAAGTTGTCATGGGGTAGTTTTAGATCATCGATATTAAACACTGTTGAACAGTAGCTTCAAGAGAGTGTATCCGCAGCCTTGTTCCCTGAACCACGTCGATATATGATGTCGTAGGAAAATAGAAAAAACTCGATCCCCCAATGCTGTATTTTGTCGTTCTTATTCTTCGTCCTCTCTCTGGAATCGGATGTAAATGCAACCGCCCGTTGATCAGTGACAAGCTTGAAGTGATTGCCGAGGAGATAATGCTTCCATTTCCTAACGGCCCCTATCACGGTATTCGCTTCTTTCTGCATTGCAGAATGATAGCGTTCGCTTGACGATAAAGTTCTAGAGAAGGACGTAATAGGTCGTCCGTGTTGATTGAGCGTTGTGGTGGTAGCGACGTCCGAAGCACCAGTCTTGAGTTAGTGGGGAGTATGGATCCACTGTGGCAACAGTAGCCTGGACTAAATCTGACTTCGGGTTCTAGAATACTTTGATTACAACCGATGGTAATGGAAATTTTCGATTGACGACGCGAGGATGAATTTTGTCGAAGAAGTGCGAAATTCAGTGAGAGTAAAAGGCAAACATTCCAACCACTCGTTGTTGCTCTTCGAGGTCAGTGGGTGGCGTCATTCTCATAAGGGGTCTGAAGCGGTCTGGGTCCGGCTTGATCATTCCCAAGGAGACTTCATAACCGAGTAACTTCACTTTGTTTGTAGCAAACATGCATTTGTTTTGGTTCAGTGCTAACCCGTACTTTTTTGCAACAGTGAGAAATCGTTTCAAATTTCTATCGTGGTTTTCGGTGTCTCTACCGCAAACCATTACGTTATCAACGTAAGCGAAAGTTCCTTCAAGGCCTTTATCCCGGATAATCGCATCAATGGTACGCTTGAAACAGGCAACTCCATTACTGACACCAAACGGAATGTGTCGGAATTGATACAAATTAACACGCTCCTCAAAGCCAGTATAGATCTCGTTTCCACGAATTGGAAACTGATGTTATGCGCTCTCCAATTCAGCGTGCTGTTTAATTGATACTTGGGTATTTTCTCTATCATATCGTCTATTCGAGGCATAGGGTAAGTGTCCGAACTGGTAAAACGATTTGGCGTCCCACTACAGTCAACAACCATGCGTTTTTGTCTTTCATTGATTGTGACTAATATTTAAGCTCGCAATGGGGATCGTGAAGGTTCAATTGTATTCTCTTGAAGCAACCTGTGAACTTCTGCTCGAATAAAACTTTCAACCTCCGCAGACTGTTTTCTGGATTTGGTAACGATTGGTCTGGTGCTGTCGGACACGTGTTCAAAAAGAGGAGATTAGATTGTAGAGGCTGCAAGACCACACACAGAGAATGAATGTTTCTTTCCTTCGAACGGTTTTTGAACACTTATGTAGTCTTAAAAAATCATGACCGAGTAGCTCATTGGCGCACAAATCGGGTAGGACACATAGACGGATCCGTGGATAAAAATTGTTTTGCCGCCTGAGAGACACGTAACAATGACCATGAGTGTTGCTTCTGACGCGTGTGTATGCCAGTACAACTTCAATAGCGGAATTTTCAACTGACCATTTGTTACGATTGACAATGGATTCTGAGACAGGTTTCAGAGCTTCCCGTGTCGATCAATGCTTTTAGTGGCAGTCCATTGACAAAAACATCTGTGACTGCTTTTGACAATCACTTGGGAACAGCAGCAGTGGTAATGGATGAGAGCGTAGAGACTATCATTGACGCTGAGCATTTTGCCTTTCCGGTGGAGCGACAGACCCTCTGGTAATGTCCCTTTTTTCCACAAAATTTGCAGGTGACGTCCCGTGCTGGGCACGAGTACATAGGGTGCCAACTTGAATCGCAAAAGAGACATTCGTTTAGTTGAAGCTACAGTAGCTTCCCCTTCTGAAGTGTCACAATCCTTACAGGATAACCCAGTAGTTGTGGAAGCACCACATGGCTCTGGGATAGTTGCCGAGTGATAAGGCGAGCCAATTCTAAGGCCTTCGCTTGTTCATGAGCGGATTTGAGATCAAGAATTTTGTGTTCCAGAAGACGTCGATGAATAAAGTTAGACTACATTCCAGTAATGAACGCATCCTGCACAGCATTATCGAGATGTTGTTTTGCTGCCACTAATTTAAAGTCAAAGCTTTCGCCGGGATCTTGTTTACAAATAGCCAGAAGATGACTAGCAAAGACTTCGTTTTTGGGTTGGACGTACAAAGAGTAAAGTGCTGCAATAGCTGGATCATCGTCAGGACAATTTAAAGTGAATCTATGCATCGACGGCGAGACAGTTGATTAACTTTTTGAGTTCATCTGGATTATCCGCCGAAATTGAATCGATGGAATTGGTAAATGTACACATCCAGTGAGTCCATGCGTCCGCAGCATTTTATGAGTTTGGATCTTCGGAAAACCGATCGGGTCGAAGAAAACGGTCCAGCAGATTTCAACTGAATAAACTGTATTGCAATCAAGTACGGTTGTGCGTTTGCAGCAGAGTAAACAATGCGGGAAACCGAGAAAGAACGATGCCGGCTGATTTAGGCTTTACTCATTTGGAAATCTTCTATACCCTACGATGTGAAAGAAACATACATAAGAAAATTTATCAAACAAAGTTTATCATAATAATACTCATCCAGTTAGAGAATACATAACACTGGGAATCTGCTCACTGTGTGTTGCTACGACATATCCTCGAGCACCGTTACAAATTCCAACAACCAACCGCGTCTACTTCACTGAATTTTGAGCTGCCTTTGGTTACATCAACCAAGGGTCACTCTGAAACATAGTAGGAGCCAACGAAATCCCCAAGAGTTACACAATACTGCTGAAGTCGTATTTTTCGGTTACGCCAGCACGCTCTTATAGCTAAGTCTCCAAATTTTTAACTCCATTCAGGCGTCCATCAAGGCTGTTCAGTGTCACCAGGCCTGCTCAGCTACGCCATAGTTCAGTTCAGACAACCGTTAACCATGCACTAAGTGCAGTGGCTTTGGTTGCTATCTCCTAGCGGAAACCTCAAAAGGAAATACTGAGGAAAAGAGTTATAGGAGAACTACAAATAATGGTATCAAGTCAATGAAGAAAGCTCGTGGATGCAAGAGCGCCACTGATCGCGGCATTTAATCATTTCTAACGTTTATAACTACTGAGTGGGGGATGTTTCTTGGAAGTCTAACACGCCCTGCATGGCTAATCCACTGGTTGGGCATTTTATACCTTTCTTCCATATCATGGAATAGCCACCTTTACTCATCTTCCAACTAATACCCGCCTCATCGAATATTGCGCGCCGAGAAATCTTGTCGGGGTACATTACTTCTACAGTGTCCCCACCACATCCGAGCAATGCTACGTGGACATCGGTGTTCAAATACCGACAGTCTTTGTATATCCTGCACCCGCGGTTGCCATGTCTCCGAACCATACAGAAGCATTGGCCTGACAGCTGCAGAGCATACCCGACCGTTTATAGATAAGTGGATGTAATGTCGACGCCACAGGTGACTTAAGTACGCAAGTGCCAAACAAGCCTTCTGTATACGCGAAGACACTTCATCCAGTATCCGCCCTCCGGGTGAAATGCAGCTGTCCAGATAGTCTACCTAAACGCTGAAAGGTTTGGTGTTGAACAAACCCAGCCACGCGAAAGCATCTTGCACTTTGAAGATGCGAACCGCATACTGAACATTACAATGCAGTTACTGAATTTGTTCAGAAAAGCTTGAAACTTATCTGGGTCTTCACTTAAAACGATTTCGTCACGACGAGACTGCACCTTAACGTGGTGTGATAGCTTGCATGCCTCTACAACCCAAAGAGCTACACAGGTAGTTTCCTTAAACCGGAGATGCAAGGTTAATCGGTCGAGGCCAGACAAAGTCCAGTCTCCTGGTCCTCCAGGTTGGGGGTCAATCTGAGCTGGCGACTTAGTCGGTAAAATCAGTGGAAAAATAATTGATCCAAGCAAATGGGCTCCCACTCAGCCACCTCGCTGCCTTGCGGACAAGTTCTCGTTAGAACTAAAGACTTTGGTTGAGGACCCTAATCGTTCTCCTGCTTTGCGGCTAGATACCCTAGCAGTACCCGTCCAACATCTCCCATGAACTGCACGAATAGAAAGAAGTCCATACTGCATCGGTTTTCGCGCAGGATAATGAGGACCGCGCTGCCATCGCATCGAGCGGGGTGGGTAGTGTTGGGTGGGCTACTGCTCAGAGTTCCCTCTTATTCAACCTTTGTATTCTGTTCCCAACCACCTCTGTCCCCTCTATTCACCCATAATGTTCCCACTGATAACACGTTCGATGCTCGCAGCGCTTCGTCGTCAAATAGTGTCGGGAATAATGTCTGGTAACTCACATTTTCTCAAGCCTCGTGAGCCTGTGAAACTCGGCTCCGTTAACATGCGTATTCTCATGCAGGCCGGTCAGGAAGTATGCCTAGCGCTCACACTAGGTTCTCTGAAGGTTGGTGTCTGCTGCGTAAGTTGGGCGCGTGTCTAAGATTCGAGTTGTGCGATTCAGTTAATTGCTCCTGGTATCTCATCGAGGTATTTTCTGCGCACTTCAGGAGACGAAGTAGCTCGAGCTGCGGATCAACATGGTGTAGGAATAGTCTTGGGTGACAAGGCCAAGGCTGCTCTTTTAGACTGGATTCCGATTAATAGTCGTTTATGTGCAGTTAGACTCGGGTCAGTTGGCGTACGAAGGAATAGCTGTGTTAAAAGCCGTTTGTTTGTGATCTCGGCCTACGCCCCAACGGGCTGCAGCTCTGACATGCAGAGGAATGAGTTCTATGATGAACTGACCGCTCTTGTTCGCAGGAGCAAAGGTTCTGACATTGTAGTGCTGGCAGGTGACTTAAATGCGCAAGTTGACAAACTTAGTGCATCAGAAGCTTGTTTAGGTGGGCGTTGTGCTTTACCCGCTGAGCGCACAAATAGCGGGTTTAGGCTTCTCCAATTTTGTGCGAATTTCCGACACAGGTCGCGTCGCACGGCGACATGGCGCTCTAACTCTGCAGATACTTTGAGTCAGATTGCTCGTATCGCCGTAAGCTACCGGTGGCGCAGTTCTGTTCAGAATTGTAGATCCTACTGGTCGACGTACGTAGAGTCGGACCTTGCATTAATTTTAGTGCGATTATCTCTCCAGCTCCATGGTCATCGTCGCAAACCCGGTTAGCCGTAGAGCATTTGTTTGATCCAGAAGTCCGCACCCGTTATGAACAGAATTTAAGTCATGAGCTAGGATCTACAACGAATAGTAATATAGATGGGCATTGGGCCCATATCCAGCAGGTAATACACGTGGCAGCAGGTTTTGCCTGTGGTCTCAGATCCGATTTTCACCAAAGACACTGGATTTCGCAAGAGTCAATCAGGCTAATAGAACAAAAACGTCAGCTCTCGGACAGTAAGGGGACGAGTAAGATACGTAGAAAGCTGCAGAGGCAAGTTACTAAAAACCTTGAGAGTGATCGCGAAAATTAGTGGGTCAAGGTAGCCAACGAAATGGAAGTAGTGGATGCTTCAGGTAACAGTCAAAGACTGTTCAGACTTATTCGCGACACCTGTGGACGGCGCATCTTGGTCAGTGAGACGATATGCGATAGAAATTGAGAACCCATTCACTGCAAAGAGCAAAGGCTGAACCTTTGTGCCGGATGCTTCAAGGGGCAGTTTAGCTGGCCGCGCGCTAATGTAGGTACTCCATCGGAAATAGAAGTAGAGTCAAACATTCGATTACTAAAGCGAGGAAAAGCGGCCGGTCCTGACGAACTCCCTCCAGTTCCTTTCAAAACGGGTGGTGGTGCGTTGATAAAATCACTTACCACCTTGATCTGTGACGTTTGGGAAGAGTAACATATCCCTCCATTATGGGGTGAGTCATTGAATATACCCATCTTCAAGAAAGAAATACGCAATGGGTGTAGTAATCATCGTGGAATTAGCCTAATTCCGTTAGTCGCCAAGGTATTAGCCTCGATTTTGCTGAGTCCTCTTACACCGGCGCGCTAACAGCAGGCTGAATTTCGCCCAAGTCGAGGATAAATCGACCAGATTTTTACTCTTTGTTAATTACTGGAGGTGCGTCACGCACACCGTCGACCGACAATAATAGTTTTCTTAGACAAAAGGCGCCTTCGATTCAGTTGACCGGGCGGCGCTATTCCATACTCTTCACCGGAAAGGTATGCCCCAGATGTTCGTAAATCTACTAACACCATTGAATTCTCGTACTTCTGGCCGTGTTACAGTTTACGGTGAACTATTTGGTCGGTTCGAAACGACCAGCGGTGTTCGACAGGGATGTCCAATTTCTCCATTCTTGTTTACTTTCGTCATGGACGAAATGATTGAGGATGCTTTAGAAAATCTTCAGGATATGGGCATCGAACTGCTAAATAATGAGAAGCTATGTGACCTGGTTTACGTAGACGACGTTGTCTGCTTGTTCGAATGAACGGAACATGCGCAACATGCACTAGATGGACTTGTGAGAGCTGTAGCTCCATTTAGCATGCTCTTTGCATCTCCAAAGTGTAGATTGATTTTGCAAGCCTGGACGTCAACGGTGTCGAGCTTGATGCTCGATGGGAAAGAACTAACAATTGCTGATCGCTTTAGTCACCTCGGAAGCAGCGTGACGACGAATGGGAGTACGGTGGTAGAGGCGAGTACACGTATATCCAATGCTGGAGCGGCATACGCTGAACTAAAGCACTTGTGATGCCGGCCTGATATTTCACTGAAGTTGAAAGGTCGTGTGTATTGTGTCGCGGTGCGTCCAGTTTTGTTGTATTGTTGCGAGACTTAGGGTCTGCGTGTGGAAGATATTCGTCGTCTGGAGGTTTTCGACCGCTGATGCGTGCGTAGTATCGCTAAGGTTGGATGGAACAACCGAGTAAGCAATACTGAGGTCAGAAATCGAGTATTGGGTACCACTTCGGGGAGTTCTCTTTCACAGCGTATCCAGCTTAGGGCACGTGTTACGTATGGCAAACAAGCGTCTACCGTACTGTCCTCTGTTTTCCGTTCCTCCTCAGGAGTGGAAGAAACCACGTGGAGGTCAACAGATGACTTGACAATGAGGAATGAGAAAATGTACAGCGAAAAGTAGGTGCCTCTCGCCTTCGTGTTTAGGGTCCAAAGGACCCCTCAACCAGTTGGCTGGAGACTCTGAAGGATATGACAGCGAACCGTGAACAGTGGCGGCCGTGTTGTTGCTTTTTATCAAATCAGAATGATTGATCGATGTGCGTTTGTACAGTTAGATTGTTTGTCGTGTGTTGGCTGCTGGGGCGCTCTTTCGTTTTCCTATCGCTGTAGATCCACTCTCTATCCATCTTATATATTCATGCATTCTGATTCAATGTGTAACATCTTCCGCACGCAAACTCCAAGTCTCGCAACCATACAACAGAACTAGATGCTCCGCGACACACTACACACAACCTTTCAACTTTAACGAAATATCAGGTCGGCACCCCAAGTGCTTTAGTCCAGCGTACGCCGCTCGAGCTTTGGCTGTACGTGTGCTCATCTCTACTGCAATGCCCCCATCCGTCGTCACACGTCTGCCGAGATAAGTAAAGCGGTGGACTTTTCTTAGTACCTCATCGAACATCAAGCTTAAGACCGTTAATGTCGAGTCTTCTAACATCGGTTTACACTTTGAGGGTACAAAGCGCATGTCGAATGGAGCTACAGCTCTGCCGTTGACAGGGTTCATGTCCAGTCTGGAAGCGGTTACATCTGACAAGACTAGCACTTTCTTTTGGAAATTGCTAATGAAGCGGAAATAATTCTGCCTTGCGGGTGAGGCTCTTTTGGCCTGAGAGATGGATCTTGAGGAAGGCTCGTACGAGTTTATAGTCACTGCAATTGGCGTTTTCAGTTTCGCTTCCGTGATGCGCTTGACAGTTCTGGACTGAAGAGGTCTAGCGAGGTCTCACCAAAATGCGGTCGATCTGGTGCACTGTCCCAGCGTTGTTGCAGTGCCAAGTCAGCAGACGCCTTTTTGGATGTCGAAAGCAAGTACTGATGACGACGTGAGAGCTGAGCGTGCACAGTTAGGCTGGATTCCAATCAGCAATATTTTGTGTGAAGTTCGGTTGGAAGGTTCTGTGTGTGTCAGCAGCAACAAACTGGAGCGTCGATGCTTGCTCGTTGTGTTTGTGCATAGGTCCAATAACTACAGTTCCTCTGAGATCAAGGACAACTTCTACCATGATTTACCTCAGCTGCTTCGAGGCGTGCGTTCAACGTATGTGGGGGTCATTTCGGGGGACTTCAACTCCTGATTCGGTCGTTTGGGAGATTCTGAAAGACACATCGAAGACCCTTTTGCTATTCCAACCGATCGTACCGTTAACGGCAATCATCTCATCCAGCTGTGCTCTGTCCACAGATTGTTTCTGGCGAGTACGAACTTCTGCCACAAGAAGTGGCATAGACTCACATAGCGTCCTCCTACGTCTTCACAATAATGGACTCAGATTGATCATATTGTCATTAGTCACCGCTGATTTGGATCAATCGAAGATTGTCGTTCATTTTGGTGTGCCTCTGTGGACTCAGACCACGCCCTGGTACCTGCTCGCTTCCGTTTACTTCTCGTCCGCAGTCGCACCAACATAACCGTTCGTTCGTTGCTGTTGCTTCTAGATGATAACCGACGATCTGCTTTACGGGTAGAGCTGTCTACGTGGTTATCTATGCAGCCGGATGTCCAGGACCCACATAAACGCTGACAACAGATCAAGGAAGCCATACGTGCCGCTTCTGATGCCACACAGAACTCTGGTTCAAATAGGCCTCACAAACAATGGGTAACTTCAACAACAGTTGCTCTGTTGGATGCTCGCAGATCCGTCCCTCCGAACGCCACATTCAATGAAGTGCGTAAACCTCTGAGACGGCTACTGACTGGGAGCCTGAGAACTAACCGCGAGCAGTGGCGGATTGCGAAATGTAGGGAAATGGAGAGGGCTTCAGCTTTTGGTAATACTTGCATCTTTACCGTCTGATTAGAAGTATCGGTCCTCGAAAGCCCGGTGTAAGTGAGTTAATCAAGGAATCCGACGGCTTACTGACTCACTCTCAGGGACGTCGTCTGGGTCATACGGCGGAGCACTTCAAGGAAAAATTCAGTTAGCCCACTTCAACGGTGGACCTTCTCAATATAGCTTCCAGAGAACCGATGCAGGCAGATATCACTCTTCCATCAAAAATGGAGGTTATGCGGGCGATAGGTTACTTAAAAAGTTACATAGCCGTTGGACCAGATGTCTACATTTTTTTCGAGGACAAAGAAGCTTTGGTTTCTGAGTCAACAAAACTCCTCTGGCTTAGGTAAACAGTAAGCGGATTTCCAGGGAATGGTGCGAATCGGTGATTGCGCCGATTTACAAGAAAAGCGACAGATCATCTTGTGAAAACCACCGAGGAATTAGCTTGGTGAGTATCACGTCCAAACTGCTCACCGAGCTTATTCTCCACCGACTATCCACTGCTCACTAAATGTGTGCGCGTGAGAATCAAGCCGGTTTCAGGCTCGGTCGGGGTTGTATCGACCACATCTTTACTCCTCGACAAATCTTAGAGCACAGACCCATCTTGCGTAGGCTCATGATCTCTGGCTTTCTTCATCTGAAAACGGCGCTTGACTTAGTCGACCGCGAAGTTCTCTGGCGTTGCCTGTCATTGAAGGGTGAGCCAGAAAAATTTATTTCTCCTTTCCCATGCTTGAACGCGAATAGAGGAACACACAGACAATATTGTTCTTCTGAATGAAGATTCGGGTAATTTGCAAGTTTCCCTAGATAGCCCAAACAACACTGAACCAGTGTTCGGAATGCGTTTGGCACCTTCAAAGTGTAAAATGCTGTTGTAGGACTGAGTTAGCGCTACACCAAAGCTCTTCTTGGCAGGGGAAGCTCTAGCTGAAGTAGATAAGTTTTGCTACCTGGGCAGTTACATCTCACCAGGTGGACAGGTATCGGATGAAGTATTACCACGTATACAGAAGGCGCGTTTAGCTTTTACCAACCTCAGCAGTTTGTGGCGCCTGCATGACAACTGGTTGTCTGGCATAAGCCGAGTGTACAATGCGGTGGTTAAGTCTATGCTTTTATGCTGCTCAGAAACGTGGTCGTTGACGGTAGAAGATGGGCAAACACTGTCGGTGTTCGAGCATCGATGTCTCCGTATCATTGACCGAATATGATGGGAACACCGTATCAGCAATTTTGAGGTTAGACGTAGGGTGTTGGATACCGGAAAGCAGTCTGTGGATCTAGTATTTGTATTCACGTCGACTTGAGTGCAAGCATGTTGACAGCGACAAACAACAGAAAAGTTACTAAGTCGGATGCGGGGAATCTAAGGTCAACATAAAGGTTTCAGCACGTGAGAGCAAATTTTTTGATATTTCCACCATACACGTGTTGTTAATTTTTTGTCTGTTTTTGGATTGTCTGCGGGGAGTGGGAAGTAAACAGACAGGCCATACAGCATTCGTTCCACTGGATTCCGTTTTGAGCCATATCTTTGGGCGTTTCTAACCAACGGTAGTCCTCATCTTTTGGGCCTCATCCAGGAAGGCGATAGCACCAACGGAAGTCAAAGCCGATGCTAACTTCTTCATTCCCCAACTCCAAGTCATAATCTGACCTGCCCGTCGTTTCTTACAGCTTTGCCCAGCACGTGCAAAAGGAGCATGAAACGATAAATGATAAGCAGACATACGCAAAACATGCCCAAGCCATCGGACGTGGTGTAGAGCGATTATCGTGGTCGTAGGACAACTGTCAGCACCAAAAACTTGACGACAAACCTCGTCCTTGCTTATCCGATGTTCCCGTCAGACACGATCAGTGCTTCGGAGACACCGGTGGTCAAGTACTGAAAAACGCCGAGCCACCTCAACGCAGAGGGGCCTGGTCCCACAACCGTAAAGCAGAACACTACGACCAACAGCATCGTACAACCTTCCCTTGAGAGAAAGCCGGATGTTATGGTTGTGCCACAGATGGCACAGGTTAGCGGACGCTGCCCTGGCTCTCTCAGTTAGTGACATGATCTCCTCCCCAACACCAACACCAGCTGTGACCAGGCTCCCGAGGTACTTAAAACTATTGGCTACCTCTAATCGATCTCCACTAAGAGGGAGTGCAGGCACAGGCTCTTGAAGAAGTACTTTGCACGTTGAAGGTGCAAAGCTCATATCATATCGAAACACCTCAGTGGCCAAGCAGTCCAATGCGTGTTGAATTGCCTGTGAGCTTTCGTACATCAAGGCGATATCATCGGCGTACTCTAAGTCAAAAACTCTGTCCCCTGGGAGGAGTTCAACTCCACCGTTTGGACGACCAGACAAAGCGTTCTGTAGGACATCCTCTATAGCAAAGTTAAAAGGAAACGGGGTTATAGGAGAGCCTTGTCGTACTCCACTGGAGACAGCAAAGGGTGGCGAAAGCTGGCCATAAGCCATAACCCGACCTAAGGTGTGACGTCATAACTCTTTGAGGACCGACACATACTTATCAGGTACACCATTCCTAAACAAACAGTGCCATAGTGCAGACCTATCGACAGAGTTGAAGGCGTCGCGAATGTCTGGAAACACAACGATCATTGGCCCTTGAAAAGCGCAAAGTGTTCTAACGGATGTCGGAGAGTGAAGATTTGATCAGTGCATCCACGGCCGGCACGAAACCCAAGCTGTTCCATTCGAGTTTGTTCATCACCCGTAATGTACAGCCTGCGAAGAATGACAGCCGCTAGCACCTTAGCCGCTATCGGGATTAGGCTTGTACCGCTATGGTTGGCGCAGCCACTGCGCGAGCCGTTCTTGAAGATGGAGACAGCAATCGACCTCAGCAGATTTCGCAATTCCTATGCAGACTTGCGTTGAGTTCACGTCTCGTTATGAGCCGTGCTGCGTTATGCTCACTACCAGCCGAGATGAACTGGCGTGCGTGGAAAAGACGCAGAGACTCAGCAGAAATCCAGGGTCTAACGACACGGGGACTCAGACCACAACTCACTTTGACAACAGAATACAAGGTACTCTCAATAAGCGACCAGTGCTGGTTGATGTTATCTGGTGGTGTTGATCTTAGACCTCCAGCTAGAGCGTTTCGGAAAGTTGAGAGGCAAGACGGATCAGACAGCATATCGCAGTCTAACTGCTGCTGCATCGTCTGTTTGGCACGCCCACCGAAGCAAATGAACAGATTAGTCCAGACCAACGTTTAGTCGGAGTCATGGAGAGTCCTCCAGTACGACCGGCAGTCTTGTATGCAACCCCGTCATTTGTAGCTAATTGCACTGTGGTCTATCTGGGTCCATTGCTGACTCTAAGAGGACGTACCGGCGATTGAAACGTCTGAAGTTCGTACAGGCGAGAAACAGGCGGTGGTCTGAACACAAGGCCAACAGCCTTTCCCAGTTTTCTGAACGAGAAGAATCGAGGCCAAAAGCGCCCCCCCCCCAAGTCCGCCTCGTTGGAAGACAGCCAACCGACTCTAGCATTCTTGTCTACGGCTAAAGTCACGGTATCAACCCGTTCTACTTTACGTGGGAAGTCGTGTAACTTTTGGTAGAAGACGTCGTTGATCACATCTGGCCTGCAATCCGTAAGGACTTACCACGAGAGAACGAACTAATTGCGTCTATCAAGACAGCGTTTGCTTACTTTGTACGAACCTCCGAATCTCAACGCACAACCGACTGTCAACTGAGATCCGGTTAAGTAGCGCAGCCTCAGCCCTCTCACTGAGAACTAAACCTACACCAGCACGACATACAGTCGCAGCCTCAGAGTCCCCAGACAAACGCAAGTAAAACTTTGCAGAAGGAATGTATGGGGGCATCAATCACGCCTGCTGTCCTATAAGCATCAGCGTTCGCACATTAAATGTGGTCATTCCAAAAGGACGCCTGGGTTGAAAAACAACATCAGCTGGCTGAAGCGGATTCGCTGAGACTTGGATATTAGACGGAGGATGCAATAGAACAGGAACAGGATTTACTTCATAGACCCCACCGCAAGTACGGCCGACTGCAGCTCCCGAGGAATATGAAAATGTGTGTGTGGGGGAGTGAGGTATAGAAGTAGAAAAATCAACGAGTGTTTACGGTGTGTGAACATCAGCGCGAGGATATTTTTGACGAGCGTACCAATCGAGTTGTAAGATATCCACCAGTTGCATTGTTGTTGACGTTGTGGGCCATTGTACTAATCAATCGCCCGGTCCAGAGTAGGCTTTTTTATTCGAGAATGCACCTCTAGCCTTTGCGCAACCAAGCACTTCCTGCAAGGTAGAAGGGTTAGTCCAGATGAGCCGATGACCAATTGTGTGGTTCATTCGCCTCTTCCGGTGACCGCTGTGAGTTGGTGACTCGTCACTCAGTTCATACGCCCTTGGGATGAGGCTAGCACCTGGGTGCCCAGTACATCCCTCCACCACATGCTGGTGATCACAGTGTTGTACGCTTCATGCGCCACCCATGATTGGTTTGAAATAAGAGTTTGGCCGACTCCCCTAGACACTGTTAGTCAGTAAACCCGGTGGAGAGCGCCGGGCGTTCCCCCTCGCCGTCACACTTTTGTGGAAACACCGCCGTGAGAAGGCACTGTGTAGGAGTTCCTCAGCAGAAGCTATATGGGACGCACGGTCATTTGGGAGCATTTCCAGAAGGGTTCAGGCCGAGTGGTCGACTGTCAGCCTGAGACACCCACCCCCCGATCATACTGAAGCGGATCAAGTACTGAATCTCAACAGGTTAAGATGGCTGGGGCATGTACTGTGCATGCCCACCGATAGACTTTCTCGGCGTACGCTGTTCTTCGAGACAGGTAATGGTCGGAAGGTAGGTCGCGGTGTCAGTCCATGACATGGCAAAGGATACGAAAATTGTAACCAGCGTACTTGACCAAGTAGAGCGTGTTAAACTGCCAGTCCGGGGTCCACGTGACTCGCCTACCAAATGGTTGGAGACATTAAGTGATAATGTTGCGGGGGAAGCTGGGGAAACAAAACAATGCGACTATCAGGCCAACCAGTCGAGGGCTACAGACGGTGAATACGTCGGAAGCATTTTGTAGCAGACAGAAAGAGGCATACGGACTAGCAGATGGAACGCAGCGGGATCTCAGGCAATCAACAAGATAGCCCATGCAAGGGGCTATCGATGAAGCCGCCAACCTTAACAATCGGATCATCCGAACGGAAATAATGCGAAAAAGAATCAAGCTACCGCAGAAAGCCAATTTCGGCTTCTACATAACCACACAATTTTTTCTATTCGTTCGTTCTATGCGACAGGCTCCTGCGAGAGGATTAGCCGGCTTCATCGATATCGAATGGCTCCCGCCCATAAGCACCATGTGAAGAGGAACTGTTTACGTGCGAGGATGCGTCCCCGGTGTCATTCGGCTTTTTGTTCGAAGAAGCAACTCTAGCCTGTGCACAACCGAGGGCTACCTTTCAGGCAACAGGAGATTTATGTGTTGGAAGCAGGTGACCGAACGAGCGGCTCATACACCTTTTGGATGGCGGTATGCCAGTCGAGGAGCCCAACGCATCCTATTGAATCTTACCCTTTTCAGGGTAGCTTCGTGAGAGGCAAGAGACGATGGCATTATTTAGTGGCGAGCCGCATTTTCTCACGTCACGTTGCTATGGGTTTCTGTGGGTTTTATGTAGAGAGTTCGCGTCCATGCGAAGAACCCACCATGCCTTCTATCAGAGTCGCATTACTTTTGTCCAGCTATTTGCGCTCGGTCCGTCCGATGTGGGTGATCCTAAAGGAGCGCTTTGCGCTCCAATCGGCATAGCCCTCGGGGTCATCGTAGCACGCAAAGCTATCACCACGGTAAAGTAGCAACATCAACCACGATATATATATATATATATATATATATATATATATATATATATAGTGTTGAAATCAAGCATTGTGTCCAGGCAACAATAACAACCACAAAAATAAAAGAGGTGGAGCGCAAAAGAATATGAAAAGCAGACAGTAAAATGATAACAATGTGTTTTTGTTGTTTTCTCACCGCACACTTTCTGTGGTGTTGTTTGTCTGAATGGCGCCTTATATACCAGCATAAACCAAAGTGTTTGTATGGAATACTGTACGGGTCCATTCAGTTTCATAATTACTAATTAGTCCAGTTCGTTTTCAGCGTACGGTCGGTTCATCAAACTTCAGTTCCAATTTTCCGTAAACCAGACCTCTGTCCAAATGCATTTTCCCACTTTGTTAAGCCGTATTCATCATCTTGTTTGACTAACAATGGTCGCTGTTTCAGTGCGACGACTCAGGTTTCTGAGTCCTCCCTTTTATCGATCAAATGTGGGCTAGTCCGTTTTCTCGTACGAAGAATGACGCTTATCTTGACCTGGTTTTGAAACCAGCGACATTCATGCACTCTTTGGATCATCGTGTGTGATGTTAGCAGAGCAATGGTGCGTGGTCACTGTTCCAGCCGATACTCATGGAATCAGCGCCTTTCATCCTTGTCGTGCAGATAGCCTTGAAAAATACTATTTACCATCAAAGTCAGTAACCTGTCTGGTGAACTCCGGTGGACCTCGAATACTGGACTATGTTGAAACAAGTAAAACACAATCCGAAAGTTGTGCAGTGAAAAACACGCTACCTTTTTATCTGTAAATTCCTCGTCTTTTATTCCAGTTCAGTGCTGGTTTCCCCATACTCATGGCATTTGAAGCCTTGAGGTATGCCTCTTTGATTTCATCTATGCCTACTCGTGGTGCTATGAAACGTCATTTTTCCACAATAATTCGCTGATTATCCTTAGATTTACCATGCAATATTAAAACTCAGATCAGCATTAATTGATAAATCCATCCACATACACTGCTGCTCAGAATAATCTCAAAGGGCATTTCGTTTCGAATTTCCAGCTTTGCATTGATCAGCAGCGGATTCCGAACTAGCTTCAGGTGGCTGCAACTGACATTCGGCTTCAGTATCCCACCCATTCGTTCTGATATGATCACCACACCACAGGGCAAGCCCTATGGCTGGTAGTAAACGGAAACGATTGCGCAAGGACACGGACGAGGCCCACGCAGCCACAGCCATCAATTCCACCGTTTCCTCATTGTCCTCATACTCACATCATCTGTCCTATTCGACCTCTGTCACAAACATCAACACATCGACCACCGTGACCGCAATCGCCACCACTACATCGCCTCCGATTCCCGAAACTGCAAACACTAGTACCGGCAGCAACCACGGTGCATCATCGGCATTTAGTCACACAAAACGGTACGTTTCTTGTTCTCGTACTAATCGGTTGATCGCCGTCGCTTTATTTGTTTGCAGATCATTGATCTCAACCACATCACCGACTTGCCATTTGAATCAAGTGAGTTGATTGTGTTTTTTCTCGTATGAAAGCATCAGGTCATTCATTCACTTCACCGAATGCCAGTTTCCATAATTGTTTCCGATCTATACCGGCGATCGTTAAGGCAGACATTTTATTTAATCCTTGACACACAGACTCATAGTCTCCCCAAGTCCCTGCATTTTTGTGTGTGAGCAGAGATCCCATGCTCGACGGTGTGCCTAATTGACGGTCCCATTGAACATGAGTCGGAGTCGTGATCAGCGTCGGCTTTGTAGTGAGAACTTGTGCTTCAAGTGTTGAGGGTATTCATCTGTCACAATTTCCATACTGATCGGTGCCGGCGCGCATCAGCTAGTCGTACCAGGTTTTTTGTAGATTCGAACCCAGTTTTATTCCAGTGGCTTTGGATGGTGGTAGCAATACATGCGGCATCGTATGCCCTCGGTTTTTTTAACTTCATTCTGAAGAACGTTTCTAGTGAGAAGAGTGGGACTAATCACTACCGAGGTCGGAGAGAGTGGGAGAAAGTGACAACTTTGATTATATAATCGAGAAAGACGAGTCACACAGACTTGATGGATTCAACTCGAAACTGAAACTATCGGCTGGATGATTTCTGTAGGGTACAGCTAATTGCGTTGCTTCCTCGGATCTGTCAACTTGTTTTGTATTTATCTGCAATTCATTGGTGTTTCCGTTCGCAGCTGTCCAAACTTCTCATCTGATAGAAACCCCTCAATATACCCACGCGAACATGCATACGGTCATTCTGTGCTCTTCACCGGAAAGGTATGCCACAGAATTTCATAAATCTACTGAGATCATTGTACTGTCATACTTGTGGCCCCCTAAAGGTTCACAGTGAACTATCCAGTCCATTCGAAAGGACCAGCAGTGTTCGACAAAGGTTTCTAATTTCACCATTCCTGTTTAACTTCGTCATGGACGAGATGATGGGGAATGCCTTGTGAGATCTTCAGGACGCATGCGTCGAACTAGTAAATAGTGAAAAACTATGTGAGCTGGATTATGCGGACGACCTTGTCTGTTTGTTGGAATGCATGGGACATGTGGAACATGCACTAGACAGACTCACTAGAGCTGTAGCGTCATTCATCATGCGCTTTGCACCTTCAAAGTGTAAAGTGATGCTGCAAGACTGGACGTCAACGGTTTCGAGCTTGATGTTCGTTGGGGAGTTACTAAGAAATGTGGACCACTTCACATATCTCGGAAGCAACGTGACGACAGATGGAAGCATGGTGGTAGATGTGAGTACACGTATCTCCAATGCTCGAGCGGCATACGCTGGACTGAAGCACTTGTGGTGGTGACTTGATATTTCGTTGAAGTTGGAAGGTCGTGTGTATTGTGTGGCTGTGCGTCCGGTTCTGTTGTATGGTTGCGAGACTTGGGTCTGCGTGCATAAGCTGTTCGTTGGCTTGAGGTTTTTGACCATCGATGTTTGCGTATTATCGCTAAGATTGGATGGAATGATTGAGTATGCAATGCTGAGGTTGAGAATCGAGTATTGAGTACTAATTCAGAGAATGGTCTGATACAGCGTATCCCGTTTAGTAGACTTAGTTGATTGGGGCATGTGTTGCCTGTGGCAAACTCACGTCTACCGTGCGGTGCCCTGTTTTCCGTTCTTCTCGGGAATGAAACAAACCACGTGGAGGTCAACAAATGACTTGGCAGCGGGGAATGCGAAAATGTACAACGAACTTGGGAAAAACAGGTGCCTCGCGTGTTCGCTGTTGGGGTCCAAAGGTTCCTTCAGCCAGTTGGCTGGAGACTATGAAGGATATGACAGCGAACCGTGAACAGTGACGGTCGTGTTGCCACTTTCTGTCAAGTCAAAATGACCGATCAGTGTGCGTTTGTACAGTTAGACTGTGTATATCGTATGTTGGCTACTAGGGCGTTGGTTAATTTTCCCACCCCTGTATGTCCACCCTCTGTCTATCTCGTATGTTCATTCTTTCTATTTCCGCACGCAGCATGGTCAGACACCAGTCATCCTCAATTTTCCAACTACTTACTTCATCTCTGCTTTCCCCCAGAGCTGGTGTCTGCGCCTATATCCATCAACCTACTGCCTTCCAACTTTCGCATCTTGACTTCTCCTGCCGGGACTTCCAATTCATTTGTTTGAAAATTTGGTTCTTTTAATCATTATTTTTGTACTGTTTACCGCTCCCCCAACGACAATAACCCCAAATTTTTTCAGTTATTATCTTCAAACATTGAAATACTGACTTCAACAGACCCCAGTTGTTAAACTACCATTCTTGGTGATTTTGACGTCCACAGTGTGGATTGGTTATTATTGGACTTATCAGACAATTCAACTATGGAACGTAAAGCCGAGGCTTTCGCTGTAGTCGACAACCTTTGCCAACTGATGGACCTCCCTACGCGCGTTCTCGATCGTGTTGGCGACCGTCCACGCACTGCTGACCTCATACATCTATTCCCTTTTCACTTTGTAGTATCACTTCCCTGTCTCTCCTTGGCTCATCAGACCATTGTCTCATCTTATTTTTCTCATTCCGTCCAAACCTCAAACTGTAGACGCACCTTTTGGCGTTACGATTGTGCTAACTGAGATGGTTTTCGCGACTTTCTGGCCTGTTACTCTTGTAAAAACCGTCGTTTTGTGTTTTCGAGTCTGTCTCTAACTTAATTAAGATAGTCCTTCAAGATTATGCATCTTTACACTCCTCACTTCTCTAAACCCGACTACATAAGATCCTTTGGGTAATTTACTCAAATTCGCCACCGTGCTGTCCGTGTGGAAAACTCAGCGTACCGCCGGTGGCGCCGCTCACCCAACCAAACACCTCGACACCGTTTCGTGCAAGCTAGGAGCAAATGCTTCCTCACCGTACAGAGAGATAAGTAACATTTCGTACGCCACAAAATGGGATGACTAGCCTCATGCACCACCGGTTGCCGCCCGTTCTGGTCCCTTGCAAAGGTAGTTTCCCGTAATTTCTGCCGTTCTAACTTTCCTCCCATTTGCAGTTCCTGTGGTTCTTTGGTCTGCGACCCTCTCGACAAAGCCGAGGTTTTCGCCTCCCGTTTTTGCCTTTATGTCAGCCCTGCTTTTCCTCTGGCCTCTCACGTTCCCAGTCACGCTTCTCTTCCTGTTATAACCACTTGAATGGTTCGTCAGGTTCTGCGTAATTCGAATGTTTCCAAACCACTCGGTCCAGGCAGTATTCCACTTATCGTCCTAAAAAGGTGTGCTCCAGTGGAAGTCCTTACTTCGCGCCATCTTTGCCTTTCTTCCCTTAGTTCAGAAACTTTTCTCTCGTGGAAGAACGCCATTACTTTTCCTATCCCAAGACATCGAGACCCTTCTGACCCCAGCAGCTATTGTCCCGTCACCCTCACTTCTGTGCTTTCGAAAGTTTTTGAAACCGTTATCTCCGACCAACTGCGTCCGTTCCTTGAAAGTGAAGGCCGGCTGAGTGATCGTCAATATGGACTCCGCCCGCGTCGTTCTACGAGCGACGTACTAGCGGTCTTTCGACACTCCTTGCAGACCGCGCTGCATGAACATGGAGAGAGATTACTTGGTCTTGCTGGATATCTCGTAGGCCTTCGACCGAGTTTGGCATGAAGGTTTGCTGTCTTTGGTTTCCATCCGGCTATTTTTTCAGCAAACGAACCATCTCTGTCCGAGTCGATGGGGCCCTTTCTCAGCGGTTCCCTGTGAATATTGGTGTTTCCCAAGGTTCCACACTTGCACTCATCCCCTTTCTTCTGTTTAATAATGATCTATCTTCAACCTCCAACCCATTTTACTAATTTGCCGATGACGCCATTCTCCGTTACTCCTTTTTTTATCCCACCATCACTAAAGCGCCGCCAACATTAATCACGGTCGTTCTGTTCTTAATACATTACTTGCTTCTGATCTAGAACAAACCTTTGTTTGGGATACAACCAATCATATTCCATAGACTTCTCTCCCCTCTGTTTCGCTCAAACACTCTTCATTCTCCTCATCTGAATTTTGGCTCGACTCTCCTCCACAGGGTCACTTTCCCTGCTGGGATTATCAACAAATTCTCCTTTTCTGTCTGCGCTTGCCTGCCGTGCTGCACGTAAAGTTGGTTTTCTATTCCGTACCAGCCGCTTTTTACATGCGCTCGTCTTTTTCTTTTGTACAAAGCTCAAATCCGCCCGATCCTGGAATACTTCAGGCATATATGGAGTGGAGCTTCGTTTAACACTCTTTCTCTTCTTGATCGGGCTTCGACTACTTCCTTCAAAACTATCGCTGTACAGGCCTTCCCTGCTCGTGTTTTTAACCAACAAGGATAATGTTTTTCTGAACTGTTAACTCGTTTTGATGTGTAAAACGGTTTTTCATTTTTTCTCGACAGCTGAAAAGCACCGTAAAAGCATGCTCAAGCCAGCGTAATAAAAATAATAGGAGTAGTGAATAAGTGAAACGGGTATCCAGTTAATCGGTGACCCCCCCCCCCCCCGAACCTCCAATCTGCAGCCATTTGCCCATCGCCGAGAAGTTGCTTCACCATCTCTTTCCTACCGTTGTTTTGTTCATGAGGACTCGCAGTTCCCCCTCTCATGACTTTCTTTCGTTTATCTCATAGGCAGGCAGCCAGTCATTCATACCGGGTCTCTGTCCCTAGATGTCGAACTTCGTTACTTCAGTCTTCCTTTATTGCCCTACCGCAAAGTCTTGAAACGCCGTTTCTCTTTCCGTATTCCCAACCACCTACAGTCTTTCTGTTTTCAAAAGCAGGGTCAACAAACTGAATCTCACTTAAAAGTTCCCCAAACATTTCCCTTACAGTATGTCTTTTGACTACGGGGTTTACCCCTTTTACTGTAAATTACTTTTTTGTCATTAGAAAATCTGTTTGTTGATTGTCTGTGCTATAAAATTTTTCAGTAAAAATATACGTTTTGATCAGTCCTGTTTGCTTTACTCTAGTGGTTTGGAGCGTTTGCATTTCCCCTCGGAGGTCAGAGGTTCGAACCCCACCACCGTCAGACATTTTGGTGGTAGACAGTAATCCCCACTGTCGTCCGGCCCCTTACCACCCCTGACTTATTGGGATCTTAAGTGATTCACTACTTCAAGCCTCAGGGTCTGGTTGCCGGCTATACCTAGTGGTGCTATGGGCCCTTGAGGTAATAGTGTGTACACCTTTCACTGCACTCATACGCAAGCATATAATAAAAAGTGTTGTTGCTTAGTGCAGAATATCAGAATGGGTGGCAAACAGTTCCATCCAGCGAGAGAGTTTGTGATATTCATCATGTTCTAACTGACTGTTATCATTTGTTTGGTATGAAACGTTCTCAAGTATTTTCCGTGGTTAAAGAACTATGCGAGGTTGCTGAACTCTGACGCAAGGCTCTTGAACTATGAAAAATACTGTAAAATGTGATCTACTGGACTGTTTATCTATTTTTTCTCAAGAAAAAATCCATATCGAGAAGTTGCTTGTCACGTACACAAAACAGCGTCTTGTGTTAGGGATTATTAGACCGACAACCCCGAGACGAAAGTCCATGCTGGACAACCAGCATGACAACGGATCTGCCAGCCAGAAAGATAAATTTCGAAATATGTTTCCATGGTTTTCCTGTCAATTCATGCCGAGCACTCCACTCCACTCGGCTCGTTGTGTTTGATGCGTGGCCACTGAGTTTCAAGCGAGCAAAAATAAACCACGTGTAACCTCCTAGGGGTGACGTGTTAGCAATGATCAGTTTCACGGGAAAGTGCTTGATACGGCCAGTCTTAGCCTAAAATACATACCGCTGTGTAGTTGATCCTCGACGGTTTCATCATGTGTAAACAATGTCTCTTAGCGTGTTCGACTCAATACCTTTTTATCCATATTTGACACGGCAGCCTTAAATTGTCCGCGACCCTATTCCCGACTTGTTGTACTATTATTATATGATAGCAAGCAAGTAAATAATTAGAAAAAGAACTAAAACGAAAGTAGGGTTGTAAGGATGAATGTATCGTACCGCAAAGTGACACTTGAAGATTAGGAAATTAATCGACTGCGTCCACCGTGTAGAATTGCCTTCTCCCCGTAGTGAGTTCTGACGACTGAGTCGTAGAAGCTGACAAATGCAGGTCTAAACTGTACCAAGTGAATTTACCCATTGCTGATAAAAGTGTCCTAAATCACTAAAACATCAGAAAATGCCTAGAACAAAATATGGTGCATGAATTGTTCAGAAAAGTTTGCAAAGTAGGTTTCTGACCTCCTTGATTTGGAATTCAAAGAATCCTCCACTTTAATGCAATGAATTACGAACACTCAATTCACCAGAAGCATCCAGTTAATCTAGAGAACCGCTGCTGTTAACTACTTTGTTGTTGTCGCACAGTGAATCAGACTTCTTTTAAAGTGTTTGTGCGATTAGATTGCATGTGACATTCATTTGTCGTTCCCATTGTTCATGAGTGAATCTGCATTCTATCCACCTTGCATCTTCCGTCATGGTGAACGAGAATGTGTCCAGTGAAAGTCACGTGACCGTTTCGTGCTGGGCGACGATGATGATGTCAATGATTGTGGGTACAACACACACTGTCCTTTGTGGATTTCTAGCTTGTAAAAGATGATCAACATCAGTGATGACCGTAACCAGTCAAGTGTCCGTTTGCTCACCTCTACCGTACCAAATGCAGACCACATTCAGATTGTCTCTTGGGTTAGGGTTTGTGCTCTGAGTTTGAACCTCTTTGTCTGTATCTATATATGTATTCGTGCGCTCGACTATGATGCACACATAGCAGCGCAGATCATACAGATTCAAAATGTCGGTTCGATATGCCTATGCTCGCATTCCAAGATGAGGCGACGTTCTAGAAAAATCATCACATGCACGGCAACCACCCATGCGCCCGCTCACGTATGAACTACCTAAAATGTTGGCTTTTCACCTGTGCGTCTGTGCGCGTTTGCTTTTCATGCAGATTTTTTCTGCATAACAAGGGGGGACACACTGGTGATGAATTAGCGTGCTGACCCTGACAGTCTGTTCAAGTGGTAAAGTTCTAGTAACCAGGTCGTCGTTCTGAATGGGCTCCTGTCCAACAGTTCGTGCTATTAACACCAGAAGTGTGTTGTGCCAGTCAGTACCCCATGAGGAATCAGTTGAAATGCGTGGCACAGACGGGGCAGGAGGGAGAGCATTGCGAGGTGCAGATCAGTATGTTTACTCGAGGTTTAAAAAGGTTAATTTCGAAGTGAGTAAGGAAATAGAAAGTGACGGATATTTCCATCAATTTGAACTCCTTCGATGGGGAAACTGAACGATATCTGTGGTCCATTCGTGGTGTTTCGGTCCGTCCCACTAACTAGCGAGAAGTCTTTTCTGCTTGCGAATCATTTCAGTTTATTTGTAAAACATCGAATATATAGGTTGTTGGTCCATGTATCCAGTCATTGAACGGAACGTGTTGATTCGAATGGTGTGGGCGACCAAGCATTGAGGTTTAAACATCACTGACAGGACTTATGTCCCATTCCATCGATCAGGTATCCTGTCACTCGTGGTTTTGTGTACTCGGTACTGGGTGGTTGCTGATACACTGTTTGCCGGTGAGACTCAGCTGTTTATTAAACGATGCGTCAGACCATACCCTCACGAATGGTGTGTGCGTGATCACGGGATTTGCAAACGGATAGATGTAAATATCACAAGTTCTGCATGTAAAAATCCATTGTATTGATGACTAAGCAAACATCAGAGTAACTGCCTACCAGTGAAATTGCATGAATAGATTGGCTGTAGACCATGAGCTTTTGACCGGATCAATCAGTTTCAGTCTAGGCGACCGGCAGTCATCCTCCAGGTTAAGCGGTTCCGCTTATCGTCTCTCAGCAAGACCCATTCGAAATCGAAGTCGAAATTATTAAATTGTGAAAGAGGAATTACAGATGAAGCGTCGGATATTAAAAAAAAAACGTCTGATGACGTACGATCGAGTCTGTCATTCGCCAATTCTCAACTAGATGATTCTGGTTGGTCCCACTCGGGAGGCCTAACACAACTGTGCAGTGACCAACGCTCTCTCTCCCCCAGGTCATGAACTGCTCCCCGTCACACATTTTCCAACCACTGTCTACCTTGCATCGTGGGACATGCGCACTGCACGTACCGGTCAGTGTAGTCTGCTCACATATTTTTTTCACAAGGTCGTTGATTTTATTTAGTATGTAATCATAATGGTTGAAAAACATTAATATGCGATGGCATATTGAGTGTAGATAATTTCGTTCTACAAGCTTTGTGAACAAGGCCATTATAATGCAGGCGAATATATTATTGCCTAGAAATTCCAAGGAGGAGTTTTTTGGGAGTGCATAGATTGTTAAAGCATCGGAGATCGGCGTAAGGAATCGTACAGCATGATTTAATCCATTTCATTAAGATATAGCTATTGAAGCAAATAATTGGCCTCATCGCAAGGGCATAGACGCAGTCATACTCGTCATAAGTTAATCATTGCTTGTTTTGGCTTGTATTATCTTGGTCGGCTAAGCTGAAAGAGGTTAAATGTATCACTTGTGAATTGTTACTCCGTTATTTCCGCAGGCCCATCCAATTTAGTTCTCTCCTTTGACCCGAATGACACGAAGTGGAGTGACGATCACCAACACTACCTCGTGTTGATTTTTGCGCCAATGCATGCGCGCAATTTGTTACATTCTATTGGCTACTGCACGTCCGGTGAAGCTGAAAATGGTATAGTGGTTATCAGTTACGAAATGTCACGTGTCTTGACGGTGACCGGTTCACTTTTTATGCTTGGAATGTTTCCACACCCATTGTCATCATTTGTTATAATATTGTTCGTAGGTCATTCTGGCAGCATACTCATAATTATGACAAATCCTGAACGGGCAGTCAATTACGTTTTCGTAACACTAATGGGAAAAGATTAGCGGTAGATTTTGACCTGAATATGAAATGCACGCCTCTTCACGTGATGATAATCTATTGGTTGTGCAGAAACGATGTATCATATAACTGAGTGAGTACAGATATATGTCTTTCCTTCCTCCTTTCCTCTGTGCTATTCGTGTGCCGTATATCTTCCCTAGAAGTGATACGTGTTTAAGGATAAAGATATTCCTGGATATTTTTTAACCACGTTCATGCGGAGAGTAGCTTCTAATCTGTTTGCCACGGACGTGTCATCTGTCGACCAATCCCATCTATCATTTGTATATCCCCCCACCCCCCTAAGCAACAGCAACCAGAGCAAAGAAATCGTTTGATTCAATCGAATCACCGGCTTCTAAAATTCCTACCATCGCATTTTTATATGCAGCTGTTTTAGTCGTTTTCTGTTGCCGAATGGTTGTGTTGACCGCGACCATTGTAGTTTAACCTTTCCAGGCAGTTTTGAACAGTTTGGTCTGCGGTTAATTCCAGGATAATCTTAACCACATGTTAGGAGAGCAAGTGACTGTCCATCACTCGTCTCCTCTGCGCTCATCATTCACTTGTTCACAGCGATCAGCAGCAGCACTTCCACGGTTACGTTTATTCTCTTCTGCTACAAATGGGAGTGTTTTGTGTCGCGAATTTCTGTACAAAATTACATTTGAGGACACAAATGGCCTACCTTATTCCTTCTACGACGTATGCTCGTTTTTCCTGTTGGCAGTCTCTGTTCCGCTTTAGAAAAAAGAAAGTATCTGATCTTTTTGTCTCATTACGTGTTTGTGTCTTCTATTCATATTCACATGTACTTTACTGCGTCTTTCTGTTGTACGAAAATAAACAGTGCGTAACCAAGCTTCGCGGTCGGTGGCACTGTGCAGTATATTGTTTTACACCCCCCACGGATAGAAATGATTTCAATACCTCAAAACAGACAGTTGCGTGCAGTTGGTAGTTAGCAGTAATTCAATATCGCTCGACTCGTCATCACGTTTGATCAATGGAATGGGACCCTATTTGATTCTCCATCCCCTAATTTTCAAGATCATGGTTGCCGATTGTCCTTTTTAATCCAGTAGGTATTTGAAGCGATAAGGTTTATCACTTCCAGTCCACTCATACGTTTATGAAAGATCACAATTTTTTGTTGATTCACCAGTTATGAGCCTTCAGCCTCCGTGAGGTTCAAGCCTAATGATGAATGCGTCTCAGGGCATTGTTTTGCATGCGCTCTAGCTGGTGAGCTAACAGCCGTTAGCCGCCCAAATTACAATGTTAGTTACAACAGCGTATTTCCAAGTCCCACCGAGACTGAAGACTTTCGGCACTTGAACCACCTCAACCTTTATGAAACCTCATAGGCAATAATTACAGATACCTCGAGTAGGCTGAAAGTCTACGTGTTTTACATCTGGTTTGACCGTGCTAATCCTTCTTTTTTGTTGACTGTCAAAGTAACAGTTGTAACCCGAGTTATTCCTCGTGACTTTCGTCTCGAATCATCAAAAGATGTATCTGAACCATCGGAAACATTTTCGTGATAGTAGAGGTGAAGTTGTACACTGATGCCAAAGTAACCAAGTTAATCACACACGACGGTTGATCCTAGAATCGTGGGGGGATTGAACTTCATCGTCTGATAATCAACTATTGTCCGGGCTACGGTCGCGTTCTGAATCTGTTGTGTAGTTGTCAGTCATGGCGACTCAATGTTTTTCTCTCAAAGTTATATAGTGTATCCGTTGACCAGGTCTGTCTCTTACCAATGTGACTAAAATCTCGTTATCGTTTGTCATTGTTTTTTTTAAAGCCGTCGACTTAGTCGCGTTCATTTTCACTGCGCGTTCCCAGTCTCTGTCAGATGTAAGCAAAGGACACTGAACAATAGTTGAGCTTTGGCGCTGGTCGTTTACTTGATTTTCTCCTTTATCCACACCTTATACTTTCATCTACTGTGTTTTATTCTTTGTCATAGCTTGAAGTTAGTTACCAGTTGCTATGATTCAGTTGTTGGTTGCCATGACTTGCCTGATGGTACGAAAGCGACCGAATGGGTGAACATCTCTCCATTATCACAGGCTACACTCTCAACCTCGAAGTATATTCACAGTTTCACGCACAAGAGTGTCGTAGCAACGAGACAACACTACATATACTCGTAGTGGATTGCACATTCACATTCGATTCACACGAGACAACATGTAGAGCCATCCATGTTAGAAACGTTTGTCCACAGGCGTTGAGTTGGTCAGTCAGCGTGTCACAGTTGTGGTTACATCAGATTGATTATTTGTTTTCTCTTGATGCGTGGTCTGGTCCGCCAGGCAGTATTCGATTCCTAAAACAATCTGTTTCGATGGGCATAGCCCAGTTTTCAATTCTGTGTGTTCAATTTGCTGGATTCTTAAGATTACTCGAATGCGTGTTGGTTTAGTAGAGTAATTAAATTAATGTCGACCGTTATATGCCCTCGATGCCATTGACGAAGATTTCTTTGAATAAATAAATAAATCAGTCTTGATCCAGCATATATCCGGATATCTTCCCGGAAGGAGTGACTCGTCGCGCATGAGGGTTCATGCATAAGATGAATAGTCATGTGTATAATTAAACTACCTTTCCTTGGTCTCAAGTCTTTTGCCTAGCCGAACTGTTTTAATTGACTGGGTCGTTGCGGTTATCATGGTTATATGACCCTTGCTCGGGTTCATACTAATTCACTATGGTGTATTCTTGCACCGTTATGATTTCATGCATATATATATATATATATATATATATATATATATATATATATATATATATAATATTCACACACTCATTCACTCACGTTTGACAACGAGTCCTAGTTTGGATCGAAACGTCACAATAAACGTTTTACAACTCAGCGTGCGCCTTGACTTCTCTATAATATATATATATATATATATATATATATATATATATATATATATATATATATACTACATTTGTCGACAAACGATCCCTCTGGGTAGTACCATCAACGGAGACGAAGGCACGGTGAATGTCATGAAACAAGATGATCGTCGGTCTTATATTGTACTAGGCTACCCGTAGCGCGGTTCTGTCCATAGCTGGTCCACGCACATAGAGTCGGACTATCCATTAGTTTTAATGTGATTTTCGCTTCAGCTCCATGGTTATTGACGCAAATCCGATTGGCCGTACAACGTTTGTCTGATCCAGAAGTTCGCACCAGTCATGGACAGAAATTACCACATGAACTAGGAATCGCGACGAGCAGTAATGCAGACCAGTACTGGACCGATATCGAATGGGCTGTGCACTTAGCAGCAGGTTTTGCCTGCGGTCCTAGATCCGATTTCTCAAGAGTCGTTAAGTTTAATATAGCAAAAACCCCAGCTTTCAAACTGTACGGAGATGAATAAGGTGCGGAGAAATCTACAGAAGCAAGTTACGAAAACCCCTAAGAAGGATTGCGAAAATTGGTGGGTCAGGGTAGCTGAAGAGATGGAAGTAGCAGCTGCTTCAGGTAACAGCCAAAGACTGTTTGAACTTGTTCGCGACACCAGTGAACGGCGAACCCTGGTCAGTGAGACGATATGCGATGAAAATGGAGAGCCCATTCATGGTAAACAGCAAGGGCTTCATTGTTGCGTCGAATACTTCAAGGAGCAGTTTAGCTGGCCGCCATCGAAAGTTGAAGTGGAGTAATGCATTCAATTACTAAAGCCACCAGTCTTGACGTACTTCCTCAGTTCGTTTCAAACTAAGTGAAAATGCTTTGATAAAATCACCACATTGCTCCGTGACATTTGGAACGAGGAGTGTATTCCGTTAATATGGAGCGAGTCATTGAGTGTACCCATCTTCAGGAAGGGAATACGCAATGATTGTAGTAATCATCGTGGGGTCAGTTTAATTCCGATAGTCACCTAGATATTAGCCTCTATTTTGCTGCGCCATCTGACACCGGCGCGCGAGAGGAACGTCCGCGAACAGCAGGCTGAATTCCGCCTAGGTGGAGGATGCATCGACCAGATTTTTTCTCTTCTCCAGTTGTTGGAAACGTGTCATACACACACACACACACACCGTCGACCGACTATAATAGTATTCCTTGACTTAAAAGGCGCCTTGAGCTCATTCGATCGAACAGCGCTATTCTGTTCCCGTCACCGGAAAGGTATGCCACAGAAATTCATAAATCTACTGAGATCGCTGTACTGTCATACTTCTGGCACCATAAAAGTTTACAGTGAACTATCCAGTCCATTCGAAAGGACCAGCAGTGTTCGACAAAGGTTTCTAATTTCACCATTCCTGTTTAACTTCGTCATGGACGAGATGATGGGGAATGCCTTGTGAGATCTTCAGGACGCATGCGTCGAACTAGTAAATAGTGAAAAACTATGTGAGCTGGATTATGCGGACGACCTTGTCTGTTTGTTGGAATGCATGGGACATGTGGAACATGCACTAGACAGACTCACTAGAGCTGTAGCGCCATTCATTATGCGCTTTGTACCTTCAAAGTGTAAAGTGATGCTGCAAGATTGGACGTCAACGGTTTCGAGCTTGATGCTCGTTGGGGAGTTACTAAGAAATGTGGACCACTTCACATATCTCGGAAGCAACGTGACGACAGATGGAAGCATGGTGGTAGATGTGAGTACACGTATCTCCAATGCTCGAGCGGCATACGCTGGACTGAAGCACCTGTGGCGGTGATCTGATATTTCGTTGAAGTTGGAAGGTCGTGTGTATTGTGTGGCTGTGCGTCCGGTTCTGTTGTATGGTTGCGAGACTTGGGTCTGCGTGCATAAGCTGTTCGTTGGCTTGAGGTTTTTGACCATCGATGTTTGCGTATTATCGCTAAGATTGGATGGAATGATTGAGTATGCAATGCTGAGGTTGAGAATCGAGTATTGAGTACTAATTCAGAGAATGGTCTGATACAGCGTATCCCGTTTAGTAGACTAAATTGATTGGTGCATGTGTTTTAAATGTCAAACACACGGTGGCCTGTTTTCCGTTCCTTCTTGTACAACATTGTGTGAAATGCAGTGATCAATGGGGCTCACCCCTCTGTTTTACGCTGTACGATGATGGCCTTTGGTGAGTATAACGGTGCTCTAGCGGCTGTCGATGGGTGACGATTTCATCGATAAATCCATGACCGGCGTGAAACCCAGCCTTCTTTAATGTACTTTGTACAACCTGCGAAACCTGAGAGATGGAAACAGCTTTGACACTTCCTGGATAAGGCATATACTCTTATGATTAGTGTAGTCTTTCTGTGGACCCTTTCTAACGGCAGGGACAACAGTCGATTCCTCTACAAGAAATTCCATACATGAACCTCTATACTAGGCTGTACTCTCACTTTCTCTCAGACATCATTCCTTTTCTTCCCGCCCATATTTCGACTCGTTTCCCCTTCGTTCCTCGAACTCGGTGGTCTCTCTGGGTATTTTGATCGTCTCTTCTTTACTTTGGTCTTCATACAGCTGTTTGCTTGCTTCTCGTACTGCGCGTAAGATTAGTTTTCTATTCTGCGCGAAACGTTTTTTCGAACCATCCCATTTCATCTTACTATATAAAGCTCGGATTCGTTTCACACTTGAATACTGCTGTTGCGTGAGGGGTTGGAGCTACTTATCGTCTTTATCTCTTCTCCATCGCAAAGCTACTCGTCTGGTAGTTGACCCCATTTTAACATCCAACTCTTAGTCCTCTGCCCACGCCGGTCAGTTGCCATGTTGCCATTTTTTCGCTTTTTAATCCCCCGAGTTTGCTTCGTCTGTTCCTGTTCTCATTGCTCTTCAGCGCCAATCTCGAGCACAAAAAACTGGTCATCTTTATCAAGTTTCTGTCGTTCGATCTATGACCTCAACCTTGCAACCTTTATTTCCCCCCGAACGGTAGCGTTATGGAACACTCTTGCACTTTCTGCCTTCCCACCAACCTACAACCTTTCTCCTTTCAAAAGCGGAGTCAACAAACTGGCTTTGACATGAATGTTTCCTACAGACTCCTCTTACAGTATGTTTTCGAACTATGTGGTTTACCTGCTTTAACTATAATTCACTTCGTTTATAATTTAAAAAAAACTGTACCATCTTTACACAGGGCTGAAGGAAGGCAGTCGAAACTCGGCGTCTTGTGGCATCCTCAACCTTAGATCTCCGCCTCAGCTGGTGGATCAGTTCAAACAGACCACAGAACGTGTGTCGGAAAAGGGCTAGCCAAACTGTTTTAAAATGCTCCCATCGGCGTTCGAGACGCCGCTACTGATTGTGGATTTGCGAACTGTCAACTTCACAGATTGTTTCACTCACACCTAGAGGCTTCCTACCGGTAACTGGGAGCTCCCCATGGCGGCAGCACATTGCGACCACCAGCTTTCATAGTCCCCACGTTGATTTGCGTTAAACGCACATCTCGTCGTGAGCAATGTTTCATTATACTCGCACATGTTACGTATGGCAAACACACGTCTACCATACCGTGTCCTATTCTCCGTTCCTCCCAGAGAATGGAAGAAACCACGTGGAGGTCAACAGATGACATGGCAACGAGGAATGAGAAAATGCACAACGAACATTGAAAAATTAGGTGCCTCACCTCTTCGTGGTTGGGGTTCAAAAGATCCGTCTACCAGTTGGCTGGAGACACTGAAGGATATGGCTGCGAACCGCGAACTGTGGCGATCGTGTTGTCACTTTCTATCAAATCAGAATGACTGATCGATGTGCGTTTGTACAGTTAGACTGTGTATTCTGTGTGTTGGCTACTAGGACATTCTTTCCTTTTCCCACTCGTGTAGGTCCCCTCCCTCACCATCTTGTATATTCATACTTTCTAATTCAACGTGCAAGATGAAGGCAGTGTTGAATAGGGCTTACTCTACTGTTTAACGCTGAACGATGATGATAATAAGTCAGACAGTACTTGTTTAGTTCCACAACTTTTATGGGCCGTTTCAGGGTTGGATGTTTCGTATAAGGGTTTAATCTCTACGTTCCACCGAGATCCATATACTCACTGGTTAGGTGCATTCAGAAACAGGGCTGTATGCCACGACCAGTGGCATTGTTTTATTCAGACTGTATCGTTTTCTGTCTCGAAAGATGCTAGCAAAGGTTTTCGACGGGTTTCCCCTCGTTTGACCGTTATCAGATCAATTGTCGAATTGTAAGAAAGGATCCCAAATTTGAATTCGTTTGCTGTTTCTCTCAAATCCATGTATGAGAAAGCGATCCCTTGTGCTACGAAAACTTGATGTGTTATTTGGCTGTTTATCCTGCGGTTAATCCTGGTCGTTTTTCGCGGAGGTTGGCTGAGTAATTGGGTACAGTGATGAGGTGAATTTGGCATCAACCGAGTTCATCGTTCCCACATTGTGATCCCTAATTACGTGTTTTCGGGTAAATTATAGCTTTTTTCGCCGAGAAACAAATATGATAATATAGAAAATCACTAGCTCCGGTAGCCAACTCAGTGTTGTTTGATGGTTTCTCAGGATAAACTGCCCCGAACTTATTCTTCCTCACCTCGTACTCTTTGTCTGATCTTTTAAGTTTTCTGCTTCCAACTCGCTTTTGTTTTTTGTTTATCAGACATTTCACTCGATCTGACAACTGCTGTCTCATCTGAGTTGCCGATGTTGTTGTTGTTATTGTTGATACGGCCAGCAACGGTACGCACTGTTTGATTCGGTTTGCTGAATTTTCATCTGACGACTGGTACTTCGTTATTGATTTATTGAATAAAAACAGCAGCCATCATATCCCGACCTTGTCCCACTGCGTGCCCTTTGCTCGCTCGTATCGTCGCACCAGGAACTATTCGTATGGAGTTCTGCCGATTATTCCATTTCCAGATACCTCACTTGTTTGTGAAAACATTACTTCCCGATAGTGGTACACATTTTTGAGCGTACCTGGTTGGGAAAAACACACAAAAGAACAAACAGACTGATATTTGCGAAAATTTCAAATTGGTCAAATTTACATAAACAACTACGGAGAAATATCATTAGGGTTTTGAATGTAGGATTCAGACTAATAATCACAGCCCAAATGGTTACAAGTGCACTGATTGTCTTTATTTCGCGTTATAAATTGGGTAGAACAAAGAATAATCAATAATTTTCTCGACAAAATCTGTCGGTAGGTGCAAATTGTTCGCTTTCTGAGCCACGGTTTACCAGATCAAATTGACAAATCGTCTTCTCCCTAATGGTTTGCATATTCCGCTTTGGTTCGTGGTGTTATTTTGGTCTAGCTTGATTTCATATGGCGCTGACAGAATACTGACTGATTTTTGTCCCTCCTCTTTTGGTCCGTCAAACCCGCATGTGTGATTTGTTTGTTTATTTGTGGTAAGAATAATTGAATTGGAATAATTCACTCTTTTTATATTGTGTTTACGTGGTGGTGTTAGTTCTTGCGCGCTAATTGTACAATAGTGGCTGATGGGCTGATTTCTCGCATCGGTTATCTGTTGTTGCTCAGTTCCATTTCTAAGAAACGTATGACGATCAGATGACTAGCGAAACGGTTTCTCCAGGTTACTCCAGTAATGTAACGAGTTTCTTTTTCACATGAACAGCTGCATTTTTAGTTGTTTCGGTCTCACGGAGACTATTTGTAGCGGTACTCGAACTCTTAGGTACATTCCCTATTATTTTTAATAATTGTCGTTCAGTTATGATACGTTTGTTCTCATGCACTGTGCGATATATTTGGGCTTAAACTAATACCCATCATGAAAACATTCATGTTAACGTCTACTTCAGAAATGGAGATTTCGTTTATGTTTTTGCTGGTTTACTACGTGGTGTGTCCGCACACTTTCGACTAATGACAAGCAATACGACCACTCTTGGAACTGTCATCACGCGTTCACACTCGTGCCATTTGATGGGGTTGTTCATCATCCGGTGTTTGTGGAGAAATGAATCTATCCTTGTTGTGCCTGCTTGATCGCAACGTGTCCATCGGCTCTCATAGAAGCACATATTGCAGTGTGACCCACTTTCTCAACCCAGCCGTTTTTGTTCATTATTGTACCCCGTGGTGTGCGATACATTGTTGTTCACGTATCGTCTCCGTGGTTCATATGAGTGAATGATGCACTTTGATGTTTAGTTTCACATACTTGGATCTAGTCTATTTCGAATTGAGATCATTCATTTTGCATACGATTTTTTACGCGTCAGTTGATGTCCTTGTTCACCGAAGCTCAGCTATAATAACAGTCTTTATTCCATGATAATCACTAGGCGACCGCCGTTGATCTTGGCTCCGTCGTAGCCCATTCCTCTGGCATTCACTCAGATCGGAAGTCGGTCACGTTTGACCACACCTCACTCCGTTCCTCTTCCATCGCCTCCTCGCCGTCTGTGCACACCGAGAATCTTGTGGTGATCGGTACGTCCGATACCATTGTACCGCGTCAAAAACGAGCCACAAGTCGAGCTTATCGACGACCCCGACCCCGATCACAGTCCAGGTCCACTTCGAGCACAACCTCGGAAGCAGCTAATAGTCACACCGCACATAATCGTGGCGAAAACCTAGATTCATCCCAACCAACATCGTCTCATTCCGGCCGTGTTCGTATTAAACGATCAAGTCGCAAACGCCGTACAAGCACGTATGTTACCATTAACCATTTACCACACGTACGACCATTTTATCCTTTCTTTCATCTCGTGCAACAACATCGTCTGCCCTAAGGCCTACTTCAAGCTGGTTAATGTATTACATTTTTCGTGAGAAATACTACGATGAAAACTAATACATTTTTATTAAACGATTTTTGTAAATTTGGATCCTCTTCAGCCAGTTGGTCAAAATAGGAAGAAAACCAAGGTTGCTAGATACAATATTTCTGTGCGTCGAATCAAATATTGCAGGATATCTGCCTTTCCTTGAATTAATCACACAATCCCACAGATTACTCTCATCTCTTCACCGTTGATTGCAAGTACCACTGACATGAAAACCCAGAAAGTAGATGACACTTTCGTCTCGCAATTTTTTTCTTTTTTTCGCTCTTGCTTTATCATACCTTGGTTAATTTTGGTAACAGTGAAAGTGATTGTTGCTTTCCATCAGCTTTTGGTTGATTGCTGAATCACCGTTCGCACTTCAGCTTACAAGGCTTTCAAAGAACATGCTGATGACAAAACCAACTTTGCTTCGAAATTACCAATATTTGGTAGCTTCGTGACCACAAGATTTCGAATAAAATTAGAAAAATGTTAAACAACGAATTTTGCTTCCGTCACTTATTTAGCTTCCGAAGACGGACACATTCGAACGCAAGTGGCGTGTCCACAATTGGAAACGACTCGTCCCAACATCTGAAACAGACTCACGTCGCGACGGGAGCGTCAGCCAGCAAGCAGAGGTTTGTGTCGTCGTATCTTGAGTGTACTGATTTATTGTCTATGCTTTTCTTTTATCCTTCCGTAGTATCCTGTTCCTGTCTTCTTTTTTGATATATGGAAGTATATCTGACAAACCAGATTGACCTTGTTTATTGTTTTTTTCGACTAGGAGGTGCATACAAACTGTTTTCTGTGTTCATTAAATTTCCCTCACGAAATCGCTGTGTATTTAATGGTGATCTGCAAGTTGGTAATAACGCAACTATCACGCAACAGGCTATCGCTTGTTTTTGCGTAAAACTGTCCTCTGATTCATGTTTTGTGTGACACCATACCCCTGTATTCTGGACTAGGTTATCGGTGGACAACTAGTTAAGAAAGGTTTAGATTTTGTACTGAACGAGTGACGTCTGGGCACGGAAATCTGCGTACTCCGGATTCGTAGCTAATGAGCCCAATATGAGTTCGTAGTTACGTTAGGAGTAGGTTTCTTCAGAGACGCTGTACTTTGTCCTCGTGTCTCTGAGTAGTGTTTGTCTGCAAATGGTTTGACAGTCTCGCATGTCGATTTTAGTATGCTGTTCATTACAAATGGCGTTATTATCCCCGTATTTTTACTCGTGCTTGCTATCCGGATGGCAGTGAGTTCGCAACACTTAAGTATATCACATCTTTCATGTTTACTGGGAAATACGTCCAATTGTGAGTGTCAGTCAAAATCTGGGCCAGTATTTCATTGATTCTTCCAGAACGGCGGATTTTAGTCAACAGCGACCAATGTCCTTACAAAAAAACGAAAAGGCCTTTAGACTACCAAAGTGTTCTCAGTTAAGATTAAATCGTTAGGGGATTCTCGTCCTTCCCATGATACTTGGACGTAAGTCTTTTTTTCGGGGAAGGCAACAAAACGGCAGTCACATCTAGTTCGCTATTTCGTGCGTACTTAATAGACTCACTATCATCAGCGGTCGACGTAGAGATGACGCATGGATGGTTTCGCCCTTAGTTCAGAATAACATGTAATTCTTCTAATTTGAAAAGCAAAGGCTACTGTAGCCATCAGAATCGAGGCATCGGAAGCAAACTGTTTGACAGTGTCAGTTCACATTGCTAGATAATTGCGTTGCGCAGTGTCTGCCGAACTCAGATTCCGTAGTGGGCGAATATCTTCGTACGTAAACTGTTCATGTCTCTGATTTTGATGCTTTGTTGTTTGTTCGTTTAGTGCGATAATTTTGCCGATTTAGAGATCCCGTGATAATCATGCCGGTATTTGAGTGTCACTACACCGTTTCCGAATCTAGCCGACAATCACCTGATTCTGTGTGTGCGTACACGCACGTTGTGTGCCATCGAAACTACCCTATCAATGGTGTACACGTGCGCGCACATCCCCGACGGCGTTCACAATGCCTGAGGTGCCGTCCTGCTGATTTCACACCGGTCCACACACGATATTTATCTCATAGCACCAAAGCCGTACGACCTTGAAAAACCCACACTTCATAAACGAACCCGTGAATAGACCTGAGACATCCTCACCTCCCCACGCACACATCCCAGTCCACATGTGTGTCTTCGTACATCCGTGCCTATCCAAAGGCGTTAACCGACCTGGCCTTTGCATGCAGCAACAGGCCGGCTTTACGACAAAACAGCTGATTTAGTTCTGATTGGCTCACGCAATTTGGTCGATACATCCGCATTAAACTACTGATTGGCCACTGAGACCATTCGTATGGAGGTCGATACCCGCGGACCTGCATTGTTTTCCTTCATGCGCACACCCACTTTCGGCTGTCTCATTTGTCCTCACATCGTCCCCGAGTGGCTACGCCTTTGCTACTAGTCTATATATGCCTAATTCCCATCCCTCGAGGATTTGAAATAATTTAATACAATCTGATTCACATCTAATGGGGTGCAGATTATACAGGATACATCTCAGCGGGTCCAGCTATTCGCAGTCTGATGTTCATACATAAACGCCCGTGAGCAAATCTATACCTCAGCGAGTCGTCTTTCTACCTTTTTCTAAAGTAGTTCGATCCACCGGGTAATCCATCTTATCATTATCTCTGACTGACATATGGAATTGGCTACGAATACCATTATGGATGAAACGAAATACTGTTGTTCCTGTGATCTCCCATACCGAGGACTTTGAATCAAACATGTGGATGCTCAAAAATTGTGTTTATTGTGTTCACGTCAATATCTGTTTCATTGTGTCTCCACTTTTGTGGCTACATCGATCGCGCCAATGGTGTTTGACTCCATGCGGACGCTAATCGACCTAATTTACAGGTCAGTATGATATTTGTGCATTGTAATCGCCGAATTCATCCGCACTGGATTATAGGGAAACCGGGCCGAATAGCGATAATCAGCACAAGGTCCGCGATGTTCATTTATTTACTGTCAGTCTGAAATGTAGGGCAATTACTTAAACACGGGGCTGTGACTTCCTTTGAGATTGTGTCTGTCGGTTCGTTCGGATAAAAAGAGAACGTCAAAACATGAACGTTTGGTAGTCTTGGAGATTAGCCGATTTGCATGTTGCTAGACCTCTCTGTCGCACTTTCACTGATACGGACAGATTTATTCAGACCATTGTTCTCACATAAACAAGTTGACTCTGCTGTGCAGTTAGAGTGACGCAATTTTAAGATACGCCGTGTCAAGACCATTAACGGGCCTCGATTACGAAATCAAAGGTTTAGTGCAGATTTTTTTTTTTGTTTTCTCTACTTTCTATCTTCTCCATATTCAGTTCGTGTACCAAATATAGTTTATTTTAGGTAAATGCAACCCACCGTTTCCCTGGTCCTTGAATCCCATGAAAGTCAGCGCGTAAAAGTGACCGTAGTATTTTTTCGTTGCTCACTGGCAATTAGTAAATGATCTGTGATATACACATCTCGGCTTCAGTTCCTAATCGCGGAACTCAGATTCACTCCCTTTGCGCGCACTTTCTGTTTGCAAAATAGCGGTACCTTTCTCCTCTTCGATCGTGATTATTGTTCAAACATTTGTGGTGCTATTGTAACCATATTGTGTTGTTTTTATTTATGCGTTGTCTTTGTTGGTATGAAAGAGTTAGCTATTCACAATAGGACATGGGCTATTCTCAGCTAACGATTGACAATTCCTAATCAGGGTAGGGTAAAGTGGTTGCGCTGTCAGAAATTATTGCCAATCTGTTAGTGTGTGCTTGTTCCAATTACAAATGCCCCAAAACTGATCGACCCTGACACGAGTATCTGTTCTAACAATCTATGGATTTGGCTCCAGTGCACTCGGATGTTCACGTGTTTTCTTCCTAACACCTAGGACAGTGTGTCACTCACCCTTCCATCGTGTTTGGACATACACCTCGTTGGTTTCCGTACGCTTTGTTCGAGAGGGAAACATTTTAAAAATCCTGAATCCAGTTTGTACACCAAAGATGATGCGTAGGTATTACTAGCACTCTATCTTAGCAACAGATATTCGGTGCAGTCGTAGGTCGATTGACCTGGTCGCCTGTCTATCCTGGTTCGTTCGTTTGCTGTTTGTTCTAACAGCTGGTTTGTATTCGTACGTTTGTTTGCCTCATCAGGGTGTATTCGAGGGCGCTGGATTATCCCATCCACATTCGGACATATCTTTCCGCATATGTTGACACGGCCTAGCTTCCGGAGCGCATAAGTACATGGGCAGCAATTGAAGAGCGAGGTCGTGGGTGAGATTGGAAATGGGTATCCTGGCGCTCAGGAAAGTCAGTCTCGATATTTAAGCCGTCTTAAAATTTTAGTGGTATATATATTTTTTTACTAAGTAGTTTATCATACAGTATCAATGCTCAACTCATCATTTGAAAACCACGGCACCGCTTTATAGGTATTTCGCCCTTGTAGGGAATTACCAGCAGTGCGCATCCACCGAACCCCAGCTGCGGCCTGATGTGGATGAAATACTGAATCCAAACAGATTAAAGTAGCTTGAACATGTGGCACGCATGCCCACCGATGGACTTCCTTGGCGTACGCTATTCTCCGAGGCCGGTAGTGATTAGAAGGTCAGTCCATGACATGACAAAAGATATGAAGGTTGTGGCCAGTGTACTTGACTAAGTAGGATGTGTTAGACTTCCAGGTTGGGGTCCACGTGACTCACCTACCAAATGATTGGAAACATTAAGCGATATGGCTAGGTGTCGCAGCCAGTGGTGTAGTTGCATTCTAACCCTTTCTTTGTCTTCATTATTTCCGCTTATTATATTGATTTTGTTTTGGATCTTTCGCTTCACGCTTCTGTCCTTTTTGCCCTTTACTGGACGATGCTGGAAGGCAGCAACCGAAACGAGAGCAAAGAAGTGCGTGGTTTGTGGTTGTATGAACTGAATCGAACCATTAGGCTATCTGATGACGGTGTTGTCTTGTGCCGTTAAACTTGCTAATCGCTAATTTATTCACTGTCCCCAGCTTCGGTCTTATCAAATTACTTACTCTGACGTGAATTAGGATTGTTCGTTGGTTAATACCACCTGTGTTTTTGTCATGTTTAATTTCAAAACCCAGTGTCCATTTCGCTGAATCGTTGAACATGTCGCTATCCATGCATCGGAGACACCGCCTTTGTTTGTAATACCATGACATTTATAGTTTACCATTGATCCCCTCGGATCTTCATTGCGCTAATAAAATATGTAACCGGTGGAAACGAATGGCCATATTGTTTTGCACAGTTCTCTGAATCACCGTAAATCTGTGCACTCATCAAATACTAGTCAACTTGCTGCAGTGCGCACAACCGCCGAACTCTCGCGCTTTAGTTACCTAATTCAGCGCGTTCAATCTAAGTGCGTATGTAGGTATGCATGCGTGCGTGCGTGTGTGTGTGTGTGGCTTTTCAATTGATCTGCCTTACAAACAGCGGGGTGTGGTTGAAGTAATTGCGTTGTTGCTTGGTGTTCTAAGTAGTTAAATCTGATCAATCATACCAGTTCCATTTTTTTAGTTACCAAACTAAAAGCATCTTTGGTACGTAAAACAAACTCCCGTTTAGTACAACAGTTCTCTGATTAGACCTGATCAAGATCAACTTTGACAATCCCGCACGGCAACCAGAGCTGTGGGAACTACGCGAACCTGTCTCATTATGAGGCATATCAACCGAGTACCGTCTGCTGAAAGTTCAACAGGCGGTTGTGCTTTGAATTCTTGCGTTTTCCTACCTTGGTTACCCCGTACATGTCCGGAAATGATTCTGTTCATATAAATCCAAGTGAGCTTTCTTTTTAAGGAGTAGGAGACGACTGGATTATCAGTATTTAGGCGTTTATCTCTACACAACTTTACTCTGAAATGGTGGGAATGTTATATTAACAAAACAGAATTTAGGCTTTCGAATTCTCCACTCGTTTTTTCGCATGTACTATTCCCGGCTACACTTTGATTCCACTCGTTGTCTGACTGGACGATACTGCGAGTTAGCAGCCAAAATCAGAAGACTGAAGGGAGAGGTTAGTGGTTAAAGGATACGAAAACCTAAACTAACTAAGCTCAGGTAGATTGTTCTTTAAGTGACTTCGAGGTTTCCATTATGTTTGTTCTTAATTCAGTTCCGCCAATTGTATCGTTTGACATACTGGCTGCGGTTCTCATCTTATGTCTGCCGCGGTCCAGCCTTCTGTCGTGATTTGTATGACGATGCAGGTAAAATATCGCCGTTGGTGTTCACCGAAATATATCGATTGTTCCCAGTTTTACACATCGTCCCCCCAAAAGAATTGACGCCAAGTTTTCTTGAACACTGACACAGCCGGTGGTGATCGAACAAAAACCCCACTACTGCGAGCATTGGGATTTCCGGCGTGAACGTACATCATCGCCGCTCGTTTGCACGCGTTAGCTACATACGGTCACCATATGACTTCTCCGAACAACTTATACCCAGCAATATCGAATTCATTTACCGCAATTTGGTTTGGGATGACAATGTTCTATGGTAGCTGATTTGTTGCGCATAGCTTTTTGACTAAAACCGAGCCGTAAAGTACGGAAACTACAATTGTGCCTCCTCAGTACACCATAAACGATCGGAGTTCGTAGATCGTCGTCATTCTGTATCCGATCGAATTAGAATGGACGTTAGCCAGTGTGAAAAATGATCATTCCATATGTGGTTCCACATGTACGTAATCGTAATAGTGCCGCGCACAGTGTATATTCGCAATAATATGCATCAGAGCAGCGCAAGCTGCTGATGTGCTCTTGAGGTCTCTACGGTCGGTGTGAATTATGTTCAGATAACTCGCTGTCAGAATAATCTTTAGTCTGGTTGATGTCATCCATGCATATATATATATATATATATATATATATATATATATATATATATATATATATATATATATATATATATATATATATATATATATATATATATATATATATATATATATATATATATTATATACCGATTGTTTTATTCACTCAGGTCGACATGAACTGGAATATTTTTCCAACTCTGTCCTCTATTCCATTGGTGGATGAGCAAATATGTGATCTAAAGCATCATTTTCGGTGCATAAACAGACCCATTTGCACTTTGATTTCCTGTTATGGAAGAAAACGCTCTGCTCCACAGGTTTTGTCTCTAATCTCCAAACTAGCGGACAAAGCCAAATCAAACTAAATTTAAAATAAATGGAGAAACCCACAACCAGTAGACAATAAAATCGGTTAAATTACCTACGGCACGTGATTTAGATATTCGGTTGTTTTGCTGACCGGTGTTTTATCAAATCCAGTCCACTGTTGCTATTTTCGTCTTTAGTTCGTGTGCATATCGTGCGATGCTATTTGCGCTTGTTTCACGTGAAAAGCGATAATAAAATGGCCTATATCTGATGCATACCTCGACATCGTTTTTCTCGTGCTCGTCCTTTGCGTCCCGGTGTGCGCTATTCTTTTCTTTCTCGTTCGTGTCTGCGCGTGATTACGCCGCGTGAGATTGTTCTTAACGTGATAAGAATCTACTGCACTGGGAAACCTTTAAATGATGAATTGCAAAAGTCAGGTATGGTATCCAACTGGGTTTTCGTAGAGTTGTGTGTCACAAATGTGTTTCGGCAATCGTAGGTTTCGTACCTTGTTATAGGAGCTCAAAAGTCAACGACTGATACTGCTCAGTCATTGTTAGTCAAAGGTAGGATACCCGGAAAAAACACCGCAAAACCGATTCAGTTTTTGGTATAGGTCATTTCAGACAGTCGCAGTTCAAGTTGGCAACCAGACACGTAGACGTGACTTAGCATGACTTTGTATATTAGGTAACGACGGCCGAATGTTTCGTGCAGTGGAAACTATGAATTGCATTCTCTTGTAGTGGTTCATAATCCTTTCTCAAATCAGAAAATAGTACTACAACTCGCTTTAGCATCCTGCATAACTAGCATTGACAACAACATGAGTGATTTTCTGTCTGGCTTACCATTCCGAATTTTATAATCGGAGTTACCAAACGTATCAGAGACGATGCTTTGCTTTCTTCTGATTACAAACCCTACCACTTTTACCGGATAATCTGATGAATGAACACTTGTTGCTTGGTGTTTATTGTGGTTTTCACAGTGTTTCATGGCGTGAGCCGTGCGGCATGTTCAATTAGCTCATGTTTCATTTATTGTTTAGCTGCGCATTCCTTAGTTGCTACTCACATGGAAGATGGAGAAAAACAATTGATTAATTTGAAAAGCGAAGCCAGAGTTACAATATTGCACAACTTAAGTCCTAATAAAGTTAGTTTAATCTAAGTTTTCATTCTTCTTTATTCCTCCGCCCCTTGAATTTTTAATTTTTTCTTTGTTGTTGTTGCGTTGGCATCATGCTTGTGCTCAAGCCGGGGTAATATATATATATATATATATATATATATATATATATATATATATATATATATATATATATATATATATATATATATATATATATATATATATATATATATATATATATATTCATTATGTTTGTGTTGTCCGTGTTCAGCATGCACCTCCACGCTCTAATTGATTGTCTTTTATCCTCCGAACGCATGCAGGCGTCGTGAACGCCAGCGTTCAGTCGTGACTCCAACGCCTCACGACCCGGGTCTGTTGCTTTTCGACTCAAATCTGCCGTTTCAAAAACCACTACCAACAGCCAGTCCAGAGTCGGCCTCAGTTGGTGTCACCGATAGAGTCATTGACGTTTCCAGTTTGTCGACGGTGGCAGCGTCCAGTGGTGCCGGCGGAATGCGTGCCCGACATGGAGCCGCGAGAATCGACTCAGATTCCGTTCACCCTGCCACAGCTGGAATGACAACACCCGCTGTCTATTTACTCCCTAGTAGTGCAACTCCATTGACAACAGGTGCTTCGGCAACTTCATCATCATCTGATGTGGATACGGACGAGGACCATACGCCTCGCTATGTGACTGTTCCGGCTTACTCTCCAGCGGCTGTTTCTGCTCCGTCAGCACCGTCGTTCCCCCGACGCGAGCATTCGTTATCATCTGTCGTTAGCATTGGAACTCCCATTGACTTGACGGTAGGCCCCACGCAGCAAGTTACTAGTCGATCGATGGCATTTGTCCCGCATTTGGTTCTTCATGGTGCACCGACATCGGATGTTGGTGCAGCTGGACAGCTGGTATCTCATGCTTCGTTTCCACTCAGTTCACGTGAGTTTGTTTCTCATCATAAAATGAGGTGGAGTGCATTTCGTATCTACCATCTCATGAAGTCTCTGGCTGAAATTCGCATCGGAGTAACCCCAATTTTCTTGGTACCTGTCCGCAAATGCAGCATTTCTTGGAAACTGAAACTGCATGGCATAAGTAACTAGAAATGTACTGTGCCAAATAAACGTCTGATTTCAGTTAAGAACACACTTTTTTTCTCTCGATTTCAACGTAAAAAAGCTAACTCAACTTTTTGAACAAAAACCAACATTTTTAAAGCTTTGCCATAAGTTTCATTGACATCTGCGGACCGCATTGTTCCGGATGGGTGTTTGATGTCCAATTGTAGTGCCTTGGCTTGTGATGTTAGTTCTGTCAGTATTGCAATGGTAGTCACAATGCAATCATTCGTGGGCAGATTGCATTTACGTATTGCTTTGTTCCATAAATGAGTTTCACTAGATAAGTGGTGGATAGAAGCCCTTCAGTCCATATCTCTGGAAAGAATATTGATCATTTTGTCATCTCCACATCTTTTCGTTTCCGAACCCGGATTGTGCAAGTGATCAATGCGCTTGGCTCCGCCGTGTTCAAGTCCTACTTCATATGCCTTTGTTTTTCTGACATAATGGTATTCTTCCATTTCTGGGTACTTCACTCTCTGATCGTTATGTAACAAATAAAAATAAGTTGTAATGTGTTGTCTGAGAAGGCCATGGAGTATTACACAAGGAGAATATAATATAGTAAGATTGGTAGAATACACTGAAAGACAAGTAAACAGGACTGGTTATAGGGCCCGGTATTGTTTGGGTTTACTCATGTGAACAGACAAACTTCACAGCTTTCCAAAATAACAATGTCCGATAAACACAGGAGGTTGCTTATTATTAGGGTTATTTAGCATTTGATAGGGTCTACTCTAGAGAGGAAACTGTTGGTAATAGTCACATTATCTGTAGAGGGCAGTTGAACTTGAAAAGGTAAGGGTGCTTTCCAAATATTTGGATAGGTTCGACGTTAGTCGAAATTGAGTGTAAAACAGTTCAACATTTGTCTAGGTTCCCCGAAGTGCGTTGAAACCAGAAGAATTGCAAGGGGCTTGACATAATGCGACATCGTCTGTCTGCCTTAAAACACAGAAGAGATTACAGACAGGTCACTAATGCAAAAAAACTACAGTATTTATCTTAGTTTAAGAGCCTTGCGCCACAATTTAAAAACCTTGCATGGCTCTTAAACTACGTAAAATATTTCAGTTTAATTAAAGAACAACGTCTGTAAACACTCTGGAATTGTTGATCATGGGTTTTAAGAAATTTTCGCCTACCTCAACTACTGTTGACTTGTACAGCTCTGGTCGTTTACCCGTAATTTCGACCTCATGGTCATCTGTATTGATCTAGTTAAAAGTTGCGTGGATCAGGTGGGTTCATTCTCACTTTTCCCGTTCAGTTTCGCAATCGGCAACATCCTGAAAGAGGTGTGAGAAAGTCGAAGGAATGAAGGCGTTGAACTCTCACCCGGTGACAGATTTTCAGACTAAGACTATGCAAACGACTTTGTACTGTATGTAGTGGAAAATCCACTTGTATTTTTCACATCAAAAAGTCGGACAGCGCGAGCCGGAGTCGAACCGGCGACCCTCCGCATACCGGGCAGACTTTGTATTGGTTTGCGGCGACGTTAGTACGCCACAAAACGTTTTGAGTAGGTTGGCGTTGTCCGTCTTGCGGTACGGAATTTGCTTCTCACCTTCAATGTGTCAAGTTCCACTACAGTGTTGGCAGGGGTTGACCACCGTACGGTCGTTGTAGGTTAGGAATTTGTGAGAATTTAGTCTTCGTCGGAAGTTGCATAAGTGCTGATGGGAAGGTTGGAGATGAAGTCGACACCCGAATAGCGAATGTTCGGGCGGCATTCTGCAATATTTGTCAGCTGTGTAGTAATCGACATTTCACTCCTGTTGGAAGGTAGTGTGCAACGCTACTGTACACAGTGTGCTACTTTACGGAGCATCCGAATTGCGGTTCTATCACATTTATGGCCTGCTGTTTTCTGATGTGGCTTACTGTCACCGCAGGTCAAACACCGTCACCGGAACGAACTTCATGTTTTCCATTATTCCATGTCATAATACTGGTTGCTTGTCCTCTTTAGTGCAGTGAGCCCTCTTGGCCATTGTGCTCTCAAGTGGGCATAAGAAAAACGGAAAAGCTACCATAGATTTTCATGGTTTGGTGATACGCCATTGTATACTGTATTCATGCATCGGTTTGAGGCAAGTGTAGATTTTTACAGTCTGGTTAATTGCGCTTTACTGAGTTATCGGTTGATAATGAAGCACTTCGTCATAGAATTCCTCAAATGCATCTTCGTTATGGTCCGCAAGAACCACTTACTCTAAAATAAGCCTCATGTTGCGATGGTCAGCATCGTCGTTTACACTTTGTCGCCCTCACCACCAACATTTCTACATTTTTCACCCGATTGGGTTTTGTTAGAAAACAGCACCTGAAAAATCCGCACCTAGTGCCCGGCTTATGATTGTTCCGACTAGAACCAGGATTAAATTTCCGGAGCAATTGTAAGTGAATGCATATGTCTCTGAGTTCATTGATCCGTTCCTGAATTGGTATCCGAATCGAATTCCGATTACGATGGGCCTATGAAGCGAAAAAGCGCAATTTTCTCATCTGTCTCCGTTTCCAATATCATTTTACGGTAGTCCTTCATGTGTAATTTACTCAATTTTCCGACTCGATATTTTCTTTGCGGATTTCTAACGATCCATTTGTCATTCAGTTTTGTCAGTCCAGTGCGTTTTTTTCTTTTATCTAAATCTGTGTATCTGTTCCGCTGATCGTTGCTCGCACACACTTGCAGTTTCCGCTGTTTGTTCATTCTTCGTACATAAACGCTTTGGAATCCCAAATTTCCGTTTTTTTCTGCTCCATTACGCAACAATAAGCCTCTTTACTCGCTACCGTGTCGTTCATTCAATTGTCCACTCATGGTCTCTTTTTTAGAAATTCTCGTTCCGCGTCGTTTTTTAAACCACGAATTAGTGGAAAAAGATGCCGATTTTGATTGATGAAGAAGCAGCCAATCAATCATTCGGCTACTGAAACAGCACACATTTCTCATTTGTAATTCAGTTAATTTTGAACGTCTATTCGGCGTGTATTATGACCGTTTTTTTTCCTGTGTCGTGACTTGTGATACACTCAGAAAAAAACAGGGTAGAGCAATAAGAAAGGAAAGAGGCACGGAAAGCACGGTGCTAATCTCCCCAAAGTTAAGTGTTGACCAATTTTTGATCTAAGTAGTATGACAGGATAAGATTTCCCCGAAAGCACATTACCTGTTTCGCAGTTTCCAAAACTGACCTTATGATTCTAAAAATGGAATTTTCTTCCATACACGCTCCTAACGATTCAGGGGAGAGTGCACTGAAATACAACAACCGAAACTAGCGGATTGCCATGAGCTTACGTCTAGCAACAAGAGCATCGAACTGCATCGCCTATCCAACACCGGTCAGTCGCTTGAATCTACTGCTTCGGTATAGGCTCCTTCTTTTCACATTGAAAGCTCCATTCAGAGGAAACACCAATCTATATTATGTGGCAATTACGACAACGATGGGTTAGGGGTATGAATAAGAAGATGGTTATCAGTCAGCTGATCAGAACCTTCAGTTACTATATTCACAAATGTTCCTGAAATACAAAGAAAGCGAAATGTATGCGATTTCCGTGTACATCAGTGGTATCAATGATTCAACTGAAACTATAGGCAGCCATATTTACAAGACTTCTGCGACACATTCATTGGCCTTACATTCAACGTTGTATGCTTGTCACATTCGAATCAGTGTAGTTTCTCGAAATCGGATACCACGTTTGCACGCCCTAGAAAATTCAAGCCGAGTTTGGCCCCCCAGTGTAACAAGATAAGCATCGTATCTAACTGTGATACTTGTTTCTGTTGCCTTTTTACATGATCTGAGTTGGAAACCGCTTGTCTCCATTTCCCCCGTGTCTTTTGTCGTCTTCTTTCCGTCGCTTATTTTTGACTGATTTTCTTCTTTCCCGCGTACTTTACTAATACCATACTTGGTCAAAAAATCGTCATTCCGTACTTGTGTTCCATAGTTCGCAACAAATCGCGATGTCGACTGCGGTTTATCCACCGTCTTTTGTTTATCCCACTTTTTATCTATACTTTCTTGTGTATATCCGCAGTCTCACTCTGTTCGCAAATCCAAGCGCCTTGACCATCGCTGTTATTCATTTATTCGTTTCTTCTCATTGCTTTGTTCGTTTATCTCTTGATTTTCGATCAATATCGATCTGTCTGTAAACGCGGAACCTGGCAACTTTCTGACTGTCCTACAAAATTCAACGTAACGACGCACGATTTGTGGTCTCTTTGTTTCCTTTCGACCTCTCTTACAGACGAGTTCCGCCGCGCGAGACTGTCTGTGACCACGTTCTACTAACGTTCGTTTTTCCAACGCCGTAACATATGTCCGAAGGCAGTTTATGTGAATTTCGCTCACTTGGTCTGTGTGTGTGTGTGTGTGTGTGTGTCTGGGTTTCATCTCTTATCCACGTGTGCATCCACTGTGGAGATCGCTTCGCTTATCTCGCCGTTTTGTTGTTTTCGTCTGTTATAATCACGTGTATTCGTCAATTGAATAGTCTTATTTGTTTCTTCCGCTAATCCCTTTGGTGACATTTCATGCTATGTAGCTGGCCTGCGTTCCGGCTTCCGAAAACGATGCTGTGGTAAATGCGTCCGTTTCAGACGTTTGCCGTTTCACATACAGTTGCATTTTTCCATTCCTGTTTTACTTATTTTCTTATATCTCTCCAATTTTTGAATAATGCAAGATGCAAATCCAACTCTTGACTTTGTTTTATTTTTGTGAGTTGTCTTCTGCTCATCTTTTTCGTCTGTGTCTCCGCCGTATACCCCTTGTTGATCTATTTGGATGCTCCGGGTAGAGGTGGAGGAGGCGGCGCAATGATGTGGCTATGAAAAGATGAAAGAGACATCGGAACAGGCCTAAATCAGTACTCTTGGACTTTCTTCTTCAAGATCCAAGGAATGAGAGCTTTCGTTCTTTGTAAACATTGAGAAAATTGTCTGAAATTCAGCTCTGTGACGCTGGCGCGGTGTTGTGTGGTGTGTCCAGACATCTGAGTCCGACGAACGTTTCGACTAATAGACCAAAGCAGTAGTGTGCGATCGAAAGCCAAGAAATCAACTGTTTGTATATATATATATATATATATATATATATATATATATATATATATATATATATATATATATATATATATATTCATAAAACAATATTAAAGGAATAGTTCATAAGGTGTCAACCGCAGAAATGTAGGTCAAAGATTCGTAATCTGTTGGTCGGTTGAAGATGCATGGTTGTACAATGGAGTCTGAGATGGACTTTTTTATACGTTTTTCCTCCATTGATCAGTTGTTTTCGCCGCCACTCAGATTTTTTATTTTCGAACTTATCTCTGATGCTTTTCCCCGAAAACTAAGGGCTTCTCTGACGGATCACGGAGGCTCTTTGGCTGGTGCCTTAAGCTAACTAGACTAAAATATGTTTAATTTGTATGATGTTTTACTCTACCGGATGCGGTATCTTTCTCCGGCGCCTGAGTTTACGATTGACTGAACAACTTTGATTCGTAGCACAGCTCAAAAGGATTTCAGGCATATCCGAATGATGTCATATGCAAGCGTAAGCGTTTCATGGTTTTGTAGTTCCTTTTGGTTTCTGGGTACGCCTTCCGCACTGCGTTCAACGGTAAGCGTGAAATAAAGAAAGATATACGTACAAGAGTGCCAATTATTGCGACAACTGATTCTGTTGCATAAAGAGACTAGTAATTTAGAAGTCGGGTCCAAAAATACTGAGAGAGCACTTTGCGGTCAAGATTTTGCCGCGTTTCTTCCGCATCATGGGATAATTACCACCAGCCCTACATGCATTCGCCTATTGCTTGTACACTTTCGGTTAATGAAAGTTTTCGTCAGCGTTCAATCTGCACAGTATGAATTACACTGTTGGGTTAAGAAACAATAAATTGAATGCATGTTGCCAAAAATAACCTCATAGATATTACCCAACCAAACCCGATAAAATTAATAATTTAGCAACTGGATGCAAATTATGAACTCAGTCATTCCATATTGATATTTGTTTTTTCACTCGTCCCGTCCATTCTTGTCAACAGCTTATCAAGCCTTGCATGATCCAAATCTGGTGTCTACTTTACTCAGTCAAACTTCTTTTGTGCATGCCGGGACGACTGGGTTCGGTTCCGCTCTTGCTGCTGACATTTCTTCCGGACCGGGAATTATCGCAAATCAGAGTAGTCAAGTTCCCTCGCAGACCACGTCTAACTTTACTTCGATATTCGTCCATAACCAGCATCCTGTATCCCAGCATCATTATCGTCAGTCCCAAGCAGACAGTGGTGGCAGCACACTAAGCTCACAGAACGTAGATGACACGGCGTCCCGTGGCATAAGTGTTCCCGTCGGACAACATTATTCCCACTACCAGCAGCAACAACAGCATTCACAACTTCTAAATCCGATTAGTGTAGCCCGTTTGATTTCACTGAATCAGCAGCCCATTCCATCAGTCTCTTTATCCCGCCCGGGGAAGACTGGAGCTGCAGATACCCCAACGGTGGGAAACCCCTACCCTGTGCCAGTTCATATCAATTCACGTACAGCGCATCATCAGCCTCAACCACAAGCACATTCCCAACATGCGCCTGTCGCGACTGTGTCGTATCCTTCCCATGCGCAGTCATCTACTGGGGGCGGCGGTTCCTCTGCACCAGCTTACTACTATCCCAACTCGAGCATCTCCAGTCGGTCGAATGCTTCTGCTGCTCGTCACACAGCCAACACTGCCGGCACTGCTTCCATCCTGGATGGACACACGTTCGTCGGTCGTTTGACTCACGGTGCCCGGGGCTCAGCGAATCCGGGACGTCATAGTCCGCACACAAGCGGGATCAACCATCGGATCGCGCAGTTGCATTTGAACCAGGCAGATCGATCGGTACAGTTGATTCTGTTGCAAGATATTAACCAGGTCAGTAGATAATAATGATGACCAGACTAAACACTACTGCGCTGTTGCGAATTTTCAGTTTGACAAAGATGATTTATGTAATTATACTGATCTCCAATATGACGTTAACTGGGTTGTATAAACCCATCGGAAAATTGTATTTTACCGAATGTGTCCCCATGTCGTGGATGAAGGAACGGACACGAAAATGGTGGTTTGGTTGGACATTAGTCTAGGAAAGAGCTACTGTTGATGGTTGGTGGTTCTGTTCGGGAATGTAGAGCTTCTCTCCCTAAATAATTACCTCATTTAATTTAGGCACATGAGTTGTAATCAACTTATTGCACTTTTTGGACTTTGTTCGCATAAGGTAATCATCAGATGGCACCACTCCTCCGTACTCGGTGCAGGTTCCGTGATAATAACGTCTAATTCACAGTTGAGGTAGTTTTAAAGCCCAGCACTTGATGGTGGCCGAGTGGTTTAGAGCGTTTGCTCACCATCTCGTATGTCAGAGATTCGAATCCCCGACTTCACCGGTTACTTTGGTGGTAGACATTAATCCACTATCGTCGGGCTCATTACCACCTATTCGGACCTTATGTGGTTCTCCACTTGAAGTTTCAGGATCTGATCGCCTGCTTTCCGTACTAGTGTGGTGGGCCTTTGAGATTATGATGTATACCCCATCCATCACACTCATGCGCATGAATCGAATAAAGAGAGACCTTTTAAGCATGTCAGATGGTTATCTGCTGCTAGTTCGCCAAAGCAACACTGTCGGATATGGTGTTTTTTTAAGGAAACGCGCTTCTGCTTGGATTGCCAGTCTCTGACTGGTCGAGCTTCGTCTGTGAAATGCAATATATCATTCATTTGTGGTCAAAAAGCAAAGTGCAGCGTGAAAGCGAACAGTGCCCCATGAGTTTATTCCGTCTAATAACTTATTTGTTTGGCTGGTCAAATAATCTATGTGATTCACTGTTTATTCTGTATTGTCTTTGAAAACGTCGTTGGTATGAATTGGTGCTAGTGTCAGTGTATCTACCTCATTCTTTTCGTGTCATTTCAATCCTAGGTTTTACTTGTGTCCGACCGGAGTTTATCAAGAGTAAAACGCACGCTTTAATTGTCCCTATTAGACCTTATTAATAATTACTATTAAACTTCACACTCGCCTGATTTCAAGTTGTGTGCCAAACAAAACAGTACAACGGAGAAAAAAGGGGTACGTGCTGTGAGATTCCATGATTTGTTTTGGTTGTGGGCTCAATACTTCCAGGTAGCCCAGACCAAAGTAGGTGGTTTTCTTAGGGGTCCACCACTGGAGCTTTCATCTATCCAAAGCTTAACTCACAAGGCAACGGAATAAAGCATGTGGTCCGTAACCCACTGAGGGCCGGTGACTGATTATTCAATTCATACGTCCTTCTGATGGTGCCAGACATCCTGGCTGCTCACTACACCCTTTCACCACAGATGCGGGTGAGCATGTTGTTGTACGCCACCTAGGGTAGGTTTGGAATCAGGGCTTAGTCATCTCCCTGTTAGTCAGCCAACCCGTTGGAGACCGCCGGAGATTTGCTTTCATCCTCTCACTTTTGCGAAAATACTTCTGCCACGAGAAGGCAGCTAGTAGGACTTCCCCAGTAGAGGCTATAACCGACACACGGTAACTTAGGAGTATTTCAAGAGGCGTTCAGGACGAGCAGCCATCTCGGAGACTGAGACACTCACCCCCGACCATACTGAGGCATTAAACATTATTAATCGAAGATTCAAACAGCTTTCAGTCGCGTTTATCCAAAATGGATTTGTCGTTTCTCTTTGCTATTTCCTTCTATGTCTTCTATAAGCTCTCTTTGCAATGAATTCGACTAGTTCGAATGCACGAGGTTCTGTTTCAATGGTTCGATGGTCTTGCTTGTGCCCCAAAGCAATGGACGATTTTCTGGTTCCCCTCTTCCCATACCTAAGACAATGAAATTCAAATATAACTGCAGTCTTCCTCTTCATTTACCAACCTTTCTTCACTTCCTGGTTCATATCAGATACTCCTCATGGGCTTCGAAGAAACTTTGATCAACTTAAATGTACACGGTCTGGTACGTGCCGTTCTGGATATTCTCGAATGCGAGGATGATACATTGATTGAGTTGAAAACATTGGGCTGTAATGTGCTCTCGCATATGATGGACACGCTACCACGTAGTTCTGATGCTGTTGTCCCGGCCCTTCCGCTGTTGCTTACAACCATGTCGTCCAGTTTTGTCGGAGACATATTGGAACGAATTATCAATCTGTTGGAGCAGCTTTCGCGTCGTCATGGTCGTGAAGTTCTTAAAAGTGGAGCAATCGCGGTGAGTTATTCCCCCACGGAATCAACTGGTGTCGGATTCGAGTCCCATCAAGTTGTCATCCAGCTATATGAAATAGCTGAATCTAGATGTCTTGAGAATCCTCCAGTTGTGGATAAAGATTTATCAATAAAGAAATTGTATCGAGCTTAGCTATTCAGTTTGCAGTTATGACTATGAAAATCGTCGCTACTCATCGCTTCAGTCCGTCTTATACAACTCCGATTCGTCTTTGATTTGGAATAGTCGAAAATCCACCCCTTGTTTGTGCAACGAAATTCGAACGTTATTTTTCAACAAATGTTTATGCCAAGTTTCATACGAAAAACTTCATATCATTATGTATTCGGTATTGTCACTTCCAGACGTCTATTTGATCAAGCCCATATTTATGCCGGTCCATAAAATTGCATTTGCCAACGAGTGTTCGGATCTGTTCCGTTCATCAGTCTATGCACTGGTCAGACGGTGTTTTTGTTGACGTCTTTCATCGTGATTGGTGGTTCTCATTATCCGTAATCGTAGTAAATCCGATGCTGATCGATCCCGCTTGATCGACCCATTAGCTTCCATAGGGACACATCCTCGTGCCGGTCAGTGCGGGGATTACTGAGCACGTAGTGTGGGCAGACGTTTCATTCCAATCTGGAATTTGGACATTCGACGAGCTCGCACCCGCGTGTCGGTTTAATGTGTCACTACATAATCCGGCTCTCGCGCAAAACTCTCGTTAGATTGATGCGCACATGTGGCTTGATTTACCGTACCGGGCCACGGAGAACACCACGTGATTCTCTGGGAAGCTATTGTCCCAGCTCTATATTCAGTGACCATGTCTGCTCACGTGATCAGTGCTCCCCCATTCATTTTGGGGGACAGTATCGCAAGCCATCTGATTAAATGCCATTCTGCCGATGTCGAGACGTGCCTTGCCACTTTGCTTGCATATGCAGTTCTGGCGGAGGTATTTGTTTGTCAACAATCAGATATGAAAGTGCTTTAAGTTCGTTTGAAGACGGTTTCTTCATGTGTGAATCTCTTGCCGTTTTATCTGCCACCGTTCTATTGTATGTGAATGGCTACCGAACAGTGAGCTTATCGTTGCTCAGTTGATAAAGGCTGAGGCTGAGGCAGGCGTAAATCTTATTTGATCGTTGGAACAACTAACGATTACTGTCGTCATCGTAGTAGAAGTATTGGTAATGGACGTGTATGTCAGAATTGTCATTACTTCAACAGTCAGCTTTACCCCATCCATTTAAGAAGCTTTTGTGAGGAATGCGCAATTTTGCACGACCTGTTTTTGAGGGAAAATAGTCCTTAACTTGGTTGTCGTCATGAACGATATTTGCTGGGAAATAGGTTTCAAGTTGTTCAACAGAATACGGATCTAAGAGTAGTTCGATTGCCCAGGAGTAAGAAGGTTGTGAGGTGTCGAACCTACAACTGCATGCTGAACTGAACTACAACCACAAAGATTCACCGGACTTTGGTGCAACGGGCAACCTGAGTACTGAAATCTGGAGTAATGAACTACAAGGTTTCAATTAATCAGATGTTGGCACATTGTGCCCTACCAACGATGACAGTAACAAGTTGAATGCCAACCTACGTTAGTTTACTGATCAGTGTTGATATCAAATCAATCATCGTCAGACCCTAGAACAGGGTTGTTTTTTCGAGTGGAAATTCAAGGTGATTGTTTTAAATTCGTAGATCGAAGACAATTTTTTTAAAAATTCCGTTTTGCATCAAAACGTAAAAGGACCAAACTCCCGATAGTTGTCGTTCATTACTGAACCGTATTTTTTAGACATTCGCAGAATACCGAGATGACGTAACAAGTGATTCACCTCAGGAAGGTACCTAATTTCAATGTGCGAATGAGTCTTTTTCATTCCATGCTTATGTGTGAGTACACTAGAAGGATAATACCTACCACCAAAAAGGCCTACAGAGAGGAACCCCACGCTTTCTTGATAGACATCGATTTCTGACGCTCGGCTCGTTAGTACGCCTGATCTATTCGGATTTCATGTGGTTCACTATTCTAAATCTCGAGGTCATGGTTGGCGGTTATCCCTAAGAGTGTTGTGGGTGTTCTACTGCACTCATACGCAAGCGTGTAATGAATCCAAGTGGATTTCCCATTATATGATTTAAAAAAATCACGGCGTACTAAAATAAGAACGAGACTCAGCCGGATGGCAGTGGAGCTGCCTACCACGAAAATGGTAATAGGCAGTGCTGTGTTTCGAGCCTCTTCCACCACAGACCCCTTAGTCTGTAACGAACACTGCCTAATCACCACTAACCAATGCATGAGGTATGCATTCACTTGAATAACATGACTGTTTCGAACAAAACTAATGGACTTCTTTCTCCGTTTTGGCGAACTTCCCCGTGAGATCGTGACTTGATCGGCAAACGAACATAGTCCAGTTACCCTAGTCTGTTGCTGATTGTATTCAGTCAACAACAACAACAAAAAAACGCAATCACTTGCCTTTGTGATTCGGATTGCTGTCATCGGTGTTCGTTTGAGTGGGATTGACGAACTTTTTTCTACATAACTTGTCACTACCACCGGTCAGCATTGTTGCGTTCTTGATGCTTCAACGACTAGCCATATTCATACACTGCACGACAAAAGTATGGGATCTCCCTCATTCTTCCCACTTATTTCCGCTTCTGTATTCTGTAACAAAACCATATCTGGTCAGAACGATCGAATGTACAATACTACACGGCCTACCCAATTTCAGAAAGAAACTAAGCGTTGTGCTAATTAGAGCAGAGAATGTAAAAAAACGAGGGTCGCAGAAGTGTAAAACTCCCTATGCTGGTGCGCTATGCCATGGACAGTTTCATACACTAAGATGTTGGCTGCGGCCCCGTGGGATCAAGGTAATGCAGTGATCAACCTGCAGCCCAAATCTGAACCTGATTGAGAACCTATGGGGCAAACCTGCTCGCCAGGTGTACAAGGATTCCATGGTTTACCAGTCAGAGTGATTTGGTAACCGCTCTTAAGCGAGAGTGGATGTACATTCATCAAGCGACTATCACATGTCCTGTAAGAGGTATGGCGAGAAGATGTATTGCGGTTATCAAACTGAATGACGGTTGCACACGATTTTAAGTAGTAACTATTGAAACCCAACTTAGGGGATCCCATACTTTGTCGCCCCCTTATTCGCATATTCTGATTTGATTAGTTCATAATAAATTGTTTTGTTGTGCAGTTTTATATTCTGCATCGTAATGGGTGTTCCGTCGTTCTGACTAGATATGCTTTCGTTAGAAAATACATAAGCGGAAATATGCGAAAAATTGAAGGGGGTCCTATACTTGTGTTGACCGATATGTGATATTATACTGCCGAGCACTGTCCAATTATGTGTACGTCCACGCAAGCAACAGTTATTTTAACATAGGGCATCCACTTTCACCGAGCTCGTAACCACATCTGACCTATTGGGACCTTCCTTGGCTCTCTGCCACTCCAGATCACAGGGTCACGTTCCCGCTTATCCCTGATAGTGTAGCGGAATAAACACAGGTTCGTTTGAGCCAGATAAAGTCGGTGGGAATCCAACTCTGAGCGCACTACAACTGTCTTACTGTGCGTCACCAAGTATACATGTGGTACGCCTAAAAATCTTTTCGGTCGAATGATTTCTTCATAATATGAATGATGGCGAAAATATCCTGGTTCAGCTCGTGCAATAAGGTAAACTGGAGTCGCCCAGTGGTTTCACTGGTTGGGTCATCATGGCGAACATGGATGGTAATTGTCACGTGATCAGCCACAGTTTTCAATGACACAGTCTAGGTAGATCGAACTGGTTGTTTTGCTATCAAAACTTTATTGATTGTTTCAAAATTATAGGTCTACGACCCTACTGAATTCTATGGATGTGGTATCCGAACCACGGAAGAATTATATTTGGTTTTGTTGTTATTTTTATCCACCTAGTCGTCGTATGATTGGTGGTTTAGAAAACCAGAATATTTTCGACCCGAAAATAAATCAACAAGTTGATTGCTGTTCTCAGATGTCGATTTTTTATTTGTCTCTGAAATCAATCGGCTGATGAACAGGATAGATCTGTACTCACACGACTTACCCCTCCGAGTGAAATGGGCATGCGTGGACCCGTGTCGATACAAGTATTCACGAATATGGTCGATTTGCAGCATGCTGGTTTCACGGTACCTTTGTTATCGGTGTTATCAGTGTGCACAAGCACATTAGAAAGATCAGACGGCGTAGCCACAAGAACCCATCGTTTTGACAGTTAAGGCTGGTCGTCAATGGTACGACCAGTCGCACTAGGACCAGCGTAGAAGTGAGCTGGCTCATGATGAAATTGTTCGAGGTGTGGAATTGTGACATGGTTTTGCTGGAATCAAGCAATTGTTCAGCTCCATCCGGAATCTCACTCATGCAGTCCGTATGGCAGTTTGAGTTTAGGTTTCCAGAACAGTCGAGTCATCACATACTCCTTGTCATGACAGTTGTGGAAGCCTCCCTGGAAGGGCATGTCAAGACCTATTGGCCTCCGCCTAACACTGGTTCAGCTCCAACACGTGATCATTAATGCGTGGGTTGTCCACGGGATTAAAAGAAGGCCAGTTCATCAGTTGGTCTCCTTCCAGAGACAAATTTTGATTGTCTTGGTAACTTTCCATAGATTTTCTATACGATCGAAACTAAAATAGTAGCAGTAGCAAAACCTAGTGTTTGGTAGTCGAATAACATAGATTTTACGGAGCGCAGATGATGTTTTAACTTGTGACTTGGGTTTAGTAGATCACTGCCAGTTTGAGCACGAACTGAACAGGAAACTTGCGTTGTGCAGTTACTTTACACTGAAACTATCTGGTTAAATTAGCCCTTCTGTTATCATATCTTTCAGTGTCTCTTTAACTGATTGGGTTTGCTACACTCCACGTGGATGACGTGTATGGGTACTAAGATTAAGTGCTGTTGCTCACCGTCTGTAAGAGTATACATTCCCAACCTATTGGTCTTTAATATTACCCACTCGGGATCGATAATCGCCTTTTATAACATTGCATCAAGTATCATTTTTCCACAATGGTATGTTGTCTTGAAAGTCGAGGTAGAATCGTTCTTGTCGGAAAATTTTTTGCATCTTTTGAGTTTTCGCTTCACGTCCGTGTGATGGAGTATGGTCTTCCCTCGGTTAGCGTATACCCCTTCGTAGGGTTGTGTTTGCGGAAATTCCCGCCATTTCTTCCTCCGATGGTCATTCTGTGTGACCTTTTGTTTCGTTAACGTCTCGCTTTGCACCATGTCCCGAAGTGCTGCGAAACCTTTCTCCGACGTAACTGGCTATTCCCCATCCCCGTTGTGCAACGGAACTCGCTCACTTCAACTCCACAATGGTGTCAGAATTGCGTAGATTCAAACCTTAAATACCACCGGGTGTTCGCTGGATGATGTTGCACCGTTAATATAAAATCTTGTTTACCACAGCGTGATGTGGTGTTTACACATCCCTACTTAGCCTAAATTTATTGCCATATTAACTATACTAATGCTGTCACTTTTCGTTCGCGTGCGAAGTGACAAGTCCGGGCAATTGTAGCTTTGGTTTATCATTTCGTTTTCAGTGAAAGCAATACGGTCATAGAAGTTGTGTCCATTAGAGCCAATTTTTCTGATTTCTTTCGTTCCGTTTTGTAAATCAAGTCATCATCTTTCCACAAACATCGTACATTGCCCTTCGGGAGAACGAACTCTTTCGGATTAGTGAAACAACGAGGATGTGGTCGTTTTTTTATTTATTTCCCTTGCCGAAAGAAAAATGCAACGGAAAGAGTTGGACCCACTTCACCTGAAAGTTGGTGTGGTTAACCACAGTTGGGTTCGTTGTGGTCGTGTAACGAATGACACTGAAGTGCTACTTATCACATCACATCAACTGACCAAGTGTGGCCAGTTTCCTAACTGCATGTATAGATCGATGCACCCATCGGTCAGTGATGCTTACCACCTTATCGATACTGATTTCGACGTTTGAGTTTCAGTTATATGGGAATTGGTATTGCTATTGATTACTACTGTAGATGTTACCAGTCAGTTATCGTAAACTCACTATCCCATCCCTTACCCCGGTTCGTTTAGGCCGTGCTCGGTTTCTACGATTTTGTCACGCTGGCTCAGCATCGAACTATACTGACAATGGTATCCAATTGTTTCATCAGTTTGCAACGGGGTGATTTTCCTCTGATCGTTGACAGTCTTCCTAGTCTGGCTGAACGTCTAAAAGAATCGGAACCACGTTGTGTTGAGCGAGTTTGCACTTGTTTTGCTCGTCTCGTGGTGGCTTATCGTGCTGAACCGGAAATGTTGCAACGAATTGTGTCCAGTTGCAATCTGTTTGCTAATTTACAGCATTTGGTAAGTTCTCCCCATGTCGTTCTTTTGACCGGCATCATCATACCAAAGACATTTCCTTATTTGAAGTTCCAGACTTATTTCATAACACTCTCGTTCACGCGAACGAAAGGAAAATTACGGCGTAATTGAAGCAGAAAGTTAAACGCGAACATTAAATCAACAAGTGAACTAATAAACCCCGCGCTGCAACATTGCATCGATCATGTACTCGCACAAGAGAGAGAGAGAGAGAGAGAGAGAGAGAGAGAGAGAGTCAACAACGACTAGGAGAATAACGAATATTTTTTTGGTAAACCAGAAGGAAGACATCGGTCACAAGATGCAAGTATTTTTTTTTACTCTTGTCAATCACGACCTGTGTCTTCTTTCTGTTCCAATAAATTGGATAAAGGGGACCCAGTGTTCTAAAGAATATTTTTCTATTTGATGCTGACCTGAGGATATTACCATAAAACTTGGTTATGAAATCAAGTGAACAGAGAACCGAATATGCATGGTTAGTGCAGCAACATCGCCAAGTGCCTCGGTCACTGGCATACTTGCATTCGAACTCTCTCTTAATGTGATTTCCGTTCATTTGTTTTCTGTTTGCCTGTTCTTGATTAGACGATGCTGCGAGGTAGCAAGCAAAACCAGAGTACAGATGTGTGAGGTTGTTGATTGAAAAAACCGAACTGAACTTTCAACGGCGTTTGATTGTCTCCGATCTAAAGGGCGATGAAAATCATGGATGGTTGTCATCATCCTGTAATGTCATAGTCTCAACGGTTTACTTGCCGTTATGGTAGATTTCTATCAGCTCTTCGTGTTCCGTCGTTCACATGTATCTTGTGTAATATTGGTCGATGGTGGTCGAGTGGCTTAGAGCGTTTGCTCACCATCTTGGATGTCATGGGTTCAAATCTCCACCATCGCGGGTTATTTTGATGGTAGAAAGTAATCCACCATCGTCCGGCTCGTTACCACACCGAACCTGTTGGGACCTGATGTGGTTCTCTGCCACTCCAAGTCTCAGGGTCTAATTGCCTGTTTCCGTAACAGTGTGGTGGACCTTTGTGGTTATGGGGTTTGTCCCATTCATTGCACTCATGTGCAGGCAGGTAACAAAAAAATCAGAATTGGTTTTCGCTTGATCTTTTGATGATACTGTCTTTTCTTGTGCGGTGTTGTTGTCCCGTGCGGAATGATAGAGCATAAATAACTGTCGGTTTAATCGATTCTAATGCTTTGGCAAATTCACACCATCGTCTTTTCATTGAATCCATATTTCTTAACCTCGGAGAACGAAAGCTGTTCGCTGGTGAATTTTTTGCCGTCTGAATTATCTTCCGCAATCCTGCTCAAAGCTTGCGCCATTGGGTTTTTATTGTATGATTCATCGTTCCCCCGGGAGCATGACAAGTGATGTTCTCAGACAAATTTGTGACGGTTGTTCACAATGATTGCTTTTTATCACTGTTAGGATAACCGTATTGTGTTCATCTTATTCCGATCATTCGTCCCCGAATCATGATGTAACCGTGTTCGCCCTCAATTGACTGCTTGTCAATTTGCTATCAGATTAAACCCATAAGGCATCTTCATTGGAAAGTGCTTCAGTCATCGACTTCCCACTCAGCCACCGGTCACGTTTATTCACCATTTTTGCATGGCACCACGCCTCTGTACATTGTACCGAGTTGTCGGTGAATAATTATATATATATATATATATATATATATATATATATATATATATATATATATATATATACTGCTACTCGAACGGTTTCTGTTAGTTCACATATCTACCCATCCATTTTAAGCTCGCGGCTGTTGGTGCAACGATAAAGCCCCGTAGGGTTCAAAGATAATGTGGTTTGTTAAGACCTGACTTAATTATATCGTTTTCTTACGGTTAATTCTACAACAACTGTGGCTAACCTTTGTGTTGGATAGTCAGTCGCTTTTGCCTGATTCGATACCATGCCTGGCAAAGGCAACGAGACCTTATTTAGTTCTTTGTTGTAATACTAAGGATCATGGTTGCCGATCATCCTTGATGGTTTGGTGGTCCTTTGAGTTTATTGGACATGCTCCTTCCACTGCACTCATACTTAAACATGGACTGAGAAAAACCCAACACAGTACGGTGTTCATATTGGACTGGCGCTCACAGTCGGACAAAGCGTTACTGAGTGCATAAATTATCATCGCCCAGGTACACAGTTGGCCAACAAGTGTATCGACTGACGTGCCGCAATTTTCAAGCACACTTACAGTATTCGAATCACCACAATAAATTACTGTCGTATTTCGTCCATCTCACCTTCTTTTTGCAGTTGATGGCATCTCCCCCCATTCTTTCCGGCATTCGTGACGTCGTTCATATGCTCGCCGTTCTCTGCTCTTCCTGTCCCTATTTGGCTGTGGATCTAGTAAAACAGAGTGAGTTCTGGTCAGGTCATCACCGTTTCGTCAGTTTGCCCGAAAAGATTTCCTTCCTGACAGGTTTTGTTCGCCATTCGGATGATAACTGTATTGCAAATACCACATCTACGTATGAACGTGTATGTATGTTGTAGTTATTGAACTCCTGAAGTCAATATTGACCGGTGATGGTAACCTGAGAGACCTCAAGTTGTGTGTTTGAAATGTTGAACTCTAAACTATCAATGCGGAACACGAAGTGGATTACTCTAGTTTTCTTTTGGTTGAAAGAGAGTGATTTAAAGTTTATCGTTTGGGGCTAACCGTTCAGTTCGTACCATTCAGTGCATTTCGCAAGTCAACGGACCCGCCAAGTGCTCCAATCGAATTATCGTGGAATTGTTTCATCACAGGAGTCCATTGCTGTATGGGAAATGCTCTGCTAACACTCAGAGCCGGTGACGAAAGGGCGGTATATCACATAGTATATGAGTTCAACAAACCTTTGCGAGACAGCCCAGACAGCCCGATGATTAAAGTGTTCGACTCATGGTCGTTCACCCCGGGTTCGAGTCCCCGTGGATGTTCGGTGGTTGTGCACTGCAAGGGGTTCTTGACAAGGATGAAACAGTTGTACGGTGCTTCTATGTTTTTAGTGGTCGGTTACCATTCACATTGCATGATGAATTATATGCTTGACTTCGTAACTTTGCGGCACTCGAATTCATCTGCTGGATCTCTCGTGAACCTCTTTTTCCAGCATTCTCTTTGGTTTCGTTTCCTGGATATTTCATAGTGAATCGGATTTCTGTCCGTGAGACAGTTGGGTTTTTTCTTTCAAATTCATTTCTTGATGCTTTCTTTCTGTTTTTGTTTGCGCAACAAAACCTATTCGAAAAGGACGTGTCTTGAAACACGCCTTCAAGTACCGGTCCACGGAAGCCGAGCGTAAGTGAGATAATCAAGGAAGTCGATGACTCGCTGATTCACTCTTAGGCGAAGCTTTGGTATCCGAGTTAACAAAACTCCTCTGGGAAATGTAGAATAATGAACGGTTCCTCAGGGAATGATGTGAATCGGTGATTATGCCGATTTACAAGGACAGGAAAAATGATCACGGTAGAAGCGTGAGGATATTAGTTGACATATTGATGGACGGCCTAGTTCCGTTAGCAAACAGCACGTCCTCGTCCGCCTAGAATCGATGGCAAAACTGAGGCTAGCGAAGCGGACCGATGGTCCAATCAGTTCATGACGAAACAGAATGAAATCATCGAATCAGCCGCCAACAGTCACTCTCGCCGAATCGAGCAGAATTAACCAATCAGCGGCCAAGCATTGCTCTAACTATGCGCCACAAAATCAACCAATCAGGGGACAAAAGTTGTTTGAACTAAACAAAATCAACCAATGAACTGTCAGCAGTTGTTTTAACTGATCGCTACGGATTCAGCCAATTGAGTACGAAACCAGAAGACGAATGCGCTTCGTACCGTGGTTTTGAATGTGATCACTTGTTATCCTATATAAACTGCTTGTTTTGTATGATAAACGAGATGGTTCTAAGGCAGAAAATTCTCACTGAAGGTACTGGGTCGGGTCAGAACGAGAGGGTCGAGAAAGCGATCGCTTGGTGGTGGGTAAGTGACTTTAAACTGAGTACCAATGCTATGTCGTCCATCAGATTAACAGCCTTGAGTTGAATCCGGTTGAGGAGAGACAAAGATGATGACGCAGCTCCACGTGACTACAGTATAGTATGAGTTTGAACTTTACACGGTAAAAGGTGAATAGGAGTGAAAAAGCGTCTGGCTCCGAATCGAAAACTATTCGGGCAATTTGAGAAGCAATGTTTCTAGACCGGGATAGGGATGAGATCATCGAAATACCCGATACATTGGGAGTTTGCGGATCGAACGAGAACCGAGTCAGAATATAACTGGAAATAAAAGGAATGATGTTTGCGCGTGATCAAGAGCAGAGATGTTTAGAAAGTATTGAAAAGAACATGAGTTTCGGAATTTCAATGGGCGATTTGTGCAAAATCGGAATTGACCAGTGTAATAAGACCGCAACGGTCACAATCGATGCTTGTGGTGGCATGTCGGTTGATAATAAATCGTGCGGGTAAAAGTACAGAATCTTAGGAGACATCTGTGTTCATGAGGAAGGCTAAGATTGTATCCCCTTAGACGCGGTCGCAGATGATCTCGTTACGAAGAAAACTTGATATTTACAAACCGGGGGATAGGAGAAACCCGAATATAAGCAGTTTAGGAACAACCTACGTGCCAGACACAATTGAAAACCTTTGATATGTGTAGGGATATCTAGTATATTCCTCCGTGATTATCGAAAACTGCTGACCATGAATGCGAGACGTGAACTTGTAGATCGAAGAGTCCGGGATCCGTATTGGCGGTCGCTCAGTCTTTCAGTTCAGAAACGGCCGCTGGGGATGAAGGACTGATATCTTCGTAGCATGACTCGGATCTGGTGGCAACACCAGATCAACAATGCTGAAGTCAAGCACAAAGTAATAGACAATCGAATCAAATTACTAGATGAAACACTAGAGGTCACCAAGCTAAGATGGTTGGGAATAGGTGTTGCACGTGTCCCCTGATAGAATTTCTCAGTGCGCAGTGTTCGCCGCGAGAGGTAATGGTTGGAAGATGAGTGATGGTAGCCAATCTATGACATGGGAAAAATGTGTGAAAAGCTTAATGAGTGGACTTGGCCATGTAGGGTGTGTTGGGCTTCCTGGATGGGGTGCAACAGACCCCCCCCCTCCCCACTGAGTGGTTGAATAAATTGGACGAAATTGCTAGATTTGACGTTGTTGTATTCGCACAGATTGTTTATGGTCTTGATAGTACTATTTCTGGTTCTCTTATTCTTGTTTTCTTCCTCATTATTTCTGACTGGGCTTCCCTCTGAGGGATAGCAACCAAAGCACTGAACTGAACTGGTCGCTCAACAATCCTTCATGTTCAAGGAACGGTCGTAACTCACGATAAATTGTAGTTCCCAGAACCATCGAAATAACGCAGGTCATGGAAACGAGATGGTAGATTTTTGTGTTGATTATATAGTGTTACTAAACCGACCCCATTTTTCTGTGATTGCTTTTGAACCTAAGCACTTAAAGTAACCAAGTTTGGCATACTGATGTGTCAACCCACTAATATACCAGATATGCACTCGGATTTCACGCATGTAACAGATAGATCAGCTTGTCCTGATAAACCTGCCTGAGAGTGCGAAACGCTATTAAACCCACCCTTAGACGAATGGCAAAAACAAGCAACTAATTACGAAACATAGTGACCTTTATGATTGATGACTAAAACGCAAGGTCCAGGCATGCTTGCAGTTATATTCCGATTGATCCCAAGTCTGAAATGTCGCACCCCTCTAACGAGGGAAAAAGTGTTACTTTGTATAAGAACTGCTGTACATCGAAGTTGGGATGTTTTGTCACTATTATTATTATTATTATTATTATATGTAGCATTCTTCTGATGGTCCTGTTAACCAAGTCGGAAAACGACAACTATTTATTTATCCTCTTACCTAGACAGTAGTGCCCTCCATAAACAACAAATACTAGTCAGGATCGCTCGGATTATTATTTCTTGTTGAGAATTATTTCAGTTGGGGACGGAAATTGTATTTCTTGCACGATAAAAGTGCTTCTCGCGTGAATAGTATTGTAATCTGGGGGGGGGGGGGGACCACTGTAATTGTTTTTTTTTGGAATATTTTTGAGTTGCTTTGGATTATTCGTGGTTATCTGTAATTTTGCGAGAAAATTTTGTCTTCACATCCATGTTTCTTTTCTCCTGTAGGTCTTATTATGCAACATTTCCTCAGTAGATGTATGTTGTTATGACCCAGCTTCTCAAATACAACGAGTTTTTAATCTTAGTGCCGTCACAGTAAGTAGACACGAACTCCGTCCTCATTTTTCAAGCATTTGCAGTGATTTCGGCCGTTCCGAGAAAATGCACATTTTCCTGACACCATTTTGGATTCATTTTCTCGACAATTTACTCTGCTGATGCCATAGTTATTTAGTTGCTCGCGTCTTAGAATTAAGGAGCACTAGGTTTTCGCTGACTACGCTTCTGCAAACTTACGACTACTCGCTGTCTGTTAGCATTGGTCTCGCCTTTTCGAAATCTTGAAACACCACACATCCGATTCTCAACGAACACGTTTCTTCCAATTTCCTAACCAATTGGATTACAAATCGAATGAAATGCATTGCAATTACAACTCGGTCTTCCTTGATGAAAAGCCAGGTGAATGAGGGAACGCGTTATCGACCGATAATTCGCTCATCCTAACGCGCAACAAATGACGGCATTGGGAGTCCGTTCCAAAACCCATGGCCGGTTTTGTCTCGTCATTTATCAGTTCATCTGCAGCAGCAGTGAGACCTGCATAGGTAGAATGCATCGGTGTCTCCGTCGGAGAATGGGGGAGCGTGTACCGAAATGGCTAGTGCAGTTGATGAGTCATCCTCGCTCGGACAGCAAACGGCAAACGAGAAACCCGGTTGCATCGATCGCGAAACACTATGTGACCTTTCGCCATCAAATGGATCTGGTCCGAGCGGTTTGAGCGGTCGCATGAAATCGAACCAAAAGCTCTTAGCCTTTTATGAGCCTGTAGACTCAGACCCCTACTATGGGCGCAGATACAGTTGACCCACAATGTGTTTACCTTGGCCTTGGCCTATCAGACTTACCGATTCGTTTCCTATACTGTTTTGTTCTTGCTCCTCGCTTGCACCTGGCAGTTTGTCTTGTGCCTGTTCTGGTAAACAGTAAAACACCCGACTTTCTTTAAGATGAGTGTTTTTTCGCTCATTTTCAAGGACCACTAGAAAGTGGCATCGTTAACTCCATCAAATTTCTGTTGCACTCAAATGACATCGTTTCAGACTTTGGCCTACATAAGTACGATCTTGAACCAAAGTCCTGTTTGGAATCACATTCCGCGAAACCCGAAAGCGCTTCGCCACATAGGTTTGCACTGCTTTTGATTCAGAATCTTTGCCCTCTCATTTATTGACAATTTTATGTTCATGAGCTCACTCTGAGAATTTGCACTGACATCCCGATGCACAAACTCTACCTTTTCACGTCTTGAGTGGCAGCCAATATACTGTGGGGTATTGATTAACCCGGAAAACACTGTATTTTATTGCGTGACTTTTGTTAATTCATGTGCTTACATTCCAGTCAAAAACATTGGCTCAAGAACCATCCCATTCAGATTTCATCTTTTACATAAAACAGAATCAAAAGAACTGATACTTATGCACAGGTCAGTGCATCAATCAGTTATTGCTCCTGGACTGTCATTTTATTGTTATCCCTAGGCACTTCACGAAGTAAACTCTAGAAAGAGAACCGCTATTTGTTGTCACATTGTACATCAATGTGCAAGAAAAGTTGGAGAAACGTTAACATCTCGCATTCATTGTACTGTACTGACCAGCTGGATAAAGGGTACTCTGCTTCAAATATCCGGAGAGAATATCGGTTGCTTGATCACTTGGGCACAGGCTAACAGTTTTATGTGCCCTCTATTACTGAAATGACCAAGGGAGTTTAGTCTCTAATCCCAGACACACTCATCAACAACAAAATAGTCGATGGGAACGTCTCAGATACGAACAGATCTCATTTTACTGATTCTCAATAATAAGGTCCTATCTGGACGTGGTTCAAAATTTTCTAGCTCCTATTATAGAGGCAATGGCGCCAGTCGCACGGTATCGTGTATGGTTCGGACAAGTTAGAGAGCCCCGCTCGTGATGCACTAATCTTGGTGCATAAACAAATGAGTTTACATAAGTCATTACAATATTTCCTAGTGTAATGTCGAGTTCCAACGAGCCTGACGGATTGAATTTTAACTTATTTTGAATAAAGTTAATGCTTTACGTCTGTTTATTGTAATTCCAGGCATCAGTTGTATATATTTCCGGTTGTTCTACCTAGGCGATTGGTAAGAGTAAACAAAGTTTTAACGTGCTGTCGATGAGAAATCCTTCGCTTATTCTCGATGAGGTGACAGAGCAACTGATTTCTCTCAATCTTGCTCAGCATGGCCGCCATCAAGAAGGTCTGATTTTTGCTGTCCCACTAATGTTTCCATTCAGCAATCCCGTTGCGATCGATAATCAGCCTCATTGCGTTTCGCTACTGATCATAGCTTGTACGCACGCACACACGCATTCACTCAGTTTTCGATCAAGGCCTGTCTTATCCGTGAACCTTGTGACCGTCACATCTTTAGGTTTCGGATGAACTGAACATCGCCGTCGTCGCAGCGGAACATGTAGTGTATGGTTTGTCTCCGTCGCTCACTCCTGACTTGTTTACTACGTGTAAGCGATGACCTTTCGTACGTTACTTATGGCACAGACGATTAGACCTAATTGGTGGGTTCAATAGATGGCTTGTTTTGACCTATCACGTGTGATAACGGCCTTTGCCAATCGGCGCTACTTTTTGAAGACATTACTGTAGCGCTTCAGTGAGGCAGGTTTGGGCGATAATGGGAATATTTTACAGGATTGAGGGTGCGCCATTTGACAAATTTGAGTGTACTGCCCCATTCATCGAGAATGGTAGATCTCAACTCGTGCCGAGTGACGAAAGCTCTTTCATGTGCATAGACTCGCCTCACTAACAGACCCCGGACATTTCCAGTCGGGTTGAAGTGTGGGCTTGATCTTCCGGCACGGTACCCACTGTGTGGTAATGAGCTGGTACAATGCCGATAGACGATCTGGTTTGTTTGATGGGCAGCACGATGGTTTAGCGAGCAGCCAGTACGTCCTTGCCCATCCTGAATGGAGTAAAAGTATGAAGCAGACCGAAGGACCAGTCTAATGCCAACTGTCGTCCGAACCGAATCAACCCATCGGGTTTACAACCAGACTGACCACTCAGAAGAGCTGGTTGTGAATACCGGGTGGGCCCATAAGTTTGTGGACCAGGATTTCGCTACAGCCACTGTACACCGTATATAAACTGTCGTTTTTGTGGTAATAACTGTGAAAAATCGATGCCAGAAGAGTCTCCTCATTAGAGTTAGTGTGAGGGAAGGGAATAGTCACATTCTGATGAGGTTGACTGTAATGTATGGTGGCATTGTCATCTTGAAAAATCACGGTCCTTAGTCGGTTTTCCGCGATCATAGAAATTAGAAATTCACTCATTGTTCTGATCTTTGTCTCAGTGGTTCGCTTCTCCTCTAAGACTACTAGCTGAGATTTTCAATCTTTCGAAAACTGCACCTTAAACTATCACAGACCCACCACTGAAGGTACGACTACTGAGGTCCAGCATGCTTTTCCTGAAGTGGTGTCAGTAGCACATGATCCCATCAGTGACCATGATTCCATCCACAGGAGTTAAACTTCTTGTAATCGACAGAACCACCATACTCGAAGCAGTAACTCGGGATCGATCTGACACCCCTACCCTCACTCCAATTTATGTTTTCCATTAACGTTTTGCGCCACACTTGTTCATTCGCCGAACCACACACCGTACATTGTCCTTAAGTGACCGCTGACTGGTGCGTGCGTTGATTCGTTCTATGACCCTTGACCCACAGTCCCCATAGACATTTCGTTGACTTGACCGCTTGAACCTCAAGCGATCCTGAATTTGCTCGCATTTGGCTGACTCTGATTCACGGAGCGGTTACCGTGGAGGTTTGTACAGTTTTTATGTCATGTTCATGAATGTTTTATGAAGAACCGTGTTGAAAACCACAATTGGACGCTTGGCGTTTTTTGGATTGTGTTACGCGTATCTCAACGACTGTTAAGAGTACGTTACACTTCTTATCGTTGAATATCACTGCATTCCAAGTGATATGATTTCTGGCACATTGTTCTCAATCTTGTAAATGAATAGTATTGATTTCATCTTTCCATGCTGCAGATGTGGTGAAGATTGTATGAGTTGCTGTAGATGCTGCAAATACCTCTGGGGCTTCGATGCGCTCGTAAGTTAGTTCGAAGCACCTCGAAGGAGTCTTCTGGTGGTTTACTCGAAGATTTTTCTCTCGGTTTTATGTTTTCCCTTAACGGCATAATAATTGGGTTCCTTCAGAAAGTTTTGAATAGCTGTTATCGTTCTCAACATTCTCTTGAAAATCTGGTGTATGCTTGCCATTGAGTCTTTGCATGTAAGTATTTTTCCTTACCACAACTCAGAGAGTGTTGGACCTCACGCCATCCCCTTGTTTTGATGAATGAGAGGTCTCCACTTCTAACCAGATTGTATAGCTTGAGAAAACTTTGTTCATGAATCACGTGTGATATGAGCAGTATTCGACAGCAGATTCTTGATTATCAAAAATGAGTCATTGACGATGAAGGCCGTTTCAGTTGCAAGCCAGTACGATGTTTTTGCTATTATTCCAGAGGTGGGTCTGGCAGCATTTGGCACCCTCTCAGATACGTTTTTCGGAATAAATCGATGTATCCGTTTCACGCCTAAAACTGGTGTGTATATTTGGTATAATAGTGGGTTGATACATCAGTGTGTCAAATTTGGTTACTCTAACGGGTTTAGTTCAAGAGTAATCGCAGAAAAGCAGTGTGGGCTTACCAGCATTTTGTGCACGGTACCTGCTGGCTTAGATTGAGTGTGTGTGCGGGCGATCATGCGCATCAATAAATCAGTTTATTCGAAACACGGAAATATAGGAGAAGGGATTTCACCAGAATTCAGGACATAATTTATGTCGGAATAATGAGTCAAGATGTTGAGAGTTGTTTAGCTAAAGTTCTTCGTCCCCGCTTTTTTCATTGTGTATTCGCTGGATTGAAGATCACCTACCGGAGTTCCTTGTCTTCTGCTGTATTGTCATTTTATCGTTTTGCTGATATAACCTGGCCCAGTATCCAGCATTCCCTTTGCGATAGTCTTTTTTAACTTTTTTCATGCAGCCTTTCATTTAGCCCTCCTTGTCTTCAACTACTTCCTTCCTAGACATATCCAGTACCTTGCATTGTGTTCTGACGGGCGAACCGGTCAATTCGGATGCATTACAATCCAGTTTACTCGCCCCGATTCCCGTTCACTTACCCTCAACCACACAACTGACTCTGACTCGTTCGACCGCAAATCATACGACTGCCGCATTCAAGCGGTGTCGTTCCCGTTCCGGCAGCTGTTCGCACCGCAAACGTTCGTCCAGCGGTCCACAACGATCCACAGCTGCTCTTGGATCGTCTACCTCAGTATTTGGCAGTCACGAATCGACCGGTTTATGGCCCCCTCTATTCCTTTCATACTCACCTTTACCTGAGGTCAATCGACCTGTATCCGATCTGGCCATACATCAACGCTCACAAGACGATATTCACGGTGTGGTACAACTGATTGGGTATGTTTTTTCTCCTGCGCGTAATTAGTATCCTCCTTTCACAGTCTCCCTTCTCTCCTGGTAATGTCGTTTGATATAACCTGGTCAGAGCTTAAATGAACAGTAACACCTGGTGTTACTAACCCGTCATCCCATCGTAAACAGTAGTTTTCAATTAGCTACCGGTGTTCAGGTGGCTTATGCTATTGATTGTCATTGCTCAAGCACGGAGTTTGCATCCCCTCATCACCAGCCAACTTTAATTGTGGACGACTCCGAGGTCGTTTGGCTCACTAAGTCGTCTGACCCATTAGGGTCTAATGTGGGTCTACTTGATTCCAATTCAGTGGGTCAAGTTCACTTCCGAGTGCAGGTTGGTCGGATGACCCGAGGTTTGTGCGTGAAACGTGGAGTCCAAAGGACAGTCAACCAAGCAAAGTTCGCTTGTGTCTAGTTGTACTGCGAGCTGCTGTGCTTGTGGTCTGCTCCCCCAACCGTGATCGTACACGAGTACAAAGTCGTAAACGATAACGGAACGTGTATATGGGTGTGTGCTGTCTCACGAATGGCATATCGTCTTGTATCATTAACAAAACTCAGCTCTCACACCGCTCATTGGGTCGTACAACCTGACCTCCGGTTACAAAAGTATCATTCCATTTTTTGAACCCATCCATTTCAAACTGGGGGCTTGCGTATCCTGTTGTCATCTAGTGGTTTAGCAACTCACTAAAAGTGGTTACCGAGTCCTAAGTTATGGAACTCATTGTCGATAATCTACATACGTGTTTTATGAGGATAGCTTCGTTAAATAAAGCCAACCGCAATATGTAAATAGTGGGATCATGGATTGTGAGCCGTTAAACATTCGTCCAAAACGTGCCGAGCAAAAATCAAAGATAGCTATAGTCGATCAAAACAGGCTGTGCATACCGGTCAAATCAAAGTGTAACAAAGAAAGCAACACCGGTGAGAAACACCTGTATTTGAGCAAGTCAGGTCGGTAAAACAACCTTGTACATAATCCTTCTTCCAGACTGCGCTGTAGCAAGTTTGATTTTCCTGCTGTCTGGGTATTTCGGCTTCTTTCTGACCAGGTGCCTGCGGCCATTAGCTTGATTCCTTTGCGCACGGTTTCCGTTCGGTTGTTCCGGTTGTCGGTTTGATCGGTAGCCCCTCACACGGGCTTTCTTGCTGGTTGTCTGGGATCCCGCTGAGTCCCATCTACTAGTCTGTATACTTCTTTTTGTCTGCCACCGAATACTTCCGACATATTCACCGTCTGTTCTTTGGTCTATGGCTCTCGATTGGTTGGCCCGATCGATTTGATACTCGCGTCGTTCTGTTGCTACAGCACTCCCCTCTACAATACGTTCACATAAGTTTTTTGGATGCCCAGTAATTGGAAATTCACAACGAAAATATTCACGGAACAACACAATACTGGACCGTGATATGCGCATTGAAGAGTTAGTTTAATTTTCGTCGTCGTTAAAATGATCCAACATTCATCAGACATTGATGATTTCGTGTTTTTCGTCTAAAAATGGTCCTTCTTGAGTGCCATCCATTTCACTTGAATTAATCATTCGACTATGCATCTTAGCCTTCCGTATTTCTGTACTAGTACGGTCATTATTCTGCTAGTGTGATGCGATAGTCACTGCATTTACTCTGTCGCGATGCCTGTACTATGTACCGTTTCCAGCATAGCGATTTGTTCGTGATACCTTCATCAATACGTCTTTGTTAATTTCGAACCCTAGGGAGTTTTTGCCTCCTGTGCCGACCAACTCACTCATATATCGGACCATGGAGAACACCCCACCGTTTGCTACCTTCCATCCATCTTTGTCCTCCTCATCGTCGGTTCTCTGCTCCGATTCCGGCTCACTGACCTCGTTGTCAACACCGTCATGTTCGTCTTCGCATGTGCTGATTGGCGACCCGACCAGCAGCATCAACGCTTCAGCGCCCATCACTACCACAACAACCGAGGATAATTATCATCTCACCATCGGTTCCTTGGGGTTACGTGGAAACAAGCCTCACCGATCTGGAAGTGATCGAACGGAGACAAATACGCGTGCTCACTCGGGGACCGGATCACGTTTACAGCGGCATTCAGTAAGGGTGCATTTTCCCGGAGCCGTCTGGGCCATCAGTCCTTGAGCTTAGTTGCACCGAGTTACATTTGTAGATTATATAAGTTATTATCCATATAGTGCTAGTATACATGTAATCCCTAGGTTTATGCCATAGCTCGAAATTCACTTGTTTCCATAGCGCATTGCGATCAATCGAGGTTTAATTATACCACTAACTGTAGAATCTTTACCAAAATTATCGTCTAGTGCATTCCAATTCCGGGACCCATTCTATCACTAAAAAGAACCCATCCAACAGATTGTCTTTTTTGATCCAGGAACACTGTGTGTGTAAACCAATTTGCTTTCTGATGTGTGTCATTTGATCAAAGTATCATTGTCATGGTGAATTCTATAAGGACAAGCGTGGTACCTTGGAGCAGTGTGATTTTATCATGCGCGCATCACACCTTGGCTTCTGTGCATGTGTGTGTGTGTGTGTGTGTGTGTGTGTGTGTGTGTGTGTGTGTGTCTGACGATTAAGCCGATCGAACCGTGACACAAATTCGGGTCAGTCGTTGATCTGGTGCTCTCTTATGTTTTACTGTAGCAGTTTCTGAAGAGTAATCTTCATAATCCATCACGGGAAGCTCCATTGATAAAGTATTTTACCACAGTTTATGTGAGTAGGCTGATTCTAACGCAATCCACATTTCTTTGCTTTGTTTGTTCTTCACAGGAACCGACTAATCACCCGAATCATAACCGTGACAGAAACACAGCCGTCAATATGTCTTGCTCTTCCGTTTCATCGACGTCTTCTGAAACACTTCGTCAGGTCTGTCTCAGTCTGCCCCACGTTCCCCTATCTCCACCCAACGACGACCCTCGCGCAGCCTTGCTATATCACGAGTGTGAAAATCTTCATGCTCAATTGCAACGCCAGTCCTCTGCAGCTCCTGTGGTGGACGAATGTGAGTCTGTACCGCTCGCACCAACGACGACCGGGCCAACACGGCGTCGATCATCCAATCGTCACCGTGGTTGTGACGATCGTTCCACAATAGGGTCGAGTAATGTGGCGCCCACTACTGAATCCACCGCGGAGTTGGATCACGATCGCCCAGTCGGTTGGGAGGAGAATACGCAATCTCTTCAATTGATCCAAACCCTTCTGCCATTATTGTTTGAGCTATTCACGGAAACGACCAAGTTGCAAACGCGTTTGCGCTGTCTGGAGGCCATTCAGAGGTGATAAAAAGTTTTCTCCAGAAGAAATTTGCGTTTTTTTTCGTCGACCAGTAATTGCATTGAAACTAGATGATGTGAATTATGAATGGACGAGATGTATTCCGATAGACATCTTCGGTGGGAAACCAAAACGTTCTGCCGCCGATAGCGCAGTAGTTGAATTCTGGTTTGCCGTTTTAATGCCATAGAGAATTGACATCTATAATCATGACAGACTTCAAACAATCAGATGCCAGATTTTGTTCCTTTAAACATCCATCAACACTGTTCAACATTTAAGTCAATAACAGTTGCAAAATACTTTATTATTTGTCAAACATTGCTTTCCATTGCGTTGTCACTACTTATCGGTCTTTTTTCCACCAACGGTTTTGATGATAATAATGATAATACTCATTGTTTTTTCCCCCGAGATTCTATTTGCACTACATGTTCTCTGATCCATTTATCTCCGTTCAATATTCTATCTTTCTACTGTCCACAGAATGTTATTCTATTCCAGTCCAGTTCTTTTGGCCAAAGTGCTTCGTCCGCGTCATGTGTGCAGTCACATTGTGGGCATGCTGAATAGTCCGGAAAAGCGAATCCTTTTGGCCGGTTTACACATTGCCTTGATGCTGGTTGATCGAATTCCACCCATGTTCGCCACTTATTTCCGCAAAGAAGGTATTCTGCATCAGGTTGAACAGTTGCATACACTATTAGGCCCGGTGGTCCGTGCCATTCCTTCTGGTGGATCGCATGAGCAGGTCAGTAATGCACGCAGTATATCATAAATATGAATTGCTCAGTTTATTATTAATAATCACCACACAAAAATGCAATCGTGGTTATGGTAACTTCTTGCAATCCACTATGTAAATATCGCGGTATTGCAGCTTCTGTTTCTCCATGGTATCATTGTAACTGGGATAATGATAGTCATATTTTTTCAAGGGATTTGGTATGTTAACCAATGTAGATGAACAATGTAAACCTGTTTCGTATTTCTACGTTTTCCTTGGTTTCAGAAGCTCCCATTTTATCCACTCTCCTCGTTATTAAAATTAAAGAGGTTTTCGTTTTTATGCCGTCTTTTTTCACAGTGCTTCAAACTATTTTTCCCTTCCATCTTCAATGTCCGATCTCTGTCTCTTCTCATCAAATGCTTATTCTGTCTGTTTTTCCCACTATTCGTCTGTTTCTCATCCAAAATAATGTATTCTTTGCGCTATCGATTCCCAGTCTTCTTTCAACATGAATATCATGATTTGGGTAAAAATCTCTCAACGAGATCGGAGTCTGGTCTGTTTACAAATTTGTCACAAGACACAAATTGAGTTAACCACTCCAATCGATCGAATACAAATCCTAATTTGGTACGAACTAAAGAAATCTTCAATCATCGGTTGTCATGGACAACGTACAGCGCGTTCAAACGACACTCCTCTTTTTCGATCCTTTTTGGACAACGTCCCTAGGTAAATTGCCGAATTCCATAGGAAAAATTGCTCATACCCTATGATCGATGAGAAATATCACCGTGAATTCAATGGTCTGCACTACGCCTCAGAGAACCACCCTTCTAGATTCGCGTCACAGCCGTATGTTATCGGTACGCGCCACACGGTCGTTTCTTGTTAACGTAATCCGTCAGTTTATTTGAAGCAGCCTAACGGTGAAACTAAACCCCCCAAGCACCCCGTTGTTTGTGGATCATATCAAAATTGCACGAGTATACAACTTAGTAAATCGTTGTATGAATTGCTCCTTGAAAATTAAGAGGTTTGTGTTTTATCGACAGGACCGATCTGCTGTATTGAAAATAAGTTTTCACGCTGTTTATTATCATATTACAGTCCATATGTGGCTTATTCAAATTCCTCTATTGTGTTCTCATTTCGTGTGCTTTAGAGCACACGATATTGAATTGTCAATCAAAGCCGAACGTTGGCACAGATTCCTTAAAAGCCATAAACCGTTTTGCGCATTTCCCTGTAATACTACCTTTCAACTCTAAGCCACATGTCGTCGTGCATGTATCAAATAATTGTTGTTGTCCAAATGGCTTCATTTGTTTGCGTTTTGACTACTCGGAGATAGATAAAATACTTTTGACCAGTTTGTGAATTGATCGACAAATACTATGCTCGGCTTATGGTACTAGTGACGCCTTCTCGCTACAAGTTTTTTAATCCAAATGTGATTCAATTATTGCACCCGCTGTCTGCCTCAATAATGAGAGCAGCTGTGCTGAACTGATTCTGGTACTATTTATGAATCCCCACTGGGAAAAGAAATGTAATCGCTCGATGGCTCATGGTGTTGTGAGCCGTTCAGTTGACAAGGACGAAATCTGTTCACGGCTTTTGTGCTTGATTAGTTAGGTTTCTCGTGATTTCCCGTGAATGAAAACGAAACATCCAAGATAGGACACGGTGCGTTTTTCCTCCACTTTAGAACTGAGCGAGACTCACGCGGATAGTGCTCTTAGAGAAACTGTTGACTGGGTGTGTAATAGATTTTATATCGCTTTTATGTTCAAAATCATTTGGTGATAGAGTGGCTATCTCTAACATGGATCAAGACTTTTGTGATACATTATGATATCCTGCCTCTTTGTTGTGTTTCCACTTTGATCGTAGCTGAATCCCTCTAACAATATGTGGAGCGGAGCTCCGGAAGGAACTGCTCTTTTAATACCTGCAGAAACTAGTACAGCCGCTGTTGCACACCACGACTCCACTATAGGTTGGTGTAGCACTGTTCTTCCACCGAATGCAGTTCATCGTCGCGTGCACAATACTGAGCCATCCACTCCAGTCATTGAACGTCCACGGCGATCTCATCATCATCAGCCTTACAATCGCAGTACGGGAAATAACGCCACCAATACTGGCAGCGCTGCTGATAGTAACACAAATAACAATAATAACGAGCAGTTGAACCACTCCAGTATGACCGCCGGAGCCGTTTCCACACCAGCTTTGCTATTATCAGCATGTGCCGATGCGTCAACGTGAGTCTGTTCTCATCTGTATTTTATTTTCTCATCTGCATTCATCTAAGTGTATCCGTTTTACGAACACAAGATAGCTGTCATGTGCGACATTTTCTGAGTGCCATACTAACGACAACAACAACATACTCAGCGGAATTTACTTGATGTGCACACATTTTGCCGTGGCTTGAGTTCCACCACGAACTGCTTCGAATATGGCAGCACAACATGAATCTCTTGGTGTTTTCGTTATTTTAGAGAAGTGTACGAGCTCACAACCGTAACCCCACCGTTCTCACGCCCTCGCACGTGTCCTCTTTGTACGTGTGAATCAGACCCAAAATTGGATAGGCACTTGTGAATGTGAAGGAGTTTAAACTCATCACTCTTATTCTTATTTTGTTACATATCCTACTCGTTGGATGCCATTATTTCAAAAGTACACTTGCAGACACATAAAAACAACTAGCACTAATTTGGTTGTATTATGGACGACAAATTTTTCTTCCACTCAGCTGAAGTGGCTTCCTCGCGATGTGAAAACCATCCTAGAGGAGAATCCGTCTAGATGTCGCTGATTACTCTAGCTTGAATGGTAAAGTACGCACTATCCACAGCCGCGTAGCTGTTTCTGGCAGTGATTAGTCTCGGTTATCCTATATTTGACGCATGTTCAGTAGTGCACCGGAGGAAGCCCACTGCACCATCAGCGAGAACTACACCTTTTCCCATCAAGCTTTAGCCGCGACCCACAATCCTTTAGCCACGACCCATCATTTTTTATGCTTGATGCACAATCTTTAGACATTGTCCATTGCCGGGATGGTTAGAGATATTTCGTGCTGCAGGTGATCAGTTAATCGTGTCAAAAATACGTGGTAACTGCCCATATATTATTGCGGAGGATGTGTGTGTGCGTTTGTGCGTCCATGCATGTGCGTATGCAGGGGTGCGTCTACTACTAAACACGGATAGTGGTGAGATAATCGGGTGAAACTATCCGACTATCCCTACCGCACGGAATATCTAAAACCTTCCCGGCAATGGACGATGTCTAAAGGTTGTGCGTCAAGGCTAAGGAATGATGGGTTGTGGCTAAAGAATGGAGGATCGTGGCAAAAGAATTGTGGGTTTTGACTAAATCTTGAGGCTCCGTTGGGTTATGCCTGGTAGGGTAACAGGTGACTGCGGAGCTCTCTACCGCCAAATTCGATCAGTTGCATTGGGTTTGGGATCCCGTACATCTGAGTCAATGATCGTGTGATTTACGTTGCTTGACTAAGAACACGTAAAATAAGAATTTCATGTGATGACCGATTTCACCGTACAAAGGAGTAGTCAGTAGTTGGAGAATTTGATTTCGTGTTGTTTGGATCCTGGATTCAACTGACTCTCCAACAAGAGCTGCCAATGACACCGGCTCGGTTTTAGTGCTCTCATCTTAGTGTGCAGTACCTCATCGCGGAGGGTAGTAAGTAGTAATGCCACAGACGAGTTCTGCCTTCTTATGTCAGCGTTTGCCAGAGTAGTAGTTAAACAAATAAAAGAGGATAACTAAAGGTGACACGTTTTAAAAAAACTCATTTCGCCGAATTTGCTATTTTTGTGTCAGCTTGATCCGTATTTCTCATCTGTTTTTGGTCTTACTTATCACCAACTGAATATTTTTGAAATACGTAACTTTACAATGAGTCTTCTTTTTCGGTCTACAGACACGTGATAAATCTGCGGTTCACCCTCTCTCTCTCTCGCACAGAGAGAGAGAGAGAGATTGATGGTTTGACGTGTGTGATGAGAACTGACTTCAGCTTACTTAGGGTATTCATTTTCTACAGATTTTGTGGACACACCCATCATTGCCAGAAAGGATGTTACACTACCGCACCCGTTGGACGCAGGGGTTATTTTACGACCTTGTGCTGTGTTTGTACAGCAGACTGAGGGGGAGATAGCTTATTGTCTATGGAAGGATTATCTGATGCGACACATTCACACAGATTATCACATGTTGGTTCATGTGTCTTTCGAAGCCAGTGCGCATTCAGGTGTATAATCGATCTATCCGTCTGTATCAGATGGTTCTAGGCGAATAGCGTTGATTATATTCACTCTGTTAATCTACCCTACTTAATTCATCTCGTTCTTTAAACAGTGAAGCTGATAACCTGTATATATGCATTTATTTGTTGTGGGAGAAAGCTGTCAGTGAGAGCAGCAGATACTTACTTTTATTACTCTTATGCGGCTAGCTTCTGCGAGAGGATGAGCCAGCTTCATGCATGTCCCGAATGGTACTTGCCCATGAGCGGCGATCGGATACGAGACCTAACCACAGAGAAATCCAGTTCTGCTTCAGTTGCAAACACTGTAGACAGACTGGAGTCCTAATCCCTCAGCGTCCAATTTGACAGTGCTGGCCCATGTTTTCAGCTGTCCCCCGAGGCGACGGCACCATCCTGGATATGGGACAGGAGCGAGGCACTGTTTTGAGATCTCTGTGTCCGGACGTCGTACGACATGCCCAAACCGCTACAACCGCTGGTGTTGGAGGAACACTGACAACTTTTCGATGCCGAATCACCGTTGTCTTATTGCCCTGTTTGAAAGCTTTTCGTAGCAAGCCAATTTCAGTATCCGTCGCAAACACCAATGGTCAAGCACTTCTGGCTTTCTGGTGTCCCCGACGCGTAGTGGCCACGTCTCGCGACTGGACGGATAGCGACTCGGAAGAAGCGGACTTTCCTCCGGAGGCCGATTTCGTTGCTTGGCCAGAGTACATTGCGAAGCTGGAGAAACGCAATCCTAGCAGTCAGTGCGCAACTTTATCTTTGGCTTGACCGTTCGGGAGAATCGTGGAGCCCAGCTATTTGAACACCAGGACGTGTTCAATTCGTTCGCCGTTCAAGTATATCGCGAGAAGAGACTGTGTAGCGCATGTCGAAAGGATCTTGGCCTTCGACATATTGATCTCTAGTCCCGTGAATTTTGCAAAAGATTCTACGCAATTGAGAACCGGGTGTAACGCAGTCGGGCTATCTCTGAGGGTGACGATGTTGTCTGCGAGTTTTAGATTGGCGAGGAAAGCATCGGTACCCAACTGAATATCAGGGTAATCAGTGAGCGCCTGACGCATTATCCAACCGATGGTGTAGTTGAACAGCACTGGTGACAAGGGACAGCTTTGTCTTACGCCGGAGTTGAGGGAGAAGCCATTGGGCTCCCGTCCGTGGATGCGTATTCTCGCCCGCTAATTTGCGTGGTACTACCTCATGAGACTGAGAAGCTTCTGGGGCATTCCATCCGCTTGTAGGATAGTACATAACGATTCTCTGTCGACTGAGTCAAAGGCAGCCCAAAAATCAATGAAACAAGCTGCAGTTGGTTGCTCAAACTTGTACCAATGTTCTAATACTCGACGGAGAGTGTATATTTTGTCCATGCACCCTCTTCCACGGCGGAAGCTTCCTTGGTTGGGCCCTGTGTGCGCGTCCTGCACCGCCGAGAAGCGGTTCAACAAAAGCATGGGGGGGGCACATCGACTAAACTGATGCCGCGGTAGTTTGCGCACGCAGTCCTATCGCCTTTCTTTGGAAGAGGGAGTAAAATTAAGGTCCCCCAGTCCGCTGGGAATTGTTCTTTTTTCCAGGTTGAGCAAAACGGTGTGCAATGGCTTGAGCAGTGTCCAAAGACAATTTATATATCTCCAGTGCGATGCAATTTTCTGTAGGGGCTTTCCGGTTCTTCAGATTATGTAATACATCGTGGTATCATATCGGCTTAGTGGATTGTTACCAATGTCACAGCTCTCGCTCTGGACTACTGGGGTTGGGTTCACAGAGTTCGCCGTGGGACGGTTCAATGGACAATCGAAATGTTCGGTCCATCGCTGCATGTTTTTGGCCCGCTTAGGAATGAGCAGCCCGGCAGCATCGCGGAGGAGGGGTTCTGCCGGATGTCTCTTACCTGGTTCAGTGCGGATTAGACGGAAGAGCTTTGAGAAGTCCCCGCAGTTAGCCTCCGTCTCCATGGTTCCCGTAATTTCGGTCCAGCAGTTGTTGCGGTCGCTTCTGGCCGAACGGGTGGCTTTTCGTCGGATATCACTGAAGTCGGGGTAACCATTTAGACGGGTATCTCCAGCCTTTTCGGTTAACTGGAGACTCGCCCGTGAGATCCACTTTTTCTGTTGTCGTCGCGTAAAGCCCAGTTCATGTAGAGTGGATTGTTTGATCGATGCCCTAAGTGAAGTCCACTAATTTTCCACCTGTACTTCTCCACCTATCAGCGTGGTGGCTAGATGGGAGGCAATAGCCTTCGAGACCGCTTGGCGCTTTCTCGGTAACCCTAACACTGCCGTGTTAATCCGCTTTGGGGCACAGTTTTTGCGGCAGTTGGCTAGGTGGGTCTTAAAGCGTGTACGGACGAGGGTGTGATCGATGCCATTCTTGTTACCAGTGTCCGCTCCTCGGTAGGACCGGCAATCTTCAGTTGAAGATGACCAGCGTGATCGTATGAGAATGTGGTCGATCTGGTGCGCTCTGTGGCCGTTATTAGAGTACCACGTTAGCAAGTGCTTCCTGGGATGTTGGAAGCGGAAGTTGGTGATGGTTAGGTTGTTAAAGTCAGCAAAGTCGATGAGGCGTTCACCATTGATGCACTGATGTCCGAGACCATATTTTCCCAAAATGTGCCTAGTTGCTTGGGTGGAGGCACCAGTGCGAGCGTTCCAGTCCCCCGCAACCAGGAGAATGTCACGTTTCGGGACGCTGTTTATCACCTCTTGTAGCCTATCCTAGAACTCGTCCTCTGTGGCTTTTTCGGCTGCAACTGTCGGGCATAGACCGCGTTCAAGGGTGAGACGCGAAACCGACATAGGGCGAGGGAGCGTTGTTACGGACAGCTATCGCGACGCCGTGGCGATCAGAGCTGTCCGTGGATCCACTGTGATAAAGGTAGTAACTGTCGTCTACTCCGAGAACCTTTATATACCGGGTGCCAGGATTCGGAAGTCGAACTTCCAAGAGATATGCAATTTTGATGCGATAGTCATGTAGCGTTCGCACGGTGATGGCTTGGCCTCCGATGTCCAAGAGTGTTCTCACATTCCAGTAGGCGATTAGGATGTGATTTCGCATCTTAAGGCCCCCAGCTAGCACACTTGTCACCCCGGCTACGGAAAGAACACGAGGCGCGTCGCTTACCGGGGACGCCGTAGCATCAGCGATGTGTGTAAGGGGACTTGTTATGAAGAGTATTTGGTATGAAGTGGCGACCCCAACGACACGGCTTTTTGATCCAGGTAACAACTCTAGCACGTGCACAACCAAGTACTACCTGTCGGATAACAGGATGTTTTTGTGTTGGGAGCCGGTGACCGAACGTTCGGTAGAAGTTACCTTGATCCAGAGGTCCATACAGCCCTGTTGATTAGACGGATTTCTTTGGTAACCGCTGCATCCCGGCTGGTGTCATCCGCCTATGTGGGAATATCCGTCTTCGCATGCTGGGCCCCATCTCACCGAGGCTTTAAAATCTCGGTTACCCTCAATCTTGTTTGGCCCGCCTGTTGAGCGGTTTGCCGGGGTGTGGCCGCTGATGCGTTCCTCAGCTTCGTGGAACCACAGATGATGGAAACCAGAGATGGAAGATACTCCGAGGGGCATGACAGTCTACCAACTCAGAGGTGCTGCTCATCTCAACTATCCCGAACACCTCAGCAGCAGGTACAATCAATTAGGGCATGGTTATACATGATGCATCAAGTCAGACTATCGCTTACTAGCATGTACAGCATCATGGAACAATCACACACGTCTGAGGTGTATAGATCCTGGGAAATAAGTAGACTATTGACGATCATTGGATCATCATGATATGAAGCGAAAGAGGTGTTACAGGTTGCCATAGCAGTCCTTAGGAATCTGTTATTTACTCCATTCCGCCCACGTCAAAGTAAGCCATTGATTTATCAGGTGTTTTTTTGGTTCACAGGTTATCCTGAGAATAAAATGGTCACTGATAGCAATAGAAGTATCACCAATGATAGCTGCCACAATGTTACTGTAGTGTAAAAATATTGTCATATTATTTCAACCGACTGGTTTAATATTTTTTGACTGTCGCCTACAGGATCATACAAAAAAGTACATACTAGAATACACCCTGCCCCGACAGAGTCGAGTATACGAAATATCATATCCTACTGTTCCCCGGATGTATGTGAAGTGTGACTTGTTTGGTTTTCATTTTTCCCTGTCTCAAGGTTATGTGGTTGGAAGGTAGGACGAAGTGGTCAGTCCACGACATGGCAAAAAGGTAAGAAAATTGTGACTAGTGGACTTAGCCAAATGGGACTTATTAAACTTCCGAGTCGGGGTTCACGTGATCCGCCCACCAAATAGTTGGAAACGTTGAGTGATATGACTAGGTGTCGCAGCTAGTGGCGTAGTTGCATTCGAACTCCTTCTCTGTCTTCGTGATTTCCACTTATTACTTTGATTTTTGAATCTTTTTCACTTGCAGCTTCTATTCTTTTTGCCGTTTACTGGAGGATGCTGAAAGGTAGCAACCGAATGGAGAGCAGAGAAGTGCGAGATTTGTAGTTGTATGAACTGAAACCGAGGTTATATGGTTGCTGTATTCCTAATGGAATATAATATTTTTCCTGATTGTCTTCCGTTTTTTTATTTGCTTTCTTCTTTATTAAGTAATAATGAAACAGTATTTCTAGGTAGATGTTAACTGCCGATTGGGGAAAGTGACCGACGGCGACAGGATTCAAATCCGGGACAGAGTGGTGTAATGTTCGCCATGATGACCGTGTTTGACCACCGCCGAGGGGAATTAAGAAACAGCTTTGGGTAATAGAATTGTCCCAGTTGCTGACAGGTGTGCAAGATCTGTCGAGTGATGGTGTGAGTGGACCCTTCGGTCTAAAATCTGTTCCAAATGGCCTCCTACGCTAAAAAAGATTTGATGCTTGTACACAATTTGTAGTGACCAATAAGAGAATGCGCAGTGTTATGAATAATCTGGTTTTTTATCTGGATGTCAGGATATCACGAATCCATACTTGTGATCATGTGTCCTCATTCTGAAGGTTAGTCATGTTAACCGATGAAATAACTTTGGGAGAATCACCGTATGATTTCAAAAATGGACTGCACGCTCTATACGATTCAAGTGATATTACAGAGTGTGTAGTTCCTAAAGTTTTTGTTATTAGAGCCACCACCTTACTGTCATCTTTCTACTTCAGAATATACAGTTATGGATGGTTTGCATAGTTAGCTAGGGATCAAAACTCGTTTGATTATTTTCCTTCGAATAATAGAACTTCAGCAATCCATTCACTTGATTTTTGTGTACCACTGGGTGCTTCCCTTGACTAGTAGACTTTGAATTAACCCCCAGGTAAAATGAAAAACCACTGTATGGCGTACTTCCGTGTTCATTCCATCAAAATCAACCGTTGACAGTGGTGCAAAAGTTCCACTCTGACGTGCTGGTATTATTGTTTTACAATCTCATCACTGCTATTCAAGTTACTTGTTCTACTTCCCTTGCGAGATGGCACAAACGGTGCATGATATACAATGGGTCTCACAATGAAAGGAGGATGTCCATATGATGTCCCGATATCAGAACTCACATGCACTCGGTATACCTAACCGTTCTAAACTTCGATAATATGCATGCTCTTGTCGCATTTATCAAACCGTACAGTGCTGAAGATATGCTATCTTCGTGGATTGTAATCGCATGTGAACTACTCCAATCTCGAGTGGTTCAACTCATGAGCAACCTTACGTGGAACGAGGATCCCATAAAAGGAGCCGTGGACGGGATGGACAATGCACTAGCAGGCCTCGATCTGGATCCCACTCATGAAGTGTTTTCATCTCGATTATCACGCACCCAATCAGGCCTGTCTCAGCGAGCTTCGATTGACTTATTGCCAAAGTTGACTGCGATCGCCACGCATCTGGGCTCGAGCAAACCGGCTCTGTGGGTGTTCGCTTTCGCCCAACTGATCGAACTGCTTCGACCGATCACAAGTCCATCTGCTGCCGAAAGTCCATCCCCGTTCGAATTGCAGCAGAGTGGTGTAACCACATCCCTGTTACGCTATTTGACAGAATCTGACCGATGCGAAATTCGAATGTGGATCCTCTATCGGGTGAGTTCCGTTTTTTTGTCTTGGTGATCAGACTTCCCATATTTATGTGAAGCGGTTGTATTTTCCATCTTTGTTGTGCATGGTTTACACGAATGCAGAACCTAACAACAGCTTTGACAGCAGAAGTTTGTTTTTGGCCCATCACCATTCAGTCGACCGCGCGATTCCTCGACTCTTTTTGTTGGTTAAAGCATGTAACGGATAATTTCCCCTCACCCCTTTTGAGCAACCAGATCGTCCACGATAGTTTCACATACAGTTCATCGCACGAAGTGTTGTTAGTCGGAGCTGCTTCTCATTAACCCGACCATCCAACTAGTCCTCCAAATCGTCTTGTCTTCATACAGACAAAACGGTATTCAGTTTCGTCCTTGAGGGATGAGGTCTAACCCAGAGCACACTGTCGCCATCGTGCCCCTGACTAACGATATAAGTAGATTTTGAGCTTTCGTGCACAATATAACAGTGGTTGCGATGCGGCTCACATTTTCCATGCGGTACATATCAGGAACGATGATTGACTCAATACATCATTGAATTTCCCCCTGAGTGCCGAGCTCATGAATCAGAGGCTAGTGCACATCTCTTCGTGCTTAAGAGTCAAATTCCAAATGATAGCAAGCTTATCACCTGTGCTGGCTGGTGGTTTTCCAGTGGTTTACAGCGTTTGATTACCACCTCTGAGAATCGAATCCCCCCCCCCCATCACCGGTTTCTTTGGTGGTAGGCAGTGATCTGCTGTTGTCCGGATCGTTACCACACCCGACCTATTTGGACCTTATGTGATTCTCCATTCCAAGTCTCAGGGTCTGATTGCCGGTTATCCCTAATAGTGCAGTGGGCCTTCGTGGTTATGGGATACATACCCCTTCCACTCATGCGCAAGTATGTAATGAGAAAAATAATCGCCTCGAAAGGTATTGGTGATAATAAAAACATGGAAACTGTGTTGGTCATCACAGCGCTTTTATTGTCCATTAGGATAGCCAAGTCAGTCAGAAGTAGAAAATTTTGGATTTAAGATGGTGCGTTATGATGGAATACTTTGTTTGAAGCCTGGTTTTTGTGTTTGACAAACTGATCTCATTAGATTTGATTATGTGGGGATAAATTTTTGAGAAGCACTTATTTATCTAGCGAGACAGCTGTTCACCACAAACTGATAAGGTTCGCTGCTTCAAAGTTGCCAGAAATACTGACCGATGACAGCAAAATTTATGAGGGAATAAATGGACAATGGGAAGTATAATAAATATATCCCGTGACATCACACACCACAAAGTCGAACCCGGAAGGCTGCACACAGACACACTTGTTTGCATTGGCTGATCTCGGAGCCCGTACCAACCGTTGAACTGTAGATTCGACCCTCAAAATAGTCTGATCGTCCGGATGGCGGCGTATACACTTACAATCCATCCACCAAAGCACCTTGACTGTTTGTTCAGCATCATGTAAACGATCGTCTGTCTGTGTTAAATATGTTTCTTCCAGTGAATGCGATGAATACAACGGCAGTTTTCTCCTCCAATTTTCATTTTTCACCCCGAATTCTGGACTGTTATCAGCACGACCTGTAGAAAAGATTTCCAATAAACTTGTACAAATTGTACTGCTTCTTGCGATTTTTCTTTCAGTGGTCGAATTAACCTCACACGCAACTGGTTCATCCAACGTGCATTCTGTTCACTGACCATACAAACGATAAGCATAATTTTATTCGGACCCCTGTTATTTTGTGTGGAAAATGTGACTGAGTTTGATTCTGACAATTCCATTCTTCTGACCAAAGTGAACAGATTCAGTTGGAAACACGAAAAGCGATTGGCTGACATTTTGAATATCAGCTGTTGTGAATTTATTTTAGTTGGTTGTGAATCGAGTCGCTTTGTTTAACATTTCCCCTTGTCTTCTACCCAATATTTTGTCTCATCCCTGCGTTCCAGATGTTTTTCGGCTCTCGTGCTAGTCCCGATGTTCATCTACTCTCCGGAATGAATCTCATCCAGTTAAGCCGCAAACAAGCAGCAAGCAATAAAAATTGGCCCCATTTGCTCTCGATGAGTCCGGTCTTATTGGAACCTAGTAAATCGGATCAATTACGCGAAGTTGATCGCTTCTTGAATGCCCAACTCTCTCACAGTGTTATCAATTCGCTGGCCGTAGATGGCCCCGAAGCGTTCCACGCCCTAATTCAATGCGTTCTGGCTTGTTTTCATCGTCATGAGCACTTTCACGTATCGGGAGTACCTCCACTACTTTCACCTGATAGCAAGTTGTTCGGTTTGCTTCATATGGAATCACAAATCACAACGCATTTTTTCGATCGTGAATCAGATGACGGGCCGAACAACTGCACGCGCGGTCCCACAGCTGTTGCTAACACCACCTCCGGTTCTCATCCAATCTCTGTGTCAGACAACACGGTCACGACTGTGAATCATCCTTTTGCCCCGTCAGGTACTCGTTCTGAATCGGATTCCAATCCGGGCTCAAAAGGGCCTGGTTATCGCAACAAAAATGTGGTCGTTCAGCCTAGTCACTTCCCACCGTCTGTGAACTCACAGTTGTATTCGACCATTTGGCCGCGACCAATTTGCACCACAATCGTGCCCACACCGCAACCACCACCAGTTCCACAACCAGGTTTCCTATCCATCGATCTCGTCAGTTTACCGGATCCAGACGATGTGGACCCACACGTAGCGGATACTGATCTGGGTCATGTGGACAACACCTCGGGTACTAAGTCCGCGTCTAATCGAGTCTTGTTTGGTTCAGGTGGGGCGAACGCGTCCTCCTCTTCATCCGCTTCTTCCTCATCTTCTGCCGGTCGACGTAAGGAAGGACGTAAATCATCCGCTAGCTCGTTGGCCTCATCGAATCAGACGAGCACCTCGACAGTGACCAACGACACACATTCCAGCATGGCTGTTGGACGGTTCTCTTTGCAGATCAGTGCGTTGGCTACTCTACAAGTGAGAATTTCATTTGGTGTTATTTTTTTAATAAATCTGCACTTCCACCGGTAAACTGAACCATAGGTGGTCAAAAATCAGTCTAGGAAAAATAGATAGACAGCTGTTTAGTGACCGCAATGTGACTTCACCTGCTTAGTCTGCCTTACTCACCTGGCGCGTGAAAGTTGACTGACGGGCCTGCCTGTGCTCAGTGGCTAGATTACCGATTGCCGTGCGACTACTCAGTTGTCACAGATGGTCGCGGAAGCCTCAGAGCCCCGAATCAGGGTCATATAGTTCATGTACGTCCTCACGCGACGGTATACTACAGGCCAATGCACAGACGATCAAGGCGGTGCAGTGAATGGAGAAGGTTGATGCGCTGTGTTCCGGACCGACGAGAACGATTTTTCAACCAGTCGATCGGGCGGAAATTCTGAGTAGTTTCGATATAGATAGTGGGAAATTCACCCGCTTTTTTCGCGTCCAAAAGTCCACGCCGCCGGCGGGAATCGAATCGGCGACTTTCCGCTTACGGGGCAGTTCCTCTACCAGCTGAGCTATCATTGTGCGGCCGGTCGGATGCACAATCGAATATTCAGTGAAGTGCAACGGTTATTCCAGTGATACGCAGCACGATGTACGCATGACAATCAAGCTGGTGTCAGACCCGGTTGGGGTTATACCGACCACATCTTTACGCTTCGGCGAATCCTAGAACAAAGACACACCTTCTGTAGCCCACGATCTCTCTCTTTCTTGGTCTGAGCGCGGCGTTCGATTCAGTCGATCTCACAATTCTCTGACGTTGCTTGTCATTGAAGGGTGCGACAGAGAAATAAGTTTCTCTTTCCCAGTGCTTGTATGCGAACAACCAAAGCCGATTTCGTGCTTATAGTGACCTTTCACCCGAGTACACCACGTCAAGGTTTCCCTCTTTCGCTCTTCCTCTTCAATTTTGTAATTGAATTGATGCTTGAGGTAGCCTCATCCTCATGTGAGAATAGTAGCATCGATATTCGCTCAGGCAGTAAACTGTCTGACCTGGAATACGCGGACGATATTGTTCTCCTGAGTGAAGATCTTGTTAAGTTGCAAGTGTCTTAGATAGTCTAAAAACACTAGCAATGTTTGGGATGCGTTTTGCACCTTCAAAGTGTAAAATGCTGTTGCAGGACTGGGTTGGCGCTTTACTGAGTCTTGTGTTGGCAGGGAAAGCTCTATCTGAAGTAGATAGGTTTCGTTACCTAGGCAGTTACATCTCATCAGGTGGTCAGATATCGGATAAAGGGTCACCGCGTACATGGAAGGCGCGTTTGGCTTTTGCCAAGCTGTCATCTGTGGCGCTGGCGTGACATCCGATTGTCTGTTAAGGGTAGAGTGTACAATTTGGCGGTTGGATCCGTTCTTTTATACGGTTCAGAAACATGGCCATCAAGAATATAAAATAGGCGAAGACTATCGGTTTTCGAGCATCAATGTCTCCGTGGCATTGCCCGAGTATGGTGGGAACACTGCATCAGCAATGTTGAAGTCTGGCGTAGGCAGTTGGGAACCAGAGGTCAGTCTGTGGGTCAAATAATGAATCTAAACAGGTTAAGGTGGTTGGGACATGTGTTACACATGCCAGCCAGTGGGTCTCCTCGGCGTACATTGTTCTCCGAGGTAGGTAGCGGTTGGTTGGTAGGTGGCGGTGGCCAGTCCATGACATGGTAAAAAGGTATGAAAACGTTGACCAGTGGACTTGGCCGCGTAAGACGTGTTAGACTTCCAGGTTGGGGTTCACGCGGCCCACTTACCGGATGGTTGGTAACATGAAGTGATATGGCTAGGTGTCGCGGCCAGTGGCGTAGTTGCATTCGAACTCTTTCTTTGTCTTTGTAGTTTCCGTATTACTTTGATTTATGCTTCTGTTCTTTTTGCTGTTGACTCGACGATGCTGCGAGGTAGCAACCGAAACCAGGGTAATGGCTGAATGAACTGAACTGAGCAACAATTTTTGCGGCTTAAATCATCTATTTATCCAGTGGGACAAACAGCACACTGCTGTGCAAGATCCCAAAGGACACTTTGATGTACCTGTAGGATTTATCGATGATAGCAGGAAATAGGATGATTTAGATAGAGGAAAATCTTTTTACTTTTTTCACATCTTTTTGACTGCTCATGCTTTTGGTGAATTATACACCTTTGGTGTGATTACAGATTCATTTGGTACTGCTGAAATAAGACGAGTAATGGTTTAGTTGTTTAAAGCGAAGCATCTTTTAACATGTGAAACGACAATCTCCTGTCAACCCGCTGAAGCAGTACACGAGGGTCTGTGGTAGGATATCAATCGATGTAAGTTTCCAGTACGTTGTAGGTTGTAATCCAAAGTGTATCACCGCGCGCTTTTCTTCTTGAGAACGTCTGTCAAAAATATTGGTGCAGACAGCATGAGATTTACATTATTTTGTGATAGTTAGTCATGCAGTTTAAGCACTCATCTCACTGTTGATAACCGTGGAAGCACTGAACGGCCGTTTCATCCTTGTTATGATATGCACTGCTGATGATTCCGACCAGACGTGAAAGCGCTTCGCGATGCTTCGGTGACTCGTATCGGTTCGTTCAAACAATAACCGCACACTTCTGTGTGCTTGTTTTTTGGTTTTGGTTATCACCTTGTTCTACCACCTACTCAGAATTGAAATAAGTCTGTGTACACAGAACATCCGAAGAGAAAAGAAAGTCTTGAGAAAGAATCATGTAGACGAAAACGGAGTTCAAATACCAACACATCACTTTCCTATGTCACTATATATGTTCAACCATCCAGCCAGCGGACCGCGTAGACCTCGGCCCGAAAGCCTAACACATCCTGCCTGATCAAGCCCGCTGGTCAAGGTTCTCATACGTTTTTGCTGTCTTGCACTGACCAACTCGATCCATCTTCCAACCACTACCTGCTCCGGAAGACAAAGTACCTTGAGGGAGTCTATCTGTTGGCTTGCGCAACACTTGTCCCAACCGTCGTAACCTGCTTATTTCAAAACCTCGCTCCAGAGACTCACATATCTAGTGCCCAAACGCCTTACGCCTAAACTCAACATTGCTGCCCCGGTCTTCCCACCATATTCGTGCCATGTTGCGAAGAGATCGATATTCATAAATCGATAGTCTTCGCTTGTCTTTCGCTCTTAACGGTCACGTTTCTGAGCCAAATGAAAGGCTGAACCTAGCTTCTGCAGTTTAAACTGGGCCGTTGGTGGATGAACGAATGTCACATGTGGTCCACGTTGCCAAACCAGCCTTTTATTCTACATGACAACACTTTGTCCGTTACCCTACCACCGGGTGAAATGCTTCTGGCCAGGTAACAAAACTTATTTACTTCAGCTAAAATTTCTGATGTAGAGTCAACCCTGTCCTGTAGCAGCCTTTTACATATTGATGAGGTGAATTTGAATGCTTCATGATCAGCCATTACATACGATAACAATGATGCTAACGAGCAAATGGTAGTGTCGGTTAGTTTTTATGATATCAGGTTTACAAAAATTTCGTATTCAAAGTGGCCGTTTACGGTCTGTCATCACGGGATTTTCCATGGCATGAACGATTGTATTACTATGCAACTATTTATCACGCTCTCCAATCACCCTGAAATCTATGGAGGCACCACTCAGTTGTCTTATCCCTCTCAGAAACCGTCAGCAATACATGTCCATAATAGTTCCTCACATAGACAAGCGGTTGTTCATTTTTATTGGGACGTTGATACGGTATGATGAATGATCACATGACAATTCAGACTAACCGTTTAGGCTAGACAACAATCACAGCTCGACTCGGATGGAGGTTACGTGGGACTCCGAAACGGTGTTGTGCACATGATTAGGTGAATAATTTAGCTCTGGTATCCTCGACGAGTGTGCTCCATTTATCAGAACTGTTGTTCCTCTTAACAAGCAAATTGTCTTTCGTTTTGTGGTAATCATTCGAACCATCGTAGGTTTGATCGGAAGTAGATTGTTATCGTTTCATCAGATTAATCTCGTCTTTTCCCAAAGTAGAAACATTGTCACCAGTCACAATAGATCTATCATCCGGCTAAGTGCTACCGCATCGATTTCCGTGATCTGTGGACTCATTTGAATGTAGTGTGCATTTTGTTTATTATTCAATCATTATTCGCTTAATTTGAAACTCACTTTTTGGAACACAAGTTCTTTTCCCTCTGATGCATCGTTCAGTTTAAGAGCGGGCGAGAGTAAACTCAGTTCACTTAATCCATCCTGCCGTATCCGTGCGTTTTGGCTACGTACGGACAAGACCAGACACTACGTCAGTCGGAATGCGTCTTATTCAGTGACCGTGTGACGCTAGTCAATCTGGTCAGAACCAGAGCGCTTACAAAGGCTGAGTCAATGTAGCATAAATAAATCAGCTCCAAGTATAGCGAATCAACGTGTGTGTGTATGCGGGCTCATTTGAGAATGGATCGACCGTTGAAAACCATAATACGATTTGTCCAGCGGGTTGTTATGGTCTGATAATCAACCCACCGTTTACCTCACACTTTAGTTCTCTGACTTGTTTGTCACCTCGCTGCATCGCCCAGTTGGGAGTGGAATAAGTCGAAGCATGAGAAGCCGTATTAACCAGTACGAAATTACAAACGAAAATCACTTAGACGCGGAAGGGGTCCAGATGTGGACACTCCATTAAATTCGGTACTTAGCCATGCTGTCTAGTGTCTTCAACCATCTGGTTGGTGGTACTAACGGATCTCAATCCGAAAGTTCACTGGCCAAGGTTTTCATACATCTTCATCACGCTACAGTGAGCTGTCCACATTACTGCTTGATGCAATCGATTCAACGAACTGCACACTGATCGGGCTGCCCATTGTGCCATCACCACTAATGATCATAATATTAATGCGATCACACACTAATACGACTACTGCTACTAAGATAGAGCAGTCAGACCAGTTCTTCTTTATGCCTGAAAAGGTGGCCATCGTGGCTGGAGAATACAGGAAGATTGTCGGCGTTCAAGAACCGATATCTTCGTAGCATCACTCGGATCTGGTGGCAACACCAGATCAACAATGCTGAAGTCAAGCACAAAAGTAATAGACACTCGAATCAAATTACTAGATGAAACACTAGAGATCACCAAGCTAAGATGGTTGGGAATAGGTGTTGCACGTGTCCCCAGATAGAATTTCTCAGTGCGCAGTGTTCGCCGCGAGAGTTAATGGTTGGAAGATGAGTGATGGTAGCCAATCTATGACATGGAAAAAGTGTGTGAAAAGCTTAATGAGTGGACTTGGCCATGTAGGGTGTGTTGGGCTTCCTGGATGGGGTGCAACAGACCCCGCCCCTCCCCACTGAGTGGTTGAATAAATTGGACGAAATTGCTAGATTTGACGTTGTTGTATTCGCACAGATTGTTTATGGTCTTGATAGTACTATTTCTAGTTCTCTTCTTATTCTTGTTTTTTTTCCTCATTATTTCTGACTGGGCTTCCCTCTGAGAGATAGCAATGAAAGCCACCGCACGGAGTACATGGTGAATGGTTGTTTGAACTGAACTATTTCTATCGCGTGCCACGCTGGGTTAAAAGTACACCTGGATTGATTAGATCACAGCCACATGGTGGATTATTTTATCCGCATTTGTTAGTGATCTCAGGTTCCATGCACGAAGTATTATGTTGATTAACCTAAAACCCTATTAGCCCGAATGCTTTAGAACGATGTTTGTTGAACAGGTGATTTAATTAGCCTGTTGAATTGTATGTGATCGAGATGGCTTGTCACTTGGCAAATGCGTGTGGTTGACTTTCCAGAGCATCTCGATTCATTTGGTCGTGTGTTGAAAGTGGATCGTGTATTTGTGTTTTTTTTACTATCGACAGAATTCTGGGCCATTGTCAAACGCAGTCCTGTGTACATTGTCGTCTTAGATTGTCTTTGCTTGTTAGACGTGCTCTGTCTTACAACTGCGATCAAATCAGGTTTGTGCAAAAGTCCCTGAATTTCGACCGTGCTTATCATGATAGTTGGCTATTTTGAGTAGTTCCATAGTCGCATATTGGGCTATTGCCCAATGTGGCGAGCTGCTCTGCATTCCACACGTGACTCCGTGATTTGTGGGTTCCAACTACTCCATAAGTGACTCTCGTGAATCCTATCACGAAGAAGTTTAACTCGTTTTCTGCTTGTCCGGGTCCGTTGATGAAGCTTACCTTAACTTTCTGTTATTGGATGAACTACTTCCGACCCCATTTTCCGGCTACCTCCCTTGAATATCCGCCTGCCCAAACCACCTACTTAATCTTGTAACCCCATTCCTTATTCACGTTGGAGGGGATGTTTTGGTGCCAGACGATATGCATCAGTCCATGAAACTAACCAAAGTATTTTAACTGATTCAGATTGGTTACTACGGTCGAAATTCCCGTGGCAGTCACAGTGGGATTGGTCATGCATTCACCTGAAGACAATTAGGTTTCGTGCTTTTGCACCATTTCCCGCAGCTTCGGTACTATGTTGAAAGTACTCGGAAAAGCCATCCGATGGACTGTTTAAGATGACCTTCTGATTGGTCTGAAGCCTGGCGCATCAATCACTGTTAGAAATTTGGCGCGCTCGTGGTCTGCGCATCACACCATGTACGGTCACATTTATGCACGTGGACTCGACCGTGTTGTGACCGAAGCTGAGAGCCTTAGTAACTATCCCATGACCGGACAAGGCGATCGAGAAGCGATCGACAACGAGATCAGTAGACTGAGACAGATCTAAGTCGGTTTTTCACGTTCCAAGTGTGCGAAGTGGACAAATCAGGTGAAATCACACTGCTGTCACATGCTGACTCCCAGGGTAACAATGGTGACGAGAGCCGCTGTGCGGCCAAATTTGTACAAATGTATCCGAATCTCGGTCGGTTTTCACTGTTGTTGCACGGTATTAATAAATTATCGGGTCATGCCAATGATAGACTGCAGTTCGATCCGGTCTTTGATCACCAGCTAGACAACATTTCGTACTTCAAAATGCAGATGCAAGAACTATGAGCGTGATTTTCTGTATTTTATGTTACCAACATCACATCCGCAATACCATAGTTACTGGCCTCGTAACACCGGACTCGTTGTCACGTTTGGCTAATTGGGCGCAATATGTAATTTTCCACTGAAAGTCTCAATGTCTATGGTCATCGGTTTCCCTCGATAAAACAGGAAGTCTTTATGTCTGTGCTTCCTTCCCCGCTCTCGTCACTTATTGCTAAGCCCGTAATGAAAAACTTTGGATGCTCGCGAGTTCAGTTAGCAGTGGTGAAATTAGTTCGTTTTTCAAAGATTCATGCGGAAGTCAGACGTAAAAACCCCCTCATTTCTGTTATGCTAACTTTATCAGAATCTGAGTAACAGTTGCTATCACAAGAAGTGCGCTTAAATTAGAACCCAGTGTACAGATTCGGCTAGCATTTCTCAGATTGAGTGGCACTGTTTTATCATAGAATTCTTTGTCATCACGTATATACGGCCCTCCTGAAACCGTTGAAGTCCAAGAATGCATTGCACAGCTAGTTATTCCATCTTTATAGGGAGAAATCCTTTGCAATTCATCGCCACAGAGTCCGAACTGAGACTCTAACTTGCTGGCATGTAGAGTTGTCTTTATCACACACCGTAACGGATAGGCTATCTAGACTGCCTCTCATCGGCTTGCTTCATTCACCTCAGGATCACAGCGTCCATCCGTCACTGGTCTTGATGCATGATTGCTACACGTCATCCACACAGCTAGTGGTTGACTCTCATTCCGTACCTTTCCTCAGTTTGGATCCAAGTGGAACGTGACGATCATCAGGGTGATGGTGATGATTATGATTATGATGCAGTTCTAATCTCCTGTTTTTTTTTTTGAATTGACATTTATCGTCCATATACCTGGATGTTATTACCCGTGTCCAGCAGTTTGAAGTGGGTTCATTTGTATTTCACTTGGTCAATAATCCTTTCGAAAATCGTTTTCTATCAGTATAGATTTATACGAGCTGGTATTAGATGGTGTGTACGTACCATTCCTCTGACATCAAATCTCTATTGTTTTGCTTACTTATGTGCAGAACTTGGAACGACTTCTGATGCAACGCAGCTATGTCAGCCAGCTTATTCATGAAGGCTTGTGGAATCCGGATCATGACTATGGTTTAAATCTGAGTTCTTGGATCGGAGCAGAACAAGAGTCCGTTTTCCGAGATGATGAGTTTCGCGGACTGTTGGATGTACACATCTTGGACGAGGATAGCGATGTGAACGGTGCAGATGGAGGTGATCATGCAGAAAATCCCATGCGCTCGCGAACCGATCGTCATCACCGCCGACAAAACGAAGACAATGACGCGGTCGATGTGGTCGTGGTGGTTGACGATGAGAATGGCAATGAAGGTGGTGATGGGTCTTCTGAACTGCGAGATTCCCACGGTCGATATGAACGATCACGCGGTCGCAGAGTCGCGAATCCTGAATCAGCGGTTGGGCTGAAGCGTATGCATCTCCCCGGCTCAACCGGGAGAGCCCATCGTCGAACTGCCGGGTCCTCGAGTGCGACTGGCCCTCACAGTCGTCGGTCTGATCGTGGACGTTTGGCTCGTTCCACTAATATTCAAGCCGAAAATGTATGTGATAGTTGCACTTTCAATTCGTTGCCCGCAGTGAATCGCGTTATTTACCCAAGTTTGCTTTCATATTCTCCGACGACCACCGAATCCCAAACTCCCACGGAAACCCGAGCGTCAGATGGAACGATCCGTGGTTTACGCACATTGCTGCAGCGCAACCCGAACGTGGTCCCGTCCATGAATACCAATCCGAACCCAGAAACTACAATGACAGTTCCTGATGCCCTCCGACCTATTGACTCCCGAGTTTCGCGCCGACGCTCTATGGCAACTGCTCATGGCAATCGAGGCATGCATCCCACCGACGGTCGTTCTCCTACACTCGCCGTATCATGTGGACACGCTCACACTCGCTCACATCCAGGTCATCCAATTGTTACACCAGAAGCTACCGGCTTTAGTCGTTCCGTTCAAGATTCTCGATCGTTGTTGTCTACCGGGTCTCATTCCTACAAACCGACGATCTCTCAGGCTACCGGGTCAACCAACTCATCTGCCGTCATCAGTGCTCCAACTAACAACACCGGAACTACAAGACATCGACGTCTAAAGGGCAGTTCCATTCTGGCAGCGTTTGGTGCGTTGGCTAATTTGTCAACCTCTACTGGTAGTGGCACTGGTGCGGGCAGTGCTTCTCATGGTAGCAGTGCTACAGGATCTCGTTCCGTGGGCAGCTGCATCCATCCATGCACTGGAGGTGGTCACGGGTCGTCGGTTCGACGCGCGTTCACAATGCACCATCATTCTCCACAATCCCTTCAATCTTCCTCCAATTCATCTGCCCAGTCCTCATCCTCTTCTTCGGCTTCCTCCATTTCTCCTCATCCGTCTCCGGTCTCCCCATTTGGACGTTTGGATGGACAATGGGCAGTCGCAAATGCAGTTGGTAATCTGCGTCACTCTAGCAAGCATCGTCGTCGTCCGTGTACCGTTCAGTTCTATGTGGGTGGACATCAGCTCCCGTCCAGTATGGCCTTGTTTGAAGCGGTGCGTCGCTATAGCACGGAATTTGCCGTCCGATTGTCCGCAGCCATATCGAACGCGGGTCGGTTCAGTTCGACATCCCGATTGCCCACCCAGCTTCCCAATAGGCTGACGGATCAAGAGATAGAAGACTTGGTAGGTTTTCATTTATTCGACTACGGTGGTTTGTCTTGGCATTCATGTTTGTGGGTCCTTCATACCAAGTAATGTACTCTTTCTATAACGTTTTTGTTGATGCATATCGTTTTATTAGATATGTTACACGGAAGAATACCGATCGGGACCGGAGACGTTGTCCTTGATTTATTGTTCACAGTTTGCACTTCAGATGGCTTCTTGAGTTTATTTTTCCCCCTCTAAGATGTAACAAGTAACGGGTTTCGCACAAGTATTGTGTCAAACCTCGATCAGAAACTTTGTATTCAGTCTTTTGTTGTGAGCAGTTGAGTTATCTGTTTTGGAATTTATCTCCTTTCGTGCCCTCCCTCTCCTTTCATTACTAACCGAAGGCAGGGCACTTGCTCTGGAGCATGACACATACCGTACACTACCGTCTGGTCTACAACAACTCCGAGTCTAATCATCATTCCAGTGACTCCACAGTTTACAATCTGTCCAGTACCGGGGCAAACACAACCATGTTCGGGCACCGAAAATCCGACTCACATTTAAGTCAACAAATGGCCGGTCTGGCGTCACGCGCGTTCAGTCTCTCCCGCAAAATCTCCGATCCTTGTCCATCTCCACCTGGAACCACTTCCTCTTCCGTTTCTATAGGAACCTGTTTGAAACGTCGACGTCCTAACGCTGATAACGAACTGAACACTACCGGACAGAATGACTCACAACCGGTCGAAGGCAATGCAGATATGAGGTCCGTGCGTGGTCATCCGCTGTTCACTTGTCTATCCCGAGAACTACCTATTGGAATCCTTGCTGAGGCCCGGTGTGCTTGCTCTGATGCCAGTGGTGGGACGAATAGCTCGTCTTCAGCTTGTACTGCACAACCAAAAACTTCCAGTCCCACTGTGCCAAGCCTCTTGTTAGATGAAACCGTATCCAACTCGTTGATTCTTCTCCGAGCATTGCATAGTATCAGTCGCCTGTGGTATACTGCTCACGATGCGCTGGATCCATTTCCGATTGTTTCACCGGTATGTATCTGTTCTGTTTACTTTCGCTTTACCGTCTACACGGGTTTCTCACACGTTTTTTCCCGGATAGCATTCCGAGACGTTTGTCTCATTGTTATCGCTATGTTTATGGTTATTATTATTATTATTATTATTATTATTATTATTATTATTATTTCTGTTTTTCCTTCCCAGACATAAATTGTTACTGATAGCATACTTGCGGTTCATGTCTTAAAAGTGTCTTCATCGTGTTCCGAAATTCCTTCAAAAGGGTTTAGTGCGTTCAGTTGATGAGTAAGTAAGCAATAATCGATTAGGTTTTTCAGTGATTTACTTGCTTCCTAAATCACTCAATCAACGCACTAGTTCCTTAGTATACTTACATATCGTAGGTAATGATCCCAACCCGATTTCACACTGGTTTCATTTCTGCTAATCGCGGTGTCACCATAACTGATAGCGACTCTTGTCTCCACATCTGCGTTGCTGATAATTGAAGTCGTATATGAACTTAAATGATGAGAAGCTGTGTGATCTAGCTTACGCGGACAGCCTCGTCTGCTCGTTCGAATGAACGGAACATGCGCAACGTGCACTAGATAGATTCACGGGAGCTGTTGCTCCATTCGGCATGCCCTTTGCACCTTCAGAGTGTAAAATGGTGTTACAAGACTGGATGTCAACGATTCCGAGTTTGATGCTCGATGGCGAGGTGCTGGCAGTTGTCGACCGCTTCACCTACCTCGGCAGCAGCTTGACGACGGATAGGAGCACAGTAGTAGAGGTGAGCGCGCGGATATCCAAGGCTCGAGAGGCGTACGCTGGACTGAAGCACTTGTGGTGCCCACCTAATATTTCACTGAAAATGAAAGGTCGTGTATACTGTGCCACGGTGCCTTCAGTTTTGTTGTGTGGTTGCGAAACTTGGAGTCTGCGTGCGGAAGATATTCGTCGTTTTGAGGTTTTGGCCACCGATGTTTGCGTAGTACTGCTAAGATTGGATGGAATAACCGAGTGAGCAATGCTGAGGTCAGAAATCGAGTATTGGATACTAAGTCGGAGAAGGTTTTGTCACATCGCATCCAGCTTGGTAGACTTCGTTGGTTGGAGCATGTATTACGTGTGGCAAACACACGTCTACCGTACCGTGCCCTGTTTTCCGTTCCTCCTAGGGAATGGAAGAAATCACGTGGAGGTCAACAGATGACGTGGCAGCGGGGAATGAGAAAATGTACAGCGAACTTAGGAAAGGTAGGTGCCTCGCGTGTTCGCTGTTGGGGTCCGAAAGATCTCTCAACCAGTTGGGTGGAGACACTGAAGAATATTGCAGCGAAGTTCAGGTTCCTCCTAAGTTAAGTCAAGACCTGCTCCCGTATAGAGTCTATAGCCCTTGGTCCTTGGTTCGTGACACGGTAACGAATATACTCGGCAGCGTGCAGAAGAACAGGAGTCAAAACGCTGGAGCGAGACAACGTGTGTATTGGAGGAACGCAACGACGTGCAGACGGTGTACACAGGCGGAGCAAGTGGCGCCACCAAATTCGGTAATTGTTCAGATAAATAAATTTGTTAGTCTTTGTAACCGTGTGTCATATCGGTAGCACTACAGAACCGTGAGCAGTGGCGATCGTGTTTCCACATGCTGTCAAATCAGAATGATTGATCAATGTGCGTTTGTACAGTCAGGGTGTGTAATCCGTCTGTTGGCTGCTAGGGCGTTGTTTCCTTTTTCCACCTGTGTAGGTCCACTGTCTGTCTGTCTTTTATATTCATTCTTTCTATTTGCACGTGCAAGATGGTGAGAACGGCAGTGGTGAGTGGGGTTCGCCCTACTGTTTAACACTGTATGATGAGGATGATGAGGATGTCATGTTTGATATGTTTGCTTTAAGGGGTGTGCACCATGTTGTGGTGTTCATTTAATTTCGCCTTTTAATCACGATTTCTAGATGCCATTTGTTGTCATTGAAGACCCGTATTCCCGTTTTTGTCACAATCATCGATCTTTACCGCCAAATGCAGCATTAATCAGCTTTCTATTTACATTTCTCCTTGCCAATTTTGGCGTCTTTCTTTCGGTTCACAATACAGCTAGTATTTCGCAGTGCTAAATTGTCTATCAAAGCTGGTCGTCAATTGCAAGATATGTTCAGTGTATTGGCCGGGAATTTGCCTGCCTGGCTGATTCACCTGATGACTGCCTGTCCGTTCCTGTTCCCTTTCGAGGTGCGACGTACATTTTTCTATGCGTATCATTTCGATCGGGAGCGCACTTTGCTACGGTTCCAAGTAAGTATGAAGTAATATTTTTCTGTCTTCAAGCGACATTGTCTTTTCAATTTCGTATCTTACTTCTGTAAGATTACAGACGCTTAGAAGTGCACTCCGTTATCACTGATAACTTGTTAATTAGTGGGTAACTGTTGAATTTTTTTCCGACTCCCTCTGCTTAAGTTAGATTGAAACGGTTCCGTCTTCTTTGAATTCCTGACTCGTTTAAGCAGGGTTGTGTTGTGCACTCTGGCTTGGAATCAGTGTTTAGTCACCTCCCCTAGACTGAATATCAGTCCGGTGGGTGGAGTGCGCTTTTGTCCCTACACTTTGATAAAAACAGTTCCGCCTCGAGAAGACAGTATGCAGGATTTCCTCGGCAGAAGCTGTTTGGGACGCGCGATCATTTAGGAGCACTTCGAGAGGCGTTCTGGACGAGTAGCCGTCTCGGAGCCTGAGACACCCACGCCCAACCATACCGAGGCATTAGGAGGCGAGAACCACAAAATCCCAAAAGGTCAAGACTGGTAACGAGCTGGACGACACTGGATTACCGTCTGCCACCAAATTGGCCGGCGGTGACGGGATTCGAACCTCTGAGTTATGATGTGGTCATCAGACGCTCTAAGCCACTCGATCACCTCTTGGTTTACTGGATGTAGTGCAGTGCTATTCTCTCGCCTATTTGGCCACCGCCTATGTTGAAACGATCTGAGTGTTTAAAGTTTCGTCCTCAGTGGGATTAGGGCCCGAAAATAGACGTCATTCACACGCTTTGTTACAGCGTGCGCACTACCGCTTGAGACCCTCCTAGGGGATTTTCAGTTTCACCAGTTTATCATGCTGTGTATCCGTCTAAATTCCATTGGCATTGACATACAGCAGCAGGCTTGTAGTTTGACAGTCTGATCGATTTTTTTAAGTACGGCAAGCATCCTCAATACTCTCCACCACCATTAACAGTGCTGCAGCCCATCATACACTAGACCCTAATTTCATCAATTGAATTTCATTCAATTGTTCGAATTTATAACGACACGTTTTTGCTGACCTGATACCTTGCAGGATGCGGTCACTTCCTCAGTCACTGAGCTGGAACAACAACCTCAGTGGATCTCTCTGGATGCACATGGGGGTATTCAACTTTTATCACCACACAGTACGTCGGACGGGACAGTTCAGCCTCTAAATCTGGGAGGTACAGTTTGGGGTGGTGCCAGTCCCCGATCCGGTGCCGGGAGCTCAGTGAATTCGGACTTGTCTGCATCGACCAACGCGTTCAGCTCCGCACTCAGTTCACCCGGATCCACAGCCTGGTTGCCAAGCGCGTCCGCAAACTCACCCGGCACGGCTACGGCAGTCACTGGCGGTAACACAGCCAATGCGAGCTCTGGCTCCATTCCGTTAAGACCTCAACGTCTGTCGTTTCAGCCACGCAATCGTTATGCTACTCGAATCACTCTGGCTCCAAATCTGCGTCGTCACAAAGTGACAGTCCACCGGGACGGCAAACGCCTGCTCCGACAGGCCGAGATCACTCTGACCGAGTTGCTCAATTCGCGAGCTGTGCTAGAGATTGCTTTTGACGATGAGGTCGGTTTCGGCTTGGGCCCGACGCTTGAGTTTTACACCCTAGTCAGTCGCCAGCTGATGAAAGCCAGTCTAGGCTTGTGGCATGGTAACGAAACGACTGCAGATGGCTACGTGATTGCCCCACCACCAGGTTTGTACCCACGACCTTTGGCAAAGCAAACCCGATCCACTACAGTGCGTGAGGTGAGTTTCAATTGTTCCAGCGGCCATTCGTTTGGCTTTTGACACCAATACTGAGCAATTTTTCTATATCTGAACAATGAACGAACGCCACCGAAAACAGTCTTTTCTCGTATTCCCTATCTTTTGGTCTTTCGTCACTCGGAATCAGTTTGTTCATTACTAATGTGAATCAACGCTTTGTGTTTCTGTTCACCTGACTTTGAGGATAGTCATCCACGGTATTACCCCGATTGTTGATTTGTTTACTTACACGAAGACTACGGAGACTTCGTATTTTATCTAGTGATTGGACGTTTCATGTGTCGCGTTTCGAAGCGATTTCTGTTTCATTCGTAAGTGCCGCAGTGTTAAATCCGTGAGCCGATTCGAATGCTATAGAGTACGTCCGGTGTCCGGATCAGTATAAGAGATACGGGCAATATGAGAAAACGAAATCCAACCAATCGTAGGATTTATGTGTCTGTATGTGGTACTTCAGGGGAATAACTGTTGCAAGTTAACAACTTGTACAAATCTCAATTCGTGGCGATCTCCAGGGAATTCACCGGGCACTGAATATCAGAAACAGTGCGAAACAATCAACCAAAATCTAGGGCTAGCAGACCAGTTCAACCGACAACAGTTCCGGCTGGCTAACAAAGTCAACTACACCTTTTCCCACCAAGCTTTAGCCAAAACCCGCAATTCTTTAGCCACGACCCACACTCCTTTAGCAAAAACCCACCATTCTTCAGCCTTGACGCACAACCTTTTGTCATGCCGCTGCAAGCCAGTCAGGTCAAGAGTATCGGAATATAATGACATAAAGAGATATTGGAACATTTTGTTATTTTTTACAAAGATTGGTGTTCCAAAGCCAACGGAACAAATGGGAAATTGTGACGATCATATGCTGCGCAGTTGACCGTGGTAACGGTTTCAAATGCTGCGCCGCAAATTGATTGGAGAAGGTTTAAACGATGTGCCCGTATCGTCGAACCATGTGGCACAACCCTTATTATTGTTACAATTTCGGACATAGTAATGGTGTCAAATGCTGCAGTATAAATAGATTGTCCAAAAAAAACCAAGAACACATTTGGAAAACACGGGTTGGCGAACAAGCTCGTTTTCAGTGATTCTTAATCATGCCAATACAACACAAGATATATATATATATATATATATATATATATATATATATATATATATATATATATATATATATATGACTAGATGCATAAGGGATACAGTCAACAAAAATCGTGTCAGGGGTCATTGTTCGCACCTAGTGTGGTACAGGATTACCCGGAGACCAGGTATGAATGGACTAATACGTTCTCAACATGTAAGCATGGCATTATTCGTGGTGTACTTACGATAACTGTGTGCATTGCTCTAGGAATTTTAATGTATTCACTTATCTAAACGTTTAAGGAACCAAACCTTTATTTTTTTTCATCATATCCATTTCTGATATTTGTCTATGACTTGAAATGCAAAACAGAGTACCGTTTGTTACACTACAGATTTTGTTTACAGGACTGCTTGGTTGTGACATTTTTCCGTTGCCTGGTCTCATCAATATACAACCTCAGAGTTGCAGTACCTGATCATTGCAGCCAATTGGCATATTCTGCTCGTTTAGATTTGACTGCATCTGAGTTTTGTTCCACTGGTTGAATAGTCAGTTTCTGAAGTGAATAGTGATGCCCATCCAGCAATCGATTAATGGATGACTTGCTGACTTTTGTGCTTGGGAAATCCTTCTCCATCCCTTCTTTCAACTGCCTCAGTATGCTTGTGGGGTTTCCGTCCACCACTCCACACAAATGCCTGGCAAACTCGTCGTTGAACTTCACCTTGTAAGATCCAGGTGTGAATTCCGTTTCCCGATCTGTATCTGCAACAGCAAGGCGTGCTTTGATCTTGATGTTGAGGTGTTTGGCAGTGTCCTTTAAATCATCTCTTCGTACGCATTCGTTTATCCTCCATCGATCTTCAGCGCTTGTGAAACGGTACGACCTGTTCTTCTCACCCATATTAACGCTCTCTATATTGTAAAGAGGCGATACGTACTGTGCCAGGTAAAGTACGGCGAATACTATCGCAAACGGCCGCGGTGTGATTATATCGCCTGACTGCCTCCGAACGAGATATCAACCAATCGAAAAAGAGTCTTCCCATGTAAGGGTAAAATGTCACAACCAAGCAGTCCTGTAAACAAAATCTGTAATGTAACAAACGGTACTCTGTTTTGCATTTCAAGTCATAGACAAATATCAGAAATGGATATGATGAAAGAAAATAAAGGTTTGGTTCCTTAAACGTTTAGAAAAGTGGATACATTAAAATTCCTAGAGCAATGCACACAGTTATCGTAAGCACACCCCGATTAATGTCACCAGTCTATTTATGCTGCAACATTTGACACCATTATTATCACCGAAAATGCGACAGTAATAAGGGCTGTGCCACATGGTTCGACGATACGGCCATCAAGAGTAGAACATAGGCGAAGACCGTCGGTGTTTGAACACCGATATCTCCGTGGCACTGCCCGAGTATGGTGGGAACACCGTATCAGCAATGTTGAGGTCTGGCGTAGGCCGTTGGGAACCAAAGGTCAGTCTGTGGGTCAAGTAATGAATCTAAACAGGTTAAGGTGGTTGGGACATGTGTTACACATGCCAGCCAGTGGGTCTCCTCGGCGCACATTGTTCTTCGAGGTAGGTGGTGGTTGGAAGGTAGATCGAGGTGGTCAGTCCATGACATGGTAAAAAGGTATGAAAACGTTGACCAGTGGACTTGGCCGCGTAAGACGTGTTAGACTTCCAGGTTGGGGTCCATGCGACCCATCTACCAAATGATTGGTAACATGAAGTGATATGGCTAGGTGTCGCGGCCAGTGGCGTAGTTGTATTTGGACTCTTTCTTTGTCCGTTTGATTTGCACTTGGTACTTTGAATTTTTTGGATCTTTCATCCTATGCTTCTATGCTTTCTGTTTTTTACTGGACGATGCTGGAGGGTAGCAACTGAAACGAGAACAGAGACGTGCGAGGTTAATGGTTGAATAAACCGAAACTGAAACCGATGTATCGTGGAGGCACGCGAGCCACTACACCACGGAAAGGTGCGGTCTCACCGTAATGAGTTCACTGGAATTCGGGATGTCTTGTCAATTATATTTAATTCTATAGTGCTACAACAGAAGGCCATCGATCTTCGATAATTTTTATCTAACCTACTGCCCTTTTTTCCATCACCAGGTTCGCTCGAAATTTCTCTTTCTGGGTCGCCTAATGGCGCGAGCATTATTGGACGGACGTCAGCTAGATTTACCCTTTTCTCCTGCCTTCTTCAAATGGTTTTTGGGTGCTACAGCTAACGCTTCAATCGCAGAAGGCCATATTCTCCCGAATGACCTTACCTTGGTCGATCCGGAACTGGGGCGACACATGCGACAGTTGTCCGAATTGGCTAATCGGCGTCAGGAATTACAACGCCAACTGGACCATGTTACCACCAGCGGCATGACCGCTCATATGCTGTTTGCCACTCGCACGCACACTACTCACACCGGCTCTGGAGCAACCAAATCTGCCCGATCGACTGGTGGCCTTGGCGGATCGTCATCGACTTCATCGCCCGGTTTGGAGGCACGAAAATTGGATGAGCTGCGAGCTGCGTTGATGCTTTTGGACAATGAGATCGAGGACCTGTGCTTGAATTTCGTCTTACCCGGATACGAGGTCTGCCACGTAATGAGTGTTATGTATTTTTATCCTCAGTTTCTTTCAACAGTCCTCTTCATTGGTTTTTCATTGACGTCCCTTATCGCCAATAAATATATATAATACTATTATATATATATATATATATATATATATATATATAATATATATATATATATATATATATATATATTGACGTGAAGCAAACCGTTGAGAGTTAGCCCGTATAGCCCATTTTCAACTTGTGTGACGCATAATCTGGCACCGCGCGGTGCGAGTCCCCGTTAAGACTCAGCGAATATGTATTGCTGTTGATTATTCTTAACAGACCAGATAAAACTGCTTTACAGATCTTTCCTGGTCTCCGATGGTGTATTGGACGTTGATAATGCATGATTAATCGTTGTATAAATATCTTATTTGATTTTGATCCGTCAAGCAAAGTTTGTGAAGCACTTTACGAAAGGATATTGCTGAAAAGGAAATTAACTAGCGGCGGCAAGTTTTAAGCTTTGGTCCGCACCAGCCCACGACATTAACCGTCCCGCCGCTGATATTATTTTTCATAGCTCCTTTATTCTTTGAGCACAGTTACCCAGGGAGTAATCGTCGTTTACTCAACCATTGTGTTTCGATTGTTTGACAGCCACTGACCTTCCACTTAAGTGCTCTGTTTCCGCGATTGTTCCCCCGTCAGTTTAGAACACCTAAGATGACTTGACAGAGTAGGGAAAAAACGGGGGGGGGGGGAAATCAGATGGTCTAGTTTAGGGATTTTTCCATATTGTCCCGTGTCTCCGATCAACATGTAGATTGATTTCGTGCAGACAAGTATGCTACTATCTGGGTTTAAAACTCAACATCGATTTTTCGTTCAATTCCATGCTTGGCTCAGTGGTTTCTCATGATTTCACCTTTCCTGAGTAGGTTTGCGTATTCCTTCTGAAGTTATGTGATAAGCATTATTGTCTACATCATCTTTACGCTCTTCCTCTCTGTCGTTTTCTTCTGACTTGATGTTGAACAGTTTGCTTCGAAAAATCGTACATTTCTCTTATGAGAACCCGCGTGTTGTATGCACATAGCTCATAACTCAGATCATTGGCATCTGAACCACATTTTATTCTGCCACTTGTGCACCCTCATAGATTGAATTGTTGAAGAATGGTAGTCATATCCAAGTGACTGGAAGCAATCTCGGCGACTATCTTCGTCTGGTTGCACATTGGCTTATGATCGAGGGTGTTAGCCGTCAGATGGAATCCGTGCTCGAGGGATTCGACTCCGTGCTGCCCAATGTTCGTCCTCGTCTAGCCGTTCTCTTCCAACCGGACGAAATGGAAGGTCTGTTCTGTGGTCGATCCCAGTCTCAGTTCGAGTTATTTGGTCGGACCGATTCGACTGCGCAAAAACGCACACACCCCGGTGCTCCAGGCTGGCTTGCTGGCCCTCCTGTGCCCGATCCCGAGGGTTGGGATGTGGCCAGTCTGACAGAAGCATGTCGTTGTGATCACGGCTATACACCCCAATCTCGCACAATCCGAAATCTGTTTGAAGTCATGTCGGAATTCGATGAAGAAGAGCGCCGGTTGTTTGTCAAGTTTGTTACTGGCAGTCCACGCCTGCCAGTTGGTGGTAAGTAAAATGTTCTGCTTACCTCATTTCATGATGTTTTAGATCCGTTTGCTGTTTTCCTTGAGGGAAAAGGTGATTTTTGCCGCATCATAACAAGATGCAGATCTTTGTAACCCTTAGATAAGGTTCATAGGCGACAGCAATATGAACAATACATTATAGTATATTGTTACCAGAGTCCAGGCAGACCGGTGAGTAGTTTTGTCGGGTAAGAAAAGAAGGGTTTTCGTTAATTTATAATAGTCATAACTTAACAGTTGAACATATTCTGTGCTGCCTGCAACATAGCATGATCAACTCGGGACCGAATTCGACCCGAGGGAAATTACAAAACCCAGAAAACTTTCATCGGTTGCAATTCCACTTGGTCTGTATGTGATAAAGTTGATCGGTTTTTTGCTTTGTTGTGTACCGTCATTTGCCTCATTTTCTGCTTCTTTGGTTCCCTCCCGCCCTACTGACGTCTGACAATTCACCCGGTCTCCCCCTATTCTTGTCCATCAACGCCGTTCCCCTTCTTCTAGGTTTTCGAGCTTTAAAACCACCGTTGAAAATCGTCATGAAAAGGGAAGGTGGAGAAAACGCAGACAACCACTTGCCTTCAGTGATGACCTGCCAAAACTACTTGAAATTGCCGGATTACTCTACCAAAGAATTACTAGCGAGCAAACTACGCTACGCCATTCGTGAGGGTCAGAATGCATTCCATTTGTCCTGATCCTATCTGGTCTGGCATGTGGCTTCTGAACTGTCGTCTTGCTGTCCGTCCGTCCGTCCCAAACAACCCTTTCCCTAGTCACGGTGGTCCTAATCGTTCCACCGTACATCTCCATTGACAAAACGACTACATCATTGTACAAACATGCATGCGTACACATGTATCTACAGTCCTGCACACATGCATATATACATAAATATGCATATAAATGACCGTATGTGGTTGCACGCACTACCCACGCAGACTTATTGCACACACCCACACACTTAAATACAATAGGACAGGCACACAGGCCTGTCCGTGCAGTGTAAACTAGTCAGTCATTGTGAATGGATGAGGTCACAAAGGAGTTGTGCGCAGAGACAAACCAAGTGAGAGTTAATTGGACCGGCAGGTAGGGAGATTGAGGTGACTGTTTATTTCACTTCACTTCTGTTCAGGTTTTCTTTAGACTCGTCGATCACACACAGCGCTGCACTACATTGCACTGTCCACCCTGTACCTCTCACCTGCTGTTATCACCATTGATCTTCGTTGTTCCCCAAAACCGTTAAAGGTAGAACAAGTTCCGGGAATTAGGATGTGATTTCCCATTACACTGTGTCAAGTTGTTCCGTCGTCATTTTCTGAGTTTCTTTTCTTTCATTGGAAGGTCCAAGTGTCTTTGGAAATCCACAAAACCAGCGCCTTTGTTGTACGCTATCTCACCTTACCCTACTCACTTCCTTTCGGTTCCAACAACATTGTCTGTTTCTGAGGTTCGACGCGTCTGTAGATGTGTGCACCTGATTTATTCACTCATTTGGTCCCCTGGGAAGTGGGAACGAGTGAGACAAGAGAGCGGAGAGATGTGCGTCAGGTTTACCTTTGCTCCAGCTATATGGATACACTCACCCTCCTCCACGCCTCACTGTCTTTCCTGCTTGGACCATAACTACGTCAGTTGGGTTCATCTACACACGAGCATTCAGCTACGTGTATTTGCCCGTTCTGGTCCTGTTCCTACTCGGCTGGTGATGGAACCGTAAACGGAATTCTGCTCATGGAAGGATTTCGCCATAGCCCTAATTTCACCCATTCACTGTATTCTGTAATAGTTGCCACTTTTGTGCGACTTCTCGTCTTGATATACTAACTCGACACGTGTATTCTCATTCTAACTCGTATACCATGTTTTTGCGCCTACTTTTAATACCCTCGACGACGACGGCGACAACCTGTTCCGTGGAGACAAACACACCACCGCCAACTTGTCTACACGTAACTGATCCCAGTAATACCCTGTTGCATTATGAGTTCAGTTCAGTTCTCTTTTGTTTTTCTGTTGTCTTTTTCTCTGGACTCTGCTCGAATGCGCTTTCAGTCTCACACACATACACATGAATGAACACGCTTATACAAATCTCGAGAGGTAGATCCGTTGCACATGCTCAACGGACGATTGCGATCACCAGCGTCGTTTTCACACCGCTGTACTCAGTGCGCGCTCACACGAACACACTTACCCAGTTGGTTGGTCAATCTGTCACCCATCATCTGTTCCATAACTCACGTGTATGTGTGTGTGCATGTGTATTTGAAACAGTATGAATTGGTATAAATGCGCACTAATTCGCATATCCCTTCTTGTGCTCGAATCCTGGTCATTATTGGTCGCAAACAGTGCAGTTATGCGTCTTGTTTGGTGCTAAGATTCCTCTGAGTGGCCCGGATCGGCACAGTGGATGTGTCAATCTTGGTTTCTTACCTCTGCAATGATGATCGTTCCTCATTTCACAGTAAATGTCTCAATCTGTGTGCCAGTCCTCTTAATCGTTGGCTAGCGATGCAAACTTCAATGATCATTGCCTCATTCATCTAGTAAGTCAGTGGAGAACGATCATGGAATGAAGTGGACTGGACTTGAAGAGGGTAATCAGCGAGCAACCATTTTGCTTAGTGCGCCTGTAGAGACCTACCGTAGTTCTCTTTTCCCAATTTCAGACCATTGGCTATGGGCTTTCTCTAGTACACATGCAGTTATGGTATGCCCCTACCCGCTGCACAAAGTGGAGCAGAAAACACAGAATTCAGTCCAACTTTGCATACATTTTCGAACCACAAAGAGAATTTCCAAGAGTTCCGATCTTACGTTGATGGCTCGCAATTGTACCCTTCAGTGTCCTTAAACAATGGTGAAATCCATTGTCTGTTCTATACCGAATGCCATATGATGGGAGGTGATAATCCTAGTCAGTGTAATGTATCCAGTCGATTTGATTGCAACTAAAAATGCTTTGTTTGTGTGCCATCACCTACTACTTTCCTCCGGATTTCATGTATGAGGAGACACGGAGATGCCTCAAGCGCCAACTGGTTCAGAGCCTGAGAAACGGCCGTAAACGGTGGTGGGTTTCGAATTGTAAAGACATGGAAAAGGCTGCGGCGATCGGAAATAACGGCAACCTTTTTCGTCTAATTAGAACCACCGGTCCACGAAAGTCCGGCGTTAGTGAACTGGTCAAAGATGCGAACGGTTCACTGATTCAGACTCAGCGGCGTCGTCTAGATTGCTGGACGGAGCATTTCGAGAAACAGTTTAATCAGCGTTCATCCGCAGCAGGTGTACGGAGTAGCACGATGGTTAGAGTTCTGGATGTAGATACCAATTGTCCGTTAGAAGCGCAGACTCTCCGTTAGGTAAGCTACCTTAAACGACATAAAGCTGTCGAACCGGGTTGGTTGCCTCCGTCTGTTTTCAAAGGCGGTGGCTCAACATTGTTACTGAATTCGACAAAACTCCTCGGTTTGATGGGGGAGAGGGAACCAACCTCAAACAGTTGATATGAGTCGGTGGTCGTATCGATTTATAGGAAAGGCAACAGGCCCCCCTGTAGAAGCCACACGGGAATAAGCCTGGTTAGCATCACACTTAAAAATCCGTGGTATAATTTTCCACCGCTTATCTAACGTTCGCGCGAGAACCAAGCTGTGTTTAGACCTGGTCGAGGTTGTACTGAGCGCATCTTAACCGTCCGACAAATCCTAAAACATGAGCACATCTTCCGCAGGTCCACCATCTCTGTTTTTCCTGATCCAAAAGCGGTGTTCGACTCAATCGACGGCGCAGTTCTCTAGGGCTGCCTCTTGTTGAAAGTTACATCACAGAAATTTATTTCCATCATAAAGTCCCTTTGCATGAACAGCCGAAGACGAGTTCAGGCTTGCGGGGGTCTTCCACCTGAGCTCACCACAAAAAGGGGTATACGTCAGGGCTTTTCCCTCTCTCCCTTTGTCTTTAACTTTGTGATTGATATAGTCCTAGAGGCAGCCTTTTTTACGTGAGGATAGTGGTATTGAACCTTTCTCGGATGGAAAAGTGTCAGATCTTAAATATGTAGACGACATAGTTCTAAGTAAAGATCCAGGTACTTTGCAAGCTTTTATGGGCAGCTCGAACAACTGCGAAGCAGTGTTCAGTGTGCGTTTGTATCTTCAAAGTGCAAGATGCTGTTGTTGGACTGGGTTGGTCCAGCACCAAACCTTTCGGTATCTGGGACGACTATAGACGGGTAGACAAGTTCTGTTATCTGCGGAGCTGCATTTCTTCCGGAGGGCAGATATCGGATGAAGTATCTTCGCGTAAACAGAAAGCTCTTTCAGCATTTGCCAACCTGAGTCATCTATGGCATCGCCATGAAATCCGTTCACCTTTTAGCAATTGGTATACGAACACCGATGTCTCCAAAGCATCACTGGAATTTCATGAGAACACCGTATCAGCAATGCTGAGGTTAGGCACACGAATCAAAGCATCAGGTGAAACATTAAAGGTGTTGTCGTCATACCACACAATTAACGGACTGAAGCCTCGAACCAACGAGACTTGATAACATAAATCGGACTGGCAGTGTTATGTCACACAGATAACACAAGACACTTACGTCCTCGTCGGGTAAGACACACTTGATATTGATAATACCCACAGTCGAACCCGGCTGGGTCTCCCTAGTTCCGTATTCGCACAACAGGATGACTCGAGAACATGCCGCACAATTTGAGAAGGCTAGTTCGCCCGTTATGTAGGGAAAGAAAACGATTACGGAGAAGATTAAACGTCCACTGCCGACTAGATAACCGTGCAAAAATGCTTTTAACTCTACCGCTTATACAGTGTTCGCAGATGGCCTTGTAAAAATGTGAATTTGCACCAGTGAGAGATGAGAAAAATACAACGGAAAAACAGTAAAACAATACGGGGGAAAAAATTTAATTTTTTGTCAAAAGTAGGAAAATGGGATTTCACAGTCCAACGTTTTTGAACAAAAATAGTTATCTTACTGAAATCTACGATATCGAATTGTGAGTGTAAACGGTAATTTCCCCGACAAAAGGTCACTAAGCTAAAATGGTTTGGACATGGGTTGCGTATTTCTCCGAATGTGGTTGTTCGCCGAAGCGAGTAATGGTTGGAAGATGAGGAAGTGTGGTCGGTCTTTAACGTGGAATAAAAGTATGTAAAGCGTAACCAGTGCACTTGGCCATGCAGGGCATGTTAGTTTTCTTGGATGGGGTCCGAGAGATTCCCCTGCTCAGTGGTTGGGTACATAAGATTACATAGCTTGGTGTCCCGACCAGTGGTGCTGTTGTATTCGCAAGCTTTCCTCAGTAGCGTGGTACTATTTTTTAGTTCTTTTCTTTCTCTTTTCATGCTCTCGTTTTCATCATTTCCAATTGAGGTTGGCGCCGAGGGACGACAACTAAGGCCACCGCACACAGTGCATGGTTAGTCGTCATTTGAACTGAACTGATCACATACTGCTCTCTAGTTCAATGTTCTTAAGCTGTATAACCTTCAGCAATCCCTGCTGGCATCCACGGTCTGATAGTTGTAGAAGACGGATTCAAATGCGATGCATCAGAGGCAGTATTTCAATTTCAGTGAAGTGTAGTGTCAGAATAACACTTCAGCTTGGCGTTCATCGTTGTGCGTGTACGTTCAAATTTTGTCCGACAGTTGCGTACATATTGACACGTTAAAAGCGGTCTACCGTGGACAGCGTTACGCATCTACTAGTCAGGAATAACTGGTACTTCGACGAAAGGTAGCAGCTTGCTGTCTCTTCGTTCGAGCGTTCGCTGAAGTTTACCATCCTCGAACTGACTATGGGTATGTGAAAACGGTAGCCGTGGAAGGCAACCCCTAGACCACTAAGCACATTTATTGCTCGGCGTTTGAAAGCACACTGAAGATGATGATAATCTGACGATAAAGCCCTCAACACACGCTATACCATTAAATGTACATTTGGTCGCGTAGCGTGTGTTGAGGGATTTCTCGTCAGATTATTATCATCATCTACGAGTATCTTACTGCACGGTTCAGTTCTTTCAGATGTTTGTCTTTCATGCTCTGTTTTTGATTGCTATCACGCAGAATAACTCAGTTGGAAATAAATAAGTCGTAGCCTAGCGAGCAGATAAACAGCTACTATATATATATATATATATATATATATATATATATATATATATATATATATATATATATATATATATATATATATATATATATATATATATATATATATATATATATATATATATATATATATATATATATATATATGGAGGTCATGCTGTGCTACTGAGCAAATGCTGGACAAATTGCTATCCTACTCGGGCGTTCTATGCAAGGTGCTGCTCAACTGACCAACATGACCAGTTTATTTACGATGAACGAGTTCACATTGGTTTATACACCACCAACAGTTCACTCGACTTGCGTAGGCGGCTTCATCCAATCACTTTTTAGTTAAAAATGGCACTTTTAGAGGTATAACTTGTTAGTTTCTGTGTCGTCCATGGTCTTCGCAGGCGGATAACTCAACAGTTTTTCCCTCGGGAAATCAGGAAAAGTCGAAATCTAACTTCCACCACTGCTACTACCACCACTGTTTTCAGTAGTAATGTTAGAAATTCGAAGTTTTGGGGACGTACTTACTCCCGAAGAACCCTTTGCAGTTTAGTTGATCGTTTTTGTACGTGTCAACCGCAACAGACTGTAGCATCGGTGCTTGTTCGTCGTCTGTGTGTACACTCAATGACTGCAGTTCCTCTGAGGTCAAGGATGAATCTTACCGGGATTTTTCGCGAGCTGCTTCAGAGTGTGCGTCCTACGGGCGTTGGGTTGACCGCTGGTATCTTCAACATCCAAATTGGCTGTTTGGGGGGTTCCGAAAGGTGAACTGGAGGCCCATTTGCTATCCTGGCTGGTCTTGCCGATAACGGTGATCGTCTCATCCAGCTATGTTCTGACCACAGATTGTTTCTGGCGAGTACGAACTTCAGCCATAAGAAGCGGCATAGACTCACATGGCGTCCTCCTACGTCTTCACAATGTTGGACTCAGATTGGCCATGCTTTCATTTGTCACAGCTTTTTTGGATCGGCCGGAAACTGTCTTTCATGATGGCCTTAACCCGTGGACTCAGATCACGCCTTCGTACGTGTTCGTTTCTGGTTGCGTATTCTTTGCGGTCACGCCAACACTAAAGCCACCCGTCCCTCACAGTTGCTTGAAGACGATAACCGACGATCTACTTTCTATGTAGAGCTGACTTCGCGTTTCTTGATGCAGATAGACGCCCACAACCCAAATAAACACTGGAAGCAGATCAGAGAAGTTTTGTGCCTTGTTTCCAATGCCACACAAGACTCCAGTTCATGTAGGCCTCACAAATGATGGATATTTTCAATATAAATAGCTCTGCTTGCCTATCCATTTTTCCGGATATCCCATTCAGTGAGGTGCGGAAATCTCTAAGGCGTCAACTGACTGTGAATTTGAGAAATACCCGCGAGCAGTGACGAATCACGAAATTTCGAGTAATAATGAAGGCTCTATCCTTTTCCAAATATGAAGGCGAAGCTTTGGTATCGGATTCAGCAAAACTCAGGATAATAATCTGAGATAGTGAACAGACTCCCTCGGAATGGTGTGAATCGGTTACTGTGCCGATTTCTAGGAAGGGTGACAGGCCCTCTCATGAGTGTCACTGAGGGATTAGCCTGGTAAGTGTCGTATTTCAAATGGCTCGCCGGGATTATTCTTCGATGATTGTCCAACGCCCGCGAAGGGTGCACGCGTGAGAATCGAGTCGGTTTCAGGCTCGGTCGGAATTCTATCAACCACCTCTTTACCCTTCGATAGATTTCAGAAGATAGGCACACCTTCCGTATGTCGACGCTCTCTGTTCTCCTTGATCTAAAAGCGACATTCGACTCACTCGGTATCAGTTCTGTAGGGCTGCCTCTCATCGGAGTGTAAGCCAGAGGAATTCATTTCTCTTTTCCAGTCTTCAGGCACTAATCTGCATTCTGATTAGGATTACAGTAGTCAGCTGGACAAATCGATCTCAGTGGGATGTTTGTTTTTTGAACACCTCGTATAGCTCGACTGACAAAAGCCACTTAGAAAGGCCAGATGTGTCATAAGGAAAAACCGGTAATCATTACCGTGAGAGTAATTAATATTTGTACATTTCCTCGGTAAACGAGTGCTGGTAGCTCAAGAGATCAAAACTGATAGGCGAAGTCAGAGTTATATTTCCTGCATTGTTTATTAATAGGCAGTCCCTAAAGTCCAACCAACGTTTCACTTTGGATTTCAGTTCTATCAATCATCAGCATCGTACTTTGTGCTCTGGTTTTGGTTGATACTTCCGAGCATCGTCTAGTCGAGGGAAGAAGGAATGGAAGCCTAAAGTGGAATAGAGCCGAGAATAAATTTCTCAGTGGAAATTACGGAGACGAACAAACAGCCTGGATGCAGCTCCGCCAATGGCCGCGATACCTGACCATATCACCAAATGTCTCCAAAGATCTTGTGAGCGGGTCGGGTAGACAACAACCCGAAAGTCTAACACGTCCCACTTGATCAAGTCCAGTGGCCAGGGTTTTCATACGTTTTTGTCATGTCACGGACTGGCCGCCACAATCTACTTTCCAACTACAACCTGCCTCGGAGAAAAGCGTTTAGCGACGAATTCTATCGGTGGGCATGTGTACCACATGTCCGAGCCATCTTAACCTGTTTAGATGCAGCATCTGTTCCAGTGACTGATCTCTGGTTCACAACATTACGCCTAACCTTAACATTTCTGATGCGATTTTCTAACCATATTCTCGCCGTAATTCGTAGATATTGGCAGTCAAATACCGACAGTCTTCGCGCATCTCTTACTCGTAATGATCATGTTGCTGGAGCCGTATAAAAGAACGGATTCAGTTGATTCAGTGTCCACTCGACCCTTGGCAGACACTCCATTGTCACACCGGCATCGCAGATGAATCCCACAGGTGGCTTGAACTATCAAAAGCCCAGTGGTCCTCCTGTATACGCAACGATACTTCATCCGATATCCCACTTTCTGGTGAGATGTAACTGACTAGGTTACTAATATCATCTGTTTCACCTGGGGCTTATCCTGCCAAGAAAAAAACTTGGTGCAAGGCCAACCTACTCCTGCATTGGCACTTTACACTTCAAAATGCAAAAGCATCCCAAACATTGCTGTATTGTTTTTTAGACTATTTAGAAAAACTGGTATCCATAATAACAACATAGTTCATCTGTTTGGAGAGTTTACTGTCTGAGAAAAGATCGATGCTGTCATTCTCACAAGAGGATGGGGCTAACTTAGGAACCATTTTGATTGTAAAGGTGCTTGAGAAGGTGTACATATTCTTAGTTAACAAAAACTGTGTACAGTCGATGACGATTATCATCAGGAGAGGCTCCAGGTCACATAACCTTGTTTTTATTCACCCTGGTGCTTTTAAGTTTTCCATGACTCACCGGGGCTCGTACACTGCTGAATCTAACAAAAGCACAATCCTTCACACGGAAACGCACGCACATACGATGGAGATCTCAGTCCGGCCGAAAGCTATCTCACCGATTTAGAACTACAGCATACGTGAAACACAATTAAGAATGTGCACTACACAAAAGTCCGCCAGTTAATACTCGTGTAAAAACCGCACATTACTACATAATGTTTGAGCCGCCAAGCTTCGCAATGAAATACAAAATCGGTAATTCGTGACTATAAATTCTGCCATTCAGACTGGTTAGAAAGTGTGCTTTTTTGCGAGAGCGAGGAAGAAAAAGTGCATATTATGCAAAGCCGATCGGTTAACTTCTATATTCAGTAATTCTCTTTACTATGATGATTCATCACTTAGTATTGGTGCTGAAAACCAGCAGCAGACATTTCGAATTTTAATTCTTGCTACTGATTTCATTCAGAGTAGCCATTTTCTTGAGAAAAATCGTCTACGTAGAAAAAAACCTGCGATGTACAATAGATAAATAATTAGCAACAACGTCAGTTTTGTTGCATAAGTTTTGAGAAATATGATTTTGTACCCCAGACGGAAACACGGCAATGATCTGCTGTTCAATACACTCCTATTTTTCGAGGGGACGTAGGACATGGTGGTTAATTTGGCCCCAACTGCGTAGATTACAGGTGAAACATAACGCGCAATAACGCAACTCTATATCCGGATGCTATCTAATTTAGTAAGTTGTATATCCAGTGTTGTGTCTCTGTCCCATGGCATTCAAAAGCTCATCAGGTAACTTGCTTATTGAAATTTATGGCGGAGACTCACGACTTCGTCGTTTCACGTCGACTAAATTCAGCTAAAACCAACTCATCTTTGTGTACTTACTCGATCAAAGTCGATGAACTATTTACCCAGTGCTGGTAATCGTTAGCACAGTTGTTTTTACCAATGTGCCCACGGGTCAAAATGTAATATAGTCTGGCCTTCTGATAGACAGAATCTTCAATGAATCAGTCGCTGAAGTGTAGGCGCTCGCTAATCCGAAAGGCATAGTTTCAAATGTGCTGCTATAACGTGATTCCAATCATCGGTGTTCTACTATGTCGTGATTCCTATCGCACATATTACTGTTAAAAACCAGAATCGGATTTAGGATACATTGTCAATATCGTGCGAATTAAATTCAAATTATATCGTAGAAATTAAGTACGAAGTCTACGTAAAATCACACACTTACTCAACGTGGCAGCCTGCCTTGGTAACAGACGCAGACAGTTCAGTTTTTCGGGCCCAGATGCAAGAAAACCAGGCGATCCGACGACAGTTAGTTCATGTCAGACTGGTCCCACAAGTTACTCAGCCAGGCCTACCTCACATCAATCCCAGTGATGCAGTTCTATTCCGCAATATTAACATTCAAACAGGATCCCACGCCCAATTCAACGCTATCAAGTCGGTTTCAACTAACAGAAAAAGGAAGTGTTTGGTCCAGTCCGACAGACAGATAGACAGAGAGAAAGACTGACAAACAGACAGACAGGCAGATAGACAAACCTGCTCACACGCGTAGCAGTCCACACATGCCCGCGTTCGTGTACACTAATCAATAAAATTCCAGTTGGTCTTGACTTACATGGATCACGTAGGGTCTTACTAAGTTTGATTTGTCACATTATTACTTTTTAGTCCACCCAGTTTTATAGTGATTCAGTGAATGCACGAGTGCTGCCTTCTGGAACTACTATGAAATCCGCTTCTTCTCTGTTCACTACTTCAGTATAAAACTCTCACAACAACATTTTGAAGGGTATGCCGAAGTAGGAACAAAAACATAACGACAGGAATCACGCTGTGGTGACGTCGTTTTAAACTCGTAAAATTCATAGATAATGACCATAGAAGCCTTTTCTAGGTGCAAAGGCTTCGCTTCAATCTTCCAATATCCGCTAGCTAAGTTGAGGGTGAAGAAACATTTCTTTCCACGAAGAGTGTCGAACGAGGTGAATCTTTTCTCTTTTTTTCGTTTCGTAAACACACAGGAGGAGACTGTTGTCTTTGTTTTCGACAAACGCGATAGAAAACGACCACAATGAAGGAGATGGTAGTATAATCTCATTACTCAACATGTCCTCAATAACTTCACCCAGTTTCGATTTATTGTGTACCGGTAAGCGCCTACTTTGTTGTCTGGTCGGCTTGTGACGATTAGTGTCAATCTCGTGTTGGACTGCAACAGTCTGCCCCGTTGACCGCTTTCGCTAACAAATTTGTTCTGGTGTTTCTCAAGAATAGCGATGAAGGCTACATTGTGAAGAGTTGTTGCATCTTGTCACGTATCCTGTGGTATTGGCCAGCTGCGAGGCACTCGGCTGCTATTTCTCCTCTACTAATACTCGTCAGGTTTGCTCCCGATTTCCATAGGGCTCGAACGCCGTAAACAATTTGCCATGTGATGTGGTTCCCTTTTCTCGCTAGTACTGCTGCGTCCAGTCAGAGGTTCTGTTTGGATTTTGTAATTAAAATTAGTATTAGACTCACATGTGGGCTGTTTGTGCAACCGTAAGCCGATAAGAAGTCTATGCCTAGGATAGCGCCCCACTGACGCTTGGGACAATACAAATTTTTGAATCACTATGAAGTAAAGCTGGTCTTTGGTATACACTGTTGAACCGTTCGTCGTTATAACAGTTACCTGCTGATTCGAAACCATATCAGTATACTCTGTCAAATATTCACTGACCAGGGAATATGAAGTGTTTGCATCGATCAAAAATTGCATCCCCCTGTGCTCGAATCGTCCTGACACTGATAACAGCTAAGGTAGTAATTTTTTTATCATAAACAGAAGAAATGGAATAAAGCCTATCTTAGTTTGTGTAGTTTCAAGTGGCGGGTTGAGACCCCAGTCCTGCTCCCGAGGAAGTCGTCGGTTTCTCGCCCGAGAAGCACTACCTCTCAAAAAGCCACATATATCTGAGGATAGCTCCGTGGCGTGGAGAATGTGGCTCGTCATCAGATATAACCATTGCCGCTTGTCATACTGCAAACCGGGCAAGATATTTCAGAAGAGGCTTATGATCCCTTACTAGCCACTGACCTGTCAGAAACATCGATCCTGTCTTTGCGAGTTGAAATCGGTTGTACATAGACTAGAGGTGCATCCTCGAACAAAAAGGCCGGAAGAGGTTCCGTTAATCATTCTGCTACACTGGACTTGGAGAACAGGTAGTACTACAGCCAGAAACACCTCAGATAGTTCACATGGATTTCAATTTGCTTTCGAACATTATTCACATTTTCTTTCATTTTACTTCCTTCTGACTTAGTTATATCGGCACCATACCCGGCTCCGGGCCCGGTGTATCATAATAATAGTAATAACATTAACAAAAACGTAATAATACTCAGTGTTGCATTCTCCGACCAAATTGAGTGAAGTATTTGAATGCCATCTTTCGTTTCCTCGGTTCAGCCGATTTCTCGGCATTAGAGCTGTTGGTTTGTTTTTATATCGCTAGACACAATGCCGGAAAATCATGTGCCTGGGTGATTGACGCAATTCGTTCCTTCCGGTAAGTCTTCTGTACGGCTTCCTATAGTAAATTCACCGGTTTGAAGACGAAATTGTGCCGTAAATGGTCAGAACCACTCTTACGTAGAGCTCTTTCAAAAGGCGACGGTAAATTCTGTGCACATCTTCGCAGTCAAGCTCATCAGCTCTTAAATGAAGTTGCCAACCTTTTCTCCAGGTAGATGTTACCAAGTCATCTTTCTTTCTCGTTACAAAACAGGAGGCTCCATCCGACCGAAGAGCCTTCTTATCATGGCCCATATCTCATTCAGGATCTTGACGGACACGCTGAAGCTGTGAACGATACAACCAGCTTTCTTGCTTATGAAATTTAGGAGAAATGATCCGGCCTTCTCTAGACCAATCTCAATCACAACTCTCAAAATCATCATCAGGTTGAAACAATGGAGGCTGACTTGAGGTCAGTTTCCAAATACGAACCTTCTACGTCACTAAAGGAATCGTCATTAATCGTCTTTTATTTGACGCACACTGGGTTGAAACAATGAACTATCTTGTCAGCTGTGCCAAATATAACGTCTATGCGGCAGTGGAGCACGCGCGGACAATCGAACTACAGTAGTGATGCCGAGAACACGAGACAGTGCGGAAACCTGTAGTTGGTACGAGACCGCTAAAAAGCTACGCACAACAGGCAAATAATACACCGTGGACTATAAAATCTCACTACAATGTTCGATTGCACAATAAGAGTAGTTTATTACAACTGCGTTCACACTAACTGCATTCTGGATTGGAAGTCTGTTTTCAAATCGTCCACTGCATTTTCTACCATGTTACAAAGGGACTGGCCGGAAGGGGAGGGATAGCAATGTAAGTATTGCTAAAGGGCTACTGCTGGACAGTCAATTCGTTCATCGATCATTATTCAGTCTCTGAACTACCGGAGATCTGCACTCTGCACAGTCTGTCCAAGAATTCCAATGACGCTTCATACGGGTCGGATTTCAGTTTTCACTACTGCAACAACTGTCAGTAGTGCGAATTCAGATAACCACCATGGATTACAGGAAAAGTACAATGGAATGTACGCATGATCCGAGGATCAAGGACGTCATTGTTTACTATTTTTTTCTGTCGCGAATGTCTTCGAAATGGGATAAATTAGTTACGGATGAGGTATTAAGTCGCCACAAGATGTGCTGGTTGGCTCCCGTGTCCAAAGCAGATCGCGATTAATTGAATTTAAGTGACAAACAAGAGCTCAAACATCAAAAGCCACAACTACGGTCTGGGCATCTTGGCACACTAGATTGTCCATTTCGAATCCATTCACAGCAGCCGAAATTAGTAGGCATTGGTGTCATTGGTAACCTGATCACGAGTACGCCCCCGTAGAATTTTCCCCTAATCCATGGTGGTCAGCTGAGTTTTGGATACTGACAGTTGTTTCAGTAACGACCTGTTGACTTGATCCTCGTTGGTTGTTGTCATTGTCCTAATATGCAAGTAATGCCGATACGATAAGTCCATGTGGTGGCCGTCGCCGATGCAATCCTGATCAGATGGACCGACAAATGCGGAGGGTTTGACCAGCTGCGCTCAGATCGATGTTCAAACTTAGAAATTGCCTTGCTGATGGCGTCGTGTCGAAGACAGGGTATAGAAGGAGCAAGAAAGATGGCCTATCAGCCCCAAAGCAACAGCTAACTGGGAAGAACAAAACCCTATGTAAGTCCCACCGAAGGCATTCGTGGATTCAAATCTCAATGAATGAAATAGTGCGCTGTCACGATATCTTCTCATATATAATAGTTCGGTTTACGGATCCAAAAGCTACACACCGCATTTTCTGTGAACCGGCAGAGAAGTCAGGTGGCCGAGCGATAACTGACCACCGACAGTTGACAGTCAACCACGGTTCGTCAGAGATTACATTTCCAAGGTGATCGAAAGCCTGAGGGAAGCGAATAAAATTGTCTGCACCTTACTAGAAGCAGCACACAGATACCAAAAAAACTACTATGGTAAAAACATGTTTGGAGCCCAGTCAGACTGTTCTCGAAACCGGCTAGACTCCGTGAGAAATAAAGTGAACCCTATTTGGTCGAAAGCGACAAATTGCTTAGTCCGAGAAACTGGAGGGTCCCACTCGTCTTCTATGGTCCACTTCAATAAACTCCGGCCAAATACGCCAACCCTCGGAATCGGGAGTGAATCGGGAATAGGGTATGGTGACCCCATCTGAGGTGGTAATCTATGTAGAGGTACCCGGTGAAGGAAATCTGGTGAGAGCTCCAGGCACGATACTCCCGGTCAATAAGACCTTGCTTTGTCTTCTAGTGGAAAATCGTCAGGCCAAATGGGCAGCTGTCGGTTGTGAGTTGAAATTACAATTACTGACAAAAATGACGAGACCGTATTGCTTTGTGTTCCGTCGATTTTATCACAACGTCCCCTAGGATTTTAGACCAGAACTCAGTCACCTTCGCCTATTCCTTTGATAGCTTTTAGCCGGAATCACATCAAATTTTAAGACTATTAAGTGAACTCCGTCTCCTGAAGAATAGTGTAATTTGCTGGAAGAGAACTTTCATTACTATTATTTATTCCATCATTTTATTTTGATTTTATTTATCACGATTACTTCTCGCTTGCCGATCCAAATAATCAAATGCTTTAGAAGGCTGTTTCATTTCGTATGTTAAGGTAATTACTGGATTCTGGAAAGGCACCACATCACAACCCTTCCGTTTGGGCTGTAAAGTAGAGGCTGCAACTAGCCACCCTTCGTATTTGCTGCCTTGAGTTTTTAGGCATAAATGGTGCAGGAATATTCAGATTTGAACCCGTGATTATAAATAAAAATACTTTTTAGAATCTGTCCTGTTCATGAATAGTCGGGTTTTGACTACGGGGCACAGATAGTACGTTTGCCTCGTAGACCTGGCAGTCTCTTTTGTTCCACTAATCACAATCCCAAAGTTTCTGGTATACGCAAAAGACTACAAAACGTATCCTAAAACTTGTCCCCCGGGGGGGGGGGTGATTTTGCTGATCATCAGTGCATGAGAAAATGGACGGAGTCCATAAATTTACATGGCTCAACTTCCCTTCGAGTAGTGTCCTTGGCGATAGCAAATTATTTCACGCACACCAGGACTGCAGCTTACATTGCGACGTACTGTTTTTTGTGATACTTAGGCAGATTTTGATATTTTATCTCTGAATAATAGAGTTTTTTTACATATTACCACGCCTTTTCCCACCAAACTTTGGCCAGAAACCGCAATTCCTTAGTCTCGACCCACTATTATTTATCCACAAAGCTCTACTTGATGCTTATGAGTAGTTTCAAGTGAAGTCAGTAGTGGCTTTTCGCACCCCCAAAAGTGGATTTTCAGCCTTCAACATCATTTCTGTGGATAAAGTACTGTAAATTGTGCACAGTTTCAACAAAGGAAAAAAGAGTAAAGACGGATTACTGTTCCATATTCAAACTGTTTCGAAGTTCTGAGAGTACTTTCTTGCGATCAGCAAGCAGACGAGCAAGGTGTGGCAAAACAGAATTACATCATGCAGAAGTGCTGGTAACGGGGAGTTTGAACTTTGAGCTGGTGTAGGATATAGATACAGCCTTTGTAAGTTCACTGTGTATGGGGATGGTGGGAATCAGAGGAAATTTTGGAAGAAGTGTTGGTTTATGTTGGTGTAAACAAGTGTAACTCTAGGTATACCACTATATCTAGAGAGGTGTTTTATGGATTCTGAGTAAAATTCTTTTTTCAGAGGACCCAAAAGGATTACCTTGGAGTATTAAAGCCCGCGGGGAATAATACAAGTGGTTACAAATCTTGAAATGCATTCATGAGTCACGAAGAGCATACATAGTCTGAGAGACAGAAAAATGAGAGCTTTCTAAATTAGCAAGACACCTCGCTGAAGTGCACAGACCATGACAAATTTTGGGTAGGTAAAACACGGAGGTATTTTGATTGTGGGCGATGCTGAGATATGTTCACTGTGTACAGAAAACGAAGGGATTCTGCCAAAGTTTTTTGATTTGATCCAGTTAGCTTTTCTGTTTATCTGTGAGTTTCTCATCAAAGTTTCGATTGTAGCAAAATTTTGATATGCGGTTCGAAAGGTCCGTGGAAGCGGTGGTACGCCATTTTTAAACGTATACTGTGTCTAACAACTGCGGTAAATAGTGAATAATTAGGTTTTTGATAGTAGATTCCCGGAAGTTCGCTCCTTATTGCCGACCTCATAATCAACACACTATGGCGGCCATTTAGAGCTTTCTCGTCACGCGTCTCTTTGTCTTGGGCCCCTTTCACGAGACTGTGAGTCACCGTCATCATCGTCATCGTACAGCTTTAAACAGCAGGGCAAGCCCCACTCAACACTGCCTTTCTCACCATCTTGCACTTTGAATCACGAAGTATAAATACACAAGATGAACAGGGAGTGGACCTACACGGGTGGGAAAAGGAAGGAATGCCCTAGTTGCCAACACACGGAACACACAGTCTAACTGTACAAACGCACATCGATCAGTCATTCTGATTCGACAGAAAGTGACAACACGACCGTCACTGTTCACGGTTATCTGCCATATCCTTCAGAGCCTCCACCCAACTGGTTGACGGATCTTTTGGACTCCAACCACGAAGAAGTGAGGCACCTACTTTTCCTAAGTTCGCTGTAAATTTTCTCATTCCTCGCTGCCACGTCATCTGTTGACTTCCACGTGGTCTCTTCCACTCCCTAGGAGGAACGGAGAATAGGACACAGTATGGTAGACGCTTGCTTGCCATACCTAGCACATGCTCCAACCAACGAAGTCTACTAATCTGGATACACTGTGACAAAACCTTCTCCGAATTAGTACCCAATACTCGCTTTCTGACCTCAGCATTGCTCACTCGGTTACTCCACCCAGCTCAGCCATACTACGCAAACATCGGTGGCCAAAACCTCAAGACGACGAATATCTTCCGCACGCAGACTCCAAGTTTCGCAACCACACAACAAAACTGAAGTCACCGTGGCACAGTATACACGACCTTTCATTTTCAGTAAAATATTAGGTGGGCACCACAAGTGCTTCAGTCCAGCGTACGCCTCTCGAGCCTTGGATATCCGCGTGCTCACTTCTACTACTGTGCTCCTATCCGTCGTCAAGCTGCTACCGAGGTAGGTGAAGCGGTCGACAACTGCCAGCACCTCGCCATCGAGCATCAAACTCGGAATCGTTGACATCCAGTCTTGTAACATCACCTTGCACTTTGAAGGTGCAAAGGGCATGCCGAATGGAGCAACAGCTCCTGTGAGTCTATCTAGTGCACGTTGCGCATGTTCCGTTCATTCGAACGAGTATACGAGGTTGTCTGCGTAATCTAGGTCTCATAGCTTTTTACTATTTCCTAGTTCGACACCTACATCGTGAAGATTTTGCAATTCACTCTCCATTACTTCGTCCATGACGAAGTTAAACAGGACCAGAAATGGGACATCCTTGTCGAACACCGCTGGTAGTTTCAAACCGACCAGATAGTTCACCGTAAGCTCTAACACGGCCAGAAGTATGAGAACACATTGGTGTTGGTAGATTCACGAACTTCTAAGGCGTACCTTTTCTGTGAAGAGCACTGAAAAGCGCTGTTTGATCAACTGGATCGGAGGCGCCTTTTATGTCTAAGAAAACCATCACTGTCGGTCGATGGAGCGTGTGACAAGTTTCAAGTAGTTGGCGAAGAGTAGAAATTTGGTCCATGCATCCTCGACCTGGGCAGAATCCAGCTTGCTGTTCTCGGGTGTTCCTCTTGCGAGTGGGTGCAAAATGTCTTAGCAAAATTGAAGCTAATACTTTGGTGACTATCGGAATTAAGCTAATCCCACGATGGTTACCACAGTCACTGAGTATTCCTTCCATGAAGATGGGACCAATCAGTGACTCACTCCATATTAACGGAATACGCTCCTCGTTCCAAATGTCACGGGGCAAGACGGTAAGTGATTTTATCAAAGCATTTCCACCCAGTTTAAAAGGAACTGGGGGAAGTTCGTCGGGACCGGCAGCTTTCCCTCGCTTTAGTGAGCGAATGCATGACTCTACTTCTACTTCCGATGAGGGCTCAAGTGATACCACCCAAGGAGTAGTAGTTGTTGACACAGGAGTAACTAGACTAGTGTGCGGCCAGCTAAACTGCTCCTTGAAGTTTTCGGCCCAGCGGTCGGGCCTTTGCTTTCTACTATGTATGGGTTCTCTTTTCCTATCGCAAATCGTTTCACTGACATGGGAGCGCCGTCCACCGGGGTCACGAATAAGTAGTAGTGGTAGCTTCTGACTTGCAGGATAGGTTGTCAAAGGTTTCCCTATTCATATTTGTGTCTTATGCACTGAACCACCACTATAATCCCGGTTCTTTTCGATCACAAGTAAGAGGGATGGAGAAGATGGCGATAGTACTGCAATTCATTATCACTATCGGTCGCACCTGAATGGCCACTCTCGGATGTGCCTACTGAACCATGGGATTAGATGAGGCTAGATTCACTCTGAGGTTCAAATTAATACTAATTTTTCCATCGATGGATAAAAATCGAATGTGGAATCCCTCCAAGGGTTCCATTGTTCTATTAATTTTTACGAGAATAATCGAATTTTTCGTCTACGATGAACGTATTGAGCGTAGTTAGCGCATTTTAGCGGATACAGAAATGTGTTCACTCCGTGGAGAAATAAGTAATTCGACACAATTTATCTTTTCAAGATACAGTCTGAAACTTCTGAGCAAAAATTTAACGACTTCGCCCAAATTTGCTGAAATTCGCTTGGAATTATTCTACCGAGCAAATACTACTTAGATTATGATTTTACTCGGATTTTCTATGCAAGGTGTTTGGAAATAGACCAGCTTGAAGAGTTTATTCATAACATGCATATTCTTATTGGGTGGTATATCACTAACAGTGGGGTAGTGGTAGGCCAGTAGCTTTACGCGATCACTCCGCGGTAAAATGAGCCATTTTTGGAGCTTAATTAGCAAATCTCGTTATAGGTCATCATCTTAAACGGACAATCCAACCAATTTTTTGCCGGACCTCAAAATGTAACTACTGCCACCGTTCTCAGTAGCATATATATAAATTTCACTCTCCCGGAGGTTGGTCCACCTCCACTGAACACATTGTGCCGTAAAAGCTTATATAGAACGAATGCACACGTTCACTGCAGTTATCTTTCCAGCGTTTCGTGGCCTATGACATGACGCCATGCCATGCAGTAAAGTAGTCTTCCCAGAACTTCTGATTTGACAGAGTGAAAGAGTGAATTGTCTTAGCCTGCTGAATCTCGCATCTTTCATGTCAAAACGAATGATGTTGCGGTTTAAATTCTTTGTGATTTCAATATGGACCCTCCTTGTTGGGCTTCCAATGCTGGACTTAGACGGCTGAAAGCAGATGAGGCTTATTTTAATTCATCCTATCTGAATGGGAAATCTCACAGGATAAATTCATTACACTTTGGACATTGATTTTCATCACAATGAAAATAACATCATTATCCAAGTGCAATGAGTTAGTTTTCTTTTGCTCTGCTTCTTGTTCTGAAACTTGCTTTATACGGATAATGCGAATTAATAGTTTACCGTTTACGAAAAGATTCTGGTCAATATCTGTCACAAAATTACGTGCTGTTTGGTCTATTGCAAGCTTATCTCCGTCCCATTTACTAAAGTAATAGAATAGTCTGGCTTTAGCTAGATTTTTACAATATCTGTAGGTTTAAATGTTCTGATGGATGATAATACTGCTTCAGTCGACAGACATGTCCTTGAGACCAGTGGCATTCTTCCGTTGTAGTGTCGGTCATGTCAGCTGAGATATGACATTTTGAATCGACCTCAAACTTAAGGGGAAAATACTACAAAGACTTTCTTTCCCGAAACGGAGTTTCAGGTTTTCTGGGCAGTGACACTTTGCTGTTGTGCAGCCCGCAGTAGTCATTTTTCTTTGAAAATCCTAACCAGATTCGTGGAAGCTACAGCCTGATCCACACGGCGGTGGCGCGTTGATCTAACGCGAGGTGTAACCTTGGTGGAATTTTGTTTTATCCTCTCTGTTGGCCGGTACTTGAATCGTTGGTCCACTTTTCGAATCCGTCACTTAGCACCACATCATCAATGAAACTGACGGAACATGGACAGCGTATTATCCTTCGGCTTGCAAACCACCCATATTTAGGAGACTATAAGCGCCCAAAGGATTGCAGTTACCTCTGCCAGAGTTGAGGAAAACTGCACGTCTACTCTCATTTAGTGAAGGTTTCTTAAACATAGACCGTCTCTCTTCATGCTTGGAACAGGCTATTCGGATGCGATGTGGTTTGTCATACAAAACAAGATGCTGCTCATCATCAGGTTGAGTGAGACGGAACTTCGTCCGGTTTAAAGAAGCTATCTTATGTAAGTCTTTGGGTGGATATGAAGGCACTCAAGCCACCAATGTACGGTCTCATCAATATTGCACCTTTGGTATAGACACTTTTATAGGGAAAGGGGAAAACAAAATATCCAATTCTACGAGGCTGGTCAAGATTAGGCTGCACCCATAAAGGATTTATTTTACCAATATCGAATGAACGTTGCTGACTGGAATACTTTGCCATTCTCGATTCAAAGCCATCAGCCCTAAAAGCATCAGTGCTTCTCAATCATTTCAGTTGAAATATATTGACTCTATTCATAACCTAATTTTCGGCCTACTTGTCACGATAAATAACGGCCGTGATTCCAATGTCTCCTCTCTTTTTTCCTCCTCTTATTCCACCCTTCTATTTATATCGTCTTTTCTTACTTCCATAAAAGTCAGTATTTACTCAGGAACCCCGACGAAAACCAACTACCAATAATGCCACATTCAAGACAGTTCGAAGTGAATCGACTGATTTATTTCATCGATGGCTCGTTTATTTATTCTTTGTTAAATCGAATTTGAACTACTACAAATGATAACCGATTTAATTTTTTTCAACCTTAGAGTTCATCAAATGGAAACCTTGAAACGGTTTGTAGATTCAGAAAACGAATAAATCTGCGTGAGGATGACGTGTAACCTATTTCGTAATGTTCGTTGAATGATCTGATGAAATTGGAGGTGCAAACTGTCTTTGAGGTTGGACTGAACATCTGTCTAATTAATGGTCCGCATCATGGACTCACATACTTGCATGCAAGGATACGTGTAGCCACAAACACACAGGAACACAGCCATCCTTACGAACAGATCCGCCTACTTCCTCGAGTATATTATCCGTTCTTACTCTGTCTTTAACAGTGCTCAGCTCACATACATTCTCTTCCATTTCCCCTCAAATTATATCTTTCGCTTGATCTGGAGGGGTTTCGCGATTTCGTAATCACGACCCAAGGTCCCAGCCTCTAACCTCTCACCACTGTCGTGTGACTCGAAACGGTAACTTCAGTCAAAAGAAAGAATCAGAGCGACAGAGAAACAGTTCCCTATAAAACAGCACCAGGTGCACACACAAACACACACCCACATTCTCTCGAGTAAGTGTACACAGGTGAATCCAGAAGAAATGGTAGTGTGAATAAAGACCGTTGGGACAAAAGACAGAGGGCGTTTGAGTCAAGGCTGCGACGATCACCACTTTTATTCTCTTTCCGAAAAGACACCCACGCACTTGGACACGCAACTGTTCAATGGATTTCCACCATCATCACCGTATCAATCATCATCCACGTTGATAAATAGTACCAGCTGTCGAAATATTTCTTATTCAATTCATATTCTAAACAAGAAAAATGACTCGACGATGAAGTCATGGGATCGATTCACTGGGCTTTTTGTAATTTCTCGATTTAGGGTAGTATTTTAGGCATAGTACCATGCAACGAATGGACTGAAATAGCAAGCTGAGATAATGAGGCCCAGAGGAGCATAACAACGACTGCGAACGAGTGCAATTATTAAGCATCAGATGTCTAAAACTTTGAAGAATGAATGAATGAATGAATGAATGAATGAATGAATGAATGAATGAATGAATGAATGAATGAATGAATGAATGAATGAATGAATGAATGAATGAATGAATGAATGAATGAATGAATGAATGAATGAATGAATGAATGAATGAATGAATGAATGAATGAATGAATGAATGAATGAATGAATGAATGAATGAATGAATGAATGAATGAATGAATGAATGAATGAATGAATGAATGAATGAATGAATGAATGAATGAATGAATGAATGAATGAATGAATGAATGAATGAATGAATGAATGAATGAATGAATGAATGAATGAATGAATGAATGAATGAATGAATGAATGAATGAATGAATGAATGAATGAATGAATGAATGAATGAATGAATGAATGAATGAATGAATGAATGAATGAATGAATGAATGAATGAATGAATGAATGAATGAATGAATGAATGAATGAATGAATGAATGAATGAATGAATGAATGAATGAATGAATGAATGAATGAATGAATGAATGAATGAATGAATGAATGAATGAATGAATGAATGAATGAATGAATGAATGAATGAATGAATGAATGAATGAATGAATGAATGAATGAATGAATGAATGAATGAATGAATGAATGAATGAATGAATGAATGAATGAATGAATGAATGAATGAATGAATGAATGAATGAATGAATGAATGAATGAATGAATGAATGAATGAATGAATGAATGAATGAATGAATGAATGAATGAATGAATGAATGAATGAATGAATGAATGAATGAATGAATGAATGAATGAATGAATGAATGAATGAATGAATGAATGAATGAATGAATGAATGAATGAATGAATGAATGAATGAATGAATGAATGAATGAATGAATGAATGAATGAATGAATGAATGAATGAATGAATGAATGAATGAAATGAATGAATGAATGAATGAATGAACGAATGAATGAATGAATGAATGAATGAATGAATGAATGAAATGAATGAATGTATGAATGAATGAATGAATGAATGAATGAATGAATGAATGAATGAATGAATGAATGAATGAATGAATGAATGAATGAATGAATGAATGAATGATTACTTATTGTCTTGAGCCTGTTCGTATCGAGTTAAAATGTTGTAATCCCCCATACCACTCGGTTCGTTTTTATTTACCTTTTTCTGAGCCGGTGTAAAATAGTTCATGATTCAAATCATGAATGTCTGCTTCTTCTCGAATCTGTTTTGAGCGATTTAAGGGTAATTAGGTAGGGCGAATTCATGCAACAACAGCATCTTGATGAGACAAACTATCATCACTGAATTGCATGCTTACGGGGAAGTTTCAAATTAGACACCCATCTTCCGGACACGGTGTTCCATCGTCTGTGTGCCGCCTCGCATTCGTGACAATCGACAATTCAGCGTTGATGTGTATCGTAGCGTTTGTGTTGCATACTGATCCACACACACACACACACACACACACACACACACACACACACACACACACACGCACGCACACGCACACACACTACAATGAAAGGGAATTTGAAGTGCTGTCTGTTGCAGTTTTCTCTTGTTTTGTTTTTTCTGTTAGAACCAGTTGTTCCTCACTGTTCGGGTGATCGTCACCGATACAGACGCTGTGAATAGGTGGCCTCATTCCTAGCTCATGCAGGCATACAACGGTCCACTCACTTGCCCACTGGCACAGGAGACGAGAGCAAATCCAAAATCTGTTACCTCCCAGAAAACCGCAAAAGATCTCTCAATGGGCAAATGAATGTAGCGGTGTACGAATAACGAAAGGAGAAGAAGAACCAACGGGTGGGGTGTACGTGTCTTAATCGTGTTTATGAAGTTGTGAATAGCTGCTTGTGTGTGTGTATGTGTGTGTGTGCATGATTACTCCAGTGCAAGACCAACAGACTTCCAAACGACTTTGAAGCAGCAGCAGATCCAGGTGGCACGTTCTCTCTCCCCCCCCCCACCTTTCCCCCGTGCGTTCTCCATCTCCCCATTGCAGGACTTCACGTATACAGAACTTCAATCACGAACTTGTGCAAGGTGTGTGGATACATTATTCGCATGTGAGATCAACTGAGGTTAGACAGTGAAACATTTCAAGACAACTGTGCACCGGAGAGCGAAATGAGTTGATACGATGACATCCGAGTTTTCTGTGATTCTATCTCATAGCGCCCACTCTTGTTTATCCTTGAGCACGTGGATCACTATGTTCCCGGTTGTATGCTTGCGTGTGATTGTGCATTTACGCATGTAAACTTTAGAAAGAGATACGCCAAACACGAAGTTCCGAAAACTCCGAGTTTTGACTTCTGTGACAAAACTGTCACCCGAGGGGATCAGACAGGAACGTGATGATTCTTGAGAAAAGTTTAAATATCATTTTTGGCCAGAGGACCAGATAAACTCCAGAGTGTAAATCGCGCAAAACCTCCTTTAGGGAAACAATATGTACTCATCGGTTTTGAACGACTTTCTAAGGAAATTAGAACAAGCGGTTCTCTACGGGAACTTGCAGAAATTTTCATAAAATAGGTGTGTGTCAAATGATGAACGCGACTATGGATTTTCTCTGTCAAATAATACTGTGGATTTTAGAACGACATTTTCACGCATACTATACGCCGGTAATGAAAATGCAAGTTGCGGTAAATTTGAATTAATTATTGAAAAATTCATCATGTATTAACAAAGCTTTACTCAGCGTACAAAACCATGAAAGCCTTATGCAGCTCTTACAATCTTGTTATAAATAGTCAGCAGTGAGCTTCTGTCGAGCCTCTACCAGTGCATGGTATATCGCTGTCATATGTCCGACTTTTCAACGATGATTACACGTTGGCTGCTTAGCGATCGCCAAGCGTGAAGGAAACGCTTGCAGCTTGTGACATGTACATCTTTTCTGTTCTGATGAGTCGGATAATGGGGGTCCAGAGCTTTAGAAAACATCTTGGTCATTAGCGCACTGTCATTCTGCTTTGACTCCTTGACGCTTGTTGGAAGATATGTTTCAAAGAATATGTTGCTTTAGATAATGATGACTTGGTCTACAACGGAGACAGTGAACGATGGTACAAGTTGATCGTATATCTAAACCCTAGCCAGGAGCCCTATTCCCCCTCAGCTGGGCACAGTTACATAAAAGAAGCCAGCTGAACAAAAGTGAAAGAAAGGTTACGGAAATGCATAGCTCCTTATTTTAACGAGGCGCTTATGACATACGAAATCGAGCTTATTCCTTCTGGGTCTGTTCTTTGCACGGATCAGGTTGGAAGAAAACAAAACGGGGATTATTTTGGTCAGTCTCATACTTGCGTGGTTGGGATAATCGCCATGAGAACTGCTCTTACAATTGGATTCAAGAAAGGATTGCACGTGTAGTCCAAACTTAGTAAAATAGTAAATGAAAAGAATAAGTATCTCTTCACCTTTCACTTATGCTGCTCAGTACACCAAGGGCATTTCTCCATGTAGTTGGTAATTTTTAATATCTCGAGGTTGGTTTAGCCGCTTTATCCATACTTAGTGAAGTTCGCCGAGTGAAAATGATGTCTAAGAATGTTCCTTGTGAACATATTTCTCAGGCAACATGGATGTTTCACAAAGTTAGTATTTTACTTCACAGCAGTCCACAGAGAAAGTTGACCAGGGGTTAGCTTCCATTTCGTAGAAGATGAATAGAGCTGGTACGTCTCATCCGTCCATCTATCCAGCCACTCATCCGTCATCAGAATGGACGCAACCGCACCTGACTGCAGCTGACAGTCCCACCGCTATCTGACAATGCGGACCGTGAGGAAATTTGAGCCGTCGTTATTCAATCTTCCGGTTACATCTCACTGCCTCTTATGCCATCCACCCCCGGCCACCACCACCACACCTGATCCCACTCCATCTTATTTCAGCTGATCTGGTCTGTCTAATCCGGCCGGGCCACCCGAGGTGGGAAGGTGTGACTGCACTTTGCTGTCAACATCGGTGTGTTACCGTTCGTTTATTCATTCATCCACTCAGTCATTCGTCCACTCATCTATCCATCAGTCCAACCAGCTGAAGAGACGAGCATTTGGACGGTGCGTGATGGGCCGATGAGGTGGAGGTGGAGTAAAATCACTCATCAGACGGACAACAGCATCGTCCAGACACCATGCACCTACTCCACTCACCATCAGTTCATAAACCTGGAAGGCCCTAACTTCCCAGGGACGACACCGTTTGGTCCGTGCCCTATATAAACTTGAGTATACTGCCTCTTTTATGAGCAAGGCTGGGGGAATGGAATATAAATGGTGTTGTTATTCAATCTTATAACCATCACAAAGCAAACAAACAGACTTGTTCAAAACATACTTTCAGCAGCAGATATTGTCCCAAATCAATTAAGGGGTGTAATGGTATACATCTCAACATCACATTCGTCCCCGTAACCCACATAACATCGACCAACGACAGACTGTGGTCGAACTTCAGCCTTTTGTGGGGTTCGGTTTGAAGAGTTTTTGAACCGCAGGTGTTCATCCGTCCAGAATCTCTTCTGACGAAACAGCATATGACTACACACACACACACACACACACAATGAGGAACAAGCAGAGAGACAAACGGAAAAACACGTGTGTATGTTGGGGTACAGATTTGACCCAGCCGTTTGCGTGATTTGAGCCTCGCAGTAGAACGAAATGAGAAACAGGTGCGAAATGGGCACATTTCATTGCTAGAGGATTAGCGATCCTGTTTTGTTTTATACACATGTTTGTGCGTATACCCCTTCATTTCGAATAGTGGGCGTGTTCAGTAAGGTCGTGAGAGATCAGAAAGGAAACCGGTCAGCGTGGTTTATGAGCCGAATAAGTCCTGTTTGCATTATTTTTTATTCGCTAATCACGCATGTGCCTACTGACCCGTTTCAGCTTCTGTTTATTCAACCTTTACCCACTGACCATAACGGTTATTTAACGATATTCTCCGAGGTTCGATTAGTCAAAATCCGGTTCCAACTCCAAGTTCTGTTCTCACCGGTGTTCGCAGATGAGAATTGATATTGAATTGTCCATCGATGGCTAAATGACTCGTCGTGCAGTACCACGGCTTAACTCACCACTGAAAGCCATTTGCAGCTGTTTCATTCTGTACTGTATATCCACCGAACCCTTGCTGAAGTTCGAACCCGGGATGAGCGGTTGTGAGTTGAACACCTAACAATCGGGTTGTTTAGACTGGCCCTCAACTATTTGTGATATAGCGCCCATCTATCACTGGATCTTACTGGGTAACAAACCGTTGATTGCAAAGTGATCGACACTTATTGATTGCATGGAAGACTTCTCTATGTTAACAAGTTCACATTTCAGCCGAAAAAACAGCTAGGAGGTAATCCGAAAACCGTCTCTTTGAAATGACCTCAAAATGATGCACTGGCAGAAAGCGAGAGAAAAACTGGTTCAGCTACTGAGATTCGCGCGAAGTTCATCCGTGAATAGCACCTCGTTAACCAGAACACAAGCTAAATAAGGTACTGTAGATCAAAGTGAGCCAAAAAGATTTGTGGATGGTGTGGATGAATGTTCCTTTCAAGGTGATATTGCGTGATAATGTAAATAACTCCAAAGTGACAGTGACTGAATGTATAAATAATTGTTGTGCGGTCAGTCACGTCCACTACCATTTTTAGTTTTGAAACCTTTCACTGCCGATCATCTCTGGTAGTAGACGGTATAATTCGCCGTCATCCGTTGACTCGTTACGACGCCCGACCCGTTGCAATCTTCGATGATTTCCACCGCTCCCCTCCTGTCACCGGTTATCATATGGGTGGCGTAGTGGACCTTTGTAGTCACGATGTGTTCCCACTTCACTTCACTAAGGCTCATCCGTGGAGTATGATGTTTAGTTCTTTCGTACGACTCAAAAGGCTTATCTGTGCAGGTGGAAAGCATACCACGGTCATGCGTGTTACATCACGGATTTATTCGCAGCAAGAATGGAATCTGACGGGAACTCCGTGAAAGCAATTCCTAAGCTAGTCTACTTCACTAGGTGCACAAGACAAGTCTTTTGGTGGGACACAGAACTAAAAGATTATGTGGTCTTGAGTGACTCAATATTAGGAAAATTATTGTGCTTTCCTGCTAGTGGCTTCCTCCAAGGGAAATACTCAACTTTATTAGACGGATGAGATGAATATGCCTAAATTTTGGGATAACTACGTAAGGGATGTAAGAGATGATACTAATTTTGAGGATGATAAATTACGAAAGACAGAAGAAGAAAAACAAAGGAAGTTTCTGCGCAGCACTACGAGACTGCACCTTGGTGTGGTGTGGTGACTTCCGTGTCTCCATGACCCAAAGAGCTATGCAGGATGGCTTCCTTAAGCCGGAGATACAGTCCTGCCTGACAGGTCAATGGGTAAAGGCCAGACTCAGTCCAGTCTCTGAACCAGCTGATGGGCAACACCTGGTTCTAGCCACTGTGCTCCTGGAGAGGACACTCTACTGAATAAGCACGGAGGGAAACAGTTTACCGGTCTGAAAACCTCAACCAAGTGGACCTAAGAGTGGAGTGCTTGGAGTTTCTCTCGACGGTGGAAGAAGTCGTCACTCTGTGTTGGGCAGCTACTGCTCGCCTTATCTGGACAGCCCCCGGCCTGAGGGATGTTGTCCCGTCCACGTTCAGCTTGTTCTAGGTCTTACGTGACAGACCAGAAGAAGTTCCTTCACGGGTTCTTCGGTCACTTTCCCGTGCTGGGTTAACGCCCTATTGCCTTGTGGGTCAAACCTTTGAGTCAAAGGCTCTGGTTAGGGTTCAAAAAATAACCCTTAGGTGGTGTGGGCAGCAGCGAGGCATGATTCACCCAGAAACATCCAGCGTATTTCCTGTAAAAGGTCTTACCAATTTCCCTACTTAGTTCAAGATTGATTCAAAAAGCCACGGGTTATTACAGCGCTGAAGAAAGCAATAGTTCAGGAGTTAGGCACAAATCGAATCACAAATCGAATGCACTTCTTAAGCTCAAACGTTCACTTCACTTGGTTGCCTCTAATATCCGTACACTACGTCCGATCGGGCAGCAGAGTGCCCTCACCTGAACTAATGACACTTTCAAATGGATGTCTCCGAAACACGCATACAAGACTCCACTTCTGTGATCCTTCTTCGCACTCCGGAGACAATCTCTGTCTCTCGCTTTACTCTTCATATGTCGGGTGATCCGGTTTCTAGTGTTCGTGGTCAGACTTGCGTTGGGATTGCTTTGAACATGAGAGCTGATGGTGCACTGCCATACTGCATTCCAGTCAGCAGTTATTTGTACGCAGTTCGGTTGGACGGTTTTATGCGAGTCAACAGCAGCAAGCTGTTTCGTCGATGAATGTTCGTCGTGTCTGTGTATGCGCCCACTGATTGCACCTTGGTACCCTCGGCAATCCCTCACAGACGAGGCTCAACGGCATCTCACCAGGATGTGGTGGAGCTGGTGAGCAGCATGACTGTCGTTCGAGTACCATGTTTGTAGGTGCTTCTTGAGAATTTGAAGGCGAGTGCTGCAAACAACCATTCTGTTTATGTCGGTAAACCGACCAGTCGACCAACTTTCTCGCAGCACTGACCAAGATCAAATTTTCCGAGAACATGGCGTGTCTATTCGTCGGCCGTACCAGAGCGAGCGTTCCGATTTCCTGCCACAAAAAGCACGTCGTACCTCGAAACCCGGTTGACTGCCTCATGAAAATTATGATAGAATCCATCTTTGGTTTCATTATCAACCGGGGCGGTTGGAGCTTAGATTGCAATCACCTTCAGATCGTGCAGGAGCTTTTAAATCTTGCCAAGGCGAGTCTGGATGAGAATGATTTCAAAGAGATCTTTACAACATTAGCTGCTTTGTTCTAGGCAAAAGCCATGCCGTAGAGCCTGGAGTTGTTTGTTGGACCACTGTGATAAAACCAATAAGATGTATCCACTCCCGGGACTTTCATCTGTCGGCTGCCTGAGCTGCGTAGGCAGGCTTCCGAGTGGCCAGGAAAGTCTACGTGATAGTCATGTAGAGTTCGCATTGTGATGCATTGGTTACAGATGTCTGGAAGTTTTCGGACTTTCCAACAAGCTACGTGTTTTATTTGCCTGCAGCCAATAATCCTAGCTTGCTCTCTTATCCTCTCGACCGCTGGGACATAAGGCGCTTTGCTTACCTGGGACGTCGTAGCGCAAGGAGGGCATGAGGTTCCGTGACTAATCATAGACACTCGAGGGAGTAAAGTACGAAGAGTTCTCCACAGCATCTTTTGGACTTTTCGTTCGAGGTCGTACCTCTAGCATTTGTACGATCAAGTGCCGACTGGAAGACCGCAGGGTTGTTCCAGAGGAGTTGGTGGCCCGTTACCCGGTTCACTCGCCTCTTCAGGAATGTCGAGTTAGGTGGTTTGGACAGTTTCCCTTTGTAGCCGTTGTACCAGTAGATCTCGTTCACCCATTCAGAAGTATCTGACTTCACATGCCGAACACCGTCTCATCCAGGATTTCTGGATAATGGTAATCCTCAACCTGGGTTAGTCTACCTATCGAACGGTTTGCCGAGGTATGGCCTCTGATACATGCCTCAGCTTCGTGGAGCCACAGGTGAGAGATAGGTAACTGATGGAGACCAAGGAGATGAAGGATGTCCTAAGGAACACGACTGTCAAATAACTCAGAGATTCTACCTCCCTCAGACATCCTATACATCCTTGACCTGGGTGCCGAGAAATGGCCCCCTGGTACGCTCATAATTCAACACTAATTATAACTCTGTCTTGTATTGAATCGCTGTATGGACTCAATAAAATTGGCATCTAAAAGGTCAGAATATAAATGATGAATGACTTGACTACAGTCAGTGAATGATGTCCAAGGTCACATCGAGAACATAAGTTTAGTTGGACGATCATACGTGAAAATTCATAACCATGCCGCTACAGTCAATGCGAAATAAAACTCCGAGGAGTAGAACAGTGAATAAAGCTCTTTCTTGTGTCAGGAGGATTATACCTTTCTTCCGAAAAGTCTGATGGATTACTTATTACCCCGGGTTACACTTGATTCAAAGTAAAATTAGTCTCATTTGTAGGAAACCATAAATTGTACCTATGCCCAATTCACAAGTGAAAAACCCACAAGAACACAGAACAACCGCTTCACCCGAAAGATCATAAGTTCTAGTCCATGCAGTCTCAAATGAGACTCGAACCCGGGGTACATGGTTGTGAGTGGCACCAGCCTCCCTTACACAATCATGTTACCACTAGACTATGGGGGTTGGTTCACAACAGTTTAAGTTGTAGCACCTCTACATGACATAGCACACACATCGGTCACTAGATTTGACCGGTCGCAATCTGTCACACACAAAACGAATAACTCATATGATGGGGGTATTCCGTGAAGGACAAAAGCGTGAGGAATCGTTTCATGGTAATAAGTTCAATGCTTTGATTTGCTGTGTGTGTGTTCGTGCATGCTCATGTGATCGTAGGTTAAGCGGGGCGTGTACACTGGCTAGGTGTCAACTGTCATATTCCAGTGAATTAGATCATAGCCTAAATGCCTATCCGGAATTATTTCAATCGTTACCTAGTGACTGTTTTGGTATTCCAAATGTTTGTTTAATGTACCTGATTACCAGTGTCTGCCAACTGACCGAGTGTTGTCCATCTGATTAGTTCAGGTAAAGCGTTTGACGTTTTTTTCTCGAGGAAGTATTACTATCATGCCATGCGAACGAGTGAGTAAATTATCACAGAGTTTAGTATTTGGTCTATCCCCGATACTACACGTCATATGCATCGTAAGGACAGAATTAAGAACTTTTGCGGAATAAACGGTTGTTGGAACTTGTATTCAACAAAATGGCCAACTTGGGGGAGGGGGGGGGGACTGTGTCCTCCGATTCCCTGAGTATGGTTACTTTAAAACTTATTAGAATGCTGCTGTGTGCGGTACAACCAAAGAATAGCAGAGAATAGAAACAATTTTGTGCTCTCGGGTGTGCACCGCCGATGCACACACATGAATACACATTAGAAAAAGGTTATGTGGACTGGTTTTCGACTGTTTCTTTGTCATCTTCATGGATGTTTCTGAAACTAGTAAAATATTAGTAAAATGTTTTGGGGAAGAATTATTTGTTCCTGCTCCACAGAAGACTACCGCACTTGTGGTTGTTAGTTCAGTACTTCGGAAGGATGCTATATCACTTAGTGCATAAATTCCGTGAACGCCGCTGGAGACCAGTCCGGTTAGCCTTGTGGTTAAGGTGTCTGATTCGTAGTCATTCACGCCGGGTCCGAGTCCCGTTCAGGGCTCGTTGGATGTGCGCTGCCGATGATTCCTGACAAGGATGAAACAGCTGTACAGTAGTCCCACGTTTTCAATGGTTTGGAAGTTCACACAGCATGACAAATCTCGTACTACGTACTTCAAGTAGTACACTAGTTCGGAAGCTTAACGACTTGGACAAGTCTGGTAAAGTGGGGTGGAGATAAACTTGTGCACAGTAAAAGCGCAATACCTTCAAGCCCTTACAGAAAGACTCAAGAGCAGACCTTTTGTAATCACCATTAACGTAAGTTCATCATCCTACGTAAGAATCATTTCTTCAAGAGTTAATCCATATTACAACTTTTGCGCTCCGAATTTTTCGCTCACCCATTAATCATAGATGCAAAAGTTACTGATAAGCAGAGCATGGAACTCTGATTCATTCGGGTCCTTTCACACGTTCACTCCGAAAGCCTCACTTCCCGTTAGCGAGCCATTCAGCCTCACGAACATCAGCTGATATCTAGAAGCTAGCTTTTGTTTGTGAATGTCAGGAGCGTCAGCGGTATTTGATATAGCAATGACCTTAGATACAAACACTTTTTACAGGGACACGTGATCAGTCGGATCGGGGCTCAGTGACTTGTTTCATACGAACAGTCCCAGTTGTGATTCGGTGAGTGTGAGCTGCAGCTCACTACAAGTGATGATTTAGATGAAACGACGGTACTTTCGTGCATTTTCAACTGTTTGGTGGCACAATAAACTATTCTACAAAAATCAGTGTATCAGAGCTGAGATCAGTTTGCAGTGTATCGAAAAAACGATCTGTTATGTGATACGTTATTGGTGTTTATTTTTCGCTAACACAGCTTTGTCGGAAAAGGAGATAGTCAGTCGAACTTTCGGTTACAGTGAGTAACTTTTCTGAAGACCAGTTTGCAATCGAACCAACTAGTCTTAAGAAAGACTGCCCGCGGTTGTGGAAACGTTGACTGAATACCATTTTTCGGACAACGTTGTGTTACCGAACAATTAACACTAACCTATTCTACAACCTATTCTATAAACAGTTAAAATTTTCTACTATCAAAATTATTAATGAAAACAGTTGAATGAATTGTTGTAACTTAGATTGAAGGACGTATTTTAATGTGCTCAGATTGCAATAGATATTTTCTGATGCTCTTGACAAAAGGGGGTACCTAACTGAACCAGACAATAGTTGAACGTGGTGTGAGGTTTTTGCACACGTCGGTTTCGGTGGCGCTTCGTCTGACCAATCAAATTGATTCACCCGCTTTACTCGTCTGACATCTTGCACCTCCTGGATCTACTCAAATTCCCTCATGATAGAATACGAGGGTTGGCCTACCGGGGATAGGAGCTCGTTCTCTCTACTCAGCCGTTCTCCACCTTCGTTCGTCGGGGTTGACTGACTTTGTGCATAAACATACACACACACACACACACGCACGCACACACACAAATCGACTAGTCTACACATGCCATACCTTCGGTGGGTATGAGCACATGCTACTGTGAGCATTCCTCACAACAGTTCCGCGCCTTCTGCCCGGTCAAGACCCCGATCACAGTTCTTTAAACAGAGGGGTTGGTCGGTGGTCAGTGGTTGGTGGTTGGTTTGGGGGTGGGGGGGGGGCGGGGAAGATGGAGATGAGGACAGAAAAATGCGGCACGTGGAGCTTGAAATGTCGGATAAGAAGAGAGCCTGATGGGCGTATAGAACAACCACGACTAACCACCTGTGCTTAAAACCCAAGAGTTAACATCTGACGGGTATTGAGGTCAGAGCTCAATTAAACATCTTGGTTTCAAAGAATTCAAATGTTCAGTATACAACGAAACATACCCATGGATGAGTGGAGCTCACGTGAAAGTATGACCACTTGGTCCTCCGAGTATCCTTCATTCTCAGCGGACTTAGCTCAATGGGTGGGGTTTTGGACAGAACAATTCACACGGAATACCCTATGTAACACATCCTCCACAGAATATGTATTGGGTGAATCTACTCCGGATTCACAGTGGACGAACAATGTTGCCGACCGGCGAAAACCATCATCCAGTACAGTTCATAGAAGACAGTCTTTAGAAACCGTTCTTAGCGAGGATCCTCTTCGATCACCGATAACGGGAGTCTGCATCCTTCCGCGTGACGAATCCTCTTGTGTACAACAAATTCACAATAATCCAGCTCGGATCGACAGTCAACGAAAATTTATTCGTTTGAGTAAGTCGGTGAAAATTGCGGAGAAGTTGGCTCGAATCCCAAATCGGATAGGAGACTACGTTTGCAGACTATGTTCAACCTGGTTCCCGGACGCGTTTGCTTTAGCGGAACATTTGTGTCCACGAATGGCCAACATGGCCTACCCATGTGATCTGTGCCCCAAAGTGAGTAGAAGCAATGCCTAATCTTTATCCCCGTTGCCTGAATTCTTTTATACATACATTCTAATCGTAAGTTATTGAAAACTTTTAAAAGTATTTCACAAATGAAGTGGTATTAGAACAAACAGAGATCTTACGTTGAAACTTTGAAGTTTCATCAGTTTTGTACAAGAAAAACCATTCTATGTGCTCCTCCTAAGAAACGGGGGATTTTCGTGTGGATAAGGCAAGGTAAACAGTACACCACTGGATGCAATCATCATGCTCACTTGGCCACTTGCATTTTTGCCAACCCGTTATCGGTTCACGTAGCTGGAATTACAGATTGTTGCAGTGATTCATATTACTCAGTATCAACAACCAGCTCACTGCAAACCTGAGGGAACATTGTCGTACGGCTCAGACTTGTTATGCATCATCAACCGCGGTTCATGTCCACCCCAGTCTCATCTGGAACTGGAGTCCACCGATCCGCAGGATTCCAATTCGGATTTACCATGAGCCTATTCGGAATGGCTTCCTGCACGATCAGCAGCACTCAGCAATTAAGCCATCAACCACTACCACCACCACCGTTTGGAATTTGGCCAACTGGTCTTCCCCCTCCCCCTCCCCTCACACACACACATACACACATCGGTTGAATTCTAGACGGGAAATTTTCCTAGTAGGTGCCTGAATATGACAAACGGCACTGAAATTAGCATAGCTAGCTGATCACTTTAGGCAGTTGGAAATTTCAAATGTTACCATCAAATTACTTTATCTATAGAACCATTGAATATGCATGTATTTTATGATAGTTAAGATATTTTTAAACAAAACGTGCTCCATTTGGCTTTTTATTTTCAACACGTATACGTCAGCTGATTTTCGGTTGATTCATTACATCTATGCAGCCTTGAAAGATAAAACATTCAGCTCAGAAGCGTACACTTTTTGAAGTCTTTTACTACTGATTTACTGGTTCCCAACCATATATATGATAGTAAGTAGTATGTAAGCGCATGGACGAAACCTCCCCGGAAGTACACTACCGGCATCATGGATCTTACCGCTCATCAGGTATGCGTACCCGGTACTCCTCTGCCCACTCGTCTTCATACTTGTACACTCCGATGTTATATGTTCACTAGGATCTAATTTGAATCTTCTGGAGTGTGAAAGGATACTCCTCATTGAAGAGTCCACAAATGAATCACAACTATGATTTCTGCTAGTTATTCGTGTCTGGGTCACTGCTAACCCAAAGAACAACAAGGCTGCATGTGCAAGCGCTCATATTGATAGTATTATGTAAACGCGTGGACCGTGTGTGTGTGTGTGTGTGTGTGTGTGTGTGTGTGTGTGTGTGTGCAAACCACCCTCTGTGGTTCTACGGAGTTGATTGCGCTGTTGGTGAGTGAACTTAAACTACCTGACCGGATATTCCCATGTGGCCCTCATCCCAATTGGAAAGTTAATATTATCCCAAAATTTGAAACTAATTTTTCTTTCTGGACTCTGAGTGCACAGAAAATGTTGACACTTTTCTAATCTGAGCTACTTTGCAGAAACTGAGAATATGAATGAACCTTTGTGTGAAGAGTTTTTGTTTGTGTCCATTCAATCTAAATGAACCTGACACAAGTTTTACGGAAAAAGAGCACTCACAAATTTTGTACTGCAACCTGCTAAATTGTGTCCGTGTTATAAACTTTCCATAGGTCATTAGAGATAAGAATAAATACCAAAGCGAATTTCCTTGTCCATTTGTCATTCGTCCGCGGCAACACGGTAACCTTCTCGTATGTATCAATCACAAACTGTGTGACTTCACAGTGGCAATTTATCTACGAGTGGAATTCAGTTAGCTGAAAATCACAGTACTCCAGAAACTGACGGTCAAAAAGAACGAAAAAATACATTTTGAAAACACGCATATTAGCGAACCAAGAGACGTCATGTAACCTTCAGGGTGCACCTATGAATGAATGTGTCAACGTTTTCGTAGCTTTATCGTCGCTATTACTACTATTGCTACTGTTACTAGAAGTAGTCGATGTTATCGTTGTTACTATTTTTATTGTGGCTACTGTAGAAGCTGGAGCACAAGAAAAGCTGTGAGCAAAGATAACGACACATGGAAAACTTAACTTCCAGATTAATTTGATGTAAAAGACTTGCGAAAAATTTGGATTATTTTCTTCAGCAAAAGTTCAAAATCAGTGATGTTAGAGTTTATTGGTTCTATCGAATTTTCAAAACATTTAAATATTTTTCAATCAGTCAATCAATAGCATACTCGAGATTATCTGACTTCCCTGGCTAACTCCTACAACGGTGATTCAAAGTGAAGCGAAGTTTAGCTGCACCCCCACTTCATGTATACTATAGTCATGAAAGATCTCGGTAAAATACTTTCGAAAAGCTACAATGTGACAATGCTTAGCGGTTTGAAAGCAGTGTATGGAAGTCTACTTTGACTTTATATGTTAGTCTTCAACAGAGTAAGCCCTCTTCTCTCCATGAAGCTATCCTTAGATAATTTCAAATCCAGAATATTCTACTTCCGGAATTGAGCCTTAAGTGAAAGGCGGTGGTTTGTGTATGTGGGTCCGTACGTACATATGTATGTATGTATGTATGTATGTATGTATGTATGTATGTATGTATGTATGTATGTATGTATGTATGTATGTATGTATGTATGTATGTATGTATGTATGTATGTATGTATGTATGTATGTATGTATGTATGTATGTATGTATGTATGTATGTATGTATGTATGTATGTATGTATGTATGTATGTATGTATGTATGTTTGTATGTATGTATGTATGTATGTATGTATGTATGTATGTATGTATGTATGTATGTATGTATGTATGTATGTATGTATGTATGTATGTATGTATGTATGTATGTATGTATGTATGTATGTATGTATGTATGTATGTATGTATGTATGTATGTATGTATGTATGTATGTATGTATGTATGTATGTATGTATGTATGTATGTATGTATGTATGTATGTATGTATGTATGTATGTATGTATGTATGTATGTATGTATGTATGCGAACGTGTGTGTGTGCACGTGTGTGTATTTCGAAGTGATCTCAGGTGTCAACACAGTATAGTAGTACCAAACAAATGGGCGAATGACCTAATCTACAGAGTTCATTCTGAATGAGTTTTAAATCCCATTCGCCCGATTTACAGTCGACCTCAGTTGGTAAGGCGAAAAATTTCATTTTACCTAAGTAATGTCGTCCAAGGATAGTAGTAGTAGTAGTTTTTTGCCCTAATAAAAATTATTTTGAGAAGATTCCTTGAATACCCCCACCCCTGTTCCGTACAGCGTGACTTTAAATAAAGAAGCATTTTAATTACCAGTCGCCCTTTTGTATTCCTTCACACACACACACACACACACACACACACACACACACACACACGCACGCACGCACGCACACACACACACACAAACACACACACACACACAGGTGTTTCAGTGTCCCGCAAATTTGGCCTCTCATCGCCGCTGGCACAAACTTCGACCTGCGAGACAATCCCTTTCACCTGGTAGTTCACCGGCGATAAACGAACCGATACCACAGCAGGCACCGACTCAACCGGCTAACTTTCACCCCTCACAATGTCCGGACAATCCTTCAAACGAATTGTCTGTACCCAAGGCCGATCGTCGCCGAACAGTGCCATCTGTGTGCAATATGGCATCGTCTTCATCTTCATCCTCGACAAGTTTACTCAAACACACAACCGAACGACCACGAATCAACACAACTTTCCGTGCCTCGAAACGATTTCGCCCAACCATGCTCAGTTCATATAAATCAAAACCGATACCTTATTCCGTGGAAGCACTGCTTGCCTAATTTTTACACTGACGAGATTAAAAGAAAGCGTTACCCTATGAATGAATCCTAATAAACAATATATGCCCTCAGCCTATCTCGTTTACTTGTAACTGGTATGCAGTTCGATTACGGAGGAGAAAGGTCGTCTAGATAATGTTTAAGCTCCCCAAAGGTCTAAATTCCGCTAGTTCCGATAGATCAAAATGGACCGTGGGAAAGGAGGATTCGCAATATAATGTCTTCGCTCAGTTCATCATTAAAAACCATGGAAGCACTATTGTACAGCTATTTCAGCAACCTTGTCGGGAATTATGAGCAGTACAAATCCACAGCGCCACTGTGGGAAGCATGATAACAACGATGAATCAGGCATGTTAACCGTTAGATCAGTTCAGTTTGTTTCACGTGAATACTTCACCACCTAGAGGGGTTGGACCCCATCTTGGACGGCAGCCTCTAATACATGACAACGGTGAAGCAGCTATACAGTGGTATTTTCATGAATTTGCTACGGTGAGTAGAGGTTTGATATTCCGTGATAAGCCGTTTATTGAACAACTCGAACCTCCTCGCCTTCCAACTGGCAAAGCAGGCCGTAGTCTTTTCTCCAAGTGACCTTGAGCGTTCAGTAGCGATGCGACGAAATGACATTCGTCTGACGTCACGCTTTTCCGTTGACAAAGTGGAAGCAGCTTGGGTACTATTCGTAAAGATAGCCTCTAATACAAGTTAAAAAATTTGTCATCAGTTCAAATATGAATGGATGAATATCATTTACTCCATAACTTAGAGTGCTCGTGAGGTCCAAATTAGACGAGTTAATTAATTTCTTTGAGTCGACTCTCTTTTTCCTGAGTTGGCCACGGCTTATCATAGCCAGGGTGCTAAAATGTAAAATTTTGCATAAAATAATATTCCTGAAGTTGGTTCTCTGCTGGTGTAGGGTCTTTGCAACCGCATGACCATGGCTGCCGTGATAAATTTGCTCACAGCCCAACTCCAGTAAACTGTCAAATATTTTCAAACTGGTGAAGTTTGTTTTCCTCACTACTGAAATAAGTACTGATCCTGTAAGAAACAATCCCTGTAGCTGAAGTCTCAGTCTTGTGTGGACCTCAGAAAAGAGGCAAAATTATTGCAAACATATTTAGAGAATTTTTTCATCACATGCTAGCACATTGCTGCCGCGGAAGGGGCATACCGCCTATAGCCGCTAAGGCTTGCTGCACTATTAGGGACAGCCGGACAACCGGACCCTGAGACTTGGAGTGATGGAGAGCCACCCATGATCCCAATAGGTCGGGTGAGGTAACCATCCGGACGACAATGGAATACTGTCTACCACCAAAGTAATGGGTGACGGTGGGGATTCCAACCTCTGACATCCGAAGGGGTGACTGAACGCTCTGAACCACTCGACTACCGGTCTGTACTATAATATACTAATACTATTTTATCTCGCGTCTCGGGTAATTTCGGAGTGAATGGAGAAATACATGTTGGTTTATTTCGAAAATATGAAATTCACACGGAGGTCATATAGGCGTGCTCAGTTAAATATTCACCTTGTATTCGTTATGATTGCAAAGGGTTTGAGCAAGTCAGAAGTTATTTTTACTCTAGTCAAAAGGAGAGGGAGAGAGAGAGAGAGAGCGATGAAATTTCGGTAACTTGTAGGGAGAGTATTTCTGTAACTAATATAGCTGGATAATTTCCCGCAAAAAAGCCCGTGTTTCCGCATTATTCCTCAAAATTATGGTGTCAGAAACAGACGCTATAGACGAAGAACTAATAGATCCGACTTCAAAAATGACAATATCTGAATTGTGGTACAAAGAGAAGTTTTGCCAGCTAATCCCTGTAAATCACTGCGAGGAAGGATGCAGTAAATTAGGCTGCTCCGGATTTCGGCCGGTCCAAAGCCAAAACAATATGCGCTCGGAAGGCTTGATCACGTGTTGCAGTCGTGAAACCATTCAAATTATACTGCAAATCTTTTTTGTCCAGCAAGAAACAGAACAACTGAAAAAGTAACCATGCTCAGAAGGGTTTAGAGAAAGTTCAGAACAGACGGACTGACAAACACTTCGCAGAATGATATCATTCGAGTATCGCTTAGAAAGATGCTCGGTGTTTGCCAGGTTTGGTTAGAAGTATTGTTTACTATGAAGGAGAGAGTTTGGAAAATTGGCGGTTTTGGTCGTTATTGAACTCCAGAGTAGTCTTTAAGATATATACTCCTGAACACATCTATTGGTCAGTCAGCAAATATCACCTAACCTTTAGTGAAATTTTTTACCAGAAAGACTGAAGTTACGAAATAGAACACAGAAATGGCTTAATGTAATAATTGTGCCTGTTTCAAGGTTTCGCATACCCACTATAACTGGACAATTAAAGCAAAAGTTTCCCCATCTTCCCTTGATTTACTTATTTAATTCAGTTGTAGTCAACTAGATAGTTAGTTAGTTAGTTAGTTAGTCGATTAGTTGGCTGGTTGGTTGGTTGATTGGTTGTTTGGCTGGTTGCTTGATTAGTTAGTTAATCAGTTAGTTAGTTATAGATGTAAGTGAAACACACAGTAAGAAGATGATTATAAGCTTCCTTGAACGAGTCTTATTTTCCCCATCTTCATTTCGTGAACTCGAAAGCTCAGTCAATGCACGCCGAGGTTCGAGCACAAGCTAAATCTATTCTGATATTCCACAGAGGAAAAGGCTGACACTTCTGTTAAGTAGAAGTCCTCAATTCAAAATGTTGCATGCTCAATTCTACCAACTACAGTACACTGCTAAAGAGCGTCCAACTTAAAAGGTAATCAATACCATTGTTTGAGTACCCCCTAGAAGTGCTAATCACTCACCCGTACACTCAAATTGGAACTACTCAGTTAGAGCAAAATAAACCAGGGATTATTGTGATTGGATCATGTGTTTGCGCTGTTTCGTCTATCTATGGTAGGCATGGATATCCGCACTCTGAATGTCCCGTCAGCCACCTACCAACGGAATTCTCGTGAAACAATTAGCTTACCGGAATGCATGCTGTTGGACGAGATACAGCTCTGGCTCAGACGTTCTTTACATTTTCCGTATCCCTAGTGATTTCCACCTCTTCTTTAGGCCAGCATCTTTTGTTTTCACAGAAAAACGTTCATTTTAGTAAGTCATAGTTTTAGCTATGGTCAAAATACCAAAATACTTCTGATAACCAACACGTGGGTCCATTAGGCGGCAAGGTTGAGTCAGTGAATCACTTATCCTATTTAGCTCAATAGACTTGCCAGAAGTCCAACTTATTCTTCTCGCCATGCTCACGAAAACCATCTTGTGCAGGAAGATTCCAGGGGAAATCAAGTTGAATTACTGGTCTTGTCAGAATAACGTTCAAAGTTTCTCAACACTATGAGATTTTTACGAACGGTGAACAGCCATTGTTCTAAATGTGTGTTTGTAGCAGTTCAGATTGATGCATTCCATTGACTTGGAGTTTAAATCGCAGACTTTTCCTCATCTGTCAAGGCCATAAAACCGGCGCATTGATGATTTTACCTCAACCGGTGGTGAAATGTTTGAGAACTAAACGCAGAGCTTAGCGATCATAAACCACTCCATGAGAAATGGGATTTTTCTTTTGAGTAGAAACATTGGTACGAGCTAAATTACAGAAAGAGGATCATATTGTGTCTTTCTTAATAGAAATAACGTCAACTTGTTATAACTGGTCGCCACACTCTGATAGTTTATCTGCAGATATCAGCTTGCGGACAGTTCCGAGCGCTAAATCATGCTTTCTCAAAAAAGATGAGAGCAGCACCAAACATATTCGCCTGTTCATAAGCGCCCTCATTTCGTGATAACCCAGAACTGCTGACAGTCATTCACCAACTCCGAATCCAAGTTCCATTTGGGATGCTGTGAATGTGCCCAACTATTTCTCCGTAACTAAGAATAAACAACTGTACTCTGCTGTCACACACATCCGGCATTAGTATTTGGAGCAATAATACTGCCCGAGGGAGCATCCCACTGGGAACCAAATTTTGGAGCACATTGTGAAAAATTTATCCTTGTTGACTCAGCTGATGTATGCTGCCAGCCGAGCTGGAAATGTGACGGTGTCTTAAAAGGGTCCATACTGAAGGATCACACGTGAATTCGGACACTGAGATCAGGGTGTATTTTTCCGTGAGTGTACTACATACACGTGCAATCAATTACAAATTCGATCACAAATTTCAACAGTACATTTGCATGGTTGGTGGTTGTGCATTGATGTGCGCGTTTACCGTCTCGGAGGTACAAAATACGAACCCCGCCACAGTCTTTCTTTACCTAATGGAGTCTTATGTAATTCACTGCTCCAAATTCCGGAATCATAGTTGTCGACTTAACTTGGTTGTGAATTGAGCCCTTGAAGCCTTACAGCAAGACTCTTCTACTGCACTCATTCGCAAGCATGTAAAAAATACGGGTCAAGTCTGTCAAACCATGTGTTATAAAAGAATCTACTACAATCTGCTGGCGGAATTACCTGGCCGAACTGCATGTTTTTTTTCACCGGTAAACGGGAAACCCTCAAATCCTAAGGTGGTGGAACAATAGCACATCCGTTTTTCCAAGGTCCTGTGGTGACGAATGATGCATTGGACCTAAATGACAAATAAGTTAAAGACAGTACGCTTTACTTGAGTTTGGTCGTGGTCTAATTGTGCAGTAAAACCAGGACAATCTTGAGAACGTTGCATGTGACACTCCATTTCAACGAGTAAACTGGGCAATTGTTGATTAACTCAATTCAGCTCAATTCAACCCCTGTGAACAAGTCCAGTTTACAGCAAACTGGATTGTCCATCAGTATTTGGTTTTCTACGGGAAATCCCCGAGCGTTGGCAATTCATAGGTGATCATAAATAAAGAGTTCTTCTAATTGCCCATTATCAATCTGTCATTGTCTTATTTGTAAACGGAATGCTGACTATCCGGAAGGGGGACCATTACAGACGTGTACGATCCTGGACTTATGCGAATGTGTGTGCTTGCCTGATAGCCTACTGTTCGCTTACTGTATAACAGCCGTTTGTCGATTCTTTTCTCAATCTCACTTGTATCCCATTGTCAACACCATTCCTTTCGTGTGCACATGCACACATGCACAAACACGTTAAAACGGAACAAACAAAAGAACAAGGGGCACCTCAGTGTAATCGAATTTCAGCCCTATCCTACTGGGATTTCCAAATGCGTGCATATACACGTGCACAGCCCGTTCGTGCAAGGTCTTGAAACATCATTATTACGCTTCGTTTGCTCAGCTGCCCGATAACCACTGCTAGAAGAAGTGTCGTATTTCACCGATGCTCCAGGATCCAGCCAGCGATGTGAATTGATGATTAGACTGGGCAAATATGTACAGCTGATACGCAGTTCTCACGACCTGTACAAATTCCCTCTCACACATACATGATGACCTAATCGCATTTGACACAAGAAACGGTGGACTCCGATCACGTGACCGATTTGCTCACATCCATGTGTGTGAGTGATTCGCAGTTGGAATCGAAAGCATGTATCCCACGTACGTGCTAAAGTACTGTTTGAAATTTGTTAGAGGAATTTGTGTGGGCGTCAGGCCACACATCATCATCAGTGTTCACACAAAAGCTTTCCAAACACAACGACTAAACCGCAACTCTGTGTTCAACAGAGTCTAACAGTAGTAAATTGTATATAAATTCAGTTTTGTAAGGTGAGTGAAGTCAGTACCCATAAGGACTCAACTCGGAATGAGATGATTATTAGAAAGCCCAGACCTCGATAAATGCAGACCCGGTAATGAGTCAAATGTAAGCATTTCTGTTTGCCGTTAAAAATGACTGACAGTGGAGAATTCGGTAACTGAGTACAGCAGTGCATTGGTCATCGACAAAACGTTCGACTACGGAGTGAAATCACCCGGACAGAAGATACAATAAAAGTGAATGCGATTTCCTCTTCGAAACGCGTCAATAACATTATTGCAAATGAGTGTGCACACAGAGTGAATCGAAAACAAACAAATCGGTTAGACAATATTGTTCCGATGGCAAGCTCGACTGTCAGTTTGCGGCAGCCCAAGCTAATAACGCTTAGCTAGATACAACCCTAGGACTGCGAAGCGGGAAGACAAACAACAAAATAGAGCACAGTGACTGTGTTGATAAGGCAAAGCGTGTTGAGAGCACGGGAACTCTTGTGTGGTCATTGTTAATCCGTTTTGGGCAATCCCCGTATGTGTGTCAACAGTGGACCAGGTAGGATTCGGCTAATACCCCTAGGTTAGATATGTGTGGACGTTCAACCCCATCCTACTTTTCGTTTCATTCTAATGATAAAATTTGCCGAGGTGATTAAAAAGTTTGTAAGGGAAACAGTGGCAATAATTTAAAAATATACTTGGTAGTTGCCTTGGTAATTGATTTTCATTACACATGTGCCACAGGAATAGGTACTAAAAGTGCAGATTAACACGTCTATTGTCACGCCCGCAGATTACACTGAACCAAAGGCCATTGAGAATTAAAGCGTGCGGTTTAAACCGATTGCTGGAAGCGCACTTTGTATCTACATATTCTACCGAATAAATTCACTACGAAAAGCACAGGGAGAATATTTTAGGTGAAAAAGAGATTCAAAACCGATTTTTCATCTATACCAAGCTGTGATGATAAAGCTTCTCAAATTAGGGGGAGGTTCAGTAAATTGTAGGATAGTCGCTGACTATTATTACTGGTAGTAGCAGTAGGGTACTATTTTTTTCTTCACATGAATTAGCTTTTTACTTGTTCTTCATGTGCAAGCCTCTCTGTTCATTATCTTATTATCATTTCAATAGTTCAGTTGCATTTAAGTTAGTACTCACGAAATGACACCGCAGGCCGTATCCACACGCAGTTTTCACTGTCGAAAATCATGGAAGCACTAAGCTCGACCGTTTCATATAGCTCGTTAGGAATCATTCGTGAAATGCATTAAACCTGGTTTCCTAATCGTGACTTAGACGTTGATTCGGCATGAAGAATGATACCTTTGAAAAAGCAAAACTCCTTACTGTTCACACCGACAAGTTGGTATTGTTGATCTGTACTGACTTTTTAAATGAGACCTCATCTACTCGACTTGTCAGTGGTCACGGTTGTGTAGTGAGCAGGCTGTTGGCAACCACATTAGTGTTTGATTAACGTAAGTGTGGAATCTTTTTGATGCACCTATTGAGCCCCGGACTCACGGAGTTTTCTTTCCTTTGTGTGTTGGAGATCGAACATAAACAGGCCCACGCGGCGAAACACTAATCCTTACATTATTACCGTCGGGACACTAATGAAACTAGAAGAGAATTTTGAAGATTCTTAAAGTAGTGCATAATAACCGTGTTATTTAAATTGCTGGAATAGGTGCAACTCATGTCTACCGAGTCGTAAATCGGACTCCCATTCCGGGGTTTCCAGTTCTACCGGTCTACGGTAATACTATCGCTAAACCACTCTGAAGGAAGTTTGTCATACCAGTATGAAAACTAAATCGTATGCCCTAGTTCCACAAGAGATTAGGATCCAGTTAATTAGCACTGAGGTTGACGATTCCTGATACGTTATCAGAGTAAACTTAGAGCTATGAAATCACTGTGGGAATAAACCAAAAATTTTCCGCTAATTACTATTATTACTGCCATCTTGGGCTGAATCTAAAATTAAGTTATCTGTCATTTAGAACAAATGGTTATTTTCCCGAAATTCGGAAATAAAGACGAAATATCCGTAACTTCATTCAGAAAGGGATTCAGGCTCTCAGTACGGCTAAATTCCACTCCTCTCGGCCTTATTCAAAACGCCTTACGAGATATGAGCTTGTTGCCAAATTCGTTAGCTTCCGGCGTACAATTCCACACGAGATAAGGCCACATAATCGCTAAACGAATCAGTGAGAAGAACATGCTAACCACTTGTGAGAGTGTGGTCAGCATGGAAACTGATCAGGAGATTTGCCCTGCGGGTTGCTATCCACTTGAACGCAGTCATGCCTAAATGAACGGACTACATCCTGGATAATTCGGCATTTGCACTCGAAGCGGGCGTGTGCGTCCGGATGCACTCAGAACATATCGACATTTCCATATTCCTCACATGCGTCCCGACCAAATGGAAACACGCACCTTGAGAATTTATGTCGTTGGATTACGCTCTTTTTTGTAAGGAATATACGACCTCAGGCAACGGTGCTCAGTTGTCCTGCCTGTCCGCCACTTCTGATACGATCTCGGCCATAAATGACGCTGAAACTTACCGCTGTCCTCGAGCAAGATGTCATTGATCAATGGTTCACCTTCCTCGTGCAAATTTGTTAACGTCTGCTGGGTCAAGTGATTCGTACCAACGGGTAAAATTCACTACGTACTCATCTGATCTCATAAAAGAACAGCACAATACAAGACCAGGAAAAGTGACATTCACAAGTCGTTTGAGAAAATCCGGATGCTAATTGCGTCAGACGGGCACTGACAGAATTTCCCCACAAAGTGATTCGACTCACACTCCAGACGATCCAAATTAGATCCTAATGATGGTATAACATCGCAATGTACAAGAATGAAGATGAGTGGGCAGAGCAGTGCCGGGTACGCATACTTGACGAGCGGCAGGAACCGCGAAACCGATAGTGTGCTACCGGGGAGATTTTGCCCACACCTTCACATACTACTTACTATATATATATATATATATATATTATATATATATATATATATATATATATATATATATATATATATTAGAAAAGTTGTGTAGGTTATTTTTAGCAGCAAAATTCCTTCGTTTCTTCTAGGGCCCTGCGGAGAAGTTTACCACCACAGAAGTCGACCGCTGTTCGAACAACGGGTTTTACCATTGAGAACCCCCTGATGGAAGGGTGCTACGTCCTGCAGTGTTGACGTTCAGCAAGCAGTTGATACTCCGTTTGGATAACCTAGTGACCAGGTGTTAGATTTGCAATCATTCACCCCGAATTGAAGTCCACCGCGGAACTCGGTGGATGTGCACCGTTGAGTATCCCGAACAAGTCTGATGAAATAGATGCACAGTAGTGTTTTCGTGGTTCCCAGTTGTGAATTAGTCTCTGATACTGCACGATGAATCGCAACATATGTGAATATGAATGAGCTGATAACCGTAGATGTTTTCGACTTGGCAACTTCCCTCTACAAGGATTTCAAATCGTCTGGTTACATGTGAGCATCTAAAACGAAGGGACTACGACGAGCCTTTCATCCTCGGCATGTGTTAAGCACTTACTTAGGGGCTTGAAATTGCAGACGACTAAATAGCTTCCATTTTGAAAAGTCAGAAATGGAAAGTTGTATAGTCAGATTGATGAAATGATCACGGACCTCGTGCTTGGTTATGTTTTAGAAATAATATTTAGTTCCGTATAGCTTATTTTGCTTCCAGAGATTTGAATTATGGCTTTGACTGACTTCAATGTTAAGTTTCGAGACCATAGAGTTACTTTTTCTGAAGAAGACAAAAGTAATATATCAAGACAGAAAGAAGACAGGTTGTGAGAGGCAAGCCTTTCATTTATTTTAGTCGACCACGAATCAAAACATGTCAATACGTAAAAAGTACAGCAAGAAGGCAAATATAACAATAAAGTAGGACGGATTCGAAGCTCTTGCAGTGCGTACAGTGGGTGTGCCTGAGGTCTGTTGGGTCTATACCGAGGAAAGCAGACTTTTTTCTCAAGCGGCAAGCTGGTTGATGCTGTAGTATGCTAGATGGAGTTTTGTCCTTGGGGGCCGGACTTGCACGATCTGCAAAGATAGAAATGAAACTCGGTAATTTGAAGCTGGGTAGGTGCATAAGCAACCATCAACACTTACACCGATATAGGTGGGTATGGTGATCTGTGTCTGAGCACGTTGCAATTCATCGTGATAAGCACCGCTTTACTGATTGCCTCTGGCTGTGGTATTGGATTGCTCAACAATAATCAAAATGACTGCGGCAGCTGAACTTTGTGAGCAGACGCAATTAAGTGTTGCACAATGGAAGAGGTCGGCGAATTTACGTCATTATGTGTGGCTCCAGCGGGTTGCATCAACGACGTGGACAACGACTGGGGTGTGTTCTAACACTCTCTGGATCAAGCAATGATCTTTTCTGCCAGCGTGAATGACTCCGCAGCTGATAAACGACATGCGAGGCTTGGGGACCTGGAAGACCATTTGAGTGATTTTGAAAACTCAACCCTTTGGCCGTTTATAACAAACGCAAATGCTGTATAAGTCCCATGGCAGATTTCAGATTTCGATTCATCTGATTAGATAAACGGCCACCTTAAAAAGGCAAAGTGATGCAAACTTGATTCTTCCCAACCGTAATTAATTCTTCGTATACGGGTTTTGGCTTTCGGTGCTGGTTGATAAAATGCTCCGGATAAGCATTGGCTAGCGAAGTTCTTTCGTGAACTGTTCTTTATTTCGCACCTGGTCTTCAGAGCAGACTTTTCTACGTTTTGCTGAAGTAGATTCAGACCAATCCACGTTTGTAAGCCACTAGTGTGAGGCTAGTGAGTAGTAAGTAAAGTCCGCCTCAAGTAATCCTCCAGTTGCAAACTTCCACCCGGAAGCATCTTCAAGAAAATTAGTAAAACTGGTAAACTGTTACCACATTTCTCTTCGTGAAACACGGAGAGGTTAGGATGAACATAGTTAAGAGCATTAATAAAAGGAGTGGGCAGTTCCACATTGGAAAAATTAAAAATTCATCAACATCTGTAAATAAGAAACTGGGAAACATTATCACATACTTCTCTTCGATTATGCTCAAAAATACTTTTACCGTTTTCGGACGCAGGTGACTTTCCATGGCCACAACGTCATTTTCTTGTAGGTTTTCCCTTCGAAATTCAAACGAATACTTTTTGTGAATAAAAGAGTGAAGTCCCACAGGTACTCAAAGGGGAACTTTTAAATGGACATTATGGAGACTATGAGCGCTCGTCTGAATCACGAATTGACAAGGATCATGATAAGTGTAAATGACATGCTTGTGGAGAGTAAGATGCATTTATGATGATGAGAGAATTAGATGATACAAAACGGTGAATTAAGTGTTCTAGGTAGGACGATGAATGTTGCGTAGAACAGCGAACAGTCCGTCACCAGGGAAAGAGGTGACTATGCTATATCCTTCTACGTACTGTCAGGCAAAATCACCATATGCTTAATCTGTTTTTGAGTTAACTGAAACGAGACCAAATGTAATAAATCAATGGTGACAAATAATATATTTTAGCCGGTGATATAATCATTCGTTTTTTGACTCTAGCAAATAAGCTAATCACTTTGCTGATGATACATTTTACCGCTGGTACAGAAGGTGGCCATAGCGGCAGCTGCTGTCATTCCAAACTACCTTGAAATGGGTCTGTCCGCGTCGTCTGAAATGGGACAATGACAAATTTATAACCATTTGGAGAACAATGAGCTTGCCGAAGAACACGGCCTAATACCTGTCAGTGTTTCGTACGAACTGGGAGGTTAGTTTTATAGCCCAAGAAGCGCTCGACACAGAAGAACCGAGAGCATATGCGCAAAAGGGAGTGAGATTATGCTCGGATTGGACAAACTTAACACAATGCAGAGCAATCAATAGTATCCATTACTTAATTAGGGGATTGGTTAAGTGGATTGATGGAAGAGCTACCAGAATTTGCAGCACCTGTATCGACTATAGAAATCTCCGTTGTTGAGCAAATCATACATACGCACGAGCTCACATGAACAACTATCGCGTAGGGAGCATTCTTGTCTTCCGTACCACTGATAGGGTCCGTTTGGTTGCCTAGCTTTCGTGTGAGCTGTGGCGAAACTGTTTCTTCGTGAAAAACTGACCTGATGTTTTTTTTCTGTGTATGGTAAACCAAACGGGATGATAAATCAAACGGTGAATAAGATAAGCACGATTTTGATTACACTCCTGTTGTGGAGAGATGCCCATAAACAGTTTGCAAGTCATGTACTGGCCAGTGACCCCGTCGGTTATGTTCAGAGTTTGTGTATATGGGAGGGGAGTCAGTCAGAACAACAAGCTCAGTTTTACTTTGAAGATCCAGCCAAAACGTATTCGCTTTTCTGCAAGAATAGCATGCAAACTTTGATTCACATATCACCTTTTGGTATTCAAGATTCGTAATTTCTAAAACAATGTTTGATGAACAGTAAACTAAACAATGAATTACTATGGTGATTATAATTATAATAAATATCATTATTCGAATGGTAATGATGCTGATAGTACCATTAATCCAAAAGTCCGACTCCGGGAACCGGCGACCCTCTGCTTACTGGGCAGATGCCCTACTAAATGAGCTATCGCGTTACAGACAGCCGGGTATGAATAACGCAAGTGAATATCCGATGATGCGCGAACCACTATTCCAATGAAACACAGCAACTGTCCCGGTTTTACTCGGTGGGCTAGCCTCATCGTTCGCTTCTCAATTGGACGAACAGCACACGGCTGAGCGTGATCTAATGGATACTGAAATATATTCTTACGGAAAAAGCAAGAGGATTTTCCATTATATAAGATTGAGGCTCCTAGTACCAATAATACTTTCTGTGAATATTATTAATGATAGTAAGGCGTATATCGTCTACGAAGCCGGTGATCAGTTTTTGGTTCCACTTTATCTGTTTTGCTGAGTACAGCTTTCACGGAAACCTGAAGATAGCCACAAGATGAGCTTCGCAGTCTAAAAATGTCCGACTCAGACGTCCAAATGTCTCATAGCCACTAATCAAGTTTCATATCTGACCATCAATAATTACTAGTATCCCTATTGTGAAAATATGGTGCAATTTCTGTGTAATAAGTGGAAGGTTAAACAGAAAGTAACGTGTATTCTAATAACTACTGATACGTACACTGATACTGATTTTTGTCGCAACTAGGTGTTTACAAGCTGAAAGCCAATCCGGATGAATGTGATGAAGCTCATCGGATCAGTCTAATCTACGAAGTCCCATGTTGTCCATGTTTACTATGGGTACAGATGTTTTGTCTTCCTAAGCACCGGTAGTACTTTTGTTCTTCTACTCGGCTACTTTTTGATGTTCAGTATCATCCCCCTCTTCATTGATCCAGGATGACCAGTGAACAATTTATCTTTGACTTGATTCGACTGTACCAAACAGACTAATCTTGATCGACCAAGCAAGATCCGAATCAGTTTATACATCTTGACCCACGCACACAGACTGGTGGACAAGCACATAAGGTTTGATCAGACATATAAATTTGCAGCCATTCCAAACTGTTTTATCTGTCCCGGAAGCTACTACAAGCAGACAACATCAGTCTTGCGAGAAAGACTTCCTACAACATCAGTTTGGGTATGGATCCTAAGTAGTGTAAATACTTCACATGGATTTGGGAATCTTCACGAAAAGCGATTTTCCGTTCGCCTTGCTGTGCCGATCAGGTTTCACATTTTCTGTCCCCGGTATTCATCTCAAGGTTATAAAAGGTGCATCTTCAAATATGTCTCCTCTCAGTGAAATGGTCTGAAGTCAAGTTGCTAATGTCTGTCAGGCCGAAAAGAAATAAAACGCTATCAGATGAATGCGCTGTGAAAGTTGTTGATAGCGGCATCCTGACAATTTTGTCTCTCGTCAAGAGTCACGGAATTTCCAACTGGACCAATTTTTGTGTTTTTCCAGATACACCAACAGGTCTGTGTCATGCACAACCGATTGCACCATAAATATTTAGTTAGGCCTCACAACATAAAGGATCATGTTATTCCAGCTAGAACTTGTCGGGGATGTCATGAATTAGGTTTCATTTGTATGCAATTTTGATGAATTTTGCGTATGAAGTATCGTTCAAAATAGGTGGTAGTTTATGCTATAAAATATATGAAAAATTGATCATCGGTTTGGCCATGTAAATTATGTGGGCCTTTGGATGATTTTCATCGATGTCACGGGATGGCCTGTTGGTATGAGGAGCTTGTATCTTATATAATCGAGAATCCGCTTGCTGTCTTAGCATCCAAAAGTTCAACAATGCCAGCCGGAACTGAACGGGTGACCTACCCTTGCCGAGCGGATGCTGTACCAGCTGAGCTATCCTCTACCCACCATGCTGCTACTGAAAACAGTCTAAGTAGTAAAATGAGCGGGTAATCAATCTTCAGCAGTGGATGCAACTAAGAAGATGTCAGCCGTGCAGTCAGAAACACTGATCCGCCGCTTAACTGAGCTCCACTGATCTCTTCTATTAGGTGACTGAGAGTATTGAAACGTGTAGCCAATGGTGATCAGTGACAATGCGACTACACTGTCCCACTTCCTCGTCCGATAAGGGTTAGTACAGCTTGTCGTAATGTGAAGTAGTCGCACATCATATGAATATTAGTGTTTCTATCGCCATTTTAATGAGTCGTCAACGTCGCGTCATCACTGTCATCTCCGGCACAATTAACAATGACAATTATGACAGTAATAATAGTATTGGTGGTAATAACAACAACAGTATTAGAGAGGCTGAAAGCCGTGTAAGAACTTCAAAACCAGACCGGCCCGTTCTTGGATCAGACTGCTCACACAAAGTACGACTGGCTGTTCTTTTCTGCTTTTGGGCAGTATGAAATTACATTTTACCACAACAGTTTTCATGCACATACTTAAGTGCGTCAAATTCGTGGACTCGTTTGAAATAAACTGCCACTCACAGCACAAGCCGGTATCAAAATACATGACGAATCGAGTCAGTTCTCTTTCGCCTAGAAATTTTTTCAATGACCAATGAAATCTGAGGAAAATCTGACTGCCCCGCAGGACCTGGAAAATTCTTTGTTTTGTTTGACCAAAAACTGGGGACGAAATAAACCACGAAAACACCAGTTGTCATATATTTGAGGGTGGGGGACAGATTTTTAAACTGCGTTGACGACCTTGTAATCTGCCAGCTGGATTGAGTTTTGTCACTGACCAAAACGATGGAAACCACACTGTTTTATTCTCTATTGGTTACGCTACAGGAGGATCTAAAATACGAATCTTCCTACGGCCGATATACTAGAGTGAGTAAGTGAACCAGTCAGTTAGTTTGCAAGTTGGTTCGTTCGTTAGTTAGTTAGTAGGTTGGTTGGTTATTGGATTGTCTGGTGCACAGGTAGGTGGGTAGGTAGGTAAGTTATTTAGTTATTGATTTACTTGGTTGGTTAGTTGGTTAGTTAATTAGCTATTCAGTCAGTCAGTCAGTCACTCGGTCAAATTGTGAGTGGCTGAGCGATGAGGGCTAATCCCTTTAGTTCGTAGTACTCCAGGCAATAAATGAAAATGAAAATAACGTCGAAAGTGAATACAACACTTACACCACTAGAAGAAAATAATCAATATTTCCACACGGTACTACCACTTACTTACGAATTTGATCAAATTCGCTGACAGCTTGATGGTTCTCTTGGTGTATGTTCTAAATTTCATTCTTGTTTTGTCTTAGTAGTCAACGAACAACGGGATCGTAAATGCTTCAAGAGATTTCTTCAGTACAACTGCTCTGCAGTCCATCATGGTGGTGATCTAGCCTACTGTTAAGCAGAAGTTTACGATCCATTTTCTCCTCAGAGAGAATCAAACGGTGCTTTTACTGACACCGCATTTGCAAATTTACTGGTTATTTTTACGAAGAAAACTTTATCAGAATGGATTTCCTTAGGCAATGCAAGTTGTGTGGTGCACTGGTTGCATAAATTTTATCTATGCGTTGATGTTCACACAGCTTTTGACCACATGTGAGGGAGGATATTGTTGAATATTATATGGGACAAGGACGGGAGATATGAGCAAGTTTAGGACATCATTTTTAATAAATATGTAATAACTTCCTTTTACAGTGACGCAGTAATACCCACCGTATTGCCTGTCAGTCACCATCACGAGGGTACAGTCCACCGGTATCAAACGAGATTCGAACCCTAAACGTAAGGATTATGAATCCCGTACGTTAACCGTTTAATTGTCTGGGATACCTCTCAGCCACACTGAACCTCATATCAAAACTGAATGCGTGATACAGCAACGACCATTCATCACTTGGTATGAACCCATACGAAACTCTCGCGATAGATTCCTTTCTTGTAAAGGCCTAAATAAGATGAAAGTATTGCAAAAATCCTGTAGAGCTTGACTACTTGACCAGTTCAAGTAGTGAGAAAGTTAAATAGTAACATCTCCCATAGAATAGGTCCAGGTAGTCATGCTGACTCCTTCTCCAAGGCTTAGGTATTGCTGGATTGCTTCTACATGGAGATGATGATAACCAAAAGATCATAGTAAACCCTATTCAATGTAACTGTAATGATACTTCAAAATAATATTACTTATTAGCTTTGGCGTACTGAAGTCCTATTCACCACTGAAAAGTGACGGAAGCAATACGTATTTCTTTCATCTTTTCTAGGGGTCTTGAGCTGGACACTTTCACGTAGCACCAACTGGGGTTTAAAAGTCGACGAAAATAACACGTTGTTGATAATTCCTAGCAAGCTTGGAGCGATTACTTAGCCGTTCCGAGGCTTTCCTGTCATTAGCGCAACACTGAGGTTGCATGACGAATCGTTCGGTGAAAGTAGTTGCGATAACCGGCTCTTGACAATCGACAATAATGCAGCACCGAATCCGGCACTGCTAGGCAAGGCTGTTTTCCTGGCAAAGAACTCGAACGGATGTTTTTGAGATGTCACTCACTATTAGTTATCATTTGGACTTGGAAACAATTTAACTTTTCAGGACGGACAAGGAGTAATTCGATCAATATTAGATACATGATCTTACTTTGTGGGCGGGCGTAGATTTATTTGAGGGAGCGTGAGAAACCACGGTCGTTTCCGTTGTCTGGGTGTACTATAGCTCACGATGTCTGACTAGTGAATAATGTGATATTTTCACACACACACACACACACACACACACACACACACACACACACACACACACACACACACACATATATATATATATATATATATATATATATATATATATATGCATACGTATATCCAACCATCCATACGTACGTACGTCCACCCCTACATACATACACTCATATATACATACATACATACCCCCAACCATATTTCATCGATGAGTCTCCAAATAGCGGGGGATGATGCATGTACCCTATTCTCGTGGTTATCAACGTGACATTAACTGAAGGCGTAACTACGCTGCATGTGCCATGGTGGACATATCTATAATTTGACTCATAGTGCAACCTCTGAAGAACAAAATAACTCATCAAGATTTTACCATCAGACACGGGTGAGGTCCCGAATATTGCCGTTCGTATTACCACAACCAGGTTCATGCAGTACAAAAGAGGTGCAAAGAAAGAGGAAAACTAACTGTTCATCATAATTTGGGAAGAGTACTGTTTGGAATGGAGAGCCGCAAAACTGAATATTGAAGCCACATGTGTCTTTGATAACGGTTCAATACTATATTATGCTTCGGAGGTGATTCGAGTGAAGCGTATTTTCAACCATTTGTTTCTTACGTTAGTCTTGTTTAACCCAACCGAAGCAGCTCATGAAAGCATTAAAAGTTCAATGTGAAGTTCATTAAACATGGAGACAAAGAAGAAGAAAAAAAATAGTGAGTGTTTGAGAGTTACTCTTCAGCAGAGTGCATATTTTTCAAGTTTGGTTTTAAAGTCCTCAGTTATGGCATTCCAACAGCACAATGCTTCCGATTACGAACGCGATTTCACATCCACGTAGGCTTTCGTGGAAATTTTGGATTTACAATTTTTCTTTGTTTTTTTCCCGTTTGATCTTGGCTCTCGGACTTCATTCGTGCTCACTTTACTGACAGTTCGCGTTTCCTCGTGTGGCGTAGTGTGCATTCCACTCGCTAAATAAGCAAGTAGTTAGTTGCTTAAAAACAAGTATGGACAATTATGGAACGACAATGAACGTGATCACGCGGCACAGATTGAACGTAACAAGATGAAGAAGGCTTGAAAACCACGAGATTGCTTTATTCGGCCGAAAAAGACTGCTTTCAAGTGGACTGCCTAGCACTGATGCTCGTGAGCAGTTCTTTTCTAATTGGTTGACTTTACTGGTGTTTTTGAATGTACAAATCCACCTCTACACTTCCTGTGAACCTTTGCACTATCAGTGGTTGTCGCTTGGCAGATGATGGACGGCTACTATTATACTTGTCATTTCTCCCAACTTACGATGCTAGGGGCTCTTAAATATCAGGAATTATCAAGCGTCTTATCCCGGGTTACTATACCAATAATGCGGAAAATATACGTTACTTTTGTTTTATATCCCCGGGAAGTGTGCATTGTTGTGGCTTATTTTTCACAAAATAACCTCATTTCTGTCAAACCCGCATACTGACGCGAGTCATGTTACCCCCAAACCGAGTCACTTTCTGACGCATTCGAGGAAAACCGATAACTCTCTACACTGAACTTCCGAATTATCTAAAACCGGAAGCAGATCAGTCCCTTTTCATTCCTCATTCCATCTGCTACACCATCTTTTTCACTTTTTGGTGCTCTCGTGTGTACGCACACACACACACACACACACACTTGCTCCCCTGAGCTTTTGTGTCTATACGTACGCAACAACTGCAATTCTGAACAAGATGGCTGCTGCCAGAACAGAAGAAAACTTTTCCGTGACAGTTGTCTGTGTGTGTGCGTGCGTGCGTATGTATCTTCATACTCTCAACTTATCCTAACGAACGCAAGCACACAGACACGCACACCGACAAGAACGGGAACCAGTTTGACTGCCACAATAGGGACCACCATCAGTAAGACATAAAACGGGCCAGTGTTTTTATCCGAACGTTCTAAATTGACCCCACTTTGCTCGGACCAAGCCGTTGGTCAGCAATGGGGCATATTCACTCACCGATTATCCGAACTCCGACGCATACGCGGGAGCGCACGCTCGGATTGCGAGTCAAACCACGATTCCGCGGATGGTGCAATGCAATTAAACCGTCGGCACAATCACCGCCACCACCACCATCGGCGTTGCATGGTAATCCGTTTCCCCACGCCCTTGTCCCGGCGCAGATACCCCCAACCCCCCAAACCACACTGGAGTCAGTATAATCAGATAGCAAACGGGGACAATAAGAGCAGCACCCACAAACATAACAAAAGCACTGAGTCGAATTGCAGGTGAAATGACAATTTTATAGTCAATTAAACTGATTAAATTTCTGTGCAATAGCACTCTCTCCTGAAGCAGAACGGGAATATTCTGATGCCCGAATCATTTTAGGTCCCTGTCATTAACCAGGCAAGACAAGAAAGTAGGTGGGAATTTTTAGGAAGATTGAAGCTGCTACAAAAAAGTTTGTAGGTCAAAACTAGTGGGGCGAAATCTACTACGACTTAGCTGTTCATTCGTGATCCCTAATAAATAGATGATTACACCTGCAGTATCAAAGCACAACACCACTGGGTGACCATGAAAGCACACGGTACAACTGTTTCATCCAACTACAGTATTTTCCGCAATTTAAGAGCCTAGTACCGCAGTTCATCAGTGATGAATGGCTCATAAATCACGAAAAATATCATCTTTTGGGATTGTCAACAGTGCATTTCATATCCACTGCATATCCCAACAGGGAGTGGGATCCTTGGGAGCGTCACACACACACACACACACACACACACACACACGCACACACACACACACACGCACACATACACGATGTCACTGAGCTATGCAGCCTGTCTCTCTAATCGATTTGTTTATTCACTAGCTTTTTGGTTCAATTTCTAGTCTTCGAACCTGCAATAGGCAAACAAATATTTTACAACTGTATTGAAATACAAGCTGGTGTTGTGAGCAAGCTGCAGGTAGCCATATTAGGGTTCGAATAATCCAATGACTGAACTTTAAGTCCATAAAGTTCCTTTCTGTTTATGGTATTTTGCAGAACAAACACGAGCTACCCTTCACAGAGGATCCTGTGGTCCTAGCATGCTACACTCGCAGTTTGTTCGGTATAAATAATTCAACGAGGCTCACAAAGCCTTGCGCGACTGAAGATCGATATGTGCCAAGAAAGTCGGACAAATACCAGGGTGTGCAATCTGTTCAGTTAGCTGGGGTCAAAAAGCTCTGAGCCGAGATAGTTTAGAGTAAACTATCACATAATTTACCTCTGCTTAGCCAAAGTCCTTAAACTGTTGTAAAGTGGCATCATCCGAGTTGCAGCATACGGTTAACATTGCAAATCCACAAGGCTGTTTCGTGACAGAGAAAGAGTTCAGATTCGAATGTACAGACCTTGCGGATGTGAATCAGAATGCCTTCATCAATATTTCCCCCTTAGCGTTGCTCATCACTAGATATTCTGCCGTCAATAAATAGCAAATATTCTCTATGGCTACTTCAGAAAGAGTCTCATATTCCTTTTTTGTCTAGTACATTTTCAACTGACCATCATTTACACATTCCATTTTCGATTGTGAAACCACGACCAAGTTGGAAATGCTGCTTACATTTATGACGGAACTTTTTTCTTTCGCTTTTAGAATATAAGCCAGAGGTAGAACTAAGTTTCGTGAAACTCTAACAACATAACTTGGTAGTTAATTGAGAGGTGATCTATGCAACTAATCTGGCCTTTTTACACGTTCAAACGAACTGGATGAAAGGTTCATCGGTGAAATCTCATCCAATTTAGGATTAAGTAATACAACTGACTCTCTTTATATTTGTGCTTCTTTATTCTCATTCAGTTTGGCTTTCAATGGACAGCTCAGGAATGACGGACATTGGAATGACACGACGAGAGCGTAAATCAAAACAAGTAACAGAGAAAAATTCATTTGATTAATGACATTGCAAATGCTGTTGGTCGTTATTTTCATCCCTCTATTTACGGAGATGGAACAGCAATATTAAAAGCAACAGCAAAATATACGAGGAGATAAAACTGTTAGTGAAATTCGTAGAAATAATATGATGTATAATACCATTGTTAGTGGTTGAATTTGTTGTTGTGATGGCAGTAGCAGCAGTTTTTCGATTCTTTTGGTCGATTCAAACCTCCGTGATCAAACAGACTTTCGAAAACTACGGATCTGTTCCATTGGATATCAACATATTTTTTCCATTTATGCCGGTTTAGACAGCCCGTCACTGTCGCTTTCACTTCCACTATGTCGTAAGCACAACGTAGAAGAGGACGACTGCTCATTCGGCCAAATCACGTGCGCTGTATTGATCGTGGTTCCAACCCGGCCAAGGATAGAGTCCACGGAGAATGTGGGTTTGCAATAATCAGTAGATCGGGAATTAGGGTATAGATCTGAGATCGCAGTCGTGCTGGAATCGTACAACTGGTGTGTACTGCTATATGCAGAATTTTTGCATAAACATGGATGTCCTGGTCCAATTCCTACCGAACACGAGGAAGGACATAAGGAATCACTTGGAGTGAGCTGCCGAGCAAAACTGATCGATCGGGAGGGTTCCGGCGAACAGGACCGTGCTAAATTGAAAGGGCACGGATCGAGGGCGGTCCGTTTCGGTTTATGCCATCTTCGATGACTTGCCAAATTAGCTGGACAATTGAATACCTTTTTGGTTTGTCGATTAGAAAGAAGGAAAAATGTCTTTGATGTGAGCATGTCTGAAAGTTCAGTATGAAAAGCTTTTCAAAAATCGCAGTACAAGTGATATACTCTTTAAAATACTTTCTTCCTTATACAACCATTCAGGAAGGATGCCTCGGGGCATGAAAGGGTGCCAAATGTGAAAGTGACCGGGGATGACCAGAATCCAACCCGGGTCGTTCTTTTTCAAAGTCCTCGATGATAACCGTTTGACCACCGCCAGTGGAGCTCACTTTATTGCATATATCAGTGTTTAACTGAAAAGGCCTTTTGATTATGGCGCTGAGATTTCGGATTACCACTGGGAATATTTATAAGAAGATATGATAAACGAAACTCGCTATTGCAGAATGTACACACAGAGCATACAATTAGTCCAAAACTTCAGCGTATTTATCGAAATAAAGTAAAAGTCTTTCGTCATTCGACCCAAAGTAATCAATCCCAATCGTGAACAGGATATGTTCTGATAACAGACGAATGTACATTGTGACCTGACAAAACGAACACTGTCGAATAAAAGTCATTCGTGGGACCACTAGCCAACGTGGGTTGAAGCTGGCTTTACTAGATCAAGATGTGTAGTAGCAGGGTAAAATTAGTCATGATGAGAGTCATCATGTTGCATCAACACTTAACTCATCTATGAGAACCATGGAAGCACGTATCTGTGCAGCTATTTCGTCCAAGATTTTCAGGATTATGAGCAGTAAGTATCCATCGAATCCGGGATGATTTTGATGGTGATTCGCGTGCGTTGACTGTTGAGCTATCGGGTCTGTCTGTTAACGGTTTGCTTCACTCCAACACCACGCGATTTATAGTGCCAGCCTGTTACTGGCTTGAGGTTGTGTGTGGGTGTGTATTTGTATTTGAGTGCCTCACAATCACGTAACCCCCGAAATATTGGAGTCCCCATTGGGACCCTTTGGATACTAGCTACCCCTGATTCTTAACAAGTTGGATGAAACAACTGTACTGTTTTCATTGGCGAGCTAATCGTAGACAGTCTATGATAAATCATTTCCTAAACTTTATCTAACTGTTGCCCTTGTCGATCGTCTGAAGTAGCTTCGTGAAATATGATGTTTTTAACTAAATGCGCGCCACTTCGTCGTTTTCCACCTTCAGAAAGGTAGAGTTTTCCGGGGGTTGAAGATATCCACACCACAAACTCAGTCTAATCGTAGCTGAAAATCTGAGATTTTGGTGAAGAAGTCAAATTCCCGAAGTTGTTCGTTAGCCAAACCGATACCAAGTATTTTCTGACAGTTTTTGTCTCGATTTCCAATACTCCTTTCAAAATTCGTGCAGATTCTATCGCTATCTACAAGCATGACAAGGAATAAAACGGACATAGACTTTCTGGGTTACTAGCACAGAAATATTGTAAAACAGAAAGCAAATGATATCATCATATAGCTAATAAAACTGGCCTCCGTAACAATGAGGATGTTGTGTCGAATCAGATTAGGTTTTATAAACCATGCTTGGTAAATAACCCAAAACATTTTATCCTGAACTACTACCACTACCACAAGTAGAAGCAGTAGGAATATTATTATTATTATTAGTAGTAGTCATAGTAGCATTAGTAGTAGTACTAGTAGAAAGAGAAAATTACTGCTTGATAGGCAGTAATAACGAATGACTTCAGTTTGAAATCAGGGAAATGCGTCCCAAAAATAACAGTATTTGACGAATGAATTTATGAAAAGGATTTATATAAATTCGAAACAAATTCCATAGTTTCAAATCAAAGGAATGTTTCTACAGGCAAAATGTAATTAAATTTAACAACTTGTGCAAAATCATTGGAAATTAATATATAAACCACAATTCAGTAGACAAGTGGTATTCAAATCGCAGACTGATGCTTGCCATAATTAATTCCGTATTGAACAATTTAATTAAAGGATACTATTTGTCTGTGGATCCGTTCGTCGTGGTCCAAAGTCTACAAAGTTGAGACACAAGGTTTCAAACCGCGGCACAACATGTCAACTTTGATGACAGACAACAGTCCATTGTCGCCCAGATCTTCACCAGCCACTTCTTATCGGGGCTTTATTTGGTTCTCCGCCTCAAATGTCTAAGCCATAACTGCCTTTTCTCTTTGGAGGGGTATCCAATCCTTGTGGTTACGGATAAGTCCCTTCCCGTAACCAAACGCGTGAGTAAGAATTCGGATCTATTTAGGTTCTCAATGCTGATCCGTCTGGGACTGAGCAAAGGAAATTACGAGACACAAATTCGCAACCAAGTAAATTCCACTCATAACAGACGCAATGATCAAGAATATGAATCAAATCTAACGTGGTGGCGCGTGGAACAACCTTTTCAGTCGGCTTTCCTTTGCTTCCGGAACAAGTTAGGTGACGTTTGCATATGGTAAGATCATGCTGACAGCCTGTCGCTGATTATCTTTGAGAAGCGGAGCAACAGCTACTAAAGTGCTACTCATTGGTGAAATCTGTAGAGTATTAGCTCTATTTGCGCACCATAGGTCAACCACAATAAATGAATTTTTGATCCCTTTTTGTCATTCTAGATTGAACATCGAATACACACAGACGAGGGTAAACCCCACTTGAATCAGTCTACCACAATCCGTAAGGGAATCAGGTTGGTCCTACCGGGCCGTTGCTTCACTAGCTGAACTACTGAGGTACGGCCAATGGCACACGCTTATTTAGATGTATTTTGAACCTCGTTCGGTCGTGTACTCTTCATCCCATTGGGAAGTGATCGAAAAGGCTAGTTCAGTGATTAAAGTCAGAACAGTTGCTGGCTATCACTGGAATATTGGTTTACGCATCATTGGATATCTGCTTGTGTTATTCTCTTTGTATTGGCCACATCGCGATAGCTCACTTGGCACAGCAATCACCAGCTAAGCGAAATGCCACCAGTGTGATAATTGTTGAAATGACTCATTTAATATGAGTGCTCATCCCAGATTGAATCGGAGAAGCGACCGAACGGATTACGAAAAGCAAGTCCACTAATAATTATGACTTGAGTTGAGTGGATGGGCATCTTCCTTTTAATTCCGTGATTCTTCATTCGCGCAAAACTCCTATCCAGATCACTCCCAAAATGAAACCTGTAAACATGATCCTGGGGCACTGACTGGTGCAGAAACATAAACGATCACAATGGGTCAAGCACGTTAAAGATCCGGGATGCACAGTGTCGGTCAGTACTGTTGGATTTTGACTCTCGGACCTTACAGCCTGAGACCGAAACCATACTACCATTGCAGGTCAATAACAAGAACTGATAAGGCCGGCAAAAAGTGACAGCGTTTGAACAAAGAAAGAGCAGAGAAGCGTATTCCCACTGGTTTACCCAGCACCTAACTTTAAATGTAACGAGAAATCAATTAGACTCTCGAAATATCCTCATTTGCACTCAGCATCAATTTGACCTTGTACACGAAGGGATCCCATCAACATCCGGTTGAGTCTTGATCAGTCAAATTCCGTATGGTTAGTCTACCATTTGGGTTTGCTCAATTTTTCATCCATTAAAAAACTGACCGGAGTGGGAGTTATCCAAACCGAAGAAGAAGACAAAACGACAGATTTTTGCCGACTTACTGGACTGTTTTTTTTTCTCTCTCTCTCTCTCCTTCTTTCATCCGTCCAACTGCTTTCAGTTTGCCTGTTTACTACGTGTTTGCCAAGGGAAGTTTTTCTCATATAGTCAGACGGATAAGACCCTTCCATTTTGAAGCATCTCCCTCCCATATTATCTTCATTAGTATTATAATTATTATTTTCTTCTTAAACTCGGTTATTTATTATGAAATTCTGATTATTCTGAGCTCGGGATATTGGTTTTAAAACTTTCACCCCTAACTGAAGTGACATCGTCAGTGCATGGATTGCATTTCGGCTGGTGATGAGACGAGTCGCGGCGTAAACACTAAGCCCAGTGATTAGGAGCTCATGAAAGGGCGAGTCACATACAACATCCTTATTCAAAAGCCTTATGAACAGACTTAATTATAGATAATACAAATTATATAGGGCACTCATCTGTAACAGACTTCTGTGTAATACGTGGGAACCAGTTCTTTTCACTATGAGGCTTCGATCTTCTGTAGAAAGACCAGTTAGTCCCTCAAGAAATGATTTACTTTCTTATCAAGATCTGAATGCAAGTCAGGTACTTGGCTACCCGAAGCATGTCACCACACTAAATAAACAGACAGCCCTTTTTCAAGGTCACAACCTAGGCCACTTCGCCACTTACATTATCGGGGTCATTAAGATAAAAGAAACTACCATATTGCTTTCCAAAACCTGCCTGTATTTGATACTAGTCATCTAATTCCTCCTTCCAGTGGGAGAGTGGAGATTTAATATGTACATGACTTTTTATAGTCGTTTTCTCGGAGAACAAACTGGGAATTGTTTTATTCGTCATAACACAAGTTACGCTGCCTCATTATCTTCAAGCTTATGATGAACCAAAGCTATTCACACTGGTTGCTGGTGTGATTTAGAAAGATCGAAGTCAATATGAACCGAGAGACACCGCAGCCGTTTCGTTTATCTGAGAAGTCTACCACGACCGGAACATGTACCAGTTCAGCTATCATAAGTCACAGAGTACAGTCGGTCAATGAAAAAGGTTATCAGTGATGACTTTCCAAGTTGTCAAGCATGGTGATAGGAGAAGTCTCTGTTTTATTCACGGAAGATTTATTTCTGTAATTTATTCCGTCAGTCAATGACGACAGCGAGGGTCATGTTTGAAAAATATTATCCAACGAAAACAGTTCTTCTTAGGCCTTCCATTCTCCAGAAGCAAAACTAATTGTCTTTTTATTACGTCTTCTACCACTTCTTTTCTTCCTAACTTGATCTGATCCAACTTATCCAGATTCACTTATCTCGTCTTTCCACGTGCCTTGTTCACAGTTGCAAGTTTCCATATTAAAATGCACCTCCAGAGTAAATGAGTACAGATTTTATGGGCTGAGCCTGTCTTAACACGGTATCAGCCACAGTATCTATATTGGTAAATTAAATGAGTTCTCTGATACAGAAGCAATTGTGATCGAAGGTGTTGGGAGAACATCACTAAACAAGTCACCACATCCAGAAGTATAGTTCGTTTTCTAGCCCGCTCATGGCATCATAATGACGCCAAACTACATCTGTCTCAGGTAGTTCGCAATAAGATAAATGTGGATAAAATAATAAATGGATTCATTCACACTAAGATGGCATGATCACGAAACATCACAGTTCATGAAAACGACCAAATATTTACCATCGGCTGATGACTGAAAACTAATAACTTTAGTCGTGGAGCTAACTTACGAAAGAGCATTGATTGCATCTCCAATATAAGGCCAGCTTGGTTCACATAGAATGATAGTATTTCTGGCTCACAACTAAACTCTCACCTTCTCACAATCAGGACATCGATAATCGGTGTGCAAAATGCATGGACAACGATGCGCGGCCAGCCTAAACGGATCCCCAAATTCCTGTTCACATAAACGGCAGACATATGGACCTATCAGATTGGGTATTCGGGCCATTCGTGCTAGAACACGTGCTGTTGGTGCTATTCGTTCGAATGCATTAGTCGCACATGATTGCTGACTGGTCTGCTGTGACAATGTACGCCCATTTCGTGCGCCCTTGACAGACCAATAGGACACCGTAGTATCGCGTCGGCCTGTCCATCTGGAACTGGCACGAAACAGGCGATTGGAGTTTGTTGACGTCAGATGATGCCCTCTCACGCGACTAATTGACTTTCGGTTAGTATTTGCAGGAACTCGCTTAAGGGGCCAAGTCGAAACGGATATCGTAGGACGCTGGGTTGTTAAAGTCGGTACATCACATCTGGACTTGACTGTGGCAGTCGGTGAATTTGCTTTAGATAGAAAAGCTCCACTCCAGCTCAATTCCACACGACTTTGTAGTAGTGCACGGTACGTCCTGTACAGTGTGGTCAAATTCATTGGCGACCCAGCCACTGGGACGGGGCAAAGTGATCCCCTATTAGTCAAGAAATGATAAAGTGTAGGAATGGTGGTGGCTACTTCCCGGTCCATATAATCCGTTCGGGTTGTATCCTGATAAGGAATGTGAAAATTCAGTGGTGTTTTGGAAACTGGTAACTCATACGAGTTAGTTATCTTCGGGAGAGGCTGAGACCACAGGTGCCAAGGTGAACAATAGTTGGTGAATATGGAACCAGTGGGCAGTGGTTGTTGGCCGCTGTTCATCGAACAAAAAGATGGGTAGTTGATATGTCGTCAAGGCTCAGTCCGCTCCTATGGCACCATTCGGTTCTTTGTACGCGGAACTCTAGTTTTCGCGCGCACCTGGGTTCACACACACACACACACTCACACATAGTCGGTTCAGAGTCTGTCTGTCACTTGTTCGGTGTCCGTCATTCAGCATACTTTACCACTGATTTCGTCTGTTATCATTGCAGTCTGTTCTGATCCCATCAGCAGTGTTTTCGTCGTACCAATCAAAGCAAAAATACTTATTTTCTCAACCCATCATTTGTATAGTCTGATAGAACGGAGGCATGTGTAATCACTAGTGGTCTATGTTCCATTCCTTTCGGCTTTAGCTACTTGGTTCTCCTGAATCAATGGGGTTAGTGGTGAACTGAGACCCCCAGAGATGGGGAGTGACAGAAACCTGGCTTGCAGTGGTTGCGTCGTCCAAAATGTTTGCACTCAAGCAGAGTCGTCTGTTTCTCTTTGGATCTTCTTCAGACTGGGCTGAAATTCATGCACATTCACGCACGCACAAACACTTAGACACAAACAGGATGGTATCCATAGCCGCCCACGTACACGCCAACTGTTGTTTGAATACTGTGTTTCTCTCTACCCGCTGACTGCCAAATGCCGCCGCGCACAGTTATCCAGTACTCAACTATTCACGTCCTCTGACGACATGAGATCGAGTCGGAGTGAGTACGTGCGTACCTACACAGGCGTGTCTGTGCGTGGCAGAGCACATAGAGGTATGAACTTCTGCACACACGCACGCGCACTGGCTCGTCAGAAAGCCGCCCGTTTGGTTTTTTCACGCTTAAACATACAGGTTTTGAGAAAACGCTAATCACCCAATTGGGGGATAGACATGAATAGTTATTGACGGACTCACGTTCCTCATTTTCTCTCCCCTTCACCGTCTTTCACCCAAAAGAATGAAAGACGTGTATCTAAGTGGACGAACGGACAGAAATGACTGCACATTCACTTGTGGATGAGTACAGATCGAATCTATTGCAATGAACGTCCAAATAATGCTGTTAGCACTGTTTTGGGAGACCGACTGTCCAATCAAATAAAGTAGAGAGACAATACAAATAATGTATTACGTAACTCAGGGAAGGGGAAGACCAAGAGAGAGAGAGAGAGAGAGAGAGAGAGAGAGAGGAGAAAAAGCGTGCTTTATTTCATCATGAGGTTTGTATGCCTGACTGTGTCCACTATGCACCTGTCTGTACACACATTTATCTGTTAGAGTGGGAACCCTTAGAACCTGATAAGGAATCGAGATTCTATTTGATTAAACCAAATGTTGATCGTATAACTCGATCGGTTGTATTTTGATAGAGCACATTTCACCAGGCTTTGAACCGATATAAGCGAACAGTGAACGCAAGTCAGGAAATTGACTCAGACATAACCATTTTAAAATGCTACCCTTGTATGGTGGAACTTTAACTAAATCTCAATTTTTCAAGTAGTGATACTATTTCCTGTTGTTTAGCTTAACTTCACAATACAAACATACAGTTGCCCAGAATATTTCCCGATCCACACTTGAACTCGATTTGACAGACTGGTTTCTATGTGAATTCAATGGGAATGACTTTTCAGGCTTTTTGGATTATCCAACTATTACCGCCTGGACTACTAGTAAAACGGGGAATATTTCATGAAGACAACGGAATGTGCGACACAAAATTGAGATAAAGAACTGAAATTTCCGTAATTTAAATAGTAGCAGGTTTACGTAGTTATTAAATAGTTCACCGTGCATGGTGATTTTTTCAGTCCAGCTCCTAACGAGAAGTCATTCACCGTAGAAGTGACGAGGGAGTAACTCTTAAAGTCGACGGGGGTAAATGGTCCCCTGTAGCAACATATATGAGTTGTTGACAGGTCTGAAGCGTAACTCGTAAAAGTCATAAAGCCACGCACCAGGTTCGAGTATCAGTTGGAACTGAGTGCATGTGCACTGCTGACGTTATCAACGAACAAGACCAGATGTGGAATTTCAATGGTAGGTACAACGTCTGTACTGCATGATGAATCATTTCACAAGTTAGATTTTTGCTAACCTTTGGTGGATATATTACTTCGATGAGTCGTCTGTCAACGGTTTAATTCAGATACCACTGATCCCATTTATGGACGGCAAACAAATGCATCGACATGAATAGTTCTGGCTTTGTTATTCTTCCTTTTTTGATACTGGGAACAAGACCGTAGCAAGTCACCTTCGTTTCCATAGTAGTTTGATTACCTTGTAATACACATATATGTAGTAAGAGTGCTTGTTGAATAATGGTATTATCAACCCCAAAATGTGATAGGAAGTGGTGAACATGTGTTACTGTTTGGACGAAAACAAAGCAGTTAGTGTGACGTCGGGTAAAATCGGTTACGTCACCTAGTTACCTATGTAAGAGATGACAACCTGGTTGAGAGCAATCGGAGGTGCTCGGTTGAGGTGATTGGAGTGATTTACCAAGTTGTTTTTTTAAACAAAGTGATTAACTGTGAACCCTAATTGCCCCCACCTCGATGAAGACTAACTGCCTTTACCGAACCCATCAAGCAGTGAAGTTGACCGTATCGCTTACCCAATAAATATATATATATATATATATATATATATATATATATATATATATATGCATACAAGAACCAGATTAGCCTGAAGATTAGGCTACCGAAAACACCGTTGTTGGCTACGGCTTTGCTCTGAATAACGTAATGGGCATCTTTAGTGAGCTACTGTTCCGTTTGTTCTTTTCAATAAAGCTGGTATTTCCTCCTTGGTAAATCTGATTTAATTCTCGTCACATTGTGCGTCAGCAAACAACTATACAACTTTAGACCCCGAAATTAGCCGACAACCAATGGACGGTTCGCAGTATACTGCGTCATATGGTTTGGGACCATCTTTTACCTTGGATTGCGCAAGCTGCCCTTGTATCAAGTAGACGGGGAAGGGTCCTAAACATTTTTAAAGCCTCCACAACCGCCACCTGTCGCCGTGCCCCACCTTGTACTGATTTGAACATGCATCCGAGCCCCAGCTGGGTATTGAATGTGTCACTTGTATGACCCGAGGGCAAAAGCGGATGGATAGCAATCAGATTCGTCAACTTCCCTCTACTGACCAGTTATATTACCGAAGCTATATAATTATCTTGTCTGACGTGAAACTGACCACCTGCTGTATCGGTTTCGTTCTAGGTTAGATGGTCGGATAACGGAGGGGGGGGGGATATAGTAAGTTGCATATGCTCCTTCCCGCTAAAAGTTAACAATGATGATGACGACAATTCGAACGACGATTACACAAAATCATAGAACATTAGAGAGAGAGAGGAAATAAGATTACTTTAGGCAAAACCATTCTGTCTCTCTATTGAATTTTGTTGTACCGGAACAGCTTTATTTTGTGGGGCGTGGTCATCATCCACAAAAGTGAGTGTTAGGAAAACTAAACTATGCCAGTATGATGGCTTGTTTGGTCTGACGCATTTCGGCTCGTAGATATACTCCTACTGAGTAGTTAAAACCAAAAGCCGTCTAGAACACGATCGGTGAAATGGAGCACACCAACGTAAACACACTCATGTTGAAATCTTGCTCCCAAGTGACTGAAATCACTTGTCTTCCCCGTGGTTGTTTTCAGTGAATAGAATTATTCAGCTCATGTGTTCGCATCGAAAAGGTTGAAAATACTGGTCAGTGCGATACAGGCTTGCGCTTTGGAGGGCATGAACCTCCTCATGCGGAGCCCAATTTATGTGTGCAGACAAATGAATTGGTAGAAATAATAAGTGCTGAGAAAAGTAAACGAGATGACACGTTCAAATTGAACCCAGAAGAGCAGTACGATCAGGATCCATACTGGCTATCTATTTTGTGTGTTCTTAGTTGGTTGATGACGCACGATTTATGAAATAACTTTATAGTGAAAAAATTTCATGTCAGTTTCATTAAGCTGGGCCAAGGTATTCCACACCGACCAGCTAAACACAGAAATACCAATATGAATCTAATTTGACTAAACTGTCATCAACCCCGCTTGTTGGAGAATTATTCTCCGTGTATGGGTCATGAACTGGTCCCCGACTGACTGAATGACTACATCCATATCCACAAGAAAACTCATTTTCCCCCTCATGTTCCAGTGGTTTACATTCCCCCATAGTTCGTGAACTGACTTAAGAAGTTCTCCTATAAAACTTAAGTGGCCCGATGTCTGGGAGCACAAGAAACTGATGACTAACATCAATCCTGATCAGGTTAATCTTTAGGATTAACTCAAATGAATCAACGGTAAATGCTGTCCCGAATGCTATTAAAAACGGTAAAACCGTATGCTAACAAGCGGCAACTGCCAAAACTGACCAAGTAAATTGTTGGTGTCTACTTCAGCTAAAAATTTTCTACACCCCCTCCACGGCCTCCACAATGACCGCATTTTATTCCGGTTGCCAAGGTTACACTGAATTCTGAGCTATATGCTTAAGAGTAGTTCCGTAATATTTGCCCCCAAAGTGTAACATAAATCTGGAGAAACTGATTTTCTGCTTCAAAAGTCACGTCTGTTCAACGTTCCGTTCACTGACCAGAAGCATCAGCATTTGTTTCACCACTGAAAAACAATGGAAACACGACTGCACTACTCTGTCTCCTCTCGGCTGCTGTCAGCAATACATTTTCTCACCTTTTCAACCGAGACTGATACTGAACTATTCACAATAATATAGTTATCATAGAATTTTTGTTCCGTACATTTTCGTGTACCGTGAACCTTGCATTTGGTTGGTCCCTTTTTGGTTTCGTAACGATTTCGTGTATAATCGTGTTCTTGTCTGAGGGTTTCCGCCGTCATTTGCAACCAATGGCGAACTCAAAAGAACACACCTGATTTTTGCCGAACTGATCTCATTAAGCATGTAAAATGTGCAATTTTTGAATATTCTCATCAACGATGTGCATTTTGTACTCGTCCATGAGGAGTAGCAATTTTTTCATCACAATTTCACGCCTCACGGAGATCTGGTGGCGTTTGCAGTTATTCTCATGTATACTTGATAAACCGTTTCATTTCAGAATGAGACAACAACTTGATGCGCGCTGAAATCCACAATTGCAGCATTTCTACACATCAGTAAACAAGACCGCTAAACTGAGGTCATTCGAAATCAGTCCACTCTTCAGCAAAATGATCGAAAGAACACGGTTATTTCAAAACAAATCGAAGACGATTCGTTTCAGGGCAAATCTTGGAAAACGATAGATAAGTAAAGCAAATAATGCACATTACGTGCGATCTCGTGGGCAGAACAGTGTTGGCTGTTGTTGTTGTTGTTGCTTTTGTAGCGGCAGTGGTTGTAATAATGATGATATTCGGGCTTTTCGTGCGGTATAAAATCAACTAGCAGATTTATCAGTTTGGAATTCGAGTTTTCCTACTAACCTCACCCCATCGCACAGTCCCTCATTTCATCGTTCAACCCCTCCCCTCTGGAGCCATTATCTGCCAACTGATCTCACACTACGAGAGATATGGCGATGTTGTTTCTCTGCGCTTCGCTCTGTCCCTATCATGTTTGTACAAGATAAATGGACCAACCGTGGGCTACAGTCTGGTTTGAATTGGTCTGTGTGGAATACAACAAGGCGGTTATCTTGTTTTTCCCGTTCTACACGGACGATTTCTACGTGTGATGTGCATAATCGCGTCGTGCTATATTTTTATTTGAAAATAATTTTAGGGATTAGTCTTGGGTCATTCATTATAATGTATCCGTTGCTGCTGATAGTTAAACGACATTTTATACTCTAACTAAACATTTGTAGAGCTCTGAAGCACGGTCCAAAATTGTCACCTCTTCTTAACAAAATACTGAATCAAAAGCAAGACACTTCTTTCTATGTAAACGAAAATCAACTTCATTTTAACGAGTTCACATGTGGGCGACCAAGACAATCCACCGTATCAGTTTCATTGCGCGAGTTCAAAAGTTTCCTATCGTCCTGATCTTCGTCCATTATAACGAGTATTGACTTATCACTCCGTCTCCAGTCGTTTATCTCTTAAACGAATTAGCCAAATAAATTGAGTACAAGATAGACTCACCGTCGTCCACCTTACCACAGACCAGGGAACAAAGTGATTTCATCTATGATTTATAACTATGTGGTGTCTAAATGTGTGGACAGATCCGCCCCGGAAGCACACTACCGGTTTCACGTTAGTTGTCGCTCATGTATGTGCACCCGATGCTCCTCTGCCCACTCATCTCCGCACTTGTTCACTCCGATGTTATATTGTTACTAGGATCTAATTTGAATCATCCAGGATAGGAATATATACACATATATGTATATATCTCCTTAGAACTATTCTGAATTATTTTGTTTATTTGTTTTGGGATTATTTCTTGTTTTGAATGCCAGTGGAAGCTACTCATCGGGGTTTACATCCATCACCGAACCACTACCTCATAAAACTTGAGCAGATATTATTATTCAAGGTTTAGTTACTTATGAGTAGCATTATTTGTATGGAACAAACTGTGGTGGATCGAGTATAAAATAGATTTGACGAGGACGACTTCTTTGATGTACATCCGGTGGACATGTATGTTTTTGGCCGAACTCTTAGATTTAGCTAAATATTTGCTACAGCCTTTCTGACAGTTCCGATTCACGATTATATCTTCGAGGACCTATATGGAAGATAAAATGCACTGATGAACGATGACAGTGTGTGTACAATCGAAAAACACAACATTCAATTAATGAACTTTACTCCATCTCTGCAGGGCAAAATAATGGAGTCGCTTTAACAATTTTGGAGAAGATGACACATGGGACGCTGCTGTAAAGTCTTCAAAATATCGAAAAGAAACACAACTTGGTTAAAATCGTGGTAACTCAGCATTACTCGCGATTTTTGCGAGTGCTTCTTGCAGTTCAGTTAATCCAAGCAAATTCACCAGGTGCATCAGACGTTTCGGGGAAACTTCTAAACCGGCTACGGCTTCTTTCAACAAAAAGGTCACATTCGCCGGTGAATTGCCGTAAGCAAAGGAGTGTAATGACTGTGATTCCCGAGTATGAACTGACTTCATATCAACTTGGCTGAGGCGTGAATCATTTGAAATAGCGGCCCCGCCTAAATTAACAGGTTCGGGAACACCGTTCCCCCCGGTGATTACTGAGCCTTTTCCCGAACTTGAGTGTCTTTCGGATTCCTCATATTGTCCCTGAATGTTCGAATCCAGTGCACGTGATGGTTCCGGGGCAATGGAAGTGACTATACTGCGGTTGGTACCTGGGCTTTCGTCAAATGTTAAACCAGACCATGCCTCCAGAGCAATTTTGATGCGCCTTCCAAAATTGTAGCCTCCAGGATATTCCTGCTCCAATATCTCAAGTACTGGAGTTGGAAAGCCCAGTTTATTCAGTAATGCCGGGGCAGCCTCTTTAGGGACCATATCCAACACAGTCTGACACATGGTGCGTAGCAACGCCTCTAGAACAAAATTGAAACATTTGTGAAAAGGAGATTTAAATGAAAGCCAAAAACCCAGTCAGTATTAATCAGGGCCCCAGTGTAGTAAAAAGAAGAAATTGTGTTTTTATTGAATAATACCAATAAATGATCGATGTTTTCGGATACCTTTAACCAAAGCTGTCAATTTATCATTCAATGGAAACTTCAGAGGCGGATGACTTAGGTCGGCTGCTGGTTGTTCACAGACTAAAGCGTATCAAAAAAGATACCGAAATTGAAACTCAAGGTCAGCCCGTAAAACAATAAAAATAGTTTTTAGATGCTTGAAACAAAGAGAACAAAAATGCACAATTATTGAAATATAGGTAAGTTCAAAAGATTAGTAGCATTTCCGTGCTAGGGAATATCACCTTCGTTTAGAGAATAATGTAAGTTTTTTATTTCGTAAGACCTGAATCAGATTCAACTTCAGTAGATCTCTGGAGATTTCGTGGGATTAATTATTTTCTATCCAAGTTATACTAATAGAAATATCGTTGGAACGCTCATGAAGAAAAGAACGGCGTCGGTACTTCTGTTTCTGAAGGCCCATTACCGATTTCCAAGTATTAACTGTAGTGGGGGCAAATGATAGATAGAGCATTGTAATAACAAGCAAATTCCGAATGAAGCTGTTCTACCTGATTCACTTGGCCCGGTGACGACCATTTTAGAGTAGAGGGGCCACATATACCGCATATTATAGGGTCAAACTATTTAAGTAGGTCAGATAATAAACGGATGATTTTTAGTCAATTTTTATTCTACAATCACCACAACAATCAACACAAGTCCAGAAATTGCTTTTAAATTGGGTGTATTGACAAATTAAACTGACGTATTGTATAATACCAAAGGGTTTAGTTCCGGTGCTCACACTAACCACTGGATAATTGACACTTAACATTTTTGTGCGTCTTCGTTGTATTCTACCTTTTTGGAGTTAGGAAGCCAATAAAATCAGTTCTTCTGACTTCAACGGCAGTGTGATTATTGAACTATCCGCCCTATCATTTTGACCAAACGAAAGCCAATTTAGTGATGCTAATCAACCTGTTTCGCAAAAGTCAATCGCGTTTTCCACTTCCATGAAAATAGATGCCCCATTCGACATTTCACTATTAGGTTTGTAACTGTTTCGATCGCCAGCTGTCTATCCAGTCTAGCGTCGGGACAAACTGTACACTGCCACAAATCCGACAGCTTAGTCAGTCTCAAGACTAAACTTTTTTTGGGACATGTTTCCCATATACACATAGTTAGACTCCCTCAGTGTGTATTACTCACCAAATCAGGTAACGGCTGGAGAATAGGCTGAGGTGGTCAGTCTGTCACTTGGCGGAAGCTCATAAAAATCTCAACCGGTGAACTCGATCGTGTAGAACTCGCTAGTCTACTGCATTTGGGTCCACGAGATCAACACACCTGATGGTTGGGGGGTATTAGGTAACATGACTGGGTGAGGCTCTCAAACTCATTCTTTGTATAAATGATTTTTATCTACACCTTCTTTTCTATTCTCTTATCTCTGTACACTCTAGTTTCTTTCGCTCCCGATTCGATGATGCTCAGCCGTAGCAATCAAAAACCGGAGTAGAGAACTGCGGGGTTTGTGTGTGCAAGGATGAATTTATTCATACAGCGAACTTTCCCAATTTTTGAAGTTGCAAAATAAAATTCTTATATTTTCATATCCCTGCTTAAGTGAACATGAGTGCAGTAGTATTGTCAGATGCAATACTCCCTAGATGACGATTAATTGTTTGTTTTTATGGTGTTCCTAACAAAAATGGCGAAAATTAACTGCTGAAAAACAATCCGAATGAGAACGTAATCCTAATATGACGGTCTAAAATAAAACGTAGCAGATACTAATTTCGTTTTTTGGAGAAATAATAGTCAAAAGCACTGAAGCCGCATGACATCTGTCCTTTTCATATCTTGTACTGAACTGGAGTTATGGCAGTTTATTAGTACACTGTCTTGTACGCTTAAAGTTACTTAGATGTACGATTAAAAAGGTGTTATCCACTTGACCAGCACCAATTCGAGTGCCTAACCGAATGGCCTTGGACAGCGTATCAGCTGAGCTTGATCGATTCTGATGTGCAGACTTTTTACTTTGCCTGGTAATTGCACGTGATAGCCAGCTGCAACCAGGGACAGGCAACAGCAATTTTTGTCAATTTCATCCGCATGGATTGAAGTGAAAAGTGAAGGCAAGATGCCTCATTTGGAAAATGTGGAAAACTAACAGAAATGGAACCGAAGTCAGAAATTCTCTGTGCGTTGTACTACCCAGTGAATATTTAGGACTGAGTCAGCGCATCCCTAAGCTAGTTTCCTTAGGTGGCTTAACAAGAACCAAAACAACTAGTTTATATATATATATATATATATATATATATATATATATAATTCAAATCAGTTTCTCGGAGTGAACACGGGAATAATAAGGTGACATCGTATTCCAAAATGAGAATGACTTATGACTTCTTGTTCTGCTCAAACCGTTATCCTCTACCTAATCTAATATTCATCATTTATAATGCTCTCGCGGGATTCTACATGACCAGAGAGGAATAGTGTTACACACTGTGAAATCTGAGCACACAGTTTATCAGTGGTTTCGTAATATTAACTGTTTACCTTTCAGCAGTTTTACCCAAGACCGAACAGGAATGTTTAAATCTGTAGCCGAGTAATCATGATCGTAGTTGTCTGGCTTATCTCGTGCAAACCGATTATATTTTGTTCGTAACCTCCGACGGTTCGGTAATCCGGCCGTCAAATTTATACTACAAAAGTGGTCTAATAGCAGTACAACCAATCGTAAAATCGGTTTTCATCACCCGCCCATGTTAAAGTGTATGAGCTTTACGCAGTGGGGGGCACTCTGAACAGTGTCCTCTGTCAAGATGCTAGGTGATTTATCATTTGAATTCTCGGGGCCGAACTGCCAGTTCCATCGTACTATGCGGTGGGCCTTTGGGATTACGGATGAGCCTCCGAATATTGAGATGAAACAAACAAAGTTCTCAATGATTTTAATTTAGAAAATATTCGGTAAACGCCTGTTAATATTACCTTCTTTAGACGCTAATGACAATTTTTTCCAAGCTGTCGGCAAAAAAGAACACTAAAGTTAAATAAGTTAGACAAGGCAAGGTATATCAGTTCCCCCATCAAGAACCACTAATCGGGACCGCTTAAACTGTTTCTTGTGGAGAGATATTGTGTTCAGAGGGGGAAGATGAGAAGCAGGAAGTAGTCGCGTAATCAATATCAATTGTAACGCGGAGTTTGCTAAAAAAAATATGTCTTTTTGTCTCTTTCAAGCAATATAAGAAGTAAATTTAGCCAGAAGGACCACTTTATATCTGGCATTCTCGTCTTTTATTACTGAAACGGTTTCGAAGAATCAATGTAAGAACATCTAAGCCGTAAATGACACGCAAAAGGGTTGACTAACGTCCTAGGACCTCCTTGGCTTTTTTCTCGCGAAAATTAGGATGAAATCGCCTCTGCGAAGGTGCGTCGTCTCTTAGTTTGAGTTACTTTATGTTCACATATAGATTAGATGTCACAGGGACAGTGATGGTAATGTAGCTCAAATATAGCTCCAAATGCGCAATACGTTTACCAAACAGTAAAAGAAATTTTCGTCCTTTGGCAGCCATGGTATGGTTCCAGCGCCTAAGCTGTCCCTCGACTATACCCCTAGCCACTCAGGCTCTACGGCTATCCTCATAGTCAACCGCAAATTGTGGTCGAATTTCGAAACATTTCGGACTGACTCTTTTGACGATAACCGCGGCGTCACATTATTGTTAACCTGTCTTTTGCTTGTTCGCCGCGGAAAGTTTTACCTGTTTTGTTCCGTCCCACTAGCTCTAGTGTGAACTCAGCTCTGCTTCAGAATCGTGTCCGTTTATTAGCATAAACCAAAGAATGTACAGGTTGCTTTCACATTAGCCCACTCGTTGCGCACTATGCGTTGACCCGAATGGTGTCAGCGACCACGCCTTGACTTAAACAACGCTGACAAGACTCATCTCTCATCAATTGATCCCCTCGAGCAACCGGCTATCTTGTCACTCGAGATTCCGTTGCATCAAGCCTTGGGCTTGGTACCGCACCAGTGCTGACTGCCGATGCGACCTGGCTGTCCGTCAACGATGGGTTAACACATTCTCTGACAGTACCTACTTGCACAAGACTTCTGTTTTGCATGGTTTGAAACAATGAACCTGTTTTGTCAACAATGAATATGTTGCACGACTCGCAACCTATGCATATTTCGAGCATTCTTTGCAACCAGGAATCCACAATCTGTGCAGACGGTCCCAACCATTCCCCGTGCAAAATTATTCACCGTACATCTTGATGCCGTTGAAATTTGAATAGCTAGCTGTTGCTAGTCGGGAATTTTCCACACCAAAATTCTTAGAACACCAGGTCAGAAACAGGAAAAGTTTTCCGGCGGACCTTGTCAATCTACTAGAATATTTCCTCCCCAGGACGGGGTTAGTTGCATGCTCGGGGAGGAGGGGAGAGGGTAACAACCTTTTGTCTTGAATTTGTGCCGTTTTGCAATTTTCGTTTGATAAGGTCTTTCTTCTGTAGAACTCGTTATACCTGAAAATGGTTCACTTTGATTATTTCTGCAATTTCGCGATTGCTTCCCTCAGATTCACTGGGTTTAATCACTCTCATCTTTTGACTCATGGATAAAAAGCTCCTGCTTGCGAACCCCTGATTCAAGTGCGGCTACAAAAGTTCCACTGAATGATTTTTACTAACTTGTGTCGACTTGGTAACCCTAAGAGCAACTGATTACAGTTCCTGAATGAAACGCTTGATGTTGCGATGAGTGATTTCACAGTTCATGAAAACTCAATAAGGAAACATCTTACTAGCATCAGGATTGACGTTCACCTTATCAGTGTCTGGTCACACTACCAGGTGAACAACATCAACATATTAGCATGAGACGGGAACCCTTCCACCTCATTCAACTAAAGTCTTTAAATTTACTGCTGACTTACCTAGATAGGATTCACTCAACATGAACTGAGCTCATCAAACCCATTAATTTGGCGATTCTGACTTGTTTTATTTTTCGTAGCGCATAAGTACTGTAGAACAGGCATACCCCATAGCCTCAGAGGCCCACCGCTCTACTAAGGCTAGCCGGAGACAAGACCCTGAAAATCGTAGCTTAGAACCACGTAAAGTTCCGGTAAGGCAGGTGTGGTAACCAGCCAGAAAACTGATATCGTATCCAATTTTTTGGGAAACGAAATTCTCATATAACCGAACCGAAAAATCTTATTCCATGGTCGAAACCCAGATGAAATTTTTCCTTGTTCGATTCCGGGGGGAAGGGGGGTGGGGTGGGGGATGGCGGGTTGTATGGTGGGATGTTTTCTTGTACGGCAAAAGTATTTCTTGCAGAGAGGTTACTGCATTCATTGAGACTACAATCTGGGGGACTACTGTACTCAAAGTAACACGATAGGTGGGAAAACTAGTAGTCAATGCAGTGAATTGCGATTGAGTCACAGACGACAGCGTTATAGGGTGAAGGCATCGTTTGATTCACGGGCAGCGAATTCATGAAGTATTGGTTCTGATCACTTACCGTCTTCGGTCAAAATTTTAGTGAAATTTACAGAAACCAACTGGTGATTCAAATGTCGAAATATTTCCACTCGCAGAATTCCTGGGTTAGTTGACACCACACCATTCCACAGTAGCCTATCATAGGCTTAAATCGTTTTCTGAATCGACTCAAGCCGGCCTGATATCAAACAGAAGCAAAATACTTTCTGATATTTCTTTCGCAAACACGGAAATGAGGGAGTTAAAAAGACTTCCGCGCGTATACAAACAGAGAGTGGGCGATTTGCTCCAGCTTCTCGGATTTCCTCGCTCTCCTGGCCACTCTCGAACCGAAAGTAGCCTTCTGTTTAGTTTAAAGAGAAGCACTTTCCTGTACTTGGATGACCCAGAGTCACGTGAATCTGATTCTGGACCATTACTTCAAAGTTACAAGATGTTGAATTTGAGTGGGTAGGGAATAAAACTTTGTGCTGCTTTAATTATGCTGAGTACTCTGAGCACAGAGAATGAGCCATGTATACTTGACAACCCTACTGACTTTGCTTCTAGGCAAAATGTGCATTGAACCTTCCGCAGACAGCTTGTTGTTTTAATTCAGTGCCCGATTGTTACGGATTACTTAAATTCCACTGTTGCCTAGAGAGATGCTTATGTCTTGAAGGTGTCTGCCGAGATGGGTTGTTTAATGATTAGTGTAAGCTGAGTCTGAAAGATATTGGTTGGAGTAAATACGTTGATGAAACTAAATATAAATATAAATATATGTTTTGTTCCGTCCCACTAACTCTAGTGTGAACTCAGATCGGCCTCATAACCATGTCGGTTTGTTAGTACAAAACAAAGAACATATAGGTTGCTCTCACACTCGCCCACTCGTTGCACACAATGCATTGGTCTGACTGATGTAGGCAACCACATCTAAAGGCTTGAATGCCGCTGGCAGGATTTGTCTCGTCTATTGATTCGTGCCGTTGATCGGCTGTCCCGTGGTTCGTTGTTTCGTGGGCTCGGTAGGGGCTGGTACTGATGCACTGTCTGCCAGTGTGACTAAAACGTCTATCGAAAGATGTGTCAGACAATACCCTCGCAATATAATCTTAAGCGAAAGGCTGGTAAACAGCGCTAGTTTAACCAAAGGAAACACACTACTTGAAAGTTTTGCTGAGCAAGCCGAGTAATTGCCTACCACAGCAATTTCAGTCTGCAGCTCCTGTTATGGGTTGGAAAGTATCCCATGGTCATTAGAGGAAGTAGAGAAGATAAAGCCCCCAAGGTATCCTATGTCTTTCCAGTTGTGGAGTCGACTGATTCTGGGTAACGGAAGATTATCCGATACCTACTCAGACAATCGGCAATGGGAATCAGCGAATCCTGCTTTCATGAGGTAGTCTACTGGTTGAATTATTATTATTATTTCAATCATGAAGCTCATAGGTTATGAGAAGTGCGATGTGGACCAAAAAGTCACCGATTTAGTTAGCTTAGCTAACCTGCCCTACTCTGTATGTCTATTTTTACTTCCTTATTCCTTTGCTGCACTCGGATTTGTGTTGAAGTTTGCATACAAGTAGACATCCTCAGGAAAATTTACATTTTCATGTACTTTGACTAACCAGGCAGGCTGTATAAAAACCCCGATGTACAGCTACAAGAACATACGGTTTTGGAATACATTATGTCATTGTCCTCATCTGACTTTTATTTCCGACTTGCGTTGATGCTTTTAGATGAGTCCCTATTGACCCATTGTGCTCTCGATTTTCACCCCTCACGTAAACGGTAGTTGCACCTTTGCACTTCAAAAGAGGCGGCATTTCTGACGTTCTTAAATGAAACTTGCTAACTGACTATTCAAGCCGGTTTTAGGAAATAACTGGAAAACGTACCGCGCGAAAACTTTCTATGACATCTAAAACCGGGTGAGTAATAGGTTCAACTGGTATTATCAAATCAAACGGTATCTGATGAAAATTCGCAGAAGTCCTTAATAACACGTTCACCAACATCAAAACTCTGCTCATGAAGTTCAGATAAGTAAAAGAAAACATAAGCATGTATACAGTTTGGTTAAAAGGCAAAAGATATCTGAGGGGACAGTTAACATAGCTGCTCAGTTGCATTGTAATTTATTATGAGACAAGGTACTGGTTGGCAAGAAAATCATCATTTACGTTTGGATGAAATAAAAGTTGTTCCGACTAACTTAAGAGCGAAGTAGAGGGGTACATTTTATAGTCATAAGCATCCATGGAATTGTCACAGAGGGACGGGAACCATGATCCTAAGAATAGTAGTGGGAAATTAGATTAGACCTCGTTAACTTAAATGTAAGGACGATTTGGGCGACAGCTCTGTGTCTTCTTCTACCTCCGGTGGCAGGTTTTGAACATCTTACAACGGACTATGTCGTGTGCAACTTTAAACCTTCTATCGCCGCCGATGATTATCTAACAATGAATAAATTAGATGCAGATTATATGGTTCGTTGACTAGAGTATAAGCAGACCAGCACCTCAGTAATGGAAGGAAAGCATAAGCTGTAAGTACCGGTCACATATGAGAGTGGCCATTCAACGAGAACGTACAATTTAGTTTCATCGTGGCACAGAATGTGCCAGTGGAATATACGTGTATATGGACCTGCTCATCACCAAACAAAAGACGATTAAATACTAAGGTCGTCAGAATGGACAGGATGCAGTCAGTGATTGAGTGTATAAGTTTCACAAAATAAAATTCATTGTAAATGTGTGACAAGATTCCGAAGTGTCGTATTCATAAACCAAAACGGTATGATCATATCCAGCAAAGCACGTAAACATAATGATCTAATCGAGTCCAGTTTGGTTGTACCCGCATGTAACTGCATAAAAATTATCTCAACTGCTGTTCACAAAAATACTAGTAAAAAGATTTGTTTATCGGTTTAATTAAACCTCCGTGTAGTCCCCTTTTGTTCTGTTTTACTCTTTACCGGGCCTGAAGCTTCGCTGTTGCAATCGGGAAATGAAGCTTTTTTTCTTTAGTTCCACCTAAAATGAACTTTTCGAAGTATTATTCGGCAGTTACATTGCAGGAAATGCATACTTTTGGAATTCTGAACCAGTTAATACACACGGTAGGACTGCAGGCGAGGGTGAGGTAGGAACAACATAATCTTCCAAAAGGTAGTACACCGAGAATAACTTCAACACTTTACATACTGCTGAAAGCATTTAAATTAGTAAAAACAGATTCTGCGTATCTGGAAATTCCAGGTAATAAATAGCCTAAGATCCATTTTCTTTTAGATCGAAACCCAATGTAACAAATTCCACGTATTTTACCACATCACAGTAGCTTTATCTCATTCATAACGAAGAAATATGCTTTCTCCAGACCGGAAAGGAAATCCTCCTGCGCCTACTCTTTGCGTGGAAAGTTTGGAAACTGTCAGCAGTTTCGTGTACCGGGGAATTTTTATTTTTACTGGTGGGAGTGTGAGAGAAAAAATCTCGCTACCCATCTCTAAGGTCCATCGGGCTTTTTCTAGTCCCAGTTCCTGCGGCTTCATTATGACATCAAGCTACCCGTAAAAGATAGAGTCTATAGCGCCACTGATTGCTTGGTGCTCCCTTACGGTTGCGAAACCTGGCCAGTATGAGAAGATAATCTGCGCTTGTGACCGTGTGAGACCACTGGCATCTACGATCAACCGCAAGAATATGGTAGCAGCATCATGTCATTAATTGCGATGTGCGAAGATTAGTTGGAGTTGATTGTTTGCTACTCGAAGGAATTGTTGCTCTTTATCTGCTACGGTTGCTAAACCACGTCTTGCGATGCTCGCCCAGAGTGTGCCCCACCGCTCTCTATTCCCGGTCGCTGGACAGGATTGAAAACGATGGAGTGGCAGACAAGGATAACCTGGGGAATTTAGAACATTAACCTTCAACTTATCCGCAGTGGGGCCCTATCGTCTACTAGGCTGGGGCGGGAAAGATATAAAAAACAGTTTGTTAGAGAGGCTGACAGATATGACTCGAAACCAAAGTCAGTGGCATCAGTGATGTTAAGAATGCTGTGCGGGCTCTCCATTCTTAGGCTTCTACGTACAAAAGGCCATACAATTACAAAAAATCAAAATACTGTGTTTGGTGAAACTGGTACCGAAAAACCTTTTCAACTTTTCTTCACTTTTCCTCCCAATACATTGATTCCTTTTGTACCACGGTCTCTTTGCTACGTTAGTTGTACCAGGTTTGTCTTGAATATATATATATATATATATATATATATATATATATATATATAGTTCACAGCGGCAACTTCTGGCTCCCATCCGTCACCGAATTTAGATATACTCGCCGTCATGCACAGTAGTCTGACATTGTGACTAATTTCAGTAGAGGTTACTGACTACTCCACAATACTTAGTATACTAATCTGTACCTGCTCGTCTAAAAACATCATATGATTTCAAATTTATAGCCAATTTGGGTTTTGGTTTGAAACCTAACTTTATGTCAAATTACTCTTAAAAATGAGGCCATGCAGTTCTCTCCTTTTGTCGGTTTGTGGTCGTGATCCTATGCGAACTGTGTGCAATTAAACTTTTTCAGAGGAAAAATAGAAGAGGTATAAAAGATAAACCCAAGATCAAAGTGCACAAAATGAAGTGGGCGGTAGTACTTTTTTGACTTGAGGAACTGAACCCTTTAAAGAAACTCGGAATCCACCAAATGCTATCAATAATAACAACAATATGGCGTAAGTTAAGTGCTTTCGAATAAACAAAAATGTTGTTGGGTAAAATAAGTAAGATTATGGGGAAGAAATTTGTTCTGATATGGAAAGCACGTAACAGATACTAGGGCCAACTGTAAAACTGAAAGTTTATTTGACACGATTTACTGTGCGGTGTAAACACCCAACTCACCAATGAAAACCATGGAAGCACTGTACAGACGTTAAACTATTGTTTGGAATCACCAGTAGTGTACATTCACCAAGCTCTCACGTGGCCTTAGTCCTACTGTACTGATGCTCCTACAGAGAAATCGTCCATCATAGAAGTTGATAGCTGCGCGGGCAGTGAACTGTTTCCCTTCAGACTCATTGATGGAAGGGCACTGCGTCATGTAATGCATATGTTTAACAAGAAAATGAGAGTCAGCCGGTATAGTCTGGCAGTTACGTGTCCAATTTACAACCATTCACCCTGGAATTGAGTCCTCGTAAGGGCTCAGTGGATGTGCATATCTGATGATTCCTAGCAAGGATGGAACATCCGTGCTTTCACGGCTCTTATCGAGGAGTTCGACGTTGACAGTGTACGATAAATCGCAATAAGTAAAATCGAATTTCCCACCACAGGTTTTCCTACCGTTTAGTAGATATTAGCCACAGTTTAGTGGCTACCATCTGTTAGTTACCGACCACAACCTATGGTGCAGTAACCAAACCTTCAAGACACACTCATACCGAATAAGGTCAAATAACCTGTGAGTTATCCCTCCCAGTTACGGGACTTGGTAGCCTTGTGCGATTTAACAACTTTAATATGCAGGAAGTACAAAGGAAAATCCCTAAGTCGTCTAATGAAAATATTCTCACGCTGAAAAAAATCAGGTTTACAAACCGGAATAATTTTTGAAGGTTCAGTAAATGTGAAATTATGTTCGATAAATGTCGCACATGAAACGAGCAAAATCCAACCCATTGCTCATTTGCATTACTGCATTAGCATCCCGAACATGTGTTTCTTTGGTGGTTTGATCTTTTGAAACGCCGTGAACCGGATTCCCGTTCTATTGAAGAAGTTATTTGGCAGTTCCCTTAAACACATCGAGCACCTCCTTGATCAAATTAAAGTGTGAGATATATCAAGGAAGAAATAGAATAGTTTTCCAGGTTGCTGGAATTGGTTTACCCTGCCGCCGATGAACTTGAGCACAGTAAAAATGAAATAAGTTATTAGTGTTTCGCTGTTCGATTGATAATTTCGAGGGTCATTTTTCCGGAAAGCTGATGAAAATGTCATCGTTTGCCCTGGAGTGTAATTCATAAAATAGCATACGCACAGCAGAACAATAAGAGACAACATTGAGTTTCGCACCCCTATTATTGGTAGAGTCCTGAAGCATGTTTTTCACTTCACTGATCGCTGTTGCTTCTGCGGGCATCATACATTGCAATTGGTCCCATCTATGTAAAAATGTCGAAAGGAGCTTCCGTGCTCCTGTAACCATACCGCTACTCGAATCCTTTCACCTCGAAGTCAGTCCTGTTTCGCTCAACTGAATGAGCGCACAGTTTCTTCATGATATAACCAGATCGACTAAGAAGACAATCAGTGGAAGATAAAATGACCGATATATTCAAGTTACAATGTTCATGGAGATGGATAGTGGCTGGAATATGAATAGAAGGATTAACGCCGTGCAGCAAACGTATTAAAACCGGAAAGGGCGAACCTGGCAATTTAGGGCGTGTCATTTTTTCTAAGTGGGTTCCAAGAGACTCATCCACTCAATGGAAAACACATTAAAAGATACAATCAGGCTAAGTTCCCGTGTTATCTAAATTACTTCATATAAGTGACGTTGTCATTTGTGGTCTTAACTTCACTTGTTCAGTATGCTGATTTTTTCGGTTCTCCAAGTAGCGTTCTTGCTGAAAGATTTGACCTATAATCACAATTCCTAGTGTATGTTTACCTATCACGCAAACTTAGCTGCATTCCTATAAACAGCATCAATTAAAATTATAATGTTTTGACATACCATAAAAGTGGCATACAAATTAACAAGCCGTTTGTGCGATAAGACCGTCATGAAAAAAGATAGATTAATTGAAAACGTGCACTGAAGAAATCATAAAACTTTCATTAGATTCAGCGTACCTTCGAATAATTTCTGTCTCCGAAGGTAGTAAAACACAGGAGACACTTTCCTTTCCGAGCATATTTCCGATGGTGGGCATGTCAAAGGGTTATCAACCAGAGTTAGTACACGTAACTTCTTCAGATGCTGAAATTTTTCCGTCAGTTCTTTTATTCTGTTATTGTGCAGATACAGATGCGTCAAACTTTTTGACTTGTGAAAGCGAGATGGTAAAAAATAAATACGATTGTGGCTTAAGTTAAGACGGCGCAAGTTCATTGTGTGAAAGACATCCGGCAAAACGAATAATCCGTTGGCTTGCAAGGACAAATGCGTCAATTGTGATAGCCTTCCAACCAACGCAGGAACCCCTGAGTCCTCTTCCACTTCAATCTTCAAGGCTTCTTCTAGAGTTGGATACATGCTGAAGTTGTCTTGCGATCTTGCTGCCTGGAAGTTAACACTTGTAAAGCTATTTACTTCCGGGTATAGGACTCGGCTTCGAGCAAACCAACCAGGTGGGTCATCTCTGATTACCAGTGGCCTGCCTTCATTTTGATCGTAAAGAAGAACTTTCAGCCGTGTTAAGTAGCAGATCACAAGGGGGAATGTAGAAAAGTTTGTGTGAGAAAGATCGAGGTATTTTAGTGAATCAAGCTTAGCAAAAGATGGCGGGAGAGACTCAAGAGCACAGTGATTTAGTCGCAACATACGTAAGCTTGTACATGAGCCCAAGCCAGGTGGCAAACAGGTTAAATTGTTACAGCCCGCTAACGTAAAATGTGTCAAATCCTTCAAGTGACAAATCTCTTCGGGGATCTCTTTGAGTGGATTGAAGTCAAAACAGAGGTAGGTTAGCCGGCTTTTTGGCTGACACAGAGAAACAGGAAAACTTTCGAATAGATTATGAGATAAATCGATCTGTCTTATGGTACCAGACAATCGGGAAATGCCAGTAGGTAGTTCAGTTAATTTATTCCCTTGTAGTTCAAGCACAACTAAATTGTCTAGAAGGCATATCCAATCCGGAAGGCTTGAAAAAAAGTTGTTTGATAACAAAAGAGCGGTGAGCTTGGGAAAACCACTGATGGTAGGGGGAAAAGCGTCCAACTTATTCGTGCTTAGGTTAAGAATCACTAAGTTTTTTAGTAGCCCTATATCTTCAGGTACGGTCATCAGTCCGCATGATGAGAAGGACAACTCTTCCAGTTTCTGCAAACCAGCAACTGAAAACTCCAATTCACGTAATTTGTTTCCACTGAAGTCAAGATACTCTAAATGCTTGAGTCCTCCAATCGTCTGAGGTAAACCCGTGCATGAATTATGTGCAAAATTGAGGTTTCTCATGTTCCTGAGATTCCCGAATTCCTGTGGAACTGGACCGACTACTGAATTATTTGTGATACTGAACTCTATTAACGAGGGACACTGGAAAATTTGGTGCGGGAAATGATCAAAACTGTTACAGTCCAACTGCAGAATAAGCAGGCTTGAGAGGTTTGAAAAAAAGCGAGGCAAGTAACAAAGTCTGTTGTTCATAAGACGTAAAACCAACAAGTTAGTAAGGCACGTAAGCTTATCAGGTAAACAGGTGATGATATTGAAAGAACAAGAAAATACTTGCAGTCCTTTTAGCCTACTAATGGACGGCGACAACTCAGATAGCCTGTTCTCACTCAGATCAAGCGACTGAAGTTGTGTTAACGAATAAAGTGAATCAGGTACTTTATCAATCTTGTTTTTGGACAAATCAAGAACCTTCAAATTTTTAAGGGTATCCCAACAATCTGGAATTTCTTCTATTCGATTTCCAGATAGGTCCAAAAGCGACAAGTTTAACAGCTTGGAAACGGCAACTGGCACAAAGCATATTTTACTGGCTGCCAGCAAGAGCATTTGAAGTTCATTTAGTCTTTCCAACTGTCTTGGTATTTCTCTTCCTTTATATCCATGAACGACTAGAATTTGTGTTGAGAGTCGTGTTGCGATTGCATCGTTGAATTCGTGAATATCCACGTCATTAAGAAACAAGCATCTCTTTCCTTCATACTTAATTTCATGTTGCAACTGTTCATTCCTGTTGCTGAAAAAATAATTCACCACAACAGCACTTACAAGTCATCTGGCCACCTAGCGGCATTACATAAATCCATTTTATATCGCCGCTTTGGATCTAGTGGTAGCCGGCGCAAGTTTCGTGGATGAAACAAACAAAGACCAGGTCAGTTCGGATCGGGTCAAGTGATGTAAAGGCTTGAGCCAAATTTGTATCCAGTTTCTTGCACATAAGGCTCAAGCGACCCTCAAGTGCTGCAACAGAAAAAGAAACAGCGTTCATCTCAATCCAATTCAATTCGGTTCCAGGACTTGACGGAGGGATGCCTGAATGTCCAGATTCTCGCACTGGCGAGCTCATTGGACCCCTCAGCTCTTTGAAAATCGGAAGAGAAGACTCTTCTGCAATACTTGACTATGATCAGCAAGGGTTCAGGTTAGAACCCCAACCCCTTTTCTCTTCAACAACGTTTCGGATCACAACCGTTAGTCACACACACTTCACGGTCAATCTCCCCAGTAATAGAGATTGCATAGTAGGAGGTGGCAGATATTAGATAAGGGTTCCACGAGGATTGAAGTGGAATGAGCTAGTCAGCAGTCTACAGAAACGACAATTGACTCCTGGTCATATTTTTCCAAACACAGTCACCCAAAACTTATCTAACCTCCTTTTGAATTCAGACACTGTGCTGGCGCTTATCACATCCCCTGGCATCCTAGTTCAGTCATCAGCGACCCTAACTGCAAAAGACAGATTCCTATTTCGAGTCGAACATCTCACTTTCCTAATAGTCAGCACATGCCTTCTTAGGCCCCCCTCCCTCGTATCTCAAATAAGGCTCCTCTGCGACCCCGTGGTTCTGTAAATCCTTTTAGTATTTCGAAAGCCACCGTGAAGTCACCTCGTTTTCTTCTTCTTTCTGGAGAAAATAACCCCAGTATCTCCAAACTCAGTTCGTAGCACAAATGTCTGTACTCTCCGGACCATAGCGTGAATCGCCGTTGTAGTTGTATGAGAGCCCTTGTGTCCCTCACTGAATATGGCCTCCACGCTTGGACACTGCTTTCTAGACGAGATCTCACAAAAGCCTTGTACAATGGCAATAAGACTCTATGTTTCCTAGAGCTTACCATCCTCCTTAACTGGTGTAGGGCTGTATGTGCTTTCTGCATTACTTTCTGGCACTGGCAACTTGGCTTAATATCAGAGCTTACCATCACCCCTTGGTCCCTGGCTTCCATGGTCTGAACTAGCGGCTCCCGACTGTCTGGCGGCCCGGTATGTCGTGTGGGCCATGGTCCTTTCTCCTTGATGAGAGGTTGGCATTTGCACAGATTGGGGGGAAGATCCCACACCACAGACCACTTGTATACCTTGTTTGGGTCACGCTGAACAGCCACACTATCTGGTGCTCCTGCCACCTTGAAGTCGTCCGCGAACGAGAAGCACTGGTTTTCCAACCTGCCTGCCAGATCGGTAATGTACATCAAGAACAACAGGGGTCCCCGTACCAAGCTTTGCGGAAAGCCTCTGTATAGTCTTCCATTGTCCGACAAGCAGCCTTCCACTCTACCTCGGAAAACTCTCTCCTTTAGGCTTTGCACAATCCACCTCTGTACTTCGGCAGTAAATTGAAAGTATTCCACCTTTGCTTCCAGCAGCATGTGGTCAACGGAATCAAATCCCCTTTAGAAATCCAGATAGCAGACATCCACCCGTTCTCCTCAATCCGCTCGAGTGGTTGCCACATCCAGAAAACCTATTAGGTCGGAGAAACAAGAGCGCCCGTGCCAAAACCCATGATGGTTGGCAGTCACCAGCTTGTTCTTATTTAAATGCCCCACTGTTCCCTCTCGTAGTATTCTCTCGAGAGTTTGAAGCACTATCGGTGTCAAGCCGATCGGCCCGTAGCTGGTACATGTCCCTATCTCTACCTTTATAAACGGGAGTGATGATCGATGCAAGCCAGTCTTCAGGTAGTACACTCGTGTATAGTAATGCTTTGAACAGCTCAGCTAGTGGTTCATCCGGAATGGATGCTAGTGGCTTCAGTATTGCTGGGTGGACACCATCCGGCCCCGCTGCCTTGGATAAATCTGGCTGCTTCAGGCTGTTTACCACCTCTCCTGCGTTGATTTCCCCGTCTTCCATTTCCGAGACTTCACTGCCCCAGGTCGCAGGTAGTCCCTCAGCACCCTGGTTTTGTCTGTATACCTGCTGGAAGAATTCCAACAGAATCGTTGCTTTTCCCTGCTTGCTTGTTGTCCGCACTCCCTATGAGTTCCTGACTCCGTCTACGGCCTTCTTCAGTGCTGCCTTAAATTGAGCGTGGTCGCAGTATGCTTTCGGGTTGCTTTTGGCCTTCCGCGCAAGGCGTTCCTCGTAGTTGTTCTTGAACTGCTTCTGCACCTAAATTAGTCCATTTCTCGCTGCTATGAGCTGTAGGAAGGCCCGGTAGCTACTGATACTTCCGTACTTTTTGAATGTTCATTGCTTCTGTTTCAGAGCCTTTCTCACTTGGCTCGTCCACCACTGTGGCAATCCGTTTCATTTGAATCTTCTAAGTGGTGCGACAGCCTATGTTATTTCCAACAGTCTGCTTTTGATCCAACTCAATCGGGATTCTACGCTGTAGTCATCGCTCACCACATCCCAGTCTATCCGAAGGCCCCGTTTTACCAAGCTATTCTCGTCTATCTTTGAGAAGTTCCTCCCGGATTTATCAGGAGCACTTACTCCCTGAAGGTTGAGCCTAAACTGGAGTAGGCCAAGATCACCGTTTCCTGTGGGTTCCCCTACTCCTAGGTGTTCTGGGTCATTTGAGGCCATGGTCATTACCGGGTCAAAGATTGACGGTGACTGACCAAACCACCACCTTGTCACTTGAATATCTCGTTGGGCAAGAGGTTTCCTGTGGATTGCGTGCAATGATCTCTCCCCAAAGGTGCATTCTGGATCGGTTTCCGACGTCCAGTCTACTTCAAGCTCGTGGAAATCACCCCTAAAGAGTAACTACTTTCTGGCATTGGCAGCCGTGGTGAAGAAATCAAGCAGGTCGCTGTCCTCGGCAAATTCCACTCCTAAGCTTCGATATGTGCAAACAGTCGTCGCTTTCAGTCTGCCCGTAGCTATAACAATCTTTACCGCCCGCACATTCGGCGCAACAAGTCGACCGCGCTCAAAGCAGTCATACTGCTCCGCTAGGAGGACCACTGTACCGCCTCCGGTCGGACCATCCAGGCTATCCAACTTAAAGCCCGAGTAAAAAATTGGGATCAGCCCATTGTCGCCTTCGCCTGGTCATAGCCGCGTTTCAGTGGCTGTTACCACATCTGCTCCCAGTGTCCTGGACTTGAGACCTGGCCGCATGTTACCAGCGCTTGCAGCACTGGCATAGACCTCGAGCATCATAACACCCTACTGTATTTTCCTGCTTTTCCTAGGGTAGGGTAGCAGGTGCTCTGTCCCAATGGTCACGATAACCCCGTGGGTTTCTAGTTGTCTGGTCATCTATTTCCTTTTACCCAAAACAGGAGAACCCCGGAAGTAGTACGACCAACCTCGGAACCCACTGACCGACGAGGCGACAAGTAACCTACCTCCAAGGTGAGACCTCGAGGTTTACCTTTTTGGTTCTCTCTAGATAGCAGTAGTGGTACTTGTGTGTGTGATACTGAAGATCCTCACTCTTTACACTCCATTTGCAGACACAAATGAGGATGTGGTAAAGAACTTGAAAGACAGGAAAAAACAAGTTCAAAAATAGGAAAACGAGGAAGATAGTTCGACGCTCTGGACACGGGTCAAGGGTAACAGCGATGATAACTTCAGTGGGGGTGAAAAAGTTCTAACTTAAGAGGTCAGACATAGAACACTTCTGGGCACTTGGACCCTACCTGCAACACGAGGCATGAATCAATCTGTGCCAATTATTCAGTTTCATTCAGAGACAGGTTGAGAACCACTTGTGCCCTGGGTGACAAAAAACAATGCGTGAAGGGTACCGTGTGTTGCCAAGGAAGCAAGTTCATGTATTCCTTTGCCCAGAGGGAGACCGCTTTTTTATGACCTTCAGTTTTCAGGCGTCGTGCTTCCTCAGTGTCCTCCGGGGCCCTTTTAAACCATTTTCCTCAGACTAAGAACGCACTTTCGGCTCCCAAGAAGTTTACTACAATACGCCAAAATTGTCCAGCTTCTTGACGTGTGCTCCCTCAATCTCCCGGTGCCGGGGCAAGTGGAAAGGCTGGACTTTCATCGACCTAGGGGTGGGGAAGGAGAAAGGAAAAGACCTGCAGATGATACGAGCCAACAAGGAGGTTGTGCAGGATTCTTATTAATGGCTGCCATCAGTGGCCATCCATCCATAAGGCCATGTGTTGCAAGAGTTTACTGGTAGCTAACCGGTTCAAAGTGATCAAGTGGAAAAGCGATAAATTAAAGAGCAGCAGAAGGGTATGGTTGAAGACAGAACTAAGGTGAAGGGAAAGATGTGAGACAGATGCGGTGCCACTCACTACTCTCTTGCGTTAAAAATGTGGGACCAATCACGGTGAAGCTGCCCGGCAGAATAATGCACCACCGCTGCTGCGACCACTCCTCTTGGTGGTCCAATCGTGGTCCAATCTCGAGGAGGAATATTCTGCTTTCCGTCCAGTCCTCATTCGCTCCACCCAAAAGTCAGCGATATGTCCTCGGACTACAATGTCGCTGCCGGGCAGCAATAAAAATCTGTGTAAAGGAGTTCAGAAGACCGTGTTCCATTCACCAGTCTCCATGTTAAAAACGACATTTTTCACTTGTATGATCTATCTTTACTGGAACTACAATTGCTCGTTTTATTGCTCTAAATCTTTGTCGCAAACCAAACTCTCACCGTTGCCCCGAGCGTGAGTTGCTCAGCTTGAAGTTTGTTGTGACCGTGTTTGGTAATCTCATCTTCTGTATCTAACCTTTTGCTGTGATTCAGCTGCAGTTGTTGATTTGTTGTTCAATTCGGATCGTAAGAGCCCAGAAGGTACTCTATTGAGGTTTGGTTATTGTAAAATTACCCAATTTGTTGTACATGGGACCGTAGCTTTTTGGGATGAACCTTGTTGTGAGTTGTGTCGAAGTTGGCTTCCACACCTCTCTCAAATATTCCACTGGCTGGACTTTAAAATCTGACTTCTGCACCTACTTCCACTATTCCGTTCACTATTTCACAAATTTTTATGAGGTCGCTCCGAGGCCCTCCACTTTCTGATGGGAAACTTTCAAGTCTGTCGGGCTTCTGCTCCATTAACAAGCCTCGTAGTCATGAAAACCACCTCGCGCGACGTCTCTACCACACCGCAAAGACCGTACTATCTTGTGTCACGCGCAGCCTACAGGCATAAACCGTTCTCTAAATGGTTACTCAAAAAACATTCAGAAAGTGGCTACATAATCCTTAGCATTTCCGTAGCTACTGCTGCTTTCAGCCGCGTGGGAGCACTGCAGGTTTTCTGGGCAGCTGCACGACATTGTTCGCTCGGCTTAAAATCATCGGTGATTGCACCCCCCCAGGTTTTCTACTCTGCCTGCCGGTGGGATTTCACTCCTTACCCCGGGGGCTTCACGTACCTCAAAGGTGGTATCCAACCGTATTTCTCCAAATGTAGGCTTTTGCTAAAGTACGGCCGCAGATCACATTCTGCAAACCACTGGCAAACCTCGTTCAGCTCTCACTGAGTGGAGTCGTCCCACATAGAAGCGACCATTCTGGAATCGCCCACAAATACGAAGATAGAGTTCTCTATCCCTGCAACAAGGTCGTCTTCGGATATCCGGAGGAGTAGAGGCTCTGGGACTTGACCCTTGGATTTGCTGCTCTGCAGGAAGCCCACCCATGAAGCACTCTCTTCTACTCCAACCTACAGGCCTCCACTCATTGTGAATTTCCTGATCCAGAGTGTAACCTTGAGGCTTAGACCCAAAGCTTCTAGTTTGGTAAGTGGGACGCGGTGATTTACAGGGTCGAATCCCTTGCTGTATTCGAGGTAACATTTTCCCCATTCTCCCCTCTGTCTAGTCTCTCGGTTGCCTCGTCAAGGAAGTTCAGCAGGTTGGTCAGGCGTGAGTGCCGTCTTATGGCACCACGATGACCCAAAACCACAAAATGATTTACCGATATGCGGGTCGCTGTCCTGTTCCTCAAAGCTCTTCCCACCATCTCTAAGACTGCAAAGGTGAGGCTCACTGGAAGGCTGTTTATGCAACTCGCTTTTTCTCCACGGTGGGCACACGGCTGACGAGGATAAACCCTCCATCACTGAAAAGTTAAATAGCCTGGTCAGAAGCCCCGCGAGTGCCTCAGTTAGTGTCTTCAGGAAGGCCGAGTGAATGCGATTGAGTCCCGCCTTTTTGTATGTTTCCAATCTGCCGAAGACAGTGGCTATATCTGAGATGCTCAGCTCGGCTTCCTTCATGGTCGGCACGCGGGCCAGTTAGTCTAGGGGTCTAGCCGGGGCACCAACCTGCACTCCACGGACCAGTTAGAAGAAAATCATGAGCTCTCTCGGCTCATCAGAGACTTGTACAGTGTGCCCTCTCTGGTCTTTCTTGACTTTACGGGATGGTGCACTTAGGGCCGACGTTGGCCGCGGGTAAATAAAGCGCAACTTAGGGGTTTTGGTTCTCTATCAGTTTCTCTTTGCTGTTCCTTCGGCCAGCCATCTGCGCAGTCGCAAACCTGACACTTGAAGCTTTACACAGTAGGAGTTATCGAAGACCAGGACTATCGCTACATTTTGCCGATGCTATATTTTCGCCTGCAGTGCCTAGCGGGCTCAGCTGGTCCACCTTGGCCGGATTACTTGATTTTTTACCCTTATGAGCTGGGCTGACTTCTCTGTCAAGCGTTCTTTATCGCCCTGGATGCTACACTCCCGTCTTCCTACATGGTCTTCCCCCTCCCTCAGTCCACCTGTACACTGCTTCTTTAACCTCTAGGAATTTCTGGGTCAGCTTGGTGGAAGCAAAGCCGAAACCCTCCGTAGCATAGGACCTTTGTGGTGAACAATAATGTTGACACTCAGCTGATGCTGTTTCCCAGCGGGTCCCCCAAGGTTAAATTTGCCATATCCAGAGAGGATCGGGGGTTGCCAGGTCCAGGATAAAAGCCCTCTTTCTCCGCATTCACCTTATTTCTTTCTTAACGGACTGCTTCAAAGTCTTCTTTCGTAGTGGGTCCATCAACAATGATCCGAGTATCCTCCTCGGTGCTAATTCGTTGACCCAGTCCACTGCAGGCGAGTTAAAATCTCCCAATACCGGTACCTTAGAGCCGATTTCATCAGATTGTGTGTGCACCGGGACAGTAGTACATCGTCCTCGCCGCTGGAGGGAGAGCTGTGGTATATACAATCTATTGTTAGGTGTATGCGGTTAAAGCTAAATTAGACAGCTATTGATCGCATGCAGTGTAGGCTGAGTTTGAACCAGCTCCCGCTGAATGCATTGCTCTGCCACTAGCCGTAGAGTACCTCCACCCCATGCCCTCCGTTTGTCCATCCTGCCCTGAAAGCAGTTCGGCGGGCCAGGTCTCCTGATATCTTCGCGGGGTCACAACCGGGTATCCGAGGTCCCAGACACACCTACTTTACGCTTACCAGCCCTGGACTCTGGCGAGTTTTTTCTGCGCTCTCTGTGTTGATGTACGGAACAAGCAGCCCGGAAGAGCCTTCAGCTTACTAGTATACTCGGAGCATAACTTCGGTCCACTCTGCAGCTTGTGAAAGCTAGCTTTAGGACCGTGCATAGGCTGTTGCTGCGGGGACCCCGGTGGCTTTTACTTGCGGCCGGCTAGGGTTTGTACACTCGGTGTCCCTCTCATGTGAAAAATCCTCACCGAAAGTCTTCCATATGTGCCAGCTCCCCAGTAATGCAAACTCGCCTTTCGGTGTTGCGCACTTAACAACACAGTTCATTACAGCACATTTTAAACAAGCTAGTTCATACCCATTTCCTTGACGGTGGCTCGGTTCGGCTTGGCCTCGAGTTCATTTCGTGATGATCGTTCTCTCTCCAGCAATGCTGAACTTTGGTTCCCTTTGGACAATCGTTTCGGCCGCATAGTTAAGCTTATTACGTTTTTCACGTTTATACTCCCATAACATAGCTCCATGAAGTATTGAAATCAATCCTGTTTTGCCCTGGGATTCCTTTGCCTGACTACGCGTTACTCTAGTCGGGAACCACAACTTGCAGTAGATGCGTAAACCGGGTTGAACGTATCCGTTAACATTATAGCTCTCGCGATTTCCTGCTTCCCATCAAGGCCCCCTGCCCGAAGAGTTTCGTCCCACCTCGGTCTCGCCTCTTGGGGTGAAAATTTCAGTCAGGACTCTCTTTCGGCGACTCTTATCTGGCTGGGTGAAAGAATGGTAGCGTGGGAAGATCCAAACCTTCGGCTGCGGAGTTGGATGTGCTGTGCCCTGAATCGGCCTGCTCGATGTCGATCGAATGGTTTGTAGTGGATCTCACACGACTTGCTGCCGCCAGAAGAAAATCCGTACGCTTGAAACCAGCCAACTTTCCACCGCTGGCCTGGGAAATTTCGTTCCTCCGTTTTATGGCCCGGTCCATTAGCCTCTCTATAGGAATTGTTCGGTGGTGACGTGGCCCGGTACACCGACCATTGGTAGGATGTTTGCCACGTGAATCCACATTTCCCACCCCACAACCAGCCTCCTCTCTTGTTGGGATCTGGCCTTCTGTTTACAGTAACTTTTCTGTCCCCCTGCGGTTGAACTACACTGTCCCTGCCGGCACTTTTTGGTGTCGACGATGGCTGGAGTTCCGCGCCTTCGAGGGTCTTGAATCTTCTAGTTAAACCCAGGACTTCACTGAGGAAACTGACCATGTCCACTGACGTTGCTGTTTCCAACGGTTTCACTTTGTTTGCGTGATTCTCCGCTGCCTCCACAGATTTTGTGCTGCACCGTCTACCTTTTCTCGGGGCCATAAGTGCTGAAGTTACTCCCCCGAGAGGGTTCCCACAAGGCCAGTCTCCCCTCACCGATTCCTGTTGCACAAGAGTCGAGCTTAAACGTTCTGACTGTTCCCCCTTATCGAAGTCGAACGTGATCAACATCAAAAGGTCGGATATAATGAGGCTCTTCAGCTGGTTTCCCATGCCAACGACACAGCTTTTCGCTTTGCATTACCCCTGTTTTTCGTGTTCATCCCAGGCTCCAGAGTTGAAGTCAGAGCGAAGCCTGTTTGACATAAACTAACGGCTTTGCTTTGAGGCCATTTGCCAAGGAAATTCGTATAGATGGGGCAGATCCAGGCCAAATTTCCCTTTCTGCAGGGCAGCCGATAGTAAACCTCTAACAGTCTTCCTCAACGAAAGTGGGCTACGCCACTTTCGCTTCGCGCTGGGTACCGTCATATGCGACACCATTCGAACACTGTTCCCACAGGCGTAATCTGGCACTTTGCTCTGAAGGAACAGTGACATTTCACCTGCTTTCGGACTTGCACTGGTCTCAGTGAGGCGGTTGGTTGCTGGCCAAGCAGTTTAAAATACAAGGTCGGATCAGGTTTTCATTGGCACGGTGGACCTCGGGAAACAGACGAAGTGACGATCAGTCTAAAATGGGTCCCAGACAAGCTGGATTGGAAATTCACACACTAGCCAGTCGCCCAAAGAACCGTGTAGCTGCTGAATAAGGACCAGGGAGAACAGAGCGTGTATTGGGCAGAACTCAGCTGCCATCTTGGGCACATGTAGTACCGAGGACAGACAACAATAACAGACAAATGAGAAGGTTTATGGAGGTTCACTCCTTTTTGCAGGCTCTTGCTGATTAGATACAAGAGCAGGATTTGGTTCAGACCCAGTCCAATTTAGGAACTGAGGAGCGGTATAAGCAAAACGCTGGGCTTGTCGGGGGGGGGGGATGAGCCTCGGACAACCCAGTGCTGTGGCAATAGGAGAAACAAGTTCTTCAGTCTCCAGACTCAATATCTACTCGCATTTTGTGGTTCACAGGTGATACCAGTGAACCACTGACTAGATAGACCCGCTATTGTTATGCTTTTGTGTAGAAGGCTCAGGGGATGGATTGTTTTTGGGGCCAAGGAAGAGGCTTTAAGTTTATTAAAGAAGAGAATCGAGAGTTGAAGGATGACAGAAAAATTAGGTATTTAGAAAAAAATAAGGAAAGTAGAGGGGGTGGCAAAAATCAGTGGAAGAACGGACAGGGAGTTGTATGGGGAAGCTTAAGAAGGATACACTTAGGGTGCCTGAGCACAAAAATCCTTGTAGCTCCCACAAATCCAAGTGATGCTACTTAGTTACTCCTTATGGCTCATATTGTGCCACTGAACTGCACTACTCAGTGACCTGTCGCTGCAGCGAGATCGAATAAGTTGAAAAGTGACATCTTGAGAGAGAACAACGGGAGTTTTTCAGCTGCTAGTTTGATCGGATCATCGGGAGAAAGGAAGCTTCGAGGGCCTCAAACATTTCAAGAGTAGAACTACAACAAATTCCAAAGGCTGACATGCCACCGGCTCAAGGCGAACAAGTCACTGCTACGTGATTCACCGTAACAAAAGCAACTGGGGTCCGGAGGTTGGGAAAAGAATCACCTCAAATGGTACTTGCTACGGGCGGTAGGCCAAAATGCAATTTGTCTGTTTCCTCCTTTGTTGTAGCGTATCCATAATCCATGCTCTTTCTCCCTTCACCTGAAGTAACGTACTCATTCATCTCGATCTGATTCCTTCAAGCTGCTGGGCCTCAGTTTCATGAAATTCTAGTTCAGATAGCCCCGCAGAATGAGGTCAAAATCTAGCAGAACTACTTGTGTCCATGTGCGGCTTCCTGAATTACTACAAGAGGATAAAAGAACGGAATGTGAAGCCATATTTTCGAAAACCATACCATGTTATTTGAAGCCAGCTTTCTACAGGTAACCTTCAACTGTAGTTTAAGAGCCCAAGCCTAAGGTGAGCTGACGCTGCTCGTGTAGCGCAAATTCATCGCCACTACTAGGTATCGGTAAAAGGAGTTTCCTACCGACTGTAAAAGCGCAACGGTTCACTATTAACCGCAAAACACACGTTACCGCCTAAAAGAAGAGGACTGAAGCTGAGCTTTAAGGCTTGGAGCAGAACTTCATGGGCAAGATCTTCGGATCCCGGGGTGGGATAAACACTAGAAGGAGCAAAATACAAAACTCAGGAGGTCGAACGGTCACCCTGGCCATAAAATAGACGAAGTTTATGAACACGGCGGAAGTTGCCATAGAGGGACTGGAGTGTAGCCGTAAAGGGGATACCTGAGCCTAACCGTTTGCCAACAAAACGGCTGTTCTAGACTCTAGGACCCAGAATTGCTCAGCTACCGAAGCTGGTTGATGTGCACAAACAGGCCCCTTCAAAAATGTTTTTTGATAAGATCACCGGTCAACAAACCCAAGAAAGAGCCGGGGCCCTGGCCGGTGTTAGGGGAATTTGAGAGCCCATTTTTCGGATAAAATTTACTGGCAGGGCCAGAATAAATGGCCAGATATATGAATGGAGTAAAGCAAGTAGAACCAAACCCTCGGTTCAAGCTCACAGTGGCACTTCTGGTGGAAACCTCGGATGGGAGGAAACACCAACCACCCTGCTGATGAGTAGTGGTTGCCTAGCAGCTGCCTCAGCCCACTTTGCGGGTGACCAGAGGACCTTTTCTGGGAAAGTATTGTCAAAGTATGGGAAGCAGTTTAAGTCCGGCCTCACCTTCTGAACACCCTAATCCAGTATCAGAGTTGGGGGGACGAGTTTTCCGAAGTGCACCTTAGAACTAGATAAGGAGACAGGTGAGGGAAATCCCACAGCTGGTGTAACGAACGTTTGAGCAATGCGTAGCCAAATTCGCAACGGATCCCGAAATCAAAAGACGATTATCCGTGATATTCTACGATACTAGATTACAATAAACAATGACACAAACAATAAACAATACTCAATAGATCAGTTTGGAACGAGGAACAATCACGCAAAATGCCAAGAAAAGGATCAAAAGCAGTTGAATCCGGACAGGAAGTAATACGGCAAGTCTCTGGGGAGGTTTTGGGTACATACGAGTCTTTAGTTAATGCTAGATCGCCTAGTCCTGTCAGTGCTAGTTCATGTGTTATTGAGAACAATATTGATCGTAAGGATGTCGATTTATATAAGCTGAGAATACTAGAACTAGAGCAACAGTTACTATCGGCTAGACTACAGGCGCATGAAGCAGAGAAGTGTACACAGAAACAGCGAGAGCATGAGACCAGTGACTTCGACACTTCCGATAGGTTAGGGCGCAATAAGGTAGGGAACCCCACGCCGGTCGCCGACTACAAACCACCATCGATCGATTTGCCTAGAGTGGAGTTAACGGTTTTCGACGGGCGAGCTGAGCAATGCTGCAAGTTTGTCAAGCAGTTCGAGACGTTCGTTGAAAATAAGGTAACCGACCCTGGGCAAAGGCTTCTCTACCTTACTCACTACTGCCGAGGCAAAGCAAGAGAAGCTATCGACGGGTGCACCATGCTCGACCCAGAACAAGGCTACACAAGGGCAAGGAAGATTCTAAGGGACTTGTTTGGCCAACCTTTCAAAGTAGCCCGTAACCTAATAGAGGGCGTGATGGCAGAGGCAAAGAGAACCAAGGGCGACGTCTACACCATGGCCGACCTGGTGATTAAGATGCAGAACTGCTCAATAGCCCTCGACCATTTAGGTTACAGGGCTGACCTAGACGCCATGCACACTTTGGAAGGCATAGTCCGTCACCTCTCTCCCGAACTACAGGGTCGGTGGGCGGAAGAAGCAGAACGGATAAGCCGAAGCGACAGAGAAACCAACTTCGAAGACCTGACCGAATACTTGGACAGGCAAACCAAGATAGCTGACAGCAGATTCGGCCGACTCATCTGGAACAGCAACCGAGCAAACAAGCCCAGTACTAGCCAAGTCCAAACTCCTGTACGGGAACATCCAAAGTACCAGCCTTGGACCAATACACACGTCATTTCACGAGATGCTACGGCGAAACCAAATTGCAGATCCTGTGGTACTAGCCATGGCCTACCAGAATGCCCCAAGTTCGGCAACGCCACAATAGACGAACGGTGGGGAATGGCGAGGATGGCAGGAGCATGTTTTATCTGTCTCAACACCACGCACCGGGCAGCAGCCTGTAGGACAAGGAATCGATGTGGTTACGAGGGCTGCACGGGCAGACACCATCGGCTGCTGCATCAGGCGAGAGTAACCATATCCGAGGCGAGTGCCAAGCCCAGCGTGATTTGTTCAACTTCACAATCTGCCAGTAAACCTGTACGTTTAGGCGTAGTGGCCGTGGGAGTAGTGACTCCGACTGGGATAGTCAAGGCGTTGGCTTTCGTTGATAGTGGATCCGACACTACTTTAGTGAAAGAGCGGTTTGCCGACAAACACCAACTGGCTAAAGGTGCGACGTCGTTAGCAGTGAGCACGGTGGACGGAACACAGGTAATGACTGCCGGTAGATTAAGGCTGCAACTCATCTCTCTAGACACTAACGAGGAAATTGAACCAACGGAGGCATTCACGTTAGCGGATCTCCCCATGCGAGCACCAAGGTCGGTGAACGCAATCTTGACTCGGTGGCCCCACCTGCAGGAGGTAACCGTTGTAGACTGAGAAGATGTTGAAGTGGATCTCCTCATCGGCTGCGACGTGCCAGAGGCGCATTGGGTGCTTGACCAGAGAGTGGGTGACCGCCAGGCACCTTATGCCGTACGCACGGCCCTGGGATGGATGTTATACGGTCCAGTAGGGGTACGCGGTTCCGTGAATTACTTATCCGCCGAAACGGACCGCATAGAGTATCATCTGCAACGGCTGTATGAAAAGGAGTTTCATGACATTGGAGACGAAAGACCGACGTTGTCTCAAGAGGATCACTTCGCTCTACAAACGGTGCGGCAAGGCACTAGAGGCCTCAAAAAACAGTTTGAGGTTCCCCTCCCATGGCGCACACCGGTCAACCCGTGGACTGACAACATAAATTATGTCCTCCAACGATTACCACGACTAAAAGAACGCTTCATTCGAGACCAGAATCTGTGGGAACGATAAGCGGATTTGATGAAGCGAAACCAGACCCTCGGTTACGTTGAAATGGTGCCTGTTAACACCGACAGCAAAAGGGGTATCTGGTATCTGCCTCACCATCCGGTTATCAACCCCAAGAAACCCAATAAACTGCGGGTGGTTTTTGACTGTGCGGCCAAGTTCCAGGGCGAGTCGTTAAACGATCGCCTACTACAGGGGCCTGACCGGACCACACCACTGATCGATTTTTTGTGCCGTTTCAGAGTGGGTAAAGTGGCTTTGTCTGCCGACATTAGGGAAATGTTCCATCAGGTGAAGATCCCGGTAGGAGAACAAGATGCTTTGCGTTTTCTGTGGTGGGAAGGGAGCGACCGGGACAACGCAGTGGTGAACTATAGGATGACCGTCCACCCCTTCGGAGCCATATCGTCACCATTTGGTGCCAACTACGCCCTCCGAGAATCAGCGAACAAACATGGCGATCTAGTACATCGGACGGTGGTAGAAAGCGTCAGCAGGAACTTCTACGTCGACGACTACCTTGGGTCATTCGATGATGTGGAATCAGCTCTAGAGCAGTTCAGGGGTCTGACGAGATTGCTGGAAGAGGGCGGCTTCCATCTAACTAAATGGATGTCGAACGCTTCAGAAGTGCTGAAGGTCATCCCGTATCACGAAAAGGCCGAAAGGGTAAGAGATTTGGACGGCTCTCCACTTCCTATCGAGCGCACCTTAGGGATACAATGGGACGCGGAAACGGACGATTTTGTTTTCGAACTAAACGTTCCCGAGCTGCCAATAACCCGTCGTGGCATACTATCTGCCGTCTCAAGTTTGTTAGACCCGCTCGGTTTCGTCTCACCATGGCTGCTGCCCGGAAAGATCTTGCTGCAGCGGCTGTGCCGTAAGAAAGTTGATCGGGACCAGTCACTGGACTAAGGGGACCGGCTGGACTGGGAAGAATTTTTGAACACCTTGAAGAAATTAGGGGACAATAGAATCCCACGATGTTTGACTCCTGGCCATACGGACTGGAGAACTACATGCCTTTTCCGATGCATCCGAAGTCGGTTATGGAGCTGTGGTGTACGGACGATGATGCGCAGGAGATGGATAATATACCACGAGGATCCTGTTCGCCAAAGCCCGCGCTGCTCCACTGAAGTCGGTCTCAATCCCACGCCTTGAACTCAGCGCAGCCGTGTTGGCAGTCAGGGCGGTACAAGCTGTGAAGAGATGTTTCGATCTCTACATTTGGTCGGTGAGCTTCTGGACGGATTCAACGATAGTACTTAACTATATCAACAACGTCCGGAGCCGGTTTAGTACTTTCGTTGCTAACCGGCTCACGATTATCCACGATGAATCAGCCACGCACCAGTTTAGTCATGTCAGGTCTGGCGATAATCCAGCCGACCTGTGCTCCCGAGGAGCGACCATCTTCAGCCAACTAGACACGTGGACGAGAGGGCCGAACTTCCTGCAATTGCCCAAACAGGACTGGCCCGTGTTCGGATTAAAACCTCCCACGGAAGTGGAACTGGAGATCAAAGGCGTAGTGATAGCAACCAACGTCGTCAAAGCGTCATCCATTCTATCGCGACTGGTCAGGTTTTCTTCCTGGATGAAGACGCTTCGTTCGCTAGTTTGGTTAATCAGGTTCAAGAGAAATTTACCAGTCATGAAAGGGCTACGACCCTCAGGTCGGATGCGGGTTGGCTCGATAGGTCCCGATGAGCTACAAGCGGCAGAGTACGATATTTTCCGAATGAAACAACGCGAGGCTTTCGCCGGGGAACTCAAGAGGGCGGAAGAAGTGGGGCCGACCAATAAAGACATGCCACCTCCAAGAGGCGAGCTGAAGCGTTTAGACCCAAAACTCATCGACGGACTGCTGCGGGTGGATGGTAGGCTGACCAACGCCCACCTGAACTTCGACACAAAGTATTCTATACTGCTGCCTGCGAGACAACCTGTAGTAGAGCTAATGATTCAACACGTCCACGCCATGGAGGGACATGCCGGGGAAAGTCACGTGACGAGCGTCATCCGAAAGCGCCTTTGGTTTCTGAAAGGACGAGAGACTGTAAAACGCGTAATCCGACGGTGTGTGCAATGCAGGAGACTCAATGCCACAGCAGGCAAACAACTCATGGCCCCACTGCCAGAATGCAGGGTGACTACGGGCTGGTGGCCGTTCAGTGACACCGGGTTGGACTATTTCGGGCCCTTGTAGATCAAGTGCGGGAAAAGATTAGAAAAGCGATACGAATGTATCATGACGTGCATGAAATCACGTGCGGTACACCTAGAAGTCGCACATTCGATGACGACCGATTCGTTTCTACGGGCCTTGCAAAGATTTGTCAACCGAAGAGGCGCACCGGCCGATATATACTCAGATAATGGGTCGAACTTTGTGGGCGCTCACCGGGAATTGCAGCGTTGGCACAAGAACATAAACAGGGACGAACTGCAGAATCGAACCGTGGCCTACGGCATACGATGGCATTTCAACCCCCCACAGGCCAGCCACCGGAGCGGCATATGGGAACGCATGATCCGGTCCGCCAGACGGATATTGCTGTCAATCATGGAGCAGCAGCCGCCTGACGACGAGACGCTGAACACCGTCATGACTGAGGTGGAGCGAATCCTGAACAACCGCCCCCTGGTTCCAGTATTGAACGGCGACCCCACCCACCTGGCGCTCACCCCAAACGACTTATTGACGTTAAGGTCGAACGAGGGTTTCCAAGGACCGGCAAACCTTCGTGGGAGCTACCTCCACGGGTGGAAGCAAGCGAACTATCTGGCCAAGGTCTTCTGGAGGCGATGGCTGCGGGAGTACCTACCGGCTTTGTAGACTCGACAGAAGTGGCTGGCCGAAACAAGACCATTCAAAGTTGGGGACGTCGTTATGATCGCCGACACAAGCGCACATTTCAGCACTTGGTCTTTGGGAGTAGTTACGGAAACCATCGAAGGCACTGACGAAATGATAAGAACGGTGAAGGTGAAGACAGCTAACGGAGTGCTCATTCGTGACATACGCAGTATTAACCTACTCGAGAGCGAAGACGGAGGAGCTGATAACCCTAAGGCCTAGTAAACCTTTTTCACACCAGTCATCGAGGAGGATAAAGAAACACCATATATACCACACGGTCTCTGGCAAACACGTTACAGTGCTCGCGGTCTTTCTTTGACATTACAGAAGGTTCTTTCAGATATGTGTTGATGAATGCGATCCCACTGTATATCCCGATACATACACACATGCAAGACGCACTCTTCATCCCGTAAACCCACCAAACATGTGACAGTGTCCGTTGTTTTGCTTTTCGTTGACGTTACCGAATGCCCCTTGCATATGTGGAAGTAGCGGAGCTCAGGTCACACACACATGCTACATTTTACTCGTTTTCTTGCCACGCGGTCTTTTGTTGACAACGCAGAAAGTCCTCCTTTGATGTGTAGTCATACCTGTGATTTCATTGCAACCCCGGCACACACACACACGCACTCACACACACACTCAAGCACGTACGTCCAGGACCGGACGGCCCCTTACGAGGACAACGTCTATGTGACCATTCACGCCCGCCATCGGTCATTTGGTCTTGTGGAAGATGTAGACTAGCCTCACGTCTATGTAGCCAATGGGTTAGGTGCGACCAGTAGTAGAACGTTGACGACGAGCATTAGACGCGCGCACTGACAGAAGGGCCTAGGCAGGTAGGAAGAATCAGTACCTTTATACCGAACCTTTGACTTTGCTAAGGATCCAGGAGGATTTTGGTGGGCGGTGTAACAGCCGGTCGTGGAAAATCCCCCTTTTTCCCTCGTGATTCAGTGTTTTTCCCAACGTCACTCATTTCCATACACTATTGACTTGTCCTTACGAACTGGTTGTTTTTCTGGACCAATTGTTGTTTGTTCGTGCCCAGAGCGCTACTTTGGTACATCCTTGTTTAGGACCTGCGTGACGCACGTGCTGTCTGCTCACACGCTGCTATTCGGTTTCTCGTTGTTGAATCCTTGTGATCGTATTATTGAGGTTTGTATATTGTTTATGTCATTGTTTATTGTAATAATCTAGTATCGTAGAATATCACGGATAATCGTCTTTTGATTTCGGGATCCGTTGCGAATTCGGCTACGCATTGCTCAAACGTTCGTTACAGCTGGGAGACACGGTACTACCAACGAAGGGGATCAGAGTGGCTTTCTCCAGCGCGTGCCGGATAGGGGAACAAGCATAAGTAAACCGACGTTAAAACCTACGAAGCCCACTGCTCTGCGATAAACGGGACATGGCCACATCAGAATGCAGCCACAGAACTGGTATCCACCCAGAGATACCGCATCCGACGGAACAACAAGGATGGCGAGAAAATTCAAAAAGGCTCTCCGGAGGGGCTTTGTACACCATGAATATACGAGCCCCATTGTAACGCCTAATGGCTTTGGGAAGCTCCATGGATATACTTACGTCTGACGCAATCTAAATGCAACCTCAGATGAATACCGTCAAACTTTCTCGTATCAAGGCCTGGATGCCCCACAGGCTCTTCGGGTTTTATTGATGAGGGGTTCAACTCCCCAGAAACACACTGAGAGAGCCTTTCTCCTTCGACTGACACCAACTGTGGTAGGCAATTCATCGAGTTGGTGGATAGCACATCAGTCTTCGAACACGCATGCCAGCCGACCCGATAAATGGGAAGGCAAACCTCAAATGTACTTGGCCCACTTTTCGCCAGACATCCGGAGGAAGCAAGTGACCTAGAGCTCATAGCCCAGCTTAAGAGAAGCTACCATAGGGCTTTCGAATTTCTGATCATAGGGGCTAGCCCTGAGGTTTGAAATAAAGCTTGAAGGAAGTCCAACAGTTTAGACGTCGTTGTAATTAGGGCAGCGGCCGATGGGGTCGACTGAAGTGTTCACTGTCAGAAGATGGAAGAGGAGTGGACCATCATCAGAAACTACCTCCTCGGGTTGACTAACGAAATCGCTCTACTTGGACCCCTCAGAAGACTGCGCAAACAGCCGTGGTGGACAAGAAGACCCTCCAAGATGCAACAGCTGAAGCTCATACCTTGGCGTGGTCATCCTTCGGCAGGTGGATACCAGAGTTTTCCGCACTGAATGAGGGCCCTCTGAGTGTGCCGTTAGAGAGTAACGGGAATGTCAGATAAGATAAAAGTCAGCCCCACCGCCCAGAGTACGGATTCTCCCTAAGGCTCAAATTAACTACATCCAGTCTAGGGCCAAAGCAAGAGGAGCTGTGGGATGTGTAATCAGTGGAAACAGGGAGCCGTCAACAAGAGCTTGCGACTAAGCGAAGGACTTGAGGGACTTCTCTGAGGGTGTGCATAGACAAGACACTGAGAGGTGGCACGAGACCGCAACAGTACTGCAGACGGCCACCGTGCAAGGAGTCATCATTTGTGATGGTGAAGCTGTGCTGGCGCTGAGCAGGCTAAACTGCCGCGAGTCCCTTGAGATCGGCCGTGATTTTACTCCTTGCTTCAGCTTCGGGATCAATTAAAATGTAGTCTTCACAGCGGCAATAGCCTTTTTGTGTTTTTCGAACTTCGTTGTCATAAAGATCGTTGTTTCATTAAGAAATGTCTGAGTACTCTAGTAAATTTACAAAACTCACCAAGTTCACAAACCCATCACGGGAATTTGTAGAGAAACCAAAAAAAGCGGAATAAAATGGATTTAGGCTAAAGCCTTCAGAAGTCTCAGGAAACACCATTCCGAGCGGAAATCGGCCCTTCGGCGGCACAAAACATCAGCTCAAATACGCGCTTTTTCATTGAAAAAACTCCACAGTACCAAAACTACCTCCGGCTCCAAAGATATTGGATTCATGCTCCACACTCCTCCAGTAACGGATGAATTCCAGGTTACTGCCGAGGCCCTACCCTACTAATGCGATGTCCCCCAAAACAAATGTGCGTACGAGCTAGACTCTCAGTGCTTCTGCCTGACCCTGGGAGAGGTGGAGGCGTGCCTAATGAGCTCTCCACATAAAAACTGACCCCAGCTCTGTCAGTCCAAACACCTCCGGGTTCCAAACCTCATTTCCGACCAGCTAGCAGGGACCAAATTACTTCGTCTGAGTACGATTTCCAAGATTTAACCATGTGAAGTCAGCCACGTTGGTAATCTTTCTGCCGATACGTGGACCTACTGTCACCGGCAACTGTTTACACTCAAGAATAATGTGTAAACTAACCTTTCTAAAGTCAACTTTGGATATTCACCCGTAAGTGGCCGGCAACTCAAAAACAGCGGCTATCCATATCTGTTTCTGCACGCCCGAGTCGTTTTCTCAGAAGCGCTAGACCGACTGCGGTGATGGCTCACCGGACTCTCCACGTATGATAATCTGCTTCCCACTTTAAGCTTCAACCACCCTGCGCCCTACCATGGAAGCTTGGCTTATATGTTGACGTCAGCTACCTGGGCGCTGACTCTTACCCCATTGCCTAGGACAGCGAGTTGATACATCAGAAGACAGACACGTCCCATTGCAGCGCTAAATATACATCTTTAAATACGAATATATATATATATATAATATATATATAAGAAGGTCGGGAAGACCGTCCGTATTTTTCTCTCTTACCTTTCTTTTTCTCTCTTTCTTAAGAAAGTGGTGTCTTTCATGTCCTAGTACCCAACCCTGTGTCCAAATAACAGCCCAAACTAACACCAAGAGGTGCTGATGCTGTTGGGCCTGAAATCATTGTAAACTTCCCCACCATGACTGAGGCCCACCTTGATTTATGCTTCAAGAGCAAATCCGATTTGGTTTCGACTACAGATATATTTCCTCCGGGGACGTCGAATCACGCTGCAAAGTTTCTCTCCAATGACGTATAGCTCAAGTACCGACGGAATCTTCGCTCACCCTCGCGACCCGAGACGTGAAGAGCATAAATGTGATTCAAGAAACTTACGGAAGCTTCAAGCTATGGTCGAGCAGATTAACTTCGGCATCTCTAACTACCAAGACCCTACAGTATTTTGTGAGCGTCCCACCAGTTACAGAAATTTTTGCTGCGATGTGTGGTTGACCTGGTACCCAAGAGGCTTGTTACATGCGGCCCACGTTTCGGCCGGGGTGTGGGGGCTGTGGTCACCCACAAAAAGCAGTTCCTCATTCTCTGAGAGCCAGATATCTGCATGTGATAAAGCCATAAAAAATGGTAAAACGTATAAAAACGCGTAGAGCGCTCTTAGAGCTCAACGTGCTGAACGCCAGTGGATGTATATCATGCAGCCTCTTGACCTGAAGCAGGCCCCAGTGCCGCCTTCCATGAGCACGAACCGCAGGCCGTTAGAGTTTGCTCCACTGGCAAAAATTCAGCCCTGTCCCCTTCCCACCTCACGCGATTTTCCAAACCAGTCCTCACACTAGTGTTGTCCTGCTTTTAAGCATGCTAACGATGACAAAAATAACACAGTAACCGCGCTATCACCACTAAGTCGGACTTCCTTGCTCACACTCAAGTACAATCTCAGTAGGCCAGCTCCGTCGCGTGGGAGCACGGACGAACTCACCCCTACTTTTCTCGGCACGAGGCCAATTTCCTCCAATGCGTCACCACCGACACCCTAATAGTCCCTTCTAAAACATTACATTAATGTTCCTCAGAACCTATTCAGTACAGAATAAACACTTCATCAGGAGAGACAGTTACAAACGTAGTGCTATGCTAGCAGGGGTCAGTCCCATGCACTCACATGCTGTTCTTTCGAACCTGTCTTACAGCCTCGGTGTTGGCCTGCATTCTGCGTAAGCAAACGGTATTGTGGGTTAACGCACCTAATTCTTCCTAACTGTGAAGCCTTAGGTTTTTTAGTATCCGAACACTGCCAAGCCAAAGTGCAGGCCAGTAATTCTTTGGAATGCGTACACGGTTGTCTAACAGGTGTGCTCCACTTTGCTAACCCGTAGCAGTATGGCTCAGTCCCCCGGCAGCCTACATTACCCAGAAAGTGAGGTAGGTGCCTGTGACCGCCTAAATGGAGCTTCATCTTCGCCCCTTTCACATAAACTTAACCAGTTCATTATTTATTGTCGTCATCCATTACAGTAATCTGCAGCCGGAACTACATCCGGACTGCAAACCCCATTTCCTTCAGATTTGTCGTCTCCCACTATCTCAGTCACTACTCTGGATAATTAAGGATTACACCTTGGACTTGAGCCGACAGAGGCCCTAGTGGAACCTTTCATAGCAACTGGGACTGCAATCAAGCCACAATACAGAAAATACCCCTAACTGTTTATCAGTAGATCGACTAGCTCAATCTAACACAGGGCCTGTCCTGCCGATAGCACTACAGCAGCCTACACAAATAACAGTTCAAGCGCAAACTGCTACTATACCGGTCAACAACAGTCATCAGCTTGATAGGTCATATTTCCGCACAACCGGCTGATTGATCGACATGTCATTTACCCGGCCAGATGAACCACACCCATAGAATGTTGTGCATTACCAGTAATGACCCCGACTAACACAGAGACTCAGTAGGTCAACATTTATTTGTCAGTGAAAGAGTATAATAAGGCTTGAGCCTATGAGGAGATTTTCCACTACAGTATCCGTTGCAGAGAGTTCATTTTTCCTTCGAACAGCATCCAGCTGGATATTGATTCTTCACTAATCCAGGACCCTCTAGTTGCTCTTTCCCGTTTCTGAATGACACAGGTTACCGATCCTGAAATTAAACTCCTTTTTATGGACTGCTGTTCCGTTTACATTCACCGATGTTCCCCAGAGCACTTTTATAAAAATTTTTTAATATCTCCCTGCTTCATAACTCTGGTAGATCCGTCATTCAGGGTTTGCATCATTTTCATGGACTGCTATTCTCTTGATATTCATCGATTTTCCCGGGTGTACTTCCATCCGAATTGTTTTCTTCCATTTCTCCGCTTTCAGAGCCTACTTCTCTTGCAGAACCCCAACAAGCCTCCGTTTTCCATGGCTTGCATCATCCTGGTTTATAATGCATCTTTAGCACCACTTATTAACTATCTTCTCAGTATCCTCACCGGACAACACTGCCCAACTAGAACTGGAAACCGGTTTATAAATGCCGCTCAAAACATTATTAGAGCGATCCATTCAAACTATTGCCAGCTGTTTTTCTGTAGCTGACACGTTTGACTCCTATTCTTAAGGTTAGAGTGCGGTTTATCCTAATGAGTAAAACTGTACAATATGGTCATGCCTTTGCGCGTGCACTACGGTCGAGAATTATACCATTATATTATTAAATGTGTTGTCAAATGGAGACCGTACTAATCCGTCGCGACAATTTTTGTCTCAGTTCCTCAAAAGGTTTTCCCAGGGAAGAAATATGCTTACAAAAGCTGGAACTACCACACAGCGAAAACCCTCTATTTGCCAAAAAATCAGGAATCTTTGAACTTGATGGCCTGTACATCATGTGCTCCCAGCCGACATTAACTGCCGAGAACTTTGGATGTCCATAGAATGTTTGAGTAACATGTCTACAAGGCTCTCATCCCCATACTAGGATTTCAAAGGTCTAAAACGGGACTTCATCACTCAATATCTTCCTCTATTGTTCAGTGCTCCAGTGTTCTAAATGGTCACCGCTTTTTCGCCTCCATGTCCCGCGAAATATCCACTCAAGCTGTTTACAAAGAGCTTTCAAAATTCTTGTGCAACAAAGCCTACGGGCCTGATAGTCTTCTCCCAGTTGTGTATAGGCAGTGTGCACGAATACTGACACCAGGCCTGACAACCATATAATCGGGGCTGCTGATGAAGGAGAATCTCGGCAGCTGGGGCTCAGCTTTCGTCACAGCCGAGCCCAAGAAAGGAAACGGCAAAATTCCATCCATCGGCCTGTACCTCCATCACTTTAAAACATTCGGAAAGTTATAGCTCTAGAAACACTCTACAGTTTTGAAGATAATAAAGGAACCAGTTCGCCTACCGCCACGGATACCCAACCTTGGGTGCTATCGCTTCCTTGGCTTTTAAAGCCCTGCCGCCGCTGGACATGAAATCAAGAGCCATGGGTACTTTCATTTCAGGTCACGGGGATGAGTTTAACTAGGTTGATAGAGGGAAGCTTTTTCGCCTACTCTCAAACAACGGATTGTAACTCATTCATTGGACTACCGTTCGGTTAGTTCCTCGATCGGCAGCAGTTTACAAGATACGGGACAGAACCACTTCCATCGCTGTCTCAGACGAAGGAGTACCACAGGGCGCAATCCTTTCCCCTTTTCTGTCCTCCACTTAAACTTCCCCTATGCCTGCCAGTTAAAAGTTCCTTCATGAAGTGCGCAGATGTTGCCGGAGGGTTACCCTACCCCAGCGCACTAGCTACGCCTGAACTTCAGTCTACTCTTTCAGATAATGGACACTAGTTCAAAGTCCATAGCCTAACGTTTAACCCCCGTAAATGCCCAGATGCTACTTTTTCTCTTCTCAGAGGCCCTAAATATGTGAACTTTCTGGAATCCTGTTCAGACACCTCTGTTTGTCATCAACTATTGGTCAGATACGTTTTGATTATGATGACCTATAATCTTTGTTCGACTGAATATGCCGCATGCTTTTTTACAAAAGTGAAGAATAACCCACCGTGTTTTGCGCGCGTAAGCAATGTCTGTATCTCTTTACGTCATTCGGGATTTTATCTTTGGGCCCATATTACCTCACTGGTCGTATTTTTATACTTCTCTTCTCCTAGCCAAAGAGCTAAACATCCCACCTATGCAAGTGATATTCCTCGTAAAGACGTCGCAGGCTCCTTCATACCCCAACTTCACAAAAGGTGCAAAAGGTCCACTGAGAGAGCTTCAAACGACTCGCTCCACCCTCCCCTCAGGGATCGCGGCATGCTTGTTTCCTTCTCTGCCACCCGCAACGATTATAAAATGATTTATGCACGCAAGACTGCCTACCGGTCCTCTGTTGCCCCTTTCCTTGCTCCTCCCTCAGGTAGTCATTAGAACATGGAGGCTGAACTCAGACACCGTTTACTATCCTAAACCTCAAGTTACCCAGATTCTTTGCACATTTTGTTGGTCACATTGCAGTCTATTTTTAGTGTGATTGCTGAAGGTAAGGCTGTGTACTGCTGGATATTCACCCGCCGGTGTTTACAGGGCAAATACTTGATTTGACTTGAAAACAAGACTGCGGGAAGGACGATGTTCACCCCGCCATTCTGAACCCTCCGGCAAAAGTAATATACGATCCGCTGACACAGCCATTTAGCCTGTCCCCAGACACCGACGAGCCACCGGCCAAAAGGAGATTGGAGCAGGCAGTCCCCACTCAATAAGGAATCAAATGCGATGTGGCTTAAAACTACCCTCCCAAAAGCTCACCGTCCGTGGCACACGGAGGGCTAGGTGAAAGGGGCGGGGACCAATTAACTAGGCTTCTGCTTAACCACCCACCAATTGCAACCCAGCAGCGCGTGTTAAGCAGAAAATAATCCCGCCTAACCAACCTGCTATCGTTTTTTGAGAAGGTGGCTAGCAGGTTTGGCAGAGGAGAAGTGGAGGCGTACCACCTGAACTTTCAAGAAGCCGCTGACTCGGCAAGCCGGAGTTCCTTGATGGGTAAACTGAAGGTACTTAAAGCAGCCCCACCGACTGTCAGATGGATCAAGGGTCACTCAAGCAACAGGGATTTCTCTGGAGGGGTGGAGGGCACTAGGCCCACTCTAACACAAGCCTGCAGCAGTGTGCCACAAGGCTCCTTGCTGACACCACGGTTGTTCCTAGTACATGCGATTGGTCCAGTAACCACACTAGACTGTTCTCGGTTCCTGCTTGCATAAGATATCAGATCAGCATCAAAACCAACCTAAAGCCAACTGCAGTCCGATTTGAAAAGGATTAGCTTGCTGGCAGAACAGTCGGAGCTTCCACTCAGAGCATCCAGTTGCAGGCTCTTGCTGTCGGGCAGGGGAAGGGAAGAGGACGGTTAAATCTGTCTGTCCATCCCGACAAGGACCGAGTCCATCAGCGTCATAAGAGGCCTAGGTGTGCTTGTGCACTAAGGCCTTGACTTCGCTGAGCGGTTTGTCTCGGCGGTTGTTAGGGCAAACACGGCACTTTTCAACCAAAGAACGACGGTGTCGAGGAGGCTGACATAATTCCGCCTTTATATGGGGAGACTTTGAGTTATCACTTGGAGGATAGTATACAGGCTTAGGGGCCAGTTATAGTAAGAGCGGAAAGTGTTGAAAGAAGTTGAAGGGAGTTTCACTCGGACTACAAGCGGGATACAAAGGAAAGTCAAGTCGGGATAAACATAGGACCCTAAATCCCTTCTCCATTGATCTTCGTTGGCTAGGAGCTGACCCGATAGAGCAAACTATTACAGCTCTTTCTTACCTGTTTTTCTTTTCCGGTCATCCTCTTATGTGCATTTCGCCTTCAGGGTTGGTATACAAGCCTGGATAACGGCACTGTGTGGTCGATTACCAACCGCCGGCTCCGCCCTTTGAGACCTCCCGCAATCTGGCCGTCTGATCTCGGATATCATCCTTTCATTGTTAAACTACGCCCCACATGCATAACCACCAATGAACACTAGTGCCATTCACAGCGGCGCGGGGCGTGGTTAGATCAACCGCTTTGGCCGGCGCCCATCGGGCACGTAGGCAGTCTGCTTCGATGTGCGAGCGCAATTAGGCTAGTGGATCACGCATCTTTTGATCACTTCACGAAGTGTTTGTCAGTTTGGGTGCCCAGCGCACGGCCAGTCCCATCCACTAGCACCGGTTGCGGATGGCACTCTCCAATGCTGTCAGTTGCAGACCGCCTGCTTCAACCGTCCTTGTTCGCCACTGTAAGTCCGTCTATCACTCTTGTCACCACTCTTATCAACTTTATTTTTGTCGTTCTTCTACTCTGTGTACACCTCCCCTTTCTGTTCTTGGTGCTGTCGGCTCTCCTCATGTCACCTCCTATTGCACGTCACTATAGTCCCACCCACTTTACTTTGCCGACGACCGCCAATATTCCTTTTTCCATCCATGCTTTCATTGCCGGCTAGTAGCCTCTATTCAAGTGGTATCACAACATGCTCACAATGCTCACTGATCGCCTTCTTATGCCTCACTGCCTACCGTTCCGGTAAATCCTCCTCGTTCTCTCTTCCCATGCTTAGTGCCATCAATCATCAGTCCCGCGAACACCCATGACCAGTTCCCATATTAGAACTCGCCTTTCCGACCTTTGCATCTCTCGAAGCCACATCTATTATCTAATCACCCCCATTATATCTTCCTTGCCCGACTTCAAGATTCCTCCAAAGATCTCTCCATTAGGCTGTACCCCGATTAGCATCCTCCGGCTGCATCCATTTGTACGATCGCATGCAGGTACGCAGCTCTCCAGTTCCGTTGCCCAAACTCCGACTCGCATTCACTTCTCGTGCTTTGGGTTCATCCATCGGTTCACCTACCCCGGCGCTTCTTTCTTCCCAGTCCTTATCGTGTTTCATCTGTATTAGGACCATCTTATTGGTTATATCTCCCCCGTCTTTTCGGTCCATGACCCCACCTCCTGTTTAGTATGTTGCTCGCCTCCGGCACATTCTGTGTGGCTTCCAGGCTGTTCTGCTTTTTCACTTTCCACCTAATGTAAGATCATTGTTACGTCGTGGTTTCTAATTCCAGTTTCATTTCCTTTGATTTGTCATTACCCAATTCTTTTAGTACTCCCTCTACTTATTCCTCTCCCACACTGTTCGCCATCACAGCCGCTGCATCTATGCACCACAGAGAGTATATTTATTCGCTCTGAGATGCCTAGCCACCTTCATTGCCGTCATCTTCTAGCCGAATAATATAAGTCCACCTACTAGCTCTTCCCCCGTTCTCGACCATCAGCACATGTCTTACCCACGTTAATCAGTTTGTTAGATCCATTCTTACCGGTTCCCTTCGATACTCTCCTTTATCTTTCCTCTTCTACGAACTGCTCTTCACAGTCGTCATCCCTTCTGTGCTTCCGAATTCTTTCGTCTCTCTTTCTGTTGATCTGCCATGTTCACCTGTCACGAACAAAACTCACCACGATAATCCAAATTTAATTCTACAGCCACTCGGTCCAACCTTACCTGCCCTTCCCAATAACTGACATTTTTTCTGGTACTCTATTGTTATTGCTCCTGCTCCTCTTATACGTATACATACATATATATTTACATATATATAGGTGTCTACGCATTTGCTCCGCATCCTGCGGACTCGCACCGGCCATTTATTTTGCTACCATCCTGTTGACCGTCCTGATATGCGCCCATTCCTTCTAAATCTGTGCCCTACGTCGACGGCATTCAATCCTTCCAAATTACTTTTGTTGTTTGATCCACTCTCTACTTCTTGCATTGCTCGCTCTCTCTAACGTACTAAGAGTTTTTGCCCTGTCTGCCGACCATCTATTGCAGGGTACCAAAGCTTCAGTGCTATTTAATCCACGGCAGTGAGACTCAGTTTTTTCTCCATAGTCTCCCGCTACCGCAGTTTCTCCCGTCGAATTCTGACCCATCTCACGTACCTCCGTCGGCTGTCAAATGTAGTCACCCGGACCAGTCACACTCTTCATTTGACTATGACTTCCAAACTCATTGGGCGTTTATTTGAACTCACCCTTGGTTTCGTTTAAACTCCCTACATTTTCTTTGATATGTATACACTCATCATGCCTTTATCCCCCTTTATTCCCACTTCTTAGCCCATTTACTCCACTTTCGTAGTGCCGATTTCTAAGTCTCCACGAACTTCGTCTGTCCGTTTTATCGCTCTTAAAATATTGATCATGCACCTGGCACGCCTTGGGGGTAACGAAGGAAACCGGTATTATTATTATTATTATTATTATTATTATTATTATTATTAATATATGGGGAAAGTACCACAGTCAACAAATTATTACTGACTATTTACTTATACCTCACACCCAAGGGATGTGAGAATTAGTTGGATGGGCCAAAAGCTAAGAAAGTGAGAGCTTGTTTCTTTTCGCGCCGACCGACAAGAAATTGGTACACCCCGCCTCCACACGTAGTGACAGCAGCTTCGGCCGTAGCTTCCGAATGAAAACTGGGTGAGTGCAGGGAGGAGGTATTCCCAGATTCTGACCAACCACTCTATGCAGTAGTTCATTTTTTCCCTCTGATTTTGCCTCCCCCTCCTGACTTCATTTATTTTATACTGCAGTTATCCGCCCTATCTCCTTCTCACTCCGCCTGTCTCCGTCATGGCCTCCATCTCACCCTATTCACCATCAGATCCCAATAAAAATAGTTACATTGCTAGACGAGCTGAGGTAAAGTCTAGCATGCAAACAGCAGAGTTTTGGCAACGGACCTATGTTAATCTGAGGTGGCTGTTCTCGAGACCAAACCTACCTTCCCTTCTTAACCTCGGTCACCCAGAACACCAGATGTTTTTGATTTTATAGAAACTGTGGCACGACCAGGACCCCCTGGGCCTACGGCGCAAAGGACTGGACGTTTATTGGCTTAATCCACAAATGCTACTACCGGACCGGACCCGGATTTGGTCCACACATCTTTCAGGGGGCGTTGAAACTCAGCCACTGTGGTCGCCTCAACAGCCTCTTCTACAAGGTTGCTCCAGTCGTAAACCGCAGGCTGCCTGAAGACTTGGACATAAAGTACGGTCCGTAATTTTTCTTCTTGTGCTTCAATGTGTAGCTTCCTTGGTTGCGGATTCCCCCGGCTGCTGGAGGAAGTGCTTGTCAGTCAGGTTCTTAAACACCGAAGTGAGGTACCAAATCGGCCTTTTTCTTTCCACGGGAATTAAGTCGACGTAGCCTGGGCTTCTTTTATAAGTTCCAGGTCTCAAAGCCGGAAACAGTCTGGTGAATAGTATGCGGATTTTATGCAGTATCCGTCCACCGCAAAAGTTTGATGACTCCGAGTCCGATCACGGTTATCCAGATGGGTCAGTGTAGGCAGTGGTGCACGGGGAAAAACGTCGATAGTTTCCAGGATCTCCCTGCTAGATCGTACTGAGAGGGCACATCGAAGGCGGGTTTTCCGCTTTTCGAAGTTAGCGGTGGGCAAGGAACAAGAACCAACAATAGCAAAAGTATATCGTCACTCCAGTCACCAGTACGACTGTTGCATCACTATTGACGTCCTGAACTCTCAGGGCTTGAGGTGACCTTTCCTCAACCAGATGCGCACATTTGTGCATCCTAAACCATTACTCCCAATCCGAAGCTTACATCTGGACTCTGTCTAGTTCTTTCTGAAATTTTTATGGTTGACTGCACCACGGTTTGCACATCCCCAGCAAGCTGGAAACGAATGCCTTCTAGACCATTTTCTGAGTCATTTACGAGAGAAAGTGTAAAGTTTCTAAGGCCAACCACTGCGGCACTATACTTTATAAATGGTTAGTTGTAGATGAGCTTTGCTCTATTTTTACTTAGACAGCCCTTTCAAAAAGACAAATTCTAAACATTTTCATCGTTTCATGCGGTAGACCAACCCCCGTCAGATTATTCATAGGCAGGCGGTGGTTCACAGAGTCGAAAGCCCCCCGGAGGTCCAGGTAAAAACCATTACTCGATTCTCAAGGTTTATTCTTCTAGTCAGTTCCTCCAATCAACACAGTATGCTGGGTCAGACTGCTGTTATAGGAGCAAAAATGTCCAGCACCCAAAGACCTCTTCCGTGACCTTGGTCACCGTGAAGACTAGCCCCACTAGCTGGCTTTGGGGTGGATGTGGTGGTCAGTCAATCACCAGAAAAGGTCCCATTTTGAAGTGGGGCAACTCGCGGCTTTGTCAGTGAGCTTACCGCTATTTTATCATTTGTTGTATATACTGGAGACCCTAGGGCCCGCTGCGCGCAGTGGTTTGGTTCATGTTGTTGACTGTGCAAATCCAACAGAAGGTCTTGCAGAATTATCCCTGTTAGTGAAACATGTACGTCATAAAATCACAGAACTGACTATGAAGCACTACCTCAAAATGAGCAATAACCTTAGTGCATCTCAAACTTTTCAATGGACAAAACAGAGGCTTTGGACTGGTAAACACAACGGCTGCGCAACCAACTCTTGTGGGTGCCCTTGATTCCAAAAAATGCTGCCAAAATAATGTGTGCAGATAGTGGCTCCATTACGTGTGACTAGAGTTCATGTGAGGCATCTGCTCAAGTTCTCATAATATTGTTACTATTGATAAATATTTCGAACAGCTCAAGAAGCCTGCTTCGGCGCAGCTTCGGTGAAAGCAGCTTTATTCACAGAGAAAAGAAAGTTGTATTACTTGAGACGGAGGTAAAACAATGGTAGTTGCCGGGCGGCGGTATCAAGAAGTGCTATGATGAGAAAGTACGGTTTGTTCCTACCGGGATCTGGGTGAAGTGGTCTGTACGTTGTGATGGAAATTTACGCGAAGCCATTCAGTTTTCCGAGTTCTCTAGAATTGTATGATTTTCTTCCACGAAGAAGACTGTTGTGTTTGTAACTTCTTCCTAAATTTGTTTGTGTTTATTAAATGTTGTATGAGGAGATTGTAGTCATTGGTCAACGTGCTGCTCACGTGATTGGTTTATTGGGGCTATAAATTGCCGAGCTTACTCGTTGCAGCGGACTTTTCCGGAACGGCAGTTGGGTTTCGGTGACGCAATGCAAGGTTACGTTGATAATTTTGCCGAGTTTCGGAGCGTTTGTCGGAAGGTTTATTCAAGTTTGGAAGCATTCATATCGGATTTCCGTGAGTTTCTATACGCAACGGATTTCAGTTTTTGCGTGTACAATTCTCGGACCAGTGAAGTTGCGAGGAAGAGAGGTATCGTGCTTCCCCCTGGCATTAAATATTGTTTTTTCAAATATCGGTGCGTCCACCGAAGAAGAGTTGGTTGTAGTGGATGGAGGTAATTTGTTTCATTTTATGTTAAGTTGTGCCCAATTGCAGATACCCTGATCTGCGATGCGAGGCTTTTGTCGCGTTTCGTGCCGTCTGTTCTTCTTACGTGATCACGCAATGGTGTCTTAAGCACAACCACAGGTCTCACCTTGGTGCAGGGGGTTTTGTGCTCGTAATAGTTGTCTGACGGACGCGGAAGAAAGCCATGTGTGCAATTTGATGGAAAGTTTCCTACACGTGAGTGAACCACGGGATTATACGAGGCGTCACTTTGGTCGGTCATTGCTTTATGGTGACTTCAGGTCCATTCGTAATAGTATGCGTGGGAAGCCACCGGAAGAGGATACTGGACTTTTAGATATTTCAATGGAGAAGCTTGGACCAAAACATGTGTTGTATGAAGATCATGAAATAAGATTCGTTCTATTTGTTTCGAAAGCCGTAACAGAGCTGACAGATCGGTTTTGTGGCTTGATGCTTGCGAGGGCGACCCACCAACTGGACTACGGTGGATAGGTTTTGTGGCACGTGATGGTGGTTGATGAGACCGGGCTTGGGCATAGTATATTGTGTGCGATGCTTCCTAATGAGAGCAGTGTTAGACATCGCACGGCTGCAGGATATTTGACTGAGGCAATACAGCAGTCGAGGAGGTGTAAGACGTAATTGTAGATCGCAGTATTCCCCAGTATAATGCCTTCAGGGGTGTGTACCAGGAATCACAGGTAGTGTTCTGTCGGTTTCATGTTTTAAAAGATATGCTGCAGCGTTGTTGGCAGTTGTCGGGAATGTCCACTGCCGACAAACGCAGGATTTTTCAATGGATGCGTAATATTGTTTTCACCGCTAGTGTAAGGAATTTCAATAGGTTTAAATGTGCCATCGTGGCGAGGTCAGCGGAAGCCACGCGATACCTTCGACTCATTTGGATGCCATATAGAAGCAACTGGGCCGCGTGTTACGTGCAGTACTACCTGCTGTATGACAATTACACTACGAAAGGTGTAGAAAAAGAGAACAGACACTTAAAGGATGGCCTGTTCCGTCGTTCATGCTTGTACGACGTTTTCAGAAAAATCGTTCGACTCGTTGATAGTCTACCGTTTAGTCAGCGGCAACGATTAGCTGGTGAACAGATGGTGCCCTACACGGCTGCAAGAAGTATTCACTGGATGCAACCGCTGTTGTGTCGAATAAATGCTTACGCTGGCCAATCATTTCTGGAGCACGTGCTTCGTAATAAGACTACAACTATCACCCTGATGAGGGGTGCATACTTGGTTGGCAACTCTAGGGTGCTAAAGAATCGGGTGTCCTTTGGGTTAGGAAATCCACAATGCGAATGTTCACTCAGTCACCACTGAGGTCTTTCCTGCACCCACTTTCCAGCGGTAGTTAGGATAATGTCACTTTTATTGGGAAATGTTGTTCTAGGAAGATGGAGCCTGTACTCCTCCGTTTGACCGGTTCCAGTTCCGGAAACAGAAATGCATTGCAAACTTCCGTCAGGGAGAAGGATTGATAAAAGTGCTAAGATAGTTTTATGTGAGGATGCAGCGAAGGAATTCGTTGTAACGGTTAGCAACTTGGGAGAGGATAATTTTAATTATGCCCTAAACCAGATTATGCAGTATACTTGCATTGCCGATCTACATCCGACAGCCATAGTTGGCATGATGATAGATCACGGTTATAAGGAAGAGGTCGCCCCATGAGAAGCCGGTGACAATGGCACATGGGGACGAACATCAAGCAGAGCTTTCCTTTCACATATTCCGTCAACCAGTGGTAGTACTCCCCAGTCAAGGAGGAAATGTGAATTAGGTGTAAGGAATACAGCTGATGAAGTCCTGTCAGTCATAGGTAATCCGCTGCGTATTCTGAAGTTCCGTCGGCTGCTTACTGTACGCTGAAGCTTTTTAGGACGGACGCTAAAAGACGACATGTGGAAGTAGAGGCCTCACCAGTGGCCGAGGATGTCTGCGGTCTTTGCAAGCTGCAGGAACCACCGTTGACCCCGACAAAGATGTCCTTTGGGTACAAAGTGCTTACTGTCCGCGGTGGGCTCATGTCCAAATTGTAGGGTACCGCAATGAGGCAAACTACGTATGCGTGCATTGCCTGGCCCGAAGGTCGGTACTTTTCCGCAGATTTTTCCGTCAACTTTTTCCTGCTGCCTATTTGTTTTGTATTTTCCCCGTGATTGATGAGTGCCCTGTTTCCCATTTCTTACAGGCCCCATCGATTGGTGTTTCTGGATCGTGCCGTCGCATTTAGTGGATGTCATTGCGAGTCCGTGGACATTTTTCCAACTTTTTACGCGCCTCGTACTCAGTTTTGGCACGTCCCTGTCCCTCTGTTAGGTATTTAGATAGAGAGCGCAGGGAGAGGACACCCCATATCTTTACTCGTGAGTAATCCCATTGAGGTCGTTTACGACCCAATGCTCCTTACTTCACCTTAGAGGTGATGAGCAGAAATCTTTTCCAACCGGAGCTATCCGGCTGGATTTTGGCTCAACTCTCGAAGCCCTCTTGGGTCGATGTCCGTCTACTTCGTGACGGATCTCCGCCGACACCAAAAAAATTAAATATTTTGCGAGCCCAGAGGTTCACTGAATCTCGTCTCTGGGGCTCTAGGTAATAGCTAGCTCAGTCTCCCACATCCTGTCAGCCGTACGGGGTCGTATAAATATATCTGGAAACCTCAAACTTTTTTTCTTGTTCATTAGTGAGACGGGAATAGCCGGTTACTTCTTGCGTACGACGCTGCTTCGTAGGCTGCAAACCGTAGTTCTTTCAGCTAGAAAACGGGGCCTAAGTGTATAGACATCAACACTCCACGGGTGCAGTTACCAGTATAAAGGAGGTACTAGAGTTGCCTGACCGCGGGTCAGGTTAGTAGTCTTCGTACCCCAAGGCATGCTGTGTTAAATTAGTTAACTCACGTACGTAGTAAGTGGGAACGGGAAACTCACAGCATCCGATAGAGCAGTCAAGTTTAGGTTTAAAATACTAGCAAGCTTGTTGAGGACTGACTTGAGCGCAAGACCATAGAAATAGAACAACGGAATATACATGGGATCGGTACATATGCATATAAAAATGTGACTGCAGATGTGCAGCTTTGTGTTATCATTTCCGAGTCCGTGGCTTTTATGCGCACAACGCAAGTCCATGTGAATATATATGCATGTATATATGTATATATGTATATATAAACATATATATGCATATATTTATATCTATTTCTATGCGTGGATATATGTATATATATATATGTATACATATATATCTTTACATATATATAAATATATATGGACAAATATATGTATATACATGTATATATATGTAACATATATATGTATATATACATATATATATATATATATGCATGCGCAATACGTTTGGGCAACCCCCCCCCCCTTGGGTGCCTATCAGCGGCAGTGAACACTAGTAGTATGAGCTCCTGAAGGAGATGTGCCGCGGCCCCACGCGTGATTTGTGCGTTTCATTCCCGTATCACAACCAACTACAGATATCTTTTTATAAACAAGGCAAGTACGTACACGTATAAGTGTGTCGTTAAACCTCACTTCAGTTTATTTACAAATGTCGCTGGCTACCACACTGCTACGTAAGGGAGAAACCACAGTGCGGGAAACATTTTCTATTTCAGATACTGCTTGATGCTGACGATGAACATGACCTCGTGCAGTGCCACAAGTGGTTGACCACACGTGCATGAGGAAGATTTGCGGAATTTGCATAGAACATGTACACGAATATATATATATATATATATACCTGAACTGCATTAATCCGTCAGTTGCGCATATCATTCCGGTCGCACATTTAACTACAGAAGTCCATTTACAGATATGGCACAATAAACTCTCGGCTTGAAATAGCATCCCACGTACGTTTGGCAGCTAAGCCTCAGCATACAGAACTGGGACGGTATTGAGAGTGAACCTCCTATCGAGTAAAGATTATATTGGCGTCATCAATGCGGACACACGCTACAAACGGTTATATACACATACATTTTCCAATGGCTGTACACTTGTATGCATGTACGTGCACTTCCACATACACACGTTCCATCCATTCTGCCGTCGGCTAGGGGGTGTAATCCATTATTGTTTTCACGTTACTCAGTATACTTTCTGCGTTGCACTTACGTCACATTCACCACCATTATGATAAGCAATTATCACGGTTTACCTAAACCTTGGCCACAATACTGTTATATGAGTAGTTCTTCGCGCTTCATATGCATCATTTTCATTACGCACTTCAATGACATCGTTAGTGATCACAAAGGATGCATACCACCTTCGTCGCAGATTACAGTGCTACAGTGAAAATTGCTGGACGTTCAACAGACTTTGATTGCTCCTACAGTGGAAAGGAAAAAGCTTTCAATTCCACCAAAAGAATATTCTAAGTCCGTTTGGTAAGAGGTAATAATAGCAACAGTCATTGTACACATTACACAACCACGCAGTGTCTACAAATTTGTGTGAGAAAAACTACCATTGGTAGATATATCTACCTTTTATAAAAGGTCTGACGGAAACTGACTATTAGGCCCATTAATATGCAGTATCAAGGAATACCTCACAAGTAAGCCATACTGAGACTGAAACCGCGTGCAAATAAATTTACAACTAACATTGATATTTGACTGTGCAATACATGCCAACATTTTTCACCTTCTACTGATGCAACATAGACTTTCTTCTTGCATGAAACTCACCAGAAGCGTCAATTTCTTGGATGGGAATCAATTGTTTTCCATCCAGTGGTAAAGCTTTGCTTGATGAACTTGAATGAGGAATGCACAATACGTCACTTTAAAGACAAAATTTCACTTTTCTGCAGAAAACTACCATTAGCAGATAGGACTTCCAGTTGAAAGTCCAACTGGAGCATTTATCTGATAAGCTAAATCATTAATAATAATATTGATAGGCAGCTTATAAGAATACCTCACCATCATGCTATGTCCAGCCTACACCTTCGTGGACATAAATCTACGGCCAATATTGTTAAGTGACTGTGCATTTCACGCTTACACTTTTAACCTGCCACAGGTGCAACGTAAACTTCGCTGTTACACGGAACTTAACAGAGGCATCAACTTCAGGGATGAAATATTCTACATTAAATGACGGTCTTACATGTACAATGCACAATGCACCATTTGTGCGACGAAATTTTAATTTTAAATGGGTAGATCACTTCATCCTTTCTGAAAGACGACGCCTCACTGAGGCGGGGGCGCAATTTCGACAAAAAAGTAATGGGTATGAACAATCCGGGATACCCCGTGATGTGTTGAAAGGACCGGAGTTGGCGCGACGAATACAACTCACAATCAGAAGCAGCTGTGAAGAAAAATTCAAAAATTCAAATGTGAAACGGCGGAGCAGGCGACTTAAAGTGCTGTACGGGATCAAAACTAGCGAGCATCGAGGTCCAGGAACGATTGGAAAGTTTGCAGCAGAACAGCACTGGTAAATTATGTGCAACGGAACCAGCAGACGTAACTTGTGTGGCAAGTGAAAAAAATTGAAGAATCAGCGTTGGTGAATTTTAAAAATGCTCATAAAGATGTGGGCTCAACGAAATTGCTTATGCAAGGCGCAATAAGAGACGGAGCAAAACAGTATAATTTGTCACTCCTTGCTTTCGAGACTAAAGTTTGAGGAAAGGCAAAGCACCACCAGAGAAATGGACAAAGAAGCCGGATAAGACCTTGTTAGGAGCGGATTAAAGCTGCCACGCAAGACGTTATTGAAGGACAGACTCAAGTTAGTGAATAAACTCCCAAAGCCCAGCTTTGATAGCGGTTGCAGACACTTGCGGTAAACCACAAACATGGAACCTGCGAGTGAATGATCCATTGTGCTGGGGCAATCATGACGACAAATTAGGTGAGCAGGTTCCCACAGGAGAGGCTCTTTTAACTCGTTTATTGAAACCGTGGGAAGTAATATTGATGGACTGCTCATTATAATTCACGTTGATCATTCTGTGCTAGGAGTTCTTCTACCGAGTGATTTACCTCAGCTAGACTGCGGTTTGACCATTTTGCAAAATGTTGCTCTTATTGCAAGGGAAACTGAAGGTTGGCTTTAACTGCAATGTCTGACTTCCGTGTTCTGAGAATGATGGTGGCATGAGTACCTTCTAAAATCGCGGTTATGCCTACACGGTTATCACCAAAACGAAATACACGCTTAGGTCCTTGTTCAGCGGAAAAGCTGAGAACGGCCACTGGCCTGAGGGAGCTATCGTCGAACGTTTCTCGGGTGTGGACGGCCACTGGCCTAGCGTAAGTTCGTAATACCCGTGCAAAAGCCGGAGGTGACATCCCTCGCGTGACCTAAGGGACGGATTCCACAACCTCTAAATCCAAGAATAACGGAATACAACAAAAAGAATCAATGAAGAGGCGGAAAGTTCATTGCGAATGATGTAGTGTCCGAACAATAAAGAATAACAACCGGAGACGTTAAATCCATACATGGTTGCGCCTGTTTCTTGGCTGACCGTGAAAGTGAAAGAGAACTAATGACAGCGTGTGACCGCGAAGCAAAGTGTCCAAACAGTCCGTGAAGATTCACTGAAATTGAAGCAGTTATATAATGGGTAAAAATGAACGGAAAATGGCCTCCTTCGGTGGGACCAATCGTATTCACAGAGCTTTTTCAAATGCAATTTGCTACGAAGCACCAGCTGTTCTAAAACTACCCAAGGTAGGGTTCTACGAGACATAAATTACTTCGTCTATGAGAAAGAGCACAGTCCAGTTGGCCGACCGACGAACCTGAGCGGGTGTTTTGGTGTGTAAAGTGAACTTATGTCTGAAGTTAGTCGTCTTCCGGGTTAGTTTTAAAGAAATTTCCCGAATGTTTACCAAAACCTAGCCGGATTTTGAAGCCGATGTTTAGTCTGCCTATGGATGTAGACCAGACAATAAACCGATGAAGTGTCAAACAAATTTTCTTCATCGCCTTGACACCAACCTTTACTCGCCATCCCAAATGGTTTCTCTGTTACATGCCTAGCACTTTTTTTTGCCACGGAGGCTGAGAACCTACCCTCAGTTGTTTACTATGCTTAATCAGTTAACTCGGTTCTTGAGTTGCGTTGGCCTAAGCGAATAGCTTTCATTGTTTGTCATTTCTTAAGTATTCTGTTTGCCGTAAATTGCATAGAACCGAGCAACAAAAATTTCGACCCATAATTAGACGTAGGCATTTTGTTTCAAAAAAAAACACTGGGCTAGAAAAAATTGACCTTGCTCTCAGTGTGGGCTTGCTGAACAGCTGAGCCTGATGAACCAAGCTCCTCCGCGGAAGGCACCCAAGTTGTCCTTTATGCGGATCCAGAAAAGTATTTCACCAACCGTCATTCCACGGCCCTGTTTCCTCCAAGAGCGACTCTGAGGCAAGACCAGGGAATTGTGAAAAAAGAGCAGCAAGGCTGCACGGAATGAAACTTGGACTGGGTTATGACAACTACTTATGTGACCGGTACACAAAAATCGTGAATCAGACTACCACTAAGTGGTGCCAGTCCCTCAGATCAAGTCGACTTGTTACTTTTGATCACTTTGGTGTCCAGCCCGGAAATCTTGAAGTAACACTCGAATGTGAGTCTTGAGCATGAATTTTCTCGGATTTTGTGTTTGGCTTGTGATTTGAGTATTTCCGATGAACCGGAAGGTAGTTCAGTAGACGGTGGGATAATGGGATGGTAAAGATATCCAGAATAGAAATCGCGGTAGCATTTTGACCCTGGTATTGCCGGCGAGCCTAAAGAGGGACGATAGAACAAAAAAGGGTGCTCGGAAGAACAGTACCGACTTCATTTTGAGTCTTCTATTGCCGGCATGTTGGAAGACTGATCACTGGACACGGGGAGAAGCTTAGGTTTCGTTATATTTCTTTTGGCGGAAGTCATGCGACAAGGTTTTTAGACCATGGGCCCTACTCGTGGCCTGCAACCGGAACATGCCGTATTCCCCTTAAAAGAACCTGAAAACCTGCCCACGATGCTGAACTTTGCAGAAAAGTACAGCGGTTTTGCAAAACGACGTGCTCTACCAGGGTTCGAACACCCCGAAGGCCTTTCATACTTTTTGCCGTTTTGTGAAAAATATGTGTAGCCTAGTCGGCAGGTACTGAAGATACGTTCATGCGATTTAAGCTAACGGAAGGCGATCGAGGAGCCTTGCGGCTTACGCTGCTGCAGAAGGATCTTGAGGGTAGGCTCGAAGAACACCAAATGACCTCACCCGTTTAGGGCAGTGTCCTTTCCCCATTAAGCTGACCATGAGCCGGGCAAGACTAAGAAAGATTGCAAAAAAGAATACCATAGTTGTGCTAAATTTCAAAAATGACAGTTCTCGTGTGGATGATTGCCTCGCGTCTTCCATAACCGGCGACAAGGCCACCAGTCTTGCGACAGAAATCCCTAAAAGTTTTTTCACTCGGGATAAGACAGAAAGGGTTATTAGCCAACTCACTAGGTTTCGTAGATCTGTAGTCTGGTAAAGTTTAGAGGTAATACCGTTGAGCTTCTCCAGCCGAGGGGCTTCTATCAGGACACATTGGGTACTCCCTGAGATACAGCCAGGGGTATATTTACGCTTCCATTCCGGCTACCTGACCGGCCACCTACAACAATTGACATTCCATCGTGTTGGTTCCCTATTTGAGCCGCTTTGAATAACGTAATCACTATCCCCTTCGTCTCGCCTGCTGTTACAAAAGTTATGTGAAGCAAGTGTCGGCTGGAATCATACTGTGTATCCAACGAGTGCAATGTCTCGGAAATATCATGCAAGGCTCACGGCTCTTTTGACGTGATCAAATTTCAAGATGTATTTCTACTGAGGGCAGGAGAGTGATAGGACGAAAATAGTGGAATATATTCTGCCAAGCCTCAGAGATGACTGTGGAGTCACCGAGTATGCTTGAAGCGTACCAAAGAACTGGCCCGTTATAGCGTCCTGCTACTCATGAGGTCTTAAGAGCCACCAACCAAACTTTATGCCGCGGCTAGAAATTTCTGCAGCCGTCTTGGGCACGAAAGTCGGGGAAAGGGAGTAAAGAAAGGTTCGTTAAAGGTAGCCAGTGCAAATTGCTACTAGACAGACTCGAAGAACCGCATGCAATACATAAGGCGCCGGTAAGAGCCGTGATTGCTAACTGCCTAGCAAAGATTTCAGATAAAATGAAGAGTCACAGCGGTGACAAATGGGGTCACAAGAAACTGTTGCTGGACTTAACAAAGGAAAACTAAAGACCTTGGAGGATCTGCGTTACTGGGGAGTTATAACCCACCGCGGAGTTTTCTTGTTTTTAACCCCATCAGAAGGCACAGACGCTAGTAAAATGCCCGCTCTCGTGAACCCAGCGGACTAGTGTAAGGTTATTCAAATTCCGGAAGACGCTTTGCGCCAACTTCGACTCTCAAATTCAAAAGGAGTTTGGCTGGATTGGAAAAGTGTAACCATAGAATTCATAAACAAAGTTAACCTTTCGGACACAATGAAAACTAAACAAGTATCAAGGTCCGGCATAATTCACGGCCAAATACAATCATCAGGTCAGTAGAAGTGCGAGTCAAAAAGGTGGAAAGGCACATATGGGCAAGATATGAACAAGCCTCCAAATATGGTGGTTGACGTGTGCCGTAGGAAGTGCAACCGTGAGCGGGCAAATAGTGGTATAAACCGCACAGGTATGCTGAAGTACCTGGGGAGGCTAACCGGAACATGCGGTACGCCAGCAGCCTAATCCTACCACGCGACGGCCAACGTCCAACGGGGAAAGACAAGGTACCATTAATAAAGGCCAGTCGTGGAAAATCCCCTAAAACCTTAGCAGCTCCATGTTTTTCCTAACATCACTCACTTGCTTACACTATTGACGTGTCTTTACGAGCTGTTTTTTTATGGACCAGTTGTTGTTTGTTCGTAACCCAGAGCGCTTCTTTGGCACGTCCTTGTTCAGGACTTGCGTGACGCACGTGCTCCTTGCTCGCACGCCGCAATTCAGTTTCTCGTTGTTGAGTCCTTGGGATCTCATTATTGAGGTTTGTTTCTTTTTGGTGTCATTGTTCATTCAACAATCTAGTATCGTAGAATATCACGGATAATCGCCTTTTGATTTCGGGATATGTTGCAAATTTGGCTACGCATTGCTCAAACGTGTGTTACATCAATTCCCCTCAACCCACCCATAAGCCGAGGTTCGGGTGCGCTCCTGGGAGTGGCTTAGGTTAACACGGGTTAACCGCAAGCACCCCTTCAGAAACTTCTTGCAAATCCATTTCGAACATCCGTTTGGTTCGCCTGGCGACGCTGCAGGTTCTTCTATTGATATATGAGGACACTCCAAAAGAGTTGAAATGAGTGGACAGTTTTAAGGAATGTAAAGGATCTAAAGCCACTTGATCAGAGGTAGAACACGGAAAAATGAGACTGAATGTCGTCTAGGAATGGGAACTGTTATAAGATGCTTGAAGTTTGGGAATTCCAGTCGTCTGCCATAGAACTGCTTCCTGATTGTGCACGTAACAAAATTTGCACAAATACGGATATAGGCAATAGTGCAGAGAACGGAGCTTCGGAGTCAACGTTCTTTCAAAGACCTTTCGAACTATTCCGTGTACAATTTCGAGTCTTCAGCTCATTTGGAGCTTCGAAAAACCAGCTTCCCTGTAACTTGTGCAGATCATGCCGAAACTGGTTGCAAAGCTCCCTCAAAACTGCATTCAGGGATAAGAACCTCGGGGAGATACACGAGTGCCAGCTGAGACAAACGCAAAGTCAACCGGCATCAGTTTTTCCAAGTAAATTCCATAAACCTCCGGTCTGTCAAAGGTTTATCGCTTCGAAGTCACCATTGCCATCTTCCTCATCTTGCCAACACAATTTACGGACATCTTTCAGTAAGTTGCCTTCTGTTCGGTCAGTTATTTTGCAAGTAACCCTCCACGGTGAGGACCACGTCATGCCTGAACGTTCCTTCTTTGGAAAACCACTTTTGACGAACCCGGGGCAACTGTATACACTACTTAATCCAACGTTCCCAGAAAGCTTGTGCTAAGTGACTGTCTTGCCTACATCCTGTAATATGGGATCCACATAAGCTGTCCGGAGTCTCCTCTCTTAAATACGACCACGGCAACAACGGATCACTGGGAGTGGTAACTCAATGACCCTCAGGATCCGGGACCAATGGCGCCAAATATGTTTTGTTCATTATGCATTCTACTTCAGCTAGCAGAATATTCAGCGTCTAGTCATGGAGGATTTGATGCAAGACTGGTGCTTTGACCAGTTTCCAGGCCTACTGCATTACTCTTGCCTGAGAGCTCCGGTTTTTCCCGGCATAGGGTGGTTTAAAGTGCTACTGCATTCCTCCGGACAAGGTTTTACCTCGCATTTTAGCATGGTTCAAAAAACTCCAACTTTTTCCCAATAATTTTTGCTCTCCAGCGGACCATAAACCGTTTTCTGAATATGCCCTTTCTGGAAGCCAGGAAGCTTTGGGATGCCATCAAGAACGGATTGATGGTTGTGTTATGTACCGCCTGGAGATAAACTACCCTGTAGGGTAAACATGTTTTCGGGGCACCTTACCTTTTTTGGGTTTCCTTTTCTTTGGTCGCGCGGAGAACGAAAAAAGTCATTACTGAGCTCCAAAAAATGAGGCCCTTCCGGTCAGATTCTTACAGCCAGAATAGAGAGCCGTCATTCGTTTGCTTGCTACAATGTTTTGGTGGTGGTACATTAAGCATTTACCGATCACTTGATTGATTGAGCTCTGGTCCCTTTGTCATTCGTAATTCGTGAAGATTATTATTCAGCTAGCAATTCGAACCCGCATGCTTTTTTTGCGTGCATGGTATCTCAGACCTCATGTGATGCCGTGTTTGATAGTAACCGTCATAGGATGTTTCACTTTGTACTGTAGGCTTGGATACACTAATTTGCCTTCCGACTTTTATTGGCCCTCTAGATTGTAAGAGGTTCCTTTTTCAAATGCTATTATGTAGAAGCCTGTCTTTTTTGCTTTATGGTCGGTCTGAGACAGTTCACGGATCTCAGACGGGGACGTGCATGGCTGGAGTGGGAGCAACACATCAATTTCAGCTTGGCTCAGCTCGCCTTCTTATGATGCTACCGCATTTAACCAGCTGTCGACAGTGTGCCTATGGAGGTCGTCAGCGGTGACTTTTATCCTGTTTGCCAGACCACGGCTCCGGACATTTTGGTTCAGTTTGTGAGCCAACATGGCTTCACCGACGGGCTTCCAGTTCCCGTAAACTAGATGGTCGGTACTATTCGTTTCTTTCGACATCGTTGTTACGACTACCGACGCGCAGTAAGATTGTTGTGGCTCATACCCAAATTTGGTTTGGTGCTAGGAAAAAAATATCTTTGCCCTTTATATTCCTATTTATAATATTTATAATATTGGTATATTTCTCGGCCATGGTCGAGACGCACGCGCTAACGCATGATCATGGTGTAACACGTTACTCGATAAGATGAAATATTCACAAAATTCTAAGTATGAAAGTCGAGAGTATCAGAGATGGAAAAACATAGACAGCAACAGTTTGAATGGATCATACTGATGATGGTTTGCGCGGCAGTTTTGAACCAGTTTCGAATCCGGGCTAGGCAGTGGTGCGCGGTGGAGATGTCGAAGAAATCGTTACCGCAGTGCTAAGAAGGCATTATGAACAAGAATGATGCAAGCCAAGGAAACCGGAGGCCAACTAAGGTTCTGCAGATAGAGTAAATTTTGAACAAGAAGAGGAGGGGGAAAAATCGACGCATGCGAAGAGGATAGCGATCCATGAAGACAATGCAGACCCTGAATGACGGATTTACCGGAGTTCGAAAAACAGAATGAGTTTTGAATCAAGGGGACATGAGGCCAATTTCGTGAAAGTGAACTGGTGGATGTGGGAGAAACAGCAGTCCATAAAAAGGTTAGTTTAGATTCAAGGCCAATAACATGTACTATTCAGAAATAAGAAGGCGCAACTGGAGGGTTCTGGAGAAGTGGAGAGTCAATTTCCAGCCGGCTACGGTTCGGAGGAAGGATAACCTGTGGTAACGGATAATAAAGTGGGAAAATCTCCGCATGGACTTCAGCGTTATTATGCTGTTTCACTGACAAATATATATGTATGTGTTGACGCATTTGCCTTCAGTGTTATTCAGCGTCATTTCTGGTAATGTACGGCTTCGAATGCGTAAGTTTCGTCTGGCAGGGCACAGTATGTGTCGGACAATCAGCCGAGTGTGGCTGTATATTAGCGGCATGCGCGTGAACTGGAATTCGTGTTCGTTGCGTTCGAAAACGCTGAACGATCTGATAAGCAGTTAGGGGTATCTCCTGTTGTGTGGTTTGATTTCAGTCCCAGTTGCTATGGTAGGTTCCACTTGAGTCTCTGTCCGTGCGAGTCAAAGCGGCATCCTTGGTTAGCCAGTTTGGCGACTGAGATGGTGAGAGACAACGAACCTGAAATAAAGGGAGATTGCAGTCTGGACGTGGTTCCAGCTGTGGGTTATGATAATATATGAAGACAATAAACAATGGATTGGTTAGGTCTATGTGAGTGGGGCATGGGTAAAATAGACTCGCAGTGGATTTGAGCTATACTGCTGCAGACCAACGAAGTTGCGTACACTGGCTTGGTAACTGTGCATGCATTTCAAAGGATTTGTGATTTGCCCGTGAGCATGGCATTGCTGGGATACTAATAAAAGACCTAGGGCTTCACGGTTATGATTGGTTAGTAATGATAACCCTCGATACCGTTTGCTTACGCAGAACGTAGTTTGGCAAAGAGGCGATAGGATAGGTTTGAAATAACAGACTGAGCGAGTAGGACTAACATACTGTTTGCTTGGCGCTACGCTGTTACTGTCTCTTTCGGTATAGTGGTTATTCTACACTGAGTAGTTTCTGAGGAGTCAAAGTAGAAGGAACTATTGGGGTGACAGTAGTGATACATTAGGGGTAATTGGTCACTTGCATTGGAACATTGACGCGAGTTCATCTATGCTCTTCCTCGATAGTGCTATCGTACTGAGATTAAGCTCCAATGTGGGCAAGGAAATCTGATGCGGTTATGATTGCATGGTTACCGTGGTATCTTTTTCGCTGTTATCGTACTGCAAAGCAGGACTACACCGATGTGAGGACTGGTTTGGGGAACCGTGAGAGGTGGGTCCGAATTGTCGTCAGGGAAGCAAACTCTAACGGTCTACATTCGGTGCTCATGGTAGGCGGCACAAGGGCCAGCGTCAGGTAGGGAGGTAGCACGATACACAACTACTGGCATCCAGCACGTGGCGCTCCAAGAATGATCCACACTTTTTTAGACGTCCTTATTATTCTTTTTTTAATGGTTTTATTACAGTCAGGTATCTGGCTGTCAGAGAAGGCGGAGCTGATTTTGATGGGCGACCACAGCTCCCACGTCCCGGCCGAAACATGGACCGCATGTAACAAGCCGCGTTGGGAATAGGTCAACCACACCAGTCAATCCGTAGCGACACTACAACCCAGAGACATGGGTCACATGTGACAAAGCTGGTGTGCCTGGAAGACAAAACAGTGGGGTATTTTTTTCTCTCATTTTTTTGTGCCAATCTCTTACTTTTTGGTGTCCATGTCTTATTGGTGGTCAACTCTGTGCAGGGAGACCATCACGGCCAGGAATGTTTGCAGAAGTGCCGCGCTAACACTCGCCTTATCCGTGAAGTCAGAACACCCAGGCCGTTTACATGGGACAAAAAATGCAGATGGAGGTAGGGTCAACCACAGCCTGCGATTATTTGGTGGGGTTTATGTTCAACACAACGCCAGTCTGCACAAAGATGGGGTACAACTTGCAGCACTAACAACGTGATTCGTTGGTACGATCTACAGATGGTTAGTAGTTTTGCTGGCTAAGTATCAAATGTTGCATAGGCCAATCGTGGAGGATGCTAGAGTTCTGTGATAGGGACAGAATTTGAGCTGTGAATGTCTAATGGTGACTACTGGGTGGAGGTTGAGGAGTGTGACAGGTGCTGCGTCTTGGGTTAGAGACAGAGTCAAGAACCTAATAATAATCAGCACTGGAAATGTTCAAAGACTATCCTTCATGCTTCCAGTGGTATTTCATATAATCAAATACGACTTCTGAAGCACTGGCCTCAGTCATGAGAGTTATTATGTTTAGGCATTGTAAACTGGTAGGTTTACGCTTAGGTGATGGCAATTACGTCGTATGGTGTGGCACATCCTAGATTATCAAGGGTTCGGGTTAGTATCCAACGCTTTCCTCATAAGCTCTGTCAAAAGACATATAAGGATTCGTAAGAGCTATCAGTTTTTGGATGTCCAGAGCTACGTGTAGTCTAGACTTAAACATATTTAGGGAATCTACGGAACGTACATCAGCTGGGAGTTTATTCCACAGAGTTGCATATTTCAGGAGGAAGAAGTTTTGCCTTAAGGATTTCCGAGAAGTAGGGATCGTTATACGGTGTTCCCTATTACGCAGCTGATGTGTCGAGTTTATACTGAACTGAACTTGGCTGGAGGATACAGCTTGTTTGTGGAGCAAAGTAAACAAAAATGCGAGGTTGAGTTTTATTCTCCTAAGCCATAGGGGATCAAGCCGCAGGAGTGTACACCGCTGTCTGTAGGTCAGGGTCGTAGAAGGCCCGAACAGTTTTTTGGTAAATCGACGCTGTACATTCTCAATGTCAATAATGTCACGTTTATGCATATTTGAGAACACAAGTGTACAGTACTCTAGGGTTGGGCAAATATGAGTTTTGTATATCTCTAACTTACTGTTCGTGAGAAAATTTCTCTGCAACAAGCCAAGGGACTTATTTGCCCGTGCAGTTATGTAGGAAGTGTGTTCAGAGAAATTGAAAGTGTGAGAATATTGCAGTCCAAGGTCTCCAATTGTTGGGGAATATGGGAGTGAGACACCGCCAATCTTAAGCGTATCATAAGGAATATTGCAGTTTAGCGAGAGATAACTTCTTTTGTTCAATGAAAATTCCATTTTCCAGCGATCACACCAGGAGGATAAGGACTGTGCGTCGACCATGACGTTATTCAGTGCTACAGGTAGGTTTCCTCGTTCGAATTCGTAGACTATCTTCATATCATCGGCAAACAAGAAAACTTCGCCATAAGTGATGACATTGCAAATATCGTTTATATATAGTAAGAACAGCAGTGGTCCTAGAACACTACCTTGGATAACCCCGCTGTTTACTGGGTGCGGGTCTGATATCTGACCGTTGATGCAGGTAACTTGGTGACGGTCTTGTAGATAGGATTTAAACCAACTGGGTAGGGGTTTTTCAATACCGTATCCCCTAATCTTGTTGAGTAACTGCAGATGTGGCACTCCGTCGAAGGCTTTTGTCATATCAAGATAGATGATGACGAGTGCTCTGTCTTTGTCGGCAGCTGTTGTTACCAAATTTAGAAAGTCAAATTGGCAGGTTGAACACGACCGTGATTTGAGAAATCCGTGCTGTCTTGGGCTGATGAGCTTATGTGCAGAAAGATAGTCGGTCAGGTAGTGTTTTACGTCTTTTTCTAGCAGCCTCGAGATCATTGGCGTATGATTAATTGGGCGGTAATTGGCAATGTCATGCACTGCGCCTTTCTTGTGCCTGGGGATAATAATGGATTTCTTCCATTGGCTGGAGAAGGTCCCGGTTTGTAGAGATAAATTGTATAGGTTTAGTAGTAGTTGGGGAATAGCCGGGCCGCCTAGAGCGAATATTGCTGACGGTAGGCCGTCAGGACCGGGGTAGTAAGTCGGTTTGAAGGTGTGAATGTATCTATTTATATCCGTAGTGGTAACCGTGATAGAACTGAGTGAGGAGTTTGTGACAGACGGGGTGACAAACTGGGTACACGATGGACTGAGAGACACGGTGGTTGTGAAGAAAGTATTAAACGTGTCAGCTACCTTTCGAGGTGAGGTTATGAGGTTATCCAAATGGATGATCTGCTTTATGCATCGAGTTGATTGTGGGGCACGATCCCTGTGTAGCCGGGCTAGCTCTTGAGCTTTGTTTGGGTGGCGTAACGCTTTGGTTTCTCGCTTTAGTTGTAGGTCACGGGCCTTGCGGTGGATTTCGTGATAGAGGCGTTCCAGTCCGAAGACTGTAGAAAAGTCTCTATTTCGTTGGTACTGCCATCGAAGCTCGTCGTGTTTCTGCTTTAGCCTGGCTATATGGTAACCTGCTGGTCTGGATGGATTGTAGGGGCGTGATATGTTTTCGATGCATGAGTGTAAACTTGAGTAGAGGAGGTCAGCGTCGAACTGGGGATTTGCTGTTAGGAAGAACTCGCCCCAGTTTCTGGAGCGAATTTGAGAGGGAATATGGTCCCATTTAAAGTGACGAAAGGAGGGACCGTTACATGGTAGGCTAACAGTACGTGGCTTGACTTGAAATCTGCAACTGACGATTTTATGGTCGCTGCCTGTGTGGTCGTTTAGTACGGAGGCAGAGACGTTCGTGAGACCCAGGGTAAATATCAGATCAAGGATGTTATTCTTTCTGGTAGGTTGTTTTACATGTTGGGCTCACTGGCCCAGGCGAATGCATGAGGCAAATTGCATATACTTGTAGGGGGCAGAAAAGGAGGACCAGTTTACGCCCGGGGCATTGAAGTCGCCTGCTATAAATTTGCCTCCAAATGGCAGGTCAGCGATGTAATTAAATGCATCAATGATGGGATTAAATGTGGGAGTGTCGTTTCTGGGGGGTCGATATATACAACCTTCAACTATGTTCATCTGGGATGAAGAAATTGTAAACCATATAGAATCTTCAACATTTGCGAGCACGGTATTTTCCAGTAGGGTGGCAGATAGGCTGCTCTTGACATGCCCCATCCAACCTCCACCGCGGCGGTAGATTCGTTGAGTCCTGAAGGTTTGATAACCGATCAGTGATATTTGGTCAGAAGGTATGTTCTCGGTGAGCCAAGTCTCAGTAATCAGGATTATGTCGAAGTTGTGGACGAAATCCAGTCTTTTTATAGCGGAAAGCTTGTTCAAGATGGAACGGGAGTCGAACAGTGCTATGGTAAGCATTTCTGTAGGAGGCTTTGAAGCGTCAGTGGATTTGGTAGCCAGGGTGTGCGTGGCAGGGCGGTGATCACTGGGCGGGTTTCAATGGTTTCAATGGTTTCAATGGTTAAACCTAATTTGCGCTCCTCCGAAATTTCACCCACTCGGTTTCTGGTTCTTTAATTTGCCGCTAAGCTTGATTGTTTCTTTGGGGTCGGCCAGAGAAAGAATTCCGCTAAGTATAAATCGTGCAAATTCTTCCCAGTAAGGCTTTTACCTTCAGACAATGCATTGATTTGATGCGTTGTTCCGTTTGCTGTCGGCTGCTAGAATTTGGGCCGTGGCTGTTATCTCCGGGTTGTCGCCCCAGATAAGTTGCATCAGCCACAGTTCGTCGTTATCGGTACCTGTTCATGCGCATCTTCCGGGTCAGGTATCTAGTTTTGTCCGCAGTATCTGGCAAGTCCAACCGAAAATGGTCGGGCAGGGACGCGCGAAAATTCTTGGATAACAGGGTTTGCTGCTTGTCCAATTCGGAAAGTATCAAGAGCAGGAGGAAAATTTCTGTGATTAGCCGGCCCATGACCTCATTTTTTCTACTTTAGCTTGACTGGAACTTGACCCTCTTTCTGGTTCTCCTTCTTGTTCACTTTGCTGTGTCCTCTTGGCATTTCGCCGCTCGTAATGAGTCCTTCATCTGGAAATTACTTTGCCGACTGTAGAATGCAATACCCATCGAGTAAGTTTCCATCGGCCCCATCAGGTCGAAGTGTGTCTAATTGTAATCCCTTCAGAGTGGTGCGGCAAAGGCTGTAGAATGCAAAACTAGGCAATGAGGCAGCTGGAACTATAAAGTGAGCTAGGTGTAGAGCAGCGGATTTGTCAAAATTCGGAGGCCCCGGGGGATAGAGAGCAGAGAAATATCGAAGGTAGATGAAGGCCTCCAACAAAGACTGCCAATTAGAGATGGCCGAGATTTATTTTCTAAATATGCCCAGAGCCCTATTTAAACCAATCAGGTGCACCGGGAAGAAGGTTCAACCCTCGAAAGAGAGGTTTTTAGGTCAGGAAGCTTCATTGCTTGGATGAAGTTACCACAGCATAAATCGCCACGACTTGACGGCTCGCCGAAAGGTTAGGTCTTGTTTCTTCGTTAGTTTGATCAGCAACCTAGAAGGCCTGTGCAAGATATTTCGCAGAGGTAGGTTTGTCCTTGCCATTACCGTCAGCGACAGAACAGCGGGGCCGCAAAGGGAGATGTGCTCTATCCCGCAGAAAAGTCTCACTTGGGGGCTGGAAAGAAGTCAGCAGAGCAGTTTGGATCCCCCTATTTGATTGTAAGGCCCATGTAGGACCAGGTCACAAGCCCGTAAGTGGAAGGTGTGTTCAGGCCATTTATCCTCTAACGCGAATCTGCTAATTATTTTGCGGGTGCACCTACAAAGCAGGTACTTTTCAGATTTAATTCCACTTGAGACCAAAGAAAGGTTCCGGATAAGTTACCGTAATTTGTAGCTGTGGAGTGGGTTAAGAGGACGGAATAAAGCTATGAAAGCAAAAGAAGTTTTAATCTTTGAGACCTGCAAAAAATTTTAAGCTGTTGTGCCCGATCAAACAGAAAAAGATACAGTTACCGAAAATCGTGAGTAGGCAGCACAAAATCCCGAGCGGTCACATGTGATGACACTATGTTCCAAAAATTCGGAGGCCAGCATTCCGTCATGGGAAGTCCGAACTCTTGGTTACTTATAAAAAAAACGATTAAAACTGATGGCGTTAAAACGGAATTAGTTTCAACTGTTCGCTTTCTGCTTCTAGAGTCAATAACTGCTGCAGCCAGAAGCCTCGCAAGGAGAAAAAATGAGGACGGTTTTGTCATCGGCTTCTGCGTCAAGATGCTTCTTTACGAGCTATGAGTATCCCACGCCAAAGGCTCTCAAAAGAATGTGGTGCAAGTTTGAGTAGTGCCCGTAAATGTAAAGGAACCAGAGGATTACCATTCTGTTGGATCCTGGATGCTACTCCTTGTTTATCAGAATTGTGGTGGCAGAAGGCGAAAATGTATAAGGTTTGAGGGAAAGGATGTTCCCGAGTTTCATGATTAACTCCTTGTTTTGTGCCAGTAAATTCACGACCCCCATTGTGAATGCTGTAGATGGCGGCGAGATAAGAGAAGTGAAAAAGGATTGGACATCGTCCCCCCACCCGATTCTGAAAGTTCTTGCCATCTTAGCGGAAGAGGGCAATTGATCCAAGCGGGACCTGAAGGAAAGTTTTATTCGGTCCACTTACTAATTCCAAGGCTGTGTTATTAGGACTGGACAGGCCAGAAGTTCATTGATAATGAAACAAACGTGGGGCATTAAGGGTGATAGTTACTCCGATCTTATGCCTTTTGACCGGGTTTTACGGGGTCTCTTGAGTAACCACCGCGGACGTCGCAGTTCCGCCCTCCATGTTACTACTTAACGGTTGGCAGAAAATCTAAGAAAGTTCTACGATCAGCATTTTCTGGACAATGGTTACCGCGACGGAAGATCGGCTATCGAGGAAGAAAGAGTCACGGATATTTTGGCGAGTACTCCGGAGGTAAGAAAGGACTATCTCTCAATCGACTAACCTTGGAAAGTTGGGTATCTCATTGATAAGAGCATCCGTACTGGAGGTTTTAATCGCTCCTCCTTTTCAAAAGGATTGCGACAAATTTTAAGACAATTATTCATCGGAAGCAGATTACCACCTGAAGAAAGATTATTTGACCTTAATTCAAAAATATTTAGAGCAAAGTACTCTGCGCTGGTGTGTTCCACACCGTGCAGCGATGAATCCAAAAAAGCCTGGAAAGTTCCGCGTAGTTTTCAGTTGCGCAGCTAATTTCTGCAGAGAATTGTAGCGGTTGCCATCTTCGTTCATACTTTTACCACGTTTATTGTTTAACTGAACGCTGACTTCCAAGCGCGGTTGCCATTTGACCGTTGCTCTTGCGCACGCTCTCACGCACGCTCCCAAATACACGCTAACCACTAACTCTCCCAATCGCATTCTCGTTCTCACGGGTCGTGGAGAATACTGTTCTGGTTAACATATTTGTGCAGTGCCGCACATTAGAGTGACGTACAGGTGGTCCACGCAGTACGAAGGACGAAGCACGCGTTTACTAAGGAAACCGCGAAGTAAGGTCTAATCAACCTTACAAATGGTGAGCCCGACGTGATCCCCAGGTCACGTGAGTTTCCTTGTTTTCTACCGTTCAAGGTCCCGTCTGCGTACGTTTTTGTGTGTTTTATTGTTTCCCTATCTTGAATTTTTTTTGGTTGGTTTACCAAATAATGTTTTTTCGTCCATAAATATTTTGTGTGTCTAATTCGTCGTGATTTTTTTTTCGCGAAGACTATAGTGCCCCATTGGTCGTTGATTTATTTTCCCGTCTGTATTCCATAAAGTAATCGCTATGTCTGCGGAACGGAAATCCTGCTTGGACCCCACCGTTGGGGCGATCACGCTGCACATACCGGCATTCACGCCTGCTGATCCAGAACTCTGGTTCACGCTGGTTGAGTTAGAATTCGAAAACTGCCGTATAACCAGTGACGCCAGCCGTTTTAGGTGGGTAGCAAGCCGCCTCCCGCCGGAGGTCACAATGCAAGTAAGGGACGTAATATTCTCTTCCCGAAGCTATGAGGCTTTAAAGGAGGCTGTCATTGCCCGCACGACCCCAACGCAAGACCAACGTACGCAACAACTTCAAAACGTTGAGCTTGGAAGTAGGAAGCCCTCCAAACTGCTGCGTGAGATGCAGCGCTTGAGAGGACCGACGGTAGGCGAGGACCCGCTCTTGAGGGAACTTTGGCTGCAGCGTTTGCCGCACAACATTCCAGTTTTACGAAGTGCCACGCGCAAATGCTCGCTAGAGGAAACCGCAGCGATAGCTGATGACATTATGTCACGATACAACCCCGCTGTAGCTGGAGTAACCAGGCCCTCCGTCGCAACGGTGCCTGCCTTGCCAACATCTAACGAACTCGCGTCAGTTTTGTCTAGAATTGACGCGAGCCTGCAACGCCTAGCAGTTAGAAGTGGGTCACAGGAGCGGCACCGCGCACGCTCACCTAGGCTCCATAGTCCGTCATTGCGACGCCGTTTCGTCGGCTCTTCAAAAGAAGGGTATTGTAAATACCACAGTCGCTTCGGTGAGGGAACCAAACGATGCGAACCAGGGTGTACGTTTCCCGGTGCTCATCAGGGAAACTAAACCCCGTGGTGGCGACCCACGAAGCCGGGTATCACACCAATAGTCGTCTTCTGAACGTAAGGGACATCATTTCAAATAACCTATTCCTTGTAGATACCGGTGCCGAAGTGAGCGTCCTCCCCCGAGCGAAAGACGACAATAGCACACCGCAGGCCCAAACACTACGCGCTGCCAATGGCACGGCCATCCCAAAGTTTGGCCAGCGGTCGCTCACCTTAAACTTAGGTTTAAAGCGTGATTTTCGTTGGGTATTCATCATCGCCGACGTCCCGTACCCAATTCTAGGCATTGACTTCCTGCAGCACTTTGACTTGTTAGTTGATGCACGGCGCCGCAGAGTGGTGGATCGTCAGACCACTCTCGCTGTTGCGGGTCATAATTCGCGAGTGAATCACGTCACGCCCTTTTACGTTCAACCACCGGCACACCAACCTTATGGCGAACTCATCGCCGCCTACCCGGCCATGTTTCGGCAGGCCGGACCTCTCCCAGCAGTGACGACCAGTGTCACTCACCATATCGATACTAAGGGACCCCCAGTGTTCGGTAGGCCGCGTCCGTTAGCGCCAGACAAGCTTCGTGTTGCACAGGCCGAATTCGAACTGGGTATAATACGCCCTTCTAGAAGCCCTTGGGCTTCTCCCCTTCATATGGTTCCTAAGTCTAGTGGCGACTGGCGACCCTGTGGTGATTACAGAGCGCTTAACAAAGTCACCGTCCCGGACCGATACCCGATTCCCCATATACAGGATCTTACTTCGTCTTTATCAGGTTGCTCCGTCTTCAGCCGTATCGATTTGGTTCGGGCGTACAACCAAATCCCGGTAGCAGAGGCCGATATCCCTAAAACTGCCGTCACTACAACTTTCGGGCTGTTCGAGTTTCTGCGAATGCCGTTTGGAATCAGCAATGAAGCCCAGACCTTTCAACGGTTCATGCACGAGGCAACTCGTGGTTGGGAAAACGTCCACGTATAACTGGATGATATTTTGGTGGCGAGTTCTTCAGAGCAAGAGCACGCTACAAACTTACGAGCACTTTTCGAACGCCTTAGCCAGCACGGCGTTACGATCAATATCGCGAAATGCGAATCAGGCCGGTCTGATATCACTTTCATAGGACATTCTATTTCATCCTCGGGTATTCGCCCTCTGTCAGATAAAGTTTCCGCTATTCGCGACTGCCCTGAACCCCAATCTTTTAGCCAGTTGCGTCAGTTTGCCGGCCTGGTGAATTTCTACCGCCGATTTATTCCTCACTGTGCGGGAATGATGCAACCACTCACCGACCTGTTGCGCGGAGGTAAGCGGAAGTTCGTGTTTCCCGACACGGCACAAGCCGCATTCGCCTTGGTCAAAGATGCTGTCGCCAACACAGCACTCCCTACACACCCCAACCCTTTGGCTCCTATTTCGGTAGTGACGGATTCCTCGGACACAGTGGTTGAAGCAGTACTGCAACAGTTCGTAGATGACTCTTGGCAACCTTTAGCATTCTTCTCCAAGCGCCTACAACCCGCGGAATCAAGGTACAGCACGTTCGGCAGAGAGTTATTAGCCATCTACTTGGGAATTCGTCATTTTCGACATGCACTCGAAGGCCGTTCGTTCACGGTGTTTACAGACCACAAGCCTTTGGTTTACGCACTGAAGTCAGCTTTGGATCGATACTCACCACGCGAGATTCGCCACTTAGACTTTGTCTCACAGTTTACTGTGGACATACGACACGTCTCTGGGGTACTTAATCCCGTCGCAGACGCCTTATCGCGCGTATATCAACTAAGTCTGCCACAAACGCCTAACATCAACCTAGACGCAATGGCACAGGCCCAAACTATGAACCCTGACATCGAACAACTTCGACAAAACGGGTATTTGAGTTTAACCACAGTACCTATCCCAACTTCCCAGAATACCATCGTGTGCGATGTGTCGCAAGGTCGCCCTAGGCTGATGGTTCCTGCTGCCCACTGTTATCCTACGTTCCTGACACTCCATAATCTGGCTCATCCGGGTGTGACTGCCTCGGTGAAACTGATAACTGAGCGTTTTGTTTGGCACAATGTCAAACGAGATGTCCGTCAATGGGCTCGTGCTTGTTCTGCAGTGTCAACGTGTTAAAACCCATAGGCCTGGAAAGTTCCGCGTAGTTTTCAGTTGCGCAGCTAATTTCTGCAGAGAATCATCAAACAACCTTCTGTTGCCTGTTTCAACCGATCACTTGATAGATGACCTGATACTGTTTTGCTTTCGACTTTTTGCTGACTGGAGACGTTTCTGTATGCATCGTTACCTGAAAGTGGCCAAGACCAGCTTGGGTCCCTGCGGTACCCAAACAGTGAGTTCACCAAAAGTCCAGAGGGGTTCTGGATTACGGTTCACCTTTTTGTTGCCGTATCACCTCCATCTGATTTCAGCTTTGCTGTAAAAGGGGTAGTAGTCATGAGCATCTTATGGAGGTCGCACATGAAATTTTGTATATTATCCGAGCAGATGAGTTTATATTGTCAGTTGCTAATGAACCTAAAGCCCACAACTTGGTCAAAGAGGAGTGCAGCCTGCTTGAAAGCGGTGAATCAAAAGCAGAGGAAGGCTTAGTAATCGCCGTGAGTTACCAGGAACTATGTTTCTGATACTAGAAATACGTCAACCAAAAAAATGAAAGCCAAGTTGTTACGAAGGCAGAGTGCTTTGTGGTTGTTGTAGAAGGTGGAACTAGATACCTTCAGGTTTCAGCACCATCACCATTGCGAAGCACCTCATTGCCTCAATCATTGCTTATCTTCGACCCTTCGGGATGAGTGAATCCTTATGCACCTTAAGTAAGGGTTCGGTTTCCGTCAGTGTGCAGGCGGGGGTTCGAATGAGACCAGGTTCAGGGAAGGAAAGCTGAAAACAAATGGGAAAAACCCAGAAGTTTTCGACGAAGTAAAACATCTTTATAGGTACTGAAGGATACTAATACGAAAGTCAAGTCGCATTTATTCTTTGAAGCATCCGAAGCGGGGCACTTTGTTTTGGCATATATCCAGTAAGTATATTTAGTCAGAAAATCCGGCTGGGTTCTGGTGGTGCTGACTCGCGAGAGGCACCCTTAGGGGCGGTCAGCACTCCTCGGTTGTAGTTGGCTGATTTCCTCTTGATAGCTGAGGCAGCCGCAAAGATGAATAAGTAAACCGTAATTAATTTTGTTAATACCTTTCTTCGAGCAGATTCAGCCGCCTTTCTGCACTGCATGTAGAACGAGAAAATCAGATTCTCCAACTTAGTAGCCGATCGAAATTTTAAGGAGCCCAATTGCGGCCTCAATAGTGGAAGCCATTTCCGAGCATGAACAGCTCTGAAGGTCTAACTTTAAGATGGATGCGATCGAACGGAAAACTACGACGTTTTAGCGAAGAGGTTAGCAGTTTTGTGGGCACCCAATGATTTTGAATTGGACTCGGGACTGTCATGGATATAGCCTGAGTTATAAGAGTCCAAGACGAGTAACGCGTTCACCGACGTCGATTAGGGCACATACTGGCTATAATCTGAGCTGCCTTTGTCCCCCCCTCACATTGTTGAAAATTGTGTACAGTAATAACCAGCCTATGCGGTACACTAACCTAATGTCAGTACTATCTCGGATGAAACTAGCAAACTAGAATAGGCGGAGGAGTGTGGCTAGATAATTAGGCTAACTTATGCACAACAGCATTAGGAATGGGTCATCTAGCATGTAACTAACTCACAAAAGTCCATCGACTGCACCCAGACTTCTGGTTAAACAAGTTCCAAAACGATCTCAAGCCAAAAAAACGAGGTCGTATCGGAACAAGTTCTTATTCCAAGATTTGCATTGCCGCACATTGCGATAACGCGTTTGTATGTCTAGAAAAGTGTGTACTGATTACTAACACTCGAACTTCCGTACAGCAGAGGGGTGTCTTACCAAAAGAACATGCTCAGTGTAAAAACTGCTAGATGTGCTGCTAACTACGAAACTCCGCCGTTGGAGCATTTGTTTTATAAACAAAGGCTCCATATAAAAGAAAGACAGAATGGAGTAGAGTAAGAAAACGGTTAACTGCGAAGTCCTGAAACGAAGCGAGTTGTCGATCGTCTTTGCCAGAACGGCTATCCACCGGGGCTGGTTGTCATTTTGATGCTGGCGAGTGTGATGTATTTTCTTGTGTGAGGGAAGGGTGTACATCGTAAAAGGAAGTTGTTGGTGGCTTGTCTGTGGATGTTAAAGTTGTCGGTGCTGCCGGTTGTGAGAGTGTGTCAAAGTACGTGGTTTTCGGTTTATCAGTGGAAACAGGGTCTGTTTTATCACTCTTCTAGACGAAAAGGTGCCCGTTTGTGCAACCAAGCATCTTAAGTGGAAAGTCACTCTCTGGTGTGAGTGGTTTGCTTACCGAATAGGTACGAAAAAAAGGATGGTGGAGTGTGTAAACTGTTATGTGCAAAAGCCCGCGTGGGCTCTGGGAGTGTGTGTGAATGGCGTAGACGGGACACAATCTCGAAGCTGCTGGAAAAATTAGGGGGGCGAGTAGGACGGCCCGTAGAGCTAGTGGAACCCGGAGGGGCTAATTGTGGTGCGTAAATCGCGTTTAGCTGGCCAGCCTTGTGGGTTGTCTCTGAATGACGATGGAAAACTCAAGGGAAAAAGTGGCAGGTTATCTCCCCAACAGACGAGGGTTCGCTGTGATATCATTGCCGCCTTTAGTGGACTATGCAGGCTTTCTACCATACCGCTGAAGGAAGGATGGCATGTGGTTGTTGTGATGTATTTACAGCCAAGCAGTTTAGTGTGTTCACGAAATGAAGTAGACTAGAGGCGACTGCTGCGGTATGCTGTGACGGTAGGTTGTGCACCAAATGTAACAATCCAGTCTTGGAGCAGTATTTTTGCGACATTTTCTGCCCACAAGTAAGAAATAGGCACTGCCACCGGCCAACTTGTGAAAAGCAACAAAGGTCAATGTGTGGTTATGTTGGTTCGCTGGTGGTAGTGGACCTACGAGACCGACGAGAACACTTGTGAAGCCGACATCGGGAACGGCGTACTACTAGGAGGAGAAATATGTGAAGGTGGACTTTGTTTTTCCGACGATGCAAACATTGTTTAGTCCGTAGGGCAATGCCGGAACCCATGTTGGGCCAAACAAACGGGCAGAAATTAGTCTGTAGGGAGCTGGAATGCCGGGATGGGAACGACAGCGGAAATGCTCAAAAAGGACTTTCCTGTAGGAGGTACGACTAACAGAGCGAGGGTTACCCGTACACCGGTCACAAGGGACTGTGTTCTCCGCTGAAGGCAGGAGGGAATCCTTCAGCTGGTGTGCGCAGGATGTGCACAGGTCAGGCTAAACGGATCATCAGGCTGGAGTTTTACTGGTTCAGTAAGATCAAGTTGAGCTTGCACCGTGTTGATGTCAGGCCTTCAAGAACCCTCGACCAAACGTTCTCAACTCCAAGCAAGTAGCGAATATCCGCTTTGAACTGAGAAATAACGTCAACGTGGAGGACGTCTCTGGATGGATCCTGGTCAGGCTTAGCACGAATAGTGTAATCCAACGGCTTGTGATCAATGCGCGCACGAAGTTATCGCCTTTCCAAAAGTTGGTGGAAGTGACAGATGGACAAGTAAGCAGTTCACGGAAAAATGCGCAGTACTTTTCCCGCTCTGCCTGGAGTCTTTGTCGGAATAAGGGTAAAGGTTGTACTTGGTTGCTCACGATTTGATGGAGAAACGCACTCACTGCAGTGCTAGACGCATCAGAAGCTAGGATCGATCCGCTTTTGGGATCCGAGAGTAGATAACGCAGCGTAGTGACTTCAGATAGAGCTCACTTGGACTTGGGAGTGAAGTCAATCGCCTTGATATTGGACTTGGCTGGTCAGGCGAAGGCGAAAAGGCGCACGCACTGTGGGGGGGGGGACGGCGAAAATAATTAAGATTCCTAGGGATCTAGGTGATTGTGTGACCTCCTTAGGTGCAGGGATTGAGGGGACGCTGCACAACTCGAGTGACGAACATTTGTGGAAAATCCTTCAGGTATACTATTGTGCCCTGACTTCTTGAAAGTACTCAACTATAAACTTTATTTGCGCGTTTAGTGTCATTTAACTTTTATTAAACCAACCTTTGTTTGTTCGCTTCCAAAGCGTTCTTATCATGTCTTGGTTGGACCTGCGTGACTCACTTGCTCGTCTGTCACAAGCCTTTAAGTTGGCTCTAGCTTTGAGTCTTTGCAATCATGTGTATGAGGCCTGCGTGCTTTACAAGATTTTTTATTCATTATTCCAGTGTCACAGAAACCGTGAATCAATTTTGTTCTGTCTTCAGGATTAGCGCGAATATGTCTGCTCATCGCTCGAAAGCGTCCTACTCCTTGTTTGGAGGTTTGTCAAGCCGTTTTTATCAACATAGTGCCAACGAAATCGGGTGACTGTGAGCCGAACATTTATTGGGGCCAGCTTGAAGTCGGTATCGTTGGAAAGGTTGGGAAAGTTCACACGGATGAAGGGTATGCTCCTATAGAGAGGTGCTGCCAATTAAAACGCAGTCGGTGTAGCCAAATGCAAAAAGCAGGCCTAGAGGCTCTCCGACCATAAAAAGCTAGAAAGTCCGAGGAGCATTTTGTTGGCAAAAACGCATGCTAATTAACTCAAACAGGTCAGAAGGCTTATTGTTCGCAGTCTTGGGGGCGCCTTCTTCAGTCATGGGGATTTGGGGCTATATATTGATGATATGAACCTTGGAGGAGATGGTTTTCTGGCAGAGATGCTGCGCGAAATCACGTTTGCATGGGATCGGACACCCGTCGGGAAAGGTGACTTCATTGAGAGCCCGATAGTCTCCGCACGGTCTCCAATCCTCGGACGAATTCCGAACTATGTGCAAACGCAAGACCCACGAGAATGAAGGTGGTCTGATAATGCCAAGATTAACCACGTCTTTGAGTTCTGGAAGCATGCCACGGACGTTGTCCACATTGAGTCTGCTCGCCTGAAGGTGAACCGGCTGATCTTTATTGGGGTTTTGTAGACGCGTCAAGTGTTTATTCCGTCCCACCAATGAGAGAACTTGTCAGCCTTTGAATTATCTCGCTTGATGTGCAAAAACAGACCGTTTCCATGGATCATCAGTTGATCAAATTCGAAGTTATTGTAAGAGGCCCATGGGCACAGAGCTGCTCCCCTAACCGGGCCTACAAAATGGCTATGTAAAGGAGTTCAGGAAGCCCTATTCCATTCACCGGCATCCATGCTAAAAACAACATTTTTTACTTGTATGAACTATCTTTACTGGAATTACAATTACTCGTTTTATTGTTCTAAATCTTTGTCACAAACCAAACTCTCACCGTTGCCCTGAGCGCGAGTTGCTCAGCTTGAATTTTGTTGTGACTGTGTTTGGTAATCTCATCTCCTATATCTAATCTTCTGTTGTAGTTCAGCTGCGGTTGTTGATTTGTTGTTCAATTTGGATCGTAAGAGCCCGCAAGGTACACCATTGAGGTTTGGTTATTGTAAAATTATTTAATTTGTTGTATATAGTGCTGCAGCTACTCGGAGTTGACTTTGCTTTGAGTTGCGTCGAAATCGGTTGCTGCTCGTAGCTCGAACTTTCCAGTGGCTGGACTTTAGAGGCTGAGTGGTTCAAATCTCCGGTTGGCCGATTTCTTTGCTATCAGTTGGAAAAGCTCTTAGCTGCCGATTGTTCGACTTGTTTTTATTTCGAATAAAACAACTTTTGGACTTTGATTTGTTCAACCCCGCTGCGTCCCATTAAAACAAGGTCTGGCCACTGACTGTTCGACTCCGCTACGTTCGGTAAGGACGACTGTTCATAGCCGATTGGAAGGCTTCGCTCAGTTTCGTTACAAAAAGGCCGAACCGTCGACCAGCTAGGCTGGCTTGAGGTTTGCCACCGATGTTGGACGGACGAATACGGCGAGTCTGTAAGCCGAACTAAGCTTTTTATCGACAAGTTAGCAAACACCGGCACGGTTGACCTGGCATGGACGAGTGAGAGGTGGAAATTCCTCCAAAAAGTAAGCAAACGTCAATTGTGGAGTGGCGGGCATAATATATATGGAAGCCATGTAGTCACCGATGCCGAATGCGCAAAGTTTGGTTGAAGTATCTACCGTCTCGCGATTTTTGAGATCCGCGGTTAAACCAAAGTACCGGGCAAAGTCCGAGCCGAAAATGAGAGTTTGAACATCTGCTTAGATGAAAATCCATTGGAAACATCGCCGCAGACCTGAACGGAGGCTGACCGCTGGCCGAATGTTGCATTATTCGTGTTACTTGCTGCCTGCAGTGTGAATCGAAGTGGTTTAAAATGATGTTCCGATGGGGAACAACACCGATCTTGGCAGAAATGTCGACGAGAAATCGGAGGCCACTGGATCGGTCGCCTATGTAAAAGAGAGGACTTACACGTGGAAGGCCGGTCGTAGTCTTCGCCTTTGCTGGCTGGCTCGGCAGGAGGGAAAACGAGACATCACGGCGCAGGATTGAGAGCCGAATTCGCAGTGTTAAAGAAGCAGTGTTTGCAACCAGCTACTTCGGGACCGTGATCTGGGCTGATGAGGCACTTTCTCCAATGCACTTCGGCCGGGGGCCAAAACGTTGCACACTTCTTCTACCTGGCGACACAGCAAGGGAACGAATACTTCCAGGACTTCAATGCAATTACTGGAGCGCGATTACCGGGATGCGGCTTCGGGATTGGCAGAAATTGTGCAATTGTTGAACTGGATGGATTTCGGCCAACATCTTCCGGAAAGTGGCCTCGTCAGTTTAGCTTCCAGCTAATAAGGATGGAATATGGCGCTTAGGCTGTGATGGAACTCGGCCTCTAAGACCATCAGATGTGCCCAGCTCGCTGGAAAACTTTCTGGCTGATTTCTTGATGCTGTGAATCACAACCTCCCTCAGCCTGGTGGAAGGGGCTTCCGAAGGGATGGGGTTGGGGAGATCTTTCACGTCAAAGGCGACATCAAGAAAAAGCACTTGGAAAACGTGTGAGTATTTGACGCCTTTGCTGGTTATGTGCAGATTTATGAAGGCCGCCTTTATTTGCTTGAACCACACCCGAAACCTGGACAGAAGGAAAGCCGTAAACCTGAGAGGGAAAGAGTAAATATCGATGAACTCTTTGCTGGACGTAACTGGGGGTAGGGATTTTGGATCAGACTAAAAATACTAGTGTCCACGAAGGCAAAGTCAAACCGGGCTCACCTATTTTGCAGTCTATTAACCAGTATATGCGGTACACTAACCTAATGTCAAAGCCATCCCAGATGCAGCTAGCAAATCAGAACAGGCGGAGGAGTGTGGCTAGATAATTAGGCTAACTTATGCACAACAGCATTAGGAATGGGTCATCTAGCATGTAACTAACTCACAAAAGTCCATCGACTGCACCCAGACTTCTGGTTAAACAAGTTCCAAAACGATCTCAAGCCAAAAAAACGAGGTCGTATCGGAACAAGTTCTTATTCCAAGATTTGCATTGCCGCACATTGCGATAACGCGTTTGTATGTCTAGAAAAGTGTGTACTGATTACTAACACTCGAACTTCCGTACAGCAGAGGGGTGTCTTACCAAAAGAACATGCTAAGCGTAAAACTGCGAGATGTACTGATACCCATGTGCTTCGTGGGTATGCAGATATAAGTAACATCTTTTGGTCCTCTCGGAAAGCAGTAACGAAAGGGAGTTAAAAACTGGCCTTGTGACGGTCACCGAAATCCGAAACTGTAATGGATTAATTGTGAAGTTCGTACGAGAAGAATACCTTCGCACCAAAATCGACTAACAGGGCGCGAGGCAATGGCCCGAAGGACTATCGTAAAGGCTGTCCATACGTTTTGTCTGTCCACATGGAAACTGAATTTCACTCTGATTGACTGGATGCCTCGAATGGGAGGACGACTGATCTGGACCAGTTTTTCGGAGAATGCTAAGCACTCAATTATACCACCCGACGGGCTCAGGGCCACTGAGTTGTCTTCAAGCATTACAGTGAAAAGCAAGTTCATGCTGGCTGTTCTCAAGCCCCAGTTGATATTCGTCGACATGTCTGGATTTGAAAGAGGGGGACAGCTATTCTGCGCTTTTTTGTTAAGTGCTGCACTATTGCCTAATGTCAATCCGTCGAGATGCGCAGCAGGTGGTGCCTCAGCCTTTTGAACACACGACGAATGATGATTGTACCCCTGCGTAATGGGTGATAAGCCACTTTAGGATGGTCTTTGCAAAGCATAGCGGAACAGAGGAGAAAAGGCTCGGCTGTGTGTTCACGCGCAACAGAGTGGGAGTGATGCAAGTCGAAATTACACGCTCGCTGCTCGCTGCTATTTTCTAACATGCTTTAATATGCTCCATGCCAAAAGCGGTCAACTATATACCCTTTTCAGCGACAACAGATGCAACTTTAGTGGAGCTAGAACTGAAATCCTAGGTTATATTCAAGGGTTGTTGCAAGATAAAATGAACTTCTCCCTATCAAGTCGTGGAATCAGAGGGAGATTTGGACTCCAAGAAGGTGGCCATTGTTGTGAAGGTTGGGAACATATGATACATTCTGTGCGCAGTGCGTTATATTCATTTGCGAGCTGTCTTCGTGTGACAGATAAAGTCACTTGGCAACCTTGGCGGAAAAAGAAAGAATCACCAACGACGGCACTATCGTGCCGGTGATGGACGATCGGTAAACTTTGAAGTACTGACTCCGAGCAAGTTTCCGGTACTTCGCGGTAATGAAGCCGTTCTAGGTTGTCAGGGTTTTTCCCGTACCTTAGTTGGGCACTTGAGAGGGGTGTAGTAGTTGGCGACCTAATTTTGGAAACGTTCGAAGAATAAGTATGTATGTTTGTTGGCATAAATTCAATAATGGCCGGTGAGAAGTAGAAATCTGAAACCCGGGTATTTGTCCTCCTAGTTGATGATGATGATGATGATGATGGTATTTTTCTTGACCGTGACCAAGACACACGCACAAGGCATGATCAGAGAATACAGCAGTACAAAACAACGTGGAGAAGCGCCAATTTTGAAATTCGAAAATCACACGGTGGCAGAAATAGAACAACAAAGCTGACCGGTGTTTTAGTGAGCTAAAGTGGAGACGGTTAGCGCAGGAATTGTAAACCACTCTCGAATTCGGAGGGGGCGTCGTGAATAGCTGGGCCAACATGGGGAAGCTAATATAAACAATGTTGGAGAATGTTAATTGTGCTGTGACCTCAAGGACCAGTAAAGCAACAGGCGTCTGACGGCGCAATATGGGAAGCGAGTTGTGGTGGGAATAATATATAATGTGCCTTATGGGTGCCGAAAATTGGCTGCGACGGGCCACGGTGACTATAAAAGGATGCGAGAGTGTGCACTCTGGACGAACGTACTATCACTTATGAGAAACCATGTGGGAGATTTACCAAAAGACATGGCTAAAAATAAAGTCCGCATGGGGTTATCGAAGTGTGGCCAGAGGTACCAACGGAATATGGAACGTTGGTCCAACATAGTGTAACTAATTGTGGGGGGAGCCTGTGAAATAAATGCAAGTGAGTCGGATATGATAACAAGAAGGACCTTTTGGTATAGGTAATTCCAATGTCATATGTAATTTCACAAGTAGGCATAAAGCTTCACGGGGAATGCAGTGAACTTTTGAAGAGTGCGAATAGTGTGGTGAGGCAGGACAGAGGAGCCGTCGAAGAAACAGGCTATTGGAGACAAGCGTTATTGATGCAGCCAAGCAGAAATTGGAAGGGTGTGGAGATAAGATTTTCTGTATACGTGGTAAAATAATTGGTATCCAAATTTTGGTTGGCTACAGCTGGCTGGTATTTTGTTTCTTAAAGGCCTTGGTTGCAGGTGACAGCAGGTGGAATGATGAGGATAGCAGGCATAAAGGGGCTAGTTCGATGAACTGGGCAGAATAGGTTGGGAAAGCAGTGAAGAGGACTAGATTCCGGCCACTGATTTCGTACTGCAACGCAGAATGAATTGAACTGTTAGCATGGAGCACTGGAAATAGGTGTTGAACGGGTGTGGGGTGGAGATTGGTGTCCGGGATAAACTCCGTCATCCGGGGAGACTTTCCTGAGGGATTGTTACTCCGGTTATAGGGTTGTGACCACTGGTCAGCCACATACGGTGCCCCGTATAACGTCAGCAGGCGTGAGTGTAGGTTTAAACCATTGGTAATCCGATTGATCAAGCTGTTCAGCCCGTTCCATAATTCGGGAGTAGAGTCCAGCTGGCTGACGGCTACCCATGTACCCAGTGTGATCTACAAGAGGTCAGGAGTGCGGCAGTCTGGAGAGTGTTCCAGCTGTGGGTTATGGTTATCCTTTAACTGGAAACCAGACAATGAACATTTTGCCATCCAACGGCCGGTGGGCCGATCTATGGGAGATCAGCGGACTGAGACTGGTAATTTTCTAGGGTATTGGGGTGAATACAGAGACAAAAGGGGGTATCAAGCACAGGCTTGGCCGGGATGCGAAATACTTTATTTGATGCCTGGTGGATGAGGAGGGGGCCCATTTGGGAACCAAGAATAAGACAATAGAAAAGAGTGGGATCAGGAAGAGGAATGGGAAAATAGAAAGACAACAGGCGGGTCGTTGCTCCAGCGGTGGGCGAAGACGGCAAACGTAGAAAAAAGGAAAGAAAATACTCGGCGTTAAGGTGAGGCTTTTTCATGTGAAAGCAAAAGTGCTGGTATTCCGCGGGGTCATGCGAAATCAGAGGTATACGGATTCCGGTTGGAATATGGTCCTAACTTACCATGAGCGTATGAGCAGATCAGTGAGTCTTGGTTACGGGAGAATAGTAATCTGAGTGGCAAGACTCCAGTATACGAGAAAAGTGCAAGAAAAGCAAGATGAGGCCAATGAGTTCTAGCCTGAGACAGGAGAATTAAGTGAAGGTGAGCACCTGTCACTAAAGGATAAAACGTTTTTTAAGAGAGCTAGTGTCCGTGGACATTTTGGTTGGGCAACTGAGTCAACAACGTAGCAGAAAAATTACCTCTGACTTTGGACATTACTATTAGTGCGCGGGCTCAAGGAGAACCTAGAAAAAGTGAAGTTGCGGGTGGTAAACTATAAAAGCATGATGATTACGTCCCTCATTCCGGCAACCAATACAGGCGAGGCTTAGCTGAAAACTGGGAACTGTAGGTGTATCAATACCGGGGAGTCCCCAGAACAGAGGCAGCACAGTATAACTATTCCAACCGTGTATTGACCACTGCATTAGACATGGGCAAGCTGGTCAAGGGCTTTGCAGGGAACCCCAAAAAGCCGAAATTGAAAAAAGTAGGGTCGGCGAGCATATGTGGAGAGCTCGGGCGGCGTGCTGTCACCCCGCCTTGGTTCAGACAGAGAACTGATAGTCACCATAGGAATCAGTGGCAGCCAGAGATTTTAGGCAGAGTACGGCCCAAAAAAGGTGAATTAGATGAAGGTGCTCTGGTTTGCAAGTTTCGCGGGTAGTTTTAAAATAACCCACGCGGGCTGTGTTTGTTGGAGTGGGCAAAGCTTTCGTTCACTTGCACGTGGTACACCCTGTCTGCTTGGTAATGTTTGCCATGCTAAGCAATTTACTGAACGCTTTCATTCTTACTGGTGTGGTAAGCTGGTTTTATACATTAGGGCTACCGAACTCTGTTTAGTCAACGGAGGCCTTCTTGCGCAATGTAAGTGGTTTGGTTAGGTTAAGCAAATGAGCGGTTTATTTACCACGGGCTAGTCGATTACCATACTGGGGCCCGCAGCTAACGCCGCTGTTCTTGTTCGTCGGCCGTGCTGAATGTGACATTATTTACCACGGGTGGAAGAGCCGTGGGCCTTTCGAATTGACGTTTTAGTACTGCAGACTAATGGCTTTTGGTTGATTACTGAAGATAAAAACGAAATCAATGGTGCCATTGGACCTACCTGCACTGCCACTTGTGGACCACTTCTTAGGGCGGTAGTGGTGTCCTTTGAGGCCTGGTGCAGCTGGTCTTTCTCAGTTCGCCTGTTACACGCTGTCCATGTCTCGGTCTCTTTCTGGAAGCATGTGATCTTCCGCCTACTGACAAGGCCCAAATTCAGACCTCCACACGCAAGTTAAAAATGGTCGGAACAAAACATTACCCAGCTGGACCTTAATCGTGGTCGATATTTCCTGATTATAATAAACTGTGGAAACGATGGAGCATGCATGCAGCTGTTATCATTCTTGTCTGCTTCAATTTTCCACAATTGAGCAAATTTCTAGTGCGAGGTCGCTGAGCCTGAGAACCAGCACTATTACAACACGGAGTGTGTAGACATCTCCAAGGCACGATGGTAAAACCATAGCATGTGAGCGCTGCATAGCAGGACATTCGTCTGTTTAGCAATAAACCACAGTCATACTTCATACTGGCCTTGGTACTACGTTACAACATGGTGGTACTGTCTCACTGAAATATCTTGAGCCTCTTGGAAGACTGCCATTTCTCTGTTAGAAAACTTTGAACAGTTGATGATGCACTTGGACTTTAATCAAACCATTGTTGCTCACTTGTGTACTGGTTGATCGCTGCCTCAAAAGTACACAAATGCCGGAAGGTGGTAAGCTTCAGGTGGGCTGAAAGTCCGGGTTCTTACTTGGGGGAGTGTTATGACTAATTGCTTATCGTGAGATGGTTGTGACTTTTACCCGAAAGTGGCGCGATTATTCTTAATATTCCTGTTTGTTTCATTGGCTCAACCTAATCTACGCTCTTCCGAAACCTCGGCCACTCGATTTCTGGTTCTTCCATTTGCAGCTATGCTTGCTTGTTCTTTGGAGTCAGTCCGAGAAGGACTACTGTATGGTCTCAGTGGCGTGTTTATTCTGGACAAATAAATATTGAATAAAACTTTCCGCCTGCCCTCTGGTGTTTCAGTCCGCCATTTTCATCAACCCAGCAGCTATAAGACACTACAAATTGATGTACTTCTGGCGCACTTGAGAACAATAGGGTTGAGAGTCATGAGTGCACTAGATTTGCGTCAGACACCTCGGTGTCCTTATCTCGTCGAGTTTGTCTGGGCCGTACAACCAGTCGCTCCGTCGCTGGTCTTCGGCATTCTGTAGAGGCTCATCTCAGGAAGACAAGGTAAAATATGAGCCCAAAGATGTGGATTTTCATTGAACTCCGTATGCATGCTTCATTTTTAGCGGCGACTCAGCAAATTCAGCTTTGAGTAGACGGTGCGCCCTCTTAACTTTTGCCAAATCCGCTGGCCGCCTCTTCGGTTTTTACAGACAAATAAGGTCTAACCGAATCCCTTGTATACCGCATACGGTGCTTTGTGTCCTCATATTCTGTGGTTCAAAACGCACTGTGCTTCCGATAAGCCAAAACCAGTGAGCATACCTGTTTTACACTTCTGCCTCTTTTTGATGGTGGTCCCCTCCAGAAGCCACCGCTGGCTCAAAGTTGACAGAACCGACCTTTGAATGGGGGCGGTTTTGGGTTTTCTATCCTATCTTTCCTGACCAAGTGAACGGACCAAAAACATTTTGGTTAATTGGATGACCTGGGTGCAATTTGCTATGGTCAATGATAACGAAGATCAGTCCTCTTTGATTGCTTATCGCTCAGCAGACCCCTTCCTCGCCAAAACAGTGCTTGAGTCACTACGAGAGCCAACCTCCCTTATACCCAAGCCGGGGTTTCCACGACTACTACCAGTACCCCCAGGCGGCCTGACTGATCACCAGCGCGAGACAACGGGCAAACCACACCCAGTTTTAGGGATTCCTGGGTAGTCATTTCTCTGGTAAACGCGGCAAAACTTGGTGTTTTCCATGATAAGCATATTAGTTGTTACTTATTTTCACTCAGTACACAACTGCTTGGTGGGAATCTACTAGAAGCATCAAGCCAGCACCAAAGGTCGTAGCTACTCCACAGCGTCCGTCGACATCTGTGTTTCGCAAATGAGGTAGCTATCAAGCAAAGCAAAGTTCCACTAGCATAGCATACCTGTGAGATTTTACCTCCAAGGGATACAACGTGCGTGTCCCCCAAAGCTTGGTCTCTGCTGAGATATCTAGACCGGTTTTGGAGCTTCATGTGACTTGCTGTATCCAAATACGATTTGACCAAAACGACTATGGGCCAATCAAGCATGAAAATCTAAAAGTTGCATCAAGTCTTCAAAAGTGCCTCGTCACACAAACCTGGTACTCCTCTCGGCTTTCCCGGCTCGCCTACCCGGTTATCCCTCAGATAAGCTGTGAAAAGTGGCCTCCAGTATGCGCAGCGCACCTAGGTCCAAACGGTAGGTTAGACGCTTTAGAGCAGCCCCGCAGTTTTGATCTTTGATCACCGGGTGGACCGAAGAACTAGGGTAGACTCTGGTACGTTTAGCCTGTGACGGTACTCCACCAAAATAATTCCAAGCGACCCAAGTGGCTGTCCAAACAGGTCCTTAAAATGTCACGTGTTCGGTAGCGGCCTTTTGCAGGGTCCAGCACCGGGTACGCGTATCACTTTCCTGGCCTTTCCACAACAGAAATGTAGTAGATTCAAACTCACTGATCCGGACGAAAAGGCCTCCTCTCTACAGAGTTTTGGTATTGCTTGAATAACTAGAATGGTTGATCTGCCTTGGACACTTCAAGAGCATGCACGGCGCTTGTGGAAATTTGTTTCAGTCGTCCCTTAACGTTACTATGACGTCTGATCTTACGCTCTGCAGTTTCCAACATCATCTCTAGTCCACGTCTCCGAGAATTCCTATTCATGGTTGAATTGCCTCTTTTTAGCCGGCCCAAGTTGGCGCCCTTATTCCGCTATTATCAGCCTCAAAGGTCACCACGTTTAAAATTAGTTTAGTCGGCGGATATTTGCGGAATTGCTTTGACGGGACTAGTTGCAACTAGCATAGAAAGAACCCCTCGCGGATATTTACACGTTCATGCCGATTTCCTGAAAGTATCAATTTTCCAGTAAAAGTTTTATGTCTTACTGCAAGCGTCGACAAACAAGCCAGGACACTTTTGCTTTTCTCTTTTTTTGTCGACCGTGACACATTTCTGACCTGACCTCTGACCCGGCCGTTGTGAGCGCGTTTGATTTTGAGCATTGATGAACTTTGTTTTCCGCTTGCTAACTGATCTAGCTCTGCAATTCGGGTTTGCATACACTTTCCACGTTTGTACTTTGTTGGCCTAGTGTCGTAGAATATTCGGATCAAATCTGTTTTACTTTGAGACTAGTTCATTTAGCAGCAAGTTCCTTTTATTTGGAATAGCTACCCACATTGATAAACCTAGCAGTATCTGATACGTCAGTTTTACCCAAAAGTAGGCTAGGTGCCGTGACCCTATTCCGAACTTGAATGAAGCTTGGCCAAAATGAAAATATCGAAGTCAAAAAGAGAAAGACTTGATTAGAAAGGTATAACCATAAAAATTGTATACAAACTAAACCGTTTGACCACAAGAAGTAACAAACACGGATCAAACCCGGGCCAAATTTAGGACCAAAAAGGATAATCACGGCAGTGGAAGTGGGAGTGATAAGGTGAGACTGCTAACATAGACAAGATATGAACGAGTCTTCAAGTGTGGCGGTCGACGTGTGCCGTACGGGCTGCAACGATGAGCAGGCAAACCTTATAGTCGAAAGGGTGCTAGTATGTGGCGGCAGCTAACGAAGACTTCTACAGATGGAAATTAAAATCTGCCCACCCGCTTGAATTCGTTTTTTTCGGTGCTTTGATTGGCCGAATCGTTTAAAGGCTACTGCTTGGATCATTTAATTTGCTTCTTATTCACCAGCTGTGTACGCTTTAGGCAGCAGAGGTCTGTCAAATGCGATACCCCTTGCGCTGGGGACAGACAAGCTTGAATAAAGGTGGTAACAGTGGTTAAAAATGAATCCTTCGGAGGGTCTCTACAACAAGGAAAGTGCGCAGAAGAGCCAAACGAGGGTACTCTGAGTTCCTTTAGGAAACTGGGCTGGGTTATATTGCTAGGCCGCTGGTATTTTGGTGGACCATCAGATTATACAGATGACTTTTGAAGGCCCGCTATTTTGCCGAACAAGCACCTGGCGAAGGAACTCATAGCCCATCACCACCAAGGTAGAGGGGGACACGGTGCCACTTCACAATTCTCCAGAGACATTAGACTTTACAGAAAAATTGCGCAGCTGAACGTGTAACACGGCATTGCCTAGCCTGCCCTGAGCTGGCCGCTTCCGCCGGCCAGGAGCTTGCGGCTGTCCTTATTCCCTCTCGTGCTGAAAAGGGCTTTAGCCGGATCGGGGTAAGCTATTTTGATCACACTGCCATTGGGTTCCGGAAGTCCGGAAAAGAGTACGGTTGCATAAGTTCCTGTTTAGAAACCTGGGCTGGTCATTTGGAAATGGCCACGAGTATGAACATAGACTCGTTTATTATGTTCATCACCTGATATGATGGGGGACGTCAGGCACCACCAGAAATCTACAGCATCAGTGGAAGCAGTTACAGAACCCAAGGTCCAGCCTTAACATTGAGGTGTTCACAGCATTGTAGTTCAGAACATCAGTGGGAAGTTTGGACTCCAGCTTCAAGCCAATTTGACGGTGTAAAGGAAACAACGGTCCGTGGGCTAAAAAAAGCCATCATACAGAGCAGATAACGAGTTAGGAGACGTTAAGTGCTTTCTTTTTCGGAGTTTAGAGAATATTGAACAATCGACCGACAGTTCCTCTTTTTCCGACTACCGAAGCAATTCGACACTGACTCTTCGCGGTCTACTTTGGCTGAGAGGCGGCCGCGGCTTACTAGCCAGTCCCAGCATGGGAAACCTCTTTCATCCTTCTTGATCAATATTTACCGCTGCGACTTCCATGTGATCCCCCAGTATCACTTTTTCGCACTTCTAACCCCCCCCCCCCCGAAAAAAACCCGTTCCCGCCATTTTTGTAGCGTTCATCAACGTTTCTACTGCCGCCGTGAGCAGCGGCAATGCTCAACCTGGACGGAGTCACCATTTGAGGATCATGTCCACATACTTTCGGCTGCCGCAGATCTGATTGGCGAATACTTCATCCTCGCAATAGATGAAGGCGTCTTCCGTATTAGGCTGTATCACTCCTTCCTCCTAATCTTGTGTAGCACCAGGTACTCTTGAACTCACTCAAAACAAATCAGTTCGTCCAGCAGATTCCTCTTCGTGCCGATGTTCTGTGCCCAACCTACCGGGGGGGGAGGAATATTCGGCACCGTTATCTATTTTCTGTGGGCATGTATGAACTCCTTTTGGACGATGTTAGCAATTGTGATTGCTACTCTACACCTGCCAGATCTTTTGACCCTCCCCTTTCTCGTTCTCTGTGGTCACCTCAATAAAAGCCACTGCCCTAAATATACTCTTACCATCAGCCCTTTTCCTTATCACAGCCTTCGCAGTCTCCCTCCCGAAGCGTGTTCATTTTCGAATGATGTGTACTTTTTACCTCTCATCCACCAACCACCGTTAACTGTTCGGTCGATGGATTTGGCTCATTTAACTGCCGGTTCGTCCTCCCCCCCCCCGACCGATTTTCATCCGTACCACCTTAGCCAACTTAGCCTCTCGTTGTTTTCTAACATTTCACTTGTCAAGAAATGTTGCCCAAAAGTATCCGCTGTCCGTTTCTCAATCCCTAATGGTTCCACCCGTTTTCGTCAGCTTCGTATCCGTATTCCGACATCTCGGCCAGCCTCCATTTACTGTGGTCGACTTGACCATTGAACCTTGATATTAAAGTTTACCTGGCTTTAATGCCACTTTGGTCCAGCGGAATCGATCTTGCTTTATATTCAGACTTGAGCACGTTTAACCGCTTTGTTGATGTAAGCCATGTCAGCTGTTACGGCCGCGGGCTCGTCTTAGGTACTTGCAAATGAGAAGAGGTTCACCAAGTTCGGTTAGTTCAGCGGGAGTGACTATTCCTTTCTTTCTTTAGCCTTTTGGTTACCTGCTTCAATTTCCTGTCTCTTTATGAACCGTTCGAACATTTGGTTCACGTTCTTTCAGCAACGTTGATTCTGTTCTCTTCTTAGGACCAGCCTCGGAAGTGTACAACCGAGTACCATTTGAAAAGCTCTGATTCGTAAGTGTTCCATACTTAGATACCGCAATAATTATCATAAACTTTCCATTTCTTCGTAGATCTGACTTATCAAACTTCAGTAGTTCCGGGTTTGAAAGTGGTAAAAATCCGTTTCTCATTAAGCAAGAAGGCTAGCGTTCTGCCCGACGGCACAATAACCTCAGGCGTATCACTTGACCTTACCTTCAAACATGCCTCGGGCCGGCCCCGAAATAAATCTATATAAGCATTATTATTGTAGACCCCGGAATAACGCCAATAACTTTCCAAACGACTTTTGGCGTCCATGGGCGATAGGATACTTCTGGGCTCCCCAAGAGGTATAATATTGGTTTCCGAACCACGAAACTCTTAAGAAAGGTGACTCCGTGTTGATGCACTGAGGGGTCCTTTCGGGGGAGGGGAGGCCCCCGTGGTACTGATCGAGGACTAGGGAGTTGATGCTTATGTGCTTGTACGGATGGTGGCGGTACATGCTGTTGACGAAAAGCGGCGAAGAGAATTCCGAAGGATGCCTTATTTGGAGGATGCCGACTAGAAGCCGGGGCTTTGAGCTGGGAGGTGTGCAGAAGTGCCATTTTAAGCCCCACGAACTCTGGTGCTCGGGAGCCCAGGTAAGGGGATGATGTCAAGAGTTAATAATAACCAAAACTGCCGTGATAACTTGGAGGAACCTTGACTACCGTTGCTGTACCTCGAAGGACTTACGTTTCCCATGCTGCCTTATTCCCTCCAATTATTGCCAATACTGTTACTTTTGGACGGTTGTGAATGCATCTTACTTACCGGCACTGTTTTTGTGTTTGTGTTTACGGCGAAAGGCCGAAATCAGGGTCCAGGTATATTTCACTGGTCAGATGTACGTTTTCGGACCGGATAAGAGCAATTCCACGGGGAGTGAGACCAACAATGTGGTCCCACAAGGCCCATTCCTAGGTCTCCTTCAGTTTTGACCCTTTTCAAAGATTTACTGCAAGGCTACGAACCCAGATTACTTGCTTTTGGACTGCCAAAAGCTGTTGGGTGAACCTGGAACTGCATCTTTTTAAACTGATCTGATAGAGTTAAAGCTTGGACCACTCGGTGGTTATTGCCACTCGGCACTGAGGGTGTAGGCTTTCACCCAGGACGCTGTTGAGCAGTAAAAGTATCGCGACCCACAAAACACATAGGTAGTAACCAAAGACACAGATAAAGATGACCTTGAAGCCCGGAAGAACGACTGCCATCAGCCATTGTAGCTGTGTTTGGCTGTTGCTTCCAAGGCTCAAGGGAAGCTTTACCATCTATCGCGCACGATAGCATCAAGCAAAGCTTTCACATCGTAGCCTCCCTAAAAATTACTCTTCAGGTTGCACCTATATGGTTGAGTGGGAGCTTGGACCCCTGTTGTGCTAAAGGCCTTTGTGCTTGTCGATTTTGGGCTGTAAAACCAAGTTTCAGTTGTACGTAGTAAAGTCCCACAGATCGACTCCACGTATTTGGTCTCGAATCAGTGGTAATGGAAAATTGGTCCGATTAGAAAACGTGACTGAATACTGAGAAACCGTGATGGAGTTAGGAATCACCTGATAGCTTGAGACATAGCACTATGCAGTCTACATTCAACACAAAAAATATGGGAAGCAACAAACCTCGGTACTTATTCTTCCAGGTCAAAGCAAGCCAAGAACCAAAATGAATTGCGAAGCAGCATCAACAACTGGGAGTCACTTTCATGTCCCCAGAGCCAAAAGACAGCAAAGGTGTAAAAGGTAAAAGGCGTTTTAGGCGGTCGGCTGGAGTAAGTGACAAGCTGATGGGAAAAGATTTTTCCGCACTTCATTCCTTCTTCACCAGACTAACAACCACAAACAGGTTAAACAAAGCCTAAGAAATTTCAGCTACATTGCACGAGGATATTAGTGGGACTCAGGGAAAGGCTCACATACAGGAGGGATTCAGTGGAAACCTTCAAGTAAATTCGAAAAGTGTCCATCCCGGGGAAGACGAAGTTAGTGTTGGCAAGTGAATTCAGGTTGGGAGGATGACATTTCAGGCTAGTAAAACCGAGATCACTAGTAAAATTAAGTTCATATTAATTTACGTGCGGTGTCCTTGATCCATGGAATGCACTGCCAGCCAAGGCGGTTCCTGTCATCACAGAAGCAGTTTTCAAAGCAACTTGGGATTTTCGCTGGCCTAACGTATTTTCTGAGTGCATCTAAAACCAGATCAGTAGGTGGCAATATTAAATGCAGAAACATTTCTTCTTTCATCACAATTACCCAGTATGGTATCTGTTTCTTTGACATTTTTCCTACTCTCCTTTCACCAACCCCATCCAATTCCCTCTCTGCCTAAATTAAAACCACCAGCACTATATCCAATCATCGCCTTCATTGCCGACACTTGGGGACGGGGAGGGGCGCGTCTTTGGAATTCACCCAATTGGTAACCCTCGGGCTGTTAATCTCTCCCAAAAGAGAAACTGTGTCCAAAAGCTGCATCGTCTACAAGCTAAACATTGACAGCGCAAGGCAAAAAACAGAAGTTGCAGTTCAGTGGGTTTCATCTGGACTCTAAATAGTCCAGAGACCTGGGCTGTCATGCGGCTTGAGCCTTCAGTCCTTTTATTAGACCCATGACAAACGAAAGAGACTGTGGGCCCGGGAAACCGAGGTTTATGCTGCCTTTATATAAGGTTTTTTTGAAACTGTCTGAAGTATTGTGTCCATGCCTGGACTCAGCGCTTGATGAGGGACAATAAAACTCTAGAGCAGTTGCAGCTCAGCTTCACTAGTAGGTTTGACTACGAAGAAGCTCTGGATTTAAATCGGAGGAGGAGTTGGATTAGTTCCCACAAGAAAGAAGTGATGACGGTAGGATAGAAGCGTTAACTATTCAAAGTGATCACCGAGGCAGTGAGAAGTAGCGAGCCGCACTTATAGCCGAGAGGGAACTCTCGTAGGCTGAGGGGGCAGAAACCATCGGTAAATTGTAAAGAAGCCATGAATAACTGATTTTGAGAGCACTGGAACACGGATTTCACAAACTCCAACTCCAGAAACAAAGTTAAGCAAACCACATCCACGGAAAAATGAACATTTACTGTGGTTAAGGCGGTGCCGGATTACTGAACATCGATAAATCAAGACTACAAATCACACTTGGCTGAGCTTGTTCTCAGGCTGACAGTAAGAATAAATCGGAACAAGTTATAACGACAGATGGATAACCAGAATTTTCGAACTGTCAATAAAGGCTCCGAAAAAATAATGCTGCAAAACAAAGCCTGAAGATGAAGAAGAAGCAGCTACTCCCGATGGAGCTAGATGAATTCGGTAGGTTTTTCTTATATACAGCCCGCCATATCACGTCAGCTGCCGTAAAGCAGTAAAGAGAAGACGTCAATTTGCAGTAAGAATGCAAATCACGGACGTTTTGCCAAGTGCTGTGGTTGGAGCTGCATCCACTGCAGCACTCAAGCTAGGTCTGGATCGGGCATGGAAGTTGTGTGAGAATCGAGAGTAATGAGTCCCGCCTACATTGATCTTCGTCTCCTAGTCGTAGGGACACTACCAACAGATAATGGAGTAAAGGTACGGAGCTAAGCCACCAAGCTTCGGTATTTAATTTTCCACATTAAAGGCAGTGGGGTAGTACCCATGCGAGCCTCTTCACCACAGCGCCAAAGGGCGCGCACGCAGATATGACTGTCCTGCCACCACCCCTTCAAAATGGCGTTCAAGCGTTGCCTGAAAGTACGTTCTCTCCTCCCAGTTCCATTCAAACTGCTTCCAAAGCCTGAAGGCGAGATCAACAAATGTACAGATTCCCATATTGGTGAAATGCCTAGATCCCTAGGTGCTTTGAAAATAGGAACTCCCATGCTTTATTCATGAGGATCCAGGTCGGACCTCCACCTTGAGCTTTGTTCAAAATCTTTCCCATTCGCAGCCGCTTGTGGCGCACTCCTCACTGTCATACGCCTCGACTACAAGTGTGGCTTTAAGGAGTAGCTGGTGGCAATCAAGAGTGCCACGGGCAAAGAAGTGAGAGCAGCAAGCCAGTAATCTAACAAAGTCGGCGGCTCAGGCTCTTAGCCATATCCTCCAAATGCAGTCCTCCACGACGATTCCAGTCTCCTTTTGAACTGTCTCTGAGCTTGCGATGAACACATCTCCCGAGGCCTTAGTCTGGACTTTAGCTGCTCTACAGGTGAAAGACTTATTTTCGGTTTTAGGCTTAGTTGGCTCTCTCCTGGTTGTCAGCGCATGCCTCTTCGGGCAACCACTCATTAGCGGCTCATCCAAGTCCCCTCGGTGAGCTCGTGCTTCTCTGGGGTCTTCTAGTATTTTGAAATCAATTACTACTGAGAAAGCTTTCCACAGTCTCGTCACTTGTCATAATTTGCGGTAAGCCGACGTCGGGCCCACTGGATGCCGCTTTACAAAAGTCATCTGATGAGCCGAAGTAAAGTTATGAAGTCTCAAAATGGTTTGCGTGTACAAGGAACGATCCTCAGGATTTCCTGTTCATCCTTCCCTACGAATACGGCCCATGAGCTGGAAAGGGGCTCAGTAGACAAATAGTGATGCCGCAGGTTTTCTGAATTTTGCCAGGTGGAAATTCCGAATCAAAACTTGGATAGCACAATTTGCGCATGGCCTGAATAGTTTTAGCCCTCCAGAAAACAAAAGAAGGCTGTGACCCATATATGGTCGAAGCGTCTGGGGATCCAAGGAGCCAAGCGGAGCAAAAAGGTGAACCATTAGGCGTATCAGTAATTCTGAATTCAGCTTGAAACACGGGTCTCCTGCCAGCACACTGCTTCATTTGGTATATATGAAGCCTTTGTTGGTTTGCTACCTCTGTATTGTTTTTTACAACCTGTCGAAGCATATCAATTTCAAAGGTGAACATTTTTAGTTTCTGGCCAATAAAAAGCCGTTTTCGCTGGTTCATGGGCTTTGGTGTTATTACAGTACTTTTGGTTCCAATAAACCGTGCCAACGGTGGCTTATCCCTGCTTTTCGGTGGATGTGTCAAACCAACTATTTAACTGAGTAGAGTGTGACCAGCACATGAAATTTCGGGACTCTCAGTCTTGCCAAAGTACCAAGATTCAGGGTGTACACGCCCACTGTCAGTCTGGTGCGAAGCAGTTCTTCCAATCGTCCACTCTTCTACTGGCCGTACCTGAACAGCTGCGCTACACTGGGCGTCTATTTTCCCTGGATTACTTTTGGTTTTTGTGTTTAAAGAGCTGATAACCGTCTGCCATTTAGTTAGGAAGACTCAGGAAAGATACCCAGAAATTTCCATGTAGCTTTAAACTCTTGAAAAGTCCAACTTTATTTCCCATAATTTTTCCGCCTTCTTCACATTATCTCCTGAACTACTTATGGACGCTCCAAAGGTCCTCCGCTGACATTCCAAGGTCCCGGGTGCAAATCAGGCAATTCGTACTGTCAGGCTTAGAAAAACCAGGAACTCTTAACCTCAACCTGCACTCAGTCCATACTCAGCAGCTCTCGTTGATGTTTATGACTTAGTCAACAGGAAGATTAACGAAGTAGATCAAAAAGTGGCGGACCTGCATAACCAGATCCGGTCCATCGATGATATTCTATTGAAGATATCCCCTATATCTAGCAAAATGGAACCCATCCCCATAGCTAATCTCCAAAGCCTAGCCATAGCGGGCCGTTTCTTGGACTCAGTTGCGACCAAAATTCATAAGCTTATAGCCAAAGCCAAAAACGCGATAGTTTTCAACATTCCTGGCCGACTGCCTCTGCCGTCAACCAAACTCGCCATACTGAATGCTTGTCACATGGCACACCACAGGTGCTACTGCACTCGGCCGAGCAAAAAATCACAATTCAACGACTGTCCTTTGAAGTTTCAATTCGCTGACGGAGTCACAGCTAGAGAATTCATAAACAGTTGGCAAATCATTGCTAACACCAACCCATTCAAAAGAATCAGAATATTACCGGATAAAACGCCCCTCCAAAGAGAGGTTTTTCGACCATTTGAAATACCTTAGCTTAGCCAACGAAACCTGTGGCTGAAATACTAGTCGATGCGTCCTCTCTCTGCCTGTCGAGCCACTCCATAACACAAACGCCCTCAGATGTCTGCACTACTCTAGTTGACCCAGACCTGACCACCATCCCATCTCCGGCACACCCCCTAGCGAACGGCCCTGCCTTCTACCATCAACCTCCGCTCCCACAAATGGCAACGATATCCATGCTAAACCCACTATTAGCCCAGAGCCACCAAAGTCTCGTGCATTTAAGCCTGCCGCTGCTAATGTCAACCTACTGCCCACCGGCTCATTACCCCGAAGAAGTCTGTTTCCAACAGGCCGTCCTGCCCCAACTCAAGTCCCGCCGTCTTGCGGGCACAAATCGTTCATAAAAAGCATGATATACTATATAGTCAATCGTCCCATCAGCCGACAGAACTCTGTGTCCTTCCACAGCTTTCAGCTACTCCGGCTACTCCCGTTATCCCCCTCCCCGCAAGTCTTCTCAGAGCCCCATTTAGACCCCCGACCAAGCACTCTAAGTACACCCCAAATAATCCATACTCGTTGGCGAGCAGGACGCAACCCTGCATCACCTTAAAGCAGCCAACCCCGCCTCGCTGTATTAGTTTGGTACCTCGGCTAATCGACAAGGTCCTCTCAACTCCACTCTACAATACAGGCGAAAACGGCCACCGAGTAAGGCATCATCATGCGTCGGGATCAAACATACCATATTCTCCAAGTATCCCGATACCGTTTCCAGTCATCTGGCTGAGCGCCAACACCTCCCGCAGAACCTCTGTAACCAATTTCTCTCTCCTCCAATGATACAAATAAGCAACCCCCAGTTGAATTATAACCAACGGCCTCAATTTTCAAGCTCCAAGCTTTTTCCTGAACCCAGGATGGACCAGCCCAACCAACTACAGTTATTTCGTCGGTCCTGGTCGAGCGCAACGCTCCTTTACCAAAAATTACTCTGGACCTCTCTTACCCTTAATTACAGAGCCAGGTGCGAACTACTCCGGCCTGAACCATTATGATTAAGTCGTATCAAGCCCAATCGTCCATTTCTTTTCAACCTTCTGCACTCAAAAGTCCACTCATCCGATAACCCCTTCGGTTTCTCTAGCGAGACTCGGTTTTCCCCCGTCATAGGTAATTCACCATTACAATCCCCCAACCTAGGCTCTCAATCAGATCTAGATATTTCTCGGTTATCTACCCCAGCATCTGGAATGAACTCCCTGGCTCTCTGCGACCGTGTCGCACGCTAATACAATTTGAGGAGCACTATGCAGAATCCTAGACGCATCTTCTGTAATCAGCATGACCCGTGACAACATTAAGATAGACGAAGTATACGAAGACTGCTTTGATTATTAGACGAAAGTGTGCCGCCATCTTTTGCGTTCGAACGCTTTCTCATGACGCGTCTGATGATCGCACCCAAGTATACAAATATATATGTGAATATATATATGTATATGATTGTATATATATATATGTATATACATATATATACCTTGGATATGTGCCATTTTACTACATAATTTGCATACATATATTAAAAAGCCGTTTTGTCCTTTAGTGATAGGTGCTCGCCCTCACCTAATTCCTCTGCCTCAGGCCAGAACATAGCCGTCTCATCATGTTTTTCTTGCTCCTTTCTCGTTTACTGAAGTCTTGCCACACAGACTACCACTCCTCAGTAACTAGGCCACACTTCACTTCGCGTATGCTCGTGGCAATTCAAGGACCCTTTCCAACCGGAATCCGTATACCTCTGATTTCTCATGGCCCGGCGGAATACCAGCACTTTTGCTTTCACATAAAAAAATCCTCACTTTAACACCCAGTGGTTTTCCTTCCTCTTCACTGTTTTCCACCATTGACCACAGCTGGTGAACCGACCAGACAGCTATCTTCCTATTTTCTCATTCTTCTTCCAGATCATACCCTCTACTATTGTTTTATTCCTGGTTCCCAAATGGACACCCTCTCCTCATCCACCACCTACCTGATATCACCCAACTACCCTAGAAAGCTACCAGTCTCCGTCTAGGGACCCCTAATAGACCGCCCACAAGTCGGACGATAACCAATTGTTCAGGTAACAAAATTTTTATTTTTTCTGGTTTTTATTAAAACAATAATCATAACCCACGACTGGAACACTCCTCAGACTGCGGCACTCCTGATCTCTTTCTGATCGCATTGGTTACTTGGGTACCTATCGGCCAACTCGACGATAATCCCGGATCACCGTGAGGACTAGACGATTTGATCAATGGTTTAAACCTACACGCCTGCTGATATTATATAGAGCACCGTAAGCGGAGTAACAAACCCTCAGGGAAGTCTCACAGGGTCGCAGAGTTGATTCCTGACACCAACCATCAACCCACATCCGCCCAACATCTATTTCCAATAATCCATCCCAACAGTTCAATTCTTTCCGCGTTGCAGTACGAAACCAATAACCGGAACCCAGCCCTCACGGCTGCTCACTTCGTCAAAGCAGCTCCGTTTTACCTGCTACCCTCAACATTCTACCTGCCATCACCTGCAACCGAGGTCTTTGTGAAACAGGATACCAGCCATCTGCAGTCAACCAGGATTTGGCTAATAATTTTTTTCACACTTACAAAAAGTTTTAATCTTTACTCCCTTTCAACTTCTGCCTAGCCGCACCAGTAGCGTTTGTCTCCACTAGTCCGTTTCTTTGACGGCTCTTCTTTGAAAGTCCGTTCAACGTCCATACACCATTCATGCGCTTCAAAAGTTGACTGCAATCCTCGTGACGCTTTTTGCCTTCATGTGAGTTCCCATAAGACACTGAAATCACCCGCACAAAAGGTCCGTTTCATTATCACCTTTGACTCACTTGCATTTACTTCACATGCTTCCCCCACAATCAGTTACCCAATGCTGGATCAATGCCCTAAATTTCTCTGGCATCTCTGACTGCAAGTTGATAGCCTTATGCGTATTTAACTTTTATTCTTGTTCTTTGTCATCTCTTCCGCCCGGTTGCTCGTTAGTGACCGTCAAATTATCACTTACATCAGCAACCCCACTTTTGTCCAGCTACCCACACCGTCCTCCCCGAATTCGAAACCGATTCGCAATTTCCGCTTCAACCATTACCACTTTGGGGCACTCAAGCACTACACGACTTTACTGTAGTATTTCGGTTGCTGTGTGATTCATGAATTTAGAAAGTTTGAATACCTTGCAATGACATGTACGGCTGTACTCTCTGACCTTACCCTGTGCATGTGTACTGACCACGGTCAAGAAATATACAAAGCATACACAGGGGTAAACCAGCTTGGTGGAAGCCACGAGGTCGACAAGCAGGCAAAAGGAGGCACAAAAGTTGACCGATTTTCAAGGCTGTCGATCGACGAAAGGGACTGGCCACTTTACAACGAGGATGGAAAACGGGCAGTAAGACTCCGGTGAAGTGCAAACAGAAAACTTGAGGCACTGCTGATCAGACAAATCAATCAAAACCCAAATAGGTACCACAGATGCTTTCAGAACTAGGCTTTGCTTAAGATCGGAGAGAGACCTCTGATCTTGAGGGATGGGGAAAATATTAGGTGACCTTTAAAGCGAAGCCGATGCCCTGGATCCAAACCCTGATGGTGTAAGCAAAATTGATGAGGAGGGTCAGCGAGCATCGGCCGAAACAAAAATGTGTTTACCCACGGTATCTTACCTGAAAATAATGAAAGGGTAGGCGGGGAAATCTTTGGAAGGACGGAGCACGCAGTAGTTGGCGGGATCTGGGGGCATATACGCAGCCGTCATCAAATCAATGACTACCGTGTTCGGAGGAGACGTCCGTTGTCCCCGCTGGGCCACTTTTAATCAAATGGTTACAGTTGGACTGAAGGCCACCTGAAGGTGTGTCTACCAACAATAGAGGGTCAAGGCCGGAATAGCGGAACTTCTGTCCCGTGAGACTTACGTAAATGTTTGTAGGCGGTTAGAGCAACTGGTAATAGAACCAACATTTAAACACGTGGCCGACCACCAGAGGCTATGCAGGGCACAGTAAGGTTTTTAAAAGGCCGGTTTTGTCTCTTGAACTTTATTGGTTTATCAAATGAAGCCACCTCACGGCGGGATGAGAGCAACCTTGTCAAAGTTTGTTATCTGGGCTTCAGTAAACCTATCTAATCTGTCGGCCACCATCTACCGGTGGAGAAACGGGAGACACTTAAAACGGCCGGGCAATTAAGTGGGTTGATATCGGCCTTTCTGACAAGTGCAGCTTTTCCCCTCTGGAGTAGATAATAGCAGTTCTAAAGCAACCGAGGTAATGGGCGGAGTACCCTAAAGGTAAGTTTTAGGCTCACCACCTTTCCTCTTGTGAGCAAATGACCTGGCAAAAGGCTCTCCAATGTCAAGTTCCATTTTCGAGGGCAATGTAAAATTTGTAGGATCAGGGGATTATGACGACACAGCCAGGGATCTCACGGGAGCAGTTGAATGGGCAAGCAAAAGAGGGCGTGCTCCTAAACGAAAGAGCAAGCCGCTTACCAAACTGTGTTTTATTGAAAAAGACGGTTTCTGGGAAAATGAGCCATTTACAGCTGACGCGGCATAGTTATCAAGGGACTTGTGTGTCAAAAAGCCTGGGGACTACCATCGGACGGAAGAGCGCAAGGTGGCCTTTCAAAAGTCAAGAACTAAACTCTTATTTCTGCTCTCGGCGTTTTCCTGCATAAAGGCAAACGTTTCCATATCTACTTACAAGGCAGTATTGGAATAGCATCTAGAAAACAGCTTACCGGCTTGGTCAATTTTTTTGAAAAGGAAAGCAGCTAGTCTAGGATGGGTTCAACGGCTGGCTGCTCGGATATTAGAAGGACAACAGGGTCAGTAATATTAGAGCTGAGAGAGCTGTGGCCAGAGGATGAGACGGGAACCAGACCAACAGGATCGACCAATCGACAGCAGTAGATCAAAGATAAAATAGACAGTGTCTCGGAAAAGTCCCTTATTGGTGGAAAAGGGGCTCGAAGGCCCGTCAATGAAACTCAGCGAGATCTAAGGAAACCGATGACACCTTCTTCCGGAATAGCTATTGATCAGGCAGTCTGCCGGATCAGTGGGGCCAACGAAAAGAAGGTTGTCAGAGGAATCACCCTAACAGCGGCAGGCATCCGGCCAGAAAGGGGCAGAAGTACTCAGGTAGCCAGAGGACCGGTACTACCAAATCGAGGTCACGAAAGGCCGTATATCGTCGGTAGTGAGTGGTTTGCGGACCAGACTTCTTGGCTGTCCGAAAACATTTTTTCCTCACTCTGGTCTTCTCTGTAGCAATATAAACAAATTGCGAGATGCGGGGCCTCTCGTATTTGGAGAAAGAAGACTCTGGGAGGGTTTCATTATGGCCCTCAAAATTTCGCGGAGTTTATTAGAGGTGAGTACTTATGATAATTTCAGCTCTTGAAATAGGGGGAACAGCACAATATTTTGGAATCCACATTGAGGGCTAAATATGTAAGCAAATGTCTTCAGTTGTGAAGTGATAAAAATATGGAATAATTTAACTGAAGTGAAGACCAGCTCTCGGTGTGCAAAACTTTTCGAAATGATGCCAAATGCTGAATGAGACGAGGCATTCACAGAAGTGGAATACTATAACCTAGTGAGAAAGTTCGTATTACCGAAGGCTTATCACTCATCCCGCTAGTGCCTACAAACACGAGAACCAAGTAGGGGGAAAGCACAAGTCATGGTTGTCTCCGAAGCGGATGGTCTTAGGAATGCCTCTAATTTTTTCCCTTTTCGAAAAAAATGGAGAAAGAAACCACTTCATGCGATAAAGGCAGTATAGGTTAGCAAAATCGCAGTAGGGAGTACCGATCTCCTAGCTTACTGCTGAAGGGATTTGCGCGCTCAGTCGGCTGCAGCCACCATCAGTTTTGGGCAACTCGACCTGACCTGTCCCGAATGCTGCGAGCGAAGCACACGTTTCATAAACCTAGACTGTAACTCATCATCTTAGAAGGACGTTCCCAAGCTCTCTGGGGTAAGTCTTTGCACCCGCTGATATGCTAACTTGGCTCAGGCCTGACGGGTTTTCATGTTTAATGCATCTGATAGTAGTACACATGCAACAAGATTTTTATTATGGCCAAAATTAAAAGCAGTAACTAAGGTGATGTCATCTAGGGTTAACTTGACAGAGTTCACTTGAATGAAAGGCAAGCCGGGCCAGGAAGTATTCAAACTTTGGGATGCTACGGCGCTAATGAAGTCACCTCAGCCAAGAACCCATGGTGCCCGTCAGCCAGTGTCAGCAACTAAGGCCAAAAGGTCAACCCCCGGATGCCAAAGTTGTGCTGTAGCTGCGAGGAACACGGTGGCGCAGGCGGTGACTCAATTCCGTGGAGTCAGACAGGCCACAGACTACTATGTAAGCTACTGAAAGCAAGTTTAGTAAGAGCAGTCAGGTTAGCAAAACTGCTATGCAAAACTGGTAAGTGCTACTGGGAGTAATTCTCGGGAGAAGTAGGGACCTCCCCGAAGAACCGGGGGCAGCTCAAGATTGGACGAACCCACCTATATTTTGCAAACCCAGGATAGTGTAGGAAACAAAAGCTGGACCTGCGGACTATAACAGGGAGCAGAGATATCACAGTTCCCTCCGAAACTCGGTTTTGACAGAATGAAACATGTGAAATGTGTCCTAAATAGGGCGCAGCCCATGGCGTTGATAGGAAATGCGGCCTTTTTGGAGTTGTCGTTCTCGCTCTTGTGGCAGATCATCATATATATAAGGGCGGACGGCTTGTCTCGTCTGAGGTGCAAGCCGCAGAGGTGGCAATCAGGACAAGGAGGCGTAAAACCTCGATATTCTGTGGGTGCCGAAGTCCGGGAGCTAGCCAGGATAGAGCTAAAGAACCACTGTCACGTATGAGCGAGACAATCGGCACAAGGCAAAAAGTGCTCATACCGTGTGACCTCTATTCCCAGGAAATAGATGAGGAAAACAAAATGGTCCCTGTAGAGAACCTTGTGAGATTGAGCGGTTTTATTGAACCGAAGTTTGTTTCAGAAAGTGAAGCAGGCCACTAGGTGGAGGTATGGACAGACCCCACCACTCCCTGATTTAGTGAACGCAGTGGTCCCGAATGATTTACGAAAGCTGAATGTAGAGGACTTTATTGGCAGAACTGAACACAGTGTTCTGCGAGTTATGGTAGAACTTCAAGGATTAAAGGGTTTGGACAAATACATGGGAACTGTGAAAACGCTGCAGGTCGAGTGGCAAGTGTCCAGAGGAGAAGATTTTGTGGGGACGTATTGGAAACACCTCAAAAATAAACTGCGAAAAATCTCCGATGACGCAGCCCCTTGAGGAAAATGAAAGGACAAGGCACTCGGCCAACGTGGCCCAGCCGATTTGCCAAGGTCGACAACTGCGAACGGGCAGCCTAAAAATGATGTGCTCGCTCTAAAGGGCATGAAGCTTTTCTGAGGTACAAGGAGGACAGGGGCAAGACGCCAAAAATACAACAGGTATGCAAGCAAAACTCCAAAATGGGTTTGCTGTAAACGTCAACTAGCCCTAAAAGGAGGCCAAGATCACTCGCGATCAAGGGCCAACTTGAGAAGAGTAGTAAGCACGGCTAATAACAAAAATGATAAAAGAGAGTGCTGGGGAAAACAGGCCAAGACTCTACTGCTATTTTTCCAGAGGGTATACAAATCCGACCAGTAAGCGCCGGAATGTCCTCAGACAGAACACGGGCACCCCTGAGGTCGTAGACACCGAAGCCTGTGACAACAAATTTGACGAGGATGAAGGGCTCGCATCATCGTATAAACCAGAGAAACCTTATGTAAATCATCCGTAGGTAGTGGAATCATCAGCAGATTTATCAGCCGAGCAGCTTATGCTTCGGGTTGGCGAATCTCTGGAAGAGAGAGAGGTAACAAGGGACAGGCTTACATCAACGCTCACTCCAACCCACGAGAGGGTTACAGAGGGGCATGTGTGAACTGTCGGCCGATAAACCTGGTGTCAGAAATATTGGATGTCGTGAAAAGGTTGATTAAAGATAGCGTAGCTAGGCATAGCGAAATCCACCGTTTGGTATCACCGGCGGGCACTGATTCATTCGCAGAAAGTCACGCTTGACTGATCTGATATGATATCAGATGACGTAACCGGGAAACTGGACTAGGGGAAGAGAGTTGAAATTAGCTGAATGGATCACCAGAAGGCACTGGAGTCTGTCGTTCCGGAGCTGTTGGTGGGTTAGCTGAAGTAATTCAGGTTGGCCCCTTCCAGGCATGGAAGGATTGCACCTCGGTGCACCACGGAGGCCGGCCGCCAGTTTTCGTGCCGTCCAGTATTGACCTATCAAAGGAACTTAAGACAAGCTGCTACAAGTCTGGTGGCGACTTCTAACTGCTCGGAACGGGTGCGGACGACACCATATAGGGAGGCTTCAATAGTGTGTGTGGAGTTTATGGAGTGGGATCTCCCCCTCATTGTGGACTAATTCCATTACCTCACTGCTGGAGGAGAACCACAGCCCCATCCATATACGTATCCATCAGGAAACTAGACTGATTTTGCTCAAAAAGTCGGAGCCGGGGATCTGGGTGTGGTGAATAAAGCAGACCTTGAAACAGGTAGCCATTTTGAGAACGCTGTGAATAAACCCTCATTTGCACTGTTTCAATCAAGACGCGCCATGAGTCCGAAGGCGCCGGAGGTCTTGCTACAAATATACGGGATTGTCTTGAAACTCTGGCTGGAACTCTGCTTCCAAGCCTGAGGTCCGCCCCTCGTATAAGAGAAAAGATTCCTCCTGAAAGCACGGCGGCAATCTACTAGGTGTTTTGAAGACTGCCGCAGCCTAGGTTATGAAAAAAGGTAAAAGATAACAAATCCAATCTCGTCGAAAGGAAGGAGGCTAATGGGGGAATTATTAGACGTGTTCGAAACTGCTTCAAAGGTGGTTGACAGACTAACCTGGGTAACCTCTCTTCAGATTCGCAGTGGTGACAAGCTGTGCAAGTACACACCTCAGCCCGGAAAAGGTAGGGTAGAAACACGGATCAGAAGCCCGTCTTTAGCTGCAAAGTCTGTTAAAGAGTGGAATAAGCTAACGAGGAAGATCACTTCAGCAGCATCTGTGGATGTGGCTTCGGTTCTCAGGGTTAAAGAGGTGAGCGGCTTACGGTAGAAGCTGAAAATTACACTCATGAACCGAGTGAGGCCTTGCTAACAAAGTTGCGCTCCACTGAGAAGACTATGGAAAGCCACAGAGTAAAATGCACGGAGCGGGAAATGACCAAGGGCAACTCCAACAGCGCATTTCGCATTGGCGGTTGAACCGGAAACAGCCCGTTTCGGAGGGCCAGAACAACTTTATAAGGTTTAAGAATAAAGACGGAAGTCGACAAAAGTAAGTGCTATATCACTAAACTCTCAAAAGTCGATCGGGCAAGGCCTGCGAAGGATTGTTTAGTAAGAGTGGCAATCAGAAACCTCTCGATTGCCTTTCTGCCCCCTTCTTCTGTCGGTCTTGTACCATTTTTCCTCATGAGTGGTTGGCCAAGCACACATGATGACTAACAGCTGTATCCCGGTGTGAAATTTGAATGGAGCACAGTGGTAGGTCTGCCCGAACATCTGCCCCACCGCTCCTGGAGGCGCCTACCAGAAAGGGACCACCCCCCCCCCTAAAGCTGAGTTGCTTGAGCACCGATGGGCTTATTGGTGTAGAGAGATGAAGGGTCTGACGGAAAGCAATAAAGTCCCCGAAGCAGTAGCTTTCCCTTCTATTTCATTTATTTCCTTACTCAAACTCCCCTCGCCGGCTGGTAACGAGTGGGGGCAAAACTTGTTGCCCGGGTTTTCTGACAGTGATTGAACTCCATCATCCTGCTCACGGTAGCTTGGATGAAGCTATCGAATAATAGAAAAGAATTGAGGTCTTGAATTCCTCTGTCAATACTTATCTAATGATGCCAGGAGATTTCAACTCTCCGAATGCCAGCTGAACGAGAAACAGAGCAGTAATCCCGTCGGCTGGGTATTAGAAAAACTAGTAGAGGAGCTCCACCGGTCGTAACTTGTCAGTGAGCCAACCAGATACCGCCTACGCCACAATTCTCACTGATCGACCTAGTGGACACCAAAAGAACCACCAAATTGATGTGGTGGACTTAAATCCTCCCCTAAGTAAGAGTGACAACAAGGTTTTCTAACATGACTGCAAAATTCGCTGGCCGGTTATTGGCCTCTGAGGCACATCTGTTTCTGCTTTAAAGAGAATCGACTTTGATGGCTTCGGTTCTCTTTTGCCCCAAGAATGAAGCACCTTTGATCCCCCAGACGACAGAAGAACCCTCATCAACCACCTAGTAACCGTGTCTTCCAGTCCAAAGGAAGCCAGTCCAGGCTAAAAGTAAACCTCCACTGGCGAACTTAGCCGCAAGCCTGTAGGGTAAACTGTCCTGGGAGTTTGCCAGACCAGACTCCACGGGGCTATAAAAGGGGGCTTCAGAATCTAGGCGTGCCTCAAAGTTTGTAAGGCTGGAATGGGAGTTACTTATTAAATATCTAAGGGTAACCCTCTGGCAAGCGAACTAAAACTGACCCATTTTTTAAGTTTGTGCGAAGAACCAGGCACCAAGGCGCCACCTCACTTGAGCTCTGCCTTGAAGATGACACACAGCTACAATATTTTTCCAAGGGTGTAAACTCTTCCATGTCTCACTTCCGGGTCTAATACGTCTTTTGACCTATCTCCATCCATCCTTATACCTTGGACCTACCAGTTGAATGACAGTTAAGCACCATATTGTTTTCTAGACAGGAGGTAAAGAGCCACTTCTGTCAGCTCAACCCAAATAGGTCGATGGACCCGGAAGGGATCCACTCCTGAACCCATAAGGAAATGTCCGAAACACTGCTCGAAATCTATGTGGACCTCTTTCGGAGATGTCGAAAGGTGGGCACTTTACCAACCTCTCAAAAAAAAGCGATTAAAAAGCAAATCTTCCAGAATGTTGACCACCATCTCCCAGAAAGCTACAGACCAATCGGCCTGACTAGCATTCCCGGCAAAGCACTTAAAAGCATGCCTGACCGTGTCATGTCGACATACCTGCTCAAAAAAGGGTTTCTCTTCTCCGTTAGGCTTGGATGCTGGCCAGAAAGATTATCCAACAGTAATACTCTCTGTCTCAAGGATATTCTTACCCAAGCACGACTCAGAATGTGGTCCTCATTGATTCTGGAAGAAGGTTTTATAGGATCACCCCGTCTGGTCTGCCCTGGCGGCTGTGTGAAGAGCTTCTTCCGCCTTATGGCCGTATCTTTTATAATGCAGAAGCAGAAAATTTGTATACAATGTCAGAACACGGGAGTAAACACCGCACAAATCCCATCAGCCTGGAACTCTTCTCATAGCCGTGTCTTCTGACTGGCTGTCGTGGTTAATTTCTGGCCGTCTGATTTCGCTGCAGTCCTGTAAAGTAACTCTTGATCGCCAACTGGCCGATTTCCATTTCACTCCAATCCCATGACTCTCTATTGTGAGTTGGTTCTTCCTAGGCTTTCCTTTAAAAAACGTTGTTCGGTGACCAGTTGATTCTACTCGGCCCGGCGGGGATGACAGTTCGTGGCTGATTGAATGGCCTCTTTCTTTTCGTCACAATACGATATGACCATCGATCCGTCTTGCTGGTCTGAGATTTATCGTCGATTTTAGGTAAAAAGTAGCTTGCCATCTCTAACAAAATAGGGTCGTCTGTCGGTGCGCCAGCAAACATCACCAAAACCTCATATTCCTCCTACTTGCCAGTTAGAATCCCACGAAATTTCCGGAGGTGTGTCAGCCGTACTTCCTGGCTTTCTCAAGAACCCCTCCCATCACTCACGGCTTAAGCTGGCCCTTGTCTTTCTGAACCGTCTCCCACTTACTCTGGGGCCCCCATTGATCGAGCTAGGTCATTTGGTCCCCTGACGTACATGACTAACCCGTAGAGCTAGGCATCAGTGAACGTATCAGTGTACGCTGACGATTTTAAGATCTGGGACGACAGTGCCACAGAAGTGCGGTCGGTGACAGACCGCTCCTAGAGATGGCCTGATGGCTGGAGTTTCCCAAGTTATGACGACAACCGTGCAAACATGTCATTTGGTAAGGCCCCTTACCAACTTCTCCAGACCAGCAGTCCTGTGCCATCCAAGGATATGGAAGCACAAGAGGTCTCCGACTTGTAATCAATTAGTCGCTTCGTTTCTATAATCAGTATTAACTAGCTAGAAGTCCGCCTTTCGCGTTCGCTACGAGATCAGGCAAAACTTTCCTACGATCTTGGATGAGGGTCTCCAGGCCTTTTGTGGGGCTTATATTTGACCTCTTCTAAAATACTGCCTTTAGATAGTGCACTTCTTCTAGATCAAAGATCAAGACATTAAAAAGGTGTGCCAAAAAGGCTACGAATTTAGTCTGCAGAATTTCATGCTCCGTGAACGCTAAAGGCTGGCTGACATAAATAAGTACACTCCAAGTACTCGTACAACTGGAATTTTTCTTGTGGCACAACTTTCTTAGTACAAAGCTAGCAGATCACTTCTTCTTGCGTTCTAGCCCGAATACCCACAGGGGGAGAGAAAAAGAAATCATCCAAGCCTCACCCTTGCAAGGCTATTCATAGCAACATTTTGCTCGCAGAACCGTTTCGCTTTGGAAAAGTTCACCCCGGGGGGTTTTGAAGTTTCAAGGAAGTAAGCCTTTAAAGATCGGTTAGGAAAGTTCCTAGGACTAGGGTTCCTCCGTTGAACAGTTCCATCAATTCATCCCACCTCCTTGCTATTTCTCAAGTCTAGTTCACTCGGCCATCTGGTTGAGCCCCATGCCCAAAATGCCAAAAAAGCTGACAGCCCCTTGCTTCCTCGTATATATATTAATTTTTGTTTTTTAGCTTGACTTCCAGAGTAACACGTGTCGCAAAACATGTCGTTCTAAGGCCACTGTAACTCCTTATCCCAAGTTAGAGTGACGCGTAGTCGAACGAACCAGTTCCATAGCAAAATAGGATTGGCCCGAATATTCTGCAGTATTAGGTTAAAAAGGTTAGAAAGTGCGTAATGTCGGCAAACCTCAGTCATGCGGCCAAAAAGACTGGGGGAAAGAACCGAGGTTAATAACGCTCAAGATAGAAGGCGATCACAACGGCTACGTTAGAAGTTAAGTCAAAATTTAGTATGGTCGATAAATCAAGATAAAAGCAAAAGTGTCCACATGTCCCCGTTTGTGTGTGCCGTGAGATGAGTAACATTCAATGAGAAGTAGTAATGGTGTGTGGAAACACTCGCTGGGGATTTTCTACATGCCAGTTAGAACCTTAGTACTTGCTGTTATCAGCTGCTTTTGCCCCTTGATTTCGTCCGTTGTTACCCAGCTCTGCCGTTTACCACAGAGCGAAAGCTGCAGAAGAGGTCTCCGGGGCCGGGAACAAATAAGCACCTGACTTGAACCCGTGCACCTTTTCAAGGCTTCAAGAAAACTGGCTGAGCAATCAAAGACTTAGTACGTGGCCTGGTTCACCAAAAAAAAGATCAAAATTCCTCACTTTAAGACCTAGCCATTGCTAATTTCAACTGCGGCAGTCATCATATTTCTGCCTCTTTTGGTAACAGTGATCATGAAGTTTTCTGTTTTGGCTACATATTGAGACGGCCATATTTGGCCTTTCCATACAGACCAGCCCGTTCGTTCAAGCCAGTAGCCTTTCAGATGAGGAGATTACTTATCATAAGTGAACTTAGTGAAATAATCCGAAGCATAGGTGGTTATGAAAGTACTTGGCTACCAGAGTAATGTGTTTTATTGCCAGATGCCAAGCAAAAACACGTCTACCACCATCCACCAGAATAATTTTTGACAAGTGCTCTCAGTCATCTACAAGGCTCCGGGCTGCACCCCTCTAGCTGGAGCAGATACCTTTACGTGTGTCCAGAACATTTGTAGGTCTTTCTTTGGGGAGTTTTCTAGGAACACCAAAAGGGAAGCTCGGGCCAGACGAGTGCAAGCCACTCATTTATTTATAAGCTCCTGCCCTGCATCCGCGAACCAGAGTTCTCAGCGCTCGAGCTGGCTCCTCCCGATGGATCTCCTGCCACCCCCCCCCCTTCTGACAGAGTAGAAGTTTGCAAACCCCATTTTATATCAGCTTTTGGCGTTCAGGAGTGCCTGTGAGTAGGCTTCCATCTCGTTAGTCTTCCGGTTAGGGCACTTCACTGTGTCTCACAAAGAACTGGAAGGGGTTTTGGCAAACTTAAGCCATTCGTCCCGAAGAGAACGGACAAAAGTCACCTTTGCGTTCTTAAACGAGCTGCCTTTACTATTACAAAATAGTACTACGCACTCTTCTAACGTGGCTTGAACATTCTACAGTCTCCAAATTCATAGAAGCTTCCTGTGTTGCCGCTGCTGACTCACGGTAGGTCGTCATTGAAATTTCCAATTTTTCCCCTAAGTGTCTACAATCAGCTTTCCTATTCTCCGTCTCTTCTTTGTTCAGTTTTGTTTACATGCACCAACGGACTACTACCTTTTCCAAATAACTTCCGCTTCCCATTCGGTAAATATTTGTTGATCTATCATGATCCTCACCGCTTTTTCATGTGCAGTCTGCTTAAGATGGATTACAGTCAGGTGTGATTGTGATTTTTTGTGTAGTCGCCTTACTGCACGTTTCAAAACCTTATAATACGAGATAGCAGCCCATCCCGTGTTCCTTTTGACCCAGTTTTGGTTTCACTTCCGTACACTATGGGTTAAAAGACTACCAGAAACAGCCCAACTTACGGTTACCAGATTGTTGTGTTGAGCCGTGTGCATGGGGACAGTCTCGTTTTGGCTCCCTGATATCCTGTTATTACCTCGAGGGGCAAAAATGGACAGAAACCGCGTGAGCTGTAGGTCAATAGGCCTAACCGATGTCCCTAATAAATTTTTCCGGCACATCCTGAGACCCGTGATTTTAACATAAATGCGCAGAAGTGGTTACCTTTCTGATACAGAAAGTGGCTTCCTCAGGGCAGACATCTCAGTGCCGGCACAATGACTGTTATGGAAAGCTTGACACAGGCCCAAAATAATGACAACATACACCACGCCGCATCAACTGACTTTTCCAAAGACTTTTAGAAAGCCCGTCTCATATTGCTTCTGGTCAAACTTGGGACGTACTACATCTCAAATTGTTTACTGTCCTTATTTGGGGGTTTGCTAAACAATCAGGACTTCTCTTTTCGCGAGAGTACACCTCGAGCTTAGAGCGCACCAACAGATAAAGTTGTCCCTAAGGTCTCCGTCCCTAGTCCTCTCCAACTCTCAAGTACAGCAAAGAGCCTCCTGGTGCAGTTTCGCCTAGAGTAGAGATATAGGCAGACAACGTCACAAAGTAGCATACAAGTCCAAGTGTCGTGCAGCGCACCGCTCACTCAGCCAAAATCTGACCAAATAACTGGAAACACAATAACCGGCTTGAATCCTCGACTTCTGAGTGAGTAGTAGTCTCTCGTTCTCCATCCACTAATGGAGAGCCGGTGATTCTGCCTTCGGGGTGTAAATGGTATTTCGATCGTGATTAACCAGTAGCCAAGTTAACGAACCCCAAAGTCAGAACAAGATTAACTCGCAGATTTTATGGTCATGAATTGACAAACTGTACGCATCGAAACCGTGTACAGATCTCAACCGCATGGCAACAAAGGTTAACAAAGAAAGCCGGAGTTCGTTGGAAATAACCTTCAGATACGACCGCCAAGGCAGTCGGAGGTCAAGTCAAAAGGGATGGCACAGTATAACAGGGTGAAATATAAAAAAGTGTTGAAAAGTGGTGGTTGATGTTTTCAGTCGTTATTCGGGGATCAACAAGGATAAATCGCACACTCTAAGCAACGCACGCTGTGGCAACAGTTGGGGCGGAGTTCCGCAAATGAATATTACACTGGGTACTCAACCTTATCAGACTCACGTTCCGGATAATCACCACGTAGAAGTTGTACCAAACAATGTATTGTAGTCGCAGTCCCAGCAAAATATTTTTGCCAACCTGCGTCCGTTCTCAAGGGTGACGAGAAACCTCAGAGCAAGTCTTGGCCCATTCAATGTCAATTTATCGAAAACGAAATCCGTCCAAAGTCTGAAAGTACCGGTAATCAACCGTGGCGATGTTCACCAACGAATAATACACTTGACTGCAGGTAGTCCATATTATCCAACCCCCGTTTCGGACAAAAAATAAAGCAAAATACATTATTATTAGTAAAAATAGTAATAATAGTAATAATCAGTAAAGTTTTATTTCGGAAAGACCCGGGACATGACAGAAGCATGATCAAAATTTCGGAGTTGAATATGTGGACATAACATGTTGTGATTATGTAGGAGAGAGTATGGCTATTCTAAGACAGAATAATTCAACATAAGTAAATGTGAGGTAAATGTAAGGTAAATGTAGGGTGAATGCGTGCGCATCAGCGAATATCAGAAGGAGTTTTAAATGGGCCTATTGGTGAATTCGAAATGATGATCGGCGGATTTAAAAGTCAGGGTCAGATGATGGGTTCTAACTAGTCCAATTAAAGATAGCTGTAAAGTGGGAGTTGTACGTGAAAGAGGCCACAATGCCGTCGGAATAACAGCGTTAACTGAAGACAACGAAAAACAAATTTATATACGTGGAAAAGTTATGGATATGAATGATGCATTGCCGAACTGCGATAAATGATGAGTAACAAGTTGCAAAACTGTGAAACATGGAGCAAGAGAAACAGGCTTTAAAAGGTGGGTCAAATATAAAAAGTTCTGAGAGACTGGTAAACTGTGACCATAAGGTGCAGATATTTTCAGAATTTACCAGCAAAAATACTAACTGATAGAACGGAAGGTAGAAGGGTGCCTGTCAGTAAAGTTCCGCCCAAGAAAACAAGTTATCCGAGCTTCGCTAGTTAAATCATTAGGTTTCGTGGGTGAAAAAGCCCAAGGAAACCCTTGACGACCAAAGGCAGTGTTTTCGCTCGGAGTTCTATCCTTCAACACGAGAAACCCGAAACCGAGTCTTATCAAAACGATGGTGTCCAGAAAATGCACTTTTATGTAGAACATTACAGCATAAAATCTCGCTGGCCAAGCATTCAAAAGGCTGCGAGGGGGCATAATTTACGGTCAAAGAAACGATGCCTAGGCAAAACGGTAGCAGCAAAATGACAGTTTTTCCGCCCGAAAGTAACGTTTCAAACACTAGACATGGAAAACCCTCGGAACTTCACTATAATACTCCAAAACTGTGGTATCACCGGATCACGTATATTCATTTGTTAATCCCAGCTTATATGGACACACTAAAACATTTTAGATTGTCCTAACCCGTCACTGCCCTTTTGAACGTGACTCACTTTCTTCTCGCATGACCTGTCCGATCATCATATCACATCTTGACTTTGGTTATTTTTTCAGTTACCCTGATGATATCATAATTGTGGCTCGTACACTTTCATAGATTTGTTAAGTTCGTAGTCTTGTATCTTGGAAACAGCCAGCCAATCTTGTTTTGACCTCGGTATTCGCAACAAGTTACGCACTGGTCAAACCTACCTCGCTTATGGTGTGGGTAAGACACTTAGGAGAAATAATGACGCAAAACTTTCAGCCTCGCAAGACGCGACAGATTTTTTCTTTATTTATTTGACCAATTCTAGACTACTGCGGACAAATTACACCCACTGGATTTATCAGATATGTGGGCATTTAGAGAAGATTTATCAATGAGCCTCCAAAATGGTACAAGGCTTCCGATTCACCCCTTACTCCGTTCATCCGAAAGCACTCGATACCTATCAACGGAGGACGCGTTGCTTCAGCCGTGACTTGTTGTTGTTGTTTGATTTGGACTCAGTGAGCTCAATGGGCCAGCCCTATGCTTGTCCAAAGTTGGTAAACCTGCGTGCCTTCTTCAGAAAACACTCCTTTTGGTCTCCGATATTATCCTCAGGGAACAGCCTCATACCAGGCGTAGTAAATGCTTCCTCGAAAGATTGCCGGAAAGTCCAGATCTGACAAATTTCTGGGGCTAATCAGAAGTCCTTTGCATTATCTGGTATCTCACCCATGGTCTAATTTCTTCCGTATTTGCACGTTCTGCCTGCCGTTTCAAGTACCGTTTCACCTATGTATACGAAAAATAAAATTTAATAACCCTCCTTTTACGAGCATGTAAGCCTACCACCGATCTGCAGAATTTATTTAGACGAAAAAAACCCGTAATATTATCTTGGCAAAAAACATTTTTGTATAACCGGACCCGTGCACAACCTTTGAAACTTTTGTTTGTGCAATAATATCTCATTCGCTTAAATTTTTCCCCCCTTTTAGAATGTACCTTTCTATTTCGGGGGCACTGTAGAAAAAAGATATACAAGAACCTGAAACTTCTGGGCTGGGGCTTTGCACTCGTGAACTACTTTGGGATTTATAGACCGCGCACTTGGTCCAGAGGTCACAGGCTCGCGATTCTAAAGCATGGGGAGGTTTTCCGTGCCATATGGTTTTAGCCACGCAAGCAAAGCTAAGTATTGACGAAGCAGGTGCGCACAGTACCCCGACTGGGTCTGTATCCGGATAGGCGGACACCAGCATCCGTCTCTAAGATGAAGTGATAGGATCAACAGAAACTCTCCCACTACACAGCTTCCGTACATAAGGTAAACTTTAACTACACAAAGACATGCACCACACAGACCAGTAGTTCTCGAGCTAATTTAAATTAAATTTTTGGTGTTCTATCAATCCGTGGGCTATTGCTGCGGAATACTGCTTATTAAAACTGTTTGGCAAATGGTATCTGTAGGACCGGGGAATTCAGTTTGTACGTCCTCAAGACGAAGTCCTTCAGTGGGATAAGTGCCATGTTTGGATCCTTCATGAATGTATCAAATTAAAAAAGGATACTTGAAAAAGTTTAGACATATGCTGGGAGATGATGTTCAAAAAGCTGGGCAATAAGTGCACTTAATTTTTTGGTTCATTGTTGGACATCACAGAATTCACAGAAAAGGGCTCTCTCTGACGCATAAGCCTACGACATCATTATCATTACCACCACAATCAACACCCTTGTATTTATCAACAACCCATTCATCACAGCCGACAGAAGGCGTAGTAACACCAACAACATCATGGTCATCATCTCTACCGGTTTCACTATCGTCATCATTATAGCCATCACAGGCAAAGACTTTCGCTCAGGCTGTAGCTTCTAATAGAGTGGGGGTTGCTGATGCACAAGTTTTCCACTCCGCTTCCATCGAACTTGATAACACCAAGGTTATGATTTTGGAGGTGGAAAATGTCAATCATAGGAGCGTTATCTAAATGAAGACGAATTTATCGCCCCGAGAAGGAGCAATGGCCATCCCTGCTGTCGCACTGGCCTTCGCCTCTTCCTCACCCCTTCAGTGGACGACAAACTCTGAGCACAGAAATTCTTGATAACAATTGCCCACGGGGCGAAAACATTCACTACCTCAGCAGGATCACTGCTTGCTGGTGACCAAAGTCCCGAGAAAGCTAGAGCCGGCCCCTTGGCAGCTTCTCGATCATGACCTTCTGCGTATACGGAATATCTCGGAGAGGCTGTCATTTGCGGGCGGATAAAATCTGACTAGGTCTGTACAGGTAGAATTGACCTTTTTTCTGGGTAAGTTAAGCAAAACCCGGAAACTTAGACCTTTTAAGGTTGTTCTTGCCTCCTATGGACAGGAGCCGGTGGTTTTACCACGATTACCGCTTCTAAAAGATGAGGTGGCCCGGCTGTTGTAAGGTTTATAACAAGAGGATCAGCGGAAATTCTAAAAAGTTCCTATAGACTCTGGGAACAACGGGCAAAGTGCAAGGCAAGTCTATACATAAAGAATTTTGTGTAATGAAGTGGAGGCTGCATGTAACATGGCAACTACTAAAGACAGTGATACACCAGCTCCGGTTTTGAGGGATGCACTAAAGAGAATACCAAACCGAGTAACGTGGGTGAAAAGATGGCACAGATTTTTATGAGTAATGCTAGGGGCCGTTGAATAAACGAGAGGAGCTGAAGCGCCTGCTAACCGGGAGACCTGTGACTATAGTACCGACTTAGCCTTGGATGATTGGTAAGGTTCTGTACACCAAAATCTTTCTATGGGGTTACTGCCTTTCGTTTGGGCCAAACCCAGGCAAGAGGTGATGAAGGTGTGAAACTTTACGTCCCAGAGGGAACATCAGCATATCTACTCGATCTTGACGTGAACCCCAAGGATTAGGCCAGTCTGTTTGGTGTCATTTGAAATTGGTATGTACTGGGTCTGTGGTTCTCAAACTTTTGTACAGGATGCCTGCTGCACAGCCTTTCGACATCCTGGATTCCCTGTGGGGAGGCCATCATATGGCCAGTCTCCAGTCCTCTAAGACTTCAATGCGCCTCACATCGATTGGATCGATTCCTGCCTTTCCAAGTCACTTGAGGACTTTTCCTTAAGTCTGCCTGCTGCCTCGTGATCTGGGGCTATACCAAGGCAATACACAACCAACTCGCTTCCGAGATGAGCATTCACCCATTCTGAAACCTGCTCCAATTCCACTGATGTCGGAAGTTTCCCAGATCGATTTTCTACCCCCTCTGCCCCTCACCTTGCCGTGATGTACACGCATTGGAAGAGCGGCTTCCAAATGTCTCCCAACGCACTCGGGTGAACAAACGTCTGCCGGATAAATTTCGAGGAAATGCAGAAAACAGTTTACGATGTGGTATGGGAGCAGGAGGTTCTTCCAATGTGAGCAAAATTTGGAGTCGTTAAAGTGACGGGATCATTTAGCTAGATGATAGTTCTGCTTCACCCCATCTTTGATGCTGTCATGCCCAAGACCCTGCATACTGTGAGGGAAAACTTCGATGCCTGCTCCGCAGCAGTCGGGCAGGGTGAAGGTATTGAGAGGCTGGAGGGGAGTACGATGTGCGCAGACTGACGGGGAATCAGCGTAAGTTTATGAAGGTAGCTGGCTGGCGGATTTAGTGACAGGCCGGCAGCCGACTCTGCTGGGGAGCCCAGAAGGTATTTTGCATATCTCAAAGGCCGTAAGAGAGCATAGCCCGGAATACCAACCCTGCTCCTGGTTGAAACCTTTGCTCATTCTGACGAAGCTAGAGCCGACATCCCAGAACGGCGCTAGGCGTTAAAGCAAGCAGCAGAGGACCTAACGTTATTCTTTTTCTAGTGTCGGGGCTTATTATCCTTCACCCCTAACTCCGCGTGGGCAAAACTATGAGGCAGCCAGTATCTCCCGATTCCCGTCATTCAGTCGTCCGTGAAGATATCCACCCCCTGATGTTAGCTGAACTCGCAGAACGGCTGCTTCACCAGTCACCGAGCCCCGGAACACCCCGCTGGCGGCGGGGCACTACCGAATGTCTGGAAGGATGCTGCCATCATTCCGTTGTTCAAAGAGGCTGGTGAAACTGTGGACGTCAATTACTGTCCTGCCAGTCAAACATGTGTCGTCCGCGGTATCTTGCATCGCCCTACGGCCACTCATGAGCAGGAACATCTAGAGCGCTACCACCTTTCAAGTCTCTAACAGCGAGGCTCTCGTTGAGCCTCTTCGTGCCTGTCCAATCTTCCACTTACCCGTGAAAGCTGAACTGAGGACAGGACCGATGTATATTCAGCAGAAGCAATCCTCGTAGATTTTAGGAAAGCTTCCGTCTAATGTATATATGACCGCCCCTTTCGGAAGCTAGATTACTGCAGATAGCTGACCCCCTACCAAGAGACATCGAGAAAGTCCTAAAAAGACGGCTTTTTGTGGCCAGGGTCTCAGAAACTATCTCCTGATGGGAGGCTGCATCTAGTCGTGTTTCTCATGGTCTGCTCTTAGACGACAGCTATCTGGAACTTACACAAGCGATCTGCATACAGCCTCCTCATCTTCGTGTATATTGTATGCGGCCGACCTGGGACTACGGGTCGTGTTTCGTTCGGATATATATAGCCAAGTTATACAGAAAGAACTTACTCCACTCTGGTACTGGTCCCTTGTGCGGGTGCCTCCACTAGACCTTGCTAAGTGTTTGCATGAGTGCGAGTCATTCTTAGCTGCTAATGGGTTAGAATCTGTTGGGCGACTTGCCACAAAAAGCGAACAATGAGCGCAATCACAGAGTTCTGACGTCTTCCCTGCTAAAAACGAAAGGCCACAAGAAGAGGCATGCAATTTATCTTGGAGTATCCTCCGTCCAGTTTGCCAATCGTTTAGGAGACTACCATAAGGCGCCTTCCCCATGCGTCCTTGACTGAACAATAATGATGACGTTATATTTCTTGACCATGGCCAAGGGACGCTGGAAGGCGCATGATCAAAGGGCACAACGTTGCTCAATACGACGAAATTTACACTAATTTTGATAGCAGGGGTCGAAAGTTTCAGCAGCAGAATAAAAAAACCCGAAGGAGCTTGAATGAATCAAAGTGCTGACTGTTCGTGCGGCAAATACAAGGCAGCTCTGCTTTCAAGTTAGACAGCAGCAGCCCGTGGAAGCACTGAAAGAAGTTTCAACATAGATCGCTGAAAAGCATATTACAAATAAATGATGCAACCCACAAGAGAAGGAGGCCTACCGGTGTTCAGTGAGTGGATTATGTTATGAAACGGGTGGACAGGAAAAAATCATTTAAAAGCACCTAGGGGGAAGTTAATGAACGCAACAAGGAAAGGCAGTTCATGAAATGTGAGCTCACTTCTAGGTTCAATCTTCCATATTGGGCAGAAAATAATGCGCGAATGGTGGAACCCGGATCAGTGGAGAATTAACCTAAGGAAGGATAGATTCGAAGGCGAGATCAAACTCTATAATGGATACCATGGTGAAGGCTCTTGGCATAGACTCGGGCCTTACTACGCTGTCAGGATATATATATTTTCCCACGGCTTCGCAGAGTCTTTCAGTATCCGTATTTGGAATCACAGATGAAGAGGATAAGTGAGCTCGCGTTCAGGCAGCCTACCAGGAGTTCAAAAATAACATAAATGTTCGTATTTTCTGCTCCAGCTGAAACGTCGGATAGTTCCAAACAGGATCCAGGAATAATTGAGGGGCAATCACCATTGGCAATGAGCACCATGCTGTGGGTGTGAGTCATCTGGCGGGGTAAAGATTGTGTTGGCAAATCGGCCCCTTTTGGTGAGTTGTGGTGGATGAAACTGTTACAAATTAGTGGCCAGTGTAGTTACAGGTTGCATCTGAACCATCATTCGCTTTACCACAAAAGCTATACCGACAGGGAAAACACCGCGTCCGAGTACCCTAATCGGTCTTCTATGAAACAATTAGGGGTATTTCATGTCGGATGGCTAAATTGCAACCTCGAGTTCTATGAACTTCCAGTCAGGCCTCAGTCGGCAAAAGTCAGATTATAATCCCTGGTCATCCTGCGTGGAAACTGAAATGATGGGCGACGACGAAGTGTTAAGGACCTGAGATAAACATGGTCTGCGGTCTGGAATCGGTTCCAGCGGTGGGCTATGATGATAAATGAAGGCAGTTTATAACTAAATGGCTGGGTGTATACAGGTGCTGCTACACATACAGGTACAGTTGCAGAATCAACCAATTTGGGGAGACTACAAAGGTCTAACAGTCGTCTCATTTCTGGATTACTTGGGGCCAGCTATGGATGGCTTCTTCAGGTGGCTGGTACTTTCCAGAAGTCCATTGGTGATTGCCTGGTGACCTCATCAACTGCCACCTCGTCTTTCGGGAACATCTAGTATCTGGGCGGAAAGTGAACTTCCCAATTTGTAGGCCTTGTCTTGTGCTCTGATATTCAGTGACACAAATGAGAATGCATTCTACTGGTCTTTCGGTGAGGTATCGCTCATCTTCGAGGGCTACTACCTTCTGAATATTTGCCTGCTGGCGTCGTTGGAGAGATGGGCAAGAAAATGTTCAACCGGAAACCCAACTGTACCTTGTCGGGGCTGTGAAGTTTTGCTCAAACTTCAGCCTTTACCACCGGGTGGTTTTTGATGAGGTTTACACGAGACCATTGGGGTGGCCTCTTTTACGAAGACCGAGGAACGAATATTGGGCTGGACTAAACGAAGAGGACTTATCTTTGATGGTGGGCTCTGGACTTGTTCACTAGACATGCAGACGGAAAAGCTGGGCTGCTTCTAACCCGTTTCATCATCCATTTGTTGCCCATTGACTTAGTGAGGGCTCACAATGCACACCGTTTTTAGCAGTTGGTGTGCAATGAGTTTTGATGCTTTCCTTTTACTTTCAGATGGGATGAAGCAAAACACGCTGAGCACTGAAGGGTGTCTAACTTCTGTGCACGCCACAAAGAGGGTTCTGAATGGTCGATCAGATGTGGTCATTACCTGCCCTGCGCAAATTAGGTAGACGCCCCATTAGCTACTATGGAGCTACACACCAACCCGTGTGATGTTAGAAACAAGTGGATGGAGCACTTTAAGTCAGCCAGGAGGCACAACGGGTCTATATTTGCCATTGTGGATGCACGGCTATCCAAAGCTGACTACCTACCGGGAATAATACAAAGTGAGTTTGTAATCTATAGGCAGGACAGAGAACATGACCTTTTAGGGGGAGCTGCCGTCCTTATCAGGTCAAACACAAACAGGCTGAAACCACAGACCATAGTTTGTACTAGCAGTATAGAGCAGTACACGCTCAGGCTCGAACACTCCAGTAGAACAGTAGATATGATCCGTGTGTACGGGGCCCAAGGTGCAAACCCATGAGACGATGCTCGGTTTCTGCAAGTAATTTTTACGCTGGTTAAAGAAGCTGACAAGACTCATAGCTGGAGACCTCAGCCTACCGCACACAGGCTGGGTGGCAGCGCCAAGTGCCCCCGGAATCTAAGAGGAAAGGCAAAGGGATGAGAAAGTGGAGGCCTTGTTGTCCGGTGAGCGCATCTGAGTTGGAATTGACCTGGAATGCCGAGAAGTGCTCAAAGAAGCACTATAGGTACCCTCAGTCCAAAGGTTCTTCCAGGGATGCAGTAGGACCACTGACAACCTGTGATCAAGGAGAGGCAGGGGATAGCCATATTGAAGCAGATGCTCTGGGTAAATATTTCGGCAGTGTGCCAAGAATAAGTAACGACAAGAAAATATTTCCTGAGGTGGTGAATCTTCAGTGAATCATGAATGGTTAGAGCCTATGAGCGGAAATCTAGTACAGGCTCCTGAAGTGTTTCTATATCAGTAAGTCTACTGGACCGGATGACCGACTCTTTTTGTGGCTAAGCCACTGGCATATACCTCATCATTTGCCAATATACAATTTACGAAACGTCAACCTGGAACGGGGAAGTCTGCTACCAGACTGGGAAGCAGTGGTGGCCTTACATAGGAGGGCTCTGCTCTGAAACGGGGAAACTAGACCGGTGAGCCTACCTAGCACCCAATGCAAAGTGCTGGAGGAGATCATCCGGGCTCACGTTTGCATGCTAGTACTAGAGAATTCTTTGTCCCACTCAGCTCCGAAAGAGTTTCTGAAAACAGCTCATGCTTGACCGATCTTTCAAGTTTCCTAGATAAAGTAGCTCACAGAATCAATGAGGATAAATAGGCTATAGTTCTGACCCCAGCCAAGATGTGACTCGGTAAACCGCCCGGTTCTACTATTCAAGTTGGGTTTATTTGCATAAGCAAACAGATTCAGGAATGGACAACGGACTTTCTCACCTGTAAAATGCTTTGAGCTAGAGTAGATGACAGGAAATTTAAACTGAAATAGTCATCGGTGGAGCCCCATAGGGGTCCGAAAGAGGCCCCCTACTGTTTTTTTCTATTTACAAATGAGCCAGCCTCAGCACGGCAGTCACGGAGCTTCTCCTTTGCAGATGATACGGTGTAAGAAGAGGACCGAAGGTGAGAGGACCTGAGTAGAGATACAGTTTTCTTTCCAAGCTGGGCGCACAAGCGAGACCTATCACTCAGCGCCAAAAAAAGCCACCTGTTTTAGAGGACAGCTACAAGCCTGACGGCAGTACACGACCAAAACCTACGTCACTGGACGGATGGACATGGTTACCGTGTCAAGGCTTCATGCTCTAAGTGGTCCACAGGTGGGTGAACAAGGATCTGCATATCGCACGTCCATTCGGAACCGATCCATGAAATGCTTTGCCCTACACAAGTAGTGCAGTTTTATCCTCGGCTTTGTACTGAAAATATTGGCTGATTATTCGATAAGACTGTGCCAAATCTCCCACGGTGTTGCAAGTAAGCTAAGCTTTTTCGCATCATCCCAGTTTAAGTCTTTTAGTAGTCCTCCAAGAATCCAGCCTTAAAGGAACACCATCAGTACGCGGACTTCCCCGCATCCCCTTCGCTGTTAAGGATTCCAGTGACAGCCCGGGGTATCTAGGCTCATCAAGACGATGAAAATTCATTCAGGGATGACAGTAAAATCAACAGTCACCAGGTGATTCCAATTCAAAAATGTTTCCGGATGTAGCGTCCTAGTTGATAACCCCAAGGCAGAAGGTGGTGGTGATGCTCCTTTTTCTTCCGTTACTTTATAACCACCGGCATATTTTAGGAAAGATAAAACCGTCAAGCATAGCCTTTGTTGCCCGCAATAGTATTCAGGTGAGCACTGGATTCCTTGCTAACTAAGTTCGACCTAAGGGCCAAATCAGCCCGAAAATGAGAGGAGTCATCTCTCGTGTCGGGCCACACGTTAACCAGGACAGGTCCACTTAGCTCTTCGATGATGGCGTGCGTTATGTCTGAACTTATTCCGTGATCGCTCGGGAACAATGGGCAGAAAGCTTTAAAGATCAGCTTTTTATTCGCCTCAAACAGCAGGCAACGACGCCACTACTTGCTGCTCCTTTCACTGCAGTATCTCCTAACAGGAAAGCCCTTCGTGGGGTGGAGCGTGTAAACACGTACAAATCAGTTTCAGCCTAGTCATAACACCACACCTCTCCTTGACAGTGGAGCCCAAGAAATCTGCACAGCCAATGACACGGTCTACGAGAACGGTTGAGACAAATGCTCTCATTTGTGAACGGAGCACAAGCTTTTTTACCACATGTACCGCCCTAAGAGTGAAAGCCAGTTCAGGCTCTGCGGGTATTAAACGAATAACCGCAGCAGTTTTGTGACAGTCCGGCGTGAAACTTGAAAAAATTACGTACGTCACAAAAGTAGGATTGCTGAACTCCTGTTGAGGTCGGCCTTCATAGGCTATGGTTTTGCTCAGTTAGGCACGAGGTTGACTACCCCATTATTTTCATTTAGTTTAGGGTTCGGCTGGAGCGGTTCCGCTGGGCATTTTTGAAGATTATTCTACAAGACCTACCTGAGACGGTGCACTGGTAGTTGCAGTTGTGCTTCCAAGATTTTTGTGATCTATAAGCACATTTAGGAGCACGAAGGACCTACAGTCTTTGTTCAACCGTCGTTTCTGTTTAGTGGATTGGTTTTGAGTGGACATGAAGCAAAATGAACCTAGTTCTCGCAAGGGTGGACTACCTTGGTTGAAGAGCAGCAACATGCCAGGGTTAGCCCAATGCTTTTCATCACTGAACTTCTCCTTTTGTTTCACAACGGTTCGGCGCGAAACCGCTTTGAAGCAAGGTGGTTTGCCTAACAATTCTAGCTAGCTTCAATCCGTAGACAAATGACGACACAGTTATTATCGGTCACTGAAAAAATCTGCTTGGTGGTGCGTCTCTGAAATTCACCATTCCAGCTGCTGATGGAAACCATATCTGCTGGTCATCATACCAGACGGGAATGATAGGACCAAGATAGCGTTTAACTTACCACAAAGCCCCAAGAGTGGATCCACTGCCAGGTGTACCGAGGGTTAAACCACCGTGAGGGTGGCAGACCAACTCGCGCCAGACTCAACCAAGGAATAGCCGTCAGAGGCAGCTAGGCCGGTATGAAAAGCAATCTACGGTTTATTACCACAAGGTTCAAACCTAAGAAAGGCTTCCAGCCGGCTTCTTGCACCTAGTCTACCCCGGCGGTCTCTGACCCAGCTGAGCGCTCTTGGTTGTTCCTCAAAGCCAAGCCCAGGAAGATGGGCCTCCTGATGGATTTTATCTCCAAATCCCGGTGAGGACTGTCCTTGCACAATCAGAAAAAGTGGGAAACAACAGCCGGTTGGTAGGGCGGGTCCCCAAAGACATCCATCTGTACGTTGGATAAAACCCCAAAGCCCAAAAAATCTATCTTGAGAACCCGGCCACAGAAGTGGACCAAGTGCTCAAGGTTCGCTTGACCAAGCTAGAACAGAAGAAGCCGAAGCCCGAAGCCGATCTCCTAAGGAGTCTTATGCCTCGCAATCCATGGTTGGGTGAAGTTGCCGACGGCCCAGAATTGGTTTTCAGCGGCTGTGAAGCGGCTGAGTAGAGCATATAGATCTCAGTCAGAGCAAACGGCTTTGTCCTCAGGAATGTAGGGAAGCGCAACCGGGGCTGTGCTTCAAGACGCGCGCTGCAGAGTTACCAGGATACTACCCCATCCATACCACGCCGTCAGATATCACCTTTGTTCCCCATAATTCCATCCCACCGGCATCTCCCATTCCGGTGGCCTCGCTAAAAACTGTGACATGTCCCGCAAGTTTTCGGAATGTGCTAAATACGATCTGTCCTCCAGAGTCACCGGCGGAGAAACGCCCGATGATCCGGCCAGAGCAAGGACCGGAACTGTCAAGGGAAGTTTGTCTGGCTTTAGTACGATCACAGCAGATTACTTTCCAACGGTTCATCTTTCTCTACTAAACGCCCCCGAGAGTTTGCTTTAAGAATTTTAGCTACCAACCGCCTTGATGTCCTCAACGTGATGCCACGGCAAGGGGCAGACCGAAACCCTCACATAATGGGCATCTCAGAAACCTGACCCATCCAGAATAACTCGAGCGGAGAAAAAAGCCTTTATCGGGTTATCACTGATCCGAAAAGACTCTAACCACCTGGCAAGCCCGGGGCGCTCCACTCTACTTAAATGAAATGTTACCAAATACTCTCATCGCGAGCCAAAAGAATCGCAATGAGAGCAACGCGTACCCAATTCACACGAATAAAAAAACCAGAAAAAGACTGATTCGCAGCTTCTACGGTACTAAGTTGAAAGCCACAGAGGTAGAGATACATACGAGCCTCTAATATGCGGTCTTATAGGCTCAACGGTGAAACCTAAGGGTTTGACTTCCCGCGGTCTGACCACGGTAGCCAGAAACGGTTCGAAACTAAACTCAGATGCTTCACACGTGACACACGTGTAAGTGCTGTGTATGGACGAGCTTAGTGAAGTAATGTCGAATAAAGTCATGTTCGCAAAGTAAACAGAGCATTTGGAAGGTATTTCAATACAGATCCTTCACACTCATTGTCGGTTTAACTCCAAGCCCTCTTGTTGGCTGCCTCTGGCCGAAAATAGGTTCGAGTAGCAAGAAAACACCAGTAATCGGTATATTATATTGAAAGCCATTGTACCACCAAGAAGAATCGGTACCACTCATCGAACTTCTCGAGGATCTAAAATGTACCTATCCATTCACCCATGGTATGATGATGGAAGTGTCTGAATCTCCTTATAAGGGCCAATCCAACAGTCAACCTACAGACTCGATGTTTGACGCTCAGCTGCCAAATATATTCTCTCGGATGTCCTGGATGCAACATAGACCAAGTACCGCCAGGCTCTGCCGCAGACAACCATCGCTGTCTCTTGGCCTTCCGCCATAAATAATCCACATCCGGTTGACACAATCCGTCGCCAATGAACAGTGAGGAAGAATAATCACTAGGTCTCTTTCTTTGAATTTAACATTCAGCAGTCAATAAGCAGTTTGTAGCTTAAGACAGTAGGATCTTTTAAAAGTAACTGAGGCCTGAGGGTAACGTACTTTCCCACAGGAACTCATTTCCTGGGAGGCTGACTCAGACACACCTGACCAGCCAACTGGAAGAAGCATGTCCAAAGCAAGTACTCGCCCCAAGCTGAAGGTCAAAATTAGAGGGGGGACCGAGCGTATACTACCATGTCCAGTCCCTCGCCAGCCAGAGCAGTGTGCGCATCTTTTTGTCATATTCAGGCCCCCACTGCTGACAGCAAATGCGGACAAAGTCAAACAGAATCAAAGGGAACGCAAGCAAAAGATCAGCGATCACTTTAAAGAGGTGCAAACGGGTTTCCTTTCAAGAGCACACTCCGGCAAATCCATTATCTCCTAGCATACTTCCCACATACGGAAGACCATATCCACTGTCATAGCCCTCTACTTTCTTGACGAAGCGCGGGTTACTGTATGTAAGACGCCTTTGAGCTACACGTAGCAGAATACGAAAGGGATCCCGAAATCAGAACGCGACTATCCTTTAACTCTACGATAATAGATTAATAAATGAACAATGACATAAAACAAATCCGAACGTCAGTTATGCGATCAGAAGGACTCAGAAAAGGAGAACCAAATTGCGGCATGCGAGAAAGGAGCACATGCTTCATGCGAGTCCAGAATAGGATGTGACAGAGTAACGCGTTGGACGCGAACAAACAAAAGATGGCTCATGAAAACATTCAGCGCATAACAACACACAGATAGTGTATATGAGCAAATGATGTTAAAGAAGCATGAAATTGTGGTGTTTATGGGGGGATTTTTCACAACCGGTAGTTATGCTGCTCACAAAATCCTCCTGAATTTTAGCAGAATCAAAGGTTTGGAATAAGGGTACTGGTCCCCCCACCTACCTGGACCCCGCTGTCAGTGCGCGTGACTGGCACTTCCTACGTAAGAAGTCTCTTCAAGATCGCACCTGGCTACACCGACTAGAGGTTACTCTGCAGCATCCACTAGAACGGCTGATCGATGGTGGGTGTGAAGGGGAAACATTTGTGCTGTCCTCGGGAGAGCAGTCGTGAATTGGCCGCTCGTGCTTGTGTAAGTGTGTGTGTGGGCGTCCTGGGCGAGGCCACAGTTTGGTACTTGAGTAAATAGCAATAACTACCACTTACAGGAGACATCTTCCATAATGTGAATGATAGACGAGAAACGGTGTGCACTGAGACGTGTTTGATGGAGGTCATGAAGCACAAACACGTTCCGTGTACGTGTGTGTGATTGAGAGTGAGTGTGTTTGGGTGTATGACAGAACCCCAGCTACTGCCACATGCGGGATGTGCCTTCCATAATATCAACGGTGAACGACGAACGGTGAACACTATACCATTTCTTTGGAAGTTATGGAGCAGAATCATGTTTCATGCCCGCGAGTAAGATTGAGCGCGAGTGTGTTTGGGCACGAGACTGTCCTAACTACTACCGCACATGGAAAGAGTCTTCTATACAGTCGGTGGCAAACAAGGAAAGGTGCGCACTGAGACATGTTTGTTGTAGACTGTGGGGCAGAAGCGGGTCTGTTATGTGTGTGCGTGAGAGAAGCTGACCACGTAAGTGTCATAAATGCTACCACACATGAGAGGTGCTTTTAACCACTCCACCGACGAATGCGGAATAATTTACTGGGATTCTCTGGTGTCAGACGCTCCGTCTTCACTCTCCAGTAGACTGATACTGCGCTCTTCGCAGAGCAGCTTTTGTTGGCTTTCTTTAACTTGACAGATCTTATCAGTTTGACAGAGCTTCTGATGACTTCCATAAACACTCCCAAAGGCCAGGTGCTGAAATGCGTGTGTTCGTCTGCGATCACCACTACATCCCCAACCTTGAATGGTTTTGTTTTGATCAGCCACTTCTGTCGAGCTTGAAGAGCTATCGCCTCCAACAACCCTTGGCAAGATAGGTTGGCCGTTCCATCCATGAAGGTAGCCACCGCAAAGGTTCGTGGGCCCTTGGAATTCCTCAGTCGACCTTGACTTTAATAGGTCATTCAGGGTGAGCACCAGATCCGTGGGGTCACTATCGGCCACTTGAACCAGTAAGCGGTTGTTCAGAATTCTTTCGACCTCAGTCATGACCGTGCTCAACTTTTCGTCTTCGGGCGGCTGTTGATCAACTATCGACCTGATCAGGCGTTCCCACAAGCCACCACGACGACTGGCCTGCGGGGGCTTGAAGTTCCACCGTATACCATAAGCCAGGGTTCGGTTCTGCAGCTAGCCCCTGTTCATGCTTTGGCGCCAACGCTGCAGTTCTAGTTAGAAGCCTACGAAATATGACCCTTGTCGGAGTATGTATCCTCTGGTATGCGTCTTCTGTTGACAAAGATTTGCCTGGCCCGGAAGAAGGAGTCAAATGTGCGTCTTCTAAGTGCACCACGCGTGACTTCACGCAAGTCATGGTACACTCGCATCGTTTTCCAACCGTTTTCCACACTTGATCCACAAAGGCCCGAAATAGTCCAACCCGGTATCACTCAGAGGCCACCAACCTGGAGTCACTCTACATTCCGGCAGCGGGCCATATGTTGTTTGCTCGCTACGGCTTTGCGTCTCCCACAATGTACACAACGTTATATTACACGTTTTAAAGTCGCTCTTCCTCTCAGTACCCAAAAGCGCTTTGAGATGACACTCTTCAAGTGGCTTTCCCCGGCGTTTCCATCTACAGAGTAAGAGTGTTGAATCATTAGTTCTATTACAGGTTGTTGAGCCGGTAGCAGTATGGGATATTTCGTGACAAAGCTCAGGTGGGAATTGGTCAGCCTACCATCTAACTATAGTACTCTAAAATAATTTTGGGGTTTAAAAGCCACAAATTGCCTTTCAGAGATGATATTCATTTGTCGATCAGTCCCGCAGCTTTTCGAGTTTCTTGGGGTTGGTAACCGGGTGGTGAGGTAGATACCAGATACCCTTTCGGCCGTCGGTGTTGGCAGGCACCTTTTCAACGTAGCCGAGAGCTTCGTTTTGCTTCATCAATTCTGCGTATCGTTCCCACAGCTCCTTGTCTCGAATGAAGCGTTCTTTCAGTCGTAGTAGGCGCTGTAGAGCATAGTTTTGTTATCAGTCCACGGGTCGGCAGATGTGCGCCATGGGAGGGAAATCTTGAGCTGTTTTTAAGGCCTCCGGTGTCTAGCCGCACCGTTTGCAAAGCTAAGTGATCCTCTTGAGACAACGATGGTCTTTCATCTCCTTTGTCATGAAACTCCTTTTCATACGGTCGCTGCAACTGATACTCTATGCGGTCCGTTTCTGCTCAAACGTAATTTACGGAATCACTTCCCTCGGCCAGGCGATATAATAGCCATCCTAGAGCTGTGCGTACGGCATAAGGTGCCTGGCAGTTGCCCACTCTCTGGTCAAGTACCCAATGCGCCTCTGGCACGTCGCTGCCGATGAAGTGGTCCACTTTGTCGTCTTCCCAGTCTACAACAGTTATATCCTGCAGGTGGGGAAACTAGTCAAAATTGCGTTCACCAACCGTGGTGCTCGCGTGAGGAGATTAGCTTATGTGAATACCTCCAATGATTTGTTTCGCTCGTTGGTTTCTAATAAGATGAGCTGTAACCTCAACCTGCCGGTGGTCACTACATGTGTTCCACCCACCGTGCTTACTGCTAACCACGTCTTGATTCCAGATAACCGGTGTTTATCGGCAAACCGCCGCTTGACCAGGGTGGTAGCTGATCCACTTTCAATGAAAGCCAATGCTTTGACCACCCCAGTTGGGGTCATCACCCCCGCGGCAACTACTCCTAACGTTTTGGTTTACTGGCAGACAGCGATGTTAAACAAATCACACCGAGCTTGGTGTTCGTCTCTGGTGTAGCTTCCTCCGCCTTGTGTAACAATCGATGGTGTCTGCCAGCGCAACACTCGTGACCACATCCGGTCCTTGTTCGACAAGCTTCCGCCCGGTGCGTGGTGTTGAGGCATATAAAGCACGCTCTTGTCGTCCTCGCCATTCCCCAACGTTTGTCTATTGTAACGCTGATGAACTTCGGGCATTCTAGCAGCCCATGGCTAGCATCACAAGACCTTCACCTGGGATGCGTTATAGCCTCGCGTGAAATGGCGTGTGCATTGGTCCAAGGCTGATATTTTGGATGCCCCTGTAAAGTGATTTGAGCCCGGCTAGCACTGGATCTGTTTATTCAGTAACTGTCCCGGATAAGTTGACCAAATCTATTGCCGGCCATCTTGGTTTGCCTGTCCAAGTATTCGGTCAAGTCTTCGAAGTTAGTCTCGCGGTCGCCCCGGCTTATCCGTTCCGCCTCTTCCGCCCACCGACCCTGTAGTTCGGGACAGAAGTAGCGGACTACGCCCTCCAAGGTGTGCATTGCATCGAGGCTATCCCACTAACCTAAATGGTCGAGAGCTATTGAACAGTCCTGCAATTTGATCACTCGGTCGGCCATTGCATAGACGTCGCCCTTGGTTCTCTTTGCCTCTATCATCATGCCCTTTATTAGGTTACGGGCTACCGTGAATGACCGGCCTAACAGATTCCTCAAAATCTTCCTTGCTCGTGTAAAGCCCTGTTCTGGGTCGAGCATGGTTCACCCATCGATAGCCTCCCCTGCTCGGCCTCGACAGTAGTGAGTCAGATAGAGAAGCCTTTGCCCGGGGTCGGTTATCTTATTTCCGACGAAAGTTTCCAACTGCCTGATGAACTTGCACTAGTGTTCAGATCGCCCGTCGAAAACTGTCAGTTCTACTCTTAGCATATCGATCGTTGGTTGCGTTGACGTCTTGTATTCGACGGCCGGCGCAGAGTTTCCTATTTTAATTTGTCCTGATCTGTCGGATAGATCGTAGTCGTTGGCCTCTTGATCACGCTCGTTTAGTCCACACTTCCCTTCTGTTTCCTGGGCCTGTTGTCTAGCCGATAAACGTTGTTGTTCTGGGTCTAATATTCTTAGCTTAAACAGATCAACATTCTTGCAATCCATGTTACCCTCAGTAATACATGAGCTAGCTCTGACAGGACCATTTGACCTAGCACTAACTAAAAACTCAAAAGTACCCCAAAAACCCCAGTGACTTGCCGTTTTACTTCCCGTTCACATTCCAATTGCTTCGATACTTTCCTTGACATGTTGCGTATTTTCTCTTTCAAAGTTAATCAGTTGAGTATTGTAAGGAACGCCTGAGCAATGCGTAGCCAAATTCGCAACAGATCCCGAAATCAGAATGCGATTATCCGTGAAATTCTGCGATATTAGATTATTGAATGAACAGTGACACGAAACAGATACAAACCTCAATTATGCAATCAAAATGACTCAAAAGCGAGAACCAAATTGCGGCGTGCGAGAAAGGAGCACATGCGTCACGCGAGTCCAGAATAGGATGTGACAGAGTAGCTCGTTGGACGCGAACAAACAAAGGATGGCTCATGAAAACATTCAGTGCATTACAACACACAGGTAGTGTATATGAGTGTGTGATATCAAGGAAGCACGAAATTTTGGTGTTTCTGGGGGGAGTTTTCAAAAGCTTTCGTTACACTGCATCCCGGCTAATGACCGGAATAGTCGCGGGTCCGCTTCGTTCGATTTCCCACCATTTACCAGCTTTTGTCCGTCTCACTAATTCTTCAAAGGCTGTGGGCCGAAACTCGGACATAGATTCACTTTTCAGCCAGGAACCACGGCTTACACATGCCAATCTATACGGCTAGATGTGCCCGGACGATATACACCCCAGGATACTAAAAGAGCCTCGGAACACTCTAGCTCCAGCATGCCTTATCCTGTCCTAGCCTCGTCCGTCAGCCGCCCTTTTCCTGGCTCACGGATAAAATCTACAAGCATGCCTATTTTCCAAAAGAATGTTCGGCACTTCCTGTCTAGCTACGGGCAGATAATCCCAACTAATATCCTCAGCAAGGCTTTTGAGCGCACCGTCGAAAGTGAGATATTACACCACTTTCGGACGAAAAAGTTATTTCCCCTTTCTTACAGGGACCTTTGCCAGGCACGCCATGAGTGACCAACAAGCTAGCCGTCATGGATGGTTCAACGCAGGTCCTACGGCCAGGATAAAGCCTCCCACGCTATGTCTACAGATTTTTCTAACGTCTCCGACAGAGTCCACATGGTCCTTGCCCGACAAGCTGGTGGCCCACGGTGTCACCAGTAGGCTCTTCTGCGTAAACAGGAGCTTCCTCTCTCGGACAGCCTTCACAGTACATGTGGATGCTTCTCATTTCCCTCCATTTCCAGCCAACAAAGGAGTCCCTCAGGGCTCCTTGACGGGTCTCTCACTGTTCCTAACCTGCGTCAACGGCCTTGTAGAAACTTCGGGCCAAACGTTGCCATGTGGGCAGATAATATGGCCACCCAGGAATCTTCATGTACATCACTTCACCAGGCGGTGGGTGCGGCGAAGCTCTGGTCGGTGAAAAACTACCTAAGGGTAAATGGTGATAAACGCGTTTCTGTCCTTTGGTGGCTCTGTGACTCGAACCTTTCGGTCTAGCAGAAAATCACCGACCGAGAAAGTAGGTCGGCGCTAGGTTCTGGGTTTCTAACTAAGCAGCAATTTCTCTTGATAACCAGATCATTCAGAGACTATCGGGACTGCCCTCTGAGTTCTAAACCCCCACAGGAGCACTCTTTCCCACCTACCTAAGGGAAAATTTTGGATACTTTACGCCAGGTAAGTCCGCCCCATCTAAGAAGACGGCGGCCAAACTGCAAACAAGAGTCTCGTCCGCGACCGTAACTATCTCCAGAGGTTTCGAAGAAAGGCCACTGAGGGGCTGTAATGGCAGATCAATCTTTCTTAACCCTTCAGACTGTCCTCACTGAACTTATATCCCCAGAGGTGAGGCATATTAGAGATGATATTGCTTAGATTCCTGGCTTGTCTCCTCTGCACCAGGTAATCGGTTCTTCAAGCGGTCCATTTCGGCCACTCTTTGAGGACACACCAAGAAACTATTTAAACATCGCCCACGAGCGTTCTCACGACAGCATTGTTTCAAGATAAGGGTGATTCTTGTTCTGAATAAACTCGCAGGGGGGACAGCGGAGGAGTCCAACAAAGAAGGCTTTCAAACAAAAGCCAGAGGCACACACACAACTTTAGCTTACAACACTGCCAAACAGCCAAATGTTTTTTAGCTGATGTTACCGCCATTAGTACCGTTACCATTGAAGTTCGGTCTTTGTGCTATGCTCCAACTAAAGCAGTATCCGTACCAAGCCTGTTACTTTCACGCTGTCCAGAAATGTCATTTTGAGATCAAAGGAAAACATACAAGATCCGAGATCCAATGGGAGTGATCTTCGAGCCAGTAAACAACTTTGGGGACCTCCAGAACCTCAAGAATGCTCACGATGTGTAATTTCCCCTGCAGATGAGATTCGATGGGATTTAACCTTTCCCTTTCATTTTCAGCGGAGATTCAGGCGGAAAACACTGTTTATTTATAGATGCCTATCTTTTATGCATACCACCGAGGGAATTCTGGACAGCCGAATGACTGTGGCTTTTATCAGCTGAAACTTGAAGACATTCATCCAAAGATTTTATGGCTAATGCCGAAGACATGGCCTCGATAGAAAAGGAAAAGCGGTGGTGCATTTTTCATCCCCGGGTAACAACGCAACCTCGCTAAAACCGCTACAGCTCAGTATCCCCAAGTTCAGATCGTGCGGCTCTCAAGGCAGAAAGAAAAAAGGAAAACGATGGAGATATGTGCCCTGGTAGTACTGCAGTCTGTTACACCGATAAAAGACGGGGCCAGAAATAAACCGCTAACGGGGAGCAACGAAAAATGAAATCCCGGCTACAGCAAAAAATGGTCAGTCTGCTCGGGTTTGAAGCTCGTCAAAACCCGTCAAAATAGAAGGGCTAAGATAGAGGAAGATGGGAGCTTCTGGAGTGTAAAGTTGCCTGTAGCGTGGGCTATGGAGGGAAGAAAATGAGGGCTAGACCAAAGGGGTTAGAAGAGGTAGCTGCTGATAAAGAGTAGCTGAAACGGGAGGATAACGCTCAGGGGATGTGCCTTTTTTATTACACAGTACAGCAACAGGGTTGGGAAGAACTTATGGTGGGAGGAAGTGTAAAGATTCTGCAGGCAGAAGACCTAGACCAATAAGAGGGAAATAAGCTGGCTACTCTCAACATGCGGACCATCGGCCTGGTAGCAACAGTAGAACTCGCGTCAAAGTCGGTGGTGCGAGTATACCGCAGCCAAGGACCAGCCGATAAGGAAGAAGATAGATTTCTTTATTACCTGAATGATGTACTCCGAACGGAGAGTAAGACAATTATAATAGGCCAGGTGGTTTCCGCCTGAGGATATTGAATTCGACGGGGTGTAAACCAGCACAGCAACTGAAATAATTGTTAATGCTTCGCCGGGTGAAGAGAGGCTCTCCAGAGAATGGCTCATCTCGATGGTTGCCCCCATTCACAAAGGAATTGACCGAGAGAGGAGCTTTGGTCACAGACTAGTGGGCCCAGCTTCAGTGACACCTGAGGTTCTGGCAGGAATCATAAGGGGAAGAGTAGCGTGTCACTTTGAAAACCGCAACTTGTTGGGGTCTATGCAGCATGTGTTCGTACGACATAACGTTTTTAGCATATCATTGTATTCCCGGATGAAGTGTCCAGGAGACTGGATGACGGAGAACAAGTGAAAGGGTGCCACTTAGGATCCCATGAGTCTTTGAATAATTAAACCGTTAGCCACTGGCCGTGAAAAGAAACTCCTCTAGAATAGCATCGTAAATGGATAGACGGATAGTGAAATGCCTGGAGGGAAGACCATCCCATGTCCTAGCCAAGGGTGTTACATCGGAAGTAGTAAGACCTTCTGGTGTGTTGCCACAAGGATCGGTGCTCGGACCTCCATTGCGTGGCGCGCAAGCTGGTGCACCTATGGCAGTGAACAAATGGTTTGAACCATTGATTTTCTCAAGGCATATTCGCGTGTTTGTGCCAAACTACCAGTTCCTTCAATCCTGTCATACAATTACCATCCATCCCTCTGGACGAGTGTCCCGAAATGCCATTGTACGTCTAACCAGTTAAGTTTGTTATTCCGTTTCATTCGTTTGTTGTATCGGGTGCCACTTAATACGGATTATCATTCCCAGATGGACCTCTGCCTTCATTCTGCCATTGGTGGACCTACCTTTGAACGGATAATCTGCCATAAAAATCGGACCGAAGTCGTCACAAACTCCAGATTCGGTTATTAATAGCGACAGAATTCCAGACTCCAATGAACTCTGTAGTGATGGCTGCAGTATCCGCGGCTCTTATAAAATCCCTCAAGTAAGCCATGAGGTATCTGAGTGAGGTGACATGCCAGGCGATCTCAAGGCCGCCGTCCATTTCCATTCCGAACAAATTCCTTTTCGGAGAAGGCTACCGCCAGCAGAAGGCCGGGCGACAAGGTACCTGAAACACCTCCCTGTTGAACATCGGGTGGACCATTCTTGGGCAATCTTCCTTAGGGGGGAAGGCAAATGACCGTGTTGTAGATGCCAAGGTCGTGAACGGCACACTGTGGCAGGCAGTATTTGCCAGGCTTCGTGAGAGACTGGACCCCCTGCTCACTGCAGACAAACAACGGGAGGTCCAGGAAGAGGGCAGCAACCAGGAGAGGCAATATTGTATTTCACAACAGCTCTGTCCCGATTGGTCGAAAGAGTCTCTCCATACTTGCAGGCTGTTGAGCCCGATAGTGTGACCTACCAACAGCTGCGGGAACGAGCAACCTCACCCAGTATTTCATAGGGGTTCGTACTTTGAGCTCCACCAACATCGGAGGACACTCTGAAAGTCTCTTCAAAAAGTGAGCGGGCGGGTTGATATGCAGCTCAACCACTGGCCCCGAACAGCCAACGAGGACCTAACTACAGCTGGGGCCGTCGGAATGTTGCTGCGAATTGGAGTGGTCCTCCGAGAGGGAGTCGCGAATGATTGAAGCCCCGGGATATCAATTCCAGCAGCATCGGCAGGGACCAATAAAGGCTACCTCCGGTGGGCGAAATGGCCCCACTGGAGGTAGGCACGTTCCGAATTTCATTGAAATTGCGGGGAGTGAACCGTGCCTGTGGTTCTCACGGTACCGGAAGGCTCATGCCAACTCGATCTGGTTGATACCGGGGCCGAAATTGGCCTAATCAATGAACACTGCCTAGAAACATTGCAAAGAAATAAAATTGAGTGTCGTGGTCACAGAGGGAAGTGAGCCGGCTTAAATGGGGAGCCTCCAGCGGCACCAAATACAGTGACCATCAGAGCACAGTTGAGTATGTGAGAAACTTTTAGGGCTTTGTGGTTTTCCTAAAAGGAGCACTCGTCTCCATCGTGGGTAAAGACCCCCAGGAAGCCTTTCTCTGCGTGGTCAACGTACACAGTGGCGTCTCACGTACGGCTCACTGTTCTGCCCAATTCCGAAAGGCTCGCAACTATGAACATCTGCTAGCACCGTTTGCCGCACTTGGGAAAAACATTGGGAAGCTGTTGATTTATTGCTAAAATGGTCAAGAGCAGCTAGACTGACAAGCGCAAATTGGCCACTTAGATACTCCGGCGTTGGGATGATTCGCGCGGGGTAATACCTAGTTAGGTCGCACTGGGTTCGTGCATCACAAGCGCCACCGGCACGCACCTCCTTTTCAGGTGAGCTCTCGACCGATTCCGCCCTGTTACAAGGCTCTGGTGAAGGAGATAATTCAGAAAATGCTGTGTGATAAAGCAACTTGACACTCAAGCCTGCCATGGGCCACCCCGGCAATTCTAGGGAATAAGAAAGACTGGTCAGCGGAGTTGTGCTTGGCCCGCCCAAGGTCGGACCAAGTGGCTAAAAAAGACACCCTTCCACTGTCCCGTGTAGATGAGCCACTGGAGTCACTAGGGGGTTCATTAGGGTTCAGCGCACTAGACCTCACGTCTGGCTATAGGCAGGTGAAAGTTGAGGAGCAAGCAGGACAAAAGGCGGCTTTTGCGTTGCCCCGAGGGCTAAGTGAACTTCATCCAATGCTTCTTGGATTACCGAAAGCCCCCTCAACTTTCCAAAACTTGACGCATACCGTGTTGGGCGACATGGTTCCTCAGTGTTGTCTAGTGTATTCAAATAAAGTAATCGTCAAGGAAAGAACACCGGAGGGACACATAAAACTTGGCCCGGATGTTCGAGAAGCTGCCACGGGCAGGTACAAAGCTCAAAAACTTTGTGTATGCCTTCTGCTACTATTTTAGATAACCTACCTGGGACAAGTGGCGTCGGCCTCAGGAAATTGAAACGATCCGTCAAAAACAGAAAAAATTGGAATGTAGCCTACTGCCTCGGATACCCAAGTAGTACACATTATTCTTGGAATGACTTCTTACAACAGCAGGTTCAGTCCGAAGTTTGCAGAAATAACACAACTGCTTAGCTGCATCGTGAGGCGCAGTCTTACTTTCGAATGGACCAAGAAGTGACGAGCATCCTTCGGAGACCTGAGCAGCCAGTTATCCAAGGCACCCGTTCTTGCTTTTCGCGACAAGTCGGCGTCTTCCGGCGAGTTCGTCCTGGACAATAATGCCTCAAACAAGGACATTTGTGTTGTATTTTCTCAGTGTGATCTGCGAGGCATCAAAAACGTAATCCAATTTGGCAGCAGAACCCCAAGTAAGCGGAAATGGGATTATTGTACGACCCGGAAAGGGAAGTTGGCGTTGGTACATTTCGTCTGTTATCATGGAAGTCTTCTTTTGGCCCAAACAGACCATGGTTTGCAGCTGCTTTAAAATGTTTTGAAGATCTTTAAGAGCACTTTGCTAGACAACGGAAATATTTGCTTTAATAGTCGTTTACTTGCCTTTATCTTACTGGCAGATCTCATGAGAATACAGGGGGCATGTCCCGCCGGCCCCACAGAGACAACGGATGATATCCTTCCGGCAACTCACATGTGGAACTGGTTATTTTCGGTGGAAGCCGCGAAGGGGGAAGATGGCCCAGCTGGGGACAAGTAACTTGCTGTCTTATACCGATGCTCAAAAGAAAACCCAGTGCGCTCAACTGGCCGAGAAATGTCGGGGACCAGTTACGAATCAAGGTGCTAGTGGAACAACCTGATATTGACAGACGGAAGTATTCGCTGGTGGTGGCTGAGTCTGGCGTTTAGGCAGCAAACCTTTTACCTCCAGTCGAGGTGACATCATCAGTGCGCTGGCGAGTTTGCCCATAATCCTCTGTATATATACCGAGCTCGCTCTGGATGAGACAAGCAGCACCAATGTTCAAAACCATCGGAGACGGCTTTTTGTTCGCAAAGAGTAGCGCACCCTTACCCAGCTGCAAGAGAGGGCAAGTGGGTCGGAGGTCGGAGCAGAAGAAGAGGCGCCCAGTCGTGGAGGCTTGACCAGATAATGAGTCTAGGCCTAACCAAGAAAAAAAGCTGTGCTACGCGAAGGCCAGTGCACCCATGGAAATAGCCAAATAGTTTGAATCGTTGACTTCCTCAAGACATTTTTGCTTGTTTGCGCTCAACTTTTCTTTCCCTCCGTTCTGATACAGAATTGCCTTCCCTGCACGTGGAAGAACATTCTGAGTGGACATTGAATCCCTCACCAGTAACGTTTTACTTCGCTCTAATTGCTTGTATATCATGTGCAACTTAATATAGATTACCGTCCCAGGACGGACTCCCGCTCTCATTCAAGAGTGGTTTGTGCCGTTCGTGGAGGACTTAGTAGAAGGACTGGATGGGCCGCGCCATAGGTTTGCAGATGAGGTGAAACTAACCGGGTCAGCAGCGAAGGATACCATAAGAAGTGGCCCAGACAAAGTAATGCACTGGTCTCTGGAGTGTGATCTCCCTCTCAAAGTAGCAGGGTGCCAGCATCTCGCCGATGGGAGAAGACCACGGTCAATCCCTATACAGGCTAACCTGGATGCCAGGCGAATCTTCGGAAAGAAGACAGGGCCGGTGATTGGGTGGTAGCATTAAAGAGCTTCAGGTCGAGTCATTGGAGTCACCCAGCAACGCAAAAAGCTACTCGAGACATATAACAACAGAAAAGAACAGTGACTTTGAGGAAACCGAAATTCTTCCTGCCGCTGAAAAGGCATTGGTTAGACCCCTCTGGGGAATTGCGTCCAAGCCTAGGGCCTATGCGTGGAAAGGGAAATTAAAACTCTGAAACAGATACAAAGCCACTTCTCTAGGAGCTCCGGTCATTTCGGAGGGCTTTAGTACCAACAAGGGCTGGAAGAACTGGATCCAATCTGACTTGAGAGGAGGAGATGAAATGAATGCCTTATAGTAGCTTTTTAAAACACTGAGTGGATCACCAAGGCGAGGGAAACAAAGAGCAGCTTTTTCAGCTCAGAGGCTTTGCTAAGCCGAGAGAGAGTGCCTGCAGGCCAAGGATGCAGAGACCACGAATAATGCTAGAGGATACTCGTTCTCAATAAAGGCAGTAATTGACCGTAGTAAATTACAGAATTTGCAAACTGAATCAACATCCGGGTCACACTGAAACAACTTCCTGATAAAATAGGGAACAAGGTGCCTAGTGACATGGAAAAGCTAGCTCAGCTCGGTACCATAGGAGGCCCATTCCGATCCCTGCTTCTCCTCTGGTAATAAAGTTACCATCAGGAGGGAATGGGTGTACTGATGGAGGTTTGGCCCACGCCACCGAATCTCACTAGGTTGTTTTGCCTTGTCTCCAGGGAACAGGAGAAAAAGACGTTGATCTCCATATTATCGAGGCTCTACGAGATCCAAAGGCTCAATGATGCAAGAAACCGGGCAATCTGTAATATCGCCTTCTAGACCTGGATACCAAGATAGAGCCTAATTAAACTGTACTGGACTGAGCAGGGTGAACATTCGGGAATGACTTACGATTAAATCACAAGCCAGTCAGGAGAATTGCAGCAGATTGTGGTACCAACCACCAAATCTTGCTGCATTGGTGACAAAAGGAAGGGGCTTGCATCTGAGGTTGACTGCAGTTGCTGCGTAGCTGTGGCTGAAACCTGATTAAATCTTCCGGATAGAGCGGTCCTGATGGCACCTTAAGGATTCTGCACTCATCAAGTGAACAGGATGGATGGGCGGGAGGGAGGGGTAATGATACGCGGGGGCATGAGAAGCTAGCGGGTGGAACCCCTTTAACAGGCGCCGTCCGAGGGGTCCCGTATAAACTTCATCTAGGCTTTGCCTGTGTGGGCCCGACCTACAATTACAGAAGACCCCTGGTAGAAAACTATGAGGACACCATACTCCTAGAAATTCTTTTAGGACATTGCCCCCCCCAGGGGGCTGAAAAGTTTTGTGATAACTAGGAATCTAGGCAGACTCAAAATCAACTGGGAGGCTCTGTGGATTCGTGGGGATGGATTGGGAGCCTAACTACTAAGTTCCATCTACTGCCGGGCCCTGATATAGTGCGTACAGGAGCCGACTAGGACTAATCCGGAGCAAAGTCCTGGCTTGTTTGAAGTTCTTATAACCAAGTCCCCAAACGACAGATGGTACTAGGGTGACTGCCCTCTTAGTAAGAGCTACTGTGTCACTCCTGAGTTTACAGAGAGGAAAAGTCAGCTTCTGTCTCCGAAAAAGAGAGCAAAACTTTGACAGAGTTGATATAAAGGCCCTGGGACTGAAATGTAAACACGAGTGCGAAGCGGCGGAAGTAGGACGGTCATCTTTCAGGGTAGCTTTGAGGCTCTAACCGAGAACCCCGTTCCTTCGAGCATTGTTAGAACACAGAGTAGGCCAACTTGGTGGGGGCTCCTGGCATGGTGAGCACAGAAACGGAGGTACAGGGCTCAGAGTTTGTATAAACTAACAGGTGGCTACCAAAAACTGCTGCAGTTTAAGAAGGCCTGCACTGTGACTCTAAGGACACAGGAAAAAAATTCAACGAAGGTATGAGCTGGCACTAGCGAACGAGGCCAAGTCCTGTCCGAAGACATGCAACAACTTTGGGGACAAGTGCCAAAAATCATTCCAAATGTTCTAAGCGCCATGTGGTGGTGAAAGTATTTGACGTTATTCTGAAAAACTCGTCGATATACAAAACTTTCGCACGTTCAATTTTCTGTATGAGGTTATAATTTGGCCTTAAACCGTTTCTGATCGTTGGGCTTGGACCATGAGCATTTGAACCTTTGGGTTTTATCGTTGAGTCTATGTGGCCGCGTACATGGGGCTTGTAACTATTCTTACCCTTTGCGAATTTAAATTAGGTACAGTAGAAGCTGCGAACCTGTCTTGTTTTGGTTTCGGGATTTGTGAGAATTTGGTTGTCTATTGCTGAAGGCGGGTTATAACAACTACGTGCAGTCCAAGTTAGTCTTGAGGGTAGCATTGGACGGCGTATTTGCAGAAGACGGGTTGCACACCACAATGTGTGACTGCAAGATGAACGTGCTTAAGCGTCAGTTCCGGCGGATGCATAGGGTGAACTCCGGGGATTACATCATTAGCAATCCAAATCAGCTTACAACACAGATGGATAACTTTTTGATATGTCCAGAAAAGCTGCGGAAGCCAGCAAAATGTTAAGCACTGGTAAAGCAGCGGGATCAGATGGCCTGTGTCCTGCCACCATCGAGCCCTGGATGGAAATCTTGGCTGAACCCCCATCTCGGTTGACCAATATGCCCTTGGAAACAGCCACACCCCCTTTGGATTGAAAGATCGCCGAGCTTGTTCCCATTCACAAACAGGGGTCGAAGAAAGGGGATAGAAATTACAGAGCACTAAGTCCCCTACCGGCTACACCTGAGGTCTTCGAATAGGTCACACGAAAGAAGGTTATGATTTGTCTAGTGCAGGCTGATCTGTTATCAAGCAGACAGCATGCTTTCACGAGGAATAGATTGTGCCTGTCAACCCTGAACGCTTTTCTGGATGAGATCTTGACACATTTGTGCAGCTCTCAGCTGATCGAAGGTTGATATCTGAACTGTCACAAGGCTTTCGACTACGTAAGTCACCGACTTTTCCTATTCAAGTTGGGGGGTATGGACGCAGCCAGCATAACTATGGGGTATACGGAAACTATCTGAATGACGGGTTGTTTTGCTTTCGGGAGGGGGGTGGTAAATAGAATCTGTCCAAGGCCCGGAGATGGAGTACTAAGTAGCCGGTGCTAGGAAAAATACAATTTCCTGTCTACATTACGGCTTGGAGGCGCTAAATTAGGTCGTTCTACGTGCCTTTATCGGTATAGGTTTATTCAGCTATCCCAGGCGTAATTAGAAATTGCCGCTCCCTAGGCATCCCTATAAATCGGAACGATTCTGGGCATTTTGCTCCTCAGCTAGTTCTTACCTGGATTTAGCTGATCTTCGCTGTCCTTTTTTACTCACAGCACCATTCCGATATTCCAAAACGTATCGCATAGTAAAGAAGCCTTCCAAGAAAGCCCCTTTCTCTCATACCTCGGTTACCGGAGAAAACGGGCTCATTCAAAACCCTGCAGCCTTAAAACAATTTCCGGTTGACCTCTGTGACCTTGTAGGCTTGACGACGGAAAGAGCACTTTTAGAACAAAGCCTTTGAAATATGGTCCCACGTTTTAAATGTGAAAGATATTGCATCCAAACTCGCCTCCTCCCCTAATGGACATCACCGAAAGCACTGAACATTCCACCCTCGCATCCTAGCAGCTCCTGGCCGTATTATTGACCCTGTTGCTTCCGAGATTCTCATAAAAGTGAACAACTCCCGTATAGCTGTCGTTTTGAATACCCAAGGCAGAATGGCTCTCAGGCATCTCAAGAGCACTTTGTTGAACACGTGTGATGTGGGCAATCTCCCTTGCCAAAAGCTAAGACTGCTTAAGTGCATTCAGCGCTTTAACTGTACAATCCTTATGCAATAGGCAAATGACATATCTGCCAGAGAGATCAGTAAAACATCTAGCGCTATAGCAAATTTTTTCTGCAAATATAAATCAAAAAATGTGAAGATAAAACTGAAAAATTTATGTTGATTGAAATATTCCCCTTCTGCTTTCATCCATCTACTTTCTGTCTAAATTTGGACCGCTTTCTTTAACCTTGTTCGTGCTGCCACTGTTTCGTGGCCGACAATTATTCTAAGCTGGGTACACTTACTTTTTCGTTTCGTGGTTGTGTTCTCTTACGGAGATAACTTTGGGGACAGTTGGCACGGTAGTGGGTCGCGCTGATTTAACACAGTTTTGTTTTATCACTCCTCGGTTTCTTTTTCTCGCTTACGTTTACTGATAGTAGACATTTGGCTCGTTTACGCTATTCTTTGGCCGCCACCCTCAGGGAGTTGTTCTTTGGGCCTGATCAACAGTGGAGAACTTGTTCTATTTGTTTGGACTTCGGGACAGATACTTACTAATTACTATTCTTGGCCAGCTGTTCCCTTTTCCACAGAACGTTTTGTCCAATTTTTGAACATCTCTTTGGCTGGTAGTGACTGAGGCTCACTGTCAAAAGTATGACAGTGTTTGTACTTATATTTTTACTCGCCCATAATACAGTAGAATTTGCAGAGTAATCATGTTTTGATTTGGGTTCTGCATTGATTTGAGCTACCCGTTGCTTTGAGGCTCCAGGGTGCCATCCGGAACGAGTGAAGCCTATCAGTCGGTGGATCGATAACTGAATCGTTGGTCAGGCCCCACCCGGACCAGGATTTGAGAGCTTGGTGGTTACAAAACCCCTCTTCAAGGGGAAATGTTTGGACCTAACCCGACCTTCCCTGCGATACTGACGCTTAGTGGTCCCGAGCTTTCGCCCTTAACTGCTGACAGCTCCATCGCTTATTCTCAGGTACCCGCCGTTCCATCTTCACGTGCACTTTCCCTTGACCCCTGACCTGATGTCTCTCTGGACTTTTTTAAATTGGACCCTATTACCTTTGATCTAGTTATGTCAGTCTCTCCCGTTTTATTGCCGCCCACTAATAGAAGGCGACTAATACCCCCCTCTCGCATTCCATCGCTCGATGTACACATCCACAACTAATTCACTCTCCGCCTCACCGCCGGAAACGTAATCGCCGTCCAAAAGAATACGTCCACTAGTCTACCAACTCCTCTTGTAGACAGCTCCTCCATCCAATTGTCTCTTGTTGAATCAACTCTTCCTGGCTCACCGGGCCTGGGTGCGGCTTTGAAGTATAACCCCTGTTCCTAACTTTTTGGGGTTCCTGCAAAGTCACGGCTTTTCCTGCATACCAGTATTAAAACACGGCCTTCGCATGCCGTCTCCACTTCCTCGAGACATACTCCCCACCTTGAAACTACCTCTATCGTAGTCGATTCTAAATGCTCCGTACTTCGTGTACCACCCGCCTCGCCTTAACCCTCCCGCAAAGCACAGCTCAATTTACCCCCTTATACCTTCACACCTCAAACTTTTCTATCCTTGCTCTCTGCACCTACCACCAATCAATTTTCAACTCCTACTGACCAGTATTTTTCATCTGCTCCTAGTCGCGCCTGTCCGCTATCCGCCAACCAGATTCCCTGGGATTTTCCCCTTTGTAACGAACGTTTGGGCAATGCGTAGCCGAATTCACAACCGATCCCGAAATCAAAAGACGATTATCCGTGATATTCTACGATACTAGGTTATTACATGAGCAATGACATAAAAAATATACAAGCCTCAATAATACGATCACAAGGACTCAACAACTAGAAACCGAATATCAGCGTGTGAGCAAACAGCACGTGCGTCAAGCAGGTCTTGAACAAGGATGTGCCAAAGTGGCGCTCTGGGCGCGAACAAACAACAATTGGTCCAGAAAAACAACCAGTTCGTAAAGACAAGTCAATAGTGTAGGCAAATGAGTGATGTTGGGAAAACACTGAATCGCGAGGGAAAAAGGGGGATTTTCCACGACCGGCTGTTACACCGCCCACCAAAATCCTCCTGGATCCTTAGCAAAGTCAAAGGTTCGGTATAAAGGTACTGATTCTTCCTACCTGCCTAGGCCCTGCTGTCAGTGCGCGCGTCTAATGCTTGTCGTCAACGTTCTACTACTGGTCGCACCTAACCCATTGGCTACATAGACGTGAGGCTAGTCTACATCTCCCACGAGACCAAATGACCAATGGCGGGCGTGAAGGGTCACATAGATGTTGTCCTCGTAAAGGGCCGTCCGGACCTGGATGTATGTGTTTGAGTGTGCGTGTGAGTGTGTGTGTGTGTGCCGAGGTGTACAATGAAATCACAGGTATGACTACACATCAAAGGAGGACTTTCTGCGATGTTAACAAAAGACCGTGTGGCAAGAAAACGAGTAAAATGTAGCATGTGTGTGTGACGTGAGCTCCGCTACTTCCATATATGCAAGGGACATTCGGTAACGTCAACAAAAAGCAAAACAACGGACACCATCACATGTTTGATGGGTTTACGGGATGTAGAGTGCGTCGTGCATGAGTGTATGTATCGGGATGTACAATGGGGTCTCATTCATTACCACATGTCTGAAAGAACCTCCTGTGATGTCAACGAAAGATCTCGAGCACTGTAACGTGTTTGCCGGAGGCCGTGTGATATATATGGTGTTTCTTTATCCACCTCGATTACTGGTGTGAAAAGGTTTACTAGGCCTCTGGGTTATCAGCTCCTCCGTCTTCGCTCTCTAGTAGGTTAATACTGCGTATGTCACGAATGAGCACTCCGGTAGCTGTCTTCAACTTCACCGTTCTTATCATTCCGTCAGTGCTTTTGATGGTTTCCGTAACTACTCCCAAAGACCAAGTGCTGAAATGTGCGCGTTCGTCGGCGATCATAACCACGTCCCCAGCTTTGAACGGTCTTGTTTTGGCCAGCCACTTCTGTCGCGTCTGAAAAGCCGGTAGGTACTCCCGCAGCCATCGCCTCCAGAAGACCTTGGCCAGATAGTTCGCTTGCTTCCATCTGTGGAGGTAGCTCCCACGAAGGTTTACCGGTCCTTGGAAATCCTCGTTCAACCTTAACGTCAATAAATCGTTCGGGGTGAGCGCCAGGTGGGTGGGGTCGCCGTTCATTACTGGAACCAGGGGGCGGTTGTTCGGGATTTGCTCCACCTCAGTCATGACGGTGTTCGGCGTCTCGTCGTCGGGCGGCTGTTGCTCCATGATTGACAGCAATATCCGTCTGGCGGACCGGATCGTGCGTTCCCATACGCCGCTTCGGTGGCTGGCCTGCGGGGCGTTGAAATGCCATCGTATGCCGTAGGCCACGGTTCGATCATGCAGTTCGTCCTTGTTTATGTTCTTGTGCCAACGCTGCAAGTCCCGGTGAGCGCCCACAAAGTTCAATCCATCGGCCGGTACGCCTCTTCGGTTGATAAATCTTTGCAAGGCGCGTAGAAACGAGTCGGTCGACATCGAATGTGCGACTTCTAGGTGTACCGTGCGCGACTTCATGCACGTCATGATACATCCGTATCGCTTTTCTAATCTTTTCCCGCACTTGATCCACAAGGGCCCGAAATATTTCAACCCGGTGTCACTGAACGGCCACCAGCCCGTAGTCACCTTGCATTCTGTTAGTGGGGCTAAGAGTTGTTTGCCTGCTGTGGCATTGCGTCTCCTGCATTGCACACAACGTCGGATTACGCGTTTTACAGTCTCTCGTCCCCTAAACAACCAAAGGCGCTTTCGGATGACGCTCGTCACGTGACTTTCCCCGGCATGTCCCTCCACGGCGTGGACGTGTTGAATCATTAGCTCTACTACAGGTTGTCTCGCAGGCAGCAGTATAGGATACTTTGTGTCGAAGTTCAGGTGGGCGTTGGTCAGCCTACCATCCACCCGCAGCGGTCCGTCGTTGAGTTTGGGGTTTAAACGCTTCAGCTCGCCTCTTGGAAATGGCATGTCTTTATTGGTCGACCCCCCTTCTTCCGCCCTCTTGAGTTCTCGGGCGGAAGCCTCGCGTTGTATCATTCTGAAAATATCGTACTCTGCCGCTTGTAGCTCATCGGGACTTATCGGGCCGACCCGTATCGGACCTGACGGCCGTAGCCCTTTCATGACTGGTAAATTTCTCTTGAACCTGGTTAACCAAACTAGCGAACGAAGCGTCTTCACCCAGGAAGAAAACCTGACCAGTCGCGATAGAATGGATGACGCTTCGACGACGTTGGCCACCATCACTACGCCTTTGATTTCCAGTTCTACTTCCGTAGTGGTTTTTAATTCGAACACGGGCCAGTCCTGTTTGGGCAATTGCAGGAAGTTTGGCCCTTTCGTCCACGTGTCTAGTTGGCTGAAGATGGTCGCACCTCGGGAGCACAGATTGGCTGGATTATCGCCAGACCTGACATGATTCCGCTGGTTCATGGCAGATTCATCGTGGATAATCTTGAGTCGGTTAGCAACGAAAGTACTAAACCGGCTTTGGACGTTGTTGATATAGTAAAGTACTATCGTAGAGTCTGTCTAAAAGCTAGCCGACCAAATGTAGAAGTCAAAACATCTCTTCACCGCTTGTACCGCCCTGACTGCTAACACGGCTGCACTGAGTTCAAGGCGTGGGATCGAGACCGACTTTATTGGAGCGACGCAGGCTTTAGCGAACAGGATCCTCGTAGTATATTGTCCACCTCCTGTGCACCATCGTCCGTACACCACAGTTCCATAGCAGACTTCGGATGCATCGGAAAAAGCACGTAGTTCTCCCGTCCGCGTTGTATGGCCAGGAGTCAAACATCGTGGAATCCTTATGTCCCCTAATTTCTTCAAGGTGTTCGAAAATTATTCCCAGTCCAGCCGGTCCTCTCGGTCCAGTGACTGGTCCCAATCAACTTTCTTACGGCGCAGCCGTTGCAGCAAGATCTTTCTGGTAACAGCCAGGAAGAGACGAAACCGAGCGGGTCGAACAGACTAGAGACAGCGGATGGTATGCCTCGACGGGTTACAGACAACTCGGGAACGTTTAGCTCGAAAGCAAAGTCGTCCGTTTCCACGTCCATTGTATTCCAAAAGTGCGTTCAATAGGGAGTGAAGAGCCGTCCAAATCTCCAACTCTTCCGGCCCTCTCGTGGTACGGAATGACCTCGAGCACTTCTGGAGCGTTCGACATCCATTTTGTTAGATGGAAGCCGCCCTCTTCTAGCAATCTTGTCAGGCCTCTGAACTGCGCTTCAGCTGATTCTATATCATCGAATGATCCAAGGTAGTCTTCGGCGTAGATATTCCTGCTAACGCTATCTACCATCGACCGATGGACCAGACCTCCATGTTTGTTCGCAGCTTCGCGAGGGGCGTAGTTCACACAGAACGGTGACGACATGGCTCCGAAGGGGTGGACGGTCATCCTATAATTCACCACTGTGTTGTCCCGGTCGCTCCCTTCCAACCACAGGAAACGCAAAGCATCTCGTTCTCCTACCTGGATCTTCACCTGATGGAACATTTCCCTAATGCCGGCAGACAAAGCCACTTTACCCACTCTGAAACGGCACCAAACGTCGATCAGTGGTGTGGTCCAGTCAGGCCCTTGTAGTAGGCGATCGTTTAACGACTCGCAGTGGGACTTGGCCGCACAGTCGAAAACCACACGCAGCTTTTCGGGTTTCTTGGGGTTGATAACCGGGTGGTGAGGCAGATACCAGATATACCTCTTCCTGTCGGTGCTAACAGGCACCTTTTCAACGTAACCGAGGGCCTCGTTTCGCTTCATCAATTCTGCGTATCGTTCCCACAGCTCCTTGTCTCGAATGAAGCGTTCTTTCAGTCGTAGTAATCGTTGGAGAACATAATTACTGTTATCAGTCCACGGGTCGACCAATGTGCGCCATGGGAGGGGAACCTCAAACTGTTTTATGAGGCCTCTAGTGCCTTGCCGCACCGTTTGTAGAGCGAAGTGATCCTCTTGAGACAACGTCGGTCTTTCGTCTCCAATGTCATGAAACTCCTTTTCATACAGCCGTTGCAGATGATACTCTATGCGGTCCGTTTCGGCGGATAAGTAATTCACGGAACCGCGTACCCCTACTGGACCGTGTAACATCCATCCCAGAGCCGTGCGTACGGCATAAGGTGCCTGGCAGTTGCCCACTCTCTGGTTAAGCACTCAATGCGCCTCTGGCACGTCGCAGCCGATGAGGAGATCCACTTCATCATCTTCCCAGTCTACAACGGTTACATCCTGCAGGTGGGGCCACCGAGTCAAGATTGCGTTCACCGACCTTGGTGCTCGCATGGGGAGATCCGCTAACGTGAATGCCTCCGTTGGTTCAATTTCCTCGTTAGTGTCTAGAGAGATTAGTTGCAGCCTTTATCTACCGGCAGTCATTTCCTGTGTTCCGCCCACCATGCTCACTGCCAACGACGTAGCACCTTTAGCGAGTTGGCGTTTGTCGGCAAACCGCTCTTTCACTAAAATGGTGTCGGATCCACTATCAACGAAAGCCAACGCCTTGACTATCCCAGTCGGAGTCACTACTCCCACGGCCACTACGCCGTAATGTACCGGTTTGCTGGCAGATTGTAACGTTGAACAAATCACACTGGGCTTGGTACTCGCCTCGGATATGGTTACTCTCGCCTGATGCAGCAGCCGATGGTGTCTGCCCGTGCAGCCCTCGTAACCACATCGATTCCTTGTCCTACAGGCTGCTGCCCGGTGCGTGGTGTTCAGACAGATAAAACATGCTCCTGCCATCCTCGCCATTCCCCACCGTTCGTCTATTGTGGCGTTTGCCGAACTTGGGGCATTCTGGAAGGCCATGGCTAGTACCACAGGATCTGCAATTGGGTTGCGCCGTAGCATCTCTTGGAATGACGTATGTATTGGTCCAAGGCTGGTACTTTGGATGTTCCCGTACAGGAGTTTGGACTTGGCTAGTACTGGGCTTGTTTGCTCGGTTGCTGTCCCGGATGAGTCGGCCGAATCTGCTGTCAGCTATCTTGGTTTGCCTGTCCAAGTATTCGGTCAGGTCTTCGAAGTTGGCTTCTCTGTCGCTTCGGCTTATCCGTTCAGCTTCTTCCGCCCACCGACCCTGTAGTTCGGGAGAGAAGTGACGGACTATGCCTTCCAAAGTGTGTATGGCATCTAGGTCAGCCCTGTAACCTAAATGGTCGAGGGCTATTGAGTAGTTTTGCATCTTAATCACCAGGTCGGCCATTGCACAGACTTCGCCCTTGGTTCTCTTTGCCTCTACCATCACGCCCTCTGTTAGGTTACGGGTTACTTTGGAAGGTTGGCCAAACAAATCCCTTAGAATCTTCCTTTCTCGGGTGTAGCCTTGTTCTGGGCTGAGCATGGTACACCCGTCGATAGCTTCTCTTGCTCGGACTCGGCAGTAGTGAGTAAGGTAGAGAAGCCTTTGCCCAGGGTCGGTTACCTTATTTTCAACGAACGTCTCGAACCGCTTGACAAACTTGCAGTATTGCTCAGCTCGCCCGTCGAAAACCGTTAGTTCCACTCTAGGCAAATCGATCGATGGTGGTTCGTAGTCGGCGACCGGTGTGGGGTTCCCTATCTTATTGCCCCTTAATCTATCGGAAGTGTCGAAGTCGCTGGTCTCATGCTCTCGCTGTTTCTGTGTACACTTCTCTGCTTCCTGCGCCTGTAGTCTAGCCGATAGTAACTGTTGCTCTAGTTCTAGTATTCTCAGCTTATATAAATCGACATCCTTACGATCAATATTATTCTCAATAACACATGAACTAGCACTGACAGGACTAGGCGATCTAGCATCAACTAAAGAATCAAATGTACCCAAAACCTCCCCAGAGACTTGCCGTATTACTTTCTGTCCGGATTCGACTGCTTTTGATCCTTTTCTTGGCATTTTGCGTGATTTTTCCTCGTTCCAAATTGATCTATTGAGTATTGTAACGAACGTTTGAGCAATGCGCAGCCGAATTCACAACCGATCCCGAAATCAAAAGACGATTATCCGTGATATTCTACGATACTAGGTTATTACATGAGCAATGACATAAAAAATATACAAACCTCAATAATACGATCACAAGGACTCAACAACTAGAAACCGAATATCAGCGTGTGAGCAAACAGCACGTGCGTCAAGCAGGTCTTGAACAAGGATGTGCCAAAGTGGCGCTCTGGGCGCGAACAAACAACAATTGGTCCAGAAAAACAACCAGTTCGTAAAGACAAGTCAATAGTGTAGGCAAATGAGTGATGTTGGGAAAACACTGAATCGCGAGGGAAAAAGGGGGATTTTCCACGACCGGCTATTACACCCTTTGCTCCGGCTTTTAGCCCCCCTTTGATTCTCAGTTATTCGTCAGCTCAGTAGTCCCTTTCACCATGTCAATCACCCCAGCTTGATTGGAAGCCCGCCTATCTGAACCTCAGCTAGCCTCAAAATAGCTACATTACCACCTTACTCCGATCCCCGCCCCTGTCAATAACGATGGCCTCTCCTTTTTTAACTAACACTGTCCTTCAGAAGTGGTTGCACTGACTTCCACGAATGGCATATATTTAGCCCTATTTAACTCTCTTTATATTCGGGGTAAAATTCTGCGTTTCTAAAAATTTGTCCTCGCACGTACGGCAGTATTCTGCCTGAAAACACTCCCGATGATCAAATATATTTGGTGGGGTACCATCTACAGAGGGCCAGTAGACTAGATCGGCGTGATGGTGGGTCTTCAGATTGGGTCGAGGAAGTGTACACCAAGACACTTCTTTTACGTGCCGCCCTCGATCCTGTTCCCCTTTCATTCTGGTTTACTATAAGCCTCTAAAGCACTTTACTTTGAGTTGGCCGGGTATATCGCTCGCTGAATTCCCCCGGTCACTTGTTTTCTTTTTATCGAATCTTTCGAATGCCTCTCTTTCGTTTCTTCCGGGACCAAGCTTATTTCCGGTGAATTTATTCTCCCTGAAGTGATTTGGCCGACCCCCCGGCTCCTCGCTATCTTATGGACTTTATTACTAGCATCCATCTTGGCGGCTAGAAGCAACGTTTCCGAACCTACCAGAAAAGGGGCAACATACTAGAAGTAACATCTACTAATAACATGCCTCTCGTCGACGTGTCGGTAAGACAAAACTTCCCAAGCGGTGACCGCAAAATGTTCATCTACCACTTTCCACTTATTGGCTCCCCTAACCCCGCAAACCGATCAATTATTACACTCCAGCGCAAAGCAAGGACTTTGCTAGTCACTATTATTTGCCTAGAAGACTGGAGCGAATATTTTCTCACCCACAACCCCCAGCTTGGTGTGAATATTTTCTGCCCCTTCTTTCCCAACTCTCTGAACAAATTTGTTGTGTCTTTCTGTAAGAAATGCCGAAATCTCAAGCAATTACATATTTCTGCCGACTTCCCAATTTTCATTTACTTAAACCTCATCTCCGCACTCATCTAACTTCAGGATACCATGAAACTTCGTGACCAAGAAGCTTAGTCATTGAGCCATGCAAATAAATCTCAAACGCTTTTGGTGCTGCATAGGTTTATGAGGGCTGACACAAAAAATGACTTCCGACTCAGGATTCTGGAGGATAACTCATTTATCACCTTCCCACCTTGCATAGCCGAAGCTTTCAATGCATTCTTTACCTCAGCCATGGCTCCAGCTGCTGGCATTTTTCCTCCCCAACCCCGCTCTGTCCTTCCTACCGTACCCTTTGATGCCAGAAATACTGCTAAGCTATCACACAATAGCAAGTCCCCACCCCGATCACGCCCAAATGGCCTACATTAGTTGCTCCTGTCAATGACCGACCGGATCTTCCCATTTTTCTGCTCCACCTCTTCACTCTTCCACTTAATAGCGGCACCGTACCCGCTAAATGGAATCGCTGGACAGTTGTGCCCATTCACGAGAAGAGACCCTTACGTGAGACCTCCAATTATAGCCCTATGAACCACACTCCCAATTTATCCGAATTAAAGGAAAAAAGGTAAAATACCACGTTAATAACTATCTGTTCATCCTCATTCTTGTCATTGGCAAACAACATGGATTCCTAGGCCAACGGTCTTCCTGGACTGGTCAGTATGATTTTCTGAACCTCGTCAACGACTAACCTGAAAGCCGGTAATCTCTTGTTGTTCTTCATCTGGACTTTTCTAAGGCATTTATTCACGTAGCCCACCCCAATCCTTTGACAAAGCTGCCATCTTTTGGTATCATCAACCGGCTGATTTCTTGGTCCCCGTCTTACCCAGCACTTCACAGGTTGTTCTGAATAATTGGCCACCTCTATCCCTAGGACTGTTACTAAATTAGCCAATAAGGGCCTTGTTTTAGGCGCCCTTCTTTTCCCCCCATTACTAAACGACGTATTTCCGACAAGACCCAATGGTACGCCGTTCATGCTTGCGGATGACCTCAGGATGGTTGACCCTTTTTCGCCTGACTTCCTCTATGCCACCGTCTCCAAAGTCTTTCCTGACTTGGCAGCTGTCGATAATTGGCGCTCAGCCTGAGCGACGAAACATTCCACCGACTGGTGTATTTCCATCACTTTCAAATGCCAGGTTCCCCAGGTTCCTTATGCATCGACGGTTCACTCACCGGCAGCCGGCAATTAGTAAGAAACCTTAATTTTGAATCGTCCTCGCCCCTTTTACTTCTCCGAAGGCGCTGCCTTCCAAAAAGCGGAAGGTAAAAGTGTCTCAGTCTTAAGTTATATTCCTTTCGGCTAATAGAAAGCAACTTTTGCTTGTACTTGGTACCAGCCAGACCTCCCTCGAATACTGCCCCCTAATTTCCCCCATTATGCAAAATTTGACGGGATTATTACTGGATGTATTTAGGGATTTACAAGGCAGCCTATTGGGTGGTCTACCCAAAACTATAGAGAACGATGCTCATATCTTAAAGTCGAGCCATTACCTCTCCGTCGCGTCAAGCTCAACCAATTATTTTTGTAGACCTTGTCGACTGGACAATCTTACAGCTCCAACCAGTCACTTTTCTTCATCGTCATTTAGTTATATCACGTCTGCAGTCCTAAAACCAACTTCAAAGTAGTTATAGGAATAGTATCAGTTACCGACCATCGTTTTACTATATTTCCTGCCCGCTAGACAAAAGAGTAGGTATGGTCATTACCTCAGTGCTCCCTGATATCATTTTGCCTACATTGTTCCTCCTCAACATTAGGTCTCACTATGAAGGCTTTCGGCATTTTCTCACCAAGTGTGGACTGAAAAATTCGGTCTTGATTCTCTCACGTGAAGTGGCTCAGTAACTGAACTCAACGTACAATTTTGATGTCTATCTTTTTCTTCCCGCTCTGGTCTCCAGCCAATTCATTTTCATGATTTCAAGCTGAATTTCTTTTTCTCTCCTACACACTAGTCACTCTTGGCCCAGTCCCAATGGCCTCACTGAATCTTTTGGCTCCTACCTTTTCAGTTCCCGCCGCTTCCTTTTTTCGTCTTACGTGCCATAGCCCTAGCTCAACCCTAGTCCGCTTACTTATCGACTTTTATCGAGGTTCGTCCATTCCTCAATTTTTGGCAGTATCAGCCTTTCTAGCTCTGGTTTTTTTGGTCCAATCTTCATCCAAATATCAAATCTTGCTTGTTGTATTCTTCGAAGTCAAACCATTTTTCTTCCACAGCGGGCCAGCTTCGCCATCGCCTTGTACCTTCTCCATCTTGTCAGTTGATTTTCGTTTTTTCCTACTTTAAGTCTTGTCCCTTTGACACCAAACCCTAGCCGCAATTTTGCAAGCACCTTTGTGCAGATAACTTTAATTAATTTGCTACAACAAAAAGATCTCAACCTCCTTCCATGAGAGCTCTCTTTCTTTCGCCGCTATGGTCCTCTAGCTTCTCTCAAGACTTCTTGCCGGTCACATACTGACCCTGACCTAGGCGCCTCCTTGGGGTTCACAGATTCCCTTGGCCGGTTACTCCTTATGCATTATACAGCAGCCCTCTATGTTTCATGCTGTCTCAATATTCACTTAGATCCGCCTCAAAATAACTCCTTCCCGATAATCCTTGATCTTTGTATAAGACATACCCAGACTTTTACCCTAATTTCAGACTCCAAGATTGCCCTGCTTAAACTTGATGACATTTTCAAGCTCTCAGAATTGTCCACTTTCAAATCGGCCGAAGCCTTGGACGGATGGTCCGAACAATGTATGACCGTACCCAACCCAAAAGTACGGGAAGCGATCAGATACGCCGCTTTCGCCGGTTTCACACTAGAGGTTCATGAAGTCTGCTACGATAAGCGGGCTTAAATACGATGGCAAGCGGCACCTCCTTCGTTCATTTTTTGAAGCCTTTTTTAGGTTGGGTGCCTCTACGCACAGCGAGCCCAAACATCTGTCAAAGCTGGAAGATTGTTTTGTTCCGAATTCCTGACTACCCATATCCCCACGCGCATCTCTCGATAAGACCCACCTTGTTCTATTCGACTACTGCGCTCGCCCTCGATCCATTTAAATATCACGACAATTAAATGCTCCTTCTATGCCCAGCTACATATATTGTTTAAATGCTGTTTATCCCACTTGTACTGGCCATCACTTCCATGTCTTTCCCTACCATGGATGACATTCTTGTTCATCACATTTTTCGCCTCTCTTTACCATCCCTTAATAGTGCTTCTTAACATTTCCAAGCCTCACAACCCAGCAGCTCCTCCCAAGAGCGTTTTCCTTTCCCCTCCCAAAAACGGAACACTTTGCCACTAATCTTACAGCATCCACTACCAATTCTACTGTCGCCAAGAGCAGCCGCATTAAAGGCCCCGGTTAGTGCGAAGGCACCTGTACATTTCCGACTTTTTCCACGAGTTTCAAAGTCCTTTGGTGCAACATTCCTTTGTTGTACTGACGTTTTAATGTAAACCACACACACCTTTTTGGTCGTCATCACGGCCCAATGCTTAAAGGCTGTCAATAAATCTTTCATTCTGGCACGGCCTCATCTTCTGATTTGGAGTGTCTTGGAGTTATATCGGTCAGAACTAACCGTGAGAAACAAAACATTTTAGAATCTTCCACGGCTTCTCTTGGCACTTCGCTCAATACCATCCTGTTCTGTCCAACAGATGGCTGTCAGACCGAACTGAACTGAAGACATTGGCGGATATTGGCTCTTCGGCGCTCATTTCCTGATCACAAGAACACTGAACAACTGTGAGTTTGCGTCACACCTTTTGTTTCATTTTAATTCCTAATGTACATACTTTTCCGGCCTTTTAATCACAGCAAACTCCTTCACCCATCTTAGTTTGCTAGTGTCGTCTTAGATATTGTTGACATTACTTTAGTGTACCATATAGACAGAGTAGTACGCTACAAGTGTCACTGTCTGGAAACCATCTCCGTCTTTGTCCAGTTGTCACATCTTTCGATTGATGGCATTTTCTTCCTCTCTCCAGTTCAACTGAACATTAGTATTAAAGTTCTTCATTGCGATTTTCTGATCTCGTAAAGCAGCATGTCTTTTTCGATTTCGCTAATCATACATTACCCCCTTCAGCAGAGTCTTTTCTCCGTTGGTACCCCGTGACCCATTTGAAAACCAGCGGTACTTAGGGTTTTATCTGCCTCTTTCCCTGGTCACCTTTTAATCTTTCGCTGAAAGTGTTTACTGCAATAACAACTCTGTCATTACCCAGTCATTCTTGTATGCACTCCCATTTCCAAAACGAACCTTAACCACTTTAATACGATATTCCTCACCGTATTCTACTGTAGCCATGAGCTTCCCTAAAGCTAAACCCGCAGGCCTTCGCTGCATGCAAACCACCTCTGTATTCTTCCAACTGTCGATGATCTGACTGGTAAACATTGGCTCCGGTCAACAGTTCAACTGAATACTGGTTTTGAGATATTTCTTTTCATCGTTCAAGTCTCAAGAAGCACCGATCCCCTCCATTTTTGCTCACCATGACTTACCCCTTCCAGACGTTAGTTATACGTATACAGCCCGCAGTTGCCCTATAAAAGAAAAGAATAATTGACCCACTTTTAACTCGTTTTTAGTGATTGTTTGTCGCACGTACCCCTTTTCACGTTATGGACTTTCAGCTCCTCTATTCACCTGCCAAGCCTTCTGGCCATACCAGTTCTCATTATCTGCCTCCGCCGCAGGAATATTCATTGCTCCAAATTTACTGTCCTCTCTGTCCCATTTCCTTTTCCTACAATCTCCCTTTTGACGTGTATTCATTTTCAAACGAGGTTTATTCTTCAATCGCAGTCCCCTGTCATTACCAATCACCTGATTGATCAAGTTTCCTCTTTTCACTGCTGATACTTTGTCCCTATTCCTCGGCCGATTTTTAGCCTCATCCATCCCGTCCAATGCAGCGTTCTATCTTTGCTCAAAGTTCTCCCCGATAGTTGCTGTCTCCATGAAATTTCCGTTGTTTTATTTAACTCTCCACTGGCGCAGTCTAGTTTAACCTGTTTCACGTTTATATTTCAAAGTTTTAGCCTACTTTAGCCAGCCAGGGGGACTCCACCACCTGACCCAGAATTTCAAATTTGCAGGGCAGTATTATCATTCCAGTTCACTTTGTCATAAATTTCACTCATGATATGAATTGCCACATATACCTGTTTTCTCAAAGTTAACTCGCGTCGACCTTGGGTGCACCATTTGATCTTGCTGCAAAGCGTGCCCCTGGTATTCCTCGAAATAAACTGTCATTAATGCTTCTACTATCATCATTGTTACTTACCGCATGGAATGGCGAACCCCGCTTTCTGTTCGTCGACGACTTGAAACTTGGGGAAAAGCCCTCGGACTCGAGCCTTCAGAGGGATCCATTACCTATTCATGGGTGGACGAACACGAAGCATCTACCTCTGAAAGAAGAAAAGTGCAAAAACCTGTTACCAGTGGCCAAGCAAGGAGGAACGAGGGATGCGGAAATGCCTGGGCACCAAATAATCCAGAGGCTGAGGCAGATATTGGACTTCGGAGTAAATCTACACAACTTCTTTGAGCCCAGCCCGCCGTGTTTCCTCCACAACAGCAGTGCCTTATGCACTGTCCCAGTTAGCCAAGACCGCTCGCTCCGAGGGGTATGAGGTACTGTGGCTTATCCATAAGCCGATATTTCGACCAAAACTCAAACGATTACGCCCAAGCTTGGTCTCTTCCACTTGTGGGTAACGGGCGGATACAGAACGTAAATGCAGCTGCAGGTTTATTAGGAGGTTTAAGGAACGGCTGCATCCCGCTAGACCGGGAAAGCTGACCCTGCCCCAGTTGGAACGGAGAAACCAAGGGCGCTTAGACAATTGAAGGGGTTATCGCAACCAAACACACTCCTGTAAATCTTAGCCAGAACAAGGCTGTCAGGGGATATGAGAGGAAGCTGGCCATATCACGGGCGTATAGTGGCTTCATGGCTATGTAGGATGCTCAGGGAATCAACTCAGGGGTAAGTGGTGGCCGCGGAAACTGCGGCAGTGTTCAGGGTCCGTTTGAGCCTTCGTCGGCCAAAGATCTTTCTTTACTGTTTTTGAAATCATCCGCGATGAAAATGTCTATCAGTTGGCCTTCGCCAGTTTTCAGTCTCTATCTGCTCTCGGCCGAGTGTCGATCTCTAGTTAAAAAGCTTTCCCGTGTTCTGGTTCTCTTGTTCTCCTCCTTCTTCTTCTTTCGCCACTTGCTTTCGCCACCACTACCGTGCCTGTCTTTCTAGTTACCTGAAGTTCGGAGGGTCTTCTGCAGGAAGAGGCAAAGGGATTACAACCATGTCAGCTACTTGCGGGACTTTCATTTCTGCTCACGATGAGCCAGATTATTTGCTTTATTGCTACGGGGGGACCAGTTGCCACAACACACTAATACTAACAGAATATTCACAGCAGCAGCTCAACGGGATTCACCTGAGGCTCGTTGGGGCAATAACCTGGACTTATCAATTAGGCCAAAGCCGCGCATGCTGTGACCTGACATAATCCGATCTCCCAGCTAGACACGAGAAACAGAACGATCAAATGGTTACTAGGACCGCTATGGAAGACACAGATAACGAACTTTTCAGGGGACTTAAGAAAAAAGAAAACCCTTCAACCGCTGAAACCGAAAAAGGATCCTGTCCAATCAAGGCGAAGAAACCTGCTTAATCTTAACAACGAACAGCCCACCATAGGAAAGGTCAAGCCGAGGCAGGAGTTGTACCAAGGGATGGTCAGGGACATCCTCCGGACGGTGAGAATAAGCCATGCGACAGAGCTAAATGAGTTCACTGAGTGATAAACCGGAAGTAACCGATACAAGGGTGGAAAATGCTTCCAGCCCCGCCAACCTTAGTGGAGTTTATGGACTGTAACATTATTCACCAGCTTCTAGCACGAGTGGTTGACGTTTTCCGCCGCACAAGGGAAGATGCCGCATCTTACCAGGTGTCTCAAGGACGAGATTAAGAAAGCAAGGGAGCTTCGAATATAATAGAGGACAAATGCAGACAAACTGAGAATCCGGAGATCCGGGTTCAAACAAAACATTAATTAGAGGACCAAAGCCTCGGGAACCGTACCACCAGGCAACGGTTTTAACTGAATAAATAATAAAGGATAGTGCATAGAAAGCTGTCCAATGAGTGACAACAGCGGTCCTAGGCTACTTGCTGTAAGGCCATCAAAGCAGAAATGAAAGGAAAAGGAAAAGAACTCCGAAAGACGGACCAAACTGACGTACGAGCGAATGGTGACACTTTTACGCTGGATCCGAAAAAGTAGCAGTAACCGGAAAGTTCAGCCCAGGGGCGGGATACACATTAAGGCAGAGTAGGGGCATTCCGCCAATGAAGGCCATGTTAGTGCCATACACCATCGCCAATAGCATTGGGTGAGAGTCAGAACACTACCTTCAAGAGATGGCAGGGGGTTCCAGCCATAGGAGGGCGCTCAGCAAACGCATCCAAAAGGTGCATCGGAGGGCTGGAGGACATCAGACGACCAAGGAAGACCGGCCAGGGAGGGCCTGGCAGGCCATACATGTCCATAACGGCGAAAAAGAGGAGAACACTACTGGACGGGCTGAACACAAACAAGTCAGTGGGAACAGATGGCTCATTTCTAGCTATCATAAAGCTACTGGTAGTTGAAACAAGTGGACGTTTCCGTTGGCAGCTTCGTGTCACCCATAGGTAAGGTTTGCTGCCAACTGACTGGAAGTCCTCAGCAGTATTGGCCTTCCACAAGGGTGAGCCGCGCTCACGGCAGCATAACCACACGCCTGTGGGTCTTATTTTATCCTTCGGAAATGCTTGGAGAAACTGTCAAGAGAGGCCAGCAGCAAGCACTTGGCAGAACACCAGCTGCTAAGTGAAGCGTAGCATGAGTTTTTGGAGGTAAGACCACGTCTCTGAAAGCTTCTTGGTTTCTTGGACGAAGTCACAAAACAACTGAATGAAGGGAAAATAATGAAACTTTGCCATTCGGACACCAGTAAAGCAATAGACCCAACGAATCACCGAAAGCCATTGGGTAAGCTTAACGTTTATGGGACAGAGGGACAGCTGAGCAGTTGGATAGCTGACTTCCTGACTGACAGGGCGGTTTACTTCAGGAGTGGTAATGCAGACTGTGATTTTACTATGTTCGACAAGAGGAGCACTTTGGGAATCATTTCTGGGACCACTTCTGTTCCACCTTTATGGAAATGACTTAGCTCAAGCACTGAAGCTCCCGTACTTCATATTCGCAGACGATGTGAAGGTTTTCGTGTCAGGTCAACGGGAGCCAATAGCCGGTCAGATTGAGGAGCCCAGTTGGGCAAGGGCGTGGGGTATGCGGGTGAACGAAGAAAAATCCGTCGGCCAACCAGAGCATCAGTGGGTTTGACCGTGAAGGGGACAAATGGACCGTTCATGATAGGCGAGCCGCAACAGATAAAAGACCTAGGTTTCGTTATGACTGCAAACTTTAAGAGGGTGGGGCCGGGCAAGATGGCTAGTCAAGGAGCTCGTAAGAAGGTCTTCAGGCTTAGGCCGAAAACTTCTCGCAAAAAAAGCGTATGTGTTTCTACCCCTGTACAGAGCAGCAGCGAGGCCTCACTTCGACCGCTTCTTACAGACTTGGCACCTTTCCTCCAAAAGGATGCAGCCTGTCTTGAAAATGTCCTGTGGCTGGCCGCTAGGATGGCAGAGGACCAACGAGGATAGACCTACAGCCGGACCGCAGGACATGGGGCTTTGTCCCTAGAAAGAGGGAGACTAAGAGCGGACTTCACTTAGGCCCTTAAGATTCCAGAAGTTTTGACGTGAATATGAACGGAAGATATGCTAGTGACGGTCACCAAAGAACGGACAACGGGGAGCTGCATAAAACTATGAAAGGTGCGCTGAAGACTGAATGTGAGTACCAAATTGTTCAGCCATAAGGTGGTATGATGGAGGAACCGGCCGACCGAAAATCTGGTAAGTTTGACAGACGTAAAACCCCTCGAAAATATGCTAGAGAGAAATTTGGAAGAGGTATTTTCGGAGGCAGAATTCTGGAGCCGAAGGAGAAAGCCGGGAATGAAATTTGACAGGCTTCGTGTTGAACAAAGCAAGAATCGTTGCTACGAAGAAACTCCCAAGTAGTGGTTGTCTCGTCTTGAAGATAGGAAGGTGCTCCAGTTTTTTCCTTTCAGCAATACTGGTCAGTGGAAAATTCTACCGAACTGAATAGACAGGAGAGACTAACCACATTTGCGGTGGTGGGGGCCGACTCATGTGCAAACTTCCGAAAGAGACGTAGACTTTGTTTGGCGGGCTCGTGCACTACACTAAGGCGTGTTCTATATACGCTGCCTACCGAGTCAATTGGTGGTATTTATGTGTCTTCGGGGGATTTGTAGTCGGTGCGGCTCCTCTGTGAGCCGTGAGTGTGAAAAGCACCTGCTGGTTTTGCTGCGAGCCTGTGAACAGTAGTGACTAAACCGAGCAATGTGGCCGCTGCTTTGGTTGGTTACACCTAAAATGCACCACCGTGGGTGCAGAATTATATGCTGTCTTGGTGAAATGCCCTCCAACATCCACACAAGTATCGTGTAACAAGTGTAACTCGTTAAAAGCCACAATTTGTGTGCTGCCCCAAGATACACTGTGTAACAGCCGGTCGTGGAAAATCCCCCTTTTTCCCTCGCGATTCAGTGTTTTTCCTAACGTCACTCATTTTCCTACACTATTGACTTGTCTTCACGAACTGGTTGTTTTCATGGACCAATTGTTGTTTGTTCGCGCCCAGAGCGCTACTTTGCCATATCCTTGTTCAGGACTTGCGTGATGCACGTGCCCTTGCTCGCATGCCGCAATTCAGTTTCTAGTTTTTAAGTCCTTGTGATCTCATTATTGAGGTTTGTATCTTTTTGTTGTCATTGTTCATTCAACAATCTAGTATGGTAGAATATCACGGATAATTGTCTTTTGATTTCGGGATCCGTTGCGAATTTGGCTACGCTTTGCTCAAACGTTCGTTACACACTGGGTGCCGCGTCAGTGGATGCAATACGTGCTAAAGCTCTGTATTTACTCCATGTTTTGCTCATGGACACAAGTTGTGGCACTTCCCAGGATGTACCTTTGACTGACAAGACTCCCAAGTCCCCGGACCGGAGATCTTCTAGGGCCGCTTCCTATGCGGAAGTCACGTCCTGCTACCCAAGGGGTTAACAAACAGCTAGAAACCTACCAGGGGAAGTTGTCTATTTCAGTTGATGTTCCGTCAGCAGCAACAAATGTGACCAGTCAGTCTCCAGTGATAAGCCATTTAGCTGCTTCTCCAAGTGATGAACTGCAACTCAGAACCGCTCAGCTGCTGTCGCCTAACCCACGGACGAAAGTGATACCTCTCCGGCAGTGAAATTCCCCTTCACAAAGGACGAGATGTTTCTCAGCTTTCGGTCGTCCAGAGGCTAAGATAATCATCTAACAAGAAAGCTTTAATCATGATTTGGCACTTTAGCTGGCAGAACTTGGAAAACTACTCACTCACGAAAAGGAGGGAATGGGCGAAAAAAGTGTTGGAAAAAGTCACATTTGGGTTGGGGGAAGTGACGAAAGACGGCGAACCCAGGTCATCGAAGGTGGTTTCTAGCTCGGACCGGGAGACCGGGAGATCCGGCTGGTATTCCAAAGGTCACACCGATTAAAAGATGAAGCGATTCGTCCGCTACGCGGCCTAGACTCTAACAAGAGTGACAAAGTGAAGATTTGAAGAAGTAATCCACGGAAGCGCCGCGCAAAAGGTGAAACAATCTTATGCATAAACATTTTTCGGGTACAAAGGAAGGGACTGCTAACTAAGTAATCGCCGCTAACAGTAATTTGCCATCTACCCTCACTACCTAACCCCCAGCAGTGACTGGTGTACGGCCCCATAGAGAGGAGCGGACGTGCTGAGATCGTGCAGCTGAATGTCCGGAGTCCCTTGGGGAAATAAGGTGGGTGAGAGTACGTGGCCTTACGCCACACACCGGAGCTGGCCTCCCTGAAAGAAATGTGACACACTGCGGACGTGTCAGATTCGGAGGTGGCTACTTAGGGCCATACTCTATACGGAGTATGCCGGAGCCAAATAAGAAACGGAGGTGGTTTCGGCCTGTTCCCAAGGTCGGGTACACCATCATTAAAATTGGACTCTTATTCAAGAGCAGGAGGCTATGATGATCCCTGTGGTATCTCCCTAGGTTGGCCACAGGTTGGTATAAATCCATTGGTGCTAAGATTACCGGTCGTGGAAAATCCCCCCAAAAATCACTGCAGTTCAATGATGTCCTTATTATCACTCATTTACTTACACTATTGGCTTGTTTTATGTACCGTGTGTTTACATGAACCATCCTTTGTTTGTTCGCGTCCAACGAGCTACTCTGTCACATCCTATTCTGGACTCGCGTGACGCATGTGCTCCTTTCTCGCACGCCGCAATTTGGTTCTCGCTTTTGAGTCATTTTGATTGCATAATTGAGGTTTGTATCTGTTTCGTGTCACTGTTCATTCAATAATCTAATATCGCAGAATTTCACGGATAATCGCATTCTGATTTCGGGATCTGTTGCGAATTTGGCTACGCATTGCTCAGGCTTTCCTTACAATACTCAACTGATTAACTTTGAAAGAGAAAATACGCAACATGTCAAGGAAAGTATCGAAGCAATTGGAATGTGAACGGGAAGTAAAACGGCAAGTCACTGGGGTTTTTGGGGTACTTTTGAGCTTTTAGTTAGTGCTAGGTCAAATGGTCCTTTCAGAGCTAGCTCATGTATTACTGAGGGTAACATGGATTGCAAGAATGTTGATCTGTTTAAGCTAAGGATATTAGACCCAGAACAACAACGTTTATCGGCTAGACAACAGGCCCAGGAAACAGAAGGGAAGTGTGGACTGAACGAGCGTGATCAAGAGGCCAACGACTACGATCTATCCGACAGATCAGGACAAATTAAAATAGGAAACTCTGCGCCGGCCGTCGAATACAAGACGTCAACGCAACCAACAATCGATATGCCAAGAGTAGAACTGACAGTTTTCGACGGGCGATCTGAACACTAGTGCAAGTTTATCAGGCAGTTGGAAACTTTCGTCGGAAATAAGATAACCGACCCCGGGCAAAGGCTTCTCTATCTGACTCACTACTGTCGAGGCCGAGCAGGGGAGGCTATCGATGGGTGAACCATGCTCGACCCAGAACAGGGCTTTACACGAGCAAGGAAGATTTTGAGGAATCTGTTAGGCCGGTCATTCACGGTAGCCCGTAACCTAATAAAGGGCATGATGGTAGAGGCAAAGAGAACCAAGGGCGACGTCTATGCAATGGCCGACCGAGTGATCAAATTGCAGGACTGTTCAATAGCTCTCGACCATTTAGGTTAGTGGGATAGCCTCGATGCAATGCACACCTTGGAGGGCGTAGTCCGCTACTTCTGTCCCGAACTACAGGGTCGGTGGGCGGAAGAGGCGGAACGGATAAGCCGGGGCGACCGCGAGACTAACTTCGAAGACTTGACCGAATACTTGGACAGGCAAACCAAGATGGCCGGCAATAGATTTGGTCAACTTATCCGGGACAGTTACTGAATAAACAGATCCAGTGCTAGCCGGGCTCAAATCACTTTACAGGGGCATCCAAAATATCAGCCTTGGACCAATGCACACGCCATTTCACGCGAGGCTATAACGCATCCCAGATGAAGGTCTTGTGATGCTAGCCATGGGCTGCTAGAATGCCCGAAGTTCATCAGCGTTACAATAGACAAACGTTGGGGAATGGCGAGGACGACAAGAGCGTGCTTTATATGCCTCAACACCACGCACCGGGCGGAAGCTTGTCGAACAAGGACCGGATGTGGTCACGAGTGTTGCGCTGGCAGACACCATCGATTGTTACACAAGGCGAAGGAAGCTACACCAGAGACGAACACCAAGCTCGGTGTGATTTGTTTAACATCGCTGTCTGCCAGTAAACCAAAACGTTAGGAGTAGTTGCCGCGGGGGTGATGACCCCAACTGGGGTGGTCAAAGCATTGGCTTTCATTGAAAGTGGATCAGCTACCACCCTGGTCAAGCGGCGGTTTGCCGATAAACACCGGTTATCTGGAATCAAGACGTGGTTAGCAGTAAGCACGGTGGGTGGAACACATGTAGTGACCACCGGCAGGTTGAGGTTACAGCTCATCTTATTAGAAACCAACGAGCGAAACAAATCATTGGAGGTATTCACATAAGCTAATCTCCTCACGCGAGCACCACGGTTGGTGAACGCAATTTTGACTAGTTTCCCCACCTGCAGGATATAACTGTTGTAGACTGGGAAGACGACAAAGTGGACCACTTCATCGGCAGTGACGTGCCAGAGGCGCATTGGGTACTTGACCAGAGAGTGGGCAACTGCCAGGCACCTTATGCCGTACGCACAGCTCTAGGATGGCTATTATATCGCCTGGCCGAGGGAAGTGATTCCGTAAATTACGTTTGAGCAGAAACGGACCGCATAGAGTATCAGTTGCAGCGACCGTATGAAAAGGAGTTTCATGACAAAGGAGATGAAAGACCATCGTTGTCTCAAGAGGATCACGTAGCTTTGCAAACGGTGCGGCTAGACACCAGAGGCCTTAAAAAACAGCTCAAGATTTCCCTCCCATGGCGCACATCTGCCGACCCGTGGACTGATAACAAAACTACGCTCTACAACGCCTACTACGACTGAAAGAACGCTTCATTCGAGACAAGGAGCTGTGGGAACGATACGCAGAATTGATGAAGCGAAACGAAGCTCTCGGCTACGTTGAAAAGGTGCCTGCCAACACCGACGGCCGAAAGGGTATCTGGTATCTACCTCACCACCCGGTTACCAACCCCAAGAAACCCGAAAATCTGCGTGTGGTGCTCGACTGTGCGGCCAAGTTCCAGGACAAGTCGTTAAACGATCGCCTACTACAAAGGCCTGACTGGACCACGCCACTGATCGAAGCTTCGTGCCGTTTCACATTAATTAGAGGAACCTTGTCCGCCGACACTAGGGAAATGTTTCTCCAGGCGAAGGTACCGGTATAAGAGTAAGGTACTTTGCTTCTCTTATGGTGGGAAGAGGACAACCTGAACAAAGCGTTGATAAATCACAGAATTACCGCCCATCCCTTCGGAACGATATCACTACCGTTTTGTGCCGACTACGCCCTCTGAGAAAAGACGAACAAATGTGGAGCTCTCATCCACCGGTTGGTATTAGACAGCGTCGGCAGAAATGTCTACGTCGACGACTATCTTGGGTCATTCGATGGTGAAGACTCGGCCCTGGTGCAATTCAGGTGCTTCACGAGATTGCTAGAAGTGGTCGGCTTACCTCCAACGAAATGGATGTCGAACGAGTAGGAGGTGCTCGAAGTCATTCTGCATCACGATATGACTAAAAGGGTTTGAAACCTGGACGGCTTTCCACCCCTCGTCGAAAGCACAATAGGAATACAATGGAATGCCAAACGATACCGGCCAGCCGGTAAATCGTCGTGGTATACTACCTGCTGTCTCCAGTTTGTTCGATCCGCTTGGTTTTGTCGCCCCCTGGCTGCTACCCTGAAAGATCCTGCTGCAGAGGCTCTGTCGTAAGAAAGTAGATTGAGACTAGCCACCGGCCCGGGAAGACCGGGTGGACTAGGAAGAACTTCTGAACACTTTAAATAACGTGTGAGACATAAGGATTCCACGATGCCTGCCCCAAGACCGTGCGACACAGGCGGGGGAACTACATGCCTTTTTTGATACATCCGAAGCCACTTACTGAGCCGTGGTGTACGGGCTATGATGCACGAGAGATGGATAATACGCTTCGAGGATCCTGCTGACCAAAGCCCGCGTTGCCCCACCGAAGTGGGTTTCGATCCCGTGCCCCGAGATCAGCGCAGCCGTGTTAGTAGTCAGGGCGGTACCAGCGGTGAAGAGAAGTTTCCGCCCTACATTTAGCCTGACAGTTTTTGGACTGACCCGATGGTGGTACTGTAAAACATTAACAACCTCAGGGGCCGGCTTAGGACTTTCTTTGCTAATTGACTCACGATCATCCACGACGGATCGGCCATAAACCAGTGAAAGCATGTCAGGTCTGGAGATAACCCAGCTGATCTGTGCCCCCGAGGTGCGACGAACTTCCGGCAACTCGACACGGGAACAGGAGGACCGAAATTCCTGCAAATGCCTAAACAGGACCGGCCCGTTTACGAATTAAAACTCCCTCTGGGATTGTAACTGGAGGTCAACGGCGTAGTGATGATGGCCAGGGTCGTGGAAGCAACATTCACATTGTCACGATTGGTCAGATATTCTTTCGGATGAGTACACTTCGTGCAATAGTTTGGTTGGCCAGGTTCAAGGGACATTTGCTAGTCATGGAAGGGATCCGCCCTCCGGCGGATACGAGTGGGTCCGATGAGCCCCGATGAACTACGAGCCGCAGGACATGATACATTCAAGATCGTACAGCGGGAGGCTTTAAACCAAGGGCTCGAGAGGGCGAAAGAAATGGGACCAACCTACAAAGGAACATCGTCTACGAGAGGCAACTTGAAGCAATAAACCCCAAACTCAATAATGGACTAATACGGGTAGACGTTAGGCTGACCAAGTCCCACCTGAGCTTGGACACACAGTATCTGTACTGCTGCCGGCTCGACAACCTGTAGTAGAGCTAATGATCCAACACGTCCAAGCCGTGGAGGGACATGCCAGGGAAAGTCACGTGACGAGCGTCATCCGAAAGCGCCTTTGGTTGTTGAGAGGAACAGCGACTGTAAAACGCGTAATCCGACGTTGTGTGCAATGTAGGAGACCCAATGCCACGGCGGGCAAACAACACATGGCCTTGCTACCACAATGCAGGGTGACTGCGGGCTGGTGGCCGTTCGGCGACACCGGGTTGGACTATTTCGGGCCTTTGTGGATCAAGTGCGGGAAGAGCATAGAAAAGCGATATAGATGTATCATGACGTGCATGAAGTCACGCGCGGTACACCTAGAAGCCGCACATTCGATGACGACCGATTCTTTCCTACGGGCTTTGCGGAGATTTATCAACCGAAGAGGCTTACCGGCCGATATATACTCAGACAATGGGTCGAACCTTGTTGGCGCTCATCTGGAATTGCAGCGTTGGCACAAGAACATAAACAAGGACGAACTGCATGATCGAACCGTGGCCTACGGCATACGATGGCATTTCAGCCCCCCGCAGGCCAGCCACCGAGGCGGCGTATGGGAACGCATGATCCGGTCCGCCAGACGGATATTGCTGTCAATCATGGAGCAACAGCCGCCCGACGACGAGACGTCGAACACCGTCATGACTGAGGTAGAGAGAACTCTGAACAACCGCCCACTGGTTCCAGTAATGAACGGCGACCCCACCCACCTGGCGCTCACCCCGAACGACTTATTGACGTTAAGGTTAAACGAGGGTTTCCAAGGACCGGTAAACCTTCGTGGGAGCTACCTCCACAGATGGAAGCAGGCAAACTATCTTGCCAGGGTCTTTTGAAAGCGTTGGCTGCGGGAGTATCTACCGGCTCTGCAGATTCCACGGAAGTGGCTGGTGAAAACAAGACCATTCAGGGTTGAAGTTGTGGTGACAATCGCAGACGAACAAGCGGGTTTCAGCACCTGGCCTTTGGGCGTGGTTAAGGATACCTTCGAGAGCTCTAACGAAATGATAGGAATTGTGTAGGTGAAGACCTCCGACGGAAAGCTAATCCGCGAAGTAAGCAGTATCAGCCTCCACGGGAGTGAAGACGGGGGAGCCGATAACACCGAAACCCTAGTAGACTACCCCTCATTCGCCTTCGAAGTGGTTAAAGGAACCACCCTGTGAGGGGGAAGTTACGACATACTGATGTATTGAACTGTAATAAAGGCTGACACATACCCACTAACATGGTGCAGGTTTGTACTTCATGACCTCCGTCAAACAGCTTGCAGAGCTCATAATTTTTCGTTGAAGTTACAGGAGGCTTTTTGTATACGTGGTCGTAGCTGTGATTCTATCATTCACCCGCACACACACACTCACATAAGCACATGCGGCCAAGTAATAACTGCTCCCCGAAGACAGCGCTTATGTTTCGCCTTCGCGCCTGCCATCGATCGGCCGTTCTCATGGACGATGCAGAGTGTAGCGACCGGACGTAGAAAATCCCCTAAAACCTTAGCAGTTCCAAGTACATCTTAACACAACTCACATGCTTACACTACTGACGTGTCTCTACGAATTGTTTGTTTTTATGGACCAATTGTTGTTTGTTCGCGCCCAGAGCGCTACTTTGTCATATCCTTGTTCAGGACCTGCGTGACGCACGTGCTCCTTGCTCGCACGCCGCAATTCGGTTTCTCGTTTGTTGAGTCCTTGTGATCTCATTGTTGAAGTTTGTATCTTTTTGGTGTCATTGTTCATTCAACAATCTAGTATGGTAGAATATCACGGATAATTGTCTTTTGATTTCGGGATCCGTTGCAAATTTGGCTACGCATTGCTCAGACGTGTGTTACAAAAATCAATAGATCAATTTGGAACGAGAGAAACACGCAAAATGCCAAGAAAGGGATCGAAGACATTAGAATCTGTACGGGAAGTAATACGGCAGGTAACTGGGGGGAGGGGGGGGGGGGGTTGGGTACCTTTGATTCTTTATTTAATGTTAGATCGCTTAGTCCTGTCAGTGCTAGTTCATGTGTTACTGAGGGCAATACGGATTGTGAGGATGTCGATCTATATAGGCTGAGGATATTAGACCTAGAACAACAACTGTTATCGGCCCACGAAGCAGAACATAAGTGTAGACAGAAAGAGCGTGAGCCAGAGACCAACGACTACGAGACTTCCGATAGACCAGGGCACAACAAAATAGGAAACTCCACGCCGGTCGCCGACTATAAAACACCAACGATCGATTTGCCAGGAGTAGAACTGACAGTTTTCGACGGGCAATCTGAACACTATTGCAAGTTTGTCAAGCAGTTCGAGACGTTCGCCGAAAATAAGGTAACCAATCCCGGGCAAAAGCTTCTCTACCTGACTCACTACTGTCAAGATCGAGCAAGAGAAGCTATCGACGGGTGTACCATGCTCGACCCGGAACAAGGCTACACCCGAGAAAGGAAGATTCTGAAGGACTTGTTCGGCCAACCGTTCAAAGTAGCCCGTAACCTAATAGAGGGCATGATGGTAGACGCAAAGGGGACCAAGGGCGACGTCTATGCAGTGGCCGACCTGGTGATCAAGATGCAGAACTGCTAAATAGCCCTCGACCATTAAGGTTAAAGGGCTGACCCAGATGCAATGCACACTTTGGAAGGCATAGTCCGTCACCACTCTCCTGAACCACAGGGTCGGTGGGTGGAAGAAGTCGAACGGATAGGCCGAAGCGACCAAGAAGCTAACTTCGGGGACCTGACCGAATACTTGGACAGGCAAACCAAGATAGCCGACAGCAGATTTGGTCGACTTATCCGGGACAGCAACCGAGCAAACAAGCCCAGTACTAGACAGGCTCAAACCACTGCTCGGGAACAGCCGAAATACCGACCTCGGACCAATACACGCCATTTCACGCGATGCCATGGCGCAACCAACTTGCAGGTCCTGTGATGCTAGCCATGGACTACCAGAATGCTCCAGGTTCGGCAACGCCACAATAGACGAACGGTGGGGAATGGCGAGGACGGCATGAGCGTGTTTTATTTATCTCAACACCACGCACCGGGCGGCAGCTTTTAGGACAAGGAACCGATGTGGTTTCGAGGACTGCACGGGCAGACACCATCGTTTGCTGCGCCAGGCGAGAGTAAATTTACCCGAGGCGAGTATCAAGCCCAGTGTTATTTGTTCAACGTCGCGGTCTGCCAGTAAACCGGTACGTTACGGCGTAGTTGCCGTGGGAGTAGTGACCCCAACTGGGGTGGTCAAAGCGTTGGCTTTCGTCGACGGTGGATCTGACACTACTCCAGTGAAAGAGCGGTTTGCCGACAAACACCGGCTCGCTAAATGTGCGACGTCGTTAGCAGTGAGCACGGTGGGCAGAACACAAGTATTGACTGCCGGCAGGTTGAGACTGCAACTCATCTCTTTAGACATTAACAAGCAAATCGAACCAACAGAAGCATTCACATTAGCTGATCTCCCCATGCGAGCACCAAGGTCGGTCAACGTAATCTTGACTAGATGGCTCAACTTGTAGGATGTAACCGTTGTAGACTGGGAAGACGACAAAGTGGATCTTCTCATCGGCTGCGACGTACCAAAGGCGCATTGGGTACTGGACCAGAGAGTGGGCGGCCGCCAGGCACCCAATGCCGTACGCACGGCTCTGGGATGGATGTTATACGGTCCAATAGGGGTACGTGGTTCCGTGAATTATTTATCCGCCGAAACGGACCGCATGGAGTATCACCTGCAGTGGCTGTATGCAAAGGAGTTTCATGACATGGGAGACGAAAGACCATCGTTGTCTCAAGAGGATCACGTAGCTTTGCAAACGGTGCGGCTAGACACTAGAGGCCTTAAAAAACAGCTCAAGATTTCCCTCCCATGGCGCACATCTGCCGACCCGTGGACTGATAACAAAACTACGCTCTACAACGCCTACTACGACTGAAAGAACGCTTCATTCGAGACAAGGAGCTGTGGGAACGATACGCAGAATTGATGAAGCGAAACGAAGCTCTCGGCTACGTTGAAAAGGTGCCTGCCAACACCGACGGCCGAAAGGGTATCTGGTATCTACCTCACCACCCGGTTACCAACCCCAAGAAACCCGAAAATCTGCGTGTGGTGCTCGACTGTGCGGCCAAGTTCCAGGACAAGTCGTTAAACGATCGCCTACTACAAGGGCCTGACTGGACCACACCACTGATCGACGTTTGGTGCCGTTTCACAGTGGGTAGAGCGGCCTTGTTCGCCGACATTAGGGAAATGTTTCATCAGGTAAAAATACCGGTAGAAGAACGAGATGCGTTGCGTTTTCTGTGATGGGAAGAGAACTACCGGGACAACGCAGTGGTAAACTATAAGATGACCGTCCACCCCTTCGGAGCCATGTCGTCACCGTTCTGTGTGAACTACGCCCCTCGCGAAGCTGCGAACAAACATGGAGGTCTGGTCCATCGGTCGATGGTAGATAGCGTTAGCAGGAATATCTACGCCGACGACTACCTTGGATCACTCGATGATATAGAATCAGCTGAAGCGCAGTTCAGAGGCCTGACAAGATTGCTAGAAGAGGGCGGCTTCCATCTAACAAAATGGATGTCGAACGCTCCAGAAGTGCTCGAGGTCATTCCGTACCACGAGAGGGCCGGAAGAGTTGGAGATTTGGACGGCTCTTCACTCCCTATTGAACGCACTTTTGGAATACAATGGACGCGGAAACGGACGACTTTGCTTTCGAGCTAAACGTTCCCGAGTTGTCTGTAACCCGTCGAGGCATACTATCCGCTGTCTCTAGTCTGTTCGACCCGCTCGGTTTCGTCTCTTCCTGGCTGTTACCAGAAAGATCTTGCTGCAACGGCTGTGCCGTAAGAAAGTTGATTGGGACCAGTCACTGGACCGAGAGGACCGGCTGGACTGGGAATAATTTTCGAACACCTTGAAGAAATTAGGGGACATAAGGATTCCACGATGTTTGACTCCTGGCCATACAACGCGGACGGGAGAACTACGTGCTTTTTCCGATGCATCCGAAGTCTGCTATGGAACTGTGGTGTACGGACGATGGTGCACAGGAGGTGGACAATATACTACGAGGATCCTGTTCGCTAAAGCCTGCGTCGCTCCAATAAAGTCGGTCTCGATCCCACGCCTTGAACTCAGTGCAGCCGTGTTAGCAGTCAGGGCGGTACAAGCGGTGAAGAGATGTTTTGACTTCTACATTTGGTCGGCTAGCTTTTAGACGAACTCAAAGACACAATGTATCTGTACTGCTGCCGGCTCGACAACCTGTAGTAGAGCTAATGATCCAACACGTCCAAGCCGTTGAGGGACGTGCCGCTGAAAGTCGCGTGACGAGCGTCATCCGAAGGGCAAATTGCGAACACCGTCATTAGTTGATAGGGGTTGCGGGACGTAGCTTTCGTCGGGTATGATCGTATGTGTCTGGATGTACAACGGAGTAGCGTTAATCACTACATATCGTAAAAAACCTTCTGTAAAGTCAACGAAAGACTGTGAGTACTGTCACGTTTTTGACGGAGACCACGTGGTATAACGAGTAGAATGTACGTGAGTGTGCGTCGGGGTGTATGATGGTTCGATACGTCAGTGTGTCGTAAACGCCTCCGTATATGGGGTTTCTTTACGCACTTCGAAGACTAGTGCGAAATCGTCTGCTGGGCCTCAGCGTTATCAGCTTCTCCACCTTCACCCTCCATTAGGCTAATACTGCGTATGTCGCGAATTAGCGCTCCGTTAACTGCCTTCACCTTCACCGTTCTTATCACTCCGTCAGTGCTTTTGATGGTTTCCGTAACTACTCCCAAGGACCAGGTGCTGAAATTTGCGCGTTCTTCTGCGATTGTCACCACAACTTCAACCCTGAATGGTCTTGTTTTCACCAGCCACTTCCGTGGAATCTGCAGAGCCGGTAGATACTCCCGCAGCCAACGCTTTCAAAAGACCCTGGCAAGATAGTTTGCCTGCTTCCATCTGTGGAGGTAGCTCCCACGAAGGTTTACCGGTCCTTGGAAACCCTCGTTCAACCTTAACGTCAATAAGTCGTTCGGGGTGAGCGCCAGGTGGGTGGGGTCGCCGTTCATTACTGGAACCAGTGGGCGGTTGTTCAGAGTTCTCTCTACCTCAGTCATGACGGTGTTCGACGTCTCGTCGTCGGGCGGCTGTTGCTCCATGATTGACAGCAATATCCGTCTGGCGGACCGGATCATGCGTTCCCATACGCCGCCTCGGTGGCTGGCCTGCGGGGGGCTGAAATGCCATCGTATGCCGTAGGCCACGGTTCGATCATGCAGTTCGTCCTTGTTTATGTTCTTGTGCCAACGCTGCAATTCCAGATGAGCGCCAACAAGGTTCGACCCATTGTCTGAGTATATATCGGCCGGTAAGCCTCTTCGGTTGATAAATCTCCGCAAAGCCCGTAGGAAAGAATCGGTCGTCATCGAATGTGCGGCTTCTAGGTGTACCGCGCGTGACTTCATGCACGTCATGATACATCTATATCGCTTTTCTATGCTCTTCCCGCACTTGATCCACAAAGGCCCGAAATAGTCCAACCCGGTGTCGCCGAACGGCCACCAGCCCGCAGTCACCCTGCATTGTGGTAGCAAGGCCATGTGTTGTTTGCCCGCCGTGGCATTGGGTCTCCTACATTGCACACAACGTCGGATTACGCGTTTTACAGTCGCTGTTCCTCTCAACAACCAAAGGCGCTTTCGGATGACGCTCGTCACGTGACTTTCCCTGGCACGTCCCTCAACGGCTTGGACGTGTTGGATCATTAGCTCTACTACAGGTTGTCGAGCCGGCAGCAGTACAGATACTGTGTGTCCAAGCTCAGGTGGGCGTATGCCAGCATACTTTCCCCCGCAGCAGTCCATCAATTAGTTTGGGGTTTAAACATTTTAATTCGCCTCTCGGAGATGATATTTCTTTGTTGATTGGTCCCACTTCTTCCGCCCCTTCGAGCTCTCGGGCGAAAGCCTCGTGTTGTATCATTCTGAAAATATCGTATTCTGCAGCTTGTAGCTCATCGGGACTTATCGGGCCGACCCGTATCCGGCCTGACGGCCGTAGCCCTTTCATGACTAGTAAATCTTTCTTGAACCTGGCTAACCAGACTAACGCACGATGTGTCTTCATCCAGGAAGAAAACCTGACCAATCGCGACAGAATGGATTTCGCTCCGACGACGTGGGCCGCTGTCACTACGCTTTTGATTTCCAGTTCTACTTCCGTAGGGGGTTTTAATTCGAACACGGGCCAGTCTTGTTTGGGCAATTGCAGGAAGTTTGGCCCTTTCGTCCACGTGTCTAGTTGGCTGAAGATGGTCGCACCTCGGGAGCACAGATCGGCTGGATTATCGCCAGACCTGACATGCTTCCGCTGGTTCATGGCAGATTCATCGTGGATAATCTTGAGTCGGTTAGCAACGAAAGTACTAAACCGGCTCCGGACGTTGTTGATATAGTAAAGTACTATCGTAGAGTCTGTCTAAAAGCTAGCCGACCAAATGTAGAAGTCAAAACATCTCTTCACCGCTTGTACCGCCCTGACTGCTAACACGGCTGCACTGAGTTCAAGGCGTGGGATCGAGACCGACTTTATTGGAGCGACGCAGGCTTTAGCGAACAGGATCCTCGTAGTATATTGTCCACCTCCTGTGCACCATCGTCCGTACACCACAGTTCCATAGCAGACTTCGGATGCATCGGAAAAAGCACGTAGTTCTCCCGTCCGCGTTGTATGGCCAGGAGTCAAACATCGTGGAATCCTTATGTCCCCTAATTTCTTCAAGGTGTTCGAAAATTATTCCCAGTCCAGCCGGTCCTCTCGGTCCAGTGACTGGTCCCAATCAACTTTCTTACGGCACAGCCGTTGCAGCAAGATCTTTCTGGTAACAGCCAGGAAGAGACGAAACCGAGCGGGTCGAACAGACTAGAGACAGCGGATAGTATGCCTCGACGGGTTACAGACAACTCGGGAACGTTTAGCTCGAAAGCAAAGTCGTCCGTTTCCGCGTCCATTGTATTCCAAAAGTGCGTTCAATAGGGAGTGAAGAGCCGTCCAAATCTCCAACTCTTCCGGCCCTCTCGTGGTACGGAATGACCTCGAGCACTTCTGGAGCGTTCGACATCCATTTTGTTAGATGGAAGCCGCCCTCTTCTAGCAATCTTGTCAGGCCTCTGAACTGCGCTTCAGCTGATTCTATATCATCGAGTGATCCAAGGTAGTCGTCGGCGTAGATATTCCTGCTAACGCTATCTACCATCGACCGATGGACCAGACCTCCATGTTTGTTCGCAGCTTCGCGAGGGGCGTAGTTCACACAGAACGGTGACGACATGGCTCCGAAGGGGTGGACGGTCATCTTATAGTTTACCACTGCGTTGTCCCGGTAGTTCTCTTCCCATCACAGAAAACGCAACGCATCTCGTTCTTCTACCGGTATTTTTACCTGATGAAACATTTCCCTAATGTCGGCGAACAAGGCCGCTCTACCCACTGTGAAACGGCACCAAACGTCGATCAGTGGTGTGGTCCAGTCAGGCCCTTGTAGTAGGCGATCGTTTAACGACTTGTCCTGGAACTTGGCCGCACAGTCGAGCACCACACGCAGATTTTCGGGTTTCTTGGGGTTGGTAACCGGGTGGTGAGGTAGATACCAGATACCCTTTCGGCCGTCGGTGTTGGCAGGCACCTTTTCAACGTAGCCGAGAGCTTCGTTTCGCTTCATCAATTCTGCGTATCGTTCCCACAGCTCCTTGTCTCGAATGAAGCGTTCTTTCAGTCGTAGTAGGCGTTGTAGAGCGTAGTTTTGTTATCAGTCCACGGGTCGGCAGATGTGCGCCATGGGAGGGAAATCTTGAGCTGTTTTTTAAGGCCTCTAGTGTCTAGCCGCACCGTTTGCAAAGCTACGTGATCCTCTTGAGACAACGATGGTCTTTCGTCTCCCATGTCATGAAACTCCTTTGCATACAGCCACTGCAGGTGATACTCCATGCGGTCCGTTTCGGCGGATAAATAATTCACGGAACCACGTACCCCTATTGGACCGTATAACATCCATCCCAGAGCCGTGCGTACGGCATTGGGTGCCTGGCGGCCGCCCACTCTCTGGTCCAGTACCCAATGCGCCTTTGGTACGTCGCAGCCGATGAGAAGATCCACTTTGTCGTCTTCCCAGTCTACAACGGTTACATCCTACAAGTTGAGCCATCTAGTCAAGATTACGTTGACCGACCTTGGTGCTCGCATGGGGAGATCAGCTAATGTGAATGCTTCTGTTGGTTCGATTTGCTTGTTAATGTCTAAAGAGATGAGTTGCAGTCTCAACCTGCCGGCAGTCAATACTTGTGTTCTGCCCACCGTGCTCACTGCTAACGACGTCGCACATTTAGCGAGCCGGTGTTTGTCGGCAAACCGCTCTTTCACTGGAGTAGTGTCAGATCCACCGTCGACGAAAGCCAACGCTTTGACCACCCCAGTTGGGGTCACTACTCCCACGGCAACTACGCCGTAACGTACCGGTTTACTGGCAGACCGCGACGTTGAACAAATAACACTGGGCTTGATACTCGCCTCGGGTAAATTTACTCTCGCCTGGCGCAGCAAACGATGGTGTCTGCCCGTGCAGTCCTCGAAACCACATCGGTTCCTTGTCCTAAAAGCTGCCGCCCGGTGCGTGGTGTTGAGATAAATAAAACACGCTCATGCCGTCCTCGCCATTCCCCACCGTTCGTCTATTGTGGCGTTGCCGAACCTGGAGCATTCTGGTAGTCCATGGCTAGCATCACAGGACCTGCAAGTTGGTTGCGCCATGGCATCGCGTGAAATGGCGTGTATTGGTCCGAGGTCGGTATTTCGGCTGTTCCCGAGCAGTGGTTTGAGCCTGTCTAGTACTGGGCTTGTTTGCTCGGTTGCTGTCCCGGATAAGTCGACCAAATCTGCTGTCGGCTATCTTGGTTTGCCTGTCCAAGTATTCGGTCAGGTCCCCGAAGTTAGCTTCTTGGTCGCTTCGGCCTATCCGTTCGACTTCTTCCACCCACCGACCCTGTGGTTCAGGAGAGTGGTGACGGACTATGCCTTCCAAAGTGTGCATTGCATCTGGGTCAGCCCTTTAACCTTAATGGTCGAGGGCTATTTAGCAGTTCTGCATCTTGATCACCAGGTCGGCCACTGCATAGACGTCGCCCTTGGTCCCCTTTGCGTCTACCATCATGCCCTCTATTAGGTTACGGGCTACTTTGAACGGTTGGCCGAACAAGTCCTTCAGAATCTTCCTTTCTCGGGTGTAGCCTTGTTCCGGGTCGAGCATGGTACACCCGTCGATAGCTTCTCTTGCTCGATCTTGACAGTAGTGAGTCAGGTAGAGAAGCTTTTGCCCGGGATTGGTTACCTTATTTTCGGCGAACGTCTCGAACTGCTTGACAAACTTGCAATAGTGTTCAGATTGCCCGTCGAAAACTGTCAGTTCTACTCCTGGCAAATCGATCGTTGGTGTTTTATAGTCGGCGACCGGCGTGGAGTTTCCTATTTTGTTGTGCCCTGGTCTATCGGAAGTCTCGTAGTCGTTGGTCTCTGGCTCACGCTCTTTCTGTCTACACTTATGTTCTGCTTCGTGGGCCGATAACAGTTGTTGTTCTAGGTCTAATATCCTCAGCCTATATAGATCGACATCCTCACAATCCGTATTGCCCTCAGTAACACATGAACTAGCACTGACAGGACTAAGCGATCTAACATTAAATAAAGAATCAAAGGTACCCAACCCCCCCCCCCCTCCCCCCAGTTACCTGCCGTATTACTTCCCGTACAGATTCTAATGTCTTCGATCCCTTTCTTGGCATTTTGCGTGTTTCTCTCGTTCCAAATTGATCTATTGATTTTTGTAACACACGTCTGAGCAATGCGTAGCCAAATTTGCAACGGATCCCGAAATCAAAAGACAATTATCCGTGATATTCTACCATACTAGATTGTTGAATGAACAATGACACCAAAAAGATACAAACTTCAACAATGAGATCACAAGGACTCAACAAACGAGAAACCGAATTGCGGCGTGCGAGCAAGGAGCACGTGCGTCACGCAGGTCCTGAACAAGGATATGACAAAGTAGCGCTCTGGGCGCGAACAAACAACAATTGGTCCATAAAAACAAACAATTCGTAGAGACACGTCAGTAGTGTAAGCATGTGAGTTGTGTTAAGATGTACTTGGAACTGCTAAGGTTTTAGGGGATTTTCTACGTCCGGTCGCTACACTCTGCATCGTCCATGAGAACGGCCGATCGATGGCAGGCGCGAAGGCGAAACATAAGCGCTGTCTTCGGGGAGCAGTTATTACTTGGCCGCATGTGCTTATGTGAGTGTGTGTGTGCGGGTGAATGATAGAATCACAGCTACGACCACGTATACAAAAAGCCTCCTGTAACTTCAACGAAAAATTATGAGCTCTGCAAGCTGTTTGACGGAGGTCATGAAGTACAAACCTGCACCATGTTAGTGGGTATGTGTCAGCCTTTATTACAGTTCAATACATCAGTATGTCGTAACTTCCCCCTCACAGGGTGGTTCCTTTAACCACTTCGAAGGCGAATGAGGGGTAGTCTACTAGGGTTTCGGTGTTATCGGCTCCCCCGTCTTCACTCCCGTGGAGGCTGATACTGCTTACTTCGCGGATTAGCTTTCCGTCGGAGGTCTTCACCTACACAATTCCTATCATTTCGTTAGAGCTCTCGAAGGTATCCTTAACCACGCCCAAAGGCCAGGTGCTGAAACCCGCTTGTTCGTCTGCGATTGTCACCACAACTTCAACCCTGAATGGTCTTGTTTTCACCAGCCACTTCCGTGGAATCTGCAGAGCCGGTAGATACTCCCGCAGCCAACGCTTTCAAAAGACCCTGGCAAGATAGTTTGCCTGCTTCCATCTGTGGAGGTAGCTCCCACGAAGGTTTACCGGTCCTTGGAAACCCTCGTTCAACCTTAACGTCAATAAGTCGTTCGGGGTGAGCGCCAGGTGGGTGGGGTCGCCGTTCATTACTGGAACCAGTGGGCGGTTGTTCAGAGTTCTCTCTACCTCAGTCATGACGGTGTTCGACGTCTCGTCGTCGGGCGGCTGTTGCTCCATGATTGACAGCAATATCCGTCTGGCGGACCGGATCATGCGTTCCCATACGCCGCCTCGGTGGCTGGCCTGCGGGGGGCTGAAATGCCATCGTATGCCGTAGGCCACGGTTCGATCATGCAGTTCGTCCTTGTTTATGTTCTTGTGCCAACGCTGCAATTCCAGATGAGCGCCAACAAGGTTCGACCCATTGTCTGAGTATATATCGGCCGGTAAGCCTCTTCGGTTGATAAATCTCCGCAAAGCCCGTAGGAAAGAATCGGTCGTCATCGAATGTGCGGCTTCTAGGTGTACCGCGCGTGACTTCATGCACGTCATGATACATCTATATCGCTTTTCTATGCTCTTCCCGCACTTGATCCACAAAGGCCCGAAATAGTCCAACCCGGTGTCGCCGAACGGCCACCAGCCCGCAGTCACCCTGCATTGTGGTAGCAAGGCCATGTGTTGTTTGCCCGCCGTGGCATTGGGTCTCCTACATTGCACACAACGTCGGATTACGCGTTTTACAGTCGCTGTTCCTCTCAACAACCAAAGGCGCTTTCGGATGACGCTCGTCACGTGACTTTCCCTGGCACGTCCCTCAACGGCTTGGACGTGTTGGATCATTAGCTCTACTACAGGTTGTCGAGCCGGCAGCAGTACAGATACTGTGTGTCCAAGCTCAGGTGGGCGTATGCCAGCATACTTTCCCCCGCAGCAGTCCATCAATTAGTTTGGGGTTTAAACATTTTAATTCGCCTCTCGGAGATGATATTTCTTTGTTGATTGGTCCCACTTCTTCCGCCCCTTCGAGCTCTCGGGCGAAAGCCTCGTGTTGTATCATTCTGAAAATATCGTATTCTGCAGCTTGTAGCTCATCGGGACTTATCGGGCCGACCCGTATCCGGCCTGACGGCCGTAGCCCTTTCATGACTAGTAAATCTTTCTTGAACCTGGCTAACCAGACTAACGCACGATGTGTCTTCATCCAGGAAGAAAACCTGACCAATCGCGACAGAATGGATTTCGCTCCGACGACGTGGGCCGCTGTCACTACGCTTTTGATTTCCAGTTCTACTTCCGTAGGGGGTTTTAATTCGAACACGGGCCAGTCTTGTTTGGGCAATTGCAGGAAGTTTGGCCCTTTCGTCCACGTGTCTAGTTGGCTGAAGATGGTCGCACCTCGGGAGCACAGATCGGCTGGATTATCGCCAGACCTGACATGCTTCCGCTGGTTCATGGCAGATTCATCGTGGATAATCTTGAGTCGGTTAGCAACGAAAGTACTAAACCGGCTCCGGACGTTGTTGATATAGTAAAGTACTATCGTAGAGTCTGTCTAAAAGCTAGCCGACCAAATGTAGAAGTCAAAACATCTCTTCACCGCTTGTACCGCCCTGACTGCTAACACGGCTGCACTGAGTTCAAGGCGTGGGATCGAGACCGACTTTATTGGAGCGACGCAGGCTTTAGCGAACAGGATCCTCGTAGTATATTGTCCACCTCCTGTGCACCATCGTCCGTACACCACAGTTCCATAGCAGACTTCGGATGCATCGGAAAAAGCACGTAGTTCTCCCGTCCGCGTTGTATGGCCAGGAGTCAAACATCGTGGAATCCTTATGTCCCCTAATTTCTTCAAGGTGTTCGAAAATTATTCCCAGTCCAGCCGGTCCTCTCGGTCCAGTGACTGGTCCCAATCAACTTTCTTACGGCACAGCCGTTGCAGCAAGATCTTTCTGGTAACAGCCAGGAAGAGACGAAACCGAGCGGGTCGAACAGACTAGAGACAGCGGATAGTATGCCTCGACGGGTTACAGACAACTCGGGAACGTTTAGCTCGAAAGCAAAGTCGTCCGTTTCCGCGTCCATTGTATTCCAAAAGTGCGTTCAATAGGGAGTGAAGAGCCGTCCAAATCTCCAACTCTTCCGGCCCTCTCGTGGTACGGAATGACCTCGAGCACTTCTGGAGCGTTCGACATCCATTTTGTTAGATGGAAGCCGCCCTCTTCTAGCAATCTTGTCAGGCCTCTGAACTGCGCTTCAGCTGATTCTATATCATCGAGTGATCCAAGGTAGTCGTCGGCGTAGATATTCCTGCTAACGCTATCTACCATCGACCGATGGACCAGACCTCCATGTTTGTTCGCAGCTTCGCGAGGGGCGTAGTTCACACAGAACGGTGACGACATGGCTCCGAAGGGGTGGACGGTCATCTTATAGTTTACCACTGCGTTGTCCCGGTAGTTCTCTTCCCATCACAGAAAACGCAACGCATCTCGTTCTTCTACCGGTATTTTTACCTGATGAAACATTTCCCTAATGTCGGCGAACAAGGCCGCTCTACCCACTGTGAAACGGCACCAAACGTCGATCAGTGGTGTGGTCCAGTCAGGCCCTTGTAGTAGGCGATCGTTTAACGACTTGTCCTGGAACTTGGCCGCACAGTCGAGCACCACACGCAGATTTTCGGGTTTCTTGGGGTTGGTAACCGGGTGGTGAGGTAGATACCAGATACCCTTTCGGCCGTCGGTGTTGGCAGGCACCTTTTCAACGTAGCCGAGAGCTTCGTTTCGCTTCATCAATTCTGCGTATCGTTCCCACAGCTCCTTGTCTCGAATGAAGCGTTCTTTCAGTCGTAGTAGGCGTTGTAGAGCGTAGTTTTGTTATCAGTCCACGGGTCGGCAGATGTGCGCCATGGGAGGGAAATCTTGAGCTGTTTTTTAAGGCCTCTAGTGTCTAGCCGCACCGTTTGCAAAGCTACGTGATCCTCTTGAGACAACGATGGTCTTTCGTCTCCCATGTCATGAAACTCCTTTGCATACAGCCACTGCAGGTGATACTCCATGCGGTCCGTTTCGGCGGATAAATAATTCACGGAACCACGTACCCCTATTGGACCGTATAACATCCATCCCAGAGCCGTGCGTACGGCATTGGGTGCCTGGCGGCCGCCCACTCTCTGGTCCAGTACCCAATGCGCCTTTGGTACGTCGCAGCCGATGAGAAGATCCACTTTGTCGTCTTCCCAGTCTACAACGGTTACATCCTACAAGTTGAGCCATCTAGTCAAGATTACGTTGACCGACCTTGGTGCTCGCATGGGGAGATCAGCTAATGTGAATGCTTCTGTTGGTTCGATTTGCTTGTTAATGTCTAAAGAGATGAGTTGCAGTCTCAACCTGCCGGCAGTCAATACTTGTGTTCTGCCCACCGTGCTCACTGCTAACGACGTCGCACATTTAGCGAGCCGGTGTTTGTCGGCAAACCGCTCTTTCACTGGAGTAGTGTCAGATCCACCGTCGACGAAAGCCAACGCTTTGACCACCCCAGTTGGGGTCACTACTCCCACGGCAACTACGCCGTAACGTACCGGTTTACTGGCAGACCGCGACGTTGAACAAATAACACTGGGCTTGATACTCGCCTCGGGTAAATTTACTCTCGCCTGGCGCAGCAAACGATGGTGTCTGCCCGTGCAGTCCTCGAAACCACATCGGTTCCTTGTCCTAAAAGCTGCCGCCCGGTGCGTGGTGTTGAGATAAATAAAACACGCTCATGCCGTCCTCGCCATTCCCCACCGTTCGTCTATTGTGGCGTTGCCGAACCTGGAGCATTCTGGTAGTCCATGGCTAGCATCACAGGACCTGCAAGTTGGTTGCGCCATGGCATCGCGTGAAATGGCGTGTATTGGTCCGAGGTCGGTATTTCGGCTGTTCCCGAGCAGTGGTTTGAGCCTGTCTAGTACTGGGCTTGTTTGCTCGGTTGCTGTCCCGGATAAGTCGACCAAATCTGCTGTCGGCTATCTTGGTTTGCCTGTCCAAGTATTCGGTCAGGTCCCCGAAGTTAGCTTCTCGGTCGCTTCGGCCTATCCGTTCGACTTCTTCCACCCACCGACCCTGTGGTTCAGGAGAGTGGTGACGGACTATGCCTTCCAAAGTGTGCATTGCATCTGGGTCAGCCCTTTAACCTTAATGGTCGAGGGCTATTTAGCAGTTCTGCATCTTGATCACCAGGTCGGCCACTGCATAGACGTCGCCCTTGGTCCCCTTTGCGTCTACCATCATGCCCTCTATTAGGTTACGGGCTACTTTGAACGGTTGGCCGAACAAGTCCTTCAGAATCTTCCTTTCTCGGGTGTAGCCTTGTTCCGGGTCGAGCATGGTACACCCGTCGATAGCTTCTCTTGCTCGATCTTGACAGTAGTGAGTCAGGTAGAGAAGCTTTTGCCCGGGATTGGTTACCTTATTTTCGGCGAACGTCTCGAACTGCTTGACAAACTTGCAATAGTGTTCAGATTGCCCGTCGAAAACTGTCAGTTCTACTCCTGGCAAATCGATCGTTGGTGTTTTATAGTCGGCGACCGGCGTGGAGTTTCCTATTTTGTTGTGCCCTGGTCTATCGGAAGTCTCGTAGTCGTTGGTCTCTGGCTCACGCTCTTTCTGTCTACACTTATGTTCTGCTTCGTGGGCCGATAACAGTTGTTGTTCTAGGTCTAATATCCTCAGCCTATATAGATCGACATCCTCACAATCCGTATTGCCCTCAGTAACACATGAACTAGCACTGACAGGACTAAGCGATCTAACATTAAATAAAGAATCAAAGGTACCCAACCCCCCCCCCCCCCTCCCCCCAGTTACCTGCCGTATTACTTCCCGTACAGATTCTAATGTCTTCGATCCCTTTCTTGGCATTTTGCGTGTTTCTCTCGTTCCAAATTGATCTATTGATTTTTGTAACACACGTCTGAGCAATGCGTAGCCAAATTTGCAACGGATCCCGAAATCAAAAGACAATTATCCGTGATATTCTACCATACTAGATTGTTGAATGAACAATGACAACAAAAAGATACAAACCTCAACAATGAGATCACAAGGACTCAACAAACGAGAAACCGAATTGCGGCGTGCGAGCAAGGAGCACGTGCGTCACGCAGGTCCTGAACAAGGATATGACAAAGTAGCGCTCTGGGAGCGAACAAACAACAATTGGTCCATAAAAACAAACAGTTCGTAGAGACACGTCAGTAGTGTAAGCATGTGAGTGGTGTTAAGAAAAACACTGGATCGCAAGGGTTTTAGGGAATTTTCCACGGCCGGTCGTTTCAGCTCTTCCAAGGAAAGCGTCTATATTTCCCCTTCACGCCCGTCATCGGTCAGTTTTTCTCGTGGAAGATGTAGAATAGTCTCGCGTCTACGTGGCCAACGGGTTAGTTGCGACCATGAGTAGAAAGTTGACGACAAGCATTAAGTACGCTCATTGACAGCAGGTCCCAGGTAGGTAGGAAGTATCAATACCTTTATACCAAATCTTTAAATCTGCTAAGGATTAGGGAGGATTTTGGTTGGCGGTGTAACGACTGGTCGTGGAAAATCCCCCCAAAACTCACTGCAGTTCCATGTTGTCCTTATTATCTCTCACTTACTTACACTATTGGCTTTTATGCACCGTGTGCTTTTATGAACCATCCTTTGTTTGTTCGCGTCCAACGCGCTGCTTCACCATTTACCCGTCCTGGACAGCGTGACGCATGTACTCCTTGCTCGCAAGCCGCAATTTGGTTCTCGCCTTTGAGTCATTTTGATCGCATAATTGAGGTTTGCATCTGTTTCGTGTCACTGTTAATTCAATGATCTATTATCGTAGAAATTCACGGATAATCGCATTCTGATTTCGGGATCTGTTGCGAATTTGGCTACGCATTGCTCAACTGTGTCTTACAGGTGCTACCTGAGGACTCCGGCTGTAGACCCACAAAACATACTATCGGGCGTACGCAGGAGGGCGGCGGAGGGCCATCACCTTGTTCTTGGTGACTTTAACTGCCCGAATTTTGACTAGGTAAATAAACCGTGCCTACCTGGTGCCGAAATGTCTGCTCAAAATCTCGTTCTGACCCTCCAAGGTATACCTGCGTGCCAGCATTTGACCCAACGGTCTAGTACTGGAGGGGACCACAACCCCCTTTTTGGCCTGGTGACATCTCCCAGAAGCTGGCGATTAGGAGCTAAATCCGTGCACAGAGTGGAGGATGAACCCAATATTTGGTGCACTACTTTTGCTCAGAAACCCATCTCGTTGTGGAAATTGGGCTTGGAAACTCATTCGCGCAACAGGGGCATGATATTAGCACTATCAAGACGTTAGAAGTCGGTACTTCGAACTCAAAAGTCTAAAGCCATGTGCAATTCGAGTAAGAACCTGCCATTGACCCCTCGCCTGCCCCAAAATGTTTGCTTGCCCATCTAAAACGTAGAACAGGGACCATACTTGGCTTCCCGGTGTTGGCGGTGGGCATTTCGCCGGTCGAAATGGATGATAGCAAGACAGATATTTTAGCGAGAAACTATGAACCTGCTGGAGCAGCAGAAAGTATTTCACTTCCAGAAGTGCAGAGAAGTGCACCTATCAAGCCTTCTTCCGAATTCCTCGAGAGCGGAGTAGCTGAAGTGCTGCGCTCATCTGAAGCTCATCAGTCTCCATAAGCGAATGTTTATCCCTGGTAGTAATAGGGGTGGCTGAAATATTAGTTCCTCCAGTCACAAGACCCTTTTGACCGGATGACTACCTCAGGAGAGGGAACAGGCCATCACTGCCCCCCGGTTACAGCCGGCTCAAAGGCGGCTGCCATTGACCGTCGTTCTGTTTACTTGACATCCGTAGGTGGCAAGAAAGGGGCAAGCCCGGTCCCTTTCTGCTTCAGTGAACACTTCAGAAGTAACCAGCTACTCGGCCCCCATGGCATGAATTTTGGAGAAAGAGTACATTTGTAACTTACCTGCTGTCTACCGGTAAAGGCTGGTTTAAAGCAAAGGCCGCTAGGCACACCGCGGACGAAAACTACGCCCACTTCGGCAAGACATTCGATGAAGTAAGGCCTGGACGGCTGCTGCAGAATCTAGGAGCTTTTGGTGTTGAGACTGCAATAATTCACTGGACCGACGACTTCACGAACGGAACAGTGTTTGCGGTGAGAGCCGCACAGCAGCTTCGGCGCATCTTTAGTTTCCTGAGTGGAGTCCCACATTGTTCAGTTTCAGGGCTGACACTTTTCTCGATGTATGCGAGCGATCGGCCTTCAGTTTTCCAATCACCCTGCCTCATTTACGCGGATGACCTCGAAATTCAGAGAAAGATCCTGTTAGAAGTTCATCGCCAGGTTCTATAGGATGAATTGGAGGCAATTGAAAGCAGGTCCGAGACATGGCAATGGTGTTCTGAGGCCTGCGTACATGAGTGTGAGACGGGGTAGAGAGCGGCACCTCTCACAACCTATACGAAACACCCATCAGCGAGTCGGATCGAGGGAAAGACCTCGGGGTAGAGGTGACAACAAATCTTGGGACCAAAGCGAGCATGGATAGGTCATGTACCTCTGGCTGGACTATGTATAAAGCGATACGTCACCCTTTTGGACAGTCAAGAATGCCATCCATCAAAGAGTTGCATGCTTCCCATGTACGCCCGTCAGCGGAATGTGGTGGACCTGCCACCTCCCTCTGTACGGCCATGGAAGTTGCAAAGGTAGAACGAGTACAGCAGGCTGCAGCTCCTAGGTGGGTGGATTAGTTGGGATCACTTACAAAGGTCATATCCGAGCTACCAGACTACCCCCGGATGAATATCGCAGAATTCGCAGTGATCTCATCTGCACCAGACGCCTTCTCTGTGATGACTCACCCTAGTAGCACACTGACCAACGAAGCGATAGGGTGGCTCATGTGAAAATACTTTTCAAAGTAAATGGCATGGATCCTTCTAGTTTGCAGAGCACAGTTTGCTTATGTAAACGTCGTACAGATAGGTGCTAGAAGGTTTTGTGACTTTTCGCGCATTTTTTGTTTCACTGTGTGCCCGCTTGTCTAAGTGGCCCCTACTGGTTTCGCTTTCTGTCATTCGGTATGTGAGTCGTATCAGCGGTGAGTAGTTACAATTGATATTATATTTGCGCAACTGTCACAAACAGGCATCGTTTGGCCTATGTTCATAAAGTTTGACCGTCTAATAATTCCGTCGTCGGCAATAATGGCTTGAAACATTTCACGCTTCATGTAAAGGTAGAAACCTATCCCAACTTTCTGGGGCGAAGGCAGCATTAATAAAATAGTTACCTGTTGAAACCCATTCCCCTCATCGTTTCCCCGTCCTACGGGAAACATTTTCTTTTGCTGAAAGGAGGCATGTGGCAGATGTATAGGAGAGGAAAGAGGGAACTGGAAGCCGGGCGAATTCTCATAAATCAGGATGCCAGTTTAAGGGAGCATTGAGCTTAGGGTCCCAAAGAAAACATCCCTAGTAAGCTATCGCAAAGGATTTATTCGCTGCAATTGATTGAACAGCAACTACAGCTTGCACTACCAGTGTATTTCTTGAAGCGGAACCACAACCGCGGGCTGCACAAATGGAAGGGGTCCATGGGAACCTAAGGTTTGGAGATACACTTCCAATCGCTCGCTCATCCGTGGCGATTGTTCCACCGGGTAAGATTATATGGCTTCCGTATAGAGTTGTTTTTTAAGTAACGGAAAACGTACAACGGGGAAGAAATACAACCATAAAGGTAAACGTAGATACGGTGCAACAGCCGCTGTCTGATCTGCTCGTCACTGCAAATTTAAGCATGAAACAGAGACTCCCTATGTAAGCAAGTTTGTGCCTGGTCACCCACGTGATCCCCGGGCCACTTCTCGTACGTCGCTTTCGTGTGAAAAAATTCGGCAGGAAAGTGGAGTATATGTTCACGTGGGGCAGGTAGACGGAATGAATTTGTGCATAAGCAGCGTGAATATTGTTCCAAATTCTGTCAATGTGCGCCTGAATACAGATGGGTTGTCATTGTTTCGGGCACCTTCTCTTCATAATCAGCCAAGTTTGGCTGGGAAAGTGTGACCAGTGTGCCCGCAAATCATGACATTTGGGTTTTATGGTGGAGTAAAAAACCGTATCCAATGCATGATTATTTGAGCCGAACCGTGATTGAAATGGGTGAACTACTACGAAATGGTATAAGCTATCGTAATTCTCCCATACGATGACGCTCGAGGGCCGTTACCTGCCATACACCAGCCAGGGCCTTTGCTTGTCAAGCCAAAGGCCCTACAGGTTTCTTCATCTGAGACAAATGCAAACAACGTGGTGAGCAAAATCATGCCCCGGGCGAATACTGTTTACACTCATCTAGAGGGAACACTGGCCCCATATAACACGCTCCTGCCCATACCCCGCTCCAGTCAGGTTCCCTGTTCTTGTGTCATCAACGCGATATTTTTCCCCCGTATATGTGCCAACAATATCATTGTAACAGACGGTAAACCTGAGAATGTAGTAAACGTTTTGAACGATGAAACTCATTTCAAGTATTTCAATATGGTCGGAGACTTTTTCACGCACGCTTTGCTCTCAAAACTTGTATCCATCTTTTTCGTGCAAGGATTGCGGTTCGATATTCTTACAGCTCACATTCACTCCGTCTCCTGCAAAAGCCCACCCGTATCGGTCAACTAGTCCATGTGCGCATCCATAGTTTACATAGCTTTTCATAAAAGCGTGGTTTCCGCTGCTGCTCTTTTTCACTACCATAAGAATGGCAGTTCGTTGCCCGTGGAGAATACTCACGGAAGTGGTTCCTATCTCGCTGAATCACTTAATATTATTTAGGTGTTCGTCGCAGTCAAAGTTTTAGTGAACAACTCGTATGCTGTGGATCACAGCAACTGGACGGTCGATTGCCATCATGCCTGGTAGCCACGGACCAAAAGCAACAGCGTGTACCGGCAAAAGCTGCCTTCAGATGCGTTACTACCTGATTCGGCTCAGGCCCACTAATTTACGGAGGTGCCCACCATAGGTTAATGCTTTTAAAAGTAACTCTCTCAGACAGTTCCGGGGTTGCCTCCGTTATCGAAAGTAGGCTGGTACGAGAATCGTCCTTCTGCGGCACAGAGGACACCGAAACACAAGCACTGTTTGGCCAGTGCTACTCGGTTCGCAGGAGGTAGGAACGATTATGAGTTACTACTGTTCGACGAGTGCCAACAAAGCTGACTTCCGATGGCATTTTCGAAGGAGCGCGCGAGGTGGTATCCCATGCATCCAGTGAACCATTCGAGATGCCGCCATTTCTGTCGCCGGTTTTGGAGAAAGCAGCTGGTATTTCGTCGTAGGACCATTGCTGTATTACTGCTTGATTTGTGCATTTAGTTCATCTAGTGCCATATCTTACATTGCTTCTACTCCGTTTCGCCGCACGCAAATCTCTAACCCCTGGAATCCACCAGAGTCCCTTGGAACACTTGGGCAACCTTAGCTATCGAATCTCATGGACAACTTCTTATCATATAATAACGTTGCTGCTCCTGCAGCAACAGAAGCTCCGGTAGATAGATTTGTCAGAGATTTGAGTCAGGTTATCCGTGAGTGACCGCCAGATATTCTTATGTTTATAGTTACGGAGTAAGATATAAGCGGCCTTTTGGGCAGGGTTTAACATGAGCCGGACTGACTAACTGTAGCTAGGGTGCCAAGCAGGCATCATCCGTGTCGCCAAAGGAGAGCAGAGCAGAGGCGTGGGAAGTTTCAGAAACTCCATGAGGTACTAAGCCAGCTCGGGGTGTACGCTAGCGTGGTGAGCATATAATTTAACAATTTTATTTCCTGAAGGTTGCCTCGTTAACCAGTTTAGCTGGTATAGTTTACGTCCATTCTTATGCTTATTTAGACACGGGATTGATCACCGGTTTCCCCGTTGCAAACTAAGCAGTTAAACGAGTAAAAAGTTGCTCAGTGCCTGTTGGTATGCTTCGATACATATATATGCATATATATACATTATATATATACATATATAAAATATGTAATATTTCCATTACAGAACCATTGTTCCTTCGATTTCTAATACTTGAAACCAAGAATATAGTTTCGTTTATTTTTCTGACAACGATGCAACTAGCGTAAACATTTCCGCACCGTAATTTTACAGATCCTATGAACAGCACGAAGAAGAACCGGGAATATCCCCGCATGGGATGGAGCGTTGAAACACGGAACAGCGACTTTTTGTACATATATACGAAACATTTTTTAATACAGTGATCTACATTTTTGATAAAACAGCCACTTAGCTGACATGTGGTGGTATTTTTCTTGTGGTTGGGGTCAAAAGGATGGAGAATACTTTAATGGTATATTAAGAGATTGAAGGAAGTTGGAGTTATTGGCGAAATAGAAATAACCATTTCCCAAGGTTTTTCGGGTTCCTCGGGCAAGCCCAAGCCTAGCCCAAAGTGGGCGCTGGTAGCTCTGCCCAATGCACTTCAATAGAGTTGCCCGATTTGTCAGTGGGCTAGCTTAAAGTTTGTCCAACCCTAGCCCGAATGGGCGTACTTTGGACAGTGCTCCTTGGGTGGGGTCAGAGAAGGCAACATACTTTCCCTTACGGGTGCACAAGCGTATTCGAGGTCTTCAGCGGAGGCTTATGGAATGGCTTTAAGTGAGCTTGCTGCTGACATACAGCTTCTCAAGGAGAGTGAAGGGTCTATGGAATGCATTGTTAGCAGAAGTAGTGGAAGAGGAAAATGACCACTTATTCAAGTAACGCCAGGACGTCTTTCTGAAGAGGGGTTATCAGAACAGGTACGTTCAACTTCATGCTCCAGCGTTAGGATGACGATCTTCACACGGGAGGCTGCCTTACTGCCTCTAATTTGTGTGACTGAAGAATGACTGAAGATGGGTCTTGGCCACTACCGATCCTGTGCAAGCTTGATCTCCATATAACAAACCTCTCAAAAGACGTATCTGAAGAACAGTGCTGTGCACCATTGAGCAAGAGTGATCACGTGTTTGTCAAAATCACCATATGCATGCGACAACCTAAGGTACCCTCGAGGATGGTCAGAAATGGCGGTGGTATGGACATGGATGAGCTTCGCAAAAGGGCAATTGGGCCACTGTCTACGAGATCTGGCAGGCCATAAAGGGACCATTGATTGCCCTCCAGGAAGAACTTGCACCCTTGAAGCGAATTAATGGAGGGGACAAACCTGTGGTGGAGGGCTGCATTAGCCAAGACCATCAAACGTAGAAACTGCGGCTGGAACCCTTACAAAGCTTCCGGCAGTCCGCCAGCCTGGCCCTGTTATACAAAGCTTGGGAACACGGCTGTGAGCCCTCTGCGAACTTCTGAGAGAAGGCACTAGCCCAAATCGGCTAAACGGGTAAGGCAACGACCGAAGAAGTTCTATAGGTATATGCAGTCAAAAGGCTCGTCAAAGGATGTCGTGGGTCCCCTATCCACTAAGGACCACGATATTGCCACTGATGACCAGAGAAAATCAAACTCCCTGTGGAATACTTCGGTAGCGCAAGTAGGGTAGATGGTGGGGTAAGAGTCAATTTGGCTCCGGAGCACCCTCCTCCTCAGTTAAGCAAGCTGAATCTCTCACAGGGGGTCGTGCGTAAGTTCCCGCGGAAATAAGCCGGCCACAAGTCAGAGGGTCCAGAGGGCATGCACCCAGCTGTTGTCAAGCCGCTGGCTGATTCCATAACTCCATCTGTAGGCGAGCTGTACAGGTCCATCTTAGACCAGAGCGAGCTGCTACAGGACTGGAAAATAGCGGCCGTTGTGGCGGTACATAAGAGTGGATATAAGTCGGCTATGGGAAACTACAATCCAGTAAGCCTAACTACCGCCTTATGTAAAGCTCTTAAGAAGATCATCCATGCCCATATCGATCACCACTTACTGGAGCACTCCGTGCTGGGCCAAACTCAGCATGGATTCTTAAAAGATAGATCTCGTCAGACCGATCTACTGTGCTTTTTAAATGACGTGACTCGAAGACTGGATGATGATAAGCAAGCTGAGATATGGTGCATTGACTTTAAGAAGGTGTTCGACTCCGTTAGTCATAGTATTTTGCTGTGCAAGTTAGAGGCATTCGGTACAGCTGGGTCAGTATACAGGTGGCTGGCGGACTTCCCCTCCCACAGGACCTTTTGCTTCAAAGAAGAGGACAGATGCTCCAGTTTGGTGAAAGTCACTAGTGCAGTACCTCAGGGATCGGTCCTAGGCTCGATGCTATTCCTGTTGTTTATTAACGACCTGGCATCTGCCCTTCGATAGCCTGGTTTCACTCTTGCGGATGATACGAAGGTTGTTGGATCTGGGGTAGGGCCGACCGAGGCGAGCATATGGGTACAGTCCTGGAATGGACATATGGGCTGGACTTACTGCTCAGCGCTGAAAAGGAGTTGTTGTCAACGCCAACAGAAACCTCAACTTTTGCTCACGACCAATGGACTTCCACCACAGAAGCAGTCATTAGGGATAAACGCCTTGAGGTCATCATGAGCAGCGAACTTAAATAATCGGATCAGCGCAAAGCTGCTGCACAAAAGGCTCGTGGTGAGCCCTTTGACTGCGCTCAGCATCGTCTCGCCGGCGACTGAAAATATTCGCACCTATTTACTTGGCTATAATACGACCTCACCTAGAAGGTAGCGTGCAGGCTTGGACTCCATTCTGCTTAGGGAAAGTTCAGCGTCTCGCGAAACGACTGGTTGACGGGCAGAGGGGTAAGAAGTATGCACAAAGACCCTGTGATCTGGATCTTTCCTAGTTGGAAAGGAGAAGACTTCGGGGAGATCTCATAGGAACTTTCAAGATAATGAGGGCTTTTCTGGCCTTAGGCCGGACGGTCTATTATAAGTGGCTTTAGATTGCAGACCAAGGAGACAGGAAAAGAAGTGGACGAAAGCTCGGACTGGGTTAAGGATCAGATCGCACTTCCTTGGCTACATGGAAGTGAGCAACTGGAAGGGTCAGCCTGGTGGAATGATAGAACTGCAGATCGCCCAGTCCTCAAAGGTGCCCTAGGTCGTAGGCGATACGAGATACTCCCCGGTAGTGAGCCGTGAGTATGTTCACTAGATGGACGACGGGTATCAGTGTGGTCCGTCTGGGATGCTTTGTTCTCGACGTTTTCTTTTGCTGTACGCGGCCCCACAGAAAGCTCACAATGCTTTGTGTCTCTCGCAGTTGATGCGCGATGAGTTTTTACGTTTCCTCCCGGTCTCTAGAGGCGATGTGACGAAATACACTGTGCAGTAGAGGTTGCATAACTGGTGCGCATACCACCGAAATAATCCTGGATGCTCGATTGGCCATGGGCACTGCCTGTTCCGTGCTAACTGCGCAAGGCCACGCGCCCAGAGCGGCCCAAAAACCTCGCTATTTGACGTCCGATGGACCTTCCTAGTCATAATCCTCTGAGCTACTCAAGCTAGAAGGAATGCCCTCTTCCAACTTCCGGTGGTCTATCTTCCAGCTTGCCGGCAGTACCAGATGCAAGATACTATCAAGATTTGTATTTTGTACCTTCTCTCTTTTTCCCATTGTTCTTCATCCGATGAGCTATCTTCCAGCTCTCCGGTGACATTCGCGTAACAAAACAATCATAAGATCCGGGACCATTCGGGCTTCGGCCTCTTACTCGTATACTACTTCAATACCGGCCAAGCGAACTGAACTAAACTGAATTGAACATTAAAACCAGTTGCGGTACACCAAGTGGCCTTCTGCTGTAGCGTGCTGTGTGAGTGCTTTCATTGATTTTGGGAACCCGTTATTCGCCGATCATAGTAGGGAAGTTTCACAGGACAGAATGAGATTCCGTGCTCCACAGTCTAGGTATAAAAACACACGCAGTGTTGGGAGCTACGGAAACGCGCCGACAACACAACTATCTGGACACACGATTGGCTCTAGCCACACCAAGTCCTGTGCAAACTGAACTGAACTGAACGGAACTGAACAACTTGAAATTAACAATAGCAGTAGTAATTAATTACCCGAGCAGCACAGTGCCCACAGCTGCATTGGGAAAGTGCCGGAAAGCATAGGGATAGCCTACATCCGATGTAGGAAAGCGTTAGGAGTGAGGTTATGGGACCCTGGCACTTTTGTCAATAAGCTTAAGCTTGCACTTTGAAGATGAAAAACGCATACCCAATATTGTTACGCAGTTCAAGCTGTCCAGAAAAGCTTGCAACTTACCTGGATCCTCACTTAGAAAAAACAATGCCGTACGCTTGTTCAAGGTCTGACACTTGCACTCAGGAAAAGTTCAATACCACTATCCTCACCTGACAAAATTGTGGGCTCTAGTAACATCAATCACGAAGTTGAAGAGAAAAAGAGAAAGGGGACCATGCTGATGTACACCACTTCTCGTGGTGAACTCGGGTTAAAGATCACCGCAAACCCGAACTCGGCTTCGGCCAATAATGTAACGGGATGTTACCATGGAAATGAATTTCTCTGCAAGAGGCAGAGCCAGAGAACTGTGCACTCGGCTGAGTCGAAGGCCGCTCTAAGATGAAGAAAAACGGAGATAGTGGGCCTTCGGAAGGTATGTCTATGTTCTAAGATTTGTCGGAAAGTGAAGATGTAATCAGTAGAACCTCGACCAGGTCTAAATCCATCTTGATTCTTTCGCCACCACTGTTCACGAGCGGTTGATAAAAGACGGGGAATAATATCAGCGAGCAGTTTGGATACGATTCTAACCAGACTTATCCCCCTGTGGTTTTCGCAGTAGAATTTGTCGTCCTTCTTGTAAATCGGTATGATCACCAATTCACACCAACCCTTTGGAACTTGTTCCTTCTCCCATATAAAACCGAGGAGTTTTGCCAACTCCAGTAGCAATGTTGAGCCGCCGTCTTTGAAAATAGACGGAGGCAACCCATCCGATCCAGAAGCCTTATATTGTTTAAGATAGCCTATCTCACGAAGAACCTCCGTTTCTGACGGAGGACAGGTGTCTACAACCATAGTTGGAGCTATAGTACTACTTAGCAAGCCTGTCGTGAGTGAAAATCAACTAGACTGCTTGTAGAAATGCTCCGCTCAACGAACTGAACGACGCTGCTGAGTTTGAATCAGTGAGCTGTTTGCCTTTTTGGTCAGTTCACTAACGCCTGGCTTTTACGGTCCGGAATTTTCGATTAGACGGAAGAGGTCGCGGCTGTTGCCAATCGCCGCAGCTTTTCCCATTTCCGTGCACTTTGCAACCCACCACTGCTCACGGTTGTTTCTCAGGCTCCGAATCAGTTGGCGTTTAAGGCATGTTCGTGCCTCATCATATCTGGAATCCGGAGGAATCGATCTGCACACTCAATTTCAGCCTGCGACTCCGATCGCTCCAGCCCGCTACGGAAAGCCAGAAGGCAAAAACTCGACTCTCCAAAAATATGTCTTTCACAGAAATTAATGTGCTGTATGTAAAGCGAAAATTGAACATTCCCGAACTCGGGCGTTAGGTTCAAGCCCTGTTGGGCCGACTAGGTTGATGAAAATATTTTCCCAGATTGGCTATTGATCCGTTGACCCAATTTGCGTCGGACTGTAGATGAATGTTCGATCAGCATAAAGGGTTACATCATGAGTGATCCGATAATTTATTGACTATTGATTGTTTAATCCCGCCTGACACACTCGAGTTGGTTATTGGCCTGCCTAAATTTTTTTTCTTTCGTTTTACCATCCTAACAATATCCATCGTTTCTGTGTCGTCGTTGGACCTTTAGGTGGCATTGGCAGCCTCAAGTTAAGCCCGTTGGATCTTTGTCCATCGCCCTTCTGGATCCTGAGCATTAGACTGGGTTGATAACCTGATGCATAATTCTGCTTGGAAAGCAGATTGATGGTTATCGTCCAGTAGCAGCCACGGGCGACAGTTGGTTTTGGTGTTATTTGGGCCACCTACGAGGCGTAGGCTGAAAAGCGCACGGTCAGGAGCGTGATCAGTGTCCTCAGACGTGGATCAAAAAGATCGACAATCTTGAATTGAGCAACGCCAGCGGTAACCGACAGCACTATGGTCGATCTGGGTCCAATGCTGTGAAGGCGTAGGAAGACGCCAGTTAGTTAGTGTCGCTTTTTGTGTGAGAAACTTGTACTCGCTAGGAATAGCCCGTAGTCGGAACATAGTTGAATGAGTCAGTCACCGTTATCAGTTCGATCGGCCGGAATGCCAAATTGGCTTCCTATATTTTTATCCTTCCCGTCTAGGCTTCCGAATTGCGCATTGAAATCACCAGCAACAACCTATATGTCCGTAGAGCGCACGCTGTGGAGCAGTTGGGACAAATCCTAGTAGAATTCGTCTTTAGCCTCAGGAGAGCTACAGTCAATTAGGGCATACACAGAAACGACAAACAGACATCAGCGTTTCAGTCTAGAGCTGTTGAGATGCACAGAACCATCCAACCGAACTGCAAACAGACGGCTGCTGACTGGGATCCAGTCGAGCAGTGCACGCTCAGAGCGATACCAACGCCAGCCTGACCACGAGCACTAGGCACCGGATCGCTCAAAACGCAAAGAGTGAAACGAGAAGCTGAGTTTATGACTGGGGAGCGAAGTGTTGACACTGAAGTTGGGTCTTGTATACGCGTTTCGGAGACACCACACAAATCTGTGTTGGAGGTTTCAATCGTTCTAGTTACGACAGCCTGTTGCCCCGTTTGGTAAAGTGTGCGGACGGCAAAAACAGCTAAGTGAAGAGGATGCTTAGGTCGGAGGATGGATTCTCTTTTTTCCTCTGCCTCCAGGTTGCTACTCTTAGTAGGAGTCGGAAGTCCACGGTCACGACTCATTGTGGCCTCTCGTATCCATTCAGAATGGGGATGCAAAAGATGAAGAGCAAAGAGATAAGCAATTCCACCCGAAAAGCCGCTGGAGATTTTTGGGCATACCATACTTCGCGGCTGCATACACCGCAGAAGTGATTTTTCTTTGGAAACTCCAACGGGAGCCTTTGACTCAAAAGTTTCATTTACAAGACAGTGGAGCGTTAACCCAGCACGGAAACGTGACCGAAGAACCTGTAAAAGAACTTCTGGCCTGTCACGTAAAATCTGATGGTTGCACGCATTTTGTTTCGTCTTTGCTTGTGCTTTGTCATCGATCCGCTTTTCGGATTCAGTCCTCAGCCCCATGCATCCAATGGAACAAGGGGAACGTGGACGAGACAGCATCCTCTGGGCTGGGGGCTGCCCAGCTGCTCAGTGAGGTACGATGACTTCTCCCAACGTCGATAGAAACCCCAAGTACTCCACTTCTACGTCCATCTAGTGTTTTTAGATCGGTGAAGTGTCCCTCTCCGTGTTTATCCGCTGGAGTGACCTCTCCAGGGACATAGTGGTTAGAAACAAATGTTGCCCATCAACATAGAGACTGGACTTTGGCCTCTACCCATTGATCTGTCAGGCACGGTTGGATCTCCGGCTTAGGGAAGCCATCCTGCATAGTTCTTTGGGTTATGGAGACACGTAAGCCATCACCATACGTCGAGGTGCAGTCTCGTCGTGATGGACGTTAGTCACTTCTGACTCCACAAAATTGTGTATGACAAAAAACAGCCATTCACCATCGGGGGTTTGCGTGGCCTTTACAGAACACACCGGCAGGTAATCTATGATTAATGTTTCAGCCTTTTCACCATCCGTTCCAACCAGTTCGTCGTTGTCCATCAACGCTGGGATAGGAACCTTCGCTCTTACGCGGCGTTTAAGGTATGTAAACAGGCGCTTAGGTGCTTGCACTATATCAACCATAAGAGCTTCCTCAAACGCCATCCGCTTTGCTCGTTTTTGCTCCGTACACTGGGTACGAATCCTGCGATAGAAATCATAAACCTCACCTATGGATCGAAACCACTGCGGGTTCCCGTTTGGTCGATTGAAATAGGCCTCTGTGCTCCAAGTCAAACAACGATAAGCCCCTCACACTGAGTCTTCGTCGTCTGAGTGGAGAGTTGGCATTCATAAGGTTTAGTTCAGTTTAGTTTGCACAGGATGGACGTGGTCGAGACCAATCATGTGTTCAGATACTTGTGTTGTCGGTGAGTTTCCTTGGCTTCCAACATTGCGCGTTGAATATTTTGTCTGAAAGGCAGTATTTACGTGGCAATATCACCTTCACAGACACGTTTATTGACAAAAATACCGGGGACTCATTACCTCACTCCCGTACAACTAACCTAAACCCCGATCTAACTGGTGTTCATTCACACACTGTTAACTGTAAATTGCGAATGTCAGTTACGACTCCCAGACACAAAATATATCAGTATTGCGGCTGGTGTTGCTTGGAGCGTTTACCACATTGAAGGTCAGATGTTCGAATCCCTCCACCATTGGTCACTTGGGTATCAGATATCAGTCCACTGTCGTCCGGCTCGTTACCATGCCTGACCTATTGAGACACATGGTTCTCCACTGAATGTCGCAGATTCAGGTTGCTGGTTATAGTTAGTGGCCCACCGAGCCTCTAAAGCTATGGGATACACCGTTCCCACTGCACTCATGCACAAGTATATCACGGAATAATCTAATTATCAGAAGCCATCCGAACTTGTATTACGCTGTTATTGCTTCATGACTTCCTTTTCATTTGTGCCAATCGCGTTATGCCATCGTCGTTAATTCTTTTTTGTTAATGAATTCCTGAAATTAAAAGCTTCTCAGAACTATGGATTACGATGCAATGACGTACCGCTATTGAAAAAGTGAGCCAAACTTTATCGTTTTATGACGTACCACACAAAACGGGGTTCGGAAGACTTGATAAATGTAATGACTGAAATAGCAAAGTCGTTGGCTTTGGCGGGACTCGAACCCACGCTTTGGCGTGTGCTACGAGGCCGCATATGGATCATATAGTTAACCCACCCAGATTACAATAGTTCATTGTATTCGCCACGGTAAGCTGTTTATCTGACTGTTCACAGCAGGAATTCCCAATGAATCATTCAATGTTCACCGGTTGAATACACGGGCATATTTGAGTGTGAAAAGAGTTTGGTAGATTTGAAAATGTTGAAATGAATAAAATGGCACTACATAACCATGGTCTTGTCTCCCAATTATTCTTCAGTCTTCGTCCATTGGATGTGTCCTGATGTGTCTGAAATGAATGGCATTAATTGCGTTAGCCACCACGTGTATGAAAAGGCACAGACAGTTGGTTACCTCATTCGTTATAGCAATCGTACTCATAGAATTCGAAAAATATATTTACATAGTCAACCGCAATATTTATGGGCCTCGTGAAGTGACTGAGCTAATGTACTTAAGATTTCATAGGTAATCATTGATGGGGAATACCGTCGAATACTATCACATTTGACTTGGTACCGTATAAAGGTTGGCAAATTTTGTTGAACACCGTTGCATCCCTGTCCAGCCAATCCTCATATTTACATCACGATGCATTTATACGCATCACTTAGAAAAAATGGCACAAACCTTTACTTTGAGACGTCAACTAAATTGCTTATTAGTGAGTGACTGTCTCTGATAGTCTAAAATAACAAGAACAATTACTAACAGCCATTGTATCCCGAATCCACCGTTGGTAGGCGGGTGGCTCAGACCGTTTGATTAACACCTCAGAGGTAAGAGATTTGAATCTCGCCCCCACTGGTCACCTTTTTTTATTACATGCCTACGCATGAGTGCAGTAGAAAGGGCATTTACCATATAGCCACGAGGGCCCACTGCACTATTAGGGGTAACCGGCAGCCAGACCCAGAGACTTGGAGTGGCGAAGAAACACAAGGTCCCAACAGGTCAGGTGTGGTAACGATCCGGACGGCAGTGGATTACTGTCTACCACCAAAGTAACGAGTGATGGCGGGGATTCGAACCTCGGACCTCTGAGACAGTGAGCAAACGCTCTAAACCACTCGACCACCGCCGATGGTTTAGTCCACTGACGTCCGGCTCGTTGCCGCACCTCACTTACTAGGGCCTTATGTGACTCTCCGCTCCAGTCTCAGGGTGTGGTTGCCGGTTATCCCTAATCGTGCAGTGGGCCTTCATGGCTATGGGATATATATCCCTTCCACTGCACTCATGCGCAAGCATGTAATAAAAAAATGATGCAATGGGCTTCTAAAGCTATGGGGTATATCTCCTTCCACCATGGTCATGCGCGGGCATCTAATGTAAAAGTTTGTTTCCTTGTTTTATTTCGTTATTCCGCGTTTTTTCTACTAGCCATCAAGACTTCCTTGATCATTTTGATTCTTTTCATTTCTAAGTCGGAGATAGTCTTTTTGGCAGCTTGTCTTATTTGATGTCTTTTCGCTTTTGGCATCATGATAATACTACTTACTAATCATTATTTTCAGCCCTATCATACAAAATTAACTCATGAACGGCGTGTGCGTTCACCGTATACAGTGTTATGATTATCATCCATCCGCGTTCACGTGCCTAGCCCGATCGCCCTCCGATGGACTAATTGCAACCGGACGCGCTGATGGTGCTGTGGAAGTGTATGATGAGAGGCGTAATTTTGTATTAATCGCTCGATTTCCTGCTGGGCTACTTAAATCTGTGGAGTCATTAGGTTGGTCCAGAAAACGCCGTTTGTTCTGTAGCGGCGCTCTGGGTCGCATTCATGAGTTGGAATTACACACATGTTCAGTGAAGGTAGGTTCATTCGGCTCGCTTCTAACGATTCCTTCTGGTCGCAAATATTATAGCAATCTGCTTTACTCACTGGCTCGTCAGTCTCTCGCTGCCTGTTTGTAGCTGATTCTCATATCTTGGTAAGTCACTTGATTTGACCAGTCAGATGCGAATATTTAGGTTGGCAACGACGAAGGATTTATCACATTGTTTTCCACTGATGATTCCTCACTTTCTCAGTTACAGACATTTCCCCAGTTGAATGGTTAGTTCTGTCACAGTACTTCGGACTAATATTCCTTATCTAGGAAAGATATTGGCACTTGCCGTGGCTAACGAAACATTCAATTCCATTTCCGGCAAGTCGAATTTGCTGGCCGCCGCAAGCACGGACCGCGGAACTTTAGTCACACTTTCTTATAAAGAGAAACAGTCTGCGGCCGTACGACACGTGCTTCTCGCCGAGTCTGTCTCCACAATAGTCTGGTCACTTATTTTTGTCAGGTTCGTGTTAACATTGATAGATCAACAATCAATCAGATGCTTTGAGCATATAAAGAGTAGGCCGAATCAAAGACTATAATCAACCAATAAATGGAGTATAGGGCTACAACAAAAAAGAATATAGATTTGAATGCACACGGTGTGTGAAGTGGTGTGCAGTGCAAAAACTAACAGGTGGATCAAATTTTAATTCATAACATGCACCCACACCAGTAATAGACTGAGTTTGTGAAAAACGCGCAACGAGTGAAGGATTCTAATGGATGAGAAAAGTGACTCATTTTGGAAATTCGGTGCGCGTGTGTACGCTAAAATTTGTGAGCGAATATGGTCGAGTGTAGAGGGTGATCATGTCAGTGCACACAGAATTACAGTTCTCTATTTCTCAACGATTATAGGTGAACTCGTTGGTGTTCGAGTATCAGAGTCCGATGTGACATTTGAGTTATGTAGACCTGAAGGATTAGATTCTGGCAAATGATTAAATGTTTGCGTGGGTGATTGTTGGTCGGGTGTAATTTCGGAGTATGGAATGCGATTTAATTGTGGGGCAGCTTCATTTGACACGGGAGTAAGATGACGAACCGATACTGTCTCGTCTTGCCCGTCGAGGAGAATTACGCGGGCATAATTCGGATTGAATTCGACAAACTGAACTTCATCAACGAAGGGATCATACTTGGATGGCCGTCTGTACACTACACGATCGGAAGCGCCGGTCAGCTAGGCAACGAGGTACCTGTTATGCCAGGACATTCGTTCGTGAAGTGCTTCATTGGTTGCCGTAGATAGCAAAGACCGTATGGAATGGAGAGCATCCATGCAGACCTCTTCCCAGCGAAAGACATCCAACTCTCTTGATTCCAGTGCCATAGTGATGACTCATCATAACGAGTCGTTTAAACGTTCAACTTGGTTGTTGGCTTGTGGACTACAGACTGTAGTTTGACTGGTATATAAGAAATTTTTGAGTTCTGACATGAAAAAGGATCCACTGTCAGGGTGAATATAGGCTGGTAATCCAAAAATAGAAAAATTCCCATAAGCATTCAGTCACCGTCGTGGAAGACGTCCTAAAAACGGATGTGAACGAAAAAAGTTTGTATTCATCCGTGATAACAAGATATTTGTTATGCGTGCATAAAGACAGCGGTCATTCGAATTCGACATAACTTTTTGAAAGGTTGTGTTGCTTTGATTAGTGGTTTATCCGGAGCTTTTTAAAATCTAAGTTTGATCTCTGCGCACACCTTGCATTGTAAAATCACTCGCCTCACTTCATCCAAAGAATACGTAAGTCCCGAGAACGGACGGAATAAAATATACGAATACTAAATCTAAACGGATTAAGGTGGTTGGGACATGTGTTACGCATGCCCACCGATAGACTCCCTCGGCGTATGCTGTTATCTGAGGCGGGTAGTGGTTGGAAAGTAGGTCGAGGTGTGCGGTCCACGACATGGCAAACAGGTATAAAAACCCTGACCAATAAACTTGGCCAAGTAGGACGTGTTAAACTTTCAGGTTGGGGTCCACGTGATCCGCGTGCCTAATGGCTGGGAACAGTAAGTGATATGGCTAGGTGTCGCAGCCACTGGCGTAGTTACATTCAGTCCTTCTTTGTCTTCGTGATTTCCACTTATTACTTTGATTTTTGGATCTTTTCCACTTTATGCTTCTGTTCTCTTTGCCGTTTACTGGACAATGCTGGAAGGTAGCAACCGAAAGCAGCACAGAAGTGCGAGGTTAGTGGTTGTATAAATTGAACTAAACTGATACGAGTTACCCCCGGATGGCAGTGATTCATGTAAACCTCTCAGAATGATGGGATCGTGAGCGGCTGTACAATAGCCGCGTGAGAGTGCATCGGCCGCTTGGTTATCACCCCGTGGGTTGTAGACGACGTCATATCAAAAACATGATAGTTCAGTTCGTCATCGTCGAATTTCTCTGTCTTTTCTTTTGCCCTTTGGCTCCTTGTTGAACATAAAGGCAACCAACCGCTGATGTGTGATTAATACGAAACGATTCCTCAGTAAGTGATATTTTAGTGTCTCAACTTCTTTTTCGACGGCGGAACGATGTCTTCCGGTTGGTGCCAATGTCTACGCTTTTGGCTGAGTGTAGCAGCGATGGCAACATCCGATAAATCCGTCTCCACAACTGGAGGTAAGCCGGTCTCCACGGCCACTACCATGTCGCCTTCAAGTTCATCCTTTAGTTTTTCTAAGCACTATTGTAGGTTCGGGCATTAGGAAGGTGCGGTTTCGGACCAGTGGGTTTATCTTGTCTGAGAAGTGCGATATCCACTGCGAATAATATGCAAACATTCCTAATGCGCCCTCTTGTTCTTTGATATTTAGAGGAGGCCCAAATCCCTCAAGGGCTTAAGTCTCTCCTAATCAAGTCTTACAGTCCCCTTTTAAACTTCGAAGCCTAAGACGTTTAATTGTCGCACTGGTGTATGACTCTTAGTTTCGTTAAATTTGAGACTGTTTTTTGGCCAAGCCTGGAGAATTCTCTAGGTTTTGGTCGTGCTCTGTTGATGCCGTACTGCAGATTATAACGTTGTCTACGACGGCATAAATACCGTATAATTTTTCTTTGTTGATAATATTATCGAGAGTCTGCTGGAAGCCCGCCACACCATTGACGACTTCAAACGGAATACGAGAAAACTGATATAGCCTCGAAAGCGTTGTATTCCTTCTCGTCAGACTTGATAAGATTTTAGTAGTAAGCACTTTTTAGATCAAGAATGCTGAATATCTCGAAACGCACTGTCTGCTCAATTAGTTGGTCCATAAAGGGGGATGGATTTGCGTGAAAATACGTGAGTCGATTTATGGTTTGACCTTAGTCCACGGCCGTGTGTTTTTTGTCTTTCGTTGGAGGCTACCAGGACCTGTGCTCGCCAAGAGAACCTCGACGTTTTGGTACTTTTTTTAAATTTCTTTAATTACATTTTTGCGCATCAGTTCAGTGGAGAGGACATATATCCCATAGCCACGAAGGCCCAATGCACTTCTAGAGATAACCAGCGACCAGACCGTGAGACCTCGAGTGACGGAGAACCACTTAGGGTTTCAATGGGTCCGCTGTGGTAACGATCCGGACGACAGTGGATTACTGTCTACCACCAAAGTAACGAGTGATGGCGGGGATTCGAACCTCGGGCCTCTGAGATAGTAAGCAAACGCTCTGAATCACTCGACCACCACCGGCATCTGGAAGGCTCTGAACTTCCGCCCGTATAAGTCGTTCATCTGGTTTTGAATAGCGTCGAGGTCTTGTTGCTGTAGTCGGGGATTCTGGTGACAAGTAACAGATTGTGGCTCTATCGAAGTCGCGAAAAGTCTGCACAGGGAGAAGGTAAGTCTGTTTCCAGAAAAAAGTTCTGCTTGTTCATGCTGTCGGCGAAAGTTATGGCTTAGTAGTACATCTGCAGGTGGGCTTGTCATCACGAATAGTTTGACGTATTCATAGTTCGAGTCTTTGTACCATGTACTATGGATACGACGCACTGTCCTCGTGCGACGCTTGGCAAGTTCATCAATGCCATTGTGATCCGACTCTGTGAAGGTATACCATTCCAACGGTACTTTTGAACAACAACCTTGAAGACAACTCGCAGAGCTTCCTGTAGCGAGATACCGTTGACTGACAGTCGTGTAACTGCTTTTGACGAACAATAACGAGCAGCGGAAACTGGTACTGAAGATAGAAGAGGCCTAACGACAAATAAAATTAATTTCATGAGTTGTAAAGCTCAACAAACTGCCTTACAAACGACATCTGGAGCGTGTTATTTCGGCCGTGAATGGCGATCAGAGCCATAAAAATAACAATGAGAGTTGCCAGCAGCCGTTACTGGTTCCGTCGCGTATTCTTGGTTATATGTTTCGGTTACCGGTGGGACGGATTTGATGGCTAAAGAATGAGAAACTGGTACGATGAATCTTGTTTCTATGCCGTGTCCAGCTATTTGACTAGGTCGACGGTTCTTTGGAGACGGAGAGTTTGTTCTTCAGATATTCGTTGGCGTGTGTGACTAGACTGTATGCCACAAATGAGCGCGTTTTTAACCAGTTCATCGTGATACTCTTCCGATGGAACAGGTCTACATCCGCAGTTTTTTTTATAATATCAGTCAGTAGTTCTAGAAAATGGTCCAGCGTCTGACCGTTTTGTTAGAAATTCGTAGAAAGAATGCACCGTGCAAATACCTCGCTTTTTATTTAATGTATCGCTTTTCTAGGGTTCGTATGGCATCATCATTGGTTTTGCAATCACCAGTGTATTTGCAGACAAGGAGCGATGTAGATTACGAGTGTATCCAATTTATCATGATTGATTGCTTTGATGGTGACGAGAAATTCTATGAAAGTGCGGTACCAATGAACCCAATGGTTCCCTGCGTCAGATAAATGAGGGTCGATATCGAATCTCTCAGATCAGAGGTATTTATTCCTTGTAGAAATATCAGTTGATCACTGTGATAGATCAACAGTCAGTCAGATGCTTTGAGCATAAGCAAAGTAGGCCGAATCAAGGGTTTATCCCTTTTACTGTAATTCACTTGTGTAATAAAGAAATCAATAGATGGAGTAGAGTGCTATAACAAAAGAGAAGATATATGTAAATACACAAAATACATGAAATGGTGAGTAATGCGAAAACTAACAGATCGGTCAAGTTACAATCCAATTGCGTTTGCAACTGTCAAATGACAGTTCAGTCATATGCGTAATGACATTGACATCCGATTGTTGTGTCATGCTCTCTACCGTCTGTTTTCGAATGGAATCTTTGTGATACGCTGTGTGCATATATCCTCATCTCGTTTTTCATACTGTGGCTAATTTCAAACCCATCCTCTAATTACTAGTGAATCGACTATGCGCATTCTGCTGCAAGACGTTTCCACGACAAAGACTTAGACAGCGTGTTGGACCACTTGAAGAGAAAGTTCGATTTCTACGTGCTGTTTTTGCTTCACCACATGTATGACTCAGGGTTCCTCGCATATTGCTCTGTGAACAGGAGGTGATAAAGACCGGTATAGTTTCAGCTTAGAGCTTTCTAACCGGTGTCGATGTGGTCAGGTTCCCACGAACATCGTGATCTCTGAATGTGACGCAACTGTTTCTTTTTCAAGCTGTCAGTGCCACAGGGCTCTAGCGTGCAACAGAAATCGCAGATACATGCGTCCTTTGTTGCATTATTGGTGTTTGGTCACAAATTTCTTTAAAATGTAAAATCCGTGCCGAAAACTTTGAAAATAAGCGAGATAAGTTGTTATGCAATGTGCTGTATCTCACCCGGATGCACCGGTTATAACGCGTTGCGCATGGCCCTAAACGGAACTTCGCGTGAATTGTTTACTGAGATTGGAAGTCGGTTGGTATATTCAGTCCTTGGTTTGTGAAAACATCGATCAATGTATTTAGCCACGTCGGTTGATTACGTTAAGCTTCTGGGATCGATGGTATCAACTCATTTAAGAAATATACTGGAAATTTTGACCGCACACCAAAGATGTTCCCACTGTTGTTTTCACTCTTCTTCAAGCACCTGCTGCTATTGATTATACTTTCAATACAACCAGCGCCCCTAATCTTATGTTTTAGGGCCAGATTTTCCCCAGTTAGTTATAAACACAATCCCATTTCATGTGTAGTGCACAGTTGTTCTAACTAAAACGAATGATGCACTTCGGTGAACTGTTCGACAGTTACATCGCGAAGCTTATGCGCCATGCTTTTGTTCTTCCACTCTCAGGAACGTCCTATTTTCCGGAGATAATTGTGGTAATGTGTGCGTTTGGGATCCGCGCACTGGTGGTTTGATTCAAACTTTCCCCAGTCATGTGGGTCTTGTGCTCACATTGACCGTGGCAGATGATTCACAGACTGTGTTCAGCGGTGGATCTGATGCCATGGTTCGAAAATATGTTCATACTTCGTTGGACTCAGCTGAACGTGAGTTTTAGCTCTTGATTAAACTTGTGCACTCAAGTTTCGTTCTATACTCCGGAATTGTGGCAAATTTCAGTCTCATCACATATGAGCATGGTCAACCCAATCAATGAAACGTTCCTATTTCACAATGAGGAGAGAACATGGCATCCAGAATAAACTCCCCATCACAGTTCACTTCTTTGCAGGACCTTGAGGGCCTGGAGTTATACACTTTTTAGATCTCAGCAGATTCCGCCTAACCAAACCTCATTGGTAGAAGTGGGTTCCAAACCTAAACAGTGTTGCAGACCGTTTGAATTACCTTGACCGGGTTGACCATTGCTGATATTGAGACAGCAACGTCGTGACTCAGAACGAATCGTAGGTGATTCAATATCCAAAATGAGTATATGATTACTGGGACGTATCTTTTTCTCCATTGTGTACCGTGCCCATGTGGCCATAGATGTACCAAGAAATTTGAAATGGCAAGCTTACTACTAAAATAGTATTTAGTAGACAAATTAGTGTCCCAAAACTACGAAGCACGAATGAGCTGGTGATGTGTGCTTCGTGCACATGCTGTCCCGTTTGACCTTTGTTCAGGCAAGCGTTGACTGGCTACACCACAGTGAAATCATAAGCAACTGGATAAACCAGCGTTGAACACTCCCCAAAACATTGGTTTGCGTCACGTCCTATGACTAGACATGGTAAAAATCAGCGGAGCGTACCGTCGATGCGATGGCGGACCGCACCAAGTTTGCCTAGTACGGTTTTCATCAGCACAGTACTTAGTATCGAAAGAAGCATGCAAAAGTGCTGATGTGCTCTAACCACTATGGTGTTGTTCTCTAAAGGTATACGCGCTCGTTGTTTTTGTTGTGAATGGTAACGTGCACTTGATTAGTGGCCGTCTGCATGGAGAACTTAAGAAAACTTCATGATGTAACTTTGAATCTGATGGGGTGCTCTTTTGGTGACTTACCTTGTGGTGATGTTTATTCTAATTAGATGATCGTACACATCCAATTTTACCTTTACACACTTGCGTATGAGTGCGACGAAAACGATATACCCCATAGCCTCACACCTGCTGCGCTGTTAGAGATAACCGGCCACCATAACCCTGGGACTTGGAGTGCGGACCCACATACGGTCCCTGTAGGTCAGATGTTATAGAAAGTCGAACAACAGCAGATTATTGTCTAACACACAATTAGCCGGCGGTGGTCGAATAATTTAGAGCGTTTGCTTACCTCGTTAGAGATCAGAGTGTCGAATCACGCCACCACCAGTCACTTCGGTGATAGACAGTAACCCACTCGTCCGGTTCGTTACCACACCTAACCTATTTGGGCCTTATGTGGTTCCCCACTCCAAGTTTCAGGGTATGGTTGCCGGCTATACGTAATAACGCAGTGGACCTTTAAGGCTATGGGGTTTGTATCCCTTCCACTGCGCCTATGCAGAAGGATGTAATTAAAGGCCTCCAAATGTCTCAGTATGGGTCTTTCAGGCTCCAAGATAGCTACTTGTCCCAAAAATCTCTCGAAATGTTCTCAGATGACCGTGCGTTTTCTTCAGCCTCTACTGAGGAAGCCGTACTCTCTGCTTTCTCGTGGCGGAGGTGTTCCCACTCAAGTGAGAGGGCGAAAGCGAATGCCTGGCGCTCTCCACCGGGTTGACTGACTGTTAGTCATTAGGGGAGATAGCTGAGCCCTGATTTCAAACCAACCATGTGTGGCGTATGAGGCTTGCAACACCATGCTCACCGACATCTGTGGTGGAGGGATGTACTGGGCATCCAGGATGTTTGGCCCCATCCGAAGGTCGTATGAACTGAGCAATCAGTCACCGGCCCCCAGAGGGCTACTATACCCCCATATCGTCCTACTGCCTTGTAGGTTAGGCATTCTGGTGGAGGGCTCGGGGTGAGGCCCCCTAAGTCAACCCTCTACTTCGGTCTGGGCAACCGAGTAGTATTCAGCCCACATGCTTACATGAAATCTCCACATATATGATAACTCGTTCTCGTGCTCGACTCTGTTCACTCACTCAAGCTACACAAGTTATGACCGAGGTGCTGGTGGTCGGACAAAACCAACTACTTATTACCACCACCCATTTTCACCCACTCTTTTACACAGCAATATTATTACTATTGCATGTACTTCTCAGTTTGACATCGATAAAGACGCTGAGCATGCAAATGAGATCCCTACTTCAGTTGTGTGCAGCTTATCAAAACCACTACTGAGACTAAATGTGCCACCGAAGCTTGCAGCTTTCAACGTACGCACTCTGATGCAAGTAGGCCAGCAAGCAGTTTCAGCGCGCACACTCGAGACGCTGGCTATCGACGTCTGCTGCTTATCCGAGACCCGCATCCAGGACCCCACCGTTGTAGTTTGTGTGAATTCGCCCTCAGGTTGTGCTTTTACTCCGCGTTTATCCGGAGACGCCGAGGCTTCTGCATCTGGTCATGCAAGAGTAGAAATCGCTTTGAGTACAAAACCTGAGTCTGCGCTACGCGACTGGATCCCAGTCAACAGCAGCTTGTGTGCGATTCGCTCAGGGGGTTCGTTCAAAGCTAACAAAAGCCGCGACGACAGTCGCTGTCTTGTTGTCTTTGCTTACGCCCCTGCCGACTGCAGTCCTGATACAGTCAAAGATATATTCTGCCAGCAGCTTCACGAACTTCTTGGAAAGGCATCCCATAGAGATATAGTGGTACTGGCTGGAGATCTGAACACCCAGATTGGCCACCTAGGTCCAGACGAGCGAATGCTTGGAGGCCAAAGCGGTGCCAACCATCAACGCACAGATAACAGCAGTCGACTACTGCATCTGTGCGCAGACCATCGCCTATTCTTGTCGAGTACGAACTTCCGGTGCAGCTTTCGTCACACAGTCACATGGCGACCGCCATCCGCTAATTAGTCTTGGACACAAATAGACCACATAGCCGTAAGCTACCACTGGCGTGGCTCAGTCAAATCTTGTGGGTCGTACTGGAACACACATCTAGATTCAGATCACGCCCTACTGTGTGCCGAGTTCATAGTACGAATTTCCACAAAGTCAAAAGTCCGCCGTCAACGGGCGACTTAGGCCAACTTTTCCGGACGTCGGTCCGGGAAAGATATGCGTGGGCTTGCTGCCCAGCTAAATAGCCACACATACGATGACTTGTCAAGTCGCTGGCAACATATCTAAGATGCCATAAAAGTAGCGAGTACCGCATCTTGTGGATTAGTCACACGGCATGCAGTTACGCACTGGATCTCATTGCGTTCAGTTTTGTTGTATGGTTGCAAGACTTGGAGTCTGCGTGCTGATGATATTCGTCGTCTTGAGGTTTTCGACCACCGAATTTTACGTAGTATCGCTGGGATTGGGTGGAATGGCCGAGTGAGCAATGATGAGGTCAGAAAACGAGTATTGGGTATTAATTCAGAGAACGTTCTGTCACAGCGTATCCAACTTAGTAGACTTCGTTGGTTGGGGCACGTATTACGTATGACAAACACGTCTACCATACCGTGTCCTGTTCTCCGTTCCTCCTAGGGAGTGGAAGAAACCACGTGGAGGTCAACAGATGACGTGGCAGCGAGAAATGAGAAAATGTACAGCGAAATTAGGAAAAGTAGGTTTTTCACGTCTTCGTGGTTGGGGTCCAGAAGATCTGCCTACCAGCGGGCTGGAGACACTGAAGGATATGGCAGCGAACCGCGAACAGTGGCGATCGTGTTGTCACTTTCTGTCGAATCAGAATGACTGACCGGTGTGCGTTTGTACACTTAGACCGTGTATTCTATGTTGGCTTCTAGGGCATTCTTTCCTTTTCCCACCCATGTAGGTTCAGTCCCTGTCTATCTTGTATATTCATACTTTCTAATTCAACGTGCAACATGGTGAGAAAGGCAGTGGTCAGTGGGATTTGCCCTACTGTTTAACGCTGTACGATGATGATGATGATGTGCCTCAGTAGCATCGTCGCAAACCAATGCGATGTCATCTGCATAGTCTAAGTCTAGAAGTCTGTTACTTGTGCATTGAAGTCTCCAGCTAGCACTACAATGTCAGAACCTTTACTGCTGCGAACGAGAGCGGCGAGGGCATCATAGAACTCATCTTTCTGCAAGTCTGAGCTGCAGTCCGTTGGGGGCGTACGCCGAGATCACGAACAAATTGCGTTTAACACAACTATCCTTTCTAACGCCGACTGACCCTTGGAGTCTCAACACATAAACGACTGTTAACAGGGATCCAGTCTAATAGGGCAGCCTCAGCCTTGTCAGTCAAGACAATTCCTACACCACGTTGACCCACAGCTCTAGCTGCTTCGTCTCCTGAGGTGCGCAGAATATACCTCGATGAGATACCTGGAGCAGTTAGCTGAATTACATTGCTCGAATCCCGGATACGCGTTTCGCTTAAGCAGCAAACATCAATCTTCAGAGAGTTCATTGTGAGGGCTAGGCACGCCTGCTGACCGGCCTGCATGAGTGTACGCACGTTGAAGGAGCCGAGATTAAGAGGCTGAAGGGGCTTGGGAAGATGTGAGTTACCAGACAGAGGATTATTCCCGATACTATTTGACAGTGAATCGTTGCGAGTATCGACCGTGTTATCAGTGGGAGCATTATGGGTGGATAGATGGGGCAAAGAGGGATGGTTAGAGACAGAAGACAAAGATTGAATAAAAGAGAGGATACTCTGAGGCACAATGCGTCCTAGAAAACCTCACGTTGTCTATATTGCTGTACGGGGTGTGCTTTTCACCCTCCAAGTGTGAAGTGCTTCTACAAGACTGGCAGGAATCCATCCCCGCACTTACCCTCGTTAACGATCGGTTAGAAGTTGTTGAGAAGTTTGTCTACTTGGGAAGCTGTCTGACTGTAGATGGACGGTTTGGATACGATGCGGACAACCGAATAGCGGCGTTCTGCAATTTACGTCACCTGTGGAGACGTCGTGACATCTCTCTCCGACTGAAAGGTAGGGTGTACAACGCTGCTGTGCGTAGTGTGCTCCTATAAGCTTGTGAGATGTGGCCTGTTCGAGCACCCGATGTCGACCGGTGCCTGAGGAGTATATCACGAGTTTGGGGACAACAGCGAATAAGCAGTTCCGCGGTTTGAAAGTGCATCTACGGAATCGGGCGTGCCGCGTACCCAATTAGTGCTACCATATCACTCCATCGGCTTCGTTGGCTGGGACATGTGCTACGTATGCCACCTCATCGACTTCCCCGTCGCGCTCTATTCGCTTAGCCTGAGGTTGGCTGGAAGCGATAACGTGGAGACCAAAGCATGATATGGCACCGATCTGCCAAAGTGTTGACGTCAAGACTTGCTTCTGTCGGTTCCTCATGCTTGCATGGTTGGAAACCTCGAGATCCACTACACAGCTGGCCTGAAACTTTGTCGGATATGGCTCAGTGACGATTATTTCATGACAGCTTGTGTTCGAACTCCTGAGAAACGTCCTCTTTGATTCTTCACTTTTATTTTGTTGTCTCATGTTTTTGCATGGCACCACGCCTGTGTACATTGTACCGGGTTATCGGTGAGTATATATATATATATATATATATATATATATATATATATATATATATATATATATATATATGTTACTAACGAATTGTTCAGTAGTTGCGAGGCTTGAGCCTCTCACCCCCGAGTTGTGAAGCACTTAAACCACTCGACCACCACCGGTCAGTCAGTTTCAGTTATATGTGCTTACTTTGTTGCCGCAGTCTCTAATTTTTCTTTCACTGCCATGATTGGCCTCCCATCAGTCACTACGTTGGTTCTGTAGTCGGTTTTCTAAACTCAAAAACAGATGTGCGAATTACTTGAACTTCCCTAATGTGAGCCAAATGTCAGTCGGTGGAATTATAGCTGGCCCTGAAGAAGCTACCAATAAACTCCATTCATTCAGTGAAGCGAGCGAACAAGCGAAACGTGGACGAAACGTGAACGAAACGATATTCTTCAAATTGAGGGCTGGAAAGCGTCATCGAGTTAAGTTGCGAGTACTCCCGTTCGGCGTCCACTTTTGGGATTTTTTTCGCCGGTAAATATGTGTGTCGGCGTTCATTTTACTGAAGTGCTATATTCAGGCATAACGAATGAGCCCTGAATCAACTTCTTGCCAACTGCGTATTTGAAACTGAAATTCGTTTGTTATCTGCCCATTGAATTTTCAGGCAGTTGCATCTTCATTTCAGGTGTTCTGTACTACTTAGTTGTTTGAATAATCGTGGGATAAAATCCACCATCCCAAACAAAAGCAGGATTTCATCGTCATAGACGCAAATGAAATAGACGGAAATGGAGTCAACTAGTACCGACTTTTACTCGCTGTGTATTGCCTCCGAAATTTGAGTGTAACTCGTGCCTCCGACGGCTGACAATGTTAATCGGTCATTATCGTCAGAGTGTTATTCCGTGCATGGGACTGTTTGCGCTTGTGATAGTAAAATTGTCATTCCAAACTCTCCAAGACATTAATCGTTTTGAATGAGCGCTCAGACATATGTGTAATACCTCATTCAGAAGACCACCGTACTTGCTTGCGTGGCATAAACGAGACGATTTACTAAATGGTGTGCGCTAGACGGATATAAAATTTTACCTGAGCTTCAAAGCTGAAGCCTGAGCAGCCGCTGAAACACTGTCACTACGCGAAGAATTGGTACGAACTTTTGTTCTTTATCAGGCGGTAACGGACTTAATCAAACAATATACGTAGGTCCAAAGTGATAGCGTATACTCCAGTGATTAAAAGCTTGTACTTAGGTTTGACAGTAGACATAGCCGCCGTTGAACAGTTCACCACCGCGTTCGGTCTACTGAGGCCTTTTGTGTTTGTCCACTCCCGCAGTTATGGTTTTCAGTTCTTTACTTTGTCTCTTGTTGCTAGAAGATACACCCCTTCCATTTCAGTACAAACCAGAAATCAAAAAAAAAATCAACCCCACCGTTATTAACACTACTTTAATTTTACCCGGATGAGGATGAAGTTGCCCGCCTTGGTACACAACAGGGCATTTGCAGTTGGAATGCCCAGTTCAGCGAAAAATCTGAGCGATGCAAGTTAATGGACCAAATTGCGGAGGCCAGCACTAGCTGAACTATCTTTGCCCTTCTGTTTCAGACCGTTGGCAATTGTCAGGCACATTACGCGGCTGTCGGCGCGACATCCGTGGACTTGCTTATCTGCCGGGATTGTTCTACGATCCAGAGACAGAGGAGCACAACTCGGACCGTCGGTTTGAACCGCATCGTCTCTTGGCTGTGGGTTTGGACTCCCGTTTACAACTATTGTCATGTACACAATCCGAGTCCTCTCAGATGGGTTCAGCCAAAGCCCACAAAACGCTAGCCTCACAAGTGGGTTGTCTCCGAGACACGTCCAAAAATGCCGTCATCGCACACGTGGCCGCCTTGCCGTTCTGGCCCTGGTCAATAGCCTCCGGGTGCATCCAACCGGCTCAGTACGCAATGGAAGTGTCACAGCCATCAAGGGGTTGGTGTCTGTTGCACTATCCAGATAGACTGATTGTGATGCGTTTGGCTGAGTTACCTTGTGACACTAATCCGTTTCCAAAAGCGACAACCGGTAATACTTCGGTAATTCGCCCCACTCGAGGTCCTTTGCAGTTGGCCGAAATTCGTCCCAAACATGGGACGGAGGTGATTTGCTGTGCAATGACTCTTGTCTGCGGTCCGTTCGTTGCCTATTCCGATCTGTCGCGTACGTGCGTGCTCAAACTATCGTGTGCGGTAAGTCGAACCGGGGGTGGGGTTGTTTTTATTCTGTGATTCTGTAGTTCTGTCTTATTAGCTTGATTGGTCGTATTCCGTAGCACATTTCAATAAAATGCCTTTTCCTACAGCACCAAGCTTGGCAAGATAATAAACACTGTTGATGCTGACCTAGTGGTATGGTTTGGAATATACTCCACAATATTATATCGTTATTGTATTTAGAGACGTTTGTAACTAGTCGCTCACATTTGGTCTCATAACTACGTCTGCCACTTCAAATGATCAGTTTTCTGAGGAATTTGGTTGCAACTGTATCATAGTCTGTATGTATGAGGGTCGGTTGGAGAACACCACTGTTCCTGCTCAGTTTGACTCATGAAGGGTTGAGATGAAAGCCGAACTGACTGCATTGGTGGGAACTGCGAGAAGGCAGTTCTCTGTGGGATGTAGGGTCTGTAAGAATCTTGTATGAACTCTTTGAAGACTTTTAGGTGAAACTCACAAAAATTGAGGGGTAAATCGTCTTAAGGGACCAATAAAACAACTGTTAATCAGAGACCCGCCGCGAAGTGCGACGAGACTGCAACTTGGCGTGGTGTGATAGCTTGCGTGTCTCTGCGACCCAAAAAGCCACACAAGATGACTTTCTCAAGCCGTTGGTGCAATCATGCCTGACGGGTCCAGTCTCTTAACCAGGTCTTGGGCAACGCTTGGTTCTAACCACTATACCCCTGGAGAAGACACTCCAGCAAATAAACACGGAGAAAGAAACAGTTTATCGGTCAAAAATCACAAGATGGACGTAGGAGTGGGCTACTTGGGGTTTCTTTCGACAGTGGGAGAAGTCATCGCACTTCACTGAGAAGCTTTAGCCCGCCTAAGCTGGAGAGCCTCTAGCCCAAAGGATGCTGCCCCGTCCACAGTCCGCTTGTCTCAATGGGAGCATGGGACTAAGGACCGAATCCGAAAGGTGGATCGATAACAAAGCACGAGCGAAGACGAGAAAAAATGCGTGCAACAAACAAGTATCTCTTGATAGATCAAAAGAAGTTCCTTCTCGGGTACTTCGGTCACGTTCCCGTGTTGGGATAAGGCCCCACTCCCTTGTGGGTCAGATTTTTGAGCTAGAGTTGCCAAAGAAAAACCACTCCTACGGTATGGTCAGCCGCGAAGTATGATTCGCCATAAACCTCCAGCGTATTTTGATGTGAAGGACTTTGCCAAATTTCCCTCCTTTAGTTTAAGATCGATACAGAACGCCACGGTCGGAAGTAAACAACAGTTCAGGAGTCGGACATAAATCAAACGCACTTCTTGAGCCTACATGTTCGCTTCACTTGGCTTCCTTCAACGTCCGCACAATATGCCAGATAGAGCAACAGACTGTTCTCGCTAGAACTCCTGAGACTTTCAAAGTAGATGTGTGCTGTGTCTCCAAAACGCCCATACAAGACCGGGGTGTATGGAGTGTCTAAGATAAGAAACACCTCTGAGACGGCAGAATGTTGTCCCTTGGGGCATCCTCCATCTCCTTGGTCTCCATCATTTACCCAGTTCTCACCTGTGGCTCCACGAAGCAGAAGTGTGTATCAGCGGCCACAGCCCGGAAAACCGCTCAACAAACGGGCTTTGTTAGGTTGGGGGCAACCAAGATCTAAAAACCTCTACCAAACGGTGTTCGGCATGCGGAGATATACTCCTGAATTGGTGGACGAGGTTTTATCCAACGGCCACAAAGGAAAACTGTTCGACTACGTATTTCGAAAAAGGCAAGTGAGCCGCACGACAGGTCACTGGCTCCTCCCGAACAACCCTGCTGCCTTTTAAGTTGCACTTAGTTGTGCAAAGTCTAGAGGTGCATTCTCGAACAAAAAAGTCGGATGTGGTACCGTTAACTCACCTCCAACTCCGGATTGAACAACCGAGTAGAACAACAGTCCCGGACGGTGAAGAGGACATCGCCTCATACTATATTCCCAATGATCTCAATGAGTAGTTTTTGTGCTACTCATGGAGCCGACTCGCCGTCTAACAGGAGATAGTCGCGTAAAGCAAGAGAGCATACAAGACCCCGCCTCTGCGGTCGGGCTGATGTTGGGTTCGTTTTTAGTACAAGAGCTGAGCGTGCACTGCTAGACTGGACTTCGATCAGGAGTGATTTGTGTGCAGTTTGGTTGGACAATTTTGTGCATATCAACAGCAATGGCTTGAAGCATCGATGCTTGTTCGTCGTGTTTGTGTATGGGCCCCCTAACTGCAGCCTTTCTGAGCTGAGGCCAAGGATGAATTTTGTCAGGACTTATGCAAGCTGTTTTGAAGCTTTCGTTCAACAGACGTGATGGTCAGTGCTGTGGATTTCAGCGCCCAAGTTGGCTGTTTGGGAGATTCTTGAAGGCACATCGGAGGCCGGTTTTTTATGCCGGCTGATTGCACTGACAACGGCGAACGTCTCATTCAGCTGTGCTCTGACCACAGCTTGTTTCTGACGAATATGAACTTCTACCATAGGACGCGATATAAACTGACATGGCATTCTTCTACGTCTTCACACCGTTTAAGTCAAATTGACCATGTTTTCATTGGTCACCGCTGGTGTGGATCAGTTGAAGATTGTCGTTCATTTTGGTGTACACCTGTGGACTCAGATCATGTCTTGGTACGTACTCGCTTCTATTTGTGTCTCGTCCGCGGTCGCACTCACTTTAAAGCCACTGGTCTCGCACAGTTTCTTCCAGACGGTAAGGGACGATCTGCTTTCGAGGCAGTGCTGTCTACACGGTTATCGATGCAGCCGAATGTTCATAACCCAGATGAGTGCTGGCAACAGATCAAGGAAGCTTTGTATGCCACTTCCGGTTCAAGTGGTGGATTATCAAATGTAAGGAAATGAAAAAGGCCTACATCTATTGGCAACACTCACAACCTTTACCGTTTGATTAGAGGTGGTACTGGTCCAGGGAAGCACGGGGTAAGTGGGTTAACCAAGGAATCCGACAACTCACTGGTCCACTCTGATAGACGTCGTCTGGACCGTTGGACGGAGCGCTTAAAGGGACAACTCAGTTGATCCACTACAACAGTGGACCTTCCGAATATACCTGCCAGAGAACCGATGCAGATGGACGTCACTTCTCCATCAGAAATGGAGGTAATCAGGAGGCAGGCTTCTTGAAAAGGTACGAAGCCACTGAACCGGATGAGTTGTCTACACCTTTTTTCATGGATGGAGGCGAAGCTTTTTTTTTTCAGAGTCTCCAGCACTCCGAGTGATCTGGGTTAGTAGAATGATTCCCAGGGAATGGTGTCAATCGGTGATTTTGCTGACTTACAATAAAAGTGACAGATCATCTTGTGAAACCACAGAGGAATTAGCTTGGCAAGTATTGCATTCAAACTGCTCGTCGGGATTATTCTCCACCGATTATGCAGTGCCCGTGAAAGGTGTACGCTTGTGAATCATGTTGGTATCAGGCGAGGTCAGGATTGTGTCGACCACATCTTTACAATTCAACAAATCTTCGAGCACTGACACGTCTTCCATAGACCCGCAATCTCCGTTTTCGTTGATCTAGATGCGGCATTCGTCTCGGTCGACCGCACAGTTCTCTGGCTCTACCTCATTCATTGAAGGTTGTGCAAGAAAAGTCTACCTCTCTTCTCCAACCCTTGTATGCAAACAGTGGGAGCCGACTTCGCGATCAAGGCGATATTTCATCCGATTTCATCGTTAGGTTTGTCCTCTTCCGCCCTTTCTCTTCAATATTGTAATTGAATTGATTGCTGAGATAGCCCTATCCTGGTGTGAGAACAGTGTGATCGTTGTCTGCTCAGAAAGGAAGCTGGCTGACTTGGGATATGTGGACGATATTGTTCTTCTGAGTGAAGATCCAGGTTGGTCGAGAGCCTTCCTAGATTGCCTAAACAACAGTGTAGCGCTGTTTGGGATACTTTTAGCACCTTCGAGATATAAAATGCTGCTACAGGACTGGGTTGGCTCAACACTAAACCTTGTGTTGGCAGGGGAAACGGTTGGTGAAGTAGATAAGTTTTGTTACGTGGATAGTTGCATCCTACCAGGTGGACAGATATCGGATGAAGTGTTATCGCGTAGACAGAAGGTGTGCTTGACTTTTGCCAACCTCTGTCATCTGTGGCGTCAGTGTGACATCCTACGATCTGTCAAGAGTCAAGTGTGCACTGCGGTGGTTAGGTCCGTTCTTCTGTACGGTTCAGAAACATGGCCGTTAAGAGCAGAAGATAGGCGAAGACTGTTGGTGTTCGGACATCGATGGATTCGTAGTATGACTCGAATATGGTGGGAACAGTACATAAGTAATGCTGAGTTTAAGTGTAGGATGTTGGGAACCGGAGGTCAGTCTCCGGATCAAGTAGTGAATCTGATCAGGTTGAGGTGGTTGGAACATGTGCGCATGTCCACCGATAGACATCCTTGGTGTACGCTGTTCTCTGCGGCAGATAGTGGTTGGAAAGTAGGTCGAGGTGGTCAGTCCATGACGTGGCAAAAAGGTATGAAAACGTTGACCAGTGGACTTGACAAAGTACAACGTGCTAGACTTCGGGTTGAGGTTCACGCGACCCGCCCACTCGACGGCTGGAGACATAAGTGATATAGCTAGGTGTCGCGGTCGTTGGAGTGTTTGCATTCGAACTGTCTTTGTTTGCATGATTTTAGCTTATAACTTTGATTTTTTGTGATGTTTTCCACTCTTTGTTTCTTTTATTTTTATCTTCCATCGACGATGCTGGAAAGTTACAATCAAAACCAGAGCACAGAAGTACGAGGTTATATATATATATATATATATATATATATATATATATATATATATATATATATATATATATATATATATATATCCCACTGCCTCTTGGTTTCAGCCTGCGTGCCAATCAAAGCATGGTGCAACTGGGGAAAAGGGGTGCATGGAGTCATATTACATGATTTGTTTTGGCGGATGCGAAACTGCCAGGTTGATCACTCCAAAACAGATTGTGTTCTCAGGGGTCCACAGTCGAAGACTTTAGCTATCTGAAGCTTAACCCACGAGGCAGTGGGCTGAGGCGTGGAGTCCGTAACCCACTGGGGGCCGATGACTGAATGCTTAGCTCTTACGCCCTTCGGATGAGGCCAAACCTCCCGAGTGCCTAGAACCACCTCTGCCACAGATGCTGATGAGCATAGCATCGTACGTCTCATAGGCCATCTGTGGTTGGTTTGGAATCAGAGTTTGGTCGTCCTCCTTAGACGGACCGTCAGTCGGTCAACCCAGTGTAGAGCGCCGGGCATTTTCCCCCTTCCTGTCGTTAAGTCGCATTAACTCTGAAACCGATTCGGAGATTGGTATTTTTTATCAAAATCGCCTTCTTCTTTTTGTTCTCTCAAGTCCTGTGCTTTTGAATGAAAGTCCGACTAAGTTATATGCCTCAACGTGCTTCTCTTGGAATATGGAACTTATATTGTTCGAGTTGTGTATTTCAGATGTGTAAGCTAAGAAGTTTGTTATTTATGTCTTTACTATTTGACATAGAAATCAAATCCTAAAGACGAAACTAAAACAAAGGTACGTGTTGAACGCATCACGTGGAAACGAGACGCTAACAAACAGCCACGCCTGGGTGTCGGTTCTACCCTCCCGGGAGGTGGGCTCGTCACCGAGCATTCCGTCTCACCGGACACCACGAGTGACACGGACACAAATGAGGACGAAGACTATCCCGATGAACTAACACCGGCAATGGTGGCCCGTTATTTCGCTTTGGAAGACGAATCCCAATCAGCTTCTGCGCGAAGGCCAGGATTGGATAGAAAGAGACGACGGGAGTCACATGCATCTCACTCGCCTGTCCTCAGTCATTCTACAGGCTCGTCTGCATCTCCACCGATTGCTTCCAAACCCCGTGGCGAATGGTCTACCCTACCGGCTGCCGCGTTTTTGAAGTTCACTCCTGACGCGGTTAATCTGATCTTGGTTACTCGGATAACGAACGAATTAACCTCCGTTTCGCTGGCTACGGGACTGGAACGATGGCGGTTAAGACCGACTCAAGGTTGGTCACTTTCAAAATCAACGAGATTTCGAGAGAGACGTTGTTTTGATCCTGGCGCTTCGGAAATTCACTTTCTTTCATTGCATACTTTCACGCGAGTGTGATGAGAGGATCGTAAGTCCTAACGGTACGGACTGAGTGTATCATAAGGACCAGCCGGTAACCATGACCCTGAGTTCTTTAGCGGAGAATCGCATACTGCTCCGATAGGTTAGCTGTGAAAGTAATCCGGTCAGCAGCGGATTACTGTCTACCACCGAAAGTGGATAATTTGACCGGTTACGGCAGCAGTGGCGCCACCTTGGTCGATATTCCAGGCTAATTCGCTCATATAGGACTGACTAATCGACGAAAACTGATGGATAGGAACAGAAAACCAAGTAGACGAGAAGAGTTCGGATGAAAATGCACTGCCATCCTATTTCAACTGTTGACCATGCCACCTCGTGTCTCTAATCAGTGCACTATCGTCAAAATTGATCCTGATGCACGACAGAAAATGGTTTCAACCAGTAGTCATCGAACAGTTAATTTATCTGGATAACAAGTCTGAGTCATGATATTCGGTCAACGCTGGTAGTGAACAGAACTTCGCTGGTTTTGTTCTCCACTTCATATCTTACGTTCATTATTCCTGGTTCTCCCAGATAATACTGTAGTGACCAGGTTGCGCGAAATGAAATCACAAGGCATGCGAACTTGCACCGGAATTTATTGGTTCCTTAGCATGCGAAATACGTCATTTTCATAGACATGAAGTGTTGTTGATCCACGAGCAACGTGTTTGATAGGCCAAACTTGGCAAACACTGTTACGTGATGTGGAGGCGGATCATGCGCGCCAGACACACTCACTGCATTAATCTGTATCCAAGGTTGCACTAAGATGAGTCATACACGCACGACGTATTTGGTCGTGCATGAAAATTCATGGATAATGATTGGACTGCACGCTGGACAAATGAACAGTGATTGGTTCAAATGAGATTCCTTGTATTGTTTGCTAGTAGGTCACAAAATCAGCACAAACACACTTGACCTAAATATCATTTTGATGGCAGGGTTTTACCCAGTTAACTGCTGTACTCATCTTTATTCAAGTAATAAATCCTATTTTGTTTGTCTCTCTATGTACAGTAGTCTGTTTCTTTTCGGGAAGTATTTTGCTCCCGTCTGATGTATTCTGTTATTTTGGTTTCCGTTTTTCAGCGAGTGCAATCAAAATCTTAGTCTCACAATCCTCGAGAAATAAAACATTCGAAAAGCTTGTTTTATTGTTATATAAGTTATCAGTGGGGTAACTCTACTCTAATGATGTGCAATATTCCTTTGTGATGGAGACAATTTTTCGACTGTGTGGTTTGTGCACCGTACTGTACGATTTCTAGATGCTATTATTTTCTACACCCTTAACACACACACACACACAATATATATGACTAGATGAGACAACACCCGTTGCTGTTCACGCGCTCGCCATGTCCGTTCAACCGATGGACACATTTGGCTATCTAATAGCAGTGGGTTGTTCAGACGGACGAATCTATGTGCATGGTTCCACGGATGGGAAAATTCTGTTCACTTGCCCACGCCTGTCTTCCATGTCTGGACACTTCCCGTATCCTGCTCGATTGGCGTTTGCCTCCGCACCGAATTCCGTTGTGAAGATGGCTGTGGTCTATACGAATAACCAATTGACTGAATGGTTATTGAATCCAGATGTGAAAGGAAAATTATCGGATAAGAAAGAAACGGACGAGGTCCTGGCAAATTCCGAGACGATTGGTAAATCATCACTTCACGGAGTGCTGAATCCATGGCTCACTCAGTTCTGGTCTGTGATGGGCGAGGAATTTAGTGCAGCGTTCGGGTTGATTCATTCATTGACATATGTGGATCGAAAAATCTGGCTTTTGGCCACAGATCGATACGTGATTCGGTTAAGAAAAGGGGTAAGCCTACCAGGCTAAGAGTGGTCTGTGACGACATGTGTGATCCAGATTATTATTGCTGGAATTTCCCAGGCAAAATAACACTTTCTTAAGTTGAAAACGTGTTCGTGCCTCCAAATTGTCAAGATATTTATTGTATATTCGTACTTACACCAGATTTCTTTCCCAGTTGTTGATTTTCAGCGAATTAGACGTGTTTCGTCCAGTTGCACGACTCACACAACCAGCGTTTCATAGTATGCGCGGCCTTCTGTACCAGTTCTTAATGACGACTGTCTGAAACGCACTACTGAAACTCATCAACTGTCGTCTGACACAACTTTTTAGTTCGCCGCGCCTTTTTGAACGTCCAGCCTGTCACCTTCTTTGTACGGAATAGTATTTCATCATGGAATCGGGATCCTCACCGTTTATCTCATGTGTTGTCATGGGTTTTTATTTCATTTCTTAGTGATTTTTCAATTAGTATTGACAATCCACTCAGGATTACCAAACCTTGAAAGCACTACAGTCTTAGCCGTGGTTGCAAGATCGCTACGTTCCAGTCGAATTCCAGTTTTTTCTACTGAAACAATTGTCAGTAGCCAAACTTCAGGTAGCCACAATAGATAAGAAAATTCAGTGGATTGTGCTCGTGATCAGAGGATCAGTGACACCATTGTTTACATGTTTTTACTGTCACGATTACTTCGAAAAGATCTCAATTGATTGCCAGTGATGTATGATTTGGCTAGGTGGTAGACGGCCCTGCTGTCGCCTGGGGGTGGTACCACCGCCTTTCCCATTGGAGCCTTATGTAATTAGTTACTTCTAGTCCCAGAGTTAGATGCCGGTTTCATAAAAAAAAAACTCACGAAATTAACAACTCTCAACAAATCACCACTCATGTCAAGTAAGCAGTCACAAGAAAAAAATCCTAGCTCTCACCAACACTCGCGGTTTGAACCACAATATTGATTCTGTGCATCGTTTTCTCCAATGTTCTTGTACCCTTGCCGTACTCTTGACTGAGACGCAAATCTCTCCCACATTGAATACTATCTATCTCCAGTTTCCGAACTGCTTTCTCCATTCCTGATTTTTATCTAAAGCTGGCGTCTGTGCTTACATCCACCAGTTAGTCCCTACCCCCCGCATCCCACGCTTGGACTTGGCCAACTGTGAGCTTCAGTGGATGTGACTAAAACTTCGGTTCTCTTCTTTTGACCATTACTTTCGTATCATTTATCGCTCTCCAAACAGTAGAGATCCCTCAATTTTTGATTTATCATCTTTAGGCATTGAGAACTTGTTTGCATCAGATTCCAATATCCAATTTACCATCTCCGGTGACTTTATTATTCACAAAAAGAACTGGCTTTTGCACTTTTCTGACTACGACTGTGAGACGCGAAACCAAAGCTTTCGCTTTGGTCAACAATTTAAGTCAACTCGTTGACTTCCCCACACACATTCCCGACCGGGCTGGCAATCGAGCACATATCTTCGATCTTCTCACTTCCTTTCCCTCTTTCTTGTCTGATATACCTTCCTTCTCCCCTTGGGATTATCAGGTCACTGTCTTATCTCCTTCTCCACCATCTTTTCCTATGTGCAAATCCAGGTACATCTTTTGGCGTCAAGGTTCAGTCAATTTGGTCGGTTTTCGTAATTTTCTGGTCTCTCATCCCTTAAGTGACTGTTGCTTCACTTCTGATGTTTCTCCCGCCGTTTCAAACTTTACTGAGACTGTTCTCCAAGGCACGTTTTTATTCCACAATTTTCCAGACCCAGCAAACTACGTACTTCTGAGTGGTTTACCCCCGGCCTGTAATTGCGCTGTGAGCTTAAAGATCTTCAGCATTTAGGCGGTGCTGCTGCTGCGCTACTCCTCTGTCTCATAGTCTCCACGCGGCCCAGAAATAAACGCTCGTTTTCCATTCGGAGAGCCGAAATTCGCTTCATCCGCTACAAAACCGAACGTCTAGCTTCCTTTGCTACTGGTAGCCGATCATTTTGGTCTCTCACCAAAGCCGTTTTCCGTAATTGTTTCCCCTCGGATTCCCCCCTCCCCATCTCATAGACAGTGACCCACTCGTCCGATTCGTTACCACACCTAACCTATTCGGGCCTTATGTGGTTCCCCACTCCAAGTTTCAGGGTATGGTTGCCGGCTGTACGTAATAACGCAGTGGACCTTTAAGGCTATGGGGTATGTATCCCTTCCACTGCGCCTATGCAGAAGGATGTAATTAAAGGCCTCCAAATGTCTCAGTATGGTCGAGGGTGGGTCTTTCAGGCTCCGAGATAGCTACTTGTCCCAAAAATCTCTCGAAATGCTCTCAGATGACCGTGCGTTTTCTTCAGCCTCTACTGAGGAAGCCGTACTCTCTGCTTTCTCGTGGCGGAGGTGTTCCCACTAAAGTGAGAGGGCAAAAGCGAATGCCTGGCGCTCTCCACCGGGTTGACTGACTGATAGTCATTAGGGGAGATGGCTGAGCCCTGATTTCAAACCAACCATGTGTGGCGTATGAGGCTTGCAACACCATGCTCACCGACATCTGTGGTGGAGGGATGTACTGGGCATCCAGGATGTTTGGCCCCATCCGAAGGTCGTATGAACTGAGCAATCAGTCACCGGCCCCCAGAGGGCTACTATACCCCCATATCGTCCTACTGCCTTGTAGGTTAGGCATTCTGGTGGAGGGCTCGGGGTGGGGCCCCCTAAGTCAACCCTCTACTTCGGTCTGGGCAACTGAGTAGTATTCAGCCCACATGCTTACATGAAATCTCCTCGCCTTCCTCTCCAGTCTGGCACGTTTCCTGCCCCATAGAAAGAAGCCGTAATTTTTCCTGTTCCCAAACACGGTGAGTTCTCGGACCCCAAAAACTACCGTCCTATTTCCCTAGCTTCTATCATTCAGAAAGTTATGGAGGCCATAATCTCTGGCCAGCTGCGAGCATATCTCGATCGTAAAGCATTGCTAAGAAACCGTCAATACGGGTTGCGACCTCGTCGTGCCACAGGCGAGCTATTAGCTATTGTCCCGCACTGGTGGTCGGCGGCACTCCAGAATCGCGGAGAAACACGCATGGTCTCACTAGATATATCGAAGGCTCTTGATCGTGTCTGGCACTGTGATTTACTGTCAGAATCATCCAGTTCTGAGTCTCTTCCAGCCGTTGTTTTGTGGATGTCGAGTATTTTCAGTAACCGGACCGCCTGCGTTCGAGTCGATAGGTTAAAATAACAGCCCTTTTCCGTGAATGGCGGTGTTCCCCAGGGTTCCGTACTTCCACTCACTTTCGTGGCACACCTCCCGCCATACCACTGCCAACATCAACAGTGACTGTCCTACTTTTGGAACATCATTCATTTGGGACCTTGAACAAATCTTTTCTCGAGTCTTCCAAAATCGTGTTGTTTGTAATGCTTCTAAAACATCTCTTCTCTCGACTACCACTCTTTTTCACCCTACTTAGCGTTTGATTCGGTTCCCCCTTCCGTTCCTCAGTCTCGGTGTTTTCCCTGAGTCTTTTATTCGTCCCATCTCTATCCTGGTCTTCATACGTATGTTCCCTTGCCTCTCGTGCTGCGCGCAAGATGGGTTTTCTATGCCGCGACAACCGTTTCTTCAAACCAGCCTGCCTCCTCTTACTGTACGAAGCTCGAATTTGTCCCACACTCGAATACTGCTGTCACGTGTAGGGTGGAGCTTCGTCTTCTTCTTTATCTCTTCTCGACCGAGTCCAACACAAAGCCATTCATTTGGTCGATGACCCAGTTTTGAAATCCAATTTCCAGTCACTCGCTCACCGCCGGTCAGTCGCTTTATTGTTCCTATTCTGCCGCTTTTATTTTGCGTTTTTTTACTCTGGCTGTTCCTATTTCCATAACTTTTCAACGCCAATCCCGAGCATAGACAGCTAGTCATCCCTATCAGGTTTGTCAGTAAATATCGGATCTTAATATTTCAATTTTTTTCCCCGGACAGTTAAGTTATGGAACACCTTTCCACTCTCTGTCTTTCTATCCACCTACAACTTTTCTCTTTTCAAAAGTGGAATCAACAAACTGGTTTTGGCATGAATGTTCTCTACGAATCCATCATACAGTATGTTTTCGAACTATAGGACTTACCATTTTTACTGCTTACTTTGTGTGTAGAACAGTATGACTCGACAGTTGACCCACATGTCCAATGCAGTTCGCAAGTAATTGAATTGAAATAATAGACCAATGCTCAAAGACGATATGGCACGACAACAGTATGGTCATCTCGGCACCTTTTCTTGTCAGTTTCAGTGATATTAGTGGCAGCTGAAATTAGCGTTCATTGGTGTCATGGATCCTTCGGTCACGAGTACGCTGCACTGGTTTTCCCTCTGATTCCTTGTGTTCACCTGCCTTGTGGCTATCGACAGTGGTTTCAATAGCAAAAGTTGGAATTCGACCGGAGTGAGGAGATGACTTAAGCTGTTCCATCGAGTGATTGCTTATCTCTGACACATCCTATCCTAATGGGATGAGGTTCTCGTTGGTCTTTCCAGTTTGTTCGCTAACACAGAGAGAGTAAATTCAATAACCACAAAATCCGATCGTGCTGTTGGTAGTTGCCGGTTACTCTCACATGGAGAATTGAATGTACAAGCCACAATAGTTCAAACGTGGAAATGAGAGTCACACTTAATCGAACATGGCGTTCTTCGCTAGCTCTCTTCTGCCATGTCCAACTTCAAGGCATCAGTCTCATGGGGAACTCTACAACAGCTTCCACTCTTCAGCTGCTAGCCCATCGCCGGGCCGTTTCTTCACCTTCCTTCTAAACCACTCGTGTTTCCTTATTAAATGACATCAGGTAATTTATCCACGGTGAGGCTAGAAAGTAGATTACATTCCTTTACTGCGTAAACTGAGGATATTTATCTACTGGTTTGTTCGGACGTCTTGATTATATCCCTACGCCTCAGTTCGTGGCTGTCTGTCGGAAACTTTAAGGGACACTTTATCAAACTTATCATTCGTTTATTTCCATGGTTTGAGGTGGATTTTGTGTGCAATACACTTTATTGTACGCGCAGATGTCTACCCGGAAAGGGCGCGGTGGAAATAAATAGTGTTGCATTCACTCAGACGTCAGACGTTTTTGACCCCGGTGGATTACGAACCCACATATGAACTTCATCCACGTTTTAGTATCAGTTGAGCTACAAAACCAAAACATGAATGATTTTTTTGAAATGGGATGGAATGTTGTTTATGAATGATTTTTTGTTATATTCATTATGATGTATGTTTGGTTTACTGTGTAACAGGAAGCAAAATGTAGACAAACGCGTTTTTGGTGCTTTCATTCTCAGGCCAGTACAATCACATTAATATACAAGTAAAATAATTGAACGGAAGATAATGTGTAGTCAGATAGTCAACTAATCAATCAGTAATCATTGGACAGGATCAGTCAGAGACCTAAATCAGCATCACTCTTGGATCGTTGTCTGCTCAGAAAGGAAGCTGGCTGACTTGGGATATGTGGACGATATTGTTCTTCTGAGTGAAGATCCAGGTTGGTCGAGAGCCTTCCTAGATTGCCTAAACAACAGTGTAGCGATGTTTGGGATACTTTTAGCACCTTCGAGATATAAAATGCTGCTACAGGACTGGGTTGGCTCAACACTAAACCTTGTGTTGGCAGGGGAAACGGTTGGTGAAGTAGATAAGTTTTGTTACGTGGATAGTTGCATCCTACCAGGTGGACAGATATCGGATGAAGTGTTATCGCGTAGACAGAAGGTGTGCTTGACTTTTGCCAACCTCTGTCATCTGTGGCGTCAGTGTGACATCCTACGATCTGTCAAGAGTCAAGTGTGCACTGCGGTGGTTAGGTCCGTTCTTCTGTACGGTTCAGAAACATGGCCGTTAAGAGCAGAAGATAGGCGAAGACTGTTGGTGTTCGGACATCGATGGATTCGTAGTATGACTCGAATATGGTGGGAACAGTATATAAGTAATGCTGAGTTTAAGTGTAGGATGTTGGGATTTAGTGGTCGGTCTCAGGAAAAAGTGCTGAATTTCTACGAAATGAAGTCACTGGGACGTGTTTCCACGCATGCCGGCCATAGGGCTTCCCCGGCGTACTCTGTTCTGCGTGGCATCTAGTGGTTGGAAGACAGGTAGTGGTGGTCAATCCAAGAAATGTCAGGAAGGTATGAAAACGTTGACCAGTAGATTTGGTCATTTAGGACGTGGTAAACTTTCATATTAGGTTCCACGACACCGGCCTCTCAGGTTGTTGGATATATTAGGTGGTATTGTTAGGTGTTGCGGCCAGTAGCATTATTGTATTCGTACCTTTTCTTCATCTCCGTGATTTCCGATACCTGGTTTACTTTCTTCTTTTACTTTGTTCTATTCTTTCCACTTGACAGTTCAACAAGGTACAAAAGTGCGAGGTTAATAGTTGAAAGGACGGAACTGATACGAGATTTTAATTGGTGGGGCCAATCACTAAAAAGATACAGTAGGGTTTTTGATGTGATATAAGCTTAGCGCAGATTTCACATTGGTTGATAATAACCATTATATTGAGAGAGATGTTGAATGTTTATAAGAAAAACTAAATGTAACTCATTTCTGTTAAAGCTAAGATGACAGGATTTTGTGTAATTCGTGACATGTCTCAAATTGAATTCGACGTAAGTTGTCGCTGGCTATTTTCCGAATCACAGTCGACATTCGGTGCCGTAAGGAAAGTGAAAACAGTACACCTAACAGAACACAAATTTGTTCCTTTTTGACACGAATCAAATAAATTGACGCCATAGAGGTGGAACTTTTATGGATATCATAGACGGCCATATTCATAAAGTCAACTCTCGCGACTCGTAGTCTCAGAGATCCCTAAATATATGAATGTATTGTGGATATAGTAAGACCCTGAAGACTGAGATGGGATCGAGAGGTAAACCGTTGAAACTGATTCAATTTGGACACCGCGTTTATTATCAGGAATGAATCAAAAGACCTCCTAATAATATCATTTTTATCCATGGAAATTCCAAACGTCTTGACGGCTGAGGTAGTTTTAATGCGGCCTCTTCTCTTCCACACAGAAGAGCACTCAGTGGATTTAGGTGCAGCGGTAACTTCATTTCGAGTTAAGAGACATTAGTCCCGGATTGGAGGTCGGGCTCTCATCAAACCGAATGTCACACAAACAAAGTAAATTGCAGTAAAAATGGTAAGTCCTATAGTTCGAAAACATACTGTATGATGGATTCGTAGAGAACATTCATGCCAAAATCAGTTTGTTGATTCCACTTTTGAAAAGAGAAAAGTTGTAGGTGGATAGAAAGACAGAGAGTGGAAAGGTGTTCCATAACTTAACTGTCCGGGGAAAAAAATTGAAATATTAAGATCCGATATTTACTGACAAACCTGATAGGGATGACTAGCTGTCTATGCTCGGGATTGGCGTTGAAAAGTTATGGAAATAGGAACAGCCAGAGTAAAAAAACGCAAAATAAAAGCGGCAGAATAGGAACAATAAAGCGACTGACCGGCGGTGAGCGAGTGACTGGAAATTGGATTTCAAAACTGGGTCATCGACCAAATGAATGGCTTTGTGTTGGACTCGGTCGAGAAGAGATAAAGAAGAAGACGAAGCTCCACCCTACACGTGACAGCAGTATTCGAGTGTGGGACAAATTCGAGCTTCGTACAGTAAGAGGAGGTAGGCTGGTTTGAAGAAACGGTTGTCGCGGCATAGAAAACCCATCTTGCGCGCAGCACGAGAGGCAAGGGAACATACGTATGAAGACCAGGATAGAGATGGGACGAATAAAAGACTCAGGGAAAACACCGAGACTGAGGAACGGAAGGGTGGGGGGGGTACCGAATTAAAAGATAAGTGAGGATAGGAGACGGCTAGTGAGGGTGGCTGGAGGCAGGAGAGTAGGAGTTAGATGAAATATGACTAGACGAATAGTATAAGAGGAATTTTTCCGTTGTTTTTTTACTCAGGGGTTTCAGAATGCATTCTGTAGCCTTCAATATCCCCCATATGTAAGGTAGCATGACGACATTTTCCGTGTCGCTTTTCTCTTTGACTTTTGTGTTACTCGGAATACAATTGTGGACGAATCTCAGATTAGGGATTTTTGATGAGCAAGTTAAACAGTGACTCGCTCTTTTCACGGCGCTCAGGCGTTCTGCTTTGTGTCGATCCGGCGGAATTAAATGCGCTAATGTGTTTCAAGAGACAGACTTGAAATCGCGAACTTTTCATCACCATAGTAAGTGTTTTAAGCAGAAACGTTGGTCTCTCCCACTTTGTTCTCTTGTAAGCGCGGAATAGATAGATATTCGTTCACCAGTGGTTATGAGTGCAATTCAGTTTTCCCTGGAAACTCGACTCTCTTGAGTCGGCCTGTCCTCAGCCAGTCAGATGTTATCATGATAGTAAATCCATATTTTTTACGGTAGGTTCTAACAATGAATCTTTTGGATCAGGTGTCCTTTTTTATGGATCAGCCAGATCAGTTCATTTTCCACGCAGCATGATCTCGTCCACAATTAAACGTGCATACACCTAGTTTACCGGTAGTCGAACACCGGTGATATACTTATCTCTCCTTCCCCTTTGCAGACGTATGCGCCGGGTGATATTCGCAAACGCGTGATCAAAGGTGAGAAATCACATCAAACCTCCTGTCTGTCTTTCTCATCGGCTTTTGAAGTAAGTCGTTCGTGTTTACACTGTCCTTATTTTTTGTAACTGTACAGGTTATCGTTTCACTTCAGGCGGACATAGCCTAGTTGCCATTGCTTGGTCCTGTTGTGTGTATTCATCACCTTATTATCTTCATACTAGTCATTACCCAATCTTTTGTACATCAAGTCGCCCATTTCAGTGATTATATATATATATATATATATATATATATATATATATATATATATATATATATATTTCGAGCCTGGTGACTTAGTTAAAGTATATGAGGCCATCAGGTAATGATGCTTATTTACTCAAATTTTCCCCTTATTTACGTGGGTTCTTTGCTGCGCTATGGGTACTTGTGTGTGTGTGTGTGTGTGTGTGTGTGTGTGTGTGTGTGTGTGTGTGTGTGACCTCCAGTTGCCACGGTAAACCGCTCTAAGCAAAGTAAACTCAAAATTAGCACGGTATGAAAGTATAACCAATCTGACCAACAGGACCAAATAAATTAACCTAGTTTTCACTTAGATTTAGTTACTCCGTAAACTTTTTGGGTAGAAGCCGTTTTTTCGAACGAAATATTTCTGATAGTTATGCCTGTATTATAAGGTTGACGGAAGTTATTTCATTGTTTAGCGATTTCACGACATACGTGGTTTAAAAATGCTTCTTAACGATGGCTGTCAAACATACTAGAAATAAGAAACTCCAGTCCGCGTCAGTATTGCGGTTGTGTTCAAGTTCATTTGAGCGCACTTCGTTAATCGCTTGCATTGTTATCGCGATAGAGATGAAACAATCCACTAAAACCGAATCTTCTCCGCATCTCTGTAACGTAGATCAGTGTACAATTTCAGAGGCTTATGATTTTAAATCTTTTGTATCGTATCTTGCTCAGTGTTTTAACGCGAGCATCAGTCATCGAATAAATCACACAAAAATCTCCACAGATACACAGTTCAGAGGTAAAAGACCTCTGAATCGAATGAATCGTGCGATCTCACGTGCATTACAATCGAAAATCAGTCTCAGAAATCTCTGTCCTTAATCCAGCGCGGGATTATTCCCAGGATCTCACTCCCTGTTGGACATAAGGTATCGATAATTTTCAATGTGGCTAGTGTCACGTGATACGAAGGCTGCATTGCAAACCCAACACACGAGGGCATTTCTTGGTTTCATAAGGGGTTCAAATCACGAGGCCTGTTATTTTGACCATAGGTTTGTTTATCGTATGAGCGTTTGCCATATGATGAGCTGTAGAATGCTTTGAAAAGTGTCATTTGGTATAAAAATATCCCCCAATGAACTATCCCACCGAAAATCGATATATCATACTAACCAACATTATTGATTTGGATCGAAATAAAACACGTTTAGCTCTGTTAGTGCACTTCATTTTGATCGCCTAGAATGTTAGGGAAATCTTCACTGTTATGATTGAAAAAGTCCTCGAATTCAACGGGAGGAAGTTACCCAGGTAGGTAATAGTTTTTCGGGATAATGCTTCATGCTTTGTTTCACGAGACAATCGGACCAACCGGACAGAAATGACGCGCAGGAGGAGCAAGCTATCGGCCACGGGCAACTGGTCAGAACGCAGCTGGAGCACTCAAGCAGCCGCAACAGCAATGTTGGAGTGCTCCGGCTGCGTTCTGGCCAGTTGCCCGTGGCCGATAACTTGCTCCTCCCGGGCGTCATTTCTATCCGGTTGGTCCGATTGTCTCACTTGACGGCTTGATCGGCAGCCTCTCATCTGGGCTATCTTGCTGGTTGCCGGAGATCCCACTGCTTCCCCTTTGGTAGTCCGTATGCCCTTTCTGTCCTCTTCGGGAAGCCTCTGACATTTTCGCCGTCTGTTATTTTGTCTGTGGCCATCATTTGGTTCGTCCGTTCGCCTTGATCTTCACGTCGTTCTCTTGCCCCAGCATTCCCCGGTACAATTTGACCTGTTTTTCTTTATTCTGTTGCTTCATCTTTAGGAGGCTCGCTTACTGAATCTTCACTGAATGAGTTCCATTGATGTTTTCACATGAAAAAATGGAGGTTCTTGACCATGAGTCTGCCTTCATGCGTTTGAGCTAATGCAGTGGATGGGATAAAACGGTTAACACGGGGGCTAGCAGCACTGTTAGGAGTAGATGACAACCATGACCGTGAGAGCTGGAATGGCGAATTAGGTAATATCTCAATAGGTCCAACTTAGTAACCAGTCGAGTGTCAGCGAAGTGCTGGGCACCATCGTTCGGGTTTCCGTTTGTGGTTTGCATGCCATAAGTAATATACTAGATGGAATAACTTGTGTCAGTAATAAATAACCGATACGTTAAGCAGTGATACGTCGTACTGTTTCGACTTCCTGTCACCACTTCCCACTGAAACGTATCGGGGGCACTGTGCTGCTTTTTACTTGTATGATGAGCTACCCAAAGTGCCAGTCGAGAGCTAACCCGATCAATGAGTGAGTCTGTTAGATGTTGAGATCTGTTTCTGGGTTCAAGTCCTTACAAGGGCGGCTTGATAAGTGTTCATCACTGACGATTTTTGATTTAAATGAAACAGCTGTGCGCCTTTTATACTGTTTTTCGATACTAACTAAAGCGTTCACATTGCGTGGAATGTTAAACCCGTTTCTTCTGAAATTCGATAACCCCCAGTCAAGACTGGCCGCTTTGAGAGTGATCATCGTCAGTTAATTTCACACTCATTCACGTTCAACAAGTTAACTGCCTCCGTGAAACCACCTAGTCTTTCAGGTCACTTGTCTTCTCCTGGACTTTGCGAGATCATATATGCTCCAATAATCTCCAAATAATCACCGTAATTTATCCGTTTGGTTTCGTTTCTGCTTTACGCAACCCCAAACTATTGCTTGCCGCAAATAAGTTCAAGTTTAATGAACTTCACGAAATTTTTCTTCTTTATGTCTGCGTAATAATGTGTGTTCATTCCCCCCATCCACCATGGTTTCAGTCAATCGTGCAGGTTGATGCACTGGACAAAAATGAACTGGCCTTAGTTTCCATCCACTCAGCTTCCATCGCCCAACAACTGGCCGCCCCGTTGCAACGAAAACTGTTTGGTTTGTGATCCGCTCCGTGATTTCGGCAACCAATCGGCAAATCTCGTTCCTGGGCATTCGCGCGGTTTTCCCCTAGGCCTAAGGCGTTCTCGCCGAAGACATAGACGCCTGTTTTTGTCATTCGCGTTTTTCGACTGTACACAAATTCTTGATATAAATAGTTCTTCCACTGGTTTTCGTTAATTCTATTCACGACCTATCTTAGTAGTAGTGAGGTCGCATCTCTGTTGGCTCCTTTTTCACCTTGGACTTCCGTTCTGCGTTCGGTGGAGTGCAGTGATTTTCGTTGCATTCTTTCTTCTGACTACAGCATCTTCTGTATTTTGAGGATTTTGCGCGACATGGATCTTGAACAGTGCTCCTAAGTTAAATACTGTAGATTGAACGATGAGAAGAATCTGAGTTAAATGCTTTGAGTAAAGGTGAACACAATAAATCTATGGAATTTATAGAACCACCCTACTTGATCAAGTTACTCAATATTCAAGGTCCTGTCTTCACGTCCCAGTGGGGAAATTGAGAATTTCATGTTTTCAGCGCGTCATTTGGTCGCCCTTGTCGTTTGTAGTTTCACCGAATTTTGCTTCAGTGAATCTTTCACATCAGGAGGCTTCCTGTACTCTCGGACCCTACTGACACAATCCGTTGATGTTGAATACAACTTTGCTTTTCCACTTGCCACGCTATCTACAACTTACTCTAGTTTTCTCTGCGTGTTTGTCGCATATCACGGAGTAAGATAAAACTAAACACCGAATCTTCTACGTTCGCCCACCGTTTTGTGCATCGAGTAATGGATCTAACCGGGGTTCAGTCCTAAAGGTTTAGTTATTCGCCAGATCACTTTTTCATTCTTCGACAAGCTTTAATACATAGGCACACCTTCCACAGGCCCGCTATCTTCGTTTTTCTTGATCTTGAAGCGTCCTTCGACTCAGTCGACCGCACAGTTCTCTGGTGCTGCCCTCTGTCGAAGGGTGTACCGGAGAAATTCATTTCCATCACAGCATCCCTGTACATGAATAGCCGAAGTCGGGTTTGGGCTTTCACATGAGTTTACTACGAGAAGTGGTGTACAGCAGGATAGCCCCCTCTCTTCTTTTCTCTAACTTTGTGATTGATATGGCCCTAGAGACCACCGTTTGTCAGGTGAGGATAGTGGCATTCAACTTTCCCCCGAGTGCAAGTGTCAGACCTCAAATAGGCGCACGACGTTGTTCTTCTCAATGAGGATCCATGTAAATTGCAAACTTTTCTGGACAGCTTGAACAACTGTATAACAATGTTCGTTGTGCTTTTTGCATCTTTTAAGTGCAAGATGCCGTTACAGGATCGCGTTGGTCTAATACCAAACTTTTCAATTTCTGCGCGACTATGGACCAAGTAGATACGCTTTATTATCTGGGCAGCTGCATTTTACTTGGCGGTCGGATATCGGATGATTTGTCGTTGCGTATACAGAAGACTTGTTTGGCATTTGCCAACCTAAGTCACCTGTGGCGTTGATATGACACTCTTTTATCTATCAGAGGTCAAGCGTGCGCTGCAGCAGTCAGGCCAGTTCATTTTGCGTATTCAGAAACATGGCCAATGTAGATGCAGGGTATACGAAGATTGTCGATATTCGGACACCAATCTCTTCATAGTATTGCTCGAATATTGTGGAAACATCGTATCAGCAATTCTGAGATTAAGCGCAGAGTCTTAGGCACACGAACCAAATCATTAGATGAAGTACTGAAGGCCATCAGGCTAGGGTGGTTGGGCCATGTTGCACATAACCTCGCATAGGATTCCTCGACGCACGAGATTTCTGAGGCAGGTACTGGTTCAAAGATGAGTAGAGGTGGTCGGTCCGTGACATGGAAGAAAGTTATGAAGAGCCTAACCCGTGACCATGTAGGGCTTGTTAGACTTCCTGGGTGGAGTCCAAGAAACCCTGCCAATCCATGTTTGAATACACTGAAGGATATGGTTAGATTTCGGAATCAGTAACGCTTTTGTATCCAAGATCTTTCTTTATCAACTTGATACTTGTATTTATAGTCCTATTACTCTTTCTTTATTACTTCCGATCGAGGTTGCCGTTAGGAGATAGTAACCAAATCCAGTGCATGGGTAGTGGTTTACATTGAATAAACGGGCTATCTTTAATGATTGGAATGAATGATGGGGTGGTATTCCCAGCCTTGGTAAACTTGGAGAGGAAAGACTATTTTATTCTTATGTTACTCTAAAGAAATTTTTTCTGCGATGTCTGTGAGCAATATAACTCAAACGAGGAAACACCTTCCAATCGAACTGGCCAACACAGCACGAGCTAAAAATGAACAGCTGTCATGAAGGTGAGCATTGAATTTGTTAGTACCCGTTTGAGAAATAAAGTTTAGCCGAAATAACGATTTGCCACCATGACTAACATGACGTGGCCGACGTAATACGACTTGGCAAACCTACTAGATCACGCTTTTAAACGTACCCACAATCGATCAATTTTATTCGACCTTGGCGTCAGCTGACTCTGAAACGAAGGTGGAATTTTCACTTGTGGCACCGGGGGCGCATTTTTGTACCTTCAGTCGAGTAATGCATTCTTGACGGGATTCATAATAATGCTGCCGGATTCTTGGAATTTGACTCATGGACTCTTCGGTCAGCTATCATCAACCCCGTAAGAGAATTTATGTGACTGTGCCAAGTACAGATGGAATTGAAGGAACAGTTTGTGAGCAATTGTACTACGACTCCGAAACCAGTCGGTTGCGTGCCAGATCCTTCGGACTCCCCATATTCTGTCGGACCAGTGTATTTTGGACTACCGAACCAGTCCGTCTGAAGCCATTTGTTTATTCCTATACTAAGTGGGCTTGTCGTCATACAGCCAACCATATGCCTCAGGTGCCGATTTACCAGCCTCAAAGTGGGTTCGTCGTCCGATCGAAAAAACGATGAAGTCCGGATTCTCATTCGGATGTTCACTGCCCATTTTGGATTCTTGCCATCTGTACCTGTTCAATTCCTGGCCTGTTGAAGACCTCGTTACTCTCGCTTTGAGGCTCCTTGTATCTACCAGATTTTTTAAAGCCAGAGTGCTTTAATTTTTGCTTTTTCTATTGTGAAACTACCGAAAATGTTTCATTGTTATTTGTTTATTTCCCAGTTTAGGGACCATGTAATCTACACTGTTTAGTTCATTACAACAAACTGGAGAATTTTACAGTCACTTGTTACTTGCATGAGTGAAAATAACGGCTCCCGACATGTACCCAAGTAGAAAATTTAGCATACCTAGAAATGACTGCCTAGCCTAATGAGAGTAGTCAAATTCAATCATAGTCGAGGAGATCGCAACTAGAGCTGTTCAGTACGAACCTAGAGTGCTGAGCCATATATTCAAACCGAAATTCGTCCCGACCGGTTCGTCCCCTTTTTCTGCAACCGTTTATTGACGACATGCTGTTGAAAACTTGCCATGAAACGACCAGGAATAAAAGATGAACAAGAGTAAACACTCATGGAGGAGGCAAGTCTTTAACCTTTAGGATATGAAGTTTTTTGTAACGTTCAGAGACCTGGCAGCTGCAAGCCAAAGGCTAACGAGGGTTGTCGGTGATTCTTTAGATTTTCTGTAGCTTTGAAATACGATCGTCTTACTGTTGGAGAAAGTGTAGTGCAGTTGACTAAACGTTATTACTTATTATTGAATCTGATGGAACAACTGATTCAGCGCTGCTTAAGTTAGGCCTGATGTAGTAAACAAGATGTCAGTCGTTTGACCGAGCGCTCGGCCTTCACGGGTTGCGCTGGTTAGGAGAGGTTTTGAGGTAGACTTCTCCGAGATGGTGGTAAAAGTGGTCATGCTGTCGTGCACGAGGAAAAAATCTCAATCTGTGGGCTTGATGATTTATACCCTGTTGAGTATCTCAAGACACTGTGTTGTTGATGATATGCACGATGTATAGGAATCATAATTTGATTATCTTTGTCTTGCGATTAATTTTGACCTTGGTTTCATACTCGCACTTGCTTTTCGACTTTAAAATTTTTCTTTGAACTCCCTCCCCAGTTATTTCCGAATAAAATACTCCTGTAAGAGACTAACCGCCTTCTAAGCTTCTGCGTTTATTTTACCACAACTATCTCTAACTAGAGGACAAGTAGGCTCCACGGACGATTTCACAGTTATCCTTTAGGATTCCCCGGAAGCGCTATCCCCAGTACCGTTCGAGGCTTCTCTGATACTCAGTAGTCTTGTCTGAAGTAGAAGGTGAGTCACATAATTATATTATATTATTTATTACAACGAGTCTGGGATCAGGAATTGTGCCAATACCACACACACAAACAGGTAACGAAGAGAGGAAAGTGAATAAAAGCAGACTGTTCTCTGACGTGTTCACCGTACGCATTTTTGATTTTTTTCTTCAAAAGTATGGAATCCGATAGTTCCCTAAGCAATCCGCCTAAATCCACGTCCCTAGCTTCGGTTCTGAGTCGTATTCCTCAACGTCTCTGATCAACGGCAGTCCCTATATTTTGAGCTCCAATCAAGGAGTTGGGACGCACCGAGACCAATGCTGACGCGAACTTCGTGCCCCCACGCCAAGTCATGGTTTGATCGCCGCGTCGCTTCTTCCAATCACACCCAGAAAATGTAAATAGCGCACAAAATGGTGGACGGTGGGTAGGCATGCGTAAAACATCCAAGATACTGGAGGCGGTGTAAAATGATTATTTCTGTGACGGGGTGGCTATGCACCCAATACTAGACGGCGAACATCGTCGTTGCTGGCCCGGTGTTCCCACCAAGCTAGAGTAGTACTCCGGATACCTCTGTGGTCGATTACGGGAAATGGCCGAGCGTCTTCAGCGACGCAGAATAATAGGAATTGATCCGGCTTTTTATTTGAGGTTGTACCTCTAGTCTTTGCACACTCGGATCCTACCGACAAGGCAGCAGGGTTGTTCCAGACGAGTCAATGGTGACTAGCTCGGTTCGTTTACCTTCTGGAATGCTTTGTCAAGTAAGTCTAACGGGACGATTGGCAATGGTCCTATTTGGCCACGGGTCGCATGCCACTTCACGGTGTGCTCTGCGAGTTTTAGTCGTGTTTTAAAGCGGTCGATACTAGCCAAGCGAAAACCCAGCACGTCCCAAGGCACTGCCGTTACCCATCCGTGGCCGCCCGTCCAGTGAGACGGAACCGACCTTGTGAACAGCTAACTACCGATTTGGCGACTTCTCGCTGTCCGCGAACAGAGGATGCGCCTGGTGGTGTATAGCTCTGATCGTCTGAACGCTTTCCGAGCTGAAACAATAAATTAGTTTTACTGTAATGCTAGTGAAATACACGCTCGAAAACCACATCATTTTATAATTGTAAAAGCCTGCCAGCATTCAGTCATGAGTCGCTCAAGTTTGTCACACACAATCCAGGTGCTATATCCATCCGCATAATCAATAACTAAGTGGATTCTCAATACTCATTTAAATGCAGTTCAGTTCAATTCCTTCAACCACCGACCTCGCACTTCGCTACTCTGGTTTCGGTCGCTACCTTCCAGCATCGTCGACAAAAGGTGAAAAGAAAATAAACAGTGGAAAAGATCACAAAAAATCTGAGTTATAAGCGGAAATCATGCAGACAAAGACAGTTCGAATGCAAACACTCCAACGACCGCGACACCTAGCTATATCACTTATGTCTCCAGCCGTCTAGTGGGCGGGTCGCGTGAACCTTACCCCGAAGTCTAGCACGCTGTATTTTGCCAAGTCCACTGGTCAACGTTTTCATACCTTTTTGCCACGTCATGGACTGACCACCTCGACCTACTTTCCAACCACTATCTGCTGCAGAGAACAGCTTACACCAAGGATGTCTATCGGTGGACATGCGCACATGTTCCAACCACCTCAACCTGATCAGATTCACTACTTGATCCGGAGACTGACCTCCGGTTCCCAACATCCTACACTTAAACTCAGCATTACTTATGTACTGTTCCCACCATATTCGAGTCATACTACGAATCCATCGATGTCCGAACACCAACAGTCTTCGCCTATCTTCTGCTCTTAACGGCCATGTTTCTGAACCGTACAGAAGAACGGACCTAACCACCGCAGTGTACACTTGACTCTTGACAGATCGTAGGATGTCACACTGACGCCACAGATGACAGAGGTTGGCAAAAGTCAAGCACACCTTCTCACTACGCGATAACACTTCATCCGATATTTGTCCACCTGGTGGGATGCAACTATCCACGTAACAAAACTTATCTACTTCACCAACCGTTTCCCCTGCCAACACAAGGTTTAGTGTTGAGCCAACCCAGTCCTGTAGCAGCATTTTATATCTCGAAGGTGCTAAAAGTATCCGAAACATCGCTACACTGTTGTTTAGGATGTGAGTGTTGCCAATAGATGCAGCCTTTCCCATTTCCTTACATTTGACAATCCACCACTGGTTGTAATCATCTTTCAACCTTATAGTCAGTTTGCGTCTCAGGGTTTTGCGCACCTCTCTGAATATGGCATCCGGAAGGACCAATCGGCGAGCATCTAGTAGATCAACTGCCGTCGAAAATATGCTTTTTTATGGCGCGTGCTGGGGTCCTTCCTTTTTGACGTCTACTTGAACCGGAGTCTTGTGTGATATGGCAAGCAGCCTACAAGGATTCCTTGATCTGTTGCCAAAGTTCTTCTGGGTTCTTGATATTCATCTGCATCGATAACCGTGTAGACAGCACTGCCTCGAAAGCAGATCGTCCCTTATCGTCTGGAAGAAACTGTGCGAGACCAGTGGCTTTAGCGTGAGTGCGACCGCGGACGATACACAAATAGACGCGAGTACGTACCAAGACATGATCTGAGTCCACAGGTGTACACCAAAATGAACGACAATCTTCAATTGATCCACACCAGGGATGACTAATGACAACAAGGGTAATGTGACTCGAACGTCACAAAGACGTTAAGGGACACCAAGAAGCGAGTCATTCGCTTGAATTTTTTGGTTGTGATACATTACAAACTGATTTCAGCGTGGAGCTGAGAAACATAACCGCGTCATTCAGAGTCGGAATTTTTAGGAAGAGGGAATAAATTATTCCGCGCAAATCACTTGGAGGTCACTGTCAACTACACTGGTTTGTATGCACGTGGTTATTTTCGGAATTTTCGTATGTTTTGAAACCTCCGTGCAGACTGTTCCTCGAATGGGTGCATCGTGGTTTCAACAGGATTTTTCTTGGTCATGCAGAAACGGGAAGATTCAGCTTCCTTCAGATTGATGCTTTAAAAATCAACCTATTCTTGTGACAGTAACGGAAGATTCTCCTAGAGGGTTTCATCATGGAATTGAAAATGATTCACTGATTAGCACGTATAGTTTCAAGGAATATCATCCATCTTTCTATGTCCTACTTTCTTCCAATTTTTCCTACTAGTGATTACAGTGTCGTCGCTCTGGAAATTTGCTGCGATCAATCCACAAAAAACTATCAGCAAATCAAGGGGTGATTCCGCAATAGGTTCTTTCAAGAGAAACATATACTCACGTTCTTGGTCACAGACGAAATAATTGTGAATGAAACACCCACGGAGTGTATTTGTATGATCATGAATATATAGCTTATATGGTGCGCATATCTTATGTGCAGCAATGATCATAAATCCGGTCGTGGGCTTCCGAGGTACTCTGTTCACCGATCTAGGTACTACTTACTTCCAATACGACAAAATGTGCTCGCATAATACACACTGTTCCACTTTCCCGATTTACAACTTTGGGATATCGGCTCAGTTCATATTGGAGAGCCTTTCAAGACCGAGCGTCTAACGTTGAGCTATCTCGTGCTGTATGGTATTCGCAGTTGGAACAACCATTGACCCAGAATTTCGTGTTGTGGTCATTTTCTAATCTCGAAATCGTATAGGATGAGCCAGGGACGAGGGCAGTTAGCTTAGTCTAATTTGTTGATCGAACTGAAAGTAAAAATACGTAATAACAAGACAGTCATCAACGCATATAAATCCGAACAGAAAATATAACCGCGGACTAGTGTAGTGTATTCACCAGTCTATATGGTACAATAAGTCAGCGTCAAAACGACGTACGCATATGCATACGTCCGCGTGTGTTGGCAGTGTCGGGTGCTTGGCACGTGGGTGCGTGGTTGAATCTATGCTGTCCTTTGAGGCTATCAGTTGTGTTCGGTTTTTGCAAGCATTAATCTCGTGCTTCGCTGCTCTGGCTTTGGTTGTGAATTCATCCAGTTGAGGGTAAAATGAATAGAAGCATGGATAGCAAACAAACAGATAAGAAATTCACGGGTGAAAATCCTGAAGACGAAGAAGAGGCCCGTATTCAAGAACGCCACTGACTGCGGCACCTAGCCATCTTCAACCATTCAGTAGACCCCAACCCAGAAGCTCAACACGGCCACGTCCATGGCACGCAGTAAAATTAGTCTCATTGATTTGCCATATAGAAGCGTTTGGAAAACAATGGTGTCTTGTCGACAATTCACTCACCGTTCGCATTAGTGAGATGTGACAACTCGGTAAACTCTATCTAAATTCTAGTTTTATTATTAGCTGGAGAGGGAGGTTTGGAACACAAGGTTTATGTTTTAGTTACTAACTAGTTCGTTATTCTATCAAAAAGTTTACGCATAGGCTGGTTCGTTTTGTCCTTTTTCAGGAACAGTAAGAAGTGTTTATCAAGGAGCGGTTCATGAAGTCTGTCATCGGTCGTTGCTACTATAGAAAAAATATCGCTTAACTCGGTAAATAGTTTGCAAACTCTCCATCTTTGCAAGGGTTTTCAGTACTGCTCCAGGATTTTGCTTCTTCACACGGATGACATTCAACAATTTTCCTTTTTTGGTACTATCATTCTCCGCAGTATTGACATCACCGAAGGAAGCTCATCAGTGCTCGTCCAATGAATTATCACATTGGTAAGAAAACATGGAAATCAGCACTGGCCAAGGTTGGTATCCAGGTCATAAAAATAGCCTACCAGGAGAGTGACTAGCAGATACAGCCCAATCAAAACCATTCGCCGCAATGAAGTGCAAGCAAAAGTCAAGGCGTGTCCTATCTTCTTATGCTATAGTAAGACTACACCCGTTCAGGGAGTACATCAAACTTATTGGTAAGTCTACGTCAGCTTTGTCTTGTTGCGCCAAACCGTATTGTTCTATAACCGGTCGCCAACATGACACCTGCTCGTGTAAGTCCCGCCTAGCCGTTTGTATTCTGTACTCTTGCTCTGCAGGTTTTTTTTAGTCTCTTGGCTCGTGACTCTGGTCTTCTGCTCTGTCTCGACTCAGTGATGATTCTGCTATTCCATTCATCTTCGTCCATGAATGGGTATTCATCTCAGTCTATAACGGTGTATTGCTTACTTCCTCATTTCAATCTCGAAATTCAGCATCGCTGTATGTTACGCTTAGAGATGCTTGCAATATACACAATATCAAACCACTTACTAGTTTAATCAAATGAATGCCAAGTTTAAACGATTTTGTCCCCTCTACTCTTCTATGCTGCCTTCGGAATGAAGGGACTGTAGTCATCTGTCTATGTTTTATTGTTACTGGTTTCCGAATTCCCGGCGCTCCGCCGGGTTGACTGACTGATAGTCAGTCTAAGGGAGATGACTAAACCCTGATTCCAAACCAACCATGGGTGGCGCATGAGGCGTACAACACTGCCCACCGGCATCTGTGGCGGAGGGGTGAACCGGGCACCCAGGATGTCTGGCCCAATCCGAAGGGCGTATGAGCTGGACAATCAGTCACCGGCCCCCAGTGGGTTACGGACTCCACGCTTCACCCCACTGCTTAGTGGGTTGAGCTTTGGATGACTAAAGGCTTCGGTTGTGGACCCTTAAGTGAACTACCTGCTTTGGCCAGGGCAACCTGGCAGTATTGCGTCCACAAACAATTCATGGAATCGGACTATCCACCCCTCCCCCCCCCGATGGTACCATGCTTTTTTTTGGCACACAGTCTGAAATCAGATGAGTGAGAAGTATAATAATAATAATAATAATAATAATAATAATAATAATAATAATACTGGTTTTCGTCGTTAGATCATTCGCTTGACACTCTCGGGAGCTTCCGACAGATCACATTTATGAACTGTGAAATCAAATGATCTCATTCCGTTTATTGTACACAAATCATAGATCTCAGTCAATCCCCTAGTCAGAGTCAGTTCTCAGGAAAGATTTCCTCCGCCCTGCAAAAGTTGATTTTCAATTCAACCTGAAGAAGTATACATATAGTTAAGAGGAATCAACTACTTTGTCTGTGTTGTGCACGTCAGTCAAATTGTTTTGTGCCCGGGGCCTCGCACACAACTTGCTCACGGTAAGCACTCTTGCTCGCATACACATATATCGAGTGTCGGTCTGTATACCTCTGATTCGGGTAAATGGTTGTCTGATCTCTTACGTTCTGTTCAATAACGTCAATAAAAGGGCGTTCAAAAACGGAAATTTCGTGTATGGAAAAACACGTTTATTGACTGTTCTGCATTTCCGTCCCGCATGAAGCACGGTCTATTCGGAACACTTACATGTTACAGAAAGAAATTGGGAAAAGTGATTGCTTTGTTATTTCAGGCATGAGCACGAATTTTTCCAATCACATTTATGACTGGAATATTATTTTGTTTGTTGAAATGGTTCGCTTCATATAGGCAGCCAGCAGTAGCCATGTGTAACTGAATCATATGGAAAATAGACGATGAGTTAATTCACATTGACTAGACTTTTAATTCATGACTGTTAAAAACAAGCAAACTTATGCCCAGGTCTATTGTCACTTTGATATTTCCGCATAACTGAATTCGCTGACTACGTATTGTTCAAGAACCGGTTAGAAAAGAAAAATACACATTTCTGCTCACATTCCTATTCTTATGGTCGTCCATTCACGGCAATAGATCTGTCCAATTTTCGCCTTTTTCTCATGTTCAAGAGAACAGAGAAAAGACGATGCAAGCATTTTATTTACTCTTGTCTACCGCGTACGTGAATCATGTCAGGTCATATTTGATACGGCCAAAAGATCACAATGAAATGGGTTTGACTGAAAGCTTCCGCAGTGGGTTCGGTAGGTGGGGGGGGGAGGGGTCTCTTCGGTCATTGAGGAACGTTTTATTCCCTTCAATAATACCGTAAACCATATTCATCCTAATCTTTCTGCTTCTCACGAAGAGTAACGTGGCAACAGCCTACCCTTTTAGAAATTCTATTAACCAGATGTCCGGATGGAACTTTGCAAAATGTGCTACTTACTGTAAAGCAGCTTGGGGCGGACGTTACTTGCAATTCTCCAGCTTCGCACCAGTGGTTGGTAAAAGTGGATTAGTCTGAATTCTCTGCATTAAAGAGCAGAAATCTGCATCAATGATCAAGTGCAAAACGAAGAAGTGTTCGTAAAAAGAACGTTGCTGGCCGACGGTTATCCCGAAAAGTTCATCGAACAACATCGAAAACCGAGAAGAACATGCGGAAAATCAATTACACTCGAGCAGAAACAAGTATTTTTTGTTTCACCATTCAAAGAAGACCACTCGTTTGACCAAATCCATAGAAATGTTAAGTAAGGCACTCATGCGCAGTGGCGGAACTGAGTTAGTTACATACGGCCAAAGGTGTAAGTTTCAAAAATGACTCGGACATTTTTGCTGATCCTAATGTTTCACATGTTGTCTATCAGTTCAGTTGCATCTACGGCGACATATACACTAGCAGAACCGATCGTTGCTAGGCTCAACGACTATCCGGGCACATACCCAGTGTGACCACAGAGAGTGACGTCTAATCTTCGGCTCCTTCAGTTGCGAATCGCTCGACTGCATCAGGTCACAAAGTTGACCTGACCCGTTTTTCAGAGTGATATTACGCAATCCCTATTCGAAACCGTTGGCATTCAACGAAACAATGCTTATCATATTGCATCAACCAGCGTTTTATGCACAAGACATTTGACACAAAATGTTTGTTTACTTTGGTACTAGCCGAACACACCTCTCTCTTCTTCCACCATTCCACTACTATATTTTCTCGCTGTATCGTATATGAAATGATGTGCAAAACATCTCAGTAAAAAGAACTACTTCTGAAGGGGTGCTCATTTATTGATCGGTGATATAATTCACCTGCGTTGCATTTTATCTTCATACCTCTAATCAGTAGTCCCATACGACATTTCGGTAATTGTGGACTTCCTCATCGTCACTCACTTTCAACCGACAACAGATCCCCACAGAACTAATGCAAAGAATCAGAAAATATGCAAGTAATCTTATATTTCAGTTACAAAAAATTAGGAATGCGAAATTTAGTGAAGTAGATAACGTGTCTGACGGATTTTGACAACGCATGTGCAGTGACCGAGTCTGTCTATCGAGTATTATTTAAAGAGACTAACTTATATCGTCTAGGATCTAGGTAGCATCTTTTGATGCGAAAGTTATTAGGGTGGGAAAAGCTTCCAATCAACTTTTTCGCAAACGTGGTGATCAACAGTATGACTATCGCGGAAGGATTTTGCTGCCAATCAAATCGGTCGATTACCGCCCCTGCTCACAAACGACGATTGTTCACGAAAACTGATTTCCCATTTGTTTGTACTGATGCACAGCATTTTGATCAGTGAATCAAAAAGGAAAGTTTATGTGACACAAGTGTTATTCCTGGGGAAGAAAACAAGGTTAAGCAAAAATGCGAGACATTTAGTGGAACACAATCTGCAGTGATCAGTGGGTTATTTCAGGTCCAAATCTTATTATTTGTCAGACCAGAGACTGTGTACGATCATGTCCAAGCAAGGTGATGAGTTGTTGTTTTTGTTGTTGTTGAAATAGTTTGACGTTGACCTGAGTCAATCCGTCCCGTCTGTGTTGCCTATTTCGGACTGGTACGGTCGTGCGAACTCTCTTAAAGGTAGTATGACAGTTCACAAGTTAGTTATTACATGTCGCGGAGTACTATATTATCGTCAATTTACTAGGAAAGCAGCATTCCTTTTATTCATTTACTCTTTCTTGAATTCCTTTTTATTATGTAACAATGGTAAAATATTCCAGGAAGGAGGCTGCAGGCAGTTTGAGGCTACCAACTGGAGAAAGTTGCCGACGATGGCTACAGGATTCGAACGCGATACAGAAGGGTTCAAAGTTCACCATGATGACCGTGTGACCGCCACCAGTCACAGAAAAGCTGAAAATGTACATGTGTATACATGTATACTCATAGTCCTGCTCAATTCTCTTCGATTCACTGCTTCATCTAATACTCTGCATCATTCTGCACATATCCCTAGTAGATATGATGTGTAAATTGGCAACCCGGATTATCATACCTATTCATGCTCTGAATTATACCTTTTGATGAACTGAACAGTTGCAATTCAGATACCTCATCAGCAATCGAAGCAAGATAACCACTTGTGATCGGGTTTGCCGTCCTTTGGTTTTTCCCTTGGTCGTTATAAATTTTCCGGTGCAGTTGTGATAATTTGATCTACATGAATCCTGTGTAGTTTCAGTGAATTCGCTATCAGCTTGGACATTTGTTGTGCACCGTTTCCTTGGGTTGCCATCAGCTGTTCTTTGTGCTTCTTTGTATGGTTTCTACCGTCCCGTTGTCAACTAAACAGATCCAAAAGACATCAAGCATAGAGGGATGCTGACGCTGAATTCTTATTGAATCCGTGCTGATCACCTTGCTTCGGCACGTGATGAACCGATTACAATGTGACTTTCTAACTAGTAGAACAAACTAAGAGCCATCCGTCGCGTTTGACCTACAACATTTTGGACATCCAAAGTAGGCAAAACACTTCTCCAATTTTATTTGACCGTGAGATTTTAAACCGCATTCAAAATTATGTAAATCATTATTGTGGTAAAACAGATCCCTATTTGATCTACTCATTATGCGGTACAGTTGACCGCTGTTTGAAGTCGACCAACTTTCCAAACTAATTGCCGTGTAATAGTATCTTAGCTTTTTGAAAGCCATTGCTTCTTGGAGCGCAAATAATCAGATGTGAAGGCAATAGATCGCTTGGAATGACTTCCAAAACCCGCCCATACTCCCTGACAATGCACTGCTTTACTAGTGGTAGTGTGCCATATTGTGTTGAAATGCAGTTATACAGCGAGTGAGATGACATAATGTAGGACCGTTTAATCATCCTGTAATGACAGTTGCATTCCACTAGCTAAGAATCATCATCCTGCTACTTGCGCATTGTGAATCCATTTTGGTCATTTGCCTGCCGGTGTTCTGCTTGTTCTTATGCGCACCCCCGATCGCGCTCTGTTAGCCCAATCTACCCCGAATGACACATTGATCTGAAATTGTCAACTTGGGCCATCTTGATGCCCACATAGGATTCTGCCGAGACCCACTGGTTCATCGGTAGTATCCTTTATGTTTGTCGCTCACTGCTCACTAAACAGTCACGCCTTCCTCGCTTTTTTGACGCGATCGATTCTACAGCCGCCTCTTTCTGTTGCCCCAGCAGTCTCCGACGCACAATGTGACCATTTCACTCAACAATGGAAATTATACGGGCCGATAGGAATCATCGGTTTTTGCATATGCACAGACCGTTAACTGGGACCGGAACCTTTTGCTGGTGCACAATTACTAGTCTCCTTCACAGTAAGATAGTCCGAACACACTCTCCGTAGTGTTAGTGGTAGTCAAATCAAAAATAAGGTTTTTTGTTTTTCCTACACGTCTTGACTTCTTTCAATCCCGGTCCGTTTTGGACTACATCCTGCGTAAATGTTCACCCGCATGAAATCACCTACGCACAACAACTCATTGACTATAAAGCGTCATTAAAAGCCTCTTGTTATCTTTTCAGCTTCCATTTGTGTTCACTTGGATTCTAGTTGGTCTTTTGTTGCTACCGATTGAAAAGAAGGCGGACATCCATTGAGCAGTAAGCCGGAGTGAAATTTACTCCAAACATAGGAGTCTGTATATTTCTTTTCTGTTTCCCTGGTCAGCAAAGGTGGAAACCTGTTCTCTTCTGTCAATTGTGTCTCATTTGGACCGATCACATTGGCTCAAATGAGAACAATTTAGGGTTGTTTTCCATCCAGGGACGTTTTGTTTATGGCATATTTTGTCTACGTAAACTAATAGTACGCATTTTTCTCTCCATGAAAGAGCAGCGGAGGTAAGTAAGCTTGCGTGTAGGCTAAAGTGTGTGGGTGTGTGCGTGCGTACGCGCGTTGTGCATTCACCAAATGTTTTATTTTCCCTATTTGTTAGTTATGGTTTCGGGTCAGTTAGTCTGTTTCATCGATACATCACTTTGCGTAATCCTAGCCCAATATGGGGTCGACTGTTTATCGCGTCTAAAATGCGTGGAAAAACGTGTCACCACACCAGATTCTCAACCCCAAAAGCAGCTGAGCGTATGCGTTGCCATGCCCACGGCCAATACCGGATCAGTCATCTGTTAAGTCTGTTATCGCTTGTTCTCTCATCCGTAGGACCTTGTGGGAAAAGGTTTACAGGAAAATGTGGTGGGGTAGGAAGTTCCGCTACAGATACTGCCTCGTGGTTGGACTTACTGCCTGAATAGAATATGCTGGTCAGACACCACTGATCCCGGATTGGATTTTCCCGGCACACTAGGCAGACAATTCATTTTCCATTTCCGCAATCGGATATTTATTACCAGCAATCACGGATTATGTGAATCGATCCGACCAAAGCATTTTATATTTTGCCTGCCAAAAAACCAAACATTACTGTGAGTACAGTTTGAATCTCGGAAGGGTGACACCCATATTTTCGAGGGAGCAAGAGAGAAAGAGAAGGAAAATTAGAACACAGTGGGTGAGAGAGAGTACGCGATTTCTACAAAGCTACGCTAAATCAGAAATGTCAGTTCTGAATGTACTCCAATGAGATTAGTGAGGCAATTCTGTTTTTCGTGCCATTCTAATGCTTTATAGAACCAAATCTTGGTAGAAAAGAATTGTCCTAACAAGCTACTGAATTCGTTACAATAATTCAGTTTGAGTTACATCCAAAGACATTGATCGGTCTGGGCAGTTTTCGACAAATTTCTTTGTCAAGTTTTGTACCGTGCTTAGTTTTCAGCAAAATGTGATCAGATTCGGCGAAGACAACTCGCCTCGATAGCGTGACTGGCGGCCAAAACGAAAATGCTCCTCTAACTAAATGTAAGTGCATGTTTTGCCTATCTGTCCTGGATTTTCCTTAGGATGAACCATAGTTATGCTAAGAAGAAATGCAATCGTTGGAATGAATGAAATAAAAATTAGACACGCAACATTTTTCACATCTGCCAAACTGTTTTTCATACTTTCGTGCATTCAACTGTTAAGCGTCAGGATATACTGCTGTGGGCGTTCGAATTACAACTTTATTTCGGCTGATGACATGTGTGGTGAATCAGTTTGGGCAGGTGAACAGTGTGATCCGGCCTTCGATCTAGCCTCTTTCCTCAGCGCGTAGAGCGCACGTGGCGGCGGAGGGAGGGGAATAGTTTCCACACGTGTGGGTTCGAGTTCCGCTAGGGTCAACAATTGTTAACATTTGAATCAACAAAAACTGATGCCCTGCGAATGCAGAACCTTGTTTCAGACTGTAAAGTTTCAAATGGCACTGATTTGTTCACCAACGTTCTCGACAGTGTCAGTTGCATTCGTTCTACTCCGACTGATCAGCGAGCGAATCGAAGGAAGTCATTTCAAATACTACTACTTCTGTGCGGCTAGCTTCTGTGAGAGAATGCGCCGGCTTCATGGATGTCGTGGAAAGTACCCGCTCACAAACGGCGACCAGAGGCGAGATAATAGCAAAGAGAGATCCAGTTCTGTTCCCAGTGGTGAACGCTGTAGACAGACTGGAGTCTCAATCGCTCAACGTTTGATTTGACAGTACTGAACCATGCTTTTAGTTATCCTTATAGGCCACGGTGTCATCTTGGGTATGGAATGGGCTAGAAATGCAGTTTTGAGATCTCCGTGTTTGGACGTCGTTCGATAAGTCTTAACCGCTGCAGTCGTTAGTGTTGGAGGAACACTGACAGCTTGTTTTATCGGGTCGTTCGAATGTTTCTCGCTCCAAGCTTTTTGAAGATCCGTCGCAAACACCAGTGATAAAACGCTTCCAGCATCTTGACATCGTCGGTGCGTAGTGGCCACTTTCCGCAACCGTAAGTCGGAAAACACGGAAAGCTGCAAAGAACAGTCGAACTTTGGTCCGTAGAATGACCTCTGTATGCTCAGAATACCTTAAAAAGCTGGAGAAACACTCTCCTGGAATTAGAAATGAGCAATTTTACTTGGTCTGTGACTTGCTCGTTTGGGAGGATTGTTGTGCCCAGATTTCTGAACTCTGCAACGTGCTCTACTTGTTCACCGTTGACGTAAATCGGTTGATTGAACTGCGTAGTGCACGTTGAAACGGAGTTAGTCTTCGGTGTGTTGATCTCCAGTCCCATGGCTTTTGCAAGGAAGTCAACGCAATTATGAAATCATTGTATACCAGTCGGGCTGTCCTCCAGGACGACGATATTATCTGCGAATTACAAATCAAAAAGAAAAGCATCCGGGTACAGCTGGAAACCAGAGTAACTGGTAGACGCCTGATGCATTGTTCAGTTGATGTTGTAATTGAACAACACCGGTAACAAGAGATAGCCTTATCTAGCGCCGGAATCGAGAGATAATTCACTAGATTATTATCTATAGACAAGCATTCTTGCATACTTGTTTGAGTAGTACGACCTAATGGGACTGACGAGCTTTCGGGGCATTCCATACACTTGTGGCAAGTCCATACTGAGTTTTTGTCGAATGAGTCAAATTCGGCCCGGAAATCACTGGATCATATAGCAGTCGGTTATTGAAACTTGTGTCAATGTCCTAACAACCGGGGAAAAATGAAAATTTGGTCCACGTATCCCCTACCGCGGCGGAAGTTTTCTTGATTTGGGCGTATGCGCACGTCCCGCACCGTTAAGAATCGCCACGGTGGTTTGCGTACACAGTTCTACTACCCTTATTTGATTGAAGTTCCCCAATCTACTAGGAACTGATCGTCGTCCCCGATTGAGCAGTGTCGAAAGAAGCGATTTATATAACTCCAATGGAATGTCGTCTTATTCAGGGGCCTTGTAGTACTTTAGTAATGCACTCTCGGCTAGGTAGGCTGCTATTAGTGTCGTGGTGTTCACTCTGAGTTTTAGGATATGGAGCATGCATTTCCCGAAATAATCTTGAAAAGAAAAGCCAGAGTTGCAACATATCACGATTTATGTCCGGGACGATCTCGCTGCATCTCAACATGGTGCATACTGCAGAACGATACTGTTTATATAATTTCATGTAAAACCATAATGTTCGACAAATATAGGGGAAATTACAATAGTCAAGTTACGTCACCATGGTAAAGACACATTAAGAAAGAGCTGTTCCTGCTGACACAATATAGGTTTCCACCGATGTATGGCAATCGCTTCAGCGAACCTTAAAAGCCTGGTATTCTTTGCCACGTAAATGACCCGAAACGCAGTGCTTCGATCAGCTGGATGTTGCGTCATCATAAGATGTCGAGCGACGGCCGACGACAGGATCTTATGGTTTCGAACGTTGTCATTATGCGTTTGACCTGACCCTGATTGCATCACAAAACGTTGTACCCAATTTGGAATGTGTTCAATCACTCGGTTACGTAGGATATGGTCCATAGAGCTTGCTGAGGGATGGTTCAATAAATGATCGTTTTTTTCAATCCATTGTCCCATCATTTTCTCCCGCTCAGATATGAGTAGCTCGGCAGCGTCAAGAAGTAAGGGTCCTGTTGATTGTCGCTCACCGGATGCAACACGAATAAGGTGGAAGAATTTTGAGAAGTCACTACAGTTAGCCGTCTTTTCTCAGCAGCTGTTGCGCTCGTTCCTGGCCCAGAGTGCTGCTTGTCGCCGGATGTCCCAGGGGTTCGGGTAATCATTAGGCGAGCGTCTCTGTCTTTTGCGGATAAGTGGAGAGTCATGTTTTTAGATCCAATCCGTATGTCACCGTCGCACTATCCGCAATTACTCTATAGCAGGTTGTCGAATAGATGATCTCAGTGAAGTCCATTGACGTTCCATTGGTACTTCTCCAGCTGACGAGTATATGGTGGCTAGATGGGAGGCGATACCGTCCGAGATGGCTTGGCGCCTTGTCGACGATCTCAGAGTAGTTGTGGTAAACTGTTCCCGCGCACAGTTTTTGCGACGGTTGACCATGTGACTTCTAAAGAGTGTGCGGACATGGTTGTGATTGGTACCATTCTTGTTACCTGACGCATCTCGTTAGGACTGGTAATCTTCAATTGGAGATGCCCAAAGTGATTGGACCAGAATATAGTGGATGTGGTGCGCTGTGTGATTGTCATTTGAGCACCACTGTTGTAGTTTTTCTTGAAATTTTAGAAGCAAGTGTCTGTGACGGTTAGCATACCTTAGTCTGAAAAACTGGCGAGACGTTCACTACTGCGTAATTCCTGTTCAAGACTATATTTTCCCCAGGCATGTCTAGCTGACTGCTTGGAAAGATCGGTACGGTCGTTCCAGATCCGCACAACAGGGGGAATGTTTCATTTTGGGACACTTTACCGTCTCTGGCAGTCCGTTATATGACCCATCTTCTAGTACTCTTTAGCTGCCACTGTTGCAACGTAGGCCGCAACAACCGACATGTTTGAAGGTCAGAAGTAGAAACAAGCTATAGCGATCCGAAGAGACACCGGGTTCCATACAAGTAGGGTCTTGTTAGCCCTGTCGTCGACAACCATCGCAACACAGCGAAGACCGGAGTTGTCAGTTGGTCCACCTTGGTAGTGGCGGTAACTGGCACCTGATCCGGGAATCCTTATGCGCCAAGTGTCAGAATTCGACAGCTGAACTAGAGAGACACTTGCGATATATATTCGATATTTGAGCAACGTACGAGCAGTGATGATTTGAATTCGGATGTCGAGGAGTGTCTCAAATTACAACAGGCGATTCGGATGTGTTGTCGCATGTTAAGACCCCGGCTAGCATAGTTGTCACTCCGATCGCCGGGAGAACACGAGGCGCTTCACTTCCTGTGGACACCGAAGCGTGAGCGGTGCGTGTACAAAAACTGTCCATGAAGAATTTTAGGAATAAGGTACGAAGTGGCATCCTCAGCGTCACCCGGCTTTTATTCGAGGGGGTACTTCGAGCCAGTACACAACCAAGTGCTACTTGTCGGGCAACATGTAGTTCGCGTGTTGGGAACCGGTGACCGATCGAGCAGTCCATACGCCCTTTGGATGTTGGTCTGTTAGTCGAGGGTGCCCAACGAGTCCTAGTGAACCATACCCCACTTAAGATAGCTGGGTAGGAGGCAAGATACAATGGCCTATTGGGGTGGCGAGCCACATTCGCTCAAGTCACTTTGCTAGATAAATCTATGTCCGAGCGACATTTTACAGATTAGTCTGATCTATTCGTCACAATCAAGGAATCTGATTAAAATAGGTGGATATCAGATCCATCAAAGTGTTCATATTCGCCCTGTCACTGGAATTTATATCATTTTTCTGAAGGTTTGCGCAGCATGGATAACGCTGTTCAGTTGGGTGAAGATTAGCTAAAAACAGTCTCGATTTCTGATGTAAGTAATATGGCATTGTATCTGGATGACAGGACAAAGCTTCTCCGTGCGCAAACGGCCGGCTTCGCGGCTATTACCGCTGGTCAGGCATACGTATCCCGTGATCGCATGCCCAATTATCCCTATAGTTGAGCACCACACAGCTGCTTCTTCACTGAAATCTCAGCCAACAACCGTCGCTGCCTGTGGCGAACTTCTGCCTCACGTACGCAGAACGGATTGTAATTTCTTAATCATTGTGACTCGCCGTTTTACATCTATTCCACACGGGCCACCCTGGTGTTGATCGCATGAAGTCCGTCGACCGCAGTTATGCCTATTGGTCCGGTATGGAAGCCGACATGGAAGCTGTTATACGCCAGTGCTCTAGGTGTTAACAAGCTGCCAAGTCGCCCCCACACCAAACACCTGCGCCGTGGCTCACTTCAGAGCATCCTTGATCTCGCATGCACCTGGACTTCGCGGAGCCAGTCGGCGGTGTAATGTATCTCGTTCTTATGGATGCTTTTTCAAAATGGCCGGAGGTCGAACCACTGACATCTGCTACCACTACAACCACCATCGACACCCTTCCGGCTATTTTCTCTACTCATTGACTTCCGGACGTCCTCGTCAGAGACAACGACTCACAATTAAAGTCCGCTCTGTTCGATCAATTCTGCCAACGGAATAAAACCTAACACCTCCGTTTACCACTGTACCACCCGTAGTCCAAATGAGAATCAGAACGATTCGTCCACACTTTCAAACGGGCAATCCGCAAGTCACACGGGGAGGAAAAGACGAAGAAAATCTTCGGGACCTTACTCTTCATGTACAGAACTACCCCTAATCCAGACATTCCGGACGGTCAGTCACCAGTAGAGGCAATAATGAACAGGAAGGTGAGCACAATTAGCCAGGTGCCACTTCCAAAAACAGCTCAACCCGTAGCCGCAGAAGGCAAAGGATTTCCCATTGGAAGCTTGGTTTATGCACACGACTACTGCCCTGGAAAACCAACGTGAAGCGCAGCAATGGTGGTACGGAGAAAAGTTCACGTTACCTACAAAGTAAACCACAGATGGAACATGGATGCACCACCAGAACCAACTACGCAACCGGCGGACATCAGTGGTAGGTCACAACGACGAAGGACATCAATCACCTTTGGGCATACTATTGGGCACATTCCAGATGCCAACAATTACCGAAACCGGAGGCGAGCCATGCCTTTCCCTTAGAAGATGGACAGATCAAAAGCGACGCCCAGTGCAACCGTTCCGAGTTGATCCCCGAGCAAAGGACTACCGTTAACTTCTTCGAGGGGAGATGCTGGAGAATTTCTCTCCCTACAAATCGATGCCGAGGGATTCAAATCCGCGGTCACTTTCTACCGATCTTGCTTACTTTTGGAGATATTCGATATCAACTTTAAATTTGAATGACGCGCGGTTGTGCATCGTGCAAAACTGTACAATTCACCTTCACCGGAGCGCTGTGTTGTCCTTATCTTCAAGGTCACACAGAATAGTATATAAACAGCGGAGTAGCAAAGTACAGTCACCTTTGGTCCAGCACCAAGTATACGGCTGAGCTGAAGGTCTTATCTTCTGTGTTCTTCCTTGTGTGTGCGAGCTATCCTAGGGTCGACTTAGCGGTCGTAGCGCGATAATCCGGGAGTTGCGTACTATCAGTCGAGCTATATTTGGTCGGAGTTTGTAACAAACTAGCGACGGGGTTTTCGGTCCGTTATCATTGCAGCGGTTGATCCCGATCTCAGGCGCTTGCTTCAGACGCAGGCCAAGCTTATCAAAGCCTTATCAGACCGTCTGGCGGCCCAATTAACTTCAGCTGCACCTATATCCCTGGATCATATACTCCGAAACGTTTGTGATTTTGTTTATGACCCAATTTCTGGAGTTACATTTGACTCTTAGTACACACGTTATGAAGACATTTTCACCGTTGAATTGGCTTCCCACGATGATGCTACCAAAGCGCGTTTACTTTTTCGTAAACTCGGGTCGGCCGATCATGTACAACATTACAGTTTCGTTATACCTGATGACCCCCATGCTAGCACCTTCAAGGACACTTTTGAGACATCGACTGATATATTTGGCCGGTCTTGTGCTCTATTCCACCCCCGCTTCCAATGCCTTCAGCTCTCTAAGCGTGAAACCGATGCTTTTGTCCAGTTCGCCGGGAGCGTCCATCGCGAATACGTTCGAGTTCAACTTGGCTCCCTCACTGAGGACCGATTCTGCTGTCTGGTCTTCATTTACGGCCTACAATCACCGACTGACGCTGATCTCCGCATGCGACTTTTAGGCCTCATTGACCAGAACCCGGTCACCAAATTACACGAACTAGTGAACGAGCTCCACCACCTGGCCAATCTGAAGTCCGATTTGGCCCTCATCCAACAGCCCGACAGAGCCCCCGGTCTATCAACAAGGTCTCGATATCCAGCGGTCTCTACTCTGCATCATCAATGCCGGCGCCATCGGACAACCGTTTTCTCAAGCCACCGTCCACGTGCCGACACTGTGGATTATGGCATTTCCATCGCTATTGCTCTTTTCAGCGCAACCGTTGCCAACGCTACGGTGATAAAGACGCTGACGCATCCAACTTCGAAGTCGGTGCAATCATTTCCCACGTGTTCTCGGACGGCTTAGAAAAGGCTATTGCTTACGTATCACGCACGCTGACCCGGGCCGAAAAGAACCGTTTGACGGAAAAGATGATGATCAATGCGTCTTCTTCAACTTGTCCGTAGTTTTTTTCGGTCTTTGTCAGTTTGGTGTGTATTTTCTGTGTCCATGACCTGAGTAAACCCGCCACATTAAATAGTGTACAAGACTCTGATACGTAACTACATTCTCGCACTAGAACATTACCTTTTTCCATTATTGTCCCCAAACCACCAACCGGATGCTGAATTCCAGCCTTTCACAAAACACACGTAACCAGAAGTTGGTTTCTGTTCCGTGAGATCAAGGATGTAATGGCCAATTTGCAGCCCCGACCTCAACCCTTCACGGTTTCTGGTTTCTCCCGGTAAGATTTAGATAGCAGAACCATACTGAAGTTAATAGGACAAGCTATTTCAGGACTCAGAATTAATCTCCATGTTCTCTTTTATTTGAAGATTGTTCGGGCATGATTTTAGTAGCTGACCAAGAGCCTAACATGTGTCACGCGATTTCACGGATGTTTTCAGCCTCATAGAACGCTCTTATCGTGTACGACCGACGTTCGGCAAGAAATCAGCTTTATTTGAGAGAAGCCTAGTTAACGTCTTCCGAGTTTATCTGCATTTTGTGTAACCTAGTTACTAGATGCATGGGAAACCGATTTTTGGCATCCACACCAGTTGCGATAAGATTTACCGAGGACTGTGGTTTGCACCTGTTTCTGTCTATAACCAGTTTTGTATATGCGCGTTTATTTGGGACTTTCGACAACTGAAAACTGTGCGGGTATCTACAGAGTCTCCAACGAACGTGGTCCTTGTCTTAAGCTCGATGCACTGTGTTGGAGAAGTACTGCCTAATTACTGACGCACTACAGCTCTGTTAAGAAAAATGGATTGATAATTTAGTCTCATGTTAAAGGAATAATTGAGACAGTCCATGGTAGAAAACAGTCTTCCTTTTTCAACTCAATCACATTCCAACAAAGTTCATCCCCAATTTGTTTTGCAGTCCAGGCTGATATCGGTTTTCTGGATATATATGATTTAGCGAAAAACTTTGTCGTCTCCTTTGGTTTATTTTGGCGACCAACTCGATCCTCGGCATTGTTCACGGTTACTTATATTATTCCGATCAACAATGTGGCAGTTGCTGGTGAGTCATTTGGTTGAAGTTCACTTTTCCCTTGGGCTGACACACAAATGCCACATATCATGCACCCGTGCGGAATCAGGTGCAGCAGGGTCAAGTAGTATGTTGCCTCGTAATTCGTGATCTCTGGTTCTTTTTGTCCTCTAATCGACTGGTATGATTAGTGAACCCAATGTCTGGGGAAAATGTTATTGCGATAACTGAATTGGAGTCAGGTGTTTTTTTAATCCCGAACAGTTTTAATGCTTGAGTTCGAATGTCACCTCTGAGACGAACGGTTTTCCGTCGAAGTCAGGCTGATGCGCTCCATACATGTACACAACACAAGGCGAAACTGCTGTCGTAAAGGAGATTAAACCCCCTGATTGGAACCAGTGCAGTACGAAACTATCCTCGTTTGTGATCCAATGTGTTGACTGTCGACTCATGCAGTCAGTCATTCTTTTTTTGCAATTCCCGGTGGGTGCAGCAGTTGGCTAGTGATTAGTGCGATTTTATTGACTACTTTCACTGTCTGTCTGTATGCACGAATGGATGTTCGAACCAAATACTTTATCTTATTACTTATTTATTTATTTTACTGACCAGTAAGTTTACACAACGGATGGTGTACCGATGAGCATGGTGCTGAAAATCCTTTCCGTTGGGATTAATAAACCTACATTTTCAAAGATGTGTGTGCATACATGTTTAAAAAACAGGTGGGTTGAATTCTATGTGACTTTCGCGATATAACCAGTTCATTAGAGTGGCAAATCAACAATTTCACTCTAGACAGACTCAATTGCTGGGTTACACTCCACCAATGGTAATCGACCGCCAGCCGTTCCGGCAATATATATTCTATTAGGACAGAGTCAGTTAGACCAGAAAAATGACATTCATGCATAGCTGTTTGTCTATGTTTAGACATGAAATGCTTGATGAAAAAAGCTGACCGAGTATGATTCAACGGGTACAGGTTATGTTTTTGTCATTTTGCCCGTATAATAAAACAAGACAAAAATACGCATAAGCAAATAAGTTTAGCGAACGTGCTCTCACTAACCTAGACAGACCCGACTATCCTCCGAGATGGTCCTACCTTTGCACTGGATGCTAATCCGTCTGAGATGGACCAACCCCCCTTATCCGTCTTTCTCTTGAACTGTCCTGTTTTCAAGTTCGCCCAACAAGACGGGTTGTTGATAGTAGAAAAGAATAATATCAAACAGTTATTTGCCATTAGCTAAAGATATCTAGAATCATGTGAATTGGCTAATAAACACATGAGAACGCGGCATGCAAGTCAAAGGATGGAGGATTTCGATAAGATTTCTGACATGGACTAAGACACGCCCACGAATTAGGGATAATACCAATTTCTGTAGGAGCATACAACCCAGAGACTTTCCTTATACTTAGAGACAAACACATACAGACACAACAAATAATTCTGTGTCTCAAACTCCCAAGCCTGGTCTGGGACAAGAGGAGTGCAATCTAAGCAATCTTTATTTGGTATCATTAAACCTTCAACTTTATAAGTAATCAGAGACCAAAAATACCAAAACAATACTTTATTCCCAGGGAAAATATCGCATTTACTTTCTTTCCGTTGGTCACGCTCTTTTTTATCCCGGTGAATAATTCGCCATATCCCTTGGAGAACACAATTCTTCTCGTGTTACTGATGTTATTGTTGCTGAGGCTGCGAATGCACTTTCACCACTGCACTTCTCGCTTGTCATTCATTTGTCTTTAGTGTGAGCGTTCGCAACTTCCGTACTCTCACGCGTGTTTTCTGACTCACTGTGTTCAGGTGGTTGTTATCGCCTGCCTAGGAAATAGGCAGTATCACTCTATCATACTTTCTCTCTCTCTCTCTCTTTCTCTCTCTCTCTCTCTCTCTCTCTCTCTCTCTCTCTCGTACACACCCTCTTATCGCAATCCTTCACCGCTGACCTTTGGTTACTGTGGTGACGGCTTGTGTGACCATACCATTTTTGGTCACTTGATTTTAATTTTGCAAAATGATCTCGGTGGACGTGTTCTTTTCAACCTTCCCGCACACGGTTTGAGCAAATGTAGTTGAAACGCGGAGACCAGGAAGCATACAACGAGAGAGTGAGAGAGAGAGAGAGAGAAAAAGGTGACAGTAAATGAGCGAAAATAATTTCACACCGGTTACTTTTACCTATCCTGAATTTTTGCATCTGTCTTGGGTAAAATATATAAATATTCAAGAAAATAGCGTCATAGATTTCGTGTGTATCAACACGCTCAAGATGTGACCTTGGTCTAACAACCAGTTCCCATGGCCCATGTCGTTCATATTAACATGTACGTGAATTACTATAGTTACAAATTCATAAACAATGCTCGTAACGTTTATTGTTTGTGAGAAAACAGTTGCTATTCTCTGGATGTAGAGTATTTGTGCAAAGAGGTTGATCGCTTTCATCACAACTGAAGGACAAGATATTTATTTGGAACAAAATTTCAGTTTATTTTCACGGAAATTATACTCACTCCAGTCGATTACAGAATGTGAAAGAAAATGCGCGGGATGATGAGCTTTATGGTTAACTTATGGCGCACCTTGATCGATCAAGTCCCCGTTGGAAAACATTCCGTCAGAAAGAAAGACAGCCAGAAAAATTGGCAATCACACAGATACATAGAAAAGGAAAGATATGCGTAACGAAATAAGATACTGTGGATCTACAAAAAAAATCAGGATAGGTATCTGTGGTATTTTAGTTTGCCGAATTTTTCTGTTCGTTTTAAGTTCAACAGCTTAATTTGCCTGTCTAATTAAAACCCAGGTCACTCTTGATAATCCCATGTGAACCATTGTACGAGCTAGCATATATTAGTAGTGTTGAGATAAACAGAAGTGCGAATTACCAATAAATGTTTAAGAATATAAGTTTACGTGCCCGGTTTCCTTCGGACGCACTGTTCGGTGGTGGTCGAGTGGTTTAGAGCGTCTTCTTCCCACAAAAGAGCTAAGAAATTCGAATCCCACCTGTGCCAGTGACTTTGATGGTACGCATTAATCCATTTCCACGCGGGCCGTTATAATATTTGACCTATTTTGGACCCGATCTGGTTCTCCGTCACTCCAAATCTCAGGGTCTGACTGCCGCTTATACCTAATAGTGCGGTGGGTCTTTGAGGCTATGGAATGTACAGCCCTTCCACTGCCTTCATGCATAAGCATTTAATAGATTTTTAAAAACGTTCACACTTGATGTGATCAAAAAAAGAGCAGTGTGATGCAGCCGCATGGAGTGACACGTATACCAATCAATAGAGGTTCTACGTTTTGTGCAAGAAGACTCATTTGTGAAACTCCAACCGACGCTTGCCTGAATTTTTTGCCCAATAAGGACAGATTACTGGAAATCAACACCACATTTCACAATGGAAATCAAAACGTTATCGACTTACACGGAGACGTCAGGCTGACAGAAGTTCATCAACGCTGAGCTTATCAAATCAGCACCATGCTCCAAATACCCAGACTGCGCCTTATTTACCAATGACCAGGTGAAGGACGAGTTAATGCCGTATATTGATCACGCGCACCAGAAGAGAGCCTCATCAATTGTGAGATGTGTGTTGGAGGCCACAGTGAAATCAGTATCTGGAACAAGATATGCGCCTTAGTGTCTCTCACTGGATTTTGAAAACTGACCGTAACAGTCTGAAGATACACACAAAACACAGTGTGTTGATCGCTGATGCCTGTATTGAACAATGAAAACCGACTAGTGAATTACGTTGGCAAATGACGAAATGCAAAAACAATAAATCGTTACTGACCAATTTTCCATCCTCCTTTAATGACATCGGGTACACTAATTTGTGCATGTTTTTCCTATTTCTAGACACGTCATTCCAGTCGGGATGAAAATTCGATCTTGAGAATAGGCCTAAAACGTCGTTTAGCACTGTCAAGACGGATTAGATGTGAATGAGGCTGCAGCCAACCTACGATATCCACCATTGAATTCGTCGGTAGTGTGCGACGAATTTCTTTGAAGATTATGAAGCGTTGTCCAGTTTTGTCATTTATAACTTTTTCGTTTATCCCACGTTTTCATTGTAAAAATTTACTCTTCACTTATTAGAATAGGATAGAGATGAGAGCACCAGTGATAGCAGTTTACGGAGTAACAGCCTATTTGTCTTCAACATTGTGGTAACTGGATTCGGGTAAACCGCGCAAACCAAGAGCTTCTTTAACTAAGTTAGATGCGGTACATATTACAGCTAGTTTTGGAGAATGATGTTATAGAAGAAATTCGATCGTGGCTTACGACGTGTGATCTATTCGGTCTCAACGAAATACCAACAAAATCCCCTCTATCGGACGAATAGAGTAGACGCGAGTCGGTGGACAGATGCGAAAGTCTATTATATATATATATATATATATATATTGATACCAAAACAGTACCGATACGAGAAATGCACTGGATGAATGCGAACGCAACGGTGTAGTAGAAAGCGAGCCGCCATCGTGTACAGTTAGCAGCGAACCGAAAGTGAACGTGATTCAAAATTGAGGTCGACGAAAACCTCGGAGAAGCCACTTCAGTTAAACATACGCAACCAAACAAAACGGTGAGGTTGAAATCAAACGTCAGAAAAGATCGTGAAGAAAATAGATCCAAAATGGTGTCCAGAAACGGGTTATTTTCTCAGAACGATCGAGGTCACTATAATGTCAATCATTCACAGCTTAAATAAAGAAGAATCAATCTGTAACGATATACAGTTGACAAAACTCCTCGGTTTGACATGGGAAAAGGAACAAGTTCCAAAGAGTTAGTGTGAATCGGCAATCGAACCGATTTATAAAAAAGGTGACAGGTTTTTCTGTGAAAACCACAGGGGAGTAAGTCTGGTTAGCATCGTATCCAAACTGCTCGCTGATATTATTATTCACCAATTATCTAATGCTCGCGCGAGAATCAAGCTGGGTTTAGACCTGGTCGAGGTTCTATTGATCACATCTTCACTTTTAAACAAATTTTAGAACATAGAAACACCTTCCGTATGCCCACTATCTCCGTTTTTCTTGATCTTAAAGTGGTCTTCGACTCAGTCGACCACACAGTTCTCTGGCGCTGCCTCTTGCTGAGGAATGTACCAGAGAAATTCATTTCTATAGTAAAATCCTTTTACATTATTAGCCGAAGTCGAGTTTGGGCTTACGATCATCTTTCACCCGAGTTCACCAAGAAAAGTGGTTCATGTCATGGTTGCCCCCTCTTTCCTTTTCTCTTTAACTTTGTGATTGAAATGGTCCTAGGGATCGCACTTTTGTCAGGTGAGGATAGCAGAATTGATTCTTTCCCAGATGGAAAGGTATGAGATTTTGAGTATGCGGACGACGTCGTTCTTCTAATTGAAGATCCGGGTAAATTGCAAGCTTTTCTAGAAAGCTTGACGGATTGCATTTTGCACCCTCAAAGGGCAAGATGCTGTTGCAGGACTGGGTTGGTCCAACGCCAAACCTTTCAGTGTCTGGGGAGACTATAGACGTGATAGACAAGTTCTGTTATCCCGGGAGCTGCATTTCACCCTGAAGTCGGATATCGGATGAAGTGTCTCTGCGTATACAGAAGGCTCGTTTGGTATTTACCAACCTGAGCCATCTGTGGCGTCAAAATGATATTCGTTCACCTATCAAGGGTCGAGAGTAGGTTGCAGCAGTGAGGCCGGTGTTTCTGTATGGTTCGAAGACATGGCCACTGCGGGTGGAGGACATACGAAGATTGTCGATATTTGAACACCGATGTATTCGTAGTATTGCTCGGATCTGGTGGGAACGCCGTGTGAGCAATGCTGAGATTCGGCGGAAAGTCTCAGGTTCGCGGATCAAATCATTAGATGAAACACTTAAGCTGGCCAGGCTAAGATGGTTGGGACATGTGTTACGCATGTCCTCTGACAGGATCCCACGGCGTGCTATGTTTGCTGAGGTGGGTACCAGTTGGAAGATGAGTAAGGGTGGTCAGTCCATGGCGTGGAAGAAAGGTATAAAAAGCCTGACTAGTGTACTTGGCCATGTAGGGCGTGTTAGACTTCGTGGGTGGGGTCCAAGAGACCCTCCCACTCAATGGTTAGATACGTTGGGGGATATGGCTAGATGCCGCGATCAGTGGCGTTATTGCATTCACAAACTTTCTACATCGACTTAATTCCATTAGTGTAGTTCTCCTCTTACTCCGTTCATACTCTTTTCTCCTTCATTATTTCCTTTTGAGATTGCCTCTAGGAGATAACAACCAAAGCCAACACACCCAGTGCATGGTTAATGGTTGTCTGAACTGAACTGAATATATATATATATATATATGTTCGTTTGTTACTAGTATACAACCTCCGAAAGTCCTTCTTTCACTATTTTCATTCTTCCGCCTACTATTACTCCTGACTGTTTCCATGGTGTCATGCGTTCGTTTTCTAGCGAACACTCGAAAGATAAACACAATCATCGCGACTTGGTGCCTGTCCACTCGATGGATGGCCCGATTCCATAATTGAAACGGAACTTGTCAGGAGACAACACGCTTCCGGGTTTGGGTGAAAAAATACCCGGCCTCGGTGGCAGATTGGCACAAACGTTTTGATCCCGGGATAAGATGAACGTCGTCCTCGACTCTTTTATTTGGTCGATTATAATTTTGTATTGAATATTATTACCGTTTTTTTAAGAATGGAATGTTCCAAGCAAGAACTGAGTATCAGCGAAATAAATCGAGACGTGATTTTTGGTGCCAAGAAACAAAGCAAGTTGAGTCATACACACAACAGTGTGAGCACCGGACTGTGAACATCTGAGGGGGAGATGACAATTCCTTAATCAGATAGGACAGTTTTGCTTTTGTCGTCATGTTTCACATCAGGCCAACCACATGTGCTCAGTCCATCAGACTGTAGGCAAATAGTGGTATGCGTTTAGTTTTTCTCTAGTTAGCATTCGTTGAAGGGTGAACAAAAATAATACGAAAAGAGCGTAAGAAATCCTACAATCGACTAGAGAATTGATGATTTTTCGTAGTTCGAGTGACCTCATCCAATCCGTTATCCGAATCTTTTAGACTATTATAGATTTTACTAATATTTAAGTGACTAACTAGATAGCACGCAGCATATCAATGGTAGTTGTTGTCATGGCAGCAAGCGAATATAACAACGCCTTACAGAAAAATCGCTCCCAAGTTGGAATGAACCAGAAGTCGAGTACTGTGCGGGTGGTGCTGATACGTACGGTTCGCAACAGACGGTGGTAGCTTTATCAGAGAGAACGAGATTCGGTTGCAGGAATGTTACACTCTACTTGACCAATAATGAAGGTACATGATCTGAAATAGAAATTGGTACGATGTCAGATACGTAAACAAAACAAGGTAAACAAACAAGGAAAATTACACGACGGATACCTTGTGTGTACATCTAAGAGCAAAGACGGATTAGGGCTCTAGTAATTGGGATGATCAGTCTTGAATAATTTGTTTGCGGACGATTGAGCCGTAGCTAATAGAGAGTCTCGATTGTCTCCCTGAAGCAAATTTACCGAACAGTTTGAGTGTGCCAAGCCCCGTTGATCAGTCAATGATCAATAAGCCATCACAGCACGAGGCTTGACTTTTTAAAAGCCCGACGGAACTGGAGTCAAAGATCAATTATTCAGACTGTCCGACGTCTCGGCAACCTAATCGATCCGACAAAACAAAAATCTGACTGGATGCCCGAATGTGAGATTGTTCTATTTTCACCTTAATTTTCATGTCACTCACTTGTGCAAGATGGACATTCGACCGCTCTACTGTCCTTTTTGATCTAGGTTTACGGACTGGTGCTATACGAGTTGAAAGCGGACATTAAGTGTGCATACTGTCCACAGAAACCTCAGAATAGAACTCGAGGAACACAACAGCCGAATCGGTATTCGGTGTTATGCTATCATAAGTCGACATTGTCGACAAAACACTGCCGTCTGCGTAGCCCACTGACTTTCCCACATCTTCTGGCAACCGTTGGAACATTTGATTTACTGCCCGTTCCATAAATTACTTTAGGTATCTGGTTCGTACTTAGTACCTTGGGTTACTAGAAAGAAAGCCCATGAGCACCAGCCCAGGTAGCGAAAAGGTTGATGTATGGGACCCACAATTTCGTATGCGTGGTTTAGTCCGCAGCTGGGACTCCGTGCAGGTACGCTGCAGTTGATCAGCCCTAACGAACCGGAGAAAGGAACGGTACACTGGCTGAGTGGTCCATTCAGGGGCTTTCAGTAGTTACGTCGACGTTCTCACAGGATAATAAATCGTTGCATAAAGCAAAACAAATCTTGCACTATTACAAAAAACAAGATCGGTTAGATTCTTATCATACATGAGATCTAAATATTTCATCATCATCTTCGGAACAAATATGATCTACGATCAGAAGAATCAATATTTGTCAAAGATGATAAGATTGTGCTAATTTAAAAAAGGTGTTAATTTTTGTGTCTTACGTAGATAAAAACTTTCAACGCGATGCTTAAAAAATAATGGGGACAGAAATTTCTTCATTCAGTCAGTTGAATGAATTTAATAGAATCTATTGCTTGGTTAATTCTGCAATGTCAACGTTTATTTGAAATGGTATGAAAGACAAGAGCACAAAAGTGAAGGTGCCTAGTTGTGCAATGCATAGTAATGACAAAAACTGATATCGACATTGAAAAGTCTTCTTTTGCTTATTGTTACTGAAACTCCCTTTCAAGAAGAGCAAGAGTCGATCTCTGATAATAAATAATATTGTGTATGAATGACAAAACAAATTACCCTGGAAGCATACAAACATTTTCGCGGCTGTACTGAAATTGATCCGAATCGACAAAAGTGTGTACGGACAGAGTCCATTTTAAAAACGACCTTGTGGTTCTTAGAAAATCATTTCGTAGTTTAATAATATCATCCACGTGCAGTACTACTTTTATAGAAACTCCACTTTGGGTACATATTTCCTCGGTCTGAAAGTTAACCTTGATTAATCGAAGAACTGACTTTAGAAGAACCACCTCGTGGTTCTTAAAATGAATGTGGAGGTTACTTGAAATCTCAAAACCAAGCAGATTAGGTAACAGGATGGATGCTGACTGCCATAGAATGCTGCGTAATACATCGTCAAAACAGCTATTCTCTGCAATTTGAGGTTGATGGGACCAAAACCGTCGAAAGAGAGCGCGTGTCATTTTCCCAAACCCAGAATCGCTGTTTTCAGTCATCCAATTGTGGAATGCCGACTTGTACTACTTGTTTTTGGAAGAAAGTGTCCCAACTAAGGGTTTTCAACACTGTAAAACATCAATAGTACCTTCATTTTATATTGCATGCTTGTGCATGAGTGCATTTGAAGGGGTATATACTCCATACTCACAAAGGTTCATTGCACTGTTAGGGATAACCGGCAACTACGCCCTGAGACCAGGAGTGATGGATAACCACATCAGGTCCAAAATAGGTCAGGTGTGGTAACGGCCCGTATGATGGTGGATTACTGTCTATCACCAAAGTGACAAGTGGTGGCAGGGATTCGAACCTCCGATGCGGTAACCAAACTACTCGACCACCAATGGTCGAGTTACCAGGTAAAAAGTGCACAATGGTAACACTAAAGCTAATGAGAAAATCATCAGCGTAGCGTTATCAATTTGATCTTGTCGTGCGGAATGATATTTCGCCTGATGTAACCATGAATTCGAAAGCTCCTCTCCAAATGAGTGTAAAATTGATGCTTATTTTCGGAAAACCCTACAACAACTAGCCCACATGGGATTCAAAGCGCTAATCAGAAAATCAAGTTCATGGGGAAGTTCAGAACTTGAGATAATCGGACACTCAAAGGTATTTTTCTATCCAATTCACTGGAACAAAAGGAAGACATGCGTTGCGCGATATGAGCATTTCATTTTCATCGCTAACCTAAAACATCCGGGTTTTTTATGTGGAACAGTGAGATAAATATTCTATTGTTTTGGGCTGGATTTTAGGTTCGATGGGAGAAAGAGAGCTCTGTTCCACTAGGGCCAAGGCAAACAAACAATGTGTCAAACAATTTTGTGCACGAAGCGCTGACTGATGCACCATGGCAAGCAACACTGAAAACTAATAGCTTTAGTACTGAATTGCGCAACATCACTCAGAAAGATTGTCTCGGGTCCAGTTTGTAACCTGACACATTTAAGACTTTTCACAACCAAAGAAGCCGCAGGTCTCCCTTCATTCGGCGTGCCCACAGCGATTTTACGCATTGGATGTGGAAGGCCACTTGGGTATGCACCGCGACACTTTTCAAGCCCAACAGTGATTGGTTCTGCCAGCCAATATATCCCCGGTTGTTGCAAGTGAACTGATTGATGATGAAGTATACATGCACACTGATATGTTAGAATCAGCGTAACTTTTCGAATGATTTCGGAGGCTCAATCCTTTTGGCAAAGACGCCGCTAAGTACATATCCTAGGGTCTAAATGTATCCGTTTTAAGGGAATTTGTGATTAGCCATCCAGCTGTCCAGTAAGTCAATCAGTTGAACAAACAGACAGTCAGCTTTAAAAGTTGATGCTGAACTTTTATTCCTTGTATTGATATTACTTTCTGTCCTAAGGTTTGAATATGCGCTGAAGCCGATTCTCTCCGCGCGAATGCGTGCGCAAGATTTAATGCAGCTTTCAAATCATACAATACTACTGAAGCTACCTGGTTAAGCAGAGTACGCGATTTCACGCAAGATCTCTTTTCCAATAACGCACAATGGTGTTTACTCTGAGCTTTTACAGGCCACCCACACATCACACGATGACTTGGCCTGGATCAACCCATCTCATCAGGTTGTGTTACCATGCATGAAATGAGTATTAAATCTGAGCCTTTTCCGTTCCAACAACATTCCGCAAAAATCAGCATTCCAGTGTTTGTTTTTCAACAGGCCACAAAATAAAATGAATTTAACAGGAAAGTCAACAAATAAAACACGTTGCTGATATTGTAGCAATTCCAATAGATTATATGTCTGGCAAAATGAGATAATCAATGCAAATGTATGTATCGGTTGCTAAGCGGAAAATATTCGTCATCTCTAAGGTATCTTTGTTTTCAGGTAGAAGAAAAATTCATGTGGATGGATGATGCAAACGAATAAATAAACAGAGGAAGGCGATTTCACGGGTTAAGCATTATCATCATCGTCATAACCTCACAGCGTTAAACAGCAGGACAAGCCCCACTGACCACGGTCTTTCTCACCATGTTGCCCGTAGAAACAGAATGAATGGATATATAACGTGGACTGGGAGTGGACCTACAGGGGTGGGAAAAGGAAACAACGCCCTAGTGGCCAACACAAGCAATACACAATCTAACTGTACAAACGCACATTGATCAATAATTCTAATTCGATAGAAAGTAACAACACTATTGTCACTGTTCACGGTTTGCTGCCATATCCTTCAGTGTCTCTAGCCAACTGGTAGACGGATCTTTAGGACCACAACCACGATGTGAGACACCTACTTTTCCGAAGTTCATTGTATATTTTCTCATTCCCCGTTGCCAAGTCATCTGTTGACCTCCACGTGGTTTCTTTCATTCCCGAGAAGGAACGAAAAACAGGACATCGTGTTGGTAGACGTGTTTAACATACGTAACACGTGCCCCAACCAACGAAGTCTACTAAGCTGTGTACGCTGTGACAAAACGTTCTCCGAATTAACACCCAATACTCGTTTTCTGATCTCATTATTGCTCACTCGACTATTCCACCCAATCTTAGCGATACTACGTCAACATTGATGGTCGAAAACCTGAAGGTGACGAACATCTTCCGCTAGAAGACTCCAAGTCTCGCAACCATGCAACAGAACTGGGAGCACCGCAGCACAGTACGCACAACTTCATCAAAATATCAGGCCGGTGCCACAAGTGCTTCAGTTCAGCGTACGCCACTCGAGCCTTGGATAGGCTCCGGGACTTTTCGTCGCCGGACATTTGGTCGAATCGGCATTTGGTCGCCAGACATTTCCATGATAGAACTACACTACATTCACTCAAGTCTGTCAAATATCTCACCCTCAGAAAGTAGCTGAAACTCAATCCCAAACCTTTTTTTCATTGGTTTTCAACCTTGAAGTGTAGTGCCCCCAAGATATCACAGTCTGTATAATGTTCCCGTTATCTCCCAAACCAACTTCAATCTCTCAAAAGTAGCATCCGATTGGCGAAGGCTGTTCTCATACGTGACTGGTCAAAACAAGTGATCTATTCGACTAATCGACTCAGGGTCGACCACCTATGAATCAAAATTATGTCAATTCGTACAGCAAGTACTCTTCGTCGCTCGAAGCACAGATTTCTTGAAATATAAGACGAAATAAAAAATTTGAAAAATGGAATGGAGGACCCCGATTGAGCCCATCTAGGCTCAAAGGTGACATGAAATAAAAGTGGAAGCCATATCATTACTTGTAAATACGTACGTAAGTATTATGCGTGGTCACTGATGCATCAGATGCTCGCGGACGGATATTATATAGATAACATTAGAAATAAAAAAACAAGGTCATTATGTTGTGTTATTATTGCTGGGCTCCTTTTTAAACTACACTTTTACAGGATGAGGGACGTACAACTGAGACAAATATCTTCGAATTCATTGCGAACAATATGGAAATATTCGCTCCAAAACTGCGCTGATTATTTCTGGATTAGAGGGAAACGCATCAGAAGGCAGACGGTTCTTTCGTAACAAACTGAGTTTGATCGAGTTGAGAGTTTGATATTTTCCGGTGAATAACTAGTATTAGATATTCTCCAGTGCTTTTTCTTCCGGCTAATACACGTGACAAACTCCCTTACTCTCTTTCATCTGCATTTCAATGTATGGTTTGAGTAATCTGAATAGCAAGAACACAAATACACGTGGTTTCGTAACTGGATATATATGCAATATTATGAACCTCCCAGAATGTCTACCTAGTTCAATGTCAGGAAAGGGTGGAAGGTTTTCTTCTAATCCGATCAACTATGAACGCCTGGAAGAGCAGTTTGTTTGTTTCCTTTATCGGGTGGTTTGGTTTGTATTTACTATTCTATCCCGTCATCGACCTAAGCTGTATCTCACTACTCTCACCATCACAAAATTGCCTTTCCAGGAGATCCCAACTAACCAAAGTTTGTCGAAACTTGTGAAGACCCTTGACTTTCATCTCAGGTGTGTCACGCTAGTTCACCTCTCGTTCTACGGTTTCATTTTATACGTTGTATTTACGTTACTGTTTTTTGCGTTTCAGCCATTGTATGCTTCTTACTCGTTGAGTAAAACGGTACACTCTGAATCGGTGTCCCGAAGTCTTTTGCATTCAGTACGTACGTAATCGGTGACTGGCGGTGCAATTTACTCAACTAGTATGAATGAACAAACAAACAAACAAATGGACCGTTATCTGCGCCCGGATAAATTTGACACTGACGTAAACGCTTCCGATGCTTCCAAACAGTGCACATACTGGCTGCGGACCTTCAATGCGTTCCGGGAACGAGTGCAATCCGAAAAAGCCGACAAACTTGACATTCTCGTTAATTTTCCCTATCCAAACGTTTACGAGCGTGTTTCCGAATGTCAAAATTTTGACAGTGCTACTTCATCCCTCCAGTCCCCGTATGTCCGCCCCAGAAATGTGGTTTTCGCCCTTTATCTTCTTACTGCATGCAAACAAGTGATTGGGCAGAGCATAGACCAGTTCGTCCAGAACATCAAAACATTCGCCAAGGACTATGACTTTCGTCCTGTATCTGCTGAAGAATATCGTGACGAAGCCATGCATGATGCATTCATTATAGCTCTTCAATCCAACTCCATTCGAACAAGACTACTAGAACAATCTACCCTAAATTTTCAAACGGCCTATGATATGGATAGATCATTAGAGGCCACTCAGAAGCAGTCTCAGTCCTATGCAACTGAGAACGCTTCCTGCTCCTCTGCTACCCCGGTGTTCTCTCCATCAGTGGCCAAACCAGTCAATCCAAGGATCGAGACGGAACCAATTATGTCCGCTGGTAATAAAGATAGCTGCTATTTTTGTGGTTATTCTAAGCATCCTCGTATAAAGTGCCCTGCTAAAGAGGCCATATGCAAGGTCTGTCGGAAGACAGATTATTTCAAGCGTGTATGTCGTTCAAAACCGATTAGCTCATCCGTTACCTCAGCTGCCCGTCCATCACTGTCCTCTGTTTCGAAGGCTGCCGCAGCTCCTTGTCTGTCTCGCTCGGCCACTCGAGTCTACGTGAATAACGTTGAACTCCAAGCACTCATAGACACTAGTAGTTCTGACAGTTACATTTCGCAGTCTGTTGTAGACTCCCATCGGTGGGAGGTCCGACCATGCGACTCTCGAATAACAATGGCCTCCACGTTTTTGTCCTGTGCTATTACAAAATATTGCTTGGCTAACATCCGCTACGAAAATGTTTCGTATGACGATTTCGGACTTTCTGTCATGACTAACCTCTGCGCTGATATTCTACTTGGCCATGATTTTATTGGGTTACACGACAAGATGGAAATACCATTAGGCGGCAAACGGTACGTTTTTGCTGTGCTGTCTGGATGCTGCCAAGGTATGGTATCCTCCTTTATTTGCTCACCTGTCGCCTGATTGCAAACTCATCACTACAAAGTCTCGCATATATTCTGCTGAGGATGAATACTTCGTACGGACTGAGGTCCAACGTCTCCTGAATGATGGCATCATCAAACTGTCCAACTCTTCTTGGAGAGCGCAAGTTATAGTAACTAAGAATGTGACCCACAAGGAAAGGATGGTTGTGGATTACATCCAAACTATCAATCGCTTCCCTCGGTTGGATGCCTATCCGCTACCTCGAATCGACAAAATGATTGAGGCTATATCTCGTTATTCAATATACAGCACCCTGGATCTAAAGAGTGCATATCATCAGATTCCTATCGCGGAGCACAAGAAGCCATATACTGCATTTGAAGCATGTGGTGCTCTCTGTCAATTTAGGCGTATACCGTTTGGGGGTACCAAAGGAGTTGCCTGTTTTCAACTCACCATTGACGAAATCCTGAAGCCTGAAGGTGTCCTACATACGTTTGCCCACATAGACAACATAACCGTATGCGGCGTGACCAAGGAAGACCACGATCGAAACCTTCAGCGTTTCCTGGAGGCCGCCGCGAAATGCGGCATAGCATTCAATGCGGCGAAAACTGTGACTGCCGCCAACAAAATCCAACTTTTGGGTTACCTGATATCGCAACGAGAATTAAGACCTGATCCTGACCGGATAAAACCGTTGCGCGAGATCCCACCACCAAACGATATGAAGTCCCTGCGTCGTGTCATTGGTATGTTTTTCCACTACTCGCAGTGGATACAATCGTTCTCCGATAAGAACAGTCCACTAATGAAAAACACAACTTTTCCTCTGCCAGAAAATGCAAAACGTGCTTTCGAACTCCTCAAAAAGACGATAGAGAGTGCTATGGTTGTAACAGTGAACCAAAGTGCTTCTTTGGTGGTTGAAACGGATGCTTCGGACGTCGCAATAGCCGCCCTATTGAGTCCGAATAATCGCCCCGTAGGCTTCTTCTGAAAGGCATCACTCTGCTATCGAAAAAGAAGCATGCACGATTGTCGAGGCCCTTCGTAAGTGGCGACATTATCTCCTAGGATACCACTTTAAACTTATGACAGACCAACGGTCTGTGGCCTTTATGTACGACGGAAGACAAGCAAGCAAGATCAGAAATTATAAGATTTAACAATGGAGATTTGAAGTATCTGCGTATTGTTATGACATAATTTAAAGGCCCGGAAAAGACAGTGCAATTGCTGATATGTTATCTCGCAGCATATGTGGAACTATAGAAGTCCAAATCGGCGAAACAATTGTTTTTCAGTAATTCATTCTCAAGCCATTTATAGATTGCATAGTAGACATTAGACAAAAGATCATGAACATAGACATGGATATGTGGAACTCTTTTTGGTGCGGCCAAGTTAAGAGAACTGAACGATTCGCTATGCCACTCATCTACCGTTATCGGCTGCCTACGCCAACTTTTCACCGTATTCGGCATGCCGGCATACATGTACTCTGATCGAGGAATGAGTTTCATGTGGACTGAGTTGTCTGAGTTCCTGCAAAATAAGGGCGTGGCTCTCAGTCACACCACTGCATATAATCCCCAAGGAAATGGACAAGTGGAACGCTTGAACGGCACGCTTTGGAAAGCCATCACTCTAGTCCTAAAACCAAAGGTCTACCAATCTCATAATGGGAGACCGTTCTCCCAGATGCATTGCATTCTATCCGTTCACTGATGTGTACAGCAAAGAATTGCACTCCGCATGAGAGGCTGTTTAACTTCTCCCGGCGATCAACTAACGGTACTTCATTGCCAACACGGCTTACAGTTCCAGGCCCCGTACTGCTCGAACAGATGGATCGATCCTCTAAGTTTGATCCGATGGTTGAAGAAGTCGAGCTAGTCAGTTATAATCCTCAGTACGCCCTCGTTAAACGTCCTAGTGGCAAGGTAGAAAATGTTTCTGTACGACGATTGGCTTCAAAAGACGAATTGCTGGTGCCAGAATTGGAACTGACTCAGATGTCGGAAGTTCCCCATGGTACACCGCAAACAAATCTGCATTCCATAAATGATGCGATGAAACATGATCCCAGAGATGTACCCTTAATCCCATACACACCCAACACTCCTACTTTCGACACAGTTTCCGACATTCTCACTCGACAATAGAGAACTCACTCGTATAGTTTACGCTACAGAGAAGTCTGAGTCAGTCATTTTCCTTTCTTTCCTTGACCCCACCCCTGCATACTGAAACTGGTAGTTTTTACCTTGGTGGGGGTGAATGTCAAGCTAATTCACCTCTCGTTCTATGGTTTCATTTTATACGTTGTATTTACGTTATTGTTTTTTGCGTTTCAGCCATTGTACGCTTCTTACTCGTTGAGTAAAACGGTACACTCTGAATCGGTGTCCCGAAGTCTTTTGTATTCAGTACGTACGTAATCAGTGACTGATGTTGAAAGGAATTATTTGGCGTTTTACTTTTTCACATGTTTCTGATTACTCAAAAGACATCAATACTGTGCACTAATCTTCCTGGACTTACTTTAGAAGGAATTGCCCGTACTTTACCGCGGATTGGCTATTATCAACAGATAAAGCCGAGTTTTGATAGTGCAACGTCTATTGGGACTTTACGTGGTTCTCCACTCCAAGTCCCAGGGTCTGGTTGCCGACTATTCCCAGTGGTCAAACGGACCTTTGTGGCCATGGGGTATATACTCCTTCCACCACACTCATGCGCAAGTATGTAACTAAAAAACTGGAAACAAAACGTATAGCTCATCGACTCGCCAATTCACTCATAATCGCGATCAGCCGAAATAATGCTAGCCATTAGGTCAGCAACGGACAACTAAAACTCGCCCGTTGACATCATAATTAACCCAAAGTGGCATATCGCATGGTTTTTATAGGTTATGTAAAATAGCACGCAAAAAATGTACATGGCCGTACTCGTCATACTGCTCAGCTAAACTCTGCGAGCTTTTGTCGATAAAGCTCATTTGTTTTTCGACGGTCTCATTAGTATACCGGATGACAATAGCTCCATTCCCGGTTCCCATTCTGCTTGTTCTGACCTGAGTTTTTCCAAAAAGCGACACAGCGTGGGGCGTTTCATTGGCAATCCTTGTACAAAGCCCCTATGCCAACCCACAATCGAGGCGTAGTCCAAAATGTAAGAAACATAGATACGTTTTAGTGTTTGGAAAGTTTTTTTCAGTACTGTTATCGCTGATTTCTCATGATCAGTTGTTACGGAAGCAGGGTTGAGTTTTGATTCTACTTCCTTGCGTGTCTCAAAAATCACATCATATGTGGCTAGCGTTCTGCTGCTGCAAATACAATAAACCAGCGGAAATGTGTGGTTCCCACTCAATACGGCGTGGATTGCGTACAGCTGGTAGTTCAGCAGTGCTGTGTCAGAATGTTCCGTCACACTGCCAGTGATCTTTACCTTTCAGCAGTTGTGAAATCCCGGCTCGTGGCTAAAATAGTCAAATCAGAACTATTGTGAAGAACGAAATTTTCTCCACGAATAGTGTTCATTAGAAATTCTGATAATGAACCAGCATTCGGAACCATGCGTTTCCTTCTGACCATTCGAGACAGCGTTTCTTTCTTCGGCAAAGTGCCTGCAGAGCCAAGCGGAAAATCACAAGTAAAATTCCGTAATAAACACGAAGTCGCTTCCTCTGACGACGACGCCGCATGTTTAATGTACTGCATCATCTGTGCTATGTTCCGTGCAGCATCAGGAGGATGTGAGTGGTTGTTACTATGTATAACCGTGTGGCTATGTGCTTTCAGGCTGCCACCATATTGACCACATTGTTCAGATTTCCCTTAGGTAACGTCGCCGTACTTTTTGTCCACCGTATAAGAGTAGTCTTGGTAGAGTAGCTTATGTCCGCTTCTACTAGAAACGTGAATTCCATTATCTGCAACCTCTCCGATACGAACATTCAGACTTTCCGTAAGAGGATGACCAAACGCTGCCGATCACATGACGTTGAGCGTGCAAGCGATCATGATTCGTTCATCCGTCGACAACGCAGTCCATATGCCAATTAGGCGAACAGGACGATCGCTTACTTGCCGATGGCCGTAATCGATACCCATTAATCTGCCTGTGGGTGTTCTCTGTACTATCAAACCAGAGTTTCTCCAACCCCAGGCTTGCAAATTAGGGCACCTGGAATGTTCATTAAAGGCAGTCGATGGTTGAGACAAGGCCAGTGATGAATCCTGTTTTGCCTGCCACATGTAGTCGTTAAGATGAATCATTTTGTTCACATGCTGTAGCCAAGTGGATCAAATGTCTATCAACTCAAAATGGACAAATGCTTGAATTCCAGATTCACCAGTCACTGCCTTGGTAGACGGCACTTCGCCATTTCAGTTGACCTTAGTTTCAGGCCTTCTGCTTTAGGAATTCCGGTGTGAAGCTGTTGTTAGGTCACAACGGTCAAAAGAATTTGACTGTGATGCACACGTACTTTTTGTCTTCGAAACCGAATCAAATAGCGAAGAATAACAGCAAAGAGCAAGGCTTTTTTCTTACCGATTCGTGATCAATGTGTGCCTTTATAAACTGGATTACCAGGTGTAAACTATAGATTCTGAGAATAGCCAAGGGGACGGGCTACACCCAATCCACTTTCTGAGGGTGCAGTATTTGACAAACTCAAGCGAATATATAGTGTAATTCAATCATCGAAACGTCTGGCGACCAAATGTCCGGACAAGCCTTGGATATATGCGCGCTCCCATCCGTCGTCACTCTGTCGCCGAGGTGAGTGAAGCTGTCGACAGTTCTTAGTACCTTCTCATCGAGCATCAAGCTCGGGACTGTTGACGGCTAGTCTTGAAGCATTTCTATACACTCTGATGGTGCAAAGCACATGTCGAATGGAGCTACAGCTCATTTGAGAATGCCTACCGCACATTGCGCATGTTCCGTGCACTCGAACAGGGAGACAAGGTCGTCCGCTTAATCTAGGTTACATAGTTTTTCACTATTTCCTAGTTCGATGCCCACATTCTGAAGATTTCTCAAGGCATGCTCCATTTCCTCCCCCATGACAAACTTGAACAGGAATGGCGAAATTGGTTATTCTTGTGGAACACCACAGGTGGTTTCGAACAGAATGGATAGTTCACCGTAAACCCATAGGCGGCCAGAAGTATGAGGGTACAACTATCTCGGTAGAATTACGAATATGTGTGGTAAAGCTTCTCGCTGAAGAGCACTGAATAGAGCTGTTCAGTCAACCGAATCAAAGGCGCTTTCGAAGTCGAAGAAAACCATTATTGTCGGTCTACGGTTTATGTGTGTGTGACGCGTTTCAAGTAATTGGTGAGAAGTAAAAATCTGGACGATGCGTCCTCGACCTGGGTGGAATCCGACCTGTTGTTCGCGGGCGTTCCTGTCGCGAGCCGGTGTCAGAAGAAGCAGCAAAATCGAGGCTAACACCTTGGTGACTATCGGAATTAAACTGATCCCGTGATCATTACTACAAACATTGCGTATTCTTTTCTTCAAGATGGTTACAATCAACGATTCGCCTTATAATAACGGAATACGCTGCTCGTTCCGTATGTCACAGAGCAAGGCATCTCAACCCAGTTAAAAAAGAACTGGGGAAATTTCGTCGGGACCGACCGCTTTTCCACTTTTTAGTAGTCGAATACTCGATTCTACTTCAACTTCTTACGGAACCTAAAGCGATGCTCCCAAAGACATCCCAGTTGTTGACGTTGAAGTAACTGCTTTAATGCGCTGCCAGCTAAACTTCTCCTTGAAGTATTCGGCCCAACGGTCAAGCCTTAGCCGTTTGTTATAAATGGGCTCTCCATCTCTATCGTATATCGTTTCACTGACTGGGGTTCGCCGTCCACCGGTGTCGCAAATAAGTTCGAACAGTCTTTGACTTTTACCTGAAGCAGACGCTGCTCCCATTTCTTCAGCTGCCTAGACCCACCAGTTTTCTTGATGCGTCTTACGGCTGTTTGTGACTTGCCTTTGTAGTTTTCTTCGTATCTTATTTATTCTCTTATAGTTCGAGAGCTGACGTTTTCCTCCATCGGACTCAGCCACTCTTGGGAAATTCAGTGTCTTCAATGAAAATCGGATCTAGAACCGCAGGTAAACCTGCTGCCACGGGCATAACCCGTTTGATATGAGCCCACTGCTCATCCACATTACTGTTCGTCCTAGATCCTAGCTCATGTGCTACTTTCTGTCCAGTAACGGGTGCGGGCTTCTCAATCGACAAACGTTGTTCGGCTAACGGAGTTTGAAGTTTACATCGATGACCATGGAGATGGAGAGATAATAGCATTGAAAACTAATGCATGGTCCGACTCTACTTACGTGGGCCAGTAAGATCTGCAGTTCTGAACAGAACTGCACCAGCGGTAACTCACTGCGATATGATCACTCTGGCCTAGACTACCTGCAGAGTTAGAGGGCCATGTCGCTGTGCGACGCGAGTTGTGTCGGAAATTTGTGCTAGACAAGAACAATCGATTGTTTGCACAAAACTGGAAAAGCCTATCCCCGTTGTCTGTACGCTCAATGAGCAAGGCACAACAACCACCTAAACAAGCTTCTGACGGATTAAGTTTGTCAACTTGTGCATTAAAATCATTAGCTAGCACAACAATATCAGAGCCATTGAGCCTGAGAACGAGAGTGGTGAGTTCATCATAGGAGTCATCCTTCTGCGTGTCAGAACTGCAGTCTGTTGGAGAGTGTGACGAGATTACAAACAAGCCGCACTCAACAGAATTATCCTTTCGAACGCCAACTGGCCCCTGGAACCTAGCATCACATAACCGATTATTACCCGGGATCCAGTCCAAAACGGTGGCCTCAGCCTTGTCACTCAAGACTATTCCTACACTACGTTGACCCGCAGCGTTAGCTGCTTCTCTTGGAATGCACAGGAGATACCTTGATAAGATGCCAGGAGCAGTTAGTTGAATCACACTGCTCGAATCCTGGATACCGTTTCACTTACGCAGCAGATATCAATCGAAAGAGAATCTATTGTGAGCGCTTGACATGCCTGCTGTCCGGCCTGCATGAGTGTGCGCACGTCAAAGAAGTCAAAATTTAGAAGCTGACGAGGCTCGAGAAAATGTGTAATGAGACTGAGGTTTATTCACGATACTATTCGACAATGAACTGTTGCGAGTATCGGACATGTTATCCTCGGGAGTACTGTGGATGAGTAGGTGGGGTAAAGAGAGGTGATTTGGGACAGAAGACAAAGATTGAATAAAAGAGAGGGAACCCCGAGCAGTAGCCCACTTGTCAATACTCACCCCGCTCGATACAATGGGCAGCACGGTCCTGATTGTCCTACATGACGACTGATGCAGTATGGAATTCTTTGTATTCGTGCAGTTCATGGGAGATGTTGGACGAGTACTGCTAGGGTGTTCAGCCACAAAACAGGAGAACGAATAGGGTTCTCAACCAAAGCCTTTCGTTCTAACGTGAACCAGTCTGCAAAGCAGCGGAGTGACTCAGTGGAAGCCCATTTTCTTGGATCAATTATTTTCCCACTGATTTTACCGCATGAGTTGTCAGTTCAAATCGACCCCCAACCTGGAGGACCAGGAGACTGGACTTCGTCAGTCCTCTGCCCGCTGACCTTCCAGGTATGAGTGAAGCATCGACTTGAGGTGAGCCATCCTGTATAGCTCGTTGGGTCGCTGAGGTACGCAAGCCGTCACACCACGTTAAGGTGCAGTCTCGTTGAGATGAGTTAGACATACTAGTCAGAAGATAAATAGATGACGTAGTTAAGCATCAGTGAATGAAATAATTTGGGGTGGGCCTGTCTGATGTGACGGTGTTGGGAAGTATTCAGAAATGAGGGTAGATTTTCAGCTTCCGGAATAATGAACGTTTCACGGACTTCGACTTCCATGTGTCAGTGGGCACATTTTAACAACATGGGTGATCCTATTACGTGAAAACGAGCCACGGTTCGCGGGAAGTTTGGTAAGTTTGTTTCTACCCGGTTGGTAGAGTGTGCAATGCAACGAAATATCCCAAAGTATTTTCAGTCCCCACTCACCAATCCCGTAAAAATTGGAAAATGGATTAGTGGAGAACTGCGCATTATATAGCATGCTGATCCCTGAACAGCCATAGTTTCCGGATCTGCAAAGTGTGTGTGAGAGAGAGAATGTAAACTGCTGAAAATACTCTGAATAGCCCGGGCCAATTGCAAGTTATTTTGTTGATAGAGAACCGTGATACTTAACTTTGTCTACTGTGACATGAAGATCTGAAATGATAACCGTAACATCCCTCGAATATTTGGGCCATGATGCTGCGAAAATGCGTTTTTAACATTTAGCCTAGTTTACGGGGAGTTACCACCGAACAGAAAGGGAACAGTGTTTTGCGATATCAGCGAAATTGGAGTGATTGAACCCAGCCTGAGCCAAAATGTCTTCAGTCGCGTACGTTAGAAGAGAGGTCAGTGTATGCTGAAAGTAAACTACGGGAAAAGAACAGAATTGGTTCAAAGTTCTGACATTGCTCACCACCCTGAACCTATGTTAAACGTTTCTCTCTTTTTAATCACACGTTCGCTGATCTTATTTCAGTGAAATAAATTTATTTTCCATCCAGGCGCTGACAACGGTTATACAGCAATTGATGACCGAACCGCTTTTCGTGCAAAGGTTGCGAACTTTTTCACGTACAACTGAAAACTCCTGTTTCAACGAGTGATCACACTCTCATCATCATCAGACCCAAAATTTATTCGAGTCAGGACGAAACAAATAAAGGTCACTTCTAGAAACCTGTCGCCCCCCCCCCCCCAACATTACCTTTCTACAAAAAATCCCCCTGTGTTGTTTCTTTGTGGCTTTCTTTCGATTGCTCTCTTTGACCGCTAGACTTATTCACGAAGACACTGAGTCCGGTATTTGATAAGTTCGTGAAATATTCCCATAGACTGAATTCGGCAAACGTAACGTGGCGAACACAGATCTGTCTTTTTGATGCTTCTCCTCAGGCCAGTACAGTACACATGCAAAGTTTTAGCGTTGCTCAAAAATATGGATCAAAGTGTTAACGTAAAAAGCACAAAACTGAATGTCAAATCCGTTTCCGTTGCATTCGCGTGGGTGTACTAACCACCAGGTACACCAGACTTGTGTGTTTGTCCCACCATCACGTTGACCTTCGCCCACGGAAGCTGTAGTGTCTTGACAAACAGTTTTTGCGAGCACAGGATTGGCCTATGTAACGTAACTACAATCGCCTCGGCCGTAGAAAGGATCCGTTGTCTGAATCCCTTAGATCGGTTTGCCGACACATGGTAGATAACGATAAATGACCCATCTCGCGTTAGTGTGCGACCCGTATTGATTGCGTGGGCCAGTATTGCGCTGGTTACCGCCTTATTGATCCCTTTGGGTAACCATGTAGGACAGTGTTCTTAGACTCGATCGGACAGGCGCCTGGTTGTTCTTCTGAGGTATTTCGCTCGACGGGAGCAAGAGTGGGAATATACACATTATGAGGCGGAATAATCAGAAAGCCTTCCTTCGAGTTTCAGTTGTAAGCACGGTTTAGTGTTGAACGAGATTTGCAGCTTGGCTGCGTAGAACGCATTTGTCGCCGCACTAGATAACCGATGGGCTGGAGTTTCTGTAGCCCTATCTCCTTTGAATTCCATCCGACCAAATACGATCTTTTTGGGACGGGCTGGAGTCTTGGTCGAGGATCTGCGTTCATGCGTTGTCTGAGGAAGCTATCTGGGTATCCATTTTCTCTGAGTGGGTTGCCGATAGAGTCCAACGCTTTCGTAAGTGGGCCTTTGGAGCGTATTTGGTGCACTCTGTAAGGCAAGCAACGAACTAAGTTTCGCTTATGCTGCATGGGAACAAAGCTTTCGAAATAAGTGCACTGCCCTACCCACGTTGATTTATGATAAATACTGCGTTCTAATGACCCGTTTCTTGTTCCTCGTAGGAGAAGGTTAAGGAATGGAAGCACGTCGTCCATGCAACGGAAATGGATTTGACATTCAGTTTTGTGTTTTTACGTTAATACTCTGGCTCAAACTTTTGAATACCGCTAAAACTTTGCAAGTGTGCTGTACCGACCTGAGGAGAAGTACCGAAAAGACAGATCTATATTTGATTTGTGTTGTCCTATGGAGACCGTATTTTTTAACAACGACAAAATAGCTTCTTCATAGCTGAAATTTCTGAGAAGACAAAATGAACATGCCCATAAGCTACAAGACAAGGCCTCTGTGAAACCACGAGAATCCTAATCAGACAAGTGACAAGACGGCTGAACACGACATTTGTCCACCAGTTCTTCTGTACCACCAATAGCAAACCTCTCTGGCACGGAATCCGGTTTTTATATGGACTGTGAGCCCGGTCAAAAAACTACAGTTTGGATGCCAACAGCCTGAATGCCCCATTTACCCATCCTTCATCGGACACCCTTTCATCCTATTTTCCCTCTGTTCTCTCAGATATAAAGCCACTTTCTTCCACAGCAGTCTTCGAATTACTTCGAACCTTAGAATTAGCTTCTGCTATGGGTGCAGACGATTGATCATCCATTGTTCTCAAACTTCGGGCAAGTCGACTATTCGGAATTATGACTTCCCTCACCAATAAATCTGTTGATGTTGGTGCTATTCCTGCCTCTTGAAAACCCGTGACAGTAGTATCTGTTCCCAAACCCCACTTCCAATATTTTGTCAAAACGTTTTCGTCCCATCGTCATCACTTCTTCTGCGCTCAAGTGGACCGAGCTATCCTAAGTCGATTGAGTTCCTCTTTTATTGTTCCAAATGACCCCCATCAACTTACGTACAAACCCAACAGGTGCACTCTGGATGCAGTTGCATCAGTTTGCCATATTATTTCAAACAACTCAAATAGTTCCATGGAATCTGTTCAAAGTATTTTTCTCGACTATTCCTCCGCTTTTGATTCGCTTCTTTCCGGACTTTGTTAAAAACTATAGTCTTTTGGCTGTTCCACTTCTTTACTCTCGTGTTGAAGAACCACTTTTCCACTAGAGGTCAACGTAGTAAAGTTGGTACAAGTTCATCGAGTCTTTAGACTGACAACTCAGGTATTGAGAACAAACAACGTGGCGAACAAGCTCGTTTTCAGTGATTCGTATTCATACCAATATATAACAATATATATGGCTCACAAAACAGGAACGGGGGTTATCACTCACCGTTCTTACTTTGTGAGTCATATATATTGTTATGCATTGGTATAAATACGAATAACTGAAAAGGAGCTTGTTCACCACGTTGTTTATTCTGAGTGTGTTCTGTGGACTTTTACGGACAACTCAGGTGTTCTTCAGAATGTTGTCCTCTCACCCTTTCTCTTCACCACATATATTAGCGACCTGACCACTACACCAACTGTTCGTCTTTTTAAATACTCCGATGACGTCATGCTCTGTCAAACTATCTCCAACCAGCAAAACTTCAACTTTTTTCCGAGAACTTATACAACATTCAGAATTCTTCGTCCGTTCCCGGACTATTTCTCAACCATTCCAAATATTTTGAGTTTACTTTCTCCCTTTATCGTTTCTCTTACCCCATTGAGCAAGCAGTCAGCAACAGTCCCCATTACCAGAGTTGACTCGGTCCAATACTTGGGCGTTACAATCAGCACCAATTCACAGTAGTCTTCTCATATTCTTGATTGTGTTACTGTTATTTCATATTCGCAAGCTAAAGCAGTTTGGTACCACACAAGCAGTCATCTTTTCTTTTGTCCATCGATGTATCCTGTCAACCATACTCTACGGCTCTCCTGTAATCTTTCCTGATCTACTTGGAAAAGGTTTCATCACACTACATCGCAGCCTGGTCGTGATCAGTCATGTTTCTTTGATTTCCAAAAGCTCTCTTATTCTCAAATTCTGCGAATTGCACATTTTAGTTGGTGAAAAATTCGCCCAGAAGATTCTTGCGGACCCCACTCATCCCACGTACCATAACTTACCTGCATGCGTGTCGCATCCCTTTACACGTTCCGCATTTAGACTTATCCTCTCCCGCGTAAATGTCAATGGCAACTCTACAGTACCTTGCTTAGCACGTGTTCTGGTTGGTAAGATGACAGTCACAGAGGGTTTTCCCGTGAACATCGGTGGCTGAACCAGTTTTATTTCTAAAGTATTGATTCTTATGCTTATTTCAAAGTGTCAGTGAACAGTTTCCCTCCACTTGGCGGAAAAAGGAGTAATATTAACTTGTTGAAGTCTTCAGTACAATAAAATACAACATAACGCAAATGAACAGGTTTAGGCTGTGTGCAGCCAAATGGCTTTAGTAAAAAGATACTTTTAGCCGTAAACTATGCACTGCGATCGGCTGTACTGAGAAGAGGACTAGGATGGTCACCAAGCAATCATTTGAGATACAAATTTCACAAAAGACCGAAAAACGTTAACTTCCAATCATGGGTTTCCATGTGGTTGTTTTCCAAAACAGTCAAATAATATATGAAACTGCACAAACCCCACCGGCCACTGTTCTGCGGACTGGAATTGTCCCTGTGAAATCAAGTTCAGGGTCACTTGTAGTTTAGGTAATCAAATCAGTGGAAATGTCTACAGGCAATCACACCGATCACAGACAAAAAAATTGGCATTCAACGTCCACCTAGGGTCATTTCCTAATTGATGCCCCAATCAGATAGTAGGTGTTGCGCAAACGTCATTGAGGGGACACGGTAAAAGCGTTTAGGGGACAGGATCAGTCTAACCTTGAATGAGACAGCCTTGAGTTCAGCTACTCTGTCACCTGTAGACATTAAACTTGAGCGTGTTTTTCAGATCCCAATATACCTGTGATTTTCGGCAGATGGGTGGAAGACAAATATTGTTCGGATTACAACCTAAGTCCGGATTTGTTGCAGTGTAAGAAGTCAACCACAAAAAGATGAATGCTACCATCTATTAGTGAGGTAGGAAAGGTTCAGTTAGTTTTTGGGAGCTTGGCGGGGCTACCTAAAAGTAGTGAGAACAACATGAAAAACGAGGAAAATTTCATTTGGATGTAACAGTTAATTTCATCTGAACGGAAGGCAAAACCCACAGGAGACTTGTTAGCAACCCAAGTAGCCAGGTATTACCTAGATCTGGAGAAAGGCTTTAGGAAAGGTCAACAAGCCAAATGTTCCACCTGCCGTCAGACGGCGTTGAAAGGTGGGTAGGTGAAGTGAACAACATTTTTCATTGAAAGAACGTAACATACTAGAGCTACGGTTCGACAGTCCACAAGCAGAGAAGTCGAAAAGTCTTGCAACTGATGGAAACCGCTTGTTTTCTAGAATGAGCGGAAGAACAATGACCACGGCATTTGGTACCATACAGCATACAATCTGCCTAGAACCAAGTTAGGATTTATTATCTTTACCTAACTCAATCCCAACTAATAAACTCACCTAAGCAATCTCCGTCATCTCCAGGTCGCTACAACTTACCACATCATTTTAAGTTCATATAAATAGAGATTCTTCCGCTTGATTTCTCTTCGAAGCTTATTACCTCTTGTTGAAAGAGTTCAAAATTGTTCTACTTCAGCGCAGATACTGCAATACCTTCTTCCGGTCATGATTCAAAAAGGTACAAATCAGAACCTTTCGACATGAGCAAATAGACTAAATCTGGAGGTTCTTGAATAGGAAATCCTACCTTGTCGCTTAGAGTACTGGGTGATCTGGAGAGAACAGGATGATTTTAGCATTCGTAGAGCTGTGTTTTACCATAAACTTACTTGTTGTTTTTAGTAGAACTATTCGTTATAATCATTTCAAGTACTGATGCTTAGTTTGCAATGATGTTGAATCACTCGATTCCGAATACACTTTACGAATTCGTGCGTAAACCCTACAGCCTGTGCAACCAATCGTACAGATGGCATCTGAAAGCATCCGACATATCCGGAAGGTTGTGAAGACCAGTCTAGCACGTTGTTTTCATCCTTTCCACGTACTCTTCAGTCCAACCGGGTGGTTCAGAAAGCAAACAATGGGTATCACTCTGAAGGTTAGGGAAGGATAAAGGAACATACACAAACACGAGAAACATGTAAACACTTTTACTGGCAATGTAACGAAATATAATTCCCTGTTGCCGGTGGTGCCAGAGACAACTTACCGAGTAATTTCGAATTTGATTGAGGACTGGGAGTGGGGAAATTACGGTCAACTCGTGAGTGAATTGAAAGTTCTCATTTCCTGCATTTATTATCGTCGGACCACGGTCACGTGGAGTCGTCCTGTTCACACTGCTACTTTGTCCCGCTCGGATATGCAAGATAACATTTCTTGTTCACTTATTTCCTACATTCACGTGGCTGCAAGAAAACCGTTTTCATAGGTCGATCCAATTTCCCTTTGAAAAACCCAGACCGTAGACAGATCTCACTGCGTAAGTAGTTCGAGGGTTGGTCTGAGTGCTGGAGTGCAATCGTGACAATGGACCATTAAATTGGCCACACACAAACACACACACACACACACACACACACACACACTGTCCCATTTTGGATTGTCCCATTCGGTGACCACAGCCTTTGCGTGCACCTTTGTGCACCTACTCGGTACACAATGATTATTAAGCCAATGGTTAACTTGGCCTGTCACACTAATTCTAGTGCCCTCAAATCTTTCCAGCTTTTAACACACAACATACTGTTTATAAAGAAAGAAACAGCCACTGTCACCAATCGTTGCAATACTGGTCCATATTTGCATCAAGTAGATTGTCTTCTGATTAGTTGATTGGATGGATATACGACCATCTACCACTTGACGGGATTCCGTTCACATCTTACCGATCAGCTGGCGTATTGTTTGCGGATCCACTGTCTCAAGCACTGACCTGAATTCCGAACAGGTGCTGACAAGCAGATTGCTAATGAGACTTCACTGACTATCGGACATGAGTCAGCACAAACCCTTAGAATGGTAACGTGGGAAGTGTAACATATCTTCATCAGATGACATCCATAGAATTTTTATCACACTATTCTGCAATCTAACTACAAGTTTGTATGGGTTATGCCAGTCGCATGAACCCAGGTCTAGAATAGGATCCAAGATAATTACTTACATCACAGCTTCCAGCAATCAAACACCTAATATGGGGCAATACACAGAGAATGGTGATGATTTCCAGAACTCATTTTGACTGAATCTCTGCAATCCAGGATATTTGTATGAAACGTAATCGATGAGATGAACATGTTCTTATGCCATACGAAGACAGACAAATCCAATCTTCTTGTGGTCTTTATTCAGTCGGAAATCCTTATTAATTTAATTCCAATAGGTCTTAACACCGAGATTCTCTCGTCAATCATATACACCTAATTCTTGTTTGCTTACTTATTCGAGTAGCCTTTCGTGAGCGCCCGATCCTTCTGCGTCGCGATCCTTGACTTTCTGGACAATTACCATATCAGCCACTCGCTGGCGACGTTCTAGATAGAACTTGGGTGTGGTGCGGGAAAAAAATCAGTTTATCTCGTTTGTTGTCTGGTAATCAAATTTGGAAATCGGCTGTTTGTATCAGTTAACAGAACAAGTGTGTGCATAGTCTCATATCGATGAGAAATAAATGGTTTTCCATGGTTAACTATTTCAAGACATGGACGTGTCATGAAAGTGAAACTGTACAGGAGAGCTCGGATTGACTATGATCGACTGGATGTCTCTTTGACTTCCCTCTCAGATTTCATAAGATGCGGCGGACACTGGGGACCTCAAAAGTGAAAGTTCCGCTGCAAAGGAAGACCAATGAGAAGAGTGTTTAGATGAACTGATGGTCAGAGTCCATGAGTGAGCCCGCGAGTGTGTGTGCATTTTCCTTCGTGTTTGACGACCTGCTGGCGTTCTAATTCACCGCACTCTATAGAATGTCTGTTTGACCTCAGTTCCGCGTTGTTCAAAGCTCGTCCCTTCAAGATATCAGCATAGTGAAAACGGGAAACCGTTAGGAAGAAGCTGTTGAATGAACTGATGGTCAACGGTTGTGAGTGGGTCAACTATCTTGTATACAACTTCATCTAGTGTGGCCACCTGTCACTAATACAACTGACCTGCGTACGAGGCTTCTCATTGGGTTCACCTTTGGGTAAAAGACGCGATTAAGTCTGAACATGACTGTCGTTCCGTAACTGAGCGACTCACAGAAAAACGAAAATCGAGTCCCAAAGCAGAGAACACGAGCTTTACTACATGTATAGTGGATTAATTATCAAACAATACCAATAACGCACCTCAAATTGAGAGCGAACCGATCACAGAATCAAGATAGTCAACAAAGGCTTCAAAACACCCAGGCTACAGTAGACAGGAAACTCTGGAGACGGCGACGCAGGAGTGAATCGAGTGGTTTACAAAGAAAGTCCTTATTTATGGAAAGTGTTTTGACCAACCAACAATCAGAAGAGAAGAAATTGCCTGAGGGAACACACACTCAGGCATGGCGAAGATAAAACGAAATAGCACGGCTGTGAGAAGGTTGCGTGATCATAACGGGGTTGTATGGAGGTGATCCACATGTGAAAAGTCTTTGACCCCGGCTGGATTCGAACCCATGCATGGTCACCACCCTCGATTTAGTACCGCTAGTGTTCTACCAGCTGAGCTACGAGGCCAAGCCGTGGCGGATGCCATGTGCGACTGTAATTTGGGTGGGTACACTGTGTGATCCATATGCAAATAGTCGAAAGCCCTTCGGCGTGGCCTCGTAGCTCAGCTGATAGAGCGCTAGCGGTACTACAGCGACGGTGGTGACCATTCGTGGGTCCGAGTCCCGTCGTGGCCAAAGGGTTTTCACATGTGGATCACCTCCAAACATTGTCAAAATCTGCCAAACATCAACAACGGGGTTGGCCAAGTTCAGTCCTCCACACAGATAAGGCAGACAGAAAGAGAAAGATAATGACGTCCAAACCTTTGGGCCTTGTCAGTTAACGCAGACTATTATGGCGAAATAACAACTGGTCATGGATACCAGTGGGTTAGTGGGCAAAGATTCCAAAACGGGAAAGAAAGACTACGTAGCCGATAAAATCAGTTTAGAATCAGATTTCAATACGAACAATTAGACAAATGACAATCAAGGTCATCCGACTCCTGTCATAGAAACAAGGCTAAAATTGCTTGACACAATGGGATTGGAAAAACAAATTATCACGCGGGTGTGGAATTGGGGGGGGGGGGTGGTCGGCGTGGAATCTAGTGCCCTAAGCACACCGGCAACACTGGGACAGTTTGGTAAATGCGAGACAAAATTTGTGACGGACAGCACGGGATCTGGATTAAACCAGTTTAAAGGAGCTTCTCGATATGGCGAGCTGAAGTTCCTTGCCCCAGTCTAAATAATTCTTTACAGGATGAATCATCTAATCACCGTTGTCTCTCGTGCTTCAAACCAGTTCTTGTTCTTGGGCTGTCTGATCAACATGCGAAAAAACTCCCGAAACAGAAATCCTCTACGACATCGTCTAGTACTAGAAGCTTCTAATTCCTACGCATTAGCATCATATTTCGGAGGAACTTACAAAGCTCTCCGCTCAATTCGTGAAAAGCAATCATCCGGTGCCTGACTATTGTATTGAAGAAAGTGGTCAGCTTTTTCTTATTTTGCCCAGAATAGATTAGAGGCAAATGTTGAAATCTGTTATACAAAGTCATACTATCAGCCGCAAATGTGAAGTATGTGTGCTTACGGGAAAAATGGGAAAATTGTGTGACTGCTCGTGAATTTCTCGCGGGCAAATGACATCTTGTATCTGGTCAGCAGGCAGCTTGATGATTACTTCTCCCTATAACAAAACTGATATCCGTAGGCTGAACCATAACATGAGAAAGAAAATTAGATCCATCAGTTCAAACAATGCAGAATGATCGGTAAAATATGCGTGTGGAAATCAAAGCACAGAAAAATAATTCCTCACTCTAGACTGGATAAAAAGCACTATTGTTATTAAGAAGTATGCCACGTTTGAATTGTCTTCAAAGACAGATTCCACCACGATCCTTTAATGAAACCTCTCAAAGTGCGGTCTACGAACGAGTTCTACCTCCAGTACTGTTGTCTCTGTGTGAACAGATAGTGCTCTTCCCAGAGCATTTTCGGTTAATTTCGGTGTTCTTTGAAGTTCTGTGAACTCACCCATTCGAATCCTCGCTCTCATCCAGCACCAAAGTCCCATCGATGCGTTTGATGACAAAGCATATCTTCACTCATCCGTATCACAACCCTCTTGTTCACACTCCGCCATTCGATTGCCATGCAGTGTTTCAGTGAACTCGGATTTGAAAACCATCGCCTTCCGGGGAGCTAAAAATCCAATCACTTTTTCTTGTTTATTTGTTCCCTGAAAGTGTGGACCGTTTTCCCTCAAACTCAATTTTAATAACAGTTCACTCCATTTCACTTTATCCTGTCTTTTGCATCCTCTAAATGACTGATTTTCTACGTCCCTATCTTGGCCTGTTCCAGGTTCCCGAAATTGCCTCATGCACTTCAATAAAGCATAGTACTTTATCCTCGCATAACATTCCTTCTCACTAGTTTGGCTGCTTACACTGTACCGAGCCTAAATACTGCCCAACCTCGAATATTATGGTTGTATTTGGAGTGCACTCCTGTTGCTCTTTCTTTACTGCATGGATCCAGCTTAAAGCCACCAGCATCATTTTAGATGGATCTTTTGCTTCGAACCTGAAGCCTCTATGGCATAGTTGGATGGTTGCCTTTGTAGGCATTGTAGTCTATTCGCTATTTCATATACATGCAGCCTTCGTACCTCATCTCCACTTTGCAAATTCTGTTGCATCATTCCACTGGTGTAAACGAGAAAGCTTCCCCACATGGCTTAGGAATAGTGCATTACTCCCTATATAGCACTGTATTTAAATCGAAAACCCAAATATTAGGCAGCAACCATACGTGCATACAGTCGGGCTGCATCTCTGCTGGACTGATCTGATCGATAAAGCACCAGCCAATACGGCTGTTTTCATTCGTCTTTGTAGACTGTCCCCATACATGGTCGACCATGTGCATTGAACCTGAGAGGAAGTGGATCGATTGAGTCACCTAGAATGATATTTCTATGTTGAACTAGTTAATGGAGGTTTTTGCGATCCCTGACAACTGCCATTCTTTCTCTCTCCGACCATTACTACAACAAGCTTCACTTTTCGCACCTAAGTTTTATAATCTCTCCTCCAGTGGTTTATCCCTGCGAATGCCATCATCATCTTCATCAGATATACCTTAAAAGAATTCTTCCTACCGCAAAAACTCCAAAACTTTAGAACAAATCTTCACCTGCTATCATTGCTTTCTCTCAATAATCTTACTGTCTCTCTATCCTTGAATCTAAGAACCAAATCAATAAACTATTATCCTTATCGTGAATGGTCTCTCCTATCTCCGTTGTACAGTAAGTTCAGTGAACCACGTATGCAAACGTTATCTATTCATGTTACGAAAATCGCCACCTCCGGTAGATCAGTCGGTCGTTCAAATATGATCCCGTTGAAATCCAACAAAAACGAAGATATAAGCCCAGCCGACTGTAAACTGTTAAGCCAAAACTGGCCAATTTCACAACCAGTGCATCGAGACTTTGTCTAATTAGAAAGCTGACGCGTTGATACTGGAAGACAACAAACAGGATGCAGTTTTTAGGAGTCACCTTGCTCGCTACGAACGGCTGTACTAATCAGCTACTCAGTCCAAGAGGGAAACAAAACTGACGAGTTCTCACTCTGTTGCTTTGTTTCAAGGCGCACCTCCAATTCTTGTAAAATCAAGTCAAACCTGTCAGAGAGCAGGCTTCTTTTGGTAAGGTACTGGGGTGCTTTGGATCATTCGACGAGAGTCCGGGTGATCTAAGATTTGATGCAAGGATCTCCTTTAGAGCCCCATTGTATTTTGATATGGATTTCCTAAGCGCAATTCCTCGAAGAGGAAATCATGTATTTGAGAAAAGTTGACTGTATCACAACGACTTAATCAAAATGAACGATACCCGATGAGGACACAATTAATGATCAATCTAAAGTGATATTCATTTCGGTCATCACATCATCCACTCCTTACTCACTCAAGTACGGAGAAACTGAGCTTTCTTAATCATAGGCAAATAGAAAATTTTGACCTATTTGGGTATCTATAGATGAACGGAAAAATTTCCGGCAGAAGCACACGACCGGTTTCGCGATCATTGTCCCTCATCGTGTCTGCGAGTTCAGCATCTTTCTGTGCATTCATTCTTGCATTTATACACTCCGTGCGGGTTCGTTCGAAACAATTTGAATTGTGATTTGTCGTGCCTCTCAGAAGCGTGCACCGAGGAATCGCACCTCGGATTCGATGGCAGCTGTCATCCTAAGTGGACACATCGGAGAGCAGCATCCACGCGCACTCCCGACGCATAGATCAGATTGTAGTGAACAAAGAAAAACCTGTTCGGAGCTGTAACTGATCATTAAAGCTGAACAGATTTCACGATTTATACGGTAACTCAAACTGCTTTTTTATTCATACAACCACGATGTTTCTTTGAAAGATTTGTAGGGAAAATGAGCGCTATAAACGTGTCAGTTTTCCTGTTTTTTTCAACTTAATATGATGTCATTTGTGGGTGGACTGTTAGGAAGTTCAACGGACTTACTTGGATTGATTCACAGTCAGTACCTTCCACATCTGGAGACAGTTTTGACGCGTTATCTTATGGTTTCATTTCAGTCATTCAACGCATATTTAGAGACAAAAAAGCAGCTAAAATGTTTAATCCCAATCTCATGGGCTTCGAAGACCAAAATTCCCGCCGGCGATGGTCATCGTCGTGAACTTTAGACCTTTACGAATCGTGTTTTATTCCGGTCACTTACACCCCTTCCACAAAGACTGTATCCGTTGTGTTATGAATAAAGGTAGAGAGAGAACAATTATTTTTACTCACGTACGGGTCATTTTACGGTTTTATAGTTTCGTATTTTTGAAAAGGTATGCTTAATCATTTTTTTACTATTTTCGTGTGCGGTGAAATAGTTAGATCTCATTTAATACGGATGACGACAGAAAACTTGTCTAGTAGACTTTAGGTCTTCGGTTACACTCATGACTGTAGAAAAATGTCCATGGTAGCGACCAACAGTCAAACAACTTGTTAATGCACGCTAAAACACAAATTACTGTTTGTTTAAAAAAGTTAACCATTGATTGAAAAATCGATTCACCCGTATTTCTGTCAGGGTAGTGAATTAATTCGAAAAGTAGTGCAATATTACCACTCACTCTGACCATACTCCTCATTCTGTTAGGAAGCTCCTGGTACAAATTTGATTTGTGATTTGTGTTTGAAATTCATGATACAGAAATTTTTCAAAAGTTTCACAATTTTCTCCTTCAGATCGTTTTTACGTTACTGGATTGTAGTCCCGAAAAACAACCAGCATGCAAAACCAAACAATCGAATTTTTATTCAGAGTAGGTAACCTTCGCGTGACATTTGGTCGAGAATGAGAAGTGAGTGATAAAATCAAATTGCAAATGAGATCAAGTGCTCACCGGTCTGCTAGCTGGCACCTGAATATCAAAACACCGATATCGGCCAACGCGTTCGGTTCACTTCAGCGGTCTGTCTAATCATTTGAAATGGTGTAAAGAACAGTGCTAGACCAGTTCGTGGAAGCTCCTGAAAAGGTTTTTGGTCGCAGTTAGATCCGGTTGGTGTAATTCCAAACGAGATTGTGCCGAAACGAGATTTATTGGCAACCTTTTTTATTGCACGAAGGTGGTGAGTGTTCGAAAACGTGTGTATTGTTGTAAACATTAAAACGCTAGTACAACGAATGAGTGCAGCTCCAAGGGGCGTTGAAAATCATGGAACTAGTCGAAGATGTACAGAAACCTACAGATTAGAATGCCCCGAATATGGACAGTCAAAATGGTGGTGTAAGAAACAATTTCGTTGGGACTTTCGCCCACTCAACTGAATCAGTGCAAGTCTGATTATGATTCATAAAATGTTTAAAGTCTTATCCGTGGACAACACAATGGTAAGCTTGTAAGTCTTATACATTCTCAGATAAAGTGCTTTATCCTCGAAACGCTTCCCAGCAGAATGTCATTGGATTAAAACTTGGAAGCAACGGAACAGAAGTTCACTTCCGTATTTCTGTGCTTGGTACTATTTGACCTTTCGGATCTGCACACTTTTTAAAGTCGATGAAGCTAATATTTTTTGGAAATCACTTGCAGTATTGGTCACAAGGAAATTGGGGGAATAGACAAATGCTACTTTAAGCCTTTATTTACTTTCATTTTGTTAAATAACAATAGTATAATGTTTCAGGGAGGGGCTTGCGGCAAGTTTTGGGCTGCTAACTGGGGAAAATTGCCGGGGATGGCGTGAGCACTCGTACCCGGAACTGATAGGTCTAAAGTTCATCATGATGACCACTTGAACACCGCCGGCCACTGTGATCCGATTTGTCCCGCACTCTTTTTTATTCTTGTCGTGATGTGAGTCGTGGATTGTTTCAGATGCTGGTGACAAGCATTTGTATTTCTTCTAGTTTGGTTAGTCGAATCCTGAGATAATTTTCCCTGACAGTGTACACCTGAACTGACGACTGTTGTCGAAAGTTGAGTCACAATTTCTTTTCTCCTCAGTGAATTTTTCCGATCTGAATTTTTTATAGTGTATCAAACAGAAGTTAGGAATATAAGACTGAATAAAGTTTTATATCATTTTCCTTGATTCTATGATCTGTCTATTGTTGGAACCTTGTCACCCAGGTTATCATGGTGAAGTTTCCTAGAGCCTAAAAGTTCAAAAGCGGTAATAGATTCACTGTGATCAATTTGATGCATATGAAGGTAAAATTCACCACTGGTTATTTTCATCACAGGTGAGTAGATCATAATCCAACCAGAAGGCAATTCTTTTTGCACAGATGTTGACCATACATAGCAGAAAGGAGCAAAAACGACGAAATGACATTCGGAGAACACATATTTATCTCCGGCCAAAAACCTGCCCACTGTCTTCCAGTGGCGGAAGAGTTTTCAACGAGGTGTGAAGACGACGGCGAAAGCCCGGTGCTTTCCACCGGGTTGATTGGCTGATAGTCAGTCTAGGGGAGATGGTTAAACCCTGTTTCCAAAACCCAACCACAGACGGCGTACGAAGCGTACGGCACCATGTTCACCGGCATTCTTGGGGGAGGGTGCACTGGGCACCCAGGCCGTCCGGCCTCATCCGAAGGGCATATAAACTAAGCGATCAGTCAACGCCATTCAGAGGCTTACGGACCCCATGCTTCGTCCAGCTGCCTTGCGGGTTAAGCTTCCGATAGCAAAAGGCTCCGGTTGTGGATCCCTGAGTAAACCACCTACTTTGGTCTGGGCAACCTGGCAGTATTGGTCCCGAAAAAAAATCATGTAACCGGACTTCGTCTATCCATTCCGTCCGGATTGCGCCATGTTTTGTTTCGCACAAAGATGGGATAGGAGCAATTTCCTTCCAATAGCTGGCATAACCCATACAGTCTTGTAGTTAGATTGCAGGATAGTGTGATAAAAATTCTATGGATGTCATCTGATTAAGATATGTTACACTTCCCACGTTACCATTCTGAGGGTTTGTGCTGACTCATGTTCGATAGTCAGTGAAGTCATATGAGCAATCTGCTTGTCAGCACCTGTTCGGAATTCAGGTCAGTGCTTGAGACAGTGGGTCCGCAAGCCATACGCCAGCTGATCGGTAAGATGTGAACGGAATCCCGTCAAGTGGTAGATGGTCGTATATCCATCCAATCAACTAATCAGAAGACAACCTACTTGATGCAAGTATGGACCAGTATTGCAACGGTTGGTGACAATGGCTGTTTCTTCCTCTATAAACAGTGTGTTGTGTGCTAAAATCTGGGAAGATTTGAGGGCACTAGAATTAGTGTGACAGGCCAAGTTAACCATTGGCTTAATAATCATTGTGTACCGAGAAGGCGCACAAAGGTGCACGCAAAGGCTGTGGTCACCGAATGGGACAGTCCAAAATGGGACGGTGTGTGTGTGGCCAATTTAATGGCCGATTGTCAAGATTGCACTCCAGCACTCAGACCGACCTTCATGCTACTTGCGCGGCGAAATCTGTCTATGGTGTGGGTTTACGTTAAGGGGTTGAAAGTAAGTTTCTTATCCTTGAGGACCTGGTCACCGCGTGTTTTACTTCCTCTAAGAGCTAATTTTGCAGTGCTCAGTAAGTCACCGGCCTGGTCAAATTATCGTCATGAGGAACCTTGAACCATTCGGTCCGCGGTTCGAGTCCTGCTCCCGCTGCTGATTGCTTTCCCCAATTGGTCGAAATCGTCGCCTCGAAATAGTGTCCCATTATTGCATAGTCGAAAGAGAGTATGGAAAAGAGAACGAAAATTCCGAGTTCACTGATCAACAGCACATAATTGTTGTACGTGAAACAAGATACGAGCAACAAGTGAGAGATTTATAGTCTATCATTTGTGCCATCCCATAGAAAGAGCTGACAACTTCTAAGCCTATTCCGCACAAACCTATTGCACAGTTGTTTCTTTGTTCATCCAGATGTATTGATTCAGACAACACTACAGCTCAGTTTCTAGCAGGCCGATTGCATGGGTTGGGTTCTGTCTAAATGGATGATCCCGAACTGATCGACACCGCATTATGATTGGTTAGAAAGATGATATCGTTCTTCGATTGAAAGGAACAGCTTCACGGTGATCCTGGTGGGATTCGACAGTGAAACTTGGGAATTTTGGTAACAAGTTGCATCGCAGATTGCTTATTTCAATTGACTTTTCATGTATGTTTGACTACTTGAGTACAAGTGAATAACCATGTTGGAGACAAACAAAAGAAGTTGACGACAGCCAGTCAAGTAAAGAATGGAAAATTTTAGCAGCCATACTATCAGCAGCAGCGAAGTATCAAACGAGTGGGAATTTAAACACTTGGAAGTCGGAAGTAAAATAAACAAGGAATCAGAGTGAAATGCACCTGGACTGATTATCTATGAATGTGCATATCGAGTGAGATAAATTTAAAAATAGCTTAGACAATCCATCAGATCAATGTCTGGTAGCATTTCTGACTAAACAATCGGAACAGCGATATAACGTTCAAGATTTCTTATGTGGTTCATCGAGATTTTGTCGCTTGTCCTATGACAATCATAACACTGATATGGCGACAAGCTTAGCGGCTAGTATGGCTCATGTTATCTACGGCGTATTTCTTGAATATGGCGACGAATACCCACGGTCTTGTTATTGGTAGTCAAACATTGTGAAATATATTTTGATCAGGCATATTTTATGAATACTGTAATTATGAGTCGAAAGTATTCAACGGGCAAAAGGCTCATTTGAATCGTTGATTGTCTATTCAGTCAAGTATTTTTTGGATATAGTCGCGCGGTTTACACGTATCGAACTGGCAGTACGTCAAATGGTTCAATGTACTGAACGGACCTTCGGTAGTGTAAAGCTACACTTTCACGATCCAGGTTGAATTTGTCGCCTCTGAGCCTTGTTCCAACGTAACCACTGGCACGTGTCCACACGGAGCGGCCAGTTAGTGCGACCTCGTGAATACCGGGATGACTAGACAAATGTCTACAAAAATAAAACTTACAAATGATTTACAAACAGCAGTCTTGCACAATCAATACTTTTCCAAAAAACATACATGCACATTTAAACTTACACCTGTGTTGAAGAAGATTCATACACTTAACCATGAAGGCCATTTTCAACCAGGGTTCGGAGCAATGACAAACTTGACTTTCTGTGTTGAATCACATCAGGAGTTTCATTAGCTAAGAGGTCTCAGTGATTCAGCCCCTAAACTATGGGTCCTTTGTCCCATGAGCTTCGGTCTTAAAGATAATTTGGTCCAACGGAATCAGATGCGAGTAACCAGTATATTACTAATGACAATACCACGTACGACGAACAGTAGCTGCAAATGATAAAAAGGTGTAGGTATTCCATGATGAGACTCCTAAACCGATACAAACGTCTCCTTGATATTGTTAGCAATCGCAAATCATTGTCGTACTGTCAAATAATATTTGGTCATTTTCACTGATTTTCAAGGGAATTGAAACAACAAACGCAGAACCGGCTGGACACCCACGTGATTTAATAACTCATAGGATTCGGTAATGAAAATTTATTCGGGATTACTTGATTGTCTCCACTGGGACGAAGTTGTACCATCCCCAAGACCCTCAGCTGACGTCGCAAGACACGCGGACAGAGTATCCTTACAATTACGTTTTCACCAGATATGGTGATTGCGTCAGTTCAGACTCACAAATGAGTAGTTTGTTGTCTTTTTAATGTTCCGACCCAGTCAGATTTTGAGTAAACTTTGAATTTCATCATAGACGAGGTTAGAGTGATGGATTTCCTCACGAATTTCCAATTTTACAAAAAGTACACAGAAAAGATTTCCAGTCGGTTTTTTCTTTGTAAAAAAAACAGCCTAAATCATGTTAAAACAAATTTTGTAGCTATATTCGGAGGTGATGTTGGCCCCGAAAAGAGACATTTTGCTTCTAATTTTCACATTGAAAATTTCTTCTTCTGGACTCACCGGTTTCGTCATAAAATTTATTCAGTTTGATTCTCTCGTTGATTAGTCAAAAGTCAGTTCATTTAATCATGGTATATCTTCAGGTGTTTTTTCCTTTATGACAAACAAAATCCCCATTTATTCCAGTTACTTTTTCACTTTATTGGGCGTCACCCAGTGACAAATTAAAAACAACCAGACACACATTTTCGCAGCCCCTCCACAACCACCCTCTCTGTTAACTTTATAATCCAATCTAAACGTTTGTAATGGCTCGTTACCCCAAGGCTACTTTGAAATATGCTATTCTGAAGGTTGGAGGGACAAACGATCTTTCAAGTGACTTCCATCGTGTCTGCCCTTGTGTGCTTGCGTGCGTGCGTGCGAGTGAATGCGTGTTTTCATGTGAGGTCGCTGTTCGCCAATGGCTATCGATCGATATTTCACTATAGTCAATGTAACTCAGTTCTTATCCACGGAAGGAGAAATCACCAAACCGAATGCGAATTAATTACTACTCCGTTTCGATAGTGAAAAAGTATTTTACCAGTGGAACTGGTGTTAGTGGCTGCCTTGTATTTTTAACTATCAAATTTGTTTTCATATTTTAGGTGTATCACGAGGATGTTAAGTATTATCATCGCTTCGCACAGCTGTGATTTCCCGACATGGCTACTGTAAGCACTGCATTCACAGAGATCTCAGAAAAAGATATCTGATGAAGCAGTCGAACCCACTGACCACTTTTCATTTCAAGAGAGTACGGATCGAGGAATCAAGAACAAATTCTGCTCTCCGTAGTCGCAACTGGGCTGTCTTGTAGCACTCAATCGATCATCATTAATTATTTTCAGAAGAATTGATTAGCACCGAGTTCAACCTTTTGAAAGTGTACATTTATTCAAAAAAATTAAACTGGAAACTTGATTGGAGTGCGGAATTGCGATGCCCTCTAACAACGCGAGATTAGTAAGTTGTATGAAAAACTGCTTTCATCGCATATGCAGGATAGAATATGCACTACACCCCTTCAAAACAAGCACCTCAAATCACGTAGAATCAGCTCAGACCAAGCCCAAACAAACTGATCTTATAGAAATTTCCCAAAACTCCACTCCTCCCCCACCTCCTGCAAATCTCACTGGCAAGTTACAAGGAAATTTCCGTTGTAGGGTTTTTAGACATCATTCAGCATTTATCAGACTCATATAAAAATGATTTCAGTCATCGGAGAAAGATCACCTACCACAAGCTGCCAAACTTTTTACTATTTATATCCTTTGGTATACGCTAGAATAATTAAATTAATGTGGTCGCATTCTAGCCAAGAAATGCGATCGCACTTTAGAATACGATAAGATTGGTGTGTCTCCATTCGGTCCAGATGACTTACTTAACCAGATCATCTGTTCAAATCGATTATTCTTCTAATTGATGAAGATTGATATAAAGTTTAAAAAATAGTCAACATAACTCTCATACACAGAAAAGCCGGAGGTTTTGTACCTGCAATTCAATACAGGTGTTGTCAAAGTTCCCCAGAGGTCTCGGTTTTTCAAAATAGTCTATTTCCCAGTTGTAAGGTTACATCCTGATAAGAATTTTTGCCAAAATTGTGCTGTCTTCTACTAGTGGTAAATGGTTATAGGATGTATAGACTCATGAGATAAATGACCTGATGCATCATTCGATAGTAAAACAGCTTTCCTACAATAACTTTCGGTTTGATGGATAGAGAACCTTCGTCTTTTGAGAGCAATGAAATTTACATTGTTCAGGATGTCTTTAATGGCGCCCAGTTAACAAGACTTATAGTGAATTTTTACGAACCATATTAACCGGCTTGATGAATTCCTTCAGAAATTTTTTTTTTGGTGAACGAATTCGTGAAACTCTAATTCTCACCCCAGTTCATTCAAAGTAAATCGATGGCCAAATCGATATACGTGGCGATTTCGATATTTCCGTGGTTGCAACTTTTGGTCAACTTTGTTGTTCGTATGATACTGGCTTTCGTCTGGCCGAAGGCCAAGTTGACTAAGTTTCTCCATCCTTGTTCGCAAATGTACATGAGAATTTTTATCAAATCTTCTCCCAGATCGAACACTCAATGATCTCTGGCTGTTATTTTTACTCTAATGCAGCTGACATATTATCCAAATAGGGTATATGTGCTTTTGCACACTATACCTTGTTGCGACACCAGTTCTTCTAATGAATATTGAGAATAATATGCTTTCATTCACAAGAAAAATAGGAAACAATTTCATCACAGGAACAAGTGTTCTTTGTGTTCACACAAAACCACCACTCTCCCCTTTAATAAAGTAGCGGAATTTTCCGGTTTTCACCAATCCTTCAGAGTATAGAAAACAAAAAGAATATTTAACTGGCCGAGCTCACTCGACCTTGAAATGCAGGTCTCACGTTCAAGATAAAGCAAACGTTTTCCTCCGGTGTGGCTACCATTCACCGTGAGTTGACTGTTCAACTGTTGAACAAAATATTATTTACAATTTGTTCGTTTCATTTTTGCTTCTTCCCGTTACTCAGACATATGACAGACGGTTCCCAAAAGATACGCTGCTAGTAGGATAAGTATTTAATTATCACTGACGGAAACTGTTTTCGTTAAATTTTACTTTCTTTTCGGCAACAGCTCTAATACTGGTGATTTCAGAAGAATCGAGAAGTGTTTTTTAGATGTAAGATTATTTGTGACATGTTTGGGCTTGTGTCAAATTGCTCTTAAGCGTCGAAGTTTCTTCAGAGCACTATGTTTGTTCTTTTATCTGAGTGTTTCAGATTCAGTCAACCGCTTGCTTAGCATTCAAGTTGCATCAGTTCGTGGACCACTTTGAACAGGTTGTAAAGTAGCTAATCGAGTGGAAAGAATTTCCATTAACCTCTGTCTGATCTCCCTTTCGTATTTCACAGTATCCACCAAGGAACAAGAGTTGGACCGCCTGGTTTCCTTCTAGGAAATGTAAACTATGGCAGTTCACAGCGATAATTTTGGAAAGGGTCACCCTAAACCACCACCTTCCATGTCATCCTGAAGTGCAACCATCGTACAACGCTGCGGGATGAATACTGATGAAGATCCTATCTTCACACACCGCGCAGTAAGACACCTACATGAGTGGTTTATGGTTATCTATCTTGCAGTGTGAACACTAAACTTATCATTGAAGATGATGGAACCATTGTAGAGCCGTTTCATCCTTGCTAGGGAATCATGAGGACATCCACCATATCCCGAAGGTGACTCCAGCTCGAGGTGAACGATTGTGAGTCACACATTAAAATCACCATGCTATCCGGGGGGCTGGTTCTCAACGATTTGTTTACCTTAATCAATATATGATACAGCTGGTTCGACTGGTCGTGGGAGGTGTGGGGGATGAGCCCTGCTAATGATTTCTAACAAGTTGGATAAAATAACTGTAAATTGCTTCTATGGTTTTCCGTAGTGAGTTTAGCGTCAACATCGTATGGGGAGTTATTTGATGATGGATTTGAATCTCTTACTACTGAAACCTCATATTTGGTTTCATTTGGTGGATGTATTAGAATTTTTCTTGAAGATGGGAACTTGAGGTTATCAAAGTTGAGGAAGCCTTTCGTTGTATCAGTCATATCGGTCGTAGCTCGTCAAAAAAAATAAGTTCAGTATAAAACCCCCATGACAGCAATCATTCAGTAGAAGGAAAATCCAGGTAGAGTTGACCTTATAAGCGAAACTCGGATAATTGTGTATCATATGGAGGGCAGGTATTGCAAACTCTTTAGATGCATCACTTAGGTCAAGATTACACAATGTGATTTATCAAAGGTAGTGATAAATTCTGAAACAATCTACTGGACTATATCAAAGCACAGACCTCGCTGGATATTTCCATTGTATTAATTTTCTCTCCTTGTCCCGGGGTCGAGAATGGTAGGTCTGTCTGATCGTAAGTGATGAACTGGGAATGACGGATTAGGGGAAAGGCTGAGAATAAGGTTGCGGTAAAATACTGACTATTCCTTCTGTATATAAATATGAGAGGATGTTAGCTTACACCCTGATCTCTATTCAGCTTGTGTTTGTGTACAGCTGATATCCTGTCTGAGCTAGGCAGACCATCACCTTATTTCGAGCTTCATTGCAAACAAACTGTGAATTCGATTCCAGTTATAGGAGATTGGATTTGATTAACAAAATAATTCACCATACAATTTCAATGCCCAAGTCACCATTGAAAACCATGGAAGCACATTGTACTGCTGTTTTATCCGTGTTAGGAATCGCGGTTAGTGCACATCCACCGAGCCCCACTGGGAATTAAACCCGGGACGAAGAATTGTGGACCAATCACCTGATCACTGGGCTATCTGAGCCAGCTCCCAATGGTATGTTTACCTTCGTCACTATAAGGCGCAGCTGGCTTCTGTCATTGGCTTTCCAAAGGTGACAACACATTGAACGCATGGCAATCGAGTCCTATGAAGGATGACTTCGCCGTAAGAAGCCCAAGAGACAATAGAGGCTTCACTTTCGAAACAACCTATAGAGCTCGGAGGCTTCAACAAGTTCAGTGGTAGGAGATGGGATCTGATTAACAAATTATTAATAATGAATATGATAAACGGAGTTCACGTTAAGCGAAGAACTCAAAATGCTCAGAGCAATGAGTATGCACGAGTGTTTGCGGTGCTTCTGTTAACTCACGAGCTCAGTACTTGAAGTCCTTTTATATTTACCCGGTCGATAAAGCAATAAATTATTCTAAATCTTCCTAAATTCTATTCTAGACAATCCTGTACATATGAATCTTTCTCCCTGAAAATCCTGACTGTCGCGTCATAAATAATCCCATAGGTTTAAAGCATTTTTTTTACACAAACCGTAGGATAATTGAAAAGCCGAATTTATTCTTTGCAGTAAGAATTATAATTTGAAGTCCAGAAATGATATCTGAGAATGATTAGAAAACACTTAGCTGAGTAAAATATAAAAGCAATGTGAATAGGCCCCTTATTTTAAACTGGATCAAAAATCTTATTATTTTTGAAGTATTTTTGTTTATTCTTGATCCGTAAAAAGATCCTGCACGTTCTATCCATATAATCCCGTCATTAGCCAATAGAGAATGAGCACGGGCATTGTTGGTATCCCAAAATGATATGATGGCTATTGTGAATCGATCTACCTCAAACGTCAGTTGGAGTCTGATTAAAGGAATTCCATATTTCCACTCTCTTTGTTTTGACATAATGTGAGAACATCAAGAAATGAAATAAAGTATGTGTGGAGAGAAAAATGTTTCGTCATTTATGTCTCGGAGACATATATATCAAACTCTGTGGGTTTATTATTCCTCATTTATGAGGCGTTCTGTCATGTAAGGTCAGCACTCAACTCATCACTGATTACCATGGAAACCCTATTGTATAGCTGTTTTATCCTTACCAGGAATTTTCAGCGGTGTCTATTCACCCAGCCCCGACTGAAGCTTGAACCTGAGGCGGATGATTTTGAGTCGCACGTGCTACCACAGAACGATTAGAGATGGTTCTCAACTATTTTGTTCGTCTCAATGGCTCTGAACACTGGTCTTATTATCCATAGCTTAGGTTGGTGGTGGTTTACATCAGATTCCGATCAGGCTGAGCTTGGGGCGCTCATAGATCACCCACGAGTCATCACAAGTCGGGATGACATCATCAGTGCGCAGTTGAAGGCCCCCTTCAGTCCAGTTCCAACAACGAAGGGAAGACAAATACAAGGTCCGGGAATATTTCGGCTCAAGCCACGTAACCGCGCATTATTTCAAGACTTCTTCAAGACTATTAATTTATCTTTATAGTAATCCTGTCCAGAGATTTGACTTTTGCTCTCTCAGATGACCTCGAGCTCAGAAAGTTTGTAAAGTTGGGACCATAAACCACCACTTTGGTGTGGGTACTTGATGGGACACTTACTTAACTGGGCTCATGATGTTTGTGTTTTCCACGTTTCAGATCGAACATGTGCAATGCCCCACGGAAGATTACTCACCCAGGTTACTCGTCATGCGGCCATAACCATTTGACCTTCCCGCATCCATTTGTAAACTCAGTGAATCGACATTTTGTAATGCCTTCTAAATTGAGAAACTTGACCTCTTGGCCATCATGCTATCGATTCTAATTTCAGAATCTTGGTTCACTGAATCTCCATCGATTTCGTTCCATGGATGGGTTTACATGAAGAATTGGGTTCTTATCTATGAGTCGGTGGGATTAGGGTCTATTGATTCGCTTCCCATTTCCACAGAATGTGTTTATTGACACGAGGAACTAGGATTCTATATAATGGAAAATCCACTTGTAGGTTTTGCACCCACGAGTCCAGTCTCGTGAGTTGAAGCCGAACTGGCGACCTTTTGCTCATTGAGTAGATTGTCTACCAGCTGAGCTATCGTGGTATGGCCAATCGAGTGAGAATAACACAAGTGAATATCCGGTGATACGCAAACCACCATCCCATCGATACACACTAGCTGTTCTGATTTTATTCACTTTTGAATGTGGAAAAATGCAAGTGATTTTCCCATTATTTATAGGATTCCGGTTTGTAGTGTCAATAATGAATTAAATATGGTGTATCAATCAATCTCGATTGGATTGGGTTCAGTTATTTGCTGTTGGTCTCATTTGAAAGTGACGGAGGAGGCTAATCCAGCGAATAAAAGCAGGACAGTTGCACTGCGTCACTGGAATAATAATTTGATCATCAATTGCTTTTGCATTTCTTTAATTCGTTGAACTTCTTGCATTTGCGGAGGCTGTTGATGCAATCCAATTCGGTGTGTCCATTGGCCAAATTCCTTGGTGAGAGCCCGGTTTACAAGAACTGTCTTCAGTGCCTCATGATTGCTTGTTCCGGCGTGTGAATTTTATCCGGACTGAAAGTGTTTCCACCTTGATCTTTGTGGACCCATATTAGGGAAAACGGATCGTGTCCTTTTGTAGGCAATTTGTATTCACGTATTCACGTGGTAAACTTTAGCCCAGTGTGACCGATGTAGTAAGTCAAGCATAATTCCCTGACCGTTCCACCAGCTACCTGGCCTCAAACCAAATTTTGGATTTATTTCATCTTGGTGTGCAGCCATCAGTAGATCAGAGATTTATAGGATTAAAATTTTGCAGTATTTGAAGCCATTGGGCGGAACAACTGTTCTGAACAGAAGTATGACACCGATTGAAGCGAATCCCACTACTTTCGTAAAACGTGCAGTGCTGGTTCGAGGTTGTTTTGCGCAACATTCCAGACGGCAGACAAATATAAGCAAGCCGGTTTTAAAGGACTCCGTGGAACGTGATGAAGTGCATTGTACTGCGAATGAATTGTTCTAGGAATATGGACTAACGATGCTCCGAATCACGAAATCTAGTGATCGGCACTTGTGCACTCACCTCACGAAGAGTAGTCAACAATACGCAGAGGTCAGGTAGTACTCAGTGAGGTGTATGTATTCGCAATCGCATGTAGGTTTGATAGAAATAGTCAATGAGAAACTTTCAGATTGGGACGGATGGCTTTTGCGCGTGTGTGTGCGTATGTGGGTGGGTGTATTTGCCAGTCTGTCTGCGAACACAATGAGCAGTTTGTCAGCCACAGCAAAAAGGCTGGCTCTTGATGGAGAATTGTAAGCCGCGGCGTACCCGTATGGGTATGCTCAAACACATGGGAACCTGCGCCAGGGTAACTGGCTCAAACATGCAATCATCCGGCCGCGTTGATAGTTTTTTTCCGTCACACGTATGCATGTACGGTTCTCTATATTACGCCGCGAAACATCCAAGTCAGCCTTCCATTCGAGGAGTAAGCTCATAGTTCCGCTGGATAATGAAACCGGTCACCGACAAGCAGGAAAAGTCACAGTTAACTGAACACATGCTCGGTTCGTTTTACTATTATTAGACATTGTTATCTGATCCGTCTCTCGGGTTGTTTTATTCTTCTGATTGAATAATAGAACAAAAAACAGGGCACCTCGATGCTGATATTACTGAGCTGTGTAAATCTCATTGGCTGAAAGCCAAACTGATAATGCACATAAATACTTATGTAAATGAGGACGGGGATTTATCGAAATGAATGGAAACATCACTGACCACCTATAAACCTGGAAACCTTGAAAAACCGATCGGCGTCACTTCGCCTTTTGGAGTATCAGTATTTTACATAAAGTTGATTTTTCTGGAATAATACTCGGTGATCGAACTCTTTTCTCCGCACCCTAACCCCTTCAACAGAAGTCGGAGTGTAAGACATGCACATCTGATATTGGCGAATAATTGCGTGTGCTTTCAATCAGCGTTCAACGCACGTCTGCTTTGCCATTAATCCCAAAGTCAGCTTCTGTAAACCGGTGTGGTGAATATGACGGGGTAAAAACGGAGCCAGTGTGGAAAGATGCATGAAAATACAAAGCGTTTTATTAGATGAAATGGCGTGTAAAATGACTTTAGCCGTATTACACAAAAGGTGAATCGTGAAAATTTCAAGAAAACTGCAGCGATATGAACCGTTCACTAAGGCCACGGCTGAAAGTGGCTTCTAGGGTACTCTTTGTGTTAGTTCTCCCTTGACGACCAAGTCTGGACTGGATACCATTTGATCGGAGTATTGATTGGTTTTATGAACACGAAACAGTGTATCGGTTAGACTGGGTCTCATGGATTAACAGTGATTAGTTCGTCTATCTGTTTCTGAAAAATCCAGCTGAAATGGAATTGAATGTTCCTAAAACACGATTTAAGTAATTATTCATAATCTTCATTAGATATTCTGGCGGTTTTGAATTATTTACGTACTTCACCCGTGGGTTCTTCGATCGGTTCATTAGCGAACAGAGAAATTGCGTCAGGCTACATGAAATGATTTCTAGGTTCAATGAAGTCTCGCTCGTCACTCAAGGGGAAAGAGTCGTACAGAGTGAAATTTTCCTATTTCTTGTGAGTCAGTCAATCAATCCCGTCGATCAAATTGACCGGTATAACCTAATCCCATGAGTGTTGAAAGCTGGTTAAGAGCGGATAAAATCGATGGTCAAAATCAATTATACTCACATTATTGTTCTCGCCCTGTTCTCAAAACGGATTGTTCAGCTCAAGTGAGTATCACTGGGATATAATTCTGACCAAGCAGGCTCGAAGCAAAGCTTTAAGAACAAGACGATTCGAAAAAGCTCCCTATTATGGGTTTATACATATGCAATAAGGTCTTGTTGGCCACGTGAATTAGCTTAAGTTTGTGGTTAGTAGGTTGAAGACAGCCATCATGTAGTTCGATTAATGTAAGTGCACTATCCTGTTGCACACTTATCGGGCTTCGGTTCACGGGGGTCTTCTTGGTATCTTTCGCAGACTGGACACTTGCAACCTTCACGGAAAACAGTGGTCTCGTATTTTACATTTCTGGCACCCACTGCGGGACCACACGGATGAGAATGGGGGTCCTTAGAGGTAGACCTGATGTGACGTGAGTTGTGAGGTGAATTGAGACGTGGGTTTGGTATGGTTCAGGAGAGATCTTGTGGTATGGCTAGCCCGAGGTGCGGTCCGCGAGAAGTGAGTACTCCTAGGGTAGTGTAGGAGTACAGAACACTGTGGACAGTGTTCTTTCGTTGGGAGATACAGTGTAGCGAGAAGGCTGAAGGCGACCACCTTGTTGTTCGATTAATATAAGTGTAAGATCCTGTTATACACTTACTGGGCTTCGGCTCATGGGGTTTTTCTTGTTATCTTTTGCAGACTGGATACTTCAAACCCTCCGGAAGACACTGGTCTCAGGTAATACAAGTTCAGCTAGTTTGGACTGCTTTTCTCCATGGCCCTCCAAATGCGTTGGACCGTGGGTAAATAGTCAGCATCAAACGCATAGTGAAATGGGACTCTAGTTTAAGAGTAGATCCGGATGGCAAAACGTATGACCACCATCGAATCACATCACGACAAGCTTCCAGATGATTATGTTACACAGAATTCTGGGAAATCCCGAAATTAGTATATTATGAGAAATAAACCGTTTCCCAGTAGTCTGGGATGACAACAGTGCAACGCCAGAAAGAAAAATTCGGTGGACCAAAAGGAACCTATGGCACAGAGATTCGCTTGACCAGTTATTCGTTCTAGTTATCGCTGTGATAACCCCACAACAACAAGTTTTTAAAAGGTGCGATTTCATGCGTGCGTTTAGCCTAGTTTTTGTTTTTATAGCTTTGACGTTCCTCGTCTTTCGAATGACTAAGTGTGGCAAAAACGGGTTCCGGAAAAGGAAAACACATCGTAATAGTAATGATCATTTATACCACTATTGCTTCTTCCTTTGCGGTGTAATTTCTGGACTAGGAACATTCCTCAATCGGGGATGCGTAACAAGGGAGCCTACTTTTGGTGGTGAATCGTTGGATCCCGAATTTTGTAATTTGTAGCAATAAGCACTTGGCCAAAGTCCCTGTTCTCGGTACATGATTGGAGATGATCAAACAGTTATGGTAGTAGCCTTCGAACATTCATGACCTGGGTTCGGTTCCCACCACCGCCGGTCGCTTCCACATTTGGCTTCTTTTCCCTGACCGCGGCCCCCTTTGTAAATGCTGTTCTTTGCCGAATAATAAATAAAGGAAGTCAAACAATATCTCTATTCATTGATTATTTAGATCACAGGCTCTCAGCCTTTCTCCGCACACCTAAAAAAAATTAGTATCTTATCACACCTTCTAAAGCCGCGGCTAAAAACAGAAACAAAGCTGAATCGTCAGATTTGACTGGTCTCTTGTTCCTGTTTAATTGCTAAGGTCTTTCCAAATCGCCGTCCTTTGGTACTAAAAACAGTTCGCACGTGTCTACTTCTGCATCCAAACCATTTCTGAATTTCTTTTTGATTGATAAAAAGGCACCAGACTTGGACTCGCACAAGCATTTTGTCTGAAATAGGAGGGGTAAGGTTAGCCCCTAAGTTTCACTAAGTTTTGAGAATATATTCATTGCCGGACAGTAATGTTATTCCAAAATATTGATTTCAAACGGCTTTTTGAGAAATCGATTTGTGCACAGTTCTAAAAGATCTTCCTTCAGTTCTCCATCATCCCATATATTTTACAAAGTGAAAGAGCATGGGTTTGTGTGGTGATTCAGCAGATGTCACACGTGATACTGTTAGGTACAGTTTCTTAGCCACGAACGCGGATCAGCCTCAGCCAATCAGGATCGCAGCGAACAAGTCCGACAAAAGCTTCCTGTGATTGGTCATCTTTGAATCTACCAGTTACCTTCTCTGATTTCGCATATTTATACAAACCAGTTCTGCAATACAAATAACATGCTATTTCTCATCCTTGGTCTTCTTGCTACTTTCGTTCGCGTAGTTCTGGGTGTGGGCAATTTCAATACCTCCTGTCAGTTCAGTTCATTGTGATTACTACGGTTTACAATTCTTGTTTCCGAAGACTTCGGTTGTCCTACTTTACAGTACTGATCAGGTTACTCGGATAACATTTTGAAATGATCCAAAATTTCTTCACATACATTTGAAATTAGAGTTTCATTGTTATCCGCCATTTATTCAGTTGCTGGAATATTAGGAATATTCCATTTTCTAACTCATCAACACCAAGGTTCTAACTTGCCTTTGAAACCGTTTATCTCCTCACACAATATCATTATGTTTACATTTCCCCTGAGATAGATACATTCACGTCGTTTATACGAGGGAAAATATCACTCAAATAGGCTAACATTTGGTCGAATTCTTCTAATTTGGTTTCTTTTATCTGGTTCCTTTGGAAATGCGTTGATTACTTCTCACGTTTAAATAAAGCTCACCAAAGAATTCCCTCATGACAGCTAGCGAATTTCCGTGTGGGAAACCAAAACCGAATGTTTAACTCAGAATTCTTCACAAAGCTACCTAAACAGGCTTTCACAGAAGTGTCAAGGGCTTTATTCATCTTCGGAGATCATGTCTTTGATGCGAGAGCATGTCGAAGAATAAAACAGTGGATACCTTGTAGATGCAGAATTTCTTGTTTAATCGGTGTGAAAATCCTAATTTATTTCCAAACAAAGCTGAGGCTCCATCAGTACACACAGAACCAATAATTTGGATATCCAAGTTAGACTTTGCAAAGAAGTCTTTTACTTTTGTGGTTGTTTTCATGTCTCCCTAGAACAGGAAATCTTCCATTATGACACCATCATGGATCGACCTCACTAAAGCACCATTAGTTTTTTCCACCCTACTGAATCGAGATGTTTAGCGGACTTGTTCTCATATCAGCGACAACTTGTTCCAAAATGTCCAGACTCAATTCACTAGCTCGGCTCTGAACAACGTCACTTGATGACGGCACTCATCGAAGCCTGTTCAGTACTTCGTTCCCCAGAACGGCTGTTGCCATTTCCAAGGCACACGGCTTTACCAACTCTTCTGTAATTGTATAGGGCTTCTAGCATTTGACCACTTCATACGCCGCACGCAATGAAGTCATCCGCCGTGATCTTTCAGTTGGTATAGAATCTAATTTTGGAAGGGTTACTCGAGAGTCACTTGGGACTCCGCACCGTGACCTGCAAAATCTATATCACCATATCAGTTGTTGGAATGTTTCAGCAGTTTAGGCGGTTTTGGATAACCGTAGAGAAATACCACTCCACGAATTATGCACTGGGGTTTTTGGCACGTCATCAGTTTTTTCGGTGCAACTAAAACCAAAGTTCACATAACCATTATTCCGTTCCCCTCTCCTTGAAATCATGGGGTTTAAATATTGTAACACAAAAAGGTTTTTTTTTTCGATGTATCACCTCAGGGATTAACTTATATAGAACTGGGTAAATGACAGCATATGTATGCGTCCATAGATAGTAGTGAGTGAGTACGTATCCAACAGATCCGGTAATTTGAAAACGTGCCGAAGTCTAATGATCCTTGTCCGTGTTGTGAACGTCAGTAAGCGTGAAATGTGTGACCTTTTGGCCACTGGTCTTGACGACAAATGCCGTAGCAATTCGATTATTGAAGCCGGAACTGCTCAAACAAAGTAACCTCGTTCAACAGTCGAGGCTGTCGTGGCCGTAACACGTGATCCTTCTACAGTTCCCATGCACAAACTCACCCCCTGGTCCTTCTGATGTCTCACACCCTCCTTTATCACACCTGTCTTTCCGGGCCATGTGGTGACACATTTCACGCTTTCTGTCGTTTACAACACGAACGAGGTACATAAGGCTCCAGCATATTGTTAAGTTACCAGATTTGTTGCACGCGTACTCACTCACTGCTGTCTATAAATGCACGTAATTTCAAGTCTGTTACAGACGCGTGCACCGGAAATCCGGTAACAGACTAAATTGTAGGGTCTATAAGTCAAAAATGGTGATCAGATCACAAAATACGACACATCACTTGTTTCAGTGCTCGAGGCTATGTTGGACTAATTTGTTTGAATCAACTGATGAACCAGTACAATGTTTACTTCAGTATGTTCTGAATAAAAAACATTTGGGTATTAAGTTGTATAAAAAGAAGTGTAATTTCACCGGAAAATATCGAAGATAATAATCTTTTTGTAGGAATGCAAGTCTCTCTTCGCGGTAAACGAATTGGAAATGCAGTCAAAATAGCCAATCATTCTGTTAATTTGTGTTTTTTCGGACGGTTCAAAACCTTGAAAATTTTTATCTTCTCTTGCTCAACACAAACAACTCTATTTGTCATCAACTGATGAGTGTAAGCAATTTATTATCATCTTTTTCCGTGGGAATTCGGACGTTCTTTTATTATTTTCTATTGGTCAATTTAGTTTCAGACCGCTATCTTTCCTTTAATCTGATGAGAAAAGTTGACTGAAATCTCTGGTCCTCCATGGAGTGCGTTTTGGATGCTGTCAGATGAAATCACGGCTTTCTTCTCTTCCATTTTCATCCCATAAATTATTTTTGTTACCCAGAGGAAGAGATCAGGCTGCCGATGCATTCTCGAGAGTCTCCAGTGTATCATTTCGGTCCGATCCACTCGCGCAGCGTACAGAATCTCTTTCTACCCTGTTTTATATCGTCATTCATTCATTCGATCATTCAGTCGGATAATGTAATCAATGACCATACATCCATTCTCTGCACAGAGTCAACTTTATCAAATTAGTTAAAAATGAGTAACTTTTTAGGTTAGCCTAGGTGATTAAGTTTTATTTGCAACGATGGGTCGGTCAATGCTGTCTTGTGTGTCAGCTGTACGGACACACCATGGTGGACACAACAACTGTCTGCTTATTTCAGTGTACTCAGTCATGGATCTTAATCTACCGCATATGACCTATACTGTTGACTCGTTGGTTAGACGAACTGAACGAGTTGGAGCGCGCACGTGATGTAAGGCTGTTGTTTTCTACGCGCTGATTGGTTCAACCACGCAAGCGGGACAAATCGCGCCCTTCTTACGCCTTCCGGATTGGTGTGTATTCATTTGTGTGTTGGGCAGAGAAAACACGGTACCACACAAGTGCGATCATTGACTCAACTAGTTCCACCATCACCGACTCATCCATCCATTCACGCCACGGAATGCGCATACGTGGCACGGAAGTAATGTCATGATTCGGTCACAACAACCGACCACGTCTGTAGAGGGGGAAGTGGATCAAATCTCTTGGGAAGAAACTGTGCTCGGTCGATCACCGTCAGTGTCCAATCTTCGTGTGAGTGAATGCCGACGTCGCTTTACCAGTGTATGCTGGCTTAACCTTGTCCTTCTGTTCACGTTGATGATTGCCATAGCGGTGATTCTCTATTTTGTCGTGCAGCCCTATATCCAAGCCCGTAACTACCAAGCGCAAACAGTAGTGAATACGTTATGCGGCACGCTTCAAGGCTTCGTGAACTCCGATGGGATAATCACATTTCTCGGAATCCCCTATGCACTGGCCCCAGTGGGGGTGAATCGATTCAAACGACCGGTTGAACTGACCACTCAGGAATTGTGCAAACAAGCTTGGGGCACGAACTCCAGTGACATGGTTCATCTTGTGACTCAGTATAAATCACCATGCATGCAACTTGAACCGATCACAGACAAACTGGTCGGTAATGAGGACTGTCTCTACGCAAATGTCTTTGTCCCTGTTTCCGACCAGCCCCTCACACCGAGCACAGCTAGACCGGTGATTGTGCAAATTAGTGGATTGTTTTTCCTCTACGGTGGTTCCGCGGCAGGTCTATCCGTCACTGCCGGCCAGCAACCTCATGCACGAACAGTCAGAACTGTAGATGCGATTCACGTGACTTTCAACCATCGGATTGGTCCACTGGGGTTTCTGACTCACCCACGTACGAAACAACCGAATTTGGGATTATATGATCAGTTGGCTTTATTACGTTGGATTCGTAGCAACATTGGGGCTTTCGGGGGTGATCCAACCAGAGTCACTTTGTTCGGTTACGGGTCTGGTGCAACTTGCGCTCTGGCACTTTCACAAAGTTTACTCGGTCATAGCTTGTTCGATCGTTTATGGATATCTGCCCCTGCCTTAGGTCTTCCGAAACTCAGTTTGGAGGAAGCAGTAACACATTCGGAGCAATTATTTGAATGCAACTCAAGTCTGAATGCCAGTTGTGAAGCCGGTTATTTGAATGACGGACCCAGTATTTTACGTCTTTGGAGTTGGTTTCACATGGAACCTTGGCTCAAGCAAGGACTATTCAGTCTTCCTGATCTGACCAGTGACAGCATGAATTTGGACAAATCGACCAGGTCTTGGTTCGATCGGATACTTGTAGATGACGGAAATCTGGTTGATGCTAGACGGTGGTACAATCCAACATACACAGTGCCTACGGTGATTGGACAGACTGGACATGAGGCCGCGCTTTATTTGGCTCCGGTCACGGTCCCATTCTGGGACGAGACATTTTACCAACAGTATTTACTTGGTCGCTTGGCTCAGGATGAATCATCTAAAATGGACCTGATTACACAATTGCGTTTCGCACTGACCGATCCAACGTGTTCGAATCGTAGTCAACCGAAACAAATAACCGATGTGGAAGCGCATTTGACTTCGCTCATAACCGATGCACGTTATACGTGTCCACTAACTCAAGTAGTTCGCAAATGGACTGAACAAGGTCAACCGATCTATCGATATTATCTGATAAGCACGCATCGACGATTCGACCCATACGCTCTGTCTTCGTTCGTGTCATTGGCTTTTCACGGTTGGGACGGTATGTTGTATCTACGGGGCTATCTTTCTCATCCGGACTACATCAGTTCTGGTCTGGTTTTCTCAAACGAGCAAGAAGTGGATGACCTGCTACAAATGAGTCAACTTTTGAACAGGGCAATGCATGAATTTTCACGAACCGGTCGAATCCGCCAATGGAAACCAAGTGAATCTGATTGGGATCATGTGAATTTGATTGATGAAGGTCAGGTTTGTCGTCCCTGGAAGTTTCTCGAGCAACGGTGCAAAGTTTGGGAACATTTGATCGGTAGTCCCGATTTGCTTCATTTAGCTTGGCCAGTGTGATATTTATGCACGCAAGTGATGTTGCATACCTTTTGCCTGTTTGTCAAAATGTACTAGGAATTTACCATAACAGCAGGTGGGCGGTTCACCTTCTATATATATACTGTATGTGAGAAGCTCAAAGTTAGGAGACAAACGTGTTACCAAACCCATTTGATTATGTGCTGTAATTTCTACGCCCTAATTGCGAAAACCAGACGGAAAGCGTTTTTTTCTTTCCCCCATGGAACTCATGGGAATTTCTTTTCTTCTGTTGATACGACCTCATTGGTAAAATAAAAAATTTACCGCAGTCTTTCAGAACCCCCGTGATAGACAATGTCACTTACTACAGTCAAATCAAGTGTGTTGATGCATGAAGTTGAGTGGATTTTATTTCACTGTTTGACATCCCCTCTATCTCTCTTCTCTTTTTTTCATTTTTGCTGTAATTCCTTCGTCCCCAATTCACTGGTAATTCAGTTGACTTCTACACTCGTTATAATCCATACACATATATCTTTATCCATCGTATGTGAACAAACGCAGATATATACACACACACACACACACACACACACTGCTGCACGCACACAGACATCATTATTGAATAATCATACTGATGTTTACACCAGAACAAAGGTTTGAAGTTTTTTCCAAGGAAGTACTTCTCAGCGGGTTGTTTACCGCTTAAGGTTAATCTGAAATTTGTTTACTCAATAATACGTCCAAACGAATGTGGTGACACTGCATGTTCTCTAGGTATGATGAAGAATTCGTCAGAGCATAAAGAGCCTAACATTTTGTATCTCGGTTAGTTTTGCTCCTCAGGTTAACCCAGTCAACTTAGAGGAACACTTGATTTATCAGATAACACATGCCACTAGCCAGACAATATCTGATCAATTTCTAATCGGGAGATTAAAGCATTCCCATCGCGAGGTGAGCCCGAAGCAACCAGTTCCGAAGATCAGTGAGTGCTGCGCGATCATACTTCTCCATGCACTGTCATCGGTAGACAACGCACACAGAGATAGATAAGAAAATCACGTCCACACTTGTGGTTCACAGATAATGTCTGACAAGTATTCCTCTTATTTGTTCAAACCTTTGTCTGGTAACCTGAATGATCGCGAAACCGTTGGTCGACTGTGACTCCTCGCTCTCAGGTTATTTTTCAGCAAGATGTATTAAGCAAACGAACTGTGCTCACTTCTGAATACGAAGTATCGTCCAACAGAATACGCTTTCTAATGATCTACTGATCAGAGTCCCCCACCTCCCAGAGAAAAAGTGGTTTCAGTCTTTCTCCGAGCTTAGAACTTGCTTTCTGTTTGCTGGCTTTGAATTCTAAATCCTATCTCAAATCGCGTAGGTGTTGAAAGACTGAATAATTTCGCTAATTTATTTGTTGGTGTGAAAATCGAGAGTATTACGAAAAAATGTTGGAGCTCACGTGACCGTTCGCCGCTTGTAAAATTTGAATACGCGCTGACAGTTTGTCCGTTTTTAGCTGGCTACCCGTATGCCTGGTTAGGGTTTTAGACAAAACTTCCAGAATATTCGTTTGGCTTACAAGATTGTATAAAAATTGGTGTTGAAAATGACAGTTATTCCGTGAACAAATTGTTGAAGGTGAGAATGATTACTTTTGTCATAAACTGGCCCGTGACACAGGTTAGTGAGAATATATGCTCTTTGGCAGCTTAATATGGCCCATAGCCGTAGTCGGTTGTAATTTTAGCATTCGCGATTATTATTCTTTCATCAACAGGACAAGAGGAACGTAAATGTGAACCGGCCTTGATTATACGTTTTACTTTGAAAATTGAGGATCCACTTATCGTGCGCTGGGTGTATCTACGCGTCTCTCTCGTACAGCCAAGAGGTTGCTTCTCTTTTTTGTTTCTTTCGTCATTACCATGGAATTTTGTTCCAGAACAGTTACTTTCATGCCTACTTAGTCAATAATTCATTTGTTGAGTGAACCGGTAGCTTCACACTTCAGTGCTCTAATTTTTGTTATTATCACGCAGTATCACGTGATCTAATAGGAAATGCATGACAGCATACAGAGAAAGTATCGAGTGAAATATGAAATTGACACGACTTATCAAGCTTTCATGCACCGGAGTTTCGTCGACAGCGTTAATTAACGGCTATATTGTACAAGCGAACGTCATACTGGACGCAGTTCCTCATGGACATGACCGATTAATTTAAATCGAAAATATGAAAATTACGAAACAAGCAGTTAAACGCTGAACAAATGGATGTGCGCGCCACGAGTCACGTGCTGATCGTTACCCAATGTCTCGTGTCGAGTTAGCGCATGGGCTGGAACACACGCATGGTAAATTCAGACACTCACTTTTGCGCATTGATTCAGTTCAATCTGGGGCATAAAGCCTGAGTGTACCATTAACGAGCTCGTTATCACGGCACAACGAACTGGATACGCAAGAGCAGTTGTTACTTGACAACCGAAATATTGATTTGATACGATTTTAGATTTGATGTCCGTGCTCAAATGTTGACAAGCGTGGAATCACTCAAGCGTATTGGTAATTATTTATTCGTATTCACCAATGCGACCTTTTGCAGTGGTCGGTTGCTTATGTGAACACATTGAATAAACACATAGACCCATGACAGGATAGTTTTATTATAAGTACATCGATTTTTCACGGATCGCTTCAGGCCAAGAGGGGAAAAAATACAGTCGACCCTCACATTCGTGAGGCTAGCAGTTTTCAGTACCTGTTAGATGTAAAAAAATCTACGAATTTCTAACATGCTATATACATGATGTCGCTAAATGACACCTTTTTTGCTTGAACATCGATCACGATCACATGTACGCTCGAACCACTTAGATTTCATTTCAGATTTAACTAATCCCATGATCAGAAAAACAAGGCTTAGGCAAACATGTGTTTTCGATGATTTCATTCTCAAGCCAATTACAATCAGATTTATATGAAACGAAGTAAGGGAAGTGAAGAACACATGTCGTCAGTTGGTCAGTCAATCAATCAGTCAATGGTGTCACATATATTGGGTCAGACGGTAAGGCATCTATCTAAACGCAGTAAAGTGCACCGACCACTTTGGCTTCAACATGGAGAACGAGAAGCTGATATTCAGTATATCAAAACCGAACAAGGTTCGGAGTGCATCGAAAAAAGACGATTAGCCATGTGGTGTGTTAAACGAGAAAATCTAATGTCAAGAACAGGGCGTTGTCGGTGGAAAAATTATGATTAGCTGTATGAGGAGCCGTATCAAGCTCTATCCTCGCTCATCTGTTAAATTCAGGTAACAAGGTTGATCCGGTTACGTCACTCGACGTCTTATGCAACCGACCGAGTCAAAATCAATCGGATATGGGACATTAGCGACGGCCTTGGCAATCGGCATCCGGATACTACGGCCGAAGCTTTGCTCACAAAAGCTGGTTCAAGCACTTGAACTTCCGTGGTCGAAGGTGGATGACGTCATTCCCGAATGTGATGCCGATCCGGGCCTCTGACTGTGATACGTAATTACACCATGTACCCTGTTTATCTATTGACTGACCAACTAACCAATCGACTGGCTGACTGACTGGTTGACTAACTGACTAACTGTGCTCTTTTCTTTTCTTCCCTTAATTTGTTTCACAAAAATGTGATTGTAATTGGCTTGAAATGCAATCACCGAAGACACATGTTCGCCTACGCCTTACTTTCTGACGCTAATCGAGAGTTTTGCGGGTACTCAAGACTCGTTATCACATTGTGCTCAAAAAGTGCAATGTGGACGTAAAACCGTACACAGTACTGTTCGGTTCTGTCTTGTGCAGTGCTAGGATGTTACCCCCTCCACGCTGCAATTCATGCAGGCGACATTTCTTCCCGTTGGCTCCGTAGTTTTCTTTGTTACAAGTAAATACAATGATGATTTAATTAAGTGAAGTACATCGTAATAGATTTTTTCGCAACCAGAAGTCCAGTGCCGCGAGCCGGAATCCAACCGGCGACTTTTAGCTCACCGGGAACATGCTCTACCGGTTGAGCTATCGCGGTACGGTCAATCAAAATGACAAGTGGATAGCCAATGATACACAGCAACTGTCTTGGTTTTATCCACTGGATTAGCCTCCTCCGTCACTTTCAAATGAGACCAACAGCAAATAACTGAACCCAATCCAATCGAGATTGTGATACACCATATTTAATTCATTATTGACACTACAAACCTGAATCCCATAAATAATGGGAAAGTCACTTGCATTGTTCCACAGTCAAAAGTGATTAAGCTGCAGAACAGCTAGTGTGTATCGATGGGATGGTGGTTTGCGTATCACTGGATATTCACTTGTGTTATTCTCACTCGATTGGCCATACCACGATAGCTCAGCTGGTAGACAATCTACTCAGTGAGCAAAAGGTTACCAATTTGACATCAACTCACGAGACTGGACTCGTGGGTACAAAACCTACAAGTGGATTTTCCATTATATAGAATCCTAGTTCCTCATGTCAAGAAATACATTCTGTGGAAATGGGAAGCGAATCAATAGACCCCAATCCCACCGACTCATAGATAAGAACCCAATTCTTCATGTAAACCCATCCATGGAACGAAATCGATGGAGATTCAGTGAACCAAGATTCTGAAATTAGAATCGATAGCATGATGGCCAAGAGGTCAAGTTTCTCAATTTAGAAGGCATTACAAAATGTCGAGTTTACATATAGACGCGGGAAGGTCAAATGGTTATGGCCGCATGACGAGTGACCTGGGTGAGTAATCTTCCGTGGGGCATTGCACATGTTCGATCTGAAACGTGGAAAACACAAACATCGTGAGCCCAGTTCAGTAAGCGTCTTATGGGGGTTCCCATTTTTACATTGGCCGAACGCCAATAAGAAATCTTATAGTCCTTGCCATCAATAAAGGATATTGATGCAAGAAGCCAGTGATGAATTCGGTATACTGCACGATAAAATCACGTTGATGTTTATTTGACAGAATCATTGAGTCACTGGGATGTTATTCATGTGGCGCTATAACTCATGAAAGAAACGCAATGCGACAAAATAACCTGGGTGCATTGTGTGATATCTGTCGATAATCATTATGTTCCAATAAAAATTTCGGGAAACAAGGTGGTGATGAGCCCGGAATTGATCCTTCACGGGTATTGATTCTGTCTGAGTAGGACTAGGTCGATTATGGTGAGTATGTTTCATCCCATCCCACTAACTCCAGCGAGAAGCCTATTCCGCCCACGAATCATCTCAGTTTACTAGCACAGAACACATTGGTTGTGTAAGACCAAAACCAATCATTGAAGCACATATCAACGGGTTCATACATGCATGGATTGGTGGATTGGTGGATTGGTGACATGACGGACTATCACCTGGCGGGATTTCGTTCGCGTTTTATCGATCGGCTACCTTGTCACTTGCGCATCCACTGGCACAGGCGCTAACCTGGTTTTTGGACAGATGCTGACATGCTAATTGCTAATTCAACATAGCCGACTATCGACCTCGAGTCAGCACTTATCCTCACAAGGTGTGCAACAAATTATGCGCATTCGCACCATGCTGGTCTACTTTGATCCGCAGGATTCAGCGCGTGGAACGTGTGATTGTGGATAAAAGACGGGCCGGTATGGAAACAAGGATATACATGCACATTCTGGGAAAAGGAATCATGTCAGGTTCATGTTTTACGGCAACAACAACAGTATGCGCTTTTTTGTTTCAACGTTTTTGGCGTAATGAACGAATTACTATGGCTTCGATAGTCTTGAGAAACCCTGAATCGGGCTACTGAAAGCGTAAAACGGGCTACGGGAAAAACGGCTCTACACAGCTGTTCATTTGCATTTAAATACATGCGAACCAGTAAATCTCAAACGGAAGCGTAGCCGGCCAAGTAGAATGTGGATTCCTTCTTCCTACCGTTTGATCACATTCGAGCAAAAATGTACGTATTCATCAAATGATTTCAGTGTGGTGATGGTGGTGGTGGTGGTGGTTATGACTTACATTTTACCAAAATTTCCTGCTTCTATACCGCGTTTCAAACGCTGCTGTTCCCTGCTATCAAGAATTCGAGCTTTCAAAAACATTATTTTGTCTAGTTTTTGATGATTCTATTCTCGCGCACGCTTACCACTTTTATAACATAATTTTAAACAGCCTTCAGAACACGGACAGATGGTCTCAAGTTTCAATTTTGGATGAGAGTAAATATTCAAATGAGATCAAGGTGGTGAAGTTAATGTGGAGCGCTCAAATATGGAGATGGTTGATCAGGAGAGTACTGGGTACGCGTGCCTGATGAGCGGAAACAACCGTGAAACCGGTCGTGTGCTTTGTGGAAATTTTGTCTTGTCAGCCGGATACAATATCAGACTACTTACACCAATAATTCCAAACAGCTTCATAACTTCATAGTTTGTGCTTCTGCAATGAGAAAAACGGTCGGTTGGACGAGGCAAACAATTTTGAGTCAGACGTTTTCGTTATTGCGAACGAAAATCTGTATTCGATACCAAGCAAATTCACTGTAATCTTATTAGCCTGTAATATTTAACTCAATCATATTGATTGAACGTGGGCCCGTTTTTATTTGCATGATGTGAGGGTGTGGTCCGACACATCGTTCGATCGACGGTTCAGTCTCACTGACAGACAGTGCGTCAGCACCGGCTCCTACCGAGCCCACGAAACCACGACCGGCAGGCCAGCCGATCGATGGTGTGAATCGATAGACGAGACGAATCCTGCCGGTGGCATTCAAGCCTCAAGGCGTGGTCGTCCACACCAGTCGGACCAATGCATGTGACGGAAACCTATATACTCTGTTTTGTCACGAATAAAACTAGATGACTCTGAGGCAGGTCTGAGTTCTCACTGGAGCCAGTGGGACGGTGCAAATCACGGCAGGGTGCTGTCATATCATCCATGAGGCTTCGGATAAAGGACTTTATTTATCAGTACTTGGTGGTAATTTTCGGACGAAAACAGCGCCACGGTGCTTCCTCTAGGCAAAACCATTTCGAACAATCCGATGGATTATCTGGAATAATCAATGCCAGTGAACTGGTCCTAGCTTTGGTGGACATATTGTGTTTTGAGTAAAAAGCGAACGGAAAATAGGTAGTAGAATATCTCAATAAATCTTCCCTATTCAGTTTGAACTGCTTGGAAAACACGACTAATTAATCGTATCCGAATTGTGCGACGTGAACCTTGGCCGCTATAATCCTCAAACGGTTTTTTCCACTGTTTTCCACTTAGCAAGTTGGTCGATGTGTTGGTTTAGTCGAAGAAAATCGGATGTGAGCAAGAAAAGAAGAAATGAACAGGATCATGGATAAACAAAAATAAATTATTCACCAAATAATGCCTCCATTTCACTGACGCTATTGCTATTTCTCTGAGGCTTTTTGTTTGGCAAATTGCATGTTATGAGTTCACATTTGTGCCTGTTCTCGGAAGGCTACAATCGTAGTCCTCACGTGGGTTTTAAGACATAGGAAATATAAAACCCTGATGTAAGTAGTATCTACAGCTGAGTTGACAGGCTCTCTCTACCCTTCGTAGATACTACTTACGTCAAAATTTCAACTGGTGACCGCGGCGTCGTCGTTCTTAGGGTGAGGTGTGACTAACCCACACAGAACTAACAGCGAATAAATGTTTTGGTTCCTCGCTGGGCTGTTCACTCATACTCCTGATGCACGAACTAGATTGCTATGAAAACAAATCACCAAGATGTTTTCCGGTTACTTATGACAAAATAATATTCAATAACTTGGGTTATGTTTCGGGAGTTCCTTCTGTCACGTTTACCATCATCAGTAACCTAAAATATTCCACAGATAATGTTTGATAGTAATGCAACGCCAAAATTTGGTATGCTTGGTATGGTCGTTTAAAGCAACCATATGCACAACAAGACAGACTCATGTACGCACGCATACCGCGCGAAGAGTCAGTCACTATCCTTCTCATATGTGGACGTGCGCCTGCATCTTGTTAATATTTACTCCCGCTTCACCGCGGTTGATGCTCACTGATTGATTTTGCCATGTATCGATTGTCTTTTCTCAGCTTTGGCCGAATGAACATGCGGCTTGCTCCAGAAAGTGTACACAATTCAAACAACCTCCTACCTATTTGCTTGCCTCCCTGCTTGCTTACCGGCTAGACAGGGCTTTGTGTTTACGTGATTACAAATAAACCGATAACGAAAGTTACTTCTTCTATTAAAAGTTACGTACACAACAATAGTAGATCGCACAGCGTGCAAGACTTACTTCACTCTTAATTTTATGCGGCTAGCTCCTGCGAAAGGATGAACCGGTTTCAGGGCGGATGACACCGCTGATTATGTTCTGTCGTTAAAACGAACGAATTGAATAATTTCGAATTAATTCCATCGGAACTCTTTCTTTGTGGATTCGTGTACGGGTTGAGAAGATTCTGCGTACGAAGAAAGTTGAAAATAGATAGGTTAAGAAAATGGAGCCGAGTTAACTGATTGAAACGACAGTGGGATGAGTTGGTGAATTACGTACCTGTGTAGGGCATCATAGCAGGCAATGACATGTATTTAAGGAATTTCGGTTATTACATTGATTGAATGGATCAAAGGAGCAAGATCGGTGATTGGAAGTTGAAGTTATAGTCAGAAGATAGACGTGGCAACGTGGAAGGCAGAAATACTACCGATTTTCAAGTAAGATGCAGGGGTGAATCGACTCAAATAAACGCGAGTGTGGTTGACCGACTGAACACTGATTGTATTTAGTAGATCAGCTGATAAATTCGATAGGTTATTTGTGTAATCAGCAAGCTTATCAATGCTCTCTTCTGGTTTAGGATGCAGCTTCGAAATCGGACTCTGTGGATGGCTGGAAATGATGACGATGGTTGTCATGGTCGTTGCTGTTGTGACGCTAATTCATGTAGCATGGACTTTCACTCGTGACTCATTCCAACCACATTCGCCTTGCTCTCGCAGGTTCGGTGCCTGTCTGTACTACGCTCTGATTTGGCCTCCTCTACCAATCACACGCAGTTAGCTCCGCATGTGACTAATATCGATTAACCGCTTTTGTCCGATTGACACATGCTTACGCTTGCGCGTGCTGAAAGCTGATCCGGAATACAAGTTCTGCCGTGCATACGAACTTTCGTTCTGTTTACCGAGTCTTGGACACAACAGTTACAACGAATGGTTCGTATGGATAGTAGGTGGATCCCTGCAGTTGTTTTTGAAGAGAACTCAAAGGTATATTTCCCGAGCCCATTCGTACGACAAGTGTCTCGTTCAGTTTCCGTCAAAACCTTATAACGCCCAGCACCGTCATTGTGTATCGATTGATTTACATTTTTTCCAGTGAACTGCATTTTTATTAAGCGAATAAAATCAGCAAATCAGAAAACGATTCGTTGCATTGGTAAAGTTTTTATTGTTCGATAACAGCGTAGTCGTAGTGTCATTAAACAATAAAAGTTTTACCGTAACATTTCACGTGGCGCATCAATTTTCCGATACACTCCAAACCGATCTCGGTTCTGACACGTTGAGCCGTTGTATTAACCAATGATCACAGCTGATAATCAGTTATGTGAAATGCAGGAGAAGTATCAAAAGAGAAGTACTTGACCGGCGGTGGTCAGACGGTCATCATCACGCGGGGCTTTCAAACCTTATGTCCCTGGTTCGAATCCTGTTCCCGCTGCTGATCACTCGACCCAGTTGGCCGCGAATCCCTTTTTGAAATTGTGTACCATTATTATAAGACAAAAAAGGGTCAAATCTTCACGAATTTACTTCACTTAAAGTTCAAAATAAACTAATGACGAGCGGGCTACTTTACATCGAAAAGAATCTTTAGCAGCCCTAAACAAATGAATGCCTCCAAATTTCCGAGGGATTAATTTGCCATCACATAATCTGTTCAATTAAAGATGTAAGTGTAGTACAGAAAGCTACAGAAGACAGACCAACCAAGGAAATATTTGGTCTTTCACATTCTCGTTCCATAAATGATTCAATCAGTGATCAGTTCCGAGCATCCATCCACAGTTATCCAGATAAAATACTTTCGGGCCACCATCAATATAGACTTTTGTCAGTCTTCCATTATCTGATCTCGTTTCGAAATAATAGTCTCCCAAAAGAACTAACTCAGCAGTTGACAATTCGTTTGAGTAAGAACCGCCGAAAGCCTTTAACTACGGACAGATGTTGCACGCACAATTCCCTGGAAAACTCATAGTATGCATATATCACCTGTATATTTCTAAAATCGCATACCCAAAGAAGTAGAGATTACGCACTCTTATCGACTGCACGGTGTCCATAGGAATATCTATCTCGTTTGTAACACTGTTACTGCCTCACTTACGTACGTAGCTTTAACCGAACTGACGTAGAGAAACTGCGAAGCAAATCTACACACCATACCACGCGATTTTCGATGCCGAGAGCAGATCGTTTCGCGATAAGCAGTCACGCGATTACTTGTCGGGTGTTTAGATTATCGAACAGTTCACCGAGGCTATATTGGAGAAACAGCGTTCATTGATTCATGCATGCCGTTCGAAAACCAACTGTTTTTTAACCGTTTACGGATTAATATATATATATATATAAATATATATATATATATAAATTTCTGGAAGCAGTTTAATTGGCCTTTATCTTCTTCAGGTTTGATCACTAGCGCAATGGGTACAGTTCTGGTTGTAGATACCAGTCCTCCGTCAGAAACGGAGGTTCTTCGTGTGATAAGCTAACTCCAACGACATCAGGCTTCTGGACCGGATGGGTTGCCTCCGTCTATTTTCGAAGACGGCGGCCCAGCACTTTTACTGGAATTGAAAAAACTCCTCGGTTTGACATGGGAAAAGGAACAAGTTCCAAAGAGTTAGTGTGAATCGGTGATCGTACTGATTTATAAGAAAGGTGACAGGTTGTTCTGGGAAAACCACAGGGGAGTAAGTCTGGTTAGCATCGTATCCAAACTGCTCGCTGATATTATTCTCCACCAATTATCTAATGCTCGCGAACAGTGCTCGCGCGAGAATCAAGCTGGGTTTAGACCTGGTCGAGGTTCTATTTATCACATCTTCACCTTTAGACAAATTTTAGAACATCGACACACCTTCCGTAGGCCCACTATCTCCGTTTTTCTTGATCTTAAAGTGGTCTTCGACTCACTCGACCACACAGTTCTCTGGCGCTGCCTCTTGCTGAGGAATGTACCAGAGAAATTCATTTCTATCGTCAAATCCTTTTACATTATTAGCCGAAGCCGAGTTTGGGCTTACGGTGATCTTTCACCCGAGTTCACCAAGAAAAGTGGTGCATGTCATGGTTGCCCCCTCTCTCCTTTTCTCTTTAACTTTGTGATTGAAATGGTCCTAGGGATCGCACTTTTGTCAGGTGAGGATAGCGGAATTGATTCTTTCCCAGATGGAAAGGTATGAGATTTTGAGTATGCGGGCGACGTAGTTCTTCTAATTGAAGATCCGGGTAAATTGCAAGCTTTTCTAGAAAGCTTGACGGATTGCATTTTGCACCCTCAAAGGGCAAGATGCTGTTGCAAGACTGGGTTGGTCCAACGCCAAACCTTTCAGTGTCTGGAGAGACTATAGACGTGATAGACAAGTTCTGTTATCCCGGGAGCTGCATTTCACCCTGAAGTCGGATATCGGATGAAGTGTCTCCGCGTATACAGAAGGCTCGTTTGGCATTTACCAACCTGAGCCATCTGTGGCGTCAACATGATATTCGATCACCTATCAAGGGTCGAGAGTAGGTTGCAGCAGTGAGGCCGGTGTTTCTGTATGATTCGAAGACATGACCACTGCGGGTGGAGGACATACGAAGATTGTCGATATTTAAACACCGATGTCTTCGTAGTATTGCTCGGATCTGGGGAGAACACCGTGTGAGCAATGCTGAGATTCGGCGGAAAGTCTCAGGTTCGCGGATCAAATCATTAGATGAAACACTTAAGCTGAACAGGCTAAGATGGTTGGGTCGTGTGTTACGCATGTCCCCTGACAGGATCCCACGGCGTGCTATGTTTGCTGAGGTGGGTACCAGTTGGAAGATGAGTAAGGGTGGTCAGTCCATGGCGTGGAAGAAAGGTATAAAAAGCCTGACTAATGTACTTGACCATGTAGGGCGTGTTAGACTTGGTGGGTGGGGTCCAAGAGACCCTCCCACTCAGTGGTTAGATATGCTGGAGGATATGGCTAGATGCCGCGATCAATGGCGTTATTGCATTCACAAACTTTCTACATCGACTTAATTCCATTAGTGTAGTCCTCCTCTTACTCCATTCATACTCTTTTCTCCTTCATTATTTCCTTTTGAGATTGCCGCTAGGAGATAGCAACCAAAGCCACCACACCCAGTGCATGGTTAATGGTTGTCTGAACTGAACTGAATATATATATATATATATATATATATATATATATATATATATATATATATATATATATATATATATATATATATATATAATTGAAGCCTCTGATGTCAGCACACTGTTAAGTTTCACCTTCACACCTTGAAATGGAAAAATTGGTCATCCTTATTTACTTAGATTGTTCGGAAATACCAACAGAACAACCGCGGCACAGTAGACAGTAACAACTTTTCTAGAACGATTATTGATCACATAAACTAATAAACAAATAAATATGCAAATAAACAAACAAACAAGCCGGTGAATTCAGCCGTTTATGGAATTGCGTGACGACCAGTTCAAATCAACTTAATCGGTAACCAAGATCACCGTTCAGCTGAGTAAATGGAAATTCTAGTGAGTGCGGATATCAAAATGTCGAGTATTCGAAGCGGTACTGCGTCCTCTTAGTTAATTTATGGTGAGCACAGTTTGTGATCCGTTGGTTCACACGAGGATTTCACGACCAAGATGAAGGTTGCTGTATAGTTGTGTAATATTTGTAATGAACTGAACTGACAGGACATACTGAAATTGCCCCGCACTCAGAACTATACAGATGAAAGTAACAAGCAAACGAAGACTACAAAATAAAATGTTAGTTGTATTGCAGAACTGGTTTTATGAATATATTAAATCAGGGAAGATGATTGGTAGACCCGAAGATGACCAATCACTGGAAGCTTTTGTCGGACTTGTTCGCTGCGACCCTGATTTGCTGAGGCTGATCCGCGTTCGTCACTACGAAGCTGTACCTAACCGAATCACGTGTGATAGCAGTGAATCACCACCAGTACGTTACGCAGACGACGTAAAGGACAGTAAACAATTCTTAATTTACATTGGTTTTTCCTCAATCCACGAACGATTTGTCCGTGTTGACTGTGTGTTTTCAGGAAGTACTGCGAGAACTAAACTCATTTGCCTGCACAACGAGTCACGGGTCGCAGAAAAGGATTAAAAAAAAGTCAATACTTATCAGGCACTTAGATAAAAGTACTGAATAATTCTGGCTTATTGTTCACAATTAATTAGTAGACAAAATGTTTCTAACAAAATACGTTCAATAATACTGATGCTTCTTTCAGGGGCATAACAGATCAAAATTAATCAGAAAAATGAACTGGAAAAGAGCCAAAAGGTGAATAGATGCTCGTAGGTCAGAAAGACGCAGCAGATAAGAAGTCTCACATTCATTATTATCAGTTTTTCTGGATGAGTGGGCAATAAAATATATCAACGTTAATCAGTTCGCACCTCTATCATAGAGTAAAAGTTGGTGCGTGTTTGCGTAACCGCGTTGACGGTCATTATCAGTATAACTGATTTCAAGCAAAAGTCGCTTGAAGCAGTCATAGGCTCCCATGGAATGCAGTCACGGCTGGTACGGCATTCAAGAAGAAAAGCGTTAACTGCGCTAGCCAGCCAGATTCGAAATGGACAGGGACGATGAAATCCCGTATGAGAAAAAGAACTCCAGTAGTAACCCAGGGAAAAACCAAGATGTTACAAGATATCAACATAATATATTCAGCTAGATCAGACAACCAAGTGGCACAGAAAGCATTTGTTTAAATTTAATTTGCTATTCGGCGTCGTCTTGTTGATCAGGGACCCCAAACTGCGTCCCTTTCGTCTCGAACGACAGAGAGACGTACAACGAGAACAAACCTGCTACACGAATACTCAAGTGTGACTCTACTCGTGTGTTCAGATGGTGGGTATTCCGGAGACTATCATATCCAAAACTTCCTTTCCGATGTCAGTACAGTATTCCCTCTGCCGTCAATAAGCACCGGCCGGGATCGCTCAAGTTGTTTCTTGCTGTGAGGTATTCACTCAAGGAGAACGGTGAACAAAAGGGAGTATTCACATGGTGATATCGTTTTTTAAATTGACGTTTGGTAAAAAACCAATGAGTTATTCATCTTTCAACCGTTTAACAAAGGAAACCTAATCCAAACGATTATTTCATGTCGGACTATCGAAGTAATTTCGTGGAATCAAAGTAACACCATCCACGCCGTAACTGATTAATAGAACGATTGAAATATCATCCTACAAGGTTTTCCTTCTTTCCCCGCCAAAAATGTGGATATAAAATAGCCTTTATGAACGTATGTCGTCTCATAAATTCTGCGCGTGTGTATTGTGCCCAATACTGGTTACCGTTACATAAATTGTCCGTCTTCTTGCTCGTGGTCGCGGCAGTAGGAGGTAGCGGATTTTGGACAGTTTTCCCAGGTTCAGATACAGGAACTGAGCTGCATGGATTGCATCAAGAGACAAAATTATTTTGATCTTGGTTTCTCGCTGAAGGGGATACATTTTATATTATCGAACGGCGGACAAACCAGTTTTCTGTCCCAGTAATATGATTCTGTGGTTGCTTTACAATACCGGCTCACGAAACGGACTATCTGTAGCAACTAGGGAGGAAAGACTTGTAGGTACCTGTACATTTCCGACTTTTTCCATGATTTTCAACGTCCCTTGGTGCAACACTCCTTTGTTGTACCGACGTTTTAATGTAAAACACACACACCTTTTGGTCGTCAACACCGCGCAATACAAAAAAAGGCTGTAAATAAATCTTTCATTCTGGCACGGTCTCATCTTCTGGTTTGGAGTGTCTTGGAATTATATCGGTCGGAACTAACTGAGTGAAACAAAACATTTTAGAAGCTTCAAACGGCGTCTCTTGGCACTTCGCTCGATACCATCCTGTTCTGTTCAACGGATGGCTGTCAGACCGAACTGAACGGAAGACATTGGCGGATATTGACTCTTCGGTACTCATCTTCTGATCACATGAACATTGAACAACTGTGGGTTTGAGTCACACCTTTTGTTTCATTTTAATTCTTAATGTACATACCCATTTGGCCTTTTTATCACCGCACGCTCCTCTGCCCATCTTAGTTTGCTAGTGTCATCTTAGATATTGTTGACAATAATTTAGTGTACCACATAGACAGAGTAGTACGCTACAGACTTTGAGAGAATGTTTGGACAGGAAGGCTGTACACCAGAGAGCTCCGGCTACTGAAGGTCCGTAGACGTTCAACGTCAGACGGGTCGTTATCAGAGATTTACCATCCGCCTCACATGGGTACACTTGTACCAAGTCACAAATAGCCTGCAAACCGGTATTCAAAGAGGTTACCCGCGGTAAGAAAAACGTTGACTAAGCACCACCTTTTCTGACAACGCCGTGTTATGGAATATTTATTCAAGTGCGTTCTCTATCATATGAGAACATTAGACTGAATGCTAAATGAAATGAGTAAGTACTTACAACACATGAATCCACTTAGCATTTATGTTCCAAATGCATTGAATAATGTTCCACCTAATGGTAATAGTAATAATCATATGACCCAAAAACGCATAAATATTTATTTCCACGAAAACCTTGCTATTCACCTGGCTGTGAGCAAACGCTCATACTTCATATAAACCCAGGCAGTTCGATTCAAATTCAAAACAACTTTCGAATTATTGTAATCCCTAATTCTGTTTGGAACGCATACCATATTGGATCATATGCCCACTTGGTAATCCGTTTTTGTGCGATAAGTCACTGGCGCCGTTCTTTGGTCGTGTAATGATGACCAAATATATGGTCACCACCGAATTGCGTACAGGACCCCTCTAAATCAAATGGTTTTCTCCTCGCCTCATTCTTATTTGATATCCCTGCTTCACAAATAATTTGATACTTTATTTTTATTGATCCAATGTGAATCCAATGCCTACACAGGATTCTCAATGAAATAAAATACACCAATTTGCCGTGAGCCGATTTGAATGCATTTCAAAATCCGACATGATACACTTGTCGATAGCCCTGTTTTGCCGACCGAACATCTTTCTGGGCTGGGCACTGCTGATGTTCTGTCCTAGCCTAATGGCTGCAGATTAATACTCACTGAATTAGGCAGTTTTCTGGTCGATGTACGTGTGAGCACAAAAGGGCTCGCGAATCCGGTAACCCCCCATGTGGTAGTTATTCCGTTCGGTTAACCGATTGTGTTTACGACCATCGATTTCATTACATGCTTGGCTACAGGGACAAGATCGCCCCATGACGTGCATTGGAGCTTGTCCACTAGGAAGCTTCGAGGATGTACGTTTGTTTTTCCCGACCACAGTCTGTGCAAAATCTGAGTAACCGTGCTCATAGCCTAACAGCCACTTCTGAACATATCTGTGGGTATGATAAGAGGATCGTATTCCTCGGATGACTCCGTGTCGAAAACTAACTAACCAAAATTAGTGAATATTGTGATACAAACGAAAATATCATGTTTATCGTATTACACATATCTTGGAAACAATAAATTTTGATTCGTAATCGTTTTTCTTTGAACAGATGACAGATCAAAATTCATAGCAAAGTTGAAACTGCAATCTGAAGTTTTATCTCGTAAAGGGGGTGTGTTATGGGGATCCGTATTTCGTAGCACCAACATAACTGCGCTTTTACAGCAAAACAGCTGTCTGAGAACCGAGTTCCAAGGGGATAACTTGCGTCTTTCTGATCCACTAGCATCAGACTTTTGCCATAGCAACAACTTCAACTACACAATGATCAGTCAGCTGACTGAGTGAATTTTACCGGGTTTCTCATGCCGTTCGTTCTGGTTGGCTGTTACAACCACGGAAATGCTGAAAATGCACCGGCTACGGTGGTCATAGCAAAATGTAATAAAAGAGATGCTTATCAAGGGATTTCGTTCGAAAATGAAACCCAGTAACTGGGTTGATTTGTTTACGTTTTGGCAACTCGCAAGAGGAGGACTTTTACGAAACTAAGACGTCAAAGTTATTTCCTTATCTGACCTAACTTTCCCTCTTTGGAACTTTGCTGCTCACGATCACAAACTTCTGATGATTCACAAGCCATGCTTAGATTGGCTCAAACGAGTTCTTGATCATTTGTGTGACATTTCTACGATTGGGAAACTGTCTATCAACAATATGAAATCAAAGCTTACTATTTCATTCGGAAATTGACCAGACAAAAGCAAGTGGACACGGAACAGGCATTTGAAATGTGACTCTTCAGCACCGTGTTCATATTCTGCTACTCCCATGATATTATTAAAAATAAAATTAAATGGATAGATAACTTTTTACTTTCTTTTCATCATATACAATGAAGGCATCACAGAAACTGCCGAACAGAGAAGTGATCAGGGAAGGCAGAGTCAGCTATTCACAGTAAGGATTATTTGATCACCATACTCAGTCTCTCAAGAAATGCTTAAAATACTAAACTTTGTGGTTTTTGAATTCGGCTGACCAATTTCGACAATTGTGAGTCGCACACAAACACGCACAGATGTGCGAGTGACGAGGCATCGCCTTTCAAGGCTAGTGATGGAAGGGTGATGTTGTGACGGTTTTCGTTGATCCATGGCCAGCACGCATGCTGCCCGTCCCAGCAGACCGACGTCACCACAGTGAGTTATGAGATGCGCAATCAGGGCCTGTCCAGTATCGAGATCAAGGCTTGAGACAATGGGAGCACGAGCGACGGGACAGCCGATCGATAGAATGAAAGACCATTCCTGTCACGCGGCATTTACGTTCAACACCAGCCAATCCGTTTTGTGTAACGACTGGGTACACGGGTTAACACCCAAAATAATCATTGTTTTTCACGCGAGTACAAAGAAGCGACTTGATTGCAGAATAGTTTTATCACTAGATCTCGGGGGTGGATCAGAGTAGCTACATCGTGCAGTGAGGTCGTGAGACAAGCCGGCAAATCGAATTCGCCACAATGAACTTGGGTCTTACCTGCCCCTCCCCCGCTCGCGTTTCTTTCGTTTGTTTTTCCCATTTTTCAAGATCAATCAATCAATCAGACTCCGGCTGTGCAATATCCGCCTGAACAACGTAAGAATGAAATAATTTTCTGTTCACTGCGTCAAGTGGCATAACCTGGTCTGAACCTAACAATCATGTGATGGTTTCATGTCAGTTAATCCATCTGTTACGCATCGCGGTAATCCAGACCATGATTAGATTGAAAAACACAAAATTATGCTCAGTGAGCCATTAAAAGTTTCGTGCAGAGAGAAGCGGGAATACAAACGGTTTGTATATCCCTACACCAAAAACATCCACGAAACATGAGCACAAAACCATCTCACTTTATCAAACCCATTGCGAGATAATTTATTCCCATTGGACTGATTTTATCTCGGCCACAAACAGTGGTAAAATCTTTTTCCGGTACCATTCACTTCCGGGTTTCATTCGACACTACGCCTCCAGACCTGATGGGACGATAGACGACTCTCTAATCTAAGACGTAGGGTCCGATTTCCGGTTTTTCCTAACAGTGCACTGGACTGGAGTATGTCCCTTTCACTTTACTCACGCGCAAGTATCTAATGAAAAAGTGAACCGCCTGCGAAATGACGTGTTACGTTGCTCCACTTAGATACGGAACGGAACCGTAAACAGGTCAGCTAGAGTCCTGATCACACTTGGTACAACGGGGGAAGGTGACCCATATGAAGGTCATTTCTGCCGGTGTTGTACTCAATGGCAAGAAATATATATTTTGGGACTGCGATCAGTCGGTCATTTGGCCATTTGGATTGATGGCTGGATGACCGAATTTCAACAGAATATTATGCAAATTGTGTTATTCTATGGCGTTGGTTAACGCCTGTCGATCATGCTGCGGTTACCATGGTACTGTAGAATGAATGGATACAAAAATGTATTCAGTCCCACTGATTGAGCTATAGTGCTACCGGCGGAATGGAACATTCCGTAAGTGAAACTGATACCGATTACGAACCGCTGAAAATCATATGTTTGATAACTCAATAATTTCAGTAGTGTTCATAGACCGGGATAATGATTTCCATAACCTCTGCTCGACAACCAATTCATAGAATTTTGTCAACTGTTGAGTGGACCCCTAGTTGATCGGATGACCGGAGAAGTTGGTACACACTTGACTTGAGTGTGAAACAAAAGTTGCTCTGCACACGCATTGTGCAGCACTGAATAATTATCGAATTAGGTTTATCTTCACTTTGAGACGTAAAAATGTATTTAAGAGGATATATCAACCAATCCACAGTATTTCTTTGGCTCGATTTATAAACGGCGCTCCTAACCAGGCATACAACGAGATAACCCATTAGATTTTCACTTTATATTTCCCCCTTTCGATGGTCTACTTAGACTTGCTCGTCAGAGATGTTATGGAAATCTATGATACCATAGACAGAGCGTTTCTACAGTATGCGTTTTTTATTGAGTTACTCAAGTTTTGCCAGGGGAACATGGGTCAACTTTGGCTCGAATAGCACCTTTTCACGACCACCGTACGATCAACAAATGAATTTGAGCTGAGCATTAGTATCGGGAACAAACGGCACAAGTTTCCGTTCACCCCCTTAGGAGACTCACACGGATACTGTTCATTTGAACCGCTAGTTACACGGATGAGGACTAGTTAGTTCGTTTATCGGATAGTTTGATAGTGAGGTGATGCCCAAAAGGGAACACTGAATTCCCGTCCGGTTTTAGGTTTTTCGACAGCTTCCGCGAAATGGAACGCGCCCCCGTGAGTCGCCTAAAAATGTCGACTCTCACCGGTTCTAATGAACTAGTCTGCCACTTCGGTATTATTTTTTTATTAATATTAATACACCGAGCCTGGAGTGAGGTATGCTGCCAGCACCACAAGTATAGAAAAGGGTCGCAAAGAGGGGAAAGTGAATAGAAACAGAATGTTCTTTACTGTTTCACTGCATGCGTTTTGAGGTATCTTTTTGTATTTGGATATGCACCTCCAAAGTACTCCACTTCTCAACAGTCTCAAAACGCAGTCCTATAAACAGACTCCAAAGCCGCGCGGGTATTTGAAATACGATTATCGTCGGTCTCTGGAAAGTACGGCACTCAAGTAATTGTCAAAGCGGTAAGAATTTCATCCGTAAATTCGCGACCGGTGCGGAACCTAGTCTGCTATTCACGCATCAGGCACAGCCTGTGAAATGTGACACACAAGCAGTTTCAACCCTATTGGGATCAGGCTCACGCCCGTATGGTTGGTGCAGTCACTGCGCGAACCCTTCATGAAGATGGAGAAACAATCGACTACCCACTAATCAAAATCCCAAATATTGAGGAACAAAATGTGAAGTTCTCTAACAAGCCAGACTCCACCATCTTCAAACAGGGCTGGGGAAAGCCGTCGGAGCCAGGCACCTTGTGACGTCCCGGCCTATGTTGGTGTTATCTTTGGAACAGTCTACAGGACGTGTACAGACAAGTTTGTGGCAGAAGCCAGCACCGGAGTCCAACTAAATGTTCCGTCCAGCGTTCGAGACGTCACCACCCATTGTGAATAGGTGAACCGTCAGCTTCACAGGTAGTTTCACTTACATCTAGTTGTCCTACGAAGTAGAACAGATTGCGGGAGTTACCCGTGGCTGCTGCATGTTCCATCACAGATGCATGTGACCATCAGATTTTGCGGTCTCTACCTAGGTTGTGCTCGTTGCTAGCCGAGATCGGCTGGTTTGCGCCTCGAAAATGTAGAGTCAGCAGAAATCCAGAGCCCCACAAGGTGATGTGTCAGACCACGATTCGCCACACAAGAAAAGTACAGAGCATTGTTAATGGGCGACCACTGCTCATCAACGTTGTCGGGTTGGGCTAATGTTAGCTTTTCAGGTAGCGCGTTTAGAAAGTCGGATAGACGAACTGATCGATTTAGTGTGTCAGTCCAACCGACATTGGATCATGCGGTTCGGAGCGCCCGCCAAAGCTTTTGAACAACTTGGCGTGCACCGAACCCTGGTCGGAGTCCACGCAGAAATTCCAGCGCGATCGGTACTCTTGAAGGGAACATTGTCATTTGTAGCTACCGCATGAAAGCTTGAGCGGCATTTTTAAGGTAAGTTCAAAAGACAAGTCCCTGTTTTTTTTTTAAGCGAGGTAGCCAAAGAACTGACTGTCGATTACACTAGTTTGGTAAGCGCGAGTTCTTATGATCCAATTTTTCCTTAGACGCAGTCCTGCTCAATTTGGACTTGTCAATACTATAGCACTTACATCAGCATAGTACGATTTAATTGACTGGGTCCTCCAGTGCACCTTCGTTCATGGATTTGCTGTCAATTTTATGTACTGTTCATATTACAACGTGTCCAGAGGGCGACGCGACTGCGCCCCCCCCCATCATTGATTGCTCAGCTGAAGACAAGAATTGCCTTGGGTGAAGCGGACATAGAAGGCCAGGTTTTCGCCACTAAACCAAAAACTGGGTTTCCGAGTTTTCTGACTTAGAAACCAATCGTCACGACTGAACAACCACTATAAGAAACTGAACTAAACTCACGGGAAATCGTAGTTCAAAAGTAGGAAATACTGATAAAACGGAGCACTTTATTAGTCTGTAATTGATTCGGAAGACGTCATCGACAGTTGAGAGTGCACTCGTGGAGGTGAATTTTAGCTTCCCTAAATCCCGTGATGACAGTGAAACGACCTATCTGAGTTGAACAAATAAACTCTTTTACTCAACCGCACCCCATTGTTCCGTCTTGCTGCTACAGCAGCGGGTCCTAGGAATAATATTTCAAACAATGTCTTGTCCAAAATTTTACCCACTTTTTCGCGAACAGTATAAGATGTGACAACAAACGCCGGTTTCTTCGCGCCATATTTACTCGTCAGCCTAACCGTACTCACCGAATAGAACGAATCATAGCCCGAAGTAGATTCTTTATTCGACCAGTATTAAGATAAAAAAGACAAAACGAGAAACAAAGTCTATGAAAAACCGAGTGACGTGGGTCGATGAGCAGTAATAAAAACCACAGATAGAAGTGAACACAAAGGGCGCATGTCAAATGAATATCAACAGATATTTAAATCGGGATCGACGCCAATTGTGTGGAGACCATTTTCAATGGAACGTGTGAAGGAGTGAGGGAGAGAACCGAGATTTCAATCGAACCTGTTTCACCTCCTAATCAAATGACTGTGAGGTGGACGAGAACCAGCCATGTAATCCGGTCATTCTCAAACCCGGATGAGATAAGGGCGTATTACGCGAGCGTGACTGCACGAGTTTGTGAGTGACAAGCTGGGGATCAGGAAAATATTCGCGCGCAGTTCGTAATCCGTGACCGAGAACGGACAAAAGTTGTACTCACAAACAATAGCATACGCACCGGAGCACCGCAGCATTAGCATAAGCAGAACACCACAGATCCATTGGCAAGTGTAACCGTTTTACAAAACACGCGCATTAAAACGTGTCGACTGAAAGCAGGCTGAACCAAGAGGTCATTTGCGATCAACGAAATAGGCCAATAGAAGGTGAGAAATTGTGTGGAGACGACAGGATCAGTTAACAGCCAAGGTGAACGAGTGTGAGAGATCGAAAACAGGGACAGGAGAGAGAGGGGGAGTCGGAGCAAAATAACCATAGAAGAAAAACAATCGTTTATTGGAGAGGAGAGGAGACAGACCCAGTTGCTTCAAGGCACATGATAAGCGAAAGACTTTCAATCGTGGAATTTCCCATGTGAATGTAGTAAGAGGTGCGAAATCCATAAAAAATGAGATTTGAAAAACATACACGTTAACTTGACCACATACGGCAAATCTGGAGCTAGAGAAGAAAAAAAACGTTGTGCGATTTGACAAAGGAGTGCGGTTTTGGCAAACTTATATGGGCGTGTGTGGAGATCGGGAGATAAAGTTGACGAGAATAAGACGAATCTGGTATGCATGTGCTTCCAACATGGGGTACAATATAGTTTCTCTTGGCGAATTTGTATTGCCCGGAACCAAAGAAGTGAGACGCAGTGTGGTGATTATAAACGAACCATGTGGAAGTCACGGAGATTGAAAATGATCGATCAATGGAGAATGATGTGTGTGTGTGTGTGTGTGCGTGCACGAATTCAGTTGGTCGGTCGCGGGGGTATACGAGGGAAGCTGGAATTTGTGGGGCGCCTGAAAGAGGGGGAACGGATAAATTAGAGTTGAAACACAGGCACGACTATCTGGTAATCCGTCAGTCAGTCAATGGATGCACAGATACTAACATTTCTAGAGCAATAAGACGGAGAGAAAATGCAAAAGAAATTCGGAGTATATAATCCGCATAGATCGTATGATAAACTAACGATCACTATGTGATCGAATAATTTGGCACTGGAAAGCATACAATCGGCGGTCGTCGTCAGTGTTATACTATTTAATGTAGAATGCACAATTTTACTTCCTTTGAGCTGACTTGAATTTGCACTGTTTCTGCTATTCCCTCAGATTACCGATCTGCTCTCACCGGGTTTCTCTAGAATAATCCGTCTTCTAGATCCCGATATCTTGCCGAAAATCTGGATAGTTGTAAGAACAAAAACTGCGCCCATAATCCAAGCTTTGCATGAAAAAGATCTGTATGGCTCACATGAATCGAGTGGTCCGCGTGGGGAAGAAAAAGTGTGGCGAACAGAACAAGAACAAATGATGAAATGTTACCGATTGGAGCCGATTGGGTTTGACGAATTTTCCGATACAGCCAACGTCTGGTGCTCATTTCAGGAAGACAACCCTTATTTTACAGTTGTTATAATCTACAAACAAGGCAATTGTACCAAAATATACGGCGTATGAAAAACAAATACCCCATTGCCTTCACGTGACCGGCCAGTTTCTAGATCAATCAAGATTCAACAATACGACTGATTAGTAATGCCAAACGAGACTGATTTAATTTAAATGAAAATACATACAACGTTGTTCCAAATCGGCATACAACCATACTCGGTCTGCTAAGGTCGCGTTGTGTGTGCATCGACACTCCAAAATAGTTGGATCTTCATCAAACAGATGAATCAATCAGTGGACTCAGAAACTGAACCTGTCTCGATATGAAGTGAGAAAACCTACGCAGTCTTTGTGGTGGTTCGTTTAAACCGAGCTATCAACAGAAAACGTTTCCCTCAGTGTGTAAGCGTCATCAGGACGAAAGAAAGGAACAGACATCATAGATACACAGGCAACAGCTGTACTTTGAACAACTTCCGACAACTTCGACTCTCAGAATTCCAATGGGCTTGGTGTTGCTGTAGTGATTCAGAGGGCAGCGAATCAGCAATGACGATCGAATACAACCAATCGAACATGCAATCACTGCACAGTGAGACAGTAGGAAGCGCGTTTTACTGAACGCATGAACTGCGAACTCTTTCGTATAGTGAACGAACTGCTTTAAGCGCAACTCCGTTTTCCCGCGATTTCTCGTGAACTCACACACGTGGGGTCGTGAAATTCGGTGTGCATTTGTCTTGTCCCACCATTATATTGAGATCGTATACGGATTTGAATTTCGGCTGTGAAAAATCGGTTTTATCCTCAATAATGTGTTTGAAAGGGGCAAAGTGCTTTAGCGCACCCCATGACCACCGAAAAAGTGTATGCTGTGGCTCGTTTAATTGGTGGGATGAGTCAGACATGTAGCCGTTGTCTTGAAGAATGCTACGTAGTATGCCACTGAGCAAAGATCAAACCACAAGTGTTTTGTAAACGGAGCTCATCCAGTTCATGAAATCAAATTGCAAGTTTGGATTCTTCATTCAAGAAAACCGAAGAATGCCACACGAAAGATGGCTATCTGATTTGCAACGGGGGGAAATACTTGCCTTTAAAGAAGGAAGAATCAGTATAAGAAAGACTGACAAAAGAATTCACAAATCAAGGACGGTCATCTGGAACTTTTTGAAGGACATATGCAGTTATTCATCTGGGAAGAAATGTGCAATACGAAGAAAACTTTGGAAAAGGCCAAGAGGCAACTTTCACGTGCTGTAGCCAACCAAATAACAAGTGCATTCAAGTTTCAAAGGTCCATGCAGTTGAATATTAGTTTTCGTGTGTACAGCAAGTGCTACAAGCAACAACATACCTACGGTATAGACAGATGAGAGAAGTACCCTGGATGACTGAATGTCACACTTTACATCGAGTCGGATGGGTCAGCAATCAATTCACACGGAAGGTTGAGCGGAATAACGTGATATTCGATGCTGAAAAAAGTTCAACTCGGACAGCCCCAACGGACTAATGAACTACTTACATGACAAGCGGAAAAGCAAGCTTGACATCGGCCGTGGAGTTTTCGATGAGGGATTTGTGATGTCTTCGGGCGCTATTTTTGCGAACGGTGAGTCACAGCTAGCAGTCATCGAAGGAAAGCAAACTGCTGACTCGTATATGAGGACTTTGAATGATTTTATACTCCCGGCAATTTCGAAATATCGGAGAGGGTCCATGCTTTTACAAAAAGACAATACCGTATTGCATAGAGCTGAGGTCAGTGAATTGTGGCTAGTGTGTCGCAAGATCAAAATCATCGATTGAACCGCTCACGGTCCCGATTTGAACCCCATGGAAAATGTGTGAGGTTCGCTGAGGAGACGAATGTATGCTAACGGAAGAGTCTACAATGCCATTCACGAACTGAGATTTGGTGTCCTCACTGAATGGCAGAACTTCGAGACTAGGACAATCCGAAATATAACGGTAAGCATGTACGATCGACGCTTTTCTGTTCTGAGTAATAAAGGTCTTTGCATGTGGTCACAAGATGGTCGTTTTAATCAACGGGTCGGGGGTGTGTTAAAAACACATGGCCCCCTTCAAGCACATCATTGAGGATAAAACCGATTTTTCACAGCCGAAATTCAAATCCGTATACGATCTCAATATAATGGTGGGACAAGACATATGCACACCGAATTTCACGATCCCACGTATTTGAGTTCGCGAGAAATCGCAGAAAAATGGAGTTGCGCCAAAAGCAGTTCGTGTACTATATTTGTGTGGAGGATTAAATAATGATAAGCAGCACCGTGGTCACCCGGCTTGCGATCACATCTGAGCCAACGGAGCGTAATGTGCTTTGTTATTGGCACGGTTAATAGCCAAAAGTGACACGGGTCCCACCCGGCGAAATTCTCCTGACCGGATGGGATGGGACAGACAGTAGGCGCAGTAGCGCAATATTGTGAAACACACGTGTGTTAACCTTCATAGACATTGACCTCCGGCGGGTATTTTTCATGGAAAGAAAAGATGATCCAACTGTTGCCCAGTTTCAGTGAGACGCCTTAGATATGCGCCAAGTGTTGTTTTAACTCAGTCAGTGTACAGTGCTGAAAAGTTGGACATGCACACGCAATCATCTCCCGCGATGTAGCGTCACTGGGATACTTTCGAAGCGATGATCTGTGAGCACGTTCCAGAAATCAGGCATTTAACTTAGTCGTAAATTTACTTTCGCAAAGAGATTTTGGTGAGATTAAAAGCAACATCAACAACACACACTGGCTTTAAAAACTTCCTATCTGGATGCACACACACACGAACACACATACAATCTGCGATCCAAAATGAGCACAGTAGGACAGTGGTGTTTTATTGTGGACAACCATGCGACACAACACATAGGTGTAGACAATCAGATTTATACGATCTATTAGGCGATAGTTTCTGTTCAGTTGGGCAACGATTGCCCCTGGGTATGAGCTCATATACACACAAAAACACACACACACACACCAACACGGAGACACATAGGCGTTTCGGGAAACTGTTCCGCTTATGAAGAGCTTTGCTGATTATTTGCCCCCTCATGAGACATTTCAGTTTCGCATGAGTAATTCGCGCAAGTGTTAGAGAGAGAGTGAGAGGAACGTGGCAGCAGTGAGTGTGGCGTGGGTGGGTGGTGCACATGTGTGCTTTGAATGCCGATTCACTAATTATCTTAGTAAAGTTTTTCAGATCTAGGCGTAATGGACGCAATGCACTTGATTGAGGGTAGGGTTTGCTATGACAGAACGTGTAGGATTTTTGTGCTCCCAAACCGATCAGCAGCAGAGGTAAGCGGTACAAAGCGAGAGGGGGAACAAAGTGGAACTCGGGCGTGAAAGTACTAGTGTGCACACGGGCGGTGAGTAGATATACAAAAATACAGTGTTTCACTAGTGTGAAGTGTACAGAATGCACTCTGAGCATGTAGTAGAGCGGTTAAGTTAAACTATCCCCATAACGCAAGCGAAACAACTTTGGCACAGGAAAACTGAAACAAAACAAAGTGGGCAATCTAGACTGAAGAAGCACCGTAATATTTGGAAGTTCGAATGAACGGGATCAATGAGACAGGGGTGGGACAACTCACTCTGGGATAATGGGGTGTCCGGCAATTGCGGCTACTGCGGCCAGAGTGGATCCCTTCGGTGGTGGAGCTGGTGGCGGGGCATGACGCTGCGCGGAAGAGACGGAGCTGGAGTGATGGTTCAACAACGGGTCGAACTGCATCCAAGCCGCGTGGCCACCACTTCCACTACCACCACCGTTGCCCATATAGCTTAAACCGGTTCCACTGCCAAAATTTGTGTTGTTGCTGCTCATTGTACTAGCTACCGTGCGGGGTAGATTGCCCGTGCTGGAACTGACACCGTTAGCGAAGTAGGGGTTACGACTGAGTGGTGTGATCAGGAACGTGTTAGACGGTCGTTGTTTACATCAGTAAAGGAAGCAGACGGAGCACAAGAAAAAAGCGTACATTGCAGAAAACAAGGGTTAGGTTGAAACACGCGGGGAGAGAGAAAGCGGACAGTGAAATGCGTGATAGGTTGCAACCGGAGTGCGACACCAGAAAACAACGTGCATGTGGAAGAAGTATGCAAGCATGAACGTTTCCAATTTTGAAACCAAAGCAGCAATGACATTGATGATTAGTAGTGTTGGTGGACAGCAGCATGTTGGGGAGTGGACGGGGAGGATGGATGTAGAAAACAAAAGCCAAATCATCATCGACAAAACAGGTACCGGAAAAAACGGCAATTATATAGCGAAAATCACGAACTTTATTGCAATGAGCGATTGAGAATGCATTTGCAAGTGCACGGTTTTATTCAAAAGCGATCTCCATTTCGTCAGAGGAACAGATGGATGAAAGATAAAGAATAAAGCCAAACTAAACCAAATAGCAGAATTTGCAATTGATTGTTTCGGTGCAGATTTGTGCACTGCCAAACAGTGATTGAAGATGCCCATAACCGGCAGACAGCCAATTCCTATATGAACTAAACCACATGCACGATGGAAGTGATACCGAGCCGATTTCACGAATTGTTTCGGAAACTGAGGCAAGAGCATCGAAGGAGTGATTCCGGAGAAAGGGATCAAATGTGCAGGAAACTGGCCAGGTCATGCAGAGCAAAAAAGATCTGTTTCAACAAAGAATCATCAGTCATAAAAGTTGAAAAAAATGAAAGTCTCAAGACGGTGAACTGGAGTGTTTGTAATGAAGGGGCTGAAGTAAGCACAACGAGAGCAGTCCGAAATTCGCTTGTTTCAAAAAAGCAGACGGCTAGAATAAGTGCAATAAAGAATGAAAATTGGTAGGGGAAAATACATATGTATATTATAGCTTGTTGGATTATGTGGCGCTGCCATCAGATTGCAAATGAAGAAACAGTACGAGAGCACCAGTTGCATTTTTCGCGATGATTTCTACATGATAATAACGGTGGAACTTCGGGGCTTTAGTGTCGGGAACAGAGAAAAACATCGGGTGGCATTATGTGACAGTCAATAAGTTCCAGTTAGTGGCTGATGAAAACCAAAGCAAAGGAATAATGATCGAGGATATAGTCGGTGGTCGGATGCGTAACACCTGCTCAACAGATAAGGTGCAAGGGGGTTTCAGACATTTTGTGAGTGACTGATGTGGTAACCAGACTGAAATATGGTTATTATTATTAATACCCTAATCGCCCAAATTATGTAGTAAAGCGAGCTTCATTCATTACTGTTTAGCTCAACCCATGTCCAAAGAAAACGCATGTATATTTTGAGGTGATGTGCAGCTACGGCTTACGAACAGAGCATCTTTTTTATTGCAACTGAAGTGAATTGCAGTGTAAAAGATAAACCCCACACATCGAAAACATACTGTAAGAGGAGATTGTCGGGAACATTCACGTCAAAACCAGTTTAGTGATTCCGCTTTTGATAAGAGAAAAGTATTAAGTGGGTGGAAAGAAAGAAAGCGGAAGGGTGTCCTATAACTCAACTGTCCGGGGGAAAAAGAAGATTGGAAGGATGAGGTCCGAGATCGAGCGACGGAAACCTGATAAGGATGACTAGCTGTCTATGGTCCGGATTGCCGTCGAAAAGTTACGGGAATAGGAACAACTGACACAAGTTCGGAGAAACAAAACCCAATACAAAAGCGGTAGGATAGGGACAATAAAGCAACTGCCTCGCAGTGAGCGAGCGACTGCGAATTGGATGTTAAAATTAGATCATCTACTAAATGAATGGTCGAGGAGAGATAAAGAAAACGATGCTCCAACCCCTTACGCAACAGGAGAAACGTCTGGCGCGATATATAAAGAAGAGAAAAACGATCTTTCGCCCAGCATAAGAAGCAAGCGAATATATGTATAATGACCAAGGTACAAAAGAGATGATCTAAAGACCCAGTAGAGGAATCGAGCTCGAGAGATGAAAGAGAATCGAATCAAAATTAAAATGGGGAGAAAAGTAAGGGTGGTTGACAGAAATCAAGAGAGAAGATATTCCAGAAACACGAAAGGGAACATGACTTTTGGATCCGAAAGAGATCTGCCCGAGGTCCGAACTCAGCGAAGAGACAGATGCACAAAGACCACGGTCGATGTTAGTGGTATAGCGCGACTAATGCCGTAGCTGATCAGAAATTATGGACTCTGTAACTTTCGAAATGATAACTTAGGGAAGAAGGACGGAGTCGGAGGAGTTGCCGAGTTTCGGAACAGGAAAGATTACGACTTCCTTCCATGGGGCGGGAAACGTACCAGATTAGAGAGGAAGGCAACAAAAATGACGCAAAATTGATGCTAACTCTGGAGCATGCATTTTCAAGACGATGGGTGGTGGTGGTTTGTTTTGGTCGAGTTATTGTAGAGTCTGACGGTTTATTCTAGCTGTATTAAGAGGAATAAGAGAGGTTAGTAGGAGTAAATAGATGCAGATAACCCGAATTGTCGGCCAAAGTGGAACTAAAGGCAAACCGGGAGGCAAAAACCTTGGTTTTCTTACGGGGTTTGTAGGCAAATGAACCAGAGTTACAGATGAGGAGGTATTGGAGGGATAAGAATTACGGGAAACAGCTTTGGCGAGAGACCAAAATGACAGGCTACCAGTAGCAAAAGAGGCTGGACGTTAGACTACGAAGCAGCTGAAACAATCCTTAGTATTCTGAATAAAAAGGGAGCAGTTATTTTTGGGCTACACGAAGAGACTACGAGATTGAGGAGTAGGGGAGTGGCACCAACGTCTGAATACCGAGTTCTTCAAAAGCACAGCCAGACTGCACGTGTGTTTAAACCACTCAGGGGATCGTACTTTGCCCGGTTTGGAGAAAGGTGGAATAAGAAGAAATGTGGCTCGGAGAACAGTATCAGTAAAGTATGAAACGCAGGTAGAGATTCGAGAAGTAGAGTAACAATCACCCCAAGGATAGGAGGCAAGGAATTTATGAAAACCACCCCAGTTAACTGGATCGTGACGCGTCTGAAGCTGTATGGAGGAAATGAGCGAGAAAAAGGTGATGAAAAAGGAGATAAGACAGTGATCCGAACGGCCGAATAGAGGGAGGGAGGTTATGTAAGAGAATAAAATGGGAAAGAAAATGAGAAGATCGAGGGTGTATGCTCGATCACCAGCCCGATCGGGAATGCGTGTAGGGAAGTCAACCAGTTTACCAAAGCGAAACCTTCGGCTCCGTGCAAAAGCCAGTTCTTATTGTGGACATCGAAGTCACCAGGGATGGTAACTTGAGTCTGATTCAAACAAGCTCTCAATGCCTGAAGATAATAAACCAGCAATTAAGAGATCTCTACTGTTTGGGGAGCGATTATTGGTAAAGAAGTGATGATTCAAAGAAGAAACCCGAAGTTTTAGCCACATCAACTGGACCTCGCAGTTGGCAACGATCAAGCGTGGGATACGGGAGATAGGGACAGATTGATGCACGTAGGCACAGATACCAGTTTTAGATGAAGATGAGGAATGGAGAAAGTAGTTCGGAATCTGGAGATGGGTAGTGTCCGACGAGGGAGAGATTTGCGCCTCAGTCAAAAATAGGGCAAAGGGACAAGAAGATGGGAGAAAATGATGTGCAGAATCAATATTGCGGTTCAAAACGCAAATGTTGGTTAGAGCAAAGTTTTTTCTTGTGGTGCATGCTGAGAAGATAAGAGCGAGGATCTTTTATGAACTGTATATTTCATGAATTTTTAAAGTGAAATCGGCAATCTGACCCTGGGTCTTGGAGTACCGAAACACATAAAGCTCCGATAGAAAAGGTGGTGGTATTATCCCAGGCGACGGCAGGACCGTTTATCATTTCCAGCACATACAAATTTCCGAACGCTTTATTTGATGACTGGAGACCAAATTGTGATGGATCAAAACAATGCAATCGAAACACATCATTTCCGCATATGAACTTATGACTGACCGATGGAAACAGATATGCAACGCAGAAGCCTCATTTGGGAGAAAAACGTTAGATACATTTGCATTATTTGATTGGCTTTGAGGGGAAAAACGAAAAATAGAAGTTTTTCGCAAAATACTGCTTAGACGAACTTACGAAATGTCGCACCCTCATAAAGTACCAGTTGATCACATATTCTCAAAATCTTGGAAACTAAAAAACACCTATTTTTCATTAGTTTCCAACCTTGAAAAGTAATACCCTCAAAACGTCTCAGTCTGTAAACTGTTCCCAATATTACTCAACCCAACCTCATTGAATTACTGTGGGAATGAGTCCTCAAAAAGTAGCACCCCATTGGCAACGGCTTTCACAACTGATTGGTCAATATAGGTCATTTACTGAACCGATCAGTTAAATAGTATCTGTTCTGAGTTGACACTCCAGTACATGGAAGAGGAAAAAACTGCTTCCGAAATAATCCAATCTAACACCGTTGAGTGATAACAGCCTACCGACACTAAACTAAACAGAACGTATTGATCCAGTTGGTTCAGCTGGCCTGGTGAGCTTAGAGTTTCTTCTAATGATTCGGTTCGTGTACCTAAGACTTGGCGCCTAACCTCGGTATTGCCGACACGGTGCTTCCACCAGATTCGAGTAATACTACGAAAATATAGATGTTCAAATAACAATAATTTTTGAATATCCTCCACCCACAGTGGACACATTTCTGAACAACAAGCACTGACTTGACTGCTGCAGTGTACTGTGGACCCTTGACAGATATAAACGGATTTCATATCGAGGCCATAGATAACTTAGGTTGACAGAAGCCAATAGCGAAACATTTCAGTCGATATCCGACTTCCGGGTGAAATGCAGCTGGCTAGATAACAAAGCTTATCTACCTGGTTTATAGTCGCGCCAGATACCGAAGTGTTTGGTGTTGGACTACCCCATTCCTGCAACAGCATCTTGCACTTTGAAAGTGCAAAACTCATACCGAACCTTGCTACACAGGTGTTTAAGCTGACCAGGAAAACTTGCAAACTACTTGGATCTTCACTCAAAAGAACTATATCATCCGCATATTCAAGGTCTGGCACTTTTCCACCCCAGAAAGATTCAATACCACTATCCTTGTGACAAAAGGCGGTATGTAGAACCACATCATTCACAAAGTTAAAGAAAAGGAGAGAGGAAAACTCTGACGTACATCATTTCTCGAGGAGAACTCGGGTGAAAGATCACCGAAACCACAAACTCAGCTTCCGCTGCTTATGTAAAGGGACTTCACGATGGAAATGAATTTCTTTGGTAAACTCTTCAGCAAGAGGCAGTGCCAGAGAACTGTTCAGTCCACTGAGTCGAATACCGCTTTCAGATCAAGAAAAAACAGAGATGGTGGGCCTACAAAAGGTGTGCCCACGTTCTTAGATTTTTCAAATGGTGAAGAGTTTATCAACACAACCTCGACCAAGTGTAAACCCAGCTTGGTTCTTCCGCAAGCACTGTTCGCCAGCGTAGTAATGGGGAACAATACCAGCGAGCACTTCAGATGCAATGCTAACCGGATTTGTTACCCTGTAAATCTCACATGAAGGTCTGTCGCCTTTCCTGTATATCGGCACGATCACGGATTCACACCAACTCTATGGAACTTGTTCTCTCTCCCATATCAGACCGCGGAGTTTTGGCCAACTACCGTGACAATGTGTAGCCACTATCTTTGAAAGTAGACAGAGGCAACCTTACCTCACAGAGAACCTCCGCTTCTGACACAGGATTGATATGGACCCCAGAACTCTGATCATCGTCCTACTCAGTACACCTGTTGTGGATAAACGCAAGTTAAACTGTTTCTCGAATGCTCCACCCAAAGACCTAGACGACGATCGTGAGTCCCAGTCATTTCGTATCTTTGATCGGTTCGCTAACGACTGCCATTCGTGGACCAGCATTTCAAAATGAACGAAAAATATTGCGGCTCTTGCCGGTCGCAGCAGTCTCTTCCATCTCCTTACAGTTCACAATCCACCACTGATCACATTTCTATCTCAAATTTCGAAGCAGTTGGCGTTTAGAGCATCTCCGTGCCTCACCATACAGGGATTTCGAAAGGAATCGATCTGCACGTATCCATCAGTGCAACTGAGGATGCAGATTTCCATCGTTTCTGTGTCGGTGTGACTCTTGGGCCTTGGGCAGATTCTGCTTGATCTCTTTCCATCCCTCATCCGCTGGACACATCACTGCATCGATAACCTGGTGAGTAATTCGGTTTAGATACCAGATTGATGATTATCGTTCAGTAGCAGCTGCGGGGGGCAGTTTACTTTGATATTGTTTCGACCACCGGTAAGACGTATGCTAAAACACGCACGGACAAGAACGTGATCAGTATCTACAGCCGTGAACTAAAGTAAGCGAGCTACTTAAACTGATCCGCGCCAGCGGTAACCGATAACAATGCGATCGATGTGAGTCCAACGCTAAGAAGGCGCAAGAGGACGCCAGGTTAGTCGGTACCGCTTTCTATGCGAGAAATTCCTACCCGCTAGGAATAGTTTACGGTTGGAACATAGCTGGGTGGGTCAGTCACCGTTATCGGTTCGATGGGCTGGAACGCCAAATCGGCTTCCTCCGTCTCATCTAGGCTTCCAACTGCAGCAACGAAATTTACAGCAACAACCCTTATGTCCGTCGAACGCACGCTGCGGAGCAGCTGAGGAAAATCGTATTAGACATCGTCCTTAGCCTCAGGCGGGTTACAGTCAGTTCGGGCGTACACAAAAACGATAAACAGGTATTGACGCATCAGTCTGTGGCTACTGACATGCACAGAACCCTTCAACCGAATTGCATTGTACATAGACGACTTCTGACTGGGATCCAATCGAGCCGTGCACGCTCAGTTTTCATGCTCAAAGTGACAGCAATGTCAGCCTGACCACGAGCACTAGACATCGGATTGTCCAATACGCGAAGAGTGAAACGAGAATCCGAGCTTGTATCAAGGGATCGACGCGTTAACACTGAAATTAGGTTTTGTATGCGCGTTACGACTCTTGGTTGTTTCTCGCATCCATCTAGAACTGGAATGTGTAGGATGAAACGCAAAGAGATAAGATTTTTTATCCGGGAGACTGCTGGAGGTTCTTGGGCAGATTATACTCCGCTGAAGGGCTTTCATCGGGAATCTCAACTGGATTTTTTGGCTCAACAGCTCGACCTAAAAGGCAGTGGGGCGTTAATCCAGCAAGGGGAAGAGACCGAAGAGGCAGTGACGGAACTTATCCTAGTTTGTCACGTGAGACATGATTGTTGTACTCATCTTGTATTGTCTTTCCTGAGACTTTGTTATCGATCGCCTTTTAGGATTAGGTCTTTAATCCCACGCACCCAATGCAGCAAGCGGAACGTGGGCGACGCAGCATCCTTTGGAATGGGTGCTGCCCAACTTAGGCAAGCGGAACCGTATGGGCGCGTGAGTGCGTCGGAAGAATCAGCTGACTGCAGACAGATGTACGTACGAAGCAAGTATACGTGGATGACACAGCAGAGAAGAGACAAAATTCAAACTGAGACAATCTGGCATGGTTCAAAAATCAATATACGAACTACAAAGCTATGCGCAAGAAACGTGGGCAAGATTTGATCTTGGTGACAACACCGCAGCTAAATTAGGTCACGGGTTTTTGGAACGGACCTCCATAACCGTGATTCGTCGCAGGGTTAGGATATGATCATCATAGTAGTAGATAGTAGTTGGCTGGTGGGCCAAAAACAATTGAGCGGTTAGCTGTGAAGTGGTGACCAAAAGCTACGTGCAAGGAATTCTTTCTAACTAAAACGCACGTTTTCTGTATACGGTTAGCATTCTCAATCGTGACCAGACTGATGAAGAAATTCGAAGAGACGAGATTCGTTAGGAATGAAACGATGTGTGGTATACTGAGAGACCAAAATTTACTCGCATCTAATGTTGGAGACTGTGTCAAGCTTGATAGGGTTATTTATTTATATTGATGAAAAGATGTCATTCTAGGGTCTTTGTCTCGCTAAACGGTGCCACCAGTACCATCTCCCATTAAAGTCCTAACCAATTTTGTATTCGAAGTTCCAAGTTCCTTACGCAGCACATTTTGGTACACGGGGAAAAGATACCGGCTGATAATGCATGGACTACATTACACCCGCATTTGACCCAAACCATTTTGAGGTGTAAGCAAATTATTTATTCCACAGAAATCTTTGAAAAATGTAGACAGCCTTTCCATACCCATCTTCTGCGACTGAGTTAGAATGCATAATTTTCTGTTATCAAAGAGTTGGATTCAGAGAGCACGCACTAAAGGCAAGAGATAAATGAAACCATTAGCCACTGGATTACTTTTCGTTTATTTAGCTTACTACTGGGCGGCGGTCTGTTTCCTGAAAATCTACGGTGCATGTGTTGCACGATAAAGGAAGGAATATAAACAAGTGAAGACGAAATTTTCATTAAAATGTATACGTGACCACGAAAAGTTTCAGACCAATCTGAAATACCAAGTCCAGTGAAGAAAACGCTTTGTGCACCGTGTGGGGTGAATGATCGGCATAAATAACCAATAAAGAACATGAAAGAACAAAGCAGTGATTTGGCGAATTAAATTTTTCACATCTTAGGAGCACCAGCAGTTTGCTACTTACAATATGTTAGTAGTGACAAATAACGAGCATAGAATTGTATCTGCTCTTAAAAAGTAGTGTTGTTTTCCTTGACCGAAGGGTGTGACATTTTAATACATCTGAAAAAAAACCAATGTGATCAAGCTCGATAAAATCTCTCGGGATTAAGCGTTAGCCCAGAGACAACAGCTGACAATCGACGGGTAGTATGCGAAACTCCGTTTTTAAACTAGTGTGTTTCCCCGAAAATAAGACCCAATCTTATATCCATTTTTGCCTCCAAAATTGCGCTGGGGTTTATTTCCAGAGGATGTCTGATTTTTCAGATATAAGAATTTATATTTATGCACTCACAAAATTCTACGTTCATTTAAACATAGTCATGTCATCTTCCGATATATCGTCATTAGTTCCAAATCCTGAATTCGGACACCAATTTATTGCGATTCCATTTTCAGTAGAACCATTGGTTCCAGTCTCTCGTGTCTACCAATGAAGCTTTTTAAAATGAGCATTCATTGTACGTGTAGTCTACTCGTGTACTGGTAACAGCTGTCAGTGATTTTATCCCATGGGTTCTTCATCCAACTCACGACCTCCTCCAGACTAGGTTTCACAAATTTTCCACACTGATTTCTGTCCATTCTGCTTTCGATGTAGCTGTTGACTTCTGACCCTAAATGGTCATTAAACGATTTGTTTATTGTGATTTGAAGAGTATGGAGATATGAAGTCATTCGTGCGGAAATCATTATCTCATCTATTCTGCTCTCCACAAGGAAGTTCTTCGTGTCTTTAGCATGGTGGATGATGGCTAAATCCCAGAATAGCATACCGCGTTGATCGTCCCGCAACACGAGAGACTTCAATCAATCGACCCACTTCCTTATAACTACCTGTGTACACCAGACGTGTTTGGTTGCAAGAACAAAACAACCTCAAACACTTTCAGTCTCATATTTCTTGAGTTGCGTGACGATTGAAAGTTGGGCTTCCCATCTATCTAGATAAATCACCAAAATACAGGTAACACTTGTACTTTCGTTACCGGTGAATGATATGTTGATTAGCGAGGCACCCATCTGATGAATTGCCATTTCAGATCCTAGGCCTATAAACGCTGCAGTTTCATTTATGGCAAATATGTTGAAGAGTTGGTATTTGGAATAGTGTATTCCATCAACAATGTACTTGAATGCGAGTGCACGTTTATTAACTTCAATATCTTCCAGCCTGGACAGTTTAGTAGATCCTCTTCGAGATAGAATATAGTGCTGAAGAAGCGATCCAACCAGTGTTGGAATGCTTTGAATTCTCTTGGGGTTGTTTCAAAATGTGATGGAATTACAAGAGCATATGTTTGAATATCAGCCCTGCGCACAACCAAAGTCTTTGCTCTCTTGTCAGCAATCCATTCGGGTATAATACCGCCCAATTCAGAAAATAATGGTTGCCGATCTGATCCACACTTGCGATTCTTCATATTTCTGCCTTTCATCTGTTAACTGAGGTTATCGTGCTCTGTCCATATTCGGACCATTCGGACGACTGGCTTTTCTCTTCGCATAAAGCCCCGAAATTTTTGCCCCGGGCGTCTTCAACAATTCGTTTCTCTTGATCCCCGGAATAGCTCTTTCTTTTTGCACTCATCTTGACTTGATGTCAAATACAAAAGAGGAGGATCCGCCGGGGTAGGGTTTTACTGTGTTTCCCCCTAGTGGTGCACTGATTAACAACCCACATCTGTTCATTATCAGTTGCGTACCAGAGGCGTCTGCACTCCGAGTGATCAATGGACAACCAAGTACACCAGGCCTGAGTGTTCTCACGGTGTAAACAATTTACGGGGTCTCCGTTGTTGCAAGCTGGATCTAACAGACCGTGACAAAGAGCGTCTGGTCTGGTTGAACGCTATAGATCACCTTCTGTCAGGTTCATCTTGTAGTGACTGAGCACAGTAGGTTGTTTACGCCGAGCGAACATTCAGGCCTAGCGTACTTGGCCAACAAAAAGGTGAAAACACGCCAGTTGAGCGTCACTGCGGTTGATACACGGACAAATCAACGAGCTCTGTCGTTTAATCTGGTTTCGAAGATTCAAGCTACAAATGCCCCACAGTCGAATTGTTTTGATCGGTGTGATCCCATGATACTCGTCAGCGTGCTTCCGCCTAATCGAATGACTCAGTAGTTGACACCAGTAACTGGGGCTTACTATCAGTAGCTCCATAGGGAACTTCCATCCTGAATTTAATTTTTATAAAGGGTGTGGTCAGTGTTCATACGGGGTGAGGGTCCATTTAAGAGTCAATTAACGTGGAAGTACACAGACCATATTCGCAGATTCTAAGCCCGGGGCCGGAGCGCACGTCAAGTCACTAAACAATCAAAAGGGTAGGCGTGCGCACACGTAAAATCTAAGACCACGTGTTCCCCCATCAGCCTAAACACTCAATACAGCGATGTAGCTAGAGCAAAACCACGTATAAATAAACAGACCAGTGTATTATTCATGCACAAGCAAAGCATCCCTAGAGTGATCGTAGACATGGTTACTCAACACTACATGGCTGCAGTATATAAGCCGATACAGGGCCACGTGAGTAACACGTTAGCCGGTGAACCGCCAACGCATACTACTGGCGCATCAGGATCTATACGCCCAGGTTGAAGCGTACACGTTTGAGAAACCACCGTGGAGAATGGGTCAGGCTGGAAACCTGTTTAGCTGTGCAGTCAGTTCAAATCTCTCAGTGGAAAACACCAACAGAAGAAAGTGGAGTTTTGGTATATGCACTAAGTCGGAATGCTCGGACAGAGCGCGTGCACGCGGCGAGTGCATACACACACAAATGCTATCGAACGGCACACACTTTATCTGAGCGTACTGTCGGTACGGCCCAAGATGCTCACTGCACGTGGTCCAAACTCTAATCGAACAGGCACGACAAAATCCAATTCAGTGATCGATAAAAATGAGGCGCGGGATGCGCAGTCTGTGCGGATGGAACGCCCAAATCGATATGACTAGGTGCCGCGATCAGTGGCGTAGTTTCAATTGAGCTCTTTCACCATCTTGACGATTTCCACTGATAGCATTCTTTCCTGATCGTCCGTTTTTTACGATTCTATTCCTTCTGCTTTCCGCTAGACGATGCTACAAGGTAGCAACCAAAATCAGGACCCAGCGGTGCCAGGATCATGACTGCAAGAACCGAACTGGGCGGACTGTTTACAGTTCCTATCCCGGGTGGGACAAATCGCGAGAGATAGGCAGATGTAGGGAGCGTTGTGATCCTGATTTTCCCGGTTGTGATCCAAAGCATAAAGGCTGAGCGGGGAGATTAGGAAATATGGTGGCGAGTGGCATAGAGCATGGTCTAGTTCACACTGCCATTTCGTACTGAACACAAATCGTGAGCATCGTACTGTTATCCTAGTCACCAACTGTGACAACCACACAGTTCTAAGCATACTCCCATCGCATCGTACCCCAAGAAGTGAGAACGAGATTGCAATTTAGGATAGAACAAGTGATCAGACAACACGAAATTCATAGAACAAACAGAACGTTTCAGAACACTCATGCGTGTGAACCGATTTATTGAGATACTATATCACCAGTTCATCCGATCTTTTGAGTAGTTTAATTTAATGAACAACTCACGCATGACGAACCTGATTCCACAGGATTATATGTATGGCACTTCGGGTACGGATAGTACCTCTGTCTGTGAGTCTGTCATGTCCTAATGGCAAATTCCTTTGGTCTTTCTTTTTACCTTACATCTGCTGCGTGTAGGAGGAACCCGCTGCGACAGACCTGTTGAACTATCGTTTTTGTCTAAGGGATGCATTCACACCTTGCTGATGAAGTTCGGACAATACCTTCAACTTCTACTCAATCAGACTCGAAAAATGGGTTACCTTTGATCATATATTATCGGTTACCGTTTGGAGGGATTCATGTAAATTTGACTAAAAGAATACTGAAAGGAGGACTTTGGGCTCCAATCGGTACAGCCCCTTGGAATCATCGCGGCAAGCAAACCCGATAGCCATGGTGAGTTGGCAACAGCAATCAGGGAGATTCAACCATACCGTGCACACAATCTTTACACATCGAGTTGTATAAATTTCAGACCATGAAGTCTTCGATAGGAGGTGAGAACCCGGCAGCCCACCTTGCTTATCGAGTCATCGTCCAACGTTTCAGGGTGCCGATCGTTAGTTCTCTCTGACAAGGTGGCTGGATACTTCTGAATATACGGGGATCTCCTTTTCAATGCACTCATGCAAAACCATGGACAAGAAGAATAGACGTATAAATTTCGAAATCGCATGAGTCATTTGAAAGCGTTAAGCAAACCTATAACCGGATTAGGGCCTGCTGATGAGTTGGGCAGTGGTAACGAATCTAAGAGAGATATTAATCAACTTGTTCGATAAAATTAGTGCTCAAGAATGGTTAGTTTGTGCCAACAACGTATGTGTGTATGTATTTGTATAGAATGACTCAATTTCACCGACTTATGAAAAACGCAACCTTCTGACAACGAAAAAATCTCGTTCGTCTATCGATGCACTGAGCTCAAATGGCGAACAAAGAGTAATGAGTCACCTATCGTTGAGAACATTCTTGCTTGAGCAACAACTCTCCAATGCGATGAGTGTCACACAAAAAAGCCTGAAGACGAAACAGTGCGACGATCAATGGCCAATTCTCCTTGAGTTGGGATGAACGTTAACTACCATTTCTGAGCCATATAACCAAATGTGTTTTGTGACTCCACCAGTTGTTGTCCATTCACTAGTAACTCAATGGGGGTGAGAAACGCCCAATTTTCGGTTTATTCCCCACAGCGGATACTCGTACGGTTTAGAAAAAGTATGGCCATGGATATGTCTACGTTTTGAAAGTGAAGTACCTATGGTTGGAATGGAGAGGATGATGGAATGATAGCCGAGAAGGAAGCGCATATGTGAGCACATACGCAGTGGAACGAAAGAAAACACGAGTGTGGATGAGTGGAATAAACTACTGGAGGTGCATGTGTGTGTGTGTGTGTGCAGGAGGAAGGGGAGGGGCGGGAAGGAAATCATACATGCCTGTCCCGTCTGAGGGGACCGTGATGCTGGATTTAGTATGGAGAGCTCTGTTAAATCGGAAATCAATGCCGACATCGAGCGCCCATACAAACTGGCAGGTGTACACACGCAAAGTCATTCATTAGGGGTTCGCAAAAGACAATTTTGAAGGTCACCCTCTCAGCAGGTGACTGGAAAACAGACTGTTAATCGATCGTAGGCGTGTGGTGCATAGTATGTGGCAGTGTCTATCACCAGGATATCAGAGAGGGCAAAATTATGATATTATAAGGCGTACTCTCTTCCTTCATTTCGGTGATCAGTTGAATCACAGGAGTAGCATGACCGAAAAAATAAGATGCACTGAGGTTTGCGGGCCATTGGATGCAAGAGCAGATTAACGTGCCAAAAGACAAAACTGAAATTGGACTAGCAGCTGGCTGAGATGTTGAGGACTAACAAAGTAGCTCTGACTGATTGTCACGATGGAAGTCACAGTGATGACAGACGGTGCAACGCCATAACTTTCACCAAATTCAAAACTGTGCAAGAAGGCCTCGCATAAATCACACGGTCCTAATGGGAGAAACTGCTCAAAATCCTGCAGGGTGTGGTGTAAACATCAGCCGCGAATGTGCATTTGACGATGCTCACTTAGTGGTCAATCAACTTATGTAGTTTTAGATCTTCGGACTGACAACTTTAGCCAGTTAAGAGAGGCGCGTTTTATCCATCGAACTTCACACTAGTCGGTTTCGAAATTAATTGGTCTCATTGGCACTGAGCAAAGCGATGCACGATTGACACTCACAGAGATGATAACGGTAGTGCCAACATTCAGTCATTACAAAACAACTCGTTCTATGCATGCACACACACACACACACACACACACACACACACATTACCGCAAACCAATCAGAAGTGCATATTCTAAATAAGTGATGTAGGTGGGGATGTCATTTTAATGATACGTCTACCTTGAAATGCTCAGAAGTTTAAGATACTGCGGTTATATTATGTCGAACTCACACACAGCATTTGGTTCAGAGTACACACCACCATGTACCATGCAGTCTTGACAACAAACGAAATCGTGCGAGTCTGACTCATTCCGTCACAAACCTTATCTATTAGTGTTAGCAGATGGGCGCGCACGTACACTCTGCCCTCTCCAGTGTTGGGAATATGCATGTTAACCAACCACATTACTCATGACTCATCTGCTCCTTGTACGGCTTCCTGCATATATTTTCCGCCCATAAAACGCTGCATATATATATATATATATATATATATATATATATATATATATATATAATGTCACGATGTCACCTCAAACGTTGCGACTTAAGCGCCAAGCCCAGCGATCAGAAAACCGTTTAAAACCACCAAACTGAGCCACAACCAACACCAATTTTCAAAATTACTGATTCCAAAATATGCACACTATGACATCGAAACATGTTTTCACAGACAAACAATTGTTTTCAATGATTAATTCTCTAATCTGTACAAATCATACCGGAAATGGTTGTGCTGAAATGAATTCGTTTCTACCGGAGTTAATAAAAGCAATCGAGCGTACGACATGCAACTGATGTCATTTCACGATAAATACTGAATTTCGTGGGAACGCCGTATCAGCAATGATGAGGTAAGACGTAAGGTGTTGGGAACCAGAGGTCAGTCTCTTGATCAAGTACTGAATATAAACAGGTTAAGGTGGTTGGGACATGTGTTACGCATGCCCGCCGATAAACTTCCTCAGCGTAAGCTGTTCTCCGAGGCAGGTAATGGTTGGAAGATAGGTCGAAATGGTCAGCCCATGACATGGCAAAAAGGTATGAAAACCTTGACCAGTGAACTTGGCCGAGTGGGACGTGTTAGATTTTCAGGTTGGAGTCCACGTGATCCGCTTACCTAATGGTTGGAAACATTAGGTGATATGGACAGGTGTCGCCACCAGTGGCGTAGTTACATTCAAACTCTTTCTTTGTCTCCGTGATTTTCCCTTATCACTCTGATTTTTGGATTATTTTCACCTCATGCTTCTATTCTGTCTGCCCTTTAATGGACAATTGTGGAAGGTAGGGACCGAAACCAGAGCAGAGAAGTGCGAGGTTAGTGGTTGTATAATATGATTCATCATGCAGCTTCAACGCTCAACTCACCATTGAAAACCACGGAAGCACTGTACAGCTGTTTCATCCTTGTTGGGAATCATCAGCAGTGCACATCCACCGAGCCCCCACGGGGACTCGCAACCGGGGTGAACGGTTGTGAATTGAACACCTTAACCACAAGGCTATGCGGGCTGGCTCTCAACAGTTTGTTGAACATTTACACTACATGATGTAGCACCCTTCCGTCACTGGCTTTGAAAGGTAACAACCCGATTCCCGCATAGCGATCGACTCCTATGATGGATGACTTCTCCGTAGGGGCCTAAGTGCAACGAAGACATTCCGTTATGAACAACCGACGGAACTTGGTTACTGTATGCAATTGAGTAGTAGGAGGTTAAATTTGTGTAATATGATGTGCACTGCTGATGATTCCCAAGAAGGATGAAACAGCTGTACAGTGCCTCCATGGTTTTCAATGGTGAGTTGAGCGTTCAAGCTGCATGAAGAATCATATTATGCAAATCCAATCTCCTACTACTCAATTGCATGTTAGTGGTTGTATAATCTGAACTAAACTGAACTGAAGAAACCAGTTTTCATGCAACATACACAAACCAAATGTGATCCGTATACTGATCACACTCGAGCCAATTCGTGGATAGGGTCGAATCTTATTGTGTACCAGAACTGCCGCTATGGCGATTATTATCACTAGTGAAAAAGTGGCTTGGTATAGTAATGAATACAACACGGATGATGACGATGATAATGACGATGACCCGAGAGTTCGGCGGTGACCGCACTGAGCTGAACTGAGGGGCTCGTATTCCATCAATATCGATCGACCGGAGCGTTACCACGCCTGATCTACTGAGGCCTTTTAAGGCTCACAATTCTAAGTATCAGGGTCACGGTTACCGGCTTTCGTTAATAACGCAGTGTGCTTCTCTACTGTGCTCTCATGCAAAAGCATGGAATGAAAGAAGCGATATAAATGAGAAAGAAATTGGAGAAAATCTGAGTATAAGGTAAATAGAACGCAAATACCGAATGGAAATTTTTCTCCAAGTGGAGGCGGTAAGTGTGCGAGGGAGTGGAGGAGTATGAGTGAATAAGCTGCGCTTAGATATATGCATGAGCTCGCGCACGGGAAGTGATATTGTACGGATGGGTATGGTGATTCAGGGTATTGTAACAAAGGAATCATTCGGGAACTGACTGTAATTACTGTTGGTGAATCACGCAATATGAATGAGTCTAACTGAAGTAGATGACTGCAGACAATGAGAACGATTGATAACGCAGGTCATGTGAGTGCACCGAGTGCTTCCAGCTAGTACCAATGACAGATCAGACGTAGAGATGCACCAACGCACATAGAAATCAACCAGAGTTTCAGCATTCGCACCGGTCGTTAGACGAGGAGAGATGAGGCTTTTCCCGGGTCATCCGATATCATTCAGAAAGGTTATTTCAAACAGATACAAACAGGGTGCGGTGAACTCACTGTGGAATGGCTGGAGCTGGGGCCAATCCCCGAACAGGGAGATTTGGAGCTGGTCGTGTGGGCATTGGGCGACTGGAAAATGTGCCACCTGCTCCGAGATTGGAGCTACTAACCGAGGTTGGCAAACCGGTGGGTGTGGTGGGGCGCTGTGGGATGGAAGGATGACTTCCACTGGTGGTGGATGGTGCAAGCCGTCGCTGACCGCCAGTGTTCAGTGAGGGATTTTCCTGCGTCTTGAAGTGGGTGGAACAAAAATCAAAAACGAGGCTTATGTAAGCAAGTGAATAACAGACAGAAGAAGCAGCGTCCAGGTTACCGCTGATGGGTACACGTGGTAAGAAAAGAGTGATTAAATCAGATGAAGTATTGTGCAATGTTGTTCAAGTACTGCGAAAATTATATGGTTATACTCAAAGATAATGAAGCCTATAAAGTATTGCATTCGAGCATGCAGGGCAAATTATGCCGAAAAGGTTTTTCAAGCACGTGATGTTCCGCCGGTGTTCTGTTCACACGGCATTGTAACACTGATCTAAAAAAACAATTACTTTAGTTCTCGTCTGATTTTATTCATGAGATAGAGTAACCAATGGATGGGGGGATAAAACGTTTATATTCGGCTGTGCAGTTCGGCTGATCAGAGCTGGCAGAAATAGCATCATTATTCTAGACTCACTTGCAACTCCTATTTTTTACGAATGATGATGTGGAGCAGCATGTGTGCGTACCATCTTTATTATCAACGTAAATTTATGAAAAAAAGAATAATACCAATAATAACCATTGTTTTCGCGGGGTAAGTTGCGTCCGCTACCGGTGGGTGAGACATGCTTCTGTGGACCTTGATTAATGGAAAAAACTAAAACAACCAAAAATCTCCATCTGTCGAAAAAAGCACTCCTATATGCTTCACCCATTCATCGGATGTAGTTGCTGCGAGGAATGTGCTCGTTTCCCGGTCTATCACTCACAGTTTCGTTGGAAATGTTATGTTCCTACCAACTGCCCAAATTTTTATTGCATGATTGCGCACGGGCGCGGTGGAAGGGTACATCCCCATGTCCTCAAAGGACCACAGCACGAGAGGAGATAACCGGCAATCAGACCCTTAGAACTGCAGTAGACAACCACGTATAATCCCAATTGATCCAGCGTGGTTACAAATCAAACGACAGTGGATTACCGTACACCATCAAAGTAGTCGGCGATGGCGGCATTCGAACCTCGTGTCTTCGAGGCGGTGGGTGAACGCAACAAACCCCTTAACGATCACCGTCCAATAATCATTTGTTTTGATAAATGTTTTTTTTTGTGATTCAATTTTACCTCTTTACCGGGTACACATTACGTTTGGAGTGAGGCCATCAACGTACCACATAAAAGCTGGAGCAGTATGTGTGTATGTATGTCTTGTTTTCGGTTGCCTTATTCGGTTCCCTGGATCAAAAGCACGCTAGCGTATTGCGCCGTGTGTACTGGAACCACAAGAACACATTTGTTTACCACCCAAGAAAGAGCAAATTAGCGCTGGTCTCGTCTGAACTCAAAGGCTTTTTGACAGCAATTGAATGTCTTTTGCATGCTGCGCGTCTCAGCCTCGCGGGGAACGCCAAATTGGCACGCTAATTTACAGCACACCTGAAAAACGCATACAACTACAAGCCGGCACACCTCACCAATAGTTATTTGCAGATAAAGCTGAAGCACCAGAGAATGGATGGAGGGATCGGTGTTCACGCGAGAAAAATCCAGATACATCTATCTTTTCATGCCAAACACCGTCAGTGGTGGCGAGATACTGGAGTATTTGAATGACAAATCTGGCAGAGGAACGCCAGTACATGTACCCGCACGTAATGCGAATGAGAACATGATCGTTGAAACCGGATGTATATCACATGTCCCATCCAAGAGGCGCCATTAAGTTTACCGAAGCATAATATAAAACCACGTTTCTCGATTATATGAGCTAATATGCGATAAGAGATAAAATATGGGCACAAACAAGCGCTTTTCGGTTGAATCGAAGCCAGGTAATTTTGTTCTCGTCATTAATTTTGACAGAGTTTGGAAGGCTTTGAACCGTGATCTATTTGAATTTTTGACCCTCGGCAGCACAGAGTACTGAGACGTGACACCACATATATTGTGGGGAAGATGAATGAAGAGCGCACAGGCGGCCTATCAGGAGTTGGAATGTTTGACTTCAAAACACAACAGTCACCGACTTCGACTCCGAACTACACCCGGTTTGTTTCAACCCGAACAATCATTACCCAGCCCATAGTGTGGCGGCTCTGATTGCCATCTTTCAGCGGGGATCTTAAAAAACGAGATTATGAAAAAAGTAAGAAGAGAACTGAACATAGTAACATCGAGTCAATCAGGACAGCTCTCGAGTGCAAGATCGCCACTGGTTGCGACAGCTAGGCACATCCTCCAGTGTATGTAACCATTGACTGCGGGAATCTCCTTCATTCCACGCACACCCAACGGTGCATTCGACAAATCCCAGTGTCCGATTCACGCAGGCGGGAGGAACTGAAGCGGGCAAGCCTTGACGTCGGAAATTTGATCGGCTCATGTTGTGTTTTGTTATGATGGCCAACTTGCTTCCTTAAAAGAACATCACACGCGACGCAAAAAACAATGAGGTGTACGGAAAACGTGACCCAGCCAACGAAGTGCGCAGTGATGAAACAAAACTAATCAAATAAGCGATAGGTCTGGTTCAAAAAACGCGTCTATGAACTGCGAAGTTTTTAACTTAATGCAGTCCCTAAATAACTCACGAACAACGGTAACCGGGGTCGGAAATCTAATGAACATTTACCATCCGAAAGGGTCAGTTTATCCACCCGAGCATAAAAAGGCGATAACGGCAGCGTTGTGTATAACGAAAAAAAAATGTTTGTCGTCATTGATGAGGACAGAATACCAATAACACAAATTTTGAATTCGAAATAATGGACGGCGCAATTCGTTACAGACAGAAGAGAACAGGTGAAAAAATTAATGTTCGGAATCGAAGGTAATAAACCAAAGAGAAAATTTCCGGTATAACAGATTAAGGGCACCGAAAGCCGAACGACACATAAGTAACGAACTTACCGTTTCAAGCCAGTCGTCATTCACTGGCGGAGGTAACGGGACACTTTGTGTGTTTGAGATCACTTCGCCAATGATGCGCATAGCTTCTTCCATCGATTCGTACATATGAATAATCTCTTCCCGATGTTGTTTCTCCATGTCGGACTCCTCCATGAGTAAGTTCTGCACCACATGACAGAAAACCGAGAATAAAAGGATAAAAATGAGTGTTTATCAGGATCGATCTGCAAGACGAGACGATGTTATTTTATTTACTGGTTGAGCTCAAGAAGGCTGACGCTAGGAATCCAAATCACACGCATAGTCAGTATGCGTCCGAATGTTCGATGTACGCTAGGTAAACATAACCTGTAAGCGTCCGCATTCTGCTCAAACCCGGACTGACGTTTGTTAGCAGGCCACTTAGAGCGGGAATGAGACCAGAGTTTATGGTATACATTCGAGTTAGTGAATGGTGTCAAACAAAATTTACAATGATGCACTGAATGGAACAGTTCAAGGCAAATTGCTGGGACAGAGAAACAACCCAGCGATTCTGAATGCCTGCTCTGATCTTTATCTTCAAGAAAGTGCATGTAACCGTTACCAAAGGATCGATGAAGTGTTTCGTCATGCAGTCGAACGCAATGTATGTTAACAAACGATTACAATCGCAATTCAAAGAATTGATTTAAGCTCAAACCACGGCTGGAAACTATGCAAGCGACGGAGGCACACTGTAATCTATCTCATAAAATAAAGAAGGGATAAGAAACGGACGAAAAAGCCAAAAAAACATCACTGATAGAGCAAACAAAAGTCACCTTTCCGTCCAAAATGTCTACATAAGATCTGTTGTTTATGGATATTAGTATGATGATTGTACTCAGGTACTAAACACACACACACACACACACACAATCGCAGTATTTGAAACAGACATAGTTTTCAGTGGCCGATAAAACTCAGGTGGTCAACAGAATGAAACAGTTGCTTTCTCATTCTCGCAAGCAAGCGTATGTGTATACGAATCGTTTAAATTCCTTTGCTCTGTGGTGCGCTTTGTTGCTGAAGTTTGAAGAAAAGATTTCTTCCGTACAATTTTCTTGCGCTACACGAAGAATCCAAGGCAAACGCACACAACCGAGATTTCCTGAAACCGGGAGTGATAAAACTTATTCATTAAAGCATTAGTGTATGATTATGTGGTCAAATAATACACCCAGCGGTGGTCAAACGGTCATCGTCGCGGAATTTAAAGACTGACATCCCAGATTTGATCACTGCCAGTTTTCTCTCTATTCGATTAGCTATTGATTTGCCGCGGCCCCCTTCGATAAAAAATGGGAATTTTTGTTTGATAAATATGGGATGTTGTTAATTCTGTTTGTCTATGCAACCAGAACGATTTTGAATGGCGAAAGGAGTCCATCATAGCTATTAGAACATGGGTTATAGGCGAACATAAGCTTTTGGTGCTTTCATTCATAAACTATTAATTGTTCACTATCCTTCAACGTTATCTCGTTATACCGACTTGGCGAAACCTTTTCCCCCAATCTTCTTATTAATTCGTTTTCATATAAATGAGAATGATTTTCATTTTATCCCGATATCTCATCTATCTATGGCTGCGCGTGAACCACCTGTTCCGGTGTGTTGGTGACTCCTTTTGCCTTGGTTTGCTTTACATTTTCGGTCGTACGGTGGAGTACTGTTGGGGTGTATGGGGTGTCTGAGAGGAGTAGCACCTTTGAGTTGGTTGACTGTCGTGTCCCTTCGGGCATCCTCCATCTCTTTGGTCTCCATCATTCACCCAGCTCTCATCTGTGGCTCCACGAAGTTGAACCATGCATCAGCGGCCACACTCCGGCAAACCGCTCGACCGGCGGGCTGAACCAGGTTGAGAGTAACCGAGGTCTAAAAAAAAGCTTCGGCGAGACGGTGTTCGGCATGTGAAGATAGATCCTTCTGAATAGGCGGACGAGATCTACTGATCCAACGGCTACAAAGGAGACCTGTTCAACTGCCTGATCCAGCATTCCAGAGGAAGCGAACGAACCGCACAGCAGGCCACCGGCTCCCCTGGGAATACCCTGCTGCCTTTCAGACTGCAAGGGCTAGATGTGCAACCTCAAACAAAAAGGCCGAACGATGCTGGGGACACCGCTTCGTACCCTACTCCCGCGACTCTCTATGATTATTCACGAAACCTCAAGTGCTCATCATGCTACGGCGTCCCCGGTAAGCGACGCGCCTCGTGTCCCGGCGGTCGAGGTGACAAGACAACAAACTGGGATAATTCGCTGCAGGAAAAGAACGCACATAGCCTGTTGGAATGTCAGGACGTTTCTAGACGTCGGCAGTCAGTGCATCACAATGCGGACTCTACATGACCATGACGTAGATATTGCTTGTCTCTCAAAAGTCCGCCTGCCCAATTCAGGTGATCGACAAATAAAGGTACCGGGAGTGGATACATCCTACTGGCTCTATCACAGTGGTCCGAAAGACAACTCCGGTCTCTACGGTATCGCGTTTGCTCTGAACAAAGCAGCTAATGATGCAAGGATCTCTTGGGAACCAGTCTCATCCAGACTCGCCTTGGCATGTTTTAAAGGCTCCCCGCACGACTTGACGGTGATCGCGATCTATGCTCCAACCAATTCAGCTGATGACGAAACCAAAGACAAATTCTACAATAACTTGCAGGAGATTATCAACCGGGTTTCGAGGTGCGATGTACTTCTCATCGCAGGAGATTGGAACGCTCGCACAGGTACGGCCGATGAGTCCACTCGCCATATTCTCGGGAAATTTGGCCTTGGTCAACACTGCGAGAACGGTGGCCGACTGATTGGTTTAGCCGACATCAACAGAATGGTTGTCTGCAGCATTCGATTTCAACACCCCAAGAAGCACCTACTCACATGGTACTCCAATGACGGTCACATCTGTGGAGGATCGCCGAGCGTACCGAGGTGCAAAAAAGAGCAACACAAACGGCACCGACCATGTCCTCCTACGCGCGTGTTTCAAAGTTCATCTGTTTACACGTGCTGAAGTGTCTGCACCCTCTCGGATAAACGTTGCTGCCCTAGAAAATCCAGAGAAACGAGAAGCGTTGTTACGCGCAATCACAACCCGACTAACCAACGCAACCAATGCACAAGCAGACGAAGATTCTGTGGAAGGGCAGTGGACTCGAATGAAGACGACAATCAAGGAAGCTACTTGGACAGTACTCGGGAGAACAAAAAGGCGGACAAAAGATTGGATCTCGGAGAGCACGTTTCAGCTGTCAACCAGAGCACACGAAGCCCGACTGGCAGGTAGTAACGAACGCCGCAGACTGCAACGAGAGGCCACACTCTCCGCCAAGGCTGATCGCAAAAGATACTGGACAGAAATAGCTGAAAAAATGGAGACCGCGTCCGGAACTGGTGACTTCGGTAAACTGTTCCGCCTTATTCGCAACGCCTCTAATAGGTTTTGTAAACAAAATTCCCTTCTTCGTGACACGGCAGGAAACTTAATACCCGAACTGAGTAAGAAAATGGATGGAACACTTTGGTCAGCTGCTCAACCGGCCTACGGACCAACCCATATCAACCCCTCCACTCCAGTACGAAAGCAACTGTGACCCGCCCAACACCGCGGAAATCACGGAAATGATAAACAAACTGAAGGACAGAAAGGCTGCTGTGGAAGATGGCATCTCTCCAGAAGTGTACAAAGCATGTTCACCGTTATTGATAGACAGGTTATACACACTTTTTGGTTCCATTTGGAGAGAGGAAGCATTTCCATTGGGGAATGTCCATTCTGCTGCCCATTCCGAGGAAAGGTGACAAATCGACATGTGAGAACTACCGAGGGATCAGCCTGATCGATGTGGCCGCAAAGATCTTTGGTGCGTTGTTACTAACCCGTTTCTCCGAGGCAAGAGACCAGCGCACTCGCACGAACCAAGGGGTTTCCGCCGTGGCAGAGGCTGTGTGGATCAAATCTTTACACTGCACCGAATACTGGAGCACCGCTATAAGTTCCAGCAGCCGATGGCAGCTTGTTTCATCGACTTCCGGGCAGCTTTTGATTCGGTGAACCGCGAGTCTCTTTGGTCCATAATCCAATTCGATGGGATGCCCGATAAGTTTTTAAGGCTGTTGAGGGGATACTACTCGACAACTGGTGTTAGGGTTCGTATGTACGGTGAAGAGTCCCGCGAGTTCGCACTCACTACCGGAGTTAGACAGGGCTGTCCCCTCTCACCGGTGCTGTTCAACTACGCCACTGATTGGACAGTGCGACAGGCATTACACAACTATCCTGGCGTTCAGCATAGCCAGGAAATATACATCTCGGACCCGGAGTTCGCGGATGATATTGACGTGCTAGGAGACTCCCCCGCTACGCTACAACCAATCCTCGACCGAATCAATTCCTTCGCAAGGTCCATCGGACTTGAAGTGAATTCGACCAAAACAAAGGCTTTCACAACCCATCTGGGCCTGACAATTTAACAACTGTCGACCAACAACTAACCAGTCGAATACGTCCCTTCATTCAAATACTTAGGCTCAACTCTGCTTCCGAACGGCCGGGCAAAAGATGAAGTGGTATCACGGATCAACAGTGCCAGGAGAACCTTTCTTCAGCTAAGACAAACGCTGTGGACTCGCAGTGAAATCAGCTTAAGAACCAAAGTTCGTGTTTACCGCGCACGCAGGCAGGGTCGACAGAAAAGTCGAACAATAAACGACAGGGTAGGCAATTATATGAGATAGGTGGGGAAAATGACCAATCACAATCAGCGGTCGGTGACAGTGTGGAACGGCAGTTCAAGTCATGGGACACAGGCGGGGAGGAGAACAGTGAAGATGGTCTGGACAAACGCACAACTCAACGGTTAACTGAACAGACGACCGCGTGTATGAATTAGGGTTACGAATGCATAAATATCAAACGACAATGAAGACGACTTAAAAACAGTGGGGGGGGGGGAGTAAGGAACACGATAAAACAGTTTGAATATACCGACACGGACTCGGGAAACCAGTTTATCAATGAACAGCAGAAAACTGCGGGACCAAAGGATGTGCAAACAATGACCGGTTAGAAACCATAGGTTACAGGGAAGCAACGCGGGAAGATAAGACCAACAACAGGCCAAGCACATGTACGGTTTAAAGACAGACGATATCTGTCTACACTGTCATAGGAAAGTTAGATGCGTGAAACAGTAAGAGTGGACAAACAAATAAGCATGTGAGAGTACAGGCTGGTCCGATACAAGAGTGATCCGCTTGATTCAAGTTACCGAGTCAAAAGTATAAACCTTCGGTGGTAACAACATAGGAGATGGTCTTCAAGGATAGATAGAATGGTATATGTGGAAACCAACGGCAGTCGACCGAGATTAGGTTCAGGGTGGGAATTTAAACCGGTTAGTTGAGAATCGGCTATAACAAAGTTGTCTAATAGCCCCATTTCACTTCAACTTTTTCATAGAGGATGTTCTACGGAATGCCTTGCCTGGTCTTCCAGACGGTGGAGTTGAACTCCAGGGAACAAATTTTTCGACTTGGAATATGCCGATGATATCCCTTTGGTGCGTGATAATGAACAGGCAATACAACACGCTTTGGACCGCTTTGCGATTCGGGTATCCAGATATGATATGGACTTCGTGCCTTCCAAGTGCAAAGCGCTTTAGCAAGATTGGCAAACCCTGCCCCTTTACTCGCTTTTTGCGGTGATCAGTTTGAGTTAGTTGACAACTTTAGGTAGCGTGGGAACTTGATAACAGCTGCAGGTGGTGTTGTGTAGGAGATCAGTTCCCGAATAGCGAGTGCTGAAAAAGCTCTCACAAACCTGCGACACCTGTTGCGTCGCCACGATATCCAGCCCTCTTTTGAAGGAAGCTGTACGTTTCCGCGGCTCATAGTATTTTCCTCTACGGTTGGGAGACCTGGCCATTTGGCGTTCAGGACGCTCGGCGACTTTTTGTGTTCGATAACCGATATCTCTGACGTATTGCTCGTGTCTGATGCGAACACTGGGTGAGTAATGACGAGGTGCGCCATCGCGTGTTGGGCACGGATAGCCACCCTCTTAACGAAAGGATCAATCTACACCGCCTCCGGTGGCTCGGGCACGTTTCGCGAATGCCTACCCATCTTTTACCCTTCCGTGCTTTATTTGTACGTGATAGGCAGGGCTGAAAGAAGCGATGCGGCTGTAAGGCTGTGATTTGGCGTAAGGGTATGGCAAACCTAGCAACAGCATTGGCCTAGGTTGGTGCTTCCCGCCTCTCTGGTTGGGGCCCAAGGGGCGAGGAGTGTCGTTGGCTAGAGATGTTGGCGCCCGGCTCACACCAAAAGTCAAGGGTGTGCATGTTATGTGGTCTGTCTGTTGAACTCTCGTGTCCCGTGAATACAAAATTGCCATTTAGACAAACAAAATGACAAAAAACATCAAAAAAGTGTACAGTGGAAAAAATTACCGCAGCATGCAATTTCCCCTACTTATTCCTTTCACTGATTACGTACTTAGATACCTGATTATTGAACTACAAACGTCCATGTGGAAAGTGAGTATCAAATCGGGAACCGTACCACCGGAACTGTGACCATCGAATCACTTGATACCGCAGTACAAGTGGCACTGTATTACACCGAATAACTTGATACCTGCTAACTCAATCAGCGCGAATTAGGATATTTTTAAAGCATGCTTTAAAAGCATGGACGAATGCACACGTACGATTTATTACGCGCATAAGGAATTGTGCTTGTTAAGTTTTCATTGGCCTGCTCAGATTGCAGAGGAAGCTACAGGCTGTTGAAAAGGAACAGTGGGGAGTGGGGCATGGCTAGAAAGCATGCCTCAGTTAGATTACTTTTGTCAGCCAGTAACCTTACACTTCATTGCCTCGATCTTGACTGCATCCTTGCAGTTTCACCCCCTTTAGAGTGAAATCAACCAAAGTATGAGACAGTAGTCTCCCCCATCAAAAGACGCCACTCGGGATCGCCTGAATTGTTTTTTGCTGAAAGTTATTTCATTTGGGGGGAAGACAGCCTAATTCAGAGAACTTTCTTGCAAGGCAAAAGTGTTTCTTGCAGGAAGGATATTGCAATCAAAGTAAGTGTAGTCTGGGGGGAGGGATCTACTGTATGTTGCTATGGTGCGGAATCTTCAAGCGAGGCTGTCAGTTATTTTGAAGCACACTTTGACGTTGACTCATTTCTACCCCTTATTAAACACAAGTGGTGCGTTGGCTTGTTCTCAGGCCGGTGTAAAATATATAAAATATAAACACAACTGGGGCTCATCGGCATGCTCATACAGTTACGTTTTTTTTGCTAAGGTATCTGACATACCATCCTCAATCTGGTCGGGACTATGGGAAGGTTACTTGAGTGACCTTGACGTCAACCTGAGGAAGAGATTGATCTCAGTACAGGCTAGTTATCACCGTGCATCCGCACCGTGGGTCAGACACATCTCTTCGGTACCCCAGTTGGACTGCAATGAGCACAACGACCGTGAAAAACACGTCTGTTCCGTTAATGGAAGTGCGCGCAATTGTGTTGCGTTTGAGATGCGACCTAATGTGCTGTGTCAGGTCGGTGCAGATGTTTGAGTTTGTGTGGGAAATTCAGACACATGCAGTTGTCCACGCCGATTGAGACCCGCTTGAAGTTTGCTGCTGGATTATGTTACTGACGTACTAGACATCCTGGAATGACGAAATTGAGTGAGAAAAGCTGTAGTTGGTGCCCGGACAGTGCTTTAGTCAAAATGGATTTCGTATGGCCTCTGTGCCTTGGCAAGTTTGAGGACGGCATCCTTCAAAGCATTTTGGTTCATGGTGCTACGCAAGCCCTCACACCACATCAAGGTGCGTTCTCCCATCGTGGTGAAGGCAAAAATGAAGATGTCTTTATGGTAGACAACCAGACATCACGCAGATAAGTAGCAGAACGCAATGGGTTGCGTATTGAAGACACTCACCGTATCTTGTGTATAAAGTGAAGGGACCAAATCAGAATTGAGGTATTGCTTGACCTGTGAAAAGAAAAACAGATCAATATTAGAAATCTCATCAGCACAGTTGAATGCAAGACGGCAGTGCATTTGTTGGCAAATGACATTTAACAGAACCCAACCAGCAACAAATTCGGTAAAATATTTGACCGTCCAAACGCACACCAGTAGGAAGCCTAGTGGAATGCAAGTGAGAACTAATTCAGTTGAACAATTTTAAAATGCTGATAATCATCCCGGTATACTTCATAAGGCGTGAAATTTATGGGATACAGAAATCAATAACCACGTTCTTAATGTTTGTGACATAACTCCAAGGGAATGTGAAGGAGTAGACTGCCATGGACGTTATTATCATCAGTGATCTGTTTTTTGTCTCGCAACATCATCACAAGTGAACATCTTAACGAACAAATCAACTGTAAGACATTAGAATGGGCTTACACTACCGTTTAGATGTTCTACAATCGTTTCTGGAACCCCCACCCCTTCTTTTTGATCGAAATCGTAAGTTATTTCTTGGCGGTGTTCAATCACATTTGATTGGCAAAGGCTGTCCGCACAGCCAATAATTTGAAAACTGTGAACGATGAACAGTTTATCTTACAATAACCCGTGTTAACAGATTTTCCCAGTTCTCAATGCTAGATGCATTATTTAGATTTGATTTTACCGCTTCGAAAATAAGAACATTTGTGCACAAACCAGTTTGTCTTTTTTTTGATCATGCGGCGTACAAATCAAGGAAATGAGTTTAATTTCTCATTTCACGTTTTGGCTGTAAACTTTACTGACAAGAGAGCCACGTGGAATTTATTGAACATTCGATAGCCTTCGATTGAACGCAATCCCTGTCCAAAAAAATTGTTCCTTTTCGTATGAATGAGAGAAAAGAATATTTATTTGTAGAATTTCCACTGACGGCACGAGGAACCGGAAAGATGTAGATAGTGGAAAATTCACTCGCATATTTTTCATCCAAAAGTTCACGAACCGGAATGGAACCGGTGGCCTTCTTCTTACCAAACAGTTGCTCTATTAACCGAGCTAGTGTGGTAGCGCGATAGCTAAGCTGACCTTTCGAAGGTGAAAAATGCAAGTGGATTCTTCATTTATGCCTGTTATATTACAAATGGCAGCAGAATGCATCAGTGCAAGCCAGTAAAAATATCGACCGGAATGTAGCCCCATAACTACGCCAAGCTGAATAGAATTTCCGCTATTGCTCCAATTTCTATTTATGTAATGTGTTGTAAATCATATGTTTGAGTACTCTCTCATTTTGTTTTTTCTCAAAACGATGAATAAATAATGGAACTATGTCGAGAAGCAAAGCCAGAAACAATCACGAACGTAATGCTTTGTTGCAACTATGTGATCGTGACTGATCGATGAACGCAAACGCACTCCCAAACCCGACACCGGGCGACACAGTAGTTCCGATCTGTTGAATTGTTTATGACGTGTGGCCCTTATCTGCCTGTTGGAGAGAGTTGTGTTCATCTGGCGTGCAACCACAGCACGACAGCACTAGTTCTGTATGGAAAAGTTCTTTCAGCTGCGTTTTATCATCCCGGATGACAACAATAACGGTTAACATGTCAACAATCGTTTAATTCAACCAAACTACACGTTGAAGTCAGACGGGAATATCGTGAATAAAAACTACTTTTTAACCACTATCCGACTTTTCCAAGGCGGAGAATAAGGCGAAGCTTTCCGTAAAATCTATTGACAGATTCGAAAACACTACTTTCTATCCCCGATGAAAACGACGACCGGAACTGTACCAATAAAATTGGATTTGAAAGTTAGGCAACGGTCATTTCATTGCATCTTTTCGTGACAGTGAATAACTGACAGGATACAAGCTGTTTTGTTAATGATGCAGAATAGTGCTCATCCGATTCTTCTCTGCAGATAGAGTATTGCAATGCTCGAATTTCTCATTTTCTAAGTTAAAAATTGGGGAATGAAGAAAAAATATGATCAAACACAACCCTGGGTGTCGTTTAGGAGCTATTCTATGCAACATTCAGGAATGTGCATTTTTCTATTGGTAATTTACTTTTATAAGTACAGATCATGTTTTTTTTGAAAACCGCGAAAGCAGTGGCAGAGGCGGTTCATCACCAGGACGGTGCGTATATATATATATATATATATATATATATTTACCGGATTGAGAACAAGCATGGTGCCAACACAACAACATTAGTAAAGGACCGAAAAGTGAGGGAAAATTTAGGGTCAAAATTAAGATTATGGCAAGTAAAGCAAAAAATTTCATGTTTTCACCGTACACACACTGCAATCTTTTTTTCAATCATTTATCAGAAACGGAGGTCAACAGGCAGGCCATACAGCATTCGCACCACTGGATTCACTTCTGAGCCATGTCTCTGAGCATCTCTAATCAACGGCCATCCTCATCTCATGGGTCCCAACCAGGAAGACGGGAGGAATCAAAAAGTCAAAGCCGAAGCTAACTTCTTCATACCCCTACGCCAAATCACAGCCTGACAGCCGCGTCGCTTCCAGCCCAGCCCATCACGTACAAATAAAGCACGGAAAGGTAAAAGATGGGCACACATTCATAAAACGTTCCCGAGCCATCGGAGGCGGTGTAGATTGGTCCTTTCGTTAAGAGGGTGGCTATCCGTGCCCAACAGATCTCGCAATGGTATAGAAGACCACGAACTGAGGCACTGTACACCCTTCTCTCGAGGGAAAGCCGGATTTCATAGCGGTGCCAAACATGACGCAGGTTCGCGAAATCTACTCGGGCTCTCGCAATTTGTGATGTGATCTCCTCTCCAACACCAACACCAGCTGTAATCAAGCTCCCAATGTATTTAAAATTATTGACTACTTCTAATTGATCATCACAAAAGATGAGTGAAGGCACAGGCTCCTGCCAGCCTTGAAGAAGCCCCTTGCGTGTTGAAAGCGTAAATCACATGCTGTATCTGGATATCTCAATCGCCAAGCAATCCAATGCGTGTCAAACTGTCTGAAAGACTACGACCGTAGGACGACGGGTAGCGATAACACTAGCCAACACTGATATCTGCCATTTTTCCAAGCTCAAGAAGAAAAATGACATCATAGCGATACGCTATCGGTTGTTGTCTATCGTGCTAATCTCAGATTCGAAAGCATACCTCATCACTCAAATCGAGAGAACTTCAAGCAAATTGCCGAGACACATAAACCGACGAAACCTCGTACACCGCCTCCCTCCCTCCCCCCCCCTTGATTCGGCTGTCTGTTATTTCATTCGTTTTAGTTATCCCGATTTACCACCACGGCTTCACGTAGTGTTTCAGAACCGTAATAGTTTAGTGTTGTATCTAGCTCGTATCAAGAAAGAAAAGAGGTTTCCGAAGAAATATGCTCGAATTTCGGATTGCGAGCTGTCACTTTCTTCTAGACTCAATATTTATCCTAGTTCTCAACATAACCGGACGTGAGATTGGTTTTTCAGACTGAGGTGACTGAAGTGGAAACAAAACAGCTGGATTCAGAATGGTATTCACTACACACAACAGGTTTGACAAATAGGGAGCACAAGCAAGTCAACTTGGTGCACGCTAGACAACAGCAAACTCCAGCAGAACTACTGATGAGGTAGAGCTTTCGGTTCACTACGAATCCCGCTGTGTGCATCGTGCCAAATATACTGCTCGTGTTTCGCTGATGAATTAACTTCGCAGCCTCATCTTGGCGAGCAGTAGAGCCAAAACAACTGGTATATAATAGTCTAGAAGGGAGAGATGTGCATGCGCTGACTGAGAGTGTTTTCTTTTCCGAGTTTAGTGTTGGTATTTTCGTTAATAGTTCATCTGTTTTGTCCCACTGGCTACCGCTTAATTACACTGCAGTGAACACGTGAATTTGTAAAAAAAAAAATACAAGTCACATGAAAACAAAGCAAACCGATGGTACTTTATTCTCTGAGAGCAAACATCACCAGGTAAACGGCAAACAAAAATTAACCCACCTGATTGAGTAGACTGTGCATGACAACTTTGGGGACCATATCACGTTGGGTTTTGTTGACAATTTTCATATAAGAATCGACCAGATTACGGATGATTTCGATCTGACGTTCCAATTTCGGATCGTTTGTCTCCGCACCGTCCCCGTCATCACTCTTGAAGAAGGATGAAAACAACCCCAGGTTCGGGAAAATTATGCGTGAGATGTGCACTGGAACTAGAAAAAATTCACGTTTTGTAATATAAAGTGTTTTGAATTAAAATATCACTTATCAGCACCATTGGTTTGCTCACGACCTTGAATCAGCGTAGAGGAATCACCTCGCTCAATACGATGAACAGTATGTACACATGAAATATTCGCACTTCACCTAACTTTACTTTATGGCGATCGCGTAGTACACGCAAAACTATAACGGTTGGAATCCACAATGCGATCGGTAAAACGGGGGCGAACAAAAAATCGAAATTCCCGAGTGTTACCAAAAGAAAAAAGAAGTGTGTCCTTATGTTCAACGTCAACAAACAGATTGTGAATTGCGCCCTCCGAGCTTGTTTTGAATTTCGACAGAATCTGAAGTGGAAATGAGACTTTTGATATGGTGTACCCACCGAGACAGTTCACCTGTCCTGCATGTCAACACCAACCATATAAGGACTTTTTGCTCGTACCATCATGTAGACAGACACAATAAAAGCAAATGAGTTTTCTTGCTCATAATACTGAGTTCAGCTCATGAACTGAACTGAACTGCCTTAGATCATCTTAGGCTTCTTTCTTGCACATTCGTTTATAACAGTTCATGCACGTGTACGTTCTGACTTATAGACCTGTCGGAAGGTCGTTGATCCGGTCAGTGAGCTACCTGGAAGAAACAAATTGAATCAGTGACCATTATCTGTTCTGATTCCACCCTTATCACTGACTTCTCTTACCGTTCTTCGCAGGACGGCCTTTGATAGCACACAATGAGATGACTCTGTAGAGTCAACTTCAACGTTCCCGGCAATCTTGCATTCTTGCTGTATTCCTGTGACCCAACTTCTACTCACCATATACTAAAGGAGAACTGGTTCCCATTCGCGCATGCATGTCCTTGTTAGACTGTTTTCTTTTGACGGCCTTTTGCACAGCCACTGCCGCATGGAAGAGTACCCTTCCTCTTCACGTTTTTGATAGGGACTACCTTATTAGTGAACTCTATCAATTTATCTGTGATGTGGAGTCACTGCGTTCCTACATTCCTCACGCTTCCTGGCATTAGCCACTGCACCTGTAAATTGCGGCGGACAGTTCTTATCCTAAGAAGTTTCTATTGTAGTTATATGGTGTCGTAAATCCTAGGACGTTTAACATTTTACTCAGGACGACGTGATCACTCTTACCAAAAGAAAACTCCACCTCAAGTGTTTCCACGTCACTGAGGACCCTTAATACAAGAGCAACGACGATTGTCCGAACTGTAGTGTCTTTTAAATCAACTCTAACTATCGTAATCCCAGCGACAATCAGGACAGAACAAAAACGACAACGGTTCAACACAAGCACACGTCACGAGCAACTAACAAAGTGAGTAGATAGGCGATTCATGCGCGACCACGTCGAACAAAAGCAACTTAAAACTGGCATACCGGTATCAGTTCTCGAACAACAGTTACTACCGTGTTCCCCCGATAATAAGACCTACCCAAATAATAAGTGTCATGTCTCTTCCCAGTGGCTGCTTCCAAACCATCTCGTCCTATTATGCAAAAGAAAGCAGTTTGTATAGTTTTTTTCAATACACGCTTGTGCATGTGGAAAGGGTAAATCCCACAGCCATAAAGGTCCACTGCACTACCAACGCATTCGTCCATGAAGCTCTTCCATAACCGAGTCTTCTAATCAGCTGTTTCAATTACAGACCCCATTTGTGGCACTTCGTCTCGTTCGGTCGAAAATGTCGGCAGTTCACTGGTTGATTTCGTTCCGTTTCGTCACGAGCTCGGTAGGTCATTGATCAACTCTTGTCTGTGATTCTGGACAGCCCATCGTGTACTGTTTCCTACACCGTCTACAAAGAAACCTTTTGTTCTGGATGGGCCATGGCGAGCTGTCTGTAACCCAACCTGGCCGTTTGTTGGCACTGTGCCAGCCTACACCCTCACAGAAAGCTCAAGAGAGATTTTCCAGGATGCTTATAATATCAGCCCTATGTTGAAAATAAACTCCAGTTAAGACCGTCAGTTCCCGAGTGGTTCGATAAGGCGGAAGCCCGTTGAAAAGTGTTCTGAGGTCAAAACAATCAAAAACGTGCACTTGAATTCAAGTACATTGTTGATGGAATACACTATTCCAAATACCAAGTCTTCAACATATTTGCCATAAATGAAACTGCAGCGTTTATAGGCCTAGGATCTGAAATGGCAATTGATCAGATGGGTGCCTCGCTAATCAATATATCATTCACCGGTTACGAAAGCACAAGTGTTACCTGTATTTTGGTGATTTATCTAGATAGATGGGAAGCCCCACTTTCAATCGTCACGCAACTCAAGAAATATGAGACTGAAAGTGTTTGAGGTTGTTTTGTTCTTGCAACCGAACACGTCTGGTGTACACAGGTAGTTATAAGGAAGTGGGTCGATTGATTGAAGTCTCTTGTATTGCGGGACGATCAACGCGGTATGCTAGTCTGGGATTTAGCCATCATCCACCATGCTAAAGACACGAAGAACTTCCTTGTGGAGAGCAGAATAGATGAGATAATGATTTCCGCACGAATGACTTCATATCTCCATACTCTTCAAATCACAATAAACAAATCGTTTAATGACCATTTAGGCTCAGAAGTCAACAGCTACATCGAAAGCAGAATGGACAGAAATCAGTGTGGAAAATTTGTGAAACCTAGTCTGGAGGAGGTCGTGAGTTGGATGAAGAACCCATGGGATAAAATCACTGACAGCTGTTACCAGTACACGAGTAGACTGCACGTACAATGAATGCTCATTTTAAAAAGCTTCATTGGTAGACACGAGAGACTGGAACCAATGGTTCTACTGGAAATGGAATCGCAATAAATTGGTGTCCGAATTCAGGATTTGGAACTAATGACGATATATCGGAAGATGACATGACTATGTTTAAATGAACGTAGAATTCTGTGAGTGCATAAATACAAATTCTTATATCTGAAAAATCAGACATCCTCTGGAAATAAACCCCAGCGCAATTTTGGAGGCAAAAATGGATATAAGATTGGGTCTTATTTTCGGGGAAACACACTAGTTTAAAAACGGAGTTTCGCATACTACCCGTCGATTGTCAGCTGTTGTCTCTGGGCTAACGCTTAATCCAGAGAAATTTTATCGCGCTCGATCACACTGGTTATGTTTCAGATGTATTAAAATGTCACACCCTTCGGTCGAGGAAAACAACACTACTTTTTAAGAGCAGATACAATTCCATGCTCGTTATTTGTCACTACTAACATATTGTAAGTAGCAAACTGCTGGTGCTCCTAAGATGTGAAAAATTTAATTCGCCAAATCACTGCTTTGTTCTTTCATATTCTTTATTGGTTATTTATGCTGATCATTCACCCCACACGGTGCACAAAGCATTTTCTTCACTGGACTTGATATTTCAGATTGGTCTGAAACTTTTCGTGGTCACGTATACATTTTAATGAAAATTTCGTCTTCACTTGTTTATATTCCTTCCTTTATCGTGCAACACATGCACCGTAGATTTTCAGGAAACAGACCGCCGCCCAGTAGTAAGCTAAATAAACGAAAAGTAATCCAGTGGCTAATGGTTTCATTTATCTCTTGCCTTTAGTGCGTGCTCTCTGAATCCAACTCTTTGATAACATAGAAGTCTTTGATAACAGAAAATTATCCATTCTAACTCAGTCGCAGAAGATGGGTATGGAAAGGCTGTCTACATTTTTCAAAGATTTCTGTGGGATAAATAATTTACTTATGCCTCAAAATGGTTTGGGTCAAATGCGGGTGTAATGTAGTCCATGCATTATCAGCCGGTATGAATGCTCATTTTAAAAAGCTTCATTGGTAGACGCGAGAGACTGGAACCAATGGTTCTACTGGAAATGGAATCGCAATAAATTGGTGTCCGAATTCAGGATTTGGAACTAATGACGATATATCGGAAGATGACATGACTATGTTTAAATGAACGTAGAATTCTGTGAGTGCATAAATACAAATTCTTATATCTGAAAAATCAGACATCCTCTGGAAATAAACCCCAGCGCAATTTTGGAGGCAAAAATGGATATAAGATTGGGTCTTATTTTAAGGGAAACAGGGTATTTTGTACAACAAACGCACATTTTCCCTCCCAAAGTCTGGCTCACAGACATACTGACCGTGTTACAATGGGAACCCTATTGGGTCCCGTTTTGGCTGATATAACTGTGGCTTATGTTGAGAAAAAGGAGAGGAACATCTAAGAACAATCAAAATTTTCACAAAACATCAGTTGTTGATACTCCGATTACTACAAAACGTCTGGAAGAAACGACGAGGATAACTGATGAAATAAATCGTTTGAATCCGAATTTACGCTTCACAATGAAAGCAGAATTAGAAAATATATTGCAAGTTCCTGGCATTATTACGACTAGGATGAACGACAGAACAACCCTAAGATCTGCCTACCGAAAGTAAATTTCAATAGGCCAATAAATGCACTTCAACAGCTTCGCGTCTGTGGAATATAAACGTGGTCTCGTCGAACAATCTTTCACAGAGCACGACGGGTTTATAAAAAAACAAGATTAACATGGAACTACGACAACTGAAAGAAGCTTTGGCTGAAAACTTAATTCCTGATGCGTTTATCGAAAGACAGCAAACCCAACGCCAGTAGACAAACGACTGCCTCGTTAGTGAAATTACTGGACACGCTTTGTCTCCCATTCCACGGAAGTGACCTACTTACTTTTTACTTTTACACGACTATCTCCTGCCAGAGGAAAAGCCGGCCCCATGGATATCGCGGATCGTCGCCGACCATGCGCAGCGGTTGGATGCGAAATCGGCGCAAATCGTCACCCAGTTTTTCTTCCAGTATCGCAGACTGTAGATCGTATGCTATCCGAGGCGCTCCATGTCTTTCTCTCGAGGGTGCTCAACCGCGTTTTCAGCTGGTCACCTAGGCGACAGGGCCATCCCGTTTATGGCACAGGGCAGAGTTTTTCTTTGAACAGTTCCGTGCCAAGTCACCGAAGTATGTGGTTGAACCACTTCGGGCGGCGGCGTTGACCAAGAATGAGGAGTTGATCAGTGTCGTACCACCGCCTTCTTATTTCGTCGTTTGATTGCATTTCCTGACACTTCGTACGAAGAACTCGGCGCAGACACCAGTAATCGAACACCAGCTCCCTGGTATCTTCAGATCGCAGTGGTCAGGTTTCACACCCGTATGGGAGCACATGTGTCGGATAGCGACACAGAAGACGCGAATCTTTGTTCGAAGGCTAATTTCTCTCCGTGACCATAACACACATCAGGGATGAAGAAACACTTTCCGTGCATTGTCAATCCTTCACAGTAATTCGTCCTTCGCCTGACCATTCGGAAGCAGAGTTGACTCCCGTTATCTGAACAATAGTACATACTCGATCGCCTGACCGTTGGTGGATAATTGCCGAGCTGATGGCTCAGGGTAAATCAACAAAGTCTTTGTTCTCGCCCAATTGACTTCGAGAACAGTATCCTTCGCAAAGCAACCGAATCGGTCCAGGACTGGCTGAAGTGAGGCAGGAGAATCTCCTTGAACGACAACATCGTCCGCAAACTCCAATTCCGAGATGGTACCGTCGGACTCAACTGGACACCGGGGTAATTAGCCAAGATTATATTCATTGTCCAGTCGACTGCATAGTTGAACAACACCGGTGAGAGAGGGCATCCTTGTCTTACTCCGGGATTAACTGTGAACGCCGAAGATTCTTCGCTATGCATTCGAACACGTACTACTGGAGGCTTAGCAAACCATCAGGATCCTGAGAGTTCTTCAGGAATAGCGTCGGATTCTGGTATACCGCACAGACTTTCATGATTAGGCGAGTCAAAGACAGCACGGAAATTAATCAACTAAGCTACTGTTGGTTTCTGGAACTTATAGCAGTGTTTCAGTACTCGGCGCAGTGCGAAAACCTGGTCCACACAGCCTCTGCCACAGCAGAAACCGCCTTAGATTCTCAGGCAACTGAGCAGCAGTACGCAGGAAGTCTTTGCGACGACGTTAACCAAATTGATCCCCTGGTAGTTCTCGCACGCTGTCCGGCCTCTTTTTTTAAGAATGGGTACCCGATTAGACGCCCTCGAGCCCGTTGAAAGTGTCTTACTCTCCTATACAGATCGAAACAGCACATGGAACCTGTTCTGAACTGCTCCACAAACTCGAGAGAGGTCTCATCTGAGACTGAATTATTACGGTTTATTAGTACAAAAACGACGGTTCATGTACTACGAGTGGTGGTCACCACCAAATCCTGGCCCGCACACTGATTCGTTCATCCGCAATTCGCAGTCAGCTTTTCCGAATGGTTAGTCTGGGAACAAGCCAACTAGTTTATTCGGTTCGGGCGACACTTGGAATTTGATCGGTTCTTCGGTCTGCTTCGTTCGCTCCAACCTTGAACTCGATTCAGGGCTAGCGAAGAAGTGCTGGCTGCTCGCTGTTTATTCAACGAACCACATCCCCTGTTGACAATGTGCTAGCCCATTCTCTCACACAGCCCGCCCATCAGTGATTAAAGATGGCACCTATACACCTCTGGTAGGATGCAATCCCCTTCAGAAGCTTTTCCCTTTTCAGCTGGTTGACGACAACAGCGATTTCCACCGTATATGCTAGCTTGCAGCTGACGTCTTACACAATCGGGGAAGACAAAAGGTCCACGTTGTTACTCTGAGGTCCGTTGAAAAGCCGGTCAAAATCCTATAATGAACGATCAATTTTTCTTCTGTTCAGGAATAATCTGGCGTGCTAATTCATGTAGGACGGACTCAGACTTCCGTCATCCATTCGAAACGCTGCAAGTGAGTCAAAATTATTTGCCGAAGTCGCCAGTACTAGAAGCGGTTCCCATCTCTCCCACTACTATCCAACACCTTTCACGATCGGTTCCAGCTAAGCGCGACGCCTCTCGCTGCAGTCTGCGATGTTCGTTGCTTTCGACAAATTCAGCTTTTTGTGCCTTGGCTGATAGTTGTAAGACTGTCACTAAGATCCCGTCTTTCAAACGTTTTACAGTTCCCCTAGCTCCTTCCAAGCAGCCGCATTGACCAACGACTTGATCACCTTCCATTGCTCTTCAGCAGGAGACCCACACGTGAGCACGCTAGTTACAGTAACCAGCCGGGCTGTGATAGCGTTTGAGAAAGTGTTGCGGTTTTCTGGTATTTTCAGGGCTGCGACATTGATTCGGCTCGGTGGTGAGATTTTGAGGCGCGCAGACAGATAGACTTTGAAGAGCGCACGTACAAGGACATGGTCTGTACCATTCGTGTTTGCTGTTACTGCACCTCAGTACGCTCGGCAGTTCTCCACCGACGAAGCCTAATGAGATCGCACTAGAATATGATCAGTTTGATGCGCGGTGCGACGATCGGTTAAGCACCAGGTAAGCAAATGTCTCCTAGTATGTTGGAAAGCGCGTTTTGCAGATGACTTATCTGTTAGCATCGGCCAAATTCACTAGGCGGTTTCCATTCTCACAACGTTAGCCAAGCACAAACTTGCCTAAGAGATGGTGAGTGAACTCATCTGAGGGACTTATTCATGCGTTCCAGCCACCGGCGACGAAGAGTATGTCACTTCTTAAAACACGATTGATTTGATCCTGTAATTTGTTGTAGAAGTCACCGTTTGTTGTATCCCCAGCCGAATTTGTCGGTGCATAGATAGCAATCACTGACAGATTCTGCAGAGATCCCTTGAGGCGTGCTAAGGCCAACCTCGAAGAAATCGGTTCCCAAGAAATTAGGGCGCTGTTGGCCGTTTTACTAAGGCCGAATGCGACCCCATGGTGTTCGGAGTTATCCTCAATCCCGCTGTGATGAATCCACTAAATGATATCCACTTTCGGAACCTTAGCTTACCGAGTGTCGGAACAGATTAGTCGGACTTCTGAAAAGCAGAAAATGTCTCCGTGGTAGTCATGTGGTGTTCGCATTGTAATACTCTGGCTACCTGTATCTAGTAGCGTCCTCACATTCCAACAGGCTGTGTCCCTTTTATACAGTAAAGGGTTTTGGCTTGCTGTGTTGTCACCCCGACCACTGGGACACGAGGCGCGTCGCTTACCGGGGACGCCGTGGCACGATCAAAGCGTGTAAATTCCGTTTATCCATAGGGTTTTGGGAATAGTGATGCGAAGCGGTGTCCCCAGCACCATTCGGAACATCTGTGATATTCGGTAACCCAATCTGACCTTTTTATTTGGAAGTGCACCTCTAGCCTTTGCACACTCACGTGCAACCTGCAAGACAGCAGAGGGAGCAATCTTATTTGGGCCGCATGTTCTACGCCACAGTGCAGTCAACAGACTTATATGGTATTTTAGAAAGGAAAACGCTATCTAAACGAAGACCCACCACATCCTCGGGCACTACCGCTGCTCGTCCACAGCTGCTTATTCAGTGAGCCTAATCCCGCTTCATCCACGACTAACCACTAGTCAGGGTAAAGTTGCCGGATATTCCCAATATTACAGTGGGCTTTCGAAGTTATGGGATATATCCCTTACACACATCGCATGCGCAAGTATGGGAGAAAAAATATACAACTACGATCTAAACTTTATGCGGACATCGAGACACAAAGGGAGGGACAGATTACCGTTAGTATATACAACCCCACCTGACAACATCTCGAACCTAACGTGAGACCGACAAAACAAGGCCGTTTTCAACGTATTGTAAAAGAGTACCAGCAGGATAAAGTAACGTCGTCTTTCTAGTCTAAGTCTAGATGTCTGTCACCAGGTAGAAGCTCAACGAATTCATTTTCACTGGTTTCTTGTGCATCCCTGAATGTCATCGACCGTGTGGAGCGGTCAGGTTTCTAAACCAAAGGGCAAAGCAGTAAGCATGGTGGGATTTTACATTTATCTCTATGAGGAGAGTTGGACGCCGTGGCGGTGTCACAAGTGTTCTGATCCCAGGAAAGAGAGAGAGAACGCTTCTTTGCTCGGGAAGAATTTCGTTTTATTAGCGCAAAACACAGTGATTATATAGGGCGCTGATCCTTCCACCCAGTCGTCGCACAAAACGTGTTGGTCCGACTGGTGCGGACGACTAAGATTTCGAATTTTCTGGCGTCTGGGCTAAAGACTACTTGACAGGATTCATCTGTCATTCTACTGATCCACGCCATCGATCGGCTATCCTGTTTCATATGGTTCCGTTATCTCCAGCCTTGGACTCGGCACTAGACAGGCGCTGACGTGCTGACTGCTAACGAAACTTGGCCGTCTACCAAAGATGGGTCATCCCATACCATCACAAAAAGTGTAGCAGGCTGATGAAGACTATAGCACATTTCTCCATTCGCAATGCGATCTTGACGATCACTTTCGATAAAGTCCCAGGTGCGTAAAGTTGTCGATTATTTCTGATTGGTCACCATATGGAATGTCGGCAGACTAACGCTGCTGCATTTGGGTGGAGCAAGGTGCGTGACATGCATCCATACACCAATAGTCCGAACATTATTATCCAGCAAGATTATGTTGTCGGCGTATTCCCATTTGAAAACGATTCTCAGGGGAAGTTAAACTCGCCGTTTGACATCTCGAACAAAGCGCTCCTTAGAACATCCACTATAGCGAAGTTGACACCAAGCAGCCTTGTGATGCACCGTAAATGGCTGGGCGCAGTTAAGTTAAGTTGATATTCCTGGCTTCGTAGTAACAGCACCGATTCTTCCTCAAGGTGAATGGAATACCTGATTCGCTCAGTGATGAAGAGGCCTGAGCTGAACTTCAGACTTCAGGGAACAGAACACGATTCCTACGAAACGGCAGGTCAACATTCTTAAACAGGAATGGGTGAAGGTTTTCGGAGCCCGGTGGTGTAATATTGAATTCTGATTTTGCTTGCAGATCTCTGCTTTCTTGTGCGATTCTGTCGAAACAAGCAACGGAATGTATATGTGGTGAGGTTGCCTGCAAGACAAACCGGTGTGGTCTGCCAACTGAATTGCATCCGGAAGTACTCGGCTCGGTGTTCAAGGTGCCGCTGCTGATTGTTGAAGAATGTACCATCATGCCTACAGATTGTTTCATTAATACTCAGCCACTTTCTACCAGTGTAAGAAATAAGGAGGAATAGTTTGTGGGAGCCAACATTGACTGTTACATGTTTCATCTCTGATGGACGTCACCGCCAAATGATTCGGCGATTTATACGTAAACGTGCGTCTCATAGCGAGTGATTCCTCTGCAGTCGCTATCAGTCGCAGTCAGTGAGCTAACGTCTCGAAGTCAAAGGGAGTTCGAGAAACCCCAGGGTTGTGCGATACTACGAGTCAGGCCACAACTCACAACACTGAAAAAAGAAAAATAACCTGGACCAACGAACAGGTGAGGATTAAAGTTTTTGACGCGGTATCCTACGTGGTTTGCGGCTAGCGCGTTTCGTAAGTTCAATAGACGATCTTCATGTGATCTAATCGGCATTGCATTGTGCGTTTTGTGTACACGAAGAAGCACATGGACGGCTTAAAGAAGACCAATGTGTGGTCAAAATCACTGCAGACAGACTGGAACAATCGGCTTCTCTTAGTGTTCGAATGGGTTCTACTGTTGATTGCAAAAAATGGACGCCAGGTAAATTACCGGGGACTGGAGCGTTTGAAGTCTGAATTGATAAATAACAGAAAATGACAAGAACATTGAGCCGAAAGACTGTTCCAGATATCCGTACCAAAGTATTCTAGCCCCAAAGGACAGCGTAGATCCGGCTCATCCTTGTCTAGCATTCATATTCCACGCTAAAACTACAATGTCAGCTTGGCCTGCTCTACTCAAGATACCATGAAGGTCTTGAAGAAAGTTGTCAACGATTGCTTTAAGGCTGCAACACGCGGCTGCAAGTGAAGAAGCAACAAACGGGCCGGAAAATACATGTGGTAAAAGGGACAGTTGTAAGATGGGCTTCTAAGGTTATAACAACTCCATCGATTAGTAGATCATTACAGGAAGCGTATTAAGGCGGGCAGCGCTTGAGACTGATGGTGTAGCTGATTGATTAAAACCATATGGTTGACAACTGCCTGGACCAAACAAGACGGTATTCAATAATCCGTATTTACAAACAGCGCACTCATACGCCGTCTAGTTTACTGTATCGAATTTGCTTACTGATATCGTTCAGTAGCGAAATGCATGTTTAGGTAACCTTGCTGACAAGCTAAACTAACCAAGTTAGCAGGAGCTTTCCGCGCATCACACTTCGATAGGCCACCTACAGAAGAACATTTCGGAGGGTACCGTGTACATCTTCCGTGTGTTTTTCTATCTGACTTCAAAATTTCTACCCTAAAAGAAAAGGAGAAAAATAAAGCTTCAGGAACAGAGTTGGGTATTCTTTGGTCGTGCCACAAGAATGAACCATTGCACTTTCGGTCCACTTGGAGGAACTCTTCAATGGTACATCTGCCGTCCCGATAAACGCTGAATCATGCCGTGCACATTATAGCATTTTCTCTAGATATTATTCTTAAAACTGTTCCATTTGGCGGCCTAACATTGGCCGCGGCCCCCTTCCTGAATTGCTGTACTTTGCTGGATAGTAAATAAAAAAAGGAAGCAAGAAATTAGAAAAAAGTGTTTCGAGATTTTTATTACTTGCTTATGAACGATGCTGAACCATAATACATTGACTCATCAATGAGACCATACCCGTATCTTCATCCGACTGATATCCCAGTGTTCATTCATCTCACAATCCCTCATAGTTCATTTATGCCAACGAAACATTTTGGGGAATTATAAAACTGTCATTGGGCTGATTTAGATTAGGACTACTGCTAGCACCGCACGGCTTTGATTCATTATTAATAATTGTAGGCATTCTGCAACCGGCAGCATTGCTCCCAGTTATTTTTACGGTTTCGCTAAGAAAGAATACAACGTGTTAGCATGATCCATAAGATATTTTAACTAGATTCATTAGCGTGTTCAAATACACTCCTGAAGATACCACCGTTGAAAATATTTCAACACAGATAGTCTGTTTTCTTTCAGAATAATTGTAAGAATTTTCCATGTTTTGCACGAAGATCTTAATAGACCTGTATATTTCCCACTTCGCCGTGGTTACAACGGCCCTTGGTACACCACCCTCTTGTTGTACCAACGTTTGAAAGCACACAATCACTACACGAGTTTGAACACACACACACAAAGACAGCGTAACACAAAAAGGGCCAGAGCTCTGAATAGATTATTCGTTCTGGCACAACCTCACTTTCTGATTTGGAGTGTCTTGGAAATTAACTCAACCGGTATTCTAATCGCAATCACCGTTTAGAAGCTTCTCCAGCGGCCACCAGCACTCTTCCCCATATCATCCCAATCGATTTGGCGGACGGCCATTAAGTCATGGAAGCTGAACTGAAATGAAAGCGTTCGTGGACATGAGATCTTTGGCATCCTTGTTTCTGTAACGAGAACTGAGAACGATTGTGAGTTCTTTTCGCATCACTTGTTTCATTTTATTTATATTGTGCCTACATTTTCTATCTATTCATCGGAGCGTACTCCGCCGCCTATTTTCGTTTACTACTGTCGCCTTAGATCGTTTTACCATTGATATAGTGCACCCCAGAGACTAGTTAGTTCACTGCATCATTCGAAAGCCATATCTACGCCCTCCACATGCGTGAATACCAAATGTCCATTTGTTGATCCATTTCACAGCCATCGGTAAACCATATCAAAGATAAAGTTTGCTAACGGTCTTACAACTATTTTCCAGAGTGTACATTCTGACGACAAAAACTGACAAACCACAAACGGGATAATAAAGCTTATGCTGATTTTATTACAACCGTGCAAACAGGGTGAATGGATTATCCGTTTGGTCCTACTCTGGCGACCTAACACTTAGTCCCCCTCCGATTCTTGTGCACTCCTATGACTTTTCATCCACTTTGATCTTGTCTCAGTTTGATTGGTTATTTTACTGAATATATAGAATCCTATTGACTGCAGTATGCGCGTGTACAGATGCAGCAAAATGGTGCAGGATAAACTGTACAAACGTAGGTTTCTGACTCTTCTTGTTAGACTTTATTCCAATTGAACAGCTACGCTTTGGCTGTCATTCTCCAAGCCGAAACTTCCACCACCAATAACAGTAGCGTAATATGCTTTTAAAATAACGTCCGAAGCAATGTTCTACGGATGATCATTCAAGATTGTTCTCTGAGAGAATGGCGAGTCGACTGAAACTGCCTGAAGATCACACCCAACCCCGGTGTTGCCCTTAAAACCTGCAACATCTTCAATTGGGCAAGGGCAAATTTAAATAATGCTTCAGGTAAGAATGTCAAAAATTTAAAAGCTATCCAACAAAGAGCAAATGCGAAGAAATAACTTTGTGAGGAGAAAACGAGGTGAACTGAACTGCTTACCGCGTCATCTTCACGTTTTGCGGTTCGTTCAGGATAAACACCAGCGCGAAGCAATGCTGCCTTCCATGCTTCTACTGCTTCTTGTGTATCAGCTGATAAATCCAAAGTCTTGTAATCTTTGTACACATTGGTTTTTCCATCCGGATGGAAAAGGATAAAGGTGGAGCGCCGAGAGAAAAATCCAGTGTCTCCGCTGCGTTGCTTCAACCCGTCCAACTGCAGGACGTATTTGACCTCGCGTTCCTGAAACGAAGAAAATGAGGATGGTGGGAAGAAAAACACGATGCTTGGACTCAGTTACTAGCAAGTTTCTCAGTAGTAAGAAACCGTATTCAGAAAGCACGGGCACTCACTTCATCATCTTTGAACCACCGCAAGGTATCCGCGGTAAGCACGAACCAGAAGTAACGGCTTCCTCCACGAAACAGGTTTGGATTGACATGGATCAACCACCCTTTACATATCACCTGCGATGAGAAAATCAGTGGAGGTTAATAATATTTGTCACGAACGTCGAAAAACCATCAAAATTGATCTGGCTAACTCGGAAAGGCTCAGCTGCATGCAACCAATCTGAAATACGATGACGACAACAAACTTCAGATCCGAAACACGCATAAAAACTGGCACCGATGCTCATCCGCTTCGATGCATTGTGGTCAACCCCCGAAATGGGGAGCATTCAGACAATTAAAATAATAATTAACTAATAACGTAACACACTGGTTGACTTTCAGAGGAGTAGAAGATACGAGCACAAAGACATCACACGAGAGGATCGCAATAACATGAAAAAGAACGAACTACAAACGGAAAAAATACAACAAACAACAAAAACGAAAAGATCAGCTGGAAACTGAGAGACAACTGTTTCACGACCAGAAGGAGGGAGATTCCTGGGGCGTGAAAAGCTAAACAGCAACTGCTCTCAAACGAACCTCTGTTGCGTCTCGAAGGATGAACACTGGCAAACGCCGAGGCACTACCCAAAAGATTATGACTTCATTCAATCTATACGAACAGAAGAAAAATCCAGAGAGTACCAATCTCCTACAAAGTGGGCAAATCAATCCAAAGATGAGTCGATAAATTTTGAAAAAATATGTGCATTTTAAGATGAGAAGCACTCGTCTGAAAAATTCTACTAAGCAGACTTGGGAAACAGGTAAACGAACAATCTCGTTTTCAGTGATCCTCAATGATGTTCAAAACAACATAATGTATATGAAAAAATACTTAAGGGATGCAATCAATGAAGGGAGTGTCGGAAATCAGCGTTCACACCTGTTGTGGCACAGGTTTATCCGGAGACCGAATGTGAACGGATTATCACATACTCAGTGTGTAAGCTTTCGGACGGTCTAAGACCTGCCGTTGGGTTGTGAGTGGGCCAGAGTAGTCTTCTGAACGCACAAAGGGATATTGTGGGGGCGAATCTCGACCGCTTCCGCTGTGGCTAAGATGCGACTTCTCACCGATCTACACAGCTGACCTCGGACCCAATACTGAGAGCGCAAAGCTTGATTCACGTTCACAGTTTAGTTAGTCTCAGTGAGGTGTGAAACAACTATGCTGCTAATTGACCTAATTGTTCCAGCCCTCAGTCACACTGGGCGATACTCATGGATGCTTTCAGACAGGCGTCTGGTCGTGCGGCGGATTCACGTTTTTTCACAAGAACAACTGAAGGACTGCAGAATCAGGCACATTCTCTTTTATCGCACACACACCACAGACCTGTATGACAACAGAACACAGTCTAGCAATATAGTGACAGCGCTGGACCATCTTCTGCGCACATTTATTTGAAGGATACTTTCGAACTTGCAACTTGGGTAACCTGAATGTGGAAGATCGACATATGCTTTCATTAGACGTCACGCCACTAACAACCCAATCGAGGAACTCGCCGACTATCTATGCGACTAAATGCAAACAAATGAGACCGGAATAGGTATACGATTGGATGACCTGTGAACGTCATTCTTTTTATTGATACTGAATATTCCATTTTGGTTTAACGAGCAGGTTTACCATCAATGACACGGCATAACAATTGGGACTCCACTCGGGACACTATGCACATCACTCAGTGTGACTGAGGGCTGGAACAATTAGGTCAATTAGCAGCATAGTTGTTTCACACCTCACTGAGACTAACTAAACTGTGAACGTGAATCAAGCTTTGCGCTCTCAGTATTGGGTCCGAGGTCAGCTGTGTAGATCGGTGAGAAGTCGCATCTTAGCCACAGCGGAAGCGGTCGAGATTCGCCCCCACAATATCCCTTTGTGCGTTCAGAAGACTACTCTGGCCCACTCACAACCCAACGGCAGGTCTTAGACCGTCCGAAAGCTTACACACTGAGTATGTGATAATCCGTTCACATTCGGTCTCCGGATAAACCTGTGCCACAACAGGTGTGAACGCTGATTTCCGACACTCCCTTCATTGGTTGCATCCCTTAAGTATTTTTTCATATACATTATGTTGTTTTGGGCATGATTTAGAATAATTACCATCTAATTGTGAGATTAAATTCGACGTCTACGAACCAACTTTCTGATATGATGAAGGCGTCACTTCAAACAGAATTCTAAAAGCTTAAAACAATGGATGCATCAGGAATTCTATGTCAGATTCTAAAGGAATTTGTGTCAATGGGGGTAACGAAACATCTAGAAACCCATAAAATTTTCGTGACATTTTCCTCTGTAGTAACGTACCTGATTACCCAGCTTGCCTTTAGAACTGTCCGTGGCCTTCTGTTCAGCACTGAAGACGGGATAACGCGCGTAAGTGAAACAAAAGGATAGGAACAGAAACATGTAACGACAGTTTGCGCTCGGTCATTATATATGACAGATGGCATAGATAACTGAAAATTGAAATGATTAGACTTTATATACGAAATGAAGCATGACTTAGAGTATGCGTAGGGCATAAGCCCCATGTAACATGAGCCGCTGGTCCCCTCTTGCGGCTGTTTGTTTGAAGGCAACTCGGGGGACAAACAACGGCAAGATAGAGCGAGATCAAACAAGGCTAAGTGAGCGAAATTCAATGATAGAAAACTATATAAACACGGTAACTATTGGCGTCTCACACAGTGCTACTTTGGCTATCCTGATATAGATGGGTCTAAAAAATCTGATGAGCCAATAGTAGTAGCACAAGTAGTTTCTAATTTAAACAAAAACTCAGTGACGTGAAACGAACTGTTCACAGCCAGCCTGGTAATCGTAGTGCATGCGTGTGTGTGTGACTCACAATCGTGTACTCCAGGGTTTGAATCCCAGTTGGCACTCCGTGGATATACACACTGTTGTATGGCTCTGCCATCTGTCGAACCTCTGACTGCGTTCCGTCCGTGTCGATTTGCTTATTGATCTGTTAAAAAATACTGACTGCAATAATGCACGCGCACACGCACATCACCTTGAACTCGCCCATACCACGAACAGTTTGTTCTAACCGGTAAAACTTCTTCGCTAAGTCATACTTGTAACCCGATTCGTTGCCCGCTGAGTGGCCCTACTTGGCCGCACACGACTGCATGTACTGCTCACGCTTGCGACAGACGATCCACTTGTTCATTTCTTGCTTACTTAGGTACGAATGAACGGATTTCCTTCGTATCATGCGTTGTCAGTAACTACATACACAACACATTACATGTGGCGATCACTAGCAGGGATAAAACAACCGCCGAGCGAGTGTTGCAATTTTGTTTCCATTTTCCGATGAACAGTGATGAGGCTCGACTGATCATTTCATTTCCGCTTAATAATCCCAACTGTCCAAACCGATCAATCAAAAATAGTATAACCCACACCGCTACTTCGCAATGAAAACGAGTAGTAGGCATTGCTGAGTCATCCCAATAACCAATTGTTATGGTTGCACAGTCCTAAACACCCTCTAGTATTACCTTGCCAGCCCCCCAAGGTAGGTTAGGTACCTTGGTGATCAGATATCGTGCTATTTATAGGGCGAACAGAACACACCATAACTCTCATGGATGTATCCAATCGAATCGAACATTCATCTGGCTCACAAGGCGACCAGAACGCCAAAATGGTTGAACTTTGTTCGATCTCGTGGATAGTCGGTGCGTCGAACTTAAACGAGCTTTTTGTGCGTAGGCGAATCAGCGAAGCGGGCCATCGTGACAGGTAGCTGTTAGACCATGATTTCAATTCCACCGAAGCATATGTGCCCCACAGATAGAGACCAAAAATTGGTCATTCGTGTTCAGGGTTAGTGTTACTATAAGAAAGGCTCGAAAGTGCGCGTGGATTTTGATACTCGCATTCAAAGATGTAGCAGTTACAGACGAGGAGAACAATCTGTTTGAATTTGGTTCTCAAGTCATAGAATTTCCACAGGAATGAAGTAGGTTGCCTCTTTCAAATAGTGAGCTTATCTATTTTACTTCCTTCAGGAAAGTGACAGTTATTGGCATCCGCTGAAAACCAGATGCAGCGCTGTCAATAAAGTGACGGTATAAAAAATAAAACATAAAGGACGACGCAGCAGAAAGTTGAAGAAAGTACGGAAAGTACTAAATCGGATGGCAGGATTTTCACCCCAGCGGAAAATCGAAGTGGTTGGCGCTACTAGCACGAGGCAAATTTTTAATAACCAATCTACACGCGTAGTGCTTAATGCCCACAGTTTCATATCTACCATAATAACCGTGTTGTGAACAGTTGCTAACACGGTAGTCAGCGTCGTGATTCTTTTAGCAACGAAAATACAATACAACTCAAGGATATGCGTCGAAATAGCACGTGTGGTGGTAGTCCAGCAGTACAAGATCTAATCACCTCAGAGGTATGAGGTTCGTACTCCGGCCATCACCGGTCATATTGACGGCAGGCAGCGATTCACTGTCGCCCGGCTCGGTACCACGTTCCCGACCCATTAGAATTTTGTGTGATCCATCGCTCCAAATATCGGAATCATGGCTACTGTTCATCCCTAATAACACCGAAAGGCACTGGAGGCCATGGGATATGCCTCTTCTATCGCAGCCATTTGCAAAAGTGGAATGGGAAAAACCAGTATTCATCAGTGATAATAAGCCTAAATAGATTTTGGTGAACATTATTTTCTGATTGGGTTAGTTGTTGGACGATAGGTCGAGATGGTCAGTCTATAAACAAGTGGAGCGGTATGCAAGCTTTAACCAATGGGCTTGGTCAAGTAGAACGTATTAAGCTTCGAAGCTGGGGTCCAGTGGATGTTTGGAGACACTAGATGCGATCAGTAAAGTAACTGCTTTCAAATGATTTCTTTTGTTTGTCTGTTTGTCCTAGGTGTTTCGAAATTTTCACTTCTGATTTGATGATGCTGTCACGTAGCAACTACAACCAAAGCCCAGAAATACGAGGTGAACAATTAAAAGAACTAAAGTCAACTGAACTTCTGGAATGCCAAACGAAATTCCTTTACCACGAGACATTTACCGAACTCCCCTAAGCATGAGCACAAGTGCGAAGTTGATGCTTGAATGAACTGAACCGATAAGCCCATGAGAAATAGGTAATCAGATCAATCTCCAGCCTCTGTGATGTAAAATCAATCGACGGTTGGAATCTCTAGTGAAGAAATCGGATTTTCCTTCAAGTTTCGACAATGATACAGTGCGCACTTTCCCTTTACAGAACACGGAACAGATGGACAATCACATGGAGGTACAAAATGCAAGAAAACAACTGTTTCCACTAGGTATTTGAATGACCCGCGATTAAGTAGGAAAGTTATTATAGTTTAAGGAGCGTACTTTTTTCTGTGTAGCCACAGTTCGTTGATGATACAAAATAGAGTGGAAGATCCTGTAATATTCTGTCCGACCAGCACAGTCCTCGCATAGCTCACCTATGACAGCATACTTTTTGTGGAATTATTTGAGTGAAACGCTTTTTGTTTTATAACAGCTAGAATTGAAAGTGCTGTATTTTCCTTACGTGTGGTGAATCAGTTTAAAGAAATCCACTTAAAGATCACTCTAAGTCGGCCTTTTCGGGCGCATCACAATCCAAGCATACATCGGCGACGTGGTCCAGACGCCAGCCGCTAAACGGCTCCATTCCTAGTTTTTCAATGACCCCAGCTGCTGCTGAATACTGCTATAGTTAGTTCTGACGCCTAAATTCTGTCATGGCCAATACTTACTCCGAGAGAATAAGCCGGCTTCATGGATACGTTCATGAAGGCTCTTTGGGACAAGGTACGAAATAGCGCCCTCAGCGTCACCTGGAGTTTGTTCGGAGTGACACTTCTAGCCCGTGCACGACCAAGTGTTACCTGCTAGGGAATAGACAATTCGTGCGTTAGGGACCAACTATCGATTAGGTGCATTATACGCCCTTTGGATGTCAGTCTGTTAGTCGAGTGCCTAACACGTCTCATTGAATATTGGCCCACACGGGGTAACTGGGTGAGGTAAAAGGCAAGGGTCTCATTTGGGGGCGGGCCACTTTTGTGCACATCAATTTACTGCCTGCGGACACCTATGGCTTTTGTGTACGGTTTGTTGCCACGTGAGAACCCTCTGCGCCTTCTAACAACGCCGCTGATCATTCACGACTGCTTATTCAGTGAACTATTAGTCACTTATTCGCAGCTAACCACCAGTGGGACCACTGAGACGCGTTCGATAGCATTCCGCTATGATCATCCTTTCCACTAGGCGACCATTTTCTGATTTCAACGTATTTTTACTCAGTGACAGAAGAATAATCACACTCCTTAATATTTTTTATAACACGCTTGTGCGTGAGTGCAGTGGGGGGGGGGGGTATACCCCATAGCCAAGAAGGCCCATGGCACGAACAGGAATAACAAAAATCAGACCCCGGGACTTGGAGGGATGGAGAACGACATATATTCCCAATAAGTCAGATGTGTTAACGAGACGCGACAGTGGATTACTGTCCACCAGTGAAGCAGCCGGTTAGGGTGGAAATTCGAACCTTAGACCTCCGAGGTGGAAAGCAAACGTTCTAAACCACTCGACCACCACTAGTTATGCTGTTTTAGCAACTATCTCCCCTTTCACAACTGTGGTAGACTTAAGGCTCTGTGTGTCAAACATTGGACTTTTTTTTATTACATGCTTGCTCATGGGGTATATACCCCATAACCTCAAAGGACCATTGCGATATTGAGGAAAACGATCAACCCGCCCTGGGTACTTGTAGTGGAGAATCACACAAGGTCCAAATAGATCAACCTCAGTGTTGCTGATACACTGTCCCCACCGTATTCGGGCGATTTTACGGAGACGTCAATGCTCGAACACCAACAGTCTTCGTTCATCTTCTACCCTTAACAGCCATGTTTGTGGGCCGTATGAAACAACAGATCTAACCACCGCAGTGTACACTTGACTCTTAACAGACAGTAGGATGTCACACTGACGCCACAGATGACAGAGGTTCGCAAAAGTCAAGCACACCTTCTGTTTACGCGATAACACTTTATCCGATATTTGTCCACCTGGTGGGATGCAACTATCCACGTAACAAAACTTATCTACTTTACCAACCGCTTCCCCTGCCAACACAAGGTTTGGTGTTGAGCCAACTCAGACCTGCAGTAGCATTTTACCCTTTCGAAGTGCAAAATGCATCCCAAACGTCGCTACACTGTTGCTAAGGCTATCCAAGAAAGCTTGTAACTTACCTGGATCTTCTCTCAGAAGAACAATATCGTCCGCATATCCCAAGTCACACAGCTTTCTTTCTGAGCAGAGAACGATCTCACTATTATCACACGAGGATAGGGCTATCTCAGCAATCAATTCAATTACAATGCTGAAGAGAAAGGGCGAACGAGGGCAACCCTGATGAACGTAAATTTCCGTGGTGAACTTGGCTGAAAGATCACCGTGATCACGAAGTCAGCTCCCACTGTTCGCATACAATGATTGGAGAAAAGGAATAGACTTTTCTGGCACAACCTCCAACGAGGGGCAGCGCCAGAGAACTGTGCGATCGACTGAGGCGGATGCCGCATCTAGATCAACGAAAACGGAGATTGCGGGTCTATGGAAGATGTGTCTGTGCTCGAAGATTTGTTGAATTGTAAAGATGTGGTCGACACAATCCTGACCTCGCCTGATACCAACTTGATTCACAAGCATACCCCTTTTCACGGGTGCTGGACACGAACTTACCAAGCTAATTCCTCTGTGGCTTTCCATGGGAACGTGTCACTTTTCTTGGAAGTCGGCACAATCACTGGTTCACACCAATCCTTGGCAACCTGTTCACTATCACAGATTATCCGGAGGAGTTTCGTTAACTCCGAAACCAAAGCTTCGCCTCTATCCTTGAAAAGGGATGGAGACAACCCATTCGGTCCTTCGGCTTTGTAGCTTTTCAAGTAACCTACCTCTTGAATAACTTGTAATTCTGATGAAAGAATGATGTCTATTTACATCATTTCTTTGGCAGGCATATTCGGAAGGTCCACTGTGCAAGGAGGTCAACTGAACTGTTCCTTGAAATGCTCCGCCCAACGATCCAGACGACGTCCCTGAGAGTGAATCCGTGAACCCTCGGATTTCTTGATTAACTCACTCACTCAGAGCTTCCGTGGACCAGTATTTCTAATCAGACGGCAAGTATTGCCGATAGAGGCAGCCTTTTCCATTTTCCTACATTTCGCAATCCACCACTGCTCACGGTCAGTTCTCAGGCTCCTAGTCAGCTGGTGTCTCAAGGATTTACGCATTTCATTGAATGCGGCATCCGGAGGGACGGATTTGCGAGCATCCAACAGAGCGATTGATGTCGAAGATATCTTGTGACGCCCACGTGAACCGCAGTCCTGTGTGGCATTGGAAGCGGCATACAAGGCTTCCTTGACTGCATCCAGCGGTAATCTGGGCCCCCGACATCGGGTCGCATCGATAACTGTGTTGAAAGCTCTGCCTTAAAGCAGGTCGTCCGTTATCGTCTTGAAGCAACTGTACGAGATCAGTGGCTTACATGTTAGTGAAACCACGGACGAGATGTAAACAAAAGCGAGCACGTACCGAGGTGTGATCTGAGTCCACAGGCGTAGATCAAAATGAACGACAATCTTCAATTGATCCACGCCAGCGGTGACCAATCACGATATAGTCGATCGAAGTCCAACGTTATGGAGACGTAGGAGGACGCCATGTCAGTCCGTGCCGGTTATTATGACGGAAATTCGTACTCGTCAGAAACAATCTGTGGTCAGAGAACAGTTGGATGAGACGATTGCTGTTGTCAGTACGACCGGCCGGGATAGCAAACCGGCCTCCAATATGCCATGCGGAATCCCCCAAACGACTCACTTGGGCGTTGCAATCCCCAGCAGTGACTACCACGTCTGTTGAACGTAGACTTTGAAGCAGTGGAGACAAATCGTGGCAGAATTCATCCTTGGTTTTAGAGGAAGTGTAGTCAGTGGGCACATACACAGATACGACGATGCTTCAGCCTGTTACTGTTGACATGTACAGAACCACTCAACCAAACAGCACATAATCGACTGCTGACTGGAATCCAGTCTAGCAGTGCACCCTCAGCTCTCATGCTCAAAGCAATCCCAACGCTGACCTGACCACAAGCACTAGACACCGGATCATCCAATACGCGAAGAGTGAAACGAGAAGCCGAGTTTATAACTGGGGAGCAAAGTGTTAACACTGAATTTGGGTCTTGTATGCGTGTTTCGGAGACATAACACGCATCTGTGTTGAAGGTCTTAGGAGTTCTAGCTAGGGCAGCCTGTTGCCCTATCCGACACTGTGTGCGGACGTAGAAGACAGCCAGGCGAAGTGAACATTCAGACTTAAGGAGTGCAGTTGATTTATGCCCAACTCCTGAACTAATGCTTTCTCTACAACCGTAATAACCCTTGGTATTCCGCATCGATTTTTGATTAAGGGAGAGAAAGTTGGTAAGGCATTTTACGGGAAAGACTCTGGAGGTTCATGGGTGAATCATACTTCATGGTTGGTCACACCGCAGAAGGAGTTTTTCTTCGAGAACCCCAAACTGAAGTCTTTGACTTAAAAGTCTGACCCACAATGCGATAGGGCGTTAACCCATCACGGGGACGCAACCCAAGAACCTGTGAAGGAACTTCTTCTGGTCTGTCACGTGAAACCTGAATGTTGCAAGCATTCTGTCTCGTCTTCGCTCGTGCGTTGTTATCGATCCGCTTTTCGGATTCAGTCCTCAGTCCCATGCATCCAATGGAGCAAGTGAAACGAAGACGGGGCAGTATCCTTCGGGTTGGGGACTGCCCAGCTTGGGCGGGTGTTAGCTGCCCAATGAAGTGCGACGATTATCCTACTGTCGAGAAACCCCAAGTACTCCACTCCTATGTCCATTTAGTTGAGGTTTTTAGATCGGTAAACTGTTTCTCTCCGTGTTTATTCCCTGGAGTGTCTTCTCTAGAGGAATAGCCATTAGAATCAGATGTTGCCCAACAACTGGTTCAGAGACTGGACTTTGTCTGGCCTCTACCCATCGACCTGTCAGGAATGATTGCATCTCCTGCTCAAGGAAGCCGTCCTGCATAGCTCTTTGGATCATGGAGGCACGCAAGCTGTCACATCACATCAAAGTGTACTCTCGTTGTGATGGATGAAATCCAGTGCACGATATTCAATGGGTCTTAGAGCCAGAAGTAGCATATGACAAACTCGAATACCACGTCCCCGCTTTGGCATTAAACCTAGTCAGACGGGGGTGATCGTACGCATAGAAAAGTGTTTATGAAGACCGGCAGGCAAGCTTGACCAGATAGTACGGCGAAGTGCACTGAGGAACGCTGCAGAGTACGCGTCGTGCCGATGCGATTTTGATTTGAAAAAAGAACCAACTTCTATATGATGAATAAGCTGCGAGGCTGGACATATGTCGTCTGCTGAGAGACTTTTTGATTTCTAGGACAATGCATGATGAGATCTAGTGTTTTCTGGCATGGACATAACATTGTGGGGATCTGAAAAAGTGGATCAGAAATCATGCCTTGGTTGGCGTGCACCTGTATCAATATAAGGAAACGCCATCATTGGTTTACGAAGTGCGAATTCGGTTTCGATCGATTGCCGCAATTCGTTCTGGTCAGTTGAATCATAGCCATTTGGCGATTTCGCTCGTAGCCACGGACACGTGCGGACAGACAGACACACACATACAAAACAATCCTGTAGCCCATGTAAGCCACTTAAGGGCCAGTCATCATTATGCTCGGGATCAGGTAATGTGTTGGTGAAAAGTGAGCGATCTCCGGGTCAATGATTGTTATACAACAAGCGTACATACCGAGTGCGTTCTCACACTTGAGGCTGTCAGTCTGCACCTCGAAAGTAGCATATGCGATTATGCAAAACCTACGATCGGTCCAGTGGATCGAATCGATTTGTGGCTGTTTTTGCAAGTGTGCACATAATACTCCACGATATCCAACTGTCCGATTATGCCTAACGATCAATACGTATTTTATAATCCAGGGTTATTAATTTGATTTCATTGATTTAATAAACAGAAGTATTTGACCATTCTGAGCCCCGTGTAACAATGATAGCTGTTACGATGAATCGTCCGTCGATTGTGGCCACTGAGCTCCAATTAGTACTGCATATGTGTAAATGAATGATGCATATGAATCGGTGAAATCCTACATCACAATGTGCACAGAATGAGAAAGATGGACATTCAGTGGTCTTATGAATTACAACACAAGTGGCAAACGGGAGTCCCAACGCAGTGTTCTGGAACAGTTTCATGCTTGACCCCGGCGTGTTCTGTGTGTGTGTGTGATCGTCTCGGTTACCGGGTAAGAAACAACCGTAACGCATTGATTCGCTCGGCTAGCCACCACCTGACATGCGCGCCTCCTATTCGGTGGGGGTCACATGTGACGTGATCCAAAATGTGCGCCTACAGTGCGCAACGACTGCGTATTTACACGAGTGAATAGGCAAAGTGGTGTAGATTTCGGAATGGAGTACCGGGCAGTTAGTCGTTTCGGATGCATTGAGCAGATACAGTCTACGGGCAAAAGGAGAAAACCGACGGCTAAACACGAAAAGAAAACTGGAATGAATCGAGTTTTTCGGAAACTGAAACATTCAAACCAAATACGGGCAGTGGATGACTGGAGGAACAAATGATGCGATTGTCACTGCAACGACAAGATAGCGCCACAAAACGCGTACACACGGGCATATCAAATATTCCTCTCACACGGCTATGCAACTCGGTTGAGTTCCGTCTACTTTCGGTGGAAGAAATCACATCCTCAAATTTCTCTAGTAATGAACACATCGTGCCATTATCACTTCGGATGACTGTGTTGTACTCTAGTTTAGCTAGTTTGCGAATGATCTTATCAACATGGTGATAACATGAAGGTCAGCTACGTGGATCAGTTTCATGTGGTGCATGGTCAACCGGCACAGACTGCCAAAATTAGCAATGCTGATTAGATTTTCTCGATCAAGGGGACATGGCGTTCAGACAAAATAGTCTCTCCATAGGCTCATGAGGTAGAGTGAGCGTAAAAAAAAGAATAAGATGCGCTATCGCTGCTGTGCGTTCGGTCGATGAGACTCAACAGACGAACGGACTGCAGTATAGGCTAGGGATGGAAATACGTCAATACTGGGAACGTTTCCGCTACTTTTAAGTTGAGGTGCTAACAGTGACTATAACTGTTGCCATTGTTCTACATGAAGAATAAAACTCACTTTCGAAACCCGATAAAGTCCTCGTGATTCGTATTCGTATAGGCCAGTTGAAAATCGACCAAAGTTTGGATCTGAGTCCGAGTCCCGATTTCCAGTTCACGAATTCGCATATTGACCAAACGGACAACTTCATCTCGCAGCCGTGGGAACCGTGAGATCTGAATTCACAATGAGGACAATGTGAGAACAGTCGGTGAACTAAAACCAACTCAACAGGACAGAAGAATTAACGGATATACGCTGGGTATATAAGTGCGATGTGGGCGGTATACCTCATAACCAATTCAGTTCAGTTCAGTTCAAACAACCATAACACATGTGCTGAGTGGCTTTGAGCATTATTCCGTAGCTAATCGTCGAGCCTGACACAGCCGAAGTCCCGTTCAATTAAGTTCGAGCAACCAATAACCATATACTGGGTGCGGTGGCTTTGATAGCTATCGGCAAAAACCCCAACCGAAAGTAAAACAAATCCAGAGTATAAACAAAATGAAGAGAAATATAAGTATTATTATGAATTCGACAAGGGAAGTACGTGAACACAAAAGCACCGCTGATCGCGACACCTAGCCTCACCCTTCGATTTATTAAAACAATGAGTGAGGAGGGGATCTACTGAACGTCATCCAAGAAGCCTAACACACCCTATATTTGAAAACAGAAGTCAAAAACATAGATTGCACGATGTATCCTAGATCATTTCGCTGCATCTTTACAAAGTGCATACTGCAGTCGAAGGGATTATTTTTATAGCAAGTTCGCCGGTTAGGCTTTGTGTACCTTTCCTCCGTGTCATGGACTGGCCATCTTTACTCATCTTTCAACCACTAACTGCCTCCGCGAACAATGTACGCCGAGAAATCCTATCCGGTGACATGCCTACCACATGCATTTACGTCCTTAGCCTGATGAGCTTAATTGATACATTTGATTCGGATCGTGTACCTAAGACTCGGCGTCTAATCTCGGTATTGCCGACACGGTGTTCCCGCCAGATTAATGTATTGCTATGGAGATGTTGATGTTCAAATAATAACAATTTTTGTATATCCCTCACCCACAGTGGACACATTTCTGAACTACAGACAAGCACTGACACGACTTTTGCAGTATACATTCGACCCTTGATAGATAGAAACGGATATCGTGTCGATGCCGCAGGTAACCTAGGTTGGTAGAAGCCAAACGAGCCTTCTATATACGCAAAAACACTTCAGCCGATATCCAACTTCCGGGTGAAATGCAGCTGGGTAGATAATAAAGCTTATCTACCTGGTTTATAGTCACGTTAGATACCGAAAGGTTTGGTGTTGGACCACCCCAGTTCTGCAACAGCATCTCGCACTCTGATGATGCAAAACGCATTGTGAAAATTGACACAACCACAAGCAAGAAACATAACAATCAAGATCCCTCGTCTTCGAGAGCGGAAACACAAGGTTTTTATGAGTTGTGTGTGTGTGTGTGTGTGTTTAATTCTTGACTGAGACGCAAATCTCTTCCTCGTCCGATACTAGTTATCTCCAGTTTCCGAACTACTTTCTTCACTCCGCATTTTCATCTAAAGCTGGTATATGTGTCCACATCCATCAGTCGGCCGCCACCTCTCATATCCCACACTTCGACTTTTCCAACTGCGAGCTTCAGTGGACGTGGCTGAAACTCCAGTTCCCCTCTGTTAACCATTATTTCTGTATCATTTATCGCTCTCCAAACGGTAGAGATCCCTCATTTTTTGGTTAATGGTCCTTAGGGATTGAGAACTTGTTTGCGTCAGATTCCAATATCCAATTTACCATCTTTGGTGACTTTATTATCCACAACAAGAGCTGACTTTTGCACTTTTCTGACACTACGACTGTGAGGAGCGTAGCCGAAGCTTTCGCTTTGGTCAAAAATCTAAGTCAACTCGTTGACTTCCACACACACATTCCCGATCGGGCTGCCAATCGAGCACACGCCCTCGATCTTCTCGCATCCTTCCCCTCTTATTTGTCTGATTTAACTCTCTTCTCCCACCGGGATCATCAGGTCACTGCCTTACCTCCTTCTCCACTATCTTTTCCCACCTAATTCCTATGTGCAACTCCAGGTGCATCTTTTGGCGTTAGGGTTCAGTCAACTTGGTTGGTTTTCGTAATTTTCTGGCCTCCTATCCCTCGAGTGACTCCTACTTTACATCTGATGTTCCTACCTCCGTTCCAAACTTTACTGAGACTGTTCTCCAAGCCGTGCTTCCTTTCATTTCACACTTTTCTAAACCCGGTAAACCACGTTAACCTGAGTGGTTAACCCCGGGCCTGTAATTGCGCTGTGAGCTTGAAGATCTTCAGCATTGAAACGGCGCTGCCGCTGCGCTACTCTCCAATCTCGTAGTCTCTTCGTGCAGGCCAGAAACGAATGCTCGCTTTCTATGCAGAAAGCCAAGGTTCTTTAATCCGCCACAAAGCCGAACCTTTAGCGTTTTCCGCCACTGGTAGCCGATCACTTTGGTCTCTCGCCAAAACCGTTTTCCGTAATTGTTACGCCTCCAATTTCCTTCCCCCATCTCCATCTACTCTGTGAACCCTTTGAGAAGGTAAAGGCTTTTGCTTCTCGATGTGATTCTAATTTAAATTTACCCAACTGTTTTCTGTTCTTCCGCTCCCAACAACTCATACTAGCCATCCGTTTATTCTCCTTATCACAACCCGAAAAGCCCGTCAGACCTTACAATCACCCAACCAAAATAAACCACCTGGTCCGGACGGTATTCCACCCATCGTCCTAAAAACGTGTACCCCAGGGTTTGTACGAATTTCACATAATCGTTTTTGCCTTTCCCTCCAATCTGGTACGTTTCCTGCCCCATGGAAAAAAGCCGTATTTTTCCCTGTTCCCGAATACGGTGACCCCTCGGACCCCCAAAACTACCGTCCTATTTCCCTAGCTTCTATCACTTAGAAAGTTGTGGGACGCGAATGTTCTCCACAAACTCCTCTTTCGAACTATAGGTTTACTCCTCTCAGTGTGATTCACTTTGTGTAATAAAAAAACCAACGAATGGCCATTATGAAACGCAGCGTAAACATGAAACGTGTAGGTACAATAATTTAGTGTACCACATAGACAGAGTAGTACGCTACAAAATTGGTGAGCCCGACGTGATAGGTAGGTACCTGTACATTTCCGACTTTTTCCATGATTTTCAACGTCCCTTGGTGCAACACTCCTTTGTTGTACCGACGTTTTAATGTAAAAACACACACCTTTTGGTCGTCACCACCGCGCAATACAAAAAAAAAGGCTGTAAATAAATCTTTCACTCTGGCTCGGTCTCATCTTCTGGTTTGGATTGTCTTGGAATCATATCGGTCAGAACTAACTGTGTGAAACAAAACATTTTAGAAGCTTCAACGGCGTCTCTTGGCACTTCGCTCAATACCATCCTGTTCTGTCCAACGGATGGCTGTCAGACCGAACTGAACTGAAGACATTGGCGGATATTGGCTCTTCGACGCCCATTTCCTGATCTCAAGAACACTGAACAACTGTGAGTTTGAGTCACACCTATTGTTTCATTTTTATTCTTAATGTACATACCCTTTTGGCCTTTTTATCACCGCACGCTCCTCCGCCCATCTTAGTTTGCTAGTGGCGTCTTCGATATTGTTGACAATAATTCAGTGTACCACATAGACAGAGTAGTACGCTACAAACGCTGTCGATGAGAAGATTGGTCAGTCTAAAGCACAATTCAGAGTTGGCATACCGGATTCCAGTAGTGCACGAAATAATCTGGTGGACTGGCATTCCCAACGATGCCAAACAAATTAAACGAAGCACGTGTGGGATATATTTTCAGTGGTTTTTGATGGACAATGGAACATTGACAGTGAATGGTGAATAATTCGCTTGTATCAGATGAGAAAGAACAGAGAGTTAATGCTCAGATTTACAGGCAAAACAGCTCAATGAAGTCACGAGATTTGGCAAGGGAATCGAGAAAGAATGAGCACTGTAAAACAAGTTCAGTAATACTAACTCGACCGAGACTATTCGGCACAGTGGTTTGTAACAAACGTGTCGTTAATGTACGCACGCTCAAACAGAATCGAGATTTTCAGAAATACTACTGAACTCATCATCTAAGTTGCAGGGTGTGGGTTGTACACTCATTGACGCAAGTGTGAACACGTTTCACCTGAAACATTGTGTTCTCCACTTCAGGTGTAACTGGGTTATACAGACCTAGAACAAATTTACACCTTCCTACTCACTGAAAAGCACCGTAGCTATCACTGTCGTCATCCACATCAGCGATTATCCAATACCTGCAATCAATCCATAAGGTGCTCGTATCAATTCAAACCCACGTTTTGGCAGGTCACTTCTATTAGTCCACTGACGATAGATGGGCGAAGACTGCCGGTATTCGAGCACCGATGTCTCCGTAGCGCTACCCGAATATAGTGGGAACACCGTATCAGCAATGATGAGTCTAGATGTAAGGTGTTGGGAACCAGAGGTTAGTCTCTGAATCAAGTACTGAATATAAACAGGTTAAGGTGGTTGGGACATGTGTTACGCATGCCCGCCGATAGACTTCCTCGGCGTACGCTGTTCTCCGAGGTAGGTAATGGTTGGAAGGTAGGTCGAGGTAGTCACTCCATAATATAGCAAAAAGGTATGATAACTTTAACCAGTGGACTTGGCCAAGTAGAGCGTGTTAGACTTCGGGTTAGGCTCCACGTGACCCGCCTACCAAATGGTTGGAAAGATTGTGATATGGCTAGGCGTCGCGGGCAGTGGCGTAGTTGCATTCGGTCTCTTTCTTCGTCTTCGTGATTTCCGCTCATTACTTTGATTTTTTGGGATCTTTTTCATGGTATGTCTCTTTTCTTTTTGTCTTTTACTCGACGAAGCTGGAAGATAGCAAACGAAACCAGAACAGAGAAGTGCGAGGTTAGTGGTTGTACAAACTGGAACTGAGTCCACTGATGATGTTTTTCCAACCAGAAAATTATCCGTCGCTGATTCGGTAGACTGTCTCTCAAAAAATTTCTACTTTGTTAGATCCCTGCACACTAGTATCCCAGACGGAATCTTTACCAGAGATCCACCGTCCAAATTCACCAAAAGTGTGTTCTTCCGGTGCAATGATACCATATGAATAACGATAGTGTACTAATGGTGAAAAAGTTATCAATCTTCAGCAGGCGAATGACACTGAGCTTCAAAGTAAGGAAGTCAAAGATTCTCGAAAATGCTTAGTGAGGATATAAAAAAGTTACAAAGGCTTTGCATCCTAAAGTGCAAAATGCTATTGCAGAACTGTGTGGATCTGATACCGAACTATACCGTACTAGAGTAATTGAAAACTCAGGCTGATAATCTATGACCCAAGACTGACTTAAGTGTTGCACGTATAAAAAAACGTTCGATAAGCGACCGCTAAACGAAATTGTTCCATGGCCATTGACGAGATCAGGTGTCGGTTATACCTGCGTCAGTGTTAGATGGCGAGGAACCGATTATAGTCAGTCCATTTACATGCTTACACAGCTTTGAGGAGTGAGTGTTGCACCATGCTGGAAGTGAATGTATATGCTCCTTAGACTGCACTGGCCAACAACCGAGTGCAATCCTCGTGGTGCCGAGTTCAAGTTTCAGTAGAACGGAAAAATACTGATTATTGCGCTACAGCTCTGCTCTATGATTGAGACTTTGACGTTATGTATGGGAAAGATACACAGCTAGGGTCTTTTGACCTGTACTGTCTGAAAGCTAACAAGAGCGAAATAGAGTGACTGGGTTTCAAGGCTCCACGCTTCATTCTAATCTATCTCACTTTCATTATTGACCTTTAACCTAGTACGCAAAATGCCACTATTGCATTTGCTCATGACGCCTATCTTCACTTGTCCATTTTGCAACCATCTCTCGCCTCCCTAATCTCAACTTCTCAAGGTCGCCATGGACTGCACGTCCAGATGAACGCAGAATTGAACATCATCGCCGAATAGGGATACAAAACCCAGGCACACTAAATGCTTCAAGGACTTCTTGAATGTCCGAATAATCCCACAGAACACATTAAAAGCAACACAAGGCAGCGAACAAGCTCGTTTTCAGTGATTCATAACCATGCCATTAAATCACACTTTATGTGAACAATGTTACGTGAACAGAACAAAGATCAAGTTAGGCGATAGGTCAAGAATAAAGTGAGGGAGGGTAGACTAAATTCCACATGCGTGACCTGGATCCAACTTCGGACCGTGAGTGGGTGGCGTTGATGTCATCAGTCTGAACAACGGATCTCTGGTTTATTTTGGAGTAGGAGGTGGGCCAAGGAGGCTTCAACGCTCGCACGAACTGCTTTTGGGAACATAACGGCGGATTGCGGAGACGGATGCATACCGCTTCTGCCGCGGCTAGGACAAGGCAATTCACCAGTCTTGATAACCCACTTCAAACTTTGTAAGTTGGCCGGAACGCTTTGGACACATTTACCGAGTGGTTAGACTGAACAAGGTGTGAACACAACGATCGTAATTACTTGAATTGCTTCAGTGATCAACCAAACCGGAGAATGAGGCCATAGAATCTGACACCTTATCCTTTAATCGTAAATATACGAACGGCTTTCATGTGATTAAAATCTGGAGCTTTATCGCATAAAAAGTTTTACTAACCGCTTCTGATAGTCTGCGATATCACCTTTGAAAGGAAAGCGGATGTACACTGACATTTTCGAGACACCTATTATCTTAGCTCTTTCTTCCGCCTGTCGCACTGTCCTGTCAATGAAACGATCCGGATATCCGTTTTGCAGGAACACGCTGCACAGACTTCGAAGTTAGTTGTCCAGTGTGTCCACAGTACAGATTTTGCGCGCTCTATTAATCAAGCAACGAATTAAGTTGCGCTTAACTTTGAGCGGCACAAATCTTTCAAAGTGAATACGCTACGCATTCCTGTTCGTTGATAGTTGGGCGGAGCCATCCACTCGTCGGGTTAGGCACACATTTAGAGGGGCTATTTTTTTCTTGTTGTTCTTTGCTTCTTTTTCCATCGTATACTGGATATCAGGATGCGTTGTGTTGGATGTGTTAAACATGAAGTTTATGTCCATGGTGTCATCTGTCACGCACATTATATCATCCGCATAGCGTTCAAAAAGCACACATTGTCTCATGGTCGACTGCAGTTGATTATTCTCAATTTTCGCCATGAAAACATCGGTGAATAGTAGTCCCAAGGGTGACCCGATTGCTACTCCATCTTCTTGGCGATAAATTTCGTCATTGAACTTAAACTGGACGTTAAACGTGCATACGAAAAGGAGTTGTTTTAGTTCGTCCACCGGAAGGCCCACATCAATGTTGTTTTGTTGAATTTGGTCACGCACATGGGTAATAGTTTTATTTCTTGTATGGTCGCCCCTATCTCATTTTCGATGAAAATTCGTTTCGATCTTAGTTCCTCATGTGCCTGAAATCGTCTTGTGCGCCCCAAGAAGGGTTGCATCAATTTCGTGCTCCGTTTCAACTTCATACACTAAACTGCACCCAAACACGACCCGCCCTAAAAACTGTAGACACATTTAGAGTGTAGCCCTCTTCCTAGTCTTATCTAGATCAGGTCCAACGAAAGGTCATTTGCTTTTTTACCAACTCATCCTTAACTGCCAATCTGCGGCCACTCTCACACGGCTGAGTAACAGCCTTCTTTGTCGTCTTCTAGCAGCAATACAATAGAATCTATTCTTCTAAATTGACTTCCTTAATCTCTTTCCTGAAAGGGTTTGTCCTTGCGAGTCCCGTCCACAGGCACAAAATCGTTCTTATCAGGTATCTACACAAACTTGTCGAATGGTGTTATTCGAATCACTATAAGAGCAACTTACACCTTCTATTTTCCACCTGATTATAGCTTCTCTATCTTCAAACAAAAAAGTTATTAAACTCTTCTCACTGTGAACGGCTCCTTTACATCCGTCGTACAATAATTTAACTAGACCAGAATGCTTCAGTATGGTCGGGGATGGGTGTCTTTGACACGGAGTTAACTACTCACCCTGAACGCCTCTCGAAATGCTCTCAAATGACCTAACGTCGTAAATGGCTCCTCCTGAGGAAGTCCTACACACTACTTCGCATAGATGTTTTCACAAAAGTGTGAAGAAGAAGGCGAACACCCGGCGCTCTCCACTGGGTTGACTGACTAATAGTCAGTCTAGGGCAGATGGCTAAACACTGATTCCAAACCAAAATGAGTGGCGTATAAACCGTACAAAACTACTCACTGGCACCTGTGATGGAGGGGTGTACTGGGCACTCAGGACGGCTAGCCTCATTCAAAGGGCGAATCAACCGAGCAGTCAGTCACCGACTCCCGGAGGTTCACAGAAGAGACGAATGAACCATAGAATTGGCCACCAGCTCATCTGGACCAACGCTGCTGCCTTGCAGGATGCATCTTACTGCGCAAAGGCTAGAGGTGCATCCTCGAAATAAAAACGCCTGCTCTGGACCGGGCGACCGAGTAATACAATAGCACAACAACGTCAACAACAATGCAAATGATGGTGTCCTTGGAAAACGTTCGTTACGCTTTCCGAAGACATGGCTGCACTGATGCTCTGACAAAGTACACATGTCGATTATTCTAATGCCGCAACTTACCCACCCCGCACACACATTTCCATGCCCTTCGGGAACTGCAGTCTGCCGTACTTGAGGTAATGTCTCTGAGGCAAGTCCTGTTCCTGTTCTCTCGAGTTCTTATCCGTCTGGTATCTAAGTCTCATCGAATCCGCTTCAGTCAGATGATGCTCGTCTTCGCCCCAGGCGTCCCTTTAAACTGGCCACATTTATTGTGCAAACGCTGATGCGTATAGAACAGGTGTGTTTAGCTCGTACGCTGGAGGCCCTTACCGCCGAAGGTCGTATTCAAGAAACTCGCATCCAAGACTCCAGCTAGGTCGTTCGATTGACGCCCCCATCTAATCCTTCTGCAAAATTTCACTTGTGTTTATCTGGGGACCCTGAGGTTGCGACTGCTGGTCTTGCTGGCGTAGGCGTAGCTCACAGTGAGAGGGATGAGGCTGCGCTACTTGACCAGATCCCAGTTGACAGCCGGTTGTGCGCAGTGAGATTTGGAGACTGCCGGTCGTACTGGGGCACTCCCCTTGACTCCGACCACGCGTCAGTCAGCACTTAATTGTTCATGGGTCTCGGTGGGCGTGTCAAACGTACAATGCAGCAGCGGTAAGACTGCGATATGCTGTCTGGTTCTTTTCGCCTCTCAACTTTCCGAAATGTTCCAGCTAAAAATTTATGATCAACGCCACCAGATAACATCAACCAGTGCTGGTCGCTTATTAAGAATGCATTGTATGCTGCTGGTATAGTGAGCTGTGCCCTGACTGAACATGTCGTAAGACCCTGCATTTCTGCTGAGTCTCTACGCCTTCCTCATGTACGCCAGTCGATCCCGGCTGGTAGGAAGCATTATAAAGCACAGTTCACAACGAGACATGAACTCAACGCAAGTTTGCGAAGGGATCGTGAAATCTGGTGGTTTCAGAAGGCATCAGACATGGGACATGCTGCCGCTACGAGAAATTCCCGTAAGCTATTCCACCTCATCCGAGTCACCGGTAGGAAGACACTGTGTGAGCGAAACGATCTGTGAAGTTGACGGTTCGCCTATCCACAATCTGCAGCGACGTCTTGTATGATGGATAAATCAGTTTAAATCACAGTTAAGCTGGACTCCAGCATCACCCCTTCCTAAAGCTGCTTCGGCATACGTCCCATAGTCTACAGAACGCTTTGTCTGGCTTTCGCGAACCTGCTCCACCTGTGGTGCTGCCATCGCATCCGGCATCCCCTCAAGGGAAGGGTGTACAGTGCCACAGTTTGTGGCGTTCTTCTTCACGGTTGTGAGATCTGACTCTTTCCACATCGAGGATGCTCGGTGGCTTTCTGTATTTGACCACCGGTGTCTCCGAAGCAATGCTCGGATGAGCAATGACGAAATTCGTCGTCGTGTGTTTAGTGCTGATGGTCATCCTCCGACCAGGATAATCGCTCTACACCGCCTCTGGTGGCTGGGGCACGTTTTGCGTATGCCCGCCCATCGTTTACCCTTCCGTGGCTGTAGAAGCGACGCGGCTATCAGGTCGTCACAAGCAGCAGGGGCACGAAGAAGTTAGCTTCGGCTTCGACTTCAGTTGGTGCTTCCCGCCTTCCTGGTTGGAGCCCAAGAGATGAAGATTGTCGTGGTTAGAGACGCTGAGATATACGATTCGGTGCGCGAATGCTGTATGGCCTGTCTGCTGACTTCCCGTTCCCCGTAAACAATTGAAAAACAAAAAAAAATTTACAAAACGTGTAAGGTGAAAACTTTAAAAATATTTTTCTACACTTGTTGTAATCTCAATTTTGACTGTTAATCCCCTCCTCCGGTTTTGTATTTTTTTTCTGTTGTTCCTGCGTTGGCCCCATGTTTGCTCTCAAGCCGGTGTAATATATATATATATATATATATATATATATATATATATATATATATATATATATATATATATATATATATATATATATATATATATATATAATCATTAGATTATTGAGTTGAACGCTTTCACCGTGTACCATGTTCATTCGTGTAATAAAGAATGAAGGTGTTATTTACTTTGTCAACAGACTGGCCGGTTCGCGAATCCGCTCTAATTACCTTCAACTCAGTTATATCATTCACGTATCACATGATCGAACTGATACTTTTTATCTGGGAGTAATGGTTGGGAATCACGTTGAAATTAGATCATATTGCAGAGTGCGTTAATCACCTGGTTATAAAATGCCAAAATTTATAAAATTCTCTGAATGGCATGTGATGATTATTTATCATACACAGTCAATAACGTGGGTACCACAGAAAAATATTTGTATCATTGCACAATTCTCAGTGAGAACAAGCACAACCATTGTGAAGCACCCGGCTGAGCTAGTCGGATTTGCTGACAGCAAAAGATCGTTCGTCTGAATAAGTTGCATTGGTGTTGGTCCGGAGAGCACATTTCTTTGGTATTCCTGACGGAAACCTTCAAATCATAACAACCATAAAAAACTAGGAGGTGCACTGACTGAACATCGTGATGTGAACGCAATAACCGAATGAGAACATATGGCCTGCTGTGAGAAACAGCTGTGAACGATGTCACTATTTGAGTCGATATATGCATGTTCAAGACTTCGCTCAATGGCGAGATGACAGACAGTATGAAGCCCACAACTATAAATGTTTCAAAGGTTAGTGACACAACCGGTGGTGACCGAGTCGAATAGGTATACGACTGACAAGTAATCTCTCAGCTCCTAATATTGGGATCATGGTTACAGGTTTTCCCTGATATTGCAGTGGACCCTTGGCTTACAATCATTCATTCGGCTGATTACTATTTTGTAACAAATCAGACTACATCGAAATTGCATATCTCAACCCTCAATATGGTTCATATGAAATATTACTGAATCATCCAATTAAATGAGTTATTACAGTAGTCGTCAACATTTCGATGTGGGAGATTCATTGCTTTGCATCAATCCATGACGGAAACCAATACAAAGGGCGGAATACGAATGCTATTCGACATAGTAAGAAAGATGCGCTCATTTTATTCGCGAAGTTATTCTGTTTATCAAAACTCACTGTGCTATAGCACTAGGTGATGTTTTAAGCTGACAGGATGGCACAAAGTTACCGATTCGTTCAGAGATAAGAAAAAACGAATAACTAAAATCATTACACGGTTCGCTGATACGTATTGGAACATTAACTGCTCGCCCACCCTATCCATCTGACCCCCACATGAGAATGTATTAGTGGGCACTTTCCGGCGCATGCATGCAGACGTTGAATACAGTAGATGAAAGTACACAGATTAAGACACGCACGGGATGAGCATGCATAGTGGCTGATTTCAGTTAATCGTCAAGGTCCGGTCACGTGTACCTGCAGACTGAGCTTACCAGTGGTATACGACTCATGAGACCATCTGATGGTCCAAAGGAACAAAGTAAATGGAAAGAGTGGTTATGGTGCACATGCTCATGTACAATGATATTGGTGCTTCCGGCTAAGTATCCTCAGTGTAAGGGTGATATTACTTGTCACACACGTTGGGAAAATCTGTTTGGCTCAACATTTCAATCACTCAAACTAGAGCAATTGATGATTACTACTTCAGCAAAGAATCACTCGAAAATCTCCAAAGACTGGCCCGGTGAACTGGTCCGGAATACATCGTGCAATCTAATGCTATTGACTTCTATGTTCAGAACAGAAATAAGCCTGTACCAAGGAGTTGGTTTGTTTTTTGCTGTGCTATCCCAACACTGTCAAGATGTTCTCTGCATTTTTTTGGTTATTAAAGGTAAATGTGATTTTGAATCAGTTCGAAGTATGGATCGGTAAAAAGACAAAAAAAAACCGGTTGTACGAGAGCAAGACGCACAATACAAGTCGCCACAATCATATTGTATACCCTTATACACATGTTAACCATCCTACCACGAACGCAATCCAAGTCGCCAATTACAAGGTAACGAGACGGGGCAGAGATAAAAGACGATTCACTGGGTGAGCGCGTTAAACCTAGTGCAAATGTCTAATGAAGTACTGTAAAACAGTAAAAATCGATGGGATTAAAATCCAAGACCTATGTTATAACCTACATTACCCATCAAAATGATGGCAAATTTCATTACATTTCAGCCAGTTTGTCCAGAATTACGGAGGACTAACAAGAATGACCAGCAGCACATTCTTGTAGGAGACGCGCGAAGTTAAACCTCAAATTTCCACATACACAAATAATGACTGACCACCTGAGGTAGCTGTATCTATGTCGTTTCACAGCAAATCACTCATTTTTAGTCCTGCTGACTCAGTAATGTCCGGCCTGGACAACCTAGTAGTATTGTACCCGCAAACAAATCACGGAGTCGGACTTATCTACCCCTTCCTTCCCGACTGCATCATGTTTTGCTTGGCACACAGTGTGAAATCAGGCGGGTGTAGAAAAAAAAATGCATAGTACTGTCTGTATCATAAGACAGCCGTACACACACGAACTTGTGTTTATTCCACCGATCATCTCTACATGTGGAGATTCAAACGCCTATTCGCGGGCATATACAAGTTGGTTCAGAATGTAACCGAGGGGGTCTGTTCGGTACGGACATTTGGTGGCAAAACAGATCATACTTTATTCACAATCCGTTGGTGAACGCAGTGCAGACTGACAGCGTAAAAAAGCTGGTGCAACGAAACCCGACATTGGTTGTGTGATTGTTGAGTCCTTAACAGAGATCGCCCAGAAGAGGTTTAATTCACGATTTCACAGCAAAAAAACTAAAAGAATAACCTGGTGTGCATCTCAAAACTTATCTAGATTTAGACTAGTTGGTTTACTAGATCACAGTGTGCAGCCAGCATGAATTTGCAAGGGATAACCAGAAAGAATAGATCAACAAATACCTCCGGGACAAACAACGGGTTGGAATTTTACATTATGTAATTCATCCTGCAGTGTGAACGTTCAACTTCGCCGAAAAACATGGAAGTACTGTTTGCTGTTTCAAGCCTGTTAGGAATCATCGGCAATGCACATATACCGAGACCCGGCGTGAACGATTGTGAGTCGAAAGTTTTAACAGAATGCCTTTGTTGCACTTGGGCTTCCACAGATAAGTGGCCAATCATAAGAGTAGATCGCTGTGCGGGAAATGCTCTGTGCGGTCAATGGGTTGTCACCTTTAAAAATCCAGTGACGGAGGGGCGTTATATCATGCAGTGATGAGGTTACACAACCCGTTGAAAGGCAGCCCGGATGGCCCGGTGGTTAGGTGTTCGACTTACAATCGTCCACGCTGGGTTCGAGTCCCAGTTGGGGCTCGGTGGATGTGCACTGCTGGTGATTCCTAACAAGGATGAAACAGTTGTACGGTGTTTCTAAGGTTTTCAATGGTGAGCTGAGCGTTTATACGGCATGATGGGTTATATTACGTAAAAACCTTATTACCTATGCAAGGAAGTTGACAGAACGAAAGTAAGATTCTGGTCAAGAATCAGATACTGAATGCACACGGAAACAATAACTGAAGTCCAAAAAAACATACGTGTCGGAGACGAACACATGCGTCGCAGATCAGATGAACTGCTCAATATTCATCGTCAGTAACCGTCATAGAAATAACCACCATCACGGCTACAGGGACGAGGGTCATCAAACTAACAATACAACCAATATACAACCGGCACGTGGTAATAGTTACATGCAGATCCACTCCCCAACTTTTAAACCTCGAGCCGAGGTCATAGTGCGTTGTTATTCATGAGTCGAATAAGATAAAATTATGCGCCGGAGCACCAATTCGCATGCGAACACGTAATATGGTCAAACACGTGCGATTTGCATTAAGTATGACTCATGAGAGTAGAAAGTGGTTGTCCTCGCGAAGTCGCACCCCACAACCTAAACTAGTATATACACACACACACACACACCATTCGGAACTGCATTGTTAAGTAAGACGATTAACTACTCGTGGTCCAGAGCAGGACTGTGTGTCACGACACAATAAGAGGTTGACATGGAAACAGAAGATTTTGAAGACGAATATGAGATGTGGGTTTACTGACTCATCACGAGCGAAATGATCATTTGCTCGCTGTTAAGCACATCATGATAAAACACACGCTCTATTGAAGAAATTACTTGCATATAAAGTTGGAAAACTATTCTATTTGTCAGTCGTATAAGCGCGCATTGATCCACAGACAGACAGCTTGAATTTCTAGTCAATCAAATGCCACTGAATTGTATCAATCGGAGATGTGCCGATATATTCTTGAGTCACCGAACTGGTACTATCACCAACACTACCACACATCTGGGTTTTGTGGTTGTGAATTTTAAACCAACAGAGGTGCCATCGCTTCAGAACTACAGGTTTCCCCGTCGTTACTCAACTTGGTCGCATCGTGACTCAGTTTGGTCATTTTGTTGCTCAGCAGTTCATGACAATTCTCAGCCACAAAATATATCCAATTCCGGATCTGCTTAACCGAACTTGCCCAAGTGACTTCAAGAGAGAAATGCATCGGAATATTATTGAATCATTACTTTTCTCTTCGTAAGGCTGTTTAGTCAACAAACGTGGCTTCCGTTGGGTTCCTCTCATAAGATCAATTATTGGAGTTAAACTTTACAGATTCCGAACTGAATGCACTTAAGAATAAAGAATTATCATACACGGTTCGGTAGCAATGATAAAACCTGTAGTACCAATATTTAAATGGATGAACGTATGGAAAGGTGGAACAATGGCATTTGTACCTACTGAAGTGTCCTAGGCACTATACCAATAAATCAGCTTCGCAGGTCAAGGTTATTGTTAGTTCCGTGATAGAGCGGTGCACATTTGCGATCATGAAAATCGCCCATTCCGGTATACTCAGGCCTAGAAATACAGTGGAAAAGAATTCTCACCGGAAACCAACTATAAACGCAACTAAATGTCACACTATACAACCGGATTGATCCGTTCGTGTTGATTCAGTGACAAGAGGAACTACAGGTTTTCCCGCCGTTACTCAGCCTTGTCGCATTACTTTTCAGTCATTTATGAGGATTCTCAGACAATAACTAAATTCGGCTAGAAATGTCCTCTGAATTGTACCCTCTGCTCTGACCTCATGAGCAGGCAGCATCGAAAGCCATGTTAATTGACTGGGCAGCGATACGGACAAAAAGTGATTATGCCGCTGCGCTCTACTCATGAGATCAATTTTGAAAGTTCAATTCAGCAGATTTCACACTGAAAGTAAATACTGACTGAAAATTATTATACAAGGCTGAGAAACAATTCGACAAGGCTTAACAACAACAAGTAGATCTATAGTTAGCGGTAGAGAGATATCAATATTTACTCGAAATGGTACGTGTGTGTACGTGTGTGTATGTGTATGTGTGTGTGTGTGTGTGTATCCGACTGACTGACCATAGGTGTGCAATCGGTAATCAAACTTGGACTGCCAGAGCTCAGAGGAACCCATTTGCACGGACTTACCTTCTCCGCGCAATGCTGAACAACTTCGATCAACTTGCTAACCACGAGGTCAACACATTTCATGGATGGGACACGCAACTTGTCTATTAATTTGCGCACTGTCGCATCAAATGCCTTGTCTGGCGTGAACAGCCCGGGTCTGTGAAAGAATAAGGTGAGCGGATACAGAACGAATAAAATGCAATTGAGATGCTTCGGACACGGTTAAAACCTGGTAAAACATAATCACCAAAAGGCTCGTATGTTAATATAACTGCCTTCGGGTTTGCTTCAGCGACAGTTTATCTTGAAGGAAAACTTATTGGGTAACTAACGAAAGCCTGAGGCAGGTTACATCATACAGCACACAACTATAATCGTTCGTAAATCCTTTTCTATAAAGATGAACACCTTTTTTATTACATGCTTGGGCATGAGTCCAACGGAAGGGGTATACTCCAAAGCCTCAAAGACGCACTGCAGATATCAACACCAACCTTCTCCAAGGTCCCAGATAAAACAGCTTGTTGATCCATGCGCATCAGAGTGCGCACATTACCGTTGCAAATCTGAACAATGAGTGTGGTCGGAGATTTGCGGCATCCGAGAGTGAAAGGGGGGGGGGCTATTAGTGTATCTTGGACTGTGTCTCCATTCTGCACCATTGGTACGGAGAAAAGATAAGAAAAAGGATGAGTTTGTGGATCGATGTGCACGCAACGGCGAGCGAGCAGAGCGGTTTTGTGAGTTATTCATCAACGTTGAATGAAACCCAGTAATTTTATGATTTGTTTGTGGACGCAATACTTCCAGGTTGCCCAGGCCAAAGAAGGTGGTTTTCTAAGGGGTCCACAACCAGAGCTTTTAGCTATCCAAAACTTAACCTATAAGGCAGTGGGATGAAGCATTGAGTCCGTAACCCACCGGAGGCTGGTAACTGAATGCTCAACTCATGCCCAGTACATCCTTGCGCTACATATGTCGGTGAGCATAGTACTGTATGCTTCATACGCCGTCTGTGGTTGGTTTGGAATCAGGGTTTAGTTATCTCCCCTAGACTGGTTCTCAGGTAACGCGATGGAGAGCACCAATAGCTGTCATGTGTAGCATTCTAAGGTCCCAACGTATGCTTGGTGGAATAACCGTATCGCTGATACATCTAAAATCATACTTCATGCAACTGAGTCATTTTCTCTGCCTCTAGATGATCAAGACTTGTGTCATATTGTCGCTCAACGAATTTACAATATAGTGCACGAAATGCTTTCAGCGTACTCCTATTCTTCTGCGACTTCTCGCGAACGCTTCTATTTGGGCTCGTGAAACTTCGTCTGCATGCATCTTGTCCCATCACTGTATTGCCATCGTATACGAACTTGAAGTTTGACTGAAGAAAATCGATGTTATCCCGAATAATGTGTCTGGAGGGTGCGACATGCTTTAAGCGAGTTCTCGACCCGATGATAAAAAACCACCTGGTGACCAAATGTAAAGACCTTTATGTCTCAGAACAGAGAAAACCATCGATCAGACATAGTTACAATAAGATTTCGGATTATATCCACTTTGAAGTTCTGTCATTCAGCGAGTATACCAAACCTAAATTCGTGAATGGCGCTGAACACTCTTCCGTTTACATCGACTCGTCTCGCCAGCAAACCCTAAACGTTTTCTATGGGGTTCAAACTGGGACTTTGGGCGGTTCAATCGATGATTTTCATGTTCTGATACAACAGCCACATTTGACTGACGTGGTTGCATGTATGGTGACGGTATCTTCATGGAAAATTATGAATCCATCCGATCTTCCGAAATTGCAGAGAGTGAAGTCATCCAAATTCTGATATGCAAGTTAGTTGTCTGTCTTCCTTCGAGAATTGTCAGTTGTTATTTACCAAGAACAAAAGTAGTATCCCAGACCAGTTCAGAGCTTGATGGACGAACTCAAGCTTGCTCTTCCGCAAGTCCTGTCCGTAGTACCTTAAGCGGTCTGGGTCGTTCAAATTGGACTTTTTTCAACACTAAAAATCACGTTATTCTAGTCAAAATTTCATCTGATGTGAAGTTTGACCCATCCGACTCGATGTGAAACGTGACGTTCATTCATCTAGGGTACTAATCTCATCTTTCTATAACGTATATGCGTTGCTGCTAGTAGCACTTACTGTGGACGGCGAACACCGATATTCAATTAAACGAAGCTCCGCAGCACGCAGAAGTTGCCTTCTCAGAGATTTTTCCTCATATTTCACGTTTCTTTTTAAATTTAAAACTGATGGGATTCATCAGAAGGTTCCAGATAACTTTCCTTGGTCATTTGCCCACCCTGCTTATACTAATTCGTGAGTGTTTGTAGGCAAATATTTTTTCGTTCCAGCCTAGATAGTCGTCGTCCGTGAAGGAAAAGTCAAAACACGCACTCCGATTCAATGAACTGGGTGAGCTCCGTTCACAACACACTGGGGCTATGAATTTTTCCTAATGACTTCACGGAGCGTTGCTTAAAACAATGGCTGTGTACGACTCATTCCACCCGTTAAATGAGCTATAACGCACACTTTTTCGACAATGATCATGGGGTGGGCTAAAAGCATTTGGTGCATTATATGACTTAGAAAATAGATCACATCCCCCCCCTCAAAGGGCCAGACGATAGATTCTGATGCAATCACTTGCACCGGTCAGGTGGAGCTATATATGTCCACCGACAAAATCTGAGTTGGGACTTGTTGACAGGCAACAGATCGAAATTATCAATCTGTGAACCCAGTAGGCACCAACAGAATTTGCGTAATCTGCGTCACTCACAGAACAAGGAGAACAAAGTTGACTGCTGTTGACATAGATCAGACACGATCATAAACAAATAAGAGGCAAAGGTTCCTTAAACATCATCTCTCGCTCTATTGCGATCTCCAGCTGAGAATGGTGCACTGTTCAGCTGATTTCAATTCAAACTGGGCGATAAAACTAAGCAGAAACGGCTTGCAAACGCTACACATTCTGTCACATGACAAGAATAAAAGTAGACGCTACTGTGTCACCAGGACCCATGAATGCACACATGCCATCACACATGCAAGACCGAAATCGATTTCCCGTTGAGAGAGTTAAAAGAGCTATGTACTTTTGCCAGATTTTTAGGAATAAGAGAGACGGAAGGATGATAAGAAGCGTGTGTTAAATATACGTGGTAGCTCAACATTGTTGCAGACTCTGGGCTTAACATACAAAAATGAGACTTCGCATGATTGCTCATCAGTTCTCCTATTCTCACATAAACACGCGTCTGGTTGAATTATCAAGCGGAAATGAAGGTGTCACAACTATGGTCGAAATACTATTGGTGACATTACTTCAGCTAAAAACTTGTGATCACATTCAACAAATGGACCACGCATCACTCATCCATTAGTCCACCAGATGTTATTGATCACATACGTGAATTCCTCGTGATACAATCACGTGATGGCTCGTTTGCATCAACCGATAAGTCGGATGAGACTGATCCGTGCACAAATCGATCGATAATAATAACTGTGTTACGCACGTGAGGCCTATAAGCCTAATCAGGAGAAAATATGACCCCCACCCACACTAAGTTGTGCGTCCACAACAAGCAATGACTGACGTGTACTTTGGGGTAAACAGGAGGTATTTTTGCCATTGAAGCAACGCGGTACTTCTGAAACACCAGTCATTTAGGACGTGTCACGTTCGATAACCACGAAGGCTCTTTCCTGTTTAGCATAATCATGCTATTGAGACCAATTTCTAACATGGTAATCCGCATGGTTTTCGTTTACCGCATTGAGATAATGCAATACATGTAGTATTGCACACACATATTCACTCTTGATAACGGTCAGTTATGAACTGTAATGAGCCCCCTCTGGAGCTTGAACCCGGGGTGGACGATTGTGAGTCGAACACCTAACCACTAGGCTATACGAGCTGCCTCTGGACGGTTTGTTGAACTTATACACTACATGGTTTTGGACGTTAGCAGAGCATTTCCTGTACAGCGAGCAACGGTGTCCGAATAGCCTGGTGATTAGGTTTTCGACTGACAGTCGTTCACCCCGAGTTCTAGTCCTCTTGGGGGCTTGGTGGCTGTGCACTACTGATGAGTCCTGACAGGGATGAAACAGCTGTACAGCGTTTCTATGTTTTTCATTGGTGAGTTGAATGTTCATACTGTATGTTGCTAAGAGGAGTTCAATATGAATAATCAGGAGTCGAAAGGATTAGATGACTCCAGAAGAGTAGGTGGTTGCCATAAACAAACACCATACACCTGTGCTGTTGATCAAATTGGGTAAACAAAGTTCTCGAAGTCTTTATTGACTACCTTCACATTACTTACTGCTGGCAACCGAGGTAACGTGTACTCAATCGACCATAGATTCGAGTAAAATCAACGTTACCAGAGGGAACTCAAAATACTAGTTTCCTAATGTTAACTGATTCTCCAATTGAACGCACAAAATTCGATGAAGAGACATTATCCACGGAAATATTTCTACGTTGCCTTGAACTGGACAGTGAATGTATGACTGAGATCTCGTGGAACAAAAATTCTAAGGATAACACTGTCCGACTGCAGTGGGGAGAGAAGAGATCTTAAGACAGTGAGCGATAACATTTTCATAGGTTCCTGGTAGCTGAGTTTGGCGTTTAGATTGCAAACGTTTTATCCGCTGCGCAATAATAATGTCACCTCTAGTGGATGAAAGAAAAAATCTCGCGATCTAAGCGCCAAGCCCAGTGATCAGGAGCATGTGAAGGCCGTCGTCAACCTGAGCCTCAAACAAACTAATTTTCATGATGAATAATACCGCACAATTCGCAAATATATGCTCCCAAACTCTTTTTCAGCTGTAAGGTGATAATCTTGCAAAGGATAGTGGATTGTGAACGCTAATTAACTGGATACATGTGACCGGTGTTTGTTGTGCAGATAGTTCGTTTGTTGGGGACAACGCAACGATCAAACGAGCTTGCCACGAAGGTCCCCTTTTCAGAATGCAAATGATGATGATAACCGAGGTGATAACACTGCCCATTAAAAATCCGAGTGACGCAGGACAAGTGGTACTTTCCCCCACGAATTTTACGTACAAAGACACAGTGATAATTAAAGCTGTGTTCCAACCCTACTTTTTACACAAGCCCTACTCCTTAAAGAGATGGAAACAATCATCGTTACGGAGCTAATTTCCTGTTTGTTTTCATTACACGTTTGCGCATGAGTGAAGTGGAAGGGGTATGTACCCCATAGCCACGAAGACCCACTGCACTATTAGGGATAACCTGCATTCAGATTCTGAGACTTGGAGTGGAGAACCACATAAGGTCCCAATAGCTCGGGTGTGGTTATAAGCCTGACGATAGTGGATTACTATCTACCACCCGGTCATGTTGTACTAGACACGTGAACAATATTTTTCAATTTGAGTTGCCGTGGGTCGAGGCAGTTTTCGCAACATGCATACCAGCTCCCTCCAGTGGCAGTTGGCTTCTGTCCTTGACCTACATTTCCTCCACTCACTCTTATCGCATATCAGGCTTCCTAACGTTAAAAAAACCGGGTTAAAACAATCAACAATACATACCGGACGGCGTGGATGTTTTGGATGGCGATCCCGATTTCGCGTCGAAGCATTTTCTCATCGAATTGAATCTGGCGATAGAATACACAATGGAGAGAGCAGTGAACAACACAAAATGAAATCATTGGACAATTACAGTTGCTGCTCTACATGCTTACGCATAAATGCAGTGGAACGGGGTATATACACTGTAGGTTCACAGATCAACTGCACTTTCATAGAGAACCGAAAACCATGACCCTGAGTGGCAGAGAACCACACAAAGTGCCAATAGGTCACATGTGGTAACGAGCCGGACGGCAGTGGATTTATGCCTATCATTATTGTAATCTGTGAAGGCGGGATTCAAACCCCGTACCTCAGACGTGATAGAAGCCCGTGTCACCAGGCCATCACAATCCCGGATCACTTACGAAAAATACGGAGATTCTTATTTTCGGCTGATGTTCATCAACAAAATCCACTAAGAAAAAGAATACGAAATGATATCAACTGTGGTAAAAGTTCCGCTTAATGTGAATAGTTAAGAACCTGATGTGTGGACGAGTCCTAATTGTGGTTACATGGTCGGGGATGAAACTAACAGAAACAGTAAAGGAGAACATAGACAGAAGATAATAAAAGTAGGAATTTAGTTTGATTCCAATTCGAACGTTCAACACTACTTTAACCGCGATTAGGTGTGATTTTTAAAGCAAACGAATGAGAACATTGAACAAAAACAGGACGATGACCGATGGCAATGGTACCAGTTCAGTCCAGTTCATTCAACCATCAAGTTCGCGCTTTTTTGCGCTGGTCTTGGTTGCCATCTTGCAGCATCTTCGAGTTGAGGGCAGGATGAATAGAAGCATGAAATGAAAAGAGGGTCAAAAAAAACGAAGTCATGAGCAGAAACCATGAAGACAGAGAAGGAGCTCGAATGCACCTGGGCCACTGGTCGCGACATCTAGCCATGTCACTTATTGTGTCCAGCCATCTTGTAGAAGGGTCTCGTGGACCCCAATCCGAAGTCTCACAAGCACCACATGACCAAGTTCACTGGTTAGATTTCTCATAATTTTCTTCCTTATCACAAACTGGCCATCTTTACCCATCTAACAACCATTACCCGTCTCAGCGAACATTGCGCAGTGAGGATTACTTTACGGAGGTATACGCGACACGTTCCAACCCCCTTACCTAGTGGTCTTTAGTGTTCCACCTAGTGCTTTGGTTTGTGTGTCCAATACTCTGCGCCTACCACCACCATATTTCAGTAATGTTACGAAGACATTTGTGTACAAATAGCGACAATCTTCGTATATCCTCTACCCGCAGTGGCCGAGTTTCTGAACCATACATTTATGTATAGTTTACATTGGCTTGAAATCGAGCACGGTGCCAAGGGAGTAACGACAGTTACAAAAATAGAAGAAGGGAGAGTAGGAAAAAAAGAAACAACTGGTAAAAAAAGCAAAATGCTGATTGTTTTTTTTCACCGTCCACGTTTTTAGTAGTTTTTTGTCATTCTGTTCGTCTGAATGACATTTTTGTACTTACGGGGCAAGAGTGTTCGACAGACAACCCGTACAGCATTCGCATCACTGACTTCTATTCTCAGCCATGCCCCTCAACTTCTCTAACAAACGACAATCCTGGTCCCATGAGCCCCAACCGAGGCCAATGCTGATGCTAGTTTCTTCATGGTCTGACTGCCACGTTGCTTCTTTCAGCCTTGTCCAGCACGTAAGAATAAAGCACGGGAGGTAGAAGATGGACAGGCATTCACAAAACATCGGAGGCAATGTAGAGCGATCACTTCGTTAAGAGGATGGCTATCCGAGCCCAGCACGCGAGGGCGTACCTCGTCATTACTCACTCTATGTTCTCACCCCGCTGGTGCATGCCGTCGCGCTCCGTCCACCCCTAGACCGTGCATTGCACACGTTGGATAAGTCACGGGCTGAGCTGTTGGCGGACCGATTAGTGGATAGTCTGTCGGAGCCCCTGGATGGGATGGTACGCGTCACCCGTGTCGGCCGTTCCATGGATGCATTCCAGCTCGCAGACGTGGCTCGTGAACTGGCCATTCTTGACGTGCCTCTGGTATATACGGCCCATGTCAAAAATTCCAGGATGATGAATGAACTTGTGGAAAAGACATACGGATTGGAAATTTTGAATCTGAACGACAGCAATGAAGTTCGAACAACCGGAAGAAACCTGGTGTTCTCAGTGTGAAAATGTGGAATGCCTTGTGCGAATATCCAGAACTTGAGCAGGATATCAAAAAAATCATACGGGAAATATCACTATTGGAAAGTTGAGCCATTACCGATGAAGTGGAGAATGTGGGAAAAGTGAACCAAATTCGTGGAAGTGTGGAAAACTGTCACAATGATTGCCTTGAATGTCAACAAGATGATGGTGGAAACGAAGATACATGATCTGATGCAGTCGTCATTTTGGTGACGGATTGCGGGGCAAGTCCAGCAGAACTTTAAATTAATGAGCTTTGCCTGTCTGAACGAATCCCAGACGATGAAGTTCAACCATGTGCAATTCAGATGGAGACTGCTGGAAGCAATATCCTGGATGGTGGTAAAACGACACAGCACATAGTTTTCAGTGACATTGGAGTGATCATACACGATTTTGTGGTGATTTGCGAAGATCGTCGAGCGATCCTGTGTGCGCTGTGCTCAGTAAGAGATCTTCCCTATTTCCATCTGGGAACAAGGCTCGTGTCAGTGCTTATCACCGATCGGACAAAGCACACCACCGGAGCAGTTGTGGGATTGATAACAGCACCGCCACAAACCGGTATTAAAGGGTTGGAGTTCGGAGTGGAGGAAGACTTGAAGACAGTTCATGGAACACGGCTGTTTGCGTTTCGGATTTTTGTACTACTCGGTCGCCAGTCCAGAGTAGGTATCTTTATTAAAGGATGCGTCTCCAGCCTTTGCACAACCAAGCGCGTCCTGCAGTGCAGCAGCGTTGGTCCAGATGAGCTGGTGGCCAATTGTATGGTTCGTTCGTCTCTTCTGAAAACCTCCGGGAGTCGGTGACTGACTGCTCGGTTGATTCGCCCTTTGAATGAGGCTAGACATCTTAGGTGCCCAGTACACCCCGCCGTCACAGATGCCGGTGAGCATAGTGTTGTACGCCTCATACGCTACCCGTGGTTGATTTGCAATCAGGGTTTAGCCATCTGCCCTAGATTGACCATTAGTCAGTCAACCCAGTGGAGAGCACCGAGCATTCGCTTTCTGAACTATGCGGAAGAACTGATTACCGCAGCGTACACACGGCCCTAGATAGGTAAACGGATGTCATGTCGATATATATATATATATATATATATATATATATATATATATATATATATATATATATATATATATATAAACCACCCGTCTGGGTTCAGCCTGTGTGCCAAACAAAACATGGTACAATCAGGGAGAAAGAGGTAAATAGTCCGAGTCCATGGTTTGTTTGTGAGCGCAATACTGCCAGGTTGCCCAAGCCAAAGCAGCTGGTTTTCTTAGGGATCTGCAACCGGAGCCTATAGCTATCTAAAGCTTAACCCGCAAGACGTACGCTGGACTGAAGCACTTGTGGTGCCGACCTGATGTTTCGCTGAAGTTGAAAGGTCGTGTGTACTGTGCCACGGTGCGTTCGGTTCTGTTGTATAGTTGTGACTTGGGGTCTGCGTGCTGAAGATATTCGTCGTCTTGAGGTTTTCGATCACCGATGTCTGCGCAGTATCGATAAGATTAGGTGGAATTGCCGAGTGAGCAGTGCTGAGGTCAGAACGCGAGTATTGGGTACTAATTCAGAGAACGTTCTGTTACAGAGTATCCAGATTAATAGACTTTGTTGGTTAGAGCACGTGTTACGAATGATGAACACAGGCTTACCGTACCGTGCCCTGTTTTTCGTTCCTCCTCAGGAGTGAAAGAAACCACGTGGAGGTTAACAGACGAGGTGACAACGAGGAATGAAAAAATGTGCAGCGAACTTAGGAAAAATAGGTGCCTCACGTCTTCGTGGTTGGGGTTCAAAAGATCTGTCAACCAACTGGCTGGAGACACTGAGGGATATGGCTGCGAACCGCAAACAGTGGCGATCGTGTTGTCACTTTGTATCGAAACAGAATGATTGATAGATGTGTATTTGTACAGTTAGATTGTGTATTCCGTTTGCTGGCTACTAGAGCATTCTTTCCTTTTCCCACCTGTGTAGGTCCACTCCCTGTCCATCTTGTATATTCATTCTTTCTATCTCCACGTGAAACATGGTGGAAAAGGCAATGGTCAGTGGAGCTTGCCGTACTGTTTAACGCTGTACGATAATGATGATGATGAACCCGCAAGGCAGTGGGACGAAACGTCGTCCGTAACGCACTGGGGGCCGGTGACTGATTGCTCAGTTCATGCGCCTTTCGGATGAGGCCTAACATCCTGGGTGCTCAGTGCACCTCGCCGCTACAGATGTCGGTGAGCATAGTACTGTATGCTTCATACGCCATCCATGGTTGGTTTGGAATCAAAGTTTAACTAACACCGCTAGATTGGCTATTAGTCAGCCAACCCGGTGGGGAGCGCCCGGGCATTCGCTTTTGTCCTTCCACTTTAGAGGGAACAGTTCCGCCATGAGAAGGCAGTGAGTAGGACTTCCTCAGCACGATCACTTGAGAGCATTTCGAGAGGCATTCATGTCGACGCCACAGATGACTTAGGTTGGCAAATGCCAAACGAGGCTTCTGTATACGCAACGAAATTTAATCCGATGTCCGATCTCTGCCTGGATAAAAAAACTTATCTACTTGGACTGTAGTCACTCCAGATATGGGAAGATGTGATATTGGACCACCACAATCTCCCACTTTGAAGGTACAAAATGCAAACCGACGGTTGTTCAATCTGTCCAGGAAAGCTTGCAAACTAATTGGATTTACATTAAGAAGAATTATGTCGTTTGTATATTCAAGGTCTGACGCTTTTCCATCCGAGAAAGATTTAATACCACTATCCTTGTGACAAAAGGCGGTATGTAGGACTTCATCAAGCACAAAGTTAAAGAAAAGGAGATAGGGGACAACTCTGTTGTAGACCATTTCTTGCGGAGAACTCGGGTGAAAGATCACCGAAACCACAAACTCAGCTTCCGCTGCTCGTGTGAGGGGACTTTACGACGGAAATGAATTTCTCTGGTACACTCTTCAACAAGAGGCAGTGCCAGAGAACTTTTCACTCCACTGAGTCGAACACCGCTTTTAGATCAAGAAAAACAAAGATGGTGGGCCTAGAGAAGGTGTGTCCATGTTCCTAAATTTTTCGAATAGCGAAGATTTTATCAACACAACCTAGACCAAGTCTAAACCCAGCTTGTTTCCTCTGTGAGCGTTGGTCACCAGTGTTAGCTAGGCGGCGGAGCATAATACCAACGAGCAGTTTAGATGCAATGCTAACCAGACTTATTCCCCTGTAGTTTTCATAAGAGCCTGTCGCTTTCTTTGTAAACTGGTACGATCACCGATTCACATCAACTCTTTGGAACTTGTTCTTTCTCTCAAATCAAACCGAGGAGTTTTGTCAACTTCAATGATTATCTGACGGAGCCAACCCATCCAGTCTAGCTGCCTCATGTCGTTTAAGATAGCTTATCTCACGAAGAACCTCCGCCTCTGACGGAGGATGGATATCTTCATCAGGAACTACAAAAATCGTGCAACTTAACGAACTTGTTGTGGATAAAGGTTCTTGGAATTGTTTCCCTAAATGCTCCGCCCAGAGATGTAGATGGCGCTCCTGGGTCGTATCCAGTGAGCCGTTCGCCTCTTTGGCCAGTTCACTAACTCCTGGCTTTCGTGGACCGATAATTCTAATTAGACGGAAATGATTATAGGTATTGCTAATTGCAGCAGCCTCTTCCATCTCCTTACAGTCAGCAACCCACCGCTGCTCACATTCCTTTCTGAAACTCCGAAGCAGTTGGCGTTTAGGGCATCTCCGTGCCTCATCATACATGGATTCCGAAAGGAATCGATCTACACGCATCCACCAGTGCAACCTGGTGGATAATTCTGTTTGGATAACAGTTTGATGGTTATCTTCCAGGAGCAGCTGCGGGGGACGATTGGCTTTGGTATTGGTTTGGTCACCGATGAGACGCATACTAAAACACGCATGGACAGGGACGTGATCAGTATCTACAAACATGGACCAAAATGGTCGACAGTCATGAACTGGTCCGCACCAGCGGGAACCGACAGCAATGCGACCAATGTGGATCCAACGTTGTGGAGGCGCAGGATGACGCTAGGTTAGTCGGTGCCGCTTTTGTTGCGAGAAATTTGTACTCGCCAAGAACCGTCCATAATTGGAACATAGTTGGGTGATTTGCATGTATCTCACAATTACTTGCAAGTAGTGTGTGGGATTAATAATACTTTGCTTGGTTGGCTGTCCTTTGGACTCCACCTATCACACACAAATCCCAGGTCATCCGATAAACCTTGCACTCAGAAGCGCCAGATTCGAGTTTCACTCTTGTTACAGTACATCAGTGGTGCACATCCTCCGCCATATCCACGGTTTGAACCCAGACTTTTTCACCTCGAAGGCATGTGTGAACCCGGCACGGAAGCCTGAAAGTCAAATGTACAAGTATAAAAATGTCTGGCGTTTATTTGGCAACCTAAACTGGAACCTTCAACTCAATGGTGTATGACAAAAAGTAGCGGCGCGTTGACTCAATGAGGGAAAGTGAAATCTTGCTGTTCAAGTTCTGTTTCGTTTGCAAATCATCGGTACGCTAATAACTGATCCGGTTCTCGAACCATCACTGACTACATGCACGCGGCAGAACAAGCGGGATGTGTTTAGAGAGGCATATTTCGGAATGAGGGCCGTCCAACATTGGCGGGTGATAGCCGCAGAATGAAATGCGATGGCTTCTCTCATTTAAGAAATCTGAAGTACTCTACTTTAACGTCCATCAGTTTTTTTCGGCAGATTGCTTCTCCCCTGGAATATCAACGCTAGACGAATGGTGGTTGATTGTTTAGAACTACCTGTCGCTCGTCAATTGGTTTTATGATCCTGGTCAGCTTCTGGCCCGTCCCAGACAATTGCATTTCCGACATAGAGGTCATCCAGTGTGGCTTTTTGAGTAGCGGAAGTGCGCAACATCGAGTAACGTCAATATACAGTCTCGTCGTGATGGTTATGCACACGGCACAGTTGACTGCTTTTAAGTTCATGAGTGTCCATTGGTGAACATCTAGTTGGTAAATGTTTTCACTAAACCTGTGGCGCTACAGTGAACGTGAAACTCTGAACGTCGCGAATTGTTAAGTTGTGTTTTTTTCTGAGCAACCATAAATCTCAATATCCGTTGTTATTTTTTGTGGATTGCGTATTTTGAGAGATCCAACCTGTGTTACCAATGAGAAGTGCTCAGTAGTCTTGAACACCGTGGGGCCCCTGTTAAGCTGTTATTTGTTTCTCAAAACAACGAGCATGAAGTGATGAACCAGTCGATAAAACATGGTACTGTTCTTACTATCACAAAAGTTGACTGACAATGGAAAGGAGTTTTCAACAATGAACCCTTTGTGTAAATGGTGCAATAGGGAGTGGATAAGAAACACTCTACTACTTCCACGCACGTGCAACAGGTTTTCAACTCATCACTGCAAGTTTTGGAGACCATATACGCCCTTTCTAGTCGGTATTGGTGTATACCTGTGACTGTTATCACAATGAATATCAACTCACGAAAAAACTGGTAGCATGCGAAACTGTTCTAGCAGCAGACAGCCTATACGAAACGATAGCTTCCTTCCTTCTAGCAGAAAATAATTTTCAACAGATGCATAGCACAAATCCGTAATAAAACCTCATGTATGATGCGCTTTTTCCTGAATTGCTGCTCTTCTGTACTTGGTACACGCTGCGTTCCCAGAGAGAGAGTCTTCTCAAGTTGGATACAAGAGTCAACTCACAGAGGCAAAATACACAGAGTAACACAACAAAGAACACAGTCGCAGTACTATGGCAGATGATAGACGAACCACACTACATTAGACCACGCATGGTGATCCATCGTTGATATGATTTTTTTATTAACAGCGCTAGCACTAAACTTCCGCATTGACGTAAAAGTAGGAAAAAAGTAGACAAACAGATTCATGACGGGCGAAAAAAGTGTAAACAGTCAAGAATCGAAACTGACAAATATCTTGATGATTTTTGTATTCGCAGAGAAAAATGTTAAATTTAACAGATTGCTGAACTTTCGGGAACATGGCTAGTTGACTCAACAGTTCGTAGGATGCCGTTACCTTACTTCCCTGATACGAGTTGATCAACATCTAAAATCGTCAGATTTCCTCCGCGGATAAAGCACTGAGCGCCATTCTAATTTACAGCACATGAAACCACACCTAAATACCAATTTGTGAAGCTTAACAAAGCAAATTCCGTTTCTTTTATTTTAATCTTCCGAGTTTTACAATGCCTTTAGGAATGAATACATTGTGTGCTTTCTTACGGTGGACAACGAACACGAGCCCTACGAGCCAGTACAAACGCACCTTGAGCATATCGTATGGGAATCGTTCGTGAAAAATGCGACTGATTTCCGCACCACCGCTCAGCGCTTTTGTGTCCACCTCCGCCGCGTACCCATCGATAATCTGTGTGAATTCACTTTCGAACAAACGAATCGTTCTGTGACCAGTGGAGTCGTATAGAAGTGAAAAAGTGGATGGAGGCAATTAATGGAATATGCCGGTGTAGAGAATAGATATGTTAAGTCGCATTGCTATGCCAATCATATGATGGAGAAATGAGGCATGTATGGGACAAGACCGTGGTACGGATTATCCAGGTACATTAGAGTGAACAAAAATGAACTGAATGTGCATGTATGCTTGTAACCTGAGAGGATAAGGTCAAAATATCGTAATAAAACAGGTTAACACTAAGCATTCGTGCACACACTTCTGTGACAACAGAAGAGTAATCGAGCCCCTCAAGGGGAACAGAAACTCCATCCAAAAAAAGAGAGAAACAAACCCGAGAAATATGTATACATGTCGATATTGATCTCTGGGTCGCAAACTTTTCTCTGGTCTTCGGGAAAACCAAACATCACAGAAAACGAATACAATTCATTTATTCCAATCTAGCCACAAAATATAATTGTCACTTGCTGAAATTTAAAAAAAATGAAGAGAAAGCACAAACACAGGGACGGATAAGTGGTAGTCAACCCGAAGAGTCAGAATAGTATTACTGATTCACATAGTGCATCCTTCAGCAACTGTCAGGTTAAACAAGCAAACCTCATTGAGGAAACCTAACCGAGGACATGTGCAATACGTATTTTAACCCACACTACCAGTTTTGTACGGCTTAAGAAGCCCTGTAGCTATGACACCTCATCTTGATATTCGAAATTGTCGTACTGAGTCGTACTGCGAGGTCTAAAGGGTCGAGTTTTGGGTCGAACATGGTGCTGGTGATCCAGTGTGTGCCGCTGAAGTAATGTCTCGATCTTGTCGAAATTACTGAGATGTGCGTGGATCTGGACCAGGCACACGTGAATTGTGAGCTCAACTTTGATAACACATTAGGCGATGAACATGGCGAGCGGGGGCCGTCACTAAATAAGGCCATAACCCCTTGTCGTCTTCTAATTACCCGACAAAGTTTCAAGAAGAGCCGAGTGAACCATACAATTGGCCACCGGATCATTTGGACCAAAGCTACTGCCTTGCAGGATGCGTTTGACTGCGCACAAAAATAAAATAAAAAAGCCTACTTTGGACTAGGCGACCTAATGGTGTAGTGGTCAGGCTGTAGGCCGCAGTTTTGGGGTTCGTTTGTTGTAAATACAGGATCTTTTACACAGACTCACTGAGCTTCGCCTCACGGAGTTTTTCTTATTGCTTTTGTAGATCTTTTTTCACTACATGCATGTGCATGAGAACCGCGGAAGGGATATATACCCCATAGCCGCGAAGGCCCGTTGCACTATTAGGGATAACCATGAACCAGACTCTGAGACCTGGAGTGGTAAACCACAAAAGTCTCAATAGGTCAGGTGTGGTAACCAGTCGGACGACAGTGGGTTACTCTCTACCACCAAAGTAACCTATGATTGCGGGGATTCGAACCTCGGACCTCCGAGGTGGAAATTAAACGCTATAAATCACGTGACCACCACCGAACGGGGATGTGCAACTCTCTTCAGAAAAGCATTGCTCCTTTCATACTACTTATTGGCGACCCCATTACCGGGACCGAGCACAATGAGAGGCTTTTTCGATCGACCAGTTTTGGGGCTCGGTGTGGTCTGCAGTGGTCTTCGGAAATCACCAAACCGATGTGCGGTCTCCGGAAACCGAGTAATTCTGCTGTCTGAGACGTAAATGTGAGATCCTGTTGATGCACTTACTGGGGGCTGCGGCTCACGGGGCTTTTCCTATTGTTTTAGAAGATTTGGCACGGGAAACTCTTTTTGGAAGAGCGCTGCTCCTTTCATACTACATTAGCATAACAACCCACAACGCAAACAACCATGAAAGACAACAATGGTGCAAAGATTGACTGTTAGACTTCCTACGTCTCATTTTGTAACTGCTGCTGTTGGTTTGGCACCATGCATAATTTCAAACCGATATATATATATATATATATATATATATATATATATATATATGCATCCAGACAGGAAATTTGTAACTTACAGAAACAACCGAATGAGAAAAAGAACTCGACATTCAACAGAATATTTCGACCACGAGAAGTTTGCAGAAATGAGAATGGGGGTAAAATACCGAAAATCGCTTCAATGGAAAAATGAACCAATCAAGAGTAGTTGAATACCGCGGAAACTAGTAACTCAACGAAACTTTTGCAGAGTCAGGTATAGGATTTCCTGAATTCACGACACTTGATGGATCTCATAAACGACCAAGTCACATGTTTACTGTGAAACATTTGCGAACAAACTAGAAGCAAATCGCGGGGGTTGGGTAATACAACCGAATAGACCGAATTGCCGTAACCGGTGAGAACATCAGATGGTTTTGAGGAGGCTGGAATATGGAAACATGTTGAGGTAGGAAACAAACAATGTGAACCGTGCCGGCCTCAGTTGAGCCTGAAAGGTCTAGCGGGGATGGGGTGCACACACACACCACATACACACATAGGTATATGCTTTTACATCTGAAACAATCCCAGCACGCATGCTTAAAGTGCCAACTACGGTTTACACACTCTCTTCTCGGGACAATAGCCACTACATGCACACGAATGTGTGTAGAAATCGATCAAGATAAGAAAGACATTATCCTAATAATAATGCAGCTAAAGGAAGGAAAAACTTGCTTTGATAGGCAAATTCATTGTTCTGTCGGTAGCCCTCACAACCAAACGAAATTTTGTTACTTGACCTGTTTTTTTTAATTTCAGTATCACGCGCTAGCACGCCTATACACATTCACTTTGGTGCATAGGACTTAAAATCAGCAACCGCGGAAACGAATAGAAATGAGTAGAGCAATTCACGTTCATGCACCGAAAACTAATGCAATTTACGTGGATAATCTGTATTAACAGGGTTCGACACGATCGACTTTCAACAGTTTAACGAGACAAGGTATGTCCGTAAGTGAGACAATATTATTACAAACTAGTACGGTGCGATTTGTATGAAACGCTTTTTTCATTTTCTGTCATTCTATTTTGTATCCATGTATGCGTGAAGTTGACAAACTCCGTTACATGCGATTGTATTGGTCCCGGAAAGTATGCGATTTCTCAGATGGATAGAGTCCACAAGGAACTAATCTGCGACTATCAATCACATGCCAACGATCGAGTCTGATATGACTGACTGTAGTAGCATCACAATACTGCTCTGAAGAATCGATAGCAGAGAAACAGACACTGTTTAGTAATGACGACGACGAGAATGCACCTTGTCGTGATGCGATGGCTTGCGTGACTCCACCACCCAGTCATGCAGAATGGCTTTTTGAAGCCGGAGATGAAATTATGCTTGACAGGTCGATGATTAGAGGCCAAATGAAGCTCAGTCTTTCCGAGTCAGTTGGTGGGCAAAATCTGGTTTTGTACGAACAGCCACCATGGCTCTGGAGAGGACACGCGTGCAAGTAAACAAATGGAAGCGGTTTAAAGTCAAAAACCTCCACTAGGTGAAGGTAGGAGTGCAGTACCTAGGGTTTCTCACGACGGCCGGAGAAGTCATCGAACATCATTGTGTATCCATAGAAATAGGTCAAATCAGTGTGCGAAAACTACGGCGGGATCAGCCTGATCGGCGTGATTGCAAAGATTTTCTGCGTGCTGCTGCTCAACTGCTTCTCTGTCGCGCCGGACCGAACCAAGGGGGCTTTCCCCGTGGCAGAGGCTGCGTGGGTCAAATTTTCAAACTGTGCCAAACACTGGAGCACCGCTACGAGTTGCAGCAGGCGACCATTGCCTGGTGTATGGGGTATTTGATAATAGCAGCGCCTCTGAGCTGGCAGATCGCTGTGCCTTTAGGATATTTTCCATCTCTTTGGTCTTCATCGGTACTCAGCTCTCACCTGTGGCTCCATTAATTTGAAGTATGCATCAGCAGCCACACACCCGAAAAACCACTCGACAGGCGAGCTAAACCAGGTGGGGCTGTGTTCGGCATGCGACCAGTTTCTCCTGAACGGGCGGGCGAGATTCACCATATACTCCAACGACAGTGGGAGAAATTCTTCGAACTAACAGGGCTGCAAGGACCCATGGGTTGGATTCAATTTAATCGGACGGCGAACGAACTCTTACATCCGACGGCGACCATGCATCAACTTTCTTGCAGCCCGCACTTGGTTGCACAAAGACCAGAGATGTACCCCCGGAAAAAAGTCGAGTAATGTTAAGGACGTCTTTTGTATCAAACACCCACGAAACTTCATGATCACCTCTTCTATACTCTCTGTTACCCATGCTACAGTGTCCCCGAGAAGCGACGCGCTCTGTGCTGCTCCAGTAGCTGAGGTGCCAAGAATACGAACTGGACCCGTTTACCTCCGAACGATCTTTTATATAGGATGCAGAAACGGATGGTGGAAGTCAGGAAGTGACTATGCGCACGCTACACGACCATCAAGTGGATATTGCCTGTTTATCCGAAGTCAAACTAGGCGGTACCGGCTCTCGTAACATCTAAGTTCCCGGCGTAGATAGCCATTATTGGTTTTATCACAGTGGTCCAGACACTCCGGGTCAGCAAGGAGTCACCACACCCATTCCGTTCTGCTCTCTTGGAAACAGATACCATCAAAAAACGCAGTGGCGCGTTCCAAAGGTCAGCCCGTCAACCTTACCGTAGTTGCGACCAACGCCCCAACACTTCCACCCAAAATTAGTGTGAAAAACAAGTTCTACGACAGGGCTGTCCTCGTTCATCGGTGCTGTTTAACTACGCGATCGAACAGACAATGAAACAGACATTGACTGACTACCCTGGTATCCAGCTGGGTCAGAAGGTGCACATCTCGGACCTAGAGTTCGCGGATGGCATCACTGCCATACCGGACTCCCCTGCCATGCTTCAACCAGTCCTCGATCGAATCATTTTTTTCTCAAAGTTCATCGGGTCAGGAGTAAACACCAACAAAAACTAGTTATATCAGTTTGTCTAGGGCCATCAGCTCAACAGCTGTCCATTAACGACCAACTGATTGAGTGTGTTCCATCATTCGAGTATCTGGGCTCTACACTGCTTTCGAACGGTCAATCAAAGGATGAAGCAATAATGCGGATAAACAACTCCAGGAAAGCATTTTTCCAGCTACAACGAGTGTTGTGGACCCGCAGTGAAACCAGCCTTCGGACTAAGGTCTGTATCTACCGTGCCGCTGTACGCCCCGCACATAGTTACGATTGCGAAACCTGGTCATTAAGAGCCGAGGATACTGTAAAGCTGAAGGTGTTTGATCACTGATGCCTGCGGCGTATTTTGAATGTAAATTGGCACGACAGAGTATCCAACGATGGAGTTAGGAGACGGTGCTTTGAAGCTGAAGAACGCTTAAACTCCCTCTAATATCGTCCACTGCGGAGGCTGGGTTATATCTCACGGCGAACCGAGACGGAACTAACCAAACAAACAATCCGTCCCGAAGCCTGTTTTGGATGGCGCTGTCACCTTAGTGGTCAGCTCAGAACTTGGATCAACACTAGCGAGAAGGATGTAGAACGCCAAAGCTTACGGTCGGTCTATGGCGACCGCCAACGGAAGAAAAAAATAGATTGCAGTGTGCACCGAACTCACTCCTAACCGCCGTGCATTGTCAGCTATGATACGCGATATTCATTGAGCCGACTTATCCTCTAGCAGGAGATAGTGACGTAAAAGTAAGTAAGCATAAGCCACTCAAGCTGGTCAGCGCCCTGTTCATGTTTCGCTTTCTCCATTGAGTGCATAATGCTAAGGACTTAACACGAAAAGCGGATCAATAATTAAAGCACTAACAAAGACAGAACAAGAGAAACAACCAAGTATCACGTGACGGACCAAACGTTCCTTCTCGAGTGCTTCGGTCACGTTCCCGTGCAAGGTTGACACCCCACTGCCCTGTCCATAAACCTCCTTTGTTCCTTTACTTTAGGATCGACGCTAGATGCCACGGGTTAATGCCGCTCTGGTCTGATGACAATGGTAGTTCCGAGGTAAAACATAATTCAAACACACATCTCAAACTAAAAGCGCTATGTCTCATTTACCCAGTTCATCAGAACGGAAGACATACGACACGAAATGTAACCATCTCTTCCGCTCTTCTCAAGCCCAAAATTTTCACTTCGGTTAGTTTCCTTCAACATTCACATACTATGTCAGACAGGGCATCAGGCTTCGCTAGTTTGAACTTTTGAAACTTTTAAAATAGATGTATGTATATGAAACGCAAATACAAGATCCCACTTCTGTAATCAGACTCTACACCTCAGATATAACTTCGGTCACTGTCTTTCATCTCGTTTAGTGCTCCGGTTGTGCGGTCCGGAACTATGTCCTACCGGACGCGCACCCAGGTCCCGGATAGGGGAATGGCCACTCCTGATCTTAACCTTCAATAAGATAGACTCACAAAGTAAACAGTCGTGGACGACCAGCCTCAGTACTCGAGGATATGGCGGGATTTCCGCTTGGCTAGCGTTCTACAATGTAAAACGCCACAAATCTGCCGACGAAAGCATTCCTGAGACCACAGACGAATTCTATCATGATTTATTCCAACTGGTTTGAAGCGTGCGTTCGACAGAGGTTGTGGTCATTGCTGGTGAGTTTAACCCCCCAAGGTGGCTAATTAGGAAATACCAAAATACACGTAGGTCCATTCGTTATCCCGATCGATCGAACTGACAACTGCAATCGTCTCATGCGGTTGGGTTTTGACCAAAGGCCGTTTTTGGCCAGTACGAGCTTCAGCCATAAAAAGCGGTACGGACTCACATGGTATCCTCACACGCCTTCCCAACGTCTGGCCCAGATTCAGCATACTGTCACTGGCTCTCTCCGGCGTGGATTAACCGAAGGCTGCAGTTCATTCTAGTCTGCGGACACAGACCACTTACCCTTACTTTTATGTGGTCAGCTCCTGCGAGGGAAGAGCCGGCTTCATGGATGTCCCGAATGACACCTGTCCTTGAGCGGTGTGTGGAGGAACTGTTCATGAAAAGTCTTGAGAATTAGGTAAGAGGTAGCGTCCCCAGGGCCACTCGGAGACGCAAGCCACAGCATAATTCGTGCTTATTTCTCGCCTGTGGTCATGCTAACACTAAAGCCACCCGTCCTGCACAGTTACTTCTAGACGACAGCCAACTATATGCCTTCCAGACAGAGCTTTCCACGCGGCTAACGGTACAATCAGATGTCCGGGATCAATTGAACACTGACGACAGGTCAAGAAACCCTTATACGCTAATGCAAACGACACACAAGGCCCAAGCTCATGTTTAAATCACAAACGGTGCATACCTTCAACATCAGTTTTTCAAATTTATTACGCACATACGCATAAGAACCGTGGAAGGGGTGTACACCCCATAGCCTCGAAGGCCCGCTGCGCCATTAGGGATAACCAAAAACCAGACTCCGAGACCTGGAGTGGAGAACCACTTAAGGTCCCAATCGGTCCGGTGTGGTAACGAGCCGGAAGACAGTGGGTTACTGTCTGTTAAATGCTCGTAGATCTGGCTCTTCGTGTTCTATATTCAGTGAAGTGCGCAAATCCCTGAGGCGTCAACTGACGAGGAGTTTGATAACAGACCAGGAGTAGTGGTGAAATTGCGAAATGTAGGGAAATGAAGTAGGCCACGGCCATTGGCAATAGTTGCAACCTTTAACCGGCCTACAGAAACCAGGTGCAAGTGAGAACCAATGGCCCAAACGGTTTATCGATTCCCTCTTAGGAATATCGTTTGGAACACCGGGGAAAACACTAGATTGTCTAAACAGCAGTGTAGCAACGTTTGGAATGCGTCTCACATTTCCGAAGTGTAAAATGCCTTTGTAGGATTGGGTTAGTCATTGACCAAACCTTGTCCTAATAGCGAAGCCTTAGCTGAAGCAGGTAAGTTTTGTTACCTGGGCAGTTACATCTCACCAAGTGATCGGATATCGGATGAAGTGTCATCGCGTATATGGAAGGTGCGTTCGGCTTCTGCCAACCTCTTCCACCTGTGACGCTGGTGTGATACTTGATTATCTGTCAAGGGTTGAGTGTATACTGCGGTGATTACATTCGTGCTTCTATAGGTCTTAGAAACGTGGCTGCTAAGGGTAGAAGATGCACGGAGATTGTCGATGCTTGAGCATCGCTGTCTTCGCAGTACTGTTCGAATGCGGTGGGAATCCAGTACAAGCAATGCTGAAGTTTGTCGTAAGGTATTGGGAGTCATACGCCAGTCATTAGAGCTAGTGCCTAATCTGAAGAGGCAACTATGTTCCGCATGCCCACGGACAGACCTTGGTTCTCCCAGGCAGCTATTGGTTGAAGACTGGTTTGGGGTGGTCAGTTTACAGCATGAAAAAACGGTGAGAAAACGTTGGCCAAGTGTTAGGTTTCCGATTTAAGGTTCGCCTGATCAGCCCACCGGACGGTTGATGAGGTTGGGGGATATGGCTTGGTGCCGGGGTAAATGGTGTATTTGAATTTGACCTCTTCTTTCGTTTTCTTGACTTCTGCTTATAATTTCCTTCTCTGCTTGTCTGTTCTTTATACCTCTATTCGCTTTGCTCTCGACTAGACGATGCTGCAAGGTCGCATCCAAAACCAAAGCACAGCAGTGCGAGGTTAACAGTTGAAAGGACTGAACTAAACGAAATACCAGCAAAGCCGCACGCTACTGAACGCATTCGCAGGTTGCGAATAGATCACCAATGCAACTGTTGCTCGTGAACGGAGGGGGGTGGTAATGGTACTGAATAAATTGTAGGTTTATTTCGTTTAGGACTTTATGTGACTCACTATTACAACTATTAGGGATTGGTCCTCCGTGAAAGTACGATGGTTTGTGTGGTTGTGGGATGCAACAACTCCACTGCCCTCGTGTATAAGAATCAGATGAATCTGTTGGCAGCCTAATGACGAGGGGGATTCGGCTTAGTGCCAAACAGAAAAACGGTCTCCTTCACTCTGGGAGCCAGTACGTGTGCTTATATTCGAACTCCCTAGTAATACCCAAAGACTGCGCAACGTGCCATACACATTACGTGATCAATACACTATTATGAATAGCTTAGAAAGGATCCATCAAAGCCCGCAATCTGTGAATATGCTCTATGGTAGGTCTCCGATAACCCCTGTGGATACTGCACACAATCCCTGAAACATCAACCGTTACCGTTTGAGAAGTGACTGCGAGAAATATTAGATTGCAAACTGGAAACAGTGAAGGAGGATGACGCGACTGGTAACAGCCACAACTTTTTCCGCTTGATTATCGTTTCAGGAAAACTAACCGTAGGGGAAGTAGTTGAGAATCCGTTGGCTCATTGATTCACTTTAGGGAACATACTACCGTGAACCCAAAATAGAAACATGCTCCTGAGTGAATAACCAATCTCAATAACTGTTACAATGGCTGGGATGCGAAACACACCTCCAATGTACAAAACATTGGTGCGGCATTGTCTTGGAAAGATACAGCTGAAGTACTTATCTTTTCGCCTCCGTAGCTAAGTTGCATCAGCATGCATTATCGTTCCCCACATGAAATACACGTTTGGTCATTACCGATCTCAACAACCGGTAATGTCCACAGAAAACCTGTCTGTAGGACAAAAATGAGTTTACTTTGAAGTAATTGGGTGTTTCATCGCACGACCCCGAAACCTGGCCGTTACGAGTCGAATATTATGGGTATATAAGTATCGGTTATTGCTGCTTTGCTCGCGTGTGGTGGCAACACTGTAACAGAAATTCTCAGTTGGGCTTTGGAGACAACAGGTCAATTTGTAAACCAAACGCTTGACTTGAAAAAGCGTTGGTAGTTATGAGGTGTTCTGCATTTTCATAGACAGACTCTCAGTATGTACTGTTTTCCGAGATGATCAGTTAATGACGTGAGAGAAAACGATGTAAGTGTTAGCCAGCGGATTTGGGCGTGTGGGGCATTTTAGGTTTCCGAAGCGGTCCACGACATACAACTGCTGAACGATCGGAATCACTAGGGATCACAACCAAGTTTCACGATCGGTGACGCCCTTGTATTTGAATTCTTACTTCATTCACAGTATTTGTAGCTGTGTCTTTCTATCTGTTGATTTGCTTCCCGTACTTCGATTTACCACACTTAATTGAGAGATGCTTAGGAGAGCAATGAAGTTCAAGGTTCATGGATGACAACTTAACTCGGGGCTTTTAGTCTTCGGTTCGCCTACTCCGGGCTCGTCCACGGATATATCTCACGTTAAGAGATTAACCGTTGGGAGCTTCTGTGAATCTGTTACTGGTAATCAAACAAAAAACCGTCAATCAGTCACTGAGTTCTAACAAGGGTCAATGGTGTTCGAACTTGGAGCGAAAGCGTGGTAAGGGACTGACCGGAGCAATGCACTGGTTTTGTATGTCGGATCATCTGGTTTGTAATTTCGAAAATCGTTTACATCTTTCTCCAACATGATCAGCTGAGACTGAAGTTGATTTCGCAAATTGGGCAAGGATTCACGGATGTGATTAGTCAATTGTTGGTTCAATACTCGTTGCAAATACGGTGTACCCATTCGATCAGCCATATGATGGTAACCCGGATGAGCCAAGAAAAAACGACGTTCCGCGGCCAGAGCAGATGCGATATCTTTGCGACCGTCAATATCGCGCTGCGAGCGGTTGACCACACCCACATATCCTACAGTTTAGAAAAAAATTGGGAAGAATTACGAATGGTAACGCGTGGGACAAAAGACGAAGTACATGAAACAGACATCATGCGACAGAAGATCTTCAACAGACCCCTGTGAAGGGAATACTCACAGTTTCAGCAAACCGATTCACAACAGTCCACGAGATTTTGCAGAGGTAGGTGCGAAATGAGGAACTCATGAGCAGGTGTTAGGTATGATGAATAGCATTTCTAGATTACGAAACTGACTCTGGATAAATTCACGTATCAGCGAAGTGACTGAAAGTAACACAAAATCACTCGTTCATATAGAGACAGAATTTTTCATCCAATCTCTTGTCTGTTTGTTAACGCCATCTGGGGTTCCCGGTAAAAACGGATATGTTCGGCTCAGTTTTACCATCAACGCATCACACAGACACGCGCCCTATATATTAACAACTCCTTACCTGGTCTACATATCCCACCGACATGCGAAGTCTAGTTATTGAAGGTAACTCAGTTACTATATGATTCATCATACAGTGTGTACTTCCAACCTGTCTTTGAAAATCATGGAAACACAGTACAGCTGTTTCATCCCTGACAGGACTCATCAGTAGTGCACAGCCACCAAGCCCCCAAGAGGACTAGAACTCGGGGTGAACGACTGTCAGTCGAAAACCTAATCACCAGGCTATTCGGACACCGTTGCTCGCTGTGCAGGAAATGCTCTGCTAACGTCCAAAACCATGTAGTGTATAAGTTCAACAAACCGTCCAGAGGCAGCTCGTATAGTCTAGTGGTTAGCTGTTCGACTCACAATCGTCCACCCCGGGTTCAAGCTCCAGAGGGGGCTCATTACAGTTCATAACTGACCGTTATCAAGAGTGAATATGTGTGTGCAATACTACATGTATTGCATTATCTTAATGCGGTAAACGAAAACCATGCGGATTACCATGTTAGAAATTGGTCTCAATAGCATGGTTATGCTAAACAGGAAAGAGCCTTCGTCGTTATCGAACGTGACACGTCCTGGATGACTGGTGTTTCAGAAGTACCGCGTTGCTTCAATGGCAAAAATACCTCCTGTTTACCCCAGAGTACACGTCAGTCATTGCTTGTTGTGGACGCACAACTTAGTGTGAGTGGGGGTCATATTTTCTCCTGATTAGGCTTATAGTCCTCACGTGCGTAACACAGTTATTATTATCGATCGATTTGTGCACGGATCAGTCTCATCCGACTTATCGGTTGATGCAAACGAGCCATCACGTGATTGTATCACGAGGAATTCACGTATGTGATCAATAACATCTGGTGGACTAATGGATGAGTGATGCGTGGTCCATTTGTTGAATGTGATCACAAGTTTTTAGCTGAAGTAATGTCACCAATAGTATTTCGACCATAGTTGTGACACCTTCATTTCCGCTTGATAATTCAACCAGACGCGTGTTTATGTGAGAATAGGAGAATTGATGAGCAGTCATGCGAAGCCTCATTTTTGTATGTTAAGCCCAGGGTCTGGAAAAATGTTATGATAACGAGCTACCACCACTCACAATCGTTCACCCCGAGCTCGAGCCCCATGGGGCCTCGATGGATGTGCACAGCTGGTGTTTCGTAACAAAAACGAAACAGCTTCCATGGTTTTCAGTGGTGAGTTGATCGTTCACACTGCATGATGAACCATCTACTATGCTAACTCTAACCTACTACTTATATAAAAACTGAATTATTTTCAGATAGATATCTGGAAACTTACAAAAGTAATTCGGTTCAGTTAGTGTTCATGTGAGTTCAGTCTTGTTATGTTAGTCAAGGAAGTACTCATTTCTACAACCTACTTCCTGACGATATTTAATCAGTTCTCTGACTAAGGACTAGCGTATCATTTAACACTGCGACGTTAGAACACTGCATTCAAACAGAATGGATGAGATTTCGGTCCTACATCGTCAAACCCATATAGAAAAGATATTAATCACACCGACACATCGTATAGGTCACCGACTCGAAACCAAGCTTGCTGCCAACGCAGCAACGTTAATAGGAACAAAACAAAAAACGAAAATAACGAGGTATAACGGGACGAGAGAAAACGGTTAATAAATAGAAACCCGAATATTTTGTGTTTTCATCGTACACGTTCTGATGTTTTTTTGTTCTTGTTCACGAGGAACGGAAGTGCAACAGACAGGCCGCACAGAATTCATGTTGGTGACTTCTATTTTGAGCCGTCACTATCCAACGACAATTCTTATCTCTTGGACCCTAACCAGGAAGGCGGGAAGCACCAACCGAAGCCAGTACTGACGCAAGCTTCTTCAAACTCCTACGCCAAGTCATGGTCTGATGGCGGCGTCGCTTCTTTCAACCTTGCTCAGCACGGAAAGGAAGATGGCGAGCAAGTATTTGCAAAACACATCCGAGCGCTCGAATGGGGTTTAGAGCGACCACTTCGGTCAGGGGGTGACTATCCGTGCCTAACGCATGACGACGAACTTCGTCATCGCTCATTCAATGTTCCTAGCAGACGTGAGAAATCCTTCGGAGACACCAGTGGTCAAAAACGGAAAGTCCCCGAGCATCCTTAATGCGGAATAGCCAGGTCGTGCAACCGCAAAGCGAAACACTACGAGCCACTGCAATATACTCCTATCCCTTAAGAGAGAGCCAGATATCAAGACGGCACAACAGGTTAGCGGAAACTGCTTCGGCTTTCGCTACTCGTGATTTGATCTCTGCAACACTATCCCTAACTGTAATCAAGCTCCTGAGGTACCAAAACTTGTCGACTACCTCTAGCTGAACACTACAAAGGGTGAGTACAGGCACAGGCTCCTACCAGTTTTTTTTTAATCTGACCTTGTATGGTAAGCACGTTGAACAAAGGCGTGGATGATCTGGGCCCAAATTCCACACCTAGCATTACCTGACTCTGGAAACTTATGATCAACCGCTGCATACTGTCGTATAAATGTGATGTTTATCTATGTGAAAAATAAAACAAAGTAAGCAGATATTGATATATATAATTCTTATTAAATAAAAGATGGTGAGATACAACTGAACCCGTGAAAAGATCCAATAAAATTATTTTTGAGCCGTGTTAAACTTGAGCGTAGAGTAGGAGGCCATACTCGACTACACATCATTCGGTTTGTTAAATTCAGTGACAGAATTTATATTGACTGGTTGGGAAAACTGCAGGCACGAAACCACGCTATTTTGTGGCGCTAGTAATGAACCCGAGCTATTGAAACCCATATGAAATACAAGATTTCAAGAATCTTACACTCATTCATGATGAGTGGATCAACTACAGTCGCTTGGTCCGATTTTCTCTGACTCAATGGCGGGTTCTTGTGATTGATTCTTGATCAAAACAATGCAGCGCATGTGTCTACCATTGAACGAGAGCATTCTGGCACTGTTACAAATCAAACAGGGCCATATTGTCGCCGGTGCTATCTGTATTCATATTTTGTATTTAAATATATTATCGGCTTTTCCCCTTGGTTCACGAGACGTAGTGAAAAAAAACGTCACAGCGAAGTCCCCATTGCGTCAACGGATAAAAAGGTAGGAGACTTTTCTTGGTCACATGCCCACTCTACACTGGTATTAGATTAACTACAGTATACGTCTACACATACCGTATATGGATCCTTACTTTAATATACAGATGCATGTGATGTCATTTAACTGCACAGGAATGCAGGGGTGTGTGCAGGCGCATACGTGGTGTGAGAAAGGTTTTTGTAATCGTGTTAGTCATCCAGGCATGAATGCAACGTAATCTACTAAACACGGATCGGTTGATTTCTAACATATGCCACCACATCGCATGCTATAGCACACGCGCTTTTCTGGGAGAACAAGGATCAGAGTTCTCACGCTTTGTAAACACTCGTTTATTCCTCGATTCCTTCACCGTCAACTTTGAGATTGCTTAGATTGAGTTGTCCATAAAAAACCCTCCAGTCTGAACAAATCTGATGTGGAGCTTCACTAAAGTAAATATCATCAGGAAAATCGATGTTCTTGTTTCGTAGTCTGTATGGGTAAGATTACGCGTGCTATCAAAAACCGAAGATTATTAGAATCGATCTGACTATCGCTGGATTTGAAATCATCATCTTAATCAAACATATGAAAGGACGAACAAGTACTTTGTTTTGAACTAGTTCGGTGCTAGCCTGCTGTTCTGTCGTCTTTCATACCAATGGTTTTTGTTTCTCCTTTTTCAGTACATGTATTATTAGAAGATTAAAGCCCCTTTTGGGTCTGTCTTCTTCCTACGTCTTCTGTTACTCAATCATTCGAGTTCATAACAACTGAATAGTCTAACAATTCACGGAACGCCTATTCGGTCCGGAACGTTTTGAAACTGATCCACAATCTCCGTCGGCAGCTGAAGCGCGGATTCATTGGCAAGAAACATTAACAAACTTTCTTATTTACGTGCCTAATCTCGACAAAAAAGAGCTTTCTGTAAACCTCATTTCCCCGTCCATCTATCAGCACATGACTGATTGTTTCAGTTATGAGGAGGCCATACAAACTCTTGAGTCATTTACGTGGAGCTAACGAATGAAGTGTTTTCTCGGCACTTGCTAGCTAGGACCAAACAAAAATCAGGCCAGACAATGGACCAGTTCCCACAGAAATTACGTTGTTTTACTAAAAACTGAAGCTTTAAGGTCGTTTCTGCCTATCACCACCGCGGTGAAGCAACCCATGACGAGTTCATCACAGGGCTCCACTTTAACATCACCTCTCAAAGGCTACTTGAAAAACAAACACTAGACCTCCAATACGCATTGGATGAAGCTCGTATGTTGGAGCATGCTCAACAGAAGTCTCTTCTCTGATTCACCTATCCGCGGACCGTGCGCTGCTACATCAGAGCCGACAGAAACTGCCGTCTCAGTCCCATCTCCGGGTGCTTGAGTCACACTTGAAGACCAAAAAATGGTTGCAATAACAGCTACCAACTGATTTTTTTGTGGTAAAGACTGGCACCCGCGTTCAAAATGTCTGGCCCGGGAAGTTATTTCAAACTCTTGTGGAAGAGAGGGCTATTTCCAGAAGGTTTGCCGATCGAATCCAAATATCAAACGGATCGTGTCCTCTATTGTTCCCACACCTTTTACCAGCTTATCTAAATCTGCGATACAGGTTCAAACTAACGGAGTACCGCTGAAGGCATTCGTCCGCACCGGGAGTTGTGAGAGTTACTTATCCAGTAATATTGTTGCACAACACCACTGGTCTGTACTGCCCTCTACGAAAGTCCTTTTGATGGCTTCAACTTATTTGTCGTGTTATCCGTGGACATATATTCGTTCTCGCTACATACAAAAAAAACTCATTACAAATCCATTAAACTCTATCTCTCTCTTAAATGGTTTGTGTACTGATTCCATCGTCGGTCTTGATTTTTTGAGTCAGTATCAAAATGTGACCATGTCCCCAGACGGAGATCGACCACTTTTCTTTGTTTGTATGCTTTCTACTGCTATAGTCGACATCTCATTCTTATTCAACAATTAGGCTTCTAATGGTAGATTCATTGCAACAAAGTCCCGCTGTCTCTCTATTGCAAACTTAAAGCTCAGTAAAAACGAAATTGACCGACTACTAGAGAATAACACCACTGAACCCTCAAAGTCTCTCCGGTGAGCCCAAATTCCGGTCACCACGTACGAAAGACACGAGAAGCGTGCGGTGGTCGACTACAGCCAAACCGCTAGTCGGCTTAAGTACCTTGACGCCTACTCTCTGCCCCGGATAGACGAACTCGTCAAGATGTCCTAATACGCCATTTTCAGCACACTAAATTTTCAGTACCTATCATCAAATTCCCATAAACGAGGATGAAAAACCGTACACTGCCTTCGAAGCCTGTGGGGGCTATACCAGTTCTGTAACATTTCGTTTATAGTAGCGAATGGAGTGGCCTGCTTCTAGCGCTATTGATAACATCATAAGTGATGAGTCGTTACGAGATACATACACCTATGTGGACAACATTGCCATGTGGCTACGACTCGTAGGAGCATAATCAAAACCTGCGGAACTTTTCTGATTTTGCAGAGAGGTGTGGTATCACATTCGACGAGAGCAAAAGTGTAATAGCTGCAACAAAAGTCCGACTGCTCAGTTACGAAATCTCTTAAGGCTTGATCCAATCAGAATCCGAACGTTTTCATGCTCTAAGCTCCACGGGATATTAGCTCCCAGAAAAGAATAGTAGGAATCCTAGCGTATTACGCCAACTGGATTTTACACCTATCTGATAAGATTCATCCCCTGATGTACAACCGTATATTTCCGGCTCCTGATAACATGAAGGCAGCCTTTGGAAATCCTAAAGACGAATTCGAAAGAGCTGCAGTTTCATTCGCTTGTAAAGCCAGTCTTGAGAAAGGCTACCCGTGGTGACCGGAACGTCGACAACCTACCAACGATTTCGACTACGTTGTATCATTGACCAATAAAATCCTACCGTGACACTTTACATGGTGCATCGGTTTATCGATACACTCAGAAATTATCTCGGTTCTGGCACACCAAAGTTTCAGTGTTCACCATCGACTGAAGTCGTCACCTGATTGTAGAAACTGACGCACCAGATATCACGATTGCGGTTACATTGAAGATGATCGTTTTGTTGCTTTCTTTCCACGCACTCTGTCTCCAAGCGGACAGAATTATTCAGTAGTTGAAAAAGAAGCCTGTGCCATCGTCAAATCCCTGAGGAAATGGAAGCATTACTTGCTTCATCCCCATTACTGATTAACGCTCGATCGCCTTTATGTAGGGCTGCATAAGGGCAGAGTAAGGAATGGCAACATTCAGCGGTGGAAGTCGGAGCTTTCGCATTACCATTGACATTTAATATCGGCCTGGAGTCCACAACCGAGCGGCCGATACGTTCTCTCTGGACAGTTGTGTTTCAGCCGTATCGCGCGTTGATCTAAAACATTTACACAATACAATACGTCATCCTGGTATCATATTTTTTTTATTACATGACTGTGCATGAGTGCAGTGGAAGGGGTATATACCCCATAGCCACGAAGGCCCACTGCATTATCAGGGATAACCGGCAACCGGACCCTGAGACTTGGAGTGGAGAACCACATAAGGCCCCAGTAGGTCAGGTGTGGTAACGATCCGGGACGACAGTGAAATGCTGTCTACCTCCAAAGTAACCGGTGGTGGCGGGGACTCGAACCTCGGACCTCCGAAGTGGTAGACAAACGCGCTAAACCACTCGACCACCACCGATTGCATGCCCAAATTTTGTTCGTTCTAAAAATTTACCGTCCTCTTTTGACGAAGTTCGAGCAGTCATCAGTCAATGCGAAATCTGTACAGAACTTAAATCCCATTTTATCAAACAAGAATCCGGCGAGCTACTAAAAGCCACCTGACCATTTGAAAGAATCACCATTGATTTTAAAGATTCACTACCATCCAACTACCGCAACAAGTACCTTCTGACGATAATCGACGAATATTATCGGTTTCTTTATGCTTTTTCTTGTTCGGACGTTTCTTCTACAGTTATCCTGTGCCCTTCTCAATTGTTTCCCTTATTTGTGATGCCCTTCGATATCCCCTGACCGCGACATGCCAGCTGTAGTTCAGAAATTTCTCCATGACAAAGTAAGAACAACCAGTCGCACCACTCCCAACAACCCACGAAAGAATGGTCAGGTGGGGCGATTGAAAGGGATCCTGCGGAGAGCTATCACAACAGCACTGAAATCGAAACAATTGGACATTTGTCACTGGGAATACGTACTCTTAGATGCTTTGCATTCAGTTCGCTCCTTGCTGTGCACCGCAACCAACGACACCTACTAGCACCTTAATTTTCACCGGAAGTCTACCAGCGGAATTCCCCTCCCTACCTGGTTGTCGAATCTGGGGTCCGTTCTGTTAAAGAGAACGACTCGGTCTTTGAAATACGACCCCTTGGTGGAAGAGGTGGAGACCCTTAGCTGCAACCTACAAGACCCTCACGTCCGCCTCTAGAATGGCAACCGAGACGGTCTTACTGAGGCATCTTGCTCCAAATCGATCATCTTGGATATCTCACGTCAAGAGCAGATGGATGAATATATCTTCCCAGTCAACGAATTGTTTTCATACATCTGGAACTGAAGACAGCTTCTCCGTTACGTGATTCCTGACCTAACAAAAGTGTTCAGTAACTTTCGGAAGCACAACAGCGAACAAAACCATATAATCTACGAAATCGTGATGTTTGAGCGACCGTAAAGTTACCCCTTTACATTATAATAACACTTCGTCCAGCGGGGAGAACGTTGGTCCACCATTCTGTTGTTTATTATACTAACGGTTTTCCTTTTCTCCTTTTTCAGTACATGTACTCGCATTATTAGAAGATTAAAACCTCTTTTCTGATTAGCCTTCTTCATACGTCTATTTCTCAATCATTCGAGTTCATAGTACACTTTAAGTATGCTTTGCAGCCCCTAAACTCAACTTTGAACCAAGATGCTTAACAAAAGCGCACCTGCCAGCAGAATGAGTGCAGGTCAGGTAACGAGCCGGGCGACGGCGGATTACTGTCCATCGCTAAAGTGATCTACGGTGGTGGGATTCGAAGCTCTCAGTTCCAAAGTGCTGAACGCTGAAACCACGAGTCATGAAAACTAATTGGGAGACGGCGTGGTCCCGTTTGATGACGCACAGTCATTGTAAAGCATTGCAGATATATACAAAACGAAACAATCCTCGGGTCAACGTGCAACTGAAGACGCGACGATCGCTGAGGGAAGTGCCAATGGCCCCCAACACAGGACCGATGGTTGCGGAGAGGGAAACTATTTTAATCTACAGTTGGATAATTATTAGGTGATATATTAGTTACTTACAATTTCAAACCCAATTTTTGAACATCATAGACATTTATTATGCATACTTCGCTTATCATGAAATGGATAGTATTGCTCATTTTCCATACTTTCACATTACCTACCAATTGCGTCTGTGCTCGGTCCCAAAAATAATATAATAGTATAACATTATACATATGTAATATATAATAATAGCAATGATATATAACAATATACGTGTGTATAAAAAATTTTAAACTGATGTTTCACTTCTTTTTCATTTATTATACAGAAATCGCATATTTCAAGAAGAGGGTCACGGCCATTCAGAAGCTGCTGACTGGGGCATTGACCGGAGGCGGAATGATTTGAACATCATCATCATCATCATCGTACAGCGTTAAACAGTATGGCAAGCCCCACTGACCACTGCCTTTCTCACCATGCTGCACGTTGAATTCATACTTTCTAATTCAACCCGGGACCACAGGGTCTTCAGTCCGCCATGAACTACTGACCAATGCTGGTAGAACCGTCCCGTTTTCCAAGTGTCTTGCGCAGTTCCCATGAGTATATGCCTGCTGCGTATTGCTGATAGGCGATCTAGTTTCAGATCTCCAGCTTTTGTTCCAATCCAGGGGTCACACGTTGCGCAATTATGCATCCCGGTATATCAGAGATTCACTATCCCAGGTTGGCTTTCTGCTGTGTTCCTCCATGTTTCACTTTTTATGCGTGCATCTGCGTCGTTTTCCAGGTTCACGACAGAAACCAGTTCCGTCAAAAAGCTCGCCAACGGGGCCGACCAATTTGATTATACTCCGACTCGTCACCTCAATGACGTAATTTTTAAGACTATTTGGTTCGCTACTTATGACTAAGGCAGTCTCTTCTCTCTAGCACAACGGCTTTTCGTGCTAATGGGATTTATCCCGTTCACCAAACTCACTTATAAGAATGGAGTAGAAGTATAATAAGTTGAAGGAACCATTAACTTTGAAAGACGAACAGTTCAGTTGAGCTCAAACTGAATTCAACCGCCGAAAAACGTATAAACAGACATCACAGATTTTCAGTGGAGCATCCGTAGACAGTTTAAGAGATCGGACACGACACTGTGTCCGCAACGTCGCTAGCTTTACTTATTTTGGATGTAACAACAACTTTGCATTATCAAATGTAATCTGTGTCTCATGATTAGTATAACAGGTTCAGGTCCCACAGTCTATAACACTCGTTGCTGACGGAAGGGAATTACAATTCCAGTCAGAAAATGAAATGATCACACACTGAGTGTAGCGCTTTTGGTAGCTACCAGAAAATATATAAGAGTTATTATATTTTTGGTAAATATTTTATAACACAAGGATAAAGCTGGACGCCCTAGATGGAAGAGGACAAAAAAACATAAGAGAACTATTGATAACGACGTAATCCACCGTCGCACAGCTCGCTACCACACCTAATCTACTGGGACCTTATGCGGCACACCACTCCAAGTATAAGGATCAAGTTGTCCGTTATTCCAGTAGGGACTGTATTGGTCTTGAGCAGAGCTGCATGCTACCGGGCACATCCCCAGGTCGCGAATAGGGACACGGCCGCCAAACCAGTGGTTAATCGTGAATAGAGCAGACTTACGCTCACTGAATAAGCAGCTGTGGACGAGCAGCGGTAGTGCCCGAGGATGTGGTGGGTCTTCGTTTAGATAGCGTTTTCCTTTCTAAAATACCATATAAGTCTATTGACTGCACTGTGGCGTAGAACATGCGGCCCGCCACCAAATAAGATTGTTCCCTCTGTTGTCTTGCAGGTTGCACGTGAGTGTGCAAAGGCTAGAGGTGCACTTCCAAATAAAAAAGGTCAGATTGGGTTACCGAATATCACAGATGTTCCGAATGGTGCTGGGGACACCGCTTCGCATCACTATTCCCAAAACCCTATGGATAAACGGAATTTATACGCTTTGATCATGCCAGGGCGTCCCCGGTAAGCGACGCGCCTCGTGTCCCAGTGGTCGGGGTGACAACACAGCAAGCCAAAACCCTTTACTGTATAAAAGGGACACAGCCTGTTGGAATGTGAGGACGCTACTAGATACAGGTAGCCAGAGTATTACAATGCGAACACCACATGACTACCACGGAGACATTTTCTGCTTTTCAGAAGTTCGACTACTCTGTTCCGGCACTCGGTAAGCTAAGGTTCCGGGAGTGGATATCATTTACTGGATTCATCACAGTGGGCTTGAGGATAACTCCGAACACCATAGGGTCGCATTCGGCCTAAGCAAAACGGCCAACAGCGCCCTAATTTCTTGGGAACCGATTTCTTCGAGGTTGGCCTTAGCACGCCTCAAGGGATCTCTGCAGAATCTGTCAGTGATTGCTATCTATGCACCGACAAATTCGGCTGGAGATACAACAAAAGGTGACTTCTACAACAAATTACAAGATCAAATCAATCGTGTTTTAAGAAGTGACATACTCTTCGTCGCCGGTGGCTGGAACGCACGAATAGGTCCCTCAGATGAGTTCACTCACCATCTCTTAGGCAAGTTTGTGCTTGGCTAACGTTGTGACAATGGAAACCGCCTAGTGAATTTGGCCGATGCTAACAGATAAGTCATCTGCAAAACGCGCTTCCAACATACTAGGAGACATTTGCTTACCTGGTGCTTAACCGATCGTCGCACCGCGCATCAAACTGATCATATTCTAGTGCGATCTCGTTAGGCTTCGTCGGTGGAGAACTGCCGAGCGTACTGAGGTGCAGTAACAGCAAACACGAATGGTACAGACCATGTCCTTGTACGTGCGCTCTTCAAAGTCTATCTGTCTGCGCGCCTCAAAATCTCACCACCGAGCCAAATTAATGTCGCAGCCCTGAAAATACCAGAAAAGCGCAACACTTTCTCAAACGCTATCACAGCCCGGCTGGTTATTGTAACTAGTGTGCAAAGGGATGGGTCGTCCATGGAAGAATAATGGAAGGTGATCGGGTCGATGGTCAAGGAATCTGCTTAAAAAGACCAAGGGGAACTGTAAAACATCTGAAAGACTGGATCTTAGTGACAAACTTACAACTATCAGCCAAGGCACTGGAAGCCCAAGTGGTAGGAAGCACCGAACACCACAGACTACAGCGAGAGGCGTCGCGCCTGGCTAGAACCTATCGCAAGAGATACTGGATAGAAGCGGCAAAAATGGGAACCGCTTCCGGTACTGATGGCTTCGGTAAATTATTAGGACTCATTTGCGATGCTTCGAATGGGCGACGTAAGCCTGATTTCATTGTATGTGAATGATCAGGTCAGATTATCCCCGAACAGAGAAAAATCGAACGTTGGGAACACCACTTCGACAAGCTTTTTGACCGACCTTCCGGCTACACCGCGGATTTTCTATCTTCCTCGAGTGCATAGATGTACGACGTCAACTGCGAGTCATCAACAATGACGGAAATCGCCGTTGTTGTCAACCAGCTGAAAAAAAGCTGCTCCAGAGGATAATATCCTACCAGAAGTGTTTAAGACCTACTTGTCGTCACTGATAGACAGGATCCACGTACCGTTCCGACCTATATGGGAAGGAGGGACATTTCCAACGGACTGAGGTACGTTTATTCTGTTACTCATTCCCAAGAAAGGAGACAAGATAGCGCGTAGGAACTACCGGGGTACGGTTGACGTCCATGCAAAAAATTCTCGATGTACTGCTTCTCAGTCGCTTCTCAATTAGAAGAAACCCCCGCACTCGACCAAACCAAGGGGATTTCCGACGTGGCAAAAGCTATGTGAACCAAGCCTTCACATTGAGCCCGGTTCTAGAACGCCGATACAAGTCCCAGCAACCAACAATAGCCGGTTTCAGCGACTTCCATGCTGTCTTTGACTCAGTTTATCATGAATGTCTACGGGGTATACTGGAACCCGACGGTATTCCTGCCCAACTCTCAAGGATTCTGAGGGCTTACTATTGTAACAAAGGTCAGACGAGTGAGAACACCCGTATTTGAGGGGCCAAACACATCAAGTCCTTGGAACATGCACAGTCTTCTAAATAGTCCGTTTTCCAAACCGTCCTGCACCAACATTGGTCCTCTGACTACCAGCGCATTTTGACTGCGTTCTGATCAATTGCCTGTGGTCATCAGCTTGATTCTTTTGCGCATTATCTCTGTTTGGCTGGTCCGATTGTTCTGGTTAACGGCTGGATCGGTAGCCCATCACCTGGGCTATCTTCTTGGCTGCCAAAGATCCCGCTGTTTTTTTCTGCTAGTCCGAATACCTCTTTTGTCTGTTGCGGGATGTTCCCGACATATTCACTGTGTTCCTTGGTTTGTAAATCTCGACTGGTTGGCCCGATCGGTTTGATATTCACATCGTTCTGCTGCTCCAGCATTCGCCGCTACACTATGCCTATACTAGTGCGCGTGTTCCAATGTATGGCGAAGGATCTTCGGCGTTTGCGATTAATTCCGGAGTAGGACAGGGATGCCCTCTCCCACCAGTATTGTTCAACTATACAGTCGACTGGACAATGAATAGAATCTTGGCTAATTACCCCGGTGTCCAGTTGAGTCCGACGGTACCATCTCGGAATTGGAGTTTGCGGACGATGTTGTCGTTCAAGGAGATTCTCCTGCCTCACTTCAGCCAGTCCTGGACCGATTCGGTTGCTTTGCGAAGGATACTGTTCTCGAAGTCAATTCGGCGAGAACAAAGACTTTGTTGATTTACCCTGAGCCATCAGCTCGGCAATTATCCACCAACGGTCAGGCGATCGAGTATGTACTATTGTTCAGATAACGGGAGTCAACTCTGCTTCCGAATGGTCAGGCGAAGGACGAAGTACTGTGAAGGATTGACAATGCACGGAAAGTGTTTCTTCATCCCTGATGTGTGTTATGGTCACGGACAGAAATTAGCCTTCGAACGAAGATTCGCGTCTTCTGTGTCGCTATCCGACACATGTGCTCCCATACGGGTGTGAAACCTGACCACTGCGATCTGGAGATACCAGGGAGCTGGTGTTCGATTACTGGTGTCTGCGCCGAGTTCTTCGTACGAAGTGTCAGGAAATGCAATCAAACGACGAAATAAGAAGGCGGTGGTACGACACTGATCAACTCCCCATTCTTCGTCAATGCCGCCGCCCGAAGTGGTTCAACCACATACTTCGGTGACTTGGCACGGAACTGTTCAAAGAAAAACTCTGCCCTGTGCCATAAACGGGATGGCCCTGTCACCTAGGTGGCCAGCTGAAAACGCGGTTGAGCACCCTCGAGAGAAAGACATGGAGCGCCTCGGATAGCATACGATCTACAGTCTGCGATACTGGAAGAAAAACTGGGTGACGATTTGCGCCGATTTCGCATCCAACCGCTGCGCATGGTCGGCGACGATCCGCGATATCCATGGGGCCGGCTTTTCCTCGGGCAGTAAAGAGTCGTGTAAGAGTATAAAGTAAGTATAGTGCAATAGGCCTCCGCGGTTATGGTCTGTATCCGTCAGATTGCATTCATGCATAAGCATGTAATAAAATAATATTGCATTCCGCAATGGGTCACTTAAGTAAATCGGTGGTCTAGTGGACTTTGACTAAGCACTCAGTTACCGTCTGGATCGTTACCTCATCTAACCAGTGATTATTTTATTACTTGCTTGCGCATGAGTGCAGAGAAAGGGGTATATACCTCATAACCACGAAGACCCACTGCACTATTAGGGATAACGAAAAACCAGACTCTGAGACATTGAGTGGAGAACTACAAAAGTCCCAATAGGTCAGGTGTGGTAACGAGCTGGACGACAGGTTGACGTTTTTGTAAATTTTGAGTTTCGCAAGCAGATTACTCCTTTCCATGTCCTAGTAGTTACAAAAACCACTAGCCAATGCAACACAAATCATATCAACAACAACAGATGCGGCAACTGCCTCAATCCTCAGTTCTAGGAAGAGTGGGGTTTTGTTTTTTTGTCGTATTTTAAGTAAGATTGAACGAGAACTTGGCAAACGTTTCCATTCTCAAAAATGACCAACTAGGTCACAGCCTTATCGGGCGAATGGGTAGTAGTAAAACCACACGACTTAGGCGCAAACATCGAACACCTGACAACCCAACATCGTGATGCAAATACCACGGGTTACTACTCACGGGAAAAATGCCAGTCTACTGTCCATTTTCTACACTGAGTTGAGCCAAGTTCAAATTTACGTATCTCAAATAGCATCACATCCAGAAGTGATATCCGAATTGAAGTCTGATGGTATATACCTTCAATCAGTTGGTAGATCGGCGCGGACGAACTTGAAATTTTGATCAGTATCTCACCAGTGATTAGTTAACCGAGATGTGTCATCAACTAAGTGATGAAAAACAACTTATCAGTCATTTGATTAAAAAAGTCGATACTTATAATGAAAATACACAAGCAAATGATCGATGCGGCTTAAAAATTCGGCTATTTCAACCAAAGTGGTATTTTTATGCCTACAATAATTTTAAGCTACGTCGCAAATGTGACTTGACACGCATCGACGGGATTTTGGTACAAACTGGTGGTGAGAGGCTGGTTTATGAGGGTGGTAACATTTTCAAAGTATGTTCAGTTGAATGTCGCATGAGACTTACAGCTAAGAGTTAAGCATAATCATTATATATATATATATATATATATATATATATATATATATATATATATATATATATAATGTGTGTATTTCATCATCATCATCATCATCATCATCGTACAGCGTTAAACAGTAAGGCAAGCCCCACTGACCACTGCCTTTCTCACCATGTTGCACGTTGAATTAGAAAGTATGAATATACAAGATGGACGGGGACTGGACCTATCTGGGTGGGAAAAGAAAAGAAGTAGCCAACACACAGAAAACACAGTCTAACTATGCAAACGTACACCGATCAAACATTCTGATTCGATAGAAAGTGACAACACGATCGCCACTGTTCGCGGTTCGCAGCCATATCCTTCAGTGTCTCCAGCCAACTGGTAGACGGATCTTTTGGACCCCAACCACGAAGACGTGAAGCACCTACTTTTCCTAAGTCTGCTGTACATTTTCTCATTCTTCGCTGCCACGTCATCTGTTGACCTCCACGTGGTCTCTTCCACTCCCAAGGAGGAACGGAGAATAGGACACGGTACGGTAGACGTGTGTTTGCCATACGTAACACGTGTCCCAACCAACGAAGTCTACTAAGCTGGATACGCTGTGACAGAACGTTCTCTGAATTAGTACCCAATACTCGCTTTCTGACCTCATCGTTGCATACTCGGCTATTCCACCCAATCCTGGCGATACTACGTAAACATCGATGGTCGAAAACCTCAAGACGACGAATATCTTCAGAACGCAGACTCCAAGTTTCGCAACCATACAACAAAACTGAACGCACTGCAGCACAGTATACACGACCTTTCAACTTCAGTAAAATATCAGGTCGGCGCCACAAGTGCTTCAGTCCAGCGTACGCCACTCGAGCTTTGGATATCCGCGTACTCATCTCTACTACTGTGCTCCCATCCGTCGTCACGCAGCTACCGAGGTAGGTGAAGTGGTCGACAACTGCCAGCACCTCCCCATCGAGCATCAAGCTCGGAACTGTTGACGTCCAGTCTCGTAACATCACCTTGCACTTTGAAGGTGCAAAGCGCATGCCGAATGGAGCTACAGCTCTTGCGAGATTATCTGGTGCACGCTGAGCATGTTCCGTGGATTCGAACAAGCAGACAACATCGTCTGCATAATCTAGGTCACATAGCTTTTCACTATCTCCTAGTTCGACGCCTACATCCTGAAGATTTTGCAGCGCACTCTCCATCATTTTGTCCATGACAAAGTTAAAAAGGAATGGAGACAAAGGGCATCCCTGCCGAACACCACTGGTCGTTTCGAACCGACCAGATAGTTCACCGTAAACCCTTACGCGGCCAGAAGTGTGAGAATACAATGATCTCATTAGGTTCACGAACTTCTGGGGCATACCTTTTCGATGAAGAGTACTGAAAAGCGATGTTCGATCAGCTGAATCGAAGGCGCCCTTCAGGTCTAAGAAAATCATTATTGTTGGTCGGCGGTGCGTGTGACGCGTTTCAAGTAGTCGGCGAAGAGTAAAAATCTGGTCGATGCATCCTCGACCTGGGCGGAATCCAGCCTGCTGTTCGCGGACATTCTTCTCGCGAGCCGGTGTAAGACGGTGCAGCAAAATCGAAGCTAATACTTTGGTGGCTATCGGGATTAAGCTAATCCCACGATGATTACGACAGTCATTGCGTATTCCCTTCTTGAGGATAGGAACAATCAGTGCCTCGCTCCATATTAACGGAATACGCTCCTCGTTCCAAATGTCACGGAGCAAGGCGGTAAGTGATTTTATCAACACCTCACCACCCAGTTTGAAAAGAACTGGAGGAAGTTCGTCGGGACCTGCCGCTTTCCCCCACCTTAGTAATCGAATACATGACTCTACTTTTACTTCTGATGGGGGCTCAAGTGATACCACCCAAGGGGTCACAGTTGTTGACACGGGAGTAACTACACTAGCCTGCGGCCAGCTTAACTGTTCCTTGAAGTATTCGGCCCATCGGTCAAGCCTTTGCAGTTTGTTATAAATGGGTTCTCCATTCCTATTGCAAATCGTTTCACTGACCTGAGTTCGCCGTCCACCGGTGTCACGAATAAGTTTGAACAGTCTTTAACTGTTACCTGAAGCAGCTGCTATTTCCATTTCTTCGGCTACCTTGACCCACCAATTTTCGCGATCCTTCTTAAGGCTTTTCGTAACTTGTCTTTGCAGCTTTCTATGCATCTTATTCATCTCCTTACGGTTCGAAAGCTGACGCTTTTGCTCCATTATACTCAACGACTCTTGCGAGATCCAGTGTCTTTGATGGACCACGGATCGAGGACCACAGGCAAAACCTGCTGCAACGTGCATCGCTTGTTTGATATGAGCCCAATGCTCATCTACATTACTGTTCTCCGTGGATCCTAGCTCATGTGCTAACTTCTGCTCATAACGGGTGCGTACTTCTGGATCACACAAACGTTGCACGGCTAATCGGGTTTGCGGTTTGCGACGATGACCATGGAGCTGGAGAGATAATCGCATTAAAACTAAGGCATGGTCCGACTCTACGTACGTGGACCAGTAAGATCTACAGTTCTGAACAGAACTGCGCCATCGGTAGCTTACAGCGATATGGTCAATTTGACTCAAAGTACCTGTAGAGTTAGAGCGCCATGTCGCTGTGCGACGCGAGTTGTGTCGGAAATTTGTGCTAGACAAGAACAATCGATTGTCTGCACAAAATTGGAGAAGCCTATCCCCGTTATCTGTGCGCTCAGCGGGTAAAGCACAACGCCCACCTAAACAGGCTTCTGACACACTAAGTTTTCCAACTTGTGCATTGAAGTCACCAGCTAGCACTACAACGTCGGAACCTTTACTGCTGCGAACGAGAGTGGCGAGGGCATCATAGAACTCATCTTTCTGCAAGTCTGAGCTGCAATCCGTTGGGGCGTACGCCGAGATCACGAACAAATTGCGTTTAACACAACTATCCTTTCTAACGCCGACTGACCCTTGGAGTCTCACAGCACATAAACGACTGTTAACAGGAATCTAGTCTAAAAGGGCAGCCTCAGCCTTGTCAGTCAAGACAATTCCTACACCACGTTGACCCACAGCTCTAGCTGCTTCGTCTCCTGAGGTGCGCAGAATATACCTCAATGAGATACCAGGAGAAGTTAGCTGAATTACATTGCTCGAATCCTGGATACGCGTTTCGCTTAAGCAGAAAACATCAATCTCCAGAGAGTTCATTGTGAGGGTTAGGCACGCCTGCCGACCGGCCTGCATGAGTGTACGCGCGTTGAAGGAGCCGAGATTAAGAGGCTGACGGGGCTTGGGAAGATGTGACTTACCAGATAGAGGATTATTCCCGACACTGTTTGACAGTGAATCATTGCGAGTATCGACCGTGTTATCGGTGGGAGCATTATGGGTGGATAGATGGGGCAAAGAGGGATGGTTAGGGACAGAAGACAAAGGTTGAATAACAGAGAGGGAACTCTGAGCAGTAGCACACTTATCACTACCCACCCCGCTCGATGCAATGGGCAGCGCGGTCCTGATTAGCCTGCGCGACGACCGATGCAGTATGGAATTCTTTGTATTCATGCAGTTCATGGGAGATGTTGGACGGGTACTGCTAGGGTGTCCAGCCACAAAGCAGGAGAACGATTAGGGTCCTCATCCAAAGCCTTTAGTTCTACCAAGAACCTATCCGCAGGGCAGCGGGATGGCTTAGTGGAAGCCCATTTGCTTAGATCAATTATTCTTCCACTGGTTTTTCCGACTGAGTTGCCAGCTCAAATCGACCCCCAACCTGGAGGACCAGGAGACTGGACTTTGTCTGACCTCTACCCATTGACCTGTCAGGTATGATTGCATCTCCGGCTTAAGGAAGCCATCCTGTATAGCTCTTTGGGTCATAGAGGCGTGCAAGCCATCACACCACGTCAAGGTGCAGTCTCGTCGTGATATATACGCGGCCCATCACTCCAGTCTCAGGATTGGGTTACCGGCTCTTTCATCAATTGTGAATCTAACACATCACATGAATAATAGTCTTGGTTCAACTGCGCGCACTCACTCACAGAGCTCGCCTCAAGCTCTCATTTCCCACACTAACATTCATGGTTTGAATCAGAATGTTACTCTGTCCACCATTTTTTTCAGTCTTCCTTCCCCATCGCCTAATTTCTGACCGAAATCCAAATTTCTCCCTCGTCAGATAAGAGTCACTTTGAACTTCCCAACTATTTCATTCCTGCTTTCTCATCAAAGCTGGTGTTTGCGCCTATATCCACTAATCTACCGCCTCCTTCCGGTTTTCGCATCTTGACTTCTTAAGCAGGGACTTTCAATTTATGTGGTTGGAAATTCGGTTCCTTTCTTTTACCCATTATTTTTGTACTGTTTACTGCTCCCCCAAAAGCAGTAATTCTCCGGCTTTTGATTTGTTATCTTCATTGAGACATTGAATTCAACAGGCCCCAGTTGTTAAATTACCATTCTTGGCGATTTTAACGTTCACAATAAGGATTGGTTATTGCACTTTTTGGCCACTTCAACTATGAAAAAGTGAAGCCGAGGCTTTTGTTGTAGTCAACAACTCTTGCCAACTGGTGGACCTCCCTACACGCGTTCCCGGTCGTTTTGGTGACCGTCCACACACTATTGACCTCATACTTACATTCATTCCCTGTTTCCCCTGGGCTCATCAGACTATTGTCTCATCTCATTTTTCTCATCCCGTCCCAACACCAAACTCCAGATGCACCTTTTGGCGTTACGATTCTGCTAACTGAGATAATTTTCGCGACTTTCTGGCCTGTTACTCTTTGAACAACCGTCGTTTTGTGTTTCCGAGTCTGTTTCTAATTTAACCAAGATGGTCTTTCAATGTATGTATCTTTATATTCCTCCCTTCTTTAAACCCGACAATCCACGATCCCCAGGGTGATTTACCCAAACTCGCAACAGTGCTGTTCGTATGAAAAACTCAGTGTGCTATCGGTGGCGTCGCTCACCCAATCAAACAGCTCGACACCGTTTTGTGCAAGCTAGGAAGAAATGATAGCTCACCATGCAGAGAACCAAAGAACACTTCGTACGCCACGAAACTTAACGACTTGCTTTACCCGCTGCCGGTGGCCAATCCCTTGCAAAGGCGGTTTCCCGTGATTTCTGCCCTTACAACTTTCCTCTCAGTTACAATCCCTCTGCTCCTCTGGTCTGCGACCCTCTCGATAAAGCCGAGGCTTTTGCCCCAAACTCCACTCCGTCTGTCAGCCCTAGTTCTCGGCTTTCCTCTCACGTTCCTAGCCACGTTTTTCTTTCTGGTAAAACTACCAGAAAAGTTCATTAAGTTCTGTGTCATTTGCGTGTATTCAAACCCCTGATCCGGACGGTATTCCACCCATCATCGTAAAAATGTGTTCCAAAGATAGCCCCATTTTATGTCGTCCTTTCTGTTCTTCCCTCAACCAAGAAACTTCCCTCTCTTCGTGGGAGAACGCTATTGGTCTTCCTGTCCCGAAACATCGTGACACTTCTAACCCCAACAACTATCGTCATATCACCCTCACTTCTGGGCCTTTGAGAGCTTTTGAAACCGTTATCTCCGATGAAGCGCGTCCGTTTCTTGAACGCGGTTTTCTGAGTGACCGTCAATATGAATCCCGCTAATGTCGTTCTATGGACGACATACGAACGGTTATCTCACACTCCTGGTCGGCCGCACTCGATAACCACGGATAAACTCACTTTTTCTCGCTGGAAATCTCAAAAGCTTTCGACCAAGTTTGACACGAAAGCCTATTGTCTAAATTTTCTTCGTTCGGGTTCCATCTGACTCTCGTGTCGTGGATGTCGTGTTTCCTCATAAAACGAGTCATCTCTGTCCTGGCCGGTGGAGCTTTAGCTCAACCGTCCCCTGTGAATGCTGATGTTTCTAAGTGTTCCATACTTGCACTCACCCTTTTTCCTCTGTTTATTAATGATCTTCTATCTTCAACCTCCAACCAACTTCACTGCTTTACCGATGATGCCACTCTCCAGTTCCCTTTCCTGTCTTACCACTTGCCAGGCCACGACTAACATCGATTCCGATAGTTCTCTTCTTAGTGCATCACTTCTAACCTAGAACAAATCCTTGCTTGGGTTTCCACCAACCACGTCTGTTTCAATGCTTTAAAAACCTCTCTCGTTTCTGTCTCAAACGTCTCCCTTATTCTCCTGAACTGAATTTTAACCCGACTCCCCTTTGCTCCACAAGGCCACTTTTCTCGCTGGGCTGATCCAAAAATTGTCTTCATTTTTGATCCCCTTTGTGTCTACGCTTGCCTCTCGTGCTGCGCGTAAAGTTGGCTTCTGTTTCGCGTCAGACACTTTCTACACCTGCTCATCTTCTTTTGTAAAAAGCTTCAATCCGCCCGAACCTCGAATAATGCAGTCACATATGGGGTGAAGCTTTATCATTGCTCTTTCTGTTCTCAATCGGGTCCAAAGGAAGGCTGTCTGGTTACCCAGTGATCCTTTCTAGCCTCCAATCTGCAGTCACTTACCCATCGCTGAGAAATTGCTTCATTACCTCTTTTCTACTGTTATTATTATGGTTCCTGCTTATCATAACCTGCTTCAGCAGTTGCCCTCTCCATGACTTTATCTCGTTCATTTCGTATGCAGGCGGCCAGTCACCTGTAGCAGGTATTTGTCCCTAGATTTCGAACGTTATTTCAGTCTTCATTTGTTCCCCATACTGCAAATCTTTAGAACAATCTTCTTCGCTCCGTATTTCCGACCACTTAAAATCTTTTTGTTTTCAAGAGCATGGTTAACAAACTAAACCTTACTAATGATGTTCCTCACACACATCCCCTTTACGGCATGCCTTTTGATTATAGGGTTTGCTTCTTGTACTGTAAATCATTTTATGTGTAGCGAAAAAGCAATCGAATTGAAGCTGATTAGGCTTTTGGGATACGAAAATAAACACAAGTCGATAAAACCTGGTCCCGATACACCTGAACCTCTTCAAAACCCACCGCTTCTGAGACTTCAAGTTTCAACAGCGCATTACTGAACTCATCGCGTATTATTCCAATGGATATCGCATTATTCGGATAAAGTTCGACCTCTAGTTAATAACCAAATATTTCCCTTGCAGGATAGAATGGCATTGTCTTACAAGTCCATGAAAGACGAACTGTTGAGATTCGAGGTGTCAACAGTAGATCCAAAGTCACTCGTCGTGGTCGAGACGGACGCCCCTGACACTGATATCACTGCAGTACTAACACAGAATCGTAAATCGATTGCTTTCCTTTCTGGGCCATTGACAGCTAGTTAGCGACATAATCCATCGGTAGAAAATGAAGAGTATGCCATTGTCGAGGGCATCCCAAAATGGTGACAATTTACGACATAGATCGTCGGGGAAAATAAATAAAATACAATGTTGGCACATCGAACTATCGTGTTACAATTCCGACATGGTTTACCGTCGCGGAGAAAACAATGAAGCAGTCGATGCAATATCTCGTGGGTATTGGGACTCAGTATGTGACATCTCTCTGGAGGATTTGCGCGATTTTTCGTGCCATCCTCGAATAGTCCGCCTGGCACTTTTTAACGATCCAGGAATCTCCCCTTAGTTGCAGATGTAGAGAAAACGGTAGCCGGTTGTCCTGTCTGTCCTGAACTAAAACCACGATTTGCAAAATACCTACTAGAAACATGACCAAGCCATGTCTCCGTTCGAATGTAAATGTCGACTTCAAAGGTTTACTGCCTTCGACTACTGACAAAAGGTATTTACTTACAACTGACGATTATTCTAGATTTCCATTCACCTTCCCTTGCCAAGACATGGCGGCGTCAACTGTCGTTGACCGATTCTGTCAATTGTTCTCTAATGTTTGGCATGCCCTCGTACGTACACTCAGACCACGATCCATCATCCGTGTCCAGACAATTGAAATATTTCTTACATTCTAAAGGAACTGTGACCAGCAGAACGACAGCTTGCAATCCACAGTCTCACGGTCAGGTAGAACACCAAAATGGTACTTTATGGTGTTGCATCTCTCTCGCCGCTAAATCCAAGTATCTGCCTATCATCGAATAGGAAACTGTCCTTCCATATGCACTCCATTCCATCACTCCCTGTTATGCACTGCCACGAACGCCAGCGGAACCGAGTTTTCCCCACAATACAAACGAGGAATCTACATCAGAAGTCTCTTTACCAAGCTGGCTTACTGTTCTTGGGTCAGTTTACATGAGGTTCCATGTCCGTTCATCGACGACGAAGTCGAACTCGTCGAATGCAAACCAAGATGTACGTCTATCAGACGGATGCGAGGAAACGGTTTCTATTCACAACCTCGCTCCGAAAGAGCAGAAGCCGTGTAATCATTATGACACATGCTTTTATTTCACAAATAAAATATTAGACCATCAAGCAGACACCGAGGACCCCGTTCAAATGGAAGTGTTAGGCCAATATATTCCTGATAACACACATCAGCCATTATTTGCACATAAACACCAGAAAGTACTGCTGTACAATCTCCGAAATCGTGAAGTGTGAACATCCGTAACTATTGCAAACGAAATTGTTGAACTCAGCGGAGAAGAATGTGGTGTACAAACTTTTCATTACTTTCCGCCTATAACGCACATTTCTATATATTCACATTTTCTATTCCAGCGTATGTGCTCAATCTGCTAAACGAATAAAGCCTATATTCTGGGTCTTGAATTTTCATATTCTGACGTGATGACTGTTTGATCAAAACAAGATATACAATAACCAATCGCAATACACAACAATGAGTATGTGGTAAAGTGAAGCGTTCAGAAAACAAATACTGGCAAGTAAAAAATATAGAATTATTATGCACTGATGACAATCAAATGTATCGGCTGAAAATATTTGTTAGTTTTTTAGCCGACACGATGAGGTTTGAGGCTAATTTCACATGGCAGACCGATTTTCTGTGCAAATAGAACCTCTGACTTAACAACGAAGAAACAAACAAATATTGTTTGTTCTTTAGAACTGGTTTTTGTCAAAAGTGATTACCACTGCATAGCCAGTCAAGCCACTTTCATGAAAGCTTGGTCCGAAATGTGGAACGTGGAAGCTCAAAACATTATTGATTACTCTGGAGATTCAAGCAGCAAGTTTGTAAAGCTGTCTGCTTGGTGATGTTATTCAATATCCAACTGAAGTAAAAGGCAACTCCAATTCACATATGGAGGGTGTAAGGCATAATTTGGTAAGTCAGGCAAGCCAAAAGAAGTCAATTTGAGACCAACAAACTGGGCTTCATTCTCTAAGACTGGTGCGTAGATAAAAACCGCTGTCGAGCATGAACTGATTGACGAAATTTCATGATAACTTCTTTTATGGCGTTTTATTCTCGAAATGGTGGAACCGGTGGTGGTCGAGTGGTTTAGAGCGTTTGATTACCACCTCGGAGGTCTGAGATTTGAATTTCCACCATCATCGGTTACTTTGGTGGTAGACAGCATCCCACTGTCGTCCGGATCATTTTCACACCTGATCTATTGGTATCCTATGTGGTTCTCCGCTCCAAGTCTCAGGGTCTGGTTGCCGGTTATCCCTGATAGTGCAGTGGGCCTTTGTGGCTATGGGCTATATACCCCTCCCGCTGCACTCATGCATAGGTATGTGATAAAAAAACTGCAACTAGCCCCTCTAGAGAGCCTGCATGATACTGTTTAGTTGACATAGTCGGCCCTGGGTAAGACAGACAGTGTCTTTCTCTTGGTTTCAGGAGCGTTAGGGTTTTTGAGATGGTTGTTGCATGTGGTTGCGGAGACTCAATCTATTTACTTTTGTTATTCGTCAGCCTCGCATTCGGGTACTTGGGTTATGACTTACACCTCGAAAGCCCACTCAAGCGGAAGTGATAAGTGGAAGCATCGGAAGTAAGTGAACAAAACAAAGCATACGGAAACCCAAGTAGATGAAGGAAAGATTAAAATACTAATGCAGTGTCATTATCACCACCAATATCAGCAATCATAACAAAAATTAAAAAGATTCACAGCGATGTGGGGATTTTATCTTACTGAACAATGTACAGTCTATCATCGATATAAACTAGGTGAATGGAGTGGGTAAGTTATATTTGTAGGAGAAGAAGGAAAAACATGAATGTTATAGTGGCCAACACAAGAAATAAGCAGTTTAACCGTGTCTTTATGTGCATTCGTTCGTTCCAAAATAACTTCACGTGATTTGCAACGTCAATATGACTACCATTACAAATGGCTCGTCGCCGTCTTTCAGCTTCCAAACCAATGAAAAAGGATTTTCTTTACTTAAACTAAGAAAACCAGAGAGACGTTCTGCCTTATTCTATTCATAATGTCCTACGGGTTTATTTTCTGTCACCTGTTTAATTACATGTGGATTTACCACCTCTATTCAGAAACTAGAAACAGAAAACAATGTAACAGGCAACCCAAGTGTACTGCAAATCGAGGTTATCTCCAGAGAAACTTTATTGCAGTTTCTTTATCGGATTCATGAGTTTAAATTTTCTGGCGTTTCCTGAATTCAATACTGATATACAAAATCCTCTAACTTACTTAATCGCCCAAAAAGCTATAAAATCTCATTTTTTTAGTTTATGTACTTAAAATAGACCCAGTTAGCGGAGAGGCACTTTCTAGTCTTAAAGACGTCCCGTGAGAAACCACTTTTGTTACGCAATTTTATAACAATTTTCTCACGACACTGGGTTTGTAAGTCTAAAACATGGTTTATCAGCCCGATCAATACACAGAGAAGGCGTCTGATCCCAAAAGAACCCCTTTTAGGACCACCCCCGGACTATTTCATTAATGAGGTGAGTTGGAGAATCTTGTCCGTTACTTTAAGTATGGTCTAAAATACGGAAGCATACTCGGCACTGGGGAGTACGTGGACCGTGAAACGTATTTTCCAGGATTACCACAAATCGTTCTTTTCTCAGACGGCAGTAGAATAAAGTTAACAAACTAACACCCTGGGAGAAAGTAATGTAGTATTGCTTACCGAAATTTAAAAGTAAAGAATATAAGCTGCCGCATTCTAGGTGATCAAAAATAGTCACTGGGGTGTTTCAAACGGGACTAATTTATGACTATTTTGGGACTACCGTGCTGATAAGGAATACTGATAAGTTAGTCAGTTGTGCATTGAAAATTGAGTCCACTAAACATGGAGACGTATAAAGTGTCCGAAGCTTCAAGGTAATGTTATGATAATTGACTTGGCAAACACAAAACAGTGGATAACTCACCCCGACGTAGAGGGAGCAATCTGTTTTCTAGCACTTCCTTGGCATCGGTGCCTTCGTCCATCAGATCCAACTTCGTGAGTACACCTATCGTCCTTAGACCTTGTGGGTCGTATTCCTTAGCGAGCTTCAATGCATCCGAATTGGCGAGGTCAGTGTTGGCCGGGGTAACCGCAAGTATCAAGCAGTTGTCCTTCTCCACGAACTCGACTATCATTTTTCGTATTTGGATTTCTATATCTGGTGGCTGGTCACCCACGGGAACCTTCGTCATCCCAGGCAGATCGATGAGTGTTAAATTCAGCACTAGTGGTGTGGAAAACAGTAGCGGCTTTGCTTACCATGGGGTGAGTGTATTCGCAGATTTATAGGTATATTGGATATCCCCTTGTTCGTTCCAGTTACTCTGTCTGTTTCTGCTTCAATTTCTTTACGTATGTCATCGAAGTCCGTGAATCGCTTATTCTTACAGTGAATAAATTCGCCGTACTCTAGTGACCAATTAAAACCGATGAAAAAACATACCAACTTTGTCAGTTACAAGCTGTAATATCAAGGGCCTTCGAGTTACAATGCCACTTCCCCTTGGTAGGAAATCTCTTAACAAAATGGCACTGATACGAGCTAGAACATACCGACCGACGAAATTTTCTAGAACGGAACTTTTGCCGGCACTCTGGCTTCCAACGACAGCAATTTGTGGTAAGTCAAGATTCAGTGGAATGCTTAGGGATGCGAAGGCATCCTGCAGTTTGTTCACTAGAGGAATCAACTGTTCCATCCCACTGTTGCCGTACATCTCTACGGGATTCACACTCGGAAATCGACGCACGCACAACACTGAGGGATATTTGCTCAAGGTCAGATCAGATCACATCAGTTCAGTTCAGTTCAGTTCAGTTTGCACAGGACAGGTAATAGCTACCGCCAATCAAGCTTCTAGAATTCTTTCGATGGTATGCACACCAGTTATGCTACCGGTACTACACAATGTATTTCGTCGAATCCCCGCTAAAACTGAGAGGGAAACGGAAAACCTCTTGGCCCATCAACAGTCCTGAAGTCTAGTCTTGAAGTACTACACGGGTTCGAGGCTTTGAGCCCGATTGTCCCGGTTCTTGAGGAAATCTTTGATCTTCTGTCGGGTTCACCGAGCTGAAACGAGAGTAAAATGAAGCCGGGGGGGGGCGGGGGTGGCAGCGAAAACAAGATACACATAACATCATGCAGTGTCACACTGTGGACAGTGCCTTAAGCTGAGTGGGGGTGCGGCATTCACAAACATATATGCGACAAAATACATCTATTTTGTTTGTTTTTTTGACAAAGGAATTATTGGGAGAGACCCAGGTAGAGGTGTAGCTTTTTCTTGAAGATAGTTTTGTTCTGCGAGAGAACAATATCTTCCGGAAGTGCATTCCACAGAGTAATAACCCTATAGCTGAAAAAGTTTATCCTTGATGAAGTGCGTGGCCTCGGTTTGAAGACTTTTCTGCTGTGACCACGGAGAGAAGAGGCTGGACAGACGGAGAAGAAGCAATCGCTTTGACCTGTTTCAAAAAGGTGAAACATCAAAAGCAGATCACCTCTTACGCGTCTTACGTAAAGGGGATAGAGGTTGAGGAGTGAGAGACGGACGGGATAAGGTAGATGGGATAGACCTCTTACTGCCTTGGTGGAGGCCCTCCGAATTCTTTTAGGATCTCACGGCCTCGGACAAGACCAGAGTGCACTATCTGACTACTCCAGCAGAGGTCGGATATAAGTGCCGAAAATTATGAGGAAATCATCCTTAGATATGCGCGGGAAGGACCTTCGAATCATGCTTAGGACTCGAAAGGCAGACTTGCCAGCAAGTTGGTGATGATGAAAGAAGGATCAGTTACAATCTAACCAGAAGCCGAGCGCCTTGTGTCGGTCAACCCTTGGCAGTGTGGTTGCTCCGTTAATGGAAAACGTGACCAGTCTCTCTGCCGAAAGACATGCTCACGCATTTGTCATCATTAACTGGGAGGTTGCCATCCTCGGACCAGCGTTTTGTTACATAAACTGCAATTTGCAGGTCTTCAACTTTTGAACTCCAGAGGGTTACACCATCTGCGTACGTGGCAATATTCACAAGAAGGGCTGTCGGAAGATCGTTTATATAAATCAAGAAAAGAAGAGGACCTAAGACCGACCCTTGGGGGACCCCAGTTGTTACTGGGGAGGGTTGAGACAAAACATTCCCGACTTTAACCACAAAGGTGCGGTCGGTAAGGAAGCTACGTAGGATGGCCAACACGGAGCCTGTGATCCCGTACGTCTTCAGCTTTTAATGAAGAGGGGCATGGGGGACCTTATCGAAGGCCTTAGCAAAATCGATGAATACAGCGTGTGAGAGCTGGCCATCATCATAGGCTTTCGTCAGACTATCCATGACAGTAAGCATATTGGTGATGCATGACCTGCCAGGAAGAAACCCATGTTGGGACGGGGAGAGGATCTTATTTCTATGAAGATGGGAAAGAATCTCACTCTTAAGAATTCCCTCAAAAATTTTGCTGGGGATGCTAGTGAGGCTTATGGATCTGTAACTAGAGGCAAGGTGTCTACTACCCTTCTCATAGATGGGTGCTATCAGTGCTTTTTTCCAGCTACGGGGGAAAACTCCATCGTCAACACATCGCTGAAAAAGCGAGGCATAAGGAGCAGCTAATGTATCCGCGGCTTCCTTGAGAATACGGGGGTGGATTAGGTCAGGACCCATAGAGCAATATTGGTTGAGCCGTCGGAAACCTTGAGCGACTGCACCAATGGGAATAGTGACGCGGTTAAGGGTAGTGGTCAGAGATAACGGGTGCATGGTAGGGTGGGATGATATGGGAATGGAGCTAAAGATTGTACGGAAGCATGAACTGAATGGCTCGGCTACTTGGCTAGGGGAAGTGATTGGAGATCCGGCACTATCTTTGAGAGCTAATGGCGTCGGAGCTGTACCCCTAAGACGGCGCATGTACTGAAAGAAAAATGCCTTATTGGTCCGTGCTCGATCAAGTACAGATCGTTGGACTGCATTCTGATAGGACCTAATCTTGTCTTTGCATATGTTCCGTATGATCCTGAAGTCTTCTGCATCACGGGCAAGGCCTGTGGCTTTATATCTAGCAAAGAGGCGTGCGCGTTCGTCCAGAATGCGCCTAATGGGGCGAGAGAGGGGTCGCTTAGCGGTCTGTGGACGACGAATTCTGGGGACAAATAGCCTATCAGCTAAGGAGAATAACTCTCTGAGATTCTCTGCCATTTCATCCGCAGAGTTACCCGGGTTAGTTGAATTTAGCTGGGAGCGAAAAAATGCACAGACCTTGTCAAAATAGGTCCTTTTGAAAGATCTCAAAATTTTAGTTTTTGAGGGAAAAGGAGGCCATTTCACGAACTAATCGAATCCAATGAGAATGTGATCACTTTTGCCGAGGGGCGGCAAGTAATGCACCACATCTATTAGGGACCGATCATTGGTGATGACCAGGTCTAGTAGGGCCGGGGCGTGGCCTGTGCGATATCTAGTCGGATCTCTTACATTCTGCACCCATGAGTGTTTCAGTACGAGATCGAGGAGGGGTTTACCGAAAGTGATATCCGGGGCATCAGCTCTTTGCTAGTTTGCACTGGAAGAGTTGAAGTCACCAGTGACTAACAGATGGGTGAAGTCTGTGTAGCTTTTCAGAGATCCTAATAAGTCTATGAGACCTAGGCTGTCAGTTGAATTGCATGCGGGAGGACGGTAGACAACACCAATCAATAGGGTGTCTGTCCTAGAGAGGGTAAACGCAGCCCACAAACAATCAATACGTGAAAAGGTAGAGGTTGTCAGTAAAGTGGGAGGAGGGATCGAATTATCGTATTATACGATGACCCCACCGGCACTACCTCTACTGGAGTCCTGCCTTACTGTGAAGCATCCCGGAATGGATGTTTCGGCATCAAGTATGTCAGTGATGAGCCAGGTTTCTGTGAGGGCTATGATCTGAAGCTGCTTATCCACTGCAAGCTGCCGAAGCTCCGGGATCTTATTCAACACACTCAGGCAATTGCTGTAAAAACACTTGAGCACATGCTCAGGAGTTGTTGCAGAATCGCCAGGGGCAGCTGGTTTTGGGTTTGAGGAGTGGGAAAGAGGAGGATTTGGGGATGGAAAGGAAGTCTTCTGAGAGTCGATGGCTGAAGATATTGGGCGGCTAGAGGGTAAGCAGACTGCTGGGGGGACCGGTAGGTTTTGATGTCTAGTAACCTGAGGGGTATTATGCCAGGCGGACGGTCTACATCCTTTGGTCTCCGAAAAGGGTGGGCTGATTTTTGTGGTTTGCCCTTCTGCGCACTGTGTGATGCCCTGTTCTGAGTTTTCTTGTTGGTGAGCTTGCTTTTCATGGCAGCATCAGATATATTATCTTGAAGTATTGCACGGGTTCGAGGCTTTGAGCCAAATAGTCCCGGTTCTCGAGGAAATCTTTGATCGTCTGTCGGATTCACCGAGCTGAAACGGTAGTAAAGGGAACCTGGGGAGGGGCGGGGCGGCAACAAAAACAAAATATACACAAAGTCATGCTGTTTCTCACCATGGTCAGTGCCTTAAGCGGAAATGGGACGCGACATTCATAATCATATAGCGGAATGGAAATGCAGTAAAGGACATCTGCTTCACTTCTTCGACAAGGAATGAAGGAAGGTGAGTATCTTGATACGATTAATCAAATCCACCAAATTCTTCATTCCATAGCTCTCCACGGGTGTATACAAGAACACAGTTAGCCAACCCAAGTTTCCGTTTTCGGTTCATCCATCATCGGAATTACGGACAACTGTGCACCTCATGTGGAATGAATTCTTCAAAAAACAATGCTAATACACTGAAGGACCAACATTCATCTTGCACGATGGTCCACCCTATGCAGACGGCTGTTTGCATATGGGTCACATACTGAGCAAATTCCTAAAGAATGTGACAATGCGGGATAAGATTCTTTGTGGTTATTGTGAAGGTCAAAGCCGTTTTTCGCTTAGGGAAAGCGAAATAAGAATGGTAACCCTTGTCCTCTCGAGGTGGTCTTGGGACCCGACGAGGAATGCCGCTGGGTACTACAATAGTCCTGCAAACTAAAAGGAGAGAAACAGTCACTCCTTCGAGATCTTGACCCCCCAAGAAAGAGAGAGGCACCAATTGGCATCAGGGGAGCTCCGCGACTGCCGGGTAAATGGGAAAACAAGCCCTTCTATCCGGGATTTTCGTGTTCGACGGAGGCTTTTTCAGCTGAGATGGGAACCCTTCACTCAGCAGCATCACCAACCAGATAGCCCCGGCCGGGAAGATGCAGTGGGGGTCCTCACGGAGAGGGAAGACAAAAGGGGACAATTACTCATCATTGTCTAATGTTAGGGGTCTGTTGAACAAGCGAGATGAGCTCGAGGTATGGGTGGTTCGCCAGTCGCCAACATCACTCACCTTGACGGAGACTTGGCTTACCAGTGAGGTACAGGATTCGGAAGTGGCTATCCCAGGGTACACGGTTCACCGTGCTGATAGAAGCCAAGCTCGGGTAGGAAAAGGCGTGGCGAAGTACATCGGAGCCGACGTCCCTTCGCTACTGATGGGTTGCCTGATAGACCTGGAGGGCTGTGAAAAATCTCTGGTGTCGCGCGAATTTGACACCCAGTGGATTTGAGTCTGTCGGAGTCATTTATCGGTCCCCAGAGGCAGATCCTCGGGAAATACTAACTGGCGTACCACGTTGGGCTGGCGATGGTCACTGTCTAATTTTGGGTGACTTCAACTCGCAGAATGTGGACTGAGGAAACCTACGGTGCAATGCGGGAGTGGATTCATTTTCCCGCTAGTTCCTTTCAACGGTGCTGGGGCTTTCCTTGTACCAACAAGTCAGAAGGCCAACCCGAGCTCAGGATCACAGTACATCTATCTTAGGTCCGGTGACATCTCCAAAGCTTCCCGATGTTGATCAGATTGAGTACCTAACGCCACTAGGGTGCGGTGACCATGCAGTGTTGACCATCAACTGGAAGAGAGGAGCGACGTTTGTTCTCAGACCACAGGGTGGGCTCAACGTCTGGCAAATGCCTTTCCAACAAGTCAGGGAGGTTACATCCTCAGTGATATGGTATCCACCAGAACTGTACGACATAGACAAGGCTTGGGTAGTAATCAGGGATGAAATCCTTCAGTTATGGCAAACTTTTGCCCCACCATCTAGAGAGTGACCGCATGCAAAAGGCTCACCTTGGTTTGACCCACAACTAAGACATCTTTTGAAGCTTCAGAATCGAGCAAGGAAACAATGTCACTCAACTGGAGAGGGATATGACTGATACCGCACCATCCGAAATCAGTGTACCCAACTGAAGCGAGAAAAGCGACGTATCTTTGAGGAGACGTAAGTATTGGACTCGGCTCCAGCAATCTGAAGCCCGTTCCCATATCTGCGACAGAGGGAGTGAACCGCAACGGCGATCCCAACCCTACAGACGGACACTCACTGGGAGTTACAGATGAACACAAGGTGGAGATACTAGAGAGACACTACTTTTCAGTCTATGTTCCTGAACAGAGGCATAATCATCCCTCAAACCTTGCAGTGGATGCCCCTCAAATGTCGCGCCAAGAAATCACCGAGGAAGAAGTGGCGTCAACCATGGGCACCATCAAAGTCAATCAAACCCCGGGACCCTGATGGAGCCCATCCTTTAGTGGTAAAGGAGCTGGCCGATGTGTTAACTCAGCCGGTCACAAGACTGTTCAACGCGTCTTTAGCAGCAGGAAAGCTCCCCAAGAATTGAAAAAGCGGTCGTCGTGCTACCATGCAAAGGTTGGGCGAAGGCTGAGTCTGTCAACTACCGACCTGTCAGTCTAAAGCCGGTGGTAGGAAACATAATGGAGCCCCTGTTGGCAACGCGAATCCGGGAATATTTCGCGGTACACTACCTACAATGCCGACAATAACATGGTTTTTAGAAGAGTAGGTCGTGTCTGACAACTTGGTAATCGCACGAGAATACTGGACGATAGCCAAGACCAAGGGACACCCCACGGGCGTGATCTTTGTGGACTTCAGCAAAGCTTTTGGCAAAGTCCCGCAAGACCGTCTATTGGGTAAGCTTAAGGCTCTTGGTGTTGCAGACTCCTTGATTCTATGGGTAGAGGACTTTCTAAAGGGCAGAACCTTTGCAGTTCGAGTAGCACAGTCGATGTCAACTTGGCAGATGGCTACTAGCCGTGTTCCACAGGGATCGGTTCTGGGTCCGCTTCCCTTGCTGACCCATATCAAGGATCTACCGCCAGTTTTTCAATCGCCGTGTCTCATCTACGCAGACGACCTTAAGATCTGGAGCACGATTACATTAAATGCAGATGCGCTCCTTCTTCAGGAGGACATCAAAGCCCCTGAGAGATGGTCAGATCTGCCGTCACTGCCGGTCTACACCGAGAAGCGTGTGCGTGTGCAAGCAGAAGCAGCGTCAAGCAGTGGGATGTACCGTATACAGGGGACACCTCTTCGGCGTTCTGTCTGCGAAAAAGATGTGGGAGTGATGGTGGCCTCGTCATTAAAAACGAAGCACAACACTGAGAGAATTTGTTCGTCAGCTTGGAGTACGATCGGGCCGATTACTCGATCATTCGGCCATCCCTAAATCAACGCTTTCAAGGTAACTGATGCAACACATGTGCTTCCCAGGTCGGAATACGGGGGGCAGTGGTTTTCCCCTGTACTTTGGCGGAGGCGACAAAGTTGGAAAGAGTGCAGAGGGGAGCAACCCGCCTAATCGGAGGGCTACATGAGGTCAGCTACGAAGGGCGGCTGAGGATCACAGGGCTGTTTCCAGTGGCCTATCGGAGAGTCCGAGGAGACCCGATCTTCACCAGGAGTATCATCAGAGGCGACTTTGGCCCAGAACTACCGGCAGAGCACCTGTAACGACCGATCGTGGAAAATCCCCCTAAAACCCTTGAGATTCAGTGTTTTTCTTAACATCACTCATTTGCCTTCACTATTGACGTGTCCTTACGAACTGTTTGTTTTTATGGACCAATTGTTGTTTGTTCGCGCCCAGAGCGCTACTTTGTCATATCCTTGTTCTGGACCTGCTTGACGCACGTGCTCTTTGGTCACACGCTGCAATTCGGTTTCTCCTTTGTTGAGTCCTTTTGATCGTATTATTGAGGTTTGTATATTTTTGATGTCATTGCTCATGCGATAATCTAGTATCGTAGAATATTGCGGATAATCGTCTTTTGATCTCGGGATCCGTTGCAACATTAGCTACGCATTGCTCAAACGTGTGTTACAATACTCAATAGATCAATTTGGAACGAGGAATACACGTAAAATGCCAGGGAAAGGGTCGAAAACATTGGAATCTGAACAGGAAGTAATACGGCAAGTCACTGGGGAGATTTTGGGTACCATTGATCCTTTAGTTAATGCTGGATCGCCTGCTCCTGTCAGTTCAGTTCAGTTTGCACAGGACAGGTAATGGCCACGGCCAATCGAGCGTCCAGAATTCCTTCGATGTTATGCACACCAGTTATGCACCCACCACTGCCGAGTGTATTTCGTCGAATCCCCGCTAAAAATGAGAGGGAAACGGAAAACCTCATCGCGCATCAACTGAGAGAGACATTATGCATCGTGAGCGTTCACTGAGACAGTGTGCAATAAGGGAAAAATTCTGTTAAAACATACTCCAGAAGGGCCACAGCGCTACCCGTCATCCATCTGGTTGATATACTCAGGGCTCACTACAAGGAAAGATCTCGTATCACTTGCGATCTAGGGCACCATTGAAGGATTGGACTGTCCGCAGATCTACCATTTCACCAGGCAGACCGTTCCAACTGTTCACAACCCTGTTGCTGGAGAAGTGCGATCTAGCCATCAACCCAGATCGGGCTTTTATCAACTTCTTTTCGTGTCCCCCTTTTCTGGAGTATACGGCCACTTGGAATAGACTATCTGGTCTGAGGCCATAAAAGCCCTTCATTACCTTGAACGTTTCTATGAGATCCCCTCGAATTCTCCTCCTTTCCAACGAGGAGGGATTCAGGTCGCAGAGTCTCGGCTCATATGTCTTACCCCTCTGCCCTTCAACCATTCGCGTGGCGAGACGTTGGACTTTCTCGAGACAGGCGGCGTCCTTTTTGTAGAAGGGTGACCAAGCCTGCAAGCTACCTTCTAGGTGAGGTCGTACTATAGCAAAGTAAATAGGTACGAATACCTCCGGCTTCCGGCAAGACAAAGCTGATCGCAGTCTAAAGAGCTCCCCACGAGCCTTATGCGCAGCAGCGTTGCACTGCTCCGACCATTTGAGGTCATTGTTCATGATGACCCCCAGGTCTTTAACCCTACTGGCTGCCTCTACGGTGAACAGCCTTTGACCATGAGCGACAGTTAGGCTCTCTTTTGCCCCTGACAACAAATGGCTTTTTTGAGCATTCAGAGGTAAGTCCCATTTATATGCCCAGTGCAGGACGGTACCTATTTCCATGCCCAAGTCCGCCCTACCCTGAGATCCAACAATCTTCACACCATCCACAAAAATAAAGCTGGGCGATTGAAGAGTGGATGCTAGATCCTTAATAAACAACAAGAATAGGACCGGGCCTAGGACGGATCCCTGAGGTACACCACTGGTGACGTTCACCAAACTGGAGTACCTGCCACCCACTTTGACATAGAGCGTCCTGCAGGCGAGGAAGTCCTCCAGCCACCTGTATACTGGCCCACCTATACCGAAAGTCTCCATCTTGCGTAGCAAAAGACGATGATTAACGAAGTCGAACGCCTTGCTAAAGTTGAGGTAGCATACCTCAACTTGCTTACCTTCGTCCAGTCGTCGAGTTACTTCATCTAAGAAGCACAGGGGATTGGTCAGGCAAGATCTATTTTTCAGGAATCCATGCTGCGCCGGACTTAGCATGGAGTGCTGCAGTAAGTGCTGGCAGATATGGGCACGGATGATCTTCTCCAGGACTTTACAGAGAATGCTAGTTAGGCTTACCGGCCTGTAGTTCTGCACATCCGACTTAGGCCAACTCTTATGTATTGCCACGACACACGTGGTCACTCTTTTTCAGCGGTGCACAATAATGCAGTCCAGCCACATCGTTGGGGGAGTTCGTTATAGCTAGATCCAGCAAGGATGGAACGCATCCAGTCCTATATATGGTATTCTTCCTAATATGCTGGCGCAATGCATTGGCATGCAGCCATTCTAAGTAGGTTTCCTCCTCCGATCCCGGCACGCAGACCTCAGCCACCCAGTCGATGTGCGGAAGATTAAAGTCACCCAATATAAGGGCCTTTTGTGCGTCCTTAACTAGTTCAGTCAAAGTCCGCAGCAAACAAACGTCCTCTTCGTGGTTAGTGCTTGGTGCCCTGTAGACAAAGATGGTGTTAACCCTTCTGTCTGGAAGGATGATCGTAACGGCGCATAGCTGGATATTGCGAATGCACATCTTGGTCTGGGACTCAAGGTGGTTTGCACCTGACCTAACGAGGATGGCTACTCCACCACCAAGGCGATCCTTTTCCCGATCCTGCCTGTAGACTGCAAAACCGTTACTTATTAGGCCTGGCACATGGTCTTCTTCAGAAAGCCACGTTTCCGTGACGGCAACTATTGACGCTTTCTGCTCGTCAGCGGTTTTGGCGAGTTCCGCCCATTTGTTTCTAATACTACATGCGTTAGTATATAACACCACCGCGTTTGCTCCGTCGCCTAGGTGTCTCTTGCTATTCACTCCTGACTGTTTCTCAGGCGCAACGCCTGAGATGATGACACGTTTTTTTTGCTTCGGATGTCCCCACTGGGGTGCATGAAGCCGGCTGATGGTCCAGAATTTCCGACGACTCCCAATCCATCTCTATAGGAGTTGCCACAACATCCAGACTGGCAGGGGTCGCGCTGTCATCTATCCTCGGACAGCACTGCCAATTCTCGTCTTCCAGCGCATCTTCAATTACAACTATTTGCGACCCCGCACATGGCTTCTTTACTATTGTCGTGGTCTGGGCCTGAGCGCCGAGTACGGCATTCCGCTGAACTTTTAGGTTTCTCACCGGCGCCCTGGCTGGTCGAGCAAGGTTACCTCCCGGGGCTAGACCACCAGGCCTTACCCTATGCTCGTCCGGCACAATCTGGTATCTGCTAGTTCATGTGTCACTGAGGGCAAAATGGATTGTGAGGATGTCGGTTTATATAGGCTGAGGATATTAGACCTAGAAAAACAACTATAATCGGCTAGACAACAGGCCCAGGTAGCAAAACAGAAGTGTACACAGAAAGAGCGTGGGCACGAGACGAACGACTACGACATTTCCGATAGATCAAGGCACAACAAAATAGGAAACTTCAAGCCGGTCGCCGGCTATAAAACACCAACGATCGATTTGCCTAGAGTAGAACTGACAGTTTTCGACGGGCGATCTGAACACTACTGCAAGTTTGTCAAGCAGCTTGGGACGTTCGTCGAAAATAAGGTAACCGACCCCGAGCAAAGGCTTCTCTACCTTACTCACTACTGTCGAGGCCGAGCAAGAGAAGCTATCGACGGGTGTACCATGCTCGACCCAGAACAAGGCTACACAAGAGCAAGGAAGATTCTAAGGGATTTGTTTGGCCAACCTTCCAAAGTAACCCGTAACCTAACAGAGGGCGTGATGGTAGAGGCAAAGAGAACCAAGGGCGAAGTCTGTGCAATGGCCGACCTGGTGATCAAGATGCAAAACTGCTAAATAGCCCCCGACCATTTAGGTTACGGGGCTGACCTAGATGCCATGCACACTTTGGAAAACATAGTCCGTCACCTCTCTCCCGAACTACAGGGTCGGTGGGCGGAAGAAGCAGAACGGATAAGCCGGAGCGACCGAGAAGCTAACTTCGAAGACCTGACCGAATACTCGGACAGGCAAACCAAGATAGCTGACAGCAGGTTCGGCCGACTCATCCGGGACAGCAACCGAGCAAACAAGCCCAGTACTAGTCAGGCTCAAACCACTGCTTGATAACATCCGAAATACCAACCTTGGACCAATGCACACGCCATTTCACGCGATACCACGGCGCAACCCAATTGCAGGTCCTGTGATGCTAACCACGGACTACCAGAATGCTCCAAGTTCGGCAACGCCACAGTAGACGAACGGTGGGGAATGGCGAGGATGGCAGGAGCGTATTTTATTTGTCTCAACACCACGCACCGGGCGGCAGCCTGTAGGACAAGGAACCGATGTGGTTACGAGGGCTGTACGGGCGGACACCATCGGCTGCTGCACCAGGCGAGAGTAATTTTACCCGAGGCGAGTACCAAGCCCAGCGTTATTTATTCAACGTCACGATCTGCCAGTAAACCAGTACGTTACGGCGTAGTTGCCGTGGGAGTTGTGACCCCAACTGGGGTGGTCAAAGCTTTGGCCTTCATAGATAGTGGTTCGGATACCACTTTGGTAAGGAAGGAGTTCGCAGAGAGATATGGGATCAGAGGTAATCAATCTTCATTAGCAGTGAGCACAGTGAGTGGCACCGAAGTCATCCAGTCGATCAAACTGCACCTACTACTGGTTTCCTGGGTCAGCCACGATAGAGCAGAAACTCCAGAAGCATTCACCATAAAGGATCTGTCAATGAGAGCACCTCAGTCGGTGCAGTCGATTCTGACTCAGTGGCCGCATCTCGACGGGGTTACAATCGAGGAGTATCAGAATAACGAAATTGGTCTGCTGATCGGCTGTGATGTACTGGGTCCTGGATCAAAGAATAGGAAGCCGCTAAGCACCCTAAGCAGTAGGCATTATATTCGGCTGGACTTTACATGGTAGTACAGATGGAAGATGTGGCAAACTGATCCAAATCAACTGCACTTCGGTGGAAACGGCGAACATTGAACAGCCGCTCCTACAGCTGTAAAACGCCGAATTTGCCGACGTGGCCATTGATGGGGATGCCCCATCACGAGAAGATAGGGCGGCTGTGAGAATGGTAGCCGAGAACGCTAGGTATGTAATAGATCGTTTCGGGGTTTCTGTCCCATGGAGACCCAACATGAGACCTATGCCAAACAGCCGAGATGGCTCTGAAAAGACTACGCCTCCTCAAAACCAGGCTAATTCGAGAACCACAATTGAGAATAGAACACACGCGAGTTATGCAACATAACATCGACTTGGGTTACACAGAAAGAGTGGATACTGCAGTAATCAGCGCAAGTTTGAGGTGGTACCTACCCCATCACCCGGTCATGAACCCAAAGAAACCGGGGAAGGCCAGAGTGGTTTTCGACTGTGCCGCGAAATGTCAGGGTGTGTCACTCAACGACCATATACTACAGGGCCCAGACTGGACAACACCACTAGCCGAGGCTTATGTCGTTTTCGGCTAGGAAAAGTAGCCGTCTCTACGGACATACGTGAAATGTTTCTACAAGTGAAGATGCCCGTTGGGGATAGGGACGCCTTTCGTCTTCTCCGATGGCCCGAAAACGACGCAAACCGCATACCTGACGAGTATAGGCTGAACGTTCATCCTTTTGGGGCGGTATCATCTCCTTTCTGTGCTAATTTTGCCCTCCGGGAAGCCCCCAAGCGTTCCGAAGGCATCAGCAATTTGCTAGGAAGAGCAATGGACCATTTCTACGTGGACGATTTTCTGTGTTGCCTCGGCGACCCAAATACTGCTATTCTCCGTATGACCGAACTGATCGCCACTCTAAATGCCGGAGGAATCAGTCTCACTAAATGGGCTTCAAACAGCCAAGAGGTACTCAATAATATCCCGAAGTTCGAGAAAATGGGGTGTGCGAGAGAGCTTTTGGGATCCTCTTCACAAACGGAGCGCACGCTTGGGCTTCAGTGGAAACCCAGAGGTGACGAATTCATTTTCACTGTGGACCTACCCAAACGACCAGTCTCACGGAGAGGAATCCTATCACCAGTCTCAAGCCTCTATGACCCCCTAGGTTTCGTTTCGCCATGGTTGTTACTGAGAAAGTGCTTGCTGCAATCGCTGTGCCAAAGCGGGACGGGTTGGGACGAACCTTTCCAGGATGACGACAATAAGCGATGGCGCGACTGGCTGCACAGCCTGGAGCAACTTGGGGGGATAAAAATACAAAGATGCTTAACAGGTATCAAGTGCACAAACGATGCCCGACTCCACTTATTCTCCGATGCATCAGAAGTAGGCTACGGGATAGTTGCTTACGGCTGCTGGGTTGACGCAAATGGTGGGCGGCACAGCCAGATACTATTCGCAAAGGCGAGAGTGACTCCACTGAAAACGGTGCCGATTCCAAGGCTGGAACTGGCGGCAGCAGTACTGGCCGTGAAAGCCGCAGGACTGATTAGGAGATGCTTAGACCGGATAGACTGGGAAACAAACTTTTGGACGGATTCAGCCACGGTAATTCATTACGTAAACAACACTACCACTCGTTTTAACACTTTCGTGGCTAACAGACTCACTATAATCCACGAGTCGACTAAAACCGATCGATGGCACTATGTACAATCCTCCAGTAACCCGGCCGACTTCTGCTCAAGGGGCCTGAAAACACTGGAGAGGTTTTGGAGGTGGACAATGGGACCGGACTTCCTAACTGCAGCCAAAGGGATGTGGCCAAGGCTATTAATACCTAAGGCTGATGATGGCGATATCGAGACTAAAAGACTGATACTGGCCACGAACTTCACGGGAAGCGTAAGCCCAATAGAAAAACTGTGCCACTTTCCCGACTGGACAAAAATGTTAAGAACCGTGGTCTGGTGGACACGATACAAAGTGCTCTTATTGATTATGAAAGGCGCAAGACCACAAAACACATTGAATGTGGGGACGATACTACCGGGCGAGCTGAATCGAGCCGAACTCGACGTTCTACGCCTACTGCAACTAGACACTTTCCAGTTCGAGGCCCGCGAGCTAGCCAGAATAGATGATAACACCAAAGGCTGTTGTACAGCAGCATCCAAAGTCTAAACCCTATGCGAACCAACGGACTACTGAGAGTTGGAGGGCGGTTGACGAATTCAAATCTAGAGTACGAAACAAAATACCCCATAATAATCCCTGGTGACCACTACATAACCAGATGCCTGATAGACCGTGTACATCGAGAAGAGGGACACGCAGGTTTGAATCACTTATTGAACAAATACGCCGACGATTTTCGGTGACAAAGGGACCGGCGACGGTCAAGCGAGTCACAGGCAATTGCATCACTTGTCGTCGCCGGAGAGAGGTAGCAGGCCAACAAATGATGGCCCCCTTCCAGCCGTAAGAGTTCAACCGGGATGGTGCCCGTTCGTGGAAATTGGCGTCGACTGCTTTGGCCCGTTACTTGTACGACAGCATAGGAACACCCAAAAGAGGTATGGCTGCCTGATGACATGTTTACAGTCCAGAGCAGTCCATCTTGAATTAGTGCAAAATATGACAACGATTCATTTCTAATGGCCTTTCAAATGTTCATCGCGAGGTGGGCGTCCCCAGGAACATATACTCTGACAATGGCTCGAACTTCGTTGGGGCTCATAAGGAGTTAGAGAAATGGCGGGACCGCCCGGACCACACCAAAATACAAAACCAGACCGTAGCAAAGGGGACAGAAAGGAACTTCAGCCCACCTTATGCCAGTCAACGTGGTGGCGTTTGGGAAAGGCTGATACGATCGACTAGGAAAATACTCACAGCCCTAACCTCACAACAAACCCTCGATGACGAGAAGCTGACTAATTTACTAACAGAAGTAGAAAGCATATTGAACAACAGACCCCTGGCGCCGATCGTCCCAAACCCGGAAGGCGAACCGGCACTCACCCCGAACGACCTGTCATTACTTCGGTCAAAAGCAGGAGCAACCACACCAAAAATCCTGCTTGGAACGTACGCCGTTGGATGGAAACAAGTGAACCACCTGGCACAGGCTCCCTGGAAACGTTGGAAGGGGGAGTACTTACCGACACTGCAGCTTTGGCAAAAGTGGATCTCCAAAGAGAGGTCGTTCGGATGTGGCGATGTAGTCACCCTCGTGGAGGGCCACTTACATAAAGAGACTTGGCCGGTCAGAGTGATCAAGGACTGCCATACAGAAATCGATGGCCTCGTGCTCACGGTGGTGGTGAGAACGAACGAGGGAGACGTATTGCGAGATATCCGTAGGATGTCTTTTCAAAGGTGACAGTGACGCGGGCGAGTTCGACGCTAAAGACCAAGCTATATCCTTTCTGCTGATACCAGATGAAGCTTAATTCATTTATTTATTCCCAATGCATTCTCCCGTAGGACCCAACCCTCCACACCGTCTTTGAAGTATATTTGTTTTTAATTTCATACAGTGTTCTCGATTTACTATGGAGTTAGTTGTCCAAATCTTAGTTTATCACACGACACGACGTTGCTTGTTTAAGTAGAGGAGCTCAGGTCACGCACACATGCCTATATTTTACTCGTTTATGCCACGCAGTCCCCTTCAAACACGTTACAGAGCTCACAGTCTTTCGCTTACGTTGCAGAAAGTCCCCCTTTGAAGTGTGGTGATACTTGTGGTTCCATTATACATTCAGACACATACGCACACACGCGATGCACGCTATGTCCCGCCATCCCTATCAAACATGTGACGGTGTTCGCAATTTGCTTTGAACAGTGTCAACACCAGTGCTAATACACAGTCACACTCGGCTGATTGACCGACACATACTTTGCCCTGCCGGACGAAACTTACGCATTCGAAGCCGTACATTACCAGAAATGACGCTGAATAACACTGAAGGCAAATGCGTCATCACATACATATATATTTGTCAGTGAAACAGCATAATAACGCTGAAGTCCATGCGGAGATTTTCCCACTTTATTATCCGTTACCACAGGTTATCTTTCCTCCGAACCGTAGCCTGCTGGAATTTGATTCTCCACTTCTCGAGGACCCTCCAGTTGCGCCTTCTTATTTCTGAATAGCACATGTTATGGGCTCTGAATCTAAACTCACCTTTTTATAGACTGCTGTTTCTCCCACATCCACCAGTTCACTTTCACGAAATTGGCCTCATGTCCCCTTGATTCAAAACTCATTCCGTTTTTCGAACTCCGGTAAATCCGTCATTCAGGGTCTGCATTGTCTTCATGGATCGCTATCCTCTTCGCATGCGTCGATTTCCCCCCCTTTTCTTCTTGTTCAAAATTTACTCCATCTGCAGAACCTTAGTTGGCCTTCGGTTTCCTTGGCTTGCATCATTCTTGTTCATAATGCCTCCTTAGCACTGCGTTAACGATTTCTTCGACATCTCCACCGCGCACCACTGCCTAGCCCGGATTCCAAACTGGTTCAAAACTGCCGCGCAAACCATTATCAGAATGATCCATTCAAACTGTTGCTGTCTATGTTTTTCCATCTCTGATACTCTCGACTTTCATACTTAGAATTTTGTGAATATTTCATCTTATTGAGTAACGTGTTACACCATGATCATGCATTAGCGCGTGCGTCTCGACCATGGCCGAGAAATATACCAATATTATTATATTATTATTATAACTATTTTAACCGAAACCAGTCCTGGGCAGACACACGCAATGAGTAAGAGACCCGCGAAATCAAGTGAGTGCAAGCTACGCAACTTTCTGCATCGATTATCAGACTGTTCGAGTTTCACGAGGATCGATAGAACCGGTTGCTTGTCCTCAGCGAAAGAATCGGAGCATCATTCATGTGTTCACCGACTCTCACCTCACCTCACAACGCCACTTTTAGAGTGAAATATGGCAGGGACGGACGTAGGCATGATCATCCTCCGTCAAAAGCCAGACCTACTCATCCGGGCGAAACCAGGATTGTCTGTTCAACAAAGCTTGGTGATTGCAAACCGGTGGAGTTAAGAAACTTGTTGTCGGTATCGTGACTCCCAACTGGTTCATGAGGGGTACGACCATTTTGGACGAGGGGACGGGCACTTCGCGGGCTTATAGAACAACGCGGGCTGATTGACGAGCATACTATTTTAATAACCAGCAGGGTTGCAGAATCATGCCGGCCATTCGATGAAGTTAACCTTAAGGCTTGCATCCTTGGTCAACTGAGAGGCCGTGGATATTTCGGATGAGTTCGTAGAAGACAAACTACCGATGACACCGATCAACCCAAAAGGGTCAACCACCGAGAGGTAGACGCATGTCTGCTGGGGTTCAACGAATTATCCAGCACACAGCTTGGCCTATTATTGGAGGCGACATGCCAGAAAATAGCCCTTTTAATCAACGGAGTTTAGGTCACCTGAGAGGAACTATAAGAGGGCAAGAAGGCCTTATTTCGTACACCAACACATCATATTTCGGACAAAGCTGTTCTATGCTTACAAACTGTCGGTCGAAATCAAATCGTCTCCGGAGGATGACCTGGTGGAAACGGAAACGGTGCAAACTTGTCAAGAGTTGGTTTGCCGTTGGCGGTCGTGGCTTAGCCCATTGTGCTCTCCTGGGTGCGCTGAAAGGCAATGCCATCAAGACAGAGGCAGTACAAAATGGACAATAGCCATGCAAACAAACTAGGCTTCGGAATGGAGTGTCATCACTAGCATGTTGCGAACCAGCCCTACTCTCACATGCAAAACAATGCTAACGTAGTGGTTCTCACCAGCAGGCTAGTTGACCTTCGGGGAATACAAAAATCTTGCAACCACAAGTCATATGTGAATTGTTCCTACCAGGAGTTTTGTGTCCCTAATAAGCCTGCTCCATTAGTTGCATACCAAGGCCGGTAGCTGGTGACCGCTAGTGTTCACCGCATATACAGGTGTCTGAACGTGAGTTGTGCACAGGCGGAGCCCAAAATAATGATCAGCTGGCCGTTAGCTGCAACTAGAGACTGCCTGCGGTTGGTGTGGGGGGATTCCCGGTGGCCGTTTATTCGAACGTACCAAGGAAAAAGAGGCCCATGTGTCTACTAGTGCCCTAATTCGGTCACCGGCGATATTGAGGGCGACAAGAAACACAGCACTAATAGGCCGAGTAGGTGGGCAGAGTGGGATCACATGATCTGACTTTGAGGACCTACTCAAGCGAACATGCCAGCAAGCTTTTGCAAGCGTCCCGAATCGCTGGCAGCGTGGGCAATTTACTGGGTTGGTCGGGCAGCCCGGAAGAACAATATGTCCACTACTAAACCACAGGTTGTCGCTGTCTTTGAGTGCACTTTACTCCCTGTTTCAAAGAGCCCAGATGGCAAGCGGATGGACTGTAAAGAGATCAGCTGGGAACGAGGGCTGAAGAATTACCCAGGTCGACGGGGTGCGGTGAAGCTACCATATTCAACCATTAGTACCAGACCACTAGATTTCCAGATTAGGGCTAAATTTGGAGAACAATAGGATGCGGCATTCACTAAGGTTTGTAGGCATTGATCAAATGATAGGAGTCAGGACACTTCACGGGGTCGGCTTAGAGGAGCAACCGTGACCGTGATTACAAAGAGTATGATCCTGACCAGTTATTGTCGAGCCCATATACCCAAGCTTTACCAGCCACTTGCTAGCAAGGGCGGGTAAATATTTCACCCCGCAAAGCGGGGATATTTTATCGTGCCTGACGTGCCTAGGATGGGTGTAAGGGCACCTGGAAATGTCAAATCTAGGGGGAAGGCAAATGGAACCGTCCCCTGGACACGGAGGTTCTCGGGAAACTAGCCAGGTAATGTAAATCGGGCCCTATATTCAGAGCAGCCTATCCAGAAATTAATGTCAAGCTGTGGTAGTGATCGAATAAGTACTGGAAGGCGAATCGTAGGAAGCCTCAGCGTGAGACGGAGGCAGCCCTAGGATGCCTATCATTAGATCTTCTGGGTCGACTACGACGGGCAACCGATACTGCAGAGCCCGTGCGACGTACACAGGATTCCGGCCTGGTGGGACGAACAGTCGAAGAGGACACCCAGCACACTCCGGAGTCCAGAACTCTAAAGGCAAAACAGTAGCTATCCATCAGGTGCCCCGCCCGAGTCAACATAAACCAAAAGGGAAATAAGCAGTGTCGACCTAGGGGGCCACGGCAGCGCTATACTCATGAACTGCAGCGTAAGAACAAATGGGTGGAATGGACCACTGTCGCCGCTCTCCGCAAAGCTTAGGTAGTCTCAGTCTCTGTGACCTGGCCGTCCAAAACTGACCACATCCCACAAAGTTCAAGACCACCACCTCGTTTATTAACAAAGTAAGGGAAATGACGCAGAGGGTGGTGAAGGAGTCTACCTGGTCAGAGGAGTACTGGTGCACATGGAATCAGAATGAGGTTTGTGCACAGCAGGCACTCATACGTGCGCTGCCATCGTATGCCAGCAAACCAGGAAGAGAGGTGTCGCACCCGTATGTGGAAGCATGAACGCTAGGTAGGACAAGGACAAAACATTGATGTAAGCAGTACAAAGGCTCCGGCCACCAGCAAGCAGAAGTCTAATAACAGGAGGTTTAAACCCTCCAGGAGTGGGTTGTACAACGAATGTCTGTATCTCGGATGGAGCGACGGAGAACTTCGACGACTGGATGAACCCCAGGGCTCTGGTTCAGCATATTGGGGAAAACGCAATGCACAGATCAGGGCAGCAACCTTCTCTCCCTGATCGAGTGATCACACGGCACGGAAGTAACAAACGAGTTAGGTTTGCTGCCACGATTATGTAGAAGTGGTCTTGTCACCATCAAAGTTTTTCCTCTGTCTCAGGCATGCGGAATTCGTAGGAAAATAAGTAGGAATTTTGGGAGTCCGAACATGAAGGAACTCAAAACCAGGGCTGCAGAACTAGGCAGGGGAATGGATGATGAGAAGCGCAGCGGAGAATCAGGGGAAACTGCAGGACAGTTTTGCCCCATTTCAGGGGCACATAAATTAGCGCAAAACGGCTTAATGGACACCGGCGGTTCAAAGAGCGGGCAAAGAGAGACAAAAGCCGGTAGATCTTCGAGGTCGCTGGCAGCCAAACTGCCTGGGTGCGGCGCAAACAGGATCGAAACTCAACGGTGGGAACCCAACATCGGACATAGAAAACCTTTCAGCCAGCATCGGCCCAAGGGACCAAACAAAACCCACAACCTACTTTGGGGGTGCTCAGAAAAAGCTCTGCCCGGTACTGGGGCTCTACCTTTGGCCTTGGGGGGAGGGAGTGAAATATGTGGCCCCTTCAAAGCGGAGCCGCCGCCTTAAGCTCACACTCTGAGAGTGCGCACTGAGGTGATAGGGGGACAAAAAATCGACCGATGCACAAACTTCCGATGGCTCCCGTTCAAACCTTTATAGAATGGAAGGGGAGATAGAGGAACTACGGGAAGGCCCATAAGTACTTAGGTCAGCGGGGTCTGATGGCCCACACCCGGTCATCATGCGACCTCTGGCTGTCATGATCAGTGGCCGTGTCTGCCGTCTATACCGTACCACACCTAGCCCAGGGGCACTTTCGCTGAAAAAGAAGTTATCTACGGTTGTGGCTATCCAAAAGGGAAGCTCATGGACCGATGATAATTATTGTCCTGTAGGTCTTACGTGCATTCTGCGCAAGAGTTCAGAGTGACCGGTTGGGGAATACATGTAAACACCCAATGAGTTAAAAGTTGCTCTCTAAGGCGTGGCTCGAAATTTGAAAGTCAAACCTTGATGAAGCTCGAAACACGAAGAAATTTCTTTTCAATGTCTCACTCCAGGCATTTGCAAACATAGCTCAGGGTAAAGGAGAGCATACGTGCAGCTATAGATGAGGGAGCGTGGGCAAGCGTGCAACAAATCCGGTCACTTGACAACATACTTCAACCTAATGAACCCTGTCCGTTGTGTGGGCGACAATAAGTGTGAAATGTGTCGTCAAATGGTACAAAACGACAGCTGTGAAAAGCGAAGGTGCGGAAAAGAGGTACAGGGCTGGGGAGCATAAGAGAACGCTTGTTACGGCCACGGCAACAACAGCTGTTGCACGGAGCTACGTTGCTCTCATAATTCCGGCTTCATTGGTCGAATTGCTATGGCTTCTGACGTCATCAGCAACAGCTTGCTTAATCCTTTTGCGTGGACTCTGGGAGTTGTCATAACTGTTCTGAAAGCTGTCACTAAGTCGATTTGATGTCTGCTATCCACCAGATTTTGTGGGATAACGCTATTGATAGTCCGAACGGTTCGCTTGTGTAAGGAAGCCGGGCTTACTATGGACCCACAGACAATCACGACCTGTGGTTTAGTAGTGGACTGGTTGTCCTTCGGGGCTGCTTTGATGCACCGTTCGAATCTGCCGCTGAGAAAAAAGGACCAGCAACATTCAGTTTACCCGTAAGTCCCTTTTCCTGAGTCCGTTCTACCTTTTCAAAGCTCATTACAACTGCATCCGCGTATATAAGTTCAGAAAGTTCCTTTTCCCAAGGAGAACTGGGGCTCACTTCGGTTACCGAGTTTCCCTGTCTACTCTCACTTAGTTTGCGTATGGTAGCGGGTTGAAGAGCTTGCTTTGAGGTTGCCTTACAATGGAAGCACACCCATCCAACTAACCTGTTTCGGCAGTACGTCAAATAGTGCTCCCCTGGGATTCCTGTACACCTTGCATGTGCCCTCGTTGGCGCAGTCCATATCCTATCCCTTTGCGCACTGGTCTTACACAGGCTTCAGACAAATAGGGGTAAGACACCTTCAGATTTGTTCAGATGAATGAAGGGGCCTCTCTGATATCGAATCTTTAAAAATGAGCAACTCTGGCACCTTTAAATCTATGAACCACACGGAAATTGTAGCCTTTAAAATCAAAATGTCACTAAATGCAAATAAGTAAATACCACGGCTATATGAAATTAAGAAATGTGCAAACAAAAGGCCAAAAGTTCAAACCGAAAAGTTAAAATGGCCGCCAGTAATTCCTAGTCCCTCTTCGTCATTCCAGATGTCCCAACGATGACCGAGCCCAAAAAGCTTGATGGGGGATGAGAAGAACGACTGAACCAAGAAACCTGACCCCTTTTTGTTTGAGCCAACTTCATTGTGAACCGCGTGACGGTGTTTAGTTGGTACAGCCCAACCCACTGTGCCAACGGTTCCGAGCACGGCTCTGTAACATTGTGCCCTCTGTGCTTCAATACGCGTTCTCGCTCTCGGAATATATGGTCTGTCGGCCGTTGTATTAGACTGCGCGATTACCACCGCGTTACGTTCTCATTACAGGCCGTGTAAACTCTGTGACTGACCGAGTGAGTTTCACCCGTTACCTGGGCCAAAGGTCGATCATTCTCCGCTGCTACAAATTTGGTGACCTTTCTCTGATGCCATAAATATTTTTGTGGATTAATCTGAAGTTGGAGAGTCGCCTGAATATTGGTGGAGTTCTCAGGGCTACCATGACATTGATTTCTTTTGCCATCTGCGGAAGTGTTGCGCGGACCCGGATGAGACCAACCGTAACTCTCCCGGGAAAATTTTGTAGGGGATGGTTTTAACCAATGAGCTGCAAATACCGAGATGTACATCACAATTTTTGCCCCAAAGAACCAGGCGTCCGTTTTACTGTCTTTACTCGGAAGCCAAGCTAAGGATACGGTATAACGTACATTTGTGACAGCCCTCCCAGTCATTGTCACATGCTTACACCACTGAGACTACGTTATTTAATTCGCTGATTCTCGAACAACTACAGCACACATCAACCACCACATTTGAACATTCATTTATGTTCTACTCATGTGCCTTGGTATCCTTTGATTCGAACCCTGACGGCCGTGATGATTGTATTTGACAGTGACCTTTGGTGAACTCTTCCCAGTTTGTAAACGCTGTAGCCGTACAGCTCACTTCTGCACAACCTACGCGAGTATAATTTTGAATTCGTTAGCGTAGAATCGGAAAATCCATCTAGTTTTGACTTAAGGACTCGCTAGTTGGTCTGCGCGGCGCTCACAAATGGAATAACCGTCACAAGCTGCGCTGGCATGGCCCCCTAGAGAACGGGGTCGAGGAAGACACATTTCTTTGTATGCGCAGTCTTCTGGCTGGCGACGGAAATCCCGTTTCGTTCCAGCTTCGATTCCAAACACGGTCACTGTTTGCCCAGGAAAAAATGACCGAGTTCTTGTAGGAATTGCGAATTTGGGCCATAGGCACACTTCCTATCTGGGGGGGGGGGGGGGGGGTTGTTCGGCAGGTGTGCCACCCTGTACTGCTCCAAAAATTTGCCATCGAACCCGCCGAATCGACGCGGGCGGCGCTGGCCACCGCTCAAAAAGTGAGTTGGCTGATGAATCAATCAACCAACTACGTTTAAGTCAGCCGTCCTGCCTCGCGCCCACACAAGAATCCCCGGGAAGCGGATATTTCCCCCCAAAATGGTTGAAACTCTTACCTCATAGAAGAGCAGGAAGGCCTTTCCAGAGACCCGTCGATCAACGCGACTGAAGAATCCAGCAAATTGCCCACGCTGCCAGCGATTCGGGACGCTTGCAAAAGCTTGCTGGCATGTTCGCTTGAGTAGGTCCTCAAAGTCAGATCATGTGATCCCACTCTGCCCACCTACTCGGCCTATTAGTGCTGTGTTTCTTGTCGCCCTCAATATCGCCGGTGACCGAATTAGGGCACTAGTAGACACATGGGCCTCTTTTTCCTTGGTACGTTCGAATAAACGGCCACCGGGAATCCCCACACCAACCGCAGGCAGTCTCTAGTTGCAGCTAACGGCCAGCTGATCATTATTTTGGGCTCCGCCTGTGCACAACTCACGTTCAGACACCTGTATATGCGGTGAACACTAGCGGTCACCAGCTACCGGCCTTGGTATGCAGCTAATGGAGTAATAGTAATAATAATAATAATGTTGGTTTATTTCGGAAACGGCTGAAGCATGCCATGTGCATGATCTTGTTGATACAGGTGATGGAATGGACGGATATAATTCATGGAAATATGGAGACTTTCATGAAAATATTGGATAAAAGGCTCAGAATGGGGAATAAAGTAGGATGAAAATAGGATAAATGTATGCACACCATAGAGATTGTATGGAGTTTAAATAAGCTGAAGAGCGGATTTGGATGGACGCCCGGTGAGTTTGAAAGTCAAGGCCAGATGGACGGAATGGCTGGTCCGGGTAATTACATGTGAGGGCCGACTGGTAAACATGAGAAAGGCTGGAAATCGGTATTAGGAACTGCAGTAGCGAGGGAAAATGGAGAATAAAGTGAGATGCACTGCAGTGGATTAGGAATCAATGAATCATTGGTACTCTGCAGTGGATTGCCGGCGAACAGGACGCAAAACTCATCGTAAAACAGGCAGCAGACAGTGCAAGACGTAGAGGGCTGATCAGATGACAAAAACGTTTTAGAAGGATTGGATACGGTAGATGTGAGGCAGAGATGTAGATTTGATGGATGCATATGATGACGGTCGTTGGGATGATAGCAAGAGAAATGGCCGGTGAGGAACTGCAAGATGCAGAGCGCGTGACCATATATATATATGCGGTAATTTATATATATATATATATGTAGATATATTATATATGTATGTATAGATATAAGAGAAGCAGGAGCAATAACGATGGGGTCCTAGAAATAAATTATCAGTCATTGGGAGGGGTAGGTAAAGTTAGATCAAATGGTTGTGGAATTAACTTTGGAATATCGTGGTGGACAAACTTCATGACAAGTGCACATGGCAGCCCAACGGAGATAAAAATAGAATGCTGAAGCACAGAATTGATGAAGACTGTGAGGAGCAGTTCATGAAAAAGTGAAGATGAAAGACAAGATCAAGGAAAACAGGTACGAATGGGTCTAATTATTTGATCTGTGCAGGTGCGACATGTAGTAACGGACCAGAGGAATCGGGTGGTGACAGGCCACACGATTTGGAACTGTAAAAGAACATCATGACGTAACGTTGTCATTACGGTCGTGTAAAATGGAAAAGCAGACCAAACTGAAAGGCACACAAGAAATGCCCAAATGCGGATATCTGAAAACCGTCAGGCATGCATGGGGGGGGGCTAGAAGTTGATATGGGAAAGGGTTGTAGCAGGAGACTGTGTAGAAAAAGGAGGGATCCGTTGCTAGGGATCATATAGTAATAAGCCTGTTCTACACTGCGGTAGATGGTCATCAAACAGGGCACAAAGCCCATCGTAGAACAGGTGGCGGACAGTGGAATAAGCAAAGGGTGGTGCGGATGGCAAGAATGATCTGTAGGGATTTGATATGGTAAATATGAGATGCGGATGTAAAAAGAGTGGACGCATATCATGAGGGTCAGCGGGATGGTAGCATGAGAAATAGCCGGCAAAAATGTGCAGGATGCAGTACAGGTATATATATATATATATATATATATATATATATATATATATAAGTAGATATGCGAGGAGCAGAGGCAAAGAGCGGTGGAGTACTAGGGGAATAAAAAGTATCAGTGATTGGAAGAGGGAGATAGGATTGGATCAAAGTGTGCAAGGCTGATTTGCGAGAGTTCAGACGAAGATTTTCATGACGGGATAACATAGTGAATCGACAGATAGAGAAGATTGAAGAGAGACAAAAATGATGCCGGCCGTGAAAAGCAGATAATAAACGAGGGAAGATAAAGAATAGGATCGAAGAGAACAAGTAAGAACGGGTCTAATTATTTGATCAATGCAGGTGCGACATGTGACGGACCAGAGGAATCGGGCAGTGAGAGATCAAACGGTTTGGAACTGTAAAAGAACATCATGACCTAACGTTTTCTTTACAATCGGTGGGACATGGAAAAGCGGACCACACTGTAAGGCACAGAAAAATGCCTGTAGTGAGCAATGAATGGATCAAGGGATGAAAGCAGTGACCGAGGAGACACAGGTTAGAAATCACCGATCAGATCATTTTACTGCAGATGACACACGAAGGAGGCGGGCAAGGAAGCAGGACGCCCCGAGATAAGTGAACCAGTAATGGAACAAAAAGACCACAAAAAATGAATGCTCAACGGAGTTGGGGCAATGGAGCTGGAGAGCTGTGTGCCGGCAGACAATTGAACAGGTGGATACTAATCAGGACACTTGAAAGAACCGCAGAGGAATCGCGGAGCCAAGAGAGGAAAATATGGTGGTGATGGTTAGATAATAAATGTGACCGTAAAAGATGCGAGGTTTGGAGCGGCAAGTTCTAATATGCGGATTGGTCATGGGTGTGGGTGCGATTGGTTCATGATGGCATTGGACATGAGGAGGAAGAACAAGGAGGGACTTAACAGAACGACGGGTATAAGAATGCTATCAATGGGCGTTCTTAGCAGAGGATAATACCAAGCGCATAGAGGATTGAAGCCAGCAGTGACGGCAGGTGGGAAAAGAGATATTGGAGAGCGTCGATGGATGAGAGTGGTTGGGACGATGGTGACTCAATGCAGTGAAAGTTGATGTAGAAAGAGGCGATAGGAGGAAGGACAAAACGGGTAGGTTTGCATACCGTTGTGGGGCGACAAAAATGGGAAGTGTTAACAGATGATAAGAGCTATAGGTGAACAAGCTGCGGCGGAAAAAGGATGAGGAGCATGCAATTTTCAACCGACAGCATCGGATTCGGTAGTCCGAGAAAAGTTAGAGCGTGCCATCCGCAGCCGGTGGTAGTGGGTGGGACTGGCCGTGCGCTGGGCACCCAACCTGAAAAACACTTCGTGAAGTGAACACAGGAGGTGTGATCCACCAGTCTAGTTTCACTCGCACATCGTTGCAGACGGCCTGCACGCTCGATGTGCGCCGGCCAAAGCGGTGGATCTGACCGCTCCCCGCACTGTTGGGAATGGCACAAGTGTTCATGGACAATTGTACAGGGGACAAAACGACCGCGATGTGGGTGCGTGAACCAGGAAAAATTGACCAAGGATTGAGACCATGTATAGGAGATCCGACGGAAACAGCGTGTAGTAGACGACCGTGTAACAATATTATTCAGGTGCACCAGCCAGGGAGATGGTAAGTACAGTGCCCGAAGTGGTTGGCCGTCACTGAGGATCACTGGAAAGGGGAAAGGGATAAAGAAGCGCAGTCTGGGTGTGCCCCAGCTGAGAATCAACGGATACTGAGGAGAAAAAAGTGAATATGATGGATAAGAGCTGAACGTAGGTGAACAATAGGGTTATCTTATGATGGCAGGAGGTAGGTTCGCTATGGATCAGTGAAGATGATGGCCTTAGTTCGCGGCACTAGAGAGCGGAGAAGTGTCGCGCATGGAGTATACCTATTAGCCTGTGGGGCAGAGGTAGAAGAGTTACAGCTTGAGGCCTCTTTCAAAGGCCCGATCGATGGAGACGAACTCATTGGTGAGCATTATAGCATTGGGACCTGTTAAGTACGACATAAGTGCGCGCCTAAAAGCCAACATTGAGGAGGCACTGCGTACGCTAAGGAGAAGCTTATTCCAGATTTTGGAATAAACTGACAGAAAGAATCGGGACTTCAGACTGAGATTAGAATGAAGGACAGTGAGAGAGAAGGCACGGTAGGAGCAGGGCGCAGCGGATGAGATGGGATAAGAGGTGTGGGACAGATTATGGATTAGCTTAAAGAGGAAAATCTGGTTGAGCCTCATGCGACCAATCCATAGAGGCTGAATTTGTAGGAGCTCACAGCGCTGGCGGTATGTTAGGGCTATGGATACGCCCAACAGCCTTTTTCTGAAAGTACGCTGAACGTTCTCATGAAATACAATAGAGGAACGTGGCCAGAGGATGGAGGTAATGGGACAATATTCTAGGAGCGGTCTCACGTGTGAGAGATACATGGAGGGGCGTTTGGCCGGTATTAGGAAACTCCGATTGGTGAGGCCTAGGGTTCGCTTAGCCCTAGCGATTTGGAACGATGCCTGTTCTGAGAAGTTAGAGTAACAAGAGTAGCTTACGCCAAGATCAGTAACCATGGGGTGTACGGGATGGACAGGCCGTCCAGACAAATTTGGCCGGGCGGTACAGTGCACTTGTATGGTAGGAGGAAGCTTTTCTCCGCAGAGAATTTCATGAACCACGAGACGCACCAAGTTTGGAGAACAAGTAAGTCCTGCGATATGTTGCACAGAGCCACGGATAGGTCACTAGGGAGGAAGAAGTACACTACTCTTATATCGTCGGCAAAGAGGAAAGGAGTGCCGTGTTGAATAGGAGAGAAAATGTCATTGATATAAATAAAGAATAGTAGTGGGCCTAGGACACTGCCTTGGATGACGCCGCTAGTAATTGGTTTGGCGGAAGATAAGTAGCCGTCGACGAGCACAGTTTGTGATCTGTGAGAAAGATAAGAGGATAGCCAGGAGAGGAGAGGGTCGGTAATGCCGAGCGACCGGATTTTGGCCAACAGATGCATATGGGGAACACGGTCAAAAGCCTTAGACATGTCGAGGTACAGGACAATTACGGAGTTGCCGGCGTCTGTAGAAGACGATAAGACATTGAGAAATTCTAGCTGGCAGGAAGAGCTGGAACGGGAGTTCAAGAAACCATGCTGACCAGGGTTCAGCAGGTTGTTGGATAGGAGGTACTGGACAATGTGTTTTTTGATAATTCTCTCCATAATTTTGCACACTACTGGGATGTGGTTAAATGGCTGATAGTTATCTGGGTCGTGTAATACGCCCTTTTTGAGCGCGTAACTACAACAGAGGATTTCCATTGAGGTGGGACGAAACTGTGAAGCATGGAGGTGGTATACATATTAAGTAACAATAAAGGGAGATCAGGACCACCGAAACGGAGGAGGGCCGGTGGAGATCATCTGGTCCCGGTTTCGAGGAAGGTTTAATAGAGGGAGCTGATTTTTTAATTTCTAGATGGGTGAAGGGAATCGATGGAAGAGAGGCAGAGGTGCAGGGGTGAATTGTAGGAGGGGGAATACCAGGACAGGTTATAAGGGAGGAAGAAAAATGCCCATTGAAGGCCTCAGAAATAGATGCTGGAGTATTAGCGGTAGATGAGCCACAGATGAGGAATTTGGGCGAGGTATGATTGGATTGACTGGACCTGTTACTAAGCAGGTTGAATAGGTAGCCAGGTTTGTTTGGGTGTACTAGGGCGATGGCCTCTTGCCTTCTCAGACGCGAATCGACCATGCAACGCAGCTTTTGATGTAGCTGGTTTATGCGCAAGAGAATTGTAAAGTCGTGTGATCTGGCGAAGGTAAGTTGCAGCTTAGACAGCTTACGCTCTAAGAGCGACAGGCGTGAGCTGCTGGACTTGGGGCGTGGATCGGCACATGGGTTGGCGGTATTTGAACAGTGTAGGAGGTTGGAGTAGAGAGAGTTCATAACAGTGAGGGGATCGGATGAAAGAAAAATGTGTCCCAGTTTAGGGAGCGGATTATCATTGGCACTAGGGGCCAGTTACAGGAACGGTAGAAAGTCGGAACAGGGGGAGAGGATTGCGTGGGATGAGAACAGCTGAAGTAGCTAAACTTGCACCTGACAATACGGTGGTCACTACACGGGAAGTGATCAGTAGTCTAAGTGATCATATCAGGAACATCAATGGAGAATACTAGGTCCAAGTTGTTGTTCAACCTAGGAGACATGTTGGGTCCATCCACCAAGACGGACACAGGAAAGGAAGGTTGAGAGGGCGGGAGGGCTAGTATAGGAGGACCAGAAAATTGAAGTAAGGTTAGTCACTCGCAATAATTTTTGCACTGGCAGGGTAGTCAAGCGCAGCAATAAAGACATCCACGGCAGAATCAATTTTTGCAGGCTCCAGACCCGGAGGGACGTAGACGCAGTCAAGGAGGAGTTTCTCGCTTGAGGCGTGAATGGATAGCCATAACGAATCCTCAATAAGGAGAAGAGAGTGGTGGCCGACATCACTAGCGTGGATAGTGCATTTGACAAAGGCTAAACAGCCCCCTCCACGCCTGGACTGGCGGGTGTTCGAGGAGCATTGATGCCCAGCTATGCGAACAAGGTCAAGCGAAGCATCATCTGACAGCCAGGATTCAGTAAATAGTATAATGTCAGCGTTTGAGGTAAATGCCAGAGATCGCAGGTGCGATATTCTTCTAATCATTGATCGAGCTTTAATACGAACTAGTAGGAATGAGTTCAGTGTCGGTGTGCGCAAAGCATGGATGCCAAGTGCAAGACTATTGGGATCGCTGTGGCGATAGGAGTTGGGCCTCAGTGGGGAAAAAGCGCCAGTAGAAAGGGGGTGACAGGCAGTGTTGGGTGGGGGACGGAAAGTAGGAGAAGCGTTAGCACTAGGCGCAGCCGATCGCTGTGGGTGATCAATACGGCGGGTGTGCAGCACACCGCCGATGTGGGCCGGAGGGGTGTTACGCGGTACAGGGGGAGGGGGCACGTAACGAACGTTTGAGCAATGTGTAGCCAATTTAGCAACGGGTCCCGAAATCAAAAGACGATTATCCGCAATATTCTACGATACTAGATTATCACATGAACAGTGACATCAAAAATATACAAACCTCAATAATACGATCACAAGGACTCAGCAACGAGAAACCGAATAGCAGCGTGTGAGTAAACGGCACGTGCGTCAAGCAGGTCCTGAGCAAGGATGTGCCAAAGTGGCGCTCTGGGCGCGAACAAACAACAATTGGTCCGTAGAAACAACCAGTTCGTAAAAACAAGTCAATAGTGTAGGCAAATGAGTGATGTTAGGAAAAACACTGAATCGCGAGGGAAAAAGGGGGATTTTCCGCGACCAGCTGTTACATCGCCCAACAAAATCCTCCTGGATCCTTAGCAGAGTCAAAGGTTCGGTATAAAGGTACAGATTCTTTCTACCTGCCTAGGCCCGGCTGTCAGTGCGCGCGCCTCATGCTCGTCGTCAACGTTCTGCCACTGGTCGCACCCAACCCATTGGTAACATAGACGTGAGGCTAGTCTACTTCTTCCACAAGACTAAATGACCGACGGCGGGCGTGAAGGGGACATAGACGCTGTCCTTGTAAACGGTTATCCTGTCCTGGATGTATGTGCTTGAATGAGTGTGTGTGTGCCGGGGTGTAATAATAATAATAATAATAATAATAATAATAATTGTATATTTCGGATGCGCCAGAAGCATGCTAGAATGCATGATCAGATGATTATAGTGATGCCGGAATGACAATTCACAAAAGGGTACAACAAGTGCATGCAGAGTATCAGAGAGAGTGTTACAGTGAACTAAAACTGTAGTAATGCCCGGCAAATTTGAAGGTCAAGGTCGAATGATGTCAGTTGGTCCGGAGTACATGCATAAGTGGTATATGAAATAATTACCACTAGTGGAAATTCGAACATATTGAAAGGAAATGTTTTTGGTGCGCTACAGAATATGAGGGGCATATGGATAGAAATCTCGTCGAAGCGTTCGGTGAATTATTCACTTTACTACAGGCATGTCAAGAAGTATTAACATGGAAATATTTCAGTCTGCAAAGATGGTAGTATATAAAGTGGTGGCTGTATACTGAAGGAATCATATATGTGGCAAACAACTGCGTATTTCTTGGGAGGGAGACTACCAGAGTGATTGTAGCAGGAAACAGCCGGAGGAGAACAGGTGAGCGTGCGGCAAATTGTTAACTTCATGTAGGGTTGGTATGAAATGTCAAAGCGGAAGTGGAAGACTAATCAATATTGACCGTGTGGTTACATCCATTATACAGGTGTTCACTTCTGCGGGAGGGAAGGTAAAGTAATCCACAGATAAGTGTACGTCAATAGATGAATGCTGTGTGGTATGTACCATGCAAAAATGACAGATCAATAAAACTGCACAGGTATATCGCGGGAAGCGGCCGTGGATCAACGAATATAGAAATAAAATGTATCGGCCGGTGCAGATAGTGGTGTGATTTAGAGGCTGCATACGGGGTCAGTTTCGGTAATATAACACGAATGCAACATCTGGAAAATCAAAGGTCTCGATAACGGTGATGGTATAGTAAGTAGACGGTGAGTGTCACATTTCTAATGACCAATTTGACAGGTGTAACAAATGATGGGAACGGAGCGGCGATGCAGCATGGGAAGTGTATCAAAGACGTTCAATCGTGGAGGGAACGCAGTGATCTACAGAGCCCGAACACTCGATGCAACAGCATTGCGGATGCGATCGGATGGACCGATGAAGAGTGCAGGTAGTTAATAATTACTTCGCTGCCCACTGGAGGACTACTGAAAGATATGTCAGCGCCGGACGTTTTTTTTTGGTGACCGATGAAGCAATGAACAGTGATAATAAAGGCGCCAGTGTTTGAACAGTATTAGCGGGTTCTAACAAGGAACGGGCATAATGACATATGGGATTAAAATGAGTTGTATGAATGCGGTGAGATCGAGTAGTCCAGGTTCAAGAAGTCCGATGGCGGGAATCTTGGGGAAAGCGATCGTGAGACGGGCGAAAATGAAGTTGTGTGTAAATCTCGTTTGTCCTGTCCAGCAAGAGAGGGTCCAAGTTATTCCTGGGAAGTGGACGGCGACAATCGTCCTTAGGGTGCAGGTTCTGAAAACAAAACGGCGAGGGCTGCAGTCTGGCAACTCTACCAGCTGTGGGTTAGGGGAGAAAGACAGAACACCAATATCATGCCAGTAACAGAAATGGGTGGTCGCGACGTTGAGGTCTTGTTTTTTGGATTAAACAACATACGGAAAGCGGAGAAGACCGGTACTAGCGACTAATTCTTGTGAGGCTCAGTGAGAGTTACCAAAAAAACAAGGAAGCGAGAATAGGCGACACTGGGGGCAAATACTTATGTGTAGTTCGACGAATGGTTTATGGAAGACCACATCGATTGTGGCGATTCGTTCATCAGAACGAGGCCTGGAGTCTTGTGTTGAAATAGGGTCTCAATGAGTAAGTAGTTGAAGCATGGATGAGACTGGTACCTTGAGGACCATATTATATATGCTGCTATGTATTTTCTAGCATTATAAATGCTCTTATACCTGGCGGCAGCTGATAAAAAAAGAAGAACCTAACCGACTATGGGAAAATCTGACAGCATGAAAAAAGAATCACCGGAGTAACGGTGGCCAGTAGGGGGTCGTGTTCAGAAGCGTTGAAAATAGGAAGTGGCTAGACAAACACGTGGAGTGTGCTGTTGACAGTCATGGAGTATAGGTTGGACTGCTTTTATTTGCTAACTATAATACAGAATGCTCCTTACCATCCGTTGGTACTGAACAAAGTTGTTAAGCTTTTGGTTAGTATCCCAGGCCCAGTTCGTAGGCTCGGGTAATAGACATGTAGGGATCATGCATACGGATCAGTTTTTGGACAGTTAGATGTTTATTTATTTCTTTTTTGAATAATAAAGAGGCCGAAGACATTGACCTAAGTTGAGGTGGGAGTTTGTTCCAGAGGGAAGAATATTTAACAATAAAGAAGTTTGACCGCATCGCAGTCCTGGATACTGGAATCAAGACCATAGAGTCCCTATGTCGTAAAGAATAGTTGGAGGGAGTTTTGACCTGGGGGGTTGAATTGCAAGATGTACGTTTTACAATATTGCAAAAGAAAGACAGGTTCATTCGTAGACGGCGCAGCCATAGGGGCTCTAGGTGCAATATTTCACATCTTTCCATATAATTTAAAGGCGAGGAATATCCTAGTAGTTGTTTGGTAAATCTACGTTGTACATTCTCAATTGCAAATCTGTCAATCTGCCGCATGTTAGAAAAGACGACAGTGCAATATTCCAGAAGTGGTCTGACATGAGTTTTAAAAATGCTTAGCTTGCTCTCTGTAAGACTGAAGGTTCTATTAATCAGACCAATTAGCCGTCTAGCTTTAGCAACCTGCACGGCCGAATGTTCGGAGAAATTAAATGTACAAGAATATTGTAATCCCAAGTCCCTTACTTCCGGACTGTTGGGGATGAACTGATCATTAATTTTAAACATTCCCGCGGGAACCTGACACTTATACATAAGGATACAACTTTTGACAGCGGAGAATTTCATCAACCATTGGTTGCTCCATGAGTCTAGCGATAGTAAATCGCTCGTTATGCTAGCAATGGTAGAAGCTAAGGCGTCAGGTTCAAAGGAGTACATAATTTTTATGTCATCTGCAAAAAGGAACGCAGCCCCGTGTGTGATGACGTTGAAAATGTCATTAACATATATAAGAAAAAGTAAGGGACCTAGTACACTACCCTGAATAACTCCACTAGTAACTGGTGTACAGTGGAATCACAGGTATGACTACACATCAAAGGAGGACTTTCTGCAGTGTCAACAAAAGACTGTGTGGCAAGAAAAAACGAGTAAAATGTAGGCATGTGTGTGACCTAAGCTACGCTACTTTTACATATGCAAGGGGCTTTCAGTAACGTCAACAAAAGGCAAACAACGAACGCTGTCACATGTTTGATGGGGTTACGGGGTGTAGAGTGCGTCGTGCATGCGTGTATGTATCGCACTCATCACCGCATATCGGAAAGAACCTCCTGTAATGTCAACGAAGGGACCGCGAGCACCTTAACGTGTTTGACGGAGATTGTGTGGTATATATGGTGTTTCTTTATCCACCTCGATTACTGGTGTGAAAAAGGTTTACTAGGCCACAGGGTTATCAGCTCCTCCGCCTTGGCTCTCGAGTAGGTTAATACTGCGTATGTCACGAATGAGCACTCCGTTAGCTGTCTTCACCTTCACCGTTCTTATCATTCCGTCAGTGCTTTCGATGGTTTCCGTAACTACTCCCAAAGACCAAGTGCTGAAATGTGCTCGTTCGTCTGCTGTCATCACCATATCTCCAACCTTGAATGGCCTTGTTTTGACCAGCCACTTTTGTCGAGTCTGCAGAGCCGGTAGGTACTCCCGCAGCCAGGGCCTCCAGAAAACCTTGGCAAGATAATTCGCCTGTTTCCATCTGTGGAGGTAGCTCCCACGAAGGTTTACCGGCCCTCGGAAACCTTCGTCCGACCTTAACGTCAATAAGTCGTTCGGGGTGAGCGCCAGGTGGGTGGGGTCGCCGTTCATTACCGGGACCAGGGGGCGGTTGTTCATAATTCTCTCCACCTCAGTCATGACGGTGTTCAGCGTCTCTTCGTCGGGCGGCTGTTGCTCCATGGTCGACAGCAATATCCGTCTGGCGGACTGGATCATGCGTTCCCATACGCCGCCTCGGTGGCTGGCCTGCAGGGGGGCTGAAATGCCATCGTATGCCGTAGGCCACGGTTCGACCATGCAGTTCGTCCTTGTTTATGTTCTTGTGCCAACGCTGCAATTGGCGGTGAGCGCCCACAAAGTCCGACCCATTATCTGAGTATATATCGGCCGGTACGCCTCTCCGGTTGATAAATCTTTGCAAGGCCCGTAGAAACGAATCGGTCGTCATCGAATGTGCGACTTCTAGGTGTACCGCGCGCGACTTCATGCACGTCATGATAAATCCGTATCGCTTTTCTAATCTTTTCCCGCACTTGATCCACAAGGGCCCGAAATAGTCCAACCCGGTGTCACTGAACGGCCACCAGCCCGCAGTCACCCTGCATTCTGGCAGTGGAGCCATGTGTTGTTTGCCCGCCGTGGCACTGCGTCTTCTGCATTGCACACACCGTCGGATTACGCGTTTTACAATCTCTCGTCCTCTCAACAACCAAAGGCGCTTTCGGATGACGCTCGTCACGTGACTTTCCCCGGCATGTCCCTCCACGGCGTGGACGTGTTGAATCATTAGCTCTACTGCAGGTTGTCTCGCAGGCAGCAGTATAGGATACTTTGTGTCGAAGTTCAGGTGGGCGTTGGTCAGCCTACCATCCACCCGCAGCAGTCCGTCGATGAGTTTGGGGTCTAAACGCTTCAATTCGCCTCTCGGAGATGGTGTCTTCATTGATCGGTCCCACTTCTTCCGCCCTCTCGAGTTCTCGGGCGAAAGCCTCGCGTTGTATCAGTCGGAAAATATCGTATTCTGCGGCTTGTAGCTCATCGGGACTTATCGGGCCGACCCGTTTCCGGCCTGAGGGCCGTAGCCCCTTCATGACTAGTAAATTTCTCTTGAACCTGGTTAACCAAACTAGCGAACGAAGTGTATTCATCCATGAGGAAAGCCTGACCAGTCGCGATAGAATTGATGCCGCTTCGACGACGTTGGCCGCTATCACTACGCTTTTGATCTCCAGTTTTACTCCCGTAGGAGGTTTTAATTCGAACACGGGCCAGTCCTGTTTGGCCAAGTGCAGGAAGTTTGGCCCTCTCGTCCACGGGTCTAGTTGCCTGAAGTTGTTCGCACCTCGGGAGCACAGGTCGGCTGGATTATCGCCAGGACTGACATGATTCCACTGGTTCGTGGCTGATTCATCGTGGATAATCGTGAGCCGGTTAGCAAGGAAAGTACTAAACCGGCTCCGGACGTTGTTAATGTAGTAAAGTACTATCGTTGAATCCGTCCAGAAGCTAACCGACCAAATGTAGAGATCGAAACACTTCTTCACAGCTTTCACCGCCCTGACTGTCGACACGGCTGCGCTGAGTTCAAGGCGTGGGATCGAGACCGACTTCAGTGGAGCAACGCGGGTTTAGTGAACAGGGTCCCCGTAGTATGTTGCCCATCTCCTGCGCACCATCGTCCGTACACCACAGCCCTATAACCGACTTCGGATGCATCGGAAAAAGCATGTAGTTCTCCAGTCCGTGTCGTATTGCCAGGAGCCAAACATCGTGGGATCCTTATGTCCCCTAATTTCTTCAAGGTGTTTAACAATTCCTCCCAGTCCAACCGGTCCCCTCGGTCCAGTGACTGGTCCCAATCAACTTTCTTACGGCACAGCCGCTGCAGCAAGATCTTTCCGGGTAGCAGCCATGGTGAGACAAAACCGAGCGGGTCGAACAAATTTGAGACAGCAGATAGTATGCCACCACGGGTTATTGGCAGCTCTGGAACGTTTAGCTCGAAAACAAAGTCGTCCGTTTCCGCGTCCCATTGTATTCCTGAAGTGCGCTCGATAGGAAGTGGAGAACCGTCCATATCTCTCGCCCTTTCGGTTGTTTCGTGATACGGGATGACCTTCAGCTCTTCCGAAGCGTTCGACATCCATTTAGTTAGATGGAAGCCGCCCCCTTCCAGCAATCTCGTCAGACCCCTGAACTGCTCTAGAGCTGATTCCACGTCATCGAATGACCCAAGGTAGTCGCCAACGTAGAAGTTCCTGCTGACGCTATCTACCACCGTTCGATGGACTAGATCGCCATGTTTGTTCGCTGATTCTCGGAGGGCGTAGTTTGCACAGAATGGTGACGATATGGCTCCGAAGGGATGGACGGTCACTCTGTAATTCACCACTGCATTGTCCCGGTCTCTCCATTCCAACCACAGTAAACGCAACGCATCTCGTTCTCCTACCGGAATCTTCACCTGATGAAACATTTCCCTAATGTCGGCAGACAAAGCCACTTTACCCACTCTGAAACGGCACAGAACATCGATCAGTGGTGTGGTCCAGTCAGGCCCTTGTAGTAAGCGATCGTTCAATGACTTGCCCTGGAACTTGGCCGCACAGTCGAAAACTACCCGCAGTTTATCGGGTTTCTTGGGGTTGATAGCCGGGTTGTGAGGCAGATACCAGATACCCCTTTTGTCGACGGTGTTGGCAGGCACTTTTTCAACGTAACCAATGGCTTCGTTTCGCTTCACTGAATCCGCGTATCGTACCCACAGATTCCGGTCTCGAATGAAGCGTTCTTTTAGTCGTAGTAATCGTTGGAGAACATAACTTCTGTTGTCAGTCCACGGGTCGACCGGTGTGCGCCATGGGAGGGGAACCTCGAACTGTTTTTTGAGGCCTCTAGTGCCTTGCCGCACCGTTTGTAGAGCGAAGTGATCCTCTTGAGACAACGTCGGTCTTTCGTCCCCAATGTCATGAAACTCCTTTTCATACAGCCGTTGCAGATGATACTCTATGCGGTCCGTTTCGGCGGATAAGTAATTTACGGAGCCACGTACCCTTATTGGACCATATAACATTCATCCCAGATCCGTGCCTACGGCACAAGGTGCTTGGAGATGGCCCGCTCTCTGGTCAAGCACCCAATGCGCCTCTGGCACTTCGCAGCCGACGAGGGGATCCACTTCATCATCTTCCCAGTCTACAACGGTTACATCCTACAAGTGGAACCACCTAGTCAAGATTGCGTTGACCGACCTTGGTGCTCGCATGAAGAGATCAGCTAATGTGATTGCTTCCGTTGGTTTGATTTGCTCGTTAGTGTCTAAAGAGATGAGTTGCAACCTCAAACTGCCGGCAGTCATTACCTGTGTTTCGCCCACCGTGTTCACTGCCAACGACGTCGCACATTTAGCGAGTTGGCGTTTGTCGGCAAACCGCTCTTTCACTAGAATAGTGTCAGGTCCACCGTCGACGAAAGCCGGCGCTTTGACCACCCCAGTTGGGGTCACTACTCCCACGGCAACTACGCCGTAACGTACCGGTTTACTGGCAGATCGTGACGTTGAACAAATAACGCTGGGCTTGGTACTCGCCTCGGGTAAAATTACTCTCGCCTGGTGCAGCAGCCGATGGTGTCCGCCCGTACAGCCCTCGTAACCACATCGGTTCCTTGTCCTACAGGCTGCCGCCCGGTGCGTGGTGTTGAGACAAATAAAACACGCTCCTGCCATCCTCGCCATTCCCCACCGTTCGTCTATTGTGGCGTTGCCGAACCTGAAGCATTCTGGTAGTCCATGGCTAGCATCACAGGACCTGCAATTGGGTTGCGCCGTAGCATCTCGTGAAATGGCATGCGTATTGGTCCAAGGTTGGTATTTCGGATGTTATCAAGCAGTGGTTTGAGCCCGGCTGGTACTGAGCTTGTTTGCTCGGTTGCCGTCCCGGATGAGTCGACCAAATCTGCTGTCAGCTATCTTGGTTTGCCTGTCCGAGTATTCGGTCAGGTCTTCGAAGTTAGCTTCTCGGTCGCTCCGGCTTATCCGTTCAGCTTCTTCCGCCCACCGACCCTGTAGTTCGGGAGAGAGGTGACGGACTATGTTTTACAGTGTGCATGGCATCTAGGTCAGCCCCGTAACCTAAATGGTTGGGGGCTATTTAGCAGTTTTGCATCTTGATCACCAGGTCGGCCATTGCACAGACTTCGCCCTTGGTTCTCTTTGCCTCTACCATCACGCCCTCTGTTAGGTTACGGGTTACTTTGGAAGGTTGGCCAAACAAATCCCTTAGAATCTTCCTTGCTCTTGTGTAGCCTTGTTCTGGGTCGAGTATGGTACACCCGTCGATAGCTTCTCTTGCTCGGCCTCGACAGTAGTGAGTAAGGTAGAGAAGCCTTTGCTCGGGGTCGGTCACCTTATTTTCGACGAACGTCCCGAGCTGCTTGACAAACTTGCTGCATTGCTCAGCTCGCCCGTCGAAAACCGTTAGTTCTACTCTAGGCAAATCGATCGATGGTGTTTTATAGTCGGCGACCGGCGTGAGGTTCCCTATCTTATTGCACCCTGATCTATCGGAAGTGTCGAAGTCGCTGGTCTCGTACTCTCGCTCTTTCTGTGTACACTTCTTTTCTGCTTCCTGTGCCTGTAGTCTAGCCGATAGTAACTGTTGTTCTAGGTCTAGTATTCTCAGCCTATATAAACCACCATTCTTACAATCCATAATGCTCGCATTAACACGAACTAGCACTGATAGGACTAGGCGATCTAACATTAACTAAAGAATCAAATGTACCCAAAATCTCCCCAGAGACTTCCCGTGTTACTTCCTGTCCGGATTGCAATATTTTTGATCCTTTTCTTGGCATTTTGCGTGTTTTTCCTCGTTCCAAATTGATCTATTTATTATTGCAACGAACGTTTGAGCAAAGCGTAGCCAATTTAGCAACGGGTCCCGAAATCAAAAGACGATTATCCGCAATATTCTACGATACTAGATTATCACATGAACAGTGACATCAAAAATATACAAACCTCAATAATACGATCACAAGGACTCAGCAACGAGAAACCGAATAGCAGCGTGTGAGTAAACGGCACGTGCGTCAAGCAGGTCTTGAGCAAGGATGTGCCAAAGTGGCGCTCTGGGCGCGAACAAACAACAATTGGTCCGTAGAAACAACCAGTTCGTAAAGACAAGTCAATAGTGTATGGAAATGAGTGATGTTAGGAAAAACACTGAATCGCGAGGGAAAAAGGGGGATTTTCCACGACCGGCTGTTACAGGGCACCATATGGCAAGGTAAGAGGTTAGGAATATTTTTCGGAGCGGGGTGGACAGGAAGGAGTGCGTGGTGTAAGGTGCTAAGTGACATGACATCGAGTGGGGAGCAATCAGTGATATAAGTCTGTGAAAGTTCATCGATATGGTCCATTGGGCGACTAGCAATATGGCCACGGGTGCGGAGGGCACCGTTCAGGAAAAAACGAGATCTTGACTGCAGGTAACCTACCTGCTTGGCAGAGTCAGTATAAGGCCGGTAGGTCGGTGTGGGACTGAAGGCATGTATATATATATTGGTATATTTCTCGGCCATGGTCGAGACGCACGCGCTAATGCATGATCATGGTGTAACACGTTACTCAATAAGATGAAATATTCACAAAATTCTAAGTATGAAAGTCGAGAGTATCAGAGATGGAAAAACATAGACAGCAACAGTTTGAATGGATCATTCTGATAATGGTTTGCGCGGCAGTTTTGAACCAGTTTGGAATCCGGGCTAGGCAGTGGTGCGCGGTGGAGATGTCGAAGAAATCGTTAACGCAGTGCTAAGGAGGCATTATGAACAAGAATGATGCAAGCCAAGGAAACCGAAGGCCAACTAAGGTTCTGCAGATGGAGTAAATTTTGAACAAGAAGAAAAGGGGGGGAAATCGACGCATGCGAAGAGGATAGCGATCCATGAAGACAATGCAGACCCTGAATGACGGATTTACCGGAGTTCGAAAAACGGAATGAGTTTTGAATCAAGGGGACATGAGGCCAATTTCGTGAAAGTGAACTGGTGGATGTGGGAGAAACAGCAGTCTATAAAAAGGTGAGTTTAGATTCAGAGCCCATAACATGTGCTATTCAGAAATAAGAAGGCGCAACTGGAGGGTCCTCGAGAAGTGGAGAATCAAATTCCAGCAGGCTACGGTTCGGAGGAAAGATAACCTGTGGTAACGGATAATAAAGTGGGAAAATCTCCGCATGGACTTCAGCGTTATTATGCTGTTTCACTGACAAATATATATGTATGTGATGACGCATTTGCCTTCAGTGTTATTCTGGTAACGCACGAATGCGTACGTTTCGTCTGGCAGGGCAAAGTATGTGTCGGTCAATCAGCCGAGTGTGGCTGTATGTTAGCGGCATGCGCGTGAACTGGAATTCGTGTTGGTTGCGTTAGAAAACGCTGAACGATCTGATAAGCAATTATAGGTATCTCCTGTTGTGTGGTTTGATTTCGGTCCCAGTTGCCATGGTAGGTTCCACTGGAGTCTCTGTCCGTACGAGTCAAAGCGGCCTCCTTGGTTAGCCAATTTGGCGACTGAGATAGTGGGAGAGTAACTGGGACGTAATGGGATTGAGGGGTGGGAAGGGAGTGGAGAAATTTGGAAAGGTTTGGAGGCTCATGAGTGACAAGGGAGCCGGTTAGTGGGGAGGTGGGGCGAGGAGGCGGGATACAGGTACTGACCTAGAGTATGTGTTAGGGTATGCACATGGTACTTCAGGGTTGGATGAGGGTTGGTGAAGGGGAGCAGGGGGGAAAAGCAGAGGCACGCTGGGGATATAGTATGGAGGGTTGGTGTCTGGGGGACAGGGGGGATATGGGCTAGCAACGGAGATGGAGGATTGGTGTGACCCATTAGATCAGAGAGAGGGAAAGACAGTGGAAGGGGGTGCGAGGCATTGGAGGGGTGAGTGGCACTGGCAAGTCCATGAAGGTCACTCCTACATAAAGGGACGATGGCGTTAGACGAATCCGGATGGTGGCCCAATTGGTTAACACCTGGAGGATCCGAGAGTACTCTATATGCAGATGCCGATTGAGAGTGGGGGGTAATGAGTGGGGTGATTAGTTGAACAAGTGCGGACCTGGTAGGGGCACCAGGTAGGCTTATGGGAGGATTGGAGCGGCACTTATGAGGATAGAAACGAAGTGTCGCAGCTGAGCTAGCAGCTGGTGGGCAGTTGGTAGAGTTGTTAGAGCGAGAGCGGCGGGTGACAACACTTTTCAACGGCTCAGAGGACGGATTGGAAGTATTACGGCGGGGGCTGATGGTTGTACCAGGGTCTTGTCTTGGCTCTGAGGCTATGATGGGGGAGCGCGGCTTTGATACTGAAGTGGAGTGCCGCTTGGAGCTTGTGGTCGGGGAGCGAGAGCTACCGCTAGTAGAGGCTACTGGGGGAGATGGTAAGAAAGGGCGTTTGTGTGGAAGCGGAACCGGGGGTGGGGAGTTAGACATCTGGGTCGACAGTTTGCGGGCAGGCAAGGTGAGGCGCTGGGCTCGCCTTTGACTTCTTGGGGTAGCCTTCTCGTCGGTTACAGTGGGGTCAGCCTGCATGGGCAAGGCAGAGTTACTTCTCAGCGAGCGAAGTATTTCCCGTTGGAGGGGGGTTTTATCAGGGAATATCTTGATGTCATTTTAAGGTGAAACGGCAGCTATTGTCGACTTGTTGCTAATGAACTCTGTAGCTGTTAGGTCATCCATGAGTTGAAATAGCAGGGGCAACTTTGTCGTTGGGACTTTTTACGTAGCCTCCTGCAATGGCATCTATAGTGAGCCATATTGTACGAACTTAGTATGTTGTGTTTCGCTAAGGAAAGTGGTAATCGGTGTGGAACATTAAAAACCACTGCGTTCATGGAGCTGGTAATGCTTTGGTATATTTCAGTAGACACGGAGTCGAGGAGGTGTCCCACTGAAACCAAGTTCTTAGGCGATGTAGCGGCTACAGGATCAAGGAGAGTAGCCAGGGGTGAAACCTTTGAAAGGATTTCATCAATCAGCTCGACCTTGTTTCTAAGTTCGACGAAACTCTGCTCAAAGCCATTAGGACTATTAGAAGCCTCACCGTCGACGTTAACGAGGGCGACAGAGCACGGCCTGGATTTTGGGAGGGGTTGGGTGTGTTTGGATTTGCCAGCTCTGGCGATACGGATTTTCCGAGTACTGGTTGGGGACCGGGATAGCATGATAAGTAGGAATATATGACGGAGGTAAAGAGGTAGCTGGAATTCGGTCAACTCGACAGAGAAAAGCCAAAGTTCTGAACAGACCAGGAGTGTACCTGGGCTCTATATGCGCCAAGGTCTAGATGAGACCTATGCGGCAATGTGGTACGGGAAGTGAGCAATACCCTAGTAGTAAACCGGTTCCGGACCGGATCCGGTAACTTGCCGGTATTGTTACCGGTAGGGTGCAGGTACCGGAAGGGCACACCGGAATCAAACCGAAATCGGCGTACGATTTCAATCCCTTTTTAAATTCAAACCCGATTTTCGAAATCGCCCACGCCCCTCCAACGATCATGCCATTCTAGCTTTTCCGAAATTTACGCAAGTAGTTAACTGATCGATCAAGTTACCTACGTGAACAGTCTTATCCCCACATACTTTGCACACACAATTTTATGACTGCCTGTTACTGCATTCCGAAAGCTCGTCCACGCTCCACTCTCCCACAGCGATGCTTACTTGAGGACGGCATGATCTAACGTCTAACAACTGGCAGTGCAACCCAAATGACACTCATTCCAAAATGCTGAACCTTAGACATTTCAAAACGAACAAATTGTACGAAGTAAAAATTTTATATATTGGTTATATTTACAATCTGAATCTAAGGAACAAATTTCTTCGCATAAAATTGTTTCGCGCCGAGATCTGGAAGGGATAACAAAAGTGTGAATTAGAAATAAGATGAATTGCGGAACGAAAAAAATATACGTATAGATATGAATAATCATATGTATACAAATATAATTCTGCAGTCAAATACATACTACCGACCTCGAAACGGTAATAAGTTAAGTAAAGTGAAGCATGAAATTCATTATCTTCGTTTGTGCAAATAAATAAAAAAATTTACCATGGGACTACAAATGCGCGATCAGTGAACGTACCTGGCAGTTTTGAGTCCTAAGCCGCGATCTCTTGCGTCGGTAAACCATCGTTTCAGGGTACGCTCGATCTCAAGAGTAGAAGACTCTCGGAAACGATTGGTAGATTTTAAGGCATCTGTACATAAACAGTAATTACATTACATTAGACTGACCAATGACGGCTTTAGGAAACTTGTAGCTTCCCACTGCAATTTTACCAGCTGTTCCGGTCCAGTTGCGCGCGAGTGCCAAATTCTCCTCGATCAAAGATGCAAGCATTCGGCGTACACTTGATCCAAGATCGGTGCACAGATGACGCTTGAGCGCATTGACCTTATAATATGATGTGGAATTATTCTATCACTTACAGTGCCCGTGAAGTTATTCAGTACTGAAAGATCTTCTTCCAGTTTCAGAAGATCTGTGATATTGTTTGCCTGTAAAGGCTCGTAGGCCGTTGTATTTGTCGCATCCAGGCGACAAATTACGCCGTCAATTTTGGCGATCATCAACTCTATATCGTTGCGACTGCCACTTAGGTTTGATAGCATCCGTTCGAAGTAGTCTGGTAATCGTAGTAGCTGATAATAAGAAACTTACCTTGCCACTTGCTGGCGTAAGCGGGCATATGCTGTGGAGATAAGGGCGTCGTTACAAGTTGTGTTGCGCTCATTGCAGTGTAGGAGTTGTTACGAACGTTTGAGCAATGCGTAGCCAAATTCGCAACGGATCCCGAAATCAGAAGGCGATTATCCGTGATAATTCTACGATACTAGATTATTAAAATAAACAATGACGTAAACAATATACAAACCTCAATAATACGATCACAAAGTCTCAACAACGAGAAACCGAATAGCAGCGTGTGAGCAGACAGCACGTGCGTCACGCAGGTCCTGAACAAGGATGTGCCAAAATAGCGCTCTGGGCGCGAACAAACAACAATTGGTCCAGAAAAACAACCAGTTCGTAAAGACAAGTCAATAGTGTATGGAAATGAGTGATGTTGGGAAAAAACACTGAATCGCGAGGGAAAAAGGGGGATTTTCCACGACCGGCTGTTACACCGCCCACCAAAATCCTCCTGGATCCTTAGCAAAGTCAAAGGTTCGGTATAAAGGTACTGATTCTTCCTACCTGCCTAGGCCCTGCTGTCAGTGCGCGCGTCTAATGCTCGTCGTCGACGTTCTACTACTGGTCGCACCTAACCCATTGGCTACATAGACGTGAGGCTAGTCTACATCTTCCACAAGACCAAATGACCGATGGCGGGCGTGAATGGTCACATAGACGTTGTCCTCGTAAGGGGCCGTCCGGTCCTGGATGTACGCGCTTGAGTGTGTGTGTGTGTGCGTGCGTGTGTGTGTGTGTGCCGGGGTTACAATGAAATCACAGTTATGACTACACATCAAAGGAGGACTTTCTGCAATGTCAACAAAAGACCGCGTGGCAAGAAAACGAGTAAATGTAGCATGCATGTGTGACCTGAGCTCCACTACTTCCACATGTGCAAGGGGCATTCGGTAGCGTCAACAAAAGGCGAACAAAGAACACTGTCACATGTATGATGGGTTTACGGGATGTAGAGTGCGTCGTGCATGCGCGTATGTATCGGGATGTATAATGGAATCGCACTCATCACCACATATCGGAAAGAACCTTCTGTAATGTCAACGAAGGGACCGCGAGCACCTTAACGTGTTTGACGGAGATTGTGTGGTATATATGGTGTTTCTTTATCCACCTCGATTACTGGTGTGAAAAAGGTTTACTAGGCCACAGGGTTATCAGCTCCTCCGTCCTCGCTCTCGAGTAGGTTAATACTGCGTATGTCACGAATGAGCACTCCGTTAGCTGTCTTCACCTTCACCGTTCTTATCATTTCGTCGGTGCTTTTGATGGTTTCCGTAACTACTCCCAAAGACCAAGCGCTGAAATGTGCGCGTTCGTCGGCGATCATAACCACGTCCCCAACTTTGAATGGCCTTGTTTTGGCCATCCACTTCTGTCGAGTCTGCAGAGCCGGTAGGTACTCCCGCAGCCATCGCCTCCAGAAGACCTTGGCCAGATAGTTCGCTTGCTTCCACCCATGGAGGTAGCTCCCACGAAGGTTTACCGGCCCTTGGAAACCCTCGTTCGACCTTAGCGTCAATAAGTCGTTTGGGGTGAGCGCCAGGTGGGTGGGGTCGCCGTTCAATACTGGAACCAGGGGGCGGTTGTTCAGGATTCGCTCCACCTCAGTCATGACGGTGTTCAGGGTCTCGTCGTCGGGCGGCTGCTGCTCCATGATTGACAGCAATATCCGTCTGGCGGACCGGATCATGCGTTCCCATATGCCGCCTCGGTGACTGGCCTGTGGGGGTTTGAAATGCCAGCGTATGCCGTAGGCCACGGTTCGATTCTGCAGTTCGTCCCTGTTTATGTTCTTGTGCCAACGCTGCAATTCCCGTTGAGCGCCCACAAAGTTCGATCCATTATCTGAGTATATGTCGGCCGGTACGCCTCTTCGGTTGATAAATCTTTGCAAGGCCCGTAGAAACGAATCGGTCGTCATTGAATGTGCGACTTCTAGGTGCACCGCACGTGATTTCATGCACGTCATGATACATCCGTATCGCTTTTCTAATCTTTTCCCGCACTTGATCCACAAGGGCCCGAAATAGTCCAACCCGGTGTCACTGAACGGCCACCAGCCCGCAGTCACCCTGCATTCTGGTAGCGGGGCCATGAGTTGTTTGCCTGCTGTGGCATTGCGTCTTCTGCATTGCACACACCGTCGGATTACGCGTTTTACAATCTCTCGTCCTCTCAACAACCAAAGACGCTTTCGGATGACGCTCGTCACGTGACTTTCCCCGGCATGTCCCTCTACGGCGTGGACGTGTTGAATCATTAGCTCTACTACGGGTTGTCTCGCAGGCAGCAGTATAGGATACTTTGTGTCGAAGTTCAGGTGGGCGTTGGTCAGCCTACCATCCACCCGCAGCGGTCCGTTGATGATTTTGGGGTTTAAACGCTTCAGCTCGCCTCTTGGAGATGGCATGTCTTCATTGGTCAGCCCCACTTCTTCCGCCATCTTGAGTTCTCGGGCGAAAGCCTCGCGTTGTATCATTCTGAAAATATCGTACTCTGCCGCTTGTAGCTCATCGGGACTTATCGGGCCGACCGGTATCCGACCTGAGGGCCGTAGCCCTTTCATGACTAGTAAATTTCTCTTGAACCTGGTTAACCAAACTAGCGAACGGAGCGTCTTCATCCAGGAAGAAAACCTGACCAGTCGCGATAAAATGGGCGACGCTTCGACGACGTTGGTTGCTATCACTACGCCTTTGATCTCCAGTTCCAATTCCGTAGGGGGTTTTAATTCGAACACGGGCCAGTCCTGTTTGGGCAATTGCAGGAAGTTCGGCCCTCTCGTCCACGTGTCCAGTTGCCTGAATTTGTTCGCACCTCGAGAGCACAGGTCGGCCGGATTATCGCCAGACCTGACATGACTCCACTGGTGCGTGGCCGATTCATCGTGGATAATCGTGAGCCGGTTAGCAAGGAAAGTACTAAACCGGCTCCGGACGTTGTTAATGTAGTAAAGTACTATCGTTGAATCCGTCCAGAAGCTCACCGACCAAATGTAGAGATCGAAACATCTCTTCACAGCTTGCACCACCCTGACTGCCAACACGGCTGCGCTGAGTTCGAGGCGTGGGATTGAGACCGACTTCAGTGGAGCAACGCGGGCTTTGGCGAACAGGATCCTCGTGGTATATTGTCCATCTCCTGCGCACCATCGTCCGTACACCACAGCTCCATAACCGACTTCGGATGCATCGGAAAAAGCATGTAGTTCTCCAGTCCGTGTCGTATTGCCAGGGGTCAAACATCGTGGTATTCTTATGTCCCCTAATTTCTTCAAGGTGTTCAAAAATTCCTCCCAGTCCAGCCGGTCCCCTCGGTCCAGTGACTGGTCCCAATCAACTTTCTTACGGCACAGCCGCTGCAGCAAGATCTTTCCGGGTAGCAGCCATGGTGAGACAAAACCGAGCGGGTCGAACAAACTTGAGACAGCAGATAGTATGCGGCGACGGGTTATTGGCAGCTCGGGAACGTTCAGTTCGAAAACAAAATCGTCCGTTTCCGCGTCCCATTGTATCCCTAAAGTGCGCTCGATAGGAAGTGGAGAGCCGTCCAAATCTCTTACCCTTTCGGTTGTTTCGTGATACGGGATGACCTTCAGCACTTCCGAAGCGTTCGACATCCATTTAGTTAGATGGAAGCCGCCCCCTTCCAGCAATCTCGTCAGACCCCTGAACTGCTCTAGAGCTGATTCCACATCATCGAATGACCCAAGGTAGTCGTCGACGTAGAAGTTCCTGCTGACGCTTTCTACCACCGTCCGATGTACCAGATCGCCATGTTTGTTCGCTGATTCTCGGAGGGCGTAGTTTGCACGGAATGGTGACGATATGGCTCCGAAGGGATGGACGGTCATTCTATAATTCACCACTGCGTTGTCCCGGTCGCTCCCTTCCCACCACAGGAAACGCAAAGCATCTCGTTCTCCTACCGGAATCTTCACCTGATGGAACATTTCCCTAATGTCGGCAGACAAAGCCACTTTACCCACTCTGAAACGGCACAGAACATCGATCAGTGGTGTGGTCCAGTCAGGCCCCTGTAGTAGGCGATCGTTTAACGACTTGCCCTGGAACTTGGCCGCACAGTCGAAAACCACGCGCAGTTTATTGGGTTTTTTGGGGTTGATAACCGGATGGTGAGGCAGATACCAGATACCCCTTTTGCTGTCGGTGTTAACAGGCACCCTTTCAACGTAACCGAGGTCCTCGTTTCGCTTCACTGAATCCGCGTATCGTACCCACAGATTCCGGTCTCGAATGAAGCGTTCTTTTAGTCGTAGTAATCGTTGGAGAACATAACTTCTGTTGTCAGTCCACGGGTCGACCGGTGTGCGCCATGGGAGGGGAACCTCGAACTGTTTTTTGAGGCCTCTAGTGCCTTGCCGCACCGTTTGTAGAGCGAAGTGATCCTCTTGAGACAACGTCGGTCTTTCGTCCCCAATGTCATGAAACTCCTTTTCATACAGCCGTTGCAGATGATACTCTATGCGGTCCGTTTCGGCGGATAAGTAATTCACGGAACCGCGTACCCCTACTGGACCGTATAACATCCATCCCAGAGCCGTGCGTACGGCATAAGGTGCCTGGCGGTCGCCCACTCTTTGGTCAAGCACCCAATGCGCCTCTGGCACGTCGCATCCGATGAGGAGATCCACCTCATCATCTTCCCAGTCTACGACGGTTACATCCTGCAGGTGGGGCCATCGAGTCAAGATTGCGTTCACCGACCTTGGTGCTCGCATGGGAAGATCCGCTAACGTGAATGCCTCCGTTGGTTCAATTTCCTCGTTAGTGTCTAGAGAGATGAGTTGCAGCCTTAATCTACCGGCAGTCATTACCTGTGTTCCGCCCACCGTGCTCACTGCTAACGACGTCGCACCTTTAGCCAGTTGGTGTTTGTCGGCAAACCGCTCTTTCACTAAAGTGGTGTCGGATCCACTATCAACGAAAGCCAACGCCTTGACTATCCCAGTCGGAGTCACTACTCCCACGGCCACTACGCCTAAACGTACCGGTTTACTGGCAGATTGTGAAGTTGAACAAATCACGCTGGGCTTGGCACTCGCCTCGGATATGGTTATTCTCGCCTGATGCAGCAGCCGATGGTGTCTGCCCGTGCAGCCCTCGTAACCACATCGATTCCTTGTTCTACAGGCTGCTGCCCGGTGCGTGGTGTTGAGATAGATGAAACATGCTCCTGCCATCCTCGCCATTCCCCACCGTTCGTCTATTGTGGCATTGCCGAACTTGGGGCATTCTGGAAGGCCATGGCTAGTACCACAGGATCTGCAATTTGGTTTCGCCGTAGCATCTCGTGAAATGACGTGTGTGTTGGTCCAAGGCTGGTACTTTGGATGTTCCCGTACAGGGGTTTGGACTTGGCTAGTACCGGGCTTGTTTGCTCGGTTGCTGTCCCGGATGAGTCGGCCGAATCTGCTGTCAGCTATCTTCGTTTGCCTGTCTAAGTATTCAGTCAGGTCTTCGAAGTTGGCTTCTCTGTCGCCTCGGCTTATCCGTTCAGCTTCTTCCGCCCACCGACCCTGTAGTTCGGGAGAGAGGTGACGGACTATGCCTTCCAAAGTGTGCATGGCGTCTAGGTCAGCTCTGTAACCTAAACGGTCGAGGGCTATTGAGCAGTTCTGCATCTTGATCACCAGGTCGGCCATGGTGTAGACGTCGCCCTTGGTTTTCTTTGCCTCTGCCATCACGCCCTCTATTAGGTTACGGGCTACTTTGAAAGGTTGGCCAAACAAGTCCCTCAGAATCTTTCTTGCCCTTGTGTAGCCTTGTTCTGGATCGAGCATGGTGCATCCGTCGATAGCTTCTCGCGCTCGGCCTCGGCAGTAGTGAGTAAGGTAAAGAAGCCTTTGCCCAGGGTTGGTTACCTTGTTTTCAACGAACGTCTCGAACTGTTTGACAAACTTGCAATATTGCTCAGCTCGCCCGTCGAAAACCGTTAACTCCACTCTAGGCAGATCGATCGATGGTGGTTTGTAGTCGGCGACCTGCGTGGGGTTCCCTACCTTATTGCACTCTAACCTATCGGAAGTGTCGAAGTCACTGGTCCTATACTCTCGCTGTTTCTGTGTACACTTCTCTGCTTCCTGTGCCTGTAGTCTAGCCGAAAGTAGCTGTTGCTCTAGTTCTATTATTCTCAGCTTATATAAATCAACGTCCTTACGATCAATATTGCTTTCAATAACACATGAGCTAGCACTGACAGGACTAGGCGATCTAGCATTAACTAAAGAATCATAAGTACCCAAAACCTCCCCAGAGACTTGCCGTATTACTTCCTGTCCGGGTTCGACTGCCTTTGATCCTTTCCTTGGCATTTTGCGTGAATTTTCCTCGTTCCAAATAGATCTATTGAGTATTGTTACGAACGTTTGAGCAATGCGTAGCCAAATTCGCAACGGATCCCGAAATCAGAAGGCGATTATCCGTGATAATTCTACGATACTAGATTATTAAAATAAACAATGACGTAAACAATATACAAACCTCAATAATACGATCACAAAGTCTCAACAACGAGAAACCGAATAGCAGCGTGTGAGCAGACAGCACGTGCGTCACGCAGGTCCTGAACAAGGATGTGCCAAAATAGCGCTCTGGGCGCGAACAAACAACAATTGGTCCAGAAAAACAACCAGTTCGTAAAGACAAGTCAATAGTGTATGGAAATGAGTGATGTTGGGAAAAAACACTGAATCGCGAGGGAAAAAGGGGGATTTTCCACGACCGGCTGTTACAGGAGTGTTAGTAACTTTTACGCAACATACCTGGGACCGGCCACCTTTGACAATATAGCATCTTCCGTGGGTCTCCTCTGAGACTTCAATGTTGGTGGACTATAACTAATATGAAACGAGGACTTCGCACTGGACTTACCTAGGTGATGAATAGCCAAGAGCCATGATATCACCGGGTAGTCGGGGAATTGTCTCGGAGACTCTCTTCGAATCCTCTGCGACGGAGGTATCTTGACAGAACTGTCATCCGATGACAATGGTACCGGTATTCTAAAAGGAATGTGATAACGTATAACAATGTACCTGTGGCGAACGGTGTACCGCTGTGAAAATGGTGTCATTGGCAACGTATCATCCGTTGACGCCGACATACCGGATTCGGCAAGAAAATTCCTTTCCAATTTAATTGCATCTCTGAGATTATCTGAGAAGAATGCATATGATTGGGAGTGTTACCTGAGTGATAAATCTCATGAAAATCGTAAGTTGGAACCGTTTCCGGCAAACATCCACCGCCCAACAAGAGGCTTTGTTAGGCCTGAAAGGTGGATGACTTCGGCCAGCGCACACGGTTCCCATCAGTCAGCCAATTGCTGTGAACAATAGCTACCGAGTCATCAACATCAAACATGACGACCAAATACATCCAAAAAAAGTTAGTTCATTCGGTCTCATGTTAAAGTAACGACAGAAACCTAAGACATCTGCTTCAAAAGAGAAGTTTTACTTCGTGAAGGTGTTTAATATGGGTATCAACACATCAACATTATTGGTGAGAGAAATACGAAAACATTTACAAAGAAGGGTATTTACGAAAACTTGGACAACATTGTCATCCAGTCCGTCAACAGAAAAAATGTATAGATGACTGGATATCATTGGTGTAAGAAAAAAATCACGCGAGTTTAAGAAATAACGAATGGTTATGGAATCCCCGGAAATGTTCTCCACAACTGCTGGTTTCCCACCTGCAACGACAATGTTGTTTGATGGTAAGCATGACAGAACCATTCCCCTCACCACCATTGCTGTCTTGCATACCCGGAAACGGGTAGCCACATTCCCAACGTCATCACGGATGGCCTCAGATGAATCTTTGTTATCGGGAAGGGTTCTCTCACGCAAACGCCGATACAGTTGCTGAGCGGGATTCCGGGGACCTCGAATGGAGAATTTCAGTGTCCGTAAGAAGGACTCAGAAGGGAAACAGGAGAAAAAGTCTAAAGTGCCATGATGAAGAACGTCTGCTGGTAAATGAATAACAGCGTGAACATTGTACACGACGTTAGAGACACCATAAAGGGAACCCATTTTTGGTACAAATATACGCAGGATGGTTTCTGCGAGAGCTTTACAAGTTTTGTTCAGAAAGGGGTAACACAGTATGTAAATGGCAACAAACAATAACATGAAGTGATCATACGCATCATCCGACAACAATCCTTTCAGACAAACCGGCCCCAAATACAAAAGAAACATGCGAAATTCGGTGGCCTTCCATCGTTCAACATTATGCATATGTCGACAGAGTCGCTGAAAATCACACGGAGTGTCTGGGTGTGACAGAAGTATACGGGTTCCCAGTTCGACAGTAGCAGCTTTGTCCAAGCGGCCAAATGCGTCACGCGGCCCAAACAACCACAAATCAATCAACCTCTTCATCAAACCCAAGCAAACAAGGTGCATGTAATCCAGTGGAAAATGTCTAACCATGTCAATAGGGAGGGAAAGAAATGGACTCACACCAACATGATGTTTGTGGTGTCGACGTGATCGAAAAGCCTCGTTGTCACGTAACTTGCACTTGACATGGGGGAATGTCATCCTTCTGTCGCAGTGAAATCCACGCCGAATGCATTCATCACAGCCAAAGTAGCCAATAGGACCTTTCACTTGCCTAATAAAGGCCCGTGCCGGAGTATCACAGATTATAGATGACAGGCGACACTTCATAGACCTCTCACCAAGCTTGAGGCCTTCTGTCAACAAATAATTCACTTCTCTGACAGTTGCACTCACATAAGATGACACCTCTGATGGTTTCTCACGACCGCAGTAAAACCGGCGGTAAGTACGGGCAAGCAAAGAGGCCTGACCACCCTGGCAAGGACAGGCCACAGCTGCAGGTCCGACAAACGAAAAACGGAAGTGCCGTCACAGTTTAACTGGAGGAAGACTTCGTCCGGTACAGCGGTGATGTTACTCAACTGCATCTGCAGGCCTTCCGTTAAACCCATGTGTACATATTAGCCGTTTTCCAGTGTCGTGGTTGGACATTCCCGCGGCGTGCGCAACGATGTCCTTGGGTCCCGACGTATGTTTGGTTTATGTTTGCCTATAGCCTACAGTATACCCTTTTGTTGCACCAGCGTCAGTCGATATCGAATGAAAGCCTTCGATAGTGAGTTAAGCAGCGAACCGCTCTGCTCTTCAAACTGTGATGCACGTAGCAGGCTAATCAAAGAAGTAACTAATACGAAAATCAGCATAGAAACAGGGTTTGCCTGACATAGTCGGCCTTTCTTCGGGTGTAATTCTGGGTTCACAAACTGTCTGAGCCGCCGAAACTGTTTCATTTGATGTAACATGATTCAACGGAGTAATTTACCCATCACTGTTGGTTGTGATGTGGAAGCACACGGCAGACCGCGTTCAACTCTTGCAATAGCACATCACTCTTCCACACGGTACACGTCTTCGGAACCCACAGCGCTGCATTCACCTGCAACTGCTGAAGGTGTGGAGTCTGAACAGTAAGTAAAATTGCCACTGAACAACCTCACCTGACAAAACCCACTTAGGGCAACCATGCCGATGTTCCCATAGGGTGGCTTCATCACAAAGAGCACACATCAGTGAGCTAAGTTCTTTCTTTTTCAGATAATATCTCCTTTGCTTCGTCATATCGGCCATTGTCCGTCGATAATACGTAACAAGGTCCTAAAATGCACTTACTTGTTAACCAAAATAGTAATAAAACGGCAGCATAGCATAATTGAAAAATATACTGCAGATGTCACATGATATCAGAGCATTCAATACGAACACCTCGAAGCTTCATGGATTTTACAAAACTACTTGGGTATCATCAGAGTTACGTGAAAAATACTTCATCGAGAAAATACACCTCATCATGTTCTAAGTACAATTATAGCACAATATTGCAGTTTTACTATTCAGCTTATCATTTACTAATTGGTAAATGATAACCTGATATGTCACTAGCACTTTACAGCCAGCATGGATCATCAGCACCCAAAGGAAAAGGAGCGCACCGCTCACCTTAGCGAACAAAGCACGACCAAAATGGCTGCCGCCGGGAAAATATCAGTCAGTTAAAACAATTGGCACTGCATTTGTAACGCAATCAGCGGAAACAAATAACCATGAAAATGGGACATTGGTAATCTATACAGCGAATTAGAACGAACTACGTCATTCTTTTCTTGAAATTTCAGTGATTTCTCTGCCCATCGGTTACCGGCACGTTACCGGAATTCGGCGGTGGGCAATGTGCCACTAGGGTATGACCCGCTATATATACAATTGGGATTAGGGGAATTGGGACGATGAGGAATAGTGAGATGGAAGAAATTTTGCTGTGCGGCGTGCACAGGTGCAACCCCACAGGATACGGTAAGTAATTAACTGTTGCTTGGATCACAACAGCAGGTTTTGCGGGAGAGTATATTGTAAATATGGGGTCGGGGGACCGGGTGGAACGAGAGTGCGCTCTTATGGCAGAAAAAACAAGTAAATGAAGGCACAGTGGGTCAGAAACTTCAGAAGGTGCACCGGTAGATGCGTGGCGGAACAATGTAGGAGTTGGGTTATAGCGATGGGATGTAAAAACGCTAGATAGTCTTGAAGTCTTGAAGTACTACACGGGTTCGAGGCTTTGAGCCCAATTGTCCCGGTTCTTTAGGAAATCTTTGATCTTCTGTCGGATTCACCGAGCTGAAACGAGAGTAAAATGAAGCCGGGGGGGGGGCGGGGGTGGCAGCGAAAACAAGATACATATAACCTCATTCAGTGTCACACTGTGGACAGTGCCTTAAGCTGAGTGGGGGTGCGGCATTCATGAACATATATGCGATAAAAGACAACTATTTTTTTTTTTTGACAAAGGGAATTATTGGGAGAGACCCAGGTAGAGGTCTAGCTTTTTCTTGAAGATAGTTTTGTTCTGCGAGAGAACAATATCTTCCGGAAGTGCATTCCACATGGTAATAACCCTATAGCTAAAAACGTTAATCCTTAGTGAAGTGCGTGGCCTCGGTTTGAAAACTTTTCTGCTGTGACCACGGAGAGAAGAGGCTGGACAGACGGAGAAGAAGCAATCGCTTTGACCTGTTTCAAAAAGGTGAAACATCAAAAACAGATCACCTCTTACGCGTCTTACGTCAAGGGGATAGAGGTTGAGGAGTGAGAAGCGGACGGGATAAGGTAGATGGGATAGACCACTTACTGCCTTGGTGGAGGCCCGCTGAACCCTTTCTAGGATCTCACGGTCTCGGACAAGACCAGAGTGCACTATCTGACTACCGTACTCCAGCAGAGGTCGGATATAAGTGCCGAAAATTATGGGGAAATCATCCTTAAATATGCGCGGGAAGGACCTTCGAATCATGTTTAGAACTCGAAAGGCAGACTTGCTCGCAAGTTCGTGATGATGAGAGAAGGATAATTTACAATCTAACCAGAAACCGAGCGCCTTGTGTCGGTCAACCCTTGGCAGTGTGGTTGCTCCGTTAATGGAAAACGTGACCAGTCTCTCTGCCGAAAGACATGCTCACGCATTTGTCATCATTAACTGGGAGGTTGCCATCCTCGGACCAGCGTTTTGTTTCATAAACTGCAATTTGCAGGTCTTCAACGCTTGAACTCCAGAGGGTTACATCATCTGCGTACATGGCAATGTTCGCAGGAAGGGCTGTCGGTAGATCGTTTATATAGATCAGGAAAAGAAGAGGACCTAAGACCGACCCTTGGGGGACCCCAGTTGTTACTGGGGAGGGTTGAGACAAAACATTCCCGACTTTAACCACAAAGGTGCGGTCGGTAAGGAAGCTACGTAGGATGGCCAACATGGAGCCTGTGATCCCGTACGTCTGCAGCTTATAAAGAAGAGGGGCATGTGGGACCTTATCGAAGGCCTTAGCAAAATCGATGAATATAGCGTGTGAGAGCTGGCCATCATCATAGGCTTTCGTTAGACTATCCATGACAGTAAGCATATTGGTGATGCATGACCTGCCAGGAAGAAACCCATGTTGGGACGGGGAGAGGATCTTATTTCTATGAAGATGGGAAAGAATCTCACTCTTAAGAATTCCCTCAAAAATTTTGCTGGGGATGCTAGTGAGGCTTATGGGTCTGTAACTAGAGGCAAGGTGTCTACTACCCTTCTCATAGATGGGTGCTATCAGTGCTTTTTTCCAGCTACGGGGGAAAACTCCATCGTCAACACATCGCTGAAAAAGCGAGGCATAAGGAGCAGCTAATGTATCCGCGGCTTCCTTGAGAATACGGGGGTGGATTAGGTCAGGACCCATAGAGCAATATTGGTTGAGCCGTCGGAAACCTTGAGCGACTGCACCAATGGGAATAGTGACGCGGTTAAGGGTAGTGGTCAGAGATAACGGGTGCATAGTAGGGTGGGATGATATGGGAAAGGAGCTAAAAATTGTACGGAAGTAGGAGCTGAATGCCTCGGCTACTTGGCTAGGGGAAGTGATTGGAGATCCGGCACTATCTTTGAGAGCTAATGGCGTCGGAGCTGTGCCCCTTAGACGGCGCATGTACTGAAAGAAAAATGCCTTATTGGTCCGTGCTCGATCAAGTACAGATCGCTGGACTACATTCTGATAGGACCTAATCTTGTCTTTGCATATGTTCCTTATGATCCTGAAGTCTTCTGCATCACGGGCAAGGCCTGTGGCTTTATATCTAGCAAAGAGGCGTGCGCGTTCGTCCAGAATGCGCCTAATGGGGCGAGGGAGGGGTCGCTTAGCGGTCTGTGGACGACGAATTCTGGGGACAAATAGCCTATCAGCTAAGGAGAATAACTCTCTGAGATTCTCTGCCATTTCATCCGCAGAGTTACCCGGGTTAGTTGAATTTAGCTGGGAGCGAAAAAATGCACAGACCTTGTCAAAATAGGTCCTTTTGAAAGATCTCAAAATTTTAGTTTTTGAGGGAAAAGGAGGCCATTTCACGAACTAATCGAATCCAATGAGAATGTGATCACTTTTGCCGAGGGGCGGCAAGTAATGCACCACATCTATTAGGGACCGATCATTGGTGATGACCAGGTCTAGTAGGGCCGGGGCGTGGCCTGTGCGATATCTAGTCGGATCTCTTACATTCTGCACCCATGAGTGTTTCAGTACGAGATCGAGGAGGGGTTTACCGAAAGTGATATCCGGGGCATCAGCTCTTTGCTAGTTTGCACTGGGAGAGTTGAAGTCACCAGTGACTAACAGATGGGTGAAGTCTGTGTAGCTTTTCAGGGAGCCTAATAAGTCTATGAGACCTATGCTGTCGGTTGAATTGCATGCGGGAGGATGGTAGACAACACCAAGCAATAGGGTATCTGTCCTAGAGAGGTTAAACACGGCCCACAGACAATCAATGCATGAAAAGGTTGGTGTTGTCAGTAAGGTGGGAGGAGGGATCGAATTATCGTAGTATATGATGACCCCACCGGCACGACCTCTACTGGAGTCCCGCCTTACTGTGAAGTATCCCGGAATGGATATTTCGGCATCAAGTATGTCAGGAGCGAGCCAGGTTTCTGTGAGGGCTATGATCTGAGGCTCCTTATCTACTGCAAGCTGCCGAAGCTCCGGGATCTTATTCAACACACTCAGGCAATTGCTGTAAAAACACTTGAGCACATGCTCAGGAGTTGTTGCAGAATCGCCAGAGGCAGCTGGTTTTGGGTTTGAGGAGGGGGAAAGAGGGGGATTTGAGGATGGAAAGGAGGTCCTGGGAGAGTCGGGGGCTGAAGATATTGGGGGGCTAGAGGGTAAGCAGACTGCTGGGGGGACCGGTAGGTTTTGATGTCTAGTAACCTGGGGGGTATCAATGCAGGTGGACGGCCTGCATCCTTCGGTCTCCGAAAACGGTGGGCTGCCTTTTGTGGTTTGCCCTTCTGCGCACTGCTTGATGCCCTATTCTGAGTTCTCTTGTTGGTGAGCTTATTTTTCATGACAGCACCAGATATATTATCTGGTGCTTTAACCTCCTCACTGCTTCTTTCAGTAGAAACAGGTTGCAGGTTCGTGTCTGGGCTCAAGGATGAGTGAGTCTCGTCCGTTGAAACAGTCTTGTTGGCTATGATGGGGCCTGGGATGCTTTTCGTAGGCGACAGATGTTTAGTGGCACTAGGCCTACTACTGGGAGTACTTTCGGCGACGGGAAATGGTGTCAGTAGGGAAGCGAGGGATGGTGGGCATGCAGCTCGGTCCTCAAGACGAGTTACCTGGACAACTGGCAGCACTCTGAGCTTAGGATCAGCTTTTTGTGGAATTTTTGGCTTAGCCTTCTTACTGCGGAGCCTCAGATGAAGTGGCTTATCAATGGATACGCTTTTGAGCCCTTTAATTTCTTCCTTGAGCTTTGCGGCCAAGAAAACAATTCGTTTGGCTGCATCTGGGGAACCCATTACAATGAGAATACCGTGAACTCGGTTGGTGCGTTTGGTTACCAACCAAGTGGACCGACCTTTAAGTGGGAAAGGGAGCTTAAGGCGGTTAAACACCTGGGCGTAGGTGTCATGAGGGTGATCTGAACTGAGGAAGCGGCCCCAAAGGATGACTCGCTTGGAGTCATTCTCGGTATCTTGTAAAATCTTGGCGGCGTCAAGAATTTGCTGCTCAGAAACTCTACAAACCTGATCGGCTGCCTGGAGCACCGGGAGGGATTTGATTACCAAACTCCTCAGGCTGGACAGCTCATCCTTAGGGGTGTGGACGGTGGCCTTTAACTCGGCTATCTCTGCAGCCTGATTTTGGACTGCAAATTTTAGTGCATCCGTTGCCAGCGCATTATGAAGGACCGTTTCGTCCGGATTGAGGAGTGAGGCATTGGCCACAGAGGGGGAATCGCACTGTCTCATGGGGAAAGTAGCCTCATCTGAGCAAGCGGTTATATCAATGGTGGGGGGCATTGATATTATTCAGGATCCAGTCAGCACAGATAAAGATAAACTTAAATGGAGGAGGATGAGCTGTGTGTTCTAAAAATTTCAAAAATAGCTACACTCACCGAGAAAGACGACCGCACCGCTGGTGTACCGCAGTTCAGATCTTATTATGGCGAGCATCAGGGGAGATTTGCTAGATATGCTATGTAGAATGAAATTACATGGAATTGGAGTAGTGAATAATCGATATAGTCTATAACTCTAAATCGCGATAAGTACTAGCGTCTGGACGGTGGTGTGCCGCAGTCGTTTACACAACTAGGTCACGGTTTCAGGTAATTAGGTGGTATATACTAGGGTGGACACAGCTACGAGTCTAAACAGCGGTACAAGCAAATAGAGAAAACGAGGCAACCTGAATTTAACGTCGGGTGACCTTGACCTTGAAAAGTACACAAAAAATGAGTTGGCTGATGAATCAATCAACCAACTACGTTTAAGTCAGCCGTCCTGCCTCGCGCCCACACAAGAATCCCCGGGAAGCGGATATTTCCCCCCAAAATGGTTGAAACTCTTACCTCATAGAAGAGCAGGAAGGCCTTTCCAGAGACCCGTCGATCAACGCGACTGAAGAATCCAGCAAATTGCCCACGCTGCCAGCGATTCGGGACGCTTGCAAAAGCTTGCTGGCATATTCGCTTGAGTAGGTCCTCAAAGTCAGATCATGTGATCCCACTCTGCCAACCTACTCGGCCTATTAGTGCTGTGTTTCTTGTCGCCCTCAATATCGCCGGTGACCGAATTAGGGCACTAGTAGACACATGGGCCTCTTTTTCCTTGGTACGTTCGAATAAACGGCCACCGGGAATCCCCCCACACCAACCGCAGGCAGTCTCTAGTTGCAGCTAACGGCCAGCTGATCATTATTTTGGGCTCCGCCTGTGCACAACTCACGTTCAGACACCTGTATATGCGGTGAACACTAGCGGTCACCAGCTACCGGCCTTGGTATGCAACTAATGGAGTAGGCTTCTTAGGGACACAGTAGGCAGTTATTGTCGCATCGAAGTCACAAAAGCATTGGCGGCACTCGCTGGCCCTTCTTTTTCGAGCGGGAGAGGCATGCAAAGCAGGTTCCAGTACCGGCAGACTTCAACAGTTGGTGTCGCAATCACAAACCTCGAGTTCATCGGCCGAAAATGAGCCAGTCACTAACGTAAGTGAATACTGTGAGGTGTTCGCCTGGACGGACACTTGTCGGCAAAAGCGGGGTGCAGCAATGCCGAATAGACATCAAGGATACCTTACCCACTTGTATACCTCCACGACGCACTCCACTGTGGCACCAACTACCGTTGCAATTGATTCAGCGGATGCTGGGTCAAGATGTCATTCTTTCGTTTACGTCTCCATGAGCATCCTCAGTGGTCTCAGTGAAAAACCAGATGGTTCTCCTCTTCCATGTGTTGACCACCACAAGCTGAACGAGTTCAACCAGAGGGGTCCCCTTTCCTTCTCCCGCATCGACCAGACTCTCCATTCTCTTAGCAAGCCCTACTTTCCAGCCTACATGACCTTGCAGTTGGTAATTGACAACAGAGCTCCATCCGGACGACCGGTGTAAGAAGGCACTTACCCCTACATCCTGCCCTTGCGAAATTCGGGCTATGCCCCTCGGGGTGCCCCACTCTCCAGCCACCTTTCAACGGCCAATGCAGTTGACCCTGCAGGGGCTTATTCCATAAAAGTGTGAGGTGTATCTGAACGATGTCATCGCTAATGGGTCCACGTTTGGCGAGCATCAAGCCCATCTGCACAAAGTCTGAGAGAAGTTATGAGAGATTAGGATAGAACTAAAACCAATCGAGTACCACCTCATACAGCGGGAGGTTTGCTTTCTGGGCCACGTTGTTGGTAGCTTTCTGTGGTCCAACAGCGCATTATTTAAAAATTTGTCGTCGATATGAATGGGTGCGCGTTAACTTAGTTGCCATTTTTGGTCAAGGTACAGCAATTTGTACCAAGATACAGTCCACGGTAACCGATATCAAGAAGTGGGAATTGTACAGCAAAACGGGGAACTATACAGCTAGGTTGATCACAAGAAGGAATAAGCTCCAATTGTGTTTGTATACCTAAATAATGTAGATAGGTCTGGTGTATTCCCCATAGAAATATATATATATATATGTAAAAATGCGTATATATATATATATGTATATGTGCACACGTAAACACATTTGTATATATATATATATGTTTCTAAGCATATATGCACACGTAGGTACATATTTGTATATTCATCTGTTTACATGTATGTATTTATTTATATAAGAATATACATATGTGTGTATACGGATCTATGCACAGGTAAGTACATGTATATATAAATATATACACATAAACCACCCACATCGTAATACGGTGCACCTAACGGATGGACCCATTCCGTAGCGAACGCAAAATGGAGGACAAAATGAAGAATAAGAATTGTATTGAAAGATGGTGTTTCAATGGTACAAAATGATCCTTTCATGCACACTTCCGTGCCGAAGTTCTACGGTCATAACGGTGGATCGAACAGCGTCCAGCACCCTCGACGTTGTAATGTTTTGCCGTGTTATGTCTGTAAAGTAGAAATGGAAACAATTATTATCTGCCTTTAGTTTGTACAAGGCAAAATGAAAATCGTCATTGTAACTCACTTATTTTTCACGAGACAGACAGTGGACGCAAACGTAGTTCTCCTCGTTTCCGAAATTCGCACATTGATAGTGCGTCCAACTCGGGCAACGGTTGCACTGCACCCACTCGGTTTCCTTGTCCAAATCCACTTCGGGATCCTGAAGATGACAGACACTGCACTCGTTTTCCACGATCGGTGGATGCGGCCTTTGCAGACAGCGCCTTTTCTCCTGGATCCGGTATTGTGCGGAGATTGTAGTATGCAAACGTCTGAACTGTACCAGCTGCAAAGGATGCCCCATCAGCCGGATATCTTGTTCATCCGTGTTTCTAGGCACTACTTTCGCCTTACTTTTTGAGGAAGCAGGAACGACCGGTGCTCGTGACGTGCTGGGTATTTGCCTAACCGTATGCGTACATCTTGTGCCACTTACTTTCCCCAGGTACCTATTACCAGTGTGAAGGTTGCCCAAGTCTACCTTTGCATTGGTAGCTTTGTCAATGCAGCTTATGTCAAAATCTCGTCCTGACCCTATGACTGTGGCTAATTTCTTCAGCTGACTAACATAAAGTACGCGTTTATCGTTATCCAAGCTCCCTAAAGCAACCGATATATCCTTTCCGGCGTCTTCGCTGACGGACAACTTGCGACTAGGGTTTTATGGGGGCGGAATTTCGTCCATTTCCGCCAACAACGTTGTTGGCATTCCAACCGACAACGGAAGTCAAACGTCAACAGCCCATCGACCTACGGCTATTCTATGGAATCCATATCCTATTTTGTCAGTCACATGCAAAATATGACTGCATGATATTGACCACTGTTTAAAGAAGCAACAAGTGCAACTAGGGTAAAGGCCTATTCTAACAGTCACTTTACATGACCGACGGCACATGAGAAACCATCTGCCGCCATTAGGAACAATGCTTTTAACCTTATGCAAACGCACATGCTTCTCAAGTGCTACCAAGTTCGGTTCAAGTAGTTCATGGCCTGTGCACTACGGCCAAGAATGACGGCCTTGAATCTATCAAATATCACCGTATTTGAGGAGTAAACCAAATTTCGCTTCCACTGATGGACGCGTTGCTTGTCATTTAAGGACAAGCCGTGTAAGCGATAACAATGACGCTTCATATGCCTAAGAAAGTGGAACCGACAGAAAACGAATTCTGCTCCTGGATACGTAACCACAAATCCTTTGTACTGCGCTAAGCTTCGATCTAAAATAATTGTCTTCACTTTCGCTGCCCCCGGTAACCTGGCTCTCATTTCGGTGATTGCACGCAGATAACTTGCACTGCTCTCGTTAGGAAGCAGGGCATAGAAAAATGGACGACCTAGGCCACTAAAGTCCATGAACATGCAGTGCCAAAGAAGGTAGCCACCGCAGTTCAGCTGGTGGGTGGCATCCGCTTGCAGTACCTCACTATATTTATCAACCAGAGACTTAACGGTCTGTAGAATGTGAAACGCGAACCTAACTACGCCTTCCCGTGATACGATTTGCAAATAACCCTTTCCAGTCATTGGTTGTTGAACCTTTAGCACATCACTACGGTTATCTACGGCATTCGCCTTGGCCCTCAAGTAGTAAATATCCCTTACTGTGAACAACCGGTTGAACTTCTGGCGAGCGTATTCACAGATTTCGCTGGATCGGCGGAAAGTGCCCATCAGTTCTAATATGTGTGACTTGTTCGGGAGCCAAACGCCTATTACGATGGTAGAACCTTTCGCTGATTAGATGGAAATCACGGTTATGCTGCAGACGTTGACCAACGACTTTGTATTGCATTCCGACAGCACGGATCCTCACGAGGGCCGGGCATTGAGCATTCTGACATCTGAAAAGTAACGATACATTTACCCGATAGTATGGGAAATTTTTTGGCAGTGCAGCCGGATGTGTACAAAGCCAATTCTCAGCACTAACACTCTCATACACGTAAAACGAGATGAAAGTCTGCTGCTGAAGTAACCGAAAGTCTTCCTCGAACCTTGCGAACAATTTATAAGCATCTTTTACATGTCTGGAGAAACTCCCAGAGTCATCACCGAAAGCACGTGCAACGGCCATGACAGTCAACAGGTCTGAGCGGTAATAGCCTTGCGCAACCCTTATATACTACGAAGTGGCTGACTTAAACGAAAGCCGCCGCAAAAGTAGGAACGCCATTCTTATTTTCCACAAAAATGACCTCCTCAGCTAGAACCATTTTCTTCGGTATTCACCAATAACGCCAATTTGGCCATCATTAAGGTTGGATTACAAGACACTATCCACGTTGTTTTTGTAAGGGGCTCTGGAAGCAACGTGGCTGAAGTGGAACAAGTACAGGCGCTGCCTGTTCTCAAGTCCACTGATGAGGCAGGCAGTTTCCTAGGTCTTGCTTCCAACTTCCGACGGTTAGTAGCTAACTTCACAAGCGTAGCCAAACTTTATGCTGCACTCCTACAGAAGGATAAGCCAGTCGTCTGGCCGGACAGCTGGACGCGAGAGTTCTCCATCTAGGTAGTGCTCCGTGTCCGTCCTCGCATACCCCGACTGCTCATTTCGGGCAGGCCTGATTATACTCCACACAGCCACTAGCGATGGGGTCAAGGTATCAGTATTTTCACAACGGTAACGAGGAGACCGAGAACGGGTGGCGAAGTGAGCCGGCCGAACTCAGTCTGCACAGTAAAGTAACCACGGCGCCGCAAAAAATGGAACTCTGGCCTTCAAGTACATTCTCAGAATCTTCAGACCAAATGTTTGGACCTAAAACTCCTGGTAGGGGCAGATAACTAATCCCTCTAGTGGTTGTAGAATTTTCGTGATCCCGAAGGTCAGCAAGCCTGCTGGTGAGAACCACTACGTTAGCATTGTTTTTTATGTGAGAGTAGGGCTGGTTCGCAACATGCTAGTGATGACACTCCATCCCGAAGCCTAGTTTGTTTGCATGGCTATTGTCCATTTTGTACTGCCTCTGTCGTAATGGCATTGCCACTCGGCGCACCCAGGAGAGCATAGTGGGCTAAACTCCGCTGAACACACCCAGACCTACGACTGACATACGAGCGAATGCCCAACGACAAACCTCGGCCATCACCACGGGGAACGGAGGGAATCAGCCTTTCAGCCCGCTGCTTTTGGTTGTTGTGGCCTCAGTTGCGAGTGATCGACAAAGTTTTACTACTCCAGAAAGTTACATCGTGCGTGCGCCAAGTTTTAATTCCGGTTATCATGGTTGGCGCGATACTTCATCGTCCACATGAAGAACTCGGACAGCCAGGTCAGAACCAATTCCTGGATGCAGCTCCCAGAAGATTTGGGAGGACACACGCGGCAAGACTTGGCTAATTTCTGCGAAGTTTGCACCGAATGTGGGCAGTTCATAAACCCGAGGTCCACAAAGCGAGCACCACTAAAACCCATGACACCCGGCTCTCTGAAGACAGTCGGAGGAATCGACATGATTTTACCTCTGCAATTCCCTGTAACCTGTAACCTTTACGTACTGGTGGTGGCTGAATATTTTTCCTAGTGACGTGAGGTAGTTCCAGTTCCAACGATTGACGCAGGGTCACTTGCCAAACTTGTGTCCTCCGAATGGTTTGCCTGCTGAGGCTTTTTGTGCTCAATCCACCCAGACCGAGGGTCAGCTTTTGACGGCTTCCTTTTCCGTGAAGTGTGCCACATTTCAAACATAAGGAAGACTGGCATTACGGCCTACCTCCCTAAGGGTAATGGGTTAGACAAAAGGACCAACACAATATTGATAATGATAATGATAATGGTTTGTTTCGGATAACCCCGAGGCATGCTGTAACGCAAGATCAAAAGTACAACTGGATGTAGAGTCCGAATTCCACATCGCCCTTGTCCGCTCGACAAGCTATTGGTTTTCACGCACGAGACTGACTGGGGTGAAAACGCACTGGACTTTCCACTTACGCCCCCCCCGATCTAAGTTACAGCCACCCCGTACCCCCCATAAGCACGCCTAGCATGCATGTCGACGTCAAATACAATCGCTACCATAGCCCTGACTTTCAACTAGTTGACCTGGACAGCGTACCGACATACCTGACGAATAACTACAACCGCGGTGAAGCCCGGAAAAGGAAAAAAAATAATAATAAATAAATAAGAAAGAGAAAAATAAAAGCACAGTGAAAACCGGTCACCTATTCCAACTGTGCCCCTCCACCTTCCGTCATCTCTCTTAGAAAGCGGCCTTCCCGATGTCCTAGCGTCCAAGCCACGCTTAGGTTTACAGCCATACCTAACAGTAACCACAGCCCCCTGCCAACTACAATCACTACTGCAGCCTGGACTCTAAGCCCACTGACATGGATAGCATACGGTAGCATATTGGTAACACTACAGAGGCAACAGATGACCAACACCTGCCTCACTTAAGTCTACAAAAAATGAACACGGAGAACCGTCTATATTTTCCATTCCCCACTGACTATCCCTCCTCAACTTTATAACAAATATGGTATTCATGCATCCACCACGTCATGAGATTTTCCTTCTCACTTTTAAGTTTAATCTCAGTTGGTTGGCACTACCGAGTAGGAGCAGAGATGAACTCACGTCCACGTTTCTCTGCATGATAACAACTTTCCCTAACACATTACCACCGATGCCCTAGTGGTTCTTCCCGAAGTCTTACTTAATTGCTCTTCACAACCTCTAATTGCGTGCAAGCCATTTACCCTTTGAAATGCAGACGCAGCAGCCCACCCGCTCCAAGCTATCTTGCTAGCCTGTAATAGTACTTATCAGACCCCTGCAACCCGACGTTACTTTAGCTCTCGAACTAAAACCCAGATCGGAGTATAAAATGTGCCACTCAGGGCTCACATAAAGCCAACCAGCTCATTACTAACTGTCGCTAGTTATAATAATAACTAACAGCTGGAACCACGTCCAGACTGCTAACATCGTTTATTTCAGATTTGACGTCACCCACTTCCGGGCTCCACTTTCGGTGACCAATGCCCACACTTTGACCTGTACCGACAGAAGCCTAAATGGCACCTTTTATACGGAAAGGGGATTGCAATGGAGCCTTACGACCTGACCACTCCCAACTGCTTACCAGTAGATTGATAGGCGTCTTCTGGCGCAACACCTCCACTACTGATGTCACTGCTGGAGTCTTCACAAATAACGGTTCACAGGCCAACTCCTACTGACTGATTGACACGTCCCTTACCCCGCCTGATGAACCATACCCACGGGATGCTACACGTCACCTTGGTATCACGTGAAACAATCCAATAACAGAGCCAGAATAAGCAACACTGGAATCCTTTATTCATTAAAATTCGATACGCCATCCGAACGCGAGTCCACCTATCCCCCACCCGTGGTTCCCAATTATGACACCGATATCACTGAGAATCAATAAGACAATATATTTTTTGTCAGCATAACAGAACAATAAAGCGCGAGCCTGCGCGGAGGTTTTTCACTCAGTTTTCACTTGCGAAATTCCATTTTACTTTCGATTGGCATCCCGCTTAAAATTGACTCCTCACCAATTACGGGTTATTAGTCCTGATCCTAAACTCACCTTTTATATGGATTGCCGTTTCCTCCACACTCATCGTTTCCTAGGCCACTCCCACAAAGTTTGCTCATGTCTCCCCGTTTCATGACGCACTCCGTTTCTTATAACCGGGAATATCCACCATTGTCTTCATAGAGAGCCGTTCTCTTCATACTCAACAAAGTTCACGAGTATACTCCCATTTCTTTCATCTCTCCATGTTCATAACTTATTCCGTGCACAGAACCCCAGTAAGCCTCCGTTATCCACTACTCTGGTTTATAATGCATCCTTAGCGATATATTTCCACGACATATTTTGTATTTCCACGGGCCACCACTAACCGACTCGAATTCGAAACTAAACCGTATTTGCCGCGCAAACCATTATCACCTCGGTCGATTCAAACTATCTGTAGCTATATTGTTTTGCTTCTCACGTTTTCGACTCGCCTTCTTGAAATTACTGTATAGTTCATTGTTCCGAGTAACGTTATACACCATGATCATGCGCTTGCGCGTGCGTCTCGACCACGATCGAGAAATATACCATCATATCATATCATATCATGATCCAGGCATGTGCACTCGATATTGCTTGGTAGGAAGTATTTAATTTACTCTTGAAGGCGGAGTCCGGCAAATTTGAACTCAAGGTTGGGTGGCCACCCCGGCCGCGGTAACGATGGATGAAACTACCACAATGGGATTTGAATGGGGCCCGGTGAGCAAGGTCACCGTACACATCACCCCGCCAAATTTGAATGAGATAATGGCGATATTAGTCTGCCGCCAGTTCCGCTCACATCTGCCTAAATGTTGAGCCTTGTTTCAAATTTTATACCCCATTGGAACTGAAAAAATAGCAATTTACGGTTAATGCCGTAAGGCATAATAAGTCTTAAAAAAATATGAAACTGATCTACCAACTTTTTCTTATGTATCTGCCATAATGTCCATTTGTATCGCAAAATGGATAACTTTTTGGAACTGCATAAATTGCGGAATATGAAGAAATGTCAAACGATCCTTCGTAGATGTATTCCGCCAGGGACGATACGAGTCTGCTACCTTAAGTAATCTACACTAGGACTTGAGTTACTAGGCTGCACCGTCATACATACATACATATTTATGAACGTATATATATATACATACTAAAATGGTAACGTTTCCGGCTGTCGCTCGACTAATTCGTCGACAGGACGATAATGTCCTATAGGACTGGGCTGTATATATATATATGTACATTTCACAAAATGGTATTTCATTCCGTCGCTAATTGTTAGCCGACGCTTCTTCGCCTGTTTCCATGTTCGGGCATTGTAATTGTAAAAGCTGGTACTTGTGCATCGCGAATTCATCGAGATCTTCATAAAGGTCTTTTATCAATCGGGAAAATGTATCGGAATTGTCAACGGTTATGGTCGTTCACGTGGCTAGAGAGTGAGATCGGTGCTGACATTTTGTAGCGCTAGGCCTTATGTGCCAGTGTAAGTTCGATGATATAAACAACATTTTATAATATTCCTTGCTTTTGGTTACACCCAACAGAATTTATTTCACGTTCTTTTATACGTAATTTATTTCATTACAAAGTGTCTATTTCAGCTGATATTACCGTTTCATTTGTGGTAGTTCGATCCTTGGTCGAGCCGGTCGGAGGTAGTAGACTCTTACAGAAATATTGCAATTTGAAGGACTGTGCAACGAGAGGATCAAACAGAATTTACTAAAGTTTTGTTCATCTTGAGGAAATAGAACTTTCCAAGGGGGACATGAACCAGCTATAGCGCTCCGCAGAGTATGACACAGCTTTGGATTGGAAATCAGATGATGAAAGGAATGAATTTGCAGACAAAGAACAAGCAAAGTTTTTCGAAGATTACCCTTATAAAGTTCAGCGACCAAATATCGGCTGAGTCAGTTAAATACCCAGTAAGGGACTCATTTGTGGAGAGAGGTTGCCTAGGTGATGGTGAAAAAGTGGCCGGACGTGAACATGTTATCGTTGCGCACATTGTTTACTTTCAGAAAGATAGAATGTGATGCACCAAAATGGAAATGGGAACTGGGCGACAAATCAATTTGTGATGCGTAGCCATGATAGTCGCAGATACACGGTCTGCAAAGATGAGTATTTAAATGACAGGTAAGTATTTACGTTTGATAATCGTTTTCCAAGAGCTGTAGATGATGACCAGAGAGATGCCAGAATCAAAATTTTCTGAGCGGATTTACCAAGATAGAATACCAGATACGAAGAAACACCAAACAACCGATGAATACGTTTGCGAAGTTGGGCGGTGAAAAAGTTGACAGGTAAAATACTATCTGTTAATATTCTTTGTCAAAAGTGGATCATGTGATGGCGAAAGATCAAAAAGCTGCGATACAGATTTCTCCTAGATGTGAATATATGGGGAGGGCATGAATCTTCGCAAGGTGAGGATATTGCAATGCTACGGCCGTATGGGTGAACAGAAGGACTGATGGAGAGAGCGAACTATCACAATATCGCCGACTGTTGGGGTGCTCTGGAGACAAATATTCCTCAGTGAAATGTACTGTTTGGACTTTGTGGGACGGAATTTTATGGCAACATTAAATGTGAATTTTCGCAAACATCGGTATTTGTAATAGAAGGGGCGAGTTTTATCTCCGGGATTGTTTACGTTTGCGAGTGGGTCAAGCGGAGGGTTTGGCACGAATCATCCGGAAAAAGGATCAAGAACAGTAAGCCGAGCATAAAAGCCGTCATTTTAACCCCGCGATAATAATGTGCTAGGGAAAGTGGATTTTGCCGGGCTTAAGAAGCTGTAAGTTAAGATTGCGAAGATGGAGATGAGTACGATGAAAAATAGGCGATAACTGAGGGAGATAGTTCCATATTTGCAGCATTTCGGGTGCTTAAATGCTGCAAACGTCCTGCACGCCCAATGTGCGCCGGCCAAAGCGGTGGACCTGACTGTGCCCCGCACTGGCGGGCTTCGCTCGAGTGATATTGGCGTTGTCACATAGCTGTAGAAATCGAATAGTCCAGGAGCTTGCCACCAGGTTGCAAGGGGTCCTGGAGAGCAGGGCCAATGTGGTAGTGACGCAATCATGGGCAGGTATCGAATTTATAGCGGGAAATGTGGGCCACATATTATGACGAGCCATCGAAGGGAAGGCACACATCAGTGGTTGTCTGGAAAGATAAAATTAGAAAAAAGCCGTCTGGGATGCTCCCAGCTGGGGACCAACGGCCAGTGGTAAAGAGAAACCTCTAGTATCTAGAAATAAGAACTACTTTGTGGATGGCTCGACCTTGCAAAACATAGGGTTGTGCACGAAAGATTGATAAAACCTGAGTGATATAAATGGTGACGGTACGTAGGTCTCGTGGCCCCTGACTCAAACCCGCGTGTCAGCAACCCAATTCAACCTCGTACCCTCGCTCCTCCGAAGTGTATGGATCATTGTTCGATGCGAGTGTCAGGACACCAAGCCGTTTGTCTATTTCCTCTTTGAATCTCGGCAAGTGGTCTTATTCACGGAACTTTGGTGGAAGTTTAATCCACATTTGTGAATATTTAACGATAAAGAAATTCGACCGTAGGCTGGTAATTGAGGACTGCACGATGACCGAATGACTGTTATGCCGTACCGAATACCTGAAGCCCAATGGGTTTCGTACCACAGGGGAAGGTTTGCAACATCTATGTTTTAACAGTGAATGGAAAAAGGACAATTTGTTCTCTATCCGTCGGAGCCAAGGAGGTTCGAGGTGTAACAGGCTGCAGCGCTGTTTATATTTGAGACTAGATGAATATCCAACTATTTGTTTAGTAAAGGTGCGCTGAACATTCTCAGTGACGATCCTATCAACCTGGCGCATGTTGGAGCCAACTATTGAACTAACGCGTGTTGTATAGACACTGAGTTTGCTTTCGCGCAAAAGGAATGTTTTGTGAACAAGTCCTATTGACCCGTGGGACCTAGCAATTTTGAGTGTCTGTTTGCTCCGAGAAGTTGAACGAACAGGAGCATTATATGCTCAGGTCGCGTACTCATGATTTGTTGGGGATCAGATGACCACCTATACCAAACTTTTCGGAAGGGACATGACACTTGCATGTAAGAATGCAGCTTTTGTCCGCCGAGAACTTCACTACCCAATCGGTACATCACGAATTGAGCATCCTTAAGTCCTCCGATATTTTCGCTGTAGTACTACCGATAAATTATGGTCAAATGTGTACAAAAACTTGACATCATCGGCGAATAAAAACAGAGTTCCGTGGCGAACCACGGTAAATATATCATTTACGTACATGAGAAACAGCAACGGGCCCAGTACACTATCTTGGATCACACCGCTGGTTACAGGGTTGGGTGTGGAAATTGTGCCATCAGCGTTTACCACTTGACTGCGCGAGGACAAGTACAATTCTAGCCAGGCATATAGTGGGTCAACAATGCCGTGTGTCTTAGCCTTCGACAACAAACGAATGTGAGACACCCGATCGGAGGCCTTAGACATGTCTAAAAAGACTGAGATCACTGTCTTACCATCATCGGCAGCAATCGGAACAAGGTTCAGAAAGTCAGTCATAGAAGTTGCGCACGATCGATGTTTTAGGAATCTGTGCTGACCTTCACTTATAAGGTGTTTTTAAAGAGGTGATCTGTTAGTTTGATTTTTATTAATCTTACCATAATCCTCGATACTACTGGGGTATGATTCACAGGCCAGTAGTTGGCCGGGTCCTCCCGTGTTCCCTTCTTATGAATTGGAATAATAACCGAAGTTTTTCACTGTGTAGGATATCAACTAAAGCGCATAGACAAGCTGAATAAATTCGATAAAAGAATGGGGATATCTGGGCCGCCCAACTGAAAAAGATGGCCGATGGTAACGAGTCCGATCCGGGGTGGAAAGATATTTTGATATTTGAAATTAAAGGCTCGATTTTAGGGGGTACGAATTTTACAGCAGAAAGTGGCTCATATGATGGTACTGGTGGATTGTAAAAAAAGGTGTTTTGTCATTAGTTAAGAAAGAAGCGCAAACCGTGTTAAGCCCTTCTGTTATGTCCAGCGGTTTGTCGAGGCACGTGTTATTGAAAGAGATAGAAGAGATAGATGAAGTTGTTTTGGGGTTCCTCGACTTCATCAGTTCTGCAAGAATCCCGACTTTCCTGGGATCACGTAAAGCCCTGTGTTCCTGTTGTATTGTTTCATTTTCGGAGTACAGTTTTATCGTTTCAGCCAAGCGATTTAACTGCATAAACAGTGAGAAGTCCCTTGTTTTAAGATAAACGCGCTGGAGTCCGGTTAACTTCAAGTTGAGACGAGACAATTTATTGTTATTAGGTCTGATTGGCCATCCGTTTAATGGGGTTATTCGGTTGAAGCATTGTTCAGAGATAGAACAAAGTTGATCTGCCACCAGCTGGGGATCTGCACTTTAATAGAAAATGTCCCAATTTTGGCTGCGAATAAGAGAAGGCACTATATTCCAGTCAGCCCCATGATATGGTTTATGCGGGGGTGTCAGCCGTTTATCTTTTATGGGCACTATGAAGCAGCAGTGGACAGTTGCGTGATCACTCCCGGGTAGATTATTCTGAACATTTTATAACCTTGGTTAATCCTGGTGACAAGATTAAGTCAAGAGTGTGGTCGCCTCTGGTTGGGGACGTGACGTGCAGCTTCCAGCCTCCTAGGTGAATTGCATTCAAAACTAGTAAATAGACCGGTGCTGCGAGTGATGTCCAGCATACTTCTGGTGCATTAAAGTCACCAGCTATTTATTTTGGGCCTACTTCAAGGTCACTAATTAAGTTGAGTGCCTCGATTATTTGCAGGTAGGTTTCAGAACTGGGTCCAGGCGGACGGTATACGCAACCTAGTATCAGTTCTTGACTTTCGACTTCAACGTTCAGCCATGCCGAGTCGGCAATGCCGTCTGGGATAGGATGCTGAAAGCTTGTCGCCCTGAGAGTTTCCTTTACTTGCACTAGACAACCTCCACCACGCTGATGTGTTCTGCCTTTGCTGAAGGATTTGTAGCCAAGTACCTCAATGTCCTCTACTAGATAGGAGGCCGATGACCAAGATTCCGTCACTAAAATAAAGTTATAGTAGTTCGTTAGTGCAACTGGTCGTATGTATTGTATTTTGGTCCTAATAGAGCGTGCATTGACCAATAGCAATGTGAAAAATCCAGTGCTTCTGACGTCATCATTGATATTAGTACTTACCGTTCCTTGAGCGCTGCATTTAACCTGAGAAGAATCACTAGCGCAGGATGCATGCCCGCTTAAGTTGTCATTCGCAAAGGGAGGACTTGGGTATGCATGTGGAATATTAAACGACAGGGTATTAGATACTACACTTCTATACGGCTGATTAGAACGGTTCATATGAGGCATATATAGGTTATGGGGCCATGTTGTGCCCACGGTACGTATGGAAAAATGGGCTCTTTGGCTATATATGGGGTATCCGCTGGTAGATGGGATGATATGCGATGCGCTCGGATAGTTTAACGGAGGAGGAGGTGGGAAAGATAGAAATAATGAGAGATTAGGCTGATAGGAAGGTTCCATTAGTCCGGAGTTAGGTATGAAAGCAGTTAGCCCATTATACCATCTACTTTTATTACGGGTATGGTCCCATTGCTGTAGCGGTATCATCTTGGGCGGTCCTAAACCGTGTACCCGTTGAACAGTGGGATACTGCCCTGCTACGTATCCCTCTAGCGTATAAAGCCAAAATAGAGGCTTCCGACGGCCAGACTGCACTGCACTGCACCCCTACTGGCCGTGAAATGCAATCGCCGCCCGAGGCACTTCTACCAAAGGCCACCCAGGAGACATTGCATTTCTCATCACTTGTCCGGCGGTTGCAGTCCAACTTGCTCCATAGTCATCAACTGGACCGCCATCACTTACACACGGCTCAAAGTCGACAAAAATACTACCTTGGCCTGCAAATTTTCACCTCCACCTACGAACCAGAGCATCGAGGTTAGCTGCTCAAACCCGTGCCGTCTGTCTGAGTGCCAACCGAACTGTTCGTCAAGGGAAAGGCCCATACTTTGGGGAAAGAGCATTGTCCGATGTCGCTTGTCGTCCGTCGCAACCTCCACGTCCGCAATGTTCACTCGTAGTTCACGATAATAGCCTAAAACCTGATAAACAGGTTCTTGATAGCGTTGAGGACAGCGGGATTTTGAGAGAGGGCGTTTGTGTAGCGTCTAAAAAGTTAAGATGACCGCCAGTTATTCCTAGTCCCTTTTAGTCATTCCAGATGGCCCAACAATGACCGAGCCCAAAAAGCATGATAGATGGTGAGAAGAATGACCGAACCAAGAAAACGAACCTTTTTCGAGCCAACTACTTAACGAGCTGCTTGACAGTGTTCAATTGTTGCAGTGTAAATATAGGAGCGGGGGGCCATACTGGAGGGCCTTTTGAACTTGCTGATTAGTTGTCCTTGGTTTGTTGCAGGTGCACCCGTCAGCAGCCTGGATCTGACGAAGACTGGTGAGGAATCCTGGACAAAAAGGTCTACTGCTATTCCCGAGGAGCGTAGCGATCCCGGCCCGGAGGAACTGGTTTTGTGAAGAACTTGTGTAACTTGCTACAATTGCGTTCATTTTTGCTCAGTACAGTTTTTTCTGTTGTGCTCTGTGTTCTCAGTTGTCGACCGAGCGTAGTGCACCGGACGATGGCTGATGAGTAGCGTGTGTGTCTGTTTTTAGCTAACCAGCCCGCTACAACAGCCCAACCCGCTGTGCCCAAGATTCTGCGCGCCGCTCGGTAACATTATGCCCCCTGAGATCCTGTACGCGTTCTCGCTCTCGGGATATATGGTCTGTCGGCCGTTGTGTTGGACTGTGTGATAATCGCCGCGTTATGTCCTTATGACAGGCTGTTGCACCCATGAGTTTAGATGACCTACGCGTACACGGGTTGGTCTATACCGGCTCCGCATGGGCCTAACCAACGGGCACTCCGTATGGAAGTTGCGAAGGATCAAAGTGAAATGTCATGATTTTAAAGAAATTGTGAGCAGCTTAAAGAGAGAGCCTCTAGCTGCACCAAGTATGGTTACTGTTACTGTACGGCTGTAGGCGTGAGGAAGCTGCAAGACTTTGCAGTAGTCCAGGGATTGGCCCTTGATGTCATGTGGGTATGAATTTCCTGGAATCCTTTTAGTGCATGATCGATCTACATGACGGCGCCTTGTATACGGCGCGGCGTTCTGTTCCTTTCACAAAGGCTCGTAGCATAAGAACCCCTTTCGTGGTGACCATCGCATCCGGAAAAAGGGATGGAGAATCTATCACTATCTCGCTGGGATATTCGGACGCCCCCGAACAAATGGGTGATAAATTAGCCATCGTGATATGTGAGTACTGGGATGTCTTTATATTGGATAACACTCAGATAGGTCGCATCGGAGTAGTCCGACGTACTATTGACACCAGTAATGCGCCTGCCATTAAAATGCGCCAACGGAAGATTCCACCCTATTATTGGGTTTCGCCGAAGAAATTTATTCAGGAAATGCTGGGAAGTGTTGTATTTCCACCCTCAAGCTCGCCATGGGCCGCACTGGCTGTTCCGGTGAAGAGGAAAGGAGGGCCGTTGAGGTTGTGCGTAGATTATCGAAAGACGAACCAAGTGACCAGAGGGAACTCCTTTCCCCTGCCACACATCAGTGAGCTGGTATAGTCCCTAGGGTTTCGATATGGTTCGTCACATTGGATCAAGCTTCCGGCTGTTGGCAGGTGGAAGTTGAAGAGCGGGATCGACAAAAGACGGCATTTGCGCCATCAAACGTTCTATGAGAGTTTCGATCAATGCCGTTCGGATTGCCAAACGCCCCGGAAACTTTCCAAAGCTTGATGCGCACAGCATTGGGTGAGTTGACCCCTCAATGCTGTCTAGTGTACTTGGGCAAAGCATTTGTTAAAAGAAGGACGCCAGAGGACCACAAAAACGTGGCCCGGTCGTTCAAGAAGTTGCTGCGGTTGGCCTAAAACTCAAACCTCCTAAATGTCATCTGTTACTGTGTAAGGTAACTTACCTGGGACACCCAGTGTCGGCCCCAGGAATCCTAGCTGATCAGTCGAAAACAGGAGGGATTAAAACGTGGCTTAATCCCCTAAATGTTGAATTACGCAGTTTTCTGGGGTTGGGCTCTTACTATCGCAGGTTCGTTCCGAGATTCACAACAGTAGCAGAGCCACTTAACCGCCTCCTGCAGCACAATCAAATATTCGAATGGACGGAGAAGCAGCAAGCTTCTTTGGAAGAACCGCTGAATCTGCTATCCACGGCTTATTCTAGCCTGTCCTAGAACATGGAAGTCCTCCAGCGAATTCATCTTGGAAGCTGATGCTTTAGAAAAGGACACTGGTGTGGTTTTGTCACAAAAGGACCGGCACGGCATTGAAGGCGTAATTTCATTTGGCGGCCGAACTTTAAGTAAACGAGAGCAGAATTACTGCACGACCCGGAAGAAGTTGGCGTTGATGTACCTTGCCACCACTATCGACTTTCACTTTTGGGCCGTCATTTTCTCGTCAGAACAGACCGCCGTTCGTTGTTGTAGTTGACAAATTTCAAAGACCCGGAGAGGAAGTTGCGAGGTGGCAAAAGTACCTGCAGGACTACTTATGCAACTGTCTCCATCGTCCTGGCAAATCGCATGGAAATGCTAGCTGCCTGGTCCTCCGGCCGCACAGAGACCACGGGAAACACCCTCCTTGAACCTCGCAGGTGGCACTGGTCACCCCTGGTGAAGAACATGAATGGGAAGAAATCCAGGCGGAGGACCCGGAACCCGCCGTTGTAAAAAAACGCCTAAAGGATAAAGGGGCGCGCCCAACTGGCAAAGAAATGTCAGGGGCCAGTTACGAGGCAGGGTGCTTATGGTCGCAGTGGAATAGGCTAAGACTGTTCGATGGCCTTTTGTTCATACAGTATGGACGGGAATACACGAGACGAACCACTGTACCACAGTCACAAGTGAGAAAGGCGCTAGCAGACCCCCACCACGATCTCGGGCACCCGGAACAGAATGAGGTTTATGACTCAGCACGCGTAAGGTATTGGTGGCCACAGAAACAAAAGATCGTTTATGGCTTCTTAGGAGACTGCCGAGTGTGCTCCGAGGTGAAAGACCTCACTCCGAATAGGCGATCACCTTGGATACCTGTCGAAGCTGGTTACCCCAACGAAATGGTGGGAATCGGTATAATGAGACCACTGCCGGAAATCCAGCACGGAAACAAATACATCGTTGTCATGGTAGACTACTGTACGAAGTTGGTACAAGTTGCTGCTGATCTGGTCATAGAGGCAGCAGCAGTGTCTCGGGCAATTTTTGACCACTGGATCTGCAAATGGAGCGCACCCCGTTGGTTGCTCTGGGAGCTGGAAGCAGTTTCGAAGACTAGTGTTCAAACTTTGCAAACTGCTACAAATCAACGAAACTCGCACGAAGTTCTACCACCCTGAGGGTTATGGATTAGCCGAGTTGACTAACCAAGGATTCAAGACACCGATGAATGCTTTTGTTGAACAGACGGGAAACTGGGACCAAGCACTGGAACAGTGCGTGGTGGCGTATCGATGCACGATTCATTCGTCCACTGGACATAAGCCCCACTTCCTACGGGCAGGGCGGGAAGTGCGAATATCTTGTGACTTACGAAAGCCGTAGGTGGGCTGGAACCAAAATCAACTTTTGGGTACGAGGTTCATTTGAAAGAAACCTTGGTGGGGGCACATACGCCGGCCCGACACATCTAAAACAAAGTCTATGGAGGACTTTCAATCGTGGCCAGTGAACATGTCTTCCATTCGGTCCGGCAGCGAGATACCAACGTTGTTTGCTCTATCAGACGAATAGAGAAGAAGCAAGTCCGTTTACAGGTGCAAAGGTGTATTCTATATATCGTGGTACAGAAAAAGTACCGGTACGAGAGATACACCGGACGGGTTTGAGGGCAAAGGCTATGCAGAAAGCGAACGGCGAGAGCTTACTGTCGGAGAAGGACCGAGAGTGAAAGTCGTTCAAAAAGAGGTCGGTGGAAACCCTGAAAAAAAGCCAGTCCAGTGGAGCGAAAGCAACCGAACAAAACGATGAGGTCAATGTGGATTGTCAGAAAAGATCGTGGAGAAAATAAGTCCAAAATAATGCCCAGAAAACGGTCATTTTCTCAGGACCACCGGTGTCACCACAAGACATAGAGGATAGAAAGAATATTATGACCGCGGAGTACACGGTGCTCCCTTAGGGGGGGATAAGGTGTTCCTACAATCCTAGACACGGCCACTGGGAACCTGCACCAAGCTCAGCAGTGTGGAAAGGTCCTTATGTAATAGAGAGAATAATCTCCGAAGGGTTGTGTGTTATTCACGACGAGTCCAACCAAAGACCGCGCTTTACGGTGCATTTTATTCGGCTGAAATTGGTTTTCAGCCCCGAAACCCTTACTTGGTCCCAGGCTAGCAAAAGTGTGCCGGAGGTGGAAGCAGAAGTAGAGGTACCCAATGGTGGTAGTTTGGCCAGGCACCGAGGCGGCTGTTAATAAAGGAGGAAGCTGCGTGTCGCGAAAAGCTTGCGCAAGCATAATAGTGACCGACTAGTTTGAATTATTGGTTCTTTCAGGATAGCTACGCGTGAGTGTCTGACTATCCGTTTGGTCCTTTCCGTTACGGAGTTGTCATCCGCTCCTGTGGACGAACTTTCAAAACTACCTTTGAACGTCTAACCGGTGCCCCTTAATATAGATTCTCATTCCCACATGGAATTCTGTTTCATTCTACTAAAATGAATTCCGTCAGCCGCCTGTGCCAAAGGTCGATTGTTCCTGGCTGCCACAAAAAGAACAGCACACAATGGTGACGTCTCCAAGAAACGTTACATACATACTGATTACTGAGGGTTCTAAATGGGATCTTCGTGGGAAGCAATGGGGACAGCAAACGTAGTCACTATTCAATTGAATGAAAATTTGCATATTTGTTCGCTTACACAAGCGAGTGCATTTTGTTTAAGGTTGTAGAAGACGTTCGAGAGCGGCTGGTGAACGTGTCTACTATCGGGTTTAGCAGCGGAATACCAACGATATCCCCTCTATCGGACGAATAGAGAAGATGCGAGTCGGTTTACAGATGCGAGGTGTATTCTATATATTGTGACACAGAAACGGTACCGATACGAGAGATACACCGAACGGAAAACGGAACGAAACGCGACGGCTGTGCAGAAAGCGAACCGCGAGCGAGCGGCCGAAAGTGAAATTGATTTGAAACGAGGTCGACGGAAACCTCAGGAAAGTCAGTCCAGTAAAACGTACGCAACCGGAGAACACTTTGAGGTCGATGTCAAACGTCAGAAAAGATCGTAGAGAAAATAGGTCCAAAATGGTGTCCAGAAAATAGTCATTTTCTCAAAACGATCGAGGTCACAACAGCAGCCTCCCGCCAGAAAGCACGGAAAGCCTCCGAAAAACGTGTCAAGGAGGGAAAGGCATACAAAAGGTACTCGTGTGCGCGAATGCGTGCAAAATACGTGGAGGTATCTGTGCTGTAGGATGCTGACGGGCAGAATCCGAGGTATGCAGGAACCGTAGGATGACGGTCGAGCGTAAACCAGATTCGTTGCCAATGACATCGGTTGCGTGAATCGTCATCCAGGTGTGTCACACCAATAACGTAGAGCGTCGGGTAACTGTTAACCAATATGATATCCGGAAGCCAAATCGGTAGGTTCTTCGATGACAAGGAACGAGAGCGACAGAGCCGATCCAGAATGCAAACGTTGGTGCCAAAATTCTTTAGATTTCGTGGGACCAGCGAAACGTACCATATGGTGAGGTTCCATGAAACGAAAAGAAACGAAAAACTGGTGTAGCAACCGCAATGGATTTGACTAGAATACAGTAATAACTAATAAGGTATGTTAAATCGTGTCGAAACGATAAACACGAAAGTTACTACCGCGTTGTGCAGTGGTTAAGATCGTGTTTGACCTAGTCGTGAAAACGTCCTGGGCAAACGATCTTCCGACCGGAACGTCAGACGGGAGCCTCATTCACGGACGGGTGCGTAGGTGTGCTCTGCTGACTTGAACGTGAGACAGTATTCTCATTCGAGGACGTAGCAGGGCCAACTGGCTGCTGGCTTGAACGTGAGACGATAGCCTCATTCGAAGTCGTAGCAGGCAACGCTAACTGCAGACCTTGACGTGAAACGGAAGTGTCGTCAACAGGTAGTGCAGGGTTAACATCGAATCTCATGTCAGCGGGCGACACGCTGTCGTCAACGTACGCGGCTTTGAGACGATCGATGCTAACGGTATCGACGCGACCGTGTCGATCAACAATTAAGGTCTTATCGTGACGAGAAATCACGCGAAATGGACCTTCGTAAGGCTGTTGTAATGGTTTCCGCGCCGAATCAACACAAATGAATACATGCGAACAAGTTTCGAGTTCGATCGGAACAAAATCCTGTCGTCGCTGCATTCGAGTCTGCGCCGGAGCGAGATTTTGCATGTACGTAGACAAACGGTGAACTTAGGTCTGTACGGCAAGTGAGTCTGTACTCCGCGGCGTAACGAATTCCCCAGGCAGTCGTAATGTCGTGCCGTAGACAAGTTCTGCGGCGGAACATTGGATATCTGCCTTAATGCAAGTCCTGATACCAAGCAGAACTAGCGGTAACGTTTTGTACCAGTCGGGGCTCTCGTGTACTTTAAGAGCCGCTTTGAGTTGGCGATGAAAACGTTCGACTAAACCATTCGATGCCGGATGGTTCGCGGTCGTGCGAATGCATTCCGTACCCAGCATGTGAGTTAATGAAGAGAATGGATCGGACTCAAATTGTTGCCCTCGATCGTTAGTGATTGTGGAAGGACAACCATATGAAGCTATCCATCGTTCTATCAGATGTCGAACCACTGATTCGACCGGGACAACAGAGATGGGAATAGCCTCGGACCACCTGGTAAATCTATCGATGCACGTTAGTAAATAGGTATACCCGTGTGATGGGGTCAATGGGCCCACAATGTCTACGTGGATATGATCGAAGTGAGCATCAGGCGTAGCAAAAGTACCGATAGGCTAAGCTACGTGCCTATGCACTTTAGATCGTTGACATTGTAGACACTGTTTTGCCTACATACGAACATCTTTATTCATGGACGGCCAGACGTATCGTGCAGCTACTAATCGGAGACTGGCTGCGATACCTGGATGTGATAGTCCATGCAGGGTGTCGAACACGAGACGTCGATATGCAGAGGGTACTACTGGTCGAGGTATACCAGTAGACATGTCGCAGAGTATAGTCCCAGAACTGGTGGCCAGAGGTACGGACTGACACTGTAGCGACGATGCCTGATCTGCTTCCATACATGAAGAATCGTGTGCCTGTGCTGCAGCCATGACAGGGATGTCTAAAACCGGAGATTTATTGGCAATAAGCGGAATACGCGACGAAGCATCTGCAACGCAGTTCGACTCACCTCTATTGTGTCGTAGGTCAGTCGTGAACTGAGAAATATAGTCTAAATGTCTGACTTCTTGTGGAGAGTAACGATCAGACTTAGTATGCAATTCATACGTCAGAGGCTTATGGTCTGTAAAGAGGATGAAATATCGACCCTAGACCGCATGGCGAAAGTGCTCAACGGCATTATATGCAGCCAGCAGTTCGCGACCAAAAGCAGCATATTTGGTTTTCGTGGGATTGAGGCGTCGAGAGAAGAACTCTAATGGCTGCCATATCCCAGAAACAGACTGTTGCAGGACCGCTTCGATGGCAAAATCGGATGCATCCACCGCCATGCTTAGCGTAGCGGATGGAACTGGGTGTATTAGGAGCGTGGTCTGAGCTGATGTCACTTTATTCTCCGAGAACGCTACTCGTGCGGCATCCGTGAGCGACAACTTACGTGGATTGCCACGAAGTAGGTCGGTTAATGGAAGCAGATGTTCGGCAGCATGGGGTATGAAACGACGATAAAAGTTACCTAACCCCAAAAATGCCTTGAGCTCCTTGATTGAGGACGGTACGGCGTAATCTAGAATGGCGCGCACTTAATCCTCGCAAGGCTTAATACCCTCTCGAGTGATCTTGTGGCCGAGTAACACAAGTTCCGGTTTGTCAAGTTCACATTTATCAGGAATGACTACTATTCGATATTCGGACAAACGTTGAAATAGTCGCGTCAAATGTTGGAAATGTTCATCTACGCTCGACGATGCGATTAGCAAGTCATCGATATAAACGTGAACAAGTTCCAAGTCTCGTGTAATGGTATCGATAAACCTCTGGAATGTCTGAGCAGCATTTCGCAAACCAAAAGGCATACGTAGGAACCCAAACAAACCAAAAGGAGTCGTGACAGCGGTTTTCTTGACATCTTCAGCGGCGACTGGGATCTGGTGATAAGCTGGCACCAAATCGATCTTGGAAAGTACAGTCGTGCCGTGAAGTGATGCCGTGATGTCGTGTATGTGGGGTATCGGATAACTATCGTAACGGGTAACTGAATTTAGTGCGCGATAGTCGCCACATGGTCGTAAGCTAACGCCATCTTTCTTAAGAACCATGTGCAGAGGTGAGGCCCATGGACTGTGAGAAGGACGAACAATACCTTTAGAAAGTAAAGTGTCAAACCCACGTTTGGCGAGAACCAATTTGTCCGGTGCCAGTCGGCGAGGTCGTGCCGTGACTGGTGGTCCGTTAGTGAAAATGTGGTGTGCCACACGATCGGTCACTGTCTCTATCTCTTCAAATGGTTTAGTCAATATGGGGAATTTAGTAAACAAAGACTGAAAATCGTGCGGAATGTTTGAAAACAATCCTGTGATTCGGTGTGCATCTGTTCGAGCTGCAATACCCGTAAATTTAATGTCCGACGAAGGATCGATAAGCTGCAGCCTACGTGAATCAACAAGTAATTCATAGTGCTGCAGAAAATCGATTCCCAGTATGCCTGTGGGAACATCCGCAAGAATGAACGGCCACAGATACCGTCATCGTGGTCCCAGGTTGACCGTAAGCTGTCTCGTGCCGTAGGTAGGAATGGAGGAACCATTCGCCGCTGACAGCCGAAGCAAAGAAGCTCGTGGCTTGTCTTTACCAACCGGCAAGACAGAAACTTGGGCCCCAGTATCGACTAGGAACCTAGCGTTAGTGCACGAATCATGCACGTAAAATAAACGGCCAACCTGAGAGTGATTGCCGGCGAGTACGGCCGCTTCGACTCGCCGGCAGTGGCGTTTCCCACCGCGTATGAACACGGTTGTCTGCAGCTACGGGCAGCTGGTCCGAAAACGCGGTGGAACCAACATAAGCCGCTGGTAGGATGATCTGGTTTGGACGAGTCAGGTGAGGCGGATTTACGGCGGACGTGGGCAGTGGATGGCGCCCGTCCGTGCCTTCGTTTACGCGGGCTACTGCGAGGAGTCGGTATTTTAACTCTGTCCTTGAAGGACAGGCGGCGCTGGACGGATCGAGATTGCCGAGGCCTCTCCGGCGATTCATCCAGGTCAACACCCCTAGGATTGCGCGACGTCGTGGCAATGAGGGGATTAGCCCCACTGCCGACACGTGCGACAATTTTGTCAGCCACGGCGGCTGCTCGTTCCGAGGGCGAGTCTTCGAGGAGAGCGGTAACGGTGGTCTGAACATGGAAGGGTAGAGAGTCCAACCACAGTTCCTTAACTATCTCCGAATCCTTATCGGCGGGCCCTGCCAGGGACCGGAGATGAGCTAGGTGGCTGCTGGGTTTAGTATCCCCTGTGGGGTGTCGTGCCAGTAGCTGACGTAACCGTTCCCCCCGAGATGGAAGGAAATGTTGCAGTATAGCCTCCTTAAGCCGATCGTATGGCTGCACTTGAGGAGGATTTATTACTAAATCCCTCACCGAGTCGATAACATCACCTGGGATTGCCTCTAAGGCATAGGAAAATCGTTGGCGTTGGCCAATGATCCTACGTGCCTCAAATTCCAGCTCAAAGGCTGCAAACCAAACCTCAGGATCATGTGGGATAAACGCCACAGGTTTAAAAGCAACCGCAGACAGAGTGAGATCTGTGTCGAGCTGCACCTTATCCTCTGACATGGTTACGCTGCGATAATATATCGTAAATTATATATATCGTGCAACAAAAAGAGGACGTGAAACAGCGAAAAATCACAGACTCACCGGGTGGGCGAATAATTCAGGAGGTTTCGGAAGTTTCGGGCTCACCAATATAGAAGACGTTCGAGAGCGGCTGGCGAACGTGTCTACTGTCGGGTTTAGCAGCGGAATACCAACGATATCTCCTCTATCGGACGAATAGAGAAGATGCGAGTCGGTTTACAGATGCGAGGTGTATTCTATATATTGTGACACAGAAACGGTACCGATACGAGAGATACACCGAACGGAAAACGGAACGAAACGCGACGGCTGTGCAGAAAGCGAACCGCGAGCGAGCGGCCGAAAGTGAAATTGATTTGAAACGAGGTCGACGGAAACCTCAGGAAAGTCAGTCCAGTAAAACGTACGCAACCGGAGAACACTTTGAGGTCGATGTCAAACGTCAGAAAAGATCGTAGAGAAAATAGGTCCAAAATGGTGTCCAGAAAATAGTCATTTTCTCAAAACGATCGAGGTCACTACAAGGTCATCATCTGGCCTCATTCTCAAATCGATCATGACATACTGCGGGTGGTTGCTTCGCGAAGACTGACGGACGTGGTGACTCGGTTCCATATGCACACAATGGCGACAGCAGTTACCGGTATCCCGGGAAAGAACTTTATTGTTCATCCGTTTCATACTGATGAAAATTATAACCGCGATGTTCCTAGGGCCATTGAAAAAATCATGAGTATGCAGAAAATCGTGGTGTTTATTAACGGAAATCCGTTCTTCTGTGGGAAAAACATTATTTATGATTCCCGTAATTACAAATCCTTGGTGGAATTTCTAACTGATCTGGCAGCTATTCTGCCTAGAGATGCAAATCTTGGTAAAGGAATCCGTCGGCTATTCACGCCTCGCGGAAGACATGTAGTTAGGACTTTGGAGGATCTTAAACATGGGAGCGTCTACGTTTGTGCTGGTGCGGAACCATTCAAAAGTGTGAACTACCGATTTCGCCGGAGCATTCAACCCATTACCGGTGAGTTTCTGATTCCTATGCAGCACGAGTGTCCCCCTGACCATACTATGAAGTATAAAAAGGGAAACTCAAAAAGCTGTCTGCGAATAACCGTAAAAATACACCCAAGCAAGGTTTCCTTAGAATTGTTGGCTGTTTAGACTTATGTCCCTCAGTTTTCAGGATTTTCATTCATCTAGGATATGTAGTTCAGGTGTCACCAAAATGGACATTTGTGGGACGGTCATGTTAGGTTGCAAGTTCTCCTGTGATGCTGCGGATTACAGGCCAGCGGTAACGCGCATTTTTTGCATTAAATTCCAATGAAAATTATTTGTCGGTAGAAGTTTTTTACGACCGCAGGCTTTTCAGGGTTCATCGATGGTCGTCCCCTAGGTATACCTTTTAGAAACACTCACTGGTACGTCTAGAGAGGCAGTAAGGGGCTTTTACGATAAATTTGTCGTTATTTTCTGTCGCATGAAACAGAACGATGATCTCATATATCCCCTTTGATGACACTCGGGGGCAGGCGAGTGTCCATTTGCTATCTGGTTACGTGCGTTTTTTTTTACTTCACAGAGCTTCTGTGAGAGACTGTTTTATTATGCAGCTTCAGATGAAGTTTAACATGCTATTAGATCCAAAGAGATATAAATCCTGGAAGAATAGTCTTATTGAAAACTAGAGTCTATCAGCTTGACCAGCACAAAGAACCTGAACAGTTTCAGTGCCACACTGAGCGTTACCCGAGAGTCCTCTGAAGGTCCCTTTGACGGTATAATTGAGTGAACTCCAACGGAACATTGAAATGCACACTCAAGGGACGGTCGGCAATAAACTCAGAAAACGCTCTTGGGTCGTATTCTGGTCGCATATTCGCATAATAAAAATAAAAGTCGTAAGTCTGTTTTGACCTTATCAAGCGAATACGCCACTGCGGTACGGTCTGGGAGCGTTTTACGGGCTCATTGTTGACTGTCCTTTAGGTGTGCCTTGAAAGTTCTATATAAGAAGTTCAGCCATCGACTTCGAGATGCGTTTTCTGTCGAGTCTCTAAGCAAACCACCTTAGAAACCCTCTCGGTCGAATAAGCAGAAAAATACTGTATTCGGGTGATAGACACAATAGTGTATTATATATTTCGTGGCACCGAAATGATACGGAAAGTAAGTCAACGCAGTGGCCAAGAAAATGTTAACCGAGGGCGTACAGTACGCAAAAGCCGGAAGTGTCAAAAGCAAGGTCTATGAAAACCTCGTGCTTTTTGAGTTAAATGAAACAATTGCAACCAAAGAAACACAAAAAGGCCAAAGTCGAGCTGCAGGAAAAATTGCATAGAGAGAAAATTGAAAATTCCGTATGGAAAACGTCTTTTATTCCGAACGACCGAGGTCACTACGACTCACTCGCTGGTGCGGTTAGGGGACTCTCAGAGGACTCTCAGGTGATGCTTAAGGGGATGTCCGTACTGCCTGGATTGCCCAAGAAGTATAAGGCATCACTGAATGATTTACCGATACGTTTATGAACTTCAACAGTAAAAAAGTGATTCGGAGGGGCAAGTTAGCTTACTGATATAGGTAGAAAGGTGGGTGCAGGTGACCTTTTTGGACAAGCACCATTATACCTGATACAGTTGCACTTTGTACTTAAGAGCTTCTGTTACTGTAGGTAATACTACAATTTTTAATGTGGTAAAGGGGCAAAATGGCCGTGAATTTAACACCAAGATTGTGCGTTCCATTCGAAGACACTCAGAGGACGTCAATCTATGGCTGTATGCTGCGTAGGAGAGAGTATTTATTCCCAAAAGGTTCCTCATGAGACCTTTGTGTTATTGTTTATTATGTGGTACATTGCTATTATTGAGTGGTTTTAAGTAGGAAAATTTCACCAGTTACTTCGAGTATGATCTCAAACACAGAAATATACTTTTGCTTTGAGAAATACTGTACTTTATAAGAGTACTCTGCATCAGAAGTACGCGAATCGTGCCACATAGTTTTTGAGGACGTTTACGAATCATGTTATTTTTTCGAACATGAATCATGGGACAGTTAATAAATTAGCATCCTTGGATAAAATAGTATACTATGGTACCGGAACTCAAAAGTATTGAATATGGCCCACTGCATTATCCTTATGTTCATAAATAGTCCCCAAAAGATCCTAGTGATGCTTGAAATGGGGTCATTTTGAGGCTATTTTTAAACCTTTTTGTGACAGTTCTGTTGACTTTGTTATGTCTAAGTAACATCGGAAGTTAGTAAGACATTACCGTTTACTTGATCGTTCCTGCGGCACCATCTTCCCATGATAATGGAGGATTTTAGACTAAGTGATAAGTTGAGCGATATGTAAGGCAAAATGAAAACAAAAGAACCTAAATTTATTTTCATTCGGTTCTAGAATTATTTTCTGCTGAAAGATGCCGAGGATGGACACTGATAATAGTTAAACTGTATCAAAACAATTTTTTTTCAGTTCGGTCCAGCCATCAACTTTGCATTTAAGTGCTCTGGTTTTTTGATTGTGGGGAACAGACCCATTGTTAAGATCAAAACACGTAGTGTAAGCGAACATATATTTTCGGTGATTCATTTTCAAGCCATTATATTCACATATATTTGTCATGAGAAAAAGGGGGGAGGGTAAGACGACAGTCTTTCCCCTACCAACCAGTCAATCAGCGGACTAACCGATGCAATGACAAACCGACCGATAGACCTACCAACTATCCTCTTACCCTCCCTTCTTCTTCTTATGGCATAAATGTGATTGTAATGGGTTAAAGAGGAATAATCGAAAACATGTTTACATAAACTACATGTTTTGCTCTGGTTTAGGTTGCTATCTCCCAGTATCGTCAATTCCAGTGTAAAACAGAAAAAAACGGTCTAAAAGAACCAAAAATAAGTTATTGAGAGGAAACCACGAAAAAAATGAGACAGAATGCAACTACGACATAGGCCGCGACACTTGGCCGTATCACTTAATGTATCCATCCACCTGGCGTGGACCGCAACCCAAAAGTCTAACACTTCCTTTTTTGGCCTGGTCTCCTGTTAAAGATTTTAGCACTTTTGTACCATATCATGGACTGACCACCTCGACTTGTCTTTCAGCCGCTATCTGTCTCGAAGAACAGTGTTCGTCGGGGAAGCTCGTCGGTGGTCATATGCAACACAGGTTCCAGCCATAATAAACTTTTCAGATTCAGTACCTGATTCAGAGACTGACCGCTGGTTCCCAACATCCTACGTCGAACCTCAGCATTGCGGATATAGTGTTCCCACCATATTTGGGCAGTGTTACAGAGACATCGATGTTAAAATACCGACACTTCGCCTATCTTCTACCTTTAGGGACCATGTTTCTGAGCCTTAAAAAAGAACAAATCTAACTACCGCAGTGCACACTCGACCCTTGACAGACAATCGGATTTCAAGCCGGTGCCACAAATGGATGAGATTAGCAGACTCCAGATGCGCCGTCTGTATAAGCGATGACATTTTATCCGATATCTGTCTACCAGGCTAGAAGCGACTGCCGAGGTAACAAAACTTACTTACTTTGGCTAGAATTTCCGCTGCCAAGAGAGGGTTTACTGTAGTGCCAGCCGAGTCTCGCGGTAGTATTCATACTTTAAAAATGCGAAACATATTCTAAACATTACTACGCTGGTACTCAAACTATCTACCATTGCTTGTAACTTACCTGGATCTTCACTCAAAAGAACAATACTGTCTGCGTATTCTAAGTCATATATTTCACTTCTTGAGATAAAATAGATGCCGCTATTCTCACACGAGAATAGAGCTGCTTCACGAGTCATAACAGTTGAAATTACCGTGGTGAACGCGGCTTAAGCTGTATACGTGATTAGTGTGATCAAAAACAGAAGAGCCTCAGTACAACATGAAGGGTATTGATAGCCTCCATAGTGCATATATATAATTCTTCCAATAAAACAACCAATTTTTACACCTGGTCAAGTATGCAAATGATGCCCATCGTTAACATTTCAAGAAATTTTCAAGGAACGGCCGGTAGTTCCCTTTACGCTGCCTGAACTGGATTATTTCTAGTCGCACAGTTTATTCCATCAAACAATTTAAGAACAATATCTAAAACAAACTTTTCAGGGGTTTTCACCATAAATTTTAAAGTTCTACATATAAATCACAATCAATACCGTTTTTGATTTTACGGAAGAATTGCCTTTAAAATAATGTATATCAAATGTAGTTTCACGGAAGCTGTTTATTCGTTACTTCATGTTATGAAAAAAATGCACCTGCCATTCATTAGCCAGACTGCTCGCAGTTTATCGTGGAACTTACTCTACATCATGTTTTGGGTGTGTACGTGGCATCTTATGGCTGAATGAACACCCTCCGAACTAATAACATTATTTGTGTTGGTTTTGGCTTAAAGTATTTTACTCAGTTCAAACAACATTTCTGTTGACTGGGAAGTTCTGATAGTGTGATTAACATACGATATTGCATCTTCCAGATTTCTTACGCGAAAAGACTCCAAGCCAGGTGAGGGCATTAGTACTATTAGTTCCAAAAAATGCAGAACTAGAAGTAGTTTTGTGGGTTAAGACACATGCCAATTGGTCGTTTTTCGTTATAATTGGCACTGGTTATGTCAAAAATATTCCATTATAATTTGTTAGTCATTTGCTTAATGTCATAGATAGATGATTTATTACATGGATAGTCACCAAGAGTTTCAAGATGCCGATTGACGATGGCAGTACCAATCTGTTGAAACACAGGCGGTCTAATCTGCACAACACTGCCGATCATGCCTAACTGGGTGCTGGAGGTTTTCTTTTTTTTTGAGGTCCCTCCAAAGCACCTCACACCGACTAGTTGAAAAATCTCTGCATCGCTGCTTCAAACAGGTTGTTTTAATAACGTTTTTGAGCAATATCTTCCCTTATCAGCACATAAGCTTCTTATTCAAATTCAGGAGTTTGTTATCTACTCTTGAATTAGTGCCGTCAAGGATATCACAACGAATGTTCTCACGCGGAAAGGAGGCATCTGCGACATTAGTCACAGATAGCCGTGAGCTGAACATATAACGCCTATTACTTGACGAAGTAGGCGATGTAGTTGACTCCATGCATTGAAACCCGAAGGAAATATTACAAAAGGCACCCATAACTTGGTAATTTGTTTACTCTTCCACAGTCATCTGTTGAGAAGAATTCTAATGTCGCCTGAAGAAATCCAAGTCTGTTACTCAAAAGGCAGGTTGTAAAATGCACAAACAGGTGCAAAATTATTAGTTCTATGTTAAAATTATAAGAAAAAATATGTATGTCAAAATAACTCAGTCGAAAATTCTGTTTTGATCCCAAGACGATTGTTCATCTTTTCGGAGAGGCCATTCAGATCTGTCTTAAATTTTTGGACGCTAATGGAGAACTCTGTTGTAACTCTATGTAAATTGTCTTACGGTTAACACACCACAATCGGAATGTGTGTTCCTCGCATAATACACCCTCGGCCCCTTGTTTGCTCATGATTCATTCATGCGCGTCCACCAGTTCGCAACATGTAATATTGTTTTACTAACTGATTCTTATAATCCGTTGTACTTTCCCCTTATTTTCCTGATTGTTGCTGTTGCGTTGATACTACGTTTGATTTCAAGCCGGTTTGACTATATATATATATATATATATATATATATATATATATATATATATATATACTTAACAAATATGTACAGACACAGGTTCTTAGTGCGTGGTGTACCGGAACATTGCAGGGTGTTTGTTCTCCCTCTGCTTGCACTTTCTCATTGACAAGTCACTATTTGTCCCTCAAAAACTAATTGATTTACAAGAAATATGAACTTTTCAAAATTTCTGTATTCTCATCTGTCACATACCGTAATCTGTCATATTCATCCAGGCCAATCTTGGACACAACGTAGATCTTGCAAACTTAAATGAGGGTAATAAGCTGAAGGTAATCAAGCATACATTTAGGCATTGCTCCAAAAGTAGTTTATCCTTGTGCTTTATTCGACCACTGGGGTTATTCTTCACAGATGTCAAACATGGAACATCTCACGGCTCATTAATGAATCGTTATGAGGTACCAGCGATGAGTTCTCCATGGAAAACCGGACTTAATAGCCTAGTTGAAAGTATAGGACTGAGTCCTGCCTTTCGGTTCAAACTCAGTTTGACACGTGGCACGTTCGTTAATGACGATAATATCAAGTATCGATGATATAAACAACATTTTATAATATTCCTTGCTTTTGGTTACACCCAACAGAATTTATTTCACGTTCTTTTATACGTAATTTATTTCATTACAAAGTGTCTATTTCAGCTGATATTACCGTTTCATTTGTGGTAGTTCGATCCTTGGTCGAGCCGGTCGGAGGTAGTAGACTCTTACAGAAATATTGCAATTTGAAGGACTGTGCAACGAGAGGATCAAACAGAATTTACTAAAGTTTTGTTCATCTTGAGGAAATAGAACTTTCCAAGGGGGACATGAACCAGCTATAGCGCTCCGCAGAGTATGACACAGCTTTGGATTGGAAATCAGATGATGAAAGGAATGAATTTGCAGACAAAGAACAAGCAAAGTTTTTCGAAGATTACCCTTATAAAGTTCAGCGACCAAATATCGGCTGAGTCAGTTAAATACCCAGTAAGGGACTCATTTGTGGAGAGAGGTTGCCTAGGTGATGGTGAAAAAGTGGCCGGACGTGAACATGTTATCGTTGCGCACATTGTTTACTTTCAGAAAGATAGAATGTGATGCACCAAAATGGAAATGGGAACTGGGCGACAAATCAATTTGTGATGCGTAGCCATGATAGTCGCAGATACACGGTCTGCAAAGATGAGTATTTAAATGACAGGTAAGTATTTACGTTTGATAATCGTTTTCCAAGAGCTGTAGATGATGACCAGAGAGATGCCAGAATCAAAATTTTCTGAGAGGATTTACCAAGATAGAATACCAGATACGAAGAAACACCAAACAACCGATGAATACGTTTGCGAAGTTGGGCGGTGAAAAAGTTGACAGGTAAAATACTATCTGTTAATATTCTTTGTCAAAAGTGGATCATGTGATGGCGAAAGATCAAAAAGCTGCGATACAGATTTCTCCTAGATGTGAATATATGGGGAGGGCATGAATCTTCGCAAGGTGAGGATATTGCAATGCTACGGCCGTATGGGTGAACAGAAGGACTGATGGAGAGAGCGAACTATCACAATATCGCCGACTGTTGGGGTGCTCTGGAGACAAATATTCCTCAGTGAAATGTACTGTTTGGACTTTGTGGGACGGAATTTTATGGCAACATTAAATGTGAATTTTCGCAAACATCGGTATTTGTAATAGAAGGGGCGAGTTTTATCTCCGGGATTGTTTACGTTTGCGAGTGGGTCAAGCGGAGGGTTTGGCACGAATCATCCGGAAAAAGGATCAAGAACAGTAAGCCGAGCATAAAAGCCGTCATTTTAACCCCGCGATAATAATGTGCTAGGGAAAGTGGATTTTGCCGGGCTTAAGAAGCTGTAAGTTAAGATTGCGAAGATGGAGATGAGTACGATGAAAAATAGGCGATAACTGAGGGAGATAGTTCCATATTTGCAGCATTTCGGGTGCTTAAATGCTGCAAACGTCCTGCACGCCCAATGTGCGCCGGCCAAAGCGGTGGACCTGACTGTGCCCCGCACTGGCGGGCTTCGCTCGAGTGATATTGGCGTTGTCACATAGCTGTAGAAATCGAATAGTCCAGGAGCTTGCCACCAGGTTGCAAGGGGTCCTGGAGAGCAGGGCCAATGTGGTAGTGACGCAATCATGGGCAGGTATCGAATTTATAGCGGGAAATGTGGGCCACATATTATGACGAGCCATCGAAGGGAAGGCACACATCAGTGGTTGTCTGGAAAGATAAAATTAGAAAAAAGCCGTCTGGGATGCTCCCAGCTGGGGACCAACGGCCAGTGGTAAAGAGAAACCTCTAGTATCTAGAAATAAGAACTACTTTGTGGATGGCTCGACCTTGCAAAACATAGGGTTGTGCACGAAAGATTGATAAAACCTGAGTGATATAAATGGTGACGGTACGTAGGTCTCGTGGCCCCTGACTCAAACCCGCGTGTCAGCAACCCAATTCAACCTCGTACCCTCGCTCCTCCGAAGTGTATGGATCATTGTTCGATGCGAGTGTCAGGACACCAAGCCGTTTGTCTATTTCCTCTTTGAATCTCGGCAAGTGGTCTTATTCACGGAACTTTGGTGGAAGTTTAATCCACATTTGTGAATATTTAACGATAAAGAAATTCGACCGTAGGCTGGTAATTGAGGACTGCACGATGACCGAATGACTGTTATGCCGTACCGAATACCTGAAGCCCAATGGGTTTCGTACCACAGGGGAAGGTTTGCAACATCTATGTTTTAACAGTGAATGGAAAAAGGACAATTTGTTCTCTATCCGTCGGAGCCAAGGAGGTTCGAGGTGTAACAGGCTGCAGCGCTGTTTATATTTGAGACTAGATGAATATCCAACTATTTGTTTAGTAAAGGTGCGCTGAACATTCTCAGTGACGATCCTATCAACCTGGCGCATGTTGGAGCCAACTATTGAACTAACGCGTGTTGTATAGACACTGAGTTTGCTTTCGCGCAAAAGGAATGTTTTGTGAACAAGTCCTATTGACCCGTGGGACCTAGCAATTTTGAGTGTCTGTTTGCTCCGAGAAGTTGAACGAACAGGAGCATTATATGCTCAGGTCGCGTACTCATGATTTGTTGGGGATCAGATGACCACCTATACCAAACTTTTCGGAAGGGACATGACACTTGCATGTAAGAATGCAGCTTTTGTCCGCCGAGAACTTCACTACCCAATCGGTACATCACGAATTGAGCATCCTTAAGTCCTCCGATATTTTCGCTGTAGTACTACCGATAAATTATGGTCAAATGTGTACAAAAACTTGACATCATCGGCGAATAAAAACAGAGTTCCGTGGCGAACCACGGTAAATATATCATTTACGTACATGAGAAACAGCAACGGGCCCAGTACACTATCTTGGATCACACCGCTGGTTACAGGGTTGGGTGTGGAAATTGTGCCATCAGCGTTTACCACTTGACTGCGCGAGGACAAGTACAATTCTAGCCAGGCATATAGTGGGTCAACAATGCCGTGTGTCTTAGCCTTCGACAACAAACGAATGTGAGACACCCGATCGGAGGCCTTAGACATGTCTAAAAAGACTGAGATCACTGTCTTACCATCATCGGCAGCAATCGGAACAAGGTTCAGAAAGTCAGTCATAGAAGTTGCGCACGATCGATGTTTTAGGAATCTGTGCTGACCTTCACTTATAAGGTGTTTTTAAAGAGGTGATCTGTTAGTTTGATTTTTATTAATCTTACCATAATCCTCGATACTACTGGGGTATGATTCACAGGCCAGTAGTTGGCCGGGTCCTCCCGTGTTCCCTTCTTATGAATTGGAATAATAACCGAAGTTTTTCACTGTGTAGGATATCAACTAAAGCGCATAGACAAGCTGAATAAATTCGATAAAAGAATGGGGATATCTGGGCCGCCCAACTGAAAAAGATGGCCGATGGTAACGAGTCCGATCCGGGGTGGAAAGATATTTTGATATTTGAAATTAAAGGCTCGATTTTAGGGGGTACGAATTTTACAGCAGAAAGTGGCTCATATGATGGTACTGGTGGATTGTAAAAAAAGGTGTTTTGTCATTAGTTAAGAAAGAAGCGCAAACCGTGTTAAGCCCTTCTGTTATGTCCAGCGGTTTGTCGAGGCACGTGTTATTGAAAGAGATAGAAGAGATAGATGAAGTTGTTTTGGGGTTCCTCGACTTCATCAGTTCTGCAAGAATCCCGACTTTCCTGGGATCACGTAAAGCCCTGTGTTCCTGTTGTATTGTTTCATTTTCGGAGTACAGTTTTATCGTTTCAGCCAAGCGATTTAACTGCATAAACAGTGAGAAGTCCCTTGTTTTAAGATAAACGCGCTGGAGTCCGGTTAACTTCAAGTTGAGACGAGACAATTTATTGTTATTAGGTCTGATTGGCCATCCGTTTAATGGGGTTATTCGGTTGAAGCATTGTTCAGAGATAGAACAAAGTTGATCTGCCACCAGCTGGGGATCTGCACTTTAATAGAAAGTGTCCCAATTTTGGCTGCGAATAAGAGAAGGCACTATATTCCAGTCAGCCCCATGATATGGTTTATGCGGGGGTGTCAGCCGTTTATCTTTTATGGGCACTATGAAGCAGCAGTGGACAGTTGCGTGATCACTCCCGGGTAGATTATTCTGAACATTTTATAACCTTGGTTAATCCTGGTGACAAGATTAAGTCAAGAGTGTGGTCGCCTCTGGTTGGGGACGTGACGTGCAGCTTCCAGCCTCCTAGGTGAATTGCATTCAAAACTAGTAAATAGACCGGTGCTGCGAGTGATGTCCAGCATACTTCTGGTGCATTAAAGTCACCAGCTATTTATTTTGGGCCTACTTCAAGGTCACTAATTAAGTTGAGTGCCTCGATTATTTGCAGGTAGGTTTCAGAACTGGGTCCAGGCGGACGGTATACGCAACCTAGTATCAGTTCTTGACTTTCGACTTCAACGTTCAGCCATGCCGAGTCGGCAATGCCGTCTGGGATAGGATGCTGAAAGCTTGTCGCCCTGAGAGTTTCCTTTACTTGCACTAGACAACCTCCACCACGCTGATGTGTTCTGCCTTTGCTGAAGGATTTGTAGCCAAGTACCTCAATGTCCTCTACTAGATAGGAGGCCGATGACCAAGATTCCGTCACTAAAATAAAGTTATAGTAGTTCGTTAGTGCAACTGGTCGTATGTATTGTATTTTGGTCCTAATAGAGCGTGCATTGACCAATAGCAATGTGAAAAATCCAGTGCTTCTGACGTCATCATTGATATTAGTACTTACCGTTCCTTGAGCGCTGCATTTAACCTGAGAAGAATCACTAGCGCAGGATGCATGCCCGCTTAAGTTGTCATTCGCAAAGGGAGGACTTGGGTATGCATGTGGAATATTAAACGACAGGGTATTAGATACTACACTTCTATACGGCTGATTAGAACGGTTCATATGAGGCATATATAGGTTATGGGGCCATGTTGTGCCCACGGTACGTATGGAAAAATGGGCTCTTTGGCTATATATGGGGTATCCGCTGGTAGATGGGATGATATGCGATGCGCTCGGATAGTTTAACGGAGGAGGAGGTGGGAAAGATAGAAATAATGAGAGATTAGGCTGATAGGAAGGTTCCATTAGTCCGGAGTTAGGTATGAAAGCAGTTAGCCCATTATACCATCTACTTTTATTACGGGTATGGTCCCATTGCTGTAGCGGTATCATCTTGGGCGGTCCTAAACCGTGTACCCGTTGAACAGTGGGATACTGCCCTGCTACGTATCCCTCTAGCGTATAAAGCCAAAATAGAGGCTTCCGACGGCCAGACTGCACTGCACTGCACCCCTACTGGCCGTGAAATGCAATCGCCGCCCGAGGCACTTCTACCAAAGGCCACCCAGGAGACATTGCATTTCTCATCACTTGTCCGGCGGTTGCAGTCCAACTTGCTCCATAGTCATCAACTGGACCGCCATCACTTACACACGGCTCAAAGTCGACAAAAATACTACCTTGGCCTGCAAATTTTCACCTCCACCTACGAACCAGAGCATCGAGGTTAGCTGCTCAAACCCGTGCCGTCTGTCTGAGTGCCAACCGAACTGTTCGTCAAGGGAAAGGCCCATACTTTGGGGAAAGAGCATTGTCCGATGTCGCTTGTCGTCCGTCGCAACCTCCACGTCCGCAATGTTCACTCGTAGTTCACGATAATAGCCTAAAACCTGATAAACAGGTTCTTGATAGCGTTGAGGACAGCGGGATTTTGAGAGAGGGCGTTTGTGTAGCGTCTAAAAAGTTAAGATGACCGCCAGTTATTCCTAGTCCCTTTTAGTCATTCCAGATGGCCCAACAATGACCGAGCCCAAAAAGCATGATAGATGGTGAGAAGAATGACCGAACCAAGAAAACGAACCTTTTTCGAGCCAACTACTTAACGAGCTGCTTGACAGTGTTCAATTGTTGCAGTGTAAATATAGGAGCGGGGGGCCATACTGGAGGGCCTTTTGAACTTGCTGATTAGTTGTCCTTGGTTTGTTGCAGGTGCACCCGTCAGCAGCCTGGATCTGACGAAGACTGGTGAGGAATCCTGGACAAAAAGGTCTACTGCTATTCCCGAGGAGCGTAGCGATCCCGGCCCGGAGGAACTGGTTTTGTGAAGAACTTGTGTAACTTGCTACAATTGCGTTCATTTTTGCTCAGTACAGTTTTTTCTGTTGTGCTCTGTGTTCTCAGTTGTCGACCGAGCGTAGTGCACCGGACGATGGCTGATGAGTAGCGTGTGTGTCTGTTTTTAGCTAACCAGCCCGCTACAACAGCCCAACCCGCTGTGCCCAAGATTCTGCGCGCCGCTCGGTAACATTATGCCCCCTGAGATCCTGTACGCGTTCTCGCTCTCGGGATATATGGTCTGTCGGCCGTTGTGTTGGACTGTGTGATAATCGCCGCGTTATGTCCTTATGACAGGCTGTTGCACCCATGAGTTTAGATGACCTACGCGTACACGGGTTGGTCTATACCGGCTCCGCATGGGCCTAACCAACGGGCACTCCGTATGGAAGTTGCGAAGGATCAAAGTGAAATGTCATGATTTTAAAGAAATTGTGAGCAGCTTAAAGAGAGAGCCTCTAGCTGCACCAAGTATGGTTACTGTTACTGTACGGCTGTAGGCGTGAGGAAGCTGCAAGACTTTGCAGTAGTCCAGGGATTGGCCCTTGATGTCATGTGGGTATGAATTTCCTGGAATCCTTTTAGTGCATGATCGATCTACATGACGGCGCCTTGTATACGGCGCGGCGTTCTGTTCCTTTCACAAAGGCTCGTAGCATAAGAACCCCTTTCGTGGTGACCATCGCATCCGGAAAAAGGGATGGAGAATCTATCACTATCTCGCTGGGATATTCGGACGCCCCCGAACAAATGGGTGATAAATTAGCCATCGTGATATGTGAGTACTGGGATGTCTTTATATTGGATAACACTCAGATAGGTCGCATCGGAGTAGTCCGACGTACTATTGACACCAGTAATGCGCCTGCCATTAAAATGCGCCAACGGAAGATTCCACCCTATTATTGGGTTTCGCCGAAGAAATTTATTCAGGAAATGCTGGGAAGTGTTGTATTTCCACCCTCAAGCTCGCCATGGGCCGCACTGGCTGTTCCGGTGAAGAGGAAAGGAGGGCCGTTGAGGTTGTGCGTAGATTATCGAAAGACGAACCAAGTGACCAGAGGGAACTCCTTTCCCCTGCCACACATCAGTGAGCTGGTATAGTCCCTAGGGTTTCGATATGGTTCGTCACATTGGATCAAGCTTCCGGCTGTTGGCAGGTGGAAGTTGAAGAGCGGGATCGACAAAAGACGGCATTTGCGCCATCAAACGTTCTATGAGAGTTTCGATCAATGCCGTTCGGATTGCCAAACGCCCCGGAAACTTTCCAAAGCTTGATGCGCACAGCATTGGGTGAGTTGACCCCTCAATGCTGTCTAGTGTACTTGGGCAAAGCATTTGTTAAAAGAAGGACGCCAGAGGACCACAAAAACGTGGCCCGGTCGTTCAAGAAGTTGCTGCGGTTGGCCTAAAACTCAAACCTCCTAAATGTCATCTGTTACTGTGTAAGGTAACTTACCTGGGACACCCAGTGTCGGCCCCAGGAATCCTAGCTGATCAGTCGAAAACAGGAGGGATTAAAACGTGGCTTAATCCCCTAAATGTTGAATTACGCAGTTTTCTGGGGTTGGGCTCTTACTATCGCAGGTTCGTTCCGAGATTCACAACAGTAGCAGAGCCACTTAACCGCCTCCTGCAGCACAATCAAATATTCGAATGGACGGAGAAGCAGCAAGCTTCTTTGGAAGAACCGCTGAATCTGCTATCCACGGCTTATTCTAGCCTGTCCTAGAACATGGAAGTCCTCCAGCGAATTCATCTTGGAAGCTGATGCTTTAGAAAAGGACACTGGTGTGGTTTTGTCACAAAAGGACCGGCACGGCATTGAAGGCGTAATTTCATTTGGCGGCCGAACTTTAAGTAAACGAGAGCAGAATTACTGCACGACCCGGAAGAAGTTGGCGTTGATGTACCTTGCCACCACTATCGACTTTCACTTTTGGGCCGTCATTTTCTCGTCAGAACAGACCGCCGTTCGTTGTTGTAGTTGACAAATTTCAAAGACCCGGAGAGGAAGTTGCGAGGTGGCAAAAGTACCTGCAGGACTACTTATGCAACTGTCTCCATCGTCCTGGCAAATCGCATGGAAATGCTAGCTGCCTGGTCCTCCGGCCGCACAGAGACCACGGGAAACACCCTCCTTGAACCTCGCAGGTGGCACTGGTCACCCCTGGTGAAGAACATGAATGGGAAGAAATCCAGGCGGAGGACCCGGAACCCGCCGTTGTAAAAAAACGCCTAAAGGATAAAGGGGCGCGCCCAACTGGCAAAGAAATGTCAGGGGCCAGTTACGAGGCAGGGTGCTTATGGTCGCAGTGGAATAGGCTAAGACTGTTCGATGGCCTTTTGTTCATACAGTATGGACGGGAATACACGAGACGAACCACTGTACCACAGTCACAAGTGAGAAAGGCGCTAGCAGACCCCCACCACGATCTCGGGCACCCGGAACAGAATGAGGTTTATGACTCAGCACGCGTAAGGTATTGGTGGCCACAGAAACAAAAGATCGTTTATGGCTTCTTAGGAGACTGCCGAGTGTGCTCCGAGGTGAAAGACCTCACTCCGAATAGGCGATCACCTTGGATACCTGTCGAAGCTGGTTACCCCAACGAAATGGTGGGAATCGGTATAATGAGACCACTGCCGGAAATCCAGCACGGAAACAAATACATCGTTGTCATGGTAGACTACTGTACGAAGTTGGTACAAGTTGCTGCTGATCTGGTCATAGAGGCAGCAGCAGTGTCTCGGGCAATTTTTGACCACTGGATCTGCAAATGGAGCGCACCCCGTTGGTTGCTCTGGGAGCTGGAAGCAGTTTCGAAGACTAGTGTTCAAACTTTGCAAACTGCTACAAATCAACGAAACTCGCACGAAGTTCTACCACCCTGAGGGTTATGGATTAGCCGAGTTGACTAACCAAGGATTCAAGACACCGATGAATGCTTTTGTTGAACAGACGGGAAACTGGGACCAAGCACTGGAACAGTGCGTGGTGGCGTATCGATGCACGATTCATTCGTCCACTGGACATAAGCCCCACTTCCTACGGGCAGGGCGGGAAGTGCGAATATCTTGTGACTTACGAAAGCCGTAGGTGGGCTGGAACCAAAATCAACTTTTGGGTACGAGGTTCATTTGAAAGAAACCTTGGTGGGGGCACATACGCCGGCCCGACACATCTAAAACAAAGTCTATGGAGGACTTTCAATCGTGGCCAGTGAACATGTCTTCCATTCGGTCCGGCAGCGAGATACCAACGTTGTTTGCTCTATCAGACGAATAGAGAAGAAGCAAGTCCGTTTACAGGTGCAAAGGTGTATTCTATATATCGTGGTACAGAAAAAGTACCGGTACGAGAGATACACCGGACGGGTTTGAGGGCAAAGGCTATGCAGAAAGCGAACGGCGAGAGCTTACTGTCGGAGAAGGACCGAGAGTGAAAGTCGTTCAAAAAGAGGTCGGTGGAAACCCTGAAAAAAAGCCAGTCCAGTGGAGCGAAAGCAACCGAACAAAACGATGAGGTCAATGTGGATTGTCAGAAAAGATCGTGGAGAAAATAAGTCCAAAATAATGCCCAGAAAACGGTCATTTTCTCAGGACCACCGGTGTCACCACAAGACATAGAGGATAGAAAGAATATTATGACCGCGGAGTACACGGTGCTCCCTTAGGGGGGGATAAGGTGTTCCTACAATCCTAGACACGGCCACTGGGAACCTGCACCAAGCTCAGCAGTGTGGAAAGGTCCTTATGTAATAGAGAGAATAATCTCCGAAGGGTTGTGTGTTATTCACGACGAGTCCAACCAAAGACCGCGCTTTACGGTGCATTTTATTCGGCTGAAATTGGTTTTCAGCCCCGAAACCCTTACTTGGTCCCAGGCTAGCAAAAGTGTGCCGGAGGTGGAAGCAGAAGTAGAGGTACCCAATGGTGGTAGTTTGGCCAGGCACCGAGGCGGCTGTTAATAAAGGAGGAAGCTGCGTGTCGCGAAGAGCTTGCGCAAGCATAATAGTGACCGACTAGTTTGAATTATTGGTTCTTTCAGGATAGCTACGCGTGAGTGTCTGACTATCCGTTTGGTCCTTTCCGTTACGGAGTTGTCATCCGCTCCTGTGGACGAACTTTCAAAACTACCTTTGAACGTCTAACCGGTGCCCCTTAATATAGATTCTCATTCCCACATGGAATTCTGTTTCATTCTACTAAAATGAATTCCGTCAGCCGCCTGTGCCAAAGGTCGATTGTTCCTGGCTGCCACAAAAAGAACAGCACACAATGGTGACGTCTCCAAGAAACGTTACATACATACTGATTACTGAGGGTTCTAAATGGGATCTTCGTGGGAAGCAATGGGGACAGCAAACGTAGTCACTATTCAATTGAATGAAAATTTGCATATTTGTTCGCTTACACAAGCGAGTGCATTTTGTTTAAGGTTGTAGAAGACGTTCGAGAGCGGCTGGTGAACGTGTCTACTATCGGGTTTAGCAGCGGAATACCAACGATATCCCCTCTATCGGACGAATAGAGAAGATGCGAGTCGGTTTACAGATGCGAGGTGTATTCTATATATTGTGACACAGAAACGGTACCGATACGAGAGATACACCGAACGGAAAACGGAACGAAACGCGACGGCTGTGCAGAAAGCGAACCGCGAGCGAGCGGCCGAAAGTGAAATTGATTTGAAACGAGGTCGACGGAAACCTCAGGAAAGTCAGTCCAGTAAAACGTACGCAACCGGAGAACACTTTGAGGTCGATGTCAAACGTCAGAAAAGATCGTAGAGAAAATAGGTCCAAAATGGTGTCCAGAAAATAGTCATTTTCTCAAAACGATCGAGGTCACAACAGCAGCCTCCCGCCAGAAAGCACGGAAAGCCTCCGAAAAACGTGTCAAGGAGGGAAAGGCATACAAAAGGTACTCGTGTGCGCGAATGCGTGCAAAATACGTGGAGGTATCTGTGCTGTAGGATGCTGACGGGCAGAATCCGAGGTATGCAGGAACCGTAGGATGACGGTCGAGCGTAAACCAGATTCGTTGCCAATGACATCGGTTGCGTGAATCGTCATCCAGGTGTGTCACACCAATAACGTAGAGCGTCGGGTAACTGTTAACCAATATGATATCCGGAAGCCAAATCGGTAGGTTCTTCGATGACAAGGAACGAGAGCGACAGAGCCGATCCAGAATGCAAACGTTGGTGCCAAAATTCTTTAGATTTCGTGGGACCAGCGAAACGTACCATATGGTGAGGTTCCATGAAACGAAAAGAAACGAAAAACTGGTGTAGCAACCGCAATGGATTTGACTAGAATACAGTAATAACTAATAAGGTATGTTAAATCGTGTCGAAACGATAAACACGAAAGTTACTACCGCGTTGTGCAGTGGTTAAGATCGTGTTTGACCTAGTCGTGAAAACGTCCTGGGCAAACGATCTTCCGACCGGAACGTCAGACGGGAGCCTCATTCACGGACGGGTGCGTAGGTGTGCTCTGCTGACTTGAACGTGAGACAGTATTCTCATTCGAGGACGTAGCAGGGCCAACTGGCTGCTGGCTTGAACGTGAGACGATAGCCTCATTCGAAGTCGTAGCAGGCAACGCTAACTGCAGACCTTGACGTGAAACGGAAGTGTCGTCAACAGGTAGTGCAGGGTTAACATCGAATCTCATGTCAGCGGGCGACACGCTGTCGTCAACGTACGCGGCTTTGAGACGATCGATGCTAACGGTATCGACGCGACCGTGTCGATCAACAATTAAGGTCTTATCGTGACGAGAAATCACGCGAAATGGACCTTCGTAAGGCTGTTGTAATGGTTTCCGCGCCGAATCAACACAAATGAATACATGCGAACAAGTTTCGAGTTCGATCGGAACAAAATCCTGTCGTCGCTGCATTCGAGTCTGCGCCGGAGCGAGATTTTGCATGTACGTAGACAAACGGTGAACTTAGGTCTGTACGGCAAGTGAGTCTGTACTCCGCGGCGTAACGAATTCCCCAGGCAGTCGTAATGTCGTGCCGTAGACAAGTTCTGCGGCGGAACATTGGATATCTGCCTTAATGCAAGTCCTGATACCAAGCAGAACTAGCGGTAACGTTTTGTACCAGTCGGGGCTCTCGTGTACTTTAAGAGCCGCTTTGAGTTGGCGATGAAAACGTTCGACTAAACCATTCGATGCCGGATGGTTCGCGGTCGTGCGAATGCATTCCGTACCCAGCATGTGAGTTAATGAAGAGAATGGATCGGACTCAAATTGTTGCCCTCGATCGTTAGTGATTGTGGAAGGACAACCATATGAAGCTATCCATCGTTCTATCAGATGTCGAACCACTGATTCGACCGGGACAACAGAGATGGGAATAGCCTCGGACCACCTGGTAAATCTATCGATGCACGTTAGTAAATAGGTATACCCGTGTGATGGGGTCAATGGGCCCACAATGTCTACGTGGATATGATCGAAGTGAGCATCAGGCGTAGCAAAAGTACCGATAGGCTAAGCTACGTGCCTATGCACTTTAGATCGTTGACATTGTAGACACTGTTTTGCCTACATACGAACATCTTTATTCATGGACGGCCAGACGTATCGTGCAGCTACTAATCGGAGACTGGCTGCGATACCTGGATGTGATAGTCCATGCAGGGTGTCGAACACGAGACGTCGATATGCAGAGGGTACTACTGGTCGAGGTATACCAGTAGACATGTCGCAGAGTATAGTCCCAGAACTGGTGGCCAGAGGTACGGACTGACACTGTAGCGACGATGCCTGATCTGCTTCCATACATGAAGAATCGTGTGCCTGTGCTGCAGCCATGACAGGGATGTCTAAAACCGGAGATTTATTGGCAATAAGCGGAATACGCGACGAAGCATCTGCAACGCAGTTCGACTCACCTCTATTGTGTCGTAGGTCAGTCGTGAACTGAGAAATATAGTCTAAATGTCTGACTTCTTGTGGAGAGTAACGATCAGACTTAGTATGCAATTCATACGTCAGAGGCTTATGGTCTGTAAAGAGGATGAAATATCGACCCTAGACCGCATGGCGAAAGTGCTCAACGGCATTATATGCAGCCAGCAGTTCGCGACCAAAAGCAGCATATTTGGTTTTCGTGGGATTGAGGCGTCGAGAGAAGAACTCTAATGGCTGCCATATCCCAGAAACAGACTGTTGCAGGACCGCTTCGATGGCAAAATCGGATGCATCCACCGCCATGCTTAGCGTAGCGGATGGAACTGGGTGTATTAGGAGCGTGGTCTGAGCTGATGTCACTTTATTCTCCGAGAACGCTACTCGTGCGGCATCCGTGAGCGACAACTTACGTGGATTGCCACGAAGTAGGTCGGTTAATGGAAGCAGATGTTCGGCAGCATGGGGTATGAAACGACGATAAAAGTTACCTAACCCCAAAAATGCCTTGAGCTCCTTGATTGAGGACGGTACGGCGTAATCTAGAATGGCGCGCACTTAATCCTCGCAAGGCTTAATACCCTCTCGAGTGATCTTGTGGCCGAGTAACACAAGTTCCGGTTTGTCAAGTTCACATTTATCAGGAATGACTACTATTCGATATTCGGACAAACGTTGAAATAGTCGCGTCAAATGTTGGAAATGTTCATCTACGCTCGACGATGCGATTAGCAAGTCATCGATATAAACGTGAACAAGTTCCAAGTCTCGTGTAATGGTATCGATAAACCTCTGGAATGTCTGAGCAGCATTTCGCAAACCAAAAGGCATACGTAGGAACCCAAACAAACCAAAAGGAGTCGTGACAGCGGTTTTCTTGACATCTTCAGCGGCGACTGGGATCTGGTGATAAGCTGGCACCAAATCGATCTTGGAAAGTACAGTCGTGCCGTGAAGTGATGCCGTGATGTCGTGTATGTGGGGTATCGGATAACTATCGTAACGGGTAACTGAATTTAGTGCGCGATAGTCGCCACATGGTCGTAAGCTAACGCCATCTTTCTTAAGAACCATGTGCAGAGGTGAGGCCCATGGACTGTGAGAAGGACGAACAATACCTTTAGAAAGTAAAGTGTCAAACCCACGTTTGGCGAGAACCAATTTGTCCGGTGCCAGTCGGCGAGGTCGTGCCGTGACTGGTGGTCCGTTAGTGAAAATGTGGTGTGCCACACGATCGGTCACTGTCTCTATCTCTTCAAATGGTTTAGTCAATATGGGGAATTTAGTAAACAAAGACTGAAAATCGTGCGGAATGTTTGAAAACAATCCTGTGATTCGGTGTGCATCTGTTCGAGCTGCAATACCCGTAAATTTAATGTCCGACGAAGGATCGATAAGCTGCAGCCTACGTGAATCAACAAGTAATTCATAGTGCTGCAGAAAATCGATTCCCAGTATGCCTGTGGGAACATCCGCAAGAATGAACGGCCACAGATACCGTCATCGTGGTCCCAGGTTGACCGTAAGCTGTCTCGTGCCGTAGGTAGGAATGGAGGAACCATTCGCCGCTGACAGCCGAAGCAAAGAAGCTCGTGGCTTGTCTTTACCAACCGGCAAGACAGAAACTTGGGCCCCAGTATCGACTAGGAACCTAGCGTTAGTGCACGAATCATGCACGTAAAATAAACGGCCAACCTGAGAGTGATTGCCGGCGAGTACGGCCGCTTCGACTCGCCGGCAGTGGCGTTTCCCACCGCGTATGAACACGGTTGTCTGCAGCTACGGGCAGCTGGTCCGAAAACGCGGTGGAACCAACATAAGCCGCTGGTAGGATGATCTGGTTTGGACGAGTCAGGTGAGGCGGATTTACGGCGGACGTGGGCAGTGGATGGCGCCCGTCCGTGCCTTCGTTTACGCGGGCTACTGCGAGGAGTCGGTATTTTAACTCTGTCCTTGAAGGACAGGCGGCGCTGGACGGATCGAGATTGCCGAGGCCTCTCCGGCGATTCATCCAGGTCAACACCCCTAGGATTGCGCGACGTCGTGGCAATGAGGGGATTAGCCCCACTGCCGACACGTGCGACAATTTTGTCAGCCACGGCGGCTGCTCGTTCCGAGGGCGAGTCTTCGAGGAGAGCGGTAACGGTGGTCTGAACATGGAAGGGTAGAGAGTCCAACCACAGTTCCTTAACTATCTCCGAATCCTTATCGGCGGGCCCTGCCAGGGACCGGAGATGAGCTAGGTGGCTGCTGGGTTTAGTATCCCCTGTGGGGTGTCGTGCCAGTAGCTGACGTAACCGTTCCCCCCGAGATGGAAGGAAATGTTGCAGTATAGCCTCCTTAAGCCGATCGTATGGCTGCACTTGAGGAGGATTTATTACTAAATCCCTCACCGAGTCGATAACATCACCTGGGATTGCCTCTAAGGCATAGGAAAATCGTTGGCGTTGGCCAATGATCCTACGTGCCTCAAATTCCAGCTCAAAGGCTGCAAACCAAACCTCAGGATCATGTGGGATAAACGCCACAGGTTTAAAAGCAACCGCAGACAGAGTGAGATCTGTGTCGAGCTGCACCTTATCCTCTGACATGGTTACGCTGCGATAATATATCGTAAATTATATATATCGTGCAACAAAAAGAGGACGTGAAACAGCGAAAAATCACAGACTCACCGGGTGGGCGAATAATTCAGGAGGTTTCGGAAGTTTCGGGCTCACCAATATAGAAGACGTTCGAGAGCGGCTGGCGAACGTGTCTACTGTCGGGTTTAGCAGCGGAATACCAACGATATCTCCTCTATCGGACGAATAGAGAAGATGCGAGTCGGTTTACAGATGCGAGGTGTATTCTATATATTGTGACACAGAAACGGTACCGATACGAGAGATACACCGAACGGAAAACGGAACGAAACGCGACGGCTGTGCAGAAAGCGAACCGCGAGCGAGCGGCCGAAAGTGAAATTGATTTGAAACGAGGTCGACGGAAACCTCAGGAAAGTCAGTCCAGTAAAACGTACGCAACCGGAGAACACTTTGAGGTCGATGTCAAACGTCAGAAAAGATCGTAGAGAAAATAGGTCCAAAATGGTGTCCAGAAAATAGTCATTTTCTCAAAACGATCGAGGTCACTACAAGGTCATCATCTGGCCTCATTCTCAAATCGATCATGACATACTGCGGGTGGTTGCTTCGCGAAGACTGACGGACGTGGTGACTCGGTTCCATATGCACACAATGGCGACAGCAGTTACCGGTATCCCGGGAAAGAACTTTATTGTTCATCCGTTTCATACTGATGAAAATTATAACCGCGATGTTCCTAGGGCCATTGAAAAAATCATGAGTATGCAGAAAATCGTGGTGTTTATTAACGGAAATCCGTTCTTCTGTGGGAAAAACATTATTTATGATTCCCGTAATTACAAATCCTTGGTGGAATTTCTAACTGATCTGGCAGCTATTCTGCCTAGAGATGCAAATCTTGGTAAAGGAATCCGTCGGCTATTCACGCCTCGCGGAAGACATGTAGTTAGGACTTTGGAGGATCTTAAACATGGGAGCGTCTACGTTTGTGCTGGTGCGGAACCATTCAAAAGTGTGAACTACCGATTTCGCCGGAGCATTCAACCCATTACCGGTGAGTTTCTGATTCCTATGCAGCACGAGTGTCCCCCTGACCATACTATGAAGTATAAAAAGGGAAACTCAAAAAGCTGTCTGCGAATAACCGTAAAAATACACCCAAGCAAGGTTTCCTTAGAATTGTTGGCTGTTTAGACTTATGTCCCTCAGTTTTCAGGATTTTCATTCATCTAGGATATGTAGTTCAGGTGTCACCAAAATGGACATTTGTGGGACGGTCATGTTAGGTTGCAAGTTCTCCTGTGATGCTGCGGATTACAGGCCAGCGGTAACGCGCATTTTTTGCATTAAATTCCAATGAAAATTATTTGTCGGTAGAAGTTTTTTACGACCGCAGGCTTTTCAGGGTTCATCGATGGTCGTCCCCTAGGTATACCTTTTAGAAACACTCACTGGTACGTCTAGAGAGGCAGTAAGGGGCTTTTACGATAAATTTGTCGTTATTTTCTGTCGCATGAAACAGAACGATGATCTCATATATCCCCTTTGATGACACTCGGGGGCAGGCGAGTGTCCATTTGCTATCTGGTTACGTGCGTTTTTTTTTACTTCACAGAGCTTCTGTGAGAGACTGTTTTATTATGCAGCTTCAGATGAAGTTTAACATGCTATTAGATCCAAAGAGATATAAATCCTAGAAGAATAGTCTTATTGAAAACTAGAGTCTATCAGCTTGACCAGCACAAAGAACCTGAACAGTTTCAGTGCCACACTGAGCGTTACCCGAGAGTCCTCTGAAGGTCCCTTTGACGGTATAATTGAGTGAACTCCAACGGAACATTGAAATGCACACTCAAGGGACGGTCGGCAATAAACTCAGAAAACGCTCTTGGGTCGTATTCTGGTCGCATATTCGCATAATAAAAATAAAAGTCGTAAGTCTGTTTTGACCTTATCAAGCGAATACGCCACTGCGGTACGGTCTGGGAGCGTTTTACGGGCTCATTGTTGACTGTCCTTTAGGTGTGCCTTGAAAGTTCTATATAAGAAGTTCAGCCATCGACTTCGAGATGCGTTTTCTGTCGAGTCTCTAAGCAAACCACCTTAGAAACCCTCTCGGTCGAATAAGCAGAAAAATACTGTATTCGGGTGATAGACACAATAGTGTATTATATATTTCGTGGCACCGAAATGATACGGAAAGTAAGTCAACGCAGTGGCCAAGAAAATGTTAACCGAGGGCGTACAGTACGCAAAAGCCGGAAGTGTCAAAAGCAAGGTCTATGAAAACCTCGTGCTTTTTGAGTTAAATGAAACAATTGCAACCAAAGAAACACAAAAAGGCCAAAGTCGAGCTGCAGGAAAAATTGCATAGAGAGAAAATTGAAAATTCCGTATGGAAAACGTCTTTTATTCCGAACGACCGAGGTCACTACGACTCACTCGCTGGTGCGGTTAGGGGACTCTCAGAGGACTCTCAGGTGATGCTTAAGGGGATGTCCGTACTGCCTGGATTGCCCAAGAAGTATAAGGCATCACTGAATGATTTACCGATACGTTTATGAACTTCAACAGTAAAAAAGTGATTCGGAGGGGCAAGTTAGCTTACTGATATAGGTAGAAAGGTGGGTGCAGGTGACCTTTTTGGACAAGCACCATTATACCTGATACAGTTGCACTTTGTACTTAAGAGCTTCTGTTACTGTAGGTAATACTACAATTTTTAATGTGGTAAAGGGGCAAAATGGCCGTGAATTTAACACCAAGATTGTGCGTTCCATTCGAAGACACTCAGAGGACGTCAATCTATGGCTGTATGCTGCGTAGGAGAGAGTATTTATTCCCAAAAGGTTCCTCATGAGACCTTTGTGTTATTGTTTATTATGTGGTACATTGCTATTATTGAGTGGTTTTAAGTAGGAAAATTTCACCAGTTACTTCGAGTATGATCTCAAACACAGAAATATACTTTTGCTTTGAGAAATACTGTACTTTATAAGAGTACTCTGCATCAGAAGTACGCGAATCGTGCCACATAGTTTTTGAGGACGTTTACGAATCATGTTATTTTTTCGAACATGAATCATGGGACAGTTAATAAATTAGCATCCTTGGATAAAATAGTATACTATGGTACCGGAACTCAAAAGTATTGAATATGGCCCACTGCATTATCCTTATGTTCATAAATAGTCCCCAAAAGATCCTAGTGATGCTTGAAATGGGGTCATTTTGAGGCTATTTTTAAACCTTTTTGTGACAGTTCTGTTGACTTTGTTATGTCTAAGTAACATCGGAAGTTAGTAAGACATTACCGTTTACTTGATCGTTCCTGCGGCACCATCTTCCCATGATAATGGAGGATTTTAGACTAAGTGATAAGTTGAGCGATATGTAAGGCAAAATGAAAACAAAAGAACCTAAATTTATTTTCATTCGGTTCTAGAATTATTTTCTGCTGAAAGATGCCGAGGATGGACACTGATAATAGTTAAACTGTATCAAAACAATTTTTTTTCAGTTCGGTCCAGCCATCAACTTTGCATTTAAGTGCTCTGGTTTTTTGATTGTGGGGAACAGACCCATTGTTAAGATCAAAACACGTAGTGTAAGCGAACATATATTTTCGGTGATTCATTTTCAAGCCATTATATTCACATATATTTGTCATGAGAAAAAGGGGGGAGGGTAAGACGACAGTCTTTCCCCTACCAACCAGTCAATCAGCGGACTAACCGATGCAATGACAAACCGACCGATAGACCTACCAACTATCCTCTTACCCTCCCTTCTTCTTCTTATGGCATAAATGTGATTGTAATGGGTTAAAGAGGAATAATCGAAAACATGTTTACATAAACTACATGTTTTGCTCTGGTTTAGGTTGCTATCTCCCAGTATCGTCAATTCCAGTGTAAAACAGAAAAAAACGGTCTAAAAGAACCAAAAATAAGTTATTGAGAGGAAACCACGAAAAAAATGAGACAGAATGCAACTACGACATAGGCCGCGACACTTGGCCGTATCACTTAATGTATCCATCCACCTGGCGTGGACCGCAACCCAAAAGTCTAACACTTCCTTTTTTGGCCTGGTCTCCTGTTAAAGATTTTAGCACTTTTGTACCATATCATGGACTGACCACCTCGACTTGTCTTTCAGCCGCTATCTGTCTCGAAGAACAGTGTTCGTCGGGGAAGCTCGTCGGTGGTCATATGCAACACAGGTTCCAGCCATAATAAACTTTTCAGATTCAGTACCTGATTCAGAGACTGACCGCTGGTTCCCAACATCCTACGTCGAACCTCAGCATTGCGGATATAGTGTTCCCACCATATTTGGGCAGTGTTACAGAGACATCGATGTTAAAATACCGACACTTCGCCTATCTTCTACCTTTAGGGACCATGTTTCTGAGCCTTAAAAAAGAACAAATCTAACTACCGCAGTGCACACTCGACCCTTGACAGACAATCGGATTTCAAGCCGGTGCCACAAATGGATGAGATTAGCAGACTCCAGATGCGCCGTCTGTATAAGCGATGACATTTTATCCGATATCTGTCTACCAGGCTAGAAGCGACTGCCGAGGTAACAAAACTTACTTACTTTGGCTAGAATTTCCGCTGCCAAGAGAGGGTTTACTGTAGTGCCAGCCGAGTCTCGCGGTAGTATTCATACTTTAAAAATGCGAAACATATTCTAAACATTACTACGCTGGTACTCAAACTATCTACCATTGCTTGTAACTTACCTGGATCTTCACTCAAAAGAACAATACTGTCTGCGTATTCTAAGTCATATATTTCACTTCTTGAGATAAAATAGATGCCGCTATTCTCACACGAGAATAGAGCTGCTTCACGAGTCATAACAGTTGAAATTACCGTGGTGAACGCGGCTTAAGCTGTATACGTGATTAGTGTGATCAAAAACAGAAGAGCCTCAGTACAACATGAAGGGTATTGATAGCCTCCATAGTGCATATATATAATTCTTCCAATAAAACAACCAATTTTTACACCTGGTCAAGTATGCAAATGATGCCCATCGTTAACATTTCAAGAAATTTTCAAGGAACGGCCGGTAGTTCCCTTTACGCTGCCTGAACTGGATTATTTCTAGTCGCACAGTTTATTCCATCAAACAATTTAAGAACAATATCTAAAACAAACTTTTCAGGGGTTTTCACCATAAATTTTAAAGTTCTACATATAAATCACAATCAATACCGTTTTTGATTTTACGGAAGAATTGCCTTTAAAATAATGTATATCAAATGTAGTTTCACGGAAGCTGTTTATTCGTTACTTCATGTTATGAAAAAAATGCACCTGCCATTCATTAGCCAGACTGCTCGCAGTTTATCGTGGAACTTACTCTACATCATGTTTTGGGTGTGTACGTGGCATCTTATGGCTGAATGAACACCCTCCGAACTAATAACATTATTTGTGTTGGTTTTGGCTTAAAGTATTTTACTCAGTTCAAACAACATTTCTGTTGACTGGGAAGTTCTGATAGTGTGATTAACATACGATATTGCATCTTCCAGATTTCTTACGCGAAAAGACTCCAAGCCAGGTGAGGGCATTAGTACTATTAGTTCCAAAAAATGCAGAACTAGAAGTAGTTTTGTGGGTTAAGACACATGCCAATTGGTCGTTTTTCGTTATAATTGGCACTGGTTATGTCAAAAATATTCCATTATAATTTGTTAGTCATTTGCTTAATGTCATAGATAGATGATTTATTACATGGATAGTCACCAAGAGTTTCAAGATGCCGATTGACGATGGCAGTACCAATCTGTTGAAACACAGGCGGTCTAATCTGCACAACACTGCCGATCATGCCTAACTGGGTGCTGGAGGTTTTCTTTTTTTTTGAGGTCCCTCCAAAGCACCTCACACCGACTAGTTGAAAAATCTCTGCATCGCTGCTTCAAACAGGTTGTTTTAATAACGTTTTTGAGCAATATCTTCCCTTATCAGCACATAAGCTTCTTATTCAAATTCAGGAGTTTGTTATCTACTCTTGAATTAGTGCCGTCAAGGATATCACAACGAATGTTCTCACGCGGAAAGGAGGCATCTGCGACATTAGTCACAGATAGCCGTGAGCTGAACATATAACGCCTATTACTTGACGAAGTAGGCGATGTAGTTGACTCCATGCATTGAAACCCGAAGGAAATATTACAAAAGGCACCCATAACTTGGTAATTTGTTTACTCTTCCACAGTCATCTGTTGAGAAGAATTCTAATGTCGCCTGAAGAAATCCAAGTCTGTTACTCAAAAAGCAGGTTGTAAAATGCACAAACAGGTGCAAAATTATTAGTTCTATGTTAAAATTATAAGAAAAAATATGTATGTCAAAATAACTCAGTCGAAAATTCTGTTTTGATCCCAAGACGATTGTTCATCTTTTCGGAGAGGCCATTCAGATCTGTCTTAAATTTTTGGACGCTAATGGAGAACTCTGTTGTAACTCTATGTAAATTGTCTTACGGTTAACACACCACAATCGGAATGTGTGTTCCTCGCATAATACACCCTCGGCCCCTTGTTTGCTCATGATTCATTCATGCGCGTCCACCAGTTCGCAACATGTAATATTGTTTTACTAACTGATTCTTATAATCCGTTGTACTTTCCCCTTATTTTCCTGATTGTTGCTGTTGCGTTGATACTACGTTTGATTTCAAGCCGGTTTGACTATATATATATATATATATATATATATATATATATATATATATATATATATATATATATATATATATATATACTTAACAAATATGTACAGACACAGGTTCTTAGTGCGTGGTGTACCGGAACATTGCAGGGTGTTTGTTCTCCCTCTGCTTGCACTTTCTCATTGACAAGTCACTATTTGTCCCTCAAAAACTAATTGATTTACAAGAAATATGAACTTTTCAAAATTTCTGTATTCTCATCTGTCACATACCGTAATCTGTCATATTCATCCAGGCCAATCTTGGACACAACGTAGATCTTGCAAACTTAAATGAGGGTAATAAGCTGAAGGTAATCAAGCATACATTTAGGCATTGCTCCAAAAGTAGTTTATCCTTGTGCTTTATTCGACCACTGGGGTTATTCTTCACAGATGTCAAACATGGAACATCTCACGGCTCATTAATGAATCGTTATGAGGTACCAGCGATGAGTTCTCCATGGAAAACCGGACTTAATAGCCTAGTTGAAAGTATAGGACTGAGTCCTGCCTTTCGGTTCAAACTCAGTTTGACACGTGGCACGTTCGTTAATGACGATAATATCAAGTATGTGGTTCCTTTTATAATGAGTGAAATGTTATTTTAAATGGCGGATCATTGAATCAAAGTGAAATTTACTACTAAGACAAAGCTTAACTTTTCGTTGTTGAACGTGAGTGTTTATACCAAACCTGCTGTCTTTGACACCAGTCATTTTTGTTTAAGCATCGTTTTTCCACCTAACAAGATGCTTCCAAACATTGTGTTGACAATATATAGTAGTCTTTCTGAAACTAATTTTGGCAAACTGGAGTGAGGGCGTTTCGTGTGTTTCAGCAAAGAGTTTAGTATCGTTAGTTGTATCACTACCGTTATCTCATGTCCTAAGCGGCAGACTCGATGTAGTCAACTGCATCATAGTACAACCAACATACTTGAAGCAACAATAAAGTATTCGACTGTGGTAAGATAATGACCCCAACTTATTCTTAGGAACACTTCAGACTATTCAGATTTGAACTTTTTTAGTCCATCTAACCACCACCAAATTGGTTGATCATGTGATGCGACAATGTGATGCATGCCATTTTTCTGACGTCATGTGCGATTCTAAGTTCTATGATAACATTTGTAGGGTAGATGCAGCACGCGTTGTGCTCTGGAATAAAACACAGCTTACAATGGGTAACTTACACCGAACTTCAGTTATCCAGTGTCCTAGCTCAGTCTACTTCTTTCAACATGACACTTCTGTGCTCTGATTTCAGTGGCTACCTTATAACCTCGCCGATTTATGAGAGAAACAACTTAAGGCGAAAATACTAAGTAAAGGGAAAAGAATTTTTATTAAGACTTAGAAACCACATATCTGAGCCGTGTAAGAGGAATGATCTAATGACCTTACTGTACACTCAGTTCTTGGTGGACAAGCGTATAGCACCTTGACAACATGTTCGGATGACAGTGAGCTGAGTAGATGAAAATATAATGAATAACTAGCACGAAGCTGCTGTTTCTGAAATAAAAGTCCCCAAATGAGATAACAATTCCCATGACCGTATTATGGACAACACGCTGGAAGGCAAGTACTTTTCTTGAGTTACTAGTGTTGCTGTTACCGATTATATGGGGTAAAAAAGAGTTATTTAATTGTTGAATGGATTTAAGTTCACTGTTTCATTGTTTCTAATAAAGAGTAATTTTATAAAATTCACGTGTTACAATGGTTCAGCACTGTTTCGTTCCGGGCAATTTTGCGGATTTATCTTGGTCCCCTCGATTATCCGCGCACTATCCTCTAGTAAACGCAGTCGAACTGTCTGAGCTGGCTGCTTTTGCATGGATATATCAGTATTTTTTTGACACATGATGAGCGCCCTCACCGTGGGACGAAGTAATTGTAAATAATCCGTGTCTGGAGGTTCTTTTTCCATTAGGTTGATCTAAATGCAGGCTTCAACGCTGGCAAAACTTCAGTAAATTCATTAAAATGTCGAGTTTCTCAAGCCGCTTTAAATTTATGAAATGTTTTGACCCAGTATCACGACAAATCGTTGCTACGTCTGCCGTCCCACGGGGTGTAATGGGTACCTTGGATTTTATCGACTCCTCTGCAGTTATTCTAAACATTGGTTTCTTGTTTGCCATTTACATTTGCTGTGTTTGTATTTCGTAGTAGAAAGTAATAATTGTACTCCATCTATTTCTATGAACGTAAACATAAAGCCCGGCCGTAGCCGGTAAGCGAGCAGGGAAGTGCGTAAGTAGTCACTGAGCTGAGTTACATGCACACGCTAGCGTACAATCGCCTCAAGTCAGGCAAGGTCAGTAGGTAAGTAGTGGGATCGACCATTCGACAAACGGTGCAGGAGCTGGACCATGAATAAATATCAACGGGCGTACGCCCACGTATGAGAAAGATGTTGATCAGTTGTCTGCGAAGTAGATGTGGCTGTTCCAACCGGATAAAACAACATTGATGATATATATATATATATATATATATATATATATATATATATATATATATATATATATACTTGCTGGCTCATCATTAAGCAGTTATTCTATACGGAATCCTTTCTTGCTCAGCCATCAGCAAGGTTACTGAAGTTTATTTGAAAATTCCTAGTCGCGCGGGTAATGGTGCCGAAGGTTCATGCTGTATTACAAGGTAAGATACACTGACCAACTACACGCGTGTCATTCGGTCAACAGAAAATAACTACCGTTTATTACTATTATCGTACCATAAATTTTGGCCCGGATAATAAAAAGGAGGGTTACTATTCAAATGGACACTCAGAGGCTGCGGGGTTTCCTAGCGACCGTAACTCCCGATCAGATCTAGGTTTATTCCTAAAATAATGGTTGTGGGAAAATACCCAGCATGCGGCACATTTGGATAAATTTGAAAGCTCAAATTTAGTTTCAGTCCTAAACTCACAATATTGTACGATAGCTATGCGAATTTCCTCTGAAGCTACCTGAACATCATCCTTGCCGCGGATGGCACGGAGGACTTCGCCGTGTCAATGTGGGTGACTGGCTTTTGGTACGAATGCTGGTCGAATGATATTCCACATCGTTTTAGGGCAGCTAGTCTTGCCCGTCTCGGATCACCCTGGCAACTAACGCAGGATTTTGACCTCAAGCAGGAATTCTCTGACGTTTTAGATACCGCAGATAACTTTTCTCAAGTTATGTTTAAAGTCGGACATTTTTACAGTCGACACACTCCAACTCGCACTCGGCTCTTGTCGAGAATATTTTATTCTTATAGCTCAATTTCAGCAGATTTGTGTAGGTCTGTTCACTGCGCTAAAAACTACTATTGCACTTCACTTGCCCTGCTATATGAGCAAACCAACACCGTTCTAACCCTAACAGTAGGCGAACGGACTGGGCAACTCGACTCGCTCGACGAAGCGATTGGTAAAACTTATGACAGGGAATTCACACTCAGTGAATTTCGTGAGAGCATGGCGATCTGATTATGCTGAATTTTTTCAAATCACCAATGAGTTTTTGATGAATATTGAGTTTTATACTCTGCCTAGCATTCTTGGAAAATTCAGCCCAAATGTTCAAAATGCTCACTTGAAATAACGGTCACAGATTTCTAGCATACTGAAGTTTTGACAATTTTGAGAGTCAAGTTGGTCGTTTTATCGCTTGAGATATTTTCTAAAACCCGGATTTGACCTGGTTGAAGGGTTTTTGTTTCTGGTCTTCAAAATGGTACTTATCTAAAATCGTTTCTGAGCGGTTACTAGATTTTTCGAAATACTGTCGGAAGTCTCGAATAACTGTGCTGTATTTACAAAGTGTAACGTGGTTTTTATTTTTTATTTTATTAGTTCCCTCATAGAACATGAAAAAAACTAAAAGGTTGTGAGTAGCAATGGAACCATCACGTGACCAAGCTATTCTATCAGGTATTTTGGGAGGGTTTCTTCTCGGTCAGTTGCTCAAGATGGTGGGTCCTGCTGCTTTTGTCCATCCTACTTTCAATTTGACCTTCAGTTGTCACAAACAGACAAAATAACTAAATCAATGGTCTGATCTATGAGGAGATCAGCTTTGATTAACTAGAACCATGAATCCATTACTTTCATGATTATTGACACTAAATATTTCCCACGGTGACCACAGTCAAAGCAGTTGGATGATTTCGCAGGTATGTCATCAAGCTGTATTGGAACACATCAAAAGCGACCATAAGTACCTTGACGGACATGGAATTTTGGACTACTTTAGTTACTTGTTCCAGTTGCTTATGATTTGGTCTACCTACTTCATTGAGACTTTTGCGTCACTGAAATTTCACGAAGGCTCGGGTCATAAAAACTAGGTAGTCTTGAAATAAAAGTTCACTATTTCATGGAATCTTTATTGTATCAAACGATGGTATTGGAATGGTACGCAGCAGAGAATGCATGAGACCACAATCTGATATGAGGGTAATAAAATTGTCTGTTAAGAAGAAGCTTGCTCAGGCACCTAACAGCTTGCCTCAATCAGAGTTGATATGGTCTCGCTCTTTTAACCCCATACTTATGAACTACTCTTTGGATTATTAGGTTCTTTTGTATTCCAGAGTGACCTGTCGCTCGTCCACCAATTATTTCGAACAGCGAAGTTTAGCGTCTCCCCGCGTATTCCATCCAAGTTACACCACGTTTTGGAATCAGTTATACAGACCCATCGTATCCCAGGACGGTGTGAAATTCTATGGATTGCGTAGTTAGTGGAATAAACAGTTATCAGCACAGGAAGAGCGGTACAGTACAAACGAGACCGAAAGGCCATTCGTGTTAAGGATCTTACGCTAGAATATTTTGAAGATGCACGGTTTACTTTCGACTGAATCGTTACTATGCCTGACATTTTTTCTATCTTTAGAAATGACTGCAAAGGAATAGGCATACCCCGGTATCAGAAGGGCTCCCTGCACTATCAGTAAGAGCCAGCAAGCAGTAGAAGATAGCACGAGGTCTCAATAGACTACGTATGGTTACGGGCCAATCAGAGCAGATTGCCGTCTACTTGAAATTAAGGTCCTGAGTTCCAAAGTCTCAAAGTTGCGATTCCTGTTTATTCCAATTGATACGCTGGGTTTTTGACTATGGGTTATCCTTTTTCCGCTGTGGTCATACGCTAGCACGGAATATCAAACAGATACTCTACAGTGCAACTACTTGGTATGTCGAGTCTATCTTCTCGTGCCGTCTTCCCATTATTCTTGTTTCACCATCTATTCAGGACAATCCTTGAACAGTCTCGTTTATTGAAAATGAATGTGAGAATACGTTCTCATTGCAACTGTCTACATACTCCAAGGATAAAATCGGAAGAGACTCGATATTTATCTGTGGATTTGAGTATTCTGCTGAACGGCATTTAGTGGTACAATTGGGTTGCTTGCATTTTGACGCTGAGCACAATTGCCTTTTGCTTTATTCATTCATCGAACACAGCGTCAATAAAACGAACTTTTAACCAGTCAGGTATGGCTTTCATAAGTTTCTTGGAGAACAATGGTGATGCTTCTCAACAGGGATGCGAAGTGCATCTTTCTTCTGTGAGTAGCAAGTTTTTTTTCTTTGATGGGATCAAGAGTAAATGCAGCTAACCAGAAAACCCTCAGAGAGTACTATTTTTCATTACTTAATATAGGATTCATCCTGATGACCTAGAAACGGTCATCTGAGGAACATTAATAGCTGTCTTATCAGCGATTTACGTGACGCACAGATAATTCTAATGTCAGTCACAGTCAAGATATAAGGGTTTGAAAAGAAATCAGGTTGACCCATATTTGCAAATGCACTGACCTCATGTGCAATTATGCAAATAACATGCGTGAACAACCTTATAAGATGGGAGATGGAAAGGAGATTGCCTCATTCACACTAATACTATGATTTTGGTAATAACAGACTTGTGAGATCTTTCAAGGTCATGGACCTTCGACTCTGATTTGGGGCTATGGTCTGTCAGGTACACTAGCCATGTATGTTTCCATTCATAGCAGCCAACAACAAGGTGTTGCTGCTTCAAGCGAGTGGTGTTTATGGTGGTCTATTAAATATGCCGCGAAATTAATTGTTGGGTTGAAACTGATTCTTTGGTGCGGAGTAATAGTCATAACTTTTGCTCAACAAGTTAGCCAGGGAAACATACTTAGTATCCATGATCTGTTCAATCTGGATTTGGTCAGTTAGTGCTTGACGAATCAGGTTCGGGATCAGTATCTGCATCAAAAATAGTAACTGAAGATATTAAGGTTACTGACGTCAATACATTCGTACAGTGGATGGGACAGAAAAATTGATCCCAGTTAGATAAGCACTGACAGGCATAGTTCTTAAGATATCTCGCATTATTTGGCTCACTTTTATTCTTTCAAACTGTCATCTGATCGTAAAGAACGATTCCGATTTCACACAACTCCGTATGTTTTCATTAGTAACACGATAGTGTACACGGTAACCCAAGTCTCGAGATGTGAACTCACAACCAGATCCCTCAGATTATTATGTGGTTAAGGAGTGATTTCCCATGTTTGTTGCCATATTTGAGGAATGTTGACATAATGAGCAAGATCTTACTGTTCACTGTTTAGATTCAGCATTGTCAGACTTTCATTGTGTGATAGATAAGCTATACGTGGTTTTTTCTTGAACTGGGAACAGTAACTGTCATCCAGCTCGTTGCCACACCAGAGCTATTGGGACCTTATGTGGTTCTCCAGCACCCTAAGTCTCAGGGTCTTGTTGCAGGTTATGCCCAACTGTGCAGTGGGCCCCTGTGGCTATGGCGCATGCCCCTTTCATTTCATTCATGAGAAAGCATGCAATAAAAAACGTTGGTTGACTCAAACAGTGGTAAAGCTCCCAGGAAAAATTAGGTTATTTCAATCATCTGCTAGGATGTTTTGCTCAATCCATATCTTTATCTTCGGTGTACTTTTATGAGAATTACATCGGGCTTTTTGTGGTAAAAAGGAAGCTCAATCACCCACCAGTTTTCCTCTTGTCTTATAAGGAAATACAACCCTCTATTAGAATAAAACGATCCACTATGCCTCCTGGTAACGTAAATTGACAATGGTGTCGTTTCATAATTCTAAGAATGCCTGGGTGGCACAATGAGTCCGTCGAGTCCCATTATTCATTTTACTTCTAACTCAGTGATTTGTCACAACAAGTGTGATTTAATTTAATTAATCCATGTACTCGGTGATTAGCAGTAAAATGTAGGAAATTATTGTCTGAACTATTTCACTCAATGTGACAAACATGTTCTGTAGCATGCTGAAACAAGTATGCACCCAGACCGTACGACTGTCTGAAGCTGGCATACGAAATCCTCAAAACCCCTGTTACAAATATTTGACATCACTAGTGTGAGAAGCACCAAATTAGTTTCCTGACTGTCAACTAGCAAGTGGTTCTGGGGAATAATTGAGCTCAGACAAATTCTGCTCATGCCGGTACACTCCGATATTTTCCATGACAGTCCGTTGTTGAATTACTATAAAACAACCATACAACTAAACAATTAAATGTAGTCCAAATCTTAGGCACGATGAAAGAATCTAATTTAAAACAGAACTAACAGTCAGCATAGGCAACCAGTTACGACTACACTCAACTTCACTTGTGAATTGGTTGAAATTCGGAAGTGAGACGCTTTAGTGATCTGCTTATTCATGACCTAAGTAAAAAAATGTTCGCGGAAATTTATTAGGTGACCTTCTGTCTGGCAACTCTGGGACTAATTTTCAAGACCGTTTTGCACATTTCAGTGCAAACCAGCGTCACTTTCTTCCATTTGCCCTTGGCATCGCTGACCCTGAGTAGCGTGTGTATATTTGTGTACTTTCTCTGGATAAGTACGATCCGATCTGATCGAGCTTTTATCATCGGGTTGGCAGGTCGACGTGCACTTTAGTCCCTTTGTACTGTAGTAGATTTGACGTGAAAGTTACGCAACCCAAAGATTTCTTACAAGACTCACTGGGTGGTACCTAAAGCACCAAATGATATGAATAAAAATTCGTGAGAAGAAACTGGTACGAAACATGAGCAACACAATAATACGATGGTTTTGTTGTGATCTAACACCCTATCAAAATTTCTGTCCGTCGAAATAGATAACCGTAGAAGGTAGGGGGAGGTTTCGACGACTGGTATCACAAAGTATTTATGATAAACGCCCGCTGAGATTATGTAGTCTGTGCCTATTGACCTTATACTATTTCCAGTTAGGTCACATCGAAACAGCGGATAAATGTGAGGTCGAGTAAACAGGTGGCCCAAACTTTATAGCTGAAACCCGGGCCCCACAGCAACTATTGGATAAATACACATATGAAATTGAACCAGAAACGAATCAGGCATCATTAAACTAGTCATTAGGCTTTTTATTTTGCTTAAGCCGTTCTTCGGCTTATTGCATTGATTCAGTTAAAAGTCAGTTAGATGACAACTTCTAGACGGTTTTACCTTATGCATTAGTCAAAATAGAAACTATCTCACGAACGTTTTGCGAAATTACCTCAGACAAATGGTCAACATTCTTCATCCCCGTCCTCAGATGGGGCTCTACTGTTTAAAATACGACAACGTCAAATGGCTGAGCACCAAATGTTTTTAGGTTCTAATTAAAATCCACTAAATGCTAGATTCAGAAGGACAAACTGAGTCACGAGATAACTTGTTACGAGCCCACCCAGTGGTGGGCTTACTCTTATTGACGTTGACAGTTATGATTCCTTGGCCGTTTCGAAATCTGTATCAATAATGTTTTTACAAACAGTAGCGTACTTCACAGCAAACGAAGCTACTGGAGTGACGCTATGTTTCTGAGTGAAAACGTGAATGGGAAATGAGCAAACGACCTACATTCGTATGAAACACGTTCGCATTTTGTTTTTATAGCTAACTTGAAGGAGCAGGTGCAGTATTTTGATTCATCCCGCCGTATGGGGGCTCTAATCGCGACTGAAAAATTCCACTTCCGCTTTGTAAGCGACGAACATCAGTTGTACACTGGTTGACTCGAGCGTCCGGGTTTGATTTTCAACAGATGCCCTGTCAAGATTGGTCACAACACAGTATAAATGAGGTAAACTGAAGAATTTTCTGGATCTACAGGGTTTTTATCACCGGGAAATCCAGTCTCAGTTAGAAATTAATCTTTACGTGGAAAGAAACAGAGTCGTCGTACTGTGCATAAGGAACACGCCTTAGACCAGAATATAATTAGAAATTTTACATCTGATTCTGTCCTGACAAGAAAAAAGATCACTACTTGTGGCTGTTTGTGTTCGAAGCAGATATGGTCAAATATAAATATGTACACCACATTGTTTACCGTTTTGTAACCAGGAGTTCGCACCACTTGGTCCTCCTCTTAAGCATTACAATGCAAATTATTATCAAGAGAATTTAATCAGCTATTACTCTCTAGTCGTTTGTCTGCACTTCAAAATTTGATATCATCAGATTGGAACAGTTGAGCTAGTTCATTTTCCACCGAGTGACTCCTTGTTTGACCATAGCGCATGCGTGCTAGTTGGCCACATCATTGAAAATTTGACGACACGGTAACTACATTCAAGGGCTGCATAATTGATAATAAAATCTTTTACAGTGAACTTAGCTGGTGTATTCTAACCGCTTTTTATAGCGATTTATATTGAACACAGTCACTTGTAACCGAGCTTTGCCTAATGATGACAGATTATCTTTATTCGAGGACCGAATTTATTGAGTTGTATTACCGATGACATATAATCAAGTTAATTGCAGTGGTACGTGGTTGATCAGATCCTAATAGGACGTGAGAATAGATAAATCCAAACTATGGACAGAAGCAACGTAAGGGTGAACGCCATACGCTTGTTTAGTTCCGTTGTAGTCGGTGCTGCTGTTCGGCTCCATCTTTTTTCGATACAAGATGAACGGAACCGCGTTCATCATTGTAACAGACGGAAAAATTGCAGTAATTGAACTGAACCAAACGGCATTGTGTGAATTCTGTCGCTATACTGAACCGTTACGTAATAGCAAAAACTTGTTCTTTCGGAGTGCTCGATTTCCAGAAAGAATTTAGTCATTTTGTTAGGCATACGTCTATGATGAAACTAATCATCTACGTTTTGCCATTTTAGATGGTAAAACCGATTCGCAGTACGATGCCGATCATTTTTGATCAAAATCAATATGTAAATTTAGAACATCATTCCCGAGAACAAGAAAAATCACCTGGGAAAATCGTCTACCTATACTCTTCTTGAAAAGAGCGTGTCAGATACATCTTGGAACTTACAGTCCTTTCGGCTAACTGCTTATGTCTGACTTACGAAGTACTTTCGACGGGGAAATTCCATTCATTCATTCGAAAGCCATGGGCAGTTTTGGTAGAGCGATACCCGTCTCAGTACCATCCAGAATAAAAGAGCGGTATGCTTAAGAAGAGCATAGCAAGATAAACAAGCACCACAGCCTTACGTGGCACTATATCTCCTACAATCACGAAAACCTTCATGTCCGATTTCAAACAGAAACCTCCATTTTTACTTTACATATTCTACTTTCCAGATGTGTACGTTCATCGCCCGTTCGCTTCAACCGTAATCCGTAAGAATAAACACCCATGCACGGGACAACTTTTGTTATTTCAGATTAAACAACACGGTTGGTGATAACCAAGCCGTCAAGCGTTCTGAAGTGAATTAACCAGTAAAGGAGCTACAGGATCGTGACTAGATAGCGGACGACTCCTTTGAATGGCATACACAGTGTACGTCGTTCGTACCCTGTGGTCCTCTAAAAGGTCGAACTAATCTTTTTTTATTCTTAAACATGTGCTGTAAATTTGATGGTACCTATACGGTCGCTTTACAGCTAGCTGGTTGACTGGTTGGTTTGCTAACTGGTTCGATATTTCCGTCACCCAAATAACTTGTCTACTGGTTTGTAAATAAGGCTGATATGAAGCGTAAATTTTATTGATGGTTTTGTTTGTGAGATTTGTTTACGGAGACTGGTTAATGGGTCGCTGTAAACAACAGTCTAGCTACCCGACACGGCTAACTGTCGTAGGCCACATTCAGTTACGTGGCCGCCTAATGGCCGTGCTTCAATAAAAGGGCATAATTATGGTGTTGCAATAACTCGCGGTGTGTGCGTGTGTGTGTGCCAATTGTTCTGTTTCCACGCATTCATGTTATCAAGTGTATCTCCATGCTGTTAATGGAAGGACAATTACACACGTTGTCGTTCACTTCCAAGACGATGGGTTTAGCAATTACGAGTGATCAGCGGAATTGACGGAGAGTGTGGTAAACTATTCATTTGGCAGATATTTCCAATCCAAATCAATGTATAGTGGTAATTTGAATGTCTGGTCTCGTTTTGATTCTGGGTTTGCTCACTTGAAGTCGTTTGAAGATACTTTGTTACGAAACTGCGATCAAATAATGATCACCGTAATTAGGGATCTTGTCACATTTACGAAAAAAAACCAAGAAATTCACTTCGCAGATGTTTATTCGGGCTTTGAAAGAGTCATAAACTGTTCACATATGAAAAATTGCTACTTTGTTGACTTTAAATGGGATGTTACAGTGGGAACAATAATATGCGTCTCTGACAGTTCAGCACATTCCAATTTAAAGAAATTAGATCAGCTTTAGGTAAATATACTAGTAAAATTTGCAAATCACAGAAGAGCCCGTTTTTACTTTATTTATCTGCGTTGTCTGTGTGACCCTATCAACAATAAACTGCTGGTGTCACGGTAATCCAAAAGACATTGCAAAGGAAATGCTTAGGAAAATACCATCGAATAATAGTGATAAACCTGAGATGGTTTCTTTAAAAAATTGTCTCTTCGGAGACATTTGGCATCACCATGCTCTAATAGGTTAACCCTTTTTATCCACATTACCAGCCTAAGATAGACTAACTAACTATAGTTAGACAAGTTTGGGCAACTCCTTTTCGTGTCAGTTGATAAACTTCGGTTATCTGTCTCTAACATATGCCCCATACTGATAATGTTAAGAGGTTTTACGTGACCATTAATTCAGTATAACACACGTGTGCGTATTTCCCGTATATGACTGAAATTAGTGAGATCGATTTGTTCACTCTGTTCTACACTCCGCTTATGATGGAGACTTTGGATAGCCAAATCCATCGATTCCCATTTTTGATCATGGTTTTGTATGTTGTATGCATCAAACTCACCGGTACGACAACGATTTCACATTCATGTAATACACGCCTCTGACTGGATGAAACTTGTTCCTAGAGCAGTACGGTGCCATAATTCGCGATGAATTATCTGCCTGATCACCTCCCCTGAACACGTAATTTTCTCTTTAGAGCAACTCCCTCATTGATCGTCGTACTTTCGTGCTTTAGTTGAAAAGAGTACGATATGCACGCAGGTGTCGTAAGTCTGTTTGGTTATCATAATGCGTTTTGTGTCCAAACACCACATCCAAACTGAATTATGAGATCAGAAAGATACCTGAGCGGGTCGTTGTTTTTGTTTAACCAGTCACTCAGCTCCCCCCCCCACTGAATATTGTGCCTGTTGAAATTTTTGATGTTCAAAAAACAGACGACTATAAAATTAGTGTATGTGCAAAATTGCCAATGATGACCCGGTACATTATTTCGAGATATGAATTCTGTGGCATACGGGTTGCTGTCCAAAACACTGAGCAAAATACACGGGTAAAATGGCGGTTGCCTATTTTATTGTTATTCTCGTTATCCGGGAGGCATTTAGACTTACGTAGGTGTGTCCACCAGAGTTCATGACGAAATCAGACAATCCCTGTAGTCCAGTTATAGCTGATGAACTCACTTAGATCCACAGTAATTACCGTATTTTAGGAGCCAAGTGCCACAGTTAAAGAGCCTTGCCCAATCCTTTAAGATCCATGCAAGCGCCTCAGACTGCAGTTCAAGGCTCATCAAATATGAAAATTACTGTAGAAGTGTCATGAATAGTGCCTGAAGTTACAAGGCCGGAACTGGTTTCTCTTAGCTCTTCTAACAGATAGCAGCCTATTGCAGTGTTTTGCACAAGGTAACTGGTGTTTTGGTAGAACCGTTGTTCGGTGAAACTGGAGTAAAATTTTAGGATAATTACATGATAGAGAATACAAGAAACTTTGACCAGGTGTCAAAAAAACAAGTAAAACAGAAGCAGTTCTCTTTTCATATTGTGTTATTTCATTATGGGTCTTTCATTGTCCTAAACTACCATTTCATTTGATCACTTATCTTACGTCCATATATGGATAGAGAAAATTCATTGATGTTACCAATGAATTGTCAAATCACGAACTTAGAGCGTTTTGCATGAGATCTACTCGAAATGCCATAGCTAGTTTAGAATTTCCAAAAATATGTTGCTCTGATTAACCCACCAATACAACTGCCAGTTAGAAATGTGCAAATTGAAAAAAAGGTTATCGTCTAATGTTAGATGGACACTGTCATAATTAGAAAATAGTCTGGCGTCAACATATTGCAAAACCAAGAAGAACATTTTCCGTCAGCATACAGCTAGGCATAAGTGTTGGGGAAACAGTATAGTTTCCCCAGTATTGAGGCGCTGATTACGATAGTGTTATTATTTTCCCCAAAAACATTCTATTTTTCCATTTATTCTAGTGATCTATTTATTTACTAATTTAAATTTGTATCTTATCGCTCCACGATATAATGGTAATATCCATGTCGCTTCCCTCCGATTGATTGATTGCCCTGGCTGGCCATTGATTTCCAGGGTCAATCGACTCCGACCCAGCAGAATCTATTTACACAGCCGAGTTCTGCGCTCCTCAAACCACGCGATCTGGGTGCGCAATGAGACAATGAACTCAGTCAGTCAACACTTTAACCTGTGTTCTTTGTCAAGCTAGTGGGTGGTCTAGCTTCGACTATTGCGCTTCCATTGCCGATCATATTTTGCGATTCAACGAAAGTCGTTGTGTCGGTACGTGTTCAGGTAACACTTGAGCGTCTATTATCCGGTTGATTCATTTAAAGGTTGCAACCTTCGGAGATCGTTGTGGAACACACAACAATAAGATACTACTCTATACCTGTTTCATCCTTATGGGAAATCATCCGCATCCACAGCCACCGTGTCCCAACTGGGTCTCGATCCCGGTAGGGTGCCTGCTCTGTAGGGGCATAATTCAACTATGGCATTCTGTCACGGAAAACAACGCACGGAGCTAGAATACTATGGGAAAATACGTCTTTCGAGATTAGAAGTCGTTCCTCATAGAAGTCGACCTGCGTGTGGGCAGCGGGTTGTTTTCTTGCAAAAACCAGTGAGGAAAAAGCACTTTATCGTGTAGTGTTAATGTTAGCCAACCAGTTGGTATCCAACCTAGATAGTCTGGTGGTCGAACGTTCGACTCACAGTCATTTGCCCCTATTTTGAGTCCCACTTGGGGCTCGGTGGATGTATGCTGGTGATGATTCCCAACCAGGTGAATGAAAACGGTCGTAGATTTCTTCCATGGTTTTCAGTGCTGAGTTCATCTTCGTTACTGCATGATGAATCAGACAATACATTGAATCTAATTTCCTACTACTCATGTTCATAAACTATTGCAGTACGTAAGTCACAACGGGGATATGACGCAACAGCGCTTCATCACGTTAAGACTCATGCTAATGCACACTGGTCCTAGCACATTCTTTTCGATGCTTTCTTTTCACTTCTGATTACTGGGGTCTGTGTAAGATGACCGCTCAGTCTGATATGAGTGTGTAATCATTCTTGTGCACCTAAATCCGGTGGATTAAAGGTGCACAGCACATTCCTTTCTTACACGGACTACCTTATACCTCTATTGTCATTCAGCTGTTTTTTCTTCTTCTCCTGTTGCATCAGACACTCTTGAATGAGTGAATAGCAAACAAGACAAGCCTAGATCATTATTTAATTCAAATTCACTGCAGGAATGACTGATATATAATTTGAGGTAAATGGTTATTGCGAGACACTCGGTATTAACTGTTTTCACGGTATGAGTTGGGCGTCACTTGCGGCGTATTGACTTTGTTTTACTCTTATCAAACCTAACCAGGTAGCCTTAACCACAGGCAATGCAGGACCTTCGTCTCTACCCATGAGTGCCATTGTTGGACCCCACAGTCGTTTCTTTTCATTTTTCATATATATATATATATATATATATATATATATATATATATATATATATATATATATATATATATATGCATTATCTTATCAGATTTTCCACTACATTGCCAGTCTCAAACTTTTCGGATGTCACTTGTAGATTGCCGCAAGAAATTACCACTGAGTGGCGCAATGCTAGGAGTAGCTATAGAAAACCCAGTTGTTGGAAAATTTATTAAAATTAATATTTCTCATTCGGTTGTAGAAAGAAATTTTCAAATGGGTTGCAATCGTGGATGGTTGCTTTGTTTCGTTGTTCAAATATTCCCACAGAATATATGAAGAACAACGCAAAGTAGAAAACGGTCTCTTTTCTAGTCATTCCTAATCATGCAGTTGTATATAAAATATGATTTGATGGCACGATTAGATTTCACTGAAAACGAGCTTGTTCGCCACTTCAGTTTTTCAGTTGAAAACTACAACCTCTGCAATAACTCAAAGAAACCAGAGCGATAGCATTCCGATCCTTAGACCACCTGTTAGATATGTCACTGTGCATAGTTGAGCTTGCTGAGAAAGACTATCATTCTAGTGATGACAATCGAAAGCTCACCGAGCCTCTAAAAGTGCCGTCCCCACCAAATCATCTGAGTTAAAGTCATCGCACTGGTGTTATCATCGTTGTGTGCCGGGTTTCCACCAGATAACACAGTGCACTCACCTGATTTCTTCACTACAAAAAAATTGTCACACCTTGGTAACAATTCTGATTAGTCTCAAAATATAAAAACAGAATCACTGATCTGCAACCAAAAACTGAAGGAAATGACTAGTTTGACGTTTCTTTAACCATCGAAAGTCTCCAAATGATAGTATTGTTGTATGCGGATAACGAATCACTTTTTAAAGACTGTTCTTTACGGCGTCATTGTCTGGCTCTTTAATCCGGTCTTCTACTTTCCTGGACTCAGCATGATTTCAGCAAGGAGAGAATACGGCACCGTAGTTATTTGATTTCCGGCTGAGCCACACAGTTGCTTCGTGTAATTTTTTACCGGTTTTTATTAAGTTGCCTGAATAAAGCCGATGGATAGAGAACCAAACAGCAGAGTATCGTAACAAAAAGAAAACCCAGAATAAGAAATACATAAAAACAGATGCGGCCACGTCTCCCGCTATCTCCAAGTGTTGAGAGGATGAGTCTGACGGACTCCGTCCGGGTGATCTAACACACCCCGTATTCGAATAAACAAGCGGACGAATTTGATACTGAAGTAGAACTTTTACATCGAGTCATGCTCGTTTGTAAGCTATGAAATGATGCTTAGTATCGTGTGCAGCAATTCAGCTTTTCTCGTTTACTAGCTAACCTACTTTGGAAATAGCATAAATCATGGTGCTCGGGACATAATGGTCAATAAGTTGGTTATAGCTAATTTCTTCTTTTCAAAATATGCCCTGTTTGAAGATCTTGCATTCCGGTTTTAAAGAACTAAACAGGCAGATGATTTCTATTAGGAGGTTGTAAAAACCTTCCCCGAGCAAGTATTTAATCAGTTCGAGCATGCCAGGCCGGATCGAATAATGAATAATCAATAAACCACCAGATCACGCGAAGCTTGGTCCCGATTCGCTAATCAAATAGTTATCTGCAGTCCGAAGCAAATCGTGTCAACAATCAATAATCAGTCAGGCCGATGTTTTATCAAACAAATCGGTCTGATGGGGGATGAACCTAACTGGATGTCCGAATTCGGGAACGTTCTGTTTTCGCTTTATATACCTAGCTGCTAGTCCCCGTAAATACCTTCTCGTTTTGGCACACTGTGACTTGTCCTCACGGGCTGGGACGTTAGGAGTGGCAAGCGGAAATCAAGTGCGCTGGTCGTCCATCGAAATCGCAGAACAGAAATTGAATCTCACAACGGTTTCAAAAATAAAAATAATAACAGGAAAGTGGATATCCGAGTATGGGTAAATGAGATAATCCGTTTATTTTGAAGTAGTCTTCAGTAAAAAGATAACTGCACATAGGGAAAGTCGGAAAGCTGATCTTATCATAGTGTAGTGTTTTGGTCACTTATTCTGGTATAACGGAGCGTCACATGCCCCACTCAACATTTGTGCACACTTCAAATTATTCACCAAATTTGTGCCCAATATTGACCCCACTAAACAAAAAGTGTTGTTCATTTTTAGAAGGTGAAATGGTCGTGGACCGATAATAGGAAGGGAAAGCAAACGAATAAATCGACCAGTCAGCATTGCTTAAAATCGACAGGTAGCACATTGAACAAGTCTAATTAACTTCAATTGCTACTTCTTAATGAAGAATAACATGTCACGCGACCTTTCCCGAAAGAGCGAGATAGTAAAATGATCAAGGTTTTACCCAAGTACCCGTTAAGTTGTTTTAACATTTACAAGTGAATACGGTTTTACCTTGTGTGGCAGGGTATCGTCAGTGTTTCAGCCACATTTTTCGGACGTGTAACCTGATCAATTAATAGAACTGTTAGTGGAAAGTAAGCAACCCGTAGGTCGACTGATAACGAGTATCCCCTGGATAGTGTGGGTGTATTGTGAAATTCAGTCAATGGAAACATTTCCCATAGTCGTTTCGATAACTAAGACGACCATGTTTAGACTACAAAGCTTTGCAAATAAAGTACCAACCATGTGCTTCCGAAGATAACAGATACTATTGTTTGATCCGTCAGCGGACAAAATGGTCATAGTTTTGGTGGTTTTATCCGGCTCACTGAGGCGACATGTATGGTGTCTGAGTTGCCCATCATGACATTCCGTCTGATTATATTACTTGGAATTCCTTCTAATATAATGCTGGTCAAGGTAACAATTTGAAATTCTGATTTTACTGGAAAGTGAACTACTTCTGGCAAAAAAAGAAATTGTCACACGTTATCAATTTTCAATCATCCCACTGAAAAACATGGAGACTCTGTGTTGTTTGTCCATCTGGTGGTTACTTTCGGGCTGATTAGCGAAGGGTTTCTAGAAAGAAACACCGGATCCGCCGCCTAACTTGAGGCACACCAGTTCGACCTAACTTTGGTAGTGTTTTGCTCCTCGGAACACAGCCCACACGCGGTGGTTATTCTTAAAAACACCAAATGAACTAACTAATAAGTCTTTGCGACGCTTTTCACGAAGTGTTGGTTTGATATGACGTGAATGTTTATTCTCAACGATCGTCTACCTACTTAAAAAACAACCATGACCGACAAGGGCAAAGAGTACCGAGTGTGCATCGACATATAAGCCAAAACGGTAAAACGCAATAAACCTCATTTCACACGTCTGCTTAGCATACTTCAATCGGTGGCGAATTTGATGACCAAGATCCCCGTGTTTGTGAAACTCGTTGTATGAGTGACTGCCTTTCAAACTTCTATTTTTCCACAGACGCAATTCCTGTTCGATTGCCCGCCTCCAGTCTGCATACAGATTCATTTAGTCAACGTGAATTGCCTCTGACGAATCGTACCGCACTTGCATTGTCCACGAGGCCTCACCCTTTGCGGCAGTCTCATCCACCCCTGCGAGCACTGCGTGCAGGAGCACAACTAGCTGCTCGGATTTTTCCCTCACTCGACGCGAGCCAGTCTGGTTTGAAGCAAACGGCCGCATTCTTATCCGGACTCGATCACAAAAGTGTGTGGACAGAGACGAATCGTCGTGTGGTTGATACATTACGTTTATTGCCACCCGATGGAAAAACAGCTGGCAGCCGGCAATTGATCATTATTCGTCCAAATGTAAATGGGATCGGACGAACTTCATTGAAGGTTAGCCTGTTTGACGTAGCTGTTATTTTAGTTTTCAGAGTTTACGTAGAATATAATATGGTTTTTTTGAGGCTTCTTTGGCGTGTTGCAGCGGCTTCTGAATTAAAGTTATGGACAAAATTACTGTGAAACTATGGTGATTACCAGGTACGTACTACAGTTAGTCATGCAGACCCCAGTCACAACTAGCGTCTGTCGATAAACCCGTTCAGCTCAGCTCTTTCCCCCTCTAACTCCACACAATCTTTGCCTTGATTCTTATTGTTAACTCGTAGCATTGTCAAACTGAAAGTAAAATTAACTAAAGCATAAACAGAAAAATAAGCAGAAAAAAAAATCAGAAGTCGGATCGTAAAGATCAAACATAGATTGGTGCACACTTCGATTTGCTGTGCTACGTTTTCTGTTGGCGTCATTCTGGAATTTACTGTAATCATACTCAACCGCCGTTCATATTCTTGACTGGAAATATTACATCCAGGAACTCATACCTCGTGTGTGCCATGTGAATCTCAAGTGCTTGCAGTTGATACCAATCAAAACGTAAACAAGCCGAGTAGCAACCTGATCTTATTCGCAACCCTCCGGCTCAGATGACTGTGCCCTACGTGATCTGTGCGAACGTTCGCTAACTCTTCTCAAAGACGTCAGATCTAATACACACTCTGAATACACAAATTCATGTTCACAAGTGCAGCTTGTGTTCAAGAATCCCGGTCAGACGAGAAATTTGACTACTCTTCAGCACACTTAGATGGATTTCAATGCTATCGGCAACGCGGGTTGCAGAACAAGAAGAAAAATGTGGAGGTAGGGCGGGGTGGGGTGACGATCTAGGTCAGCTCTTCATGGGGCGACAAGTTTACTGCCGCTGTTAAGTACTCTTCAAACGGCATTGACTGCTTTGACTATTCAGTGCTTTGCGGGATTTCCTCGTTCTAGAAGTAAAATTATAACAAACATGCATATCGCCCTTGTTTGTTCACAATCGAACATCAAACCCTTCGGCAATATACTTATACTATTTCCGGTTGGACTTTTGGGTGAGAATTCACATTTAGTTATTGTTGGTCTTAATCGTGCTAACGCATACCCATTACTGTTCTTCGAGTCAGCGGATATCACTAACTCCCCCACGAGAGAAAATTCGATGTTTTACAAAGTAATCGTCAATATTTCTCAGTTATCCTCCCTTACATTGAAAGCATCCATTTCTCAAAGTGATCATAAATTACTTCTGAGGTCAAAAATATGTTCACACACTGCTCTCAGATTCTACATATAAACGGATCAATTAGAATTTCGGCTTCGTAACTTTTCGCTCAATGAACTCTCCCTGTTCAACGCAGCCGTCGGCACTGCCTTTTCGTGGTTTTCCTTCTGTTCATTCTTCCGGATTGCTGAACTCATTACTCGTATCTTCAACCTCTATTGCCCAACTGAAACTCTGTTTGCGTCCGGTGGTATGGGTCCCCTCTCCATTAGTAAAGTTCTTCAAAAGGTAAAAAGAACACGGGTATAAGCCTCACTGAGGTCTGGATGCTAAACAATACTCGTACTCAACCACGAAAAAGATAAAAGGCTTGGATGTGTCGTCTGCCGCATCACGAATTTCAAGTTCCAGTGGCATAGAACAGAGCTCAAGCGTGGTCAGAGATTAAATCCTGCAAATATGATATTGATGTGAATCACAGCGCTTCTACTCTTATACATCTTCCCTGTGACTGTCCTCCTTCATATTCTCCCTATGTTGGGATAGACTTTGAACCTTTCACTGCGTCGAACTTAAAACCCTTCTCAAGTTTAAAGTTTTGTTTTCTACAGGTCCGGATGGCATCTCCCCTGCAATTCTTAGGCATGAAGCTGTCCAACTTGTGAAGCCGTGAAAGAATCCCTGTTAAATTGTGCAATCCTTGATTTTTGACTACTAATCACTATTTCCGTTTCCAAGATCCCCAACACAGCGGGCACAGGAAAACATTTTTGTCTGATAACATCAGTGGGAATAAAATTTGTTGAGAATGCTAAACTTAGTCACCTTCAATCCACCTGAATGCAACTCCCGACCCTTGCTAGTTTGCGCGCAAACCCAAAAGATCCACCTTTGACGCTGTAGCTCCCTTAGCTCACTTCCGATCGTTCTGATCTGTCCGCGGTGTATTTTTTAGTTATTCTTCAACCTTTGATTCAGTACCCCGCTCTCTTTAAAATCCAAAGGCTATGGATTATTATTTGAAATTTTTTTACCTGACTCTCTAACTACTTTCACAACGGAATGCAGTAAACCAAGATAGAACACAAATTTTACCAATACCTCGTCAACACATCTGAAGTACTGCAACATGTTGTACTGCTCCTTTCCTATTCGCCAGTTTTATAAGTTTATTCCCGTCAAAATTATTTAAAGACGCTGACAATTTTCTTTTTGAGACCATCTCCGACCCCTAACATTATAGCGAACACGGTGGGAACTTATTTCAAATAGAACATCTTTCCACTCGACCTCCTTTAAAACTGAACCCATCCGGCTACCTTGAATATATCTTCAACGATTCCTGTTCACCTTACCAAACAGATCCTGTTTCCGTTAATTCAAGATGCTTCTTTAGAGTGAGCTCTGTTGAGTATTTGGGAGTTAACCTCGATGTCAAGCTACGACGGACAAATTATGTTGAAAACTGTATTGGAAAGCTGCGGCGTTTCTTCAAATACGGGAAATCAGACGGTTTCGGAGACCAAAGTCAGTTATTTCTAGTTTATTCTTCCAATGTGTTCTTATTTTCTACTACTGTTCCCCGGCCTCCTTAAGTAAGACCTCACTGCTCTGTGTCATGAATTTAGTGCGTGGATGTCACCTCGACTGGTGCTGAACCGTTTGTGATCTGAACGCCAAACTCAGCGATCAGGAACCCTTGGAAACCATCAACCTGAGGTAGAAACTACATCATCATTTAAAACCATTGAGAACTGAATAAATGTACACTTTCCAGTACTCGGGAAAAAACTAATTTATCGCAAGCTGAGATTCACTAATGAAATTCTCACGATATTTCATCGCATTTGGCAGCATTCACCACGATTTGACGCAGCAATACCGTGTACAATCAACCCATAATGCTCAATCTGAAGGGCGGTGTTGCCTTGCACGTGATATCCCACTTTTTCATTAGAATACTTATGATCGATGAAGATTTGTGGTATTGTGAGAACTTGCTTTGCGGTATCGCTGTTAGGGTCCTCGTGTGTAAAGATTTTAGATGTTATCAAGCACCATTGTTGAGAAAGCGACAAATTACTTACTTCCGTTCTTTCATTTGACAATTTTCTGCTTGCAACCGTCAGATTGCCCGCTTGCTTCACTGTCTGCTATCGACTGCGGGGGTCCACGTCAACATTCACTTACTTCATCATCTGTTACATTACAGTACAGTTGGAAAGGTGTCCTAGTTCATCATCAAGAATGTCCCCACATGGGTCAGCCATTTGTTTAAACGCATGCACACAATGTCACTGGGTGATTCAAAAACCTTCCTAATCAGAACAATCAGCGGTTGGAAAATCGAAGGAACTTACAGCGCATAAGTTCACAGCTGTTTAACTGTGACCATAAAGGAAGTACTTTAAATTCAGCAAACAGCTTTGTTTATTGGCCACCGCAGTCCAAGAGAATATTGAGGCAGTTCGTTCTGATTCACCCGAATTTTTCACTTTTGCACTTTACATCTTTAAATTTGATTAATCGCAAATGGTTGATAGCCTGAGTTTCATTTGACCAAAAGAGATTTTACCTGATATTTTGCCGCAAAATGTATGATCAATTGTGTCTTTCTACACTGAAATTCCGGATGAGAGGGCCGTCGTTGTATGGCATCTTTCTTTACCGGAGAAACAGAACTTATTAAGTTCATACACGTTTCCTTAACCAACAGAACGAAACTGCATAGATAACTATAGAATCCGTAGCCTGTGAGAGGATAAAATCAATCTGGGAATTGATCTAGGAAGCAAGCTCGGTGTTATTACTGAATGTACGAATACTAAACTGTTGTCCGCAAACTTTCTCCACTAAGCACTCGAGAGGAAAAAGACAGTTCGCGAATAAACCGCTCCTTCGGACAAGAACGTTCTAGTACAACATTCTTTACTCAGCATGGGTCATTTGGGAAAATGTATGACATGTACCAGTCTCTCGATACTTGTGGGTCGTTGACTTGAGAGTACTAAATCGCAGAGCGCTGGTATCTGTAGGCTAAAAAGGGAAGAACAGTCATAATCTCCGTTTAAAAGGCACTTTGGTACAAGGCGATGGCATTTCTTGTTGATTTGTCTGCCACTTACCGCAAGTTCGTTACTCTTCAGAAGTGAAAAGGTATTTTCTTGATGAAAAAGTCTTGTTTCGATCTTTTCACAGTGATTTATATCAAGAGGAAGCATGACTTGGGTCAAGATGTATCGATAGCTGCCGTCTGTGAAAACCATCTAGGATTCGCTTTGTGCTTCATTTGAAATTTTCCCAAGCCTTTGCTACTCATCTTCGTACCAGTGAGCTTTGGCATCCAAGTTCGTACCGTTCCGACTCATCACAGATCAGACTGAGATTGACATACGTAGATGGAACCTGAGAAAATCTGATCCCGTTAACCGATGTGATTGTCTAGCTTGAACACGTGGATGAAAAAAATGATTCATAATCGACTAGGACTGTACAGTATCGTATGTTATCGTTTCGTTGAACTTCCTGTTCTAGCTAGAATCTGGTCACTGGGTGAGGCATCTTGCAACTATGTGGTCTTTCGTCATACATTACTTGACCTGGTACAGTTGAAGAAAATAAACTGAAAATGTTTTGGGAGACCAGCTAGTTGAAACAGAAGGGTATTTGGTATTCGCTGTATACATTGGTCCCACTGACTACTTGATTCGTTTTTCATCGTTTAGCAGGTTGACTGCTTCTATGTAACAGTTTTTCCACGCTTAGGCGTAAGTGCAGTGGTAAGTATATACATCAATAACGCAGGGGCCCATTGCATTGGTAGAACAGACCATTATCAATAATCTTGAGATTTGGTTTACATAAACGTTTAAGATTTCGCTTGTTCATGCCTGGTGACAGCACGGCTGTCTACCTCTGGCGACGAAGGGCTTCAGACCTCGTATCTGAGACTTGATAGGTGTTTTGCGCTGTCCCACTGTAGCTAGGAAGAACACTTCTCTACCCCCGAGCAATCTCGTTTTATTAGCGTAAACATAATGCTAGGAAGGAAAGATAACTACTCCACTACTCTCACAGTAGGCAGCCACTCAAGCCACCTGATCAGCGCCGATTAAGCCTCATGTCATCTTTGGAATTAGGACAGTCATTATCAACTTCACACGAATGAGCAGCACAGTTGATCGAAAAAGCAGTTTTCATAGACAATGAGCATGATTGATCAAGTTACAAATGCTTTTGAATCTAACAGAACAGTCATTTATGCTAACTAATTTGAAAATATAAGAAAAATTTCAAAATGCTGTTATACAATAAGACATTCATAGCGATTACTCTCATTCCCATAGTGTTTCCAGGCAAGAACTCCGCACTTATCTTGGCCCGAGGGCAAAGACGAAGTTCTGTTGCACAATTTTATGTTGGTCTATCTTCTTCCAAGAGTGCTTTACATCTCAGTCGATCATGAAGTTTTCTGGTGTCATCTTATGTCGAAGTTCGCACCAGGGTAATACTTAGGAATATTTGATTGCATCTGAACTATTCTCAATAGATTTATCTGATTAGAAAGTAGACTAAGCTTATTCGCGAAAATACTTCACCTTTGTGTTTTTTCACCTACATCGGCGGTAGACTGAAGAGGGTGAATAATGTACTGGTGAAAAAACCGTACTTGGTCTGGTCGAATTGACATTTTGGGTGTATTTCACTTCCTTTTTTATTATCGCATGCTTTCACATGTGTAGGGATACCGGCATGTACCCCGGGCCCTTGAAGATCAAAGGCACTATCAAAATGGGCCGTTAGTCTTGATCCTGAGACATAGAGGAGAACCACATGAGGTCCCAATAATTCAGGAATGGTAACAAGCCAAGCAACTGCAAATTGCTGTTCACCACTAAAGTGATGGACAGTGGCGGGACTTGAACCTCTTCTCTCCTAAATGAGGGCAACGTGATCCACCTGCTCGATAGCTCACGACGATAAGTGTTGTATCATAATTTAGTGTACTACTACAGACACTAACACTACTGCAGCCACTATGCGAACTTCATTTTCATCCGCCATAGCGGTAAACAGTTTTGTTCATTGCTTGTATGTCATCTCCGCACTTCAATTTATTTCATTTTGTTCGTTGAAGACTAAGAGGTAGCAATGCATTACAGAGCACACTGAAGCATTGCCAATAGTTTTCTGATTTGCATTGTACTAATACCGTTATCAGGTCATTTTGTGTCGAAGTGCAGTTCAAACTCTGGGTCAGGTGATGTGCGAAATATCGGAGGCCTTCGGTCCTCGATGGAGCCATGATCCGATTCGACATATGTATACGGTAACCGGTCGAGAAGTACGCTCAATCACCGACTTATTTAGACAACAAAAGTTGTTTATTGCCACAGGACTCCAGCGTCTGTCTGGACCGAGGCGTGTCCCAGTATGGAACAATGCGCCTAGAGAAACTGCCGCTGCCTGCGTCAGCGGCGCTGACAATGGCAAAGAAATCCTTTTCACCGGAGAAGAGATACGAGTAAGATTGGATCTAGTCACTCATGAATTTGAACCCTTTTCGTGTCTTATTATTTTGGCTTTTTTATCATTATTTTAGCATATCAAGTTGATGGTTACCCAACCGGTATGCTAAGCTATATTTATATTACAATTCATAATGTGCAGAACCATAGTACACTCACCAATTACGAGTACACTGTACGTATGGGATTTCATGTATAAACTCGAAGTAACAAAAGTGTTTTTTGTAAAACAAGCGCAATCCGTAATCAAAAGATTGTTGTGTAATTACCCGGCACGCGTTTTTCTGCTCACTGCTTTGGTTTACGGTAAACCGCGGAGGGGGGGGGGGAGAGTGGAAGTTGTTCCAATCGTTCCTTGTGCATTATTCAAATAGGCTGAGTCATTTCAAATGGGTTCCTGCCTCCACCGGATTGGTCGGGATTACAACTTTATGCATTTTAACTACAAATGTATTCGTTTATCCAGTATTTAGAACAAAATCGATCCACATTCCTTCCTCAAGTGAAGACATGTGTGTACATAATTTTTCGTTCCAATGCACATCTGTTGCGTCCCTTTTTGTCTAGTTTGAAAGAGCGTTTGATTTGTTTTGTGGTAAAGTATATAAAACGTTTTATTGGTATGAAGTGGTTTGTTGACCCGGTTCTAGTCCTAGTTTGCCGAAATGCATTACCATTTTTAGACTTACCTGATTAAGGCTCATATCAGGTTCCACTAGTATATATACGGGGTTTTCGGTGGTTTTCAAAGTAATGTGTAGAAGAGATGGATCGCGGTGATTGTTTTGTCCTAAGGAAATGAGATGAGGTGATTAAAATGAGACAGGTAGCACTCGAAGTGTTTACGTTAACCGGTGTCTCAGTTCCGAGTTCTAGATCTCAGTCTACTTTAATGATTTTACTGGGAAATTGGATGTTGGTTCAATGGGATGAAGGTAGAAAAACGTTAAAATTCCAGGTGGTTATTCTGTCTGGATCCCGGTCACGTTTAGCACACATTAAAAAGCAACATCGGGAAGATGATTTTAGTTCAATAAAAATTAGCAAATAAACGGAGCAGTGGAGAAGCGTTTTCAATCCTTCATCCTAGAATGTAACAATTTCCAGTGAAAATCAACATCAGATTTATTATTCTGAGGCAAGAATGTTGTCATATTTTCTTCCATTTTATCAGTAAGCGTGGATGTAGGATTTAGTAATTGTTCTTGTCGTGTTATATATATATATATGCATGGTTTCTCCCGACTCTGTGTTCGGGAGCAGTAGGCGTGGTGTCGGCAGATACGTTGACCATGAATGTATGATTGCTCTATATTCCATAGGATATTATCAGTGAGTTTTGGCCGGATCACCCGGATCCGGCAAGCGTGGTCATTCAGTGGGACAAACGCTTGACTCGGATTCGTCGATTCAGAGCACCAGTTCAAGCGCCCCGACCACATGCAGATTCTCATGGCCCATTACTGAAAGAACGTGATGAGAATGCAAACCAGATTGTCACATACTCGACAAGTGAGCTGAACAAGACAAAGCTAACAACCCCAAAATCCCCATGGACCACTAAGGCAGCCGTTGTGATTAGTCGCGTAGAAGAACGTGACAGCGGTTTCGATGAGTCCATTCTATACGAGAGTAAACCAACATCACAAATGAATAGTTATGCCCTTCGATCGGAACGTGCAGATGCGGACCAGGATCACGTAAATCACTCGGCAGATCAAGTAAACGTGGACAAGCCATGTGAACATGCTCAGATTTCAAAATCTCGGTACGTCGAGGTTTGTCAAGTAATACCCTCAAAGTTGGTTTGAATCTATTTCTATGGGAAGATAAATGTGCGATCAGCACCCTCTGTTTAGATGGCAAATCACATGAATTAACCCATGTTTCAGCACCGTTGATATCAAAAGAACTATAGTTTGATGGTGGTTTTGTCCTAGACCTTCCTTGAGCCCCTATGTCATGGGCAGGTACGATGAGCTGTACTACCCATAAACGAATTACTGCGCTTATCGGATACCAGCTTAAGACTTCATATATTTGTGATCGTATAAGCCCATTAGCGCCCAAATCGTTGAACTAGTCGCAATCTGGGAATATTTCTTCCCATTTCATCAGTTCGATCACAGCACATTGTGAACCCAGGGTGATTTTCCGATCGTCTTTCTATATTTCAGGAAAAATCCCTTTCTCTACAAGACTCAGTTTCATTTGTTTCATTATTGTTATTTTTCCATCACAGGCTTAATAAAATAAAACCTGTCATCAAACACCCGTCGCCCTCATGGAAATCTGTCCAACTTTCCGTTGGACACAGGTCCTCACAGTCAGATGGCCCATCAGCCCAGATATCAATCCGTGACAATCAAACCGGAAAGAAAACGGATGGAATGATCACGAAAGAGCATTATCCATCCCCGGCTGGGGTCAGCGAATCAGCTGTTGGTCTTCCTGACCCACACAGGTTCGTCGGCTCGCACCAACGTGCAACGTTCATGCATCCCACGTACAAGTGGCTTTCACCATTCAAAACTAGCTCCATCATTCCGGCTTTGCAAGCTGTTCGATCACGGGAGATGAATTCTCTAAAAGAGGCAAGTGACCTCGATTATCCAGAACTACTCACAATAATGTGTCCACGATATAACTCATCTTCCGATCTACGTCGTAATCTTAATTATGATTTCACTGTTCGATAAAAACAGCCTAATTACCTATCTGATGGCTGACACTCGCACCGTCTCACACTGTTTCTGGGGGAGCAATTAACTTCCTTTTGATAACGCCTGAAATTCAGACAGCTTTTCAAAGTAGTACGGCTATTTGAATTCGGAGATTAACCTACTGCTACGGTGAGCAGCACGGAATGAACGATCTACCCGCTTTGTTCATTTCACGTTCCCAGGTTTTGCTGATGGACTTACTTCAACCCCGAGCACAAAATTGTTGCATAAAACGCTGATATGTATATGGACATTGATTTTCACTAGCCTTACTCAACGAAAAAAGGTGTACAGCAATGCTGTTCATGAAGCACGCTGTGTTGGATTTGCTAGCTAAGACAATTGTTTTGATGACATCTAGAATCAAGATGTTTTCAATCCTGGCTTTTTGTGATTTTTTATCGTAATAAGAACTGAAGTTCACTCGCCTCAGTAAACTGTTTTCTCAAGAATACGATAGTTTAAAGCAGTGCGGATTACGCGCTTCAAATTAGGCCGTCAATAATCCTGGTTGTTTTAAAATATATAACGATGCGGAGAAATTAGAAGGCCCGGTTACTTAAAGACAAGAACTTTGTACACATACGATTTACCGAGGTTGATAAGCGCATACACAGTCACACTGTGTTTTACACTTCAGGCTGAGGATCGAGCACCCCAAATCGAACCCACGCGAACTGGCTGCAGCTCACCATCAATTTGTGCTTCCGGCAGACAAAAACTCCCTGATACAGTGGACGTGATCACTACGTCCCGGTGCTCAGGGAAACCAAAAGCATCACCTCCCAACGAGTCGAGCTGTTTGTGTGCTGTGGATTCACTTGTCCCAGGTCGATTAGAGGCAATTGCTGAACCTGAAGAGGTTAGTAAATCGAAGCAGTTGGATGGTCAATGTGAAATCAGTTCGGCTTCTCAAAAACACTCAGCGGAACAAACTAGAGAGCAAGGTAAATTCCCAGGTGGATTATTATCTGTGATAGAGCACATGTTTTCTAAATCAGCAAAAAACGACCACAAATCGCATATAAACGTGCCTAATACGCGGAATACTTTTTTGTGTTGGCAGTAGCATCCATTGCTGTAGTAATAATCGGATGATCATTAGTATTCCTAACCGGAATTACAATCACAATGAGTGAACGCAGATGACAGAACCCGCATATCGGAGTCCGTATAGAGGAACAAATTGTCGGATTCAAGGATTAGGCGATTTGAATTACTTTTTGAATCAATCCCCACGCAGAATATGAACCCTTGAATCACCGTTGAGAGGTTGCCCAAGTACCAGGCTCTCATGTCTAGATGATATTCATCAGAACACTGTATTTCCACACATTTTATGATCGGGCTGTGTAAGGGGGACTGAGCACGATATTCGTAGAATACTAACTATCAAGTTGACGATATTTTGAGGAAAAGCTAAAATTCTTGCTTCGTTGGGTTAACCTGTAAGTTGAACAATTTGGCAGGAGAGTAAAAATAACTGGTCATGAGTGACATACCTAAGCACGCCACATTTTCTCTGATCTATTTATGGATCAATTTTACTGGTTGCTTCTGCTGGAAAATAAGACGGTAAATTAGTGTGAGCTAAAAAAGTCAGTCATCGAAGATTGTGTGTTAGTATTCCGTTTCATCTTTCGTTCACTGTGTGACTTGAAATCAACCACGAGCTATACATCTGACCATTAGACATATTCAATACTGATCACACTGGTATGATAGAATGATATCACCTCATCTGTTCGGCACCATAGTTCAACATCTTTTTCATTTTTGGCGATAGAAAGGAGCAACAGTGAATGAAGAAGAGAACATAGCAAACCCACTGATCACGCAAATCGACTGGTTCAATTTACTCCTGCCAATTTTCAGTGTCAAATTTGGATAACATTTTCCAACATTTTCCGTAAATTATCAAAGATCTTCCCATTGCCGGCCTGTTTCGATGCTTGAAGTATACATATGATGATTCCCATTGTCGGGGGCAGATTCATGTCAAATATCCCAGTGAAAATAAACTGAGTGGCTTGAATTTCGAGTTTATCGTTTTTTCAACCTTTGTGCACCACGGACCCAATGGCTTTACTGCCTTTTATCGTGAGGCCAAAAGTCTGGCATTTAAGCGTCAATGAGTCACAGAGATTTTCTACGCAGACTAAGCAGGCTCCTGCGTTATGGTGGTATTACTGAGGTTGAAACTTGCATTCAGTCTGGTATAAGAAAAGAAATTGTACTAACATCACAGGTGACTGATTTTAGAGGGAAGCGTTAAAACTGGTCAGTAATCAATAAACACATTCGTTTTCGTATGTCGTATCACGGCTACCTTATGCAACAGTTTACCAATCTATAATGTATTTTGAAAGAATTTCAAAAATATACAGTTATGAGATGCCGTGAAGGATACTTTAAAGCAGCTAATTCGCATATTTTTAAACAGCAACAAAAAGACATGGCCAAAACGTTCTGCTCCGGTGGGTCTCGCCTATCGATTTTAAGTACAAAAAGAGAACTTATGGTGTTCTTTGAATTACAGTCGTTGATCAAAAAAAAACGGTATCGACCCAGATTTGAACAGTTTAGTCTTGAGCGTTTGAAAGCAACTTTTTCAATTTTATTTTCTCATACACCAACTCGGCGCACAGAAGTATCGTCAAAAGCCAGCTTTTCTAACCAACGAGACAGACCAGGTCCCCGAATTCCAGTGGTTCAGCCATCTCAAATGTTGGTTACCCCTCATAATGCCACTATGAAGCCACATCAACTTCCCGGGCATAATTCAATCCAAAGGCTTCCGAACGAAGAACTGGAAAAACAGCCTAAAGAAAATTCACTGGAACATGTACATCCAGCTGTGGGCACGGAAACAGTAGGCGTCTCGATCCTACCAAATGTCCAACCTCCAGCTCCGCAGATGACAGCATCAGCTAGGCGCAGATTGTTGATGGAAAATCTGAATATTCCTGTGGTTTCCGGTATGTTTGATCCACAGAGTATCCTTTTCCCAACTTCATTTTGGTGTTGATGCATTTCCGAGAAAGAATTCCGATCCTACTAGACGGTGTATTAGAAATAACTGTTGGTTCTCGCTGAGGATCGTTTATCTGTTATTTGTTGCCGTAGAGGATGAAGACAGAAAATGCTGATATTAACCAAAAATTGCAAAGTATCTCTGCGTTCATGCAGGTGTTTTATGCAAAATGAACGTTTTCGTTGGCATAGACTCGTTTATTCGAATCTTTCTAATAGCTCTGCATTTTACTTAATGATTCGTACCAGTATGATGACCGTATAATAATAATAATAATAATAATAATAATAATAATAATAATAATAATAATGGAAGCAGCATTGGCGAACTCGTGTGTTGAACTTGTATTACTTTTCACCGGAACTGTTTGGTTCAGTGGCGAGAATTTGTTTTCCGTTGTGCCCTGTGATACCAAGTTGAAGATCGTGATATGCTACAGTACATAGTGTTTGTTGGTTTTCAGGCCCGTGTTAAAATATATTCTTCTCATTGGGTGCTTGAAAATGTGCAAAATCTTCTTCAGACCATGAGGTGTAGCAACAAGCCTCAAAATATTCAGTAAAACTATATCATCCGTTTTGGAACACCTTTTGTGATGGTAAGCTTAAGCATTTATTCAAAGAATGTCTTTTGCACTTTTAACCTGAATAGGATAACGTTGCTTAGTGGACACCTATCTATGGAGTCATCGGGCGTTTTTAGAGATCGATGGTTTTTAGTTCGCTGTTATTAACTTTGTCCTGCAGCTTTAGGAGTGTGTGTGTGTGTGTGTGTGTGTGTGTGTGTGCGTGTACGCGATTAAAATTGCTTTCTCGCCCATGTATATGAAACTGCCTCCGGATTGATGCATTATCACAGAGTGACGGAGAAACGTCTTCAAAAAAGACCTATGACCTTCTCATTGTTCAGAAAATAGTCACTTTTTGGGCAGCTAATGAATTCCAGAAACCGCTTACCTTTCATATGTCCAAAATAAGATGAGCTTATTACTGCTATTGACAGACCTACTCGGATTTTTAGCACTTGGATCAAAAACTGCTTCATCCGAGTAGCTATTTGCTGTCAAATTATTGTGTACTTTCCCGGTTTCAAGAAGGAATCAAAAATCAAAATTTATCTTCAAAGTGCTACTGAAAATAGTTCTACGTGGCAATTCACTGATATTTTCGTAGATTTTTCGGCTGCTGTTTTTACTTGTTTCGCTTTCAACTTTTTTGATTGAGGATGACCTAAAATTCCAATAAAACTCTTACCTAGTGATAACTTCTGGATTTGGAGGAAAATTTCCGTCATGGTACTTATCTTACGTGACTTCTATGTTAAAAAATTCCAAAACTGACTTTTAAAATTTGATACATACCCAGGTCAGTTGAAACACAGGCCAAACGGACTTCCCTTGAAGCATTTTCTAATGTTAATCAATGGCTTCTTCCGTATACTCAGGAACCAACTTTTTTTAATACTTATCTTACCTTATTTGAATATGAGAACCCTTCAACGTGGACACAAGATCAGATCTCTTTTGATTGCAAATAGTTGAATAAGACATGATAATTTGTCGTTCTTACTAAATTTTCATTGCTTCCTCACCGGTATCACCTCAGATAAGCTCTAACAGTGAGCTAACTTCGTATTTCCAAAACAAAAATCAACCGATGATTGTGTACTTCTCACCCGAAGTCCCTGTTTCACCAGGATACAGTAAAATGTGATTTGTTGATGTGATTTATCAAACAAAGATGCCTAAAGCGATAAACAGAATGTCATTTGGGCAAAACAGGAGCGCACGGAATGTGGCCGGCCTAAACTCCATAACAACGACCGCTGGAGTAAGACAAACCAGTCACTGTTTTTGCCGTCATTATCACCATCGTGGTTATGGTTGTTTGCTCAGATTGTAAATCGTAGGCCGACAACGACCATTAGCACTTTATTGTGTCATCTTAAAGCGAGAAAGAATAAGCACCTAAAGGTCTATAAGTTTTGATGTATGCAGAACAAAAACCTCCTGAAAGATACGTTTAGTTCTGTTTTGGTAGTGATATTCCTGAAAAATGTCGACAGTTGAAACTGGATTCTCGGCGATAACTTCCGCTAGCAATGTGTTCATATAAAGGCACCGAGATTTGCAAATTATTTGCGATAAGTTCAGAGCCAAATGTTGTGGTCGCCTTTTGTGATCACCGTTGATGCACGGGGAGGGAAAGTCTACTAATGTCTATTCAGTGTCCACATGTTTGGTTTTAATTATTATTGAGGTGTGAATTTCGCATTAGCCATTTAAAAAAGAAAGATCTAACTATTGGCCCTTCGGGTTTAGGTTACGACACTTTTTTGCGCACACATTGAGGTTGTCTCCCCTGTGGAACCTTGGTCTCTTCGAATCAGACCTCTGTGATGGAATAGATAAACAGTAGCTGCACTTGCACGTCGATAGGGTTTTGTATCGGGTCAGTGATCCATGCGCGCACCCATACCTCAGTCTTATTGGTCCTTGACTGAACTAAATTGACCGGAATTCCCTTGCCCAATTGGCCAGGATTTTGATGATATGATCGATGTCACTTGTCTCCTAGACATGAGTGTACTGGTGCACACAGCATGAGGCGGTTGTCCTCATCATTTATGTTTCATTTGTACCGAGAGAACAGGTTTGAATGAGAAAGTGGCACTTAACTACGTGTTTTAAACTTTGTTCGTCTTTTAACCTAATCGGTCGTATATGTTTTCGTTTCGGTCATCATTATCTTCCCATCTGGTATACCCAGATACTAATTTAAGATGTCGGATTATTCCCTGCCTATAAAGAGTCAGTCGTCGAAATGAGTCTCTCCATGATCGTACAGTATGAGTGACAATTTGTTCTCTCTAAGTGTTCATGCTATTGACTGTGATTGTTTGTCTTTCTTCAGATACAGACTTTCTGGACCAGCGCTATCACATTGGCCGCACTTTGGGCGATGGGAACTTCGCGGTTGTTCGCCTCGCTCGTCGTCGTGACACGGGACAGCAGTGTGCGATCAAAATGATTGACAAGACAAAACTGAAGGGCAAAGAGAGCATGCTGTTCAATGAAGTGACGATTATGCATCGCTGTAACCACCCCAATATTGTACGACTATACGAGGAATTTGAAACGCCAAAAGAAATTTGGCTGTCTATGGAATATGTCAAAGTGAGATATTGATTTATAGTAGTTAGGTGAACTGTTTCTCGACCGCCCTTCCCCCCCCCCCCCACACCCCGTGTGTTTTCATAAGCTGGATGGAAAGGTGGAATTCAGTTTCATGTGAATCTGATGGCTATTACTTCTGGTTTTCGGAAAATTTATTGATTTAAGTCGTCAATGAGAGGGAGGGAAAGCACAAGGTTATTGGGACCATAGATCATCTTAATGTGGTTCTTTTTTTCTGCTTGGCGATGTTTTGATTTTCTGTCAACTACCCATCACCCACAGTGACCAGGGTTTAAATTGGCTCAGTCTGTTATTCTAGTTTCCATATCAATAGCGCATGTTGAATGCTTGTTTTCGTATATCGGTATCTGGTAAAGTGACAAATCCAATATGGGCAAAGGTGCATAGAGCGGGCTTTCCTCTGAAAGGTTTCCACCGTGAAAAAGCAACGTAACATGAGGCCATTAGTGTATCAGAACCCAGTGCGGTTCGGTGTGTATGGAGAAACTGGTGCGATATCTGATATTTTCGCAATCAGTGATAGTGTTGTTGTAATCAGCAATCGGTCAGTAGAATGTCGTTTGACCACCACCATTTCCTGCAATACTGTGTTAGTGAGTGGCATGCATTCACCCTATCATAATGAGAACTAATCAAACTAGAATAGCCCAAGCAGGACGGGCATTCCCACAGGCAACATTTTATAACCCCTTGCGATGGTGATCATCATCATCACCTACCTTTATACCCTCAAATTTCGGACGATTTTAACGGAAACAAATCATCCCGGGTGCATGGATTGGCCAAGTCGCTTCACTGTGAGCCCACAGTTTTTTTTTGGTCAGCTGAAACCCTATAACTCAGCCTGTGATTGTTGATTGAATGTGTTCCATTTTCTCTGGATGCTAGTCCCGAGAACCGTAGACCAAGACCAATTTTTATACACTGATGAAGTCTACTTAATCTAGGTTTTCCCAGCCTACGGATTGGTTGAAGAGCCTGACAAAATACACAACCATTACCTGTGTGATACGGTGCACTACCAAACAATACGCGCTGATTGGCGTACATTTTTTCATCTAGTCGATTCATTGCTTATTCGGGTTGTTTACGCGTCCCATAATCGCTACCTACTATGAATATGAATCTATGCAGAGTTTGTTATTTTTTGCAATGTGATTGGCGTTGAGCGCCTTAAATTTTACTCCTTTTATCCCCCCCCCCACCCGCCATAATTTTACTCGTGAGTCTCGGACTACACCTGGACAGTATCACAGTATGCCCGGATGTTCTGCACAGCACCGTTTATGAAATGGTTTCACAATGTCCTACATGTAGTACTATGTAAATTTCTGGAACAATTCTTTCACACATCGAATTAAAAACAAACAAAGCTGACTGGAGTGCAACTGTCTTAGGATGACAGAGGATAGTCTAAACAACAGTTAAGTTAGAATCTAGTGCCCCTCACATACTGCCATTTAAGTGAATTGGGCACGAATAAGAAAAAAGCACTTGCATATCGTCTGTGACTGATAAATAGAGAAAGAACTTAATATACCTATTTCAGTAGTAGGATATTGGTTTTGCTTAACAAATGATTCATCATGCAGCATTAAAGCTTAACTCAGCAGTAGAAACCATGAGAGCACTGCACAGCTGTCTAATCCTTGTCAGGAGTTGTCAACACCGCAAATCCACCGAGCCTGCACTGGGACTTGAACCCGGGACGAACAATTGTCAGTCAAACGCCTAATCGCCAGGCTATGTGAGTTGCTTCTCAACGGTTTGTGTAACTTTATTCTTGCATGATATAGAGCCCTCCCGTCACCGACTTTTCAAGGGTGACAAAGCATTGACGGCACAGCGATCCACTCTTATGATGAACAACTTTGCCGTAGGAAGCCCAAGTGAAAACAGCGGCTTTACGTTCGAAACAACCTACGGAGTTTGGTTACTTGGTCAGTTTCATTGAGTGGGGGGGGGGGGTCGCTGGATGTGCGTTATTGATGATTCCTAGCAAGGATGAAACAGCCGTGCAGTACTTCCATGATTTTCTGTAGTCAGTTAAGCATCGTCACTGCATGACGGATTATTCGTTTATATATATATATATATATATATATATATAATGTATGTATGAGAAACAAAATATCAGTTCCACATTTACTAAGCCTACGGTCATCACGATCAGCCGCGCGAATTTGCGTTGGATTTAAACAGATTTTGTCCAAAATTCAATCGCTCACCCACAGGACGGAGATCTGTTTGACGGAATCACAAAATCCATGAAGTATTCCGAGGTCACCGCCTCGGGGATCGTGCGGGATTTGGCTGGTGCGCTATTCTATTTGCACTGTCGTTCAATCGTGCACCGGGATCTCAAACCAGAAAACGTGTTGGTACGTACAGTTATTTATAGTCCTTGTTTGCTTCATTTTTTGCTGAATTTATGTACGTTTTATGCTTAAGACGATGAAAATTGTCAAGAGTCAAGTCAATGAACGGTTTTATGTACCCGATGTGGGGCGGGTTTACAGCACATATGTGATTTACAAAGGAATTCAAAAGAAAAGAGTGTAAGGGCTAATCGGAAGGTGCAGAGGAATGCGCGGAAGCAAAACGAGGCAGCACATGCGATTTGATGGATGACTGTGGGGAAATAACGAGATCGTTCATTACTTGATCGCGGTTTACGAGTAAACGGACAAGGCAAGGGACGAGGCTTCCTCTATATGTGGACGTGCATGAATAAAGCATTTTGAATTTCCAGCGTGTGGAAGTGAATGAGACAGCCTTAAAGAGAGTGGAGTGAAGACAATGGTTTTTGCCGGATAGAAACCTATTTGTGAACATGTCACAAACATCAGAATGCTTGCTGATGATAGAGTCAATGAGAATATCGCTAATAATGTTGCTATATCAGGAGAACGACCTCAGGTATTTGGTGATAAGATCAAAGCGCTTTCTTTTTAAACCGGGAAAAATAATAGGAGAGCAGTAAAGCCAAAGAGGGAGAATGCAAGAGGTTACAAGTTGAAGTACAAGATTTTAAGGTACTCTACGTTTTCGTAGTCTGATTGATAGGAAAGAAAGCTTTCTGAGTTCAGTGAAGACTTTTTCATCGTGACTAGTCTAGGAAAGGCTGTGAGTTTGAATAGCTCCTAGGTAACGGACGGGAGAAGCTTTAGGTGGATGTTGGTTATCAATGGAGAGATATGGGATGCTACTAAAAGCAGGTTGGTAGTGTGATCCACATTGAAGATTTGAGGGCAAGTCAACACCTTTTAGGACGTTAAGGGAAAGTGAGTGAGAAGTAGACCAGTATCCAAGTTCTTTCAGACTAGTTTGAAAAAATCAAACTTTAATTTCCGTTATAGATAAACCCAAGTACAAGATCATCGGCATATTTGCAGCCAATAAGATTAGGTGAAACTGGGTGTTTACTATGATAAAGGGAGAAAAGAAATGGGTGCAGAATGGCACCATGAAAAACATCAGAGTCAGCTTGAAAAGAAAACGAGTGTCGGTTGCGACAAGAAGTAAATTGCATGGACTTGAAAAAATTGTCACGAAGGGTGTTCAAAATACGATCGTCAGCTCCATTATCTTGTAGAATGTTCGAGAGAGTACCGCGATGAAGTGAAGCAAATGCATCCTCATATTCAAGGAAAATCAGCTTGACAGTTTAGCCACTGTTATAGAGAGTAAAAGCAAAAGAATTAACAATGTAGCTGGCGGCATCAAGGGTTGACGGAGAAGCTTTGTAGGCAAACTGTCACTCAAGAGAGTGAACTTGGGGACTTATGCGCTGGAGGAGTACATTCGCAAACAGTTTCAGCAAAGCAGACGTACAAGCTGTCGGACGATTTTTGTTAGGTTATTTTTTGGGCACAGATGCGACGCATACAGATCCAGCAATCGGGAATCACTCCAGAATCGATACGAAAATTTAATAGATCAGTCAAAAGGGGATGTGAGTTCGAAAGAGCTGACTTTTAGTAACATTAGTGATAGAGTCGGGCCACCAGAATTATATCACTTGACTTGTAGAATTCTAAAGACAGGTGTAACGGGGTTTGGTTCATGGTATTCAATATATGGAGAGGGAAGTGAGGATGCGTCAGAGTTGACGGTGAACCGGTGATTTAAATCTTCAACGTTAGCTTCAGCCCGGGCCTAGCACAACTGTTTCAGGGATTTCCTTATCTCATGGCAGTTCTTGTGACCCATCCCTATGTCCGTACACAGATTATTCAGATGTTGTACTTCAGTGTTGATTATTGTAGATAGCTTTTTTATACCATGATGCCGGCCCGATTTGTACGTGCCTTCATTGGCTCTACGGGGCCTTTTCAGACGAGGGGAGGAGAACCTATCGGGTCGAACATGATAGGTTTCCGTTGGACAAAATAAGTCGTAACAAAAGTTTCAGTGGTCAGTTATGTTTTCACGATATGAAGACGCGCCGTGTAAAAGAAAAATGGAAAAATGAGTGGAGCCAACAAACTCCCTATGCTAATCGAGATTCTCAGGGGTGCAGACAGTGCTCGATGAGTACAAAGAGTTGGTCTAAGACTTGCTTTTATAATGAAATTTTAGGGTGAAGGAGTAAAGTATAGCGATCAAAAGTGCTAACAGGGGCACGTTTAAAAACTGTGAAAATATTTGGTTAATTAACTAGCATTGAACACAAAAAGTATCAGAGAGCCTTGCGAAATGCACAAGATTTAAAAACGCAAATCTGTTAAAAAAGATACGTCAAGTCTGTTGAAATCATCTGCTATTATGCCCAAGGACTGGCCATGGTTTGTAATAAGGTAGTTGGAAAGACTATCGGTTAGCTGATCGATATCATCAGAGGGAGTGTCTGGTGCTAAATAATAATTAACAAGAACAAGATGACGGAAGGAACTTAAAAAAGGTGGCATAGAACGAACTGCAATGCAGTTGGTCTTCATCGTGTTGAACTGGAATGAGACGTGAGAGGACTTGTACCGCTTACCACGGATGAATGTGATTGCTCCACCTCCTCGGTTTCTTGAGCTCGCCGGCCGATCGCCCCTGAAAACTTCACTTCTATCAATATGGACGATATCATCAATTTCTTTGTACAGCCAACTTTCCAGGAGGAGTATTTCACCGATGTCTTTTTGATTCGTTTTGCAGGTTGATATGGGATACTTCATGAAATTTTTCCAACAGGGAAAGAACGTTTGAAGATAATGTTGACGGTGTCGGAATTTTGAAGACAGTATGGTGTTTTAGAGCATCTCTCCAACCAACACGATATTTTCTTGCCTGCCCACGTACCTTCTAAAACAGACTTTTAAACGTAGTTTCGAAAATGCTCGAAACTCGTTGCCAATCGCGAAGATTTGTAGTGGATTCAAAAAGGAGCCGTTGTTAGATAACATTCGGCCTTCAAGATTAGTTCAACATCGGGATCAGAAATGAGGATTCGTTGGTAAATCTCGAACGATGGAACAGTAGTAGTTTAATCACGGCCGGTATTCAAAGGCCCCTCCAATAATGATTTCTCTCATCATAGAGGATAACTACTGTTGATACCCGCTGTTCAGGCTAGATTTCATGCAGTTAGATCAGCAACTCTTAAGTCATCTCATGGAATTCAGCAATTCGCTGATCATTTATTGCGTATAATTCAAGGGAGCAATTTCATGATCTGTTTGCTACTGGGTAGTGAGTGAATGCAAAACGTTTGTCTGTCAGTCTGATACGCAGGCACTTGAGAATGTTTGTGCTAATTAACCAGGTTTAAATTTCCTGGTATCATAAATCAATATCATAAGCGTTTTATCTTACTGGCAATTTTCAAGTAGAAAATAATGCAAAACACGCGTGAAATTACGCGTACGAACCATTTGGGTATTTTACCATTTGTAAGAGGTTGTTGATTATTTCTTGGTGTTGTGCATTGTTATCCCATGCCAGTAACAATAAGATGATGAGTCAAAATGAGGGATTACAATACATGACGAAAAGGTTTAAAAACCAATACCAGAGGACTTGACTAAGTAAGACATGTTAGGCTTCTTGGCTGGGATCCAAGAAATCCACCTAGACGGTTGGAGACATAGGGTGACATGTCTAGATGCTGCGATCGGTGACGTAATTACATTCAAAAATTTTCACTCTGTATGCTGCTCACTTCTTCCCTTCTTTTTTGTTTCGTTTTTCCTTATGTTTCGACTCATTTATCATCTGATTCAATGACACAGGCCAAAGCCAGAGCACAGAAGTATGAGGTTGACGGTTGGAAAAACTGAAATGTGCTGAACTGTTGTGTCACACGAACCGTATAGATGATCGTCAGCGTTACGGCTAAATTTGTGTTGTTGTATTCCTTACAGCACTGCTCATAGTGCAGTCATTAGTAAAAGGAGAATTGTTTTACAGGAAAGAGGAAGTCTTGTAAAATTCGGGACACCATGGAAAATGGACCTTACAGTTCGTAGTGGTGTACCCCGCGGTGCAGTTTTCTGTTCAGTCATAATCAGCAATTTCTGCCGATTCATCAAGGAGTTGTCCACCTTTTTCACCTGGGTTGGCTATGCAATTTCGCAAGCAAATCCACACAGATTATACCGGCTGTGTCAGAATAGGGCAGTTCCGAATTTACAGTCTTCATTTTAAGACAAGCACACGAATTACGAAGAACATTGTCTTCTGAATACCCTTTGTTCCGTTGCATTCCACAAAAGGAGCTGTCTTATTGCGCACTTCCCGTTCTATTATGAGTCGGGTGCATACAAGATCCGGAATTCAGCTGAACCTTGTGTTCCTATGTAAACGACGATGTTCTTTGGAGCTAGTGGTTAGTCACATTTGCCAAATGATGCAGAATGCATTGGAACATAAACTCGTGCGCATACTAGACCAATTTCCTCCTCTGTCGTACTTCCGGTTGAATGGTATTTTCTTGCCGAATTTCCGTTCACATTCCAGTAAGCAGTTCACAGAGTATTGCACGTGGTCCGATTTCACTCAAGTGTTTAGCCAGTCACTGCGGTATTCTGTGAACCAGTAAAGTCAGCAGTGCGGTATTATGTCACTGGTTTGGATATAGACGAATTAATAGTTGTCTTGACTGAACAGCAATCGGCTAGAACAGAGCACTTGTTTTTCACAATTGGCGGAGGTTCTTTTTTATTTGTTTCTCTGTGTTAAACCTTTGGTACCAGTTTGCTTACGTACTCTCAGACGAAGCGATAAAGTGTAAGATGGTAGAAGAAAATGTGGCCTTTTCATTGAAATTGAGAATTCTTTCTTTTTGGACTCATTTCTGTCTGAAAATAACATACCCTTATTTCAAAGTCGCATATGAGTTCGTTTAAAACTTAACCTTGTATGCTACTGATAATGTTCAGGCAATGATAGAGCACGACAAGTAACAGTGGAACAGTATAGTGTAATGCCAACTTTTAACACGTGAATAAACATGATATATTGTAAACAGAATAAACCCTTCGGTTCAGTGGCTCACCGTATAACAGGGACAAGTAGAAAGTCCATGGAAAAGACAGTTTATTGATTCCAAGCTTGAAAACAATGAGGTTTTGAAAAGTTCGAAAGGCAATTTCGTGTTGTGTACCAAAGTTTTGCGTCCCCAGGAGTACAACTCCTACATCTAAGAGAGGGGCTGCATGTTTGTAGTTAGATTTGCACGTCTTTGCACTGAACCCAAGCCCAGAGTATCGAGGGTGGGGTAGGAGTCCCGTCCAAAATGTGACCTCATCATTCGAAGGTTGTGGCATATTTTTGCACGGTATTGTATGGGAATTTCCCATGGTTTGAAGAGACTTATCATTTGGAAAAAGTGTGAGATTTTTTGAGGCCTGTGAGATTATCTCAGAAAAATGGGCGTGATCAGGCCTGGAATGATGAAGAATGAAAGTAGGCATAAATCAAAGAAAAAGCGGAACGTATTACGCTTTCAGAATTGAGACTAGAAGCAAATCATATCAGATTAGAACAGACACACACCAGGTATTTTATGGGCATTGGGGTTGAGTCGATTTCCGGCTGATCAGGTTGCTATGCTGCTCAAGTTTTGTCCAGTTCAAGCTAACATTGCACGACAATGTTGAACATGGAAGTAAGGAAGGCACGAGGCGATCATTATATGACTTAGTTGAATCATTGTCAGAAATCCCATAGATGGGACTCAAAATGCTGGACGAAAGATTATTCATACGACCGAGGAGATTATCTGGAATAGACCCTTGTGGTAAGCCTCGAACATGAGCGGCTGAAGGAAACCTGATCTCAGCTTCTTAATCTCTTTTCTATGTAACCTCCATTCTGTGTGAAAATCTGTAGGTATAGCGAAACTCCTATTCTGTCCATTGTAAATAAAAATTGAGATTTGTAACTTTAGTTTTGAGGGACGCATAAGGGAGTGTTCTAATAACTTCATTAGCCTGAAAGGGAAATCGTGTTTTGCGACAAGGTTCCAATGGTGGAAATAAATCCAATTGTTCTCTGTGTATCGCGTTTATGTGAGCACTCGAAAGTGATTCATCTAAGAATATCAACGTCCCAAAAATCCCTGAAATATCGGCTGTTTCATCCCCGTTACACACCGTTGATACAAATCGTCTATTCAAATTGTTTGCAAAAGTTCCTTTTTTTGATGTTGAAGTAAACGTGCCACAAATTTTAACAAACTTTTCCCTCTAACTCAAATGAACTCACGGCGTTTTTCGTTACTTCGTGCACAAACAACCGCTTTCGCGGAGCTGTTGGTCGTGGACCAGACTTTTGGTGAGGCTAAAAATGTGGTAGTCCATGATACCAATACCGAAGTCGGTGAATGCAAGGAAAAGTGAATTTCGTCGATAGACCTTGTTGGTGTTTGAACAGCAAGAAAACTCTGCCTTCCAATGACCATCTTTTGGGGTAAAGGTATGAAAAAGTCGACACCAGCGTCTCGACTCTCCTGTTTGGGTCCAAAGAGTAAAGACGGTGGCTGTCTAGAAATGCTAAGGATATGACTCAGAATAGAAGACAGTGTCATGTATGCTATACGGTCTGCTTGTTGAACTCTCGTTTCACAAAAATACACAAAATCGTCAAACAGACAAACGGTTTATGGTGAAAACAATATGGGAAATATTTTTCCTAAATAATATTACCGGATTACCCTCAGTAATTTGTGTCACTCTATGTTGTCGTTGCCGCGATGACAACATGGTACAGTCGGGGAGTGTATATATATATATATATATATATATATATATATATATATATATATATATATATATATATATATATATATATATATATATATATATATATATATATATATATAGCACTCACTTTCAGTACTCAGAATATTGAATGGCAACTCCATGATCTTCGTTAGATCCCCACATAAATTACGCAACCAATTAAGTAACCATTTTATTCTAGTCCAGAACAAATAATAATGCACTTTCAAAATGTCCATCATATAATGAATACAGTATTGAGTACAGGAAGCAAATTGAAAACGGAGATGAATTCATTCTTATAAGATCCGCCCCGTGAATGAATTGGAACTACGTGACCTTTGTGTGCATCCGTATAATGGATAGGCAAATTTTGCCCACCTCGCCGATATTTATTGCTTACGAGATCATCAGCCCACTTTCACATCTGACCATGATGTCGGAACCTCGCTATCACACGATCGGGTCACCCATTGTGTTCAACTTTATCCTGTCCTGAGTGAGTGTGAAGAGCATAATAAAATAAAGTACATGAAAAGCATTTCAACCTCACTGGTTTACAAATATGTGGTAGGATTTCCGGCTCCAGTAAGTGGAAGTGATATGGGAAACCCGGTATCCTCTTTCTCGTTTCCGGTTAATGCAAATAAAACTTTCGTAACCCAGAAGCTCACCACAGCGATCTGTCCGTGAGCGAAGTAGACGAATTATGAAGCTTCGCTGGAGTGGACTAATCTGTCACCCAATTCGTGGAGAAACTGCTGGATGTTAATATTCTCGGATGCTCTTGTCGGAAAAGATGAATCCTTGCATGAATTGGATTGGCACTTTTGAAGGCGTTTCATATGAATGTTGTTACGGAGTGAATTGTTCTGTTGTGTCCATGAGCCTTAAGATAACTCGTGCGTTTTCAGGGTCAAGCATCCCGCCTTATCCATTCGCCTCATTGTCAGTTCTCAGCAGGGATAAAGTAGCTATGCGGTATTTGCAGGATTTTTTGTTACATTGAGCATGGTGATATTACGTGAGAAATCATTCCATACCATTCAACAAATTACCACAATTTTCATAAAAAGCTTCCGGTAGTAAACGGTCCAGTCTGTATGTTTCAACACCAATGCACTCACAGTAAATTTACTTTTCATTCACGCACTAAACATAGCTCTATCGACAACCGGATGGTCGAATTCGTGTCAAACTGGCCGATTTCGGTTTGGCATTGGAAGTGAAACGCGATCTACACACCATTTGTGGCACACCAACCTATATCGCACCGGAGATTCTCACCGAAAGGGGTATGTTAGTTCACATTAGTTTGTTGTTTCTTGATTACCATTGTGTTATGAACTCGCCAGTCACTGCACAGCGAATCATTCAGTAAACATTGAAAGACATTTTGCTGTTCTTTATTATGCTTACGCAAAAGTGCTTTCGAAGGGATATACCCCATCGGTTCAGAGGCCCACTGCACCATTGAGGTTATCCAGCAACCAGACTGTGAGATCTGGATTGAAGAATACCTTAAGTTCCTAATAGTTCAGGCGCTGTGACGAGCCGGACGACAGTGGGTTACTATCTACCATGAAGCACGACCGTTGAATAGAAAGTCCAGCCAGCCAGGAACCACTTCGAAGTCCTTGGATGAGACATAAAAACTGTAGACGTAGTACGCAGCGATTGTATTAGTGAAATCAATAATGTCTCTGAATGCTCGCCTTTTCCCAACGTACATTATAGAAACAGTAAGCTTAAGCTTCCATCCCTCACTCCCCGACTGTACCATGTTGTCATCGCGGCAACGACAACATAGAGTGACACAAATTACTGAGGGTAATCCGGTAATATTAATTTAAAAAAATATTTTCCTTATTGTTTTCACCGTAAACCGTTTGTCTGTTTGACGATTTTGTGTATTTTTGTGGAACGAGAGTTCAACAAGAAGACCGTATAGCATACATGACACTGTCTTCTATTCTGAGTCATATCCTTAGCATTTCTAGACATCCACCGTCTTTACTCTTTGGACCCAAACAGGAGAGTCGAGACGCTGGTGTCGACTTCTTCATACCTTTACCCTAAGACATGGTCTGACCACCACGTCGCTTCTTCTATCCGTGCCCAGGGAAAGCAAATATAACACGGAAACCTAGATGATGGGCACGTACATGCAAGATTTGACGAAGCCACTGGAGGCCGTACATGAATTATCTCGGTCAGAGGCTGAGATGTGCACCCAATATGCCAACGAAATCCGTCATTACTCACCCAGTGTTACCACGAGACGCGATTAATTCGGTGACATCGGTGGTCAAACGTGGAAAGCCACAGCACATCATCAGTGCGGAGTGGCCTAGTCTCACGACTTCAAACCAGAAGGCTATGAACCACGACTTCGCACACCCGTCACCTAAGTGGAAGTCGGATGTCACAGCAGCGCCACACGAGTTGCAGGTTTTCAAAAGCTGCTCCAGCTCTCGCGTTATTTATGTGATCTCTTCCCCTGCACCGCCTATAACTACGCTTAAGCTCCAAAATACCTCAAGCTATGGGTTACTTCTAGCTGGTCACCACGTGGGGCGATTGTCGACAAAAGCCCTTTTCAGCCCTGCAGATATACTTTGCACTTTGAAAGCACAAAGTGCATACAGACTGTTTCAGAGCATGTTGAATTCCTTGTGAATTATCACTCGGCAAGTCGATAGCATCGGCACACTTCAGGACTAAAACTGTGGTTGGTAGACCAGACATGGCATTCTGCAGAATACCGTTCGTTGCAACGTTGAAAAGAAATGGGTATCTAGGGCAGCCTTACCGATCACGGCTGTCGCAAGCTAAGCGCAATTCCTAAATCAACCTGGAGTATGACGGATCAACTCTAAGGACTGAACATACTTCACAGGTACTGCATGCCCCAAAAAACTGTTCCATAGTTCAGTTATGTCGACGGCCTAAGACCACGCGAAAGTCTGATAATACAACAATCGTTGGTCTCTGGAAAGTGTAACGGGGCTGTAGTAGCTTTCGGTGAGTGGAGATTTTATCGATGCATCCAAGACCGTCATGAAACTCTCCTCGTGAGTTTTCTCTTCAGGCTTTTTGTACAACCTGCGAAGTATGATGGATGCGATCTGCTTCGACGCGGCTGAAATTAGGCTGATACTTCTGTGGTTGGCGTAATTGCTGGACGAGTCCTCCCTCCCCAAAGGAGGATGACTTCCTCAGAATTTCATGCTTTGGAGGACAAGAATTTAAATTCTCTATCAAGCCTTAATCCGCCATTTTTAAAACGGCTGAAGAAAGGCCATTGGAGCTCGGCCTTTTGTGATATCCTAAGTCTTGAATTCTTCTGTGGATCGCAGTCGAAACAGACCACGGTACGTATGCCGGATGAACTACGGAAAAAGCTAACACTGGAGGCCAGCTGAGCCACGCTTTTAGTTGTTCTGTCCAGCGTCTCAGACGTCGTTGTTGACTAATAGCTGTTGAATCGTCGGCCCCAAAATCGTTTCACCCACAAAGTAATTTCCTCCTGATGACTCGGATGAGATGGGGCCGCTTGCGGGAGTTACCAATGTCGGCAGCATACTCCATTTCTGATGCACGTGGCGAACACCAGATTGCGCAGTCCCTACCAAGATTTACATTTAGCTCACGTCTCATTACGAGCCGGATTGACTGGCTTGCGTCAAGAAGGCTCAGCAATTACAGCGGAAAACCAGTGTGTCACGACCCGGAAGGACCATTCGGAGCTCGTTAGACCTGCTGGATGCAGAGTATTTTTTGATAGGTGACCAATACTGGTTGATTTGGACGGACGGGGCTATCTATAGCTTTTCAGATGACGCATTTTAGAAGACGGAGAGGCGAGTTTGTTGAGACAGCTCATCACGCTCTAACCGTTGCTGCATCGTGCATTTGTAACGTCCATCGAAAAACGTGGATAGGTTAGTGCAAACTAGTGCGTGGTCGGAGTCAACAGAAATACTGTAATACAATCGGCAGCCTTATATCCGAACCCGCCATTTTTGGCCTATTGCCAGGTAGTATATGGGCAACTCGAACGCGTATAGTTTGTACTGGAGGGGAAAAACGTTGGCCAGTGAACAGAGTCAAAGACCATTTCCCGTTTTTCAAAAGACAGGAATCTAGCTCAAAAGTGCCTTCCAAGTGCGTCTCGGTTGATGACAGCTGACTTACTCCAGCATTCATATTCCCTACTAAAATCATGATATCGCCCCGGTCCGCAACTGTTATTCATGTATAGTTCTGTGTAGGTTAGTAGGAACTGACTCCGTAAACGACGAAAATGCAACTTATCAATCGTGCCAATAAAATAAGCCATTTGCTTCTTTTGGGATTCCCTTTACTTATAAAACAGTTGCACAACAGTTTCAAGAAGACATATGTGGTGGGTTAGAAAATCAATGAGTCAAACTGATTACCAGCAATTGATTCTAGGACTGCGAGCGACGATTACCGTTTGCCAACTCTCATTCGTCACCACACTGAATCTTAGGCGACGGGCTTTTTTACATTCAACCCAGGGAAATAATATTACAAGTTCTATTTAGTGGTGTCTCGGGGAACACTGTGTTTATAAGACCGAGATGGTGCTATTTTGAAGTGTATCGCATATTGCCTCTTAGTGTTTTCAATTTCATTTCTCCTTACCTGGCGAGAGTTCTAATCCCTGTCAGTTGAGATTGCTCAGCAACATGCAAACCTTAGTTGTTAAAATGACGGAAAACCGAAATATGAGACCAGAAATAAAACTGTGCATAGAAAACCCAAGTGCGAATTAATCGTATTATGAATGAGAGCTAACAATGCTCCGAATCACGAAATCCACTTATCGGCATTTGTACGCTAAAACCACGGAACGAAATCTAGAAGAATCGGAAACCAGTAGGTGCTCTCTCAGCGTGGATGCTGGCAATAGCATGCACGTATTTATGGGGCACAGGTGACAGAATTAACCAAGCAGAAGCTAATACGTGCAGCGGATGGTGTTTGCATGTGTCTTTCATTGAACAGAAAGAACAACCAGTCAGCCATGGCATCACACGGTTGGGGTTTGGAAACTGTGAGCCGCTACACACCTGGCTGGGATTGTACAAACATGTGGGAAAACATACCAGAGATCCTGGCTGAATATGTGTGCGAACGCGGGAAACTCGATCCAAGATTCAAACTTGCGATAATCCGGTCACACTGGCAGTTTATCCAGTCACAAAGCCCCAATCGTTACATCTGCCCATGGGACCACTGCAGTTTCCCACTTTAGTCACAAGATTACATGATGATCCTACCCATCCCGCGACTGACCACCACTGCGTTGATTTGTGATGCCTAATTGTCCCCGGGATCTAACTACTTCACTACTTGTTCCAAATAAGGGCATACCCAAAATGATAGATTTCACAATAGTCGTTATTGGAGATTCATGGGGTTTTCTGTTGATAGCTAAAGCTATTCCAACTCCCATATCATTTCACTGAGCACAATGCGCTACGTATGCTCACTCAATCAGGACAGTGAGTTGCTTATGCTACCCAGGTGTCAATTGGGACTGGCGTTATCAACAATTAAACCTCTCGAATAGCCGATTGTTTGATTTTAGTACCCTTCGATTGTTTCTCATTCTCCGAAAAACCTAGCTTCAAAACAATAAGCTTGAAAGAAATTTGCAATTTGTTTCTTGGGGTTTTAGCCAACTGATCCAAGAAATTTTTCCGAAACAGGACTTACTTTTCTTGTGTACGAGTTTTGCAAACCCGGATTAGGGGACATTGAGGCTTCCTTTTGTGAACAGCACTGCTAATGTTCGGATTTTATCACCTTGATTTGTTGGGACTCCCAGTTAGTCTAGCAGCAGGATCAGCTCTTGTTTCGTCAAATTTGTCAAATATATGTAGAGTTATGGATGACTGTGTTGTTTTATTTAACTAATTGGTACTCGCAACAAAGAATACAACGATTCCGATTTGTTCTGCTGCTCTTTAGGTTACGGACTGGAAGTTGACATGTGGGCTCTCGGCGTAATCACATACATCATGCTGTGTGGTTTCGCCCCGTTCCGAAGCGCGGATCGTAGCCAATCCAAACTGTTTGAGGCAATTCGACGTGGTGTTTTTGTTTATCTCAGTCCATACTGGGATACAATTTCACAAAGTAAGTTAGCTAGAAAAAGGTGTAGACGTTTCATTTCTGACGTGCAGTAGTTGAACGCTTTTGCACCTGTCGTTTTCGTTAAATTCGCTGCGTTCGGTCGAATCCATCAAATGGTGTACGTCCCGCCAAAGTATTCATTAAGTTTGATGCAGTTGTGTATTTGCACTTGGCGTTGACGCTGATTATTGCGTACAAACGTTTCCCATAACTTACTGAGCGTTTCAGTATCTTGGTGACTGAGCAACTCATTCGGCACCGGCTCGTATATGGCGTGAAACGCGTGCTTTCTGCGTGAGGCTTTTGAGTCAACGCATAAAATCCGTGGGTAGTCCACGGCGTTTTTTCTTCCTGACGGGGATGCAACGGATGCAAGCTTTCATGGAAAACGTTTCAGAATTAATTGAAGCAATGGAGTTGCACGATGAAGTTGTGTTTTTACAACTTGAACTGATTGCAGAGTGTTCCAAAATTGCCAGCACTGTCTTGGTTAGGTATTCTTCATGCGTTTACCGAGATTTTAGCATTCTTACCCGGTTAGTCTGGTTGGTATGTTTCGGCGGCCGTTCTGAATGTTCACTGTTGGTGCTGTAGAAGTGAGATCCTGTAATCTGAGTACTGCGTGATGGTCTCCACATAGATTGATGAATATTGTTTCAATCCGTAGGCTAACTGTGTCAATAAAATAGGTCCAATGAGGCTGTAATCTATTCCTTATCAAGGCCTAATTTATTGTGCCTGAAGTCCGTTTCAGCCAAGGCAGTGGCTAATTTAACTCAACGAACACGTGTGTCCTGTGCATAACAGATAGTTTAGTGATAGCTATTACGGTACCGACATTCTGGGGAAAAATACAATGCCGGATTGCTTTGTACACACGCTGAAGAGATAAAAGTCATCGGTCTAATTCCAGTTATTTTCTCCGGTGGCAAAGCAATTCAGCTGGAGAAGCTGTGAGATCATGATTTTGGTATTCTCCAAAAAAAACTCAGTCGGAATGGAAAGTATTTGGAGTGGTCTCTGTTGGTTATGACGGTAGAGATGTGTGATAAAATTGCGGGCTTTAATTTTAATAAAGCCGATAACTCGCAAATCAGAACAATAACGGGGCCGAGCAACGATTTATCGAAAACCGAACACACGGCTGTGTCGCCTAACACGTGACCTTAGTACGGTGCAAAGCGAACGTCATTGGCCAATTGAGGATCAATCAAAACACAACAAACTGGGCCATATTGAATTGTCGATTAAATATCACCGGAACAAAAGGGTCGTGACAAACAGGGTAATCCGAAAGCAATGTTTGATTACTAATTATGCAAATGCCCCTGTAATAAGTTTATAGTTATCCCAATGATAATTACCGTTTCAGTATGTTTTATTGCCTTCAACTAGTTCCGCGGTAATCTCTGCTGGTCTTCATTTTTCGCAGTAAACTGCTGATATGAACCATGAGAGATTTAATGTTTGTGGTAGTGGTACCAAAAAGCTGTGCATATGCATACAACAGATGACCGTTGGGTACTAGGTAGCTACACGATGAAATTGGGTGCCCTACTTTACCATCAAACTCAATGATTTCTTGTGCTAATGCAGTGCATACAACATGCAAGCCTGTTTTTAGTTCATCGTAATCTTTATTTACTCCGCGCACAGGTGCAAAAGACTTGATCAACCGACTATTGGTTGTATCGCCCAAACGAAGGCTAACCGCACAAGAAACGCTCGTACATCCGTGGGTATTTGGTGAAGGTGTAGTCTGCCGTTCCAACGATTATCACCCATCATCCACGTTTGAGCAACGACGTTTAACTTATCAAATAGAGCTTGAAAACCAGGCTCATCTGGCCGTATCAGAGAAACGCTATGCATCGACGGCGGAAAATGCAGACAAAACAGCTGGTCAAACTTCGCTACCTCCAATCGACCCGGATCGACTGTACCCTTCAGCGATAAAAAGTACCAAACTGAAAAATTCCTATGCCGCATCCACCGTACATCTTCCCGCATTACCACGTTTTCGATAACAAAACCCAGCCCGTCATCCCGAATTGTAATGGATAATTCCTGATATACTGTTGTGGTATCTTTCAAAGCGATGTATGCTTGTCCTTTTCTAGTTCGGAATACTTTTGTTTACTTTGTATTGCTAAACTGACATCCTTTCATCCATTTTATCTGGAGTTCTCCGTTCTCTCATCCATTCCAGTGAGCTTCCTGTGTAGTCATTTTCCTAAAACTGGAAACTGATAAGCTTGATTTAACAGTGGTGTCGTTTTGAGTCAGCGCAGGCACGCGCATCCACCTTCGTCGAACATCGTTTCACCAAAAAGATCTCATCACTTTGTCCCGTCATACGCGCATACCCATACAACAGTAGGGTACTGCCGATATTTCCCACCTCTCAAACAAACACACTTCTGACGCCTTAGCACTTACACTTAACTTGCTGAACAAACTATGTATCAAAGTCAACCAATCAATTAGAACAGACCCAGTCAGATCGACTCTGTTTCTATCCTCCATAATATTTCACAGGTTTTTTCTCATCTAACAGTATGTCATATTTTCACGATTCTACTGTATTTTTTCACTATGGTTACGTGTACACACGTGTGCACGTGTCTGTCTGTGTGTGTGCCTGTGCGTGGATGAACTCGGGGATTCATGTGTAAATTCCCGAGCAGTTTCAGCTGACAACATCGTTATTGAACTGTCTTCCTTTTTACAATAGACTTCAGCCATAACTGGTCACAGCTTCCTTTTTTGCCACAATGGAAAAGTCCGAATGGTTTCCGGTTGTACCTACGAGAGTGTACTCTATTAGATGAGAAAACGTTAGATTGCGTTGACGGATTAGGGTTATACAACGTAAAGTGAACTCATCCCAGAAATAAACATCAAATACAAGGATTATTAGTGTTCATAAATTTCAAAAAAAAAATAAAAACAACAAAATTAGCGTAACTGAATCTGACCGATAATTTCCTGGACTCTCAGTGAGCTACGACAGCACATTTAATTGCGTAGTTCGTATCAACCATTTAGGCATTCGATTTTCCGATGCTTGATACCTGGAAACTCAGAAGCATTCAGCGAAAGGAGATGTGGATAGCTGATCAGTTACGGGTAGAAACGATTGTGAACGATCTTGCGATTACGAATATGTAGGTAGAAATAAGGCATCATAAATGAATGTTTCGTGGTGTGGCTGCTTGTGGGGTTGGCCCTGCAGAATAGGGACGGGGGCGCGGGGGTTGACTATGGTTAAATCGAGATGAGGAGTCGTTGCGCAAGCTTCATTTTTCCACCCGAATCCAGTTCGATTCATTCTTGGGGTTTCGTGTTATGTGATTTTCTCTAGACTTTCTTATTAATTCTCACAGAAAATTCCGCACTAGAAAATTACCTCCAGAGAAACTCGTTAATTTTTATGATCATGTGATCAAACTGTATGTTTGATTAAACACCAATAGTTCATGAAACGACATTTTTAGTATATATATATATATATATATATATATATATATATATATATATATATATATATATATACCGTAATTGTTATCGAACTAACCAATGCTCTGAAGGAAGGAAGATGAGGGAACAGGAGTGCAAAATTGTTTTTTTTTTTTTGCGTGAGCGTTATATTTGAAGTGCCATTCGCTCATATTGTGTTCGTAGTCGGGTTGTTTTTGATCAGTTGACTATCGAAAGTGTGTTCTGTTCTCAATTAGTAACAGAAGAACACGTAATGCTTGTATTGCATGTGTTTGCAAGCACGTGAACACAACCCGACCGTAGACGGCGAGCAAGCAAGCGGGTGAGTAAGTCAGCGGGATTCCATGTGCTTTCACGGGCAAGCAAATAAGATTAATGGACACGTCCGGGCTGACACGACTAAATATCATCACCGAGCAGGCGTATGTCCAAGAACGAGAATCTTATTGGTTGATTGTCTGCGTAGTACTCGGGGCTGTTTAAACCGGACGCAACAGTGATCCATTTTTTCCCGTTTGTTTTACCTCGTATGGTTCAAAACAATGCTTGGACGCTATTCACATTTTAGGGAAAGAGGGAGAGGAGGGTAGACAGCATGACCAATTAGCGAAATATCTGGAGCCTACGTATGGCCTCGCAGCTTAGCTGATAGATCACACATGTCTGTGAAATGAGGCCAGAAAATCATGAAAGACATGTCAGTCAACAGATGGATAGCACCAGGGCAGGCGGATTGGGTGGGTGGATTGCAGTGAGTTATTGATACACCACAATAATTGAGGTTAATTGGGCGAGGGAGACAGAAGTTTTTGCAAGATTACAGAAATATGTACACCCTCACTTAGGTTGAGAAACTCGTCCAGAGAAGGAAACCAGCTGTGAAATGCTTTTACCGTGACAATAATTTACGCTGCCTCAGTCAATAAAAGATCCCGCTTCTCAGCGTGGTTTTGCAACAAATAACTCTAGAATGGGATTTTTTACCGAATACTTTTAAAAGGCGCAGTTTTTCATGCATGTTCTCTGCCAATTGGCAATTTTTCCCACAGCCTCCTACATTTGTTTCTTCCTTATTTTTAATGAACTAATACTGATGAGTGTACATGATCAAATTCCTCAAGACTATAATTTCTGAATGAGTAGTTCTGTTGCAGTGCATTTTCAGTAAAAGGTATCCACTGATAACAAACTTTTTCGCATTTTCCCACTGATTGCGGCGTGACTAACAACCAGTGGTTGGATCTGGTCGTTGATCGGAATAACAACTAGTCCATGAACTAATCGTCCCTTCAAAACGTTCGTTCGGATAGTTATATCCACCTTTCAGGGATGTATCTCTTCATCACCGTGACAGTAACCAGTCTCCATTGATCAGTATTATACCATGAGCAATGTTCGTCAGCAATACGTGATCTTATTGTTGAGTTCAGTGTGTTTCTCGAAGAAGACAAACTGCCAACACAAGGTCCCGTATGATAAAACTCATCTCCTTGGGACATCAGAAAATTCAAAACAGGTGTATCCATCCTATTTGGTCGTATTTCATGAGGATTTTGAGACCTATGGCTCGAGAAAATGTAAATAAATGGCTATACAGAACTTCATATCCATGGATCTCACGGACTGAGTTCAAGAACACGAGGCAGCTGACTAGTTCCGATTGACTAATCAGGCTTCAGACTAAGTGTACGTTAACCGACTGGATGGCACAGGTTGGGATGCGAAGTAGCGAACCGATACAAAGAAGTCTCACGCGTGTCTCTGTCTGCAAGATTTCTGGCCTGATTTGATTCTTTTCTTCGTCCCCGTTGAGTACGATAAACACTCACGCACATGGGTAAACCTTTCGCTCAACCGTTCACGAATCTGTGGTTAGAATATTCACCTTGGTCTGAAAACACGTCGATAAAAAGACAAACTATCGTGCGAACCATTGGAATTCACGTAAACGGATTTATGAATTATTATTCAACGGAATGTGGGTAGATTATTTTGCCTCATCCGATGCACTGATCCTTAGTACGGTACGAGGACTTTATCACTACGGCCAAAGAGAGGCGAATGTACGAAGTAGCAAATATACCGATTTTTCGTGGGTAATACTGATTGCCTAATTATGCAGTTATATTGTTCCGTTATGAAAAATTATGGGTTTTGCCAATTGCCTTTCCGTTGCCTTTTAGAATATCCAAAGACAAGCACGCTTGACTTGGTCCAGTTGAAAAGCAGACTGATCGACTACTGTGTAGTGTGAAATGATGCGCGCATTTAGTTAGGCCGATTTTGTAGAATTAAACATCATGTATTCTCGATAACCCCTGAACGAAAACAAGCTGCTACTGCTATCAAATGAAGTGGGCTTGTTGTTTAGTTGTACAGCAGGTCTGAGAGTGGTTGAGATTAATCGAAGAGGATTTTTACGAAAAAGGCCTTGAGGACGACAGGTGAATCCCAAAGTGACTCAGTGACCTTGAGACCAAGTTTTTATCTGGCAGACGTTTTTCCTGAATAAATCTTTTCTGATCACAGTGATATGTTTGGTCAACTATCAGGGTCGAACATTTTGGCGTTCTCGCTTTCGATGGCTTCTTACCCTACCTCATCTAAGCTGCCTATCGTCTTGCCATGATGTTCTGATCGCTGAGCTTGGCGTTTAGATCGCAAACGTTTCATCACCAGTCGAGGTGCCTATCGTCTTATTGTTGCAAGCGGTGCCTCTGACTCAGGCTTCCATAAATTTCAGCGCACTCACGCCTTGGCAAGGCAAAATGTGACGTTTTACAGTCACGCATTCATCATTTTTGGTTATCTTTTTCGTAAGTATCATAATGACCAGTTTTTTCCACCCTAAAATTCATACTGAGAATGAAACTCTTCATTTCGCTTTGTGTGATTTCACAGATTGTAACGCCATTTTATCGGATAAATCCATCCTTCTGGAGCGGAAAGTGACGAGACTAAAAAAGAACCGATGAAACCAAGAAAATGACTATCGGTGGTGCAGTGATTGCGCTAGTTCGGTTCTGAAGATGGTACTAAAACACCTTGTTTGGTTGAACAGAGATTAGGGGGTTGTCGGTTTGACTCTGGTTCGCATCGTGGACTTTTAATTGCGCAAAACTAAGAATGTGTAGCTCGGAGTTTAATAACCGATTTCTCACGCTCTTTCGACTTCCATGACTATAGCTTATATAGAATATATTGAAGTGAAGTGTTTGCATACAATGTACACAACTTAAACAGGACAACCGTTTGTCTCACCCTAATACACAACTTGTTATTAACATGTGCGCCTGTCTCACTCGAGTGAACCTTGAAGCTCATAAGATGTACTTGGGGTGTGGCAAGTTCGGTCGTATGTCCAGATTACGCTGTGACCTATGTCGGCTTGCCGTTTTTATTGTCGTCAGAACCAGCTGCGTCGGGTACGTGTGATTTCGACGAGTCAGTTCTGTACCGGACTTGTTGATTTCGTATTTGTGTATCGGCTACACATTTTTAGGTGTTTCTGTGACTCCATTAGACACGTGAATTATAATGTCATGGGATTACTACTTTGTCCAACTCATCGAGCAAGTAGTTCATTTTGTATCCAAAAGAGAGGAAAACGAAACGTTTTCCCTGATGATAAGCGCTGGGCGTGGTCTTCGGTTATCCTAACTTATTTCGGAATTACGTTAAAAGAATTTTAGATTGTTAAAAGTTATTAGACATGTCATATCGATTGATTAGTCGGAATATCATTCTGATTAATCCGGAACTGAGTGCGTCAACCTTCTCCCCCCCCCCACCCCTCCAGACCCCATTCGTACCACCCACTGGACCACGCATCGTCTATAAATTACTCAATATGGGCACAGAGGCCCCACGATGGACGCGAACCAAATCACAAGGGCCTTGACAGCTGTCTGTCACGAGACCGGGAGATCGATAGCCCAGCCATAAGCGAAAGCAGGCCTCTCAACCGACTTTCACTTCCCAGGTGGACGAAACTGGAACACCAGATATGACCAAACTGCGTTCACCGAATTTCTTTAGTTGTATTACATGCTCGCGCATGAGCGTTGTGGAAGGGGCGTACGCAACTAAGGCCCACTGCATTATTAAAGATAACCGGCATCCTCACGTTGAGAGCTGGAGTGAAGGTGAACTCCATCACGTCCCAATAATTCGTGGGTGGTAACGCATCGGACGGTAACGGATTTCCGTCCGCCACCAAAGTGACCGGTGGTAGAGACGATTTGAATCTCTGACTTCCGAGGTGGGAAATCAAACGCCCCAAGCCGGTTGACCGCCGTCGCCCAGGCACTAGCCATGAATAAGCGGGTGGCAAACAAGTAGAAGTTACAGTGCATCCAAGAGGGCGCAAGTGTGACCACACCTGAATTTGAATCTGCCGCTCCAAACTGGACCTTTGAGAGGAGAGCTAACTGTACGATCGAATGACTGATTACAGAAAGGCCCATCACAAATTTAGATGATTCAGTGTGCTAAAGTAATGTGCTTCGGATTGGGCTGTGTGGGGTTACTGAACAACACGAAGATGCACGGGCTGTTAGGAAGAGTCGCGTGCTCGAGTGAACCGCTTTGTAAGTCTAAAAGAGAATAACTAGTGGACGAAGACTTTTGATATCCAGATAAAAAATACGAACCAACCCGCAGCAGTATACAGTAGCCCGGTGAATTCCCATTTGATAAGCAGAATTTCACATCCGTCTGTTTGCCTTCCTCAAAATGTCCTAAGCAAACAAGTACGTCATTGCTATGATCTATCTTTCGTGTATCCGAAGATGGTGAAACCTAATTAGTTTACATAATTCTGCCTTCATAATCGTAAGTAAAATGAGAACCAGTTCACGCGTACTTTCGAAGGGCAGCGGAGATAATGGGCAAGAGGACTCCAGAAAATGAAGCCCAAAATTATTACCATAATTCAGACGAATAATTCATATGAATTTAACTGGGGAGTGTTCTGCCGGTTGCGCTGTGAGTTTGTTTGTGTCATTCCCATCTACGGAAGGGGAGATATTTCAGGCTCTGTTCATTGCCGTTCCATCTCCCGCACTTCCTCTACCAATCGAGATCACCTGCTAAGCCAACGTGACACTCGATTTTCTGTCTAGGGTCGAGTGTTCACTTATGCCGTTAGATCCGTCCTTTGATACGACTCGGAGACCTGGAGCGAAGAATGTCGGTGCTTGAGCATAGATTTCTTATTGCTCGAATACGGTGGGCTCGATATTTTAGCCACGCTTAGGTTAGACGTGGAATGTTGGGAACCACAGTTCTGTCACTGAAAAGGGTACTGCATCTAAACAGATTAAGGTGGCTGGGGAATGCGCTACGCATACTCACAAAAAGACTCTCCAGGCGTAAATTGTTATCCGAAGCAGTGACCGGAAGATGACTTGAACTGATTTCTTCAGGACAATGCAAAAACAGTTGAAAACCTTCCCCAATGAACTTGGTCGACTAAGACGTGCCAGGCTTCCGGGCTTAGGTCCACAGGGTCCGCCCACTAAATTGTTGGAAACACCGGGTGACAACGTAACGTGCCGCGGACAATGGCGTGGTTTCGTTCGAGATCCTTCGTTGTCTTCCTCGTGTCCTCTCTTCTGTTCATTAGCTCGTGATGTTTCTGTTTGACTTGCGCTCCCATCAGGACAAAGTTGCGCGGTAGTAACCAAAATCGAAATTGAAGCATAGAAGGGCGGGATTAAAAGTTGAATTAATTGAAGTGAACTGGCCTATTTACCTCTATTATACCTTTGGTCCATTAGAGTACGGTGTTCACCTCTTTATTAGCGTATAACGCTTATTCGTCTGAGAAAACATGAACAAGTGAAATATTAGTTTTGTCAAAATATCTGCTGAAGAAGATCGTGCTATGTTCCCGCGATTACATCGGTGATGTTACATAAACTGGTCAGGTTGGTTATCATGAGAAATAGGTGAGATTTCCCACAACAGAAGAAGTAATAGAAATACAAAATCGAGCAATTATCAGTAAGAGTCCAAGAGAGAGGGCTGTGCTAGGCTGAGGTAATTATTTCGTTCACAAGTAACATCAAAGCATACGGTGAAGATAAGATACACATCTGTAAATATCCGATTGAATAGCGTGGCTTTAATCTCAAATATTCAATTCTTCCGGGAGTAGTGAAAAGAGTCCAATTCATTCCACAAAATACTTTTTCGTAGAAAACAATGAACAAAAATAAGTCATGATTTATAACCACTACAGTCAGGATACCGATATGGTAAACTAAATCCCATGTCATTTATCTGATTCCAGTTATTGGTCGTTTACAGATGCCCCGTTGGTGTACAGATTTATTGACTTTGGACTAAGAAATTCAGCTCGCCTTATCGATAAACTCCGCTAAACTGATTTAGTTCCGATACCTTGCTTTCTATCCTAATTTTGCCTTTCATTCATCAAACAATTTGTTTGATACGCATACACTGTCACCACTAAATTCCGCAACAATCCCATCCCCACCCCACCCACGTTGGCCTCTTCACCCGCGCAACAATTTGTTGTTCAGTCCTATTGCACCACGAAATTTTTAGTCATGTTCCTATGACAAGGGTCGATTGACCTCAATTGTCACGAGTCTAATTGTTCGTATCTGTTCGATTCTATCGCTCACGTGACCTTTCTCACTGATTTTGGAATAATCCATGTCATAATTGCCTGAGTTACATGACGAGGCACAAACGGTTGGACGTAGCTATCATTTCATTCCAAACTGCCTCATCCGTATGAATGACTGAACTTGGCCATTTCTCTATGATCTTGCGCTTACTCATAACCATGTTATTTCAGCTTGTTCTTCACCCACGCTTGTATGAGTGTGTTCCCTCGAATCAATAATTCTCTTCTGTCCGTTGATGGTGCAAAATACCCCCCCCCCATAAATAAGGACCTGTTCTGTATGCAATTTGATTCGTTCCTACATTGCCATCTCGAGTGTTTCCTATCCATCGTAGCCTGAGTGTCTCAAAGACTATTTTCAACCGCATTGATTCTGCAGTTGGCTTGTCCACAATTTGTGGTGTTATCGTTATTGTTTGATCATCTGTCCTATAGTACATGTGGTAAAGCGAACTTGTGTTCTCTGCCTTGGGACTCGGGTTTCATTTATCTGCGAATCACTCAATTATAGGATATCAATCCTGCACTGATAGTATCAGGCCACACTATCAAGATGAGTTCTGTTGTCTCCAAACGGGCAATTTATGCAACGCTAGTACTTGCTGCTTGCATCGATATGTTGGGATTTACAACAATCCCGTTGATTCGACTTAATCACATAAAAATCCCATCTTCGGATCATCTGACCCCGTTGTTTCAAGAAGACAAGGCGTATCAATCAAACCTTGCAATTCAGAATGACAGGAAATGGTCCGGTGTGCCACTGACACACAACGAACATCAATTGAGACACTTCGCGCACAGTCCACGTTCTTTATGAACATGAACCTTTGAGTGTTAAAAACGTTTTCATCTCCTCACCATTCTCACTAGATTGACCTTATTAGTAGCAATAATACCACGATTCACGGCTCTTAGTCTGGTCGGTCTTTCTGTGGGCTGCGTTCCGTTTGTTCCACGGCGGTATTAGGTCGGTCAGTAGCGAGATTTTACGGGAATGGTAACGTCGCCCTTCTACTGTCTGTGACTGCTGACTGGTTGACGCGATCGGATTCGCGGTCTGTCATTCTCACAGTAAGCATAAGTCTACATAGAAAATGCATCGAATATGTTCCGTGGAGCAACAGACCATGTTGTATTCATTTCAATATTCTTGACTATGCTGTGTATCTCTGTGTTAATTAGTGAAGACGAGCCAGGGATGGGATGGGATGGCTTTTAGGCACAAAATTTACTCCCCACTTCGTGTGACAAGGAGTAACATTAATTAACTAACCAAAACACTGAAAAGCCCTTGGTTTATCTTTCACTAGTGGGTGATTTATTCTGGATTGAATTACTAAGCCCTAATCACTCTCGTGCTCCGAGGTTTTGCGCTAGTTGCATTATTCCGACGGCTTGGGCGATGGCTAGTGTGAGTATTCGGACCTGTTTCGATTGGTTGTGATGCCCCTGGTAAAATGCTTGACTGAGATCTACAGGTTGGAAATACACCAAGGTACCACTGTGTCCCTAAACTCATGTGCGTTCTACCTTCAAAATGTCCCGTGGGCACCGAAAATCTCGGCTCACTGACCATATGCTTGACTGAGAAAAATCTCTCCCTCACGCACAAGTACACGCACGCATACACATACACACATACAGTCACACGCATGCACGCAGACCACTTCAACTTTGGGAAGAATCGTGAAAATGACCCAATCACTTTAATGGTATGTCACTCAGATGCAGGGGGGTAGGCATGCAATTCGGAGTTAATTTTGAATTAATTTGGTTACATAACCTAACGGTGGTGTTCGTTGAATCGATGGCCGGTGTTGATCAAACGACCGACAATGGTGATGGAAATCGTTCCGGATCCACCTTAATATAGCCTACGCGGGTGATGCCCGTTCAGGCGGAGAGACAATTACCGTGCAGTTCGACCGACATAGTGTGTCATAGGTGCATCTGAATGAAGAAGCAACCATGGCAACGGTCAGCATCGGTAATTTACCGTTGTTCTACGTTGTTATCAAAGGAGAACTTTTAAAAGAACATTTTAGTCGTGCGGCCCTAAAGGTGGCTTCTACAGTGCCATTTAAGCGCCTTTGGAGGGTTTCTGACAAGATGTCACCCTTGTAAAGCAAGCCGATGAATAAACCTTTCTTTTCGGCTATGATTATCGGGAGTTATCGGTCCTGTTCTACCATATTCCGTTGGATGAACATGTTGGGATATCTGTTACCTTGGAAGATGTTGATGATGAAAATGAGTTCATCCTGTAATACCTCCGATGATCAGATTTTCTTCGCTATTGTTACTCAACACCTTAAGTTTCTTTTCTGTCTAGTCGATACAAAACTTTAGAATTGACATATCAGAACGCCAAATTTGGTCACCCTAGGAGGTTCGGTTCGGTTTGTCGAGGAAAGTTTCCATTGGACAGAAACTGGACATTGTGCGTGCACTTCATCAAGATTTCCGTAATGCCTCGTTATGATATTTAAGCCCAGCCTGTTTTTCCGTGATTACTTTTGAACCGAACCTCCTAGGGTGACCAAATTTGGCGTTCTGATATGTCAATTCTAAAGTTTTGTATCGACTAGGCAGAAAAGAAACTTAAGGTGTTGAGTAACAATAGCGAAGAAAATCTGATCATCGGAGGTATTACAGGATGAACTCATTTTCATCATCAACATCTTCCAAGGTAACAGATATCCCAACATGTTCATCCAACGGAATATGGTAGAACAGGACCGATAACTCCCGATAATCATAGCCGAAAAGAAAGGTTTATTCATCGGCTTGCTTTACAAGGGTGACATCTTGTCAGAAACCCTCCAAAGGCGCTTAAATGGCACTGTAGAAGCCACCTTTAGGGCCGCACGACTAAAATGTTCTTTTAAAAGTTCTCCTTTGATAACAACGTAGAACAACGGTAAATTACCGATGCTGACCGTTGCCATGGTTGCTTCTTCATTCAGATGCACCTATGACACACTATGTCGGTCGAACTGCACGGTAATTGTCTCTCCGCCTGAACGGGCATCACCCGCGTAGGCTATATTAAGGTGGATCCGGAACGATTTCCATCACCATTGTCGGTCGTTTGATCAACACCGGCCATCGATTCAACGAACACCACCGTTAGGTTATGTAACCAAATTAATTCAAAATTAACTCCGAATTGCATGCCTACCCCCCTGCATCTGAGTGACATACCATTAAAGTGATTGGGTCATTTTCACGATTCTTCCCAAAGTTGAAGTGGTCTGCGTGCATGCGTGTGACTGTATGTGTGTATGTGTATGCGTGCGTGTACTTGTGCGTGAGGGAGAGATTTTTCTCAGTCAAGCATATGGTCAGTGAGCCGAGATTTTCGGTGCCCACGGGACATTTTGAAGGTAGAACGCACATGAGTTTAGGGACACAGTGGTACCTTGGTGTATTTCCAACCTGTAGATCTCAGTCAAGCATTTTACCAGGGGCATCACAACCAATCGAAACAGGTCCGAATACTCACACTAGCCATCGCCCAAGCCGTCGGAATAATGCAACTAGCGCAAAACCTCGGAGCACGAGAGTGATTAGGGCTTAGTAATTCAATCCAGAATAAATCACCCACTAGTGAAAGATAAACCAAGGGCTTTTCAGTGTTTTGGTTAGTTAATTAATGTTACTCCTTGTCACACGAAGTGGGGAGTAAATTTTGTGCCTAAAAGCCATCCCAAATAGGAGATGCTTTGTCTCCGTCCTGGCTCGTCTTCACTAATTAACACAGAGATACACAGCATAGTCAAGAATATTGAAATGAATACAACATGGTCTGTTGCTCCACGGAACATATTCGATGCATTTTCTATGTAGACTTATGCTTACTGTGAGAATGACAGACCGCGAATCCGATCGCGTCAACCAGTCAGCAGTCACAGACAGTAGAAGGGCGACGTTACCATTCCCGTAAAATCTCGCTACTGACCGACCTAATACCGCCGTGGAACAAACGGAACGCAGCCCACAGAAAGACCGACCAGACTAAGAGCCGTGAATCGTGGTATTATTGCTACTAATAAGGTCAATCTAGTGAGAATGGTGAGGAGATGAAAACGTTTTTAACACTCAAAGGTTCATGTTCATAAAGAACGTGGACTGTGCGCGAAGTGTCTCAATTGATGTTCGTTGTGTGTCAGTGGCACACCGGACCATTTCCTGTCATTCTGAATTGCAAGGTTTGATTGATACGCCTTGTCTTCTTGAAACAACGGGGTCAGATGATCCGAAGATGGGATTTTTATGTGATTAAGTCGAATCAACGGGATTGTTGTAAATCCCAACATATCGATGCAAGCAGCAAGTACTAGCGTTGCATAAATTGCCCGTTTGGAGACAACAGAACTCATCTTGATAGTGTGGCCTGATACTATCAGTGCAGGATTGATATCCTATAATTGAGTGATTCGCAGATAAATGAAACCCGAGTCCCAAGGCAGAGAACACAAGTTCGCTTTACCACATGTACTATAGGACAGATGATCAAACAATAACGATAACACCACAAATTGTGGACAAGCCAACTGCAGAATCAATGCGGTTGAAAATAGTCTTTGAGACACTCAGGCTACGATGGATAGGAAACACTCGAGATGGCAATGTAGGAACGAATCAAATTGCATACAGAACAGGTCCTTATTTATGGGGGGGGGTATTTTGCACCATCAACGGACAGAAGAGAATTATTGATTCGAGGGAACACACTCATACAAGCGTGGGTGAAGAACAAGCTGAAATAACATGGTTATGAGTAAGCGCAAGATCATAGAGAAATGGCCAAGTTCAGTCATTCATACGGATGAGGCAGTTTGGAATGAAATGATAGCTACGTCCAACCGTTTGTGCCTCGTCATGTAACTCAGGCAATTATGACATGGATTATTCCAAAATCAGTGAGAAAGGTCACGTGAGCGATAGAATCGAACAGATACGAACAATTAGACTCGTGACAATTGAGGTCAATCGACCCTTGTCATAGGAACATGACTAAAAATTTCGTGTTGCAATAGGACTGAACAACAAATTGTTGCGCGGGTGAAGAGGCCAACGTGGGTGGGGTGGGGATGGGATTGTTGCGGAATTTAGTGGTGACAGTGTATGCGTATCAAACAAATTGTTTGATGAATGCAAGGGAATATTATGATGGAAACCCTGAGAACAGGACTGAGGCATCTTAACGGAGTTTATCGATAAGGCGAGCTGAATTTCTTTTGCCGAATTCAGTAAATCTTTACACAGCACGCCAGATCATCAAATTTTACTGAATCGGTCATGAGTCCCCTATCTTCTAGCTCTCTACGTGTTGCTGTTCTTTAGGATTGCATGTAACGTAAAACACGTATGGAACACTGGTCGTTCTCCGTGACCTACTTTCCCTGTTTTCCTCTTCTTTCTCCTGTTGCGGTACGACAGGTTCACAAGCAATCTACCCTGTTTTTCTCGGTTACATGGAAACCCAAGTTTTCCTTGCGAATTGAATATACGGTTTTTTCTTGACGGCTTTGCTGGTCGTTTCTTTCTCCAACTTCTTAAGAATGGCATACTTCCCGGCCTCCGCGTATGCACTTGCTTCGGTTTCCGTGCTACATGGACAAGGACGAACGAGCAGCTCGTACTAAATGTCCTTCACGACGGGCACTGATCAGGCATGTTTCATACATTTTTGAGTTCAGCCGTTTAGATTCGCGAGACTGAATTCTACCTTTGGCCTTTACACACAGGACGAATTGTAACAGGATCCCAGTTATCGTGGTGGTTATCGGTCATGAGAACCTTAGTGTTTCGTCGTGGGTCAAATCCATTCAATTGGTTAATTTTCTTTATCATTGCATGCTGGATCTTCTTATCACTTTCAGCACCCTCATCTTAGCGTGCACCTCCAACGGTGTTTATTTCAAAGGACACTAGACACGGCCTTTCATTACAACCTAACTGTAACCAATTTCACAACAAGAAAGCCCTTTCGTCAACGTATTTTCGCACCAGCTCAGAACAAATGACACGAATTAAGCAAGTTTCAGTCCTGTTCACCACAGCTCTCTCAAGGATTGTCTCACCATTCCCCGAAGCCCCGAACAATAGCATATCTTTCGGAGGTTCAGTTCCTAGGTTGACGAACTGTTTCGGATGCAAACAAGGCTTTTCAATTATCTCCGGGCTCCATTCAAATTGCTCTTCACAACCACCGACATTTCCGCACTTCACAGCAGGCTTGTAATCTGCCGGAGTCACTGTAACTCTCAAACTGAGTTTGGGAGGTGAGGGTAAATTTATCTGACGTTGGGTCCGACCGACCACAGCTCGCGTTCCTTCCTCAATATCTGCAGGTAAAACCATAAATTTCACAAACTTCTTCCCATTGATGATACACTTCGGCTCTTAGGAGTTCGAGTTTAGGGATTTTGTACACCGCTCGACCTGAATGCGGTGCTCATTCTCTAGACAACCATTATCTGCTGGAAGGTGCAAAAAGACCGATGGAACCGGAGCTGTATCCGGTCGCATGACGTCAGTCATTTTGTTATCATTGCTTTAGGCGCATATGAAAATCTTTCGGGCTCTGCTTTGTTTCTTTGTCGCAAGATGACACACCGTACGTTTTTAGCGGATCAAAGTCTCCCTTGTCACAACTTTCTTTCTTTCTTTCTTTCTCTCTCTTTCTAATTTTCTTTGTATTTTTGCTTCTACTTCGGTCTGATCCCAGATAATTTGGCATCCTGGGTGCGGTATCAAGGACGTCAACCTGTTCACTCGCTAGATCATGCTGCACGCTTCTCACGGTCAGTTCGCCCTCCGGCAAACTGAGACCATTGTTGACAGGAAATATCACAGGTTTTGTGGCACTATCGGGGTCGTCATTCACTGGAACAGGAGAAGCAGTTCCTTGGACGAATGCGTGTCGCCGAGAGAACATTAGGTCATTTATCTGAGAAGAAGTTCCTATCAACTCTTTTTCCCTTTTCTGTTCAGATGAGGCTCGAAGTTAAGCCATTTCCGTTCGGTGTCGAGCTCTCAACAACTGAAATCTCTATCTCAGCTTTTTTTCACTCATCTGAGCTTCTAAAAATGGAATACGAGCAATACTGGGTCTACTCCGTACGTTACTGCTAGAGCCATGGCATAAAACAGCACTGAAAGTGACTTGCTCATGCATTTGGTCTGTGGTCTGACCGGTGGGTTGACTTCTTGTTGTCGACATATTCGAATCCGAATTGTCGAACAAACTGAGCATTCTTATCAGTCAGATATCTTGTCAAATGAAAACTCTCGGTAATTGGAGTTCGTCCTTTGGATCTTTGACCACCGAGCATTTCAAACTGTCCGTATTCCAGACGTGGAGGTTTTTCAACAAGGTGCTCACTAATATGAGTGCTAGGCGAATCGTCCTTACTCCAGAAACGGAGATTTACCAGTCGAATACTCACCAATGTGAGTATAGCCAAATTGAGTACTGCCACAACTTTGAATACTGTGGTCAATTTGAGTACTTCGGACTGTTATCCTGTAATTGAGTGACTCGCAGATAAACGAAACTCGAGTTCCAAGGCAGAGAACATAAGTTCACTTTACTACATGTACTATAGGACAGATGATCAAACAATATAAAAGTCCAAATCGGAGTAACCATTAGTTTTCAGTAATTTAATGTTAAACCATTTACAGATTACACAGTAGACACTAGACACAAGATCATGAACATAGACGTGCAATAAACACCAATCCTGGGCAGGGGTCTGTCATTCAAATTATCCTTATCATGTGGTTGATTAATCTAGCTAATGCTCTCTAGATAACTGGACGGTAGATTCATGATCCTATATCTAATGTCTGTAAATGGCCAGAGAAAGAATTACTGAAAAAGAATTGTTTCACGGATTTGGACTCTTATATGTTACAATGGGTATTTTCCAGACATTAAAACAGTCAGTGGACCCATATATATATATATATATATATATATATATATATATATATATATATATATATATATATAATGATCATATCCTCTTATTTAACATATTTATACAAACCCGTTCTACGATACTACCAAAGCGCTATTTCGCAGCGTTGGTCTTCTTGCTGCTTTCGTTCGCGTAGTTCCGGGTGGGGCAATTTCAATACGTCCTGTCATTTCAGTTCATTAAGATTATTACAATTGGCGTCCCGTCATGGAGCTGCCCAGTATTGAACAGCTGAACCTGCATGATAGTGCATCTGAAGTTGAAGTTTGGATTGAGCCTTTCGAGTTATGTTGTAGTGTACGAAAGGATGTGAAGGAGAAAAATCACAATGCATTCTTCTTGACAGCTGGCGGCCTTTCATTGTACTCGTCGGTGAAAAACCTTGCCTGTTCGATTACCCCTGCTGCATTTCCGTTCGACGAGTTGAAGGCTCTACTGCTAGGCCACATGTTTCCGGCCAATTTCCAGGCGACCGAACGTGTCAAATTTCGTTCGCTAATTCGTGATGCCAACATGAAGTTCCGTGAATTCATCCTGAGGCTACAGACACAAACTGCTAAGTGTAATTTCGGTGATCAGTTGGAGACCCAGTTGCGTGACCACCTCATTGCCGGCATAAATCATCCGGAGTTGCAAAAGAACCCATTGCTGAAGCCCGACCATAGGTTCTCCGAAGCCCGGTCAACCTGCGAACAACTCGATGACGTATCCGATGCGACGGTTGTACATTCCGTAGTGCACTACCAACACGTTCGTCCCCGTAAACCAGTTTCTACAAAGAAGAGGCCTCAACCTAAGCCTGTTAACAAAATGACTCCTGAACGCAAACCAGTACAACCGAATCACTGCTTCTCTTGCGACGACTTCCACCTACGTCCCACCTGCCGCTTTCGTAATGCGGTATGCCATTCTTGTGGAAAGCCTGGTCATATTCGCAAGGTATGTCACCAATTCAAGTGTAACCCCTGAAGATCCGAAAACTGATGATAGTCCGGTATACACGCTAAAGATTTCGAGTGAATCAAACCAGTACCTGTACAGATCAGTCCAATTCCAATGCGGCTTGAAACAGTAGTTCATTGTGGATACCGGGAGCTGTGAGTCCGTTATTCCGAAATCAATGTTCGACTTGGTTCAGCCCAGTGTACCCATACACCCCACTGCTGTGCGCATGCACGGTGTTACTGGACATCGACTTTCACTGTTGGGTAAGACTACACTAATGGTTCGGTTGGAGAGTGACTATACCTTGGTACGAATCCTGATATCCGTAGGCAGTCCATCAGCTCTAGGTTTGAAGGCCTTGCGTGCCTTGGAGCAATCGGTAACCCTGGAAAATGAAGTCCGACAATCCAGTGAATCAGCTTGTTGTTCAGCAGTTGATTGCACAATGCTCCAACAATAAAAAAGGCATGGCGGTTGAGCCCGCGAAGTAGGAAGTGGATGGTGATCCGGTATTCCTGAAAAGCCGAGTGTTGCCGTACTGCCAGAAAGAGGGCTCTCTGAAGGTGTCTACCAAAATGGAGCAAGATGGTGTCATTGCGAGTGTGACTTTATCCGTTTGAGCGACCTCGATTGTGGTGGCAATGAAGAGCGACGGACAGACAGCCTGGATTTATGGTGATTACCGACTGACCTTGAATCCTCGTTTACGGAAATGCGCAGCAACTACGGTGGAACCGGAGGACTTCACGAAATGCATGCTCGGTAGCAAATTTTCCTCAAAAATTGATGTGGCTGATACGTACCTGCAAATTCCACTGCACATGGAGTCCAAACCACTAACGACTATTAACACTCCATGGGGCGTGTTCCAATACAACTTCTTGCCGTTTGGTCTGCACATGTCATCCGGGATATTCCAGGCTGCAGTAGACGAAGTGACCCATGACATCCAGGGGGTGATGGCATATCAAGATGATGTGCTTATTTTCGGATCCGCAAAGGATGAACTTGACCACCGATTGCAAAAGTTGCTGGAGAGGTTCGTGAAAAGAAATGTATCGATCAAAGCCCCTAAGAGCAAGTTCGGTGTCACCGAATTAGATTTCCTCGGTTTCAGTGGTAAAGCAAACGGATACCTACCCGATCCAGGCAGCTTCAAACCCCGAAAACCGAAAAATCCGGCTCACTTACCATCGATTCTTGGGTGCCTGCAAGACAACTCCAGATACATTCCGAACTTTGCAACAAGAGCCCATCCATTGTTTCTGGCTCAGTAGTCCGATATGTGGCAGTGGAACGAACAGCGTAAAAAGGTACTACTCGGTCTCATTCAAAAATATCATTGACCGACCGATACTAGCCCGATTTGCACCATCGAAGCGGACCATGCTGATCCCTGATACATCCGAAGTAGAACAAGATGGATGTCCAATCATCAGCATCTCAAGTCTTCTCAGCGCTGCAGAGAAAGGTTATTCCCAGACGCAGGAGGAAGCTTTGGCCATTTCCTGGGTGGTACGTCGACTGCACAAGTATCTATTTTTGTGAAGTTCACAATTGACATCCACCAACAAGCCCTTCAGTTCCTGTATAATCCGGATAAATCCGTCGCCAAATCCACGGCTGCTATGATCCACCGATGGAGGATTGCTCTGGCAGCCCATTACTATGACCTCCTGCATCGACTGGGCAAGATAGTCCCGCAGGCGGACTTCTTGTCCCGCTACTCACGATTAGCGGCGGCCGACAAATGCCATTTCATTTCGCCGGCTGCGCCAGTGTCAAGAGAAGAAGTGAGCAAACAGACAAAACGATACTACTCATCTGTGTTTTTGGCGATCAAAAAGGGATGGCAGCTCAAGGTGAAGCGGAAGTTTCCTCAGTTCTTCGCACCGCGAGAGGAATTCAGCATCCAACCCGAAGGCGTCCTTTTTTGAGGCGACCGGCTTGTCACTCCACCTACATTGCTCAAGTCTGTTTTGGATGAACTGCATAAAGGCCATTTGAGAGTGGACAGAATGAAGTCACTGGCTTGACCGATGTGTTGGTGGCTGGAATTGGATGCGGACGTTTGCACTACGTAGTGTCGTACGACAAAGAACGGTGATGCTTGCCTGCGCAAAGTCCAGTCGAGGCCAAACAACTGGAATCCATGGCCTGAAAGCTACATTCCATAGCAGAGGGTTCGTGGTGACTTCTGTGGCCCATTCTTGAACCGGCATAATGCCCTTGTACCGGTCGACTTTTACTCTAAATGGCCGGGAGTGCTCCTGACGAGTTCACCAAACATCTCGTTCGTAATCCAGGTGTTACGGAAGTGTTTTAACCGAGAAGGAATCCCACAGGTACTAGTCACCGATAATGGATCAAAATTCTGCGTGGAGGAGCTGAAGTGCTGGCTAGATAGAATCGAATGTCGCCATCTGCTTACGGTGCCACGTCATCCGTGTTCTAAGGGCGCAGCGGAAAACTTGTTGCGTCCTGTGAAAAGTGCAATAACATCAGCCAAACCGAGAATATTGCCCGATTTGGAACCCTTCCTTGACAATTTCTTGTTGCAATGCAGAAACGAAGCGCATACAACCACCAAGGAGAGTCCAGCCTTCCTCTTCAAGTCCAGAAGACTACGGTCATCGCTGATGTGTCTTGAGTCCAGTGATGTCACATACCTCCGTGGCAACGATCTTCGACCAACTCGTGGTATTATCACGAGACAACTTGGTCAATCTATGGTCGAGATCACGGACTTGGATGGTGTATCGATGCATCGGTGCCACCTCAGCCAAATCCATTTCAAAGTAGCAACTGGCGATGTAAACAATTCCCCAGCTGAGATGGCTGAGGATCCAGAGGGTGACCGTGTTGATGACTGTGATACATCTATTACGCTTCCTAAAACGACTGCCGCAGCCACCTAGCCACAGTCACCAGCTTCAGTTCGGAGATCAGTACGACAGACGAGCCAAATTGACGAGGAACTTTTCGGGGAAGAAGGTTGTGGGGATTCAACAGCAGTCACACGTGATACGGCCAGGTACAGCTTCGCAGCCACGCACGCGAATGAGCCTCAAACAATCAGGATCACCGCGGACAAGTCCGACAAAAGCTCCCTGTGATTGGTCATCTTCGAGTCTACCAATTATCTTCTCTAATTTACCATGCTGATACAAGCCTGTTCTGCAATACAACTAACGTGCTATTTCGCGGCTTTGGTCTTCTTGCTACTTTCGTTCGCGCAGTTGTGGGTAGGGGCAATTTCAATACGTCCTATCATTTCAGTTCATTACGAATATTACACCATGCTCACACAGGCATGAGAGAAATTCAAGCTAGTTGAATGGTACTTTGAAATGCGTATATTATACTTCTTCGATGCTTTATATTGCCAAGCCCACGTGGAAACGTTACTGGGGCAAAGTTATTCCAGTTAACTCGTAACTAAAGTCCCCTCAATCGATTCGGGTCTTGATCCTTTTAGTTCAAGGCCATCACTTTGAGCCTACCTGACTCACGTGAAGACGATTCCGATACTCCAACAACACTTAAATTCAGGACTTCTTGAGAATATCAAGGTCGAATACACCCAGTCCAAAATCATTCGAAGGCTGTCAGTGATCGGTATCTGAATACGCCAATAGTTTCATTCGGAGAACTGAAAACCGTAAATAGCCCCAAAAACCTAATACTTTATACTAATGTATACTTGGATAAAGGCGGACGAAATTTGAGTGCTTTTCTTCATGCTTTGTGCATGCGAAAGGCAAATCGAACTAGAAAAGCAATCATTCGACTATCCTTTGGTTACACCAGTGACTTGAACCAGAACCAAGCATGGATTTGATTCAGTCTTCACCGTCATCACAGTCATCACTATCATCCTCATTGGAATAATGGTAATAATAATAATGAGAATAAGAATAGGAATAAGACTAATACTATCGCGAATCATCATCATCACTATGTGAATTATTTTATGATTGCTATAATCATGTACCTTTTTAAAGTTATGATAATACTAATGTCATTAGTGTCATTTTTGTTTATTCTCTCAATAATGTGAGCTCAATGTTCTCTCAAAATTGGTACCACCGAGGCCCAATTTCTAGATTTTAATTTCTGTTGTTTTTACATGTAATTAAAATAGCAACTTAAACTTTGCACAGTTCTTAAAAATGCACCACTGAGTCTAGCAATATGCACACTCGTTCTCAAAGGGTTTTAAGGTGAAATAGAGAGAAGAAAGCAATACCAGTTCCATGTAACGTTTTCCATCGTCCTCGATCTACTGATAGCGTGAGTTTTGGGCATCCTGAAGGGAAGTATGGCTACAGTTGGAATATAAGGCAGCAGTGCGAAAAGCTCCATCCTCATAAAACGAATAATGCGCACTTGACCGATGAAAGTTCACACGGAATCAGCTGGCAATATGGAATTTATCTGATTGGCTATGGTGTAGTCTGTGATCCTTGAAACACTCCGGCTCTCTTAGACTTGGGTTGTAGATGAACTGCGCATGCGACTGCAGGAAATGGATCCAAGTGAAATACATCCGGTAAACGATCAGAACAGGATCCCGATAAGTTCAGTGCAGTTCAGTTCTCTCAAGGATTAACCTCACACATATGCGTCCGGATTTCTCCTACTTCTCCCAGTCTGCGTCATCGAATCAGCGTTGGAATGAATAGGAACAAACAGAATAAGTGAACAGAAAAGAAAGCTATAAGTGAAAAAGAGTTCGTATGTAATCACGCCAGAGACCGCGACGCGTAGTCATGTTACCTATGGTCGCCACTTCCACCGTGAGCGGATCTCGCGAACTCAGTCATGAAGCCCGGCTCCCGGACTTTTCATCACCGGACACTTGGTCGAATGGACATCTGGTTGCCAGACATTTGGATGACTGAATTACTCCATGTTCATTTAAGTCTGCTAAATGCCACACCATCAGAAAGTGGATTAGGCGTAGCCCGTCCTTTTGGCCATTCTCGCGTTTTACATTCAATACCTGTTAATCCAGAATTATAAAGGCATGCATTGATTATGATCTCACAAAAGCTTCACACCGAAATTCCTAAAGCCGAAGGCTTCAAACTAAAGTACGCTGAAATAGTGATGCGGTCTACCACGACAGTACCCGGTGAATCTGGAATTCAAGCCTTTGTCCTTTTTAAGGTGATAAAGACTTGATCCACTGGACTGCCTCAGTATATGAACAAAATGGCTCACCTTAACGATTACATGCTGCAGGCAAAACAGGATTGACCGCTGGCCTTGTCTTAACCAACCGGGTGCTACTTTTAAGATATTGAGGTTGGTTTGGAAGTTTAGTGGGAACATTATACGGACTGTGACGTTTTGGAAGTACTACATTTCAAGGTTGAAGATCAATGAAAAAAGGTTTGGGACTGGGTTTCTACTACTTTTTGGGAGTGTGACATTTGACAGACTTAGATGAATAGAGCGTAATTCAATCATCCAAATGTCCGTTCGACCAAATGTGCGGACACGATGAAGCCCGACATGTCCTCCTCGATCAAGCTCACAAGTTCAAGTCCCCATATCTATCTGCCACTTCCTATAATGACCAACTCGAACGATTCTACAGCATTCACTTGTCTCGTAGAATAACGTACATTGAGGGAGTCTATCTGTGCTCACACGAGTAACACAAACCCCACTCGTCTTAGACCTCACAGCGTAAGAGTTGGCTTCAGAGCTTGGTCTCTGACTCGCAGCACTTTATGCCTAACTTGAGTATTGCTGATTTGGCGAGCTTATCACATTCGATCAATCCCAGTGACCAGATTTGAAATGATAGTTACGAATTATATGAGCACACCAGTTCATGCAATCGATCATGAGAAATCACGGAGGAGACGGTCGCACTACTACGGCTGTGATTCATCAGGAATCTAAAGCAACAAGTGTTGCTGGTTCGGTGCTCATAGGTTTCCTATGTGATTTAGAATTATCAGCAAAAGCTAAGTACAGTTAAAACACTTTAGAATGAATCTACGTTTATGAAGATAGATTCGTGTGAATCTCCATTCCGAACTAATGACGAGTCTGAGTGCTAGTATTTAGTGTTCTTCCGGGTTTTCAATGACGAATTTAGCTTTGACACTGTACATTAAATGATTCTATAACAACTCATTTCTACCACACAATTATTTCAGAGCTATGCACACTCGTCGATGGACCGAATATGACTGACTCTTGGACCGAGCTAAGGGGAGAGGAGCATTGTTATGAGCTGGGATTCAGTGGCGACTGCTCTGTGACAATGGGAGGCTCGTGGGAAATTCAATTTCTTCGCACAGTTCCAGTACGACTTACCCAGTTACAACTGTTTCGGTGAATCTGGTGAGTTATTTAACTTTATTTCCCACAGTTTATTCATCCAGAAATGAAAGGAGATTTCTCATTTATTTCGCTTGTAAATTTCGTGTTTTGACGGTACTTAATACTTTTATTCTGTCTTTCGTTGCAGCAAACTTATTATCCACGTAGCGATGACACCAGTTTTGTCTTTTGCATAGAGTCATGTAGTTTTCCACTTTCTAAATGAACCATATAGATATTTGACAAAAAAGCATTTAAAAGGACTCAAAACAGACAGACAGTTGAATACCATTGGTACAAACCGACAACAGTTTTGGAAGGTGATGTAAACCGATGGAAAAGTCTCTGAAATGAGAGACTTTACTTAGTGACGGATAAACTATCAATGATTTCGAGCAACTTTGCAACAAACCTTTTTGCTCCGTATTCCTAATTGCATCTCATTCTTATCGTTTTCAATTTTTCTCAGTCTATTTATTATGATCTGTAATATTTTTGCTTGGCTGATCAGTCGACGAGTAACGAAAAACAATCTGCTTCGCTACATTGTGCCCTGAAAAAATATGGAATCAGTTAGACTGTGCATTACGAAAATTCTACTGACCACTTCGGGAAATTTAGGCACTCATCGAGTCAGCTTCTTTGCGATACTCCGAACCACGAAGAGTGCGGAGAGTGGTAGGATTCTATCTTTATGACTCGAATGTATACCGCTCATAAAAGATCCTGTGATTTGTTTCACTGAGCGTGCCCTAATCCGTAAAACCATCTATGTGATTAGTCCTAATCACATGCAACTGGTTGTTAGAAATTTGCTGGCGTGAGCCAATTTTCCTATGAGTGTGTACAGATAATATACACGGTTAGACAAAATAAAATGCCCAGGCTATACTATGATACTCCCCCTGGCATTCGTGAGAGTTCTGTTGGGAACTGCGAACATGAAACTGAAAAAGTACTTAACTTCCTACTGAATCATTACGTATGTATGCAGGTATGTATGTATGTATGTGGGTGTATGTATGTATGTATGCATGTATGTATGCGTGTATGTATGTACGTGTACACGTGCACGCTTGTATCTGGGTATATATATATATATATATATATATATATATATATATATATATACCCATATACACACGTATGTGTATGATTGTTTTCGCCTAGGGCAAAAGCAAAAATCATATGGGAGAGAGGTTGATCTTCTACTATCTCTTTGATTGAAAAGGTACCCAAGCCCTTTAGGTTACTTGTAAGACATCATTGGAAATCAATACGTGCGCGGTGTGTGTGTGTGTGGGGGGGAGTTATCAACGTTCATAGTCACTGACGGATGAACACAACATCATCACGTTCACTTCGGTTAATTCGACCACCAACGGCGCGAATCTGTGTCCCGGTTTTGGTTGTCACCTCGTGGCACCGTCCAGTTGAGGGTAGAATGAATAGAAGTCTAAAGTGAAAAGGGAGCCGAAGACAAAGCAACAAGTGGGAATAGCAAAATTGAAAAAGAGCCCGGATACAACTTCATCATTGTGCATGAAACTTAGTCATATCACTTCATATCTCCAACCTTCTAGTACGCGGGCCTCGTTGACCACAACTCGGAAGTCCAACACATTCTAGTTGGAAAAATCTAGTGGTCTTGGTTATCATAGTTTTTCGTCATATCATGAACTGGCTATTTCGACCTATCTTCCAACCCCTAATGGCCTCGGAGAATAGAATACACAAAGTTCGTCGGTGAGCATGCGTAAAGTAGGTCCCAATCACCTTAAGCTGTTTAGATTCAGTACTTGTTTCAGTGTCTGACCCTTGGTTTCAAACATCCTAAGCCTGACCTCATCATGTTGTGTTCACGTGAATCAAACCAATGAGAGTCGGTTCGAATAGCGTGCGGTGGCAGGTGAGACTTACGATCACTAAGCCCCAGGATGGATTCACAAATTAAATTCGGCAGATATGTTGACAATAACGAACAAAATGAAAGAGTTGTACAGTGTTTCCACGATTTCCAACGCCAAATTGTACACAGGGCATCTTTTTGCATATATTATTTGACTCTCAATTACAGTCGTCTCAGTAACTTCGGAGTACAATCCCTTCAACTCTTAACAGATAATAAAACAAAAGTTTATTCAGGCAGTACCGTTGTGGCACCTTCCACATTTCGCACATTCCTCCATATTCTTCTCTTTGGATTGTACATAACGTTTTGTTGTTTTGTGTAATTGATAAAGAAACACTTTAAATGCACCTGCAAGCGGTTACCGTGGATCTTTCTCTCTGCATTGCCTGTGAGCGTTCTTAAATCTGTGGCTGTACAAGCCAAACTCATACAATCCCAAAAGCCATTTTTAGAACACCTACATTGACATGGCAGCCCGCACTGAAGTTTTGGGATTCTATTCTAACGACGTACGATCGCCTAACCGAAAGTTGCATTGAACCAACCCTGAGGAGCAACTAAGTGTGGCTGGTTTGATATCATTTTGCTGGACATCGTTGCAAAACAGTCAAACACTTTGTGCTGTTCCTATTACAACGTATTTTTGTATGCTAGAATTTGTTGACATGCTTCGTTTTCGTCTCATATCTTTCAAGCCGCCAAACCGTCCACCGCACGCAGCCTCACGGATGCGTCCAACGAAGACCACCGATCGAGGACAGAAAGAGATGCAAAGCTTGAAGTGAGACCAACTTGTAAACCCAATTCCTTAAGTATTATAACCTGAACATGGATAAAATTGCTTCGCGAGCGATTACAGACTGTCATAATTATCTGATAAAGCACGATCATATTGGTATGATTTCCAGCATACTTGTAGTGACACCGATCATTCGCACCAAACATTCTCAAGACACAATTTTAGGTTTATTTTCTCTGCGATTTTCCGTGACCTTGATTTTTACTATGCTATATTTCTCCGGCTGCATGCAGTATTGTAACGGACTTCTAGTGGTCGTTGAGATACGCTTAATACAATTAAAAAAAAACGCCAAGCGTCCAATGTTGTGTTTCGATACGGTTCTTTATAAAACAATCATAAATATGACACAAGAACTGTACAAACCTCAACGGTAACTGCTCCGTGCATTAGAGTCTGTCAAATATAAGCGAATTCAGGATAGCTTAATGTTCAAGCGGTCAAGTCAATGAAATGTCTATGGAAAATGTGGATCAAAGGTCATGGAACGAAATCAATGCATGCAACAGTCATCGGTCGCGTAAGGTCAATGTCCGATGTGTCGTTCAACGAATGAACAGGCGTGGAGCAAAACGTTAATGGAAAACACAAATTTGGGGTGAGGGTAGGGGTCAGACCGATCTTGAGTTAGATCCCCGAGTTTGGTTGTTCTGCCGATTACAGTTATAATTAACAAACACAAGATTTCCCCCAACTTCGCCTCGGCTCACCTTTGCTGTCTGTTCGCACAAGGTTCCCTTTTGCTTTGCCACTGTGTTGGTTTACATTCGTGTATTACTCGTATCGGTGCTATTTCGATGCCGTTATATATTCAAAACACTTGCGCATCTGTTTGCCGACTCGAATCTTCTCTTTTCATTCGATTGAGGGGATTTCGTTGGTGAATCGTTCCGATATGTAACTGGAGACTTTTTCACGGATGGCGAACCTTCCATAAACCTAAGAGCTAGCTGAAACAAATTTCATCTGGTTAGAGCAATTTCAGATATGTCTGAGTTATTTATGATTAATCAACTGAATGCACTGAATAAACCGTCATATTGACGTGTCCCATTAAAAACTACTTTGTTCAGAGTATTCCCCACATTATCAGTTACTGAATTTATTACCACATAGACGAGCAGTGAGCTGCGAAACATTTTCAAGCACCTGCCAACCAAAGTGGTCTGTGAATATGAATGAAAGAGATGAGTTAGTGTTAGTGTTATATAGATGAAATGCCCGGTAAACACAATACAGACAGAATGAAGATAGTACTACACAGGTTACTTAGATCAGTAGATGATGCACATGAAGAAGGTCAAAGATACTCCGAAAGGGATTATTCAAGTAGCCCAGCATAAAGCTGAATATCATCGTCGGACATGACAGATTGTGGTTGTAGATCCTCAGTTAATATGGTAAATTCAAACAGCCCTTAACATGATCAAAGCTTCAGCCCAGGTGTCATTCGAAATGACATGAATTTTGCCTTAAGAGACGGTCGGCCTCCAATAATTCTTTCTCATAAAATGACTGCAAATGTTGTTTTAAGTACCTTAACAGGTTAAGCACCGAGCGGTTCCGATTCAATTCAATGGGCCGTACGCCCACTGCGGCACAACTTTTTCGGAAGTAAGTTGGCTTGGAAATTCTGGAAAACCTCAAACGTCGCTGATGATGCATCCAAAACCACAGTTTCTTGCACCATGTATGTAGGGCGTTGCTTATTGCGGGCACGTTCATGTACCAACCCAAGTATCCAAAACCAGAAATGAAAACTTCTATATAGGTCACTAGATGCCAGAGACTGATATCAGTCAGTTGGCGTAGACGAGCTTGACGAGCGGTTGTATGCATATAGTCTGAATGTAAGGCGTTTGGATCAGGAAAAAAGAGGCGAGCCACTCGTGCAAACAGCATAGGAAACAGTATCGAAAGTACAATGCGCCTGTTTTGACAAGATTCATCCAGTCGAAGAAAGGTTGCGACGAGGGCCACACTGATTGTGTCACGCGATAGGTGAACAGAACGCAAATGATCCACAATGCAACGAGTGCGTTTATGTTGTCGATAAATGAGCACACTGAGCAGCACACAGCAAATGCATTGGAATATTCCATCGACGAACACAGTTTTATGAACCGCGAAAAATCTGTGATATTTGCCGGGCAATATAGGATCTGGAGAACAAGAAAATACTCCGTGATGTTGCCACAAACCATAGGTTATAAGCGCTGGCATAGCTTGGAACACGGCCATCATTGCTGCGATGAAAATAAGGATACAAGTACGAAAGACCCATTCCACTCGTTTATCATCCGCACGATTTTTTCTCACTGTTTGTAGCGTCACAAATAACAGCAGATTTGCTCTGAAAGCGAGCAAGAACCATTTTCCTGTCCACATGAATTTACAAGCTGACTGTGACTGATAAACTACGGGTATCCACGAGTCGCCCCACCAAGGTGCACCTAATAAAGTGCCTGCGTCGGCAACACCGGTTAAGAAAAGAAAACTGATATCTGTTATCGCAATAACAATGCCCCATAATTCCATTCTACGAGGCAGACGGATATAAAACAGTAGGAAAATTATCAAGATGCCGTTCCCGATTGTGCTCAGTATTGCAGTGGGAACTAAAATTACTGCGGCGAAACCAGCGCTGATTTCAGCCAACTTTTCGTGCGTGGACCGCTGCTCACATCGGTTGAATAACTCTTCCAGCGATAGGTAAGCATAACAATTGGTGATTTCGGTAGCATCCATGAACGGATCTTTCATTCGAGCAACTTCCGAAGTTAGTTCAGGAAATTCTGTTGTTGCCTTCGTTGTTATTGTTGTCGTCGTTGATTTTTCAATACTCCAGTCCATGTCCATTTCAGCTGGGTCCAGGTCACTACCAACTGGTCGGAAGAGGTCTATATGTTTATTGAACTCACAGATATCCCATTTAGAATATTCAAACGATTCAACCCATTAACAATCACGTGAACTTCATCAAGTCAAAAGCCATCACGTGATTCGCATTCTTCACTTCAGGTATTTCAGTGAGTACAAACTAAGAAAACATTTCAGTACATGATGAAATAATACGCCGACGTTGTTCGATATATATATATATATATATATATATATATATATATATATATATATACTACTCAGAAGAATGTTCTTGGGACAAAATCTTCTCAGTCAGATTATGTCAATAACCTGCTAATCTCTAGTTCTGAATATGGATTCGGTTGGAGATCTAGCACTTGTATTACGATAGCGAACGGAGAGGTTAGTACGAATTTAAAGAACATTATGTTTGGGAGCAACTACCGAGACTACAGCACAAAACGAAACCGGAATCAACGTCATCTGGGCGAGTTCGTCGGAGGATTGTAGAATTTGGGGATAAGGGTCAAGGTCACGGTTCGGAGAAGACGACGAGGTGCCTGCTGCCCGTGCTGGTTCTTCTCCGTTGTTTAGCAGTGCCAGCTGGAATACGAAAGAGATGCATTACAATTTTGACAGTTGATTAGCCTTCTACTCAGAGTTTTTGTACCAGGTACGATAAAATCATTCGAAGTTGGTTTCACTTTCTGTTTGCCTACATCAAATGATTGATTAATTGAGCAGATATTTTGGGTCACGGACTTTAGTCAAAAACGTGATCCACTTGGTGTTGTTGTAACACAACAGTCAGCACACGACAAAAGCATGCTAATTTCCACTCAAAATTCTGGTGGACCGCTGTCTCCTTGAGACTGAGACTGTTGTGCTCGATTTAAACGGACATGTGAACAAAACGACAGGCTCGTATACGCAAGCATACCACGAGGACAGTCAATCACTGTACCCTTCATGCACTGACATAGGTCTGCACGGTGTTGATATTTACTCGTGTTTCGGCTCGGACAGTGTTGACTGATCGGTCTCACTATGTCTTCTGCGTTTGCTTGGTTTCCGTCGAATGAACGCGGGGCCTACTCGTGAAAACCCAAATAGTTGCTCTCACTTCTTGGCTTCGGTGAGTGCTTCCCGCATTCCTGGTTGGGGCCCAAGGGACGAAAATTGTCGTTGGTTAAATGCGTTGAGGGATATGGCTTATAATAGGTTCCGATACGATAAACACGGATCATTTGTTTAAAAATTTATCACATCTGGAGAAATGCTCCTCTAATGCATTCAATGAGCAACCCGGTTTCATCATCTTTCCAGTTAGGGAAAAGCATTCGTAAGTCCGGATATACATAGGATTGGATAGTCTTGACAATGATTCACAATGCTTGGGTTGGCGGTCTTGGACAAATGGGAAGGACTTTGGTTTCCTTTATGTTGGCTTCCAGCATCATTATCTTCGAATCAGTGATTAATCAGCTAAATTTTCACTGCAAATCTCCAAAAGCATCACTGTATACGAAAACTCGTTGTTGGTAAAACTATACCGAAATGTAACTAGTAAACTTCGGGTCTGGGACTCAAACCCTACGGCCGACGATCAAAATTGTCCTTTCGCTAGATTCCGATCGGTTACACTGTGAAGCAGAAACTAGGAAAAAGCCTTTCTCAGAAACCGAATTTTGCTTTGTAACACTGTGACTAACGCGCCCACGACACGACGGAAATGACGACGATGACAACGGTGAAAACGACGGCGGTTCGACACAGGCACATGGACTAGCGAGGTCGCCAAGTGTGTGCTCGATACAGCGCATTTCAGTGGGTGTTGCACGTACACGATCTGCAAAAGTATAGAAGGAATGAAAACCTGATAGGCTGACGCTCAGTAAGTGAACAATCAGGTACCAACATTTTCGATAAGGTACTGGAATGGCGGTCTATGTCAGTGTGTTACACTTCCACAATAAACTGAGTTTTGTCTAAATAATTTTACCCATTAGTGGTGCTTTTAACTCCCACTAATAATGTCACAAACTCCTCTCCCGATCGTTAAACGTGTTGGTGGCACTAAAAACGGTGTTTCATCGGGCAAAGTTACTTCAAGAACTAGTCTCTTGTCTATTGGTGGGACGACATTTGTTGTCTAAATTCCTAGATTTATGACCAGGAGCACATCGAAACCTCATTATAAACTTGAATAGACAAAGTGTGAGAGCAAGTGCAAAACAAGGCGAAGTAAATGAACACAATTACGCCGATGTGTGTGCGTGGGTAAAAAAGGATCTCCTGAGGAAAACGGTAATATGGATTGACGTCAGAATCGACGAGAGATAAACAGAACGAAGTCAAGAGATATGGATGTAAAACCTCACCATGTTGACGTGACCTTATGCAACCAAAAGCGTTCAAATCCAAAAAGCACACAAGCTTATGTTTTGATGCCACGTTGGATTTTGTTGTTCCCTTTGCTTTTTGTACTTCCAGCATGGGTATCACCGGTCGGATTAAATTCGCTAAGTCGACGTGGGAGTAAATACACAAATAAGTAGGAGATCTGGGGGGTGGGGGCTACCAAGCGACCTGAGCAGTGGCATTAACCAACACACTATCCCTTCGTGTGTCAGCACTAAGGGGACTGAGACTGATTTGTTTCGATTTTTATCGATCGGCTTTCAAAGTGAAGTATTCCTTGGTTGTGGACGTTTACCTCTGCTCGGGAAAGAATGGATTTCTGCAAAATGGAATCTGTTGCGCCATTGCCTTACTTATTCTGAATAAATACTCCAAACTTTCCGACTCGATTGGCCACACATTTTGTAGTGTACGCCGGCTTAGTGCTTAGCGTGTTGGATAAGTGGATGCCACGAGTAAGCCCCTTAGATTTTCGTCTGAGTTTGTTTGATCGATAGCAACAATTTGTGGGATTAATATGAAACGGTAGGAGAAAAATCCGTTTGTAGTATGAGCTCACGGCTAAGGCCTGTTGAATCATGAAGTAACAGATCCCACAGAACTACTGACATTTTTGACTGCTTTCATGTCACAAATATTTTGTTGTTGATATTGTTGTTGTTCTATGACGTGCTCTGTTCTGATCCTAACGTTTCAACACTCACTACTGGCCCGATAGGTCGGACAAACGAAGGACGATTTGACTGAACTATTTTTGGAACTGGATAAGGTTTTCACAGCCTCCGCAGTGAGGATAATCAATACGAGCTTACAAAAGTCGCCACTTGTGCATAAATCCCCGAACTAAATTCATTGATGTCCCTAAATAACATGATTTGAACATAAATTATAGTCTCCATAAAATTGAGAATGATTACTCATTCAGTTCGGTGTTCTAAAGGACGAAGAACCACAGTGTAGTTCATTTTCGACGCAAATGTAATGCTCATTTTTTGGGACTGAACAAAACGTTTAGTTTGTATCGCTAGACCATAACAAGTAATTTGGAAGAAACACAGCCGTCTATATATTTCAGAAATAATGTTGCATCATCACTCAATTTTTCAGATTTTGTAGCTTTGTTTGACAGCGCAGTCAGTTTTGTGATAAACTGTACCGCTGGTTGTGCTGCTTCGACCTCTGAGATGAATGCACTGTGTTTCCCTACCTGAGATGGGATATTCATGGTATTCCGTGGTATTCATCAATTAGCATTGGTGCTCAACTTGCCACTGAAAAAACCACGAAGGCGCTGATTGTACAACTGTTTCATCATTCAGAGAATGTATTGTTGGCACGAGGAGCCTGAATCGTTAGTAATGGAAAATCCATTTGCATTTTCATCATTGTTAATTCGCCTTCAAATTCCTCGTTATCTCGATTCCAGATAATAACGTGAAACAACTCCTTTCCGAAGCAGACATTACTCGCGAAAGCAATCCAATGCCATAATAGTTTGGGGCAGGCATCTAATAGAATGTTATGATAGGATGTGATTTCTGTTCGTTTTTTCATTCTACACTTTTTATATTTTTATCATTATATATGCACTTCAAAATATGGAACACGATGAAAGGTTATTGGAGCTCTGACAATGATTCAGTAATGAAAATGTGTCTAATAGACCGAAAGCATGCACTTTCGGCATTATTTGGTATTCATCGTCGAATCAGTGGGTTATCAGCCGGATCCAGACAATCAAGCCACTGGTCGTTGGTGTTGTGTTTGGCTCGCACAGTCATGTGTACACACGTACACAGATGTCATTTATCGTGCTTCGTCCAGGACAGCACCGACCAATCAGATCGTACCACGTGTTGCACGACCTTGTACGACTTGATCTGATTGTACAGTTGTCATACACTTCCGATTAAATACGTCGCCGACTCACGCACTTGCATACTTGTTTGCGTTCCCACTTGCTCGCTTGTGTTGGTGTTTACTGAACGTTCCTGCGGAATACACGGTTATCCACACAAGTGCGCCTTTCTGCTGATTACTGAATTCGGGACACCACTGCTGGCAACTCCCCTATTTCCTAGGGGAGCTGCAGTTTCCTATGGGCTACCCTCAGCAATTCTCTTCCTTTACTACTTCTATCACAACGTTTTCAGAACCTTGATTTGTGTTGCAATCAGATTCAAGGTGGTGACCGTCCACACTTCACGAACCCATTATCTATTCAGCAGTTCCTCATATGATGACTTATGGAGTACTGCAATCATTTTCCGGCACTGAATTATGTACTACTAAGAAAACGCTTGTACCACTGTATCAGTCACGCCACTGGAGAATATATATATATATATATATATATATATATATATATATATATCGGCACTAAGATCCAATTTGAAGCGTCTAGAGCATGAATGAATACTCTTCATTGAAAAGTTCACAAATAAAGCACAGCTGTGATTTCTGTTAGTTATTCATTTCTAGGTCACCGCTAAACCAACGAACACTGAGGCTGCTTGTGACGGAGTTTACAGGCAAGAAGATGAATGGGCGGAGAAGTACCGGGTTCGCACACCTGGTAAGCGGCCACTACCGCGAAACCCTTCGTGAGCTTACGGGGAAACTTTGTCCGCTCATTCGCATACCACTTACTCAGCAACGAAAATAAGTACAACAACAGGGTAAAGAGTGGAATACACTATCAGGAGCGGTTAGAAAAAGGACATAGCGTGATGTGCTTTATTGGTCTTTCACGGTTCTCTTTTTACGCTTTTCATCATTTATTGGTCTGAATGATATTTTTGTGTTCATGGGACACGAGAATTCAACAGCATTCGCACCACTGACTTCTGTTCTGAGCCATGAACCTCTAAGTCTCTAACCAATGACCGCCGTCATACCCTGGGCCCCAGCGACGAAGGTAGGCAGCACCAACCGAATCCAGTGTAGTTACTACCTTCTCCATACCCCTAAGTCAAGTCATGGCCTGACCACCGCGTCTATTCTTCGAGCCTAGTCCAGCAAGTGCAAATAGAACACGGTAAGGTAGACGATGGAAAAAGGTAGGCAAAACATGTCCAAGCCGTCAGTGGTGGTGTATCGTGAATCCCTCTGTCAGAAGGCAGTCGTCCTCCATTTCCGGACACACGACGATCAACCTCGTCACTACCCACCCGATGTTCCCACTAAACACGAGGAGTGCTTCGGAAACATCGTTGGTCGAAAACAAAAAGAAGCCGAGCATTCTCTACGCGGAGTGGTCAGGTCTCGCAACCGTAGAGTAAAAAACCACGTGCCGCGGAGATGTACACCCATCTTTTAAAGGAAAGCCGGGTGTCACGACGGCGCCCCAGGTTCTCGAAAGCTGCTCTAGCTCCGGCTATTCGAGAGCTAATCTCCTCCTAACAACATCTCCAGCTCCTAAGGTACTTAAATTCACAGACCACTACTAACTGATCACCACAAGGGATGTACAGACAAGTTCTGTGGGTTCTGCAAAAGTACTTTACACCTGGAAAACACAAAGTGCATACCGTATCTGGATATCTCAATCACCAAGTAGTCCAAAACGTGTTGCGTTGCTATGCGCTATTGCTCGGCAAGGCAATGTCACATGCTTATTCCAGAGTGAAAACTCTGTTCCCTGGGTGGAGTTCAACTCCGCTGTTTGGAAGACCAGACAAAGCATTTTGTAGTATTTCCCTCATGGCAAAGTTGATGAAAAATGGAAATAAATTGACCAACCTTCTCATAATTCAGTGGGGACGTCAGCAGGGACTAAAAGCCGGCTTAAGCTCTAACCCGACCTGAAGTATGATAACACAGCTCTTTGAGGGCCGACACATACTCTTCAAGCCCTTTATTTCTCAACAAACCGTACCATATTTCAATCCCATTGACAGAGTCAAAGGCTGCGCGGATGTCTAGGAAAACGATGATCGTTAGTCTGTGAAAGTTACGACTGCCCTTGCAGCTGTAGGAGGATGAAGATTTGACCGGCGCATCCACGACCTTCGTGAAACCCAGCCTAGTTCTCATGAGTCTTATCTTCATTCGTTTGGTTCAACTTGCGAAATGGCGGATGCAAGCAGGTTGGACACTATTGGGATAAGGCTTACACCTATGATTAGGGCAGTTACTGCGCCAACCCTTTTTAAAGATGAGGAAAATGATCAATTTCCCTCATAAGGAGGGGACCTGTTTGGAATTCGAAACTTTTAGGGGCAAAACATGAGGTTCTCTAACCAGCTGCACCTCACCACTTTTAAGAATGGCTGGGGGAAGGCCCTCGGGGCCCCGTGATTTGTAATGCACTGAGGCTTGAATTTCTCTGCGAACTTCCACCTCAGTAGGTGGGTCTGTCAAAATGGACAACAAACGTGTGCCGGAAGAGCTATTACAGAGGCTGCCACTAAAGGAAAGCAAAACTGTGTCTGAAAGTGCTCCGCTCAGCTTTCGAGACGCCACTGCTGATTAGGATTTGACGGACCGTCAGCTTCACATGATATTTCGCTCACACCTAATAGCTTCCTTCCGGTGACTTAAATGAGACAGATGAACCTGTGGGTGTTTCTCAGTAGTAGCACGTTCCATCTCTGAGGCAAATTATGAGTACCAAACTTCACAGTTCCTACGATTAATTGCGCTAAATGCACGTCTCACTAGGAGCCGTTTCATTATAATGGCTTCCAGCTGGGATCGACCGGCGTTCCTCGTGAAGGTGTAAAGAATCAGCGGAAATCCGGAGTCTTATGGCACGACGAGACAGGTCACAGCTTGCTGGGCCAGTGAAATGCAAGCTATTCTTGATAATATGCAAATTCTGGTTGATGTCATTAGGTGGAGCTTGCTCTAGCCTTTCAGCTAACGAGTTCTGTTGGACGAATAGTCGAGATGGATGGAAAAGTTATCGCAATCTAGCCGTCGTTGTAGCGTCTACCAAAGCATATAGACAGCTTGATGCAAACTAGTACATAGTCAGATTCAAACGGGAAGCTCCTGTATGGAGCCACGCTTCATGTGGTTTGTTGCCGTGTGGTCGATTTGGGTCCATTGTTGACTGGAAAGGGCGGACGCTAGGTGGCGTACCGGCGATTAGAGCGTCCGAAATTCGTACTAGCGAGAAACAGACAATGGTCAGAGCACGGCCGAAAACTTTCTCCGTCGTTCGGGTAACAGTAATATAATCCAAAAGGGCCTCATAAAGCAACCTCTCAGGCGACATCTGACCGAATCTTCCATTCGTGTCTTCTGCTAAAATCATTATATCGGCCAGTCTTGCTTTAGGTGAGAGATCATATAGCTTTTGATGGAAGTTTTCTTTGATTGTATCTGGGCTGCAATCAGTGGGTGAATACGTAAAACGACTGCTCACTGTGCATGAACCCATAAGTCTCACCGTGCATTAACGACTGTCAACTGGAATCCAGTCCAGCAGCACAGCTTCAGCCGTTTCACTGCTAGCAATGCAAACATTTGCAAGATCCGAAGTCGTAGACTCAGCATACCCAGAAAGGTGTAAGTGAAACTTCACAGAAGAATTTGGTGGGGGCAACAATCAGATGGTGGAACAGGGATTATGACTGCAACACACATCAGTGGGAAGGAACTCGCATGTGTGCTAAATCCGCCTATCGTCCCATATGCATTAGGGTTCACACGGTGAATGTGGCTAGTTTCGACGGACATCGAGGACGAAAGAGGATATCAGCATTAGCACTGATATTAACCCGAAACACACGTTTTCATCATTTAATGGGATTCAAGTCCTAAGTAAAAGTATCTGGCCAGTTGTAGTGATCAAATGATCGCGTGATTCACCGGGTAAGTGGTATGAACGAAAGGTAACCCCATAGCTAGTGATGCGTGGTTAGTAAACGGAGGCCTAATTCTCAAACTCCGCGTAGTACTGTATTTCCTACCATCGAGGATTTAGTGTCCTTACATATCTCCAGTGGAGTAATACTTGAGTCTTACATACAGACGTAGACTAACGATAGCCAACTACCACTTGTCAACGCGGTTAGTGGACAGCTCTGCTATCGCCCGGCCCGGTATCACGTTTCACATAATAGATTTTCGGAGTTCAGCACTACACCTCGGACAGGGTCGTAGTTTGAACAAACAAAACGGGAGACAAATGCTGCTAGAGGACTTCCTTTCGTTTACTCGCATCCTTCGCGAAAGTATGAAATTACCCAGAAACTGTGAAATGAGTTGCTCAAAAATGTGGCAATAATTGATACCAGTGTGTTTACATAATGTAATTCATCACGCAATGTAAACGTTCAAACCATTGAAAAACATGGAAGCAGTGTACAGCTGTTTCATCTTCGAAAGTGCACATCCAAAAGCCTGTTTGGTAACTGACTAGTCAGTTGGTGTGTGTGTGTGTGTGTGTGTGTGTGTGTCGAGGTCAGTGTGGTTTGCTCGCACATGATTGGCTAAAGCCATGATAGGTTAGGGGTGATATTCAAGCATTTTTGAACGCACAATGTAGAGCTAAGTTGGCTGGTCGATAACGCCTCTGGTGTGGTAGAGTTGCATAATACTGATTAGGTAAATGGTTAATTAACCAAAGCACTATAATGGACAGTTATTGATGGGGAATGAAGGTTGTTACGTCACACGGACTGAACGCAATAACATGAAAAAAGACATACAAGCCACATGACTGCACCCTTCGGTCGGATCACGACTGTCTTGAACTGGAATGGACGGTTAATGCGCACATAAACATTATTTTTATGTCCGGTTAATTTTGTTATTTATCGAACAAGCCGGGCGGCTTTTTCAACCGACACGACTCGCGGACGATTACACCATTCTTAGGCAGTGCGGATCTCTAACGTTGTAGGACAGAGAACGCATTGGCTGGAAAGACTGCTTCCATTATCGATCAAGTGATGAGTGATCGACGGAGTGGGTCGCAATTACTGTTTCGGGTGACTTATCGTGTCTAGTACGTACTTGGGTGTGTTGGACCATTCTAGTACTTAGCATCCTATCGGTTCTACCGATATATGCGTCCTGGCTACTGCAAGAGAAGGTGTAAGTACAATGAGATGTAGAGTGAACAGTGATGCAGTCCTTGAATGGAGGTGTGTGAAGGCGACGGATGAGTGACAGCAGCCGTAATGTTGCGGCACAGTAGATTCTCCGTAGCGCGCCTTTTATACGCTGTAAGTTGGATCAATCTGTCCTCTTAATAAGAGAGAAATAAATGCACTTTTTCGTCACAGTGTAGAACTATTTAGATGCTACACTCCTTCGTCTACTGTGGAAACGAATAGAGGAGTTTGGGTACTAGTTAGCGCGCAACCTGGTGAAAAGATTCACTATCCCCGTTGTGAGGGTATCCCCGGTACATATCTTGCTAGCCCCGAAGAATAAGGTTCTAACTAGTGCACGTTTGTGTTCGACAGGGGAGAAACTATTGATGTGCAGGTAATGTCCGAACCATGTTTTTTTGCAAAACACTGATCGCTGGATGGAACCATCCGGTCTTCATGTTATTAGCACACACAAGAAAGCCAACGAGTTGTCACTTTCGGTTTCACAAGTGAATTTTAGGTTCGGATGAGCTACATTAAACTTCTCCAGTATTGGTTGAACATCATCAGGCTTGTTCAGGACCATCAGTATGTCATCAATATACCTTCTGTAAATAATGGTCTCTTTCATTACCACACTTAATGGGCACTTCGATCATTCTTACAAAAATGTCTGCCTGGATAAGGCCGAGGAGGCTAACCATGGCTACTCCGTCTGTAAGATCTTCCCCGAAAATGAAAGCGATGGTTGTTTGTGCACAGGAGAATGACGGGGTTCGGAATGTCCGGCGGTAAAACCAGTTGGGTGTCCTCTTCTATTATTTCACATAGGGGGACATTTGTGAATAGTGATGCAACGTCAAACGAGCACAACTGTGCTAGATATGTTAGTACTGTGTACAAGCTCACAGAATTGGAATGAATGACCCAAAGTGTGAGTACTGAGACATTTTGTGCACTGGTTGTAGCACCTCAATCAGCCCCCGGATTATTTTGTGGCACGGTGAATCATACATAAATATTATGGGGCGCGAAGGGATATTGTGTTCGTGGTCTGTGGCGAACCATATAAGATTGGCGCACGACAACTTCAAGGCCAGAACTATTCTTGACTGCGTTTCAGTGATAAATCCGTGTAATGCAAGAATTCGTAACTGACACGCCGTTTGCAACTCAAGCGATATGACATTATCTGGCGTAGAATCAGGCTTGAACTCGGACTTGCCATTTAAAATGGTCATCATTTTGTTGATGAAATCTATTTTAGCCATTGTGAAAACAACTCATCCGGTTTTAGAACCAACAGCTGCTGATCATCCTTTAATTGTCTTGGTGCATTGTAGTGTTTACACCCTAAAAAGATTCCTGTCGATTGATTGCATTAAGGAAGCTGTGTGTGCAACGTCTACCGACTTGGCTTTAAACCAACTCAAATTGTCCTCCTTGGACGGGACCAGTGTCTTGATTTGCTCGTGGAAACTCTCGAATTCGCCTTGAACATAAGTCCTCAGTGTGTTTTTCGGTGGATATTTAAAGTTACATATCAGTCTCCAGTTGTTGTAGCTTCGTTAGAGATTTGGTGGACAGACTGTGTGGAAATTTGTCCGGTTAGGTGGGAGAATCATCATCAATGAGGGATTTGTGTTAAAACGTTCGAACAGATAGTCCTGCGAATAGCAGGGGATTGTGCGTTCAAAAATATTTGAATTCTACCCTTACCCTACTCTGGCTTTGGCCAATCATGTACAAGAAAACCACACTGACTTTGACATAAACACACACACACACATGTATCTATTATTGCCATATTTTCGAGAAACTCATTTCATCTTTTCTATGTAATTGTGTACGTTCAAGACCGATTTGGGGTATGCCTATCCCAGTGCAATCATAGGCAAAACACTAAACAGAAGTCACACAACGTGGCTTTCGAGCCTCTTCTTCTTCGCGTCGCTCGCAAACATTCATACACAAGGGCTATGAACCAGAGCATGGTGTGGTAGTTGACTGTTTGTATAACGGAACGCTCATGGACACACTGCCGAACTGAATAGTCCTTAAATAAATCCATCAGTGAACAGAACTTATCGAGCCCATCTCGGAGAAACAGAGATAGAGAAGCAAACAAATGGCTCAAGTATGCTTCTGAATGACACCGAGATGATAAAAATATTGGTAAAATTACCGAACTGTAGTAAACAGAGAAAGCCACAACGCGCCGTAGCTGAATACATGGGACCGGGTTGTTTGGTTCGTGGTTTTGGATGGAACAGAGTACTGGGGCGTCAATGAACGGAGCCCATAAAACACCACGGGGAAGGAAATAGATCACAGTTGTACATTTTCTGCTTTATGCGGTCTGAAGCACGTGGCTAGATGAAGAAATGAACAGGCAAGCATGAGGAAGAAAGAGGCAGAGGAGTGGGAAGGAAAGTATTGTACAACAATAAAATGAAAAGTCATCACATCACGTGCCCACACGTTGTCGACAAAATGGCCGTGCTAATATTAACAGGGGTTCACTTGCCCAAGACTGAACAGGCAACAGCATGATTAACTGAATCATCGAGTCGAAGAGATTTCTCTAACCTGCGTGAAGATTCGACTGGCATCCGTTGAATCGTTTCCACCAGGAAGGAAAGTTATAAGCACACAATTTCGAGACCGGAGGAGCGGGGAAGGGGGAGCAGAATAGGACTGGAAAATAGTTCTCTATGAGGCCTTCAAATATAATCTTGTGGGGATGAAGTAAGAATGGTGGACTGGCAAACGACTCGCATCCAGTCGCAGATATAATGCCTCATGTACATCAGCGAGCATTACAAATTGTTTAGACAATTCAAAATCCTTCACAGATTGTGTGTGTGTGTGTGTGTGTGAGAGAGAGTGTGTGTGTAAGAAAGTGAAAACATCTAGGTGTGAATGAACATGAACCGACAAAACAGCACTGTCAAAGAAACTATAAACGTGCGTGCTCGTGCGGATTGTGTACAAGCAGCGAGAGAGAGAGAGAGAACCACAGAAAAGCACAAATCTTACGATCGACCAATCGGGTTGGAAATGGTACTCCTCTACCCATGTCCCTGTCAAAATGGGCGGAAGAGATCGTGAGACTTGCTTACACAGCCTGGTCAAGTGGGATCATGCGCGAACGGAGACAGGGTTTTGAGAGGGCGAGTGCAAGCGAGGCTTCGATGCTTTGTTATACTGCGTCCCAGTCGGAATTGAGAGGATACCATTTGGTAATGGAACGTCCGGGTGTGAGCGATCGCAGTTGAATGTAGACTTGACCCAGCGAGAAATTCTCGCCCAGATTAACGGCGTGCCATGCAGATATTTCAAGAAAACCGACTTGTACATCGTGTGTGGTTAGTTCGTAGGTGAACTATGAATAGATGGAAACACGACTGGGATTGAAAACTATTATTTTTTGGTAACGAAAACAATGGATAAACATTTAAAAAATTATCATTACTAAATCGGGATGGTCTTTTGAAGTGACATCCATACAAGTATACGGCCCGACAAGAACTTTTCGCTAACTCATTTTGAACATCCGTCTCACCTGTAATGGAAATTTAACTCACTTCCTGAAAAGTTGTTCGCTTTCCTCAGCATTCAGAAAGAGTTCGGTAAGAAAATAAATGAACAGTACGTAACTTTTTGTATTTGCTGTTCAATACCAACAGTCGATCATCCAGACACCGTGAACAGGCACGGATACGAATGTGAGCACGTGGCAAACAATACTGGGCCAATTATGCTGCTTCGGATGCATGAAGTGAAGCAATACAGTTTGAATCTGGGAGAACCGGAAATCGAAATGCATCTGGTGTCCAGGTGCAATCGTCAGATCCAGAGCGGGGTTAGACTGACCTACAAAAACATAATGTATTTCCTCCATTCATACAACCTGTGACCCGTTGAAGTGTCCTCTATAGTCTGCTTTGTGTGAATAAAGCCGACATGTATCCTTATCTATGAGTACATGGAGAATGAGCTTTCCGCTAGCATTGTCATATAACACACCTAAATCTAACTTGGAATATGCGGTTACTCTCCCACAATGGGGAACTAGCTTCCATTTGTCCCTTCCACATGTACCACAACGGATTGTGCGCCGACGAATCAAACGGTTTATCGCCGTGAATCTAGTTTACTGACACATGCAGTCTTACCAGACAGTTCTTTCCCAGGGATGCATAACTTTGAAAAAAGCAATCACTTGCTTTTAAACCTTCCTCCATTGAATAATAAATCCACTGGATCATGTGTTTAAGCTCTTTTACTGTGTGAAATTAATTCACGTAACAAAAGGATTGTTAGTGGGAGCACGCCATCATTCACATAGTGGAGTTCCAAACTTTGATCCCATTCAAGCCAGGTGTGGGCTCAACACAATGAGATAGGGTATCTGAGCCTGCAGCCTCGTTTTCTTTGTATTTATTTATCCGTACCCGTGGAACTGTTTACATTAGTCACATGAACAGGCCCTCATTCGAACGCTGAGTAATACGAGAGTGAAAGGTAGTTGTGGACGTTGGATTTCCAATCTGCTCGATGTAACCGCTTGATGAATAACATCGATGTATCCCGTATGACCTAAGAGGTGCCGAATCGGCAATCAAGACTGGTGAAATATTCTGTCCTGGTTACCGTGGAAGGGGTAGGTAGTATTCTTAGATAATTTGCTCAAAACATTCAAAAGTGACTTGCGCAAGTACCGGAGCTCCCTGGGTCCATCCCTGTCTCCGATGAACATCAAGGACCAGTCGATCAGACCGATTAGTAAGCAAGTTCACAGTCACTTCATGCTCAGGTTTAGATCAACTCTAATTTACAAGCCCAGAGACACTTCTGCGCGCCTCACCTTATCGAACATTCTACTAACCTCATATGAGAATATTTATAGTTTGATGTAATGACATGATTATGAATCACTGGACCCGAGCTGCTTCGCCACATCGTTTTCTTTTCCAAATTACCAAGATCGATTGTTGTCTCCATGATAAATTATTCACCACTACATGTGTTCTATCTGATACGTTTTCAAAGGACTGTGAAATGAGTTGCTGTTTGAAACAATTTGGGGAACAGCGTGCATTTGACAAACTGGACACAAAATTGCCATGATGTTCTGATCGCCGAGCTTGGCGTTTAGATCGCAAACGTTTCATCACCAGTCGAGGTGACATCGTCAGCGCATGTGCGTTGTTGGTAGTGATCTCTTATATTTATAGGTTTGTCGTTAGTCCTGACCTTGAGCTTCGTAGACGACGTTGTGCCCAAGGCTCGACGTTTGTTTTACGGCTCCGCCTCTAAGAACTTGACCTTTGATCTTTGACGGTTGACATCCTGCTCGGTGAGCTTGAATTCTTTTCGCTTTGTCCTGTTGTTTTCATTTTTTGATATTTGAATTCTCGGTGAGTCAGTTCCGAAGATGTGTGAGTGTAAAAACTCAGATTCAATAATACGGGTTGAGCGATTTTGGTCCAATAATTCCGCTCCTGACATTCTTGATTAGTTCAGCTGTCTGCTCTTCATCCGACTGTACACGTGATCCAATTCAATATGTCTATTGATTGAGTTGTTTGAAGAGTACCAGGCTTCCAAAAACTCCCTTGCGTGCCTGGTGGTTGCTTGATCCAAAATTTTAACATCGTCCAGATTGAACTTGTGTCCTTCTTGATCCTCGTGGACGGATCTGAGAGAGAATGGGTCATGTCTCTTTGTGGCCAGTTTATGCTCGTGCATTCGAGTGGCAACTTTTCTCCCGGTTTGACCGATGTAGCATTTGCCGCAGTTCATACACTTGATTTTGTATATAACGTTTCTTCTTTCTTCGGTTTTGAGTTGTTCCCTCGGTTTTGATGAGTTTTCTCATGGTTTTGGTTGGTCTGTGGGCAACTGTTATGTCTTGTGATTGAAGTAATCTTGCAGTTGTTTCAGAGACATTTTTGATGTATGGTAGTGTAATCCTTCTGTTTGGTTGTGTTCTTTGGTGTATTTTCCTATTCATCCAATACACGGTTCTTCTTATGAAGTTTCTTGGATATCCGTTTCGCTGGAACATTCTGAAGAGGTAGTTTTCTTCTTGCGTTCTCAGTTCAATTGTGCTGCAGTGGGTTTTAGCTCTCGTGCATGTGCACATGCACTGACGATGTCACCTCGACTGGTGATGAAACGTTTGCGATCTAAACGCCAAGCTCAGCGATCAGAACATCATGGCAACCAACAACCTGAGCTACAACCAACACAAATATTTAAAACTATTGAACACAAAATGTAACCGAAAATTGATTCAACTTCGCCGGCAACTAATTGAGAAACTTATCTATCACAGTATTTTCCAAGACGTATTCTAAACAGCTTCTATACCGACAAATATGCTCTAAATTTACGATGTTCTTGTACCTCTGTGCTCAGTCTCGATTTAGCAACTACAACGCCAACTTACAACGAAATCTGTCAAAACGATTAACTGAGATATCGAAAACTGTCAGAAGCTTCAATCCTACACATTGAAATATATATCATTTCCTATTGACTGGGACAGATAGGTATTTCTCAAACGTCTCTTTGGTAGGAGAGACGAATTTGGATAGAATGATACGGCATCAGTGAAATACTTAAGGAGCATTCAACGAGAGACGATTTCATCACAGACATTGTAGGAAATCAATTGAACTGCGAATTTATTAGGCTATCTCACAAAGGCTGAAAACTAGGATGTTGGATTCACATATAACACGGTTTATATTCATTTAGGCTTATAACAGTTTAATATACATCCGCAATGCGATGATAAAGCGTTCGTTCTTCTGTCGTCATCAAATTGACGTCATTGGACAGGCGTCCTGTGCTGGATGTTGTCACGGCGCGCGCTAGACGTCATCACATAAAGCCGTTCAGAGGTGTACTTTTTCGAACGGTATTGCATTTTTTGTCAGCACAGGATGACCACGAAGCTAGTTGCATTTATTTTTGCTTTCAACCAACGCGTCGAATAAAATAGATGAGGAAATAGTAATCCAGACTGTCGAAGGAATTTTGCCCGTGTTAATGTTGTCAATGTGGAACAAATCAGAGCAACAGATGAAAACTATCTGCAGCCATTCTGTTGAAGATGTGTAAATGTGCACAATTCTACTTGCCAATGCGTTAACTCAAAGGAGAGAGACTCGTGTGTGTGTGTGTATGTGTGTGTGTGTGTGTGTGTGTGTGACAAAGAGAGATACAAGACACAAGCACATGCCGAGACAGAGAAAAGTGTATGGACTGGCAATGAGGGATGAAAAGCCAACCTCGAAGATAAGCTGACCAGGCACAAAGCAATACACAAATGGGCTACGAACGTAATGGATCGATGCACTCAGACGCGTGCAGCAAAACAAGCAACGATGGAAATCAGAAATAATGATCACTCAATGCACAATCAGAGTCGAAGTAAACAAAAGTTGTTACTGAGATAAATTGTCATTCGTTATCATCGTGCTGAGCAGTAAACCAACCCAGTTCCCACCAGAAGCATCAAAATGGGATGTGCGGAAGTAAGTAAGGGGGGGGGGGGGGGGAGGGCTCCTTCATATATGACTGGCGATTTTATTCAAATCTTTTGTATATCAGTTAATCGGAATTATAAGTTAAAACTCAAAGAGAAAATCACTGGAGAGAAATGTAACACGTAAGTGCCTTTCACCTTAAATTTGTAATCGTCTATTTACAAGTTATGGTATAACATTTAGAATATATATATATATATATATATATATATATATATATATATATATATATATATATATATATATATAATAGATTACGTGGTTGCATTCGAACTGTCTTCGTTTTCGTGGTTTTCACTTCTAACATTCTTTCCTGTTTATTTCCTTGTATCTTTCTAATTATTTCAATTCCGATTGGATCACGCTGCGAGAGAGCAACTAACGCTGAGGCACTGATGTGCGAGGTTATCTGTTGAAATAACTAAGCTGAACTGTGCCAACGTTTTGACAATCAATATCCGCTGGACTCTGTCGAACACGCCGCAAGGCATCCGAGCAAAGTGTCGACCTGACACCGTATTCACAAATACATGTACTTAAACGATACGTACACGACAACAGTATGGATAATGAGACTCGATTTGCGTCAGTCCTTCCGTTTGATTCAAAATTTCAGTAGTTCAATTTATCACCTCAAAGTAGCCAGTATGCACTATCTGTGATCTTCCTTGCTCACTTTCCTTCTTGATCGTGGGTGCTTATCTGTAATCCGTCGAACTCCTGATATTCACTGGACCTTTCCCCCTGTGTTTTTAATGAATGCACCAATTCTATCTTCTACTCTATCGTTTTTTCTTTGGTTTAATGAGTATTTGTGTCCATGATGTGGGTTTCCTTCACTGAACTTATTTAACAGCAAGTGACAATTGGGGGGAAGAGGTCCAGTTTTATTTGCATTCGAACTTTACTCTATGTGTACTTATTTTTCTATCTGCGTGCTTCTTCGTTTCACTTACGTGCACTTTGTGCTTCATGCCCAGTTGCGATCGGGTGGTGTTGACGTGGTCAAAAGATGAACACTTTTCTCTGAGGGGTCAGCCTTCTGAAACTGAAACATTTCCTTCAAGTTGTGTTCGAATAATGAAGACCGATTACCCATTTGAAATAACCCGGTCGATTGTTATCTATTTATCTATCTATTTGCTGAGCATTTTATCAAAACCTTCTGCAGTGTTTTGACAGACCCAAAACAAAATCAGACGATTTTCTGATCAAATTTTGGCAAGAAAGTTCATGTATTTGGGCAATTTTGTCACGGCTATTGTCGTCGAACTACCGTGTCTTCTATCCTATTAAAACGAGCGAAGGATGATCTTGTGACTGATGCGTAATAGAATCCTTCGTCTCGAACTTCAGTCGATCCGAATTGCCGATTTTTATTCCAGACCATCAGTCAATACTCTGAACGCGTAATTATTGTGAAGAAAAACTCTTTGAGGATCAGTGTGTCTACAATATTGCAACGGAAACCACTAGCGGATCATTCGTAATCCTCACGTAGAAAAGGAACGGTGGGTAGTTTGATGTTATGATTATGTGACAGACCGTGTGCTCATTTGCGTGAGAGTGCATGAAGAGTGGAAGTGAGCAATCTGTGGGAAGTTATGCGGGCAGCATTCCAATACAGTGCAGACTAATTATCCAGTTCTTGTTCATTTTATTTTTATATATGATGAAGAATTTCCGACATTGTGTGAACAAAGTTACTCGAAATAAGCATTAACATCAATGTTTCATGAACATATTTGTCAGGTGGTTTAATTTCAGTGCCATCTCGTTTTTATTGTAGAAATGATGGGCGACATGGTGGTACCGACATATACTTGTTGCCTCTAGCGTGGAGCTCATCTTTCCTAATTTGCTATTTGGACGCTTTCGAATACCAGAGCTGTTAGCTCACCCGCACTCCATACAGAACACAAACAGACGCACAGACAACCACGCGTAGAATAAAAACAGAAAAACAAACAAAGACACATTTGCTTCGAACCTCTACAAGTTGGGTCCGTCAGTTCTATTGGACGCAAATAACAGGCTTCAGGGAGTGGTCATTCGATACGACTTGTCCAATTGCAATTGCACGCACGCCGGACGATGAACGAAAGAGGTTTTTGGGGTCGTAGGTGATCAGTATTTCAGCACTGAATCAGGATCCACCCACGAACCTAGATTCTGATGACATATGGTTGACTGATATTGATTACTATGAAGGGGAGGGGTTCTTGGTAGCTAACTGAACCATATTCACCACGATATCACAATTTATACTTACGACGTAGTCTATTATATCAGAATAAGTTGAAGTACGGCTCTTTTCTGAACTGGTGTCGGTAGTGGAGCTAAAATTGCATTTCTAGTTCTCTCAAGGATCACAGTGTGAACCGCTGAATCTTCTGGGTATAAACTCAATCTACCATGACTATAATAACTGAAATTATGTGACAGTTAATCAAACTGAAGGAAAAAATCAGGAAAATATGTACCTCATCAAGACTTATTGGAAAGGAAAAGATAGTCTGCGCATTTCTGATGGTATCGTAACTGAATAACAGGACAAAATTCCCCCGGAAGTACACGACTGGTTTCGCGGTTGTTGCCGCTCATCAGGTCTGCGTACCCGATACTCTCCTACCCAACCATCCCTATTCTTGAACACTCTACAACAGGTTCATCACCTTTTTCTCACGTGAATCGCAAAGCGCGCATGTTGGAGATTTTTATTAGGAAACCGTGAGTTGTCAGTAGTACTGAATCTGTGGGGAAGGTGATGTTAACTAGACTGAATTAAAAGTCACCCCTCTCAACGAATAATCGAAAGTCAAAAGTTGAATCGAACCATGGATGAGTAGTTTTCCCTCACAAATCAGCTCAGTCGAGGCATTTATGAAAATAGGGAAACACCTGATGAAAGAACCGAGAAAAGCCGCTGGGATGCATAAAACAGACGTTTTACTTACCGTCGTATTGAAAGAAGGGGCACTTGATCGGCGAATGATTGCAGTTTTTCTTTTGGTCGATTTCCGTCGTCGACCCGACAAAAGATAAACTTTGACGTACACATCGGGTAGCTCGTTCGATCCGGGAATCAGCTGCGTTTGAGAAAGAAGACAATAACACAAATTTGGTGAATTAAGAGAGAGAGAGGAAAGTGAACTGAAAATAGAATGCTATATAATTTTGAACAACAACGATAACTAAATACGGGCACTTACCAGTGCACGACCGTGTTTGATCAACAGATTCAACTCTTGCTGATTTTCACTCAGGCAGAGTTCGAGCTGTAAGGCGGGTAAACTCTCAGAAGCACGTTGTACTGCTGCCGCGGAACCGAAATCTCTTGGGTCCACAGTTGCTCCAACGGTGGCGACGGACGGAGTCAATAAGGGCGTAGCCAAGTTCGATCGGCCACGTTCTCCGGACATTGCCAACTCACAAGGCATCTGTGTGGGGGCCCAAAAGGCGACTTGCGAAGAATTGACGCCTGGGCAAGAGGAACGGAAATGAACGAACGAGCCGATAATTTATTCCCGTCGGAATCAACTTAGAATAACACACCACCAAAAATGACTGGATCCCATACCAGTTAACAGATTCATTTAGTTAAATTTGTCCTACGCAGTACTACCGCCACCAGCACAACAACAAAAAATCGAGTTTTCAACTCGTGCTCAATGAAAAGCAATGCCAACGAAAAGTGTGAACCATGCGCAATCTTTCTCTTCCTTCATCGGGGAGTAAAGTCGAGGCAGATCACGGGACATGTGCTTCTCCACATGGCATGTGTAAAAGGTTGCGGAAAAAGAGAATAATGTGGTTGCTTTTGCGAGTCTTTTAATGCACGCGGCGAACAATTGTGTGCGTGTCCTCGTCACACTTCAGCGCATTCTGTGGGTGAGCAATTGCGACGTACAAGTTGATGATCATTAACATTGTGTGCAGTTATTTGCGCAGTCACGCATCGAACCACAAACGCAAGTGCATGACTTTGCAGAATGGTAAATGCGTAGTTCACAGTTTCTCCCGACACACAATAGAGGGTAATTCAAACGGAAGACCAGCGAAAGAAATTCAGGAAGAAAATAAAAGTAAATCATTTGTGTGCGATATACAATTCACACGCGTGCGCGCCCGAAACTGTCGATAGTGATAAAAAGATAGTGAACGTGAACGATTATGGGACTGATCCACATAATAAGAGTACTTGTGTGGCACCTTCTATAACCGAGAATGAGCTGACGGAAGAACGATCTCGCTCAATTTCTACAGCAAGTAAGAATAGCCCTGGTGTATAATTATCATGCTTTGTTCAGGGCGAGTGAAACAATTTGAATAAATCGATGGTTTCTAGGATCCAATAACAGCTAACTCAGTCAACAACTGGAACTTTTTATGAGTGCTGTACAATGTATGTGGTCTATTTCGTTCCGAACGAAATTGATCAGCTAACAGTTCATTCATGAAACTAATACGGAGAAACTCATGACTGTTATGTCTAGTGATACGGTTGAATCACAATTGTATAGCCAATATTTTGCATGACAGCAACTTCGGCAAGAGGCGGATGCGCCAGACATCAACAGTCACCACATTAGCATTGCACTTTGTCAGACCCAGCACGTTACATAATCGTGAACAACATCCCTGATATGAGCAATCCATTTGTCTGGACGAGATTATCAATCCGAGCTACTTCCGGGGATCACGGTAGTTCAAAGGTGAAACAAACGACTGATTTTACATAGGCGGCTGAGAGGTTTCGTCCGGGGATAGTAAACTGAGTGAGTCGATAGCTTGCTAATCAGTCAATCAGTCAGTGGTGTAGAGAAACTATCTGACTGGATGGAGAACAAGTGTGTTGCATAGATTCCCATTACCGCTTGAATAATGTGAAGTTTTGTCGCATACTGACACATTAGACAGTGAACTGACTCGTCAAACGCCACGTGATCTGGGGTGGCTGTCAATCAGTCGATTCAAGTCGACACTGCTGTTCTTTGAACTAACTGACTGAACTTGTTACTTGAATTGTTCGAGTATTCGACAACGCAAGCTTGGTTAGTACTTAGCGGGTACACGTATTCCCGACTAACAAGGATAGAACAACCGTACGGTGTTCTCTCACGGATTTCCAACAATAACCGGAACGTGGACTTGTTAATGGGAATTTGAAGGGGGCTATCTTAGGTCTCATCGTTCACGTCGCATTACACGGTAAAGATTGACTTTAGTGAAATAAACACGCCGACAATGTTGACTGCGCTATTCTCTACGAATTCATGGAGGATTACAATCCGACAGTCCTCTGTTTATTTTTGAGCTTTAAAACAACAATTATTCCCTTTAGCACTCAATGAAACTTGATGCCCAAATTATACTACAAAAAGCACATTAAAATCGATGGGAAAACGATTTTTTCTCAAGCAAAATAGCTGATTGATCGTTAGTGTTAAATGAAACAAAAAGGACAGAAACTGAGATGGGGACGCAAATAAGAACGAAAAACCAAAATATGACGGAAACAAATAAAATTCAAGCTCACAGATACTTGTCTGCGACAATGAAACATAACTTGTGGCAGTTTACAACGGGAGTACTATGGTCTTCATCAAATTCGTCGGTATCATCGTTCTTCTTTAGCATTCGGATTGTCATCCTAACTATTTTCCAACCTAATTCGATGAGCTCGGAATCTGTGGATATCCACAGTCAATCTCTCTTGAGTGTAGTTGTTTTCAGTATTCGTATTCTTACTATTATTCTTATTGTTTTTCTTAATACCATTCTTACTATTCTTATTCTTAAGCTTATTATTATTATTAGTAGTGGTAGAATTAGTAGTGATATTATAGTAGTAATAGTAGTAGCATCATTAGTATTGGCAGTAGTGGTAGTAGTAGCGATTAGCTGGTGAAGTACTTTGTTTTCTGAATCACCAGATATCACGTACCTATCGTGACAGTCGAACAAGCATAAGGTGATTTTATGAACAACCTACTTTTCTATCGGACCTGGAAAAACATGCTCCTATTCTGCGAGGATTGCAGAATGTCCGGTCAGTATGAGTGGTATTTACGTCTTTTTCTCCGATATATCCAATGTCTAACACGAAGGACTAGTTTAACATAATCAGTAGGTGCTAGTCACGCGTCCGTTCTGCAGAGAATTTCATCATTAGCTCCGGTGAGGCACGTGCAACTAATTCATGAGATGACAATCAGAGCTGATCTGGAAGAATTGCACTGTCTGCCTGTTAGTATCCCTTATTGAATATCATGTCGTCAATGTCACGTGACAGACAGTCATGCAGCTCACATGGATTTAACTGTCCACGTGCGACAGTCGTAAGGGAATAAGGTAGATTCATCCATGTAAACTCCTTCAAATTTCCCTCCCTTTATTTAATCAGTGTCTAATTTCAAGGACAACATGAGAATCATACATGAAGTTGTTTAAATGCTTATGCTTGAGTGTACATCACATGACAGACGAATAGGCACATCGAAGAAGCCAGACTCAATAATAATGGCGGCTATCATACAATCTTACCAGGAGTAGGCATCAAATGTTATTTATCAGAACAGTCATTGATGTAAAATCAGTACTCCCTGTTGATACAGCTACTGAAATAGCATGATATCGTAGCTTGCACATGCTGTAGGTTTCGCCGGCAGACTTTAGTTCTATAAAACAAATAGCTCACAGCAAGCCGTTTAAATAGCTACCTCTTACTATTGGTCATTTTGGAGAGCTGTCAGACACTGTGTACTTTTTCCAATTATTTTTTTGATTGAAATGTACAGTTCTAGCGGACTACGAAATTCACGCTGAGGTTTGTGGTATATAGTGTGCAACCAATCCCCAGAACAAAACCCCTGATGTCGAATTTCATCCTACTTTCAACTATTTTGGTCGTTGACTTAAAAGCTACGCAGGTAACGCCCACGAATAGCTGGTCGATCCGTTGCATGGTAATGCGAAGCGCCCTTATTGGTGAAACGAAACGCTAACAATCACAGATAGTAGTATTTAACTAATCTTTTTAGAAAAGCTAACAAACTAGCACACACACACACACACACACACACACACACATCGAAATAGACAAGTTTGGAAGACGGGTAGGAAAGCAACTACACCGATGTGCAAAAAAAAACAAAAGCACTCGACAAACTCGTCAGGTGACGCAGAAGCTTACTGGTGGCTTAGTGATCCGTTAGAGGGATCCATCAGATTGTAAAGAATCCTAAACGTATAGAATACAAATCGTAGCCAGAAAGATATACGTTCCCATCAGAACTAGCATGTCGGTTTGCGTCAGAATCTTACTTTTCCAAAACAATCAAAAACAAGTGGGTTGGTTTTGTAAAGTTTTACCATGCACGTGACTGAGGGTGTGAATGAGCAGATGAATGTGATCGAGAGCAATTTAAAAGCAGATACACTTGATTTGTCAAACAATGAGAAGATTTTCGAGTTGGAACTACTGTTTTTCGCCGGTGTTGGTGCATGAACCTCAATGGGAGATGTCGTTTGATTGGGGGTGATCACATTGAGTTAGTGAGTCTATCGTGAAGACCATGCACCAACGCAGAGAGCGGCAACTACCGGTTACACACGCACGCCCAACAAATGAATCATTCGTGACAATCCATTATAAATCGTCCTCAAGGGGAAAAATTGGACACACGAATGGTAGATTGTTATGCACATCTCGTAGCTACGATAGTTTGATTTATCGGACGTTGCCCAAATGTAAGTATAAGTTCAGTGAACTGGTTATCCTGAAGTAAGTCAGAAGATAAAACTTGCTCGAGAAATTCCTTCCTCATAGTGTTTATCTTCTGACTTGTTCAAATTTACGAAAGAATGAGAATTTTTCCACTGAATATCCGCTTTTGCTTCCTCTAGCTGGACCGGGCGTCCAGAATCGGTCACACAACCCCACCGGCCAGAAATTACCCAATTCATTGATGGCTTACAGCAATCTCGCACCTGTGCTGCTCGAATTCTGTTTCCGGTGCGATCTAACAATGGGATAACTTTAGCAACGAGAGTATAAAACAATGGTCACATATTTTAGGTTCCAAGTTCATTCGTCATTATCAGTAGGCAGTTGAATACTGGAGTTGTTTGAAGTTCAGGTTGATGGTTTTCATGGGCCTGTGGTTGCGCAGCTTGGTAAGGTTACATCATCAGTGAGTACGATAATGATGAACGATGATTTCAACCTATCATGCACGAAAATGCGGGCTACAAATCAGAACTCATTCTGATTGAATAATTCAGGGGCACGAACAACCATGTGGGCATCACTAACGGGCTGAACACCATCTCTTCATAGTCTCGAATCATAATGGAGCATTAAGTTGGATCAAAGATGGCATGAGGTAGCAGGCAGAGCTGAAAGTCAGTGCTCCACAATGCGTTGGAGAAAGATGAAGTCTCGGTTTCCCCGTAAAATTTGAATCAGTCAACCAACTGGATTGGAAGAATTAGAGCATCGTCGATACATTTAATAGGGGCACAGTGATAGCTGATATATCCAAAGAAAGAAGCCCCTGATCGAATCACGTGATTACGATTGGTAAATGATGTTACTGGTCCTCAATAAAATCATCATTTCACACTAATAACTCATTTGGCGATGCATGTCTTCAATCTGTAAAGAATGCAGCCTCCTAATATCTCCATCCAATGACACTTTATTTATCCTCATCAGACTCGTTCGCTTACAAATGTGAGAACAAATAGAAACTTGTTGAAAAACAGGAAATAGCCTTGCGAACTTTGAGCACTGTTTCTTCCAAATACGAGGTGGTATTCAATTTCGCATAGAACACAGGCAATAACGCACCACTATGTACCACGCGGGTCATTAAACGGAATGATCACGCTATCAATAAACTCACTCAGATGAGCTGCGTCCTCGGCAGAAAATCGTTCATCAAATAGCACACTATGGAAAAATGTATACACCAGATCACTCTGCAATAAATTAAAAACGGGACAAAAAAGGAAGAACGTGAATTCTGGTCTATTAAAAAAAAATGTTTCAGATATCACCAGGAAACACGTGTAGAACCTTTGCAATGAGCATTTTACCACTGTGAAAGGGGGAAAATACCGGACTGTTTTACTGAAATTAGGATCAACGTTTACCTTGAAATTGAAATCGGCAAGATATAATGTTGTATTCAAACGACTGTTTCAAGGACCTGATATCGTGTTTAAAAAATCTATGCATTATTACATAATAACATACTGGTGATTTCACCAGTTTCTTGTTTCTCTTCGATGAATATGTTTCACTGAACTTGTAAAGCAAAATTAAATGTATCTCCGATGAGGTTGAAAAATGGAATATAAGACAAAGAAAGAAAACGAAAAGAATGTCCACTGACTAAATAAACTCCCGACACAGGTCGATGCATCTATTGGAGCATTGTTACATGTGAATAATGTTTCGCATAGTGTACTGGTTGGACAGTGTGGGAGGTGGTCAGCTCAGTTAGTGATGACGTGTGACTCGGATTCTTTGACCCAAGGCACTCAAACTACGGAAAATATTGTTGACTGTTTTGGCTTCAGACCATTGGAAATAACTTGCAGACGATTGTTTGCCTTGTTCTTCACCGAGCCCAACACATCGATGGCAATCTTACGGATCTCCCCTCACCTGAAAGCGTTGATAGGTTCACTTTTTGGAGTTCCTGCGTACAATTTTAATTTGTCCCTATTTCTTGTAATATTGAAGTACTTTGACGCGGGCACTTCACAGTGAAAGCTCTGTGCTTCAGGTGGAACAACGTAGTATGTGACTAGTTACATGACAGAATAATAAGAGGACGGAATGCCAAGGGGATTGGTGTGGGTTACATCTCAGCTACTTTTTACGGTGACAGGATCAGTTTCAGCAAAACTCATTAGGGGTTCAGAAACAGTTTGTACATCATTCCCAACTATCTTGGGTTATTCCATCCTACAGTAATTCCCGTAAAACGTTAAAGCTTCCGTGGTTTGCATCTGGTCTGGAAATCTGCCTATATCATAATAAGCGGAAACAACGACTCTCATCTGATCGTTGGTTGTCTCCCTTGTAGCTGTTACATTTTAACTTCAGATAACTCCTACATGATCTCAAATGCGGCCGAGAACTGTAGCGCTTTCCAAACATAGAAACAAGCTTGGTTTGACGGAATTCGATCGTGGCGCTATGGCAAATATTTTGGACCCACTGTCGCCGTGTTGACTTATATCACGGCTGAGCTGACAGCACGTTGAAAAGCGCAGCACAGTCTGCGGGGCAGATAGACATCTTATGCTGACGGTAAATTCGGCCAAGGACCTAGTCCATCGATTGCTCAGTTTCTGAGAATCAACCCGATCGCTAAGTTGATACTGTGACTGGGGCACGAAATTCTTCGGGGGCATGGGATTTACTGCAACAATGACAGCATTAACGGATACAAGCAAATATGCACTCTTTTGTGGGCTTGATTACCGATCAATAGAAGCGATCTCATACGCCAGTCTGTTCTCTGAATGTGCACTTGTGGTTTGGCGGGCCAAATTCTGTTTGATAAGATTTGCGGTCGGTTCTCGGATGAGTACCTGGGGGCAACCCTTACAGTTGGTAAGCCCACATGTGAACCACCGCTCTTGAGTTGTGTGACGCACGTGACTGAAATTGCGCCATCCATGACAAGTTATGGTGGGGTACGGCGAACAGTAGACCGACACGTGAATCAATCAAATGAATTGTCTACTCACAGCTATAATCTCATTTGAATTGAATGAAGCGTGCATGAACTTGGAGTCCATTTTTAGAATCACACGGTGATTCTTCCAAAGTTAATTCGTCGGTTAACACGGCTAACCTTCAGAACGAGGACACATGGTCCCAAGTATGAATTTTCGAAGTTCTGTTCAGTTCAAACAATCATTTACTATGCCCTGGTTGCTGTGGCCTTGGTTTCTATGTCCTAGCGGCAACCTCAAAAGGAAATATTGAAGAAAACAGCATGAAGGCAGTAAGAAGTGAACTACAAACACTGGTATGAAGTGTATGAAGAAAGGTTGTCGATACAAGAGCGCCAGTGATTGCGACACCTAGACATATCTTCCAATGTATCTAACCCTAAAGTGGAAAGGTCTCTTCGATGTTTAATATGCCCTACATAGCCAAGTCCGCTGCTTAGACATTTCATTACCTTTCTTTCATGTCACAGGCTGACCACTCTTGTTCATCTTCAAACCGACACCCCCCCCCCCCTCAGTAAACATTGCGTGCCGAGAAATCCTGCAAAAGGAAACGCGAAACACATGTCCCAACCATCTTAGCCTGATGAGTTTAAGTGTTTCATCCATCGTTTCAGTGTGTGTCTGGTTGTTGGACCTTGGACAGCATCACCAGCCTCAACTAGGACCTGCTTGCAGTTTTTTTATGCAAAATCCTGTTTGCTTCTCTTATGCATTAAAACACCATGGTCGCCCTGAATACTCTTTTGGTCAGTCTTGGTCTTCACTGTTGTGGCTTTTGTCACGAGAGGATAAACAAAAACCATCTATCCATGGGATTCGCACATTGAGTTACCTAGACCTGTTCGACCCTGCTTGTCCTCGAAAACGCGGTTGGCCAACCAACAAATGAACACTCAACTCAGCGAGAACCCACCGTCCATGTTGTTCGAACCCAGCAGACAGGATTGTGAGTGTAACTAGTTAATCGTTAGACTATCTTGCTGGGCTCTCATCGATTTTCCTTGAATCATCTCCACGTGATTAAATTTTTATCGGCCACAATGACTTTAGACGACAATTTGTTACCTACACAACGACTGACTTCCATGATGACCATCCTATCGGTATAAGCTTGAGTGGCACAAATACGTTACAGATAAATACTTTCCCAAATAAGGCACAAGAGTTCATGCGAATGCGGTAAGAAACGGTAAATAGCTGCCTTTGCAGAAAACCCTTTGGGAGTATCTCAAAAAAGATGTTGTATGTTTGTCTTGAAACGTTTGAGATCAAATCACTAATGCTGTTTGAAGAAACCGTTCTAACGATTTTAAGAACGGTGAATTTAGTGTGAATACAGCAGATGAAAATGAAGCGAATATGATTCCATGGAAAAAAACGATTGGTTGTGAGACTTGGAGATCTTGGAGGAATTTTCAAATCTGATCAAGACACCCTGGTTTTTTAATACAATTCCGTATTCATAATAGTTCTTGTACCATACGTCTCTGTATGAGAGCAGTGTTGGGAGAATCGCTCATAACTACCTGGAAACTAGTGGATTGACTATAGTTGCATTCTGGCTATTTCGGATAGTTTAGTGCTAGACTAGAGCACGGCGTTTTCTCCCGTAATTTGAGAGCAGACCGTCGTAGCTAGACAGCCTTGTCTCAAAGAGCGAGAGCCACACATCAGCTGGGCTGACCATTTCCCATACTGTCCAACCAGTACACTATGCGAAACATTATTCACATGTAACAATGCTCCAATAGATGCATCGACCTGTGTCGGGAGTTTATTTAGTCAGTGGACATTCTTTTCGTTTTCTTTCTTTGTCTTATATTCCATTTTTCAACCTCATCGGAGATACATTTAATTTTGCTTTACAAGTTCAGTAAAAAATTTGTTGCAAGGTAACGAAGATAAACCCATGACATTACCAGTATGCTATTCTGTGATGCTGCATGAATTTATTCGGTCACGATAACTACACAAAAAACTATTTCTGATATCTCAACGGTTTCCCAGCATCTGTTTAAATGTTGTAGCAATCGGATTGCTTGCAGTGTAGTTTATTTTTATTAAACGCTTGTGCATGAGTGCAGTGGAAAGTGTCAGGGAGTCGAAAATCCCTCTGAAAACACGTCATCATCAAGGCTGCATTCAGCATTCTTCCAACCCACGAACAGGGTGCTTTGTGAGCAGTACCCAATGGCAAGGCCCGCATATCCCACATAGCGATGTACTCGTGACGCGTGTGTCCATGAACCATTCAGTCCATCACAAGTCACTGTTCACATCGACCACCGACAAACAACCTACTACCTACCTTTCAAACTAATCCGCCAACCAATCAGACTTATACTGTGATCCAACTTACCAATCATATCTGCGCACCACGTTGGGTAGTCAATAACAACGCCATGTGTCCATGTATTCCTTGAATCATGCTATAAAGTGTTGATGTTTGATTACAATTGAATACAATTTCCTCACTTTGTTCGTGGTTACCTTTCCGTTTGGATTGGACGGTCGGGGATTCACTGGCCGGGGAAAATATAGAGGTTTGCGCGCCGACACATGAGAAAGGGTGTATACCACATGACCACGAAGGCCCAGTCCACTATTTGGAATTACTAAGAACCAGGCCCTGAAATTTGGGGTGATGGAGAACCACATAAGGTCCCAATAGGTCACGTGTGATAACGATTCGGATAACAGTGGAATATTGTCTACCGCCGTGATCACCATCATTGGTAGGGATCCGAACCTTGGACACTCGAGGTGGTAATCAAACACTCTAAACCACTTGACCACTACCGGCCAAGTTACCACTCTGAACGTTCCATATGTAGGCCCAAACTTTGTCCTTGACGTACAGCTGCTTCTCGTTTGAGCGAATGGGAAAAACAGTGACGTCATTGATATTTCCGAGTGGTTCAGCTTTTCCGACTTCTCACGCTAGCATGTTTTCCGAGAAGAGCAACCAGTGGTGTGACGACACTACTCTTGCAATAATAATATCACCTAGTTCTTGATGAAATATTTGCAATTCGACTGCCCAGCTCAGAGAAAAAATCAGCACTAACCCGGTGAACCCCAGGGACGAGCAGTAACATCATTCTCGTCTGTATCTAGCTCACATGTTTATAACAGATTGTATTTTGCATTCACCAACGGATATGAGAGCCACGTTTTTCCCTCGATTGGTCACAAGACTCAGTCGTGTTGTGTGCTTTCATTTACGCATTAGCGCTTGTCGTAGTGCATTTGCATTCTCTTCTAATCAGTCGAATTCCATTGAGTACTATCTAGAATTAGTGATAGACTTTTAGTCAATTGAACGGCATCGAACCTGCCATTCTGCTGTTCACAAAAAAGTCAGTTTCATTATTCGTGAAATTTATTATTGGCACGAAGAGCCTGAATCTTATATAATGGAAAAACCAACTGCATTTTTCGCACTCAAGTCTAAAGCCATGAGCCAGAATCAAACCGGCGACATTCCGCTTGCCGGGCAGATGATCTACCAGCTAAGCTATCGCGGTACGACCAGTCAGGTGTGGATAACGCAAGTGAATACCCAGTGACACGCGAACCTCTGTTCCAATGATACACAACAACTGTCCTGGTTTTAATCACTGGACTAGCCTTGTCAGTCAATTCTCAGTGGGACGAACAGCACACGGCTGAACACAGTCCAATGGAAACTGCGTTTTTCACGCTCGACTCGCCGTATATTGGTAGCTCAGCTGGTAGGGCATCTGCCCGGTAGGCTGGTTCGATTCCGGCTCGCAGCGTTGGGCTTTCGGATGTGAAAAATGCGAGTGGGTTTTCCATTGTATAGTTTTCACAATTCATAAAAAATCTAAAGCAACTTTCAACTCAATCGGTGCAAGGTGTGTCAGAGAAATTCATCTACTTTTTCAATCTCTGCAGGGGAACAGCCAGAGCCGGGTTCGTGCCTATGGCGATCGTTGACGAAAAGTGTTGTTCGTCAAAGTTATCCTTTATTCTTCTTTTTAACCATTTTAGCTCAGATGATTGTGGAAATACCACCATTCTTCGCAATGGTCGACTATCATGCCCACATTAGCTATCCACCGCCCATGTGACTGGAGTTGTAGTCCCATCATTCCATCTGTGGAATCCTGTACTTTCTGTAAACAGCTACCTCCTCAATATGATCTTTCTGCATTTTTTTCCATCGCATTGGGAAGATCCGTAATGGCTGTTGACATGGTTCAAGACAGAAGAAGGATGATACTGAAAATCCCCGTGTACTCCCGATTTACACCAACGAAGAAAGGCTCGCCATTAAAAACTGAATGTAAGACCATTGGAGCATGAGGAGAGAAGAATATGGGGGATCATGAGTGAAACAGATTTCAGCTGAAACCCATAGTACTTTGGATGAACTGATATCACTTATAAGAGGCAACTTACTTTGCTCACACTGTCATCTTCTTCCAGCAGCGTGTCCACAAGAGTTTGGACATTGTTCTGTGTCTTCACAGAGGATACACTACCACTGTTCAACGCGTTGAGCAGATGTGGCAATATGGCCAAAACCGGGGAGTTTGGGTACGCCTCCTGTACAGCTAAACCCAACTCGTTCAGATCTGCGATGCGTCGGTAGACGCGGGTGGGCACACGACAATGCTTTCGCCAGACGTACATGGGGAAATAGTGATCCTGTTCAGTGCGAATAGAGGCATACAAGTGTGGAATGAGATGTACAATTCAAGTAGTGGAGAGTGGAGAGAGAGGAAGAAGGGTGGGGAATATTTCGCGTGATCAGGGAATGATGAAACACCGAATCGGAATGTGAACGAGAGCGTATATGCAAACTTGGGTCAGCGGTAGTAAATTCGTTTCACCCAGAATGAGTTGTGTTGAACCTCGGGATTCAAAACCTCTGAGAGAGATCCGCGCAGTTCAATAAACGATCGGATGAGGCTTTTATAAAAGATATTCGCTACAAACTCCAAATCGTGCGTGTTCTCTGATCATTTGGAGTGAGGATATTTCACTTTTGAGTTTAACATTCAAATATAATCATGGAACTAACGAGAGAGGATGTCCATCACCACACGGGCTTCATCTGGCAGGGTCTCCAGATAATTGCTTCTGAGTGGCATTTCAATCCTGATTTTTTCACCAATAAAACGAAGTGAAACGAGAGGGTGTAAGTAGAGGACGAAAAGCTGCTGGTGAAATCATGTACTTCTATTACGTCCTACTTTGTGGAAAGGTTGTTTTTCTGCTCATGAAGAGAAACCGGTTTTTGCTATTTCGCATCTATCACTTTTGAGGAATTTCTCATGACAAACGGAAAGTAAGTGATTGAGACAAGGTCATCTTTTTTATTCTTCAAGAACCGGAAGTACGGACAGTCACTAGACAAGGAAGATGTTCTTGAGAACAGACTGATGAACGGAAGAGGTCAGAGGAACATTCAGTGCCAGTATGAAATGAACCGATAACGTAAGTATTCAGTGTGCGTGGGGACGAACTCGTGAGTCGTACTAGGTGAGATGTCTGTATATATATATATATATATATATATATATATATATATATATATATATATATACATATATATATATATATATATATATATATATATATATATATATATATATCGTCCAAGACGCATAGCAGCATCAGACTTTCAGCGTACCTTCGTTCTCACAAACTTCACCTGTGATCGAAAATAACAAAAGTATGACACACTTTAAACAATCAGATTTTACTAAGATACACATTCACCACGAAGAAAAGGATCGGTGAATCGTCTAATTTCAATTAGCGAATTCAATCCATAGATTAGGGGAAAACACAACACGTCAAACAATGAGTCAGTAGGTCTAAGTAAACCAAAGAGGATGAAACGAAGTGGCCGGGAAGAGCGAAGTTTTTTCTCATTTGGGCCGCAGGAGGCCAGCTCGTCGGTTGCAGTATATACAAGTGGTTTATCAGATTTATTAAGATATAGGTATATCAGCTGAGTTGGAGGCAACCAGGTTTTAGCATCAGGTCAAAAGGAGCGGGAGTGGTACCGAGGAGATCGTTTTGGTCGTCGTCAATTGTGACAGTTTTCCAGATAACGATGACAATAGCTAGGACAGGGAAGCGTTTGGACACACCTGTGACGGTTTAGAATACCGGCTCCATCGGACAGGATGAGAACGGGGTCGACTCACCTTGTATGGATACAGCAGAATGAAAATAGATGAAAACAAACAACTTGGACATCAGCTGTTTGGGACGGAGAAATTTCATGGACTGGGACTAAATTACCCCACAATGGAAGGTCAATGAAGAAGTCTGCCTAATAAACAACTTCATAATGACCGGGAGGAACGGGGCAATAAACTCAAAGAATTCTGCACTATTTTAGGTGGCGAATTTCAACCGCAGATACGATTGTGTGGCAGAGCCAACCTGTTCGTTATGCAGATTCAAGAATGTGATGACCCAAGCTGAACCACATGCAAGCTTGTCAGTTGCATAACAATTGCAATTGGAATGTAAGACCAAATGATCCCTCGTACTTTGTCGTAGCTTTGGGAACTTCCTCTGTACAGGGAAAACTAAATAAAACACGACAAAGTAAGCTGAAGCGAATCCAGTCACGGACTGACAAGGTCGTAAATTGTAGATCATCTATGCACATCATTCCGCACCGTACGTTGGTGTCCATGTTAGGTCAGCTACAGAAAAACATCACGATTCCCCATTCTGCTGTGACACAGGCGTGACAAACAGATCTTACATCAATTTGTTTGTGATATCAAAACTTCAATATATCGTTTGGATTGCTTGGGGATCAGCTAGGTTTGGGCACTGCTGTGTGGAATATAGTTGAGGAAGACGGTGATCAAGATGAGGAATCTCATTGGTGAATAGAACGGCAAGATACCAAGTATAAACTATTTCACTTCACTGGTTTTATGAAAGCATAATGAGGGTTTTTTTCTGAAACTAACGGACCAATTAAAAAAACCGAGCGAATAGCTTATTAGGTTCATCGAAAGTTAAATCGATTCATAGCTATGACTCAGCATTTATGATTAGTGTTGCATCATACTAGTCGGAAATGCAACCAGCCACATTCCGATCAATTCAACAGTCAACATCGGCTAACTGTCATGTGGTAGTGTTTTGATGCACTAACCATCGATTAGGCACGAACACAGTGAACCTATACGTGGTCAAACGTACTGGTTTGCCTTGTATTTCCATTCTTGCCGATTCGCAGGCATTCAAATGAAAGTGCCGTGCTTCATCGGTCACCAGGCTCGCTACATTCATTAAAAACACGGGGTGATTGATATCCAAAACTACGCCACTTTTACTGAGTGGAACGTGTGCTTAAATTGATTCCTATGTATCATCCGTGGATGGAATGAATCGGTAGTCAAGATCCAGAGCTAAGCGCAAATGAAAATTTCTGGTGCTATTATTGTACTGTTGTTGGTTGGTCGGTGATGCTTCATCCAGGCAACCATTGATCATAATTATTGTGTCTGGCTGAACAGTCGCGCTAACAGACGATCGATATTCTGTTTCAAATTCTATGTTTCCTTGTGCCCGTAAAGTCCGCATTTTCTGCGTAAAATACTAATGTTATTCTACTACCAATCTACGGACTTCTGAACACAATAATAATGTTGGGAGGATAACAGTTAGAATCGATAAAAAAGTTGTGCTTGAATGGTACTAGCAATATTTAGTTTTCTGCCATCAACTGTTTTTCGTTTGAGCAGCTATTATTCGTGCACTGGGCGCGTCGATTCTGGCTGCTTCTCATAGAGCAGCCTCAACAGAGAACAACAAATCCCCCGATGTGAAAACAATACAGTCACACATGAAGGGGACATGCTGCGTATATAAGAAAAGGGATTGCTAATAAGCAGTACACCATCAAGCTCATGGGTTCTGCTTCCCGTTCACTTCGTCCCACTGATCAACTATCCATCTGCAACCGTATTCTACAAACATTCAGAACAAAAGCTTCAGACGGGAAGGATTTATATGGAGAGGCACAATCATGGATAACATAAATCCTAACTAGTCTAATCTGATGAGCATTGGAGCTCAAATCAATGACTTAACTACTGCCTCCGATATTCCAGGAGTAATATCAGCAATAACTACAAGGTACATCCTTTAAAGAAGGAGAGCATCAAATATGCAGTCGCCGGAGTTGTGAAACATTTTCATATTTAGAAAGAGAGCTCCGTATTTCCGTATTTCATTAGGAGCGGATACGGCCGCATATTTCGGGAAAAGAAGACTTCAGTCATCAGAAATTACGTACTTACCCGTCAAACGTGACATCTGGTTCACCTCCAGAGCAGTTCTTTTATTGTAAACAAAAAAGCACGTGTACACGAGGTTACCTCTGATGTGATTCAACCAAATAGTGATGAGAAGCTGGTCGACGGAAGTTACTCTGTCCTCTAACAGTGATGTGAATACTGCTTTCAGTCTGTTGTATCTATCCAAGGTACGACCGTCTAAAGACGTCAAGGGTTGCATAGTATCTGTAGCAAAAGCTACTGTGATCCACCTCGATAACTCCTCACGTGCCCCTACCCCTCAAAAGAAGTGCTACATGCGGTAGGTCTCGATAAAAAGGGTCTGATGTGCTTTCATCGTACATACACATTTACTTTTCAGGGTTTGGTTGTACACAGGGGGCATTTTCATTATTCCGTTTAACACTAATTACCAATCAATTTTGTTATCACGTTTTCCCCAGGTACAAATTTCAAACTGAATATGTGATGAAGGACCCAAATACAAGCTCGTTTGGCGTTAATTTGTGTGTTGATGAATGAGCTGGTCATTTTCACATGAAGTTTACAAGTCTCATCCACTTTTTTCCCAGTGGGATATACATTTTTACTAAATGCTTACACATGAGTGCATTCGAAGGGGTACGCACCCCATAGCCACAAAGGCCCTATGCCCTAGTAAGGATAAGCGGCTACCAGACTGCGACCTGGAGTGGAGAATCACAAAATATCCCAATAGGTCGGGTGTGGTAACTAACCGGGCGACAGCGGGGATTACTGTCGACCAGCAAAGTAGACGGTGATGGCGGAGATTCGAATCTCAGATCTAATCAAACGCTCTAAACCGCTCGATCACCACCAGTCAATCTGATCGCTTGTCTAGTTCCACGTTTACTCAGTCATAATAAGGTTAACGGCAATTTCATATAGTAAAAATCGCCCCGTTGTAAGTAAACACTCAAAGACAGTCAATAACTGGGTATTCACGCTTTCGTAGCGGAGCTTACATTTACTGGAATATCGGATCGGCGGTGCTGGGGTCAAGTGTAAAACTACATGTAAGCAAGCGAGTTGATCACCACGTCATGTTGTGACTAAAGCGTGCCAGAGTCTACGATTTAACCTTGTACGCGCTGTTGATTGTGCAATCTTCACACACAAAAAGGAGACCCGTAGAATGTTCTTCATTTCACTCATTATTTTGTTGAACGTTTATTTTATCCGATATTATTCACTATGCAGTGTGAAAGCCATGGAGGCACCACACAACTCTTCCATCCTTGTTAAGAATCACCAGCAGTGCACATCCGCCAAGCCTCCACTGGGACTCAAATCAGGGATGAACGATCGAGTGGAGCACCTAACCACCAGGATACTCGGGCAGGTCCGCAACGGTTCAGTTAACTTGTACACTATATGATATATTTTATCACTCTATTTTGTACTTCTTCTTCAACTGAGGTCAGTTCGAACTGGATTTTCTAACATGGAGTGAGTGAAACAGAAGTATTGAATAAATAGATTAAATTGATGTTCAACACAGCTGAACCAAGGTGGATTCGATATGGTTACTGATTTTCCACGCGTATGATCTGCGTCTCCCGCGTGGTTTGACTGGGTTCAAAAACGGGTGCTCGACTGATAAAGCCTATTTTACGGGGATTGTATAGACTTATCGAAACTGGACATGGAAATCCAGCTCGCCATACCGAGAAACTTCTTTAAACTGGTTTGGCCCAGATCCCATGCTGTCCACCACAATCTTTTCTTGTATTTGCCAAACAGTTCGTTTGCTTTCCATGCACTTTAACCAACAATTTCCACGCCAAGCACCACCCTCTCCGTTTCCACGCCCGAGGGATAATTTGTTTGTTCAACCTCATTGTGCCACGCATTTTTGGCTCTGTTTCTATGACAGGCGACGGATAACCTTGATTGTCGTTTGTCTAATTGTTGATCTTACCTGTTTGTAGTGAACTCTGATTCCAAACAAATTTTATCGCCTACGCATTCTTTCGACCCCGTTTTGGAACTCTTGGGCACTGACACACCGGTATCTATGGCCCGTTCTGTTATAACGTCATGTTTGCCTGGGTTACTTGGCAAGGCCCAGACGATTGGACGAATTATCTCTCTGCCTTATCAGTGTGAATAACCGAATTTGGCCATCCCACTCAGACCATGCACTTTCTCACAGCCATGCTATTCTAGTCGTTCCTCACCTACGCGTGTGTGTTCCCTCAAGCAATTACTTCTCTGACTGTCGATTGGTCAAAATGCCCCTTATAAACAAGGACATGCTTTGTAAACCACTTGACTCGCTTCTGCATCGCTGTCTGGAGCGTTTCGTCTACTGTTGCCTGGGTGTTTTGAAGCCTTTATTGACTGTCTTGAATTTGTGGTCGGTTTGCCCACAATTCCAGGTACCTTACTGTTATTGATTGATAGTTTGTCCTGTAGTCCACGCAGGAAAGCAAGTTTGTGTTCTCTGTCTTTGGACCTGGGGTTCGCTCATCTGCGAGTCACTCAATTACGGGACGATAATCCTGTACAGGGATCCTCATGTCTCTACGTATATGGGGACGTTTACTAATGTCGGCTCATTTTTGTGCATATATGCAGAGGGAAATAGAAACTGCACAATGATATATGTTTAAGTGACCACGACAGAGTTTTCCCGACAGGGCTGTTTAGTTACCAAAATATTATCCGAACATTCGAAATTACAATTCTTAAGTGGATGAATTAGTAAATGACTACTGTCGGTGATGCTTAGTAAGATGAAAACAAAAGGTATGGAGTTCATCTGGTATTTCAGTAATGTGTGGAACAATGACATTGCAAGACGAATCATAAGAGGATCGGTTAAACGTATCTTGATCACCTACGTTTACCTGAATTATTCCCCTTGTGCGAAAAAAATAATGAAAGCGAATGGATACGGAGAGTTCCGAGCCACCATTCCCGCACCGATGGAGATTTCAACATATATGTGGTGTGTCAGATAAAAGTTCTGTGAAGATGAGTTCATGAGTAGACAAAAAAGTGAGCGAGTAAATCTAAAATTGACTCAGATGACACGGAAAGTGAGGAGAAACCACAGATTTCCGATTTGGATTTCAGTACGAAAGCTTGGGAATGCTGCTGCTGCTCACAAAAACGTACGCCCATATCCCTTTGGCGCAAATAACAGAGCCACTGAAAATTTATCCGAACACCGTCCAGTTCGACCGCGCATTAAAATTTTCAGTATCTGACGCACTCATTGGCGAATGGTATGCAAATCGGATCAGGTACAACCCATCACCCACTTGTGTCCAATATTAAATATTCATTTTGGAATTACTTTGATTGTGATACAAGGCGATTAAAGGAAATCAGCCCAAACAAGTGCGATGATCCACCAAGTCGTAAAAGAATTTAAACTTGAGGATTACGAATAACTTTGTTGGGAAGATTCGATGCGGAATGAATGAAACCGATTGGGCAGCAATGCATCGTATGTTTTCGGAAAATCGTTAGTCATACGCAGCAAAAGCTCGTCCTGATGAGCCAGTGTTGTGTATGAATGACCAGTTGTTCGTCTCCAAAGCCAATGAACGAGATGCCGCACATCGTGTAACGCATCAATGAAGCAAGCCAATGAGAACCAGTCCGGTTTCTACCTATCGGTTCGAGTTGGATTCTCATTTCTTTTTAAACAGTCCTTCACTTTCTTTTATTTATTACAGAACAGTATGCACTATTTCTGTAACGGGGTCGTGACCAATCAAAGGCCATCGAATGGGGAAGTGACCGGCGGTGACAGGAATCGGACTTGGGGCATGAAGCTCCAAAGTCCAGGAAGATGACCGTCTGGCCAATACCGGTCACATAAGTGGGTTCGAGTTGAGAGTCGGTGGACACGTGCTAAGAATGACTAGTGATTCCAACGGTATGATGGGCGTGGATATCGCACAAACATTCTTCAACAATCTACAGTTTTTTATTACGTAAATCGCTCATTTGTTACTCTCTTATTTGTGTGGGAAAAAATCGAATGTCTTACCACTTTCTGCGCATTAATCTCGTGACAGTACACTGGCACTTCCAGTCATACAACCGGAAATACCTAAATGAACTCTGCTGATAGCTGTTGAATTAAACACTCGCAAAATGTTGACATGAAAACACGTAGGCCGTGATATATCAGCGTAGCAGTGCTGTCCGGTTCGGTTAAGTATTGGGCTTCTGGCAGTGCATAGTAATGGCCTAGCACAGAACATCATGCGATTTTAAAAATAATGGAATGCGCAAAGCAAAGTGTGCGGCGGCCGAGAAGACATAAACAGAATAAACAACAATTGCGTAGGTGAAGAAAAAATATATCGCACTGCCATGGATAGAAAACTATATTCACATCTACAGCGATAAACACTAACGACGTTGTTAATTTTCGCAATGCGCCCTTTCCTAGGGTGACGGAATAGACGTAGGTGGTGACTGTGCCGAGTGAAAAACATGGCAAACCAAAGCGTCTTATTTCGAATCTAACTTAGACCCAACCAACCGACCGTAATTTCATCTAGCGAGTGAACGAATCCAACATCTCTAAATGATGTTTTAGGATCGAATGATGGAAAAGGATCAGTGAAATCCGTTATGCATTGGTTCAACTTTGCTTTCGAGACTAATGGTCTCGAAAATGACTGAGACGTTGAATTCGTCTCCCTGGAGCACAATATTTCGTAATGTTTAGGCGAATTTCTTTCCGAAGCACCTTGGAAAAGACGAGTGCAGGAATATTAGGGACGATTTTCAGCGTTCCATGAAGGTGGGATGACTATGAGTAGCTAAAACCTGTCTTATTAATGTAATGCCTCCAATTCAAGGGGTTGAGGAACATCGTACAGGGATGAGGAAATATACTTCTGAATAGGCTGCTACGTAGTAGTATAAAGCGCTCGCTACAACCGCAGACTACGTCCGCAACGACGACGGACTTTTGAAAAACATCAACGTTGTGAAAAGGAGCATAAAAAGGCTCAACAGTGTCTTGCATTTCCATTAAGTTACAAGAACTACTACCAAAAATGAATGAATCCATCTGATCTTAGAAATTGTGATTCTTGATTCAACAAGTAGTGTCAATCGGGTTCGTCATAAAGACAACCGCTAGCTCAGTAAAGCAACAATTAAAAGTAAAAAGATTTCCTAAGGGTCCTGACTTTCCTTTTCAACTGTGAATCGGGATGAGATTTCAAATACCACTGCAAATACTGTGGTATTTGGCGTAATAGAGAAAATCAGACGGGAATAATTATGCCTGACAGAGTTATACCAAAATACGAGTGTCCGTGGTTTCCGTGATTAATGGTCTTCTGGAATGGTTCTCAATATGTTTACCTTTTCGATTAAATACTACTGGGAAACGCCGACTTGATATTAAAAGAATGTACCGCATATGACCCCGGTTGAATTCTCGGGTGAGAAGAGCAGTGTGACTGAATTTTCCAGTCGATTATAAAATTAACTAGGTCTTTACACATGTGGACAAACAAACAAACAAACAAACACACAAAACAGGCACAGAATTTTTCTTAGATCTTCTACTCACTTGTAGATGTCACCATACATATTGCCAGTTAATGCCAATCTCGACAACCGACGTTTCACCGATTTCGTTGGGTGCAAAGCGCCTGAATCTCAAGCGCAAAAATCTTTCAAACAGATAGATTCTTACGTGAACGGCATAAGATTTCATCACACACAGGCAACTATAGGAAGCGATTCAACGGAAAACTGGTTCCGTAAAGGAGAAAAAAGAAAACCACACACTTACCAGGTGTTTATCATTTGATTTCTTTTTTACAGCTGCTTCCACGACCACAGCATCAATATGGCCATCTTGGGTGTAACTGGAGAAGATGCGAAAGCACTATATTGAACCACTATAAGAGAGTCGCCAGTGCTTCGAGACACAAGAACAACGAAAATATGATATGTAATAAAAAATTACGGATGCACTGCCCATCAGCTTCGATACCTCGAACTCCGCTTTCATTTAGCCGAATGCAGAACATAAACTAAGGGTTGTTTTAGTGGTAACGAAACATGTTAAGCTTTTTACTTTTCCATTCGGTCGCTCGAGTCCTTCGAGTTGAGACGAACGCAGCTAAGAGGATGCTGATGACGACGATGATGATGATGATGACGATGAAATCAGGATCGTTCGTTTTTCAATAAACCACCAATTACCCCTATAAAAAGGAATGGTAAAGTCACAGGAAGCCGCTCAGTGATAGTCGGATTGCTTTGCCTAATACGAAATCACAACTCCTAATTTCTGAAAAATGCTTTCTCTAGTGAATTTTGCGAACTGGTGCCTTGGAAACGTAAAAGCCCTGTGTCAACTAGTGCGTTGTACAACTAAGTCCATGCACATGAGCTATACAGGTTATGGTTTGCGCCTTCAGGGACAAAACTATACGTGTTCCTCCGTTTATTGCCTGTGATTCGAATTCTCGCCACTGAGTACTCTCACGTGATTTGGTGGATCCACTGAGCACATCTGGTTGGTTACTCATAGGTCATTCAGGTAGAAAATTTCGGTACAATAAAAAAGTACAACAACAGTTCCGTGTCAACTTTTGCACAGTCGTACAGCTGATTTTGGGTCACCGTTAGATCAAACATACTATTAAGGTTGGCGACGATGCGTGTGACAATAATCTATTCATACATCACGCTGCCGTATTTTCAAGCTACAACGATCATCGAACAATGCTAGTGTTGTTGATTGTCATGGGAAGCAAAACATGCGTCTCCGGGGTTCATCCAATCAAAACAAATGTTCCTGCGTTAAGCGACACGGGAGGGCCGGACAAGTTCGACCAGCACACCAATGGAATTTAGTGTAAAATGTGATCAGAAGAGTGATGATGAAGACAGAGTAACTAAAATGCACAACAGTGAAAATCCAAGTCCACACACACGCTCGCTTAGCCATGAAGCCGGATGAAATAGAGTGTGGACAAGGCTTTGCATATTTATCGCAAGCTTATTGTTGTGATCTAAATTCCTCACCTGAATCGTTTGGGATTAAATGATAACAGCTGTCCGGTGTTGTTATTAAGTGTGGCGGCCCGATTCGTCCCGGCCGCGACACCCGAACTCAGCGTATCCGGAAGCATATCATTCTCGTGATTATCTACACGGGACATGGAACCGCGGGGGGAATTCGGCTGAATGGAGGGACTGCCCGACCCCGTGCCTGATACACCACCACCACTGGAAGCCTGTTTGACTTGAGCCAGACCATGGACAAAGAAGTTCAGCGCCGTCAGCTTGGATTGCAGTGACTTACGAATAAGTCTAAAAACAGGAGAAACAATGAGGGCTGATAACTGTCGTGAGAAAAGGGAAAAAACTGAACCAGGGCAAAATCCTACTAGAGGAACCTATTTTCTCATTGAATCCAGCGAGTTGCGCAAACAGAGTCCTAGTGAGCTTTTGGAAACCCCGTTGCAAAGGACGACAAAACGCCCTCGTATCAAATTTACCTTCAACAATGAGAGGTAGTGGCAATGTGTAAACCTAAGTTACCGACCTGTGTTTTGTTTTAAAAGTAGGTGTTCGAGGTTAAAGCGATCCCCATTTTTTCATAAAAATAGCTATTGGTTCAGCATGAGAGGCTTTACCTCCGAAAAAATCACTTCGGCTCACAAACACCATAACTAGGTAAGCGTACTCATGAGTAGTACAATTATAAAAGTAAACATTCCCTCCAGTCGACTGATACAGTGGATTCAGGTAAATCTGCAGTTATTCCTTATTGAAGAGATTCCCTGAAGCATTTGTTCCCTCTTGAGTGAGTATGTGAGAGACGCAACTTCTTCATACTAACATAAGTATGTTTTCGAAGGTTCTGACGACGCCTTCAAAAATGACAGATTATCACTGTTTTAGAATTCCTCAACATATCTATTGTCGTGAGAGTTCAGCCTCAGACACTCTCACATGAAACATTATAAAAGAAGTAAAAATATCAAAGATTTCGAAGCCTCCAGATGGTGATGACTTAACCGCGCCCTATGACGATTTATTGCGTGATGGACAGTTCACGGTGTTCTGTGCAGCTGGTGGTGGAGTTGTAGGCATAGGATTTTCATGTCAACATTATGGGATTGTTTGAACTGATGTATTCTAGTGTAACTGATACTTCACCGGTGGAAGTCATTACGGATAACCAGGAAAGTAATACGGGGTGTGTAGAATATGCATCGTACGAAAGCACGATAAGCCTTATCCAGAAAAGGGATCACGATCTTCGTCGAAGAAGAGAGCGGGGACAACAGAAGTGCACCATAGCTCAGTGGAAAACAAAACTTCTCAGGATGCCGTAAGGATGCCATTGACATCATTATTTCATCCGTGATAAACAGTTAATCCATCGGACTGAGCGCAACTTCGTGAGGACTACGAGAGGTAGCAAAGGGGTGATATCAATTCCATGGATGAAGCTAGTTAAAAAAATTACATGCCACTCAGGGACTGTTCGCTGAGAACAGGGTAAATTCCCCGCAATTTTGGGCAAGTTTTTCAGAAGGTCTTTCAGACTGCGATAACTCATATTTAGTCACATTTTGGCGGAAAATTAAAATGCGCGAAATGAAATCTAGTCATTTAAACTTATCGATTGAGCGATTTCACAAGCAGAATGCATAACATTCGAGTTAGGGATACACTGAAACCCAGTCATTGTTTGCTAATGTGGTGATGCGAATGGAACTGAGAATTGTTGACGGGATCAGGAACAATCTTCTGTAGAGCTTGAGCTCTGCTGCGCTGATTCGCCTAGTAGGAAATACTTCCACTTACTTCGCATTTCAACTCTTGTACCGTGAATTCGTCATGGAACGATGAAATGGGGCTTCGAAACGTATCCCTAGTATACTCCTCTGCCGTGGTTACTGAATGCCCCACCTCTTTGAGTGAAAGTACAATATAATAAACTAATTTCTTTTCAACTTTTCAGTAGAGGATATTTCATAGAATATCTTGTCTGCTATCCTAGATGGTGGTTCTGAACCGCCTGATGTTTGAACTGTTCACCTGTGTTCAAAGTACTCTTACAGAACTGGTAGGAACCCGTGCTTGCTCGCATCCTTTGTGATGAGCGTTGTATTCCGCAACTCAGTAATTAGAAGAAAGGCGCACTCGTGAGGGTAGACGTGTATACCGCAGCAACGTGCGGTAAGCACCAGCACAAGCGAGCGAGTGAAAACGCAAACAAGTATGCAGCTGCATGAGTCAGTGATGTATCTAATGGGAAGCGTAAGATAACTGTTCAATCAGATTAAGGCGTGCAAGGTCGTGCAACACGTGATACGATCTGATTGGTCAGTGTCGTCCGAGACGAAGCACGACAAACGTCAACTGTGTACGTGTGTGCACGATTGCATGCGTGCGTCCATGATTGCACAGGGTGTAGATCATGCGTGCGTGTGTGAGCACATGACTGTGCGAGTCAAACACAATAAGGAGCAACTAGAATTATTGAATATCTTTGAACATTTCAGGAGCTACATTGCAACTGTAGGTGGGATTGGATAGGAAATCAGTTCACGAAGAGGAAAGGTGATACTGGCCTCGTGAACATGCGTCACTCGAGGTGCAGCTACGACACCCGTCTACCATTGAAGAGATGGGTCTACAGTGGTGCAATACACAGCGTTTTGCTTTATGGTTGCGAAACCCGGCCGTTTCGCGCTGAGGGAGTTCGGCGACCTTCCGTTTCGACCACCGATGTATTTGAAGCATTGTTCACGTTCAGTGGGAACTAGACGTAAGCATCGACGAGGTTCATCGTCGCGTGCTGGATGTGAATGGACGCCCGGTGGCAAAAATAATCACTATACAACACCTTCGGTGGTTTTGGCACGTTTAAGAATTCCCACCCATCGCCCACCACTCCGTGCGCTATTTGCACTTCCTGGGTATGGCTGAAAGAATTGACGCAGTGGTTATACCATGATTTGGCGTAGGGGTATCAGGAGGCTGACGTCCGCACTTGTCTCAGTTGGTGCGTCCTGACTCCCTAATTAGGATTCAGTGAATGAGTATTGTCGTCGGTTAGAGACACTGGGGGATGCGGCTCCGAGCCTAAGCCAGTGGTATGAATGCCGTGGTATGTCCTCAGGAAACTCTCGGACCCTATATATATGGAACAAACCTCAAAATTACGAAATGCATGTGACAAACACAGTAGAAACAGTTTGTTCTTATTCACGTTCCCCTCCTCGTTGCCTGGTTTCATGTTTGTGGTGTTAGAATCATGATTCCGGGCTCGGTGTAATATAATATTATAATAGCACAACATTATACCTAAAAAGAGTTCGCATCATTTGAGTCACAGAATGCAGAGTCTCTAGACTACTAAAATGCATAAACGGCTACGGTCTTGATATTTTTATGTGGATAACGATGACGTTAGGACGGTAATTGACACCCACTGTTCTATTTGATGGCTAGTAGCGTCAAATAGATAACAAACTGACATACTGAGGGACGGACATAAAGATAGTTAAAGTGAGGCACCCAGACAGCTGAAAAAGTGCATCCTCTAACGAACGTGCTGAAATTCCCACGCCAAACCTAGTTTAGTATCCGTGCTTCCCACATGCACTCTTGCTACAGACCAGGTCAACTATTATCGGTTTGCTGTCAATATTGATTTAGCCTTAGTCCTTGGCTCAGATGGCTGGACAGAGTGAACCAAGCCCATCTGCATCCTGTCTTATGCCCGTGTTTCTGCTCTATCTCTCACGTCCTAGGCCCTCTGGATCACTCACCTGATTTCGGGCAAGCTTAATCGATGTCTTTATTTATGCACTTATATCTGAGCTCCATGTAAATCTCGGCCCGCTTGTTGGTCATATTTATAACTTGTGCCCGCTTGTTTGAGACGTCACTGCTTTCTCCTTCCTCACGATATTTCGGGATTTAGACCCCTCGTTTTATTCTATCATGTTCCCGATGTCAAACAATGATCGTGACGGGTCAACCGTTCCCATCCATCGGATATGATCATCAACCCCCTTGTTTAGTGTTTACCTTTACCTACGACCCTCCTGCTTACGCCTGCTATCCTCGGTGAACGAGTGTCCCGACGACTCAGTAGATATGCACTGCTGACGATTCTTCGAAAAGGATGAAACAGCCATACAGTGCCTCCATTGCCTCATCAGCTGTCTGTGTACCGTGACCGGCTGAACCAAGATCTGCGGTGTCTTTATCTATGCTTGACCGATTCATTCACAGTGCACGTAAATTACCAACTTCATATTCTGAGACTTGGGATTCGAGGTTCGTTTTGTACCAACTGAACCACTGGACCACTGAACGGGAATCCGTTACAATTAGGGCACCAACGGATGGGATAATAATGCGTCACTTAGGCATACAACTCACTCTGTAAAATGCTGACTGGCTTGTTGATCGGACAAGTTCAATTTTAGTGCACGCATTACATAACGTACACTTTCTCGTGTTACACCCGGAATGTCCATTGTCAGACCCTGTAAAGAGATGAGAAAAAATCAGACTGAAAATGTGTGTATCGACCACGAAATGAAGAAGATGCGCTCCTGCGGACGAATACTGCATAGCTGGTGAGGGAGTGAGAAACAGCCCTTCAGTATGCTAATGTTCCCGCGTCAAGACATCAGTTGAGACCTTAGTTCGACGCACGCTGGAAGAAGCCTCATTTTTTACATTTCGTTGAAAAAGCCCACAAACAACCCGAATGGGGGATTTCAGAGCGTACAAAACACAATCTCGGTGACATATCTGTTGGTTCCACTGGTTCACTTGACTATCTTCCGAATTTCATAGCAATTTTTACTGCTGAGTTGCTGTCGAGCATAAGTAGAATCATGTTTATGGCTTTCACGCTGTTCTGTTCTGCCTACTAGGACGAATTAGAGTAGTAAGTTGCACAGTTTGCGTTTTCAACGGTGTTTCCAAACTGCACATGGCGCAAACGCGTACTCCGAGTACCAGTCAGTGCGCTCGCGTTCACGCGTGGCTCACAACCATGGATTCCCATAAGTTCAAATTGAACACCGTTGTTTTCGCACGGTTACCAAAGCAGATTACAAATCCTGCTGTTTATGAGCAAAAGAAACCAGGACGAGTTGGTCAAAAGGGCGAAAGAGCATATTGTTGACCATAAAATGCGGTAGTGAGAGAGAAATAAAGCGCAAAGTCAACTCATGCATCCAATGCGGTCACGTCCTCGTCAAGCTGCAAAGGTTGCTACGCAGTCGTACCGCATGGTTAACTGGTTCCCGCTAAGTCTCTGCCATGTTTCTAACTAACAGAAAAAGGAATAATCGAGCGAACATATACGGAAAATCTTACGTTGTGTAACAGTTCAACAGCCAACTCACTGTGAATGGTAGCCTATTTCGAATGCGTGACCTAAACTTCAAAGTCGTATGAGCACGGCCCGCTGAGTATTCATTTTTGTTTCGGCTACGTTGAATAAACGTTTGTTGAAAATGGGAAAATTCCGTTACTTTACAAAAGAGGAGAGGGAAGACATTGTGTGAGCTCATCGAGCATTTGTTTCTGAGCTCAAGATACTTCCCATTCCTCTTGTGAATGGTAGTGTGCTTTTCCTCATCACTCATGCAAAACGTAGTGCCATAACAAGATATGGTGTGAAAAAAGAACATAACCGACTTCGATAATGATGTTAGCCGCACTGGACTAAAAATAACACACAGAGATCATTAGGTGTTAGGTGTTTATTGTCGGAGATTTGACAAGAAATTCCTATGCACCGTTTAAAACAAAGGTTGAGAGAAGTTGATTGCTCTTCTTCAGCCAATCGAAAAGCCAGTATTATATGAACAATAAAGGTACGTAAATGCTGCAACCATGGAAATATAACCAAATCGCATCGTAAATCGTTTTGACCATAGATTTACTTTGAACGAACTGTGGCGAGAATTAGGGGCTCACGCACACGGCCGTCATGAAGAGAAATTTTCGGAAATACTTAATACAGTGACTCTGAGGTTGCAGAACTCATCACACCGACGGCGAAAAATTGCAAACAACCTTGTTGATGGCGCGTTATTAGATATACCCTGATCAACGTAGAATTTATCGTGCACAAAAGGTGAAAGTCCTGTATCTGTTTGACCAGAAGGTATTCTGTGAAATCTGTTTTATTGTAGAATGATGTATCAGGTCATGTTTCACACGACGTTGTACATCTTTTGGGCGAGGACAAATCTATCCATTTGTTATAAAATTTTACAGTAGCACAACTACTGTGACAATCAATGGTCTAATCTTCACAGCTACCTGCTAGAATTCACGATTTGCATAAGAATAGGAACTTACTCCTTGAGTGTAAGGAAGAACTCAACACAAGTTTCCAATGTAGCTTAGGAAATATTACGAGGCTGCAACCTTGTACGTTGGAGATTGATTATTCCAAAAAACCCTGACGTCTAGGGAATTTCGACAATACCCGTAGATTAACGATCCAGCCAGAGCCTCAGTGTTCCGGTCTCTAACCGACAGAAATTTACCATCAAATTTGGTCACACTTGGTGATGAGTTTTAAATCACAATAAGGGAAGCTTTGATGTTTATTATAAAGAAGTTAGGTATCATTTTCTAAGACCAGTTTTAACGTCACTGAAAGTGTAGTACACATGTATGAGCCAAACATACGCAAATACATGATATTTTCATTAGTCAATTTTACGGCTATGGACAATTTCCTTTGACCACTGTATCCTAGAAATGAGATCCACTCGATTTCAGTAGTCTCGGCTTTCTTTCCCGATCATAATATCTTGGTACAATTTCATGCGAATGACCACAGTACCGGTCTGGTACTTCTTGGTGCTGAACGTCAAGCCACCTTCACTCGGAAGATGCAGGTTAATGACTGAACTGCAAACATTAGGAGAGTAAATAAACGTTTCTGTAGATTCACCACTGGGATTTCGGGCATAAAGTTTTCTGAGGTGCAGACAGCGTGTTAGATACTTTAGAGCGCATATGTCAATGTTCATCAGTGTAGTCCTTTTTTGTAGAATAATGGTTTTCAGAAACAACCTGGCTGACTTCGAGGTGTAAACACTTGATGTAGAATCCGACGCGCAAATGAAACTATCTCCGCCCAGTTAACAAGAAGATAAAAAGGAATGTATTGCGTTTTGTGACGACTGAATCCCACCAAAGAAGGAATCGACAGAAATATTCCCATTTCATCTTGATTCAACCAGCTTCTGCGACGTATTGATCCGTTTAGCAAGATGATCAGGATATTGGATTATTTTCGTGGGCACATACTATTCCGTTGGTGACATTATCTAATTTTTCGGATTTCGCGCATATTCTTACTCTAATCGACAAAATCATAAAAGAATACGTGCCTGTGCCTAGTTATCTGACGTACCATTGCTTATTCACATGAAAATACGTTAGTGCATCGGGAGTCCTCCCTGTTCACAGCAAATACTTCAATAGTGACCGAACTGAGTAGATTTGATAACTACTCTAGGCACAAACTGAGCACTAACCATTTCCAAAATAGACAACAACGAGTAGGAATGTTTTCGAATCAAGTTGTATGCTTCACAACAATAGTCTATGAACAGTTGCACTCCCTCACGGTTCGAATTGCGTCCTGTAGATGAACTGGAGGAGCTACCAAATCCGGTAGAAGTTCCGGAAGCTTCGCTGAGAATCTCTCGAGAATAGGCCTGGAGCACATGTAGCATATCTTGAGTCAGTACAAATGGGACCCGATCACTGTGGCCGGAGAGGGAGGAATTGTCGACGATGGACATGCGTCGTTGATGGAGTGGGACAGAAGGAAGAAGACAAGAGAGGAAAAAGGTCAGATGATGACATGAAACATCTGGTCGAGGTAATTTGCTAGCTTATTTTTCAAGCCAACCTCACGGTCGATAATCGTCCGAAGAAGAACAGCGTACGCTAATGGGAAATAAGTGAACTATCTATTGCTCAAAGCTTATGATTGGTACAGGAAAATCTTTGGATTGTCTAATATTCGGTAGTTCTGCACGGTCAGTGGTGGTCAACAGTCAGCAGTCTTTATTTTCCTTCTTAACAATACTCAGGTCTCTGACACCATCAACGATAGCAGTGATAGCACAACTGACACGAGCATCAGAATTCACTCGGCTGAATAGGTTTGTGAGGACCTAATGAGTTTCCCCGTACAGCGGAATGTCCCAGTCGATACTGAATTTTGGAGTGTGAATTGTGACAGCGCAGTTGATTAGCTGTACCTGCTATGGATTGAGTACACTGTAAGCAATCAGAAGGTACAAGTTTCGCCGAATAGATACTGATGTACAAATGCATTTTCAGCCGGAAATGCGAAACTTCTCGGAAGCAGACCCAAAACTCTAGAGCCGAAATGGCCTTTTCTGTTGAAAACAAACATAGTAGGACAGTCAACTAAACAAATATTCATCAATCCCACACACTACTCGCAAGTAATTGCGTGATATATAAACGTAGTTATGTTTGCTAAACGAACGACAGGATGTAACTGGAGTTATCAATAGCAGAGGTCTTCTGAGAAATTGCCCCATTGGAAAGCTCTCACACTGATGAATGGAGAGCATATTTCCAATGTGAGAATGGGATGAACAGTGCAGACGGAACCCAACTCAGCTAGTCTGACAACAACATGTGACATTGGTTATTCTATATGCCCGGACTCAATTTACGCTTAATTTGAGATGGGGATTTGTAAAATTGCCTTGAGAAAGGTTACCCACGGGAACCGAAACGTTGGCATACTACATTCACCAACAACGCTGTGTTATTAACATTATAGCTTTCGCATCGAGATGGGTTCTGTTTTAATTGGGATTCTACTCAAACTCAGGCAAACTGATTCATGAAAGATTCTAGTCCTGTGTGACAGATATTATTCACTCTTGTATAGATGACAGAAACAACGTACCATCAATAAAGTCCACATAAAGAACTAAGTGATAGCATCACAAAACACAATCGATTTACCGTTTGAATCCAGCAAACGTTTGTGCATTTCCGAAAACTTTGGCAAAATCCACATGAAACACGTGACCGGAATAGCGAATCATGATATTATCGTTGTGACGATCGCCAACGCCCAGCACGTAGGTCATCACGCAACAGCCAGCCAACGAGCGCAAGAAATTATCCAATGCCTTTGCGTTCGATACGGGAAACAAGTGATGAGATAAGAAAACCCGCTGAAGCCCACAGAAACTAACCGAGAGAATAGGTGTCAATACAAAAAAGAACTAGAAAATTCACTTGGTAACAATTACAATTGGTCTGGATGAGATGTCGAATTGCGTCAGTTGGTCAGATGAATTCTAACGTGAATGACGGATGCTGAAAAATATTGATAATCGGAACCAGTCGGGAATCTGTTTATGTTTAGAAGCATTTTTAATCCACACAAGAATTGTGATGCTGTTTGATAATCGTAAACCTTATGTGGGTATTAGATAGACCGCTTTCTTAGTTGTTGTGGGATGTTTGGTTCTAAATTCATACAAAACGAATGATAGTTTTATCGATTATTTTGTCCTATGCACTAAGAAAAAATCAACGTGTGACGGACATTCAAAAGGACAAGTCTAATATCCAGGTCACTGCCGTATTCAGTACAGCTCGGTGAAGTCAGGCGAACAGGAAATGTATCGTAATGAATTAATTGAGACTTTCGGGGTGAGTATAACCAAGGCGCGCAGTACTTTTTTGGATGGTGGGTATTCACGCACAGCTAGGCAAAAACAATTGTAAGCTAATTCATCAATCAATCAGTGCGCTACAGCTGGTCGGCTTTTGCGTGAATGATGAAACGGCGCATAGAGATTAGTTTGAGAAAAACCCCATCAATTGGTGGAGCTCCATGATATACCATTGGGTCAGTAAAGCCACCCGTTCATTTCAAATTGATTGGGGCATCATATCTTCCCAACAGACAGAAGCGTGACGTGCTTTGCTTGATGAAGGGCAGTGTACATCGGACAAATTCGTGGCATCCTCAACTTCCCGTGAGACGCCCAATTTACAGTGTGTTCTGCTATGCCAACAAGTGTATCGTGGTTTTGCCAAATTTATCGACTTCATTGTTGTTCCACCGAAATGCGTAGATAACAACACAACGAACGGAATAGCATGGAAAGAAGAAACGTGCAAACCATACTCTATAGAACAACATCTGTAGATCGTTGAGAAACGTTGATCATTATCAAACCAATATAACCAACTGTACGGTAATGCTGAATTTGTTTTAATAAACCGAGTTACCAGACAAAAAACCAAATTTGTTTTTGTTTAATTCAGAAAACGAAATCGACCAAACATTGCCACGATAAATTTGAACCACGCAATGTGAACTTTGGGATGAAAAAGCGTTTTTCGTCTTCGCAACTAATGGGAAGTAATTGTCATTGAACTAAGACGTGGAAGGACAAACACGTTGTTTAGATAGGAAAAACCGAGTGAAATATTTTAACCAATCCAACTACTGAAGCAGATCCACGAGCAATCGTTAGCTTACACACGACTGAGAGTGAGAAATAGCGGGGCTTGCAAATTACTCCCGTTCAGGTTTCTCTAACGGAATATTAGATATATCTTAGTTTGTATGACCGAATTGTGATAGGTATTTCTGATGCCCTTAGAACAAAACGAGACCGGTACGTATCGTCAACGACAGTCCATAGAAGCTAACCATATAAGCAGTGGATCACATTTGGTTTGGGCAATCTAAATTTAGAAGGCGCTCTCTTCGGTACTTTGGGTTGAAAAACTGATACACTTTGACAGGGCACCGATAAAATTCAGAACAACAACAAAAAAAAACGGGGGAAGAGGTATCGATTTTTTCTTCATAGAGCAATCCACATCCTGTCGTAATATAATGCGCTGTTCTGACGAAAACGATGGCTGGAAATGTGGTGTGATAATCTTGGTCGGTTTTCGTCATGTTTGCCCAAATATATCCACACAAGACGAACAAAAAGGACGAAATAGACAGCTTCGTTTCCGAGGGGGGGGGGGGGGGGGAAATATAAAACTTGGACAGGTAGTTATTTCACTAGAGCTGGGCGATTTCATACAGTCACAAAAGAATATCAAAGAATCGCCTGGGCGGGCAGTACACTTGGCTCTTGAATGCGAACCCATCGATTTGTATTCATATCACGAATAGATCTGGAACGACAGTAAGATAACGCTATAGGAAAGTCTACATATTCTGACTCTGTACGCACATGTGACCCTATTTGAATGAACAGTGTGTTACCGTTTCTCGGGTTCAAACATATCAAAGTATGAAAAGGCACAGGTCAAACTGAGCCACCGAAAGTGCATAACGATTTTATGAATCTGAAATTTAAGTCGAAAAACACTGTTTCGTTCCGAGGATATTGGGTCAGCACTGATTCAAGCGCGTGGCATTCCCTGAAAAGTTGTAATTCCCGGCAAATGTAATTCAATCCCCGGATTATCTTGCAACGTAAAAACCCATTCGTGGTAAAATTGCGAAACGAAATTTTACTTCAATGTTTCTGAACTACGAAACTGAACAATGATTGAGGATTGAAAAGAAAATCCTGAAGCAGTGCAAACTGTTCGCACAACTGAATCTGGTCAGAAGTTTCGGTAAATTGAAATTCACTTTGTGTTTTTTCCCAAATTTGGTACAGAATGAGAACCACGTTTATTTATAGGCGCTGTAAGTTCGCCTTCACAAGCATGTTTCCTCGTGTTGTACAAAATGAGCTATATTTGTTCGAGATACGTTTGCACATTTATTGACGTGCTTATCCCAGAACCAGGCATCCCAAAAATGCAACTAGTTTTTGATATATTGCCCACCAGGCTGCAAATTGAAATTACAGGCATATGCGTACTGCACGGACGGGGGAGAAATGATACACCATTCCGGAATGGAACTGGGCGCTATTTGTTCAACAAAAAAAAACGTCTCAGAACAAAAGTAACACTAAACCGGTTTGGGATTCTTGAAGATACACATTAGATGGAATCGAAGCTTTAAGTGACCAGTGACACAGATCTGACTGTAAAATTGGTAAAACGGAGATGTCTGGTCAAACGTACTCGTTTATAATCCAACTCGGTCGTATTCTGAGATTGTATCCACGTAGTGATCACTGAATCTTTGAACGGACCAGTTAGACCGCCGCCTTGTTGTTGAATTTGTCTCAGTGTACTGCACTCGGACACCTGAAGTCAAAACATGACAAACAGATAGAGTTTAGGGATTAGGGTAGAGTGCATGCAAAAGACCCTCGAAAGAATATGACGCTGTGTCGATATTACCAAAGGGCCAAAATATCACGAGACTTTCATACTTCTTCAGCGTATCTTGGCATGTGCCTTACGGAAAAAAAGCTTGAAACGGGCTTGAGTCGATGATAGCGTACCGAGGTCAAAATAAGCATACCGAAATACATCACTCGTAGACAAGTCACATTAGCATCGTTTCGTGATGACACTACCCAACGAATTAGCCACCTGTCTGAATTCTAGGCAGATCGATAGTGACAAATCGAGGCACGAGTTTTCACCTCCGTATTCACGAACGCCGCATATTAATTAGAAAAATTGGTTGGCGCAGACAGTGGAAACATAGATCAGCCCTACGGAACTTCATTTGCAAGTAGGGTAAACAAGAAATGTTTCTGGTGGCTGCGCATAAGGATTACGAGAGATGCGAAGAGACCGCGTACTAAAAAGGTAGTCGTCCACAACCGTGAATAATGTATACATACATAAAGATGATATTCCATCGCGTTGATTAAACGACTAATTCATTCACCTCTGTACAACCGACAAAAAGATGACAAAAGATTTGACTCAGTTCAACGTAAGTAGTTTGGTCTCAGCTTCAATTTTGACGAGTACTTCGAGAACCAAGGTTATGAGCTCCACGTCTGAAACAGTTGCCTGTTTTTCTTATTATGATTTAACAATGGTATACGACCAAATTCGAACGGTCTCCATTTTAATGTTTGTAGTGGCGGAGTGCCGTAGACACCAATAGGGAACATTTTATTTCCAACCTACTAAGGATACGGTGAATCCTCGACAGACGAAAAGATGTAAAACCGTATTGAAGATAAAAACTGGCAAACAAAAATCAAGTTACCAACTGTCACATGTACTAGTTAAAATGCATGGTCTATTGATTCCAGGGAAAACAGTTACTATGTGAACAGTTTTCGTAGTACCATTGAAAATATCAGTGAAAAGCAAATCCCGTATCTCAGTGTTTTTATCTCGAAATGCCTGTAAACGCGGGCAAGGAAAAGAACAACACCACCTTTGTGATCAAATTTCAAAAGTATCCACACGAGTATTCATTGGATAACAGAAAATTTGGTGCCAATCCGTACTCGTTTGTAAGTTGTAGAAAACATATCTACCGAAACGTCCCACAAATGACGTTTTTGTCGATGGAGATCGTTTTTATTTAATGAGACGTTGTGCTAGAAATCTCATTCTTTCTGTTTCCTCTAGCACAAGCTTGTACTCAGTGATTCTCCAACACGCCGCGGCAATCGAGACTAGTGAAGTGTTGCGTCCTAGTCACTTTGGAAACGGTAGGTATTCGTCCTGATGATTCTCCCATTCCCACCCTCTCGCATACACTCTAACCGATAGTTTGAAGAACGAGTTCGGTGGGCACATATTCTGATACATACCAGTTCAATGAGACCTTTTCGATCCCCGGTTGGTACAATTCGGAAGTGAATAGTGCGCAAATCCAATCCAGCATTCAACCAAATCCGATCCATAATGAAGGTGATTTGGGTGATCAGACTGTCCAGGCGGAGATCATCACCGGCCTATCCGTACGGCCCGCAGCGGGAGTGGAGGTGGTGCAAAAACAGACGAATGTACGAAAAAGTAAACAGACAGATAGTAAGTTGGCTGAGATAGTAATAACTATGCGTCCTAGAACAATCCTTTGGGTCGATAACTGGAAGGTAATTTTCGTGGATGAGGAACTTAGATACAAAAGACTGAAGTTTCCTAGAAAACCAATCTGATTCTTGACAGAGTGCTTCTTTTGAAGCTTTGCAGCCGTTATTCGGTAGGCTGAAGCCCATAAGTTATCGGATTTGAGCGTAGTGTATCTGGTGAGTGGTTAGGGAACAAATGCACTGGATCGGTCCTACCGAAGATCCGCAAAGACCAACTGTATTGAGTAAAATCAGTCCCTAGGGGGAAATTTGTGTTCCATCTTTTCTGTGACAAGTTTGTTCATGACTGCACTAGAAAGTGTATACTCAGTAGTCTCGAAGGTTTACTGTACTGTTAGGGATAATCAGAAACCTGAAGCTGAGGATTGAAGCGGCGAATCGCACAAGGTCCCCATGGGTCAGACGGCAGTGGGATACTGTCTACCATCAAAGTAACCGGTGGTGTCGGGATTCAACCATACGAGCTCTTATCTCTTTCTATAATAAGCAGAAGTTGTAAACTAGATCAAATTCATCATCAGGTAGATACTTACTACAACACATTTTTATATGAATTTCGATGTTTATGCTAGTTATCCATTGGCTTGATATGGGTTCTGATCAAACAGTTGCGACAGTCAAACGTTATTAGTTATTATCAGGATGGGGTGTTGGATCGATTTTCTCGTTCCATCTTGGATAGGCTTAACCAGAGAGTTACTCATCGATCCGGCTTCTAGGCGAAATTTGTCGAATCAGTTTTCACGTCCATCCGCGATATATGCGGACGGTTTACCTATCGTCCGGAAAATAGATAAATAGAGTTCACAAGATAGTTTTCAGATGAAAACACTGCTAAGGCTCTTTTATTGAATTTTTTAAAAAGCTGATCGTTCTGAACACTGTACGAATTCGGGATGCTTTAGAACGGTACCTTCACCATATTGATTTGACAAAAACGAAGGTTTTCGAAAATGCCAAAGCCGTTGAAGCACATAGATCCATTTGCTTCTGTCCCATCGTTGTTTCACCTTCAAAACGTTCACTTAAGAGAAGCATGATGGTTTCGATCATTCATATGGATTCCAGGCCGATAAAATTCAGTTTAGTTCAAACAATCAGTAACCAAACACTGTGTGCGGTGGCTTTGGTTGCTATCTCTCAACGGGAACCAATAATCACACAGTAAGGAGAAAAAATAGTATGAAAAAGTAGTAGAACTACAATTAGAAATATCAAGTAGATGAAGAAAGTTTGTGATTACAAGAGCGCCACCGATAGTGACACCGAGCCATATTCTCCAATGTATCTTAGTTAGATACATTGGGTGGGGGGATCTCTTGGACCCCACCGAAGAAGCCTAGTCCGCCCTACATGGCCGAGTTCATTTGTTAGGTTGTTTATATATTTCTTCCACGTTACGAACGCGCGAAAAACATGTCCCAACCCGCTTAGTCTAGTGAGCTTAAGTATTCCATCTAATGATTTGGTTCGTGAGCTTAATACTCCGCGCCTAACAGCACTGCTGATGCGGTGTTCCCACCAGTTTCGAGCAATGATACGCAAACATCGGTGTTCAAACACTGACAACCTTCGTATATCCTCCACCCGCAGTGGTCAAGTTTCCGAACCATACAGAAGAACTGGCCTGAGTGCTGCAGTGTACGCTCGACCGATAACAGATAGACTAGAGCTTATGTTTTCCATCGCAACGTTTGTTACCATCCAATCCAGTGGAAGCATAGAAATAATTCACTTAGGAGACAATTTTTCCCACAGTTTTATTTTATTTATTACTGCCTTGTGGAACATCACTCCCTACAATTGGTACAATAAGTGCATCAACTTTCTTCCCCATGGAAACGAGATTGTTGGGACAACAACAACAAGCCGTTACCTTCCAAACGTTGTATGGACTAAATTTCAACCTTTCCGTCAAGGAAAACTCCGAACGAAAAACCTTCGGCTTATACTCTACACTTGCAATCGATTAGGTGTTTCAACAATTTCCAAGTGCATTTATCTATATCAGTATGTCTGTGATCCAGGGCAGATCAGAAATACGGAATAGTTACACCGTGTATCAGAATGTGTAAACATGGTCCGAGAAACCCAACAGATTTCATCAAGAGGCTTTCGCTGATAAACAGAAGACAATCACAAATGTATGGGTGATCGCGTATACCAAAACAAAAAGTTGATGGAAATTATCTTTAGAATGAAATAAAAACCGAATAAAATCGATGGTGACAATCCCATTCGCTCCGAAAGGTGTATTCAGTTCTCAATTCACCAGCAAATTTCATGCTGCCTATCCAGATTCGGACTGCTTATGATTTTTTAATTTATTGCACCTCCTACCTTTCATGACTGGTCATCTGTACAGTCAACTACTCGGCTTTGGCGATATATACTGTAATGATATAAACCACGAGTTCATAATTTGCTGACAGCAGGCCAAATGAATGATCGGCACTAAATTCACACACAAACACACACACGCACATACACACACACACACAGTTGTTTTGTCCCGTTTCACTGAAATCCACCAGGAACTAACTCCCCTTTTACCTACGATTCCTTCCTCCAGTAAATTTGACTATCCCAAACGAGCTCAATGAACAGTGTTCGTGAACCTTGGGATAATAAGTGTGGATAAGTAACCATGTGTGAAGAAGTGAAAAGGCGACCGGTTGTAACCGAACGGTTACCATTGCGCACTGGAATATCGAGAGCTCAGACAAAGAAAAGCTGTCTTTGTCGGTCTAGTATTCCCTTGGCAGCTTGTTATCGGCCGAAAAGCTTTCCCGAAATGTGTAATTATGGCACGAGTGTATACTGTCATTGTTATGAAAGGAGAGACTTACCTTAAACATTACCATGATAGGATCTGCCCCGGTTTCCAGTGAATGGAACACCAGGCGTAACGGGCAAGTGAAGGAAGTGAAGTAAGTACAAGCCTATACGGACGGGAGAAGGGGGGGGGGGGGGTAAACACCATTGCGAATCATCACATTGGTATAGGAGAGCAATTGCATAGCATGCACGATGAACGCAACAGAAAATACACGAAATATTCATTATTCAATTGTACTCGTTGATAAGGCTCTGAACAGCTTTCGAAATCAGGGAACGAAACTACTGCTGTCCCGGAACAGTCTTCATTCGCATTTTGCCATCCGTTGCCAACCCTCAAACTATGTCGTTTAGCTGACACATGCTTCCAGAACTGTTGTTCGCTTTTCTATTGACTGGGCGAATTGAATCTGATAACATGCTGCCACAACCTACACGACCGGTAGAGGATGGTCTTCTTCCTATGATCAGTGTGCAAAACTTAATACATCTCCATACCACCCAATGAAGTTACCGTCCCTCAAACGTTTACCGGGTTTTCATAGCGTAAAGATGTACTGGGAATATGGGATGAAACAACCTCAGGATGAACATTTAGTAAATCACCTAAAAATTTATTTTGTATCTGGAATGGCTTGCTCTGACCTACGGCTGTCTAGTGTTTTACTTACGAGATCAAAAAACTGAGTTCCTGGATGCCAATCTCATCACCACAGGTCAAAGTTGGTGCATAATCAGACTGTTAGTACGTTTGTAATCTGCATTTTACGCGGTTCGCTGTTCGAAGTCTCGTGATAAACGTCAGTCACGAGGCTGTACCTTGGCGTAGTGTGATGACTTGCGTGTCTCCATGATACAAAAAGCTATACAGCATGGCTTCCTTAAGCCAGAGATGCAGTCATGTCTGACAGGTCAAGGGTAGAGGCCGGACAAAGTCCAGTCTCTGAGCCAGTTAATGGGTAACGACTGGCTCTAATCGATATGTCCCTGGAGAAGACACTCCAATGAATAGACAAGGAGAGAAACAGTTTGCCGGTCTAAAACCTGCACTAGATGGAAGTAGGACTGAAGTACCTGAATTTTCTCTCGACGGTGGGAGACGTCATCGCAATTCATTGAGCAGCCATCACTCACCTAAGCCGGGCAGCCCCGGCCCAAAGGATGCTACCCCGTCCACGTTCCGCTTGCTCCATTGGGTGCATGGGACTGAGGACTGAATCCGAAGAGCGGATCAATTGCAGAGCACCAGCAAATACAAGAGAGCATGCTTGCAACAATCAGGTCTCATGTGACAGCCCAGGATTTCCTTCACAGGTTCTTCGGTCACGTTCCTGTGCTGGGTTAACGCCCCGCCGCCTTGTGGGTGGGACTTTTGAGTCAAAGGCTCCGGTTAGGGTTCCCAAAGAAAAGCCCCCTTCTGTGGTGTGGGCAGCCGCGAAGTATGATTTGACCAGAAACCTCCAGCATCTTTCCTGTAAAGGGCTTTACCAACTTTTCCTCCCTTAATTTAAGATTGATACAAAACGCCACAGGTAATTGCGGCTCTGAAAAAACAGTAAATGTTCACTTCGCTCAGCTACCTTCAACGTCCGCACGCTGTCAGATGGGCAACACACTGTCCTCGCTAGAACTCTTGACACTTTTAAAACAGATGCATGCCATGTCTCCGAAACACGCATACAAGACACCACTATTGTGATCATTCTTCGCACCCCAGATACAACCTCAGTCTCTCACTTCACTCTTCGCATGTCGGGTGATCAGAATGGCGTTGGGATTGCTTTGAGAATGCCAGCCGAGTGTGAAACGCTAGACTGGAATCCTGTCAGCAGTCGATCATGTGTGGTGTGGTTGGGTAATTCTGTGCGTGTCAACAGCAACAAACTTAAGCGTCGGTGCTTGTTCATCGTGTTTATGTGTGCGCCCACTGACTGCAGTTTCTTTTAGAACAAAGACAAATTCTACCACAATTTGTCTCGACTGCTTAAAAGTCTACGTTCAACAGACGTGGTGGTCACTGCTAATGATTGCAAAGCCCAAGTTGGTCGTTTCCGGAATTCGTAAAGGTATATTGGATGCCCACTTGCTATCCCGGCCGGTCGTACTGACAACAGCAGTCGTCTCATCCAACTGTGCTCTGACCACAGATTATTTCTGATGAGTACGAACTTTCGTGAAAAATAGCGGCAAAGATTCACATGGCATCCTCCTACGTCACTACATCATCGGATTAAGACGGACCATGTTGTCATTGGGACCAGTTAAAGACTGTCGTTCATTCAGGTCTACGCCTCTGGACTCAGATCATGCCTTGGTACCTGCTCGCTTCCGTTTCCGTCTCGTCCGTGGTCGCACCAACGTAAATGCCATCCATCCTGCGCAGTTGCTTTTGGACGATGATTTCCAGACGGAGCTGTCTACACGGTTATCTATGCAGCCGGAGGTCCAGGACCCACATGAACGCTGGCAACAGATCAAAGAAGCCTTGTGTGCCGCTCCCAGTGAGACACTAGACCCTGGTTCATGTAGGCCTCACAAACGATGGATATCTTCGACATCCCTTGCCCTGTTGGATTCTCGCAGATCCGTCCCTCCAGATGCCACATTCAATGAAGTGCATAAATCCCAGAGACGTCAACAGATCAGGAGACTGAGAAATGACCTTGCGCAGTGATGGACTGCGAAATGTAAGGAAATGGAGAAGGTCGCGTCCATTGGCAGTACTCGCAACCTTTGCCGTTTGATTACAAGTACTGGTCCAGGGAAGCCTGGCGCAAGTGAGTTAACTAAGGAGTCCGACAGTTTACTGATTCGTTCCCAGGGACGTGGTCTGGATCGATGGGCAGAGCACTTCAAGGGACAATTCACTTGGTCCACTTCTACAGTGGGCCATCCAAATATACCTGCCAGAGAGCCGACGCAGTTGAATATCACTCTTCCATCAGATATGGAGGTTAGCAGGGGGATAGGTTACTGGAAAAGGTACAAAGCCGCTGGACCAGATAGGTTGTCTCCATCTTTTTCAAGGAAGGGGGAGAAACTTTGGTTTCGGAGTTAAAAAAACTCATCCGGGTAATCTGAGTTAGTGAGCAGATTCCCAGGGAATGGTGTGAATCGATGATTGTTCCGATTTACAAGAAAGGTGACAGATCCTCTCGTGAAAACCACAGAGGAATTGGTTTGGTAAGTATTGCATCAAAACTGCTCGCCGAGATTATTCTCTACCGATAAACCGACGCCCGTGACAGATGAAAGTGTCAGAATCAGGCCGGTTTCAGATCCGGTGGGATTTTACCGACTACATATTCACTCTTCAACAAATCTTAGAGCACTAGCACACCTGCCGCAAGGCTATAATCCTTGTCTTCGTTAGTCTGAAAGCAGCGTTCGGCACAGTTGACCGCATAGTATTTTAGAGCTGCCTCACATTAAAGGGTGCGCCGGAGGAATTCAATCCTTCTTTTTCAATGCTTCTACACAAGTCGCCGAAGCTGAGTTCGCGCTTATGGCGATCTTTCACCCCAGTTCACCACAGAAGGTGGTGTTCGTCAGGGTTAGCCCCTTCCGCCCTTCCTCTTCAATTTCGTATTTGAATTGATTTTTGAGATAGCCCTATCCTCGTGCGTGAATAGCCGCATCGATCCTTGCTCAGGCAGTAAACTGTCTGACTTGGAATACGCGGACGATATCGTTCTTCTGAGTGAAGATCCAGGTAAGTTGCAAGCTTTCTTAGATAGCCTAAACAACAATGTAACAATGTTGGGAATGTGTTTTGCACCTTCAAAGTGTAAAATGCCTTGCAAGACTGGGTTGGCTCAACACCAAATCTTGTCTTGGCAGGAAATGCTGTAGCTGAAACAGATAAGTTTCGTTACTTGGGCAGTTACATCTCACCAGGTGGACAGATATCGAATGAAGGGTCATCGCGTATACAGAAGGCGCGTTTGGCTTTTGCCAATCTCAGCCATTTGTTGCCCCGGCGTGACATCCAGTTTTCTTTCAAGTGTCGGGTGTACAGTGCGTCGGTTAGGTCCGTTCTTCTCTATGGCTCAGAAACATGGCCGCTGAGGGTAGAATATAGACGAAGCTGTCGGTGTCCGAGCATAAATTTCTCTGTAGCTTTGTCCGAGTATGGTGGGAACACCGTATCAGCAATGCTGAGTCCAGACATACAGTGTTGGGAACCAGATGTCAGTCTCTGGATTAAGTATTGAATCTAAGCAGGTTAAGGTGGCCGGGACATGTATTACGCATGCCCATCGACAGGCCTTCTCGGCGTATGCTGTTCCCCGAGGCAGGTAGTGGTTGGGAGGTAGGTCGAAGTGGTCAGTACGTGACATGGCAGAAAAGTATGAAAATCTTGGCCAGGTAGGGCGTGTTAGACTTCCGGGTTGGTATACACATGCGATTTGCCTACCATGCGGTTGTAGACGTTAAGCGATATGGCTAGGTGTCGTGGCCGGTGGCGTAGTTACATTCGAACTCCTTCTTTGCCCTCGTGGTTTCCGCTTTTTTGTTTGCTTTCGGCTCTTTTCACTTCATGCTTCTATTTTTCTGCCTTTGACTCGATGATGCTGGAAGGTGGCAACCGAAACCAGGGCATCGAAGTGGTTGAATGAACTGAACTAATTCTTACTAGACACTTTATTTCCTTGGACCCATGCAAAATCATATGATAAAAACATTGTCGAGAAAATATAATCACGTAGTATACAACATATCGTGTTCCTCCTGCCTGGTATGTGTATGCTTTTGTTTCCCGGGGCAAGCAATAATGCACAACGAGAAAGTCAAGAGACCGAAATAACCCCTCGAGCTGTGGAAAATTATAAAAAACATGAGGATATTAGGAACCTACTGGATGGTCATGACGTAAGAAAGTACAACTCGAGGCGAAAAAATAGGAATATCTATGGTTCGTTTACTGGATAGCGAGTAGAAAAACTCTCATACTCTAGTCACCAAACCAAACATACACATACACACCGTAGTAGAACGTCTCCTACGGCAGCGAATCAGATCGTATACAGAGCACAACATGAAAACCAAATGAAACGACTTATGAAGATGAGCACGTTAGAAAGGAATAGAAGGTCGGATTGTAGGGTGCCGTCAGTGAACCCGCGAACAGGGCAACTCACATGCAAGTCAATTCGGTGTGTTAATAAACCCGGATTGTAGGGTATTCGGAATCCGACATCGTAAAATAACGCCGGTTGACCGGGGATCAATGTAATGGTGGTGGTGACCTCATCGATCCGAGAGGACGTAGATAAAGCTTTATCGGGATTGGAATCAGTTGAGGGAGTGCTTTGTTCGTTGGTTTCAGGGGCGGAGGTGTTGTCATCATCCCACTGGATAAGCAATGGAGTGGGCACTGACCGTTTGACTGGTTGGACACGATCGGCCGTCTTTTGATTCGCGGTTTCCGTATTCCGGTGCTCGGCGACTGCTGCCGACGCACGTTGATAATCCTCGTTTAGAAAATGCATCAGTGCGCGCAAGTGACTATGCAACGCCTCTTCCCGGGCATTTGAACTGACTTTGCAATGTTTGATAGCAATGGCTTTTAACAAAATTGGAATATACAGAATCGGGATAGACAAGTTAGGGCTCCCTGATGAGTAGGGGATATAATTGCACACTAACAATCCATTTGGGTTTCTTTGTGCATTATACATGCTGTATCAAACAGAAATTTATCATACCAAAGTATGTTTGATGGTAGTCAGACAAAATCAAAAGTTTAGAACAAGCATATTGTGGTTCGGTTTATAAATTACATGCTTTTTGCATGAGTGCGCAAAGGCCCACTGCATATTAGGGATAAACGGCCACCACAGCCTGGGACTTGGAGTGGAGAAATGCATAAGGTCCCAATAAGTCAGGGGGGCTACCGAGCCGGACGACGGTGGGGATTACCGTCTACCACCAAAGTGACAGGTAGCAACGGGCATTTGAACTTCCAACCTGCGAGATGATAATCAAACGCTCTAAACTACTTGACCATCACGGTTCGGAAGTTGAGCTACTTATTAAGAGTTTGGGAGTACCTGATGTAGGTACCCAGATCAAGTGAAGCATCTGGGAGTTTCATCATTTATCGGAATATAGAAAACTAGGAACATCTTACATGGGGATTTGAAATACGGCAGTTCAGTGTGCATCACTGAATAACCTTCGGTAAAGGTATTCCGGGTGACCTGGGGTACGATGGCAGCCAGCTTCGAACCAGCTAAACAGGTAAGATTGTTCAGAATGGGAGGCTGATTGATTATGTATGGAACTGTGAAGTGACCTCATGTGAACCGAGTGCATTCGATCATAAATCACAAAAATGTAACGATCTCAGATTTGTGTTGCAGGTCATACACTACTGCACTAACGAACACGGTAGCAAATGATAGCCCCAGTCACGTACACAACCTCCGAACTTATCAGTCAATTCATTGGTAATGCAGCCACGCAGAAAACAATCAAGACAATAGATATCGAACGAACCATTCTGCTCACCTGCTCTGTGTAGACGATCTATGACTTCTTCCTGACGTGTCCAGGCTGAACGCAGCTGAGGTGTCGCAAGCCACAGTAGGGCGGATTTCAGCATCAAAAACCGTTGAATACGCCAGTCATTAGAATCACCATTGGCGGTAGCATTCCAATGTGTGCTTTGGCTTGTGTAGTTTACGGCGGGCGTGGAAGCAGTGGAGAGACTCGTCAACGATGTTGAATCCAAAGCAGGACTAGAAACCGAAGCTGCAAGTACCGAGGTACCGGGACCTGTTGTAGCTGCGTCCTGAGTGACTAGATTGACTTGCCTAGGAAATGAAGATGATAAGTGTGACGCAACCACATTGATCATTCGGTATGCTAACTTCTCACAGTAAGAACACTACTGGGGCTTGGAAAACCACTAACACCGGTGATTCCTGTCTCGGTCTAAACAACCACGATGAGTGAGAAATCTTGGCTTGTGATATAAAGAGCTACTGGAATAGTAGCCTAACCCTTTAAACATTCAAAACAAATCATACCCCCTCCCCAAGGAATGCTTCAATTCAGCCGATGATAAAACATTTGTGATCGAATTACTCGGTCCGGCAATTGTTCTCGGGGTGAGGATAACCACTGACAGATGATCCGAACAAAGTCTCAGAATCGGGCTGAATTAAAAAAAACACTCCATGCGGGAAACCAACTACCTGGCGATTTTTTTGGTTAGTCAGAAAACAACCAAATACAGCGATGATCACCATGGTAAACTTCAAAACCGTTCTCTTCCTCGTTCGAATCCTGCCACCATCGACGGTCACTCTTCCCAACTGGATTCAACCTCCTTCCCCAAACAGTGTATCATTGTTACATAATAAAAAGCAAATGAATAAAAGAACGGAATAGAAATAGACTAATGCAGCATCATTGGATCATTGCTAAACTGACCTACCAGTAGAGTGCGTGCGCGAATCGTACGGATGTAACCGCTCGGAATAAGAGCAAGCTTGCCAAACCGGAATAGTCCATGTACAGGTCATGATTGATTGCCTGGATAGCAAAAACGACGATAGGACAAAATCACGTAAGTGAGCTAGGCGTTGGGATATGACTATCCTACTCGCTAAAGAGTGGATGAGGCTTGTAAACTTCATGTGAAAATGACCAGCTTATCTATCAATACACAAATTAGCATCGAACGAGCTTGTATTTCGATGTTTCATCACATTCAGTGTGAGATTTATACCGTGAGGGAAGTGATAACAGCAGAATTGAGTGATAATTAGTGTTAAATGGAATGCGGTCGGATGATAATGACGATGACCGTTGTATGCACAGCCACAATTCATAAATGTGGTGGGATAGCTGGGTCCAAAGGGAGTACTTCTCCGGTCATTTGAAATAAATAACCGAGAACGGGTTGTGCGGGAAATCGAGCGGTTGCATTGAGCACGCATATATAATGAGTACATACACACAACCAAGTCATTTAAAGTGAGTGTGCCCGATTATTAAATACTATCAAGGAAAAGTTGTCAAAAAGGTGGTCAGTATCGCTGAATGTTCCATCAATAAAACGAATAGTTCACCACCGACAAACATACCAAAGAAGACTGAAGACAATCTTCCGGGCACTAACAGATTGATCGATTAACTAATCCGAGAGAAATTGACAGTACGACTGATGGGAAATCTATGTACAATCATTCGCTATTTATTTCGACGAATATTGTTCATAAAATTCTATTGATAAAATGTTTGCCGATTCACAACTCGTCGGATCATGGTAGCTTGTGGGCCTGTTCCCAACACTTTGGTGTATCATTATTACTGCGAAAAGATGAGGATAACGATAGTAGTAAATCTAGCGAATTTTTACCACACACAATGGGAAACGGACCAGTCAGTAACAAGTGGATTGTTATGAAGTGCAGGTAGTACACTGATCAGGATTTAGCATATGAAATAGTATACCATTGGCCTATTTATCTAACAGAACCCATACAGTGTAGCTATCAAAGAAGTGACGGACTAATAGGCAGCCTCTGCTTTTCCGAAAATGTTGTGGAACTATTGGATTGCGCGTGGCATATTGATGGTCATCTAAAGTGAGGGATCCTACCACATTTTCACCTAAATAAATGCATCGCAAGATTACTTTCCGGTTCCTCTCCATTCAAATTAGCTTGCATAAAACACTTGTACTTACTTCTACGATTTGAGGTAGGTGATACAGGAGTACGTCCGATGGTAGCAGAGCCAACGAACGGACAGCCCAATGCCGGATTCCCTGATCCACCACGTCCGGAGCCAGAAGACGTAACGCCAGACCCGGACAGGGAGGTCGAGATCGTTTCAAAAGGCTTTGTGCATTGGATAGTTGTGGCGGGTTCGAAGAAAAAACGAAAGTAAATATAAGTAAATAGGATTACCTTGAAATTCGATTTTCTATCCGGAGGAGATCAATATAACGGAAACCAAGTCCACTGTTCTGACGTAATGCTAGCACTGTTGGACTCAAACTCCTACTTTTGTACCGTACTAATTACATGACAAGCAACGGGAAAAGAAAGAACTGCAATATTGGCTAACGATCTATCCTGTTCTTGGAGACACCGTGGGGAGCTCAAATTTTTCAACTCACAACTCAAAAGCATGTTAGTAGGCTAGTGAGGTAAATATTACAAAGTGAAAAATAATAGGGCTAGCTAGCAAAGTGTACGCAAAAACTGAATGGTAAAGAAGTAAATTAGCGGACTTGACCGATACTCCAAACTAAACTTAGACAAAGAGGTCATGGGTGACGTATTCCTACTAAGCATATGGAGTACTAATGAAGATTAACTGTGATAAGATCAGTGGTCCAGACGGGTTGCTGTGCCAAAGGTACGAACTGATTTTGCTCTCATTTCATCCTCAGCGTTGACATATTTATATGATCAGCTTTTGTTCAGTGAAAATACCCTGGATTATGATAGCGTGGTATCCACGACGCGAGTGCGTGTTCACTACCTGGAAGATAAATCGTGCAATCTAATACTCTGGACTTGTGTGTTCAATGACTTCTACTGCACCGAACGTCGTCTGAGATAAGAACAATTGGTCCAACCAGCTTGATTATCATTCCCTGAATTCCTATTGAATACCATTATATATCATACACTATTTTGTTTTTCATTGTATAGGATGTGTAAAGCTGCCAGTGTTTTTAGTCGGAACCGTAATGATACATTGAACTGTGTAACGAGAGAAAAAATTTCCAATATATTAGGTGCAGACGGTAGCCCGTCGTCTACCGGAGATCGTTTGTCTGACGCCTTTGCCAATCGAAAAGGATTACCACAGGGTCGTGGTCACAACGTCTTAACTACTTTCAACGACAGGAGTTCTTCAGGGTATCATTAAATCGCTCTGTTTCTACCCCACATATACTACTCTTTTTAAAGTCTATTTTTAGGCTTCAGTGAGTGAGTTATTGATCGATCTATTTTCTTTCACCACTTAGCTGTAATTCGTCATCTAAAACTTGCATGGTCGAATCATTTGCACATTGTGTTAATCATTCACCTGTTTCACTGCAAAGCTGTGGTCATCATGCTTGGAAGGAATGTGACCAAATATGCCTGATCCATAAGGTTCAACAAATCTGAATAGCAGTTTACGCCAGTATCATCACGGAATCTGTGGTGCATTCCTTCAGCTTAAACAGAGACTTTTGATGGGGTGAATATAATCTGTCATTGGACACATGTATTGTCTATACTGCAACAGAGGTGACAGGCGACCCCCGGGGTGTTAATAAAGAGACTGACTAATAAAAGAGAACCGTGAAACACTTGTTGTGAGAGAACTATCAAGAGAGACACATCATTGGCTGAGAAATTTACCTATTGGCACTACGCATGTTTCAAAGGTAGATGGTGAATATGTCCCTAGTCTCGCTAGGAGAGAACGATCGCTGGTGGAAATAGAAAATGGTAAATAGTGAAACGAGCGACCAGGCTGTGTGGGTCTTCAAGAATACCGAGTAATCGTTCTCCGGTTTTGAAGAGAACCAATATATCCTTTCCCGATCTAGATTTACGACCTGTTTTCTGTTACAGTAGGTGGCTATTACTGAATCCCCATTCTGCGTCGTGCGCTCACAGACACTCATGAAGTCTCAATAGTGATGCGTCGAATCTACTTCTCGAAAGACGGTGGTAATTTCTTTCTTATCATGTAAAAACGTTAATTTCGATAGACCAAAGTTATCATCACTGTGTATGATCAAGCAATCGACACTTTAGATGGTGGGTAGCATAGACGAGGCTGAATAAACGCACTCCATTGAGTGCAGCAACGACCTCGTCCACGTTAGCGAAGCAGTAGCATCAGTCAACTTTAGACCATCGCACACATTCACGCTTAAGCACAACTGGTTTCCTGGACATACAAACTCACGCCTGCCGGTGTATGAACTTCTTCCAAGGACTGGATTCACCCGGCTATCCCCGAGACTATCTCATCGCTGTCTGTAAGTTGTAGTCAGCGCACACATGCACCCACAAATACACATACCGCAACTATCCCGACTGAAAACGAACAAACCCAGACGATAATAAACATGAATAACAATAAGACGCAGTTAACAGCAAATGAACAATCAAGCTGTTTTAATCTTTCAGAAGGTCGAGTAGTTGTCCTCTAGTTAATTTGATGTTCGTGCTCGAGTAAATCACTTTGAACGCCCAACTTGCGATGACGCAATGCTTAGTCTCGAAAAGTTGTCGAGCAAATGATGACCTGACCTGATTGCTTTCATGTAAAATAGTGATGTATTCGAATGCGAACGAGAAGGAAAATTGCCGCTTTTGGTGCATCTTAACGTGGTTAGCGGTAAAAAAGGGGCTATTTTTTCCGGTCAATAATGAGGACTGAAGTTGGCGTGATACAATCTCAAAAGAAGGTAAAAGTGAGGCAAGGAAATAAAGCATATAGAGGTCTTCGGGATCAAAATAAACCACGAAACCAACGTATTTAGAGTAAGAACTAATTCAGTTAAAGCAATGATGGTGGGAGCCCATCTGTCGCTTAAGACTGGATGTTCAATAAAGCTACTGTTTTAAACAACAATTTTGACACAAGTGCACACACCGATGAAGAATCATCGTGCATGATAAAAATGGACTTTAAGCGTCCCGTAAACGTTAAAATAATTTAACCTGATGCATCTTGCAAAACACCACACCATTATCGTATAGTGCTCCGTTATTCAATCTTCAAATTTGTAGTTTTCTGGTTCCTATTTCATGCGTGAGAATTCGAGTTCATAGAAAATTTGTCCAAGGTTTGGTGATTTAAGTGCTGTTCGTGGTTGTTTCGAAACAGTGCCCGGGCACGAATAATGAACAAATGTGTAAATAAACGATGGATTCTTTTCACCTTAATATGCATGTAGGGGAAACGGATGCACAAAGTGTGATATCATTCATGGCATCTTTCTTCTTGGAATCGAAAGCGTTAACCTACTTGTATATATCTTGTAGTAACCTTGTCCAAGTCCACACCGCGTTCCGACTAAACGAATCGCCTTGTGCTTCTTGCGGCCACGTGATCAACACACCGACAAGAAGGGCCACCAGACCACTGGGCATATCGGTCAACCATGGGCGCACATTCCATAACACTTCAATCGCGACTGGTGATGGTGCAGTGGCGAATGATGCGCTGTCGTCGTTGATACCCGTTGTAGCAGCAGCAGATACCAATGGTGCCACAGAACCCGTGGGGGATGTAACGAAGCCAGAGGATCCGGCTGATGTACACGACGTAAGGGCGCTCAAATGTAGGTCGGGGAGAACAGGATAGGTTTTCCCTTGTCGTGCGGCTCGACTGCTAGCAGACGCGGCGGCACTATAAGAGGTCCAGCACAAAACGTCGGAATTAGCGGAGAGCTCCGGATCGAGGGTCTGTAGGAACACAGCGCACTCAGCCTCCGTTACAGCCTGTTTAGCTTCGGATGGAAGATCGGAGAATCGGTAGGAAGGGGAACTAAAAGTGACAAGAGTGAATGAAGTACGGGAGGAGCATTAACGATTTAGGAAGAAACAGAATTTAGGTGAAAAGTATAACTGAAACAAAATCCATGCTGATGATGCTGAATAAATTAATGCCAGTTGTAGTGATGTTTCACTCACAGTGAGATGGACACACACGGCTTGACAATTGTGTTTGCTGCAAATCGACTTCTATTGAAAGTTTCGCAATCGTGCAGACGCTGTTTCATCACTGTCCTCGTAAGTGATCGATATAAAGGGTAACATTTTATTGGACACTTTCGATCTGGGCCTAGTACCTAGCGCCGTTGCTAAGGCACTTCGAGATAGCGTTAGGACGTTTCAAAAAAGAAACCAGCTGAATAACTAACTAAAATTCCCTCAACTTGAAAAACATACTGCTAATTTGGCAACAACTGTCGACAGAAATAGCGATAAGCGCCGAAAATTCATAACCCAGTGGCACACAACCACCATATGGTTCATCGAATCATTTGGAACTTAAATCTGGCGTTGTGAAAAGCAACGCACATCTTCCCCAGATGAATCTAAAAACTGCTCCAGTTTGTTGACTGATCCCACGCAGTTTATGCATGCGTTTGTATGACATTACACCAAAATTGGTGGGACTTGTATATGGACCAGAGGATTATTCATCTAGACTTTATTGATAGCATGAAAAGCTTGAATGCTGTAGATAATGTAGAATTTTCTTGTAAATATCAGATTACAAAGTCCACGCCGCAAGTTGGTATCGAACCGGCGATCTTCCACGGATCGGATAGCTGCCTTACGAGTTGAGCTATGGCGATACGGCCAAGAGACGTGAATAACACAAATGAATGGTGCACAACCACTGATAATCTGTTCCAGATTATCCTATTGTTCTACCGCATCCTTTTGTTCATTTCTCCTTCCTCCACGGACTCAACGACTACACAGATTGCAAAATTAAACATCAATTTTCGTGGCGAACAAGAGTGAAAGATTGCTGAAAGCCCAAAATCAACACCAGTTATGCATGCACAAATATGTGTTGATGGAAACGCATTTCTCCGGACACCCGGTGACTACAGGTAGGGCCAAAGAACTAGGACTCAACAGCCTAATCTACGTCAATGATGAATCAGCGGATGCTGAATCGATCGGGAAATCGTGCATATTGAATAAACCCGACGGAAATTAACCCAGCCCAGAGCAAGCATTTGTGGTGGATACCAAAACGTCTGCATCGGAAACTCAAAGCTCTTCGTAAGGCGATTTCATTTAGGTAAAATTAAAGGTCATCACCTACCATTTGGTTGAACTTCGAAATGCATCAATCTTCGGATATTCTATTTCGAAAGGGTACTCGGGAAATACCAACTAAAATGAAGGAAAAAAATACATGAATATCAACTCAGCAATGTTCTGGCCCGAAATTCACTATGATAATGGAAGCAATTTACTACACACAGTTCAATTCAATTCGGTTCAGATCGAACAACCACTAACCATATATTGCGTGCAGCCTTTTTCGTTGCTCTCTCAGTGGGGTTCCGAAGTTGGAATAAAAACAAAAAGAGTATGAAAAGAATAAGAAGATAACTGCTAGTCGTACCAGCGAGCCGGTAATAAAATCATGTGAATACAGGAGCGTTACTAATTGCGAAACGTAGTCACATTGTCTAATGTATACAGTCACTGTAAGGGAAATCTCTTGGACCGCACTCAAGAAGCCTAACACGCGCTACATTGTCAAGTCCACTGATTAGGCTTTTCATACATTTCTATCGCGTCAAAGACTGGCCATTACCCACCGCGGCGAACATTGCGCGCCGAAGAATCTTACCTAGAGACACGTAAACTACACGTTTCAACCCGCTTAGTCTGATGAGCTTTAGAGTTTTATCTGAGGCTTTGGTTCGGGTGCCTAATGTTCCGCGTCTAACCTCAGCATTGCAGATACGGTGTTCCCACCAGATTCCAGCAGTGGTATGAAGAGATCAGTGTTCGAACACCGACAATATTCGCATATCCACCCCATCCACAGTGGTCCAACTTGTGAACCATACAGAAGAACTGGTCTGACTGGTGCAGCGTACACTCGATCCATGATAGATAAACGGATATCATGTTGACGCCACAGATGACTGAGGTGGGTAGATTACACAGTGCGCAATAGGATTGCATGCTTGGCACATTCCTATACTGATGCACATTCTGAGTTAGCTAGACCAAGACGTATTTTGGTAGGTAACTCCAAAGAATGGAAGATGGATCAAGCGAGGCAAAAAAACCACGGTTTTTTAACCTGCATACCGACCTCGACAGTTCGTTTAATTCCAGTCTGACTGTCCCGCGTGGGAGTTTGCCAAATGAACAGATCTGACCGCTTAAACATAGAAAACGTAAAGGACGATACAATAAAGAAGACCAACTAAACTTTGCTATGAGTTTTTCTATGACCAAATACGTGAACAAAAAGATATTCGGCATCGAAGCGACTTTGCCGTAAAAGACTGTTAACAAGTTCGGTTTAGCCACCGTATGATTATCGTGCGCTGTAGTTAAAATCTAGGCAACATTTACATAAGACCGTATTTCAACGAACTGAGCAAGTGTGTACTTATACTCGAAAGAAGAGAAACAGGGATCAACGGTTACCCAAATAACCCAAAAGAACACATGAAGAATGATACAAGGTGGCAAACAAACTGGCTCATAGTGATTTGTAATTAAAACATTCCATCACAGTTTATACGAACAATGTCAAGTGAACAAAACAAAACTGAAGATAGGGCGATGGGTCTTCCCCGTATTTATTTTTGACCCAACGCCCTGTCCTCAGTTTTGTTTTGTTCACTTAACGTTGTTCATACTAAGGGCGATATAGTGGCATGTAATGGCTGGATGCAAGATAGCGAGCAATTATTCTGAGCAAAACGAACAATCACACGATTCGATCGGTCCCACTCACTTGGATAAGCGGGCACGTGGAAGATCGATTGGACTGGGTCCAGGTTGGACGATATTCCGGCATTGGGCCACTGTTGGGTGACCATAAACCAGCCACTATAGTGTTCTGTTTCAGTAGACCGTTGGCTTGGAAAATCGGAATATTCACCCAGCCGACCAGGGTTCTGTCAACTACACAAATAGGGCAGAAAAATGCATAAATATGAGAAAAGATATTGCCACAGTCAATATGAAAACATGATGTTCGTTAATCTCTTATTGGGTTAAGTTCGATCCATCTCAAGATCTTAATTGGCGAGTTGATGGTAGAACTCTCGAGAAAAAACTGAATTTTTCTATACAACGACACGGTGACTAGGTAGAATGATTACTTATTGTAGAATTGCGGTATGGTAAACGCCCACTGACAATCATCATGATGCAATCCGAGATTTTGGAGGTGGCTGTGTTCTAGGATAAAACGAACACTTTTTCGGAGAATGACCCGTGTAAAGCGAAAGCAACAAATATTTAATCCATTAAGCTTGCAACCATTGTGTAATCAACTGAAAGCAGTTTGATGAAAAATTAGATAAATCCCTTGATTCCTTCCAGTTCCTTTTTTGAAAAATTATAAAACGATAGATTCACGAAACGAGCACTGAGTGGTATATCAGATCCCATCTCCAATGAAATCATCTCCGGCCACGCTGAAGACAGTCGAGATTAGCGTGCTAAGTCCAATCGACACATATTTAGGCCTGTTAAGTGTCCTGAACAAGAGGATCGTCAAGTGGCTGTCGATTTCTTCCTCATCGGTGGAGCTCAACGCAAGAGATTAACGCTTCACCCGTTTGGGAATGGAAGGAGAAGTGGAGGACACGTATTTGAGTTTTGTGGCTCGGAATATTCAGTTCACAACTACTCTACCGGTACCCAAAACGTGTAGCGTGAAAGCTGAATCGTCAACCACATATAACTCGTCAGTGTGCTGCAGATCTGTCCTTCGCAAACCTGAAGTTCAGTGACTGGTGTATTCCGTCGCACACAACATGTGACAGCAGCAATGGGAATCAATGAAAAAAGTTCAGTTCAGTTGTAACAACCATTAACTATGCACAAAGTGTGGTAGTTCTGACCGTCATTTCACAGCAAGAACCTCAAATGGAAATCATGCTGATCAAATGAAATGATTCTTGAGATGGTCTAACTTTCGCGTGAGAGTAGCAGCATAAATCCTTGTTCAGGAAGTTCTGTCGGACTCAGAGTACGCGGATGAAGTTGTCCTTTTTATTGAAGATTCAGGTAAGTTGTAAGTTTTTCTGAATTGTGTAGACAGCGGTGTGGTGAAGAGTGGGGGCATCTTGCACCTTCAAAGTGTAAAATGCTGCCAAAGGATTAGGTGGACCCTACACCAAACCTTGTTCTCACAGGGCAAGCCCTGGATGAAGTAGATCAGTCTTGTTGAATTGGTAGTTCTATCTCACCAGGTGGTCGGATGTAGGACGAAGTGTCGTCGCGTAAAGAGAAAGCCCATTTGGCGCCGGCGAGAAATCTGATTGTCCATCAAAGGTCGAGTGCATACTGCGGCTGTTAGGCGTAGGTGATTCGCCAAGGCTGTCGGTGTTTGAGCATAGGATTCCTCGCAGTATTCCTCAAATATGATCGGAAAACCGTATCAGAAATGCTGAGGTCAGGTCTGGGGTATCGTAACTCAAGAGGTCAGTCACTGGAAGTACCCAGTCTAAACGGGCCAGGATAACTGAGACATTTGTTAAGCACGCCAGAAAACAGATTTCCTTGGTGCACATTGTTCTCTGAGACATTTAGAGGTTCGAAGGTGGGGTCGGACTGGCCAGTCCTTGACATGGAAGGTATAGAAACCCAAACCAATGGATTTGGCCAAGTGGAACATGTTGGGCTTCCATGTTGGGGTCCACGAAGCCCATCCACCGGCTGATTGAAGACGTTGGGTGACTTGGCTAGGTGTCGTGGCCAATGGCGTAGTTGCGTTCGAGCTTTCCCTTCGTTTTTATGGTTTGCACCAATAAACCTCCGTTCTGTTTGCTTGCCCTTTGTGCTGCTATTCATTTTGCCTGATGCTGCGAGACAGCAACCAAAACCAGAGCACAGAAGTGCGAGGTTATAGGTTGAAGGAACCGAAGTGAACTGATGAAATCAAAGGTTTGTAAAAGTAAGACGAGAACTGTAAATAGTGGCATCATGTTGATCAGGAAAATGTGTGAATATAGGAACGCCACGGGTCGCAACATCCAGCGACCCCGCTCAGGGAGCCAAACAAGCCCGACTTTGTGGCCTTCATTCTGTAGTTCTTAAAATAATTTGGTCCCACATTGGACCATTTTGAACAGAAGACCGCAATGTTTTGTTTTCGGGTGACGGAAGAGTAGTAGAATTGGGCGGCCCATTACCATATTGTGGTAAACTGAATACTTTTGTTTAGTTTTGTGTTTCATTCACATTCTTTCTAATAGTGCGCTGATTCTGTTTCAGTTGTATGATTTGATTCCAAACTGATTAAAGCCTATAGACGGCCATTCCGACTTCTTCATTCGTCTCACCTGTGCGTGTTTGTGTATAATCGTATATCACAAACCTCATATTGTCTCGTGATATGCGATGAATGCCGTACTGAAGAGGAACCAGAATGAACAAGGACTAGTGTTTGTGACGAATGAGTGGACAACCTGGATGATGCACCTATGATAGTAAATAAAATTCTCCCACAAATGTAATGACGAAACTGTAAACTAGTCACATATACATGTATATACACAGCCATGCATTGTCCGTTCAAATAAAACTCTCTATATTTTCTGTATTATTGATTGAAACATCCCGAAAGCTATGTTCTATGTCCTCGTTTGAAATCAACCGTGTGATTAGTTACAGAAACATTGCAATCGGAACAATATCCAGTGGAGAAAAAGTGAAGTGACATTGGCGGGGACAGTCCCAACTGAAAAGTTTCGAAGACTCACCTTCAGTCTGTTCTGGGCATCCTTTCTTATAGGAGAACAGGGACACTGAAAGCATCGTTTCCCGGGGTAGGCAATTGATAGAAAACCCTATAAAAAATAAAGTACACAATTAAATCCATCTAAGATGCAGTGTTGACGTTTCACGAGCCAATGAAAAGACAACAGACATTTCATTTATGTTGGAAATTTCTTTTTACCGTGTTTCATGCACGGTAAACCAGAGGGAAACAAATTGAATAGCCTAGCGATTGACCCGTTTCGACATAGAATACTACATGCGTGGTTTGGAACCTAAGTTTGAATTCGATTGATATGTTTCGGGTTGGTTATTCGTTACAAGGAAAACGTTTCCAATGGTGTGTACGGCGCTAGAATTAAATTCGAGAGACCAAACAAGCTGGAAATCATAGAGAGAAGTTTACAAGATTTTACTGACTAACTTGCTCTACTTGGCCAAAAGTCACATGGTGAATATCCCACTAGAAAGAGTGTGAGCAGGCGTTGCTTTCACTTGCATCTATGAAACTGCACTATTAATTATTAGCAATAAATATTTATCTCTAAGTGTTTGCCGCAGGGATAAGCCATTCCATATCGACTTTCCCATGTTTCCATTAGTTGGTTTCAAATGAGATCGTTAAAAAATGGGAAAGATGGCGGTGGTCAAACGGTTGTCACCGTGGAATTTGGGCAATACCGACCCGGGTTCGATTCCTACCACCGTCGGTCACTTCCCCCAATTGGCAGCCGTTCATTTTCTGCGAGTCCCTTTCTGAACTGTTGCACTTTATGGTATAACAAGTAAATAAAGAGGAAGTAAAAAGAATAAGAATATTTTAATAAATATTTAAGATTGAAAAGACGAGTGGAATGCCAGTTTAGGATAAAACACCAGTGTGTAAAATAGAAGCACCCCGAATATCCTCATTCATTAGGATGATCAGTTGCAGAAAAAAAGTATCAAGGGTCTACAAGGCCTTCCTGGTAAACTGAAAAATGAACAGAATCTTGGCTCAGTTCGGGACATTTCCAGGCAGTTGGATGAGCACGGATGTTCTTTCTTATTTTGAACCATACTTCTGAAATGGCCCACTGTGCAGATCGACGGTTGTGATCTAGAATCCATCGGTTACTTATGATCCCGCACACCACAGTGTACTCCGTTCCTTGAGTTAGACGCTGTGGTTTATATTTGTCTTACAAACGCAGACTAATAACTATAAAGCATCACCATTCACGGGTTGTGTTATTTATTTACTGCCGTTTGTGATGCCAGGTGCATTTTAACGAGTATTTGCCTGTCCAGAAGTGATCCAAACGGAAAACTGAACACGACAGAATCTAGGCGCATACTATCCCGATTGTTCTATCATACACCCTGACGGAATGGAAGCAAACAAGCGTATACACTCGGATTGACAAAGGTCACATTCGCCGTCAAGTGCATAGATAATATTGCTGTCAAAAAAGGCCAAACATCAATCTGGGTCCATAGTACATCTAACAGAACAGAACTATGCGTGTGAATTGGAACGCACAGTTACGCTAACAGTATGGGAACTGAGAGACGATCAAGTCGGGTGGAAGATTTACACGTACACGAATCAAACTAGTCGGCTTCTCGGCCCCTTACGTCTGAATAAGACCGTCAGATAGTTCGGGGTGGGGGGGGGGGTGATGGCTGAACAACGACGTGCTGGATTGCATAAGAGCATGCGATCACTGGGTTGAAACGCACGTTTAGTCTTGATCATCAAGTGGGTTTCACTCTATTAGGAATGAATAGAAAAAATGGATGCTCTGCTTTGCAGCGCAGTACAATACTCCTAAATTGCAACATTTAGATCCCAAACTACGTGCGAGTTATTCGTGCACCAACACCCTAACAATACACTTTCTGACCAAGTCTCCCATACGGATCGGTATAAACCAAAGTACTCACTGCGGGTCTCGGACACTGTTTCCTTTCATTCCTGTTCTATTCGTTGTTATTCTAACCATTGAAAAATAATTGGAGCTTGTGATTCTTAATCGAATTCTTGAAATTCCAAGATTTGAGGTCCTATACGACATGACTGGATCTGAATCAATTTGAATAAACTTTCGTCGAGAAACTGAAAATTATCCGATGTTTAATTCTTAGCGAAACGGAGCACAAACAGTTAGATATCAAAACATTCATACAACCTTTGTCTAGACACCCAATTGTTCTTATTGATCAGACGAATACATGTGTATATCCTAGAAAATGGTCAGGACCAGAGCATAATAAGTGCAGTAACACAGAAGAGAGTTAGTACTATCTCGTCTCTGCTCCCCCACCCAGTTTGTCATTCATTCACATAGGGTAAATCCCTATTTGAGGTGAAAACGCTATACACCGTATTGCATAGGTTAGTTCTTGGACATCATGAAGCAGTCAATTACATCTAAGTTCGTCCGCGGTCAATTTGAGAATGACATGTTGGTAATGAACACCTTGAGCTTTAATGCTAACCGATTTGCAAAGCGGAACGTTGGTTTCCCCAAAAGGTTCTTGTTGAAATCAAAATCTAAGATAACATCGGTGGTGATGTTAGGGTATTCCGTCTACTAAAACGATCCTCATTACAACTCAATGTGGACAAATTTTGCTACAGGCTACCGTTTGACAATCTGTCAGACGACAGTCGTTTTCTGATTACTCTGCACTTCACAACGTAGATCTACTGCGAACAGCCAACACGGTACTCATTGACGGATAAAAAAGCAGACTTCCGGTCTCCATCATCCGTTCTAAAGGACAAGCAATATACATGTTTTATCATGAGCATTCAGTCAGAGACGGAATAGATAGGTGCGTAAAGGTAGTGGGAATCACTAATTGCGGTAACTACACATGAAGCCATTAGAACGTGATAAACAGCGATTGTTCTTAGGGCACCGGAAGAAAATGGTACACCTATTGTGCAGCATCTCTTTCAATGAAAGTGACACAGCTGACAATAGCTCTATTGTGTTTTAATGAAATGCAGACCACTTAGTCATCCGATTGAATCAAGGGTTCGGGACAGTGATCGTTACTCACAACAACAACAAAATTTGATATACGAGGCCAACCAATACTATCATTGCTACTGCTATTTTCACTCTTCATTGCAATCTTGAGCCTTTGAAAAGTGAACGATCGGCCAAACAGTCCATCGTACGTACTTGCTATGTGAATCACTGAACGGTTCAATCCAAGGAGCCAACATAAACTGCTCTTCTCTCGCTCAAAGACTCTCACGCGGATTATTGCATTTATCATAGAGAATTCAGCTCACAGAAATCAACATTGTGATTGCCGGTCATGACGGAGTGGATGACATGATCGGCCAGGACCAAATCAATCACCTGTGTGTTTAGAAACCCATGATCACACGTGAAATCAACGTCTTCATCTGCACTTGAACTTGTCTAGTACACTTCACACAATCATATCGCGAAAGATGCACACCAGCTAGCCAAATTGCAATGAAGATAAGATATTCACTTCCTTCAAATAACGTTCAATATATGACAGATTGCATATGATTGTGATTTACCGACTGGAAGGAATAACTTAACAGAAACACATCTCACAAAGACGTGCACATTTCTACAACCAGGTCAAATAGTAACTTTAACCAAAGTACTCGGAAGCGTTTTGCATCCATTTCATCCTGCTTGCCAAGGGTCGTTCGCAGGGATGCAATCAAAAGGCCACTATTAAGAGGCCCTAATACACTTGTCCTCCATCGACACTATAGGGAAGGGGGTTGGAATGCGATTTTGAATGATATTTGACTACTTTCACAAACCACGATCAATCCCCACTCACTGAGTTTTTCGGTAAGATCTGTCACGACGTGGATTCAAACGACTGAATGAATCGTTATGTAAATGAGCTGTCAATTTCTGAAACGCACCAGCCTCGCCATAACCACCCTCCCCCATTCAATTCCAACGACAAGCATTGACTGATGTGGATCCTTCTACTCTGAGACGACAACGGGAGACTGAATGACCAGTAGGGAAAACGTTAAATGAGTAAACGAAACGGGGTTCACAAACCTGGGAATTTAAACCACTGATCGAACTGCAACACCTTGGGAAACCCGGATATGATGGTTTGTGTGCGACCTGCGTCACTATAGAATGTGTCCCGAGTAGACTGAGAGGATCTGGACAGACTCGAGTGGCTGTTCGTTTCCATACTGTACGAGGACAAATCTTGCGGCCAAATGCGACCTAGTGGATGACCCGCGTACGTCAAACTGAGGCGAACGTAAAATCGGCTGTCCATACTGGATAGCAACGTACAGGGCGAGCATTAAGGGACAGAAGAGTGGAACTGATTACGACACGATAGAAAGTGAGAATATACATAGATATGTAACGAACAAAATGAGAAACGTCCCTCGATAAAGTTTGTCAGCGTCAAATCTGAATTCTGATAAGAATGAATCATTTCATTGGACGTTTGGTAGTGTGTATCGTAAGAATTGAACCCTATAGTCCAAAAGTTCTAATGCATCGTCAAAGAAACCCATGTACATCGAACATTAGATTTGAAGTAGTAAAAAATTACACCGGGGTCTAATTGCGACTGATGAACACCATTGAAATTCCACTAGTTACTCAGTTCGGTTCAAAAAACCACCAACCTGTCATTCAGCGGCAACTTCAGCGGAACATAACGAAGAAAAACAACAGTATGAGAGGAGAAAAAAGGAGAAACTACAAATAGAAATATCAAGACAACGGGAAAACGTTCATGAATATAAGAGTGCTACTGATCGGGACACCGAGCCATATCCTCCAGTTTATCTAACAATTGAGTGGGGGAATCTCACGGACCCTGATCAGAAAGACTAACCCGCCCTACATGGCCAAGTTCACTCTTTAGGCTCTTCATATCTTTCTCCCACATCAAAGACTGACCATTCCTACACATTCCAACCATTACGTCCCTCGGTGAACACTGCGCGCCGAGGAGTCCTATCCGATGACACGCAAAACACATGTCCCAAACACCTTAGCTTGGTGAGTTCTAGTATTTCATCGGCTAATGTGATTTGTGTACTTAGGACTCTCCGCCGAACCTCAGCATTTCTTATACGGTGTACCCACCGTACTCTGGCAATGCTACGAGGAAATCGGTGTTCGAATACCCACAATTTTCGTATATCCAATGTCCATAGTGGCCACATTTCTGCGCCACACAGAAGAACTGATCTAACTGCTACTTACTGTTTTACTTTTATATACTTGTCTCCTAGGAAAGGATGAGCTGGCTTCGTGGATGTCGCTGATTACGCCTGACCACGATCGGCGATCAGAGACGAGATCGATAGTGTACCATACCGGCAAGTCCATGAAGAGGGTTGGGAATAGTGTACAAAATGGCGTTCACAGCGCCACTCGGCTTTTTTTCGAGGTTGCACCTCTAACCCGTGCACAACCAAGTGCCACCTGTCGGGCAACAGGAAGCCTGTGTGTTTGGAGCCGGTGACCGATCGAGCGGTTCATATGCCTTTTGGATGGTGGTCTACCAATCCGGGACACCCAACGCATCCACTGAGCATGGTCGCCGGTGGCTCTCTAGGAGATAGTTTGCCATTCGATAGAAGTGACCATTACCCAGAGGTCCATGCGACCATGTTAGTTGAACAGTTTTTCTTCTTGGCCGTTGGATCAAGCAGTAGGTCTCATCTGGCTACCCAGGAGCAGCTACCTCCGCATGCTGAGTACCGTCTCACCGAGGTTCTTAGGCCCCGGGTATCCTCCAAACTGGTTTGGCCCGCCTGACAAGCGGTGTACCGAAGTGTGGCCGCTGATGCGTGCTTCAGCTTCCTGGAGCCACACGTGACAGTCGGTTAGCCGATGGAGACCAAGGAGATGGAAGATGCCTGAAGGGGAATGACAGACCACCAACTCAGATGTGCTACTTCCCTCAGTTACCTCGTATGCGGCGTATACTGGATCACTAATAGATAAACCGATGTCATGTTGACGTCACGGATGACTGACGTTGGCAGGAGTTTAGCGAACTTTCTGTGTACGCAAAGACACCTTATCTGACATCAGACCTCCGGGTGAAATGCAGCTGCCTAGATAAAACAAACTTGTCTACTTGGTCTAGTCCCCCAGAGAGTGAAAAGTTTGGTGTTGGATCAGACCAGTCCCCCAACGGCATCTAGCAGTTTGAAGGTTCAAACCTTACCAAACATTGGTACGCAGCCGAGAAACGCTTGCCAATTACAAGAAGTACATCGTTCGCATATTCAAGGTCTGACACGTTCCCATCCGTTACTAGTTACTGGTGAACTTTCATTCACTTTAATAAATTTTACAGAGGCCAAAATAAAATTAACTAGTCCTGTCGATTTTGAGGTTCATAAACAAGGTAATGAAAGCTGTGCAATCTTGAATACAACTGATGGCATATTTATGTATTCAGTGCTTGCGACGATTGAAACTGAGGCGAAAGATCGTGCAACTCTATCGGAAAACCATTCAAACGGTTTCCTGTTACATAATTTCAATTTTTTAATGAAACTAAACGAGAAAACTGTTCTGAAACCAGTAAAATAGATTTTGGTTAGCTCAGCTGTCGTTCACAGTGAAACGGAAGAACAAACATCAGTGAGGTGAGAGAGAGAAGATAAATTAAGACCCCTTCCTCCAATCGAATCCAATCTAACATCCTCGGTTCCTGGCAATTCAGTCTGCAAGATCAGTTAGGTAGTCTACTCACTGCGTACAATCCGCAGGTGGAAGCTCACCATTATTCCCCAAAAAACTGTCACTGCACAGAAGAACGTTACTGACAAACGTGTTTCTTACAGAATAAAACAGCACACAAAGAAACTAAGAAAAATCTCACGCTTAAAACCCATCCCGAGTTATTGGTGTGTAACTGCAGTAGCCCGGCATGTTTGAAAGACGATGGACGTTAGTCGCTTCCGGTTTTGTTATCCAATCGAAATCGGCTAGGAAAGCACAACACAAAGATTTGACACTGGTTGAGCTAAAAGGCTATAAATCAACTACTTTTAAAAACGAAGCACAAAATAATGGATGATCAGTCCTGATTGTCATGAACCTACTTGTTTTTTATAGTTGCATTGCCGTCAGTGGAAGGTGAACCGGACCCCATCTTTGTGGGTGACGTGCTTCGACTGCGAGGGAGACTGGCACTGGATGCTCCGGGTGTGCCTGAGGAAAAGCGTGGTGCCCGATGCACCGCTATGAGACCGACCACGAAGGGATCCACACAATCTGCAGAGCTGCGTGTCTCTTTGCACTTTGAGGTAAGCACCATTTCTAACAGGCATGCAAAAAGAACAATCAAAAGCATTGGTAGTAGTTTCTGTTCATCCAATTTTCAAACCAATGGGATGAAGTTCAGTCTAACTACAAATCATTTTGGAGCATTAGCGGATGTCGTTTTTTTTGTACCGTTAACGACACAGGACAAAACTATCCTGTAATTATCAAAATAAGGAACACCATGGTAAACCGTAGCTACCTTACTAAATAAAACCATCAGTTCAGCAATAAGGAATTGGTTTACAATAGTACAATAAAACTGAGGAACAATCAGAAAGGGTGCAGAAACTACGGTAATACTTGGAGGTCTACAATCCACTGATAAGGCAATTTACCTAATTCCACACAAACCAGCGTTCTCGTTTCCATACCAACCTGATTGTACAATCTTTTTTAGTAAGAAGATTTTTTGAAGGAACACTTTGGTGGGGAGAACCGTTAGATAAAATGGATAAAAGTCCCTCTGAAGCTGATGACATTGCGAGTTTCCCTTTGTTTTACATGCAAGCCACGAAACAGACATCCTTTTTTGTGTTTCCGTATGTTTGTGTGAATCATAACCAAGCAGTGGCAAACAAGGCTATGCAGGATGTAGACTGTCAACGTCATGTGAAATGGCTTTCATAGATAGTCACGTGAATGACTGTACGTATTCATAAGATCACGACCTCGCACAGATGAGAGCGCTACAGTATGGACCGCGTGACAGTAAAAGAGTGAGAGAGTATAGACCACGTGGCGACACAAATTGTCAGTACCGGCATCCACATCCGCTTGCGGATATACCGTGCACAAATAAGAGTGTGCAGAATCCGGTAATTTTGATGCACGTGCACACGACCTTACACAGATTTGGAGGACTACATGCAAACGTAAACAAACATGCAAGCAAACAAACAAAGACACTTGCTGATTCTGCGTGTTTCAATGATCATGGATACAAACAACTGTTTAAGGCATGACTGATTAGAAATATTGATTGGGCCGACGTATCGGAGCGATAAACGAATACTCTGGCGTTTTGCGTGTGCTTGGGTACAGCTGATAGATTTAGCATGATCCTTTGTTAAGACAGATGACGATGACGTGGCCACCAGGATAAAGAAAAACAAACGGGTCATGTGTACTCAAATTATTCGCGATGCAATGGTATTGGGCTTACTTGATCAGTGAATTCAGTAAAACACGCGGTAGTTAACGCTAAATCGACGGGGTCAGAGACCCTCAAAGGAACAGCTTCATCGATTATAGGCGTGCTACTAACTTGAGAGGAAAGTAAAAATATATTTAACTTGTTCAAACAGGGGTTCGTGAGCTTCGTGTAGGCAAACACTGGTAATACTTGTCACGATTCGTCCCCCGTACTTTCCGGCCAGACTGGGGTTAAATGTGATGATCGAGACATCAAGTAGTCTACCTTTGAAGATATACGTTTCAGTAGCAATATATTTAAACTGATTATCAATTTATTCAGCACGCGACATTGACGCTGAACTCACCATCGAAAACCGTGGAAGCACTGAACAGCTGTTTCATCTGCGTTAGTGCACATCCACCGAGACCCCTAACTTGGGCTCGAACCCTAAGTGAACCATTGTGAGTCGAACACCTGGCAACCAAGCTGTTGGGGCTAACCCCCAAAGGTTTATTGAACTCCATTACTACATGAAATAGAGTCTTTCCGTTCCTAACTTTGACTGGCAACAGCCAATCACTGACTGCTGCTGCTGCTGATGATGATGATGATGATCAATAACCATCCAGATGAAACAGCCGTAGGACGTTTCTATGGTTTTCAGTGCTGAGCTAGGTGCACTGATAATGCATGATGATGAGTCATTTCATAAAACAATGCAATCTCCTACTGATAAAACTGATAAAGTAGGCAAACTCTTTAGATTGTGTGTAACGTGATATTGTTTCATTCAACTTCCTGCGGAGAGTATGTCTATCACAGGTGTTGACCGCTGTGCGAGTACCAGGATTTTTTCGTCCATCAACGTCTGAGTTTTATTGGGCTCACCGAGTAGTGTGCTTATTTGTGCTGGCAAAAGAGATATCCAGATCATGACGTTTTAAGCACATTCGAAGGGGATGGCAGCCGTTTCTTCAAACTAAGAATGATAGTTAGCAGTTCACAGTCTAATGATGTTGTGAGTACTTTTATTCAAAGGTAACTTCACTAATCACGGTACCCTGATATGCTATAAGACCAGCTAATTTGTCCTCCCATCAATGGTAAAAATCAATCACCCACACAGTGCTCGGCTCCTGCGACGAACATCTCCTAGGATATATGTGCAATAAAAGTTTCGACCAAGTTGACCGATTTTAGCAAGTTTTTCGCCAATAAATTTCCATTAGACCGTAAAGAGCCAGCCCAGATAGCCCGGTGGTGATTGGATGCTCGACCCAGACTCGCTTGCCTCGAGTTTGGGTGCCAGTGGGCACCCGATGGATTTGCACTGCAGCTGACGATTCTTCAAGGTGCAAGTGAAACAGGTGTACAGTGCTATCTTCATCGTGCTCGGATTTCACGGATGCACCGTACCTGGTTGTGCGAGATAATTACGACGAGCAATGTTAACACAATGTGAGATCCTAATTCCTATATCTACATCACACGACAGCCAAGACGGCCAACAAAGTAGTCACCTCTCACTCGAAAGATCAAGTTTAGAGCTCAATGGTATTTCATACTGATTTTCCGTGATGAATGCAAACCGCGGTGTGGAGCAAGTGGTACAAAATTGTATCACCTCGAGGTTCGAATCCCATCACAGCCGATCACTTCGGTGACAGCAGATAGTAATTCACCGTCACCCGGCTAGTGATTACGTCTAACCAACTTAGACCTTACGTGGGTCCCCAGCTCTCCAAGTCTCAGGTTTACGGTTGCACGTTCTCGCTGAATATACACTGGGGTCAATGACGTATCTAATATTCTAAGGCTCAAGTATGAAATAAGAATGCAATCAGTCTATGACAACCATGTGGCCAAAGTACATGCACCGAAATATCATTGTTGTTCTACCACCTGTTTTATATGACAGAGATTTATATTATATAAAAACGTACGCGTGACCACCAGGTTATAAAACCAAGGAAGAAACGAAAACCAGATTACCTATCTGGATAAGATTTTGTGCTAACAAGTTCAAATAACATGTTGACTACAATTTCTACCCAACCGCCACTGATCCGTATCATACATGACTATAAATCTTCACCTGATGAAGCTTAGATCTATTTGTTTGAAGCACGAGAGAACAACTACGAGCTTTCTCGACGTTACCCGGGCGAATAATTCCTCGAACAAAGAGTGACCAGTCAGCAGTTTGCAGACGGGGGGCTACTGAACACGTGAATCGGTTCCAATGAATCCATTTTTACCCCAACAATGAAAATACAAACCAAACAATGGAAAAATTTTGAACGTAAAGAAAGATTGATGTGACATTCCAGATGAGCTTTGTCCAGTTTGCTCTCGAAGCTACAGGGTTATAGGTGATTCACCAAATATATCTAAATACAACAGAGTCGTTTCACGTAAAGCAACAAATTTATTTCCCAAATCTGACTTGCTGTTGAGGGATGCACAGTTTGCTTGTTTACGTGTTATGGTCGACAAAGGTACGGAACATATCTGGCAAAACGAGGAACGACGTAATAGATTCCACAGCGTGTCCAATGACTGGTTAAGGTGATTGCAAGTACCACGCACGTACTGCGTTAGAATAAAGCGACACAGCTGAGAAGCTATGTGAAAAGGCTAAGAATATATGCGAAACGGCTGAGTACCAACGGGGAAACTTCGAATAGTTCAGACAGTTTCAAGAGAACTGTTCACAGTAAAGGAAGTTCATTTCCCTGGCTTCCGGTGATTTATTTCATCGATGGAAATCATAAGAAAATTGACACAAAATATATATATATATATATATATATATATATATATATATATATATATATATATATATATATATATATATATATAATCAACTAGCCAAATATCTTTTCAGCCTCCTGCGCCCGACTCTTCCAGAGGACAACTACGACACAAAAAGCTCCATTGCTTTTCTGAAACAAATAAGAAACTTCAGAATGAAAACAGATGAAACAATGGTTTCCTTTGAAGTGACATCACCGTTCACGAACATCCCAAGGCAGATGGCCTTAGACGGAATCCGAAGCCTGATGGAAAACGACTCCAGTCTACAAGAAAGAACGATGTTATGAACAAGAGACCTAATGGGTCTGGTGGATCTCTGACTGAAAACCTACTCACAATTCAATGGAACAATAAACAAACAAATACGAGGTACACCGATGGGGTCGCCGCTTTCAGGCCTGCTAGCAGATGCAGTCATGAAGCAATTTGAAGCCAAAGCATTCGAAACAATCAGACCTCGTTTGTGGACCAGATACGTTGATGACATATTTGTGATACTAAAAAAGTCTCAACTAGATCGATTTCATCAACATCTGAACACGCTCGTACCAGGAATAAAATTCACAAAGGAAGAAGAATGCGACGCAAAACTGCCGTTTCTAGACATTCTGATCATGAGGCAAACAAACGGAAATCTAGAAACAACGGTCTATCGGAAATCAACGACAACCGACCGCATACTGAACTTCCAAAGCAACTACCCAACATGTCACTTGAAGAGCTGTGTGCGCACCCTCTTCCACCGGGCCGACACACACTGCAGCACACCCGAACTCCGAAAAAAGGAACTGATGGGGCTTTTCAAGTTGTTAATGACAAACGGTTACCCAAATAGTTTCGTGAACTCTTGCATCTGAAATAACAAAAAAAAGCCAAAAGAAAAGTAGCCCAGAAAGCATGGTCGTGCTACTATACATACGAGGAGCATCAGAGGCAGTAGATCGAATGCTAAAACCGTTGGGCATCAAAGGTGCCCACAAACCCTTCAGCACCCTGCGGACCGCCCTATTCAATGGAAAGGACTGTGTGGACCAGCACGATCAATCAGGAGTGGTGTACGCTATCCCATGCCTAGGATGTGATAAGGAATACACAGGCGAGACAGGTAAACAACTACGTACTCGCCTACACGAATACAAACTAGCATTACGACGCGCCGACCCACACTCACTGATTTTTAACCACTGCGCAGAGACAGGTCACGAGGTCAAAATCGATAGCGCAAGGGTAGTCGCCCGAGCAAAGAAGAAGGGGGAGATCCTGATCCTCGAAGCCCTCCATTCGATCAACTCGTTCAACCGACAAGTCAAGGTTGATAAGCATTACGTCACCCTGGCAAAACCGATGGCGAAAAATCGAGAAACGGACAGACGAGCAACACACCTAAAACGTGCGGAGCCAGCTGTCCCATCCACACACTCATTCACTCACGTTTGACAACGAGTCCTAGTTTGGATCGAAACGTTACAATAAACGTTTTACAACTCAGCGTACGCCTTGACTTCGCTATAATATATATATATATATATATATATATATATATATATATATATATATATATAGTATCTTGGAACACGGTTATGTTGACATGAATTTATGACCCTAAATATGGTGCAGTGCGCAGGCTGTTGGCAGCCATATTCGTGTTCGATTATTGTAAGTGTAGGATCCTGTCGATGCAATTACTGAGCCTTTGTGCTCATGGAGTTTTTTGTGTTTTTGTATTTTGCAGATCGAACACGAGCAACCCCCACGGGAGGCACTGATCCTTGCATACTACAGTGGTGTTCTACTGTTTAGTGACCTATGAAATCGATGGTTGCTAATGGTAGAGACTTGACTTCCAACCTTTGGTCAATGGGTTTATAAACATGTTCACACGAAGTAATGGTATCTGGATTAGGAGTTACCAAGAACCAAACCACTTTCGTCTGTTTCTTCTTGTGAGATACTAATCTTATGATTTATTAAATGACTTTGCAATTTTATCAGTCAATTTTCCACCTTGTTTTTTTTCTTGAAATTCATAAAGCGATATCAGTGATCAAATTCGATATCTATTGGTAGAATTTGTTTCGGTTATTACAAACCACCAGCCATACTGGTTTTTTCTCTCAAGATTATGCCTTATGCACCCGCAGCTAGATATTCAGCAACCGCATACAATCACAATAAAAATTCTCTAATTTATATAAACCGCTAGGTGGGGTTTATAGAAACCCCCGTGAAAATAACCTGCCAACAAATTCGTCTCTCACGATGAGCTAACGACCGTGAGGACGCGTACAATATGAGGTGGATGCACATCAAGCCAAACGCTGACATTCCCGATTCACTGACTCACCCCCAGACATGAGTGTGAATCAGAAACCAACCTAACGTCAGCCTGGGTATTTCATAAATCCCAACCGGCTGGAACAAGGGTATGGGATCCTAGTTGCTGTAAATTGTCCCCGCATTTCAAATACGCATGCAGCTGTATACTGTTTCCATCTGATTGAAGGTTTCCGCGATAGAAAATGCGTGACGGTTAGGTTGTAATAATAATACCTAGAAAATATAATCGGAAGGGTATGCGCCACAAAATGACCACGCAAAGACTGTCCTTCTGGGTTCTAATGCCTTTTCATGCTCTTTTGAACAAATGCCATAAGATTTCAACGATTCTCTATTTGAAGTGCGTTCAGATCAACAGCGGAATTTCTACAGTTGAGTGATATAACCACTGGACTTTGCGTTTCTGCATTTTGCATCTCTATGTGACTGTTAGCTGAAGCGCATGTGCACATAACTGAAACATTACAACGGTGCATCAAAGTACAAAACGGGAAGAATAGTCCAAAGGTTATCACGTGTACAACTGCAGGGTGGGCAAACACAAAACAACTACTATGATCCATAATTCTACACTAGACTGACTACGTATCATCTTGTTTATCGTGTTTGTATTACGTGCTTTTGCTTGAGTGCAGCAAAATGGATATACCTCACAGCATTGAAGGACCGTCCCGAGACTTGGAGTGGAGAACTACAACACGGTCCCAATATGTTAGGCGTGGCAAAAAATTGGGCTACAGTGGATTAACGTCTGCAACCAAAAATAACGATCAAGCTGACACTCTTGTTGCAAGTGATGATGAAAATGAGACATCATTTTCATTATCTTTTCGTGTTTAAAACGATCTATGACATCATGATGAACCGCATAATCATAATGTGGTCGTAACGATCGATCTATTGCATTGATTTCATAATCTACCTAGATTTTAAAACTATCGATTGCCTGATTAATCAACAAACAGAACTAAGTCTACTTAGAGTAGACGCAGATATAGTTCTCTGATTTCGCAGACACGTATAACATACAAAATCAAACTCTGGTGTGAATAACTTACTTATATCCCGCGAAGTGGTTACACAATTACATATCATGCTATCACAATTTACCGAGTGGTTATGATGTGTCATGCAAATAGATTACTATACTTTATTATCAAGAAAAAAATCACGTCCCGCAGTAGTTCGTAGTGCATAGGATGGCCTGATGAACTCAATCAATTCAGACCGCTATCCGATCAAAGTTCATTGCGGAAAACCGACTCAGACTATTAGTGAACCTTTGGCGTGTTTTTACACAGTCCAGTTCGAATAATCCGCTGGCCTCACGGACTGGTGTTCCCGCAAAGTGCAATTCGAGTTCGATTCGATGTCATCGTACGGCAGAACGAGAAAGATGTTGTGTACGTCAACCTAGCTGCTCGCTGACGGGGACTTGCCTGCATTCAAATTTGATCTGTGGGCGTGCTGATAACAAACCTAACAAAGAGTAATATCGACATAATTGGTATGGTGTTGTATCTCAGATAGAATCACCTTGTGGTTCTAAAAATGGACTCTTTGTCCCTTTGTACACCTTACCAATCAAATGAGATTACAGCCATAACAAAGAATAATTAGACGCAACAGAACACCACAGTTCTCTCGCCTGACGTCATTTGAATTGCTCCATTAGACTAAATGATATAGACCGCCATCTTTGGAGTCACCCCGTTGACGCCGACTAACAATGATAGAATATGTCTGACCAGTACTCGGAGATCAGCTGAGCAGGACACACTCGGTAGATTTATATGAGAATATATCAGTAAACAGTTTCTCGTCAATAAACTTCCATCAAAGGACCGAAATGACAGCACAATCCGTAGGTTCCGCATCAGTAAACTTAATTGCACTTTGGTGGATCATTTTGAAGTCCCAATGTAAAATACGAATTTAGAACATCTCTTTAGGGGAAAAAATATTGACTACTTATTTTAAAGGACCCCGAAATGAAACCACAGGAATGAAGAGACTCGCATTACCGATGGTCAAAAGAATAGAACTCAAATGTATTTATATTCCCATTATATAGATCTGAGCAAGATAGGAAACAATGTCGTGTATGCCCGTGCAACCGACCCCGAATTTCAGATCAAATAGACAGAGGCCATCCTGCTGAGCCAAATTAGTTCAAGTACGGGTATTTTCATTCGCCATTCGGTAGTTTCTTTTATTTGCAAGGCCCAAATTGAACAAGGTTTGATTTGGTCAAAACTGACTTCCCCTCATATGGCTCTCTCCCCGATGATCGTCTTCATGTCGACTGAAATGAATATAATGGTGAGTCATCTCAGTTTATTGCAAGACCGGATTTTCGGGCCGACTATCCCTACCTCGTATATTTTAGCGTAAGAGGTATAGCACAATCTTTGTTGACACTAACCAGGCGCCTCTATGATAGGAAGTCAGCCGCGCCCTCACGGAGCATCACTCCGGTGTTTGAGCGTTCCTCAGCACTCAGCTGTCACACGTGGTTACAGTAATCTACTTCGCAGAACAGCGGCTACACCTCGGTGAACCACTCGATGGTCGGGCAAAAATCAGGTAGAGAGCACATGCTAATTTCAAATCCTGTCAAAAACAGCCCTCGTCGAGCACATGATCTCAGCTTTGAGTGAATGGGCATTATGGGTCTATACCATGATCGAACGGCCATGAAAGAAACGCTATCGTTAAATCCCCGAGAATAGGGAATCCCGTTTGATAAACCAGAGTGCCAGTGAAATCAATGGAATACCGTAGTTGCACAGGGTTAGAGTTGGATTAGCGTTGGTACTTCAACTGGTGCAATCTGTGGGGTTCCCAATGATCTGTAATCGAACACGACATCCGAATCAGAATGAGATTCAGTCAGACGTTCGTAGTCGCTCAGCTTTGATATCAAACCGCTGCTAAATCAAAAAGCCGTTGATCAGATTATACTATGACAATGTGGCCTAGCAAGAGTAGGCTAAACTGCAACAAGCATGATGTTCGTATACAATTAATCTATCTAGGAAAATAATTGTGCAATTTTGTGACGCAATCTTTGCTTTTCAAAATAATCCCCGTGCAGGTCTGTATTTTCTCTTTGCTTACGCGAGAATATGAGCGAGTTTGATTGCAGCAAAAACCTGATCATATTTAGCAAAACTTGTTACTGATTTCACCAAAAGGAGAGCAGAGTTTGGTTCACTTTGATTAATATGCGACTCACGATAGATCGTGCATGGTCACATATTCACAGTATTTTGCACACATTTTAGTTAAGCTTATTCCACAACGTTTGACCCTCACTTCAAGGTCAGATTTAAGTACGTCCGCTACCTCTCTCTTTCTCTCTGTTTGTCTATCTGTCTGTCAGTCCGAATATAAATTTACGGAGATAGAAAATATGACGCTGCACGCTGCACTTAGTGAGTGTGTGACTTGAACCATCCATGTTATGGTCACAGTTCAACGTGATAACAAATGTCCACGCGTTTCAGTTTCAAAGTTATGGAGATTGTGGATTCTGATCTCAAAGTAGCCGAGAGTAGTTCATATCCTATGTATGAGTCGTATTCACCAATGTACACAGTAGGTCATGCCGTTCACATACCATAGAGTACAGGCGCCTACCTTTGATTGCTGATGCTTCAGCAGAGTCCGATTCAAACAACAGACCACGCGGACGGCGGCCAATTGGTACAGCATCCTGGGCTTTTGGCCAACAGGTCATAGACAACGGATTGACGCGTAGTCCAATCTGTCGCCAGTCAAGAAATACGTGAATTTGGGCGAGCAAATTTGCCTCCAGACGACGCAATGCATGTTCCAATTTTTTTCGTGTTTGTTCAGTTACCAGAGTATTAGATGCCATCTGATTCGTGTTAGTGTTTGGTTTGGGCTGAGTGAAGTATTTCAGCAGTGTCACGTCAGCCAGCTGAATCCATCAGGGGATGGGGAATATGTGTATGCGAGAACCAAACATAAAGTCGTTAGCAAATCAGGCAAATGGTAGGTAGAAATTCCGTAAAACTTTCCGCCCCACACTGAGAATATTTTGGCTTACGGAATTACAAGAATTTAATCAAATACGATTTGCTAACAGACTCTGTTTAGTGCGACAAGGTTTTTTATTACATGCTTGCGCATGAGTGCAATGGAAGGAGTATACCCCATGGTCACAAGGGCCCACTGCACTAGTAAAGATCACCGGCCACCAGACCCTTAGACTTGGGACAGAGAATCGCATAAGAACCTTATAAGTCAGGCCTGGTAACGAGAGAGACGACAGTGGATTACTGTCTACCACCAACTAACTAGTGATGGCTGGGTACCACTGCTCCTATTAGTCCTTAGCAAATCAATCAGGCACAGAGGAGCGCACTCTCTCTTGTAGCAGTATGATTTTAGATGTAACTTATCGTCCCACAGCCATCGCGTCAACCCTACAGGAATCTATAAGACATCAGCAAACGCCAGACAGAAATAAATCAGTTATCGGTCGTGGTCGACTGGTTTAGAGCGTTTGATTAGCACCTCGAAGGTCCGAGGTTTAAATCCCCGTCATCACCGGTCACTTGGGTGGTAGACAGTATTCCACTGTCATCCGAATCGTTACCGCATCTGGCCTTCTGGGACTTTATGTGGTTCTCCATTCCAAGTCTTACGGCCTGGCTGTCTGTTGTCCCAAACAGTGCAATGGGTCTTTGTGGCTATGGGGTGTATACCCCTTCCATTGCACTCGTGCGTGAGCATGTGATAAAAGAATCAAATGAAAGGGCACTCGGCACACAGGTGAGGAAGTCCCGAACGCTTATGTGTCTGCCACATCCGTTCGCGGATTTGCCCGATTGATCGAGTTTTCTGCGCGCCAGCTCCTCTAGCTGGTCACATTTTGTCTAATATCATAACTGAGTTTTGAACCGCAGCTAACTGGTTAGTTGGGCGTCAAGTTTTGGGGTGCATCGCTGTTGTACCACATTTTCTGACCACCTAACATTCAGTGGCATGGAACTAACAGAATCCATGACTACCACTGCCCAGTTCACTGTGTAGTGCCTAACAGTCATCACAGTTCACTTTATTGAATAGGTAAATGTTAGTCGCTAAGAGTTTCGGTGCATGTGAGATTGCAGCTAGAATGATATTTTGTTCATAACAGAAGTTCTCATTCTATTCTCGTAGTCGAAAGAGAAAAAAATGTACCTTGGTCATTTTATTCGGTGATCGGGTTGTGAACAGCGACGAATAAACGCTCCGCGAAATCGAATAACCTAGACTGTACGGTGCAATAATCGATAGACGAATGCATCGTTCTGATCACGTGATTAGATGAACTATTCCAAATATAACTTTAGCTCTTTCAATGCAACCTAACGAATCTCGTCTATTCGCCTACGACTAGACAAAAACTACGATGAAGTTACAAAATGTGGGACCCCAATACTGATCAGCTGAAAACATATTCTGCAAGAGATGAAAGAAATGTCACGAAGAGAATAAACAGTGTAGACAGCTGTTTGGTCATTATTTCCACTTTACCATGAAAACGTGTCTCCTTACAATCCTCGAAGGTTTCATTTGCTCTCATTTGAGTCAAGGCAAGAGAGCAAAACCCATCTCCGATGATCTTACCACGTTTCCCATGTGTAACGCCCTAGAGAGAATGCTTTATTACAACCAATCGATAAGCTGTGTCGCACTGGTAACCACAGCAACGCATGGAGGTCATCAACAAGTTGACTTTTGTCTGCGACCGTAGCTTGAACCATTTTCATATTTCTCCTGGAGTTAATTCCCAACCTTCCCAGGAATTTCTTGAGTGACCTCATTTTGAAAACAATCTGAGTGATTACATATAGAATAATGAATACTGGCTAACCGCGAGCGGAATTTCGGACTGAGTTAACTTTGAGGCATTAGAGTGAGCATGTTTTCCAGATCGCAATAAACGTATGAGAACTGAGTTCAAGTATGGAACTAATCACAACGAGAACCAGTGCTGTGAAATTCATCAACCTGGAACGATGTCTTTTGTTCTTACAAATGCACATCTGAATCAAAACCCGTACGTCACTTTCCGTTCAGTGCTTTGATCTCAGTATAGGTGAGCTTTTCCGCATTCTGACGGCTGTTTTTATAAATATGATTTTATCGTTACATCTTAATTAAAAGTTGATTATCACTGCCAAAGCTGGAATCGCTGGATTTATTAATGAACTGATCATTCCCTCTCTCTCCTTCTGCGCGCGTGTAGTACCCAGACGCCGGATCTAGACCGCTGCACTAACTGCATTAATATATAAGACCAAATATTACTGGTCAGTGGCCGGAGTGACCCAGACACCAGGTAGGAACTTTAACACCAGGTCACATATACATGTAACTTTCTGGATTGTGATAACCCTCTTAGACACAGGTAGTCAGTGCATCACTATGCGCATTCGCCTCGACTGCAAAATTGACATAGCCTATCTGTTTAAGGTAAGCCTACCCCAATCCGTCATTCGACGAATACAAGTATCCCATGTGGACGCTGTCTACTGGGTGTATCATACTTTTATTTTTATGCGGCTATCTCCTATGAGAGGATGAGCCGGATTTGTGTATGTCGCCGATTGCGCCTGCCCACGAACGGCGGTCAGAGGCGAGATCGGAACACAGAGAGATCTAGTTCTGATTCCAGAGACGGGCGCCGTAAACAGACTGGAGTCCAAACCGCTCGACGTCCGACTTGACAGTGCTGATCCATGTTTTCAGCTGTCTTCCAAGGAGGCAGTGCCAACCTTGGCATAGATCAGGTGTCAGACACAGTTGAGATCTCGGTGTTTAGGCGTCACAGAATGTGTGCGAATCATTGCAAACGTCGTCGTTGAAGGAATACCGACAACTTTTCAGCAGCGTTTTCTTATCTTATCACACCAGACCACTTTGAGGACCATTTGTAGGCATCGGCACGTAATGACCACCTTTCGCAAACGCAGGTCAATATGGGGTGAATAGCAGCTCGGAAGACGCGGATTTTCGTTCGAAGACTGATCTCATTTCACGCCCAAAGTGAATTGCGTAGCTGAAAAAAACGCTCTCCTGGTGTTTTTGATATGCAATTTGACTTAATTCTTGGCTTGGCCACTTGGGAGAATCGTGGAGCCCAGGTACTTGAATGCCTGTGTATGCTCAACTAGCTCGTCGTTGACGTACGTTGGTTGTGCAGACTGTGCAGTGCAAGTCGGAAACATCTTAGTCCTTGATGTATCAACTTCTAGTCTCATGGTTTTTGCGAAGAAAACTGCGCGATTCAGAAATGGCTGTAGGGTAGTCGAACCAGTCCTTAAGATAACAATGTCGTCCACGGACTTCAAATCTGGGCTTAGCTGCAAACCAGGGTAATCGGTGAGTGCTTTCCGCATTATCCAGTGGCAGCGTAGTTGAATAAGATTAGCCACAGTGGGAACCTTGTTGAATACCGAAGTTGAGATAGAATTCACCAGATTTTTCTCTGTAAAAGCAAAGTCTTGCACGCGTAAATGATGGTAAGATTTCATAAGACTGACGAGTTTTCTGGCATGCTCTTTGCTTGCAGAATAGTCCACTAGACGTATCTGTCAACTGAGTTGAATGCCGTGCGAAGCAGACTGATGCCGAATGTTGAAATTTGTAGCGATGTTCTAGTACCCGACAAAGAGTAAGTATCTGATCCGCGCATCCCCCAACCGCGGCAGAAACCTTCTTGATTGAGACGAGTGCTTGCGTCCCTCAGGGTTGAAAAGTGACTCGGTAGGAGCACAGAGATCTCCGCGGTCACGTCGGTCAGGCTGATTCTGCGATAGTTGTTTCACTGTCCTATGACCCATTTTTTCGAGAGCGAGTAGGAATGAAGTTTCTCAGTCCACGGGAGATTGTTTGTTTTCTCAAATTGAACAGAACAGAGAGTGCAGGAACTCACCAGCGTCGGAAGGCAGGACTTATATATTGTTCCGGTCCGATGCCGTCTTCTCCCGGGAACTTTCGGTTGTGTATCACAGCAGCAATATTCTCCAGGGACAGAGAGCTGATACTGATATCGTAGTTTCCACACTGGTGTGCGGGGATTTGACTTGTCAAGCTTGCCGTGGGACGGTTCAGTGGATTGTCAAAGTGGTCGATCCATCTCTCTGCATCTTTATATGTTGCTCCGTAAGCAGCAGACCGGTAGCATAGCGAAGTAGTGGTTCTACTGACTGTCGCTTCCTGGATGCGTTGCGAATGAGACGAAAGGATTTTGGGAAGTCACCACAATTAGCCGCGGCCTCCATATTGTCCGCGATTTTGGACCACTGGTTGTTTCGGTTTTTCCTTGTCGAGCGGGTGGTTTTTCGTCGAACCTCCCGAAAACCAGGGAGGGCATTTAGGCGGGCGTCTCTAGCCTTTTAGATAAATGAAAGGTCGTCCTTCTGTAGTTGTCGTATAGTGCCCAGTTCGTCGACGGCAGATTGTTTGATAGACGATTTCAGTGAATTATATTATCCTTCCACCGACGTTTCGTCACTAACTGGGTGTTTAATCGTTAGGTGGGTGACGATGGTGTCTGATACTACTCGTCACTTTGTCGGTAATCCTAGGGCAGCTACGTTAATCCTTCTTGGGGAACAGGATTTATTGCGATTGGCCAACTGGACCTTGAGGCATGCACGGACAGGGCTGTGGTCGGGGCCATTCTCATTCCCTCTCTGCGCACCTATGTAGGGCCGGCAGTCTTCGATCGAGGATGCCCAGCGAGATCGTACCGGTATATAGTCGATCTGGTGTGCAGTGTGACCATCGTTTCAGTGCCACGTCAGCAGGTGTCTCATGGGATGTCAGAAGCGAGTGGTGTTGTGGTCTGGGAAAATAACGAGGCGACCATCATTATCTCATTGTTGTCCATGGCTCTGTTTCACTGGGATGTGCATAGCTGCTTGGTTTGAAGGACCAGAGCGAGTGTTTCGATTTGGGATATCGTTGACCACTTCCTGCAACCTGTCGTAAAACTCATTTTTCACTGTTTTTTCGGATGTTAATGTCGGGGCGTAGATTGCAACAACTGATGTGTTCAGAAGTGAAGAACAAAAACGTTCTACGGCAATCCGAAGGGATATCAGGCTCCATGAATGCAGCACCTTATTAGCCCTGCTACTGATAGCAATCGCGATGCCGTGAAGAACGAAGCTGTTGATAGGTCCGCTGTAGTACAGTTGGTAGCAGTCGTTTATTCCGGGAACCTTAATACTCCGTGTGTCAGAACCGGTCAGACAAGTTTCGGAGACATACAATACCTATTTGGTAACTGTGCAACTTACCTGTCTTGATGGCCTGACTAGCCACGTCAAGGAGCGTTCTCACGTTCCAGCAGGCAATGTGAATGTGCCTGTGCAGATTGAGGTCCCTAGTTAGCATTTTTGACAACTAGGCCGCTGAGATAACGCGAGGCGCTTCGCTTCCCAGGTACACCGTGGCATATTCATTGTGTATGGTAGCGGCAGAATCCATGGAGAGTGTTGGAGATAGTGTACAAAACGGCGTCCACAGCACCACTCGGCCTTTTTTCGAGGTCGCACCTCTAGCCGGTGCGCAACCAAGTACTACCTGTCGGGCAACAGGAAGCTCGTGTGTTTCGAGCCGGTGACCAGTTTGGCGGTTCATACGCACTGTGGATTGTAGTCTACCGATCCGGGACACCCAACGCACCCAGCGTGATCATAGTGCATGGTCGTCGGTGCCTCCCTAGGAGACTATCATTCGGCGGAATTGACCATTACCCAGGGGTCCACGCAACCCTGTTGACTGAACAGTTTTTCTTCTCGGCCCTTGGGCCAAGCAGTAGACCTCGTCCGCCCATTAAGGAGCAGCTGCCTTCGCATTCTGAGCGGTCTCACCGAGATTTATAGACCTCAGTTATCCACCAACCTGGTTTTGCCCGTCTGCCAAGTGGTTTACCGGAGTGTGGTTGATGATGCACGCTTCAGCTTCCTGGGGCCACAGGTGAAAGTTCGGCAAAAACGGAGACTAAAGAAATTGAAAATGCCTCAAGGAGCAAGGCAGTCTACCAACTCAAATGTACTACTTCTTTCAGTCACCTCATACACCCCTGGGTGTAACATACGAGGTCGATGAACAATTTTGGGCTTCATGGGCATGCGATCACAATGAACAGACAACCACACAACTCCTTGATTTCTGGAGAGCTAATTTCACCAAGGATAACCATAATGCCATTCAGGAGTGCTCTATTCAAAGCAACCGCGATTGAAATCTACACCCGATCCTATATGCTGTGTCAGGTACGAAAGATAAGTTATACAACAATCTCCGGAACTCGTTCCCTTAAATCTTCAGGCGTGACGTCCTAATGATTTCAGGGGACTGGAACGTCTGCATAGACCCTTTGATGAGCATAAAAAACATACATAGAGGAGATATGGCCTCCGTGACCGATGCGGAAATAGCAACCGTTTAGTTCTATTTGCAGATCTCAGACTGGTCTTCACCAATACTCGCTTCGAATATCCAAAGAAGCACCTGCTGGTTTAGTTCTCCAACGACGGTAGGACGGCACAAAATCGATTTTATCTTCGTGAGATCTCTCTGGGTCTATCCGGTCGCGGCGGCGAAGCTGAAAACGCCAATAGCACTGACTACACATTCGTACGTGCCCTCCTTGAGGTCTGTCTTTCAGCCCGAATAAATCCTCGCCTCTAAGACAGAATGAATATAGCTTCCTTAGCAATCGCCGACAAAGTTCAAGCTTTGTCAAACACTATCACCTCCATACTGAACAGGAGCTCTGCTGACGGTAGTATGGATGTGTGATGGACTATACTAGAAGTATTCGCTGAACAATTAGGCAAGATATCCCAGCAAAAAAGAGTGGATCTCTGTTGTAACCCTCAACCACTGCTCAAAGACTAGGGAGGCGAGACCCTGTAATCCACCCGATTCTCGCAGCTTTCGTCGGAAAGTTACACACTATGCAAAGAATGATCGTACAGTGCTGGTTCCAAATAACAGACAAAATTAAGACTGAAGCCATCGTTGCAGACTTCGGAAAACATCTCCGACTGATCCGCTCTTCTACGGGAAAAACGAAATCCTAACTTTCCTGGCTACAGGACGACAATGGGAACCTCATGTCCAGGACCGAACAAAAGCTCCGAAGATGTATCGAGCATCTCGGCAAGCTACTAAATCACCCTTTGCTTAACCGAACTGCATAGTGTCGCCAGGAAACGCCAAGCAAGGCGAAACCGACCAAGACCCATCCCGCCTACCGGAAGTAACTTCCGCCATAAAGTAAATCAAAAACAGGAAGTACTACGATGGCGACGGCACCCCGTATGAGATATCTGAGATGTGTCTGTCAACTCTGCTTAGGCCTCTGACATCCCAATATTGTCAAATTTGGGAAGCCGAAGTTTTCCCCGAACATTGAGCTATCTCGATCCAACTCCCCGTACCAAAAAGGGTGACAAATTCATCTGCGCGACCTACAGGGAAATCAGCCTCATTGACATAACGGCTAAGCTTCTCTTCGCTATTCACCTGAACCGCCTTGTGGCCGCAAAGGAAGCGCGAACGCGCCCAAATCAATGCGGAATTCGCAGATGAAGAGATTGTGTTGATCAAATCTTCATACTACGGGGAATCCACGGGCACCGTTACAAATTGCAACAGCCAACTACAACCTGCTTCATCGAATTTCGAGTTGCCTTCGATTCCATCTAACTAGATTCACTCAGGGGCATATAATAAGTGGGCAAGATGCCCGAAAAGTACATAAGACTGTTAAGGTCATATTAATCAGTTACGCGAACGCGTGTCCAGGGCCTTCAAATTCGGTCGTGTTCTGCGTTTCATTTCCGAGTTTTCTGCTACATAATCATTTTATTTAGTCCTATTTCCGCTTCTACTCACCAACCGCTGTCACGGTAACTTTGTGTTTTTACAGTCATGCCGAATTCTGTGTCCCATTCGAGCGAACCCACGAAATCTTTGGAATTATCAGGTAATTGGCGGGAAACATCTTCTGAAAGATATATTAGGAGTAAAATGGAATTAATTTTCGGGAACATCAAAAACCACCCCCGGAAACATCGCGCCGGATAGATATTCGCTTTGCGCAAACAACCATTTTTAAAAATCTGCTTTCCCATCTTAACCCGTTTCAACGTACTTTCCTTGCTGGGAAATTTATCAGACTTAACCGATTTTGTGCAAAAATGTGGAAACAAATTGTTGGGGTTTATTCTCATTCAAAGAAGCTGGCTTCGCGCTGATATTGACGACGAAGTAGTCAAAATTGATTGCTTCCTGCTATTTCATACTGATCCTCCAATCTCCTATTGCAAACGCGAAACGAACGTTGGTGTGATTTCTCCCACGATCTATTCACATTTTTCAAGGCTCACATCAGCGCTCCAATTGTTCAGTGGAAGCCTAAACATCTCACTCACCATCGATCGGTTATACTGGTCAACATTTACATCTATCCGAAATGTCCTGCAGCTGATCTGTATGAATTCCGACACTAATTCCCCTAATTTGTTAGGTCATCTTGACTCGTCCTCATGTGTAGTGTGCAGTGATTTCAACAGGCTTGGTATGAGCTTCCTCATCCACTTGGGTTTGAACGATGTTGTCATTTTTCCCACTGGGCCGGATGCTCATCCTGACCTTTGCCCTGTAAACAACCCAAACTTGTTTCATATTGTTTGTCGCCCCTCCCCCGCGATAGGGAGCTCTGTTCATGCCGTAGTGAAAATTCCTCCCATGGATTATTGTAAAACTAACCACAAACAATTCACCCAGAGTCAAGACCACAAGATCGTAAAGCGACAGTGCCAGCCCGGACAACCTTTCCGGACTCAAGGACGCGATAACCAACTCTGATCTAGGTATATTTCTTCAATCTGACCTGTCCTTGTCCTGTCAACACTTGACAGACTGCTTAAGCTTTTGCTATCTATGTTGTCCCATAGAAACGTTATACATCCGTCCTGGCAGATTCTCATCTCCATATCTGAAACAATTACGTTGACAGAAGGAACGAGCTTTCAATGCTAGAGACCATGCTGCAGTTTGTAGGCTATCCAGATCTATCAAAGTGGAACTACACAGACTCAATGCCCTATACACACGAACCATAACTTCAAGTAAGAACCACCGTGATACCTACAAAATCGTTATGTGGCTAAGTGGTTTAAGATCTAGTAAACGTCCAACTCCGGTAGATGGTGAAAAACAATCGATGCTTCACTGCAGCGGCTCAAACAGCAACAACACCAAATTCAGTTGTGAACGCCCAACAGAACTCTTTCTCGGATTCTATTCCTCCCTCCGAAGTGCACAAAGAACTAACCCAACTATTGACAAACAAGGTTAGCGGTCCAGACGGTCTGCCAGCTACAATCCTAAAGGAGTGTGCGTATACACTGTCTCCAACAATGTCGGAACTAATCACCAGATGTTTGACTCAAAATCACATTCCTGACTGCTGGAGAGTGACTTCCATTATCCCAGTGCCTAAAAAATAGGATCATCAAAATACGTCCCATCGCCTGTACATCAGGTACCCTCAAACTGTTTGAAAGCTCGTTCTGTGTAGAATCTCTCCGCGAATCAATGTCCTGGATCCCAACCAGTTTGCATATCGAAGCTCCCGCTCGACATTGGATGCTTTAGCATCAATTACCTACTTTATTTTATCCTCGTTAGACCGCAAAAGTCAGGCGGTCGAAGTGTTCTTTTATGACTGGTGATGCATTTACCTGTGGCGATAGGTAGAAACTACTCCAGGTTCTTGAGGGTTGCGGAGTCAGTATATCTCATGTACATTTACTGTTTGACTACCTTTGCAATCGCCAACAATTCACCACGTTTAGTGGACAGACCCCGTCAACGCTTTTTTCTACAACAGGTGTTTTACAGGGAGCCGTTCTGTCACCCTTCTCTATTTCTACTTATATCCCTACCATGCCAACATGTGATGACAGTTTGCTTATTAAGTATGCTGATGACGTAATCTTTGGTATGTTCCACTTTATTAGCTATCATCAAATACTCTTACAGCAAAGAGTCGCAGAACTCACCAACTGGTCTTCTAGTCTTAATCCAAAGATGAACCTTTCCAAGTGCTCCCATATCTTATTTTGTCTTCACAACAGCACCAAATATTCCGATCTGCATGCATCCAATTTCGACCTACTCATGAACGCTGTGCATATTGCTAGAACATCATCTACCAAGTATCTCGGAATCACTATCAGCCGTGATTTTTCCCGGTCCCATCACGTCACAGCAGATTTCTAGAACTAGACGTTTAACATTTGACGTGCTACATCTGAAATCTTTTCCACTCCACTCCATTTAATCAAACATTTTATATTGGCATGTATCTTACCACTTTCGCTTTATGCTTCTCCGATTAGCCTTCCAAGTTTGCTTGTGAAAGACTAAACTTATTGTCAGATCCATCAAACATCTTTCACGTTGTAGTGGGATCCCCTATGTTCAGTACCTACAACATATATCCCAACACTAACACGTGTGCAAAACGTTTGCTTCAAAGATACCAGATGACCAATCAGGCTCTCTTTGTCCTGATCTTGTTAAGCGTTTATACATCCTCAACCGAGTCCAGCTACGAACATTTGTCTGCCCGTATCACTATTTAAAAATCAACATCGGTTTCCTATTTTTCTAGATTCCTCACCAACCCCAACACTGTCATAAACGAACTGAAAAACCAACTGAGCTGAACATGTTCCACACTTTTCATGTATTTTTCTCCAATAATGCCTGTATTTAATGGTTGTGCAGGTACTGAATATTCACCTGCGGATGTATAAAGAAATCACTTGACCTGACCATGGCAAAGAGTTTCCATAATTGTCGATTTACTCGGACTTCCGTCATGGTTGTCTATTGCCACCACTTCTGTTCAACTACACCACAGGCTGGGCGATATGTCGTGCTCTCATCGGTTACTAACGGATTCAACTAAACCGGGAGACCTGGATTGCAAACCTTGAATTCATCGATGATATTGTCATTCTGGGTGACGAACCGAACAGTCTACAAACAGTTCTTAACCGCATTAGGTGAGAGGCCAGAGCGATCGGTTTGGAGATAAACACAACAAGAACTAAGATCTTCCCAACTTCCCCAGATCTAACGGATCCCACAGACGTGAGCGGCCAAATTTTCGAAGTGGTGTGCGACTTCAAATTCCCAAAGTTTACTGTAAAGACAAACAGCTAAGCAAAAACCAGGAAATGAAACTTCGAGTCCACTACCTATAAGAGCGTCTCTGCAACTGAGCAAATCGCTGAGGTCCCACGATCTGATAACCCTCCGCACGGAACTGCGCTTTTTCTAAGCCGTTATCAACCCCGTTCTCGCGTATGCTAGGGAGACCTGGTCGCCGAGGGCAGAAGATATGAAAAAACTAGAAAGCTTCGGCCACTGGAACCTTCGACATATGCCCAGAACCAAATGACGTGAAGGCGTCCTAAACTCCGTTTCTTAAATACAGAAGTGCTGCCTACTTTTCTTCAACGGTACCGTCTCCAATGGTTCGGCCATGTTCTTTGTCGACTCGAAGTGGGAAGCAAAGGGATGTCTTCAACCGTCACCTTATCCAAACTGAAAGTGTCATGTCTTGGCGGACAGCTAAGGATGTGAGTTAACACAGTCAAAGCGGACGTGGAACTTCTAGACCTTCAGTCGATTTTTGGACTTTGTGTGTGGCACAGGAACTGAATTCCACTATGTACCGACCCTGCTGCCGATCGCAACGCAAACAAAATTGTCTTCAGAGACATTCAAGAAGCTGAATTATCCTCACGCAGCAGTTAGTCGCATAAAAGTAAAAGCATCGTGCGCAGAAAAGGCATTGAACGTGACGAACTGCTCGAGATGAAATATTCTTTCAGGACCAACAGTCTTACGCTTCTCGTTAAACTTACAAAAAATGAATCTTTTAAAAGGTAACAAGAAAATGGACCCAGTGAGCACTACATGGAGATCAAAAGTCTGGGGCACGGAATAGTTAGAAGAGTTCAGGACCAATTTGACGGGAACTGTCTCCGTGCCCACTATAATTTTAGTCCCAACATGTTAACTATGTTACAGCACTGCGCGTTGAGCGCAAGCTCCATTATGTGGCCGGTAACAAAAGACAGCGATGATTGTATTTAGACATCTAACTTACTGATTCGGGTTATCTGCCGCAGTGTACGATATTTGACGGGTGATCTGTGGCGCATATGCATAGACAGATATTTATCAGCGTTCTTAACACAACCATAAGATTCCCTTCATAGGGAATCGTGATTAACCGAGTGCAATACGGTCAACGAAAAATTCGCGTAGACCAAAACCGATATTGTTCCTGGATGATATTCATGGTTAAGCTAATCAGCCTCCATCGAGTTTTTGGGCAATCAATTGTTCCCCTTATCTGACGTTTAAGCTCTAAAACAGCTACAGGAAACATACGACAAAACTGATGTTAATGGAAAAGGCAATAAGCGCAAGCTCAAACCAGTCAGATGGTCTTGGTCACACTATTACTCTAGATTTATGCACGAACATGAAAAGATACGACAGAAAAAAATAACAGAAATAAGGAACACCTACCTTTGTCTGTTTGCACCGTACAGAGTTAAGCCAATGCTCGGTTGGCAATGTCTTGCCGCCCTGGGTGCCTCCACTCAGCCCGGCATCTTGGATCGCGTCCATAATACACACTTGAGCGTGGCATAATGCATCCAGGACGTCCGTGAAAGCAACTGATTGACATACAGCAGCTAACACCGCTTTGACCGACTGCACAAGTGTGCTTCGCGCACACTGAACCTCGCTCAACCATTTCGACGCTTCGATCTGAAAGAATTGTGTTTGAAAAATCGTCTTTGTTTTGTAATGGAGCAACGAAAGAAACTCCTGCGGCATAACTGCATGCTGTGTTACTGAGAATCTTCTCTTTATCTTCACATTAGAATAATGACCATACTACTTACGTTGCATCACGACAACAGTCACAGGACTCTGAGAGTGAAAAGCTGGATAGTTCATTCCGCTACGCGCTCGTTATTTTTTGTGATAGCACTGCTACATAAGTTCCATCAGATATTTGCGTACTCTGGCTGTTTCTGAAGTGTTAAAGTGTGGTTGAAACATCATACCCCCCCAATTATGACCTGGAAGGTTTATTCCAAGTGCGCGCGTTGATATTTTAAGAGATGTAGCTGAGTGACATAGTAGTTAGGTTGACTAACAACACTAAGACCCGGTATTTCTCTTATTTTCAAGTATTTCCTATGCATTCAGGATATCAGTCTTCCAAAATACGCAGCACAACTCCAGTCCCAACCTTAGATTAGTCGTTTACCGATGTTTTTGTATAAACTCGGTTCATTTTTGTGTCAACCAGTAAACGTGTTGTAACCTTGGCTGTTATCTGACAGTAAATTTCAATCGGATCTGATATCAATTCAGCTGCGGTGGTTATGAGACACGGGTTCGATTCCCATCACCTTTGGTCACTTTCCCATTTGGCAACCTTTCATTAGTCTCGGCCCTCTTCCTGAATTGTTGAACATTACTGTACAATAAATAAAAAAGCAAGCGAAAAGAGTATTTTAAATAATCAAAATTAAAAAGGAAAGAGAGAGAGAGAACGTAAGCAAATGAAGAAAATCTCAATGCGATGACTAGTAAGCGTGGCTATTTTGTCCAGATTTTCAAACAGATCATTTGTCAATTGTCTTGAACTTCACCTAAGAAGCCTAAAATTATATTCCATGACTTTCCTTTGATCGATCACTTCAAATTGTTCTGCTACGCTACGAACAGGTCTTCATGATTTACCCTCGAACCGTTGAACGAGTACAGCTGAAGCACATTTATAAACCAGGATAACCCAATGGAATGAATCAATTAAATGGACTCAAATCGGTCATACAGCAATGCTGATCACTGGCAGTGGTCAGTTTACCATTCGTACCAAATGTTGTATTTCACTTCAGGTAGGCGTGAAGCGGTGAGGTACTGCAAACAGCGGTAGCACTGGGCAAAAGATTTGCCTCAGAAACATGTTTTACACCCAGTTTGATAACTGTCGCACTGTCACAAAAGCCACATTTGCAACCGCGTGATCGTTTTCATTAGGAATCACCCGTGGTTTACATAAAAATGTTATGGCTGATAATGATGCGGCTCTCAATAAGCACCACTATCGAATTGTAGGGACCATAATTTCCGACCTTTCTAAATATTCAAATACATATTTTTCGACGCCTCTGGCCTGTATAACTGAGAAGCAATACGTGGCACGGAGAGATTAGATTTTTGTTAGCCACTGGACGAACCACAAGAACGTCACTGTGGTGTTTCGTCTTACACTTTATCTTGTTTCCCGTGAACCATTTGTAAGCAAACAGTTGCGAAGTCGAGCTTCAGTATGGGTATTCGATTTATTGATCAGTCGATCCCTGGTGTCGCCATTTCGTGTATGTGTCAAACAATTCAGATGTTTGTATTTTTGCTTCATCTACGGATGTGTGTGTGTGTGTGTAACAAATCGTTTTACCAGGAACTTTGTGATTCGACACGAAACAGCTGCCGTGTCAAAACAATACTGACTTGTGATTGAATACCACTATCAACAAAATTCCAGTTTGACTTCTCCGAAGACTGAACCAGCATGCTCAAATACCAACTGTGCTCCATATGGGCGTGAAAACAAAACAATCTCGAGTCTAGAAGAAAAGTGCGGGGTTGCCAGTTACAATGTTACACGTTAATCAAACACGCATACAGGTTTTCCTAACGGATTCTGTGTAAGCAAAGATGAAGGCTTGATTTTCTTGTACAACTTTAGAAACAAAACTTCTGCACAGGCAACAGAAGTAGATGACATAATTTGAATACATGATAACTACGTGTGCGTTAACAAACTAGAGAGAGGAAGAATACGAAGCCAACGAGAATTTGATCAGCTCTGATTAGCACACAAGTCTGCCTGAAGTAGTGAGACTGTGAACGATTTTATTTGTGCTCAAAAATAACCATATTTTACAAACAAAATTAATTTCACAACAAAACATAAACAGATGAATGTCCTTGTGTTATCGTAATCGATTTAGAAACGGCAACATTATAATCAAGGGTTCTTCAACCCAAACGTGTGCCTTGTCCACAATCTGTCCCTATATGTTTCCCTCTCACTCTCTCTCTCTTTCGTTCGTTCGTTGCACGACATCCTAGTGAAAAGGCTTACGCAGCATTTTTAATCAGTTATCCAACCCAGCTCACTTGGTTAAATAACAGTGAACAGTCAGTGAATTCAACTCACTTTTTCCCGATTCCGTATGATTGTGGCGCGTACTTTTTCCAAAGCATTCCGGAAGACACCGTAACTGATAGACATTTCTCCACTATAAAATCAAAAGCCCCAAAACGAAGTGGATTATTGTATCCCAAAACTATTAGACAAAGAAAAATACATGATTGAGACCCCACCCCCCCCCCCCAGAAAAAAAAACATCAGGATAGATTTACTGAAACGGTTGTAACGATGACAACAGTAGCGGTCAATACAGTCATACCAAAGATGGTTCACATACTGCTTACTGAATATGTCTCTTTTGAGCTTCATTCATCAGAAAATTAAATTGACGTAACCCTTAGCTATATTTTACTGAATAATGATCACAATTAGCATTTTACTACCATTGGTAACACTGCCAACGTTACCTATATAATAATAATGCTATTGCCACTACTACTTTTATTATTATTATCATCAGTAGTAGTAGCAGGTCGTTACTCTAGCAAGTTGTCGCTTACCTTTAGCAATCAAGAGCGAATACTGGAGTTCCATACTTAAATTCCCAGACCTGAATAAAAGTGTTGACAACTTCAGGTGTAGAATACTCATGTGAATTTCGGTTATCTGAAAATCTGGAGCTATCGACCGACACAACTAGGTTCCACAGACCTTAAGAGGATAACGTCATTTTGCCCGCACAAATCATCGCTTGGTCAAAGTGCAGAGCACCTTGAGAACAATGAAAAATATTGCTTGATCCTGACTTCTCAGTTCAAACCAAAAAACTTAAAATGGGACGATCCGAACAAGACAAGTAACCTGAACGTGTCAGCCCAAAGACAACTGGTCCATCCTCGTGGAGTATGACTGTCCAACAAGCACCCATTCAACGGTTAGATCATGATCCTGTTTTGTGGATCTCGGACACCGATGCAGAAAATGAAAACGTTTGGTTACGTTGAAAACGCAGACCATGATCAGACGATCGGGTAGCACTGCTCTGACCATAATACAATGGTAGAAAATTCGCTACTTCTTGCGATTTGAGTCCGGGAAGCCGGATAAAATTCGGTTCATTCTGGGATAAAATTCCACACTCTTACATAGATGGACACCAAACGGTTGTCAGAAATGATCCATAGTGATAGTGAGACTAGAAATCCCGACAAAATACCTCTGGCGTTTGGTACTGCGTCGAAGTTGAACCCTTTTCGTCTGATCCACAGTGTTCATGTTTGGAAGAGCCATTTAGAACAAACCACCTTATGATGCCATACATTTTCCAAGGCAGACATTTCATTCAAAGCAATTTCGGGAAATTTTCAAGTGACGGGGACAGTTTATCATAGTTAATAAACACAACACCAAACAGACTGGATAAAAACTCCCTATGAAAATTCATGAACATCAGCTAGATGTCAGGAAATAAAATCTTTTCCTGTCGTGTTACTGCCTGAAGAATAATGGGGAGACCGATTTATTAGAAATCAGTGTAGATCGTTGATTGGCGGTTTGAAAACCAACTGGGAGAAATTCTGAGAGCCTTGTGTTTTCATAACAATCTGTGAACATAGATACTGAACTATAAACAGCATTATCAGGTTATCTACGGAGGAGAAGAGAAATCAGCTTGGGAATGGAAAAAGTCCAGCTTTGTTTTAAAAACATTCAGTCGGAAAACTCGAAACCTCCTGGTCTCCACGGTTTAAGGTCGGAGCACGAAATGGAAGAAGAAAAGTCCACTCATCTTGTCTGAATTTTGACTTATTTGTCGGCGTTGATAAACTGACTAAAGGTAAGAACATCCAGACAGCTTTTAAATCCCGCAACTAGCAAAAACGCCGTCGGGTTTTTAGTACGGCATAGAATACGAAAACTAGATGGTATCATCAAATCTAGACAAACTCCTACGCTCGTGCGTTCTTTCCTTGCAGATGAATGTACAACTCACAAGGGAAAATACTTTCAGCTTATATTGATCCAAAATGAACAGATAAAACCATTCAATCAACCGTTTCACAAATGACATAGTTGCATAATTAAATCTAAGTCGACTGTAACCGAATTTCCTATCCTCGTCAAAGTGTGTGATTGATTGGTAGATTGATTAGACATGGTGTGTCGTGAATTTCTTCGGGAACTATGGGATGAACGCCGGGGGGCGGGGTGCACATCACATGTATTTGACATAAGACTGGAAATAATATGAATCTGACAGACCATGGTTTTCGCGCTGCATAAATAAAAATCGTCTTATTCACGGTAGTGCAGGTCAAAAGTCAGATAAACTGTTTGCATTGAAATGCCTTTTTGTCTGAGTCCGAAATCATTTTAAACATTCCCAACTGTCAAGTTTCGGAGTGCGGATAATTGTGACTCCATAATCGGGATACAGTGGTGTGTATCGACGGAATTAATATATTTAACCATAATTTTGCACAGAAAAATGAGGCGTGGTGCCACAAACAATGACCACAGAACTAATTTAAAGTGAAATGGTAATAAAACTGAGGAACTGCAACATAATTGCCATTGAATAGTAATCGGAGCAATACTGGACAATGTTTCCAGCTCGACGTGTTGTGGATCTCGAGGATCCCAGCCATGCAGGTGTGATAAATCGATAGAGACAAATTTCGACACGAACGTTCTCATCAGTCAGTGTAACCTCATAGCATGATCTCCACGCTGTTCGTTAGCCAACCCGAGAATAAGCAAACAGAACACAACTTGGAAGTAAATTGGGTGGCATACACCTCGTGTATCTTAAGCGACAAAATAAGTTTGGACGAAGAGAACTTTTGTCTCGTGAATCACTCCTCCAATACTAACTGATGACCTTGAATTACGGAAAAGCCTATTGCCGGCGAAAATCCGACTGAAAATGCTTTGGAACTTTGTGATTCATAAAAAAGCCGCCTCTATTTAATTTCTCCGAAACGCACGGTGCACATTCTCCGACGCGCAAAAAGGGAGATGTCAAGTCAATAAATGTGTCAGACACGCGCTTCGAACGTAACGGTAAATAAGGAACTTGGTCAGATGGTAATCCTCGTAGACTCTTGACCTCAACGTCTCGTGTTCGGATCTTTCCCCCAACCGGTCAACTCCCCACTTAACATATTTTGACTGGCTGTGGCTTCCTTCCAGAAATAAAATACTTGGTCATTTATTAAATCAACGAAGTATAATGTGATTTTTCCTAATTTCTTTCCCAATGTGTGCAAAACTGTGCTATTTTCCCCAACTGTCTCACCGTTTGATGTTGTGGCGAATTTGTCACGTATATTATTGACCGAAATGTGCTCCTGTAACGAAAGTACCGGTGAACCACCGCTTTGTCGCGGCATTTGCTTTCCGCTTTAGAGAGTTAGAGCTTCAGGCAAAAAATAAACTACACCTAAATTAAGTGATCCATATTGGTAGATTTCAACACCAAAAGTGATTATGAAATCAAAATTCTCAACGTTCGTGCATAAAGTGTGTACAGAGCACCACTGCTACCTCTCACTTACTCAGGAGAAACACGAAGCGGATTGATGGAGCAAGAATATGGCATAAATGGTCCTCGAGTTTGAGTGGCGTGTTCCTGATAGGAAATAAAGTAAAGCGGAGATGATAACCAGAGAAATAATTGTTATCAGTGCCCTCAGTCTCAAAGAAAACTCACTACAATTGATCGTATTCAGTGAAACCGTAAGACGAGATCAGTAAGTGGATGGTAAAACAGAATCATACTAACTGCAATCTATATCTAGTTTGACTAGGTAGCAAGTGCTCTCCATCGAAGTAGACCGAGTAGGCTTTGCACAGTTTTCTATTCCTACTACTTCGTCCAGTATTGGTTACAATTTCCTCTTCAACTATTCTCTTAATCAGTAAACTAAACACATCAATGAACTCGCCAGGGATATATACTCAAAACATTATCTGTTAAGCTGAAACATTTGATCCAAGAACCCGTGTGCACTGCGCGTCGCCACTCAACATCACGAATACCCCACCTGTTACTCACAGAACTAATGCAGTTTTCTCACTAAGCTACTTTTTCACGTTATCATATGACAGCTTTTGTAAATATCCGAACTAAACAATGTAAGGAGTGTATCGGAAATTCGATGCGCCATGTGTTGTTTTTATTGTGAAAGTTATAATGTTAATAACATAGCGTTGTTGGTAGATGTTGGTAGATGACAGCTTTTTGTATTAGCCGCTTGCGCGTGAGTGCAGTGGAAGCGGTATATACCCCGTTGCCACGAAGGCCCATTGCACTATTAGGGACAACAGGCAATCAGACCCTGAGACTTGGAATGGAGAACCACATAAATTCCCAACAGATCAAGTGTGGTAGTGAGCCGGACGATAGCGGAATGTTGTCTAACACCAAAGTAACCGGTGATGGTGGGGATTCGGGGTGGTATTCAAACGCTCTAAGCCACTCGACCACCACCGGTCAAAGATACAACTACTGTATTTTGAATCTGAGTATTAAGCATTTCTATACCGGTCCTTAGATCAAATTACCGGCTTCTGCCACCATATACCGTCTTCTCGTGTAACTTCGAGATGAGGAGGGACTAACATATTTCAGATTCACCTTCGAGTCAGTCGTTTGATACTGCCGGTCAGCTCTTAGGTGCTTGCGGAAAAATTGGACTTGACTGAACTCCTTAAAATGAGACTTTGGCTTTTAAACCCTTACTTAAATGAATCGAAGGAATATTAGTACAAGAATAATACACGGAGGATTCAAGAGAGAAAATCGATGAACGAGGTAAAAAAAATCAGCATCAAATTGCGAAGCACTTATGCTTTTTTCCTACATGCTTGGGAATGAGCGCAGTGGAAGGGGCATACTGCATAATCAAAAAAACGACTGTGTTATTGAGGATAACCGGTACCCGGATCCTAGGACTTGGAGCGGAGAAACACAAAGTGTCCCAATAGGTCACGTGTGCTAGCGAGCCGGACAACAGTGGATTACTGTCTACCACTAAAGTGACCGGCCCCGGCGGGGATTCCAACCTCTGACCTCCAGTGCGGTAATCAAACGCTCTAGACCACTGGATCACCAGCGGTGGTATGCACACGATACAAGTTAGAACGTGCAACTGATTACGAGAAACTATTCGTGATGTCGTCGAAAATCTGATGCAATGCAGACTCCTCAAGTGACACAATTAGTAGTAGTCAAGACTTTCTAAATACTCAAGGGCTACACAGAGACGAGAACATGAGCCCGTTATGTATCGTCTAATTTCCACAGACTATTATCTATATTTGAACACTTATTTGGTTGCATAATGCATGTACTACTAGATTCCATCGGACTTCTTTCTAAACGTAATCCCCACTTGATTGATTCAATATCACAATCGAATAACCATGGGGAAAACGGTGATAGTTTGGCTAAACTGATGGAAAATAATTTGTCAACTAAAGGTTACGATGGACATTCTGACGACTACGCACGAATCAACTATTTACAGTATCACACTGACAAACTAGCTGATCGTGCGGATACAATTTGGTAATTTGCCGTGAAACAGTATTTGACAGGCTGTTGATTTTAAAATTCCCCAGCTAGATCAGTAATGTTAAGTTTGAATGCATCTGTTAAAAGCAGATACTATCAGTGTAACTTACCGTTTGTTCTGTATCCGAATTCCCATAACGTTTTGGTTCCAAAATCAGACGCAGCGGTAAATCCAATCGATGACACAATTGTACTTGATCACAATCACACAAGCGTGCTTGTCTATTGAGCACATAGTGCGGGTAGAGGTAAAAAAAGGGGCCGTCAAGGAACAAAATGATTGCATTTCTAGTCAGGAAAATCGTTGGAACTTGAAGCATTTATATTTATTCTGTAGTTGAATGAACTTTTACAAACCCGTTTTCAACTCTTGAATAAATCGTGATGTTATTTGTCATGTTTCAGTAATATTATTTTCTCCCGTACGGTGAACCGGCTTAACAGGCAGAACTATCCTGAAACTACCCGTATGACGAAAACACGCTGATCGTGCATGCATTCACAATTGGGCCCACGTTTGCATGTCTGAAAAAACCGATCAACCAGAAGACCGGTAAAGGCCTTATGTTGTGACGCCTAGTTTATCGTGTGATTTTAACTAATAATTTTTTGCCACAGGATCTCAATACGTCATGTTTACGAACTAACAAGGTACCCTCGAGGATTGCCTTCGATTTAACACATTCATCATCATCATCATCATCACCGTACAGCGTTAAACAGTAGGGCAAACCCCACTGACCACTGCCTTTCTCACCATGTTGCACGCTAAATTAGAAAGTATGAATATACAAGGTAGATAGGGAGTGGACCTACATGGGTGGGAAAAGTAAAGAATGCCCTAGTAGCCAACAAACGGAATACACAGTCTAACTCTACAAACAAACATTGATCAATCATTCTGATTCGACAGAAAGTGACAACACGATCGCCACTGTTTGCGGTTCGCAGCCATATCTTTCAGTGTCTCGAGCCAACTGGTAGACGGATCTTTTGGACCCCAACCAAGAAGACGTGAAGCACCTACTTTTCCTAAGTCTGCTGTACATTTCCTCATTCCTCGTTGCCACGTCATCTGTTGACCTCCATGTGGTCTCTTCCACTCCCTAGGAGGAACGGAGAATAGGACACGGCACGGTAAACGTGTGTTTGACATAAGTAACACGTGCCCCAACCAACGAAGTCTACTAAGTTGGATAAGCCCTGACAAAACGTTCTCCGAATAAGTAGCCAATACTCGATTTCTGACCTCAGCATTGCCTACTCGGCTAATCTACCCGATCGTAGCGATACTACGTAAACATCGGTGGTCGAAAACCTCAAGACGACGAATATCTTCAGCATGCAGACTCCAGGTTTCGCAACCAAAAAACAAACTGAACGTACTGCGGCACAGTATACACGACCTTTCAACTTCAGTGAAATATCAGATCGACGCCACAAGTGCTTCAGTCCAGCGTATGCCGCTAGAGCCTTGGATATCCGCGTGCTCACCTCCACTACAGTGCTCCCATCCGTCGTCACGCTGCTGCCAAGGTAGGTGAAGTGGTCGAAAACCGACAGCACCTCCCCATCGAGCATCCAGCTCGGAATCGTTGACGTCCAGTCTTGTATCATCACCTTGCACTTTGAAGGTGCAAAGCGCATGCCGAATGGAGTTACAGCTCTTGAGAGTCTACCTAGTGCACGTTGAGCATGTTCCGTGGATTCGAACAAGCAGACAACGTCGTCCGCGTAATCTAGATCACACAGCTTTCCACTATTTCCTAGTTCGACGCCTACATCCTGAAGATTTTGCAGCGCACTCTCCATCATTTCGTCCATGACGAAGTTGAACGGGAATGGAGACATAGGACATCCCTGTCGAACACCACTGGTCGTTTCGAAATGACCCGATAGTTCGCCGTAAACTCTAACGCGGCCAGAAGTATCAGAATACAATGATCTTAGTAGGTTCACGAACTTCTGGGGCATACCTTTTCGATAAAGAGTACTGAAAAGCGCTGCTCGATCAACTAAATCGAAAGCGCCTTTCAAGTCTAAGAAAATCATTATTGTCGGTCGGCGGTGCGTGTGACGCGTTTCTAGTAGTCGACGAAGAGTAAAAATCTGGTCGATGCATCCTCTACCTGGGCGGAATCCAGCCTGCTGTTTGCGAATGTTCCTCTCGCGAGCCGGTGTAAGACGGTGCAGTAGAATTGGGGCTAATACTTTGGTGATTATCGGAATTAGGCTAATCCCAGGATGATTACTACAGTCATTGTGTATTCCCTTCTTGAGGATAGGAACAAATAACGACTCACTCCATATTAACGGAATACGCTCCTCGTTCCAAATGTCACGGAGAAAAGCGGTAAGTGATTTTATCAAAACATCCCCACCCAGTTTGAAAAGAACTGGAGGAACTTCGTCGGGACCTGCCACTTTCCTTAGCTTTAGTGATCGAATGCATAACTCCACTTCTACTTCCGATGGAGGCTCAAGTGATACCACCCAAGGAGTCGCAGTTGTTGATACAGGAGGAACTACACGAGTGTGCGGCCACCTAAACTGTTCCTTGAAGTATTCGACCCAACGGTCAAGCCTTTGTTGTTTGCCATGGATGGGTTCTCTATTCCTATCGCAAATCGTTTCACTGACCTGGATGCGACGTCCACTGGTGTCAAGAATAAGTTTGAACAGTCTTTAACTGTTACCTGAAGCAGCTGCTATTTCCATTTCTTCGGCTACCTTGACCCATCAATTTTCACGATCCTTCTTAAGGTTTTGCGTAACTTGCCTTTGTAGATTTCTCCGCATCTTATTCATCTCCCTACGGTTCGACAGCTGACGCTTTTGCTTCATTATACTCAGCGACTCTTGTGAGATCCAGTGTCTTTGATGGACAACGGATCTAGAACCACAGGCAAAACCTGCTGCAAAGTGCATCGCCTGTTTGATATGAGCCCAATGCTCATCTACATTACTGTTTGTCGTAGATCCTAGCTCATGTGCTAACTTCTGCTCATTACGGGTGTGGACTTCTGGATCACGTAAACGTTCTACGGCTAACTGCGTGTGCGGCCTGCGTCGATGACCATGGAGCTCGGGCGATAATTGCTTTAAACCTAATGCATGGTCCGACTCTACATACGTGGACCAGTAAGATCTACAGTTCTGAACAGAAATGCGCCACCGGTAGCTTACGGCGATATGATCAATTTGACTCAAAATACCTGTAGAGTTAGAGCGCCATGTCGCTGTGCGATGCGAGTTGTGTCGGATTTTGATGCTAGACAAGAACAATCGATTGTGTGCACAAAACTGGAGAAGCCTATCCCCGTTATCTGTGCGCTCAGCGGGTAAAGCAGGACGCCCACCTAAACAGGCTTCTGACACACTAAGTTTGCCAACTTGTGCATTGAAGTCACCAGCTAGCACTACAATGTCGGAACCTTTACTGCTGCGAACGGGAGTGGCGAGGGCATCATAGAACTCATCTTTCTGCAAGTCTGAGCTGCAGTCCGTTGGGGCGTACTCCGAGATCACGAACAAATTGCGTTTAACACAACTATCCTTTCGAACGCCGACTGACCCTTGGAGTCTCACAGCACATAAACGACTGTTAACAGGGATCCAGTCTATAAGGGCAGCCTCAGCCTTGTCAGTCAAGACTACTCCTACACCACGTTGACCCGTAGCTCGAGCTACTTCGTCTCCTGAAGCGTGCAGAAAATACCTCGATGAGATACCAGGAGCAGTCAGTTGAATTACACTGCTCGAATTCTGGATACGCGTTTCACTTAAGCAACAGACATCAATCTTCAGAGAATCTATTGTGAGCGCTAGGCAGACCTTCTGACCGGCCTGCATGAGTGTACGCACGTTGAAGGAGCCGAGATTCAGGGGCTGACGAGGCTTGAGAAAATGTGAGTTACCAGACAGAGGATTATTCCCGACACTATTTGACAGTATCGACCGTTTTATCAGTAGGAGAATTATGGGTGGATAGATGGGGCAAAGAGTAGTGGTTACGGACAGGAGACAAAGGTTGAATAAAAGAGAGGGACTTCTGAGCAGTAGCCCACCCAGCACTACCCACCCCGCTCGATGCAATGGGCAGCGCGGTCCTGATTAGCCTGCGCGACGACCGATGCAGTATGGAATTCTTTGTATTCGTGCAGTTCATGGGAGATGTTGGACGGGTACTGCTAGGGTGTCCAGCGACAAGGCAGGAGAACGATTAGGGTCCTCATCCAAAGCCTTTAGTTCTACCAAAAACCTATCCACAGGGCAGCGGGATGGCTTAGTGGAAGCCCATTTGCTTAGATCAATTATTCTTCCACGGATTTTGCCGATTGAGTTGCCAGCTCAAATCAACCCCCAACCTAGAGGACCAGGAGACTGGACTTTGTCTGACCTCTACCCATTGACCTGTCAGGTATGATTGCATCTCCGGCTTAAGGAAGCCATCCTGTATAGCTCTTTGAGTCATAGAGGCGTGCAAGCCATCACACCACGCTAAGGTGCAGTCTCGTCGTGATGGATTTAACACATTAATAACAAAACAATTAAGACCAAACTGCAACGAACAAAGGACAGAAGGAAAACGGACTAAAATGATAAAACTAACCGTTCAATAAAGATGAACATTTCAGTTGCAAGTATACCGTTCGAAACAATGCCATCTAGATTAGTTTTGCCTTCTCATAGTAGACATTCAAAGTGTGTTTTGTGCATGGTTATTCAGCCTGAAATATATTATCAGTACTGTAGTAAAACCAGGTATTGAGTGGTTACTGACATGTGGCTAACTCACATAAAAACTAGCCTCCGTGAATAGCTTACGTTTTTGTGTCGTTAAACAGTCTCGCGTAAAATTTTGTTTGCCATCTCGGTATGATTACGATCAGCTCATAGAGCACGCGCAAAAACCACATCCTTATTCCATGCAACATTAATCAGAGTGAGACTTGAACTGACACTTTTTGCCAGAAAATCTCGGGAACATTTTGTCTAAGAGAATTGGGTTTTATCAGCCGTCGAACGGCGGACGAAACACTATTTTGAATATAATGGAGACTGTAGAAGGTATACAGCGAGTCTTTTACACAGAACATCATTTCAGTTTCCCATTCCTTACTTCGACCGACAATATCTGATTCGAATGTGCCACCATTGTTAGTTTTGTGCCGTGCAATAAAGAAACAATGATCTGGCATCCATCTGCACTTGGCTACATTCAACATTCAGTCAGGATTTGTTTCCACCAGAAACTGCTGCCAAAGTTGGCAAGCAGCGATCAAACCAACGAGTTGTGCACTTAAACTGCCACATACACCAAACACATGATAAATAAAGAAATATAACGACAGTAACGATAACGTTCATTCACAGGTCAGTAAACTGCTGTTCGAGCCGATCAACAGTTACTAGTCCTCGTTTCTATTGATCATTTGGTCTGATTGATTTATACGTGCATACAGCAGGTTTTCACCCAGTTCGACGACACTTAATCCCACCACCAAAAGAACCTTGGTCAATAAATTTCTTTTCAAAGATGCACTGCCAATAAGAAGTAGACTAATATTACCGAATATCTCCTTCGGGATGCAATATACCCCCGTTATTGCCAATGAACCTAATCTCTCCACGAGTTTATCTCCGGGGGAGATTATTGTATTGTTTAGTATTTCAATGACAGATTGTTGCTTTTTGATTGGAAATAGAGCCAAAACAATGAAAACCAATAACAGTCCCACTTATAAATGATCAGTGATCACAATATGAGAAAGGTTTGTGCGAAGGTAGCTTAACTGCTAATCTATAGTGTGAACGATAAGCAGAAATATGTTGAATGGCAATGTAAGTTGCTCCGGGGACTGAGATTTCACATGTGACATTAGTTGATGTCAGTTTCCAAGGTTTACCTTATTAACTACCTTTTTTAATTGTGCAAATTTTAAATTCCCTATCGAAAGACTAGTCAAAAAGTGCTTTTCATGTGCATGTGAGCATTGATATACGGCTGTTGAAAAACGTGTACCTCTTTTCTGGGGTAGGCAATCCTGAGTAGTTTAAACATAAATTAGAGGCTGATGATTATTTCCGTTTTTATCTTGGATGTTTATGCTGTGATGTATTGCTTTGGTGACCAGGTTGATCGGAAATGACTAAAACTGGAATGCGAACCAACTTGAAGGAAAGTTAGGATGGATCAAATAGGTTCAAATTATCCACAACTGCTCTTCCCGAAATTACTTGTGGTCTTCTGTTTCCTGTTCACATTCTTCCACGATATCCTATAAGACATTCTTTTAACTTTGTTATTAACATCATTATTAGACTTAACGGCCATTTTTCTCATTGCTCTACTCACAAGCGAATTTCGTAGAAACGTTAACTGATGGATTTCCCCTCTTTATCTGACCAGCGAGGTTTTTCTTCTTATGCCTCTGTTACCGATGTGGAACGGCTTGGTGGTTCCAGCGTCTTGATAATTGAGTGATAATTGATCAGTGGTCCCAAAGAAAGCTAAGTACAAAATCATGCACGACTTGTCTGTTGCTCTAAGTAAAGAAACGCTCAGTCTAGAAACTCCAACACTAGCTCGCAGGTGGATTCAAGCTATAATTGAGAGCACTCATCAACATCCCTGACAGTTCATTTACTTGGTGAACATACTCTCAGCACTTCCTAACAGACAACTGCGTCTCATAAATTAGCTTCTCCCATTGCAGTTCAATGACTTATTTCAACTTTTAACCAAATTTGTTATTTTCACTGGATGCTGGTTGATTGCTAACACGCTGCAAGATGGTTTTTTCCATCGCAGTGATCCATCAAAAAAAAACGTTCAACAATTTTCTTTAATTCGCAGAGTACAGTTGACTCTTGGTGGACAGTAAACTATCGATTCTGTTACTTTATGGCAAACTGTTGTTAGCTGTAAGCTCCGATTGCGAAGATATTCACATGGACAGCACAAAGGACATATGCGGAGTACTGATGACTAAGCAGTATACCCCGAAAGGGAACAGTGAATAACGATCAGCTCTCTCTCCCCACCCTATCTCATCTATCTCTCTCTCAACTACTCATCTGCCACCATCATCATACAGATGAATAGGGGAAAAACGAAGCAATTACAACCAGATTCTACATTAGGTAACTATTTTATTAGATTGGGATTTGTTCGCACCTGACACCATATCTCCAGTGATGATGGAATGTCTGCGATATTGATTTTTTCTACCTGAATAAACGTACAAACAATATGACTGCACTGATAGCAACACAGCTGGTGTGGGAGAAATGTTTAACAAATCTGTGCTTCGAGAAAACAATCTCGTTGTATTATTTCGCACACTTTGCAGTAATACATGTGGTTAGCAGACACCTGACCGTATCGCGACAATGACCAGAATAGATTTCAGTAGCTCGTAAACTGAGCAAAACAACTGAAACTTAGGAAATACAATCAACCACTAGAAAATACGATGTTTTCAAAACGCCGCACAATGCGAAACAACAACACATGACACGCACAGTACATTCGATCACAGTTCATCGATTTCCACACAATAACTGAACAACTTGAACGATTCGAGATGACCCTATTTGTCTGATACGAATAGCACACCACTACCGACTGAAATAGGTAGTTACCGATCATTTGTGGTGCTATGTTACCAAGAGGGAGGTGGAGTACGCATCCCACGAACTGGACCGATTCGCTCAACACAAATGGTTTACCTATCACTCAGTCTGAATGCAATAGCAAAGACTAAGTAAGGCTAGTTTCGTCGATAATAACATTGCATCCTGATTGATCAAGACAAAGGTCATCGATCAGATGACCCCGAACCACAACAGCAAATAGCCGATTTTGTGGTCCACATAAATGCGGCTCGCGTGTGTAGGGGGCACATAGTTACCACAACGGGCAATGAATCAAAGAGCTGCATTTTTACACAGAAATTTTATGGCACGAAGCAAGCGAAACCTATGGTTATGTATAAAACGTTTCAATAGTCGTCTTCACATCGACTACTTCTCTGTCTCACTTTCGAGATTTTTGGGATGAGACAGTCGAACTCAAATAGATGTCTATTCACCTCATACACACTCGATCTAGCCGATTAAGACCATCAACGATTAATCTATTATCCCACGTCAGAAGTGGGTTGATCTGATGTCAAACCTTACGATGTGAGAAGACAAAAACTAAGGTGGATACATTGTCATTCACAGATCAAATATCGGGCGAAGTATTATCGCGTATGCGGAAGACGCTTTTTGCTTTTGCCAACTCCAGTTATCTGTTGTGTCTACTTGGCATCTGTTCGTTCATCAAGGGCCGAGGGTGGACTGTAACGGTTAGTCAAATTATTCTGCACTACTTAGAAGCCTGGCCGCCGCTCGTGGACGACACACGAAAGTTATCGGCGCTTACTTAGTTAGCTTACCCCGGCTTGTTCCTTGGGGAGGATAAGACGGCTTCAAGATGGAATGATCATGGAGTTTCATAAATGTTTGGTACAAGAGACGTCTCGAGCGTCATTCGGTTTTTTTTCAGGGCACACTTCTAGCCTTTGCACAACCAAGTGCGGGCTGTAAGGCAGCAGCGTATTGATGCACGGTTGTCAGTGGCTCCCTAGGAGCTCGTTCGCCATTCGACTGATCCATATAGCCCTGTTAGTTCGAAAGATTCTCTTCACAACCGTTAAATTATATAATAAATCTCATCCGCTCATTCAGGGGTAACTGTCTTCGCATACCGAACACCGTCTCATCGAGGTTTTTGCACCCCGGTTACTCTCAACCTGATGTAGCCCGCTTGTCAAGAGGTTTGCTGGGACGTGGCGCTGATGCACGCTTCAGCTTCGTGAAGCCACAGGCGAGAGCTGGATTTCAGATGTAGATCAGGGAGATGGAAGATGCCTCAGTCTACCAGCTCAGAGGTGCTACTACTATCAGACACCCTTACACCCCCGGCATTGGAACACTGGTGTCTTTACAGTATCATCCAAATCTGATAGGAACACCTTATCAATAATGCCGAGGTTAGGCGAAGATCCATTAGATCAGACACCAAACCTCTCCAGATTAGGGTCATTGATATTCTAATGAGAAGACTTCTCTGACTTTGAGCCATCTCGGTTCATTAGCACAAAAACGACAGTTTATATAAGATGCACGGTGGTCGCAACTAAATCCCGGTTCACCTGTTATTCCTAACCAGTTATTCTCATTGGTTAGTCTAGTAGCAAAGACAATCGGTTGGCTCGGTCCAGAAGATGGCTGCCGTTTGATTAGTTTTCCTGTCTAATTCGTTCGCTTCAATCTTGTCCTTAATTCAGGACAGGCGAAGACTTTCTGACCACTCATCAAACCATCGTGCTATCTAGTGAACGAACCAAGCCGTCTATTGGCATTGTGCCAGCTCATTCCCTTGCACCTACTTGTTGTGCACTATTCACCGAAACAGGAGTAGTTGGACGACGACCAACGGTGACCAGCCTGATACGTAAGATGAGCAGGAAATTCTCCGTCTATAAACCTGGCTATGCAGGGCTTTTCGAACTACCTGGTTAGTCTCAAAGTGATCAATCTACTTATTGGTGAAAACATTGACAGGCAAATCTCACCTCATTGCTTTCATATCCTAAAAAACTGCTTCCAGATTTAAATATTTTGGTTTCCTGGTAAGGTTCTTACTACGAGATAGCAAATGAGAACAACCGCGCCCAGCTCATCGGTTACCGTTGTTCAAACTAAAAATGAAACTGGGCCTATGCCCGCCGATCCAAAGAGTAAGAAACTCAGCTCCATCGGTGCAAAGTCGACTTCACTGACGAACCGAACAGTATGGTTATTTGGGCCACAGTTTGTTCATACTAGTTGTATGCAATCATTACTGTGGATGACGACTGCCTCGCTTGTTACAGCAGTTCATGATGTACACGATACGCGCTCTGTCACGTGGATAATTCTGGAATGATCCATACTTCAAAACTGCATTGGCTTCGGCGAGACTCGACGATCCACGCTCATGGACACGACAGGCGCCTTAGTACTGCATGCGCTCTATACCAGATGAGTTACGATGCCACGCCAGGGTGCCTCGGACTTTTCTCAATTGGACCATGCAGTTTACCCGCGCGAATTACTTTCATTAGCCCATGTCATCCGCCAAAGGGAACTCATTTGTAATTAAACCGCCTACGGCAAGATTACCAAACTATTCTATCAGCGTCCATCAGTTGGATGAATACACGGGCATTCTTGGTTATGAAATACGATTCGGCAGATTGAACAAATTTTGTATTGATCCAAATGGGAAAAGTCTTTGACCGTTTGATGAAATACACTCGTTGACAAGTTTTTTCAAGCTAGCATGCGCAGTGTGTCACTGTTGATGCAAATGAACCTTTTTCCAAACTAGAACAGGTCACTTGATGGATTATAAATGGGTCAGCTGAATTAAACAAGAGAACTGGACGAGGTAAAGACACTTACGGATTTAGCAATTCTGCTCTTCCGTGTATGCGTAGCTGATAATCGTTCGCATTCATTGACGCACCAGCAGGTAATGCAATATTGGACAACGCTTCCATCATCAGTTCGCACACAAATGTGCTATTGGCTAACGGAAGAAAAGGGAAATAAGACGACAATTCCCACATTAAATAAGAACGGCATTTGGAGCAAATTATGTGCTGCCGTGCACGGCTATCGGAATAACCCAGAATTCGACTCCACAAGCGCAAGGAGCATAAATTATGGCTATCAACAACTAGTTGTGAGGCTGTTCTGTCCCGGTAATGTTGAGCATTTTGCTTACTGAGATTTGTGTTTCTTGAACTGCAAGTTGATTTGATTAATAGACCACAGTGCACCGTAGTAAAGGAATTTTACACGGATAGTGGAAACCTGCTCGATCTTATTCCGCTTGTTGTGCATAAATTTAACAGAACACTTCGGGAACAAAAAAGCATGGTGAACAAGTTGGTTTTCGGTTATTCTTACTCATACCAATAGATAACACTGAATATGGCTCACAAAACTGCAAAGGGGAACGATAACCCAGATTCGTCTGTGCCCGTGCGTGTGTGAAGTCGATCGCAGTGAAGAATTTTGGAGTGGTTGCACACGTGATCGGGAAAACAAGCAAATGATTTTGCTAGATGTTAACTCACTGTTCACCAATGTCCCGGCCACTGAAAGAATCAGCTATCTACGTGAATACATGCAGGAGAACGATATCAACTCGGGCATCTCGTTGGATGAACTGAAACAGTTGCTGTTTGTCTGCACTCATAATATCCAGTTTCAGTTTAACAGTCGAATTATCGTCAGAAAGACGGGGTGGCAATAGGGTCACTTTTGGAACCCTTACTTGCTAACATTTTCATGGCAAAACTTGGAAACAATCAACTCGAGTCAACAAGTAAATATTGAACCTAGTGCAAACGGCATGTGGACAACATCCTGTGTATAGTAGGTACCAAAGTTGATACAAATCTACTACTTAACGGTCTTAACAAATCCCATCGAAATGTTCAATTAACTTTGAAAAAAAGAAAAGGAGAACAATCTACCGTACTTAGACGTTTGTGTGAGCCGTCGGAGTAGTTGTTCCGTTCAGTTATCAGTGCACAGTAAAGTAAGTTGGAACGGGCAACACATTCACTTTCACAGTTTTGTACCGCTCAAAGCTAAGAGAAATTCAGTACGTTGTTTGGTTAATAGAGCAAGGAAAATCTACATGGAGGACAGAATACAAAACAGACTTCGTTTTCTGTGGGATATTTTCCTAAAGAACGGCTATCCTGAACGGTTTATTGACAAGATGATGCAACGACGTGAAAAGCGGCCGAAACAGACAATAGTCGGAGAAAGGTCCGTATATGTCCGCTTGCTATTCCAAGGAGATAGAGAAACTGAAGTTATTCAACGAAGACTAACAGGAGCGGTCAACAGGACACTCTACGATGCACAACTACAAATTATGTTCGAGTCAAAACTGATCGTGTGCTTTCGACTGAAGAATAGATTCTGCGGTATCCTTCGGTGTGCATTCAGTCACCTACTCCTGTGGAACTAGGTACGTTGGTTGCACGACCAGGCGCTTATCCGAACGCATTTGTGAACGTCACCCGGCTTGACTGAACACAGGAGCAATTAAGGCAATTACGAGTGCTGTGTTTACACCATGTGGTGGTAAAACAATCAACAGAGGTGATGAACGCTTTTCGCATCATTTACAAAGTCCGGGGCAAGCGATCAAGACTTGCCAAATGTCGCATTTTAGCCACAGCTGAAGCCGTGAGTATTCGTCCGTACAATCCTCCCTTGTGGGCTCAGAAACAATTTTTTCAGGCACTTAAACTTCCATGGCCCACTTCTTGTCCCCGAACACGTGTGCAACAACCCAACCATTCTTCACTGTAACATTTAGGTCCTGTGATGGACTTGAAAAGACAATTCAGAAGACAAACACTGCGAGAGGAATTCCTCACGCATGCTCTTATCAGTCGCGTACATACAAAATCCGGCAAGAAAAAACGCTACGATTTGAAGTAAAATGAATAATCAAAGCAGTTTTATGGGGCTCGAAATCGCGAATGTGTGTGTGTGTATGTGAGTGCGTATGGTTCGCTAAAGCTATGGTAGATTAAGGGTGAAGGTCATACGCTTTTGGACACATAGGGCCGGTTTTGGTGTGAGCGATCAGTATTCCCTCAAGTATCCTTAGTTGGTATTTGTCGCGATTGCGTAGCAAGACCGAGAACGCGTTCGTTGGATCTACCGTGTGACCACTTTCAATCAAGTGACGAGCGATGGCTGAGGTCTGCCTACGAATCAATTCATTTCATTTCATATCGTATCATTTTATACGCATGCCACCGATGAAAGTATACGAAAGGAATTTTTCTTGCTATGTTTGTCTTCTAAATTGTTTACTCAAATTATTTACTGTGATCAATTTCACACAAACGCACACACGCACCTACACGGATGTGTGCGGTTTGTTGTTTTCCTCTGTAGTTTTATGGGCCATATTCAATGTTATATATTGGTATGAGTAAAAATAACTGACATATTAAATGAATGTAGCATTTGAAGCGCACAACTTTCGTCTTGTTGGCTTCATCCGAAACTTTCGTTCGATTAATTCACTCGATAATACGAAAAATACTGCAGGTCAAGATAAGTTATCCATCCACTTTGTCCGGTCGGAGTCGTCTGATAATAATGGGAAACAGCATAAAAGGTTGCGGGCATGTACGGTCACAATGTGATTGAAAAAAACACAAGAATGTAACATCACTCTAAACAGGTTCCATCAATTCATTCATTGAATGCCATTTAGGACAAACCATTTTCATACGACGAGCGTTTTATAATGCAAACAGTAATGATGGCTTTACTGAGGGGAGGGGGGGGTAGGCAGGTCTAAATATTCACTTATGAGCTGCAATAAAAAGGTCAGTAAAACGCAGCATCTTTGTGAGTTGAACTATTGGTACAACCGTAAAGTTGGGTGACAGCAGTTCATTATTGAACAAGTCTGATAATCACGACAAGCAATGCGATATGTTTGAAGTGATTCCAATCAATCGGTTGGTTAAGTGATAATATCGGGAAAGTCGGCAAACGAAAAATATTTAAATAATTACGAAGTTATCGCGTCGATTCACTCCGTTCAATAGAATAACCAATTATACTAGAATATTAGGAACAAGAGGCTGGAGAGCGAACAACTGTTTTCAATGAATCCTATAAGTCTTGTTCTTAATGTGACCATGACTGTGGGACTATTCAGACTATGCTAGAATACTCTCCGTTAACTTAAGCTATTTTCAGTCAGGTGTTAGGAATTTAACTGAACACAGCCAGGATCACTGTTCACGCGAAAAAAATCTTTTTAACAAATTAAACAAGCCGGACAAAAGTAGTTCGGACGCACAACATTTGATAGCCCACAGAAACAAAGCTAAGTTGGTCAGCGTAAAACGCTCACAGGCATAACACATTAGAAGTTCGGGATTTATTAATTTCTGGTGAAAACATCGTAACAGCAGTGCTGAAGTTAAGCGGAGAGCATTAGGTACATAAATCAAAGCATTAGATGAAAGACTAAAGTTCACCAGGCAAAATGGTTGGGAAATGTGTTGCACATGTCTCCGGATGAGATTCTTCAGTGTGCAACGTTCGTTGAGGCGCATAATGGTTGGAAGATGAGTAAGGATGGTCGGTCCATGACGTGGAAGAAGAGTATGAAAAGCCTAACGAGTGAACTCGGCCATGTAGGGCGTGTTAGGGTTCTTGAGCGGGGTCCAAGCGATCACCCCAAGATGCATTGGAGGATATGACTCGGTGTCGCCATCAGTGGTGTTCTTGTTCTTGTATTCACAAGCTCTCTTCACAGACTTGATATTCCTACTTGTAGTTCTCTTCTTACGCTTTACATGCTCTCGTTTTTCCTTTATTATTTCCGATTGAGTTTGCCGCTGAGATATAGCAACCAAAGTCATCGCACCCAGTGCATGACCAATGGTTTTTTGAACTGAACTGATTTTCTGCATTTTCTAGGCTACCAAAAAGCAGATCGATACAACTTACCGGAAAATCTAACAAACACCGACTAAAGGTGAATAATTTAGCGTGAGACGTAATTCAGTGGTCCTTTTACACTGAAAATGGAAGAATCTGCTGTCAGAATACTAACAGTTATCATAAACCGAGACGATGATATAGCTACAGAATAAGACTCCACTCACGATCAGAAACTAGTCGAAGTCTTGGCATCGAATGCGTTCGTTGGGAATCCGTGGATAGGGACTTTGAACCCGTTCCATCAGGGGCAGACTGAGCACAGTCTTCCGGGCCCCCAGATTGAGTTAACCCACTTCGAGGACGTCGTATAATCCAGTGCCCGGTAATTCGCACCTCAATTTGTGGGATGTTCCACCGGGGTGTATTGCGCCAATGCATTGGCGCTTCTCCGTCGACTTCGGACGGTCGCGGAGCTAACGGAGTAATTTCGGCCACTTTTGACGCACCGGTCTTTGTGCGCCACCACCGAACTGGTATTTGACCTTCCAGACGATCGGTTTCGCTCGGAATTGAACCGTTTTGACATGTGGATGTGTGATTGAGAACATCTTGAGCCAACACATTTCCAAATACCGAATTGTAGACCCAGTTGTCATGACTGAATGAACCCAGGTAATGGTTGATATTCTTTTCGTGTTTTCCGACTGATCCATCAAAATCGAAGGGTGGTGTTTCATTTTGCACACTGTACGTCGGTGTGCGAACATGATCTGTATTCATGCTGTACGAGTGACAAGTAAAAGAAATGAACAGAGCGCACTCCACGAAGGAGAATCGAATTTATGGGTGCTATCAATGACCTATTACGAAGAACTGTGGAGAACGAAATCTGAAGGAGTGAATAGGGTTTTGAATAACCGTATTCAACCGTAGTTCAGGGATTTTATCCTGAGGTTTGCAACCAATGCTACGTTGATCAAACTGGAAAACAATTTGTCATGTGAATGCACGAGCAGAAGCTGGCCACCAGAGCAAAACATGCTCGCGAAGATCAACAAGCAAGCAGGTACTTAAGGTAGTTCTTGGAAGCTTGGCACTCATCTCCAAATTCAATCAATGGATGCGTTGAATTAGATAGTACCTAGTCTCCCGAAGTACTGTAAACTCAACTAACTCAAGAAACAGTGTACAAATCAATGAACTAAAATGTTTAAAACCTACAGCCAAGAACCTACATTACTCACGTGAACAGAACTCAATTATTGAGGAAATGAAGAGCCAAGGTTCTCAAAATAGAAGGAACCGCACACAGATCAGAAGGTTATGTTTCTAAATAGGTGCGAAAGGTTAAAACGTTTGATTTTCACAATAAATAACAGCTACATTTCAAGGTAAACTGAGGGGACAGGTCAAATGGAAGGGAAAGATTCCTTTAAATGCAGGACAGCGCAAGACCCATCACCTGTGCAGCGATGATACCACCTCAGCTGGTGGTTAAACTTTCGCGACCTAGACGCGAAGCTCAACTATTAATAGTCTATGGAAACGAATAAGGAAAGCCTGCGCGGAATTTGATATTATGAGAAAACGGATCACTGTTACAGACATCGTCAAAGGTATCCACGGCAAGATTATCCCGATGGAACTACCTCGATCGAACTCAACTTATTTCAGTGTAGAAGAGGAAACACAGTTGTTTGGATAAATAGACTCACATTTACACATTAGGTCACTTGTGCGCAGGCGTACAGAGACAGCAACAAAAGGATTTCAGGTAAGACCAAGAGTGATCGAGTTTGTGTTTTTATCATAAAAATTACTGTACATTGATGACCTCCGTCAAACAGATCAATGGAGACATGAGCGGCGTTCGGTTTTATTCGGAAATCGTTTTTTTTTAATTCAAATGGCAGATCAAATGCGCTAGCAACAATTCACTCACTATCGAGAAATCTAGAAATCAGTGAACAGTTATTTGCATTATTGGGGATTATCACCCAGAACGTCAATTCTACCCAACCTCCCTCAGTTATTGGCAAATATCCAATATTCTGCGCATTCGGAAGAACATTCCAGGTTGAGCTCAAGTCATTTTCTTTTTTCGAAGGATGCCCAGTATGTTTCGACTTGATGAATTAGTTTCAAGGTTGTCCTTTGCGCTTTTGTTTCCATGCAAGTCAGTTTTTGATTTTTCCGTGGGATGGGACTATTTTGCTGTTCAGTGTGAATGATTAGCTTGAAGTTTTGTTAATCGTAAACGAACTTGAGGCAAGCTATTCGTCCATGGGGATTATGAAGGATTCAAGTGTGGTGGTGTGCTTTGTGCAAAACAAGCACATCATTGGGTTCTGTGTGATCTCAAGCAGTTTTCCGGTTTAATTAAGATACTGAAACACAGGAGATTGAACGAACTTCATTGAAACACGGGCACATCTACGGAAACAAATCAACAGCACAGTTGGGTAGAAACAAGACACTAGTTTATTGTCCAGGCGTTAATATGACCAGACACTCGGTTCTTGGACGGGTCACCCTTGCTGTTCCCACTCAGTCTGGACAACTGTATTTAAACAGAAAACTAAATTGATCTTCCCCGCCAGATTGCCATTCTGTGCTTGGTCGAGCAGCCACCGGTAAATTCAAAACATTCGGTTTCAAACACCGTTCGTTAGCACTCTTTAAATGATAACCGATAGAGAGGTTTCTTTTTTCTCCCGTGACTTTCCCACCTTGTTAACTGACACGGTAAGAAAAATCACTAAGATAAGTTGACTGGCAAACATGAGTACAGTGGCTGTGTACTGGAGACAAACTAAACGCACCTTTCAACAGTCTCCACAAAACGCTCAATCTCCACACTGGTGTATGTGTTGGGCAAGAACGCACAATCCCGGTGCTTTTCCTCATCTCGCCTCCGTAAAACTGCCGGTGTGCATGCGGTTGTCTAAAAAAAGGTAGAAAGAAAAATGCACCATCGACCATTTAGGAAAATTTCCATTGGCCTTTTGACTGAACGGTAAACTTGAACAGTAATGAAAAAATGACGCTATTTGACATCTTCAATCGATAGATACAAACGGAGCACGGGTATTTCGTTCCGATTCTAAAAGTACAAAAGGTTCTTGTTGACCTTATGTTGTAATGAGATGCATGCTACACGTCATTACCCCACAGTCTTCAATAGTGAACATATGGAACATGGAGAGAGATTAAGATTCTCGAAGACAATTGAGAGAGTGGATGCCCGTAGTGTAGACTTCAACAGAACAGAGATTACCCGTTACCCCCTCCCTAAACTGTGAACTCTGTTCGATGATCACATTTTGTATAGCTAAAAGTAATCGAAGCCATCCCAATCTATTGGTATGATCGAAAAACAAAGCTACCCCGATTGAGGTAAAGATGGTCCCGCACTGGTACGATTGAAGGTCCGGGAAGCTATAGACGGTACGAGAGAGTGAAGTCCTTGTTAGTGATCCGTTTCAGTTTATTTCGCATGTCCAGTAACTGTGCAGTAAGTAAGTGATACTGGTAGTGGTACTTTATACAAAAGTTCGGTCCGAATAAAAATGTCTGACTACGTAAAAGTCAAAGAGAAATTGACTAAAATCGAACAGCCTAAATGGATGACGGTACATTTACGGTACGTGGCAGTCGTTTGTGTAGCTTAACGAAACCAAGCGAAGACCAAATCTGACTCAAACGAAATTTAGAAAGCATGCCACAGCTCACCTGACCAACGTGATCACTGAGACTACTTTGTCCCTCTTAAAATAATGAAGACACCAAACTTTTCCCAAGTATAAGTTATCGTACCTGGATTACCTGGACGATAGCATTCTGTTATGCCTCAATCGTTTTCAGACCGCTTATATAAACATTGAAATTCCAAATGCTAGTTAAGTACTTGGCCCATCCGAAATTATTTGGCAACGGAATAACTGTCTACGCGGGAATGTTTCGTTCTTTTCTTTTTGTCCATTACATGCTTGCGCAAGAGTGTAATAGAAAGGGTACACCCAACACAAACAAAGGCCCACTGCAGTATTAGGAATAACCAGCAACCAGACCCTGAAACTTCGAGTGGAGAATCGCATAACGTCCTAGTAGGTCAGGTGTGATAATGAGCCAGATGGTAATGGATTACTGTCTAACACCAAAGTGACCAGTGATGGCGGGGATTTGTAATTTGTGCACTAATTTTATATTAGGTGAAGTATCCTCGTGTACACTGAAGATGTGCTTTGTTTTTGCCGACCTTAAAAATGTGGCAACGGAGCTACACTGGACTGTTTGTCAGAGGGTAAAGTTACGAACTCACGACATGGTTTCCAAAAAAGATGCAAGCATGATTGTTGCAAGTTAAAGAAGCATAAACTGTTAGTAGGTGAACACCGATTAGACATTTGCGTTGCTACGATTAATGGAACAAACGGAAATGCAATCCTTAGGTTGGACCTAGAAGCATTGGTAATGATATTGGGTTGCCGAATGAGGTGCTAAGCCCAAATAGGTAACGCTGACCGGGAAGCCTATTGCATGCATCCCTTTGAGGACCTGCAATGGTAACTGGAGCGAGTAAGAATGCTTATTAGATGAAAAAGCAAAAACAATGGAAATATCTAATTAGGGATTACATCTATATGGAACGCATTGACTATGGTGCCCATTTACTCAACGGTAACGGAGATTAGCCGGCATAACCAATCACCGTGCCAAGCGGTGTACTTTTGTTCCAGTATCCAAAACCTATAATCTTCGTTAGGGTATCTCTGAGACTCACAAAGGTGAGTTTTCCAGTCAAAGAGACTTTCACATCCCAGAAGTCGCTAAGTAGAGGTCAGGTGACTTTCTGTAGAGTCATCGAAGGGAATCTGGAGCTTTACTAGGAATCAATAAGTTCTATAAAGTGATAATGGTAACAAACATGGTAGAAAGCTCTTGTCACTCGACTCATTGCCACAACTGATCTACTGAGATCTTGTAGTTCGCCACCCCAAATCTCAGGCTCACGGCTGCCGGTTCTCTCTTCAGAACTAACTATCAGGACGATTGGCAATCAAACAAATGCTCATTTTCATTCTCGCTCCGGTCATTAACAAACAGATCAAGAAATCACCAACCTTATCAACATCCATGGACTGAACCGCAACATTGATTCTGTGCACCAATTTCTCCAATCTTCTCTTGATCTTTTTCGACCGAAGCCCACCCACCTACAGTGCCCCAGTTACACTTTTTGCCCCCATTTTACCTTTGTGCATCAATCAGTTGCTCCCTCCCGAGCGCCATATCTTGACTTTTCCAGTTACGAACTTCAGCTTATGTGGCTGAAACTCCAATTTTCCTTCTGCATTCATTAACTTTGTGTTGTGTGTCGCTCTCTCAACAGGTGCGACTCCTCCATCCTCGATTTTCCATTGAAAACATGTTTGTCGCGGACTCAAACTGCCACATTACTGTCCAAGGATACTTCAATGTTTAAGGCCAGGAGTTGCTGGTGCATGCTTCTAACACTTCGACTTGGTGGTGTGGAGCGCAAACTTTCGTTGTCAACAACCTGAGTCAAGTAGTTGATCTCCCACAAGTATCTCCGATCGACCTGGTGCTAGGGCTTATATCCTTGGTCTTACTCTCACCTCCATTCCTTCTTTCTTCTCGGAGATCGACGTTCTTTCTCCACTTGACTCATTAAGCCATTGTGTTATTTCTTGCTCCGTCAATTTTTTCTGACCGACTCTTCCGCCCATCGCGAAACAGGCATGTTGGCGTTACAGTGCAGCTGAATGGGATGGTCTTTGTCACATTCTCGCTTCCTATCCTTGGAATGATTGGTGCTTCACTTACAGTGTATCCAATTCCGTTTCTAACTACCCCGATGTTGTTCTTTGAGGTATGCTCCTATTTGTTTCATACTTTTCCAACCCCGGTAAACCCACATTTTCTGAGCGGCCTAACCACGTATCTGATAGTGGCGCCACTCGTTCACTCCCACCTCCCTTTACACTACATGAAATCTAAGAACGAGTGCTCCCTTGCCATACATACAGCCAAAGAACGCTTTGCACGCTACAAAGCCAAACGCTCGATTTCGTTCACCACCAGGAGCCGTACATTTCGGTCCCATGCCAAAGCAGTTTTTCGGAATTTCTGCCCTTCTAATTCCTCTTTTACTTGCAATTCCTCTGGTGATCTTGTATGCGCACCATACGAGGGAGCTAAGGTTTTCACCTCCCGGTTTGCTCCTAATTTGACTTCACCCAATTATTCGGCACCTTTTGATAAAACCTCTTTCTACGTAGCATTACCACCACGAAGGTCCGGAAAATACCGCCTTCTCTGAACGTACATAAGCCACCCGGTATGGACGCTATTCCACCCGTCGTTCTTAAACTGTATGCCCTGAAGTTGACTCCTCTATTACGCCATTTCTTTTGTCTCTCACTTTATCTTGCTACTTTTCCAATCCCCTGGAAACGCTCCATGATGTTTCTGCTGCCAAACGCGGTGATCTCTCCGATCCCAACAGCTATCGTTTAATCCCTCTCACGTCTGTCATTTCGAAAGTTTGCGAAACCGTTATATCCGACCAATTAAGCTTGTTTCTCCAACGAGGACTACTAAGCGACAACCAATACGGCTTCCGGTCCTGTCGTTCCGCGGGTGACCTGGTTCTCACCTCTCGCCTCTGGTTTTTTGCGCCCGATAACCAAGGAGAATCACATTTGGCTTCGCTCGTTAACCTAAAGAGCTTCGGTCGAGCCTGGTAAGAAGGCCCACTGGTGAAACTGCCAACGTCCGGGTTGCCTTCGGCTCTCGTGTCGTGGGCATCGTTTCCTTAGTAAGCGAACGATTTCCGTCTAAGTCACTGGGGTTCCACCACAGTCATTCCCCATGAATTCTAAAGTTCCCTAAGGTCCCGTAATTGTGCCCATCCTCTTCCTCCTATTTAGGAATTACCATCTGTCAAAGACCTCCGACCCAATACATGTTTTTGCCAATAATTTCATCCTATACTGTCACCTTTCTTACTCCACTTTTCACAATATCACTACTATATCAGTCGTGACCTTAGTGTTATCAACGTACCAATGGATTCCGACTTTGAATAAATCTCCTCATAAGGCTTCCCCAACCATTTTAACTTGAATGCATCAGAAAGTTCCCTTAAGAATCATACGTCCTCTCCGCATTTTTCTTTTGATTCTATGAGCTCGAACTCTACAGAACCTACATTTCTTCCTGGTTTATCTGTGAATTTCTCATTGTGCTGACCTCCTTTCATATCTTGGATCGATTCTAGTGCTGCGCGCAAAAATGTTTTTTTATTCCGAGCCAGATGTTTATTTTCTCCATCTCACCTTTTCATATTGTACGAAGCTCAAATCTGCCCTACATTCAGTTCAGTTTCAGTTTACTCAACTATTGATCTTGTACTCCTGTGCTTCGGTTTCGGTTGCTACCTCCCAAGATCGTCGATTCAAGGGCAAAAAGAACAGAAGCGGAAACCACGAAGACAAAGAAAGAATTCGAATACAACTACGCCACCGGTCGCGACATAGCCATATCACTTAACGTCCCCAATCACTTGGTAGGTAGGTCGTGGGGACCCCAACCTGGAAGCCCGACTCGACCTACATGGCCAAGTCCACTGGTTAGGGTTTTCATACCGTTTTGCCCCGTCATGGACTGACTACCTCAACTTACCTTCCAATCACTACCTATCTCGGAGAACAGCATACGCCGAGGAAGCCTATTGGTAAGCATGCGTTACACATGTCCCAGCCACCTTAGACTAGATGCAGCACCTGATTCAGAGACTAGCATCTGGATCCTAACGTTACGTCTAACTTCAGCGTTGCTGATACGGTGTTCCCACCATACTCGGACAAAGCTACAGAGAAATTTATGCTCGGACACCGACAGCTTCGTCTATCTTCTACCCTCAACGGCCATGTTTCTGAGCCATAGAGAAGAATGGACCTAACCGACGCAATGGACACTCGACACTTGATAGACAACTGGATGTCACGCCGGGCAACAAATGGCTGAGATTGGCAAAAGCCAAACGCGCCTTCTGTACACGCGATGACCCCTCACTCGATATCTGTCCACCCGGTGAAACGTAACTGCCCAAGTAACGAAACTTATCTGTTTCAGCTATAGTATTTCCTGTAAAGACAAGATTTGGTGTTGAGCCAACCCAGTCTTGCAACAGCATTTTACACGATCATTGCCTGAAGCGGACAAAGCCAATGTAGGTTCACTTCATCAAAGATACCCACTTACGCTTACTACATTTAACGTGTACACAATGATGCACATAGGACAGTTTGCCAGTGCTATCTACATGCTTCAGATCCTTTTCATTTGTGTGCGTTGTTTGCAATACGTTTGTAGTCATAACAACAGTTCTTCGGTTCTATTGGCGTCTATGTAAATACAACCTCCAGCATTTCATCTCCTCCTAATTGGGGTACTTTGTAACTGTAGCGTCTAGGTCATCAAGATTTGATGTAATGCCTAAACTTTTGGCATAATCAGCGCTAATAGAATGAATCAAATTCAACAACTGAATATTTGCAAGCTGGACAATTGTCAAATTAAAAACGTGGCTGTTTGCCTTCTTGTTATATGCAAAGGTAGTCATGTCGAAGGTAGTCATTACCAGAAGCTGTACGAACTTTTATACAAAGCCGGCTGGACTGAAAGCTGGATTCTAGAGCAGAACCAATTCCACTGAATGAAAAGCATACAGAAAATATTATTTTGTGCTTGGCTCTCGTCGTTGGACGACCTAGTTTTATAATTTGACCACAGTCCGTTGTCCGCAATTACTAACTTTGGGCTCTATATTCATCGACGAAACCCGCAGTTTCCTATTCTATTGTCAATGACGTTCTTAAATCAACCATACCATAGAGAAGTTGAAATGGTGGATTACGTTCAGTACCAATGATCACACTGAACCGGCTGTTTTCCGGACGACCTTTAATGTACACGAAACGAATTACAACACATTCTGCATTACTGAATGCCCTAAAATGAGCAAAAAATAGTCTTACCTCCAGGACGACTGTACTGTAAAAGTAATTTTCACTAATACTGGCCCTTGATAACAAAATACCCTGCATTACCTTAATTTCAAGAGTTATACCCTAACATATCATGCCGCAAAACACCATTCTTCAGTTAAATCTTGCCGCATTCCCGATTTCCCGGGGAATCAAAAAATTTGGCGCGGAAAAACGTTTTAGCTAGGTAGCTCTTACATCAGCTTCATTAAAAACTACTGAGGTTGTACATATTCGTTTTCGAAATATTCTGAATGTACCTCCAATCCTTGTAAGTTTGCGCATAAACGGAAAAGAGCTCCTCTTGACGCTATAGTTTCCATGATCCACTTCATTACTGAATACCTGGGTAGATTTGTAAGCTATATCCACTGCGTACTTCTCGATTATTCTTCAGCTTTTCATTTGGTAACTCAATCCGTCCCTCGTCGAAGCCTGAAAATGTCACCTGTCCCCAAACATTTTCCCTGGGTCTTCAACTGTTTTTAAAGTAAAATACAAAACCTCAAGGTAGGGTATACATATTCTAAACAAACTGTTAGTAACTCCGGAGTGTTACAGAGATCTGTGTCGTCCACTTCTCTATTTTTAACTTAAATCAATGACCTACGAGTATCCACTCCATTCGAAGTATGTGGAAACGATCATAATTCGTTGTTTTCAGCCCACCTCACATCACCCGGATTTCGGAAACTTGCATGAAAACCTATATCTAGTAGATGACCGTAAAATCCAGCCTGCTTTAAAACGGAACTCTTTCATGCGTTTGAATTCATTTTCACTCAATTCTACTCCCCTTTCGGGACGGATCTTGCTGCTTTATCTATAGTGATCACTCTAAGTTACCGGTGAGCACACTAAATGCAAAACAATGGAGACGTCTATTTTATCCAATACAGGAAATCGGACAAATTCGAACAGCATAGTCAGTAACTTACAAATTATTCTTCCACCGTGCACTCCCTATCTTTCTTCATTGTTCACCTGCCATTTTTCACGGCGTCTGGAAACACGATCTTTGAGCAACGTGCGGTGGCTTGTTAATTATTAGTCCTGTTTCATTCATCTGTATTAGAGATCTTTTGAACGATGTTCTGCAAGGAAGGTAGTAGTTATAAAATGCTAGGAAGTTGCGAACAACCTTCCCCGAAGCAGTTCGCTAATCAGTTCGAGCATGTCAAACCGGAACGAATAATCGATAAACCGTCAGATTAAACAAGGCTTAACTCCTTTCCCTACTGAACAGTTATTTGCGGTCCGACGCAGTTCGAGTCCACGACCGATAATCAATCTCGCCGACGTTTTGTAAACCTAATCTGCCCGAAAGTGCATGAATCTGACTCGACGCTCCATCTTGGGAATGCTCCACTTTCGCTTTAAATACCGTGCTGTTAGTCTCTGCAAATGTAACGTCGTTGGCGTGCTGTTTTGTGGCTATTTGATTAGTAGTCGCGGACTGAAGTGACGGAATTTGTGAGCAAAGGTGCAGGACGCAGGTCGTTTATAAAATTCACAGGACAGAATGCCAGGTTCACAACATATTTGTTGTCAGGGTTCTTTCCTCACAATGACTTTCGGCGATACTGATCTCAAGGAGATGCCTGTCTCAAATGAAGCAGACGGATGTTTTGATGGCTCGATTCACAAGAATAAATTCAACTTCGGTCCCAGCTGATCCAACACCTGACTTACTGTTTCCAAATGTTTCTCAGTTCGTTCATGATCCTAATACAGGTGTTATTTTTGACTCCTGGTTAAAAAATACGAACGTATATTCACCTTGGAACTGGCACAAAGTAATGACGAAATCAAAGTCCTTTTGCGACTCCGTGAGGTTGGACTCACAGAACTTGTTCATTACACGAAATTCACAATCCCTCACGAACTTCGCGATCGGTCATTTGTGGACACATTGAATACTGTCAGAGATTTTCTCCCAGGCATCTTCGTTGTTCAACACTTTACTAGTGCCAAAGCCAGTCAAAACTGAAGTGGACGACTTTGTGACTCATGCTGGCACATTCCATTGCAACTGTGGTCACTTCAAACCGGAATCCCTGACAGAGGGCCAGTTTTGATGCTTCTTTTCACTTTTGGTCTATAATCTGCGTCCTACGCAGATCTGCCCACCCGAGTACTGGTGAAAGTCGAAAAAGGACTCAGCACTACTACGCAACAACTGATAGACAAATGTGACCGCTTAACAAACCCGAAGCATGATTCCTCCACGCTACACCGTTTCGATCAATGATATCAATTGGTGGACAACCTAACTTCACAGAAGCGGTTCCAGCGATACCAGGCTCATTCGTCTCACTGGAAACGAATATATCAAAGCCGCCGTCACCTTGCTGACACTGGTGGGTGCGAGTTTCACATATCCCATCCATTCAAACGAAACCGGTGCATGCGATGCAACTTCAGGCAGAAATGTTAGATGCAGTGTCTTATTGGAATCGGACACAATGGCTATTTACAAACTTCTGACGTTCGGCTAACCACAGCCGCGACGTTATGACTAACCTATAGGAGTTCACGGACAAGCGGTCAGCATTGGCACGTGGTTTAGGTGGGTTGAACGTTCGTTTTCTTCGGAATGCTCCATTTTGAAAAAAACCATTCTTGTACCCGAATTGACCGAACGTTAGATAAAATATGAGGCATAAAGTTTGGCCCTCTAGCAATAAACGGGATGTACATTGACGGCGAGGCTGCGCGGTGTGCGTGGTTCAAAAATCTCGCTGTTTGACGTCCGATGAATTTTCCAAGTCAGAGTCGTTTGCGCTACACAAGCTAAACGGAATGCTTTCTTCCAAGATCAATTATTCTATCTTCTAGCTCACCGGCAATACAAGACGCAAAATACAGTCAAGACTAGCACCCTGAACCCTTTCGTGCTGTCCAGTGGTCTTTGTTCCAGCTCACCGGCAGTATCAGATGAAAGATACTGTCAAGACTTTTATTTTGAACCCTCTGTTTTTGCCATTGCCCCATTATCCTGTGAACTACCTTCCAGCTCACCGGTGACATTCAGATAACAAGATAATCACAAGATCCGGGACCATTTGGGCTTCAGCCTTGTATCCGTGTACTACTTAAAGACAAGACTATACTGATGCCGGAACCATCAATACCAGGCAGGTGAAGATGACTTCCGACCCATTTAGGGCTTGCAGTGGGGAACCACAGGGATCCGTTATTCCTAATCTATATTACCAGGCTTGTGTTGTAACTGAAGAGCCCCATGCAGGTTATAGCTCCTCGTTAATTGATGAGCTCAATGTAGTCGGGAATACTCTTCAAATCCGGTCACCAAAATTATTAACAGTCCACGGCATCAGTCATGTAAGGACAAGCTGAAGACCCTGAATTCGGTAGACGACGCCCTAGAGGACGTCTAACTGAAATGTTCAAACAACTCAATGGGCTCATCGAAATTGGCACAACAATAATCATTTTCATAAGTAATAAACCCTTCGAGGGGAACAAACTGAAGCTAACAAATCTTGGGTCCAACGGGAGTTTTTTGCCGCACTGCATAACTAACGGCCCTAACAAGGTGCTATTTAACATAACTGTTACAGATTCAGGCATACAAGTCAAACAGTGACCAGAAGAATGCCAGGATGCGGTATTCTCGGAATATAACTAGCTGATGCTACGCAAACCACTAACACTTTCAGTTTTACCCATTTGGTCTCATCTTCGGCTATCACACGTATCTGTTTCTATAACACATCCAGTAAATTGAATAAATCATTCGTGCTTCTAGGTCATTCTTCGGCTTCTTATACACACTCACCTACATGTAGGCTTTTGAAGCAGATTCGACGGCTATACAACTCAATAAACCTGTTTTACGTGACAGAAAAACTTGTTCGTATTCCCGGCCTGCATAGTTTGCAATTCAAAACCGAAAAATCCGTGCCATCTAGCAGCTGCAGCAAGGTGGAAGCTTTGTAGATCACATGGTCAGGAATCCAGACTCGTAGTGGAAAAAATCGCAATTCTTGGAAATGGTAGTGAAAGGAAATTGCTGGAACTCGCGGTTAACGGAACAGAATAAATAACTATCAAAATGCAAGTCCCATAACGTGACGTAAAACCAAAACAAATCTATTATGTATGAGGCACTGCCATACGCAGTCTACTCTCCTCCGGTACTTTTTGTGACATCAGCACCGTTTTTTCTTCAGCAAGAATGTGTATGCATGTGGCAATCCAAAATAATGCACCACCAGTAAAGCTACTCAAACGAATTGAAAACCCAGATTTTCGGTATATGTGGAAAGCGCCCACCTTGGGGGCGTTTTAGGGACACCTTGTACTAGTCGGGCCATTCCAGTTAACACAGAATAGCAGTAAACTAATTCTAGCGGGAATTTACAAATGTGTGTTCCAATAAATCACCAACTAAGACAAGCGATTTAGAATTTCAGAAACTTACACAGCGAATTGAGTCGGTTGGCGAAACGACGGAATCCGTCTCAGCGTTTGACAGAGAAGTGTTTCCAGCAAAACCATATGGTGTATTAGCTACGCTGCATTTCAACGCATCCTTCTCATTAGGAGATATAAAGATGCTCAAGAAGCTGGCGATATCCTCGTTTTCGTCGTTGACATGGGGAGCCGGAGAGATGGATGCGCACTTCGCATCCAATGGATGATTACCTTTATGCAGTAACAACCACGGAACGTGAGGTTTTGCAGGAAGCGGCGGAGGATAAGGGCACTTGTTGGTAATGGTACGCATTGTGACAGCATTCTTGACGTTCGGCGTTCGATTTTGAAAGAGGGGATCGAAAAGCTTCTGAATTTCAGACAAAGAATTACTTCCATCACGAGAGTCATCTTCAAATGAGATAAGATCGTCCAATGGACCGGGTTTATTTTCACTCACAAACGGCATCGCACAAAACCACGCTTCTGCACTTCATCTGAATAGCCCACTGTTTGTATCTACTTCTCATTGAAACATCAAAACAAATATCAAATCTTATCGGGTTGCAGGACTTGTGAGTTCTAGACTGATTTTAATCTCATTTTTATGCGTTCTTCAGTCTCATATGAATCTTGTTGCGTCAATACAGGTTAATTCAAGTCAGTCAACACTCCTTGTGGACCCATGGGAGCCTTGAAGTACTACATATGTCTAGATGATCAGTTCAGCTCATTTCTGTTTGCTCCCGACATATACTGACCAAGACCAAGCTTGCGTTCAGATTTCTTCTGTGTCCGCACTGATCACTGCGAATGTCGTAAGTTCTCCCTGTCAGTTCAGCCCGGTAGAATCTTCCCCCGATCCAATTCTGCAAAATGGAGAAGAATGGAAAAATCATGCCCTCCTGACTAGAGACAGTCGTAATATGAGAGTTCTCTCGTAAACGGCAAGTAGGTATTTTGGTTTCCAGAACGATTTGCGCACTAGTTCCCAGTGTTCACCTTCGTCCCCAAGAAACAGCCCCCGAGAATATCTCCCTTATATCGTCCACCATTTTTTCAAAAGTCCTGCCTCTTCCAAACTTGCAATCTCTTCGGTTAGCCAGTTTCACAATTCAGCTAATTTGCAACAGAAAGGTTCGGCTCACACATTTAGCCTCGAGCACCCCCTAAGGATTCTCTTAAGTTAAGTCAGGACCTGCTCTCGTATAGAGTCCATGAACCCTGGAACTCGAGTAGTGGCATGAAAATGTTTATACTCCTTAGGGCTCACAGGCGAAGGGCTTGAAATGCTGGAGTGGGATGGCGTGTGCTTGGGAGGTGGACAAGTGCGTGCCGAGAGAGTACACGGGCGGAGAAAGTGGCTCCAACATATTCAATGATTGTTCAGACTACGAAATCTGTTAGTGCTTCAATAGTGTATCACATCGGTAGCACCGCAAGCCTTCCAGGTTTATGCCTTTCCTCCATGTCTGCTCGATGCGAGCCACTATGCACAAATTTATAGCTTTTCTCACTGGTAAATCTTTCAGGTCTTTAAAGCCTTCTACGAGGTTCTCTATTAATCCTCTCCTCTCTGGAGAAAATGATCTCCTACCTTCATTCTCTGGCTGTGGGTCTATACCGCCCGTACTTGCACCCTCCCAGTCAACAGCCACCGGGCTTTTTTAGAATAGCTCCAACTGTTTTGAGGCAAACTGCATGTAACAGCCGGTCGTGGAAAATTCCCCTATTTCCCTCGCGATTCAGTGTTTTTCCCAACATCACTCATTTGCCTACACTGTTGACTTGTCCTTACGAACTAGTTGTTTTTCTGGACCAATTGCTGTTTGTTCGCTCCCAGGGCGCTCTTTGGCACATCCTTGTTCAGGACCTGCGTGACGCACGTGCTGTTTGCTCACACGCTGCTATTCGGTTTCTCGTTGTTGAGTCCTTGTGGTCGTATTATTGAAGTTTGTATATTTTTTTGTCATTGTTCATGTAATAATCTAGTATCGTAGAATATCACGGATAACCGTCTTTTGATTTTCGGGATCCGTTGCGAATTTGGCTACGCATTGCTCAAACGTTCGTTACACGGCACAAGGCTGTGAATTGAAGCGCTAGTTGAAGGATAAGGAATAAAATGGGCACTCGTTTTCTTTTTATTCATTATTTGACACACTATAATCCAGAAAGAAAGCTGCCAAACGGGGGTGTGGCCGTCGGTGTTGGGAATCAAACCTGAGCCAAAGTTTTTCACAGTTCACGATGCAAACCTTTGACCATCTTCGGCCAAACGCTGCCCTAACACGGGGCCCCTTCCACATTCTCGACATACCCAGACCATTGCCCGTCAACCTAGGCCCAGAACTTTTCGGCCCTCTTGGACGACAGAACAGCCTGACTTTTGGGCAGCACACCAACCTGGGCAATGACCGCACCACCAAACAACTTGTTCAACCCTTCGTCGTTGCAGGTGGTTAGTTGCCAGTTATAAGTGATGATACGAGTCCTCCGGTCGTCGCAAGCATCACTGGTGGTCAATTTGTGCACTTCAACCGCAAGTTATTCGAGCGCGACCGCAAGGTAAACCAGGAAACCGGCTTCAGCGAGCTCCTCCTAGTTACCTTGACAAAGCAGACGATGAACGAGGCCCGTTGAGTGATGTATATGTATACCAAAAATGCGAAGCAGGTTTAAAAATTTGGGTACTTTGCCCCCATCCCGTGGAGAAGACCTGATTTTGTGGGAGGCGTTTTCTTGGAGTTAACTGGTCAGGAACGGCGTCTCCACTTGAAGCCGTCGGGCTTTTCTGGTTGTCTCAGAGGACGACATGTGAACAAGCTCCCATGTTTCGGTCCACTCTAGTATTCACACGAGGTCTTCCTGCTCCCAGTTCGAAGATGGTTTTTTCCTATCTTGAGATCATCCGCGGACAGTAAAACGGGACCCCCCAGGGAGTCCACCAACTCACTCATATGGATCAAGAAGAATAAGGGCCCCAACACCGACCCCTGCGGCACCCACGGCGTGCCCTCGTTCAGATGGACGTCGCACCCTCCACCCGAACATGGAACGTCCTACCAGCGAGGTATGCCCCAACCCAGTTTAGCTTCCCTTGTGCAATCCCCATGCCCTGCAGCAGTTTGTGGTTTACCCGGTCGAAGGCCCCCTGGAAATCCAGGTAACTCACTTAAACTCGCTCGCTTTCTTCCTGTCTGCCGGTCACTTCATTCAGAAATGATAAGAGGTTCGCGAGACACCATTTCCTCTCTGCAAGTCCGTGCTGCCGCATTATGGTCATCCTGTGGTATTCCATACGCCTTGTGATCCTATCTCAAAGCTGAGGATCAATGTCATCGTGAAAAGATACGTTCGGTGGGGATCAGCTAATTATGACGTTGGGTAATGCGGAAAATTTGCGTAGAAGATGTCGGAAATGACTGGATAATGAGATGAAGCCAAAAATCTCATGATCGTTAGATGATTTCAGGTGTAGTGGAGGGGTGCAATGGGCAGGTCAGTTAAGCGTAGAAACCGTAGTTGGGCTCTCCTCAAGGCTTCCGGGAGTCCCCAGGTTTGGATTCGATACACGAAGCATAGAAGCGAGACGGTGGGCCTCTTGCGGTCTGCTAAGCGCATGTATGAAATGGAGTTGGTCCAGTGTGTCAAAAGGCATCCAAAGAAGTACTTTAGCTACGTGCAGTCTAAGGGTTCTTTATTGGTGCTGTGGGACCACTGACGACGCATGATCACAGAGTAGCAATAGACAACCAAAGCAAAGCCAATGCTCTGTGTGGGTGTTTTACTACTGTGCACAGAATAGATAACAGCTTGCAGATAAGTTTTGAGGGGGCGACTCTTCCGGTAGGCACAACAGATTTGAATCTTACGGAGGAAGTCGTACGCAAACAACTGGAAAGGTTGGATATCCATAAGTCTGCCGGGCCAGATGATATCCACCCTGCTATCATTAGGCCGTTGGCTGATATCCTATCCCTCCTGGTATATAAGTTATATGGATCCACCCTGGACCATGGAAGGTTGCCACAGGACTAGAAAAACGCAGCAGTGATAGCTATACATAAAGAGGGGCCTCGCTCTGGGGTAGGAAGCTACAAACCTGTTAACCTAACCTGCATTCTATGCACAGTGTTAGGGAAGATCTTCCGGGCGCACGTCTGCGAGCGCCTACTGGAGACTGGTATGCTTTGCCCAGCTCAGCATGGATTGCTAAAAACAGGTCGTGCTTGTCCAATCTGTTGTGCTTTCTGGACGAAGTCACCCAAAGAGTGGATGAAGATAAACAGTTAGAAGTACGTCACCTTGACTTTAGCAAGGCATTTGACCCAGTTAATCACCGGCTTCTACTAATCAGGTCAAGGCCATTTGGTATAAATAGGCAGATTCGGGAAAGGTTAAAGGACTTCCGTACCGGCATAACTTTCTACTTTAGAGTAAATGAAGATAACTCTAGATTAGAAAACGTCACCAGTGGAGTACCTCGGGGTTCTGTACCAGACCCACTTCTTTTTCTTCTGTTTATTGACGATTCAGCCCCAGTTCTACGGTCACGAAGCTTCTTCGCGGACGATGTGAAGTTAATGGGAGCTCAGGGGAGCTGAGCAGAGACGTACTGGCCGTTCCTAAACGGGCATAAAAGTGGGACTTACCTCTCCATGCTAAGAAGAGCTACTGGTTGTCACGCCCAGCGACAAGTCTGACCGTTACGAACAACCAAGGTCCATTTACCATAGGGGCAGAAAACAGGGTGAAAGACCTCGGAAGTTTGGTGATTTCTGGCCTTGAGTGGTCAGTTCGGTGTGCAGCAGCTAAAAAAAGGCATTCGGGGAGCTCTTCAGGTTGAGATCAGCGTTTCCGTGCAGACAGCCAAGGGTTTTCATGCCAGTTTACATGCCTATATCTAGACCTCTTTTAAAATACGGGGTTCAGGCATGGTCACCCTTCCGCAAAAAGATGCCACCTGTTTGGAAAATATAGAGCTTCTTGCAACGCGCATGACTGAAGGTCAGAGGGGAAAGATTTATGAGCAGAGACCCCTGGACCTCAGGCTTTTCTCTGTTGAAAGGAGGAAAATACTGGGCGATCTCACAGAGACACTTAAGATAATCAAAGGATTTTCTGGGCTCAGACCGGAGAGTCTGTTCTATATGGCAACAGACTCCAGGACAAGAGGTCGCGGGAAGAAGCTGGCGAAAGTTCGATCCAGGCGGATAGCTAAATCTCACTTCTTTAGCAAAAAGGTGGTCAACTCCCGAAATAGACTACTGGAAAGGTGACAGAACTGGTTACTGTCCAGGCATTCAAGGGGGCCCTGGATCGTAAGTGGAGCGAGGTTCTTTCTGATAGTGAATTCTGAGCGTGTTACTAGACGGATGGGTGTGATGTGTTTACTTACTCAACGTTTCCTTTTCCTATCTAATGACTTATTGAAAGCTCACGATGCATAATGCCTCTCGCGCTTGGTGTGCGATGAGGTTTTACTTTTCCGTTCTACTTTTAAGGGGGATTGGAAGAAATAAACTGCGCAGTGGTGGGCGCCTACCTAGCTCGCATACCATTGAAGGAATTCTGGACGCTCGATTGGCCATGGCCATTATCTTTCCTGTGCAAAATGGACAGAACTGAACTGAACTGAGTCTGTTACGATGCCCTCAAGTACTTTTAGTACCACCGACAGCAGGCTAACGGGCCTGTGGCTGGATGCAACTTCTCTCTTGCCTCCCTTGTCAATGGGTACCACTTCGGCTCTTAGCTTGGCAGAAGGCAACGCGGCCGAGGTAAGTGACCTGGTGAACAAGGGTGTGCGAGCCTTGGACGCTATGCTTGCCATCAAACGTAGGATGGCGGGGTAAAGCCCGCCTGGTCCGGCCGCTTTACGTCTCTTTAACCGGTTGGTAGTCAGTTCTATTTCCACTGGTTCTACAACAATTTCATTAATTCGGGGAAGGCTACAGGGTTCTGGTGATGGCAGCTGGTCCCCGGCATCTGCAGTGTACCAGCTTAAAGAACTCTTTCGGTGCTTGAGCTTCTTGGCCTACTACGCGCGCATGCCCACCTTTCCCATTCATAACATTCCCTACCGTCACCCGTGGCTGTGCCTCAGACCGTATACAGTCTTAATAAGCCCTTGGGCATTTCTTGGCATTTTGTACCAATCTCGTCTCATTGTTTATGAAGGGATTTTTGCACTCTTAGAACTTTCGCGCGCCTTCATGAACTGCAGAAAGCGATGCACCATGCAAAGCGAAAGCAACTCTATTCCACCCACCTGCGTGCCTGCGCTTTTTCGGCCCTCCGGATCCACCAAGGTGACCGGCCCTTCCTTCTTACCCTCCTCATTTACGCGAACTCATCAGTGAGTCGCATCAAGCTGCCTTTCATATGCAAACACCCATCCTCTAATGTGAGGTTGTAGGCTGCCCGCTGCGTACTCTCGGCAGCTATCCTCGGCTTCTGGTAGTCAACTTGTCTATAGTTCCTCCTTAGTTTGTGAGTGACCTCTGGAGCGTTCTCTTTGAACCGGGACCTGATCGCCCTATGATCGCTGTTGCCCATACGAGCAGTAACCTTGAGGTGGTCGACTCTCTCCGGTGTTTTAGTGAGTACGAGGTCGAGAAGGCTGGGCGTCTGGTCTATTCTCCATCCGGTTGTTTGGCTTATTTGTTGTGCCAGTGTGAATACGCACACCTTCGCCATCACCCGATCGTCGAATCCACCTAGCGGTGCACACGATCCCTCTCGGTCTACTTCCGGCTAGCTGAAACCCCCGACAGTCACTTACCTATCAGAAAGAGTGGCTACTCTAGTCAGAAGCTCCGGTGACAACGCGTCTTCGTTAGAGGATGAGGATGGCGACCTGTAGACGCTCCTCAGGGTCGCCTTCATTTTCCCCGAACTCAGGTATAGAGAAGTTACCTGTATGTTTGGAGTGGAAATCACCTCATTTGCCACCTGCTCGTGTAAGTCTGCAACAAGCGAAAGTGCACCCTCTGCTTCTCTTTCATCTTGTCCGTCAGCCCTGTATGCGCACAGCCCCGCTAGGGGAAAACTTGTTGTTGCTACATCGCTACTGAGCCAAGTTTCGGTGATTGTGACGCAATCAGTGCTCTCGCAATCATCCATCAATTCTCTTTATTTATTTCCCACAACGCGCCCATTGGTGTATACTGTGGTTGTTCCCCCGGTCGCTGCCGTTGCCCTAGTTTCGGGACTCTCAGTTGGCAAGGGTTCTGCTTGCTTGCACTGGGGCAACTTACTTTATAGTGCCCCTGGTTGGCTTCAGCCTTCATTTATTGATTCACACCAGGTGCTGTTTCTTGATGCTTTGCATCCAGGTTGGAAAGGAGAGCTTTGGGTATATGGGAGTCCACCTGAACTGGGTCGAAATGATTTGACCGTCTCCAGTGAGATGTTGGTGTTCTCGGCTGCTGACACTGGGCGACGTTTACCCGAGTTAATGGACCCATCGCGGGCGTGGACATCATGAAAGGCCACTTGGGTTGCTTCTGCAACCATTCACTCTTTGTCGAGTGATCTGATTTCACGCATATCTTCCCTTCCGTGGTCTTCAGTATCTTGTCAGGTGCAGCATGCTGTGGGTCACCACTTCTTGGGTTTCAAAATTCAACTAGCACTAGCCGGGGGCATATGACGGGGTTTCCGGCCTCACACACCACCAAACCAGCCTGAAAATCCTTCTAATGAGGGCATGCTGTGATGAGCTTCTGTTCGTAGCCCTTCCGCCACATGGTGACTGATGTCCATCTCTCCCAGCCGGGCTACTAGGCGGTGGTTTCCTGAGACCGCCGAAGACTCGTCCATTGATCCCTGCCTAACTTGACACGTTTTGTGCAAACCCAGGCCAGCCCATCATTGTCCAGATAACGTATGGAAGCTTTAAGACTAAGCCTACTGCATTTCTGATGAAACCAACGGTCACAGACGTCACGGCTCACTCCGTTCTCTACTTCCCTCGTACATCTAGCTGTGCCGCAAGGGAATGTTTGGGATTCCGCCAACTTATGACTTTGTCTCCTGTTCGTTTTGGATGTGTCTTCTGGGCAGGTAGAATGTAATAAATGGGAACAGAGGAAAGGTGAAAAAGGCCCTGGATCCTGTGTGTTTAGCTAATATTTGACTTCCAGTAAGATTCAGAGCCTTCAGGGTTTATTAATAATAATAATAATAATAATGGTATATTTCTCGACCATAGTCGAGACGCACGCGCAAGCGCATGATCATGGTGTACAACGTTACTCAGAACAACGAACTATACACGAATTTCAAGAAAGCGAGTCGAAGCCATCAGAAGCAAAGCAATATAGCTAGAGTTAGTTTTAATCGACCGAAATTATAATGGTTTGCGCGGCAAATACGGTTTGGTTTTGAATCCCGGTCGGTTGGTTGTGGCCCGTGGGAATGCAAAATGTGTCGTGAAAATAAAGCGCTAAGGATGCGTTATAAACCAAGATAATGCAAGCTGTGGATAACGGAGGCCTATTGGGATTCCATGAACGGACTAAGTTATGAACATGAAAAGATGAAAGAAATGAATGGGAGTACACGTGAACTCTGGTGAACATGAGGAGAACGGCTCGCTATGAAGACGAAGATGGCCCGGAATGACGGATATCCCCGGTCTCAATAAACGGAGTGCATCATGAAACGGGGAGATATGAACAAAGTGTGTGGAAATGGACTAGAAAACGTTGATGAATGTGGAGGAAACAGCAATTCATATAAAAGGTGAGTTTAGGTTCAAGATCAATAGCCCGTATCAAGCAGAAAAAACGGAACGCAACTTAAAGGCCTTGAATTAGTGAAGAATCAATTTCAAGCCGGATAACGATCGAAAGAAAAGTGAAATCTTGCAAGAGAAAACGGAGCGAAAAACCCCTGCGTAGGCTCGCGCCTTATTGTTCTGTTACGCTGACAAAAATATATTGACTTATTGGTTCTGAGTGATATTCGGCGTCATTATTGGGAACCACGGATGGAGGGGGGGATAGGTGGACTTGCTTTCGGATGGCGTATCCAAATTTAATGAGTACAAAATTCCTGTGTTACGTATTCTGGCTCTATCATTGGATTGTTTCACATGAGACCAAGGCGATGTGCAGCATCCCGTGGGTATGGTTCATCGGGCGGGGTAAGGGGCGTGTCAGTCAATCAGTCGAAGGTAGCTTGTGAACTGTTATTTGTGAAGACTCCAGCAGTGACATCAGTAGCAGAGGTGTTGCGTCAGAAGACGCCTGTCAATCTACTGGTAAGGAGTTGGGAGTGTTTTAGGTCGTGTGGCTCGATTGCAATCCCGTTCGGTATAAAAGATTCCGTTTAGGTCTCTGTCGGTACGTGCAAACTGCAACATGCTAGTAATGACCAGCACATCAGTGCGGTATCGCCGCCGATTGCCAGGAGACTACTTGGGCTTATCTTCCTTCCACCTCCAGGTTACTGAGTGCCGGCCCATTTTTTCACCTTCTACTTCAGCCACTTCGCTTGATACTCTTCTATTTGGTCCGGTATGACCGTCCCTTATTTACTCTTGCTGTTTCCAGCACTGTCTTGCCAGTTTCATGTATTCGGAAACAGCTCGGTTGCCACGCAGGTTCACTTCACGGCGTAGCGCAATTCCGGATCAAATGGGTGGGGTGAAGTGCGAAATTGATGAACACGTGAGCAAGCAACGGTTATTCCGACTGTGACTAACGCGTAGCCAATTGAAAACAAACCCAAAAAACAGAACAAGATTGATTCGTAGTTACTACTCCGACTGCATTTAGACGCTTTTCGGTTCGAGGCCAGCGATCTAGCTAGGATAACACCGAAGGAAGCAGGCTGTTGTACAGCAGCATCCAAAGTCTAAACCCTATGCGAACCAACGGACTACTGAGAGTTGGAGGGCGGTTGACGAATTCAAATCTAGAGTACGAAACAAAATACTTCATAATAATCCCTGGTGACCACTACATAACGAGATGCCTGATAGACCATGTACATCGAGAAGAGGGACAAGCAGGTTTGAATCACTTATTGAACAATATACATCGACTATTTTGGGTGACAAAGGGACCAGCGACGGTCAAGCGAGTCATAGACAACTGCATCACTTGTCGTCGCTGAAGGGCTGCAGCAGGTCAACGAATGATGGCCCCCATTCCAGCCGTAAGTGTTCAACCGGGATTGTGCTCATTCGTGGAAATTGGCGTTGATTGCTTTTGCCCGTTACTTGTAAGACAGCAAGGGAGCACGCGAAAGGGGTTTGGCTGCCTGATAAAGTTTACAATTCAGAGCAGTCCATCTTGAAGTAGTGCATAAAGCGACCACCAATTCATTTCTACTGGCCTCTCAAAGGTTCATCACGAGGCGGGCATCTCCAAAAACATATGCTCAGACAATGGATCGAACTTCGTTGGAGCTCAAAAGGAGTTAGAGAAGTGGTGGAACCGCCTGGACCACACCAAAATACAAAACCAGACCGTAACAAAGGGGATGGAATGGCACTTCAACCCACATTGGGCCAGTCGTCGCGGAGGCGTTTGGGAAAGGCTGATACGATCGACTAGGAAAATACTCACAGCCCTAACCTCACAACAAACCCTCGATGACGAGACGCCGACTACTTTACTAACAGAAGTAGAACGCATACTGAACCACAGACCCCTGGTGCCGATCGTCCCAGACCCGCAGGGCGAACTGGCACTCACCCCCAACGACCTGTTAATACTTCTGTCAAATGCAGGAGCAACCACACCGAAAACCTACGCGGAACGTACATCGTAGGATGGAAACAAGTAAACCACCTTGCACAGGCTTTTTGGAAACGTTGGAAGGGGGAGTACTTACCGACACTGCAACTTCGGCAGAAGTGGATCTCCAAAGAGAGGTCGTTCGGATGTGGCGATGTAGTCATCCTCGTGGGGGGCCACTTACATAAAGACGTTTGGCCGGTTGCAGTGATCGAGGACTGCCGTACAGAAATCGATGGCTTCGTGTGCACGGTGGTGGTGAGAACGAACAGAGGAGGTGTATTGCGAGATATCCGTAAGATATGTCTGCTTGAATGTGACAATGGTGAGGGCGAGGTCGACACTACAGACCAAGCTAAAACCAGGTCTGCTGATACCAAATGAAGCTGATTCTATTTATTTATTCCTCATGCATTATCCCTTAGGTCCCAAGCCTTCACACCGTCTTTGGAGCATATTCGTGTCTAATTCCATACGGCTTTCAAGACTGACTATGGGATTAGTTGTCGAAACGATAGTTTATCACACGACATGATATTGTTTGCGAGGTAGCGGAACTTCTTGAACAAGCTTCTGTTGGCCGCTTGTAGAAATATCTCTTTTTCCGTGACCTATTTGTATTATTATTAAACCTGTGTCCAAGTGGATATAAGTTGTGAGTCAAACATACTTCTTATGTGATAACATCACACGTTGAGCCTCTGACGTTCGAGTACTCTGTAGCCATCTCGATTTTTCATCAAGAATTCTCCGTATTCATCTTGCCACGTGCTTCAATCTTGTTCGGACAGCCTTTTCATCCACATTTCGTAATCTGTCCACGCATCCCGATCATAACGAAGCCCGTTTTCGTATACGGATAATGTCACATCACTCTCAGAAGAAACTCGGAGACGTCGAGAGATGGAGCATAACCTCAAGAAACCTGCAAAGCTTGTCTGCGACTGGCCAACGATAGATGAAGCCATAGGCGACCCACGCATGCACTGACTTATGGTCTAGGTAGGTTAGGGCGAATCAGTGACCCTATTTACTCCTTGGATGTTGAACGTTTCATGGGAGGATTTGGTGGGCGATGTAACGTACATGCGTGAAAATCCTCCCCGGCCGTTGTCATATACTTGTATTGTTGAGACTATGCTCTTTATTTTATTGAATCTCAAACAAGTACAACATGCATCAGTCACTACACTCCAGCATTTGTTTATATTTTGCTCACGTGAAGTGACTTAGTTTTGATTCAAACTTGGACTGCCGTGACGGTGGTACCTGACTTGACCTTTGTTGAACCCTGGTCCTCTTCGCTAGACTTTGTGGCCGTACAGTTGAGTAACGTAGAAACTACGAATAAATCTTGTTCTGGTTTTGGAATTCATTCTGAATTGGCCACGCGTTACTTACAGTCAGTATAACCGTTACAGAGCACACTTGATGGAGTGTGGGTGAACGCCAATCCCTCTACTTCGCTTCTACATTTCGCGACCGCCAAGGCTAGATGGCATGGTTGTCTTCCCATTCTCTTCCCGGTGTTTTCCTTTGTAAGCTAAGGGAAGGTTCTCCAGCACAGCCGCACTATGAAAACCTTCTCCGCGCTACCGCGAATACTTGTTAAGGTGCCTAATTCCACTCCTGGCAGGTGGGAGTCCCCATTACTTCGTACGGCAGCTTCTCTTGCCCATAATTGTTCGAGTTCATGCCTCAATGCTGCTTCCTCTTCCGTTTTCCAGTTTAGAATCCCATGCTAAGGCGACTACAGTCCCTCTCATGAATGTCTTGACGACGACAGCATATATACGCGTGTTCACTACAAACAAACTGTCTACCGGTTCTTTGAGAAACGGAGGCTTCAGTTCAGTTCCGTTTTTTCACGGGACCATTAAGTTTCACGGGCCTTCGAGAGTCCAAAATTCTTTCGATGGTACGCGCACTAGTGAAACACCTACCGCTGCACCTTATTTCGTCGAGAGTCAAACAAGTACTGCTGTGATTAAAACCCCGTCAAACAGTTGTTTGAGGAGTTAGGAAAAGAGAGCGTTTACCGGGTTAGTACAAAATGAATGGCAATGTCAATTGCAGTACGACAATAATGATAAAAAATTCTGTGTTGTAGTAGAGGTGCAAGCACAAGCGCATGATCAAACAGTCAAGTGGCACTTGGTAAGATAAAACATTAAGAAGCTTTCGAAGGAGGAGAAAGAAATTACATCAAAAGCAAAATAAATCAAGGTGGTGTTTGACCGAGTCAAAGTAACACTGGCCTTCGCGGTAAAAGTGATACGGTTTTGAAATTATTGACGGGAACTATTCATAAACCTTGAAGATATGAAAAGAGCGGCAATAAAGAATGCGTAAGAAGCTTATATACGAGGTTGGTGAAGACAATAAGTGACGAGTATCTACCTGGGTTGATCAAGCGGGGTAAGTTGTGACGAACCAGACAGACCGGAAGAAGATATATAAAATTTCCAAGGGGACCAAGAATTAGTATTTGGCTGGGTTTGCCGGAGAGATTTTGGTGTGGAATATCGAGAAAATAATCAACCGGTCACATCAGTTCTTTGACATGTTGATTTGTGTTATTTCGGAGTGGTTTCGAAATTTCAGGAAAGCTGGGTTTAAGCGGATAGGGGTTCCCATAAATCGAAAGAAATCCATGACGCTTTACATCTCAGTCGGACCACAGTGTCATCATTCGCCCATCTAGAGACAGCTCTCGAAACTCATCTCCGCAGACAATCCTGTTCTGCTTTCGATCTGAGGCCCTCCGAGAGGACTGAAAGGTCTGCAGGTTCTTCGTTCTTCAAGACAGTCTGTTCCAGCTGTTTACTGCCCTGCGGCTGAGGAGGCGCTTCCTGGTTACTGACCTAGCTGGGACACTTGCAAGATTCTTCACCTATCCCATTTTTTGTGAATCTAAAGCCATTTGGAATGGGCCATCCGGCCTACACCCAGAAAGAATTTCCTATACCCCAGGCGTTTTCCTCAGGCCACTTCCACGCCTCCTGCTTTCCTGGAAGAAAAGTTCGAAATCACACAGTCTACATCAAGCAGTTAAAGGAAAGCTGTTTATTTTACCAAAATTTCCCATAACTACTAACACCACTCCTTATTTAAAAACTATGTTTACCAGAGTCCCAGCCGCTTGTTCTATCAAACTAATTCATCTTAATCTCTGCTACGAATCAGACCTTGGCCGTTGCCTCGAGCGTTGGCCACGAATATTGAACTTTGCTTTTACCGCGTTTGGCAATCTGATTTTCCGCCTCCAGCTTCTACCTGTATTTTGGCGGCGGTCGAGGAGTCTTTGCTGGATTGTAGAGCGTTAGAGTCCAGAAGGGACACCATTAGGGTTGGTTATTGTAAAATTATTGTATTGTGTGCAGTACCGAGGCCATCTAGGGTCGACCTTTTCAATAGTGTGAGAATTAGTCTCTATGCTTCACGCAATCGGTCAGGTGTCTGGACACTGCAGCACCCGATACCCCCAGCAACTACCGAGTAATGAAGCTAAACAGCTAGTAGGAAAATCCTTCCAATTCGAAGGAAGTTATCCCGCGAGTGGACTCAGCCCCTTTGTCATTGGCATCGGCCATGTTTCTAACCTAGGCTGTAGTGTATCACGCCGTTCCGGGATTCGTTCGGTTTCTCAAAAAGCTAGAGCTGATCTGTAGCCAGCCAAGCCGAATTGAAGGCTGGTTGCGGAAGTTAGCTCTGAATGGGTAAGTAAGCCTCCTAAAGTAAGGAATAAAACGGAAATGGCGAAACTGATTTGGGAGCTTATCGAGGGAGAAGGTAACCTAGTCACCAGAGGTGAAGTTAAAGTTAAAGTAACGGGCACTGAATACCGCTCCCGCCCCCTGGGCGATTGCCATGTGCAGATCCATGCTTCACAAACTGCGGTCGAGGTTCCCATGGCAGAATCTTCAGTGGACTATCGTCGGAATTTGCCGTGTGGGACTAGAAGCATTCCTGATTTGCCGTTAACCTATCTGGGTTGGTGAGAACATTTGATTATTAAGCCGAAGGTTTGGTTCCGGATGACGATAAGCTTTTACTTAATCTGACGCATTATTGCGAGGGAGAGACAAAGGACGCTGTTTCGGAATATTGTGTTGCCTCCAAGACTGGCATACGGTAGGTCTAGAGAAATTTTAGATGACTTACTGGACAGGATCACGAAATGGCTCGTTCACTGATTGACGGTCGGTCTCAAGGTTAGAAGCCTCTAGAGGGAAACTCAGATGCCCCCAACAAGTTGTCAATAAAAATGATCAGCTGCAAAGAAGAGCTTGTGCAGACGAGTTGCTCGTCAGAACTTGACTCACCGAAGATCATGGAATGGATTTCTCGAGAGCCAACCACGTGCCCCTATGATCTTGGACAGGGGCCGCTGATGATATTTCGGCGAGACACTACGAAGCTAGGTTCAAAGATCTGCTGTACTTGATGTCTCGTGAAGCACGCATTGCTCGAACCAGGTTTGGTAAATTGGCTGCCGATAGCAGAGCCAACTGGTATTTGCGGCCATCTAGTTAAAGGAATAACGTGCAAAATCGCAAAGAGGAGCATACATTTTCAATCAAAATGGAGTTGTTTGCTGCTGTACGCAGCTGATAACTGCTTATTGTGTGAGGAAATACTCGCATCTGAGGAATACCGGTGTTTTCTTATCCCGTGACATACTCGATAACAGGACATGTCTTAAAGATATCAGGGCTTGATTTTTGTCGCATATGTGGACATCTGCCAAGCAGCTGTTCTGCTCTCAAGCCACATTGAAATCCAGGTTGTCAAAAGTGGCATCACCCTGTACTGCTTGGTAAACAGAAGCCATCCAAAGATCTCGCGGTTCACTTTCCAACCCCAGGGACGCAGTTAGGTATAACAGGTGCTGCTGATGCAAGGATGGACGGTGGATCAACGATTGCGCGGTTACTAGTAGGCCAGTGTCGCGTCAGTTTGTGTGGCACCACTACGGGCCGACGGACCAGGGGGCGCTGTGGAGGCCCAGACTGCAGAAGATAGCGAGTCCAATGAATCTTAAATAAAGAAGATCATGTGAAGCCGGCGGGCCTGAGGGCATCCCCTACCCGTCTTCTAATTTCTACCGTAAACGGGACTACCAATTGGAGTTCGGGAACAACAGAGCCGCTGCTGAGCCCCCTGCTAGGAAGTGACTTTGCTAATGTAGAACGAGCCTACTTCGCCGCTAAGCTGCCAGCTCAAGGAGCTCGGTACTGCTCAGACACGGACACCTTCTCCTGGCCCCACCTGCTCTGCTTCGAAAGGTAGAATATGGAAGATTTGTGAAAGCTAACCCTAAAAGGTGCTGACATTTCGGAAGCACACTGAGCATTAAAGAAAATTTTGCGCAGGAAGAAAGCAACCCCACGCCCTACGAACGCCTTCAAGACGAATTTCCTTGCACATATAAAGGAGAAACTGCCTTCGCGGAGAGGGTAAGTACTATCAGACTAGAAATCGGACTCTTGGCGGAAAAGATGAGTGGACTATTCAAGGCTGATTTCTACGAGGGGGCTGCACGTAAAAACTGTCGTGCGTTGGAAGGTAAACATGCTTTTGATATGGTTCCTGTCATGTTCGCTCATGGGAGTAGATTTGCTGACGGAGTCTACCCCCATTCTTGAGCGAACAATGGAGTAACAAGTTGGATCCCGATTTCAATTCACTGAAAACCGAAGCAGCCTTGTGATGCTGTGCTACTAATAACGTAAATGGCTAATTCACTGAGTCGTACAAACCGCCAGTCGTGAAGTACCTGGATGTTAGGGTCATCCAAGTACACTGAAGAACAGCTTCTTTCGGAAACAAAAATAAATTAAGTGGCAATTCACAATACAATAATGGATAAGAAGACAGCAGCGGCTGTGTCTGAGTTCGACAGGGCAACAACTGAGGCCCGAACGGAAGGCAGTTCAAAGAACCATCCCGCGCAGAAGGTCGCGTTGGTACAACAAGGCTTGCTAGCAGTCTTTAGGATACGACAACCTGAGGGAAGTGGATTGCACATGTTTGCTGAAGCAGTATACAGGTCCAGCGTGACTCCCGTCTGACTAAGGTTGGTGCATTTGTGCGAAAGTGTATCTGTGCAACATGGGGGCCAAAAAAAGAACCCTTCATTGAAAGAAATAGGGACTCAATGGAAGTAGTCTGCGCCAAACGGGAAGCTGTGTGTGCTGGTCTGATGAAATGGGAACAGTCCACGTGTAAGCGAAAAGAGCTTGGTCAGAGGTCTGTGCTTAGATGAAAGGCAGCATATCCGTGCGTCCGTCGAACGAGCTGCACGGTCGACAAAAACTGAGTGAACTGAGCCGTGAGAAACCCACAACTAAAAAGCAAAACGGCGCAAGTCAACGGGACCAAGCCTCTTACGTGTTAAATTAAAGGCTTTACTTCGGGGGAAAGAATAGACAGTTGCTAATGCCACATCCTTGTTGGGAGGATACCACGGGGTTGCTCTCCCATGGAGGAATCCTGAGGTCAGACTTTCATATAATTTTATTGCAGTCAAAGCAAATTGAACTGACTGAGGAAAGGTCTGTGCTTTATCTTGAAACCCTCGTTGAACACTCCGCAATAATAGAACGGTATTTGCTCAAGAACCCCGCTGAGTTTAGTGTCCGGTATGCAGGTACCATAGGATTTTCATCCTAATTGGCACTTGCCACACTTCGAGGTTAAGGACCCTGAAATCCCATTTAGTTGGGGGTAGCTTTTGGCAGCAAAGTTACCTTCCATGGACGCTGTTTGAGCGGTCTGTTCTTACAGAGACCTGAGGAAACAACAGATCCGATTGGAATTTTGCTTTGCCTCTTAAAGTCTTGAGGTCTTGTATTAGTACACGGGTACAAGGCTGAAGCCCAAATGGTCCCGGATCTTGTGATTATCTTGTTATCTGAATGTCACCGGTGAGCTGGAAGGTAGTTCACAGGATAATGGGGCAATGGCAAAAACAGAGGGTTCAAAATAAAAGTCTTGACAGTATCTTGCATCTGATACTGCCGGTGAGCTGGAACAAAGACTACTGGACAGCACGAAAGGGTTCAGGGTGCTAGTCTTGACTGTATTTTGCGTCTTGTATTGCCGGTGAGCTAGAAGATAGAATAATTGATCTTGGAAGAAAGCATTCCGTTTAGCTTGTGTAGCGCAAACGACTCTGACTTGGAAACTTCATCGGACGTCAAACAGCGAGATTTTTGGATCACGATCAGCGCGCCGCCTTGCACAGACGCAGAGGCAGCTGTTGACGTTGAAAAAATATCTATACAAGTTCGAGTGCCGGCAAGAGCCAGGGGAGCACCTGGGCTCCGTGGGCGGGAAAACGGTCAACTGGGCTGTAGTCCGGTTGAATATCAGAAAAATCTCCACCAATTTGGCGCCGCTACTTCCACACTTTCCACAAATTCAGCAATATGTCGCACGGCGGACGACTGAAAAAGCCAGTGTAATGCGTTTTCGAACAATGCGTAACCAGTTCACCTGAATCCCAAGCTCAAAACGAGACTGATTCGAAAATTGCAAGATAATAAATTATGATTTAGCTGACTGTCCTTCGGACTCCACCCTTCACGCACAAACCTCGGGTCATCCGACCAACCTGCACTCGGGAGAACCGGACTTGATTTTTGCTTCCGTTAGAGCTCATCTGTGGTGCATATCCTCTGCCACACCCAGGGTTTGAACCCTGGCCCTTCGATCTCGAAGGAGTTCCTGGCTGTCATAGAGGACAACGTCTGAACAAGCTTACCCTGGCGATTGGGATCAGTCCGGGCGGGAGCCGGGTGGGGCTGTGGTGACACACACGCCTTCGAGGTGAAAGGGCCCGGGCTCAAACCCTTGGTGTGGCAGAGGATGTGCACCACTGATGAGCTCTAACAAGAGAGAAAACCAAGTCTGGCGCTTTCGAGTGCACTTTGGTCGGATGACCTGAGGTTTGTACTTAAAAGATGGAGTCCGAAGGACAGTCATCTGAACAAATTGTCGTCAATCTCACACACTACTCGCAAGTAATTGCATGATTATATAATAAATTATGAAATGAACAACTTTGCAAACACATACAAACCTAAAAGGTATGATCGAAAGACTTAAACGAGAGCCAAATTCACTGAGTGGAAAAAATACACTTCAGTCACACTGGTCCAAATGAGATACGAGAAACCCTTGCTTTGGGAGAGAATAAACGATGATTGGGGAACAACTTTGTGGACGATATGAAATGCTCAAAGAATGTATATAATAGAGCTTCTTTGCAAATCTAAAACATTGCAGGGCTTTTGGGGACTCTCTATATCTTGTAGTTAAAGATGGCATGAGGATTACATGTCCAGGACCGAGCGTGATGATTTCTATTTAGACACCCCTCTTGTATCCTTGCCCACACTAGAAAATGCAAGGGTTTTTGGGATTAAGATGAGTGAGTTACTATTGCGCGCTGATTATGGGCTTCATGGCTGGATGGTCGCTTGTGGAGAGGTACTGGATACTTCACCCAACTCTAATCAAGCACACCTCTCCTTAGAAGTTGGTGATGACTAACCAGTGTCAGAAACGACCCGGGATTAGAGGGAAAAGCAGTTGAGGGCAAGTTCCCTCTCATTCACGATACGCATGTTTTGTTGTTTATATTGTCGTCAGTGTTTGACCATCTGGAACTACTTCCACCTACCATCCTGTCAGGAAGGCTGTTGCAATCACCGTGTAGCTTGAAGCTCGTATGAGATTACTCTGTTTAAGAAAAATCACTGGGACTCCGGAATGAGCGGCTAAAATGTATCGGGCCATTATGCACAGTGAAGATTTAGCGTTGTGTTCTTCGAGGTGACTCGTTGAAGGAAGGTTCAAAGCTTCACATGTCCTGTGATTTTTCCGAAGTTGTTTACAGGGTGGTGGTGCGTTACAGAATCATTTCAGTGAGAGAAGCCCCAAACTGTACCCTACATTTGCGCAAATCGGGGACAATCTCTCCAAAGACCGAAACGATTCCACGATGGGAGAAATCCTTTGAAAGACTATCCGTTAGAGTCTCCCGGGCTTTTATAGGTGAAATTCGAATAAAATTTGATAAAAAAAAGCGCTGCTGGACGGACTCTGCCAGTTTTGCACTACATAAACAATACGTAAACGACGTTTTCTACTGGGGCTGCTAATCTTTTGGCTGGAGTTCACTAATGGGCTGAACGTTGGCAGGGGTATCATGTCCCATCCGGAACTAGTGCTGCAGAGTTTCCATCTAGGGTACTATACTATCGAGCCATTTCGGCTGCTGGTTCTTCCTCTTAAAGCTGAAACTTCATGGCCGATCAGTCCGAAGGTAACCACAGTGCCACCGAGAATGTAGTTGAAGCAGCCTTCGAAGACCTTTCTTACACTGTGGCAGGATACATGGACAGACAGACCACTAACCAGACACTCCGTTTGATCTTGCTTTCTGGGACCGGTGGTGTGGATGACTCCTTCTGAGACATCCACTGCAAATGTTGGAGGCGGTCGGACAGGTTGACTACCGGGCTTTTTAAGGTATCCAATATTGCTAAGGTGGAATATTATTCTCATTGTGCGAACCGAAGCTTTCTAGAAGAATAAGAGTTGTTGCGAGCCAGAAATCATAACCAGTACGCTTACTGACCTCTGATGAACAGGACTCTACTGAGACTAGACACTGTTTTATTTAGTGGACTGATGTGCATTGGAGGACGAATGAACCACCCCGGCCTCTCTCAGGGCGTGAAATACCCAGTGATACTTTCTAGGGCTCATCCGACTACGGACGCATTATTCCGACGATATCACACAACGAAAAGACACACAGGACCATTTCAGGTACCATCGGTGAGTTTCAAGTCATTTTGATTGTACAGGATGGAGCCACCATCAAGCCTACACACCTGGAGTGACCCTACCCTCAAATCTGACACGTTTCACGTCTTCCACGAAAAAAGCCTAGGGGCTGAAGGGCTGATGTCAGGCAGTTATTAAAAAACAGCTAAACTATCAGGTTACCAGGCTTCATCCACAGGCAGTCCTGATTTTGTACCACATGCTTCGCACAGATTAACTGAGAACTAATAAGTAAGCGCCTTCGGTGATGAAGTCATGTTAAACATCACGCCAGGGCACCGGGCTTATTAACGAGTGGTCCAAGTTCGGCGACCCCCTCCTCTTTCCAAAGGCGCCTCAGAGTGGCGGACAAGAGAACAAAAATCACGGTAGCTCTTTCCTAAAATGCAGGATAGGACGCAGAAATCCGCTAGGGGGCTCAGCGAGATAATATATTTGTCATTTTATCAGTGTAATCAGGCTTATGTCTAGGATAATGTTTTCACTCTCCTCTGTTGCGCTAATTTGTTCCTCCTTGAGGCGGTATTCCTCTTAAAGCTTATTCACGCACGTCTTGGGGCCACAGCTCTCCCCCATAGACTTCGAATTCTCATCGCTAGATAATGCTTTTACTCATCCTGAAACTTATCTGTCCTCTGTCTGGGGGATGCTGTTAATTTTCATATTTAAAAATCCCCTTTGCCTTCTTTATGCAATTCCTACCTTCCGCCCTTCTCCACGAGAAGCTACTACTTCCAGTGAAACTGAGTATGTGCCACTGACTACTTTCTGTGCCATCTTTGGTAATATGGCATCTGTATTCTGAGATAACGTCTTTCTCAATAATTCCAAGTGCCACCGACTCTCTACGTTTGCTCGTAAATGATCCACAACTGAATTGTGTCTACTGTTTACTCCGATGTCATATTACTACACTCATAATATCACCAGCTTTGCTCTCCCGGTTCTAAAACTTGTGGATCTTTCTCTGAAAACCTGTGAATATTTCATCTTATTGGGCGATACTTCACACTCTGATCATGCACCCGCGCGTGCTTCTTGACTATCACCGATACTTTTTTCTCCTGGTGCTCCGTTGCTTTTCGCTACTCCTCTTCTTCCTCGCATATCTGTTGACATACATATATGTCCATGCATATACGTATGTATTTATGCATGTGCTCTGCATCCTGCGTTTTTCGCCAGCCGTTTATCGTGCTATCGTCCCGCTGACCCTCATGATTTGCGTCTATTCTTTTTGCATCTATGCTTGACATTTACCATATCCAATCCATGAAAAGCATTTTTGTCATCTTCATTACGCTTTGCATCTTGCCTTGCTTGCTCCCTGTTTTACGATCAGTTTTGCACCTTGCTGGTCGATAATCCATTACAGATTACCAATGCTTCGTTGATATCTAATCCATTGTAGTCCATCCCACTTTCCTTTCCATCGTCAGTTACCTATACCGATTTCCAGCCATTCCCATGTACATCAGTCGGCCTCCAGATGTCCCCGCCGAACCAGCCATACTCCCCATCTGACCGTGACTTTCAAAATCACCGGGTGTCCATTTGAATCTGCCCTTGGGTTCATTTGAACTCCTTACGTTTTCTTTGGTGTGCACACATTTATCATGCTTTCATCCCACTTTATTCCCTTTTTCTGTTACATTTACCCTACTTTTTCATGCAAATTTCCCCACTTCCATGAATTATGTCTGTCCATTCCATCACTTGAAGAAATTTGGTCGTGCTCCTCACGTACTTCGGGAGTCCTTGAAATAAATCGCAATTATTAATATTATCACTGTCATTAATATTGTTATATTCCCTGCAGGGAAAAGCCTCCTCTTGCCACGAAAACGCACAATACCCCATGTAACATATATTTGAGCAATGCGTAGCCAAATTCACAACGGATCCCGAAATCAAAAGGCGATTATCCGTGATATTGTACGATACTAGATCATAGAATGAACAATGACACCAAAAAGATACAAACCTCAATAATGAGATCACAAGGACTCAACAAACGAGAAACCGAATTGCGGCTTGCGAGCGAGGAGCACGTGCGTCACGCAGGTCCAGAACAAGGATATGGCAAAGTGGAGCTCTGGGCGCGAACAAACAACAACTGGTCGATAAAAACAAACAGTGCGTAAAGACACGCCAATAGAGTAGTAGTGGTAAGTAATGTTAAGAAAAACATGGAACTGCAAAGGTGTTAGAGGGATTTTCCACGACCGGTCGTTACACCGCCCACCAAAATCCTCCCGAATCCTTAGCTGAGTCAAAGGCTTGGTATAAAGGTACTGGTTCTTCCTATCTGCTTGGGCCCTGCTGTCAGTGCGCTTGCCTAATGCTTGTCGCCAACGTTCCGCTCATGGTCGCACCTAATCCGTTTGCCACACAGACGCGAGGCTATTCTACATCTTCCACTAGAGCAACTGACCGATGGCGGGCGCGAAGGGGAAACATAGATGCTGTCCTTGGGAGGGCCATCCTGCCCTGGCTGTATGTGCTTGCGTGAGTGTGTGTGAGTATGATGTAATCGTCGCTACTTACACATATGCAAAAGACATTCAGTAAAGTCAACATAACAAATTACGGACACCGTCACATGTTTGGTAGGGGTTGCGAGAAATAGCTTGCATCGGGTATGTGTGCGTGTGTCTGAATGTATATTGAAATCACATGTACCACCACATATCACAAAAGGACTTTCTGTACCGTCGAGGAAATACTGTGAGCACCGTAACGTGTTTGATGGGGACCACGTGGCTTAAACGAGTGTGATGTAGGCGTGTGTGTCCTTGACCTAAGCTCCGCTGCTTCTACATATGCAAAAGGCATTCAGTACTGTCAACAAAAGACAAACGGTGAGGACTGTCACATGTTTATTAGGGGTTATGGGGTATAGTATGCATCGGGTATGTGTGTATGCGTCGGGATGTACAGTGGAATCGCATCTATCACCACACATCGGAAAAACCTGTAACGTCAAAGAAAGACTATGAGCACTGTCACGTGCTTGACGGAGACCATGTGGTATAACGAGTACAATGAAGGTGTGTGTGCTTCGGGGTGTATGATGGATCGATACGTCAGTGTGTCGTGAATGCTCCCATATATGGGGTTTCCTTACCCACCTCGAAGACGAATGCGAAATAGTCTACTGGACCTCAGCGTTATCAGCCTCTCAGACTTCTCTCTCGAGTAAGCTAATACAGCGTATGTCACGAATTAGCGCTTCGCTAGCTGTCTTCACCTTCACCGTTCTTATCATTCCGTCAGTGCTTTCGATGGTTTCCTTAACCACTCCCAAGGACCAGGTGCTGAACTGTGCGTGTTTGTCTGCGATCATCACCACATCCTCAACCCTGAATGGTCTTGTTTTGACCAGCCACTTCTGTGAAATCTGCAGAGCCGGTAGATACTCCCACAGCCAGCGCCTCCAGAAAACCTTGGCAAGATAATTCACCTGCTTCCATCCGTGGAGGTAGCTCCCACGAAGGTTTACCGGACCTTGGAAACCCTCGTTTGACCTTAACGTCAATAAATTGTTCAGGGTGAGCGCCAGGTGGGTGGGGTCGCCGTTCATTACTGGAACCAATGGGCGGTTGTTCAGAATTCTCTCTACTTCAGTCATGACGGTGTTCAACGTCTCGTCGTCGGGCGGCTGTTGCTCCATGATCGACATTAATGTCCGCCTGGCGGACCGAATCACGCGTTCCCATACGCCGCCACGGTGGCTGGCCCGCGGGGGTTTGAAATGCCATCGTATGCCGTAGGCCACCGTTCGATCCTGCAGTTCGTTCTTGTTTATGTTTTTGTCCCAAAGCTGCAATTCCCGGTGGGCGCCCACGAAGTTCGACCCATTATCTGAGTATATATCTGCCGGCACGCTTCTTCGGTTGATAAATCTTTGCAAGGCCCGTAGAAACGAGTCGGTCGACATCGAATGTGCAACTTCTAGGTGTACCGCGCGTGGCTTCATGCACGTCATGATACATCCATATCGCTTCTCTAATCTTTTCCCGCACTTAGTCCACAAGGGCCCGAAATAATCTAACCCGGTGTCGCCGAACGGCCACCAGCCCGTAGTCACCCTGCATTCTGGTAGCGGGGCCAAGTGCTGTTTGCCCGCCGTGGCATTGCTTCTCGTACGTTGCACACAACGTCGGATTACGCGTTTAACAGTCGCTCTTCCTCTCAGCAACCAAAGTCGCTTTCGGATGACTCTCGTCACGTGACTTTCCCCGGAATGTCCCTCCACGGCATGGACGTGTTGGATCATACGCTCTACCACATGTTGTCGAGCCGGCAGCAGTATAGGATAATAATAATAATAATTGTATATTTCGGATGCGCTCGAAGCATGCTAGAATGCATGATCAGATGAATATAGTGATGCTGGAATGCCAATTCACAAAAGGGTACAACACGTGCATGCAGAGTATCTAAGAGTGTTACACTGAACTAAGACTGTCGTAATGCCCGGCAAATTTGAAGGTCAGTGTCGAATGATGGGTAGCGTTCTGTGGTCCAACAGCGCGTTATTTAAAAATTTGGCGTCCATATGAATGGGTGCGTGATAACTTAGTTGCCATTTTCGGCCAAAGTACAGCAATTTGTACAAAGATACAGTCCACGGTAACCGATAGCAAGAAATGGGAATTGTACGGCAAAACGGGGAACTATACATCTAAATTGATCATAAGAGGGCATAAGCTCCTATTGTATTTGTATACCTAAATAATGTAGGTAGGTCTTGTGTATTCCCCATATAAATATATATATATGTATATATATATATATATATATATATGAATGTAAATATGTGTATATATACTTGTATGCATGCACACTTCAACACATATTTGTATATATATATATATATGTTTATAAGCATATATGCACACGTAGGTACGTATTTGTATATTTATCTATTAACGTGTATATATTGATTTATATAGGAATATATATATGTGTGTGTATACGGATCTATGCACACGTAAGTACATGTATATATTTATATATATGTATTTATATATTTATATAAATATATATATATATATATTTATATGTAAATGTATACATGTGTACTTACATACGTATCTAAATATAGATGCTTACATTTATATACATACATATATATATATATACTTACGTGTGCATAGATCCGTATATTTATATATATGTATATACCTATATATAACCACGATGATGATCCGATACGTTTGGGGATTACTTTTCTATAATTAGTAGATCAACTTCTGCCTGAACGATTTTGTTTCCCTGACCGCAATATTGTGAGATTGCACGCAACTAAGCCAAACTCTAATTACGCGAGCTGAAGCACGACGCCCATTAGGCGCACCCACCTACACGTAAACCATCCACATCGTAATACGTTGCATCTAACTGATGGACCCATTCCGTAGCGAATGCAAAATGGAGGACGAAATGAAGAATAAGAATTGTATTGAAATATGGTGGTTCAATGGTACAAAATGATCGTTTCATGCACACTTCCGTGCCGAAGTTCTACGGTCATAACGGTGGATAGAACGCTGTGATGTTTTGCCGTGTTCTGTCTGTAAAGCAGAAATGGAAACATTTGTTATCTGGTTTTACTTTGTAAAAGACAAAATGAAAATCGTCATTGTCACTCACTTATTTTTCACCAGCCAGACAGTGAACGCTAACGTAGTTCTCCTCGTTTCCGAAATTCGCACACTGATAGTGCATCCAACGCGGGCAACGGCTGCACTGCACCCACTCGGTTTCCTTGTCCAAATCCACTTCGGGATCCTGAAGATGACAGGCACTGCACTCATTTTCCACGATCGGTGAATGCGGCCTTTCCAGACGGCGCCTTTTCTCTTGGATCTGGCTTTGTGCGGAGGTTGTAGTGTGCAGAAGTCTGAACTGTACCAGCTGCAAAGGATGCCTCATCAGCCGGATATCTTGTTCATCCGTGTTTCTAAGCACTACTTTCGCCTTACTTTTTGAGGAAGTAGGAGCGATCGGTGCTCGTGACGTGCTGGGTATTTGCCTAACCGTATGCGTACATCTTGTGCCATTTACTTTCCCCAGGTACCTATTAACAGTGTGAGGGTTGCCCAAGTCTACTGTTGTATTGGTCGCTTTGTCAATGCAGCTTATATCAAAATCTCGTCCCGACCCTATGACTGTGGCTAAGTTCTTCAGCTGACTAAAATAACGTACCCATTTATCGTTATCCAAGCTTCCTAAAGCAACCGATATATCCTTCCCGGCGTCTTCTCTGATGGACAACTTGTGGCTAGGGTTGTACGGGGGCGGAATTTCGTCCATTTCCGCCAACAACGTTGTTGGCATTCCAAACGACAACGGACGTCGAACGTCAACAGCCCATCGACCTACAACTAGTCTATGGAATCCATATCCTATTTTCTCAGTCACATGCAAAATATGACTGCATGATATCGGACACTGCTTAAAGAAGCAACAAGTACAACTAGGGTAAAGGCCCATTCTAACAGTCACTTTACATGACCGACGGCACATGAGAAACCATCTGCCGCCATCAGGAACAATGTTCCTAACCTGATGCAAACGCACGTGTTTCTCAAGTGCGACACGAGCGATGGTACTTAATCGAGTCAAAAACCCTGAGTACTTATCCATTCCAGCAGACGATCGGAAGGAACCAACTAACTGCTTACTTAGTCTACGGCGCCTAGCTTCATCTAAATCCTCCGTTCATTTTAATATTCTAGTGAAAGAATTTACCAAGGACGATCTGGCAGATAGCCCTTCCTTCAGGTGGCGATTCTCAACATCGACTCTGTTGGTAGTAAACGTACCGAAGGTTTCCTTATTCATGACACTATAACCCGCCCACATTGCTTCATACGGCAGCCAAGTTCGGTTCAAGTAATTCATGGCCTCTGCACTACGGCCAAGAATGGCGGCCTTAAATCTATCAAATATCACCTTAGTTGAGGCGTAAACCAAACTTCGCATCCATTGATGGACGCGTTGCTTGTCATTTAAGGACAAGCCTTGCAAGCGATAACAATGACGCTTCATATCCCTAAGAAAGTGGAACCGACAGAAAACGAATTCTGCTCTTGGATACGTAACCGCAAATCCCTTGTACTGCGCTAAGCTTCGATCTAATATAATGGTCTTCACGTTCGCTGTCCTCGGTAACCTGGCTCTCATTTCGGTGATTGCTCGCAGGTAACTAGCATTGCTCCCGTTAGGAAGCAGGGCGTAGAAAATTGAACGACCTAGGCCACTATAGTCCATGAACATGCAGTGCCAAAGAAGGTAGCCACCGCAGTTCAGCTGGTGGGTGGCATCCGCCAGCAGCACCTCACTATATCTATCACTCAGAGACTTAACGGTCTGTCGAACGTGAAACGCGAACCTAACTACGCCTTCCAGTGATACGATTTGCAAATAACCCTTTCCAGTCATTAGTTGTTGAACCTTTAGCACATCACTACGGTTATCTACGGCATTCGCCTTGGCCCTCAAGTAGTAAATATCCCTTACTGTGAACAACCGGTTGAACTTCTGGCGAGCGTATTCACAGATTTCGCTGGATCGGCGGAAAGTGCCCATCAGTTCTAATATGTGTGACTCTTGTTCAGGAGTCAAACGCCTATGACGACGTTAGAACCTATCGCTGATTAGATGAAAATCATGGTTATGCTGCAGACATTGACAAACGACTTTGTATTGCATTCCGACGGCACGGATCCTCACGAAGGCCGGGCATTGAGTATTCTGATATCTGAAAAGTAAAGATAGATTTACTGTGCTTTGCATACCTGATGGCTGTCCTACTTCGCCGTCGATTGTGCATGCAGTAAAATTTAACCCGATAGTATGGGAAGTGTTTTGGCAGTGCAGCCAGATGTGTACGAAGCCAATTCTCAGCACTAACACTCTCATACACGTAAAACGAGATGAAAGTCTGCTGCTGAAATAACCGAAAGTCTTCCTCGAACTTTGAGAATAATTTATAGGCATCTTTTACATGTCTGGAGAAACTCTCAGAATCATCGACGAAAGCAAGTGCAACGGCCATGACAGCTAACAGGTGTGAGCGGTAACAGCCTTGCGCATCCCTTGCATACTACGAAGTGGCTAACTTAGACCAAAGTCGCCGCAAAAGTAGGAACACCTTTCTTATTTTCCGCAAAATTGAGTTCATCAGCTCCAACCATTTTCTTCGGTAATCACCAATAACGTCAACTTGGCCGTCATTAAGGTTGGACCACAAGACACTATCTCGAATGATGTCAGTTGGTCTGGAGTACATGCGTAAGTGGTATATGAAATAATTACCACTAGTGGAAATTCGAACATATTCAAAAAATGTTTTTGGCGCGCTACAGAGTATGAGAGGCATATGGATAGAAATCTCGTCGAAGCGTTCGGTGAATTATTCACTTTACGACAGGTATGTCAAGAAGTATTAACATGGAAATATTTCAGTCTGCAAAGATGGCAGTATATAAAGTGGTGGCTGTATACTGGAGGAATCATATATGTGGCAAACAATTGCGTATTTCTTAGGAGGGAGACTACCAGAGTGATGGTAGCAGGGAACAGCCGGAGGAAAACAAGTGAGCGTGCGGCAAATTGTTAACTTTATGTGGGGTTGGTATGAAATGTCAAAGCGGAAGTAGAAGACTAATCAATATTGACCGCGTGGTTACATCCATTATACACGTGTTAACTTCTGCGGGAGGGAAGGTAAAGTAATTCACAGGTAAGTGTTCGTCAATAGATGAACGCTGTGTGGAGTGTACCATGCAAAAATGACGGATCAATAAAACTGCCCAGGTATATCGTGGAAAACGGCAGTGGATCAACGAATATAGAATCAAAATGTATCAGCCGGTGTAGATAGTGGTGTGATTTAGAGGCTGGATAAGGGGTCAGTTTCGGTAATATAACACGAATGCAACATCTAGAAGATCAAAGGTGTCGATAACGATGATGGTATATTAAGTAGACGGTGAATGTCACATTTCCAATGACCAATTTGACAGGTGTAACAAATTATGGGAAGGGAGAGGCGATGCAGCATGGGAAGTGTATCGAAGACGTTCAATCGTGGAGGGAACGCAGTGGTCTGCAGAGCCCGAACACTCGATGCAACAGCATTGTGGATGCGATCGGATGGACCGATGAAAAGTGCAGGTAGTTACTAATTACTTCGCTGCCCACTGGAAGACTAATGAAAGATATGTCAGGGCCGGACGATTTTTGGTAACCGATGAAGCAATGAACAGTGACAATAAAGGTGCCAGTGTTTGAACAGTATTAGCGTGTTCTAACGCGAAACGGGCATAATGACATATGGGATTAAAATGAGTTGTATGAATGCAGTGAGATTGAGTATTCCAGGTTCAACATATATGATTCCTCCAGTATACAGCCACCACTTTATATACTACCATCTTTGTAGACTGAAATATTTCCATGTCAATACTTCTTGACATGCCTGTGGTAAAGTGAATATTTCACCGAACGCTTCGACGAGATTTCTATCCATATGCCTCTCATACTCTGTAGCGCACCAAAAACGTTTCCTTTCAATATGTTCGAATTTCCACTAGTGGTAATTATTTCATATACCACTTATGCATGCACTCCAGACCAACTGACATCATTCGACCTTGACCTTCAAATTTGCCGGGCATTACTACAGTTTTAGTTCACTGTAACACTCTCTCTGATACTCTGCATGCACTTGTTGTACCCTTTTGTGAATTGTCATTCCGGCATCCCTATAATCATCTGATCATGCATTCTAGCATGCTTCGAGCGCATCCGAAATATACAATTATTAAAAGTCTGATGGTGGGAATCTTGGGGAAAGCGATCCTGGGACGGGCGAAAATGAAGCCGTGTGTAAATCTCGTTTGTTCTTTCCAGCAAGAGAGGTCCCAATTTATTCCTGGGATGAAGAAGGCGACAATCGTCCTTAGGGTGCAGGTTCTGAAAACAAAACGGGGAAGGCTGCAGTCTGGCAATTCTACCAGCTGTGGGTTAGGGGAGAAAGACAGAACACCAAAATCATGCCAGTAACGGAAATGGGTGGTCGCGACGTTGAGGTCTGGTTTTTTGGATTAAACAACATACGGAAAGCGAAGAAGACCGGTACTATCGACTAATTATTGTGAGGCTTAGTGAGAACTACCAAAAAAGCAAGGAGGCGGGAATAGGCGACACTGGGGGCAAATACTTATGTGTAGTTCGTCGAATGGTTTATGGAAGACCACATCGATTGTGGTGGTTTGTTCATCAGAACGAGGCCTGGAATCTTGTGTTGAAATAGGGTCTCAATGAGTAAGTAGTTGAAGCGTGGATGAGACTGGTACCTTGAGGACCATATTATATATGCTGCTATGTATTTTCTAGCATTATAAATGCTCTTATACCTGGCGGCAGCTGATAAAAAAAGAAGAACCTAACCGACTATGGTAAAATCTGACAGCATGAAAAAAGAATCACCGGAGTAACGGTGGCCAGTAGGGGGTCGTGGTCAGAAGCTTTGGAAATAGGAAGTGGCTAGACAAACACGTGGAGTGTGCTGTTGACAGTCATGGAGTATAGGTTGGACTGCTTTTATTTGCTAACTATAATACAGAATGCTCCTTACCATCCGTCGGTAATAACTGTCTACTGAACAAAGTTGTTAAGCTTTTGGTTAGTATCCCAGGCCCAGTTCGTAGGCCCGGGTAATAGACATGTAGGGATCGTGCATTCGGATGAGTTTTTGGACAGTTAGATGTTTATTTGTTTCTTTTTTGAATAATAAAGAGGCCGAAGACATTGACCTAAGTTGAGGTGGAAGTTTGTTCCAGAGGGAAGAATATTTAACAATAAAGAAGTTTGACCGCATCGCAGTCCTGGATACTGGAATCAAGACCATAGAGTCCCTATGTCGTAAATAATATTTGGAGGGAGTTTTGACCTGGGGGGCTGAATTGCAAGATGTACGTTTTACAATATTGCAAAAGAAAGACAGGTTCGTTCGTAAACGGCGCAGCCATAGGGGCTCTAGGTTCAATATTTCACACCTTTCAATAAAATTTAAAGGCGAGGAGTATCCCAGTAGTTGTTTGGTAAATCTACGTTGTACATTCTCAACCGCAAATCTGTCAATCTGCCGCATGTTAGAAAAGACGACAGTGCAATATTCCAGAAGTGGTCTGACATGAGTTTTAAAAATGCTTAGCTTGCTATCTGTAAGACCGAAGGTTCTATCAATCAGACCAATTAGCCGTCTAGCTTTAGCAACCTGCACGGCCAAATGTTCGGAGAAATTAAATGTACAAGAATATTGTAATCCCAAGTCCCTTACCTCCGGACTGTTGGGGATGAACTGGTCATTAACTTTAAACATTCCTGCGGGAGCCTGACACTTATACATAAGGATACAACTTTTGACAGCGGAGAATTTCATCAACCATTGGTTGCTGCATGAGTCTAGCCATAGTAAATCGCTCGTTATGCTAGCAGTGGTAGAAGCTAAGGCGTCAGGTTCAAAGGAGTACATAATTTTTATGTCGTCTGCAAAAGGGAAAGCAGCCCCGTGTGTGATGACGTTAAAAATGTCTAACATATATAAGAAAAAGTAAGGGACCTAGTACACTACCCTGAATAACTCCACTAGTAACTGGTCGAGGTGATGATAAACTTCCATCAACGTCCACCACTTGCTTTCGGGATGTTAGATATGATGAAAACCAACTCAGGGTCGGGTCAACAATTCCGTAGGTTTTCATCTTCGCCATGAGCTTAATGTGGGATACTCGATGGAAAGCTTCAGTGATGCCAAGGAGGATTACGATCACTGATTTACCACTGTTAGTGGCCGTAGTTATTAGGTTAAGTAAGTCACTCATACAGGCGGCACACGATCTTTTTTGAAGAAAACCGTGCTGTCCAGTGTTAATGAGGTTATTGTTCAGTAAATGAGTTGTCAGCTTATTTTTTATCAGTCTTTCCATAATTCGGGAAACTATAGGGGTATGGTTCACTGGTCAATAGTTGGTTAGGTCCTGGCGTGAACCTTTCTTAGGAATTGGGATAATAACTGACGTTTTCCAATGGGAGGGGAAAACGCTACTGCTCATAGATAAGTTAAAATTCTTTGACAGCAGGAATGGGATATCAGTGCCACTTAGACTAAAAGTAGCCGGTGGTACGGCATCTGGCCCGGGGTGGTATGACCTCCTAATTTTGGTTAGCTGTGCTGTTAAGTCGTTTGGGTGAAATGTAACCGCTGAGAACTGTGCAGATGTCAGCGGCTCAACGTGATATAGACATAGGGAGTCATCGGACGTTAGAGACGAAGCAAAATAGGCACTGAACGCCTCGGAGGTCTCTTGGGAGTTCGTTATATAATTGTTGTTATATATAATGGATGAGGTAGGAGAACTGCACTGGCCGTTTCTCAACCTCATCAGCTTAGATAAAGCTTCGGACCTCTTGGGGTGACTCAGCGCCCTTAATTCTTGTTTTTTACTGAGGGACATTTCAATCAATTTCATAGGATGAGATAAACGGTTCATTTGCAAGAACAACGAAAAGTCTCTCGACCTAAGGAATTTGCGTTGCAGCATAGAAAGCTTCTGCTTTTATCGACAAAAACTGTTTGGTTTATGTCGTCCAGGTAGACCTTGGGTTGGGGTGATTACGTCAAGACATGCATTTAGTGTGGAGTAAAGATGATCCACCACGGTATGCAAGTCATCAGATAAAAAGAAAGTATCCCAGTTCTGAGAGCGAATGAGTGAGGGTAATTGATTCCAGCTAGCTTGTTGAAACGGTCTTTTAACGGTTGGTTTGTGGAAGGTTCGTGTTGGCACTGGAAACTCACATTTTACCGGCAAGTGGTCACAACCTGGGATGCTGTTCACCATAGATGTGTGTACGCGAGATAATCCTACCGTAAAAATGAGATCAAGGATGCTACTGCCTCTAGTTGGGCACATCACATGTTGAGTCCATCCTCCTAAACGAATGCTGGTCAAGAAGTGTATTAAGTGATGTGGGGCTTTCGAAGTGGACCAACGAATGCCTGGTGCGTTAAAGTCGCCGGCCACTATTTTTGGGCCGGGTATGTCCGCGACAACGTTTAATGCCTCTATGATAGGCAGGAAGTCGTTTTGACTAGTATTCGGGGGGTGGTAGATGCAACTAACAATGAAGTCAGAACATCCTGTAGTGACCTGTAGCCAAACTGAATCCGGCAAGTTATCGAGTATGGGGTGCTGAAACATTTTCGATCGCATGTTTTATCTTAGATATATAAGACAGCCTCCCCCTCGCTGAGTGAGTATATTTTTCCTGAAAGCTTGGTATCTGGTGATAGCGATATCCTCGTTTGGAGTGTTGTCTGTCAATCAGGTTTCTATAATTAAAATAAGGTCGTTATCAGACGTGAGCAGTATTATACGCGGCATTCGCATCTTATTCACTATTGAGCGTGCATTCAGCGTAAACAATGAGAACCGTTTAGTGGAGTCAAGGTTAACGTTAAGATCTTTATAGGATTCCGAAATTGCATTTGCTGAAGGCGGATCGAATGACGCAATCAGTATTCTTTGAGATGGAGTAGTCGGTAATGTGGATTGTGAAATAAGCTGAGTAGAAACACCTGGCGTGGCAGCCAGCTTGGTTGTTAAGCTAAGCTGGGTATGACTAGTACTGATGAGATTCGTTAGACTGGAAGGATGTCGGCGATTGTTAAGTCTACTTAGTGCGGAACAACACCGCGAAAGATCACTATGGAGTACTTTACTACTGGTAGATACTGGTGGCTGGGACGTAGAAATAAGAGGAGGGAGGGTTAAATAGCTGTTAAGTGGGAAAGAAAAAGGGAGTGTAGCAGCCTCAGGTATCTTGGCACCTGCCTTAATACGGGCGGTAGCACAGGTGCCCTCTTGACATCAGTAATTTGATGGGCTGTAACCTGGAGGGGGAATTTGAAATGGAAGTGGGATATACAGGTGTTGATTGGCGTAGAGACTGGGAGGTCGTCGGTACTGTTGTAAGTGGCCTGCGGTAGAAAAGGGATTCAGGGTGGGTGAGATATGTGAATGGTAAAAGGAAAGAGATTCATGGGAGAAAATATTACTTAGGCTACGATAGAGGTTATGTAGAACGCTAAAGTAATCGTTTGGTATGAGTGGTGGCTTTGTTGAAGAGGCCCGGAGGTTAGTTGTTCCAGCCTGATGAGGATGATAACCAGGTGTAGAAAACGCGATACTGGGTGGAATGTACGGTTCAACTAGTGGTTGGTGGTTTATATTGGGGAGATAGGTCTTGAATAACTTTTTCTCGTCCCTTGTTGCACTCAGTCTTGCCTCGCTTGGGGTCCTTAGCCGTTGGAAGTGTGGCTTGGTGAGTGAGTTAGGATTGACCGTAGTGTCAACAATGTGCAGTCCACCTAGTAATGATGTTTTCGCTGGTTTGTAGGATGGCCTAGGCACCGTTGATTGCAAAGTGGCTATTGGAGCCGAGTGGAGAGATGACAAAGAAGAATTTAGGGTGACTCCGTTGATGGGTTGACGATTTCTGGGTATGGCTGTTAAGCCAGTTAGGCGGTTCGCATCGTCATCGATCGTGGCCGATATTTCGGTGAAAGGTAATGGTGGAATCGAGTTGGTCAGCCCAAGAGAGGACAGCTTGCCAGGGGTAAACTCTATGCCTCTTGTTTTCTTAGGCGCTGGCTGGTGAGGTGACGTTGAAACGGAAATATCTAAATCGACGTCCAACATATGGGATCGATGTTCTGGTGAACATGAAGCCGAATTGATATTGCATGCATTTTGCGCATCGTCAGACTGAGAAGAAGCGGATAGTTGAGGGCGGACAATTTTTGACGAAGCTGAATGCGTGCTGGTGGACCTGGCGAATTCCCTTTGTAATGGGGTTTTGTCGGCAGCAATCTTAATGTTCTTGAACGGGGATCCCAAAGCGACGGTAGATTGGCTCCTAATGAATTGTTTAGCGGGTTTCTCGTCAAGAAATTTAAACAACACTGGACAGGATTTGCGTTGAATGTTCTTTCGTAGCCGAAAGCACTGGCAGGGGTGGTGTGCCATATTAAAGAACTTAGAAGGTTATGTTTTACTTTCTCAACAGGTATTTTGTCGGGAATATTAAATACCACAGCATTTTTTGAGTTGCTGATTCTTCGAACTATTTCCGAGGCAATGGCGTCTATGAAGCGCCCGGCCGTGACTAGGTCGAGGGTTGACGGATTTGTTGGAGGGTCAGAGATGTACGTGAGCGGAATCAGCTTGGATAGGGTCGTGTCAATCAAAAAAATGTGGCTGCTGAGATTGAGGAGATTGTGTTCTATAGTCTCCGCCATTTTGTTTGCCCCGCCGAAAACATCGGTCAGGCTAACGGAACAAGGATTCAGTGGGCGTTTTGCGACTTCCGACTTGGCGAGTACTTTTGGTCGGATGTTGATACGACCAACCAGTGAGGATGCGGTTTGTTTAGCTGGTAGTTTGGGCATTGCAACACTGACAGCGATTGCACTAGAGAGCTAAATACACAGAGTAGTCTTACGTTCCCCAGTGTACAGGCTTACTGAAATAAAAAAGTGTAACTCTGTGGCTCTGGATCAAAGAAACTTAAAACTATGGAACTGTTGATAATGAGTCTCTGAAATTAAACGAGGGCTTCTTTACGGGAATTCCCTGAATTAATATGTTGAATGGGGTGGTAGACTGCCACACAATCGGGCACGATGGTGCCAACTTTTTCTTATTTTAGACACAAGTTTCCCTCAGTTCATATCCTGGGAAGCGGTTCAAAAACTTCTTTTGCATGAATTATTAAATTACCCAGGCAGCACTGCCCAAAGTCTGCCCAGCTATAGCTGTTTAGGTCAAGATTTCGCGTCCGGAGGAAATCCTTGGAGAGTTTTTGGAGTTATGGGACCACACTAAAAAGCCGTAATTTTTTAGTATTACTCTAGATAGCTAAGCAAAAACTATGCCGATTTAAATCGATAAAAGAATTGATGTGATGGTTCAGTTATTCCCGTGAGTTGTTTGAGAATCGACAATGGTTCCATAGATGGAGTCTCCAGAAATATTTTTTAGTTAGGCTTCATACCCAATTTCCTAGAAAGGTCTTGTGCTGATATTTTACGATCTCACTGTGGGGTGGTGCCGAGGAACAGACGATCACCAAAAGAGTTGAGCTAGCTAAAGAACGCTGGGTATTTATGGTTGGGCTTGCAAAGGGCTATTTGTAGTAGTAATCGATCTAGATTTCCAAGTAGAGGGTTTTGTAGATTTCTCGCGGTAATAAATTAGGGACGCACAATGGTGTGTCGCAGTTATTGTCACGGGCAATATGACGCTTCAGGGTGGGTAAATGTTGCTACTAGATGTGACCCAAAATCAAGCCTTGACGACGGAAAAAGGAAAAATGGAGACAACTTGATTCATGCGCCACGTTGACTTTGTGTCGAAACTCAGGTGGGCGCTGGTCAGCATACCATCGACTAGCAGCAGTCCACCAATTAGTTTGGGGTTTAAGTGCTTTAATTCGCCTCTTGAGGATGATATATCTTTGTTGATTGGTCCCACTTTCTCCGCCCTCTCGAGTCCTCGCGCGAAAGCCTCGCGTTGTTTCATTCTGAAAATATCATATTCTGCAGCTTGTAGCTCATCAAGACTCATCGGGCCGACCCGTACCCGGCCTGAGAGGCGTAGCCCTTTCATGACTAATAAATTTCTCCTGAACCTGGCTAACCAAACTAACGCACGAAGTGTTTTCATCCAGAAGAAAATCTGACCAATGGCGATAAAATGGATGTCTCCTTGACTACATTGGCCGCTATCACTAATCCTTTGACCTCCAGTTCTACTTTCGTAGGAGGTTTCAATTCGCACACGGGCCAGTCCTGTTTGGGCGTTTGCAGGAAGTTTGGCCCTCTTGTCCACATGTCTAGTTGCCTGAATTTGGTCACACCTCGGGAGAACAGACCGGCCGGATTATCGCCAGACCTGACGTGCTTCCACTGGTTCATGGCTGATTCATCGTGGGTAATCGTGAGCCGGTTAGCAATGAAGGTACTAAACCGGCTACGGACGTTGTTAATGTAGTGAAGCCCTATCGTCGAGTCCGTACAAAAACTAGCCGATAAAATTTGGAAGTCGAAACATCTATTTATCGCTTTTACTGCCTTGACTGCTAACACGGCTGCTCTGATTTCAAGGCGTAGGATTCGAGACCGGCTTCATTCAGGCAACGCGGGCTCTAGTAAACAGGATCCTCGTGGTATATTGTCTATCTCCTGTGCACCATCGTCCGTACACCACAGTCCCATAACCGACTTCGGATGCATCGGAAAAGGCATGTAGTTCTCACGTCCGTGTACGAACAGGAGTCAAAGATCGTGGAATCCTTATGTCCCCTAATTTCTCCAAAGTGTTCAAAAATTCTTCCCAGCCCAGCCGGTCCCCTCGGTCCAGCGACTGGTCCCAATCAACTTTCTTACTGCACAGCCGCTGCAGCAAGATCTTTTCGGGTAGCAGCCAGGATGAGACGAAACCGAGCGGGTCGAACAGACTAGAGACAGCGAATAAAATACCTCGACGGGTTACTGGAAGTTCAGGAATGTTTAGCTCACAAACAAAGTTGTCCGTTTCCGCGTCCCATTATATTTCTAAAGTGCTTACGGTAGGGAGTGGAGAGCCGTCCTTTTGGCCTTCTCGTGGTACGGAATGACCTTGAGCACTTCTGGAGCGTTTGATATACATTTTGTTAGATGGAAGCCGCCCTCTTCTAGCAATCTTGTCAGGCCTCTGAACTGAGCTAGAGCTGATTCTATATCATTGAATGACTCAAGAAAGTCGTCGACGTAGAAGTTCCTGCTGACGCCATCTACCACCGACCAATGGACCAAATCTCCACGTTTGTTCGCAGATTCCCGAAGGGTGTAGTTCGCACCGAACGGTGACTATATGGCTCCGAAGGGATGGACGGCCATCCTGTAGTCTACCACTGCGTTGTCCCGGTCGTTCTCTTCCCACCACAGCAAATGCAAGGCATTTCGTCCTCTCACCGGTATCTTGAGCTGGTGAAATACTTTCCTAATATCGGCGGACAAGGCTGCTCTACCTACCCTGAAACGGCACAAAACGTCGATAAGTGGTGTGGTCCAGTCAGGTCCTTGTAGTAGGAGATCGTTTAACGACTTGCCCTGGAACTGGGCCGCGCAGTCGAAGACCACCCGCAGTTTTTCGGGTCTCTTGGGGTTGATAACCGGGTGGTGATGTAGATACCAGATACCCTTTCGGCGGCCGCTGTTGGCGGGAACCTTTTCAACGCAGCCGAGTGCTCCATTTCGCTTCATTAATTCTGCATACCGTTCCCACAGATCCTGGTCTCGGACGAAGCCTTTCTTCAGTTGTAATAGTCGTTGGAGAATATAGAGTCTGTTATTAGTCCACGGGTCAGCAGATGTGTGCCATGGGAGGGAAACCTCGAACTGTTTTTTAAGTCCTCTAGTGCCTCGCCGCACCGTTTGCAAAGCTAAGTGATCCTCTTGAGACAACGATGGTCTTTCGTCTCCCATGTCATGAAACTCCTTTGCATACAGCCACTGCAGGTGATACTCCATGCGGTCCGTTTCGGCGGATAAATAATTCACGGAACCACGTACCCCTATTGGACCGTATAACATCCATCCCAGAGCCGTGCGTACGGCATTGGGTGCCTGGCAGTTGCCCACTCTCTGGTTAAGCACTCAATGCGCCTCTGGCACGTCGCAGCCGATGAGGAGATCCACTTCATCATCTTCCCAGTCTACAACTATTACATCCTGCAGATGGGGCCACCTAGTCAAGATTGCTTTCACCGACCTTGGTGCTCGCATGGGGAAATCAACTAATGTGAATGCTCCCGTTGGTTCGGTTTGCTCGTTAGTGTCCAAAGAGATGAGTTGCAACCTCAGCCGGCCGGCAGTCATTACTTGTGTTCTGCCCATCGTGCTCACCGCTAATGACACCGCAATTTTAGCGAGCCGGTGCTTGTTGGCGAACCGCTCCTTCACTAGGATAGTGTCCGATCCGATGTCGATGAAAGCCAAGACTTTGACCACCCCAGTTGTGGTCACCACTCCCACGGCAACTTCTCCTAAATGTACTGATTTACTGGCAGACCGCGATGTTGAACAAGTAACACTGGGCTTTGTGCTCGCCTCGGGTATAGTTTTTCTTGCCTGGTGTAACAATCGATGGTGTCTGTGCGTGCAGCCCTCATGACCACATCTGGACTTGTTCTACAAGTTGCCACCCGGTGAGTGGTGTTGAGACAAATAAAGCCCGTTCCTGCCATCCTCGCCATTCCCCATCGTCCGTCTATTGTGGTGTTGCCGAACCTGGAGCATTCTGGTAGTCCATGGCTAACATCACAGGACCTGCAACTTGAATGCGCTATGGCATCGCGTGAAATAGAATGTGCATTGGTCCAAGGCTGATATTTCGATTGTTCCGGAGCAGTGATTTGAACCTGGCTAGTACCAGACTTGTTTGCTCGGTTGCTATCCCGGATAAGTCGGCCAAATCTGCTGCCGGCTGTCTTGGTTTGCCTGTCCAAGTATTCGGTCAGGTCTTCGAAGTTAGCCTCCCGGTCGCTTCGGCTTATCCGTTCTGCTTCTTCCGCCCACCGTCCCTGTAGTTCGGGAGAGAGGTGACGGACTATGCCCTCCAAGGTGTGCATTGCATCTAGGTCAGCCCTGCAACCTAAATGGTCGAGGCTATTGAGCAGTTCTGCATCTCGATCACCAGGTTGGCCATTGTGTAGACATCGTCTTTGGTTCCTTTTGTCTCTACCATCACGCCCTCTATTAGGTTACGGGCTACTTTTAAAGGTCGGCCAAACAGGTCCCCCAGAATCTTTCTTGCTCGGGTGTAGCCTTGTTCCAGGTCAAGCATGGTACACCCATCTATAGCTTCCCTTGCACGACCTCGGCAGTAATGAGTCAAATAGAGAAGCCTTTGCCCAGGGTCGGTTATCTTACTTTCGACGAACGTTTCGAACTGCTTGATGAACTTGCAGTAGTTTTCAGATCGCCTGTCGAAAACTGTCGGTTCTACTCTTAGCAAATCGATCGTTGGTGTTTTATAGTCGGCGGCCGGCGTGAAGTTTCCTATTTTATTGTGACCTGATCTATCAGAAATGTTGTAGTAGTTGATCTCATGCCCACGCACTTTCTGTCTACACTTCTGTTTTGCTAACTGGGTCTGTTGTCCAGCCGATAATAGTTGTTGTTCTAGGTCTGACATCCCGAATACTAGTCAAAACGACTTTCTGCCTATCATAGAGGCGTTAAACGTTGTTGCGGACATACCCGGCCCAAAACTGGTGGCCGGCGACATTAACGCACCAGGAATACGTTGGTCCACTTTGAAAGCTCCACATCACTTAATACACTTCTTGACCAGCATTCGTTTAGGAGGATGGACTCAACATGTGATGTGCCCAACTAGAGGCAGTAGCATCCTTGATCTCATTTTTACGGTAGGATTATCTCGCGTACACACATCTATGGTGAACAGCATCCCAGGTTGTGACCACTTGCCGGTAAAATGTGAGTTTCCAGTGCCAACACGAACCTTCCACAAACCAACCGTTAAAAGACCGTTTCAACAAGCTAGCTGGAATCAATTACCCTCACTCATTCGCTCTCAGAACTGGGATACTTTCTTTTTATCTGATGACTTGCATACCGTGGTGGATCATCTTTACTCCACACTAAATGCATGTCTTGACGTAATCACCCCAACCCAAGGTCTACCTGGACGACATAAACCAAACAGTTTTTGTCGACTAAAGCAGAAGCTTTCTATGCTACAACGCAAATTCCTTAGGTCGAGAGACTTTTCGTTGTTCTTGCAAATGAACCGTTTATCTAATTCTATGAAATTGATTGAAATGTCCCGCAGTAAAAAACAGGAATTAAGGGCGCTGAGTCACCCCAAGAGGTCCGAAGCTTTATCTAAGCTGATGAAGCTGAGAAACAGCCAGTGCAGTTCTCCTATCTCATCCGTTATATATAACAACAATTATATAACGAAATCCCAAGAGATCTCCGAGGCGTTCAGTGCCTATTTTGCTTCGTCTCTAACGACCGATGACTCCCTATGCCTATATCACGTTGAGCCGCTGACATCTGCACAGTTCTCAGCGGTTACATTTCACCCGAACGACTTAACAGTTCAGCTAACTAAAATTAGGAGGTCATACCACCCCGGGCCAGATGCCGTACCACCGGCTACTTTTAGTCTAAGTGGCACTGATATCCCATTCCTGCTGTCAAAGAATTTTAACTTATCTATGAGCAGTAGCGTTTTCCCCTCCCATTGGAAAACGTCAGTTATTATCCCAATTCCTAAGAAAGGTTCACGCCAGGACCTAACCAACTATTGACCAGTGAACCATACCCCTATAGTTTCCCGAATTATGGAAAGACTGATAAAAAATAAGCTGACAACTCATTTACTGAACAATAACCTCATTAACACTGGACAGCACGGTTTTCTTCAAAAAAGATCCTGTGCCACCTGTATGTGTGACTTCCTTAACCTAATAACTACGGCCACTAACAGTGGTAAATCAGTGATTGTAATCCTCCTTGACATGACTAAAGCTTTCGATCGAGTATCCCACAATAGGCTCATGGCGAAGATGAAAACCTACGGAATTGTTGACCCGATCCTGAGTTGGTTTTCATCATATCTAACATCCCGAAAGCAGGTGGTGGACGTTGATGGCAGTTTATCATCACCTCGACCAGTTACTAGTGGAGTTATTCAGGGTAGTGTACTAGGTCCCTTACTTTTTCTTATATATGTTAATGACATTTTCAACGTCATCACACACGGGGGGCGTTCCTTTTTGCAGATGACATAAAAATTATGTACTCCTTTGAACCTGACGCCTTAGCTTCTACCATTGCTAGCATAACGAGCGATTTACTATGGCTAGACTCATGCAGCAACCAATGGTTGATGAAATTCTCCGCTGTCAAAAGTTGTATCCTTATGTATAAGTGTCAGGTTCCCGCGGGAATGTTTAAAATTAATGATCAGTTCATCCCTAACAGTCCGGAGGTAAGGGACTTGGGATTACAATATTCTTGTACATTTAATTTCTCCGAACATTTGGCCGTGCAGGTTGCTAAAGCTAGACGGCTAATTGGTCTGATTGATAGAACCTTCGGTCTTACAGAGAGCAAGCTAAGCATTTTTAAAACTCATGTCAGACCACTTCTGGAATATTGCACTGTCGTCTTTTCTAACATGCGGCAGATTGACAGATTTGCGGTTGAGAATGTACAACGTAGATTTACCAAACAACTACTGGGATACTCCTCGCCTTTAAATTTTATTGAAAGGTGTGAAATATTGAACCTAGAGCCCCTATGGCTGCGCCGTTTACGAACGAACCTGTCTTTCTTTTGCAATATTGTAAAACGTACATCTTGCAATTCAGCCCCCCAGGTCAAAACTCCCTCCAAATATTATTTACGACATAGGGACTCTATGGTCTTGATTCCAGTATCCAGGACTGCGATGCGGTCAAACTTCTTTATTGTTAAATATTCTTCCCTCTGGAACAAACTTCCACCTCAACTTAGGTCAATGTCTTCGGCCTCTTTATTATTCAAAAAAGAAACAAATAAACATCTAACTGTCCAAAAACTCATCCGAATGCACGATCCCTACATGTCTATTACCCGGGCCTACGAACTGGGCCTGGGATACTAACCAAAAGCTTAACAACTTTGTTCAGTAGACAGTTATTACCGACGGATGGTAAGGAGCATTCTGTATTATAGTTAGCAAATAAAAGCAGTCCAACCTATACTCCATGACTGTCAACAGCACACTCCACGTGTTTGTCTAGCCACTTCCTATTTCCAAAGCTTCTGACCACGACCCCCTACTGGCCACCGTTACTCCGGTGATTCTTTTTTCATGCTGTCAGATTTTACCATAGTCGGTTAGGTTCTTCTTTTTTTATCAGCTGCCGCCAGGTATAAGAGCATTTATAATGCTAGAAAATACATAGCAGCATATATAATATGGTCCTCAAGGTACCAGTCTCATCCACGCTTCAACTACTTACTCATTGAGACCCTATTTCAACACAAGATTCCAGGCCTCGTTCTGATGAACAAACCACCACAATCGATGTGGTCTTCCATAAACCATTCGACGAACTACACATAAGTATTTGCCCCCAGTGTCGCCTATTCTCGCTTCCTTGCTTTTTTGGTAACTCTCACTAAGCCTCACAAGAATTAGTCGCTAGTACCGGTCTTCTCCGCTTTCCGTATGTTGTTTAATCCAAAAAACAAGACCTCAACGTCGCGACCACCCATTTCTGTTACTGGCATGATATTGGTGTTCTGTCTTTCTCCCCTAACCCACAGCTGGTAGAATTGCCAGACTGCAGCCCTCTCCGTTTTGTTTTCAGAACCTGCACCCTAAGGACGATTGTCGCCGTCCACTTCCCAGGAATAACTTGGACCCTCTCTTGCTGGACAGGACAAACGAGATTTACACACAACTTCATTTTCGCCCGTCTCACGATCGCTTTCCCCAAGATTCCCGCCATCGGACTTCTTGAACCTGGACTACTCGATCTCACTGCATTCATACAACTCATTTTAATCCCATATGTCATTATGCCCGTTCCTTGTTAGAACCCGCTAATACTGTTCAAACACTGGCACCTTTATTGTCACTGTTCATTTCTTCATCGGTCACCAAAAAAAAAACGTCCGGCGCTGACATATCTTTCAGTAGTCCTCCAGTGGGCAGCGAAGTAATTAGTAACTACCTGCACTTTTCATCGGTCCATCCGATCGCATCCGCAATGCTGTTGCATCGAGTGTTCGGGCTCTTTAGATCACTGCGTTTCCTCCACGATTGAACGTCTTCGATACACTTCCCATGCTGCATCGCCGCTCCGTTCCCATAATTTGTTACACCTGTCAAATTGGTCATTGGAAATGTGACACTCACCGTCTACTTACTATACCATCACCGTTATCGAGACCTTTGATTTTCCAGATGTTGCATTCGTGTTATATTACCGAAACTGACCCCGTATGCAGCCTCTAAATCACACCACTATCTGCACCGGCCGATACATTTTATTTCTATATTCGTTGATCCACGGCCGCTTCCCGCGATATACCTGGGCAGTTTTATTGATCCGTCATTTTTGCATGGTACATACCACACAGCATTCATCTATTGACGTACACTTATCTGTGGATTACTTTACCTTTCCTCTCGCAGAAGTGAACACCTGTATAATGGATGTAACCACACGGTCAATATTGATTAGTCTTCCACTTCCGCTTTGACATTTCATACCAACCCTACATAAAGTTAACAACTTGCCGCACGCTCACCTGTTTTACTCCGGCCGTTCCCTGCCACCATCACTCTGGTAGTATCCCTCCCAAGAAATACGCAATTGTTTGCAACATATATGATTCCCCCAGTATACAGCCACCACTTTATATACTACCATCTTTGCAGACTGAAATATTTCCATGTTAATACTTCTTGACATGCCTGTAGTAAAGCGAATAATTCACCGAACGCTTCGACGAGATTTCTATCCATATGCCCCAAAAACATTTCCTTTCAATATGTTCGAATTTTCACTAGTGGTAATTATTTCATATACCACCTATGCATGTACTCCGGACCAACTGACATCATTCGACCTTGACCTTCAAATTTGCCGGGCATTACTACAGTTTTAGTTCACTGTCACACTCTCTGATACTCTGCATGCACTTGTTGTACCCTTTTGTGAATTGTCATCCCGGCATCACTATAATCATCTGATCATGCATTCTAGCATGCTTCGGGCGCATCCGAAATATACAGTTATTATTATTATTATTATCCTCTGCCTGCACAATCGGTAGCAGGACACGTAATGGTAGCTTTGCATTTATTTATGCCATTGTGAACACAAAACCCGGCCGTAGCCGGCGACCAAGCGGAAAACAAGCGAGTGAGTTGGCATAAAGAAATAAAATACTTGTGCCATCACAAGCAGCAGAGGAAGACCAATCAGTACACAGCAAAATCGATAGGTCAACACTGCTGGCACTAGAGCATGGTTAACGATCAAGGCAAATTGAGAGTATATCCATTCATGAGAGGAATATTGATCGGTTGTACGCGTAGTGTGCGAGATCCTAACCAGACACAACATCACCTCTCCTTCCCCCAAGGAAAAAGATCCAAGGCTTGCAACGGATGAAAGTATTCGTAGTATTACCAGCGACGGTTGTATCAGTAGTACCTTCATTGGAAGCAGTTGTCGTGGTAGTATCCAAAGCAGTAGTATCATCAACAACATTGTTCGAAGTCGTAGTAACAGAAACTATGTTCACAGCAGTATCAGTATCCGCAGTAGAAGTAGTAGTATTTGTAACAGTAGTTCTTCATAGCAGCATTCTCATTAGTAATTGCATCAGTAGCAGTAGTAGTAACAGGAACCGTATTCGCAGTTGAATTCACAGAAGCTCTGGTCACAGCATTAGTTACAATAGCAGCGGCAGTTGTTGTTGTACGCATGTGACGATACAAAACACTGAATAAACCAGCGCCAGTATAACTGAGGAAGCACATAGGACATACTCGAGCAAGAATGGTGGAAAATTGGGCAAAACGTTAAACGAGAACAAAAACTTCATCAACGAGATGATGGCTAGGAAATGAAATGCAGTACCAACAGAAGTAGATATAGTATTGTTCACTGTAGCAGTGGCAGTAGTAGTAGTGGCATTGCTATTATCAAAAGCAGTAGCATGAGTTACACTGGTAGTCATAGCAGTAGCAGAGTAGCGGTACTCATCATAATAACAGTGTAGTAGCAGCAATTGTAGTATTAGCATTAAGCAGGTAATGTAACACAAAACGGCGTCGTTAGAATAAAGGACGTATACAGGACAAAACCGAGAGAAGTAGACTAAGCATTCCATGAAAACAATAAAAACGTTATCAACGAAAAACTTCTCGGAAGTTACGAGAAACACTCTGGTCTTAATCACTCACATCTGCAGATAGACTTGTGGCCACAGTGCCAGAGCATTCTTGCGTAGATCCGACAAATGGTTTCGCTGAATCGTCGAAAATGGTAAATCAGCCTTAATTTCCATGTCAACTGTATTTATAAATCCATTAAGGTGGGCCGATGCCCGCGACGCCAAATGTTGTGTCCACAATCGGTAGCAGAACACGTAATGGTAGCTTTGCATTTATTTATGCCATTGTGAACACAAAACTTACAATCCATTTTGCCCTCAGTGACACATGGACTAGCACTGACAGGACTAGGCGATCTAGCATTAACTAAAGAATCAAAGGTACCCAAAACCTCCCCAGTGACTTGCCGTATTACTTCCTGTCCAGATTCCAATGTCTTCGATCCTTTTCTTGGCATTTTGCGTGTTTTATCGTTCCAAGTTGATCAGTTGAGTATTGTAACACACGTATGAGCAATGCGTAGCCAAATTCACAACGGATCCCGAAATCAAAAGGCGATTATCCGTGATATTGTACGATACTAGATCATAGAATGAACAATGACACCAAAAAGATACAAACCTCAATAATGAGATCACAAGGACTCAACAAACGAGAAACCGAATTGCGGCTTGCGAGCGAGGAGCACGTGCGTCACGCAGGTCCAGAACAAGGATATGGTAAAGTAGAGCTCTGGGCGCGAACAAACAACAACTGGTCGATAAAAACAAACAGTGCGTAAAGACACGTCAATAGAGTAGTAGTAGTAAGTAATGTTAAGAAAAACATGGAACTGCAAAGGTGTTAGAGGGATTTTCCACGACCGGTCGTTACACCCCCTGGTATAATTATCCTCGACTGACTTCCCATGCCACACCCCCCGTACTGTAATTGGTCTTGACATATGCTTCTTTTTCCTTAAACGTCTTGAAACAGGCATGGTTCTAAGTCGATAGATCTGGGTGGAATTTAGGCCTAATACGTCGAAATTTCTAGCTACCCTACGGTCTCCTCTCCATATATCTTGCAACCGTAAGACCCCTCCGGCAATATTGCCTGAAAATCTTCAGCTCCTGGCCAAGCTCTTTTATTATTATTTACACAGCGCCAAACTGGGGAGCTCCTAAAAACTGAGCCTCTGTGGATCCGTCGCATGGGGCTGAACGTAGTCTTTCGCTTTTGGCTGATCCACAACCAACCCCACGCATCTTATCATATCTCTTTGGCTGCCCCTGCTCCTATCCCTTCTGTCACCTGGCCTTTTTTCTCCCAATCCCTCAATCTAATCCTAACCTGAATTCCCGTTTTTTCCCTTTAGCCCACTCCAAAATCTGGAGTGAGTTTTCCCTCACTATAAGCAGTGCCAATTCGCTGTGAGCTTTTGAGCTTGCACTTCTTATCTACTTAATTGTCCCTAATGAAATATTGCCAGACATCGCGTGCTTTTTCTTTGATCCTGTCCCTGAAAGAGACCTCAAAATGCAACCCTGTTACCTGTGCCCCACGATCATTACCTTTATTCCATTCCCGACAGTTTACTTCTCCCCAGGACCATGAACTGCGACCACTGCTGTTCCTGATCTCCAATGGATAGATCTTCTACGTTCGGTGAGGCAAACCTGCCCCTAACCCACATTCGTCCGTGTATCCACCCTGACTTCATCCACCTTTCTATCACGCCCCGTTAGGTTGTCCCTATCATGGTTCCCCTCCACCCCTATCCGTGCTGATGCGACAGTTTGTAGCCGTGTACACCTCTCACCTTCTCCCAGGGACCCTCCGCATTGCTGAACTCTCGTTTCGGCCGTTTTACTTTTTTTACCTCCGCTAACCGCTGATTCTTAGCTGTAGGGCACCCATACTGCGTTTCTTTATCTCGTTTCTCTTTTGGTTGACCTCAAATATCGGTCCACCGCCTCGGTCATCATGCCCCTTGCCTGTGCCCCTGGACACTAACTCTACTTGGTGGCCTACCAATCTTTGTTCCCGGCGGACCTGCAGCCCGAGGTCTCTTGCATCCTACCCAATCCACCCTGCATCATAAACCCTGCCCTCTTTATGCTCGATAATGATCACTTGTGCTATTCCTTAATATGCGGGGTCTGGTCAGATCTCCCGCTTTGGCCGGAACGCATTGGGCTTGCAGGCCATCTAAAAAGAGACCATCACTTTCCTGTTGCCCTTTGGCCAGAACTTTCACCCGTTTTGTATACAGCTCGCCTCGGATATTTTTGGTATGCTTTCCAGGTTGCCCTGCTTTTCCACATTTCACCCAGTGTAAAGACGAGGGTACATCATGGACTTCAGGTACAGTTCGAATCCATATGATCCGCCGGTATTTGACCCTCCTGTCCATTATAAACTCAATCTTCTCCGAAGTTGTTCGCTGTCACAGTAGCTGCGTCTTACACTATAGTCCTTATCACTTCCCGATTTCCCCTCTCAGCTGATATTCTGCTCTACTCCGACCACTTTGCAACTGCATTAGCTCGGCCTTCCTTAACCATTTCTAGCGCCATCATCTTTCCGGGGCGTGATATAAGCCCATATGTTAAAGTCTTTCTTATTTTCGAACATCACCACATGACGAACCTGCACTGGTCAAATTTTTAAATCTACTGTTGTTTGTTTTCTCTGATCTTTCTTTCATCTCCACTCGTCCATGAACTGCTCCTCGAGGTCGCCGTCACTCCTGTATCTCCTAGGTCACATTTCTCTCTCTGAAGATCAACTATTTTCGCCTGTCACGAAGAAAATTCACGGCGATTTTCCCGAGTAATTCCATACCATCTGATCTAACCTTACCTGTCTCTTCCTACGACGGCTCTTTTTGCATTCTGGAGATCATCTGTCTTTAGCTCCTACTTCTCTTATATTTGATATTATTGGTATAATTCTCTACCATAGTCAAGACGCACGCACAAGCGCATGATCATCGTGTACAACGTTACTTAACAAGGTGAACTCTACACAAATTTTGGGAATAGGAGTCAAAACCAGCAGCGACAGAAAAACATAGCTGGCAGCAGTTTGGATGAATTACCCTCACAAAGGTTTGCGCAGCAAGTACGAACGGGTTTCGAGTTCGAATTGGGAGGTGATGCCTCATGTGAATGCCGATAAGATTGTTACTACATAGTGTAGAGATGCATTATAACCCAAAATGATACAAGCCACGGAAAACGGAGGCTTACTGGGGTTCTGTGAACGGAGTAAGTTCCCAGCAGGGAGAAATGGAAGAAAAAATTGTATGGATGTACACTCAGGAAAATCGAAGAAAGCGAGAGAAATAACAACCCTGATTGACGGATCCACCGGGGTTCAATAGACGGGGTGAGTTTAAAAAATGGGAGACATGAAAATGTTTTATGAAAGTGCACTTTGGAACATTGGTGAATGTGGAACGAACAGCAGTCCATGAGAGAGCGAGTTTAATTTCAGGATCAGCAACCCACGTCATTCAGAAATGAGAAAGTGCAACAAGAGGAGGGGCTTGCATTGGCGAAGAATCAAATTCCAGCCTGGTTACGGTTCGAGGGGAAAATGAACTCTTTCAAGGGATACTACAGTGGAAAATCTGCACATATGCTTCAACCTCAACATTCTGTTTCGCTGGTAAACATATATTGACTTATTTGGTCTTGGTGTTGTTCCAAGCCAGTACTGGTAACGTACGCCATTTCATGGGCACGGTTCATCTGGCGGAGTAAAGTATATGTGTCCATCAACCAGCCGAGTGCGGCGAGGCGTGACGGATTTAACTGGTGACTGTTATTGACCGGTGTAGCAGCAAGTTGCACGGGAACTGTTATTTGTGTGGGCCCCGACAGTGCCATCTGTAGCAGAGGCTTTGCCTTCGAAAGCGGTAGTCCATCTACTGATAAGCAGTTGGGGGTGTTGTTTGTCGTGTGGCTTGATTGCATTCCCGTTTGCTGTGAAAAATTCCTCTTTGGCCTCTGTCATCACGGGCCAAGGTTTAGCCTTTGGTTATCCCGTGCGGTGTCTGAGGGAGTGGGCGACGGCGAACCTGAAATAAATGTTTGCAGTCTAGACGAGGTTCCGCGACGACTACAGTGATAGAATGGTTAGGTTTGTGTGAGTGGATCAGGGAAAAAGTTTCATCTAAGCGGTCGGTGGCAACTACTCCACATCCTGTGTAAGGTGTGCTCGCAAAAGATTGGGCCATACTGCTTCAGGCTGGCAAAGTAGCGTGCACCGGCTGGACAGCTATGTATGCATCCCAAGGGATTATTGGTTTGCGCATTGGAGTGGCAGCGCTCGGAAGCTAAAAAACTGAGACTTTGCAGTTTGGAGGATTTAGAGATAGTAGCACCCACAGTGCCGTTTTCTCACGCCGAATGCAGGTCAACGAGGCGGCGGTAAGTTAGGTTCGAAAGAAGAGTACGTGGGTGAAGGGGACTGATGCCCTGTTAAAATAGCACTATATTCGTTACTGCCTCTTCTGGTGTAGTGTTTATTCTGTACTGAATAATTTCTGAGGAGCAGTAAAGCAAGATTGATGAAAAAACTATTAGGGTACCGGTGGTGATGCACTGGAGAAAAATGGTTTCGTGCAGAGAGGCGAAGACATAAGTTTGTCCGCGCTAGGACTTGATGGTGCCGGCCAGCTGAGATTATACTTGAATGTGAGTAGGGAGGTCTCATGTAACGGTGATTGTATGGTCACTGTGATATCTCTGTCGTCGTCAGCGTACTACAAGGCAGGACAACACCATTGTGAGGACAGGTTCGGAAAACCGTGTGAGGTGTGAAGGGGAAGGTGTTAGATTTTAGTCAAAGAAGCAAACTCTAATGGTCTACATCCAGTGCCCATGGTAGGCGCCACTAAAGCCTGCTTCGGGTGGGGAGGTAGCAAAATACACGTCAATTGGCATCCACCACGTGGCGCCCCAGGAGCGATCCACACGTTTTTAGAAGTTTTCATTATCTTTTTACAGTTTCATCACAGCCAGATACCTGGCTGTCAGATAAGACGGAGCTGCTTTTGGTGGGTTGCCACATCTCCCACTCCCCGGCCAAAACATGGACAACAAGTAACAAGCCGCGTGGCGAATAAGTCAAACACACCAGTCAATCTGTAGCAACTCCGCAGGAGGGACACATGGGTTGCCTATGACGAGGCTGGTATGCCTCTAAGACAAGGTCGTAGGGTATATTTTCTCCCCTTTACAAGCCATTATGTGTCTTTGCCTTGCATTCTCCAGATATTCGCCGGCCGTTTTCCCAAAATTCATTCCTCTGCTCCCCCTGATATGCACACTTTCCGTGCGTATCTTTGCCCCGCCTGAATCTTATGTCAAGGCTCCCAAAATATTTCTTTTATCTCACCCATTCTCCACGATGTGAACTGCTCGCTTCTTGATCTGCATCGAATTTTTACCCTGTCACCGGCCACTTATTGCACTTTAGCAGTGCTCCGCTGCCGCTTATTCTTTTGACAAGCAAAGCAATTTACTCTTAGTAGTTTCTCGTAACCACGGTCGTTTTGAATTATTTTTAGCCTTTTTTCTTACGATACGCCCAGCCTTCAGCCTTTTAAACCTAGGTTAATCAGATCCTCCATTTTGCCCTAACCTTCGAATACACCGGCCGTCAGTCTTTCAGTTCATTTTAACTTCCCCTATCATTCTCTGATGTGCATACAGTTACCGTATATTTATCTCCCTTTCATCGCTCTATCAAACATCTAACTGCCCTAAGTTCATCAATAATTTTTCTACGCTTACAGGAAATACCAGTCCATATAGTGGCTTGTGAAGATTCGATGGTGTCTGTCATGCTCCGGGGGTGCCCGAAATCGGCAATTTTTTATTGACGTTATTAGTCCCTAGAACAAGATCAGTCCTAGGAAGCACAGACGTTGAGGCAAACAGTTATATCAGATGAAAGAAATAGGGAGGCAGTAAAGCATAGAACCAGCAGTTAGACTACATTATTGGCTTCCGGCCCTCAACCGAATTGAATTCGTCATCCCAACTCCGCAGTTCGTAGCGCACAATGAATTCAAGTTGGGCCAGTGTGCCAGCGCCAGCCAAAAAAGTACAAAACAGAAAAAACTCGTAGCTTCACGGTATCCCCACTCCTATGCGCATTCTACCCTCAAACCAGTACATGGGTGCAGAAATTCTCGGCTCGCTGATATAATGGGTCGTTTATAACATTAGCACGCACAAGGCACTTCAATCTTAGGAATATCAGCAAAAATGACTTCATGTATCCATTGGAGTACCACTGAGTTGACTCGATCACGAAGTGGAGCACATACATTCAAACCCGTGTTATTTTTCAGTTAAGATGTTCGCATAATATGTCGGTGTTAGCGGTGAGATCTGATAATGTGTGCACACGAAGCCACCATCAAACGAAATTGGCTCTCGAGTTTCGTTATGAGACACCTCGTTGAAAATGCTGAGCAAGAGATGGTGTGATGAAAATAAACCCATATGGCTGATACGTGGTAATTAGAGGTTTTCCTTGGAGTGAAGCAAGGTATCACAATAATAGCAAGGTTTTTTACTGTCATATATTTAAACCGTCCACCACCCACCCCAGATCACTTTCAAAAACTCACGAAAAGTTACGAGAGACGAAGTGTCCGGTGAGTTGGTTTCAAATTACTGATGGCTTTCATGATCGATAAGCCGAAACTAAATTGAACTGTCGTCCATTCAATCCTTGAACAAGGTACAGGAAAGCCAGCAAATGTCAACCTTTCCAAGAGGTTACTCCAATACAACTCAACGGCACCTTGAAAAAATCAACATGTAAACGTGTAAGTGAATGCGGGGGATGAAAATTTTCATTTTTAAGTGCATAACAAAATAAGATGGGTAAATGACTATCAGGGACGATAAGACCATCCTAATTTCGACTTCTCATAGCAAGAGCAGTGAGATCTTCACACCTTGCTTTTATAATGATATACTTTGCGGGTCATTTGCTTGAACCGCTAATAATGTCATCTCCCGCGCTTTCGCAATTACCGTGCAACATGCTGGTCTATTTCATAGATCGTTTTTGGCTTCCGCAAGCAGACACACTGAGATGCACCCAGAGAAATCAGCCCATCAGTGATAAGCTAGAGCATGGTGGGGCCGCTCTTTGATGCCATGACGCTGATCTGTTGAAGCAGTACATCACTGTGTCCGTGAATGAAACCGACCAAGAATCCAGGTCTTCGAAAACCAGCAACAAAATGCACCACGTTCAAGCGGATCTTCGTTTGTCAGCATCCGCATGTTCGTCTCACTTTGGCAACTAAGTTCGCCTGCCCTCAAAACTTGTAAAACTGATGCAACCTATGCTGGATGACCACTAGCCTCTTTATGCTTTCCTTTGAAGATGTGATACTTAACAATGGACTTCTTGTGGGGCAAAAACATTCAAAGCTGGCCTCAATCCTTCTTCTTTCTTCCAATCTGCCAGGCATTTCGTTTCTTGTACTTCTTTGATGAGATTCCATGAGCACTGACCCGAGGGATGCAGATAATTTGAACGAATGAAAATCGAACTTATAGGCACTTTTAAGAGGATTTGCCTTGTTACAAAACTTACTTCAAAACTTCCAAATGATAAACTGCAGGCATTAGGATACTGCTTACCCTATACTCCAAATGCAGTGAGTGAATAAGATAGGTCTATTTTCATCACACCATCTCTTGCTCAGCATTTTCAACGAGGTGTCTCATAACGAAACTCGAGAGCCAATTTCGTTTGATGGTGGCTTCGTGTGCACACATTATCAGATCTCACCGCTAACACCGACATATTATGCGAACACCTTAACTGAAAAATAACACGGGTTTGAATGTATGTGCTCCACTTCGTGATCGAGTCAACTCAGTGGTACTCCAATGGATACATGAAGTCATTTTTGCTGATATTCCTAAGATTGAAGTGCCTTGTGCGTGCTAATGTTATAAACGACCCATTATATCAGCGAGCCGAGAATTTCTGCACCCATGTACTGGTTTGAGGGTAGAATGCGCATAGGAGTGGGGATACCGTGATGCTACAATCTGTTTACGCTCTCTGCGTCCACTGCGTGCAGTCTATTGGCTTTTCAAGTTCTGCTCCGGATTATGTGACGATGCACAAAAATGTATTTCCGTGGCCAACCAACGGGAAGTAGGTTCCTCTGCGCGGCTATGTTGGCGAAATGATTAGGGCAGATATTAGTGTGCATTTTTGGCCCCTATTCGGCCACTCCATTGGCCGCAAATGATGTAAGTCTATGGGGATCTCATTCGCACGTGTTTGATTTAACTGAATGTCCATATGCCTATTGAGCAATGGACCATCCACCTTGCTCTGACCAAGCCGCAGGTAGATGTCTTACCTTTGGCAGTATACAATTTTTATAAGTTCATACTGGATCAGACGATTTGACCACAAGACTCAAAGAACCTGACAGTGGTATTTCTGCCTCGGGGAAACCTGCATTCATAAATGCGGAACTATAGAGCAGCAAGCCTAACAAGTTTTCTTTGGAAGTTGCTGAGATAGATCGTTCGGGCGTATGCGTCCCAGCATCTAGTGAAACATTCTTTGCCTTTCTAAGCTCAGAGTATTTTTTTAAGATAATTGTCTCAATCAACCGACACCTTTTGCTTTCCGGAAAAAGCCACAGGCTGAGCGGATGAGGTTAATCAGGTAGAAGCACATTATCTAGATATTAGCAAGACACTGGAATCCGTGAGCTTTCGGCTGCTGCTCAAACATTCAGGGTCCTTTTGTGGAGAGGCAGGAATGGTTGGCGGAATTCCTCATCAATGGGACAATTTACGGTAACTTTGGTGAACTTCAACATTGGGGTACATAAGAATCTGTTCTAGGCCCACTAACTTTTTCATTTGTAAGTGATCTAGCCTCATACATGCACAGTTTGCTTTGTGGATGTAAAGTTGGTGGGAGCTCAAGTAAAAAGGACCTGAAAGAAGGGCTGCCCTTCTGAGCCGTGCACCCAAGCAGGGCATGCTCTTCATGTTGGGAAAAGCCAATTGTTATCACCACCAGCTGCAATCCTGGCAGTCTTGCTGGACTAAGGCCACTCCACTAGATTAGTAAGGGGAAATGACTACCCTAGCACCTCGGTGGCTTCTGATCCTAAATAATCGAATCAGTGGGCAGCGGCTGTACAAAAGAAGCCCTGAGTTCTTCAGGTTGTGGTCAGCTTTGTCCTGCAGAAAAGCGGAGGTTTCCGTGCTACTCCGCACGGCTACATTTGAACCTCTTAGGGTTATTATTGTTATTGTTATTACAGGGCTCAACACGGCCACCTCTGGGCTGTCTGGAAATAGTGAAAAGCCCTTCGAAGCTCATGGATGAGGGTGGAGGGGGCAGTGTACCAGATGAGACTCTTGGGCCTCGGACTACTCTCTTTGGAATGAATGAGACTTCGTGCCGGTCTGATGGAAACGCCGTGGACACTGAAATGCTTCCAGTTACGTTTATCTCAACTGCGGTCTAGGCTCTCAAGCATGGGATCACTGGAAAAAGCTGACGAAAGCCACTACTGGGGACGTAATTACTTTCACCCCTTCAGCGGTAGGTTGACAAGCTACTGGAATAAATTGCGGTCCGGGCATTCAGAAGTGCTCTAGATTGCACTCGAAATACACTTATCCTTGGGGGCGAGCTTCAGACAGGACCTTCGGACACATCCGATGACCAGCATGGTGCCCATATTTGCGGGTTTTGATTTGTTGTTGCACGTTAATCGTAACAAGTGGAAGCTCACGAATCAGAAGGTCTCATGTAGCTGACAAGCGATGATTTTCCACTTATTTCTTCTACTTTTTAAAGGGTTGGCAATGTGCTTAGATCGGTGCTGAGGACCGAATGAATTCTTTAAGTCAGTTTGGCCGTGACCGTTATCTGCCCTCTGCATGCCCAAGTGAACAGAAGTGAACTGAATTCTCACCAGAGGACAGGGAACGAGAGGGGATTCTGATAGAGAACTTCAAAACAGTTAGAACGGTCATAAAGACAGAGGGCAAAATCGAGCCACTCCTTCGGCTCACAGAAATCAAGACAATGAGTGGGCTTGGGGGGAGTCTAGATCAGCTGGGGCACCCAAACAAAGGCTAATAGCCATTCGTTCGCAGTAGTGGTGCTGAGTAACCGAAATACACTATTGAATGAGGTGGTTCATGCCACGTCGGTGGCAGTATGCTAGCTACTTCTGGATAGTGAATAGGTGTTTGATGGCAGTGAGTAATAAGTTCCACATGGTCCGTGCGACGCTTGGTTCCATTTTTGTTTTCATCGTCTTTGGTGCTACCAGGAGAAGGTTAAGGTTACTAATATGGGGGTTTGACCATAGAGGCCCCGGATTTATCGCTTTCTGCTTTTAGGAGGTGAAGAGAAAACTGTGGTCTTATTGTCGTCGAAGCTTCGGGAGATCCATCAAGCTTTCTGGTTCAAGAAACTGGACCGCCAGCTCCGTTGCCGTCAAGTCCTGGATTCCGAACGTAGTTGGGCATGGTCTAAATTTAATGGTGGAAGGAGTAGAGATCTGATTTGGGACTATTTTTTCGATCACTCAAGTCACTGGAATAAACTGCCCAATAAACTGTCTGTTCTGTAGTGGCATTCAAAAGGAAACAAGACCGGAAACATAATGAAGTCATTGCGAAACGGGTTCGGTGCGTGTCTACTTTAATTTCCCATTAATGCTTCTTTCTATCTCTCCCAACTTATAGCCCACGGCGTCACTTCTTTTCAGATTACCACCTATTTCGTCTGACCTTTGTTGTAGCTTCGCACTCCTCTGCCTTTATAACCTTCAGTAACCCATGACCTTATTGATGACTAGCTACCTCCATCGAACAGCTGCAAACGGAAACTCTTTGCGCCCTTCGGATTAGGGCGCTATGGCCGGACTTACTCCCCTGTCCGCTTCTACCACGGTTTGATCGAAGATGGCTCGAACTTCTCACGGTTACAGCACGGAGAGATCCGGCTTGGTGAGAGAATCTGGGCGGTTTCCGGCTCATTTACGTACTCATCCTGTGCACCGAATTAGATTGAACTCAATTTAAAGACTACAGATTTGGTAACAGCTGACCTGACCTGTGTGAAAAGGCCTATCTCAGCTCGCGCATTACGAAAGTTTCGCTGTTTATTGGTTGATGGATTTCCCGTGACGAAATCTTTCGTGCCACTCAAGCTAAAAGGACCGAGGCGAAGTTGAACTTTCTCACGCTGTCCAGTGGTCTACATTCGAGCTCGCAGGCAATTTCAGGTGCAAGGCTCTGTCAAGATTTGTATTTTGAACCCTCTGTCTCTTTTCCTTTGTCCATTATCAGGTGAACCATTTTCTTCATCCAGAAGACAAGATAATGATAAGATCCGGGAACTTTTGGGCTTCAGCCTCGTACCCGTGTACTACTTCAAGACTTCAGGACTTCAGGAACTCACTCCTCCCTGTATCCCTACCAAACCACCAAAGAAGACTAAGCCTGTAGCGGTGGCCACCTTCGGTCATACGTTTACCACGTTTATTGTTTAACTGAACGCTGACTGCCAAGCGCGGTTGCCATTTGGCCGTTGCTCTTGTGCACGCTTTCACGCACGCTCCCAAATACACACTAACCACCATCTCCCCCTATCGCCTTCTCGTTCTTACGGGGCGTGGAGAATACTGTTCTGGTTAGCATATTCGTGCAGTGCCGCACATTAGAGTAACGTGCAGGTGGTCCACGCGGCACAAAGGACCGAAGCACGCGTTAACTAAGGAAACAGCGAAGTAAGGTCCAAGCAACCTTATAATTGGTTAGCCCGACTTGATCCCCAGGTCACATAAATTTCCTTGTTTTCTACAATTCAAGGTCCCTTCCGCGTACGTTTTTGTGTGTTTTATCGTTTTCCTATCTGTTGAAATTTTTGGTCGACTCACCAAATAATTATTTGTCCACACATATTTTTGGTGTCTGGTTCGTCGTGATTTTTTTCGCGAAGGCTATAGTGCCCCATTGGTCGTTGGTTTCTTTTCCCGTCCGTGTTCTATAAAGTAATCGCTTTGTCTGCTGAACGGAAACCCTGCTCAGACCCCACCGTTGCTGCACATACCGGTATTCACGCCTGCTAATCCAGAACTCTGGTTCACGACGGTCGAGTTCGAATTCGACAAATGCCTTATAACCAGTAAAGCCAGCAGTTTCAGGTGGATAGTAGGCCGCCTCCCGCCGGTCACGGTGCAGGTGAGGGACGTAATAATCTCCTCCCGAAGCTATGAGGCTTTAAAGGAGTCCGTATTTGCCCGCACGACCCCAAAGCAGAACCAGCGTATGCAACAACTTCAAGACGTCGAGCTCGGAAGCAGGAAACCCTCCGAACTGCTGCTTGAGGTGCAGCGCTTGAGAGGGCCGACGGTAGGCGAGGACCCGCTCTTAAGGGAACCTTGGCTGCAGCGTTTGCCGCACAGCATCCCAGTTTTACTAAGTGTCACGCCCGAATGCTCGCTGGAGAAAACTGCAGCGATAGCTGATGACATTATGTCACGATTCGACCCCGCTGTAGCTGGAGTAACCAGGTACTGTGTCACAACGGTGCCTGCCCTGCCAACATCTAACGACCTTGCGTTAGTTTTGTCTAGAGTTGACACGAGCCTGCAACGCCTAGCAGTAGGAAGAGGTGGGTCACAGGAGCTACATTGCAAACGCTCACCTAGGCTCCATAGTCCGTCACTGCGACGACTTTTCGGCTCTTCAAAAAAAAGGTTATTGTAAATACCACAGCCGCTTCGGTGGAGGAGCCAAACGATGCGAGCCAGGGTGTACGTTTCCCGGTGCTCATCAGGGAAACTTAACCCCCGCCCGTGGTAGCGACCCACGAAGCCGGGTATCAGAACAACAGTCTCCTTTTGAACGTAAGGGACATCATTTCAAATAAACTATTCCTTGCAGACACCGGTGCCGATGTGAGCTTCCTCTCCAAGCTAAAGGCGACAGTAGCACACCACAGGCCCAAACACTATGCGCTGCCGATGGCACGGCCATCCCAACTTTTGGCCAGCAGTCGCTCACCCTAAACTTACGTTTAAAGAGTAATTTTCGTTGGGTATTCATCATCGCCGACGTCCCATACCCAATTCTAGGCACTGAATTCCTGCAACACTGACTCTACCAACTACCCACCAGTTGCTAGCCCGGCCGCGACACTTCGTTTCTATCTTCATAAATGCCGCTCCAGTCCCTCCATAAGCCTACCTGGTACTCCTACCAGGTCCGCACTTGCCCAACTAATCACCCTACTCATTACCCCCCACTCTCAATCGGCTTCTGCTTATAGCGTACCCTCGGATCCTCCAGGTGATAACCAACTGGGCCACCATCCGGATTCGTCTAACGCCATCGTCCCTTTGAGTAGGAGTGACCTTCAAGGCCTTGCCAGTGCCACTCACACTTCTATTGCCTCGCACCCCCTTCCACTGTCCTTCCCTCTCTCTGATCGAATAGGTCACACCAATCCTCCATCTCCGTTGCTACCGTATATTCCTCCCTGACCCCCAGACACCAACCCTCCATACTATAGCCCCAGCATGCCTCCGCTGTTCCCCCTGCTCACCTCCACCAACCCTCATCTAACCCTGAAGTACCACGTACATACCCTAACAGATACTCTAGGTTCGTACCTGTATCCCGCCTCCTCGCCCAACCTCCCCACTTGCCGGCTCCCTTGCCTCTCATGAGCCTCCAAACCTTTCAAATTTCGCCACTCCCTTCCCGCCCCCCACCTCACACTACGTCCCAGTTACTCTCCCACATGCCTTCACCCCCATACTGACCTACCGGCCTTATACTGACTGTGCCCAACAGGTAGGTTACCTGCAGTCAAGATCTCGTTTTTTTCTTGACCGATGCATTCCGCACCCGTGGCCATATTGCTAGTCGCCCTATGGACCATATCGATAAACTTTCACAGACTCATATCACTGATCGCTCCCCACTCTATGTCATGTCCTTAGCACCTTACACCACGCACTCCCACCTGTTCACCCAGATTCGACAGATATTCTTAACCTCTCACTTTGCCTCATCGTGCCCCCTCCCTCTGCACCGTGTGACACCCCTCCGGCCCACATCAGCGGTGTGCTGCACACCCACCGTATTGATCACCCACAGCGATCGGCTGCTCCTAGTGCTAACGCTTCTCCTACTTTCCGTCCCCCACTCAACACTGCCTGCCCTCCCCCTTCTACTGACGCTCTATCCCCACTGAGGCCCAACTCCTATCGCCACAGCGATCCTAATAGTCTTGCACCTGGCATCCATGCTTTGCGCACACCGACACTGAACTCATTCCTACTAGTTCTTATTAACGCTCGCTCAATAATTAGAAAAATATCGCACCTGCGATCACTGGCATTTACGTCAAACGCTGACATAATACCAGTAACTGAATCCTGGCTGTCAGATGATACTTCGCTTGACCTTGTTCGCATAGCCGGGTATCAATGCTTCTCGAACACCCGCCGGTTTAGCCGTGGAGGGGGCTGTTTGGCCTTTGTCAAACGCACTATCCACGCTAGCGTTATCGACCATCCCTCTCTTCTTCTTATTGAGGATTCGTTATGGCTATCCATTCACGCCTCCAGCCAGAAACTCCTCCTTGACTGCGTCTACGTCCCTCCGGGTCTGGAGCCTGCAAAAATTGACTCTGCCGTGGATGTCTTTATTGCTGCGCTTGACCACCCTGCCAGTGCAAAAATTATTGCGGGTGACTTTAACCTTCCTTCAATTTGCTGGTCCTCCTATACCAGCCCTCCCGCCCTCTCAACCTTCCTTTCCTGTGTCCGTCTTGGTGGACGGACCCAACATGTCTCCTGCCCTACTAGGAGGAACAACATCTTGGACCCAGTATTTTCCATTGATGTTCCTAATATGATCGCCCAGACTACTGATCACTTCCCGGGTAGTGACCACCGTATGGTAGGTGCAAGTTAAACTGCTTCGGCTGCTCTCATCCGATGCAATCCTCTCCCCCTGTTCTGACTTCCTACCGTTCCTGTAACTGGCCCCTAGTTCCAATGATAATCCGCTCCCTTAACTAGTACACATTTTTTCTTTCATTCGATCTCCTCATTGTTATGAAGTCTCTCTACTCCAATCTCCTACACTGCTCAAATACCGCCAACCCATGTTCCGATCCACGCCTCAAATCCAGCAGCTCACGCCTGTCACTTTCAGAGCGTAAGCTGTCTAAGCTGCAATTTACCTTCGCTAGATCACACGACTTTACAATTCTCCTTCGCATAAACCAGCTACAACTGAGGCTGCGTTGCATGGTCGATTCGCATCTGAGAAGGCAAGGGGCATCGCCCTAGTACACCCAAACAAAACTGGCTACCTGTCCAACCTGCTTAGTAAAAGGCCCAATCAATCCAATCACACCTCGCCCAAGTTCCTCATCTGTGTCTCATATACTGCTAATACTCCAGCATCTATTTCTGAGGCCTTCAATGAGCATTTTTCCTCCTCCCTTATAAGCTGTCCTGGTATTCCCCCTCCTACAATCCACCCCTGCACCTCTGCCTATCTTCCATCGATTCCCTTCACCCATCTAGAAATTGAAAAATCAGTTTCCTCTATTAAACCTTCCTCGAAACCGGGACCAGATGATCTCCCACCGGCCCTCCTCCGTTTCGGTGGTCCTGACCTCCCTTTATTGTTACTTAATATGTATACCACCTCCATGCTTCACAGTTTCGTCCCACCTCAATGGAAACCCTCTGTTATAGTTCCGCGCTTCAAAAAGGGCGCATTACACGACCCAGATAACTATCGGTCATTTAATCACACCCCGGTAGTCTGCAAAATTATGGAGAGAATTATCAAAAAACACATTGTCCAGTACCTCCTATCCAACAACCTGCTGAACCCTGGTCAGCATGGTTTCTTGAACTCCCGTTCCTGCTCTTCCTGCCAGCTTGACTTTCTCAATATCCTATCGTCTGCTGCCGACGCCGGCAACTCTGTAATTGTCCTGTACCTCGACATGTCTAAGGCTTTTGACCGTGTTCCCCATATTCAACTGTTGGCCAAAATCCGATCTCTCGGTATTACTGACCCTCTCCCCTCCTGGCTATCCTCCTATCTCTCTCACAGATCACAAGCCGTGCTCGTCGACGGCCACCTATCTTCCGCCAAACCAATTACTAGCGGCGTCATCCAAGGCAGTGTCCTGGGCCCACTACTATTCCTTATTTATATCAATGACATTTTCTCTTCTATTCAACACGGCACTCCTTTCCTCTTTGCCGACGATGTAAGAGTAGTGTACTCCTTCCTCCCTAGTGACCTATCCGTGGCTCTGTGCAACATATCGCATGACTTACTTGTTCTCCAAACTTGGTGCGTCTCGTGGTTCATGAAATTCTCTGGGGAGAAAAGCTTCCTCTTGCCTCACAAATGCACTGTACCGCCCGGCCAAATTTTTCTGGTCGGCCTGCCCATCCCAATACACCCCGTGGTTACCGATCTTGGCGTACGCTTCTCTTGTTCCTTTAACTTCTCAGAACAGGCATCGTTCCAAATCGCTAAGGCTAAGCGAACCGTAGGCCTGATAATTCGGAGTTTCCTAATACCGGCTAGTCGTCTCTCCATGTATCTCTCACACGTGAGACCGCTTCTAGAATATTGTCCCATTACCTCCAGCCTCTGGCCACGTTCCTCTATTGTATCTCATGAGAACGTTCAGCGTACTTTCAGAAAAAGGCTGTTGGGCGTACCCCTAGCCCTAACATACCGCCAGCGCTGTGAGCTCCTACAAATTGAGCCTCTATGGATTTGTCGCATGAGGCTCAACCTGATTTTCCTCTTTAAGCTAATCCATAATCTGGCCTACACCTCTTATCCCATCTCATTCGCCGCGCCCTGCTCCTACCCGATCCGACACCGTGCCTTTTCTCTCAATGTCCTTCATTCTAATCTCAGTCTGAAGTCCCGATTCTTTCTGTCAGCCTATTCCAAAATCTGGAATAAGCTTCTCCTTAGCGTACGCAGTGCTTCCTCAATGTTGGCTTTTAGGCGAACATTTATGTCGTACTTACCAGGTCCCAATGCTATACTGCTCACCAATGAGTTCGTCTCCATCGATCCGGCCTTTGAAAGAGGCCTCACGCTGTAACTCTTCTACCTCTTCCCCACAGGCTAATAGGTATACTCCATGCGCGACACTTCTCCGCTCTCTAGTGCCGCGAACTAAGGCCATCGCCTTCACTGATCCATAGCGAACCTACCTCCTGCCATCATAAGGTAACCATATTGCTCACCTACGTTCATCTCTTATCCATCATATTCACATTTTTCTCCTCAGTATCAGTTGATTCTCAGCTGGGGCACACCCAGACTGCGCTTCTCTATCCCTTTTCCCTTTCCAGTGATCCTCAGTGACGGCCAACCACTTCGGGCGCTACACTTACCATCTCCCTGGCAGGTGCACCTGGATAATATTGTTACACGGTCGTCTACCACTCGCTGTTTCCGTTGGCTCTCCTGTCCATGGTCTCACATCTTGGTCAATTGTTCCTGGTTCACGCACCCACATCGCGGTCGTTTTTCCCCTGTACAATTATCCATGAACACTCGTGCCACTCCCAAAGGTGCGGGGCGCGGTCAGATCCACCGCCATGGCCGGCGCACATCGGGCGTGCGGGCCGTCTGCAACGATGTGCCAGCGCAACTAGATTGGTGGATCACACCTCCTGTGTTCACTTCACGAAGTGTTTTTCAGGTTGGGTGCCCAACGCACGGCCAGTCCCACCCACTAGCACCGGTTGCGGATGGCAGGCTCTAACTTTTCTCGGACTACCGAATCCAATGCTGTCGGTTGAAAATTGCATGCTCCTCATCCTTTTTCCGCCGCAGCTTGTTCACCTATAGCACTTATCATCTGTTTCTACTTCCCATTTTTGTCGCCCTACCACGGTATGCACACCTACCCGCTTTGTCCCTCCTCCTATCGCCTCTCTCTACATCAACTTTCACTGCATTGAGTCACTATCGTCCTAATCACTCTTGTCAGTCGACGCTCGCCAATATCTCCTTTCCCACCTGCCGCCATTGCTGGCTTCTATTTTCTATGCGCTTGGTGTTACCCTCTGCTCAGAACGCCCATTGATAGCTTCCTTAAACCTGTCGTTCTGTTAAATCCCTCCTTGTTCTTCCTCCTCATGTCCAATGCCATGATGCACCAATCGCACCCGCACTCATGACCAATCTGCATATTAGAACTTGCCGCTCCAAACCTCGCATCTTTTACGGTCGCATTTATTATTTAACCACCAACACCATATTTTCCTCACCTGGCTCCGCGATTCCTTTGTGGTTCTTTCCAGTGTCCTGATTAGTATCCACCTGTTCAATTGTCTGCTGGCACACAGCTCTCCAGCTCCATTGCCCCAACTCAGTTGTGCATTCATTTTTTGTGACCTTTTTGTTCTATTACTGGTTCACTTATCTCGGGGCGTCCTGCTTCCTTGGCCGCCTCCTTCGTGTTTCATCTGCAGTAAAATGATCTGATTGGTGATTTCTTACCTGTGTCTCCTCGGTCATTGCTTTCATCCCTTGATCCGTTTGTTGCTCGCTACAGGCATTTTTCTGTACCTTCCAGTGTGGTCCGCTTTTCCATGTTCCACCATTGTAATGACGACTTTACGTCACGGTGTTCTTTTACAGTTCCAAATTGTTTGACCTGTCACTACCAGATTCCTCTAGTCCGTCACCACATCTAGCACCTGTATTGATCAAATAATTAGACCCATTCTAACCTGTTTTCCTTGATAATGTCTTTCATCTTCACTCTTCCATGAACTGCTCCTTACAGTCTTCATCAATTCTGTGCTTCCGCATTCTACTTTCCTCTCCGTTGGGCTGCTATGTGCACTTGTCATGAAGTTAATCCACTACGGTTTTCCAAAGTTGATTTCACAACCATTTGATCTAACCTTACCTACTCCTCCTAATGACTGATAATTTCTTTCTAGGACCCCATTGCTATTGCTCCTGCTTCTCTTATACACATACATATGTATATATATACTTACGCACATATATCTATGTGCACGCGCTCTGCATTTTGCAGTTCCTCACAGGCCATTTCTCTTGCTATCATCCCAACGACCGTCATCATAGGCATCCATCAAATCTACATCTGTGCCTCACATCTACCGTATCCAATCCTTCTAAATCGTTTTTTGTCATCTACGTCTTGCATTGCTTGCTGCCTGTTTTATGGTGAGTTTTGTGTCCTGTCCGCCGACAATCCACTGCAAAGTACCAATGATTCATTGATATCTAATCCACTGCAGTGCACCTCACTTTTTTCTCCAATTTCCCTCGATACTGCAGTTCCTTGTACCGATTTCCAGCCTTTCTCATGTTTACCAGTCGGCCTCCATATGTAGTTGCCCAGACCAGCCATTCAGTCCATCTGACCTTGACTTTCAAACTCACCGGGCGTCCATTCAAATCCGCCCTTGAGCTCGTTTAAACTCCACACAATCTCTATGGTATGCGTACGTTTATCCTATTTTCATCCTACTTTGTTCCCCCTTCTGAGCCATTTTATCCAATATTTTCATGAGAGTTTCCATATTTCCGTGAATTATATCTGTACATTCCGACACCTGTATCAACAAGATCATGCACATGGCATGCTTCGGGCGTTCCCGAAATAAACCAATATTGTTATTATTATTACTTTTTAGTTGGTGCACGGCTCCGCAGAGTGGTGGATCGTCAGACCACTCTCGCTGTTGCGGGTTATAATTCGCGAGTGAATCACGTCACGCCTTTTTACGTTCAACCACTGACACACCAGCCTTATAGCTAACTCATCGCCGCCTACCCGGCCATGTTTCGGCAGGCCGGGCCTCTCCCGGCAGTGACCACCAACGTCACTCACTACATCGAAACTAAGGGACCCACAGTGTTCAGTAGGCCGCATCTGTTAACACCAGACAAGCTTCGTGTTGCACAGGCTGAACTCGAACACATGATAGAACTGGGTATAATACGCCCTTTTATTAGCCCTCTGGCTTCCCCTCTTCATATGGTTCCTAAGTCTAGTGGCGACTGGCGACCATGTGGTGATTACAGAGCACTTAACAAAGTCACCGCCTCTGACCGATACCCGATCCCCCATATACAGGACCTTACTTCGTCTTTATCAGGTTGCTCCGTCTTTAGCCGTATCGATTTAATAATAATAATAATAATGGTTTATTTCGGAGACGCTCGAGGTATGTCAGGTGCATGATCAGCTGTTTACAATTGATGGAATAAACAGACAAAATCCTTGAAAACGTATAAATTTACATGACAGGAGTTAGAAAAACAGGCTAAGAAGGGGGGAAGGGGGTAACATGGGATGAAAGAAGGCAAATGTATGCACACCAAAGAAAGTGTACTGAGTTTAAATGGACCCATGGACGGATTCAAATGGACTCCTGTTGAGTTTGAAAAGTCAAGGTCAGGTGGGGGATCCGGCTGGCAGTATAGGGTAGAGTCCAATTAGTCCAAAAAAATAATTTGAGCAACCGCCGTTTCTAAGGTGGTTGCTGTGTACGCCATGGGCGGTCGATTTAATAATTAAATTAGTAAGGTGGAATTGAACTACTAGGTGTTTTGGTTAAAGAAGATATGTTTAGGTTTATTGTTTTTCCCTTTTTCAATGGCCGTTACCTTTTTTAATGCTGGGGAAGTAGAGTTGACAAATTTCTGTATGGCTTTGGCTTGTAGTTTAAGAAACTGTGGAAATCGCGTAAAAAATAGTCTTTTCTTTCATTAGGAAAGGGAATACTTGATAGATTATATATACTTAAATAATTGTAGACTGCTCTAACTTATGCCTTTTGAATGGGTAAAATATTCCACTCATTGTCCTTATGTAAAGATATTCAATGAGAAAAATCGCCTAAAATACCTGTACAGTATTGGTGATCTTTTCGACTTTAACCACTAAATTACCACCAAATGAGTCCCACCAATTAGCTACGCAATGAAAACATATTCTTTGTCAACAAGTCATACACTGGACCCATTAAACATCCTCGGCCTAGACCCCCGACGACTTCTCTTCCGCAAAAGTCACCACCGACCGCCAAGCACGCGGCAATCGACTGACGGAATTGCGGCCCACAAACGTCGATATATGACAGATGGGCCAATCAAAACTCACTAAAACAAATTAAATAGCAGGAATAAACAATAACAGGGGAAAGAAGTAAAACCGGTCAGCGTATTACAAAGAAAGAGAGTTATCATTTCCCCTGGAAATGGCGTTATACCGTGACATTCGTCTTTTCCCCATTAACGTCACAACAGCTGAGTGATGCTTTACACAAGCACCTCTTGAGTGATTGGACGCTACCGTCAGTATAGATACATCTGAGGGCTGACTGATGCACACGAGGAAGGCTAGAACTTAACATGAGAAACTGCAATAGCGGGAGACAATGAGGAAAAAGTGAGGTTCACTGCAAAGGATTGGGTAACAAACGAAGTATCGATACCCTGCAATATACTGCAGATAAATGGTCGGCAAACAGGGCACAAAACTCATTGCGAAACAGGGAGCAAGCGAAGTAAGACGTAAAAAGTGAATCACGTAAAAAAATAGTTCTTAGGAATTGGACGCAGTAGATGTGGGTTATAGATGTAGAAGGAATGGATGCAAATCATGGCGGTCAGCGGGATGATAGCGAGAGAAATGGCCTGTGAGGAACTACAGGATACAGAGCGAAAGCATATACACATATGTGCTCCTGTTTATATATATGCATATATATACATATAGGAGAAGCCGGATCAATAACAATGGAGTCCTAGAAAGAAATTATCAGCTATTAGAAGGGGCAGGTTAGGTGAGTTGAGTGTTTGTAGAATTAACTTTGGAATATCGTGGTGAATTATCTTCATGACAGGTGAACTTGGCGGATCAACACAGGGAGTGGAGAATGCGGAAGCACAGAAAAGACGACGACTGAGGAGTAGTTCAAAATAGGGAGATGAAGGAAAGTATGGAAGAGAACAGGTAAGAATGGATCAAATAGCGTGATTTATGTAGATGAGATATGTGGTGTCGGTGAAGAATAAGAGGAGCAATAATAAATGGGCTTACTTTATTCAGCAGGAAGATGGTGGCGGTGGAGATGGCTAAGCAGCGCAAGGCGATTATGCATACAAAGTGTAGAAAGTTACCTAGGAGGTGAAACTGCCCGTGGTGCAAAGATGCAGCAGCTGTGACGGCAAACAGCGTGGGAGAGGAGTGAGCAAAAGGGGTACCAGAGGGTAATAGCAGATAAAACGGACTGAAACTCTGGGTGAGTACCATGACGAAACAGTGAGTTTTCATTAGGTGGCAAGTGAAAAAGCAGAACGGTCCAAAAAGCACGCATAAAATGCCTGTGGCAAACAATAGACGAAACAGGAGATGGGAGCACGGGCCGAAAAAGACAGGTGAGACATAACTAGTAAGATCATTTCGTTGCAGGTGGAACACGAAAAAGGCAGAGAGGAAAAAAGCACTGGGACAGGTAAACCGGTGGACGAACATATCGCATGAACAATGGATGTGCGTCGGAGTCGGGGACATAGAAATTGGAAGCTGCGTGCATGCCGGCAATTGCACTAGTGGATGCAAATGGACGGTACTAATCGGAGCACTGCCAAGTGGAAGGATCCACAGAGGAATCGCGGGGCCAGGTAAAGAAAATAGCGTGATAGCGACTGGACAACAGATGTGGCTGTGAGAGATGCAGAGTTCGGAACGGCAGTTCTAATATGAGAACTGGTCATTGGTGTGGGTGGGGATGGTGTATAATGGTATTGGGCATAAGAAGGGAGAACGAGGGAGGGTCTGACAGAAAGTTAGGCAGTGAGGCGTAAGCATGCGATCAATTAGCTTTATAGGCTTAGGGCGATACCAAATGAGTAGGTACTACAAGCCGGCAACGCCGACGTTGGTGAAGAAATAAAATGTTGGCGGTCGTCGGCAGAGTAAAGTGTTTAGGACGATAGTGACGTGCCATGAGAGGTAACGCAGTGAGAGTCGATAGGAGCAAGGATAGAATGGGTAGGTGTGCATACCATAGAAGAACGAAAAACGGATGTGACAAGAGCCGTAGTTGGGAGTGCAATGGCTAACAGGGATGGTTGGAGCATGCGATCTGCAGCTGACAGCATTAGAGCGTGCGATCCGCAACCGGTGCCGGTGGGTGGGACTGGCCGTGCGCTGGACACCCAACCTGAAAAACACTTCGAGGTGAACACATGGGGTGTGATCCACCAACCTAATTGCACTCGCACATTGTTGCAGACGACCTGCACGCCCGATGTGCGCCGGCCATGGCGGTGAATCTGACCGCGCCCCGCACCTTTGGGAATGGCTCCAATGTTTGTGGATGGTTAAGCATGTAGGGCGTAGTTCATCTGTGAAAGTATGAGATATAAGTTCGGCGGTCAGGTGGTCATATTGCAAGGGGTTCCACAGGACGGAGCCAGCGGCTAATAATCGACCAAACAGCGGCGTTATCCAGGCGCGTATACCAACGTAGAGGGTGAAATGCACATAAAGAGATAACTGGAAAAAGAGAGCAGATAAAAAAGAGCAGCAGGGTGAGTGCCCCTGCTGTGGATTAAAGGGTAATGGAGGCATATAAAAAGCAGTAAAGGACGAGGCATAGGAGTGACAGAAACTACGTGGGTAGGTGGAAGCAAAGTGGTTGAAATTAGTGGCATTTCAGTTCGCCTGGTTCATTAAGGAAATGAACAAAGGTAGTCTAACGTTAAGTACTCAGTCAGATAGATGAAACTGTCTATCGTTGATTGTGTCCTTAATTGAAGGGAGCAGGTGTAAGTCGAATCTCGCAAATCGAGCAACGCGTAGCCAATTCAAACGAATCCCAAAACCAGAACAAGATTGATTCGTAGTTTCTACGGTACTAAATTGAAATACACAAAGGATACAAATATTTACGAACCTCAAGTATGCGGCCAAATAGACTTCACAGTAAAACCCAAAGGTCCAAAGCCCCGTGGCTCAAGCACGACAGTCAGAAACGGTTCAAGGCCAAATTCAAATGTCTCACATGGATAAACAAACGTGAAAATGTGTGGTGTATGAGCGAGCTTTCCAAGATAATGTTAAATATAGTCAAATTCACAAAGCACGTTGAACATTTAGAAGGATTTTCAGTATTCGTTCGTTACACCGCCGGCCAAAATCCTTCCGCGAAAATGGCTGTCTAAGGTTCAGGAAGGGGTCATGATTCTCACCCTATCTACCTTTACCTTATTGTCAGTGCCTGTGGATACTAACTTCCTGTGTTATCTGAACGTGAAACAGGTTTTTGCCGTAGTCATCATCGCACAATCCATAAGGAATCAATTCCAAATCCCGCTGCACAACTTGAGATTGACATATTCATCAGGAAACCGGCGCATATAGTCAGACGCACGATGAAGATGAAGGCTTCGCAGAGTGAAGTGTTTCGCCGCACGAAATAAGTCTAAGCATCACAAGCAGTAACCCATTGCAGCAACTGGTTAGACTAATTTTGTTTACAAGCATGAGCGCAGAAGTTGAACGCAGGTGCAACGCCTAATGAGATATCGCGTAAAATTGACAGGTCACGAACCAGTGGAATTACATAAAATTAACGCACCGAATCTTCCGAAAGAAATGAAAACCGGTTTCTGATTATTAATAAATTTCGAAAACAAGTGTACGGCGGACAGTATCGAAATACACATATACACGGAGATTGATCGAAAACTGGAATCTATCAGAGTATTTCAAAGTTTTTCTGTGCACAAAATATGTGACAATCAATATTGTATAAATTGTAAATAAATGTTCTTCTTTAAAGATAATAATAGTTTCACAATGTGCTCGCAGCTAGTGTGCCTCACCTGAACTGTTCAAGTGAAATACTGGTGAATTTCTCCTCTTCGCCTATGTGCACGCTAGATAGAAACTGGAACTAAGTACATTTGCAACCTTTCAGAAAAAATGGGTCCAGTTGATTAGTCTTAGGGCATAAAATGCAATAAAGTGCTGAGTAACTCGGAGCGAGGCGATCTGCGAGCTACTTTGTCTTTTGTATGTGGTTTCGAGCTCGAATCATCAACATTTTCCTCGCTGTTCCCTGCTACGAGTGGATTAACTCTCTGATGTCTCGAACACGTTCTTCGTTTCTTCCGTTTCCTGTAATGTAACACAACTGTAGGATCTGTCCAATAGGCAAGGCTCAGTTCGGCGGTGGTGCAGTTCTCTTTTAGCATTCGTGCTACCTTAAAACCCAATACCGGTGCAGTCGTTTTGAGCTCGTTTAGGGATACTGACTTCAGCTCAGCAATTTTTGTTTTGGCAAAGGGTACTTTGTTTCGCCGCCGGCCATGCAGTTCCACCCAGGTACCGTACACTGTCACTGGGTCGGCAAATTTCAAGCTGCTTTGGGTGACCTGCTGGTGTCCTTTTTTGAGATATTTCAAAAGCCTCCGGGCAACTTCTCCTTTTCTCAATAAGTGACTTGACGGTGGTCTCTCGGGTATAGCAACTTCATGTTGCCCACTGTGAAGTCCCGTCTTTGAATTCGCCATCGAAAGCGCCGACTGATCCTTCGAGTGAACTTCGCTTTCCTGAGATGGACCGTTGGATTCAATATCGAAAGGCTGATCGTGTTCTACAGAGGCACTTCTTTCAGCAACACTTGAGCAATTTATTGATGCCGATTGTTGAAGTTCGCTCGTCAGGGGTCCGAGAAGTGTCCAGCCTAGTATCGTTCGCGTAGCGAATGGTTCTTTTCGATTGCTTATGCTCTGTTCAAGCACCCAGTGAGCCTCTGGTACATTGCATCCAATGAGTATGTCGACGTGGGGGCTAGAAACTTCTTCGAACTCTATGTCCCTGAGATGAGACCATCTCCTGGCGATCGATCTAACAGAGTCGACTGGTCTCATTGGCAAGCTGTCTATTGCAAAAGCTTCCGGAATTTCTACGGTCCCCTCATCAGATAAAGACGTTAACTGCAGGGTCAGCCTCTTAGAATTGCTAACATGACCCCCTGCAATCGTGCTGATAGTGAGCGAGGTAGGCTCGCCTACTAGTTCACAGCTTTCTACAAGCTCGCGAGTAATCAGCGAGGTATCCGACCCCGTGTCCAAAAATGCATTGACCCTCCTCAGTCCTTTAGGTGTCACGATACCGACAGGTACGATGCCTAATCTTGCCGGTTTGAAATCATCATGTCCCGTTGAACAGACAATTTTGGGTTCATCTGGCTGAATAGGTCTATTGTTGAGAAGGCCATGCAGTAACGAGTGATGATTACCCAAGCATCCGTCTTGGTTGCATTTCACTCTTAAGCTGCATTCAGAGGCTCGATGAGAGTTGTTCAAACACATAAAGCATGAGCCAATCCTTTTTACCGCGCACCACCGATCGGGTACACTCATCCCATGAAAGGTCGGACAATCTGGTAACCGATGCAGGGAGTTGCATAGCTTGCATTCAGCTGACCTCTCGGGTTCTTGACTTATCATGTGCATGTTAGCCAAAGACTGGGTTTGGTTACAGTCCTTCTCCACAATTCGAGATGTTGGTTCCCTTCGCGCCAGTCTGCAACTTTCGCGTACGATTTGTCCAAATCGGCTGTTGGCGATACGGGATTGACGACCTATGAACTCCGTCAAATCGTTGAACGTAGATTCCCGCTCAAGCATATTTATTTTTTCAGCTTCCTCTGCCCATCGGCTCTGTAAATCAATAGATAGACATCGAACAATGCATTCCTGTGTGTGCAATGCATTCAGATCAGACTGGTATCCTAAGTGCTCCAGTGCTGTACTGCAATTCTGCATTTTTATCACCAAACTCGACAGTGATTCAGCCTTGCCCTCAGTCCTTTTCGCCTCCAATAAAACACTATAAATTAGGCTTCTAGCCACCTTGAATGGTTGTCCAAACAAATCTTTCAGGATTCTGCGCGCCCTGATGTACCCCATCGGTGGATCAAGCATCGCGCAGCCTTCGATTGCACTTTTGGCTCTCCCACGACAGTAATGTAATAAATACAAAAACCTCTGACCAGGATCTGCAACTTTGCACTCAACAAAATTTTCGAACTGTTTCATGAATATACAGTATTGCTCGGGGTGCCCGTCGAAGTGGGACAGCTCCACTCTCGGCAGGTCAAGAGCCAAAACCTCGGTAGTTTCAGGCTGTCTCAAGGGTTTATATTCGTCGATCACAGTGCCTTTTCGATGTTGACATTGTGAACTACGTGGACTCCTTGCTGGCTCTCTGAGACCAGTTCCTTGTGTAAGGGGCTCTGCTTCCTTTCTGGCTAACCGCAGCTCGTTTTCTAATTCTATTACTCTCATTCTATAAGTACTAATATCGTCAAACGCATCGCGGTTAGAAATATATGACCTGGCACTGACAGAGCTAGTAAACTTAGTATTATCTAGAGAATCAATAACACCCGAACCATCCCCAGAGACTTGCCGAGTTATTTCCTGTTGCCTCAAAATGTCCTTGCTTCCTCGTTTGGGCATTTCCAATGAGTTTTCTTGTCCAGGTTCCACTTGAGTACTGTAAGTCGAATCTCGCAAATCGAGCAACGCGTAGCCAATTCAAACGAATCCCAAAACCAGAACAAGATTGATTCGTAGTTTCTACGGTACTAAATTGAAATACACAAAGGATACAAATATTTACGAACCTCAAGTATGCGGCCAAATAGACTTCACAGTAAAACCCAAAGGTCCAAAGCCCCGTGGCTCAAGCACGACAGTCAGAAACGGTTCAAGGCCAAATTCAAATGTCTCACATGGATAAACAAACGTGAAAATGTGTGGTGTATGAGCGAGCTTTCCAAGATAATGTTAAATATAGTCAAATTCACAAAGCACGTTGAACATTTAGAAGGATTTTCAGTATTCGTTCGTTACAGCAGGGTCGGCAAAGGAGTTGGTCTTAGAAATCGAGGCCCCTCTCGTAAGCTAGATCTTCTGCCATGCTCATAGTAGATAACTGGAGTGCACGGGTGATACTGAGATATGGGATGAGTGCCGGCAGAAATTTGGACTTGGTTTGTGAGGCTCGATGGGTGATGAGCAACTTGATCGAGACTTTGGAGTAGACAAGAAGGAAAAACGTGACCGTATAGCCGATTTAGCTATACTAGAAGGGACGGTAAGAGGCCTGTTCCGAAGTGAGTAAAGGGTTTCACGGGAGAAGCTTACTGGGTCAAAGGAAAAAGACCGGTTATGGAGCAGGTTATGCAAGAATACTAAGTTTAGTCTTAAGCGGCGGAGCCAGAGCGGGTCAAGATTCAGATTTTGGCACCGTTCTCTATAGCTTAAAGACGTGGACCAACGGAGTAGTTGTTTGGTGAAACGCCTTTGTATGCTTTCAATCGCAACTCTGTCGAATTTCGTCATGTCAGGAAATATTATTAGGCAGTATCCAAGCAAAGGCCTGACGTGAGATTTGTAGATGCTGATGATACTGTCCCGGAGACGAAAGGAGCGGAAGAGAAGGGCCACACTTCTTCTAGCCTTGGCCGCTTGGATGGCGGCATGATCAGAAAAGTTGAGGGAGCAGCAATGGTTGAGGCTCAGCTCGCGGACGGTAGGTCGACTGGCTATTAAGGACCCACCAAGAGTTAAGGATCCAGGGGGCAATTGGAACTCGTAGGTTAGGGCTTCGCACTTATCAGTAGAAAAGCTCATCCTCCAGGTGTGGCACCAGCGGTCAAGTGCAGCGAGGCCAGCGGAAATGTTGCAAAGAGTAGGGGTAGCGTCATTAGAATTGAAAGGGTAGACTATTTTTATATCATCTGCAAGCAACAATGGCGTGCCATGGTGTACTAGAACCAATGCGTAAATAATATACATCAGAAATAGGAGAGGACCCAATATGCCGCCCTATATAACGCCTCTTGTAACAGATTTCGGTTTAGAAGTATGTCCATTGGTGAGGACCACTTGCAAACGATGAGCGAGACAAGGTTTCAGCCAAGAAACCAGCGGGTCATCAATGCCGAATTGACGCAATTTCGAGATAAGAAGCAGGTATAGAACACGGTCGAAAGCCTTCGACAGATCTAGATAGACAACTACTAATGCCTGCCCGCTATCAACAGCCTGAGTGACTAGGTTGAGGAGGCCAAACTAACATGTGCTGCATGATCGCGATTTGAGAAACCCTTGCAGCCTATCGCTAAGACGGTTTGAAGTGAAAAGATAAGTAGCAATGCCATCTTTGATAATCATTTCCAATACTCAGGAAGTGAGAGGTGTATGGTTGATAGAACGGCAATTAACGAGTTGGTGGTCAGGTCCCATTTTGTGTCGTGGAACGATGACTGAACGCTGTCAGTTTGACGGTACCAAACTAAATTTGAGTGACAAGGTAAGAAGGTTCAGTAATAAAAGTGGAAGGTCCGATCCACCGGTAATGATTGCAGCTGGGGGCAACCCGTCTGGTCCAGGATGGGCAGATGCTGTATAGTGTGAAATGAGCCAGGAAATAACGTTTACTTCAAAGGTTAGGGTAGATAGGGAAGAGCTTGTAAGGGCCAGGGGATTTGGGGGTGCTGTGTCTGAGGCGGGAGCCATGGATTTGACGAAGTAATGGTTGAAGGCTTCAGCGATATCAGAAGGGGAGTTGGCCGAAGTTTTATTCGGTAACACAACGTATTGGATCATAGTATCTGTTGCCGAATTCCTAGATTTTTGTAGGAGTGAGAGTTTCAATGTTTTATTGGGATGCCTTAAGGCTTTGAATTCTTCGTTGCGGGGCTGTTTTTCCTTTAGGTCCCGGATAATATCAGTAAGACGTGTTAATCTCTTGAGAAGAGAGAAGTCGTTGTTTTGGAGGTAAAGTCTTTGCATCTTAAGGTACTTTCCTTGGAGGGAGGCAAGTTTGGACTTCCTAAGGGAGGAATTTTGGGATATTGGACTAAGTTTCAAGAGGCGGTTTTCCATGTTAAGGCAGAAGTGATCAGCCGCCTGTTGGGGGTCAGCCGTTAGAAAAAAACTACTCCAATCTTGGTAGCTAATGAGATTGGGCAGAGGGTTCCAATTTAAACGGAGGGAAGTGTTGACTGGTTTCAGATAGTCTGATGAGTAAGGACGGAATGAAAGATTACCAGCCACTATCTCATGGTCGCTACCCGGAAATCTATTCAGAGCGGAAACCGAAAAGTGGGAAACGCTGTGGGGAAATGTAAGATCTAGGATGTTGGCGTTTCTAGTAGGGGTTTTGAAGTGTTGCACCCAGCCCCCAATGTGAGTATGGGACACAAAGTCTATTAAGTTGGGAGGTGCCGTGAGGTCTCGCCAGGATATCTTGGGCCAGTTAAAATCACCGGCTATGATTTTCGCTGCCAAAGGTAGTAGTGAAAGGTAATCAAAGGCTTCAATTAAGATTGTTAAGTCTGCAATATTGGGTGAGGGCGGGCGATAGACACAATCAATTTGTATGACTACAGTTGAGAACCGAATTGTGAGCCATAGAGAATCCGGAATTGAGTCGATTGTGGCATGTCTGATGGGGACTACTGGAAGGGCTTGCCGTACGTACACAAGGCACCCACCTCCGCGTATGTTGATCCTATTTACCCCAAAAACCTTGTACTTTCAAGCATGATTTCGCTTGTGCTGATGTGTTCGGTGAGCCAGGTTTCAGCAATAAAGATGATGTCCGGACTGGATGTTGTGACATAATTTTTTAAGTGATGAAGCTTATTTAAGATGGACCGCGAGTTAAATAAGATGAATGGTAACCCACTAATGTGGAAGTGAGTGTCAGGGTCAGGTAGCGTATGGGAGTTGTTGGTCGGAGGACGCGCAAGGTGAGGGGCGTGAGTTAGAGCTATTACTGAAGAGGAGGAAAGTGAGCGTTGGATGCCTCCTCGATGGTTTCTGAAGAATCAGCCGTGGACGAACCAGAAATAATCAATTTTGGGTTATTACGAAGTGAAAGAGAAGACCTTAGACGAAGTAGTCCTGCTACTTGTCCTGATTCGTTGGGACCGTTCGATGCTCCAGTGCAGTGACAGAATATGGGGTTGTGGAAGGTATTGGCTTTCACACGTGACAACCTTGGTATTCGTTGGTGTTGTGTGGTAAGAGCAGGCCTCTGATGGTAAGGATTAAAAGAGTTTGGGGTGGACTCGTAGCCAATCGATGCGGCTTGCCCGGGTGGGGAAAGAAAGGAATCGGCCGTTGGTGGAGGGGGTACATGGAGGCTATTATGGAATAAGGTAGTGGTAATACGCAGTGCTGCGTAGTTGGCCTGCGGAGTTCGGTGTGCTACCGAAGGTATGAACGACTGATAAGGTGCCTGTATTGGAAAGTGGTTCATTAGGGCTGAAAGAGGTGAAAGATTGTGGGATTGTATGCCACAGGGTGTGGAAAATTTACCTGAAGGGGGTTTATGGCTGTATCCTGCGCGCAAAACAAATGTGGTGGGGCAAAACGAAATTTTTGGTATGGTAAAGGAACTAACGAGATGAACGGTGGAGGCCCGGAAAAGTTAGGAAATGATGAGCTAGGCAGATGCAGCTTTAAATAATAGCTGTGGGGTGCTTCGCGAGCATCGTCCGTATAAATGCGCGTAGAGCTGGGGTTTCGCTGGGAGGAATTACGGTTTGAGAAACTACCTATTTTGGGAACAGAAACTGTAGGTCCCGGCATTAGTGACATATTGTTGGGGTATCTGTTTGCTTCTAATCTTTGCATGACATTCGGGGTGTAGCCTGGTGATATAAGGCGGTCGTTGCCTAATGAACTAGATGTTGAAGCCTTCAGTAGGGATGGAGTGTGGATTGCCGAATTCTGGATTTGCGGCCATGTGTTACCGTTGGTATCGACACTCTGCTTTGGGGGCTGAGTGTAGATCGTTACCAACTTTCGGCCCATGGGTGATAAGTTAGATTGCAACAGTGATGTGGTGTCCTTAGGAATGCTACTCCTTGGCAGCTTGTTTACTGGAGTATGCCCTGAAGGCTGACGGCTTTCATTCGAGCGAGAATGACCTGGCAATGTTATGGTGCGGTCCGGCGGATGGGTCTTAGTCGTGGCTATATGGTGTGGACAAGAACGACCATACGTTGATTTATGTGTCGCCTTGGGAGAGTGATGCATAGTTGTTAGGTCAGGGAGGCAACGCGATTTAGGTAGCTGCTTCTGATGCACAGAGATAAGCTGTCTGGCAGGACTCGGTGGATTCGAGTCCCAGGCGTCTGCGACACTATTGACGAGCCTAGGGCGCCCGGAGCTGGTGGATTTGGAGAAGGCCCAGGCTTTGCGTCAAAGTCTACATCAGACAGTTGTTGGCTGATAGACATTGGTTGCATAGAGTAGGTTGGAAGAATGACGGGGTTAGGTGTCTTTTGGGCAGATTCGTGCCTTGGATGTTTGAGAGAGTTCAACCTTCTTAGGGCTTCTCCTTGTAGTGGCTTTTTGTCGGATGCTATTCGAATGTTCCGTATAACGAGTTAATAGTAATGACTCTTCGTTTATGAATAAACTCACTGGCTGTCAGTGAGTCGGGAAATTGGAAAAGCAGGGGGCATTGGTGTCGTAGTGTTTGTTTTCGTAGTCTGCTGCTACCGCATATCACACGTTCCATGTTAGCTGCCTTTAGCAAGGTACTGCTGACTATGTTGAGTGGGCCCCATCGAGAGCGTTAAATACAATGGCGTGATTTGAGTTTCGTATTCGTTTTGAAACCTCTGCAGGTATGCTGTCGATAAAGTTACACGTGGCAACTAAGTTACAGTCCATAGTTACCGAAGAGGGCTTGAAGAGTTGAGCCAGTGGTGTCAGAATTCTGGTGGCTCTGTCAAGAGGTTTGAGTGACCTAACGCGTTGTAATAGGCTGTCAATCTTGCTATTTGCGTCATCATGGATGTTAGTTAATGAGACGGAGCATGGCGTAGTGATTGGGAGACGTACGGCTTGGCGTGGCAAAATCTTACTGGCTGGTAGGCTTCTTTTGGAATTGCGCATTGTGACTGTAGGCTTCGAATAACCAACTAGTTTTATTGAAAATTTAGCGACTGCAAAAAGCCTAGATACGGAACGGAGCTGAAATTCTATAGGAAGTTACCTGGGCTGTTTTCGGATAGGGTTGACCAGGTGGTTTCACTGTTTGGACGAACGAGAGTTGGAGTTTTAGCCGAGCAGGAAACGATAACTAAAAGGGTTGATTTAGCCAGCGATCGTCAAGTACTTTATAGATGGGCTCACAATGGGTGATTTGTGGCAGATATAGATCTAGATTTCCTATTATAGTGTTGTGTCGATTTTTCACGGTAATAAGTTATGGACCCACAGTGGTGTGTCACAGTTATTGCCACGGAAAAATCTGGCGCTCCAGAGCAGATAACTATTACTACTAAGTGCTAAGTAAAAACAGGCCCAAACGATGGCGTTTGTGCGTACAACCAGATCCCTGTAGCAGGGGCCGATATCCCTAGTATGCCGTCACTACGCCTTTCGGGCTGTTCGAGTTTCTGCGAATGCCGTTTGGACTCAGCAATGCAGCCCAGACCTTCCAACGGTTCATGCACGAGGCAACTCGTGGTTTGGAAAATGTCTATGTATTTTGGTGGCTAGGTCTTCAAAGCAAGCGCAAGTCGCACACTTACGAGCACTTTTCGAACGCCTTAGCCGGCACGGCGTTACGATCAATATCGCGAAATGCGAATTCGGCCGGTCTGATATCCCCTTCATAGGACATTCTACTTCATCCTTGGGTATCTGCCCTTTGCCAGATAAAGTTCCCGCTATTCGCGACTACCCTGAACTCCAGTCTTTTCGCCAGTTGTGTCAGTTTGCCGGCCTGGTGAATTTCTACCACCGATTTATTCCTCACTGTGCGGAAATGACGCAACCTCGCACCGACCTGTTGTGCGGAGGTAAGCGGAAGTTCGCGTTTCCCGACACGGCAAAAGTAGCATTTGCCTTGGTCAAAGATGCTGTCCCCAAAACAGCACTTCTTACCCACCCCGACCCTTTGGCTCCTATTTCGGTAGTGACGGATGTCTCGGACACAGCGGTTGGAGCATTACTGCAACAGTTCGTAGACGATTCTTGACAGCCTTGAGCATTCTTCTCCAAGCTCATACAACCCGCCGAATCTAGGTACGGCACATTTGGTAGGGAGTTATTAGCCATCTACTTGGGAATCCGTCATTTTCGACATACACTCGAAGGCCGTTCGTTCACGGTGTCTACAGACCACAAGCCTTTGGTTTACGCACTAAAGTCAGCTTCCGATCAATACTCACCACGCGAGATTCGCCACTCAGACTTTGTCTCACAGTTTACTGTGGACATACGACACGTCTCTGGGGTACTTAATCCCGTCGCAGACGCCCCATCACGCGTACATCAACTAAGTCTGTCATAGACGCTTAACATCAACTTAGACGCAATGACACAGGCCCAAACTATGGACCCTGACATTGAACAACCTCGACAAAACGGTTCTTTGAGCTTAACCACAGTACCTATCCCAACTTCCCAGGATACCATCGTGTGCGATGTGTCGCAAGGTCGCCCTAGGCCGGTGGTTCTTGCTGCCCACCGTTATCCTACTTTCCTGACACTCCGTAATCTGGCTCATCCGGGTGTGACTGCCTCGGTGAAACTGATAACTGAGCGTTTTGTTTGGCACAATGTCAAACGAGATGTCCGTCAATGGACCCGTGCTTGCTTGCAGTGTCAACGTGTTAAGGCCCATAGGTACACTAAGACGGGCAATAGTGACCACCGATCGCGGTCCACACTCTGACGGCGCTTTCGGCAGCCTACTCACTACGCTCGGTTGCCAACACGTTACGACGACAGCTTACCACCGTCAGGCCAATGGTATGGTTGGGCGTTTCCACCGGCAATTAAAAGCCGCCCTTTGAGCGAACGGTAACCCCCTTTGGAGTGAAACACTACCATTGGCACACTTAAGCCCGCGTAGTACCGTTAAGGAGGAGTTACACACAACATTGGCCGTGCTAGTATATGGCTGTACACTTCGTCTGCCTGGGGAGTTGGTAGCCCCCTCACCAACCGTGACTTCCGGCCACGGTGACTATGCTCACCGCGGTACGCAGCACATGCGAGTGCTCAAGACCAGTCTGCCGCGTGAACAACAGTCTACAAGTTATGTCCCAACTGCGTTAGAAACCGCTACTCATGTGTTCCTTCGCGTCGATGGCGTTCGATCACCACTACAAGCACCATACATCGGCCCGTTTCGGGTGACAAAAAGTAGGGCAAAAACATTTATCGTGGACATCAGCGGACGACACGATACCGTATCTATCGACCGTCTCAAGGCTGCCGTCATGGAGTGCGAGCAGCCCGGCCAATTTACACCTACTCAAGCCGCTCAGTCACCTGCATCGAGCGAGTTATTACGCGAACCACCCTCAGTTACACCTAGTGAAGACTCGGCAGCTTGTCCATCAGATTCTCCAACCGTACCCGCAACGCGAAGTAGCCGTTGCGGTCGCCAACTACGAAATCCCGTCCGCTTCGCCGATTTCGTAGCAATTTTTACAACCGAATGTTAGCAATAAGTTGGGAAGTTCACCATGGATTAACCAACCAACAGGCCCGAGAAATTACAATCGGTAGTTATAATTTCATTTCTTCCGGTCTCCTAGCGACTACAACAACACCGAACATCGTTCGCGTGTTGTTAATACGGTCCAAAATCCGCCGGCGCCTTCAGGCGCTATTTTTTTGTCAGTATACCTTGCCCTCTCTCAGACGGATCTACACAGTCACATTGCTTCATCCGTAGCCTCGCTGACTCCCGTGCAGGTTCAAGAAGCCAACCACTCACTGGACTACTGAACGATTAGTCAGCCTGGTACTGGATACAACAACTGGACGCCCTTTTGGATGGACCTGACTCGACGTCTTCCGGCTCGCATGAGTATGAGACCCGTGGGTGCCAAAATATAGTTGGACCTACGCAAATCGGGCCTGGAGAGTGCAGGCACCGGTAAACTCATCAGTAGTCGTTCGACGTCACCAACAATATAACGGGTAACCCCCGAGGAGTTCCTGGACAACCAATAATTCCGGCCTACCATCACGATCGAAGTCCACCTCCGTCGGTCTTCTAGGAGGAGGCCCCTGTGGCGGCGGCCACCTTCGGTCATACTTTTACCACGTTTATTGTTTAACTGAACGCTGACTGCCAAGCGCGGTTGCCATTTGGCCGTTGCTCTTGCGCACGCTCTAACGCACGCTCCCAAGTACACACTAACCACCATCTCTCCATATCGCCTTCTCGTTCTTACGGGTCGTGGAGAATACTGTTCTGGTTAGCATATTCGTGCAGTGCCGCACATTAGAGTAACGTGCAGGTGGTCCACGCGGCACAAAGGACCGAAGCACGCGTTTACTAAGGAAACAGCGAAGTAAGGTCTAATCAACCTTACAAGCCTTCCTTTTATTGCAGCACCGAGTGACCCAGGGAGCATACAATTAAAGAACACGGTTAAACTCGTCATAGGGTCGCCTACGTTCTGTGTCCCAATTAGAAGCCGAACTTGTTTAAAACCACAACTGCTTAGGTCATTCGCAAGCAAGTAGCGGCGGTGGCGTTTCGATTGCGCAGCGTAATGGTGGACAAGGACCAGCTAGAGTAGGATTGCGAAATTTTCAACCACATGTTTTAGCCCAAAAGTCCAAAATTTTTTTCGGATCCATCACATTGCAAGCTTTGTGGAAGGGGAACACAGTCTCAAACCTGAAGAAGTCGTTCGACACCTCAAAGCATTACATGCATCTAAAAGAATAGAAGAAACTCCATGCATAGTGAAACTAGATGCCAGAGGAATAAAAATAAAGCTAGAGAAAACAAAGGTAATTTCATGGTGAAAAGGTTTTCACTGTCGAAGGAAACCGTAGAATCGTTTGAGTGGTGTGGTATCAAGAATCAGGCGGCAGTACTCAATCCTATGGATATCTTCCAGTACAAATACTTGGTACTTTTCCGTTTATACCAAGCAAAAGAAAAAGTCAGCGAGCTCCACGTTTTTAGCTGTGAGAGCACTTTCGTGGCGAAGTCGTTTGTCGATTCTTTGAGCTATCATAAGAAGTAACACATCAAATATCCCGTTTCTTGACACTTGCAGTAGAAATATCAAAGAAGGAATCAGTGATCTCGATGGTTCTTTGCAACCGCCTTTGAGAAGAGGAAGGTCTGAAACAGTGAGTTTGGAATAACTTTATTAATGTGTTCCTATCATTTATTTTAATGAGTAACCTTATGACTCCATATATTAAACGTAATACTTGAACGTAAGGAAATCTCTTGTAGGGATTTTAAAGCCAGCTTGTTTATCGACAAGGCAGCATGAACTATCTGAGATCTGTCATAACAAAACAGCTTTAAAACCGCCCCCAAAACCGACCAGTTGTGGCCGGTTCTTGAGCGTTTTGCGCCATGACACTGATTGATTTTCGAGCAGTTTCTAAGTGGTTCCTGAGCGGTTCACTAGTGGTTTGTACTAGTTGTGTGAAATATGCGACATGCTTCAATAAGTTTCGTCGCTTTTACCAGATTATTTTTCCCTACTGTCTTTTATCATTTGGACGGTAAAATCCTAATTATCATCCTCATTTCACCCATTTCAAGATGCACCAGACAAGACTACTTTTAACTCAAATTCCTTTTGGTTTTAGCTGGTAATAACAGTCGTTTGTCAGGATACTTGGGAGGCGCACGAGCAGTACAAAGCCATTTGAAACATGTGTTCGTCCATAGAAATGGGGAAGAGAATTTCTTTGGAAACACGCTTGCTGAAGAATCCATTGCTGCGCCTAAACGGCTTTATGCATATATGAGACATAGAACCCGCGTTAACACGGTTATAGCACCCTTAAATGAACAAAACACACCTTTTGAGGTGGATCTTCAGAAATAAGAGGTCTTTGCGTGTCACTACTAATCTGTATATGTGACGTGGTCAACCTTATTGCCGTTACTGTTACATGCTGAAAGTTCATCAGTTGCCCGGACCAGATGGTATTCCTCCGACAGTATTTCGTGCACTGGATAACAAACTTGCATCATTTTTGGCCGAATGTTTCAATCTGTCGCTACGCACGGATACTTTGTCTGGCGAATTGAAGACCGCAACTCTTTGTCCATTGTACAAAGGGGGTTGGCGGAAGGCACCCACCAACTCTCGCCCGGTGAACCTAACCTGCGATTTGGGAACGGTTAGTGTCGATACGAATCCGGGAGCACCTTGAATCATCCATGTATCTGTACCCCGCCTAGCCTGGCTCTCGTCCAAAGAGTTCACGTTTCCCAAAACCTGCTGCAAGAAAGAGAACGGTAGGCGGAGGCTATGGGGGCGGCCGCAATACGGATGTAGTCTTCGTTGGTTTCAGAAAGGCATTTGACATGGCACCTCACTACCGACTAGTGGAAAAATATTTGGTTTCAAGAGTCCTATGTTTGACTGGATTGCAAATTTCCTGAAATGCGGGACGTTCGCAGTGACAGTTTCGCAGTCGAAGCCAAGTTTGTACGCCGCAACAGGTGAGGTCCCTCAGGGATCGGTTCTTGAACCGATGCTGTTTCCGGCCTACATCAATGAATTGCCGTCAGTTTTCAGTCACATTGCCTTGTTTATGCAGATGACATAAAACTGTGGTGTGTCGTGGGGTAAGATGTAGACAAAGAGGTTCTGTAAGAGGATTTGGATGCTTTAGTACGGTGGTTCGACGCCTGGGCCCTACGGATCGATGTATTCATATGCGCGTACATGCCTGTAAGGAGAAAGATATCGGATACAGTGTATCGCATTAGGAACAAAATACTCCTGAGATGGTAATGGGAGCAAGACCCTGAGGTTAAGCTCTCGTCGTCCCTCAACACTCGAACTCACACAGACAAGGTCTGTGGTTTCCCCAGAGCTGTTCTGGGTGCCATTGATCGACCATTTGGTCCGTCGAGTCCCGAGACTCTCCTATTATTGTATGCCTCTCACGTTCGTCCGAGACTTGAATACGGATGTGCTGCAACGTATTCTTGCACTGTCTGCGAGAATATGAAACTGGAAAAGGTGCAACGCTTTGCTACTAGACTCGTCAGTGGCTCACGTAAAACCAACTCTGTGGATCGTCTGAAGTTTGTTGATCTCTGCCTCGAGTATTACTGGTGAATTTATGATGACATAGTCAGTTTGGGAAAGATCCTCTGTGATGATATGGATCCGGAATTGCAGATAGACCTTCCCCTTTGAATGAACCACCGGATGCGAGCGCATTCCCTAAAGCTGTTGAAGCTTTGGTCGACTGGCTTGCAGTTGCTTTATCGTCTTTCAAGGAGGACGATTGGTCTCCGGAACACCTTGCGAGCATCAGTGACGGAAGAAAATGAGGACGTTTGCCGGCATCTTGACATACACCTGGAGGCAATGTGGAGGAACGCATCCAGAGCGTAAGCCTACAGATTCAGTGCAAAGAGGCCTACACGTGACGATTCCCTTTCTCTCCCAACAAAAAGACTGAAGATTAACGATTGGAATAAGACGTTTGGTAAAAATGCACGATACTATGGTCTCCGGTTTAGTTTGCATCAATTCCGTTTTTAAAAATGGAAGAGTTGCTGCTAACCAAACCGAAAACCGGTCAAAAAGGAGTTTACAAACGGGCTATGTGCTCCAAGGGAAGCATACTATTCAATTGATGAACTTTGCTGATGATAATCTGTGAGGGGGGTTAAATAATACATGTAAGGTCTTTAACCTTACCACGCTGCCTTGATAGCTGTCCCGTTTGTCGGTTCTTTGTGCTACGTGTGAACAACCTGTGTGTTAACGGACACTGAATAATTCACCGACTACTGGTTTATGAAACCGGTGATTGCGACCATATTTCTTTGAGGAACGATCATGGTAAGCGCTTTTTACAAGAGCCTGCGAGATGAGCGTGCAAGAGCACCGATCAAATGAGACCCGTGCTGAAACTCACCGTTCAGTGAAATGCCAATACGTGCATCGAATAAACAAAGTTACGCCCTTCCACACACCATTTACGTTCACGGTGTTCATAATGATCTGGCCCCTAGACAATTTTAGTTATCCATTTGTGTGTGTGAAGAGTGAACAGGAAGATGAGTGGTACATAACTCACTGCTAACATACCACAGTCTTCACAAGAAACAAAGTTACATGAATTTTAGAAATCTGGTATACAAATAGTTTCTGCTAAACCTTTCTTAGTTTCTTTTGTTCATTATTGTTCCAAATAAAATTTCATTTCTATTTTGATGTAACTTTCATATTGTAGAAAGTTAATACGGTAGTAGATGCTTACGGACAGCATTTTTACATGCTTAACCGATGCATTGATGATATCGAAAGTTTCGAGAGACGGCTAGAAAAGGCTATCAAGAGCCGTGCCAGCCCGAAGGAAGGCGATAGTAAGTGTCACTTATAAAAAGATATAATCATAAAACCCATTTGATCGAGATTTTTTCCTAAACAATCCTTATTATATGTATGGGCATATATTATTTGTCACATCAAATCATAAAAAAACCTCAAAATACAACTTCTACAACCACTAAAATTTGGAGGTTGGGTTACAATCACGAAATGAACAAAAGTTGAATGCTTCTGCTGATAGACGAATGAAAAACTTTATTTTTTGGTTCCGCTTTTGTTTCATTACAGATATGAGTGTAATATCCCATACATTCTAGAGTTAAAAATATATGCATATATTTATTTATTGATATGTATAATTAACAAGTGTTTGAAACACATGATCACGGAATTTTATATGATAACAATTCAAATCTAGATTGATGAGAGGAGTAATCGACATTTTTGACAACTGGTAATAAGTAATAAGTGTATTTCGGTTGTTTTCCAAATGAAATCATACCATTACATATTCTGAAAGGGACACCATAGATTCAACAGTCCTTATATGACATAGCTAAGGTGACACTTAGCCACGTACCGCAGAAGTGGAAAAGTTCGCGAAACCAAGCGCTACTTCGGGGTTTTTGCAGCCACTACACTTGCAAAACGACATTTTCCTCATTCCTTATTTTTAATTTTTCAGGCTGAGTTTACTGTTTGATTTCAGCATTTTGTTTTTTGGGGGCTTTTAAAGTGCTTTTTGGGAATATTCTAGTGGTTCTGGTTGGGATACTTAGGTGAATTACAGACGATCAGTGTCACTAATTTCTTCATATCTTATCACGCAAACGTCAGCTTCATCCTACACCTTACTTACTTTATCTTACTGCTGCTGGTTTCTTGCAGAAGATAAACCAGATTCATAAATATCTCTGATCGCGACCGGCCATGCTTGGCGGTTTGCAGCAAGGTCCTTGCAGATGTCAACCCACTTCAGTTTTCGTTGACGAGTGCCGTATACCATTAGAGGACCAAGCTGGTTTGGGTCTCCGATAACGGTATTCAGCCGGGTTTTTGATTGTCCTCCCCGTCTTCATAGCCTGTTGGGGCATCAAGACGGGTGTATCAGGCTTACGTAGTACGTGATCAAACTGCTGTAGTCAGTGGAGTTATATACGCGTTGAAAGACGGACGATGCGGCCGCAATTTCTACTGTTCTCATTCGAGATTTTCTCACACCACTTTGCCCTTGAAATAACTTAAGCAACATTAATTAAAAGCTTCTAGTTGCTTGATACCCTTCGCTTCCAATGACCTGGTTTACTAGCCAAGCAGTAGGACCGTTTGGAATGCTACTTGGTTTTTAAACTAACCTCGTTTTGTCGCCGTTTGGTCCGCGGTAATACGCCGCTTGACATCATCCGCGACTTGTCCGTTTGTTGGGATGGTTAAATTAAGATACATAAAGTTTGAGACATTATTTAACCATTCAGTTGCAAGGTTAGGTGTACATAGATAATGAGTACTACAAACGCCATCGTTTCGGTGGTACTGATTTCAAGATCAATCTCTAAAGCGTATTTATGAACCCTGATCGATGTCCGGGTGCAAGGTGGTTAGGTCTTCCAGGGCACCATTACGTCATTCGCAAATTCAAGGTCCGTAATAAAGTAGTCTGTGAAAATTTAGGCACCCTGATAACCGTCCATTTTGTATTGCATTACCTAATCTACAGCAAAGATGAATAACATTGCAGTTGAATAGCGTTCTTGCCATACTCATACACCTAATCCGAACGGAGGAGACCATTTGCCGCAAGCTTGAACATGCTCTTTTGTTGCAGCATAGTACATGTATATCATACTGACCAGTTTGAGTAGGACGCCCTCTGCAAGCATTATCTTCCAGAGTGACTCTCGGTCTTTTGAGTCAAAAGCGGCGCAAAAGTCTATAAAGCGCTTGGCAGTGGGCCTTCGGAGTTTGTGCGATTTTATGGAATCTTTTGAAGGGTTATTGTTTGAACACAGCATCCACTACCTGGGCCACAACCTCCCTGGTTGGGCCAACTACGTACATATATTGACGCCGCGAGGCGATTAAGCACGAGCTGGGCGAAAACCTTTGCGGCCAGGTCTAACAGAGTGATATCTCAGTAGCTCCCATACATCGTTTTGTCACAATTCAGGAAATGGAAGCAGAACCAAGGTGCTTCAATCAGACGGACGGTTTTCAGTTTCTCAAATCAAGCTGAATAAAGCACTGAGTGGCTCGGTGACCACCGGAAGTCACGCCTTATATATTTTTCCGAGAATCCTTCTTCACCAGGAGTCTTACCAGATTTTGAACGGTTGATAGTATCAGCTATATTTTCTATTGATAGAGGATTACAGTTGCTGCTATATGGAGAAGCTGAGGTTGAATCAATATTTACCGGTTTTTCTAGTGGGCGATTGAAGACTTGGCAAAAATGTTCAACCCATATAGTTATCTTACCATCCATATCAGTGATAAGTACACCGACAGAATCGCGCAAAATAGATTAAGTGGGCAGCCTTTTAACCGATGTTGATCGCATGAGAAGAAGTAGTTTTAAGAAGTGATAAGCATCGACTGCAGTTTTCAACTTTCCTAAGACTTCTCACAGGTAGTTGCATCGTTGTTGTTTCGCGTCTGAGGTGTTGATATTTTGAACGCCAAGATACACGGGCATCTTTAATCAGGATGGAGAGCTGGATAGTATTCTAGAATATGCAGTCTTTACAAAGGCATTGTGCGTTGACGTACTACTTATTTCAATTTAGCCCCCAGAAACTTGGCCGAGTTTTTTGTGTGTTTTGAGGTGGGTGCGTACGTTGAAAGCCGCAGTTCTATCTTTTTCATTAGAGCTTCTGTTTTCCCCCGGGACCTTAGTAGTTTCACATTGATAAACTTCGAAGGAGTTGCACTTACACGGACTGTCAGCCGAAGGTAAAGCTTGGAACTTGCCAGCACGTAATCAGATCCTCACTCGTTGCTTGCTTTCGCATTGCGATATGACCTGCAGTCTTCTATTGACAAAATTCACTGTGACAGAGCTAGCACGTAATCAGTTTGATGAGCTGTTCTATCGTCACTGGAGTACCATGTAAGAAGATGTATTCTAGAGTACCGGAACCGTGTGTGTTGGTTGCATACAGATGATAAAACATAGGAGAAAGTGATTGGCCTGTCACCATTTTCACAGCGCTGGCCTAGGCCGAATTTCTCGACAGTGTGACGTGTCGAGGCATTTTGTGCGCCTGTTCGGGCGTTCCAGTGACCTTCTGTGATGAGCACACCCCGTTTTGAAATGCAGTTTGCCGCCGTTTCACGAATGTTTTAGAGCTCATCCTTCACATTAATGTTGGATGGGAGGGTCAGGACGTGGATCACAACTACGGCAAATTTAATGGGTTGATGCTTGAAAAGCGCCACTGCGATTCCTGATTATACCGGTCCCAAAAGGAGTGTAGGTGAACTGGCGAAGTAACTAAAAGTTACTGCTTCTCCTTTCTGACCCGGAGTTTCTATGCCACTGTGATAAAACCAATAATAGCCATCTGCGCCGGGAAATTTTATGTTACGAAAGCCTGTACCGCCTGATCTGACTTGGAATAGGTTAGCAATATCTGTTTGATGGTCGCGTAAAGTGCACATAATCGCTGCATGCCTTCAAGTGCCCAAGAGATTTCCCACGTTCCCACATCCTGTATAGAGGCTGTTTTAGAGGTAAGGGGGTTCAGTTCGCGTTCTCGGCACCCTAACATGCACGTGGCTTGTCATTTCTCGGGGACGCAGTAGCGTGGATAACAGAGCGTGCAGAAGACAGTCAGAAAGTTTTGTAAGTGCTTGGTACAAGAAACGTCCCCAGCTCCGAGACTTTCTTTTCGAGGGCTCACCTCTAACCTTTGAGCAACTAAGTGCAAGCCAGAAGGCACTAGCGTGTTGGTGAACGGTTTCCCGTGGCTTCCCTGGAGTCCGTTTGACATTCGATTGAATCGAATCCAACCCAGGGGCCTTTGAAACCCTGTTTGTTTGGTGGATTTTTTTTCACAACCGTTGGATTAAACAGCAAATCTCATTTCCAGCAACATTTATACTTGCCTTATGATTTAGTACTCATGCGACTCCTGTACCGCAACTAAATAAAGCAGTTGGCAGGCTTTGAGGGCTTTTGCAAATGTATTGGTCGTACTGTGAAGCTTAAACAAAGTAGGAGGCTGAGCTAGTTAGAGTCCGGAACCGGCGATCTCAAGTGCGCCAAGTTTTCTGAACCATTTTGAAGGAAATGGTGGTGAACCAAAACCGGATGGTACCAGGTGGACTTCAAGAAGCAGACTTCAACCAGCTAGTCGAATGCTAAGACTAAAGCTAATATAATCTCTTCCCCTGTCAGCAACGTCCGATCGGCGTTGGACTGACCATCACCACACACAATAAGGTGTGATTGATAAGAGCTAACTCTGTTTAGCTGGGAATTTCGTGACAGAGCCCCCTGTTCCATTTGCAGCTGGATCTTATATCTGACTACAAACCAATTCCTGTGACTAGGCAACATAGTAATTCTAGTCTATATTTGAAAAGAGACCGCATCTGAATGAGCTCCTCTGTAGCGGGTATCGTCCTGATAGTCGAACTGATTGTGAGTACCTACCTAAGAAAACGCGCAACGAAAGCTCTAGACTCGAAAAATCAGTTTATTTTTCAAGTGTTAGCGGAGATCTGCTGCAACCAGACGAAAACAAATTCGGCACATCTTCCACGAATGGCTGTCAGTGCCAAGTGCTAATGACAATGAAGTGCACGAGAACTGTAACTGACATCCATTATAAACATAGTCTACGCTGCCCAAGATCTTTTGTGACAACCAAGGCTGTTTTCATTGCGCTGAAATGATAAAGCACATCTTACGGGTAATAAAAATCCCATTGATAAGAACAAAAAAGAACAAAATCATCCAGAGTAAATTATGAATCAACTTTCGCAAGTGACAATATTCCGTTATATCCTGCAATGATTTTTCCTAACTGATTTTTCAGTTCAAAATGTATTAGAAGTTTTAGTCTCCGCCAGTGTTTAGACTCAAAGAAGGAAATGTAGTCAGGAAACACTGAAACTCACTTAACCGTTTGGAAGAAGCACAGATCATAACTCTCTGAAGTGTGGTAAGAAGTAAAGAAGTCGAGCTTCTTATCAAGTCTGGTCGTATCAGTCAGCGGTCAGTAAGCAAAAGTGATTGGTAGCTATGTGTTTACCGGACCTTGACACAGTGACTCGTAGTAGACGAACCCCAAATCGTTAGTCAGAGAATGAGAGGTTGGTAAAATATGTGTAATTAGAAAATCCATTCAAGTAATCATGAATGCACACCTCAATTTTTGGGCAGTCCGATCACAGTCTATCGTCCCAAGCGGTAGAAAGCGCCCGCAGGAGGGGTCGATAGCAAAATCACACAATAAACAAGTAGGCGGGCAATTAAATAAGACAGGTAAAGAAGGATAATCAATCACGGTCAATGGTCGGATAGCAGTTCAAGTTCAGGGACACTACGAGGGAGGTGAAGGTGAAATAGAGCCAAAGTGGCCCCCGAAAAACGAACAATACAGACGTTCATTGAACTGACGGCACAATAGGTAGGAATCATGTCTACAAACTCATGGACATTAGATGATAACGAAAAACACAGACAACACGATGGATTTGTAAACAACACGCTAAGATAATGCCCCACGAACAGGTAAGTCGCGGGTACGAGTAAAAGGGCTTAGATCTAATCAGACTGTCACAAAAACAGGTGAATATGCAAGTTTGATTGGATAGAAATAAAAATGGAAAACCAGTTGATGATTACATAAGCTAAATGTCAGGGCTCAGTGGTAGGGCAAAACAACAGAGCAAATAGATAATTACGTAGATCAGTCGGACGTGGAAACATGTCAATAAGGAAGCGACACAGTGTGAATGGAGACGAACAAACATTATAGTAGGGATTATGGAGTTTGAACAATAGCAGCATTGAATTGTACGCGGGAACAGCGTTCATAGATGAGCGGTCATATAAGGCCATCGAATGAACCGAACCCAGATAATTGTTAAAGACATAGATAATATTGGCTAACACTGTCATAGAGCAAGGCAAGAAATGTGTGACACAATGGGGATAGACAAGAACTAAACACACGGGATTGCAGATGGGTCGGATACAAGTGTAATCTACTTGATGTCGGTTACTAAGTCAAAGTCAAACGTTAGACCGGCGATGGCAACACACTGAAGATGGCCTCCAGGAGTAAGTGGAAAAGTACATATGGAAAGCACAGGCATTTGAACGAGATCCAGTTCAGCGTGCAAATTTGGAATCAGATTTAACGTGGTTCAAACTTTGAGCAGGTAACGCGACTGTCTCCGACATACACCACTTAACTATCACAACCTAGCGCTGTACTCACTTCATATAAGGGGAAAAAAGCAGCAACCAAACAACATTCAGTCCTTTGAACATGGCGAATCCGAAATTCATTGCTTTTTACTAGCTCAAAGAAGAAAAGGAAAATATTTTAACGAGAAATCGCAGTTAACTAGAGTAAGCAAACTTCAGAGCGCATTGTCAAACTACAACAATTTTGAATGCAACGCACTGCTCTTTAGTCTCCAGAAATGTTTGCGAATACTCGGCAATTTTTTGTCCACAATGACGCGGAGTAGAGCTGCATGAAAACAAATTGAAGTAAAATTTGACTTGGAGTAAAATGTTCCGCTAAAATAGATTGTTGCATCTGACTTCTTGTGTCAAACCATCAACCAGTTTTTCGTCGCCTCATTGCAATCGCCCTTAACTTCAGTTTACCTTAGATTTATATGACGCAAAATAACAAATTCTAAAACAAGTGTCCTTAACCGTGAAGAAAAAACAATTAATCATCTTTAATCAGTAAGTTGAAGCGCTTCGACAAGCATCTTCAGTTTTCCGGCAAGGATATAATGCATGTTTTAGTGATACCCCTTTTTCAACAGGAACTGTACATGAAACAGATACCACTCTTGATACAACTGCCTCGACTTAGGCTGTTTGATAAAAGTGAGTATGTGATATCCTAAACAGATATGCCAGAGTATATCGAACTAAATAACAAGGGTGACCAAATTCGAATTATGCATACTTTAATTGTGACCACGTGAATATAGCTGCATCATTTCACGTTTGCATCGCAGAAAAAATAGCTGTAATAACTAGCTGATTAGAGCTTGGTTGATTATTGCAATCAGTGGACCCATAAACTAAAAGAATCACTCACTTAACGTAAATAAAACCCACGAAAGCTAACTTCAAATATAACTCCCGTGGTTTACGCTGTTGTTGGCAGTATACGGTACGCAAGAAATCCGTTTATTTGTGCATACGTGCTCACGCAAGTGAACAAGGGAGTCATCTGTCCCAAGAGTAAACATTAGGTAAAATCGCGCGCGGCCAACCAGGGCCACTCATCGGGCAACGAATCCTTGAGAAAGTTTGACTTAATGCTGAGGGTTGATTGGTTAGAACAAACGGTTCACGGCACGGCCGAAAGTAAGGCGATATGCGTGCGTGCGTGCTTGCATAATGGTAGCCAGTATCGAGTAAGATCAACAAGTACATCGGCCTGAACAGAATGCAGTCAAAGGTTCGTTTGATGATAGAACCGTGCAACAGTTCCCTATACAGTGCTTGGGAAATACAGATTTTGAGTGGTCTTAGGGTTTCCGGTGTAACTTCATCGCAGTCAAAAGCTTTACCGTGGACTATTTTGGAATCTGTCGGATGTCAATTTTGGTGTCGTATTCGAATATGATTGTGTACTCCGAATCAGGTCACCTTTTACTCATCGAATTCAGCTGGTCCAGTTGTTTACCATTTTGGTGAATTTCCACTTCTGAGATCTCAGTTGGGTTAAATAGAAAATTGCTTCGTTCCATGGAGAATAATCTTCTGAAAGTGATGGTTGTGATGGTTCGAGAAGTTGATACAAATCAATCATTCTATCAGTGGTCGAGGATGATCACCCTGAAGTTTTGCTTGAAATCACGTGAAGTGCGACAAATCACTTCTTTCTTCGCACTTGTGTTCCCAACCGGCTTTCCACATATAAACTTATGAGAAACGTTTTTTGTTTGAAAAAGACTAGTGTTTGTGTTATCACTCACCTTTTTTCTGGGATAGGTTGGACGCTAGAAGTTCTTTTGTTTCACCGTTGAGGTTAATAAAACTTGGGTCTAGTTTTAAAGTTAAGGTTAGAAGCTCCAGGAGATCATTCACATACTTTCATTGAGGATGAAGTAAAACAAATGATGTTCATCACAAATCTTTACACCGAACTATTTTTTGTAGATAGTTCAAGTTCAAATTTCAAGCCGCTGCAACTATAGGTCTTCTTGGCATTCAGTAGAGATCGTTTAATAGCTTCTGTCTATCGTTTACTAGTGGTCGCTTAATAACCGCCAGTGGACAATAAACGACAAGAAAATCTGTAGTGAGTTTTCACTGAATAATAAGAAATACTATGTTGTTCAGTTCACGAGAGTTATTTGTATTAAGTTCATATTTTTGAAGCACGTTGGCCGAAGTACGCAATGCGCTGCTTGTAAGCATTTTCTGTTGTTATTTTGTAGAAGCGTTTTACCAAGTTTCTTTATTAGGGAGCAGTTCGTCTTCTAACATGCCTGGGTGGGTATCTTTTCTGTTTTATTTACTTTATCTTGTGATGATTAGTTCCGTACGCACCACCGGCAAGCGTTCTCAGTACAGCATGGAATTCATAAAATGCGAGGCATACAGGGCTAAGAATTCTTCTGTATTCTCAGAAGAATGTTGAATTTACCAGTGTTCCTTACTTGTTCTTTATAATCTGTGAACTGCCACTTGTGACCAATGTAGCGAATTAGAAGTGAGGCAAATCGGTATACTGCCAAGACAATAAATAAGTACATAATGAAGACCGATATCCGTTCTTCTTCTAACACCTTTCACTGGGCTTTTTCAATTTCCCGACAGTCCATTAAAGGAAAGCAGTGGAACTCTTACGCGTAATGATACCAAATACTCATATCTTAGGGGACTTCTGTCATAATTTAGATTAAGAAAATAAGTTGGGGCTTGTGGTACCCAGTATATATTTGTACAGGGCAAGCTCACTGCCAATGCCTTGTACCTGAGGTGAACAGTTGCGCAAGCAGAACCTTATATATATTTTTGGCGAATACTAATCCGGCTTCTATCTAAATGACTATGACCCATAATAAGAGCTTATTTTTATGCAAAGGAATCATGATCGCTTGTCAGACCCGTGTGGTTCAAATTGCGGCTTATACGTGTGACTGTATGTCGGTACCTGAAAAATGTCAACTGATCGGTTTGCTGTATGCAAACGCGCCAACATCACTATGTTCGTCATCATCATCACAAGCTTCAACGAGAAAACATTCCTCACTCCTGCATACGACTAAATTTACATTTTCTACTCCGGATGAGGACGCAATCCGTGAGACTGATTTGTGTGCTCGAAACCGTTTGACAAGCTCACTTCACGTGGATCACGCGACTTGGCCTGGCAGACGCAACTAATGAGCCATGCTTTACTGAAACTCAATGGATATCCCTCTTGTTGGCGAACCCTATAATCTGAGTTAGCGATCAATACACCACAATGATTTCTCGCCTACCAAAAGAGAAGAAAAACTAGGTTCCACCACGAAACGTTTTGAGTGATAAGTTGTGCACACCATTTAACATTGTCGTTGCTTATAGATATGAACTACGGAATGGAAGATTTGACAGATTTTGAAATGATTCAAGTGTTAAAGATCGTTGACTCCAAAAGAGTTCGAACCCGCGTGCGCAGACGTCACTTATGATCTAGTACCGCGTATGCTCTCCCGATTGAGCTACTAGGCCACTCCGATGGGTTGCGAACTTTTGCATACGGAGTATACGGTTTAACCAACCAAATTTCATTTGCACATGACACCTGCCACATTGAATTAACTTGTAATTTGTCTGGTTACAGTGGGTTATCCCTCTTGGATCAACTGGTAGATCACAAGCGGTAATGAAGCATGGGTTGCGTTCATGCATGGGTCAAATCGCGCCGAGCTCAAGAACTATTAACATTTGGATCATTTAAAAATTATGGGCATGAAAAAGGAACGAATAATAGATGTAGCTCCGTTGCAAAATTTGTTTTCCTCTGATTTAATCTCGAAATCGACTTGAACTTTAATCTGAGGTTATTCACATTTTCTACCGTTACCGTCTGCATTCGAATTCCATATTGAAATTGTGGACAAGCTAGAAAATAAAAGTTTTAAATAACATCAGTAATTGAAAAAAAACTCTAATAACTCTTTATTAAGAAATCCTCGAGGAGTTCATACGAATCCCGTTTCTTGGAATAAACTGTTGGCATTAAATAATGGGAATAAAATATTTTCAAAGTATTTATTTTGCCAGTTAGAGCTTTCGATAGATTATTGTTGTCTGCGGGAATAGGTTAGCTCCTTCCAGTTTAATTCGGTTGTAAAACCTGTCTTGAAAAAGGTTACCCGTGGTGACCGAAACGTCGGCAACCTACCAACGATTTCGACTACGCTGTATTATTGAGCAATAAAATTCTACCATAAGTTAGCTCCTTCCTCAGAATTCCGCGAAACTTGGCTCACAAGGAAACAATGGGAACACATAAATGAAGCTCAGAACACCCAGGAATCACAAGCCGATTTGGGACTCCATATTCGCAAAGTATAATTGGCTTCACAAAACTATGGAACAATAACTGTACAAGGAGTGGAATTCGCTAGCTTGCCCGACTGCTAGTTAGAGAGAAGACACCAATTTTGGCTCACAGAAGCGGGTATAATAGTGGACCAAGAAAGATATCGAATGCACTGGAGTTCCACTTTTATCCAATGCCTTTTAGCGGAAGGTCAACGTAACGTGAACAACTGATGTAGAAGAGAAAAGTGTACGGAATGAACCAATCAGGAACAAACGCGGGTGTTTGTTGGCGCGTAATTTAGCTTGGGTTAAGCGTTCAGCATTTTCTGTTTTGTTGATTCTACCAGTTTGAAGGTATCCAACGAGATTTTTGATAGAACTGCCTATTCTTGGGGTCGGCATGGGGTTTCGTCGTGACGTTTACGCAGCTGGCTTTTGTGGCGAATTTCCGTTCCACTATCTGTTTCGAATTCGTAAAGTTTGGTACCTTTTCGATTAGTAGATTTAGCCTCGGCCCAGTCCTTATTATCCGCTCTCTAGTCCACTGCATGAGCTGCGGCGCAAATGTGAAAGGCTTCTTCCCATCTCGTCGTTGGATTTTTGTTTGAAAGAAGCAGATCGTCGCACGTGGTTCGTGATGGAAGTTAACTGAAGCTATGCATTTTGATTATAAGCAGCGACCGCCACTTTATCGGAACAGGGTCCAAGGCTGTCTCAACTGGAACGAGGACAGCTACTCGCATAAAAAGATTCGGGAAGAGCATGTATCAGATTATTTAGAACATTCTCAGGTGATCAGTAGTTATTCATAACACTGAAGCATCAAAACCCTCACGTCACGAAGAGAAAACGTGGAATTCGAAGAAAAATCTATGAAGGTCAAGAGAAGACTCATGGGTGGTATATTGAAGCTACAAAGGTCCTTGCCACTCAATTAAAGCCTTCGGTGAGTACAACAACTAGGGTCCGCGGTTCAGAGGAATTTAATTATGAACTCGAACAACTGGTTGTCATGTTGGAGATGGAAATGAGTGAGCCAGACACCACAACATGGAAGACTAAATGGAATGATGAGGTATTTAGCGATAATGGAATCATTTATTATTGACATGAATTTAGAAAGACTAAACAACTTTAGTCGGCGAACTTTCGGTTGTTGCTTTGTAGTGGTCGGGGATGCGACATTCGAGGACGTAATACATCTACTAGCAGTTCTACATTAGAACACCGAATACACTCCTTTCGGGAAATGGACTAGGGCCCATTATCTTTCAAAGGCATAATGCGACTGTACATACATCCAGCCGTAATTGAATATTGCTACCGTACCGTAACATCAGGATGATAGACCGGTCTATCCACTCTGCAAACCTAAAACCGACTGGAAGTGTCTGGGATCTATTAGCGAGGCGTGTCCACGCTAGTAGAAGAGCTTTGGCACTCAGCACGGCTTGCTATCCACCAGTCTCACTGAAGGGAACAGCACAGAGCTGTAGACCATCCGGAACATCAATGCGAGCTCGCCATTCTGTACATTAACCAGTCGATTGTTTTCGCCGTTCTTTCGGGGTTAAGTTCGGTAGCATATCGCAATTCTGAGGCACATAATCCGGGATAGGTCAGTTTACGTGGGTATTTTTATAATTTGAGTTTATACATCACCTCGCCAATTTGGCCGCCTTGTGTGGATGGTATGGTTCAAAAAGAATAGCAGAAAACCGATGGTTTTAATAGTATTCCGTGCACTATATTAGTTACCTAATACTGTGTTGCATACCTCCACCAACAGAACTGCATTCCAGTGTTTTGTTTCATGTTGAAAAATTGTGTCACACTGTTTATTCTCCGAACAATTTGGCTATTTATTTCCGCAGAAAAAAGTACAAATATGGAAAAATGTATGAATTGTTTGAAAAAGTAGACTTAGAGTTCTGAGAAATTATGAGATATACAGAAAACCTTCAAAATAAATTAGTTCATGTTCTTCGGACCAACCACAGTATGAGTCTTTTCGAGAAGCAGTCTCATTGGCCTTTATCTACGACAGGTTTCCTAACTAGCGCGATAGTCACAGCTCTAGTTGTTGATACCAGTCCTCCGTCAGAAGCGGAGGTTCGGCATGAGATAAGCTATCTTAAACGACATAAGGATGCCGAACCGGATGAGATGTCCTCTTTTAATTTCAAAGAAGGCAGCTCAGCACTTCTACTGGAGTTGACAAAACTCGGTTTGATATGGCAAAAGGAACAGGTTCCAAAGGGTGATCAGCGATCGTACCGATTTATGAGAAACGTGACAGGTCCTCCTGTGAAAGCCACTGGGGAATACGTCTGGTTAGCATCGCATCTAAACTGGTCGCTGGTATTGTTCTTTACTACTTATCAAACGCTCACAAACAGTATTCCCGCGAGAATCGGACTGGATTTAGACCTGGCCGAGGTTGTATTGATCACATCTTTACTCTTCGACAAATTTTTAGAACATAGGCACACCTTCCGCAGACCCACTATCTCCGTTTTTCTTGATCTGGAAGCGATCTTCGACTCAGTTGACCGCATGGTTCTCTGTCACTGCCTCTTGTCGAAGGGCGTACCACATCATAAAGTCCCTTTGTATGAGCAGCTGAAGCCAAGTTCGGGCTTACGGTGATCGCTCACCCCAGTTCATTACAGAAAGTGGTGTACGTCAGGGTCAACCCCTTTCCCCTGTTTTCTCTTTAAATTTGTGATGATTGTGGTCCTGGAGATAGCGCTTTTTATCAGGTGATGATAGCGGCATTGAACATTTTCCGGGTTGAAAGTGTCGGGCTTTGAATGTGCGGACGATATAATTCTTCTAAGTGAAGATCTAGGTAAGTTGAAAGCTTTTCTAGGCAGCTTGGCGAACTGTGTAGCAACATTCGGTATGTGTTTTGCTTTTACAAATTGCAAGATGTTGTTGGAGTATTGGGTTGGTCCAACACGAAACCTTTCAGTATCTGGGGAGACTATAGAACAGATTGATAGCTTCCGTTATCTGGGCAGGTGCATTTAACCCAAAGGGCGGATACCGGAGGAGGTGTCTTTGCGCATGCAGAAGGCTCGTTTGGCACTTACCGATTTGGGCTGTCTATGGCATCGATATGACATCCGTCCGTCTATAAGGGTCGAGTGTTTGCTGCAGTAATCAGGCCAGTGCTTCTGTGAGGTTCAGAGACATGGCAACTATGGGTGGAGGATATACGAAGATTTTCGGTATTTGTACACCGATCTCTTCGTAGCTTTGCTAAAATTTGGCGGAAGAACGCTATAAGCAATGCCGAGCTTCGGCGGAGAGTCTTAGGTTCACGAACGAAATCGCTAGATGAAACACTTAAACTCATCAGGCTAAGGTGGTTGGGACATGTGTTGCGCGTGTTCTCTGACAGGATTCCTCAGCGCGCCATGTTCTATGAGGCGGGTACCGGCTGGAAGAGGAATAAGGATGGCCAGTCCACGACATGGAATTGAGGTGTGAAAAACCCAAGCAGTTGACTTGGCCATGTATAGCTGGTTAGACTTCCTGGGTGGTGTCCAAGAGACCCTCGTACTGTAATGTTTGATACACTCTAGGATTTGGTTAGGTGTTGCGTTCAGTGACGCTCTTGTATCCACACACTTTCTTCATCTACTTAGTACTAATAATTGTAGTTCTTTTGTTTCTTTCATACTCTGTTCTTTTTCATTATTTCCTTTTGAGGTCGGCGCTAGGAGATGGCAACCAAAGCCACCGCACCCAGTGCATGGTTAATGGTTGTCTGAACTGAACTGAATAGTATGAACCTGCCTTGTTCAACATAATCCCCCATTTTTGCAAAACATTTAACTGTTTCACACGACATATCTCAAACCAGTCTTATTTGTACACTATAAAAATATGCAACTACCTGCCTCTGAAAGATTTATCAACGTTTATGCATGTCAGAACTGACTGTGTCATATGATGGATGAGATTCTGAGCTGAGGCTTACTGTCATTGGCATTTGTCGTGCACATACCACGTCAGTTATCACTTACACGCACACACACTCGCTCTGTTGCACATATAGCTTCCAACATCGCGAGTACCTCCTGTCAATGGTAGAATTGCCTGCTCTGCGCCTTTGACTGATTCCTTCTACTCTCCTTTTCCTGAGAAAGAAACAGTCTCGTTACAAATCAAGCTGCATACAATCAGCGACCAATAGTATCTCTGGCTCCAAAATTTTTCCTCCAACTAGTTCGATCGTATTAGTTTCAAATTTAATTTGATATCTATTCATTTATTCTGTACTGCACCAAGTCTCGCTTTTGGACAAGCAGTTACACATGCATCACGAATGCCAAAATGTAAAATGATCATTGTGCATGTGTGTGCGAGTACGCCTTCTAAACTTGAACATTCTACGAGTTGATCAACCGCAATTATATTCCTCTTGTTTACTATTTGCAGTGCTCTTACAGTATAAACCTGCTGGTCAATATTCTTCCTCTGTCAGAAATAATCATATAGGAGAATTCATATGCTTGATATTTTTGGTAGCTATTCGGGTGTCATCACGTTTTTAGCCTCGTTAATGAACTAGAAGGTAAACAACGCCCTAATCGCCCCAAAGTGTAGAGTTTTAGTTGCACATATGATGCCCTAGGCAGATGCAAACTGGATTCTCGAATTTCCCTTTTTTCCTTTGAGAATAGAGAATAAATTGGTTTATGGGCGTTAACTTTATCTGAGTGTCACGGTGACACAGTTCACATGAACTGACTGGAAGTAAACTCATGCGGTGTTTCTTCGTGGTTGTGGCTATCAGATATTTCCATGGAGTTATGCGTTGTAACGGCTGAAACACTTATTCCCAGTTGTGGATTTAGTAAAGTAATTTGAGGTGCTCCTGTACCGTTATCTTACTTGATCCAAACATGTTGACTTCATTTTTGTGAAAACTAGAAGCCTGTCGTTTTGTCTCACGTCTTTAATTCCACTCCCTACCCACTAGTCTTATCGAACGCTTTGTATGTTTGTGTGCCCTATCTCGCTAGCTGTAAGCCTCACCTGTCATCTTTTCTGGCCTGTTGTTGAAAGACTTCAAGTTTATTGCCAAACTCTTGAGCTTTTATCATCTGCCAGTGGTAAACCCCGACGGCATTTCACGCAATTTTATATGTCCCAACAGAGCAAAGCTTTTTTAATTACATGCTTGAGCATGAATGCACAGGAAGAGGTATATACCCCACAGCCACGAAGGCCCACTGCACCGTTAGGGATAACTGGTAACCAGACCCTGAAATCTGAGGTGGAGAGCCGCATAAGGTCCTAATGGGTCAGGTGTGGTGACGAGCCAGACGACAGTGAACTACTGTTCACTACCGAAGTAACCGGCCGTGACCGGGGATTCGAACCTCTGAACGCCGAGGTGGTAATCAAAGGCTTGCCAAAAGCTGCGTAGAAAGGTTTCCACTGAAACTAATCCGATTCTCAAAGGCATTGTGAAATGTGTATGGACCTCCTCCACACGCTCTTAGTATAAACACCATGCATACGCTCGGGGGTACGGCAGTTCCACTATTCCATATCTAGCATCAGGTTTGCATCATCCAGTTTCTGTAATATCAGAGATAACACAACATTTGGGATAATAGGTGCTTCCTACGCATCACTCCCGTATTTCGCTTTTTTACATTGTATTATTCGTCTTTTTGTGGATGGGTATATGATTATGAAATGGTTGAATGTTCACCTCTGGGGGTGGATAAAGCATTTACTTGACTTGACTTGAACTCCGATGTCCCTCATGAGAGAAAGAAGCTGTGACCAAGTCAGACAGTTTTGATTGCGGATTGTGATATTGGAAAAGTGAGTGGAGGCTAATAAAAATGCTGATAACATATGACGGGTGGTAGTTGCGATCTGAGGAAGAGTATGGAATTTTGCGGCTGGATCTTGTTGGTGCTGATTAGCCTAACTATTTGACAGTATAACCGGCCGCCCCCTCAACTGGTAAAAAAATGTTGCACATTAAAATGATAAAATATACAGATGACTACTCTGATAAAAAATGCTGTTTATGGTTTGCTCACTTCCTGTTGTTGGCAGATAATTTCTTCATTCATTGACTAACATAAATAACCACAACTTACATCCCATGCAAATGAATTGGGTTGAGTTAATGTTCACAAACGGATTTTAAATTGGGAAAGCCAAGTCTGCAAAGAATATATATAGTGCTAAGAACTACTCAGTTTGTAATCGACGGCCTGCGGTCAACCGTTTATCATCATGGAATTTCGAAAGTGTCCTCCCAGGTTCGATTCCGGCCACCGAGGGTAACTTTCCCATTTGTTGACTTTTTACTTGTTGCCTCTCGTTCCAGAGTCGTTGCACATTGTCGTCTAATAAACTGTGGGATCAAAAAGATTACTACTGTCATTATTATTATTATTATTTATTCAGGCTGATTGCTTCCTCTACTTTTTGTTGATGATATCGGACTCGAGAGCAAAGAGCGCCGGAATTAGGTCGGGTCCAGATTGTGTTCAGGCGCTTCTAATGTACACAATATCCATAATTTTGTTTTTGTTTTGAAATAGCATTTTGAATTAGTAGACCGAATGGTTTTTGGTTTGGTATTTCCTTGAAAGTCTTTCTCATTCGTTCGTTTTTGGGAAACAGCTAGAGCCACATCTGTGTTTCAGGTTATCACTTTTTGTCCAAGTTCCTTCTATCACTTCAAAACATTTCTGGTTACAATGATTCCGGAAAAAGCTTCCATTCTAATGCGCATGCGATTCCGGTGGGATACTCCTACAAGGGAGATCTGCGGTCAGCGTGTTGCTCCTGAGCGAACTGTACGACAACGCAACAATGCACAGGATGATATTTGCAGCTTCAAAGCGTCACATAGCCCGTAAATCGCTTGTGTGGCCGGAGTACAATTCTACCTTAAAAAAATCACTTTATTAAAAATCACTTCCGCCATTTCTCTCACCTCGGGAATCCAGATCAGTTTTACTGTTCATGCAGTAGTTACTTCAACATCTCAAGGCTGCCACATTACCACTTCACTTTTCAACAATAAATAAAAAATATTACTATATACAACTGCTATATACAGACTACCTATAGTGAAATGCACAATTACGATAATGTTCTAGTATCAATTCGATTAAGTATGTACAATTAAATTATTAAACGAAGAATCCTAGATCAGACTATAAATCTGACCAACTATTTGTTTGGAAGAAAGGTGAACTGAAGTTCGCAATCCTGAATCTGCGCTTGAAAAGAGAGTACCGGTTTTTACAGTACACGACTTGCAGTTACTAACTCACGGATACGAAACAAGTGCTTCAACATTTATTCCCGTATTATTGGTTTCATTGTGTGCACTAAATCGGAGAACTAACTATGGACCACATTCCACTCAAAATGAGAAATCTAGGCTGACCCACTCTTTTTACTTATATGAACCTCCGCAATTGTGACCGCCTATTCCAGTTGCACAGCATTCTTATTCAAAGGTCAATACATTTGGCTTCAGCATATTTGTTCCACGGAGACGTTTCATCGATCTTGTTTGAATTGTGTCACTTGCGTAGCGTTTTGTAATACGGATGCAAAATTTGACCGCTCCGAGCTGAAAACGCTCTCATTAAGACGGCTTTCTCTGTTCGACTGTCAGTGTTTCCGAGACATTGTTTCCAATTAGTGGGAATTCTATCCGAACAAAAGTGTGACTCAACGGGTGTTGAACGCGGAGAGTCGTCCTTTGACGTCTCCTGTGGCTCGGAAATGATTCACGTATGCCTGTCCATAGCCAGCTCTACTGTGCGCTGTTTGTGTGTTGAAACGATTAGAAAGGCGCAAAGGAAAGTTTGGTCCATGACTTGGGGTAGGTGTATAAAGAAGCTTACGTTTATAAAAGCCAGGGTTGTTTATTACGGCCTTCCCAGCTGGGGGCCATAAAATATACGACTTCGAATTGAAACCTGTGGAGCAAATCCTGCTTGGCAAGTTTAGAAACTTCCCATTGTCCCATTCCACTGACTGATGAAAAATATTTAGAGAGGTATATGAGAAAGAATGTGAAGAAAACAAACAAAAGTATGTGACTTGTAAGTAGCGTGATGTTGTGTCTGGATGAGTGTGCGTAGATAGTTCATTTTTAGAATCGCATAGTGACTCGTCGAACGTTATTTCATTGGTTGCTCAAGGACAACCATCTAAAATAGACTTTTCGTCCATGCACGCCACTGGTGACTAGAAGATTTGACCTCTTCAAGAAACGACTCATCATTCAGTTTCAATAGTCAACTCACCATAGAAAGCCATAGAAGCAAGCCACACAGCTGTTTTATTCTTGTCAGGAATCATCAGCCTCAGTGCATATCCATCGAGCCCCCTACCTCCACCCCCCAGACTCAGACCCGAACACACGGTACATGATTTCAGTCACGTGGGTCACCACCAGGATATCGCGATTGGCTCTTAGTGTGTTGTCTCGCGTCAATAATACATGATATAGCACCCCACCGTCACTGGTACTCGTCTGAGAACGGCACTAGGTCAATTAGATAGTAACAACAGCAATGACAACAACAAACCTATTTTGCATTAAAAATAAGGACGCGTTGTTGATTAGTATTAGGAAGAGAATGTTAATTATTCACGGCGAGTGATTACGTGATCAGACCTACGTGCAATAAAAGGAGATTAAACAGTTTATTCATTTTACTGGACTTTAGAGATAGACAAACTGATCCAAATCTCGTCCTCTTCTCTCGAGAAGTGCACTGGTAGGCCCGGCAAGTTAATCGGAAAACCTCCAGGATGGGATTGGCTCACAAGGGGCTTGTGACTGCGAATATCCTCGTTCGTAATTTGATCGATTTGAGTTCAGTGGATAGTCTGATCTACGGTAAATGATCTCTTTACCAAGTTTGTAGCGCTGTGAAAAAAGTAAATATAGTTTTGCGTTCAGTTATTTATCCAGTCGTTTGTGATATGGTGTCCGTTTCTTACATAACAGTTAGTTAAGGTCCCACTTGGGCAATCAGACGTGATTCCCCGTCCGCGGCATAAGATGATAGTCTAGTAACAGTTCTTGTGTTTGTGTCCGGGTGGAATTAAAGATCCGGATCCTATAAGACAAATTTTGTTTTAAATACGATGATGAATAACAGTGAAGGTTTGCTCTACATTATACAGACAGATTGGAAAACGTTTCGTTGCCTTCTATCATTCGTTCTTAGTTAGTTTATTTTAGGTTTTTCAAGGATTAGCATTTTTCTGTCTCTCAAAAACACATGAACTATATAGTAGATAAACCTGTTGTTTTAGTTGCAGACAATTCGCGTCACAACGTTCCCAAAGCACCGTCCACCGGGGAATTCACCGAGGCGGTTCGTAAGGTCAAGTACGCTTTCAACACGAACGAAGCCATCAGACCGTACACACCGGATAGAACATCGAAGAAAATTTTCATCCGTCTTTTCAATACAGTTCACTGGTTGGATGAAGTCTGTAAGAGTGGTTGCATGCCTGAATACAACCCAGAAATGGTCAGTGATGTGGTGGAACCGTTGCTCAATGAGGACACAATTCGTGCCATCATGGAGCGCTTGGCTCCGAAAAAACAAGAATTCTGGAGAAGTTTGGGTAAAGCATGGAATACGCCTAGGTGAGTTTATGAAGCGTAAATTATTGAATCGCGATGATGGAAATAACAATAGTAATAACAGTAACAATAGTAATAATGATAATATTGGCGTTTAGGTCACTTAGCGAGCAGAAGCCGTTGAAAACCACCAACCGGAGTTTTGAATAACACCAGTGTTCAGAGTTATTGATAATAATAATAATAATAATAATAATAATAATAATAATAAATGCAACGATGATAATATTAATTTACATGATTCAAATTATAATGAGAATAATCCTGATGACTTGATGGTTTATGGTGAAAAGGATGATTACAATAATATTCACCGTGATTCAAGTATACCGCAACCGTTCAGTCTTACTGTGCCGATTCAAAAAGCTCAGATACATACTCCTGCGCACCAATGAAGCACACTCTCCTTCGGGTCTGTACTTTCTTTCTAGTGCAGTCTTTCATTATGGATCCAGTCACATAACTGAAACGGTGACGTTCCTTGTACGTCGATCTCCCAATTTCTATACGACCTTTAGTCCTGAATACCAGTTATTATTGTTTCCATTACAAGGGTTATCAAGTCTAAAATGGTCATACAATGGATTTCTAAAAATAACCTCAACATCCACCATCTTCCAAAATGACCGAGCAGGCTGTCTTCTCACGCTTACGTTGGCACATGAACGTCCCCCTTGACTGTTGTTCGTCAACTTAATAGGTTCGCGCTAACTGCTCTAACGTCCGCTTTTGGTTCCACTCCTCGGTCACTGCTCCCTTCCAAAAAAAGAAAAGTTTAGGTGTCCAAAGCAGTTTTTTACCTGTCTATTTACCTATTTAGCTGGACGACTGCAGTGCACTGAAATAGGCTGAACTCTCCCGAACCCCCGGATTATCAATTCCGGAGTGCTCTAAGGGGCTCTTATTTCCCCATTTCGATTTACCACGTACAATGATAATCTGTCCGTCCCTTTTTCTGCTTATATTTTAGGTTACGCAAATAAAACCATGATGTTTCAAAAAATATTTCTTCTGGTTTGAATAGTTTCCGGGAAATTTTGTCTCCAAGCTACTCCCTAACTGACCAGGTCATACTTTGAACTCTTCTAAGTGTTCAAAATGTGTCCTAACCTTCCTACGATCAGCTTTTATTAAAGAAAATGCTACCAATAATAGTAGCCGGCTGTACAGAGTGTGCTCAAAAACAAAAACAAAAAACACCTGATCAATGCCATAAATAGCATTCTCAATGATTTTTGCACACTTAATGTTGTGCCGAAAAGCTGCGACATTCGTCTTTTCTCATTTGTAAGCGGAGACAATTCCAGACTTCGCAGTCAGTGTTGTGAACGAGTGTCTATCGTTTTGTTCTCTTTGTCTTGCATAATATTATCTTGATTGCGTTCCTTGAAACAATATTTCGAAATTCCCCGATGAGAACTAATGACAGCTAGTCATATTTCCTCATTCTATATTAAGCAGACAATCTTGTAACTGACTGGCGAAAACATCGAGTCGTGTATAAAGTGTGCCTACAAGATACTGTTGTACACTATTCACCGGTTTCCCACCGAACGGTCGTTCTGCTACTCGTTCATCTCCCACAAATGTTTCCATGAGTCACCCTGTTCCATACTTGGCTTACATTTTACCGAACGAAATGAGAGTAATGGTTGTGTTCTACTTTAAATAAGAGCACAGTCAACATCTCTCACAGCTGTTCATTTCCTATGAATATTTCGGTTCGGCTGTATATCCTTTGTGTAACCATAATGTGATGGTCCTAAGCAAAACAGTTCTGGTTGAGACATAAACACATGAGCCTATGAGGATCATACAAGTATAACAGAAAGCGCTGGCAACGAAGCCATTTCCCATCCCCTTTGTTACTAAAGCATCATCATCATCGTCATCATCGCACAGCGTTAAATAGCTGGGCAAGCCCCACCAATCACTACCTTTCTCACCATGTTTCACAATGCAGTAGAAAGTATGAATACGCAGGGTGGACAGGGAATGAACCTACAAGGGTGGGAAACGGCTAAAACGCCTTAGTAGCCAACACACGCAATATTACTGAAGCAGCAAACAAACCAAGCTCACTTAACTGATCTCCGTGACAAGTAGTACTACTATCCACCTTAAGATTTCGTGCTGTCCTGGAAAAATAACATACAGCGAAATCTAGAATTTGAAGACAGCTCTTCGGCAGCTTTCCAGTCACTCACAGCACTACTAGCGTGACAGCGTGAAGTGTTCTGCAAGATTCACTGATTTCACTTGGTAATATTTTTCTTAAATTCATTTGGTTCCTTGGCAACGTAGATCACTGGATAGTTGGCCGATTTGTGAAGGACCTTAACCAGTTAGTCTACTGATTCGCCTGAGATTGAACTTTCGGAATTATTAAACATTTGCATCGACTTAAAACGCTTCTTCCAATTTCGGAATGCATTACCGGCTTTCAGGGTACTAATATGCGGTTCCTAATATTTTCAACAAAGACATTGTTGTGAGAAAAAGCTCAACCTATATAACGCAATCCGCTGTTTATATTACCAAAACTATGTGTAATGTGATTAAGTTCTAGACTGGTATGGAAATCATATTGTTTTTCGGTGTGACTACCTTAAAAAATTGTTCATTGCTGTTTCTTTTGATTGTTTTTGGCGGTTGGTCCGTGTGGTTAACTAGTTCAGAATGTTTTGTTTTCGACGGGGCTTTCCATATTAGGACGCTATGTGCCAATAGAATTTTTACTGATCACGGTAAAATTCGCAATGAAGTGTGAACTTTTCGTCTGCCATTCATGTTATGCAAGATCTTTGCAGGGGACTTACATGTTGTTCATGACGTAAAACGTCTGGCGGATATATTTAGTTTATATCTGGTGTGAAATACACGACTAGGGTTAGAACCAGATAGCAAATAAGACTCTGGAACCGTACTAACTCCTACGTTTTAGACCCGACAATTTTTGAAGACACAAATGCTACAAAGCGTTAATATTTCCAGTGATAAATATCTAGCTGACAGGTAATGCTCTGCATTGCTTTGGGTATTCTATATGAAGGTCCTTTTTCACAAAGACCTACCAATAGCCACATTACCACCATGTTTGACTAAGTTGTATTCAGCGACATTGAATGATAATCAGCTTCAAGTTATCCTTGCAAGAAATCATTGATCTGATTTTCACTGTCTAAAACTTCCCTTCGATTACCCACTGTCAGTACTTCTGGGTGGTATTGGCGGGTGAAATGTCCACATCTAATTTTTTTCAATGGAGTTTCCGTTGTAATCAGTAACTAAGGCAGATCATATATTCATATGCCATAATTATGCGCTGGATTGCATCAAAATTCTGAACAATGGGTTTAGATGGCATTTTACTAAAACAGTTAAACAAAATACTCCAATCTCGTACCTCATGATGACATCATAACAACTGGGAGTAACAAGTATTCATATCTTCGATAGTTAGAGAGAGTGCCAAGTGAACTGTCATACTAAATTCCTGATTTTCCTTCCCGAGTTAAATCGCCTCCTTCAAAACTAAGGCAATCACCTCTTTTACAATCCTATTGGATCAGGTTTCCGGCACTTTATATTTTTTGTGATCAGCGAAGATGTACAATTCTTATTCACCGAATGGAATACGTACTGTCTAACCGGAAATATTCCAGTATTTTGTTTACGATCAAGTCACCTGTTTGCTCCCTCCCACCAACAACTGTGGATGAGTGAGAGTCTAAGGTAATGATTACCCAGACGACCGCTCGTCAAGTTGACCTTTGCAGCACTTTTGTGCTGGGATTCTACCCACTTGTGTTGCTCTAACCGATTGTGTCTTTTGAAAAGCCAATATGAAGCAAAATACATGATCACAGGTAAGGTGATCAAGGCGTTATTCACTTTCGGAACACCTTATGATCCATGGGTTGTTATCTTCTAATGGTTTCTACTTTATCATTTGAGAGATTGCTCTGGACGGTCTAGTAAAAGTAGCAAAGTTGTGCCCGTTTCATCCTATGTTTATTACTTGGAATATTCATTTAGGGCACCATTCTGAAAATAGTTTCAAAAGAGTTCGTTGTACCACTTTCACCGACTACATCAGTTTCCTGTTTTTTTCGTTGGAACATACTCATTTGTCTATCGATTACTACTGTCACCTGACGACGTTCGAAGACGATGGATTTTACGGTCCTGCAATTCTCGTGGACATTACAGTGATGAATAGGAAAAGCAACACCGTGACTGACGTCTTTATGCGTCTGAAAACCATTCGATACTTCCGAAGACAGCCAAATGTTTCCATGAGGAAAAAACCGGTGAAAACAGAGATACTTGAAAGAAAAAGAGCATATGAAGAGTGTTGCTTGGTTACGGAAAGGCCAGCACTCGAAAGAAAATACAGATATGTACAAATGAGGAAAGCTACGATACTAATAAGATTTTAATGTTTATTGTAGTTAAACTAATATTGTATCAGTGTCACGTACCAATAAGTGATACTGTCGAATTATATCGAATTCCAGAAAAGAAAAGTGCTGGGAACCGGTAATTAGTTTTAGAGAAACTTGGCAAGAAAATCACCGTCCAAATACTAACTGCAGTTCACTACAAGTGTCAAATTAGCAATTGTGCGAGTCTACCTTAGAATGTTCTGTTTGCCAGGGTTATGTTCACACTGGCTGGAGCAACCAGATGTTGCAAATTTGGCGAAAGGATCAGTTGTGAAAGAGCTTTAGAGTAATGTAGACATTCACATTCACACCCGTACTCGCATGCCTCAGAATGACCACTAGACATCCACACATTATCGTCGACAGTTGTGAACTGGAAAGAATTGGTTATCTTTTGTAAATCCGTTTTTCACGCTTCCCTGGAATATATCCTGATCGGCACATAGGAATGGAGGGAGAGAGGATTGTTTTTTTGTCATCCTATTAAGTGTCACGTTTGTGTGTTCCTTTTCTGTCCCGATCAGAATAAGTTTTCCTCAGGCACGCACGCACCAAATGAAATGAAGTTTTATCTGATGCGTAATCTTTGCTGCGGTTGTTGTCGTTCTTTCACATACAACAGTAATTTCTTAAAGTATTTTTTTCAACATGGATATGCCTGCTGATGTGTGAATTAATCGCACAGTTGATTTGACCTGTCGGGCGTAAGTGACATTCGATATGGGCCTGTTCACCAACCTGTGTTTTCTAGACGCTCAGAATTATGTTTCTCAGGATACGATCGGGACCCTTGGTGTCGTCTTGTGATACATACATCCTGACTACGGATTAAGTCAGCTCACATTTTTGTCTCGTCATCAGCTTCCACAGACTCTGGTCTGCAATTATTTCAGAAAAGACGCAATCAAATCTATAACGTCAATTTCAATGGGTTTTCGGTGAATTTTCCAAACTAACTAGGAGGTTTGTGTTCAAATAAATAGTTTCTGTACACTACTTATAGGTGAAACGGTCCCAAAGGATATATCAGAGCCCAAAAATTCCTGATGATCACCTTAAGTCAGTTCATTTGATCTCACACTCCCTTGCTCTGGTTTTGCTTGTTACTTTGCAGCGTCGTCCAGTTCAGGGCAGAATGACGATCGTGCCGATAGTTCACGTTACCAATAAATTTCCCTTCCTGTGAAAAGAAACAGCGCTATCATGTAGAATGTCACTACTTATAGTTTTTTGCTCAGCAATCTAAAGGCAACTTTCTTTCTCGGGAGCGCTTTCATCTTGATCCTCCAGGTCCCTTAGAGTACAAAACTTAAGTTAGTTTTTTGTAGAAGTGGAAATGTTTGGAATTTGTATGGCAGCGTGCGTCACTAACCTAAAGTTGAAAACTATTAAGAGATTTGTGAAACGTTTCACATGTTCTTATTACTGACATTATGATATACCGTTGAAATTCCGGTATTCATATAAAATGAACATCAATTTTGATTATTCTTTACTACCAAGGCATTTTTTACGGATATTTCAAAATAGCTTCTATGTATTAATTCGTTTGTTGAATACCTTTGTCATTGTGATAAATCCATCTGGGTCTGACGAACATGAATTTCGACGTTTCTGGAAGCTTCGGACAAGATGCATTTCCGCGTATTCGCTTTCCTTAACAAAACTGAATCACTGTTAGATTCCAATTCTAAAAAACAAACAGTATACGTAATCAGTTTCAACCAAATTCAGTCACAACCCATTATTATAGCTGTGATATTCCACAGATCTATTATGGCCCTATCGATTCACCAAATACGCGTGTGCTCCGTCGGTGAAGTGTCGTGAAATATTCCGCACACACAAAGTGTTCAGTTCTTCAATGACGCTGATTTATTACCTTGACCTGATCGTTGAGTTTCAAGCAGACGTGTGAACCTGAGGCCAACATTTAAAAAAGTAAGAGAAAGGGAGAAAGCTAGATAGATAGATAGACAGACAGGTAGACACGGTGTACACTCTCCAGGCCAAATATCCGCGGTGCCCAGTGTTGCACAAACGCATAAACCACCAGACTTGGGTGTATGCACGCTCAGAAACTGGCAGGCAAGCGTGAACTCGCGCTATGCGGGACACGTGTGTGTGTATGTGTGTGTATTATGCTACCACCGGATGTTCGAGAATTCTGCGAATCAGGATTAATTCGATCCTCACCACCCATGAGCATTCCGACAATGCGTAGGAGACAACCAAACTTTCGTCTAGTCCATCTTGAAGAGTTTGCATGATGCAGTAAAATGCAGAGCAGCAAAATCTCATCTGTCCGCACAATCTCGTTGCTTGTGATGAAAGATGGCACGGTTCTTGTTATGTACATAAAAAGCCCCCAATTAGATCACTTTATCTCTTTGGAATTCGTTAACTGTAAAACCGAAGATCTGAACAAGGACGTGGACATCATATTGATTTTAAGCCACTCCCGTATGGTGAATACTGCTCATACGCGTACGGATGATACGTCCGTCATCGGATATCCTTCCTTCACACTGTGTATATATATACTGAATTCAGTTCTCATTTGTTGTTGCCTGTTGCTATAAGTCAATATATATATATATATATATATATATATATATATATATATATATCGAGAACACACAAATGAAGGTATATGATACATTTTAGTGAACATCCAAGTCGGAAAATTTGATAAAAGGTACCAATTTACCAGGTAATTATTTGAGTGTTAGCAGCAGAACATTACATCTTTGCATATTGTGAGTATTGTCATGCAGTGTGAACGCGCAACTCACCCTTTGAATTTATGGAAGTACTGTACAGCTGTTTCATCCTAGTTATATACCACCACCAGCATACATCCTCCAAATTCCAACGTAGACTTAAGCCCGAGGTGAAAGATTAATGGTCGAAGACCTAATCACCAGGTTATCCCCGCTAGCTCTCAACGGTTTTATTGAACTCATGCCCCGTATGATTTAGCGTCCTTCCGACAATGGTTCTAAATATCAGCGGAACATTTCCCGCACAGCCAGCGACTCCTATGGTAGACGGTTACTCTGTAGGAGCCCAAGAACAACGAAGGCATTCCATTGAACAACCTACAGAGTCTGGTTAGTAATTCAGATAGTTATTTGTTGAAGCATGCTACCGAATCATTTACAATCAAATGGACTCGAAAGAAGTACTCTACTGTTACTGTTTTGGAAATATCAAAAGAGCAGCTATGTGCTTTATTATTCCCTAATACCGCACCAAGTTTATCCTTATCCAATAGTTGTATGCAGTACTGATTTCCGGCAGCTCTTCCGTGTGTATCTGTCTCGGTAAGCTGAGACGAAAGTAATACCAATTTCAACCCGCGAATTGCTAAAGAAATGTCTTTATGGGAAATCCAATGGACCCAAAGAAAACCGGAATATTACATGCAGCATTCAGGTCTACCCAGAATATTGTACGCACTGAAGTAACGCGTGTTCGGAACATCTAATATGCAGAACGGAGAAGACTGGAATTGAAAATACGCAACACCTTGGGCTTAACAAAAACAACATCAGTAGTACATTAATTTATACATGAAGCGACATGCCCCATTATCGTTATTCAATGTAAGACCCGCTCGTCACCGCCTTCAGTTCTATCAGGTTGGTCTGCTTATACGGTTTTCAGTATGTCAGATCTTCACGAAGCTATGGCCCAAAGCGCTGCGCACGAAATTATTCTTACAGTAACACAAACTGATCCACGAGGCACACGTTCATTTGATTTCAAGCTTCTAAAATGCGACAAAGTCAGTGCTATTTTCCGGAAAATTCTTTGCGCTGAACATTCCAGACACCAGTTGCTCGGTAGGGGACCCAGTCTTCACGAGAACAGATCACGGTTTTGGTCCGAACTTTCTAGCATGGCATGCACGAGGACAGTCATTCCACTTTCTGACTTGTTAGTGAGTAAAATTAATCCATTCCGTTTATTCAGTTAACTAAACGACTACGTTCAGCAACCGTTTCAGAGTTATTGGTGAGAGCGAGAAGAATGAGGACGAGGTCATGCCACAGATTCTTTGCCAAGTCAAGTCCGAATCTGGCTTCATTCATTTCATTTTCAGTATTATCATCATTGGTACGTTATTTGTTGAACAAACTCATTGTACGTTCTAATAATTAAAAAGAATAAAACAAATATTTGGTTCAAGCAGTGATAACAAAAATGATCGTAAAATGAGTCCAGTCAAGATGCTTTTGAGTTCACCAGACACCAGTGATAGGTTAATCAGGTACCTTGCAAGGTAGGGAAAGACAGATATACGACGAGAGGTTATCCAGGAGCAGAACAAGTTGTATTTACGCCTTATGGATGAGTCGAGCCCGATAAAATAGGAGTGCAATGTTTTTGCACGAAGAAAAGTGCTTCTCTGTAGGGAAATTGGTTGAAACAAGATGAGAGATACCACTGCATGGTGATATAACTTTGATAGACCTTCGCGAAACAACCAAATCCTTCTTTCGAAGATCAGCCAAGGTGACAGGGGAACAATAAGTGAAATATGGAATCACCCAAAAATATACAAAACGTTTAGCGAGTTGTTGTGGAACGTGTAGAGAGCTCAGGCTTAGAATATGAAACGATAATCGTCAAGTCATTGTGAATGCCCTAATTATGTGCGGGAACGGGTGAGGTCCTGAGAAATGGTTATGCCAAGATACTAAATTGACCGAACTTTGGGTATTGTCTTGTTGTAAATATGCGAAAGAGAACAATTACTTTTGAATGAAGATAGACCTCCTTCTTTGTCATATGAAAATAGAATTTCATTACATTTGGATACATTGGGAGATAAATGTGACGAAGTGGGCTATCCGATAACGGAATAAGAGGAATCACGAAGTTCAGAAGATTGGAAGTTATCTTCAGATTTGGTCCCGACGGCAACATCATCAGCGTACATAGTCAGAAGCTTTGGCCAAGTTACGGATGTAACGTAAAAAAGGCGGAGAGACAGAACGGCACCCTGAAGTACGCTTGTGTTGACAAAAGCTTTTCAGTCCGTCAATTCGGCGTATCGTTTAGCTTGCATCACTGTCCGTTACCGTGGTCAGGAACACATTTTTACCACGCATTTCCAGGTATTTCAGTCAAGTTCAGTGTGTGTGTGAGAGAGAGAAAACAGCGTCACACAAAATTTGTCAATTTTAATTTATCTTTGTTTGACCGACTGTCCTTTAGACTTTACCTTCCACGCAAAAACCTCAGGTCACCCAACCAATTCACTGAGCGCTTTCCGCTATTCCACATGCCTCAAAATCGACATTTTTTTCGAACTTAGTTCATTCTTGATTTGTGAATTTTTATGGGTTTCGTTACTTAGGGTTTTCAACGATCGGTAAATGACTTTTTTTATTCAAGTCTTCGCTGTCTTTTCTAAGAACTATCAAAAGCACCGTTAGATCACATCCTGTTCTATTTGTTATTCAATAAGTTATTCGTTGCGATTTTTGTTGCACATCGCGCCATAGTCCAGGGATATGCTGAGTTTCGTTACTTTTTGCACACTCAGAGGGTGCTTTATTGCACGAGGTCAATTAGCGCTTTCATCTTCACCGTGTCAGTATGTCCCTGGTCCCTCGACTTTCAGTCACGCAATCGACTCTGTGACAAAGTTTTGCTTTAGGAAGCTATCTGTCGATCGATCGGTCGTACTTTTCGTGTTCATCACAGTCACTGTAGTGGTCGGGACTATCAGTCGAAACCACTTCCCTCATCCACGAAGGTCCTTTCACATACATCTGCACCCATCATTAAGACTTCAGCTCATTCGTGATGGGTCATGACAAGGGAGAATTTTCGTGGGCATGTGACAGATTATAATTGCTAAATCAGCCACGTTTCTGTATTTCGCGACTCGTGCAATCGGTAGCTTCCTTTGAAGTCTAAATGCTATAAGTTTTCCTCTAACAGCAAATCACTACCTCTTATGCTTACTTACACAGCTTCTGGTTTGATTTTGTATTCAAACTGGTACCATTTTCGCAATCGCTTGAAGGGCAATCTAGTGTACAATGAGTAGTGGCTTCACAAATAAAATAAATAAGCTACCAGTTCTTGTTCATTTACTACGTGAATGAAAAAAGCTTTACTCTACAACTTCAGAAACACTTCCCTTTCATCTTTGTTGTTTATTTACTGCCTAATCATTTCCAGTCTCGGAGGTGAATCATTTAGAATGAATAGATGAGACGAGGAATTCTTTTCACCCCCTGAGTTTTGTACTTTGGTATTATTAATATTAATATTATTGCTATCGTCATCTTCGTCAATCAGTGTCTACTGACACGGCTCGCAGAGTTTGCTCTCAAAGTTGAAGAAGAATACTTTTTTGGTAGCTGCTTCCTTTAGTCCAAGCACATAGTTTTGGTTGAAGGCATTTGGTTCTTCAGAATTTTGGCCACCTTAAAAACATATCATTTAGGTTTAACGTAGTCATTTCTGCTTTCATAACTTGCACTGGCCGGCTGCTTTCTTCGTGGTCCAATCTGGAAACCATTTCAATATCCACACAATACCATGTGGCGATTCAGAGTTCAACATGGTACTCCAGATAGCCTTCGTGATGGCTACAGACACCACTGTCAGTCATTTAAGATGACAGGTTTGACAAAAATCTACGGGATGACTCTTCTAGACTAAGTATATTATTACTTACGTGAAAACAGTGACGGCTGGTTGTGAATCACGATTTTGCGGATGTGGGCAAACGTCAATTTGATCCAAATGTAACCGTTGTTATTCGTTCGTAACATGTCTGAAGCCCTGGATTCAACCTAATAGTTCAACTAGTAAAGCGCCCGTGCTCTTAAAGTCAAGGGATTTGAAACCAACGAATTTAACATTTGGATTGACTCAGTTCTCAATCTTCAAATTAACAAAAGAGGTATGGCTCACCGAATGAAAGTACGCAATCCGATGATGACAAATAATGGTCCATTATCTAGTTCAAGGGCAGCGCAAAACAACCCATTAGAAATGCATAAATGTTGCTCATTCACGCTATAAGCATTTGTGTATCGACGTTTGGAATATTCTGGCGTGACTTTTTAGAGACGATTTGTGCTCACTTATTGTACTCATAGATTAACCATCAAAACCGTGACCCATTGGCGTATGCTATCTGACAAGGGAAATCGACCAGACAAATTCCGTCGACTGTAAAGATTCTACGGACTTGACATTGCCCGGTAGTTTTCCTTTATTTTCGCCTAGGATAACTGATTCATCAGACGTAAAGACAATCGGAAGACTGACTAGCAAACTGACAACTACCACCGGCCGTGAGAACCCAAACACGCTCCTTACTCTGCAGTCATCTTTGAACTCACGACACGACCGGGAAAACAATCGGGGAATATGAACTATGCGTACAGTTGTAACCAGTCTGCCTTAATCTACACCAAGAGAAGCGAATACCGCCTTAAAGCCTAAATGAATACAAGCTTTCGTGGAATCGCATAATGTATTCTTTGGAGTCATTTTTCTCTCCACTTTTCTTATCGGCCAGAGACACGAGGCGTATACTCTTTCCTTCTTTATTCTCTTTGATCAATATGGGGTTCGTGCGCAGACTGTCCATTCGATTGGATAGATTTTCGTGCAGATTACTGACTTTTCCGACTATGTGGATGTTGAACACATAGTTTTCAGAAGTGTATGCAATATTCTGAGGTTAACTAGTTCTTTCAGCTTCTGAGGGAAACTAGACAGGATGTGCCATTTTACACCTGGGATCTGTAAATCTTCGATGGTTTGACTGGCCTCGTGCTTATGCTTATCGCTAACTAACAGTCATAATTGTCTTTTGAATGGATCCTATCTGATGTTTTCTAGACTAAACAATGCATTAGGTTTCAAAGCTGGAAAGACACATTGAGGTAACTAGACACCCTTGTGTGATTCGTTGCTCTGGTCAGCTTAAAGATATCCTTTACTTACCTCGGTGAATCGTCGATCTGAATTGTAAGGGAATGGGCTCAGTACACCGCTAATAGACGGCCTAGTTTAGTAAAGCCGACAGCACGTAATCGGCTGACCAGAATCGCTGACAGGAGTGGAGTCAGACAAGCGATCAGCGGACCAATCAGCGGTTGACATTCGTCTGAACCGACCAGAGCCGAATCAGCCAATCCGAGTGCAACCAGATTAACCAACCAGATGGGCTAAGTCTGTCAATACACCTATTCGTTTTTATGCAAGGTTTCAGCTATGATCAGTACATATCTTATATAGATGATATATTTCGTACCAGTAAATGGAGATGATTCGAAGGCAGAAAAGTCTTCTCACAAGAGTGGCTGGGACGATGCGAAGCATGACTTTTATTCAGACTATTTGTACCTTTGAGATATGTATTTCAGTGTAATAAAATTGTGGGAATTGGGAAGATTATTTAGCGAAAAGATTTGTTTCACGATCGGTGGTATTATATCTACAAAACCTCTTGTGACTCAGGTTGGGAAAAAACATACATACTGACGGAGCTGTAACAAATCCTGGAGCACCTGGAAACCGTTGGAAGCTGTTTGAATCAACACCATTTCACACAGTTCTCTGCTTTCAGATGGACGCACGCATACCACACAAGCTCGAAATCTAAACTGTTTACAAAACGCTTGATCGGTCAACTCTGGGAAGAACTCATTGAAAATAATGGATTGCTTGTGCTTTGTTCAGTTCTTGACTCATTATCATCGTACAGCGGTAAAAAGCAGAGCAAGCCCCACGGACCACTGCCTTTCTCACCATGTTGCACGCTGAATTAGAAAGTATGAATATACAAGATGGAGAGGGACTGGACCTACACGGGTAGCAAAAGGAAAGAATGCCCTAGTAGCCAACACACGGAATACACAGTCTAACTGTACAAACACACATCGATCAATCATTCTGATTCGATAGAAAGTGACAACACGATCTCCACTGTTCGCGGTTCGCTGCCATATCCTTCAGTGTCTCCAGCCAGCTGGTAGACGGATCTTTTGGACCCCAACCACGAAGACGTGGGGCACCTACCTTGCCTAAGTTAGCTTTACATTTTCTTATTCCTCGCTGCCACGTCATCTGTTGACCTCCACGTGGTCTCTTCCACTTCCTAGGAGGAACGGAGAATAGGATACGGTACGGTAGACGTGTGTTTGACATACGTAACACGTGCCCCAACCAACGAAGTCTACTAAGGTCGATACCCTGTGACAGAACGTTCTCGGAATCAGTACCCAATACTAGCTTTCTGACTTCAGCATTGCTCACCCGGTTATTCCACCCAACCTTATCGATACTACGCAAACATCGGTGGTGAAAAACCTCAAGACGACGAATGTCTTCCACACGCAGCCCTCAAGTCTCGCAACCATACAGCAAAACTGAATGCACTACGGCACGATATACACGACCTTCCAACTTCAGTGAAATATCAGGTCGGCACCACAAGTGCTTCAGTCCAGCGTATGCCGCTCGAGCCTCGGATATGCGCGTGCTCACCCTTACTACCGTGTTCCCATCCGTCGTCACGCTGCTTCCGAGGTAACTGAAGCGATCGATAATTGCTATCACCTCCCCATCGAGCATCAAGCTCGGAACCGTTGACGTCAAATCTTTTAATATCATTTTACACTTCGAAGGTGCGAAAAGCATGCCGAATGGAAATACAGCCCTTGCAAGCCTATCTAGTGCACGCTGAGCATGTTCCATGCATTCAAACAAGCAGACAATGTCGTCTGTGTAATCGAGGTCACACAGCTTTTCACCATTTCCTAGACCGATGCCTACATCCCGGAGATCTCACAACGCACTCTCCATTATTTCGTCCATGACGAAGTTGAACAGAAATTAAGAAGTGGGACATCCTTGTCAAACACCACTGGTCGTTTCAAACCGACCGGATGGTTCGCCGTATACCCTTACACAGCGAGAAGTATGAGAATACAATGATCTCAGTAAGTTCATGATTTTCTGGGGCATACTTTTTCTATGAAGAGCATTAAAAAGGACTGTTTGAACAACCGAATCGAAGGTGCCTTTCAAATCTAAGAAAGCCATTGTTGTCGGTCAACGGTACCTATGACGCGTCTCAACTAGTTGGCGAAGGGTAACAATTTGGTCGATGCATCCTTGATCTGAGAGGAATCCGGCCTGTTACTCACGAGTCTTCCTCTCGCGATCCGGTGTGGGACGGTGCAGGAAACTCGAGACTAATACCTTGGTGACTATCGGAAGTAAGCTGATCCCACGATGGTCACTACTTTCATTAAGTATTCCCTTCTTGAAGATGGGAACGATCAATGACCCGCTTCATATTAACGGAGTGCAATCCTCGTTCCAAATGTCACGGTATTGCCACAGACATTCAGCTATTTGAGCAGTAGTTCATCAAAAATTGGTCTACACCAGTAAGTGTCAGCTTAACTAGATTTGCATTTGTCAAACGGTTGTCATGGTAGACTGTGGACCCTTCAGTTTCAGATTGGAGTCCTTCTGTCACCGCTGATGACTTCCCATTGGCACTCTCTCTCTCTCTCTCTCTCTCTCTCTCTCTATATATATATATATATATATATATATATATATATATATAAATGGAATTTGCTGGCAGCCTGTTATTTTAACTGAGACTGGACAACAAAATTAAGCACCAGTATCGTCTGTTTTTTCTGAACCGTATTATAGCATAAAATGCAGACGCATTTCTGAACAAATCTTGACCAAGGTCGTTCAGTCATTTTTGAGGGATGTATTCACGTTCGAAATAGGGACAGCATGTTGGGTCAATTTCTGTAACCACTTAGTTCTGCACGTTGTTGCTAACTCCCGCTCGGCAGTCATCCTTTGACTTTAACATGTTGGTAGGTTACATGGCACGGCCAGACCGGTTTTTCAAGGATAGTTTGAAAGGTTCACTCTACGGAGTGACCTGTTTTGTGTTTCAGCTTTTGGGCTAAACCAAACGGTCATTACATATTGCATGATTCGAGATTTGTATATATATCATCCGTGTTGCCGCAGATTGTACCATTCACCGCGAAGGGCTTCACCATTATTACATGTAATAGGTTTGATTTACGCGTAATATGATTCATCGTGCTGCGTACCAACGTTCGGCTCACCGTTGAAAACCTCGGAGGCTCTGTGCAGCTTGTTAGGAATTATCAGCAGTGCATATACACCGAACTCCTACTAGGACTCGACTATTGAGTGAATACTCATGAATTGACCACCTTACCACCATGCTCTCGATGGCGTCTCTCAACGGTTTGTAGAAAAACAACACTACCTGATGTAGCGCCCTTCCGTCACTGACTTTTCAGGGGTAACAACCTGTTGTTTACACGGCCGTCGACTTCCGTGATCAGCAACTTTCCCGAGAATTATGGGAAGCGAAGGTATAGCACCCAAACAAATAGATCGAGGTACCTGCTGACAGCGGACAATGAATGCAAGCGTGTCTTTTACTACGAATACGCAATTTAGTTATTGTGTAACGAACCGTGCTCACGCTAAAATGTACGAGTGTTCCCTGAAGGATCCATTCAGATTGTCTATGGAAGTTCATTCTGAATGTAGTTGACAGCTAAGGCGTTTCGTTTCTAGTGAGTACCGTTCGGATCCACATATTCGCAACAATCATCTCTTGGATGGTGCATTGATTTGTTACCAAACACCGAGGCCCTTCATCCACGTGACTCAAGCTTCGTTCCCGCCACTCGTGATCGACACAGCTCTGTATCTTTCCACGTTTTGCACGTGTACTGTTCGGTATTTGTTCCAGTAGAAACAATCCTGCTGTGCTCATTGGAATTTACGTGATAATTGGGAGGGGAGATAATTGTGTCTTGGAATTTACGATGAATCGAGTCCAAGAGCTGTATAAACTACACACTGATCCACTTTTATACTGAGGTTGCAAACTATATTGTGAAAGTACTTGCAACATGGACAGACTCTATTCCAATTAAAAGGGTAAGACGCGCCTGATACGTATTCATAAGTGATCTAGCTCCAAAATGCATCATGCTCGGTTGTACGGTGATTGGCCCTCAGAACTACCACGGATGTACTAATCCAAGATCAGATTGAGGTCAGCGGTAGCAGTTTCTTACTTAATATTCACTCACGAAGCCTCGTATGAATTGGTACGAATTTGAGTCTTCGGTGAATTCCGAACTAAAAAGACCATGACATTCTGGAATCAAGGATTTATTTAAATGAAACTTGCAAACTTTATATTCCCATGACCTACCCTGTAATGGTAGAGCTGCCCGTTGCTTTTAGCTCCATCTTCCTTCTAATAAATTGCCCCAACCCCAAAGTGACCGAGTAAGACTCAGTCTAAATGGAAAAGCACTGAGTAGCACGTCCTTTGGCAAGTACAAAATTGGTCTATAGATATGAACTCTAACAAGAGTCGAATAATTACAAAAAAATTGAGGTGTGCAAAAACTCCATGGAAGAAACTTTTTTCATATGAAGGCTGTTTGATTTGTGGTAAACAGAGAACATCTCTGACCCATCAGTTTTTTGGCACAGTTGCTCTCGTTGCATTTTTTTACCTTCGTAAAATGCACTGGGTCAAATATTTTTACACGATATTTAAAGTTTTGTTTTGCACCCATCACAAACTGCCCGGTGTGAGCTGCGAAAAATGTTGATGTCTGAAGAATTTATTTTTACTTATTTGGCAGTGATATCAAACTGTGAGGTAAATCAACTCATGAAGTTGATTTGACTAAGACGAGCGTGGGAATGTTGAGCCTAGTGAGTGATACACGATGCGTTTTATACGGTCAGCTGCTCCTCAAGAGGTTCAAATTACATCGCTGATCAGTATATTGGTCATTATCCGGTAAGGTTTGGGAGAACTTTTCGGAAATATTTCGCACTGTTTTTCAGTTACGCGATTTTGAAACTGTTAATCATGGATGACCATTTTGTTTTGTGTAAAACTCCAAAAATGCAACGTTGAATTGGATAAAGGCAACATTCAAATATATTTTGGACGGTATTTCACGGATTAATCGAATGTGATTTCCTTATAGAAAGTTTTCGTTTTGATATATTGTGTTGAATGACTGAAATATCCCATCTACTTTAAAGGCTATCTCATGAAAAACTGATCTATTTCCGTCAGCTTTTTGAGTTACGTAACGTCTCCGGTCGGCAATATCCGTTGCTTCATCGTAAGTTCTTAGTCGGACTTTCAGTCTTAAATTGTGAACCCCATTACGCTTCGGTTAGATGACGTGACTTGTTCGGCAGTCTTTTCGAATACATGCTTGCGCATGAGAGCGAGACAAGCAGTATATCCCATATCCTCGAAGAGCCGCTGCACTGTTAGAGACAATGGACAACCAGACCCTGAGACTAGGAGTGAAAAATGACATAAGATCCCAATTGATCAGGCGTGATTGCGAGACAAACGACAACAAGTTGCTGTCTACCAAAAAAATGACCGGTGGTGGCACGATTCGAACCCCTGACCTTCGAAGTGGGAGTTGAAAGCTGTACACCAACTCACCACTATCGAAAGCACAATTCAATGGCGGATATAGATTTAACACACTTACCCATGAGTAATTAAAGTGACAAGGTTAAGTTGTGAACATATAACCCGCTTCATGCGACCTTTTGAAGTTGAAAAGTCAACGATGCGAACTGGAGGGCTGTATGTCTGGGGTTCAGATTTTGCAGGTATTGGTCAGGTACGACTATCACATTAAGTAATTGCACGTTGTTGGACTGGAGCGCAGCGGATTATTTATCTTTCACTATGGTTGACCGAGAGTGATGCGCTCCAAAGTCTGAGTGTTAAGTCCAGTATCTCCTGAATGTGAGTAGTTTATGCCCTGGCGAGTTGAATGTCTACTAAGTTCGCATTAAATCGAGTGTTTCGACTCCGTATACCATATGCCCTCTCATTAATTGAGATTTTACAAGCATCATTCGAATGCATCCTTTTTATGTGTAATGATCATCACAATCTCTGATCTTGACCACATGAGTAGTCATGATGGTAGCATTAGTAAGAGTACACTTATATGGCTAAAAGAATAATAATCTAGGCGGAAATTCTGTCACGCACACAATGAATCTGTGCGTTGTTTTTGAATTTTCTTCCATTGCAGTGAACAGTGGCCCAATCCGTGCAACCGATACATGCCTCAGTTTGATACACCGGCTACGGATGGAAAACCAAAACACCTTTCCGGTTATGAGAAGGTCAGTTCTGAAATTGCTACTGTGTTTCAGTACCTTCGGGCATACACGTATGAGCACGGACATATGGACAACTTTATCTTTGACTCTACATCGTACATGACCAAGAGCGCTTCAGAAGTGATCTTCTTCGTTTGATTTTTCTATGCTGTGAATAAAAGTAACTCAAATTTAACCAAGGGGAATGGATCGTTAGTGCTGAACACAATGTTTATCATCAGAATAGGTGTGCGTAATGTGACCTTACTGATACCACCGAAAAGTTCTTGGGCAGTAATTTTTGAAAATGTTACATAGTCGCTATGGTGATATCAAATAAGAACTAATTTTTGATTCAGTCTACATTAAATAGTTTTAATTTGTTTTGCCAGTTATGATGGAATGAACAAACTCCGAGTTTCAATTTTCATCCCTCATTAAAATAGTCTACTCTCAGACAAAATGTACTTTCAAATGAACAGCAACGGCATGCAGCATACCATACCATTCTGCCCTCAAGCGAAGCCATTAAAAAATTTCAAGTTACGACCCACATTCGCAATGTTTAAGATAATGAATAAGCGGAGTTCTCCTTGATAAGCCCAATAACCTTGCAAACTATCGGTCGATTAATTCATCGGTCGCACTTTTCTTGTGACCCCGTCACTGCAGTGGTCACAACGATTGGTCGAAACGACCTTCCCAATCCGCACAGGCTCTTCCACGCACATCTTCAGTTGTCATCGAGATTTTAGCTCATTCGTGATGAGGCAGAGATTTCACGGGCAGGTGACGACAGACCACTGCCAAACCAGTCACCTAACTGTGTTTAGGGAGGGGTGCGATTGGGGCTTCACTTTAAACAATTTGTGACCCCTTTTACTCGTTTCAATTGAAGTTACAACGACTTCACTTGAAAGTGAAATGGTATGAATAGAGAATATGAGAGAGATACGTCAAATCAGGAGTACGTCATGCTGTACGGCAGCTGACTGGTTGCATACTAACCGGTTCTGATTTTGCGCAGTGAATGGAAGATTTTTTCAAGAAATGTTGGAGGTCCTCATGAATATAACTTGTTTCCGTGTTCAGTGCCTCTCCCTCTCGGAAAATTGTCAGTTACGGTTCGTGCTGCTCTTTTCTACTACTTACCCCCAAACAAGATTGACTGGTTCTTCATTGAACTGATGAACGTCGGTTCTTTTTATCAAGGCTCCTACCAAATAGCATATGGCAATTCATTTTCGCCATTGAAACCCTTGTTTGCTAAAAGCGATTGGCATAGTTATTAACTTACAAGACCAAAAAGGTTCATTTCGTTCAAAAACACGCGTGTCTATCTTGCTTAGGCCGCATTCTCTTCACACATGTGCACACGACGTATGCACACCGTGCGTTCAGAATTTGTCTACGGTGATTGGTCAGTGAATTTGTGTCGTTCTTATTTCAGCAACCGGTTGGCTGATTTCATTTTTCTTGTCCAACATGTGGACGAACCAATCAAGCTCAAATTTTAGTGGGCAGGGCTCCTACCAACAAGTTCCATCATCAGTGTGAGTAGCACAACATTTGAGTTTTACATAATACGATTCCTCATGCAATGGGAAGGTTCAAACCGGAGCGTGGAAGATTATATTACTAAAATTTCTAACCAGTTGGGCCGCGGATAAAATAAAGAGAAAGCAGTACTAGGTTCTTTAAAAAGTAAAGTATTCCTCAAGTTACGTCACTCGCCAATAAGATTCTTGCCTGGTCTTCGAACATTTTCACCTTTAGCCAAATCAATTAAATACTGCGTTTCGATCTCCGAGTCTCGGGGCTGTGAATCAATCAGACTCACCCAAAATCCAGTTTCGTAAGTTCATTTGTTTTGTCCGATTTAATTAAACTGAAATTTCATTCATTTGTTCCGTGAACCAAGATAGATTATAAATTCTCTCAATAAATTGATAAAGTGTATTCAAATGTTCAAAGCATCTATTATTTGCAATTGTCTTCCAGTAGTCTCGCCAACGGAAAAAAAGTAACGATTGCGCAGATCTAATGAGATCTAATTAAGTTGCAGTTTTGGTATATGCAGTTAAAACAGAGAGAATATTTCACCATTTTTGTTGTCAGTCCAGAAAAACCACACTACTCCCAGAGAGTATTGGTTTCGTGGAAAAATAGGTAATTGATCAATTTCCAAAATTTGAACAAATAGGTACCTTACAATTTGGCCGATTGCATTTTGTATCAGCATTCCGCTTGCCGATAATGATAAGTTGTTCCATTGAATTGGATGGTATTGAATGACGCACTTCTGTAAATTTGCACACTCACATTTCCGTCGAAAACGAGAGAAACTGATTATTGTTACTTAGATATAGACACAAACAACACCGCAGAAGAGGAAAACTTGTTGCCGTAGAGGTTTGTGCGAGGTTCTTTTGTCAATTTCACTATGTTAATCATAACACTTGTTAAACAGGGCACTGTGGAACTTTTGATGGGTGTTTATTTATACCAGAGAGAGCATAAGCCAAAATATAGAACGTGTAGAGAGATATGAACGGTATGCGGATCAGTCATGGTATGTCGGTTGGTTAGGGTCCGTGATAGTCGGCATTGCAAATGCTGAAACAGGAGTTCCAAATTTTCATTGGGGAAATTCAACATGGTTGGTGATAATTTTCTCTAAAACAGCGTTTTCCTTGGTTCAGTGAAAACAAGTGAAAAGTCAAAAACAAGTGCGAGTCACGTGGCCGCAGTTAGACAGTAGGGGAATCAGAAAGGGTACAGAAGCATCCAATATAACGGTAATTTCTCTCTGGGAGCAACAGGGAGCTACTCACAGATCACTGAGCACACTGTCTCGAAAAAGTGAGGGCCTGACGCAGTTACAACGTGGCACCAGTTGAAGGCCGGATCTGGTTTTAATTAGCCGTACGTCAAATTTAGGCTGCGTGACTCTCGAACAATCATGTGAAGATACCTCATGTAACCCAGTTTTTGACTTAAAGCGCATAAAGAGAATCAGAAAAAAGGTTCAGCATTTAACTCTGAACGGATATAAATCTAACGGGTCCTGAATTACTCAACATGGTGATATACGAATCTGTGTAACTAATTCAATACTAACAAAATGATGGACATGGTGTCACCGATATGCAAAAGTACTTAGTACGCGTTGAGTATTCTGTGCATATTATGAACCCTGCAGACGGTGAGGACTAAAAAAATTCCTTGTTATATTTATTTTTTAACTCCAGTAAAATTCTCCCTTGTCTACGTAGGATCTTTCATGCAACCAGTAATTTAATTTGACGGAACGCATTTGTTCGCGAACTGGAGTTGTACAATTTAGACCGCAGTTTGCGATTTGAACCTATGCTATACGAGTTACGTTTTGCATGTTACCATTGCAACCCAGCAATAGCATTAGTTTCATTCCGTTACTCGTGATCATTGAAAATCAATAAGCACTTGTTTCCACAAAGGAAAAGCGATATTGAGTATCAAAGTACTTTATTTTGTCGAGCAAATTCCAGAGTCACATTGTCCAACCTAAAAAGTGGGCAGTATCATGTACATTTCTCCAACTGCGATTTGTGTCCACCCTGTCACCGCTCTCAGGACATCCTCAGGCACCCTATCGATTATCGTATGATAACCATTCCAATGGGAGTTCTTCTTGTGAGTCAGTTAGGATATTTTCGTTCTGCACAAGCATCATATACATATTGTTTGTCAGGTCCGTCGTAACTGCTGTGCATAATCAAACCTTGACCCGCATTGCAGCCATGTGGTCCCAGATAATCCCATCAGCATCTTGCATTTATGAACAACGCAAGACGTGGGGATGTTGGCCGTGTGGTTTAGAGCGTTTGCATACTACCTCGGTGGTCAAAGGTTCGAATCCGGCCACCGCTACCGGTCATTTTGGTGGTATACGGAAATCCCCATTATCGTTCAGCTGATTACCACATCTAACTGATCGGGACCTTATATGGTCCTCCACTGCAAGTCTCAGGGTCTGCTTGCAAGCTACATCTAGTAGTACACAGAGTCTTTGAGGCTGGGGGAGTGTAGTCCTTCCACTGCACTCACATGTAGGCATTTGAAAAAAATCTGCATCAGTTTATTGATGACTAGAATATTCAAAATGTTATGTGTGTCAGGTCATTACCGACACAACACTCAAAGTCGGTGAAATTGATCACGCCTTTAAGGGTTTAAACTGGTATGCTAAGCCCTCTATCTAGGGATAATCTTGAATACACACCTTGATGACTGACTCGATCTGTCAGAATCAAGAATGGACGACTTTGTATGCGTCGTCTCACGTGAACTTCCCCGACTATCTGGAGGAGCTACGGGTGCGCTCGGTCAATCAGTCAGCCAATCAATCATTCAGTCATTTACGCAAGTAACTGTAGCCTTAATTTTCACGTGCTTATTAGGAGAACGCAAGTTTTCGGGATGGAACATGGCAAACCAACAGTAGCGCTTCTTTCTTGCAGTGATTTTGGTTGATCTGCTTTGCATTTTTTGCCGTTTAGCTTTTTGCGCCACTGACTGCTCCATAGTCGTGTTTTTGCTTGCAAACTAACATTTGTTCGTTCTAAGGAGATCCGTTACTTCCTAGCTTTGATGGTTTTTCAGTATAAAATTTTTACCAAGGTCATTTAGAAAAGGTTTCAGGGAAAAACGATCGAGATTATTGGATGGGGTCAGCTTGATGACACGAAACAGATTAAAAATATTATTCTTGTATCCTATTGGGTTAGCACCAAATTACCTCGATTATTACCATTATGAACCTCAATGCGCTCCAGAAAAAAGTTTGTTTATCTCTATTCAATGTTTTGATCAAAAGTAAAACCAATGGTGTACAACGAAAAACATCATTTGCTTCAAGTATGCATAATCTTGATTGTGAATTGTCCTTGTACATTGTGTGCCACTTTTAGCCTCCTCTACTCTGTCTTGCTCAATTCGACCCCTTTTGTTTCGCTCTGGCTCCCATAAATCCCGTCTATCACGCGTCTACTCATGATTAGCACGCAACTTCCTCCATTACAATACAAATCAAGTAGGAACACATGTTGCGTCCTGCTGATTCCACTATGGTCTCGAAAAATACCGAGTTTACTGCTGAATTTTCCCGAACCATAAAAGCGCTGTCATACCCAGCATGTTGACTCTTCAGTGGATGCACAGTATTTTCAATGATCTTACTTTCCTGGTTTTTAAATGCTAGGCTTAGGGTAATGTTGTCACTAATAAAAACGATCTTTATCGGTCACGTGGTTTGAAATGTGCTCGAAAATGGGCCTGTTCATTTTCGTTGTTATAATTTCTGGCATTTTTGTTCTGCAGATCGTCTAACGCAACAATCTTATGACCAAATACCTCAATTACGTAGGTGAAAATCGAACCAATTTCCAGTAATCAATACTTACGGTCATTACGATACGCACAGTTCGTCTGCCTGTCTGTCTGTCTGTCTGTCTGTATTTACGTGCGTATGAGTATCCATCTACTCATTAATTCGATTGTCTACTCAACATTTCTCGGCTGTTTCATCGTTAACTTAAACAAATAAATATTCGTACTGTTTTCTGGCGTGTTTTTGAGTGTGATATGTAATGACGAAAGAACCTGATGGAAACCCGTTTACCACTCTGGGTGACCTGGTTTGAAACAAATCCGTACTTGCTAGCATTTGAAAATATGAACTTTTTCAATTTCACTACTAACCTGCTGCCGTTTGTCTTGTGCTAGACTACTAACAGCTGACCACCCCCCCCCCCCCACCCTTATACAGTCTGCTAACTTCTTCCTCGGATTTCATATTTAACCTAAATGTGTAGTATTCCCGTCTAATTTACACGATTTTTTGTTTTGATTGGGTGTATTGGTTGATGTTTTATCTCAGTATACCCAGGTGACTATAAAGTTTGACCGACGGAGTGATCAACTTGGTGCCTGGCATTCCCACCGCCAGATTTGAACTTCTTCATTTGCACTTGAATTACTGTCCATCCCGATAGCCGAATCTCAAGCACGTCCAAACACATTCATCGAGCGGACCGTATCAACAAGGCAGAAATCACCAGATACGGATAGAAGATCGACAATGGTCACAAATATATCAGAAACTAAACCACCAGCAACACAGTCTACACCACCACCGCCACAGCCAGCATCAGAGCAATCAGTACCGATAATTTCATCTTATTCACCCGTGGACCGAACCGGACAGAAATCACCACTGATCACTGCAAATTCACCGCCAGCGTCTCCGATACCAACATCTGACATAATCATAGACGTCGCATCGAAGCAGTCTGTTAACAGGGAGGTGGAAGTTGAAACGTTTGAAAAGGAACCTACTCGTGAGTACAGATCTTGTCTCGTCCCCTCGATGCTCTCAAACATGTCGTCAATAATGAATTGTTTAGGGGACATTTTACATGACTAACTGGTATCAATGAAACTCATGTTTTTGTACCAGATATTTTATCCATGGGCTATATTTTAGTATCGTCTCCACAACCTCGCAATCCCCCCCCCCTCCCCTCGGTTTCCGGGAGCAATAAACCGACATCCGGGTGGATTATGATCACTGGCAAACTTAATAAAGATTGGTACGTTTTCTTCGTGCTGGATCACCAACGCTGATGGTCATGTATATTAGATTCTCAGTCTAGCTGTTTGTGCCTGGATTTTGAACTCGTAAACCATCCAAATGGTCATCAGCTTTTCGAATACTGAATGCGGTATATTATCGTTACACATATATATTCCATCATCTACTCAGGAATTGGTAGCTATTCGTGAGAATTGCAACATGCTGTCCACTATTTCTATCCGAACTTCTAGATTATTCCGCTCCAGACGGCACTGAAAGCACCAGTGTTTTCATGAATTGTGGAAACTCACACGTACACCCCGGAACATCACCGACTGGCCTGTTCATCAATTTGGCTGTAAAACAATTTGATCAATCATTGTGGGAAATTTTTTAGAATAGAATGTCCCTTTCTAAGCTGCACCCGTTCACGCATTAGTCAACTCAATGTTTTGAGGCACCGACCATCTAACGGCAATTCCGCCTGGCACCATTGCTCTTTTTCGCTGTTCGCTGCACTGTTTGAATTCTCGTGCAAGCTCCATGGAGCGTAAGATTGCGCACACTTACTCTTCCAACCACCCCCCACCCCCACCCTCCGCCCCCTTCTGTGTCTTCTGCGCCCTCTCATCAACGTAAACCATAGTGATAATTTACAATTGTATTTACGCCTAATAGCACGCACAATTCGAGAACTTTTTTATGCGTTCATTTGTGCCCGAGCATGCGCAATCAAAGATTCCAGAACACAATCCGTTTGGATTACCTGTACAATGAATCTTTTCTGATCTCCTACCTGGTTCCTTCAGTTCCTAACTAAGTTTATTTATGTGAACTACTTTCAACAGATTCAACACGTTCCGCCGCGCCGACTTCCCTGCAGACAAGTTTCACTCACAGAGATGGCAGCCCGAACAAACCTCAGACGTTCAGTGGAGAGTAAGTTCTTGTTCTGATCTGAATAATCTTCCGTTTACCTCAGAAGTGTTTCCCTTCCTAACGGCTTCATCTCCGACACCACCACAATCAATAAAACCTTCGTTGTCTGATTATTCCCAGTGAGCAGATTGTGAGAACACAGGTTAGCAAACGAGCTCGTTTTCAGTGATTTATACCCATGCCATTACATCGCAATATAGTACAGGTTAAGGATTTGGACCAGTTGGAGAAATAGGGAGTGATAGAGATTAATGGTGACAAAAAGGAAAGAAAGCAATTGTGATTCAGGCTTTATTCAAGACTGGATGCGGATTATTTCTCGCGTATTACGTCAGTATTCATCTGGTCTGTGGCCTGTTGTAGAGTGGAGGGAGGGCCAGGGCAGCTTGAGAGCACACACAAATTGTTTTTGAGCACACAGACGGGAGTTGTGTAGGCGGACGCCAACAGCTTCAACTGTGGCCAGGATGCGACATTTTGCTTGTCTTGATTGTCGACCCCGGATCTTATACGGGGCACGAAAAGCCTCCGACACGTTTACTGTGCGATTGGATTGAGCTAGGTGTGAAACTACGGCACAAGTGAGCGATTTAATTGCTCCAGTGCTCAACCATGCAGGGTGGTGATCGCAGATACGTTCAGACAAACGCCTGGTCGTGCGGCCGATGTACATTGTGCTACAGGAGCAAGTGAACGAGTACACACATAAAGAGACTGCAGAATCGGGTATTTTTTCTTTCAATCTCAAAGTCACCGCTGGTCTGGATTTGGATAACACCCGAAGATTAGCTGCGTAAAATGTCTTGCTGATGACGCCTGACGATCTTCTCTGAGTAATCTCTGCGAACGCGTCACCTCTGAATGGGAAAGTTATGTACATTGACTTCGTTTCCACCATAGACTTTCTTGGAGTTTTCCGCTCTGTCTGCATCATCTTATCAACTAGGCGATTCAGGTGGCTATTCGGGGTAAAAATCCATCGCACCGTTCAAAATTCTTCCTCAGTTGTGTCCTCCGAACATATTCGTCTCGCATGTAGTGGAAAACCCACTTGCAGTTTTAACATCGAAAAGTCGGACGCCGCGAGCCTGCATCCGACTTTTCGATGTGAAAACTGCAAGTGGATTTCCCATTACATACAATTCAGGCCCCTCGTGCCAAAAATACATTCTATGAATATTCGTCTTGCACTGTTTATGAGGCACCTGATCAGGTTCCTTTTCAACTTGGACAAAATACCCGATTCTGCAGTCTCTTTATGTGTGTACTCGTTCACTTGCTCCTGTAGCACAATGTACATCGGCCGCACGACCAGGCGTTTGTCTGAACGTATCTTCGATCACCACCCTGCATGGTTGAGCACTGGAGCAATTAAATCGCTCACTTGTGCCGTAGTTTCACACCTAGCTCAATCCAATCGCACAGTAAACGTGTCGGAGGCTTTTCGTGCCCCGTATAAGATCCGGGGTCGACAATCAAGACAAGCAAAATGTCGCATCCTGGCCACAGTTGAGGCTGTCGGCGTCCGCCTACACAACTCCCGTCTGTGTGCCCAAAAACAATTTGTGTGTGCTCTCAAGCTGCCCTGGCCGTTCCCCACCCTACAACACCGTTATTATTACTCCTCACTGTACTATTGGTCTTTGAATTCATAAGTGAGAGTATGGAGATAAATCTCGTCGAATTTCAATGCAATGGAAACCGCACACCTCACTAGTCTTGACCAGTTACCCATAAACTTGTGAAGGCCACAGACAGGTTCAACCGTACAACACTATTGGGGCACAAGATGACACAAATGCTGTGTCGTACAATTCGTATGCCTTACAGCTTTTTGTTTACGGAACATACCCTTGTTCTGTGGAATACATCTACCAATGTGTCAATACTGAATAGAAATCATTCATATTTTCCTTTATTTTTCGAATACGCCTAATCATCTCGCCCACGCATTACTCACCACAAGTTTGAATACTTCATTACCGTAAAGTCTGGAAGTATCATGTCTCCAGGAAGGTTGTTAGGGGTTTTTGCACAACATGTAAATAGCACCGTATAATCAAAGACTGCACAATGTAGGCAACATTCGTGGACCAACACTAATTCATCACAGGAATGTCCTATCATCATACTGAGAGCCACGCTTCGCAGGAGCTAATTGCTGTGCGGGCAATGAGTTGTTACCGTTGCGAACCAGTGTAGTAATGATGCTATATCACGCAGTGTAAATGTTCAAGGAACCGTCGACAGCCAGGCCGGATAGCCTGGTAGTTGGGTGTTCGACTTGGAGTTGTCCACCCCTGGTTCCAATCCTGGTCGGGGATCGGTGAATGTGCACTGCTTATGAATTCTAACAAGGATTAAGTAACAGTACAGCATGCTTCCATGGTTTTTGTTGGTGAGATGAACATAAATACGGCATGCAGGATCATACTACGCAAATATCATACTTTTAAGACGATTTTGAAAAACTCTATCAACCATTCCAAACTCTCTCCTGTGTTTCTGACTTTTTGTGAATCGTACATCAACCGGGCAATTTTTTGTGAATATTAAAGTGAGTAACCATGTGATGGATGATTTTGCATGCATGCATAAGAAAAAGTGAAGAAGTAAAGCGAGGAGACCCTGTGAAGAATGGGAGGTCGTTCTAAAACCACACGGTCTTGCTTGACGTCCTGGAAATTCAGCCTAATATAACCCATGCACGTTCCCGTGTCCAGAAAAGCATACAAGACCTTACTTAGGCTAGATACGTTTATCTGCTAAAGCGATTCTGTGAACGCCTAACAGAATAATGTGAAGTGCTGTACTACCGCATGATCCCTGACCGGAAAATTTAACATTGTAGAGGAGTAAATCACAGGACATTGCGCGGATTACAATCACTATTATTGAGTTTTTGGTATAAAATCATCGGGGTAAAATAATAATTCTAAAAATGGATCTCTCTGATTGCACACTCTTTGTTTCTTTCGCTTGACGGTGGCCTCTTGTAAAACCCAAACTCCAGTGTTTCGTGTGAAGAGAATGCTTTCATTGTCCGAATAGTCCCACAGGGCACATGGAGAACAACACAAGGTGGCGAACAAGCTCGTTTTCAGTGATTCGTAATCATGCCGTTACATCACATTTTATATGAACAGTGTTAGGTGAACAAAACAGAAACCACCTAACACTGTTCATATAAAATGTGATGTAATGGCATGATTACGAATCACTGAAAACGAGCTTGTTCGCCACCTTGTGTTGTTCAGAATACTTTCACTCGATGTCCAGTGCCTAATAAGTGGCGGTCGACCAGCGATACCGGTGTGTGACATTTGGTTGATCTTTGTTTTGACCGTCCAGCTGTGATTCATTCACGAGTTTATTGACCAACAACGGGTTGGATTCGGCCACTTTGTCAAACAGGTGATAGATCCCGCCAAGAGAGGCGGCCGAGCGCTGAGTGACAAATTGGTACTTTTGGTTAGATTTGATCTACTGCAGAAGTAGTTATCTGAATGAGAGAATCACTATTTCCTAAAAAATGGTTTTGCACTGTTTTATGATGCATAACTTAGATGCTATCCTGACATTTATCAATATCATCACTTTGGAACGGGAGCTGTGGGAAAACCTTGATCTATTTTGACTTCTGCTTTATCAAACTTTCGAGTGACTGGTGTGGTATGTACATTTTTGCAAGACACCAACAAGAACCTGTTTCCCAGTTCGGACTTATAAGTCAAATTTAACAGTGGCATTTTGTGGTCCCAGTGCTCGGCAATTTCCGGCTACACGTTGAAGCCATTTCCTTCTATTAGTTATGAGCTGTTGATGACACTTATCCGAAGTATCTCCATTGCTAGTAGTTGAACCGGGACAGCTTGATGCGAATGATTATATTGCCTACCCTGTGCCAGTAAGAACTATCACTATAGCCTTTTGATGGATCAACGGTGCCTGAACAATGCTTTGTAAGAAGCATTGAGGGAATATACAGTGGTTAATGGATTATTTTTGATCCCTCAAAATATCTTGAATTTCAGGTCTTCTAATACCCATCCCTGAGAAGTGGATTGGTCCTTCTAATAGGCTCTTTGATTGCTCCTTGCGATACCTTAGATCAATAAATATGAACGCGTCACAAGATACAAGCAGATAAATTGGGAACTAACACAACCGATGCATTTTGTTATGCACTGGTTTAGTATATATGTACTGTAGTATGCAACGATTAGTGTCTTCCGTCGGGGTTGCTCGCAATCCATCTGCAAAATGCAAAGACAGAAAATTCCCTGAGTACAGAGGCTCAGAAAGTGCATCAACAGGATCCTACACTTACATTTATCGAACACCAATATGGCTACCTTCTCATTACAGTACTCTTAAGAAGAAGGAGCAATGTTTTGCGATTTTTCATTCGCTCCGGGTGAAATTAAAAAAAATTTACTCGAAGGAGAATTTTTGTATACTATATATAGCTTTATATTGCAGATAGCCCTAGGGCAGACCATATTCAAACGTGTACCTTTTACTTAGTCTAGTACATACGCAATAACTGTTTTTCTGTTCAATATTTGGTGACAAATTAGATTTGTTTCTCAGTTACACCAAATTATGAAGAAACCAACGGTTCTCGGATGTGCGGGTATAAGCTAATTAGTTCCTTACATCACCGAGGTAACTAGGCAGCCGCTCGCTCATCCCTCAAAACCGCTAAAAGTTCGAAGCTGTAGTTCGGATTTCGGAACCAAGTAAACACACAGTAGCCGTATGTATGCATACACTGTGCCTTGGTGTCCTTTATCACATTTTGTGACGGCCAGTAACAAAACACCAGTCTCACTGGTTATTTGTGGAAAGTGAGAATCTCGAAACGGCGTTAAAGCGCACGGAAAAGTGCCTACGTTTGTAATCAACATCGAGAATGTTTATTCAATCCCGATAATAACTTGAGTGGATGATCGGACAATTAGGTTGCGATAAAAATTCCCGTAAGCGGGCCTGCTTTCTCCTCACATGGTTTCCTGAAGATAACTTTCGAGTTGTTGGTATACATTGAATGAGCCTCGAATAGATTGCACCTGGTGTATCTTTGGTAATCCCCTTTCATGAAGTGCCTCGGTGCCAAGCTTTCTTTTTCTACAATCTGTTTTGCGGAAAGAATTTCCGGTTTTTAAATGGTTTTTGATTTCTATGAGTATATGGCTCTGTGGTGATTTGCCTAAAAACTGGCACTAACGGGCACCCATTGTTTCACAGGATGGCAATTACTTGGACAGAATAAAATATTATTTGACTTAAAAATTGACTAAACTCATTAGGAAATGGCCTCTGCAGTCAATGACTCACTCCTCTTGAAAGACAATTTTCGCAACAAGTCGAACAACATCTGTTGTAGTGAGTCTCATCTGCACAGGTCATCGAGCTGAACCGATACTGTCGTTCAGAAAATGGATACACACTGGCATGACTGCAGTTGTGGCTATGCCTGATAGTTCTAACTGAGTACCACAATAGACCGGTTGTTTGCAAAAAGAAAGTTATTATTGCGTCGCAAACCTATTACTCCGTTTGGTTTGTATTTCTAACACTTTCCCGATTCCTTCCCTTTTTGCCCTCCCTTTTTTCACTATTTTTCTTTTGAATTTCACCTACCGAAGACCATACATTGTCACCATCCGTCACGTGAGCGCCAAAGCACGCGAGATCAGTGTCTCCCCTGGTACTGTCGTGGATGTAAGTGGTTCAGTAAATTCTGAAACTTTGCGCGCGCACACGCACACATTTTGAATAACCTTTGTCATGCATTTTATGTCGTGAAAAGTAGCTTGACCCTTACCGTCAAAAGAGGTATATTCGATTTTTTAATCGGTTGAAACAACGAACGGCCTAAAATTCCCTTCAGAAGAACGATCCATAGGATTCCAGTTTTTGACTCACCTTGGATTCAATTCATTCATTCTTCATTGAATAATCAAGGCTCATTCATGCCTCATAGTAGTAGAAATCGAAACTGATTCCGACCGCAGTACCAGCGCTCAACTGTCAAAAACGCAGAAGAGTATCACGCATGTTGCTAACTCTGGGGTGGGAGATGTTGTGTGGTCCAGTCATTGACTGAACCTCTGACTGCATTGAATTCTGGCAGATATACTCATTGGTGTTAGTCAGTACTGATTACCGTGAAATATGCATGCAGGCACATCACCTTAAATTCACCCGTACCTCGAACCGTTTATTCCAACCAATCAAACTTTGGCATCATTTCTTTATCTTTTATCACTTACTTCTTTTTTATTTCATAAGGATTGTAATGTTATTTCAGGAAGGGGGCCGCGACCACTTAGAGGTTGTCAGTTGGAGTAAGCGGCGGCGGTGGTGGCAGGATTCGAAACCCCAGGACATGAGACTGAAATTCACCGTGATGACCGTCTGACTCGCTGATCGGCCCTTCTAGGCCGCACGCGTTGCGTACACGGCTTACACTTGCGACAGGAGTTTTTTGCTCGTTCCCTTGCTTGCGTATGTACGCACGAATACCCAGGTTTCCTGCTGTCAGTGGTAACGTACACAACAGAAATGATCAGTCACGAGACCCGAATGCGATTCGAATCCGTTATGCTTGTCTGTAGGTCGCACGGCTGACTTTTGGACTACCCGGACTTGCTCATAATGGCTCACATCACGTCAACATCTTTCAGTATTACTTCAAACTCTTGTCTGCTAGCGACAATAGACAATGTCGAACTGGGAATGCATTGCACATGATTTCTAACAAAGACAAACTGATCGTAAAATGCCCTCATAAACTTTCAATTATTAGTGCAGCTAACGTATTTATTGGGACATTTACAATGTGCAAACAGATTTCTGGTTTGTTGGCTCAAATAAAGTTGAGGAAGTGAAAAAAACTGCAAGGATGATGAGTAAATTCTGTCATGGAAACTGAATTCCGCACGGACTTCACGTGATGTGAAACAACCTTCATACTGTCGCGCGCACACTTTTGAACGGCTGCGTAAAATGTTCAGGAGAACCCAGAGAGAGATGAAACTAGACTTTTAACATGTTCAGTTCATAGTTCTCCTTGTGTGGTTTACACTTCGTGATAAACTTCCTGGTGGCTTTGTCACCAACGCAACCTTTCTCCAATTCAAGACTGTTTGACCACCAATCGAATGTGGCCTTTTGCTTAATAACTGTTTGCTGGACGGAGAATTCCGATTACCTTAAGACAAATGAGTGCAATGAATTTCTGGTTAAAAGTTGTCACAATATCAGATAGAACTGGTACAACCCGCGCTGTTTGTATTCCACTGAATCATCGAGTAAAGCTTACCACCGGGCAAATGCCCTAAGCCTAATTGTACAGTCGGTGAGGCCCAACTTGATGCAAACATTTTGTTGACCAATGGGACTTAAAACCGTATCCCAAATCAACTCAGACCCTCGGTTAACAGCACGTACTGTCAACATGAATGGGTGAAAATGTGGATGACTGAATAATGTTCAGGGACCACAGAATTGGAACTAGACGAAAAGTTAATTTATTGACTAACGGTGCAGCCTAACTGATCTTGAATCGCGTGAGAATGAACAAATTTCCGGAACAAAAACACTAAGAGCTTTCAAAAACCAAACAGATGACTGGTCTCAACCAAGCAAAATGGTGCGAGTCTGTACGGAATGTATTTATGCGGTCAGTGAATCTGAGCTGGTTGGCATGTCGTACCCAAGTATCTGGACCGATGGCAGATATCACTTAGGGAACGTCCTTTTAATTACGATGTGTATGACCAGTTTTTTATATTCTCTGTATCGTTCCGAAGGTCTTTCGTAAACAAGTTTTGGTGGAAGCAGCAAATGTTGACGGGCTCCCGGCATCATCTGACCTGATATTCCCCACTGCCGAGCAAATAGTTTCTTCTCAAACTCACTTCGAAAAGATTTCGCAAAATCAGTGCAGACGTCTATTGTAACGAAGAGCGCAAGTCGTGTGAGGAACACTTGTATTTCAGCGGCCAAACAAGTCAAGTCGGCAAAATATGTACAATCGTTTATATTTGTCTTCTTTCCAGACCACGCTTCAGCAACATTTATTCTCCGGCCACGTTCTGGCCGGTTGGCCATTATCTTGATTCTTTTGCTCATTATTTCCGTTCGTTTGGTCCGACTGTTCCGGTTGACATCTACATCGGTAGCCCCTAAAATGAGCTATCTTTCTGGTTGCCTGAAATTCCGTTGTGTACTATCTGTTAGTCCGTATGCCTCTTTTTGTCTGCTGCGGGATGCTTCTGTCTGTTCTTTGGTCCGTGGCTCTCGATTGGTTGGCCCAATCGGTTTGGTACTCGCATCGTTCTGTTGTCACATCATTCCCCGCTACACTACTGTGCATCGGACCGTCGAGACGGAATGCACCATTCAAAATGGCTGAGATGATTCGACGAGATCAGAAGGATTTGGGGATAGATCGTGAACTGAATGATTTTTACTGTCGTTTCCGAAGTTTGGGCGCATTTGCAATGGAAGAAGTGCACCATTTCTTTCACAGTGGATATGAGCAGCGGCCTTCCTGAGAGTAATTTCTGGATTACCAATGTGAAATTCCCTCATGAATGGAGGGAGCAATGACAGGTTCTATTCTTCGACTGTTGCAAAGGTCTACTCGCGATGACCAAGTTATAGTGTTTCTATCGAAAGATTTGTAGGTTATTGTGTGACATGAAACTCGATAATTTGCTTTACCAATTATCCTCGTGATGCCCACACCCTCCCCGTTGCGGTTCTTCGAAAATAACTAGGAGTCCACAGATTACGCTTAAAAATCAACTGCTAATCTACAATTCCATGTGGGTTGACATAAAGCTTCCTTTGTGGACCTATATGACACGAAGAAACATCTCCGTGGTCAAACTTTGTTTCCGGTTTGGAGTTCTGTTTCCGCCCACTAGTTCTAGTGAGAAGGCTCTCCTGGCTTCGAACCATTTCTTTGTATTAACGGAAAACAGACTTTTTATGTAGAATTCAACAGTCGTTTTCACCAATCGTCACACCACAAATTAACTGGTCTAAACTGGCATTGGGTAACACTTCTTCTGATTGGTTGATTTGTGAAACAACCAGCCACCACTTAACGGGAATACTTTCTCGTTTAATCGATCCATTGTCCTGTCATTCGCAATTCCGTTGGCTTAAACCTTCGCCTGAATTTCGGACTGGTGCTGATATGCTGACTGCTAGTGAGGCTTGGCTGTCTATCAACGATTAATCAACCCATAACTTCACAGCTGATGGTTGTCTGGGATATTCCGGGAGCCGTGGTGCATCAGTGAATTTAAATGGTGATCACAGGTCATTTTGGGAAGAACACAGATCGTAAACAAGTCCATTTTCTCCAGCTGATCAGAAGTAGATGCTGTTGACGTCAAAAGCAGTAAGGATTTTGAATTGACTTTTGCTGTGTCATATTCAAAGATGTTTGAATCCACTGTGCAGGTTACTTTACTTGAATTACCTACTACGAAAACGATCCACAGGCTAATGGTGAAGCTTAGTATTAGTTCTGTGCCTACGAAAGCCTTTGGAGTACACAAAAATCGGTCTTGTCAGGGGTGTTGGTTTACTGAGTGTGAGGGACGATCTATACCCGAAAGAAGCGAGTTAAAGTGACTTCTGAAGCATCAGAGTGATGCCAGTAAACTTGCCCCTCCTGTAAAAGTCAACTCTAAGGCCCTCATGTGCTCATATTAAAGGACGAAATTTCTGTGTTCTTTGAATCGGAAGGAAGGTATTAGGGAAGTCCAACTGTCCAAGCGTCTTGAAGCTCTCTCCAAACCCTTAGACTATTTGTCTGTTCTTTATTCGGTAATGATATCATCATCCAGATAAGCAGCATTGCCTTTTCTGTCCTATCGCATAGCAACTACGGCTTGTTCAAATCCAACTGGTGCAGTTTTACGGTCAGATTACAGACGAGTGTATCGCAACATGCCACAATGAACGTTGTTAGTCAGAAGCTCTGTTAAATCGTCCATGATATCTAGCTGCAGATGTACCGCAGATAGATCCGCTAGTGCTTCACAAAGCTTTTCTAGCATTGGCCGTGGGCAATAATGCATTTCCAATTCAACGATGAAACCGTAAACCCTAATGTCCTCCTTCTTGACTATCAAGATTGGGGCACTCGATGCGGATTGGTTTGTTGTTTGTTTAATCCGGTACCGCTGTTGGTGCTTCATTGCTCGGTCAACCACTGAAATTATGGTATGTAGTGGTAGCCGTACCATGTATTCTGACCGGAAGATCGGATTTCTATCATGGAGATCGAGATTGACCTGGAGAATCTTAATCAAATTCTGCTTCAAGCGTAACGTTAACCTTTCTACCAACTGAAACGGGGCCAATGGATTATGATTTAATAGCTGTAGATTATTGTGTGCACAGTTAAGTGGAACATCAAAAAATTTCAGCTTCTTTTCAGTAGATTGAGATTGTAGCAATCAATCAGATAATCTGATCTTTCAAATTTACGTCTTTTGGGACAAAGTCGGAAGAGATATTATCTGTGAATAGAAGATATCCGTCCACACCAGAAACATCTATTATTTTTGACATGATATGTTCATATTAGGCTGTCCTATCATATCCCAAGCTCATTGTGATATGACTGCAATACCAGAAACAATATAAACTACCCTTGAACTTGGCCATGAGAATGTGGGACCTTGGACTAGAAGCAGCTAATGAACGCCAGTCTGACTGACGGGAAAAGCTCTCTCTTACGATTCGTGGAAGAAAAGAACATGTCTGATCTTCTCCGTGATTGCGGATTCATATTTCAGGCTCATTTTTTCTCTTCCTTGACATGCGGTTCGTTGTTTCCGGATCGATATGGTCATGAGGCTTCTTTGGTAGGGTTGTATTGATAAAACGCCCATTCTTTGCACTGCAGAGTTTCTTAACTAGCAACTTCACTTTCTGCGCATCTATAACACCAAAAGAATGGATACAAAATACGCCATGTAATCCGTTACGCTACTATTCAGAAATCATTACTGCAACTCAAATATCTAGAAACTCGTCAATACTGACGATATGCTGGGGATATTTTTCTGGTTACCGGACTTATTAGATGTATTCTTTTTTGCTTCGAATATCCATATCTCGTTTTCATCTTCGACCAAGTAGCACTAAATAATGTGATCCAAATTTGAGCACTGGAGTGTGAGGATTTTCAATCTGGTTGGAAATGAATTCGATCGAATAGATCAACAACTTCGGTCATCTGACAGTGAGCGAATGTCACAGGAATCTGCTTAAATCAGTACCGAAGGAACTAATTTTAACCATAATTGTAAAATCAGTGTTGTACAGCCGGTTCATTTTTTTTGGTCACGAAATTATGTTACCTGTTTCAGCGGATATTTTAGTCTACGATTTGCAGAGCAGTCGATTATTGCATGAAAAAAGGTGTTCAATTCTCATTCTTATCTCTTCCCGTTCTCTGTACCTTCAGTCTTCACCTTTAGTGGTATGTAACCGATAATTGAAGCTGTCAACGAAGCCGTGTTCATGCAGTCAAATAAAGAATGGGGAACCACTCAGAACAGCAATAAATGCATCTTATTTCTCTATGCAATTGAAGAACAGGTATGAAGAATATGCACTGTTAACCCTGAAGTAGAAGTAATAAATGTCAGAAACACATTGCGAATCATCGTCATTCAAGAGGGAAACAATAAATTTGGCCAATTTCTACCTACTTGCATTTTACTCATTAGAATTTTTCCACTAGATATTATTTCCAAGTATTTTATGTTGATTTCCTTTTATATTCCAGGTTTTAGATAAGTCCAAAGTCGATTGGTGGCTTGTGCGAGACCCACACGGTTCGGAAGGTGAGATCCCAAAATGGAAACTCAAACAATACAGAGGAAACCAACAAGACCCATTCAACCGCCAGCCAACATTTGGATCACCTGGGCCCTATAGTCGGAATCAGTACAATTTGAAGTCATCGTCCCTGGACGCGCCAGTCACCAGTATCACACTAACTTCAGCGTTGAATCGATCACCCACAACTGCTTCATCCCACTCCAGTCGTACTCCGGTAGTGTCCTCGGTTGTTCGAAAAACTGCTTCCCTGCCGCCACCTAGTGAAGGGGATGCCATGCATGATCCCGCAGCTAACCACGTCGCCTCGTATTCTATGAGTCCGAATCGGAGCGAGAAGAGACTTAGTCTAACACGAGAGGACACAACTGAGAGGGAACAAGAACGGGTGATCTCTGTCAACAAACGGAACGAACCTCCACCAGTACCGGAGCATTCCTATTCTACAAACTTCACATCGACCTCCCAACAGACTGGGCCAACTAACAATATGCTTTACATGACCTCGGATCAGTTACAGGAGATCATGAAATCCTCAGAGAGTTTATCTCAAGTTCCCATGGTTTTGGTCCCGGTGTCTGAACTGTACAAATATGCATCGCGCTCCAGTTTGGATGTGAATGCGGTGAACGGTAATAGTACGCAATCGATAGCCGCTATCCCGACTGTGCCAATGCAGTGGCCCGATCTAAACGAACTGAGAGACCAACCATTCTCACCCGGGATAATAAATGTTCCAGGTACAATGTCCGAATGGAAACCTGCACCACTGGTTCCGACAGGATCACGTAAGTCGACTTCGATCCGGTGCCACTGAAACAACTCCGTATCAGTATCACAGTTTCCCTGTCACTCTCTTCAGTGATGTTAAGAGGACTTCAACAGATTACACATCAATTATGGTTGCACATTTCAATAAAATCTAACCTCATTTCAACCAATCAATCAAATAGAACATTGCTCATTTCTTCCGATAAAACTCAGACAACTTTAGGGGCTCCGTTGCTGTGTTGAAATCCAGACTAGCTGCACATTGTACAATCGCATGATAGAACACCGGGTAACAGTATATCCCGATAGTAGTAAATTATTAAAAACCGCACAGAAAATAATCTTGTGATAGACAGTATAAACTGCAATAACAAAATGCAAAAAAATAATTTTCAGTTCATACAGGCGTTTTGTCACTTTGTTCGGAAGTCCTAAAAATAGCACTCAAAGAACACTGTAGGCCAATCTAACAAGCAGGATCCAGTCAGTGTTGGTAGCGCTTTCAACTGTACTTGACATGAGCATTACAGTTGAGATTACAATACATTTGAGTGCAAACGGTGTCATCTTAGAATCTCGCCATCTTATTTGATCGCCTAAAGCAATAAAACTGTCCTCATTTCGGGAGACTGATCCGTGAAAAAGTGACCACCTAGAAACCTTTATGGGATGTGATAAACAGGAAGCTTTCGTAAAACACTGTTTTACTTAAATAGACCTCGGATTCAATAGGGTTTGATAACCCAGATCAGTGTGTGTGTGTGTGTGTGTGTGTGTGCGTGTGTGTGTGTGTGCGTGTGTGTACGTGGAAGCACACTGTGAATTATTCGCGGGAGGTACATCGCAATAAAACTCAGGTTTATTTTATTTTATTTTCGCCGACGGTTTTGCCAGCATGAATTGACCGGAACCAGTTTCTATGCTAGATTTTCTAAATAACATTATTTTGAGGCATACCAATCAAAATAGCCAATGTTCTGAAATTGGATATCTACTCTCTAAATCGGTTCACCGTCAGAATCGCGTAATGAAATCAGTGCAACACATTTCTGAAGTATTTGTTGAAAATTCCATCGAGTGTATTGATCAGACACTGTTTCGTCTTTGTACACAGTCAACTGTAGTGTTTCGGGCCCGTGACTCGAACCTGGTGGTGTAAGGGATCTTCGGCTTCAAGCCCAACCACCCACTGTTAGGTTATCCAAGTTTGTGGACGTCAAAGTCTGGCTTAACATATACACTACATGACATAAAGCTTATGAGGCAATTACTTCATGCTGAAGCATGAAGATATGTCGGAAATTTATCGTATATGGTGCAGCATATCCTACTGACTCAGCTGAGTATGTACAAGCATAAGCCCTTTATTACAACGTCAGTGTGAGAATAAACAAGCGCATGCTATGGGGCATGAAAATCATGCCTTCGGCAGCTATAAATTCGGGTTGTGAAGATTATGCATGCGTCTAGAGCGCAAACGGGTGGTTAGTCGAATGAGGGCTTGCCGTCAGCACATCGTGCGCGCCTGCGGTTAGGGTCGGATCCGTTCAAAGCAAAAAGCATCTATTCTTACGGAGGAATAAAATTCAGGGCCAACAAAAAAGAATATCAATCCATTGAATTCGTGAACAGGTACACATCGAAAGAACTATTCCGAGTCTATGAAGTGTCACTTCATTCTCAAACGGATTAGGAGTCGCAAGTATGCTATGATAACCATTTCCATGGTTTTGAGCGTGGCCGGTGGTCGTCCAACAGTCATCACGGTGAGCATTATACATCGCACTCACCAGTTCCAATATCGTTGCCGGTCGGGCCCCTTTCGGCAGTCTCGAAGTAACCACGATCCTTCTCTGGGAGTACCGTACCGCTGTTGTACAATAAACGAATAAGGTGAAAAAGATTGACATTTTAGTATTGTTGTAATGAAAAATATTTCGCCTTGATGCCCATCACTACCTCACCAGTTATATCATGAGGACCATTTCAGATACCTAAACAATCACAACACGCACTCGCAAGCTATATGATTGGACAACGACGGGAACGAAAAATTAGGAACATGGTCTTATCTGCCAGTATACATTTTGCACGACCTCATGTTCTCTACTGGAGCGCTTGACGTTCGATGACGTTTAGGCGTGAAATGTTTGTTGCTAGTGGACGATGATTCAAATGATTACTAATGTGCCAAAGTATGCATACTACTCACTGAATAAGTAGCTCATTGCTCTCAATCGTGGATCACGTAGCGTCAATGAAGGTGATGACGTCAGACGGACTAAACGCGGTGAATCGAATCAAGGAAGACAAACCAAGTGATTGCATCCTCCAACTGAATGAAGATGGGCTTAATTTATATCTCACATGCGAAAGATGTAATTTTGCTACTATTAAATATTCTTATTTTTGTTCAGGTACGTGATGTTATCCAGACGAACAGCTGACCCGGCACGCCTTCCGGGTCAAAATGCCGATACTGTGTCCTGCTTAGGTAGAATTTTGTATAACTACAATTTCAAACTGAATCATAAGACCCTGTGGAATGAGTGATTAGCAATTCTGTTGCGAATCGTGGTAGCAGTTAACGGGTGACTATCTTTCAGAGCCCTGATTGTAAATTAAATGTGAGCACAACGACGCACCATCTCAGTGGCCACCAATAAAGTTAACGAAAACCGTATTCACTTCCCAGTACATTTCAGACTTCGTAAAGGTTTCCATATTAGTAATCTGTCAGAATTTTCATTATTGGACTGAACATATCGATAGCTTTCACACTGACTTTGCACTATATGACGTTAGTCGTCTTCTGTCTTTACAATGCACCCTAAAGTTAGAGGCCATTAAAGGCAAGTTTCGTCCAAGCAGCAAGATGAACAATATGTAACGTCCGACTCATCCAGTTTTTCATCTTCCAAGTTTTCAGCAACTGAGAACTTGATTAACTTGGACTGATTATCTCGCAGTATCAATGACCTATCCACACCGTCTCACTCCACACACTGTAGACATGAAGCACTGAAAGGTTTCCCACAGTGTTATTTAAGCTGAACTTGGGGTGAAGTTGGCGCAAAACATAATTTCAATGGGAAGGCATGGCTTGAGAAAAAACACATCCAGTTGCTTGAAAACCACGTTTTCACGCCTGAACTCAACCAAGATCGATGCTCATGCTATGTGCATATTCAGATCCATTCTTGATTATGCATATGTGGACATTTGGTCTCTGCTTATGTCCAGAAGTATTCCGTTGGTCCGCCTGGATTATTTTCTCTCCAAAGCTCTTGGTTCTGGTCAGCTTTCTGCCTGCAGTGGTTCTACTGCTGTTCGTTTGTTCCTCCGTATTATACGTTGCTTTCTTCTGTAGCGGGCTGCTCTGAAAATAGTCACCTTTTTCTGCCTCTGACTCCTGGTTGGTTGAAGAAGCACTTGTCTAGACGTCCGCGTGTTTTATTTGTTGTCACAGCCATATTTTTGTTTGATACTTGCGCATGGCATGGCCTCAAAGACCCAATCCACTATCGAGGATAAATTGCACTAATTTCCAAGACAAATGAGACTTGGAGTAAGGAAACACATCGGGGCCCCAAATCCAAACAAGGCAGGAAAAGCATAGTAAGTATGCTCTAGCTACCAACTGAAATACATGGGATAAGATCAGTGGTCACTCGCGGATGAGTCGCAGGGAATTGGCTGATAACATGTGGTTAACCTGATTGATTGCTGGATTTATCTGATGCGTCATCAGAGCTTCTCGATTCGATGCGGTGACCAGTCGTTGCAGGCAGACCATCGAGCGCCATCCAAGGCAGCTTTTAGGTGGCGTGTGGAGCTTATTAATTCCACTATTCGGATTTGAAACATTGACGTATATATGAAATGGAATCATTACGCTCGGCTGCTAACTTTAATCAGACCGGACCAAACAACTGCTAAGCGTTTCTATTGTTCTTCGTTGCAAGCCAATACATTGTGCAAAGAACTGTTTTACTGTCATTCTACATTTTCATTGTCCTGTTTCTGAGTACTCGGACAATTCAGTTGTATCTTACCTGTCAAGTAATTAGGCGATACGCAGAGTGGTCACTGCATGGTGAGTTACACTCGTACAACGTAGATAGTGTTGTACTTTCTTTTTCTGATTTTGTTTTTGTTGTATCATGTTATTAAATTTCCCCAAACTCTTCCATAACCAAAACTTTACCTCCTCTCGGCTTGACTTTTCCCTCCCACTTTGTTACTTGCAGTCGAGGGTAAGTTATTTGCTATCCAGCTTGAACATCGCGGTTGCCATGCAGCCAGAGTTTGATGTGACTCGACTAACCTTTGTGGAATTCAATGTAATGACGTCTACGCTGCCCCGCCAAATGCACCGAGTGCATCTGAGGCTAACTGCGATAAGAGTATTTGATCAATCAGTGTTGATGTTTTGCCAGTTTGTCGTCAAGTTTCGTCTTGTCAAAGTCGCACGATTCTGGCTTTGGGCCAGGAAGATCTCGTTACCCTCACAACAAAATACGTTGAGTTCGCCATTTTGATTACGCGAAAATGTCCATGAATAATAACACATGACACGCGTCTGCATTCCTCGTCACTCACATTTACCACTTTTGCCGTAGTTACAAGTCACATGGTTCAACAGTTCCAACAGACCAAGGCGGATCAGTCAGCATTTGAAGGCCACTAGCATGCCACACGAAAAATTGTTTGAAAGTATCAACTTTGAGTGATATTTCGTCTTGCCGTATGAACCATCGCGTTTTAGTCACTTGACAGTGTGGTATTGCTGAATCATTTGATCAGTAGATTTTTTCACGAATTAGCTGTTTATAGTTTGGCGCAAAGTTTCAAGATCGATTTAATTATTTTGAAAATCACGCTGTCCAGTGCTGAATCTGAGTTATGAGCTAGAATTTGATGGACATTCATTCCGTTTGTTGATTCAAGTTTATGGTGTATCAGAGACCCGATAATGGTCCTCGGTCTTGGGCATCATTTTCTCATTGAATTTGGCTAAACACAGATCTTCTAGCGGTATTTTTTACCGTGGGGTCGTAAAGAATCAGAAACTCATCTGAATTTGCCCTTTTGATCACTTCTATCAGGTCAGAGAAGCGATGGCTATGGTCGTCAAGACTTGTTAGCTGGGCTTTTTCGGCTGATTTAATAATTACCTTGAAATTTGTTCGGTCCCCAGTTGGCCCTGACGATGAGTGAGTGCCTCCGTGAAACTGTGCGAGGAGGCTTTCCTGGAAAAATCGCATCACATATGCACAATAATACACACATACACACAAGGTGTCCATTTCCACATATTCTGTACCTTTCTTTTGTCCAGTATGATAGGTTCTCATGAAAGGATCTCCTCTGTCATACTACTTGTCTATCCCATTGATTTTTTGCTCTTGTCATGAGATTTTTTTGTCTCAAGACATATAATTCAGTTATATATATAATTAAGCACTACTAGTTAGTCACTGTTGAACTAAATTAGGAAGTTTCAACGGTTTGCTTTCCGGCACATTTAAGACTACAAATTCCGAATTGGGAACTTTTGCGAATAGCAGTATGTAGCGCCTTCCCATTGCTACTACTGTTCGATACCAGCCTCCTTGATAGGTTTTTACAGCATTAGAGACCAAACTGTCTTTTTAAAAGTCTTCTATAATCATTCCTCTTAGACTTCAAAGAATCACCGTCAGGCCGTTTGTGAGCCATCGCGATATCTGAAGCACCAGCTGGAAGCTCGTTGTAATTGCAAAAACGGAAAACTATCGTCTTGACAGCTATATGAGCGGAAAGGCTTCATCTATCAGAAACTATTGGCTAAAATCAAACAAATTCAAACCATCGATCATTTGACGTATTGCTTTTTGACGGCATCCGATTATGCGCGTCGTCGATAGTCATGAATTTCGAATAGGAGTCGCACAATCTCAAGAACGATCTGAAATCGGTAACACAAAGGAATCCCGATAATCGACAAGAAGCAAACACAATTCGGTTTCTTTCAAGAAGAATCAAATAACATGAACCGTTTGAATTTCTTGTTTTTTTGTGAATGTTTGACAATCAGTAACACAGCATTCCCTGAAATGTTTGCAATTAGCCGACTTTTCGGTTACCCCGAGTGACCTATCTCAGAATGGGTTTACAATCGATTGTAAACCTGCATTGAGAAAAGTTACCTGCGCCAACCGAAAAGTCGGCTGATTGCAACCATTTCTGATAACGCTGTGTTACTAAATATTTACCATCAACGTATACAACATCACACGGCGCATCATTTTTGACACAAGCTGAATCGCGCCAAGTTCTAATACACTAACTCCCAGTGTTTTGTTTCAAGACAAACGGTAGTTCGATAATTTGGTTCTCTTCCACTCAGCATTTGTTTATAAAACTAATTTACAATGTACTCAGTCTCGTATGACCGTTGCTGCTTCTACGAATGAATCGATTAAAAACAGAGTAGACCTTGACAATCAGATTGACTCAATGGAAGTCGATCAATTTGGAGGTACAAATCCAGTTTATTGTTCAAATAACAAACCAAACCTATTTGGTTATTTGCAAACCTTCACAACGGGAGAGACTCGACCGAAGAGATACGGTGACGAATTGCTTGTCGTAGATGACCTTGTGCCGCACACCAACTTCAGTTTAACCATCTTCAAGTACACAGACCGACTTTGGATGTTTCTCCTATCTGTCAAATAATGCATTAAATACTACAACGGATAGTCGCACAGCTATACAGGTAGCAGACAAACTGTCAACAGCTTTGGTTTTTATTCAAACTTTGTTATCTGGGCATTTTGATAGCTGAACAGTAATTTGCAAGAAACGAGGGATCTTATTTCTAGGAGATAGCCTGGTTTTTTCACGTAATCAGCTAGTTGAACCAGCAATTACGGTGATCTTTATTTTCAAGTCCATGCTTACAAGTTACTTAATAAAAGAAACACGTTTTTCATCGATTTTTTCTGAATTGAATAGTAAGTTTTCGCAGCCTTTGAGTTGTTTATCTCATTCCGGTATATGCTTCGTGATGCCGCAATAATACAACTTGAACAAACTACATTTTACTTCGAGTTTGTAAAATGAGATAATTGGCTCTTCTGAATCCTTGATGGTGAGCTCTACTGGTTTAAAACTGTTAAGTATTGAAAACAAACCATGGTTACATTTGTTGTGCTTTTAAAACTGGGCCAGTTTATGATGAATACTGCTGATTTTGTTATCGATTAGGTTCTCAACGTAATTGACTCTCATTATTCTGTTAGAATGATCCATTTAAGAGGAAGTTTTCGGCCAGCGTGGAATTCGGAAGCATCGATCAAGCTGTAGTTCCTTGTGTGTCCAATTGAACTTCGAGATCCTACCTAGGACATCGGATATGTAAGGAACGCATCATACTGGTCACCCACACATGGCATTCCACCGAGATTGTCTCCGGGAGAAATTATTTATTGGCTCATTTGTTTGGTGTCCGTTTAATCACACCCGCGCAGCATGTCTATACGCATAGACAGGTGATTTGGTTCTTACATTGTTGTTTTTGAATAGATTGATTACTAGCCATGAAATAATTTATCGCTTGTGTGGAGGAATTTTCGGAGCATGTGAAAACCAATCCACTGCAGATTGACTCTGCGGAGTATTGAAGCTGACAAAAATCAAGCGTCTGTTCTTTCTTTGGATACACTGACTAATATCCGCCTAGCAGCTACCAATGTAGCTTTAGTTTTACAAGTCAAATCCCGTGGGGTATAGTCAACTGACTGAATGATCGAAGTCCATGCTCCTCCACGGGGATTTGGAATCCGCTAGTTTTGGTTACCTTGACGATCGTGGGAACGTTACGTTGTTTACCGCCTTGGATCGTGGCTACCGGTTCCTCCTGATAATAATGCAAGCCGTTTCGGTCATAGGATCTTCTCCTGCGATTACTTTCAGTGGAAGGCTGAGAAGAATTGATGATGATGAGGGGGAGAAGATGGCCCACATGAAGTTGATACTATAATGTGCAGTGTCCACGGGACACTGGCCTTAGATAATACTAACTCATCGCCTTTTGTGATATGAACGTTCTCGGCAGGGGTATGAATAAAACAAATAAAAAACATAGAAAACCCAGAATTCGGTGACTGAATCAAATTGAATAGCTAAAACTTATGTTGTTGTATATGATTATTCATTATGGATATTAACGAGGGCGATGGGTTTGTTACTGATGCCACATAATGAACCATTCCATAAAATGTATCGTGATACTTGTGCTTCACGATGCACACAAAATTCGTACGCACGAGTTTACCAGTTCATTATGTCCTGGCATAGTGATTCAACAAGACGAGTCGCTGGTAATTGAACACAATAGTCATTAGTCCTCCACAAAATTGTCGTATCAATGAATAAAAAACGATGGTTAATTTTGCTCATCCCAGACAGGTGATTTATTGATTTGAAAACTAGTGTTCCAACCAAAGGGTTTGGAATTTCGGTAGTATCGTTGAGTCACGATATCTGTTATTCGTGCATGACTGAGACTTATGAAGCTGTCATGCATGGATCATGTGGCGTGTGGTTCAGTTTTCGTTTGTAATGAATTACCAAGCTACTAGTTTATCTCGTCACGTTCCACCTTTCCTTATACCTGACAATGTCTCACAGATCATTACAGGTTATCAGTACTCAGTGTCAAACAAACAGGTCTGTTCGCCTCTACTCGGCAAAATCTGATAAGGATTAATTAGTGCTGATCGCATCCCGGGACAACACAGTTGTGGATATACCAAGAGTACTCAAATTACTTCAGGTACGGTTGGTTATGGCCCAATTTCCGTCTCTGCACTGATCCGACAAATTTCTGACAGTCGAGCCCAGCATTTGGATCGCAAATAGGGCCTCGCCCATTGAGTTGGTGCCATCAGTGAGAACTGCAGTACCACTGTGCAAATTCAACTACTTGTGTCGACGTAAAAATCAAATTACCAAAAGCACGGTTGTCCGCGTGATCAGATGCGATAATGTGTCAACGGTCTCGAGAATCAGAAAATAAAATGAAGCTATAACACTGTTTGGAACCGGCGAACTCGCGTTATTTATGTCGTTCTGTGTAAAACTATAAGGAAAGACAAAAGTTTTGATTTAGGCAGTGAGATATTGTACCTCGATGACTGGACAAATGTCCTCTGAAGCAAGCGACTGGTCTCGCTGCCGTTGCCACTTATCAGGCATGCGCACCCATAACTCTCCTACCCAATCATCCCTATACTTGAGCCCTCTAAAATAGATTCATCGCCTTTATCTCATTTGAATCGTTAGGAGCTAGCATAAATAGAGTCCACTTTTGGAATCACAAGATGATTCTTCGAAAGTTGTTTCATCGGTCAGTCAAGGACAGCATTCAGAACGAGAACACGGCCCCAATTTTCGACGAGTTTTTTGATTGTCATCTCACTAGTCGGTGACATATTTGCTTGCTTCTGTGGTAGTCGTCACCCAAATCTAAGTATAACCCGATGGAAGACTAGATACGTGCACCTAAGTTGTATATAACCACTGTGGATGTACAAATCCGACTGAAAAGTTGTGGCAAGTGGACAGTGAACGACGGCTTTCATCGAAGTTCATAACGGAAATCACCAGTTCCTTCTAGTTCTATGTGAGGCTACTTTTCAAAAAGGAATGAACATAACATACGTCTGCTTGTATTTATTTTGTCTTCCAAGAATCATAAGATACCGCCGAAAAGAGTTGCTAAGATGCTCCTTCTTGATTTTACCTCCAAACAGTTGCGTGTCTCCAGCATACGGTAGAAAAACTGTAGAGTAAGGTACCATAAAATATGACGAGTAACCACCTGCCGATTGATGAACTTATGAAAAATGCCATGGTTCGACCATAGCTAGATCAGTTTTACGAAAGGAAAAGCTTCTCCCACTTGATCTCAGTTCTGCTTTTGGAGTAAATTTACTCGAAAGGAACCGATTTTAACCTGGTCAACTTAGCGATTTCAGTCACTATATTTCAAAATTATATCTTAATAGATTGAATGTAAATGTGATATCCCGAAAGGGCTTATCGGATCCAGTGACGACATACTCTACAACCGAGTGCAATTCATCAACGAGAACGTCTGAGCCGATATTGATTTATTGGTTGTCCTAAGTCGAACAATAACAGATACCTGATGCCATGATCCATCATGCAGTATCAACACAACTCATCGTTGAAATTCGTGGGAGCTGCATTGTGCGCCTGCTTCAGCCGGATATTTACACACCGCACGATATATCAAGTTGTTGAGAGCTAGCCCGGACAGCCCTGTGGCTAAGGTATTCGATTCACAATCGTTCACCTCGAGTAAGAGTCCCAGTTGGGGTTCGGTGGACGTTCTCTGCTGATGATTCTTAACAAAGATGGTGGGTTCAGTGTCCATATTACATGATGAATCATATCATGTGAACATCTAATCCCTTACTAATCACACTTGTGAGTCGTAAAAGCTCAAGTCCTAAAAATTCATTGTCTCGCTAACGGAAGCGTCTAAAAGTGGTCAGATCCGTGTCATATGTCCTGCATTCCTCATAGTCGTACCCCGAGGAAGATATGTAAAATGCTAGCCTAACAGAAACAACTTCAAACTTTTTTACCAATGGTCGAAGTATCATCTAGGATCAGAGGCTCAGTGCTGTCAATGGTTTTTTACCATTCCCTTTCGAACTATTGTAATCCCTTGTATTTATTACAAGACAGAAGAAAAAGTAGTTAGTATGTCATTCTGTCGATCGAAAATGTGAGGAAAGTTTGGTGAGTCACATTGTGTAACAAATTGTAGCCTGCATCGAAAGCTTTTTCGTGAATACTGTCATCGGCCTCCGATCAGGGAAGATCAAAAGTGTGCGATGCATTCTTCGAGAGTGGATACACCTGTGGCGGTTTGAATTTCTGATAGTGCTACTGAAAATGGCAGCGGTAGTTAGATTTCGACTTTTTCTAATTTCTCGCGAGAAAAATTAAGTAGCATTGTCCGCGTGAGAAGACGGTGATCGGCACCGGAATTTTCGGATTAAACCCTCAAAAGTGCCATTTTTAACCGCAGAGTGATGGGATAGAGTTACCTACGTAAATCGGTGGAACTTTCAAAGGTATATCTATCAACATAGACTAGTTTATCATGCATAAAGTGTTCGTATTGGCCAATTTATTAGCGCCTTGCATAAGATGCCCGAGTCGCATCTTAGCGGTATATCATCCATTATCACAGTGTAAGAAATGGTTATAATCTAACTACAGCTATCATCTTATAAATTTATACTTTAAGGGGTGTTTCCATTCCTGAAGAACACGTTGTGCACTGTGCTCATTGGCAATGTGTCTATCCACGGAGATTCAATCTTCTAGCTTCTTTGGCGAATACCCGTTGTTCATAATTTTATCCAATATTAACGGATAACATATGATTTTGCAGAAGAACTCCAGTTGAAAAGCGAATAAAAAGTGAACGGTATTTTGGAAAAATCGACGAGAAAATCACCCGCACCGCGGTTCGATTCATTTTGTGTAGAGGTGAACTCACATCCAGAGAATGAAAGAAAGATCTTGCCTTCATGCCCCGCTCCATACTGAACTGCATTTGCGTGTACTATTGGATGCCTACGTACTTAAGTGCTTCATTTGTTTCGTCTGAAACAGCTGATCATTCTGGAGCAAATATTTGTAACGATCGGTGCTGAACGACGCACAGCAGTAACCAAACTCAAGTGAAGCGGTTTAGTGCTCAGCTCGCCGCAAACCGTGCGTGCATGTGTATCTATGTGTGCATAGGCATGCAAATCCACAGGCGCACACAAGCATGCTTGTTCTTTTGCCCGCTTACGGGCGTAAAAAGCGTGGATGCATTGCTCCTCACCGCGTGGTCTGTTCGACCGTGTGCATGTATGTTCCCTCAATAATGACACTGCTTCGTTCATGTACATCTGATTCCCCTTCAGTTCCTAAGGTGGTCCCAGTACCACCATGTCCTGTTTTGAAACCTCGTTCCCACGAGGTGGTAAATAAATCAAGCGAGAGACTGGTACCTGAAAACGTTGGTAAGTGTCTAAGTTGCCCACAGAAACAACCACGCGCAAAAAGTTTTGTATCGTCTGCCGTTGCGGCCTGTTTTGTGTGCATGTTACGGCATCTGATTTTCACTCAGCTTACTATTTGCTCTGTCTCATCGCTTTCGATGATATGCACGAGTATCCCTGTTTTCACATGCAGGCATTGGTTTTTCTCCGTATCCTTTCAATTATCGTAAGTTTCACTAACCGAATAAGCTGAATGGCACTCAAACCGATCGATAACCCGAGGTTATCACGGTGAGACCTAAAAAGAACCGAAATAATCCATTGATTATTATTTCAATCACTGGATGCTTGCCTCGTTTCTGTGAAACTACCTAACAGATATATGGATAATTTCCATACAATTTCGCTGCTGCTAGCAGACCTTGCCGTTACAATGTTCACAATGTTTACGTTGTTCACAAAATAATCATGCTTCTTTTCGTGAACTATAAACGGATCTTACGGGTGGATACTGACTAAAAATTGTGGTGATTTGTCTTTCCTTCAAGTTTGACTCATCAGAACCTCAGCCATTACGCAGTTATCTAGGGGTCACATGAATGTTGACCTTCGGACTCATCGCAGTTAAAACCTCCTCACTGACACGTGTCCCAGAATGTAATTATAGCTTCTAAACACTCCTGAAAGATCTCAGCAATGAACTGTGCAGTTAGATGTACAGCTGACAACATAGAGTGGTATCAGGCTGTCTGTTCTATCCGATCGGGTGCTTGACCTCGAGTGAGTGCAGATTTCATAGCTAAGACAGTCATGCAGAACGCGGCCCACTGAGGAGGCAACAATCCGTTTTCTTACAACATAATTCTGTCAAATTTTCTCTTCATCGATTTTGCTTCCATTCTCGTCAGTCGCGAACTCTTACTTAGTTCGAGTATAGTCAATAAAAGGTATACACCAGTAATCAGTTGGGATCAAACCGCAAGAAAGAATTGTTGATAACAGAAAAATTACATGACGTTTGAGATAAAATTTCAAAACTATCCGTATTATTCCGTTTGCTTCTGAAGTGAACTCCAGATTTACCTTGTCCATACCACTTGCATCACGTGGTGCTTTTTGCTCTGGTCAACAGTGTTCCGGGTTGGCCCACTAGTTCTAGCAAGAAGACTTACCTGCTTTCGAACCATCTTGGTTTATTAGTGCAGAAAATATTGTTTATATAGGATGCTGGGTGACTGCAACCAAATATGAGAGAAAGCCGATTGGTCTGACTGGTTTTGGGGACCGTTTCTTCTGACTGGCTAGTGATATGACTCATCACCACCTGACAGGTTTCCTTTCTCAACCTGTCGATCAACGCCATGGATCCGCTGTCCAGTTGTTCATGGTTTCGTTGACTCCAGCTTTGACCTAGATTCGGGACATGTGATGACTCGCAATGATGGCGCCAGTCTACTTGTAAAGACAGGCTGTATGCTGTCAACGGGCCAACCAATACCCTCGCGAACAGCATTTATAATTTAAAAACCGCTAACGCCGTTTTAAATTGCATCCTGGACTCTGTTTGCAGCAGCCATAACCAATTTTGTCCTCACACTCATAACCGCCATCGTAAATGACATTACGATGTTATATTGAAACGGCGGCAACGCTATTTTACATATCGTCATCATCATTGTTGTCCAAATAGCAATAACTATCATCATTTGAATGCATATTACGGTGGCAAATTCTACATATACGTAACAAAATTTAAAACATCTCATCTGATTAACTTCGACCTTCAAGGGATAGTTGTCTAACCTAGTTCACTGGAGCTTTTATCCCGCGAATGTTCACTTTAACCGGTACAAAAATGAGTCTACATGTAACGTCTATGATTAGTAAGCACACTTCTACTTAGTTACTCGTTTCAAGTTTTTTCAACAATATTATGAGCGTGATGATTATCAATGTTTTAGTTCTATTGGCTCTGGCTGGAAAACAGAGCCAACTAAACAGCCTGATAACCAAAAGCAAATGCCTTGATAAAATTGATACATTGAGTTGGAACAAACTAGCCGTCCACAGTAGAGATCACCCTCGTTTCCCACGCTGTAAACTATGTATGAGGCTTTCTACGAAATCCTAAAGAAACGATGAGAATACGAAATTCTTATATGTATAGTTCACAATTCAGTGATATGTGCATGTATGCATATATGTGCGCGTATGTATGTATGTGCACGTATGTGTGTGTTTGTATGTATGCGCGAAAACGCAAGTAATTTCAATGAGAATCAGTAGCCGAAATTTAGGAGATTCGGAATTCATGAATCACAAGTAAGTGCAAAGCACTGCTTTGATAACCTCGATTGCCACTTCCAGTCTAATGCAACTCTGAGTACGTAGGGCATAGCGGTCTGCAGTTAAAAGTTTAAACGGGTATCGTAAGTGTATCTGAACAAAAGGTTCACGTTTGGTTTCTCGAAGACAAAGCTATCCATCATTCATGATTCTACCAAATACAGCTTTAACACGGTAACCCTACCAGGTGCGACATCTATTTACTCCCTCACCTCACTTTTCGTCTCCCCTCAAAGGTATTGAATATATCGATTACTTCAAAATTTAACCTTACCACCGGTCTTGCTCGCAAGTGTTGTTTCCCTCCGTTCGCCAACCTCTTGACGCTAAAATGACCATCTTTTTCTTCTGTTCTTTTCTCTATCTTCTGACTGATTGACTAACATTTACCTAATGGCGAGTTATCATTGTTAACGAGCGAAGACAGATCTCTTATTACTGGACCGCATATACAAATGTCAATATTTCATTATTTCTCCAGCCACACATACGCATACTATGACGCGGGAACTACGTGAAAGACTGTCCAAAATGCGCGAGGGTGGGGGTAGCGGCCTCAAAGCAGTTCCCATACCAACCACTTCGAACGAAAAAAGCTACGGCCGACTGACCAAATATGCCACAAAAGACGAAATTGCCGAATGGCTTGTGGCACGCCAGTTCTCGCCGAAGTAAGTCTGCATGCAATCCACTTACTCCAGCCTGACAAGTGACGAGCCTGACTATCAGACCAACAATAAAATTCCTCATCCACAACAAATATTTTCGGAGCTTCTGTAGTTATTTCCCGACGCGAATTGGTTTGGTTCAGACATTACGCTACAGTTGACTCTACGCTAGTCACTGACTTATTTTCAAACAATCTTCCATCGGATAGCGCATAGAAATCTCGTCTTCCGCAGTAGCTAAGTTGTTCCCATGCTTATGACTGGCAGTTCAGTCGCCGTGGTCATAGATGAGTGTTGAGGAAAGTATCAGGCAAACTTGGGATTTGAGGGAGCGTGGAGGAACAGCCATGATCCCAGAAGTCTATGGAAAAACAGCTTTTCGAGAGGTACACACAAGTGTTTCCTTTGGTTAGGGTATCGCAGTTCTCGATTTCATATTGATTATCACACTGTTTCACACAGGGCTCTTCTAACGTGTCACCCATTTATGGCATTTAAAGATACAGCCTTAGACACCCAACGTGCTTGACGACAGTTTAGGGATGAAACAATCCATACCTTAATTGAACTGACATTTTTGAAATTTCAGTTGGCGGGCGTGTTCTACCTTGTACTGAAACTTATGGATTCGAAGAAGCAATCTGGGACCGGAGTGACTACGAGCGCCCTGGCCCCAGCTGGAGGCTCACCCCTGTACTCTGGCGGGTTGAAGCCTACGATGATCCCTAATGAGGCCCGCTCGGGTTCCTAGTTTTTGACAGTGAGGCAGTTCTCGGACCGTCTGTTTCTGACCGGAGGTGGTCAAAAGGTCATCACGGCAAACTTTAGACCTTTTTAACTTGGACGTGACTCCGGCCGCTGACGGTCTCTTACCCACTTAGAAGCCTCAAGTTGGCCGCAATCCCTATCCTGAAATATTGTATTATTCCTGTATAATGGGGATTAAAAAATTTTTCATATTGCAGCAAGCTGCTCGCCAGCAGTGTTTACCCCCCGCCCCAGAGTCAAACATATAGTGTTCAAAATATTGCAAACTCCCTGGGAAGGTCGAAATTCGCAACTTGCTACTTCAGTGATTGTTAGTACGCAAAATATTGTAAATGCCACAAAGTCCAGCGCGCTTCATAAATAACGCTCGGAAGCTGTATGCCGCGCACACGTTGTAAGCATGTCATGTGAGGCGTATGAGAACATCGGCAACTGAAACAAACCACAGACAACGTGCTCGGCTCCGCTTGGTATCGAAATTCAGTCCATACGTTGTCGAAAGCCTGACGGTCACCGAATGCATGAAAATGGTGTGTTCCGGTAGTGGGTCTCATGTCGGTGATGAAATAACCTTTCCAGAGGATAGCGGGTGAACACCTTCAGTTGAAGTAGTTAGCACTTTCTTCCACAATATGCAATTGAAGTCATCGCTATATTATCGAGCACAAATGCAGACAAATTAACATTATCTACGGTGTAAAAATTGAACTTTATTGGTCTAAAGACAACGGCATCTAATGGAGTACTTCAGAGGTTATGTTCAATCGGACCGGGGTCATTAGTGCTTATGTTAGAAGAATTTTGATACAAAGAGGTTCATCCAAATAACTTCGAGGCAAATGCTGAGCAACAAATGCATCGGAATTCTGAAGTGCCATCATAACAACGCGTAACCCGTGATGTTTTATGGATTAGAAGTGAATCGAACGAACTGGCTAACACTGGAGATTAAATGAAGACAAATTCGGTTGGTACTCTTGGCAGCAACCCATTTAGACCACTGATTGTATCATATTTTCCTGTGATTAGCTCCAAATTTTTCTTTATTATACAGTGACTTGCAGTAAGAGGAGTAAACCCGACAGTCATATATAACTCCGGGGAATAAATCACTTGTAGGTGTCCTCATGCAGTACTCGCTTGACGTTAGTGCGAAGAATAGAACCCTTGATTTTGGCGACATGTCGTTCGAGTCTATTAGTTCATTTCCCTGCCGAGCACTGAGAGCATGACCCTCGTTTCTTCAGATTTGTCAATTTTACGCTATTTTGCATACTAACGCATTTAGGTAGGACGATGCGAATTTCGGACACGACTGCTTCCAGATTTTTGAGCATATTGTACAGGCTGGAAACGATTATTGCCACCTTTATGACCCGAAGCTCATGTACGTTCTACTTATAAACCGATCCATGGGTATGGAAAATCTCAGCCCGTTGATCAAATCGTTGGTTGAGAAAAACCTCTTCAACACACACACACACACACATCACTTCACCTTTAGGAACAGTTGCAAAAATGACCTAATCACTTTATTGGAATGTCGCTCAGGTTGATTTGACTCTGGGGTTGGGCACAGACATCCAACTCCGAGCCACTTGTCAACGAACCAAACGTCGAACGTGACTGGCCCTCTAGCTCTGTTACGAGAAAACCAGCTGAATTTAGTTGACTCAAAATGGTAGAATAAAAGTAGCCCAACCTTATTCGCTCATCATAATTTATTTGCACGATCGATAAACTTGCACTGATCAAGACACGTAAGAATAGGTAAACGTCGTTACCCTTAGCTATTCTTGTTATGCACCCTAACTTAGTCAATTCGTGAAAATAAAAGCGAACGTTGGAAATGAGAATTTTATTTGTGTAAAAAATACAAGTAATAAAAATGGTAATAAGGAATAATGAAGCCACCTTAATATCCGTTTCTCACATGGTGCTCAGATTGACCTCCATCAGCCTGTTGCAAAATAACATCCTCTTTCAGGCAATTTGTTTGAACTCTCATTAGCGTTGCCTCCGGTACATTTCGTTTCTCGGAGGTTCTTTATGAGATTACGAACGTACCTCCGAGAGGCGGACGGTGTGCACGTCCAACAGTAAAAATCCGTGCTATTTTTGTGATGTTTTGCCCCGTTTCATAGGACACTTTCTAAACTTCTGGACGTTCATGCTCCGTAAGTTGTAACGACTTCGTCCGATCTTTACCCCAATTATGATGAGTGAATCAGATCGGGCTAATTTTATTCTACCATTTCAAGTCAACTAAGTTCAACTAAGCTAGAGGGCCAATCACGTTCGACGATAGCTTCGTATGCACACACTATCAAATATCACCAACGAGACCATGTTATGCAACCAAATCAATTGGAAAATAACTCGGAGTTGGATGTCTGTGCCCAACCCCAGAGTCAAATCAACCTGAGCGACATTCCAATAAAGTGATTAAGTCATTTTCGCGACTCTTCCTAAAGGTGAAGTGATCTGTGTGTGTGTGTATGTTGAACATGTTTCTCTCAATCAACGACTTGACCAACGGGCTGAGATTTTCCGTGCCCATGGATCGGTTTATAAGTGGAAACGCACATGGGTTTGGGGTCGAAGTGGTTCCACAAGCCGTTTCCACTCTGTGCACGCCCCACGTACAAACAGAACAAAAGTGACGGTCTCAACGTACGATCATTTACCCAGGGAGAAAATGCCCGAAAATGCGGAGATACAAAGCACGATATTTGAAAGCCAGAAAGTAGGATTTCAAGTGACTAGCCATCGAATTTTACTACTTGAATTCTGGCCTCGCTGCACCATGCCCACGGGGAAATGTAACACTTGTTTTTCCAACTCGCTATGCTTGTCACATCGCATGCCTCTAGCCCACATTGAAATTGCTGCTGCCACTAGTATCACTACTACTATGGGCCGTGGTCCTTCTAGATTCCATCCCGAAATTCTGTTTGGTTAGGACGGTACATCCTGTTGACACTATATCACTTCCGTTTGTAGTTCCCATTTAAGACGGAAACGTTGCCAATGTCCACCAACTCGTGTCTTTCGTGTTTTTTCCTTTTCACTAAACTACAAACACCTACGTCACCCACAATGGCAATTACCCACAATTCTGCTGCTTTCCTAACACGACATCCTACGTGTCAGATTTATTGTTTGATATTTGACTTGTGTTTATGCAGTCACCGACTACCACATTAAATGAACCAAAGTGTAATTCTGTACACTTCATTTTTATTCCGTCATGACTGTGTTCGATCAAATCGCGTCGGTGAACTATCCACATCAAACACAAAACAGAGTGATTTCCAACTTGAGAGGATTCAATGGTATGGATTTATACACGATGAGTCGTCAGCAATTGGCTGAACACGTCGGTCCGGAAAGATGTGATGAAATATTCTACGCGTTCCGTGGTACCTGAATCAAACTTCCCTACCACCTCGACCCAATATCAATGTCCCGTTTTTCTTCAATTTATCCGTCGCTGTGGCGTTTGGTGCCATCTCTCAGGTATGTCACATAGGGGTCTCCATAAAAACTGGGTTCTGTGGTGCAACTATTCTGTTTCATATCTGTACAAGTTTGTATGTTTAATAAGACATCATGCAAACCATTTTTTGTAATGTTTACACGTCAATTCGTTAATTCAGTCATAAACACCTTTCGCCCAATGCTTATTCAGACCTTTTGAAACTAGAATTCCATTATTTTAGAGTTTCGCGTAAAGCCTGTGTAGTATGTAATCATTTGAATAAAATGCACTGACGAGAATAATTGACGGTAACGCAGCTGATGAACCCACATACCACCACGACCAGAAGTTGTCCTCGGTTTGGGAATTAAAAACATCAACGCTCACGGGTGTAACGTTACACAAACACCTCTAACGTTGTTGTTAAATATTACCAAACAAGCAACCCAACAACTGGTCATGTCGAGTTCTTATATGTGATAATGCTTCTGTTAGGTCACATTTCTCACAAAGGCTCATGGACAAGCGCATAGCATTTGAACCTCGCGCAATATAAACTGGTACGTGTAATGTTCTCGGAAATGCGCAAGTCAATTGAGAATGCTGACCCTTCATTTTTTAGCTTCAGACATCCAAGGGAAGAACGTGATTCGTACGAACATCGAAAAATTATGCAGATTCACGTGTGATATAACCTTTCATACGGATAAACAGGGTCAGCGTCCCCAGATTACTAATTGCGCAACGAAGAGGTCCTCATCCCAACCATTATATCAACATCAAGGGATAATTCGGATAAGGCCTGGAAACAGTCAAAATTTCACAAAAACCAAAGTTCATCTGGTAATAAGGGCAGCATGAAAATAATAAAATCATTTATATTACTCATTCACATTATTTTACGTAGGTTAAGAGCCAAGCGCCTTAGTTAAAAATCCAGACGACAGTAGATTACTGTCTACCACCAAAGTGACCAGTAATGGCGGGGATTCGAACCCCCGACCTTCGAGGTGGTAGGCAGAAGCTCTAGACCACTCGGTGTGCCAGTTACTGAGCCTTACGAAGCAGTCAATGAGCCGTACGCTACTGTTATACATTATATATATATATATATATATATATATATATATATATATATATATATATATATATGAACGGGAAGTGTCTCATGAGTTCGAACACAGGTTGTCACAACGCAACCGTCACTGAGCACGACTGAGAGCCACATCCGACAAAGTTCTGTCAACTGTGTAGTGTATCTCGAGGTCCTCAGCCATGCAAGCGTGAGGAACGGACAGAGGCAAGCCTCGACGCCAACACATTAGTGGACCGGTGCCGTGTTATGGCTTGGCCTCCACGTTGTCGTTTCTAGCCCCCCATTGGCTCAGCAAACAGAGCATGACGGGGAAGTCGATGAGGTGGCAAACGTAGCACATATGCTAGCCAACGAAACCCATTGAGTGATATTGTAACATTCATTGGGCACGTAGCACGTCTGCGCGTTCGAGCTGTGGAATTGCTTATTCGCTGTTGCCACAAAAATTGAGGGATAACCCTCAGGCATTGGTGATCGAATACGGACAACCGGTTGACATCTGCTGCTCGAACAACCCAGGTCTTACATGTGTACAGCAGCACGCTACCTTTCAATCGGAAAGAGATGTCACGCTGTCTCCACAGGTGCCGCAAGTTTCAGAACGCCGTTTAAGCCTTCCTTTTCGGTTGCTGCTGGGATCCAGTCGCGTAGCGGCGACTCAGCTCTAGTACTCAGTGATTCCCACACCTGCATGACCAGATACATAAGCCGCGCCATCATTGGGTAAGCGCAAAGTAAAAGCATGTCCTGAGGGCGAGTTCAGACAAACCACGATGGTGAGGTCCTGGATGCGAATCTCGGACAAGCAGCAGACGTCAATGAACAGTGTCTCAAGGTGCACGCTAAAGCTGCTTGTTGGCCTATTTGCATTAGAGTGCGTACATTGAAGGTTACCAGCTTTAGTGGCACATGCAGCCTCGGTGGTAGCGCTCATCACTGTGTCACTTGGCTCCTAAACTATGGAAAATACCGTATTGTGTTATCAGGAATTTGAGATAGCACACCCCTTCTGTCAACGAAAACTGTGGTGTGAATAGCTGGAGCCTCAGCTTCCTTCTATAGCACTCCACGTTGCGCTCAAAGGAGCCAGTGAACCCCGTCACTACTGAATCCTGTTGTCGCCTGGGGAAACTTCTACCTAAAACTGCGAGGTCGATCCCAACCACAAAACGTCGCGTGACGTGTCCCTTCGTTGTGCATCACGGAAATACTGACTGCGCATAACTGAATGTCCACTTGTGTTACTTGGTAAGGCACCTGTCCGGTTAACGAGAAGTCGTCGGTTCGACTTTTGTATGTCAAAGATGCAAGCGGATTTCCAGTTGTACAATATTTTTTCTCCCAAAATAAATTCAGTTTTTTTCCATTTTTGAGGTACACGCACGCACTGCAATGGAAACGCGAGCAAACGATGCAAAAAACTGCCAGTCACGACAACGTATCCCAGCCGGTCTCGTCACTTTCTCTTATTTGCGTCATCCGTACCTCTCGCGAATTCCAGGTAAACAAACAGGAGCAACTCACCAAATGCTTTGGCCCATCTGATAATCTTAAATCCATCGTGTGTCCGACCATATCGCTAATAACTCAACCCACCCACCTCCGTTCCACCACCGTCACCGAGTCCGTAGAGATCTAGTTAACAATAAAATGCTATCCCCAACCAATCAATTTGATCCTCCCATTGTCTTTTATTACCAACTCACTCACCTGGCATGCAGAAACGTACTTTTTGTCTGTTGACTTGCGGTGGCTACTGAGTTACTGCTTTCAGAAACACTATTTTCACATCACCGTCATCCCACTAAAAATCACTACAACATGGCGATTGGATTGTCAACAATGGTCGCTTGAACAATTGTAATCTGAGCACTCTGATCCGTTTTATAGGGAATTCTAAGCCAATCGTTTGTACCATTGTCTGTTCCCTTATTACTGTGACCATAACTGAGCATCACACAATTCACTTGTACTTTTGGTCATTCGACGATGAGTAAGCGCGTGCACACGTGAAATTCCAAAATGTTCAACACTCGGCATGTTATGCCGTCAAGGAAAATTCCGCTGTACTGAACTGTTATATTGTATTGTTTCGGTTTTCGATCCGACGTTTCTGAGGTTTTTATACAAATTATGAACAAACAATTCACGTGTTCAAGTGATTCTGCAGTCCCGGTAGCTAGAAATTACCACGTTATCTGGAACCTGCCCCGAGTGAAACTGTGGAGTGCGTGAATCACTTTGGTTTTGGTGTGTTCAGTCCGTACTTCGCCTTCAATCTGTCTAGCTCTTCTTTCTTCTTGTCTACATCAGTTTTCTTAAATTGCTGGAAAAGAGAAAAGAGAACAAGAATCAGTGCATGACTGAAGTAAAATTATTAAGATGGGACGGCAAACTTTGTCCTTGTACACATTTTTGTTACATAGGTGAACTCACCTTACCTGGTGGTTGAACACCATGTGAGGTTTCTGTCCGTACATAGCTAAACTGGCTGCCGCCAAACGGCTAGATGAGAAACCATGCAAACTAAGTACGTGCTACGTCAACCAAACTGGCTTTAAAATCTCAAAAACGGTGTCATTGCATGCACAGCAGGAGAGCTGATCAACAGCATCGTAGTGTTATCCAAGTAGTGATGCAATTTCAGCTTCGTTCGCCGGTGATAGGAGTGGGGCTAAGAGGGTTTTGAGTCATTTCACGTTCCCACTGCTACGCCATGCGTTCACCTTTACCAAGCTCGAACCATTAAGGATACCTGAAATTTCCAATAGCAGTGAGCATTCAAATGAAATATCTACAATCCCGTAGATTTGGTCCTGTGCTTCTTGTCAGTCCAGTGAAATAGATACGCATGACCATGAGGACCTATTGCACTAGTAACGAACCAGAAACGTTGATCTTGAGGAGTGCTGAAGAACGCGAACCCGCGATAAACAAGGGGTTCCAGCGAATCGGGTGGTAACACAGAAGTATACTACCAACAGCGACATCAGGATAATAAAACAAAACTCTTACATATGTTTTTGAAAGTAAGGTATATAATAACTGCGCCTGCGTCTATTTATTTTTTAATCATTGGACAAAGTAGGAATAGGTATGTGGAGAAATCATCACCGTCGTTATACGTCAAGAAATACTTAAGCGATCTGTATTGAATTTTGCATTGTTCACCATTTGCATAAAAGGAGGATGAACTTTAGTGGTGAGGATGGGATTTAAAAAAGAGGAACGAACAACAAAGGAAATACGACCCTGGCCACTACACGGACTAAGCAATTCGGCCATGGATATATGCGTATATTCTTAAACAGTTTGATGCCGTGGAAAACTGCAACAAGGTGGCCATTGTCCAAGGTTCCCTGTCAAAACTCTGTTCCCCATCAAGTAGTGATAGAATGTTTTGGATTCCAACCAAGAAGACAAGCAACTACTCGCTAATATTTTCGAGCACTTTCATGCTTCTTTTCTAGGTCGTCTGCCAACTTACACTCGGTTTCTTTCATTCTGATACAGAAAATGCGTACAATGCACGGTGCGCCAGATCGTTTTCCACCTTAGGTACCACGTGCCCCAGCCGGGGGAGTTCGACTAGTCCGATCGGATATGATATGGTGAACAAACACTCGGCGCTTTTACCTTATTGTTGTCAACACTATCGCACCAATCAATAATGGATAGATTTTTCAGAGAAAACCTCCTATTTGGAAATTTCACGTATCACAACTGCGCGGTAAAACTAATGGAACTATTTTTTTATTGCATGTTTGGGCGTGGGTGGAGTGGAAGGGGTATACCAGATAACGTCAAAGGTTCACTGCATTATTAGGGATAGTCGGCAACGAGACTCTGAGACTTGGAGTGCAGAACCACCACAATATGAACGATGGTGGATTACCATTCACCACCAAAGTGACCGACGGCGGCAGGATTCGAACCTCTGACATCTGAAGTGGTAAGTAAATGCCCTAAACCACTTGACCACCACCGGTCAGCAAGCAGTACATACGACCTTTTTGCTACAGTGAAGTCGGGTGGACGCCACGAGTGTGTCAGCCCAGTATAAGCAGTATAAAGCAAACTAGTACCGTCATTTGTTATATGGCTTTTCAAGTTGTTGGATAGACCCTCACTGTTCGTTAATCTAGAAAGGACCGATGCCCAATCACGAAGTAGTTTTTAATACTGTGATGGTGAAGTCGGATAACAAAAAGGCAGAACACTTGTGACTCCGTCCAGTGCATGTTAGACATGAGTCATGGGTTCAAACGTGCAAACGATAATATCGGTATACTCTGTCACAGATGGTCATTGCTGGACCATTTTACACTGACATATTAGAGCCTTTCAAAAAAAAATACTCAGTACATCAATGGCGAATTTGAAACAGAACACACTGATGAGCACTGCTACTGGTTTTGAAATATCTGGACGGCTCACTGTTTACCCGTAATCAATTAATAGTACGACAGTGTGATTTTAGTAGGTTCTTATACTTATCAGACATGCTTTTTCGAAGGAGTCGAAAACCTCCTTGAGCTAGACGAAGACTACGAACATAGGACGGCAATGTGTAACTTGGTTCAAGCAACTGGCACGGGGTGACGAGACTCCGGCCTGCTGTTCCCGACTGTTGATCTCAAGGTAAGGTGGCGAACTACCACGGGGGCCCAAATTTTGCTTTCGAAAGGTATGAGGCTTGTGTCACAGTAGCTGGCGCGTCTTCATAAGACCCTTTCTTGAAAACGGGAATTATCAGTGTTTCCCTGATTTTATGACGTAACGCACTTCTTACTCGAGAAGTCACATAGAGCCGTAATTGACGCCAACAGCGAGAGAGCTTATCTACTTTAAAGAGAACTGAAGAAAGCGCAAGAGATGGAGGCTGATGCTGCTTTGGCGCTTAAATACATATTTTTACTTTCACTTTTGGAGTAACTACACTGAATACCTACAAAGGTGCTTCGGCTGGTATTGATGCGGGAATTGGCACTGAGTCCATGAAATTGTCACTTAAAATACTTGGTCCAGAGACTAAACCGTTTCTATTTATTGTAGATTGGTTGACCACTCTTGTCGCAGACTGTTTTGATAACTGAAGTTTGTCAACCGCCGATATCACTGACCTGTTTAAACAGACGTTGGGTTTTCCTCATGGTGGCAGCCATGTATTTACGATGTGTACTAAGATTAACTGTGACATGGCGTTCTAAGTCACATCAGCCTCTACCTAACTGCAAACCGACGTTAATTTGGTGCTTCTGATCCATAAAGTATGTTGATTTTGACACATCCATCGTTCGTCACAGACTGCTGGATCAGAATGACAGGTGAAATTCACTGTTGCAATCACTGTGTTTGATGGAGTCAGACATGCTACCAACACCGCAAACACAGAAAGACGTAACATGAAGGGAAATGTGAATAATGTCCGCATGAGAACTGGAATCCTTGTGAATCATCTGAGGTGTCGTGGGGTGTTGTACTACACAGTTGTTCAGATAACCACTTATTACGCATTGTGTACGATGGCTTTGGTTGGTATATCCTGGAAACAGTCTCAATCGGAAACAATGAGAAAAAACAGAAATATTAAAGGAGCACTAAAGGAACTGCAAATATTGGTATCAAGTTGATAAAGAAAGTTTGTGAATACAAGATCGCCACTAATCACGACACCTAGCCATTTCCTCTAACGTATATAATCACTGAGTGGCAAAATCTCTTGGACCCCACCCAGGAAGTCTAACACGCTCTACAAGGCCAAGTCCACTACTTAGATTTTCACACCATACTTCCGTGTCATGAACTGGCCATCCTTACTCATCTTCCAACCATTACCCACCTCAGAGAACATGGCGCACCGAGGAATCCTGTCAGGAGATATGTGTAAAGCATATCCCAACCATCTAAGCCTGGTGAACTTCAGTGCTCCAGCTGATGATTTGGTTCGTGATCCTAAAACTCTCCGCCGAAACTCAGCATTGCTTATACGGTATTCCCACCTAATCCAATCAATGCTACGATGAGATCGGCGTTCAAATACCGACAATCTTTGTACATCATCCACCCATATTGGTCACGTCTCTGAACTACACAGAAGCACTGGCTTCATCGCTGCAGTACACTCTCCACCCTTGATAAATAAACGGATGTCATGTCGACGCCACAGATGACTCAGATTGGCAAATGCCAAATGAATCTTCTGCGTAGGAGAAATCTCATCTGATATCCGACTTCCAGGTGAAATACAGCTGTCCCAATAACAGAACCTCTCAATCTGTCCTATAATCTCCTCAGATACTGAAAGGCTTGGTGCTGGACCAACCCAATACTCCAACAGCATCTTGCACTTTGAAGATGCAAAGCGCACACCGAACGTTGCTACACAGTTGTTCACGTTGTGCAGAAAAGCTTGCAACTTACCTGGACCTTAACTAAGAACTATTCCGTCCGCAAATTCAGGGTCTGATACCTTTCCACCGTGTCAATCACAAAGTTAAGGAGAAAAAGAGAAGGGGGGGGGGGGGGGGGGGGGTAACCCTGACGTACATCACTTTTCATGATGAACCCGGGTGAAAGACCACCGCAAGCCCGAACTCGGTTTCGGGTGTCCACGTAAAGGCACTACATATGACGAAAACGAATTACCATGGAACACCACGCAACAACAAGCAGCGTCAAAAAACCGCGCCGTCGAGTGAGTCGAAGACCGCAAGATCAAGAAAAACAAGGATAATGAGTCTAAGGAAGGTGTGTCTATGTCCTAAAATTTGTCGAAGAGTGAAGATGTGATCAGCACAATCTCGAACAGGTCTAAACCCAGCTTGACTCTCGCGCAAGCACTATTTACCAGTGTTTGGTAAGCGGTGAAAAATAATACTGGCAAGATTAGATGCGATGCTAACCAGACTCATTTCGCTATGGTTGTCACAGAAGGACCCGTCGCCCTCATAAATCAGTACGATCAAAGATTTGCACGAACTCATTGGAACTTATTCCCTATCCCATATCAAACCCAGTTTTGTCAACTGCAGTGGCAATGCAGAGCCACCGTCTTTGAAAATAGACGGAGGTAACCCATCCGGAGAACCTCCGTTTCTGACGGAGGATTGGTATCAACCGCCAGAGTTGTAGCCATCGTGCTAGCTAACAAATTTGTTGCGGATAAAGGCCAGTTAAACTGCTTCTCGAAATGCTTTGCCCATCGACGACGCTTTCGAGTCTGAATCAGTGAGCTATTTATCTCTTTGGTCAGTTCGTTAACGCCTGGTTTATGTGGACCGGTATTTCTAGTTAGATGGAAAAAGTTACGGTTGTTGTCGATCGTCGCAACTTTTTCCATCTCCCTACACTCTGCAATCCACCACTGTTCACAGTCGTTCCCAAGGTTTGGATTCAGTTGGCGTTTAAAGCATCGCCATGCCTCGTTAGATCTGGGATCCGGAGGAATTGATCTGCGCGCATCTAACAGTGCAACTGAAAATGCAGACATCCATCGTTACTGTGTCTGGCTGTTTGGCCTTGGGCATCATTAGCAGTCTCAAGTGTGGCCTGCTTGATTCCTGTCCATCGCTCTTCCGGATACTGGGCATCTGACTGTATCGATAACCTGGCGGATTAGTCTGCTTGGAGAGCAGATCGATGGTTATCATCGTGTAGCAGCTGTGGAGGACGGTTGGTCTTGGTGTTATTTCGGCCATCAACGAGACGTAGGCTGGAACACGCACGGACAAGAGCGTGATCGGTGTCTACAGACGTGGACCAACATGATCGAAAATCGTGAGTTGGACCGCACTAGCAGTCACCGATAGCAACGTGATCGATCTGGGTCTACCGCTGCAAAGGCGCAGAAGCACGTCAAATTAATCAGTGCCGCTCTTTGTGTGAGAAATTTGTACTCGTTAGGAGTAGTCCATAGTCGGAACATAATTGAACGAGTCGATCACCGTTATCGGCTTGATCGGCTGGAACGCCAAATAGGCCTCCTATATTTCTCTTTGTCTCGTCTAGGCTTCCAATTTGAGCACTCAAATCACCGACAACAAACATGATGTCCGTCGAGCGCACACTGAACACCAGTTGAGACAAATGTTGGTGGAGTTCGTCTTTAGCTTCGAAAGAGCTACAGTCGATTGGAGCGTGCATAGACACGACAAACAGGCATCGACGCTTCAGTCTAGTGCTGTCGACATGCACACAACCGTCCAACCGAACTGCACAGACTGGAATCCAGTCGAGCAGTGCACGCCCAGTTTTTATGCTCAAAGCAATGCCCACGTCAGCCTGACCATGAGCACTAGACACCGGATCACTCGACACATGAAGAGTGAAACAAGAGCCCGGGGTTGTATCCCGGATGTAAAGAGTGATCATAGAAGTGTAGCTTGTATGCGTGTTTCGGAGATATAGCATACATCTACGTCAAAGGTTACAAGAGTTCTAGCTGGGGAAGCCTGCTGCCCCGTTTGGTAGTGTGCGGATGTTGAAAGCAGCGAAGTGAAGAGAATGTTCAGATCGGAATACCTATTTTCTTTTTTACCCCGTCTCCAAGTTGCTGCCCTTACCGAAAGTTAGAAGTCCACGGTCGCGATTAATTGTGGCCTCCCGTACCCATTTAGAATTGGGATGCGAAGGATGAAGAGCGGAGTTCAGATGTGTTTTTTGACGGACCGCTGGGGATTTCTGGGCGCCTCCTGATTCGCGGCTTCCCACACCGCAGAAGGGGTTTTTCTTCAGGAACCCTAACCGGAGCCTTTGATTCAAAAATCTCACCCACAAGGCAGTAAGGCGTTAACCCAGCACGGGAACGTGACCGAAGAACCCGTGATGGAACTTCCTCTGGTCTGTCACGTGAGACCTGATTGCTGCATGTGTTTTGTCTTGTCTTTGCTGGTGATTTGTTATCGATCCGCTTTTCGGGTCAAGTCCTCAGCCCCATGCACCCAATGGAGCAAGCGGAACGTGGACGGGACAGCATCCTGTGGACCGGGGGCTGCGCAGATAAGGTGGGCGATGGCTGCCGAACAAAGTACGATGACTTCTCCCACAGTCGAGAGCCCCCAAGTATTGCACTCTTACGTCCATGTAGTAAAGGTTTTTGGACCGGTAAACTGTAGACTGCATGTTCCGTGTGTTGACTACTACGGCGTTGTTTTCTTTCCTTACCCATGTAGGCTCACTCCCCGTCCGTCTTGTATATTCATTCTTTCTACTTCTACGTGCAACATGGTGAGAAAAGTAGTGGTCAGTGAGGCCTGCTCTGTTATTTAACGCAGTACGACGATGATGATGATGAAACTGTTTCTCTCCAAGTTCATTCACTGGAGTGTTCTCTCCAGGGGCATAGCGGTTAGAACCAAATGCTTCCCAGCAACTGGCTCAGGGACTGGACTTCGTCTGGGCTCTACGCATCGAATTGTGACGCATAATCAATTCTCCGGCTTAAGGAAGTCATCCTGTATAGCTCTTTGGGCCATGGAGGCACGTAAGCTATCGCACTACGCCAAGGTACAGTCTCGCGTGATGGCGTAGATAAGTTGTTGCTTGCAGCACTCGCTGTACACGGCGAACACTAACATTCAAGTGCACAGACCTCTGCAATTTTGATGCAGCTGTTATTTGGTTAAATGCAGCCTGTAAAAGTTGCCTCTTGGCTTTTCAGAGATTTTTCTTAGATGTATAACTACTTGGGCCCTTCACAAAATTTTAAACAACTTCCCTTGGTCGGTGAATTCTTTTGGCAATCTTGCCTATACTAATTTCAGAGTTTGTATTCAAATGTTTTTCCCTTTCCCACTCAGTTAGCCGTCTTCCGGGTTGCATTCTTCTGTTTTCGTGAATGAAAGGTCAGAACTTGCAAATTGACATGACGTACTGGATGAAATTCGCTGGCAAAACACTCACGGTATGAACTTTGCTCAGTGGCATATCACGGAGCATCTTTCGAGACTACGGCTATGTGACTTGTTCCGCTATTAAATGAGCTACAGCGTGCATCTTCGACAGTGATCATGGGGTGCGTTAAGAGCACTTCGCACCCTTCAGGAACATCATTCGGGATAAAAATCGGTTTCCTTTAGCCAAAATTCAAATTCGTGTACGTTGCCAACACACTGACAGGACAAGACACATGCACACCAAACTTCACGATCTCACATACATGCGTCCGCGAAAAATTGCGAAAAATGGGGGTGCGCTGAAAGCGCTTCGTGCGCTGTACTTACTTTGTACATCTCTTCCCCCAATCATCCCCGCTTTATTTCTGACTCAAATTCAAATCGTCCCCTCGTGTTCCCATCTATTTTCATCAACGTCACTAAAAGCCAAATTCTGGAATGCAGATCTTCCAACTGAGTTTTAGGGCGTGACAGACTTCGATTCCCGTCCTTCACTATTATACTTGTACTGTATACCGTCCCCGCAAGCGTCAATCGCACAATCGTAGATTTCATCTCAGTGCATTGAGAACTCGTTTTCCGTTTACTACCGTATCACAAATCCGCGGAGACTTCAATGGCCCTAACAAAGAATGTTTTGCACTTTGCAAACACTTCACTGCTGAAGTATGATTATGAAGCTTTTGTCCGTGTCAAAAAACTCGGCCTACTACCCAAATGGGCTTGAGTGTTCAGTAAAATATGCCCTCACATTGCAAACCCGGAAGGGTCTAGTCACACATGCGAATAACGCCCAAATGTTTCGCCAATCGTACCGCTCTCCTTTTACCTTAGTTCCGTGCAGGTTAGAAGCGAATGCTCGTTGATGATGCAGAGAACCAAGGACCGTCCCGTCCTGCACCACCGATCGCTCGTCAAAGCGTTTTTTGTGAACTTTTAACCGGCTCAATCAGTACTTCTCCTGACACTAAGGTCTGAAAGCTCCGAAATTAAGCGAGAACCTCTAATTTGCGATTTTCTTCTAACTTAAATACGCCGTATTTTTCTATTCCTTCGCGTTGAATTCCTCCATTGCAGTATTCTTTTTCGTCTTTCTTTACTACCAGCGATCATTGTCGGCCTCTAATAGGACTAGATATATTCACAGTCCATCCACAAAACGTACGCACAGTCAAAACCTAATTTTTCATCTAAACATTTTCTTGTTTAGTCGACGTCTCGAAACTACTGTTTCATAATCCTCCGTACTTTATTTACCACTTATTGATTCTTAGTCACTTTATCAGCATCTCGACGGCTGCCTTTTACCTTTGCTGTTCTGTGGAAACTATTTTCGCGAGAAAAATCTGATTCGGCTACCCCACACTTGAATATTGTAACTACGTGATGGATGATGTTTCATCCTTTTCTCCATCTTCTCTCGATCGTATTCAGCACAAAGTACTTGACGACTGTTCCGCAACTTCCAGTTTACAGCCGATGGCCCATTGCCACACAATTCCCTAACTTTCACCTTTTGTCAGTATGATTCACTTTCCTCGAACTTTTAGCATTTGTTCTGTAAACAGGTGACCAGTCGTTCATAGCATGACGGACCACTACCGTTCCACCTTTCACACTACGCAGAACAGTTAAAACATGGGAGGAAACTCTTATTTTTCCACTTTATAACAGTCTTTCTCTCTATGAAAGTATGACTGACTAAGTTTACCGGGACCGAACGAGGTTTGAAGGGTATCGAAGAGTCGATTGGCATGTTTTTATGGTTTAAATGGATTTTTTACCAACTATTTTTTAGATCATGTGGTTTACTTTACTGTTAAGATTCACCTTCTTTGAAGTAAAATCATCAGGGGATTCAAACTATTGTGGAATCTTTTTGTGAACAGAGTGGATGAAAAGCACGAAATAAATCATAGTATTCCGGAGCTTCATGGATCATTCGACTGTTTTATTTCTAGGTCAACCAGTCCAGAGTGGGAAAATGATTGACGGAATCTCGTCCGGCCATTTTGTTCGAGGATATCCCTCTAACCTCTGCACAATCGAGTGCAACCCACAAAGCAGTACGGATGTTCCAGAGGGGCCAGTGGTCAGTAATGGTTCATGCGCCTTCTCTGAATTACCTTGCCCGGTGTGCATCACGACGGAGGGCAACGGCTATATTTAGTGGCGAGCAACAGTGGTTACGTCACAGATTTTTATTACATGCTAGCACATGGGTAATGCAGAAGGGGTATACTCCATAGCCTCAAAGGCCCATTGCACTATTACCGATATTAGACAACACGACCCTGGGACTTGGGGTGGAGTACCGCAAAGTGTCCCAATAGATCATGTGTGGTAACGAGTCAGATGACAGTGTTTACTGTCTACCACCAAAGTGACCGGTGGTGGTGGGATTCTAGTCACTGACCAACGAAATGGGAAGCAAACGCTCCAAACCAGCGGTGCGTTGGGATGTAGCGCTTTCACGGCGGGAAACCTACTATACCTCCAAGCACCGCCTTTGCTCGTTCACGACCGTTTGGTCGGTGGGTCGGGATTTCTGTTATTCGCTATTAACCACTTTACTGGTGGCGGTTTCCCTATCCGCGAATTGGGGACGCGCCCGGTGCCATGCAACTCTACTCTTCATCCGGGATTGTCACTTGGAGAATCATTCAATTCGTTAGACAGTCGATATTCATGGCAAAAACGAATATCCGAGTTAAACAGTGCGTGGCTAGTAGTTTGAGACTTAGAGTGAATGAAAGCGCATTAGTACCATAGCATAGTCAGAGCGCATGCATGTGGTACGGTAGGATCTGCAGTTTTGAACGGGACATCGTCAACGGTAATTCATTGGTTTGATCGGCCTGGATTAAGTGGTCCATTAGGTTAAAAAAAACTGCAAATTATCAGAAGCTTGTAATTGCCAAGTAAAACGCGGGACTGAAGTTCACTATCGTTAGTTGTTTTCTGGACGGGTAGAGCATAACGGGCAATCATACAGACTTCTGTTACCTAGTTTTTAAACTAATGCATTTTCCTCCATACCAGAGCTCATGTTTAATGGGATAAGTTTACTTGAAACTCCATATTTCTGCAATTCAGTCAGCGCGTAGGCAAAACGGGCGGCTTTCTTTTTGGACATCGACGAGGTCTCTAGACCCTAGTGTATATGAACGACTGTTTACCGGAATCTAATCAATCAACGTGAATTCTACTTTATCGGAAAGCGGTATTCACATCATGATGAACAACACCTTTAGCATCTCCCCTTAGTGAAGTACGCAATAAGTGTCGCTGTAGGAACCTGCTTCATCAATGAACGAATAAGGCGTGAAACAAAGGTATCAGAAGACAGGTCTAACCAGTGGTGAAACCTATAAGGTACGTTAGGGAGGAGGGGGCAGTAAATTGTTTATTCCATGTTCGCATATCAGTGCAGTAGGATTTTCTACACGGCGGCTTATCACCACTAGACATTAGCGGCTAAAATGGCCGGAAGGCAGACCAGAACTTATACGGCAGATTCCATGAGAAGCGCAAAAGTAAGACCATTTGGCGAGATCCAATCACCGGAAAACAGGGGTCTTGGGAGGATAGAACAGTTTGATTTTTGCCCTGTCCCCGCATAGTGAACGCAATGACACACCTGATTCGAAGTTATATAAGATAATGAGCATCTTAGAAAATATAGACCACGGCACGAGGACATTAACCAAGAACCTAAAATTGAGCATCAAGAGATGATTGATCAGTGCTAGCGCAATGCTAATCTGAAGCATAACTCCGCTATGATTCAACAATAGGATTGCCTCTCATATCATACATGTAGTTACTTCACGTCGGAACTCTCCATTACAGTCAATACCATTTTCGACTAGCAATGACAATCGCCCCCCCCCCCTCATCTCTTCACCATGTAAACACTGCGTGGTGTGACATTTTCATTGATTTTGTACTTTCCTTTGTCTTTCATATTTACGACATAAAAAGATTGGCCGTAAAGACGGGCATTGTCATGAGAACCATATCCATGTCAATCGACCCAAGCCCTCATTTCTCCGTCGCCGCCCTTCACACAATAAACCCACTGGTCATTCACGAATTATCATAACCCGCTTCCGAAAAGAATACGCGGTTCCTCAGAAGCTTATTAATATGCATACGAAAGGTCATTTTGTCCAAATTCAACTAGACACGGTTTCACATATACCAATCTTCTCCACGTCGTTATGATACTCTATTGGTTGCCCTCCACTCGTAAAGACGGTAAACACATCCACTAGTGTTTGTAGTGATTCTCCGAAACCTGTGGCTTATTTCAGGTGCACCATCACATTCCGGGATGCCAAGGGTGAAGGGTTGTGTCACCAAGGCGAATGACCTTTATCAACGGGTGCTAAATTCTTAGAGAATGTCTCATGGAAAACTAAGTCACAGGTTTTTGTTTAAAAAAGGACCGAAATAGACAAAAGTGTACATCATAAACAGCAAAAGGAGGATCTGGCACAGATACCTAAGAGGAACGGTATAGTGTGGGATGCCTCTGTAGTTAGGAGTGGGTGTCTCGGGCTCGGAGTTGGCTACTCGCTTTGCACGCCTCTCGAAATGCTCCCAGATGACCGCGCATACCAAATAGCTCCTGCTGAGGAAGTCCTACCCACCGTCTTTTTGGAGCGATGTTTTTCAGAAAAGTGTGAAGGCGAAGGCAAACGCCCGGCGCTCCCCACCGGGTTAGCTGACTAATAGTCAGTCTAGAGGAGATGATTGAACTCTGATTCCAAACCAACCTTGAGTAGCGTATGATGTGTACATCACTATGCTCACCGGCATCTGTGGCGGAGGGATGTACCGGGTACCCGGGATGTTTGGCTTAATCCGAAGGGCGCATGAACTGAGCATTCAGTCACCGACCCCCGGTGGGTTACGGACCCCACGTTTCGTCCCGCTGCCCTGCGGGTTAAGCTTTGGATAGTTAAAGGTTCTGGTTGTGGATCTCTAAGAAAACCACCTACTTTGGCTTGGGCAACCTGGCAGTATTGCACCCACAAAAAACCATAGACTCGGACTATCTAGTCCTTTCTCCCCAATTGTACCATGTTTTGTTTGACACACTGATATATATATATATATATATATATATATATATATATATATATATATATATATATATATATATATATATATATACGGCAGCCGGCCAGGCTGGTGTTGAAATCGCTCTGAGCCGTAGAGCTGAAGCGGCTGTCAGACTGGATTCCTGTCAATAGCCGGCTTTGTGCAGTCCGGCTGCGAAGTTCTTGCCGAGTGATTAGACATCGAGATAGCACACGTGACTTATTCGCCGTTTCCGCCTATGCCCTGGCAGAGTGCAGTTCGGAGGCAGACAAAGGTGAATTCTGCCAAAAGCTTTATATGCTCCTGCTCACAGAGCGCCGGAAAGATATCGTGGTCCTCGCCGGCGATGTTAAGGCGTGTCAGCCACCTGGCAGCGAGTAAACGTTAATTAAAAGGGCAGTTTGGTCTCAACTCCAGTCGTTCGGACAGTGGGGACAGATTGCTGACAATTTGCGCTGATCATCAGCTTTTTCTAGCAAGCACAAACTTTGGCAACTCCAAACGACGTACTGTCAACTGGTGTCCCTTTTCCTCAACACAGGAACGGTCTCCAATCGATCATGTAGTGGCTATCTACCGTCGGGGCGGCAGCGAGTCGGATTGTCGTTTTTACTGGTCAACCTACTTCGGCTCTGATCACGCATTAGTCTGCGCTACGACATGCTTACTATTTGGGGGCTCGAAGAATTCGAATCATGCTCGCCTAAATGTCGACGACCCTCTTGTGCTAGAAGCTTCCCAGACTACATTGGCTCAGAAACTGGTTTTTGCCAATCTAAGGCACCTGTGACGTCGTCACGACATCAGGCTCTCCCTTAAGGGTAAAGTATATAACGCCGCAGTTCGCTCGGTACCACTTTATGGATACGAAACTTGGCCAGTTCAGGAAGACCTGCGCCGGTTGACCGTACTCGACCACCGGTTTCTACGGTCAATCACACGAGTATAGTGACAGCATCACGTCAGTAATGGCGAAGTGCGGAGGAGAGTATTCGGAGTGGACTGTTCATCATTCAAGGTAATTGGTTCTCTTCGCCGGCTACGGATGCGGCTGCGGATGCCCGCCCAGTGTCTCACCGCGCTTCATTCGCGCTCGCTGGACAGGGTTGGAAACAAGGGCGTGGCGAACGACCAATGACCTAGAGAAGTTTTAAAAAACTGGCTTCCCGTTCAGCCACAGTGGGGCCCTGTCGCCTTCTGGATTGGAGCAAGAATGACACCGAAAACAGTTAAGTAGATACGCCAGCGGATATGGCCCGAAACCGGAGTCACTGGCGTCAACGCTATATGGAATGCTTTGCTGGCTCCCAATCCCTTCCCTTCCGTAGATAAGAACCACAAACGATACGTACAAAAAAAATCAAAATACCGTGAGTGGAAAAACTTTAAAAAAATCCTTAAACTTTTCTGTCCTGTTCCTTTTTGTACATTTTCCCCAACTATACCATAGTCTCTTGTGCACGTTGTCTGTATCAAATCCATTTTAAATATATAAATATATACGGATATAAATAACCAACCGAAACCGGTGGTTGGGACTTTATTACACATGAAGCGGAGTTGATGGAAAAGCAACTAAATCCTACGGGAATACTACTCACCCGATTTCTCTGGTAGTAAAGGACAACCAGGTACCGGTTACAAACGTTGAAACCGCTCAGATGATCACAAGCGTTTTTGGCTTCAAAGATGTCTTCGTAGATCACAAGCGCCGTTCCTTTAGTTTCTGGTGTATTGCCAATACGGATCTGTCGGATTGCACCATACTTGCCAAATATGTCGTACATTTCCTCGGCAGATATGTTGTAAGGGAGATTTTTAACTAGTAGGATACGATTGACCTCAGGAGGTAACCTAGTCTATTCATTTAAAAAGACGAAAAACGAGTGAGTGAGAAATGAATAATCACAGGTCAAGTAACTGAATCACAAATGAATTTTCAACGATTAATCAACATAATTTGCCTTTGAAGGTGGCGTCCAAACAAGAAAACCAATGCAAAATTTGCGTTAAATGATTGAATACGCAGTGAAAATTCTGAGTAGCATGAAGCTTCACTTAATACTTCCCGAGGAATCACCACTGCAAGTGAGTGGACTTTGAAAGAAATGAACAAGACTATCAACCCGTTGTCAAAATCAAGCAATCAGCCAGGTGCACATCAGTACACGTATACAGGCAATCGCTCTTTCGTGTATGCATAAAAACGAAGATTACATCAACTTCGTTCGCTTAACGACCAAAAATACGTTCGTGTGAAAAAGAACAAGGATACGGAAGGAGTAACAGGACTGAACTTATCAGTATCAAATCGATGAAAAACGTTTGTGGACATAAGAACGCCACCGATTGCGATATCTAACTATATCCTCCATTGTATCCAACCATCGAATGGGAAAGTCTCTTGGACCCCACCCAGGAAGCCTAACACGCTCTACAAGGCCAAGTCCACTGCTTAGATTTTCACACCATACTTCCATGTCATGAACTGACCGTCCTTACTCATCTTTCAACCATGAGCCGCCTCAGAGAACATGGCGCGCCAAGGAATTCTGTCAGGAGATATGTGTAAAGCATATCGCAACCATCTAAGCTTGGTGAACTTTAGTGCTTCTTCTAATGATTCGGTTCGTGAGCCTAAAAATAAGCCAGATGAGCAATTTAAATACGATGCTTACCAGGCTAATTCGTGTTTTTATAAGAGGACTTGTCACCTTTCTTGTAAATTGCCGCCCATTTACACAATTTCCTGGGAATCTGCTCACTATTTCAGATTACCCGGTTTTTTTAACTCCGAAACAAAAGCTTCGCTCTCTTCCTTGAGAAAGATGGAGACAACCCATCCGGTCCAGCGGCTTTGTACCATTTCAAGTAACATACCTCTTCCATAACTTACACTTCCGACGGAGGAGTGATGTCTACCTGGATCGATTCTCTGGCAGGTATATTGGAAAGGTCAACTGTTGAAGTGGGCCAACTGAACTGTTTCTTAAAGTGCTTCGCCCAACGATCTAGAGGACGTTCCTGTAAGTGGACCAGTGACCTCTCAGATTCTGATTGTTTCACTTACACTGAGGTTCCGTGGACCGGTGCCTCTAATCAAACGGTAAGGGTTGCGAGTACTGCCAATGGACACGATTTCCGCCATTTCCCTACATTTCGCAATCCACCACTGTTCACGGTCAGTTCTCAGGCTCCTAGTCAGTTGGAGCCTCAGGGATTTTGTTAGAATGTTAAAACGGAGAAAAACTTTCTCTTAGACAAGCCATTATTAAACTCGAGCGTGTCAGACCGAATCGAACAATGGATAATTAATAAATTATCGGATGACTCATGACGTAACCCTTTTTGATAATCGAGCATTCATCTACAGTCTGACGCAAATTGGGCCAACGGATCAATAGTCAATCCGGAAAAATGTTGTTATCAACCTAATCGGCCCCATAGGGCTTGAATCTAACTGGACGCCCGAGTTCGGGAATATTCGATTTTCGCTCTATATAGAGCACAGTAATTTCTGTTACACACATTTTTGGCGAGTCGGGTTTTGCCTTCTGAGTTTTCGTAGTGGGTTGGAGCCATTGGGAATCGTAAGCTGAGATTGAGTACATGGGTTTCACGAGAGACTAAAACGTATTAGATTTACGCAGTTCACTGAATGTGGCACCTGGAGGGACGGATTTGCGAGCATCCAACAGAGCAACTGATGTCGAAGATATCCATTGTTTGTGAGACCTACCTGAACCAGAGTCCTTGGTGGCATTGGAAGCGACATACAAGGCTTCCTCGATCGGTCGCCAGCGTTGTTTTGGGTCCTGGATATCTGGCTGCATCGATAATCGTGTAGACGGCTACGTTTGGAAATCATATCGCCGGTTATCATCCAGAAGCAACGGCGCGGGACAAGTGGCATTTACGTATGCCCGAGCACGGGCGAGACGTAAACAGAAGCGAGTATGTACCAAGGCGTGAACTGAGTCCACAAGCGTAGACCGAAATGAACAACAATCTTCAGTTGATCCACGCCAGCGTTGACCAATAACAATATGGTCAATCTGAGATCAACGTTTTGAAGACGTGGGAGGACACCACGTCAGTTTATGCTGCTTCTTATGGAAGAAGCTCGTATTTGCCAAAAGCAATCTTAAGACAGCTGAGTGAGATGATTAGCGTTATCAGTGCGATCGGCTGGAACATCAAACAGGCCTCCAATGTGCCTCTCGGAATATCCCAAACGGCCAACTTGGGCGTTGAAATAACCAACAACGACCACCCCATCCGCAGAACGCACGCCTCGAAGCGGCTGAGATAAATTGTGGTAGAATTCGTCCTTAGTCTTAGATGAATTGCAGTCAGTGAGGCATACACAGACACGACGAACAAGCAGCGAAGCTTCAGTTTGCTGCCGTTGACAAGCACACAACCGACTAGCCGAACTGCACGCAAGCGACTGCTGACTGGAATGCAGCCTAGCAGTACACACTCAGCTTTCATGTTCAAAGTAGTCCCAACGTCAGCCTGACCACGAGCACTAGACACCGGATCACCCAACACGTGAAGAGTGAAGAGAGAGCCTGAGGTAGTATCCGGGGAGCGAAGGGTGATCACAGAAGTGACGTCTTGTATGTGTTTTGGAGAAATAAGATATTTCTATTTTGAAAGTGTTATTAGTTCTAGCGAAGGCAGCTTGTTGCCACCGTCGGTCGCTTTGGTGGTCGACAGAAACCTTTCGCCCGGCTCGTCATCATGCCTGACCTATTGGGTTCTCCAAACCAAGTCTCAGGGTCTGGTTGTCGGCTGTCCCCAGTAGAACAATGAGCCTTTGAAGTTGTGGAGAATACAATTCCCACTCCATTTATGCGCAGATATGTAAAAATAATAATAATGTTAATAATAATAATAATAATAAGCTCTGTACGAATTGACACTCGCCATTCTTGATAAATGGGACAGATGTTTCAGTCGTCAACCGACAAAGTTATTGCGTTTGTCATTTGCGCAGGAGTGAGTTTAACAACACTTGGCACTCACTCATGCATATTTTGCGAGGTGAATCGATTCATTTGCCATATGCCTAAAATCATTGTGCATATTTGGTATAGCAGTGGATTAACACATCGGCAAGCGAAATCTGGTCGCTTTGAGTGGTTTGCCTTAAAAGTAATTGCATTTCGTGCACTATTTTCTGGTGGTAAGAAGCTCAAAATAAATTCAATTATGGAGCAATGTTTTCCACCTTTTGTATCGACAGTGTCATTCAACATGTGATGCACAATTGAGCGGACAGATGAAATTCACAGACGAGCATGTCCTTTCCAGTAGGTAGATACCGACGCAGCACACATTTTTCCAGTTTTTGAGCCTCATTGACCCGCTTTTTATATTATCGTGTTGATATATTGACTGATAAATAAAAAACCTTAAGTAGAGTTGAGATTCGTATAGGAAGAAAGCTGAATGAACAACCTGTATTGACACTGCTAGAAATTCAGTTGGAATCGCACCCGGGATAAGCCGACGGCAAAATAAAACTTCAGTCACACTGATGAACAGGTATAGCATGAATTGCGTTCTGTTTTAAGTCAGATTCTAGTAATCTTGCATGTGTTATGCATGCCTTAATAGAACTGATCAGCATTTACTGTTCTATTAAGCGAGTGGTGGTTCGAGGATTCCCGAAGACAGTCCGTTCATGCCAAATGAGGTGCCGAAATTGTAAGCAATGGGCTTGGACAAATAGGATATTGGTCTGCATTGGTGGGATTCATGAGATCCACTTCTCTAAGTACATGCCTGGGCAAGAATACAGTAAGAGGCATGTACCTAACGGCCTCGAAAGCTCACTGCATTATTAAGGATAACTGAGAACTTTGCTCTGCAACTGAATGAAGAACCACATAGGGCCCTAACAGATCGGATGTGGTGATGAGTCGGGCGACAGTGGATCGTTATATACCACTAAGTGTTATCTTCACTACAATGACCCATGTATGAAATATGGCAGAATTTTGCGGTCATGAGCGTTGTTGTGCTTACTAGTTATTTGTAGTTGTTTTATTTGCTTCTTTTCACTGATGAAATAGTGGTATAATGCTTCAGGAAGAGGATCTCGCCCAGTTAAAGTCTGTCAATAGGGAGAGTGACCGACAGCGGGGTGAGGATTCGAACCTGAGACAGGACCGTCAGAAGCCCACCCTGGCAACCGTTTGATTACCAACATTTATCACTACTTGGGTTTTAGGAGGATCCGAGCTGTCACCCAGTGTATGGCACTCGCTATTCGGAACTAGTCGCTCCTATGTGGAACTTTCGATCAGTGATGTTAAAAACGAAAAGACTTTCATGAAGGCCTTACCAACTCCACTTAGAGCATGGAACCAGGTTTTTTCCTACCACCACGTTTTTTGGAGAACCAATCCGTCACTTAATTATGCGACAATATTTCCCATTGCTTCAGCTGGTAATGTGTCTTACAGATCGGTAGCATTCTAGCAACTTTTCTACAGTCAAAAATGAAAACGTCCGAGCGATATCCCAACCATAGTTAATATTGAAAGAAATTTTGACCAGCAAAGTTGTTGTAGCGTTGTATTCCGAAAACTGATGTTCTTGGAGGCGGCCGACCACCAGTAATTTCTGCCTTGCGAGCGCTATGCTAAGCGGTCCGCGGTTTCCGCGCCACCTTTGAGAAACGGAACAATAGGTTTTTCGTCACTCTCGGAGTATTAATACTGTCAAGGCCGACAAACTGAAAGCATTGTGATCATACGGAGTAACATCTCAACTAAATCCTCCATCACGGGAGAGATTCTAGTACCATATCTTCGGGAGCTGGAGATTGAATGGTTCGGGTTGAGGTGTTAAGTATACCCGGCCTCCGTTGATTTCAAAGAACCGTACAGCGGCAGCACCTTTCGGAATCCATGGACGAGGTTCCCGTCCTAGAACAGGTATGATCAGAGTCCATGACCAGTATTATCGAATGTGAACACTCACAGCAATCAACGAATCCTCAGCCAGTGCTACGGGAACACCAGCCGTGACCCTGGTCTCCCGATTCGGGTGAATGAAGAACGCTCAGGCACACGAACAGAGTCGGTCAAAGTAGTTCACGCGAACCCTCATCACTTCAACGCACAGACTAGGTGACCTTTAAGTAAACGAGATAGAGGTGCCAAATCGTCACAGGACGCGATGACCCGATATTTGATAAACAAGCCGATCAGTTTTACCTGGTCGCCCATCATCACTGAGAACTAACCTATTCACCGCGAAAGTCATCAAGGTCTTCGTTATTGACTGGGCTTGGAAAAACCACTCAACAATTAGGCTCCTTTACTGAAAACTCATAACCTCTCCAGTTAATCATAACAACAGTAGACAGCGGAACCGGGGGCAAGTTTTTATTAGCCCTCAAAAGCCGTACAAAACTAGTAGGACTACTAAACGGCTTACCACATTTTTTCGACCCAACGCCATTGTGGCGCACGACTTTAATAGTGCCGCGGCTCAGGCCAGAGCAGTACAGTGAAGTTCAGTTCAGTTCAGTTCAGTTCAGTCTGCACAGGACAGGTAATGGCCACGGCCAATCGAGCGTCCAGAATTCCTTCGATGGTATGCACACCAGTGGTAAATGGTATAGAGTGCGAGATATGCAAGAGATGGGCCCACCCAAGGTTCAGTTCAGTTCAGTTCAGTCTGCACAGGACAGGTAATGGCCACGGCCAATCGAGCGTCCAGAATTCCTTCGATGGTATGCACACCAGTTATGCACCCACCACTGCCGAGTGTATTTCGTCAAATCCCCGCTAAAAATGAGAGGGAAACGGAAAACCTCATCGCACATCAACTGCGAGAGACATTATGCATCGTGAGCGTTCACTGAGACAGTATGCAATGAGGGAAAAAGTCTGCTAAAACATACTCCAGAAGGACCACAGTGCTACCCGTCATCCATCTAGTTGATATTCTTAAGGCTCACTACAAGGAAAGATCTCGTACCACTTGCGATCTAGGGCACCTTTGAAGGATTAGACTGTCTGCAGATCTACCATTTCACCAGGCAGACCGTTCCAACTGTTCACAACCCTATTGCTGAAGAAGTGCGATCTAGCCATCAACCTAGATCGGGCTTTTATCAACTTCTTTTCGTGTCCCCTTGTTCTGGAGTCTACGGCGACTTGGAATAGACTATCTGGTCTAAGGCCAGAAAAGCCCTTCATTACCTTGAACGTTTCTATGAGATACCCTCGACTTCTCCTCCTTTCCAACGAGGAGGGATTCAGGTCGCAGAGTCTCGGCTCATATGTCTTACCCCTCTGCCCTTCAACCATCCGCGTGGCGAGACGCTGGACTTTCTCTAGGCAGGCGGCGTCCTTTTTGTAGAAGGGTGACCAAGCCTGCACACTACCTTCTAAGTGAGGTCGTACTATAGCCATGTAAATAGGCACGAATACCTCCGGCTTCCGGCAAGACAAAGCTGACCGCAGTCTAAAGAGCTCCCTACGAGCCTTATGCGCAGCCGCGTTGCACTGCTCCGACCATTTGAAGTCACTTTTCATGATGATCCCCAGGTCCTTAACCCTACTGGCTGCCTCTACGGTGAACAGCCCTTGATCATGAGCGACAGTTAGGCTCTCTGTTGCCCTTGACAACAAATGGCTTTTTTGAGCGTTTAGAGGTAAGTCCCATTTGTATGCCCAGTTCAGGACGGTGCCTATTTCCCTGCCCAAGTCCGCCCTACCCTTAGATCCAACAATCTTCACATCATCCGCAAAAATAAAGCTGGGCAATTGAAGAGTGGATGATAGGTCATTAATAAATAACAAGAATAGGACCGGGCCTAGGACGGATCCCTGAGGTACACCACTGGTGACGTTCACCAAACTGGAGCACCTGTCCCCCACTTTGACATAAAGCGTCCTGTGGGAGAGGAAGTCCTCCAGCCACCTATATACTGGCCCACCAATACCGAAAGTCTCCATCTTGCATAGCAAAAGACGATGATTAACGGAGTCGAACGCCTTGCTAAAGTCGAGGTAACATACCTCAACATGCTTACCTTCGTCCAGTCGTCGAGTTACTTCATCTAAGAAGCACAGGAGATTGGTCAGGCAAGATCTATTTTTTAGGAATCCATGCTGCGCCGGGTTTAGCATGGAGTGCTGCAGTAAGTGCTGGCAGATATGGGCACGGATGATCTTCTCGAGAACTTTACAGAGAATGCTAGTTAGGCTTACCGGCCTGTAGTTCTGCACATCCGACTTAGGCCCACTCTTATGTATTGCCACGAGTGCCGCGACTTTCCAGTCCTGAGGCAGCTTTCCCTGGTCCAACGTGGATCTATACAATCTGCATACCGATGGAGCTATGATATCCGCCAACGGCTTGATGATAGCTGGATGAATGCCATCTGGGCCCGCTGACTTGTGGCTGTTTAACTCCTGTAGGTACTTACGCACGCATTCCTCTGAAAGATCTAGCTCGTTTAACTGAGGAGGATGTATCAGCGCCAGATCTACTAGTACCCCACTATCTATCTTATGTACACTACCAAAGTATTCCCCCAGGGCGTCTGCTTTGCCCTGGTCGTCAGTGACAATACCATATTCTCTAGTGGATAGCGGACCTACTGCATTTCTTGTTGAGCCTTTAGACTGTACATAGCTGTAGAACTTCTTCGGCTGTTGTCTTACAGACTGGGCAAATTTCAGCTCAAATTCCCGCTTAGAAGTTCTCAAAAGGCTTACAGTCTCGTTTCTCAGCTTCGTATAGCGGTTCCAGGCTAGCTGGCTGCCGGAAGCTTTGTACTGGTTCCAAGAGCGGTTTCTACGTCTGATGGCCTTGGCCATTGCAGCCTTCCACCACATGGGCTTGCCCTCCCCACTCCTTCGTTTTAGGGGTGCGAACTCTTCCTGTAGGGCAGTCAGGGATCCTTTTATGGCCTGCCAGCGCTCCTCCACAGTAGCCTCCTCTGGCGCGTCCCAGGTCAAACCCATTGCCCTATTTTGAAGCCTATCTTTGTCCATACTACCGAAATTCCTAATCAGCCTTGAGGGTACCTTCGGTTGCCGCATGCATAGAACTATTTTGACACACACGTGGTCACGCTTTCCCAGCGGTGCACAATAATGCAGTCCAGCCACATCGTTGGGGAAGTTCGTTATAGCTAGATCCAGCAAGGATGGAACGCATCCAGTCCTATATCTGGTATTCTCCCTAATATGCTGATGCAACGCATTATCATGCAGCCATTCTAAGTAGGTTTGCTCCTCCGATCCCGGCACGCAGACCTCAGCCACCCAGTCGATGTGCGGAAGATTGAAGTCACCCACTATGAGGGTCTTTTGTGCGTCCCTAACTAGTTCAGTCAAAGCCCGCAGCAAACAAACGTCCTCTTCGTGGTTTGTGCTTGGTGCCCTGTAGACACAGACAACGTTAACCCTTCTGCCTGGAAGGATGATCGTAACGGCGCATAGCTGGATATTGCGAGTGCACATCTTGGTCTGGGACTCAAGGTGGTTTGCACCTGACCTAACGAGGATGGCTACTCCACCACCAAGGCAATCTTGTTCCCGATCCTGCCTGTAGACTGCAAAACTGTTACTTATTAGGCCTGGCACATGGTCTTCTTCAGAAAGCCACGTTTCCGTGACGGCAACTATTGATGCTTTCTGTTCGTCAGCGGTTTTGGCAAGTTCCGTCCATTTGTTTCTAATATTACACGCGTTAGTATATAACACCACCGCGTTTGCTCCATCGCCTAGGTGTCTTTTTTCATTCATTCCTGACTGTTTCTCAGGCGCAACGCCTGAGATGATGGCACGTTTTTTGCTTCGGATGTCCCCACTGGGGTGCATGAAGCCGGCTGATGGTCCAGAATTTCTGACGACTCCTAATCCATCTCTATAGGAGTGGCCACAACATCCAGACTGGCAGGGGTCGCGCTGTCATCTATCTTCGGACAGCACTGCCAATTCTCGTCTTCCAGCGCATCTTCAACCACAACTATTAGCGACCCCGCACGTGGCTTCTTTACTATTGCCGGGGTCGAGGCCTGAGAGCCGAGTACGGCATTCCGCTGAACTTTTAGGTTCATTTTTCACAGGACAGATGATGGCCGCGGCCAATCAATCTCCCAGAATTCCCTCGGCGGTATGCACACTGGGTAGGTGCCTACCACTGGGCAGTTTGTTCCGTCGAATTCCCGCTAAAAATAGAACGGAAACTTTCAGTTCAGTTCAGTTCGGTTCAGTTCAGTTCAGTTTGCGAAGGACAGGTAATGGCCACAGCCAATGGAGCGTAGAACCTCATCTCACATCAACTATGAGAGACATAATGAATCATGAGATTCCTCCCTAAATCAGACCCTGCGAATCAGACGCCTCAACTGAAGCCTGCTGACAAAAGGACTCCTGAAAGCAGACCAGCACAACCGAATCGGTGCTTCTCGTGCGCAGAATTCCACCTCGCTCCACTTCATTTTTACGCAACTATCTCATGAGAGAGGATAAGTCGGCTTCATGGATATCACTGACCGGTGCCGATCAATCGCGGCGGCTAGAGGGAAGATCCGTAAAGGTCCTGGTCCAGTTACTTTTACATCGCCAGTCTCCATGGGCCCACCGAAGGCTTAGAGGCTCTACTTCCTTTAATATTGTACTGGCCCACGTTTTGAGCTGCCCACCGAAGCGACAAAGCCAACCCGGACAGGGACTGGGCCTGGGTGCATGTTCGGTTATCTCTGACTCGGGTCAACGAAGGGTATGGCCGAAACACTGCCGTCGTCGACTGTGGAGGAGGACGGAGAGCGCATCGATAACAGATCATTGTCTCCCTACCTCTTCGTTAGACACCCTGTCGCTCCACTTGACTTTGAGGATTTGACGCATGCACCACTGGTCGGAACCTCCATCCGTTTGGTATCTTCAGCTCGTAGTGGCCAGCTTTTGCAGCCGCAAATGAGTACCGGCCGGATAGCTGCACCGTGAACGCGAACTGTGGCCCTTTATCTGATTTCACCGCGAGTCCACAGCAACTGTCTTGGCTGAAGGACGGTTCTTCCGGTGCTGTAGATCCGTAACACTATCTCATATTTTGCCTGGTCGTTCGGGAGCAGGGTTGAGTCTAGGTGTTTGAATGAAGGGACGTATTCGATTCGCTGGCCGTTGATGGGCAGTTGTTGAATAGTCAGGCCTAGATTGGTTGTGAAAGCTTTTGTTTTGGTTGAATTTACTTCAACTATGATAGACCTCGAGAAGGAATCGATTCGATCGAGGATTGGTTAAAGCTTAGCGGGGGCGTATTCTAGCACGAAAGTATCATCCGCGAACCCCAGGTCCGAGATGTATATTTCCTGGCTAAGCTGAAAGTCATGGTAGTCGTATAACGCCTGTCGCACTGTCCAATCAATGGCCTAGTTGAACAGCAGCGGTGTGTGGGAAAGATCTGTCTCACTCCGGTAATGAGTGCAAACTAGCGGGACTTTCTGCCCTACATGCAAACCCTAGCGCCAGTTGTCAATTAGTATCCTTTCAAAAGCCTTAAAAGCTCATCGAGCAACCCATCGGATTGAATTACGGTCCAGCGAGACTCGCGGTTAACCGAATCAAGGGCGGCCTGGAACTCGATAAATCAAGCTGCCATTGGCTGCTAAAACTTGTGGCTGTGCCCCAGTATTCGGTGCAGTAAGAAGATTTGATCCACACAGCCTCTCCCAAGGCGGTAGCCCCCTTGGTTCAGGCGAGTGCGATGATCTCTTGCCTCGGAGAAAACGGGTTAATAACAACGCGCCAAAGATCTTTGAAGCCACATCGACCAAGCTAATCCCTCAGCAGTTCTCACGAGTCGATTTATCACCGTTCTTCGGAATGAGTAAAAGAATGGACGTTCCCCAGTCAGATGGAAATGCTTCCTCTAGCCAAAAGCAGCCAAAGGTGTACACAGCCTGCCAATGAATGACGAGGAACATGCTTCATACACTTCTGGAGTGATGCCGTCTTCCCATCAGCCCTTCTGTCTTTCAGTTTGTTTATCACTCCCGTGATTTCCGCTATGCTGACGGGTCACAGTCGCCCTCGTACTGGACTGGAGAGGTTGATATTGGTTGGTACGCCGGGTGATCTGTAGGCCGGTTCAGCAGGTGACCAAAGTGTTCTACCCATCAGTATGTTTTCTTGCTCTGTTGGGGTATTAGGTTTTCTGCCGCCTCACGAAGAAGGGAGGTCTTGAGAAGGAGACGGGACAGTTGACCAAAGTCACCAGTTCCGGACGCGGTCCCCATTAATTCAACTATTTCTATTCAGTATTTTATGCCATCAGCCCTGGTGAAACGTGTGTCCTCTCGTTGCAGTCTGCGGCGTTCATCACCGCCTGCCAGCCGGGCTTCATGTGCTTTGGTTGACATTTGCTGCTTGCTCTCGGAGATCCAATCATTTGTCCACCTTTTTCTCCCGGGTGCCTTCCAAGCAGACTCGTTGACTATCGTCTTCATTCGAGTCCACTGCCCTTCCACAGAAATTTCGTCTGCTTGTGCATTGGTTAGGTCGGTAAGTCAAGTTGTGATAGCTCGTGACAAGGCTACTCGCTCCTCTGGATTTTCTAGGGCAGAAAAGTTGATCCGGGGGTGGGGAGAATTAAAGACGCCCTAGTACGTGTAGGCAGTTGAATTTTAACACACGCACTTGAGATGAAATTGTGGATGCCCTTTCTATTGTCCGTTTTTGCCCCTGGATATTCTCGGCCACCCTCCACTGATGAAGCCCAACGGGCTGGCACCTGGGCCTGGTCTAGCTGGTGTGCAATGTGACCACCTTTGTAAAGCCATATGAGTAGGTGCTTCTTGGGGTGTTGAAATTGAATGCTGCAGACTACCATTCTGTTGACGTCGGCTAAACCAGTCAGTCGGCCACCGTTCTCGCAGATCTGGCGGAGAAATAATTTCCCGGGAATATGGCGAGTGGATTCTTCGGCCGTACCTGTTCTAGCGTTCCGATCTCCTGTGATGAAAAGTACGTCACGCCTTGAAACCCCATTGATTGCCTCCTGCAAGTTATTGTAGAATTTGTCTTCTGTTTCGACGTCAGCCGAACTGGTTGGACCATACATTGCCATCACCAATAAGACATGCGAGGAGCCTTTAGGGCGTGTAAAGACGGACATGGATAAAGCTGTTTCCCAAGGGATCATTGCACCATTAGCCGCCTTGTTCTGAGCAAACGCGGGACCGCAGAGAAACCGGGGTTGTCTTTCGGGCCACTGTTACAGAGCATATAAGATGTATGCACCCCTGAGGCCCTCATTTGTCGACCACCTGAGTTGGGCAAGTGGACTTCAGAGGGGCAGGCAATATCTAACTAATAGTGATGGAGAGTCCGCATCATGATGCACTGGATGCCGACGTCTAGAAAAGTCCTTACATTTCAACAAGCCGTGTGTTCTTTTCCTGCAGCGAATAATCCCAGCTTGTTGTTGTCGTGTCTTTAGTTGGTAGCAGAACACGTAATGGTAAAGTTGCGCTTATTCGTGCGGTCGTAAACACAAAATCCGGCGGTAGCCGGCGAGTGGGCGGCAAGAAAGCAAGTGAGTTTGTATAAAGAATTAAGCTACTTGTGCTGTCACGCACAACAAAGTAAGGCCAACCAGTGCACAACCAAGTCGATAAGTCAATACTGCTGGCGCTAAAGCATGATTAAAGATCAAGGCAAATCTGACGTATGCCCACTCACTAGAGGAATATTGATCGGTTGTCCATGTATGAGACCTTGACCAGACACAAGATTTGTCTTTTCACTTCGCACGCCGGGACAAGTGGAGCTTTGCTTACTGGGGGCGCCGTAGCATGATAAGCGCTTGGGGTTCCGAGAATGACCGTAGAGAGTCGCAGGAGCAGGGTAAGAAGCAGGGTCCCAAGCACCCTTCTGATGATTTGTTGGAGGTCGTACCCCTAGCCCTTGCACACCAAAGTGCATACGGCAGGGGAGCAAGGTGTTTCCAGAGGAGCCGGTGGCCTGCTGTACAGCACCTTCGCCTCTTCTGGAATGCCGGAGCAGGTGGTTGAACAGCTCTTCTTTGTAGCCGTTAGGTCGGTAGATCCCTTCCACCTACTCAGAGGAATGTTTCCACAGGCCGAACACCGTCTCTCTAGAGTTCTTTGGACCTCGGTAACCCTCGGCCTGGTTCAGTCCACCGGTCAAGTGGTCTGCCGGGGTGTGGCCGCTTAAGCAAGCTTCAGCTTCGTGGAAACACAGGTGAGATCCGGGTGGGTGATGGAGACAAATGCGGTGGAGAATGCCCCAGGGGACACGACAGTTAACCATCTCGGAGGTGCCACTCCTCTCGGACACCTCATACACCCCAAGAATTCCACCTACGCTCCACCCGCGGCCTCCGCAATGCAATGAGCCGTGCTTGTGGAAAGCCTTGTCATATTCGCAAGGAGTGCCGCCAATCCAAGTGCAATGTAGCGAGCCCTACCCCTGGGGATCCGAAAACTGATGACAATCCGGTATACATGTCGAAGATTTCAAATGGGTCCTACCAATTCCTGCACAAACCAGTCCGTTCCCAATGCAACTTGAGACATCAGTTTATTTTGGATATCTGGGGCTGCGGGTCCATCATTAGAAATCAGTGTTCCATTAGGGCGAGCCCAGTGTACCCCCACACCCTACTGCCGTGCGCATTCACAGTGTTACTGGACACCGGTTTTAACCGCTGGACGAGACTACATTGATGGTTCGGTCGGAGGGCAACTATGCCCAGGTGCTATCTGTGATCTCCGTAGACAGTATAGTGTTTCCAGGCTTGGAGGCCCCGCTTGCCTTGGAGCGATCGTCGACCCTGGAAAATGAAGTCTGACAATCCGGTGGATCAGCTTGCTAGTCAGCAGTTGATTGCACAATGCTCTAACAACAAAAGTCGCATGGTGGCTGATCCTAAAATGATGGAGGTGGATGGTGATTCGGTACTGCTGAAACGTCGAGTGTTACCGTACCGTCGGAGAGGGGGCATTCTGAAGGTGCTTTCCAAAATGGAGCAAGACCGTGTCATTGCGGGTGTGACTTCATCCACTTGGACGACTCCCATTGTGGTGTCAGTGGAGAGCGACGTACAGACACGCCGGAGTGGCAAAGATTACTAATTGGCCTTGAATTCTTAGCTACTGAAGTGAGCGGCAACTACAGGGGAGCCTGCGGACTTGATGAAAAGGTTGCTTGGTAGCAACTTTTCTCAGAAATCGATCTGCCTGACGCGTACCTGCAAATTCCGCTGCACATGGAGTCCGAACTACTGACGACTACTAGCACCCCATGGAGCATTTTACAATAAAACTTTCTGCCGTTTGGTCTGCCCGTGTCATCCGGGCTATTCTAGTCTGCAATAGACGAAGCGATCTTTGACATCGAAGCGGTGATGGCTTATCAAGGCGATGTGCTTGTTTTGGGATCCGTGAGGGTAGAGCATGACCACCGATTGAAGAAAAGCTGCCTGAGAGATGCGTGGAAAGAGATGTATCGATCAAAGCTCCTAAGTGGAAGTTCGACGTCATGGAACTGGACCTCATCGGTTTAACTGCCAATACAAACGGATGCCAACCCGATTCAGGTCGTTCCGACCACCTGACTGGCATCGAGTCACCGAAAACTCAGGCAGACGTACAATCAGTACTTGTGTGCCTGCAGTACTACTCCAGGTACATTATGAATTTTGCAACAACAGCCCAACCATTTTTTCTGGCTCGGTCGTCCGATGAGTGGCAGCTGAAGGAAGAATATGAGAAGATGCTACGAGGTCTAATTCCAAATATCATTGACCAAACGATACTAGTCGAATCTGCTCCATCAAACCGGCCTTGCCGATCACTGACGCATCCGAAGGGGAGATTGTAGCAGTTCTGAGACAAGATGGATTTAAGAGGCATATATTCAAAATCCTTCCGAATGTTCTACTTTCGTTGTGAATTTCACCGTATTTAAAATTACCTTGAAAAGCTCGTCCATACAACACCCTTTCGCACTTTTTGTCTATTCGAGAGGACGTAGGAATTTGGCCTTGAACTGTTTCTGACTGTCGTGCTTGAGCCACGGGGCCTTGAACCTTTTGATTTTATTGTTGAGTCTACTTGGCCGCATACTTTAGGTTTGTACATGTTTATACTTTCTGTGATTTTCAATTTGGTACCGTAGAAACTATGAACCAACTTTTTTCTGGTTTAGGGAATAGCTTGAATTGGCTACTTGTCGCTAGATCTGCGAGAATCGACTTACAACGGATGTTCAATCATCTGCATCCCCCGTTTTCTGAGTACGGCAGGGAAGGGTTATTGTGAGAAGCAGAAGGAAGCGTGCGCCGTCTTTTCTGGGCGGTGTGCCAACTACGCAAGTACCTGGTAGAAGAGCAATTCACGACCATGGCTGACCATCGGGCCCTTTGGTTCCTGTATAACCCAGATAAGTCCGTCCTCAATTTCACGGCTGCTACGATCCAGCGATGGAGCATTGCTCTGGCAGCCTATAACTATGACCCGCTTCACTAGCCTGGTAAGGAAGTCCCGCAGGAGGAATTCCCATCCTGATATTCACGACTAGCAGCGGCTGACCAATGCCGTTTTATTTCGCCGGGTGCCCCTGCATCGAGGGAAGAGTTGAGCTTGCAGATGAAACGACAACACTCATCTGTGATTTTGGTAATCAGAAATAAATGGCTGCCCGAGGTGAAGCGGTAACTTCCTCCGTTCCTCGTACTGCAGGAGTAATCCAGTATTTAACCCGATGAGGTCCTTTGTCAAGGCGACCTGCTTGTCACTCCACCCAAATTGCTTAAGTCGCTTTTGCATGCACTGCACAAAGGCCACTCAGGCGTGGACAAAATAAAGTCGCTGGATGGACCGATGTATTGGTGGCCGGAATTAGGTGCAGATATTTACACTACGGCAAAGAACCGCGATGCCTGTCCGCACAAACTTCAGTCGAGGCCAGACAACTGGAATCCACAGCCCGAAGGCTACATTCCACGGCAGAGAGTTCATGCGGACTTCTGTGGCTCATTCTTGAACCGGTATCACGTCGTTGTACTGATCGACCCCTACTCTAAATGGGCGGAAGTATCCTGATGAGTTCACCAACTACCTAGTTCGTAATCCAGGTGTGACGAAAATCCTGCAGCCGAGGAGGAATCCCTAAAGTGTTAGTCACCGATAATGGATCACAATTCTGTGGGGCGGAGCTGAAATGCTGGCTTCGTAGATTAGGGTGTCGGCATCAACGTACTGCGCCCTGCCACCTGTGTTCCAGAGGTGCAAAGGAAAGCTTGGCGCGTTCCGCGAGAAGTGCAAAAACACCGGCCATCCCGAGAATGTTGCCCGATATGGAGCCCTTGCTGCAAAATTTCTTGTTGCAGTACACAATGGCAGTGCACCCAACAACCAAGGAGAGTCCAGCCGTTCTCTTCAAGTCCAGAAGACTACCGTCATCGCTCGGGTGTCTTAACTCCAGTGCCGTCATACACTTCTGTGGCAACGAGCCTCGACCAACCCATGGGATGATGGCTAAACAACTTGGCCAATCTACGTTGTACCACAGGGGCCCCCCACAATAGGCTGTCCAGTGGAGGGTCAATCTTCTTTATATCCCGCAGGAACCTCCATCTGCACTTTCATAACACCACGTTAACCCTGTTTTTAATTTTCTTTTGGTAACACTCTCAACCAGTTTCTCGATACCGATTCCTCAAATATCCAGTTGGTGCCACACCGCGGCTCCTTCTACGCTTCCCGACTCTCCTTCGAATCTCTTTCACTCCACCGCTCTCTCTCTCTCTATTTCCATCGATTGCACACTAAATTCTGTAGATCGCCGTGATCCATTCTGGGCTACCGGATTCGTCGTAGACAGTTATCGGCACCCATTAGGCAACTTGTGTATTGTTCCTGCCTCAACTCCCTGTCCATGTTGTGATGTCTGACACCAGCTGCTTTATGGGTTCTTGCAAACGCTGCATTCTTACCCTTCTTCAGTATCGCTTTATCTGCATTCCTACGCCCATCCCGCCAACCACGGCGTCCCCGTTCCGAATTCGAAACTTATTCACAATGGCTGCGCCAACCCTCCCCTTTTTAGTCCACTTAGACACCATTCAAGCTGATCTTTCTATTACTGCACTTGTGTGAACCATGAATTTCAAAACTGTGATTACCTCACATTACTCTGAATTGCTGTGTTCTCTGATAATGCCTTGTGCATGTGTCCTGACCACGATCAAGAAATATAACATCATTATTATTATTATTATTATCACGGACCTGGGTAATGCATCGGTGCATCGGCGCCACCCCAGTCAGATCCACTTCAAAGTAGCAATCAGCGACGTAGCCAGTGGCGCGGCTGAGACAACCGAGGATCAAGACGGGCAGGGTGTTGATGGCTGTTATACGTCTATTCCGCCTCCTGAAATCACTGCCGCATCGGCCGATCCATAGCCGCCAGCTCCAGTTCGAAGGTGAGTACGACAGGCGAGCGCAGTTGACGAAGAGCTCTTAGGCTAAGAGGGGTGTGTAGATTCATCAACTTTCGCGCGTGATAAGGCCGAGGACAGTTTCGTAACCACGTACAAGGATGAGTCTCAACTAATCAGGATCGCCGCGGACGAGTTTGACAGACTCTCCCTATAACTGGTCATCTCCGAGTCCTTCGATTATATTCTCTTCTTTCACATATTAATGCAAACCCGTTCTGTAATACAACTGACGTGTTATTTCCCGGTCTTGGTCTTCTGCTATTCCCGTTCGAGTGGTTCCGAGGGGAGTGGAGGAATTTCAATACGTCCTGTCGGTTTATTTCATCACTATGATCACGGAGGTTTCGTCTAGGAGGCTGAAGAGACTGGTCAGGCACGACCTGTTTTTAGAGGTCCATACTGAGCTAGGCAGATCATAAAAAACATTATCAGGTGCTCGCAGGCGCGCCCCCGGATGACCTCCTGTAACACCGCGTCGGACGCAGACTAGACTAAGAGGTCCTTAGTTTCCCACTTCAGAGCGGGGTCCCCCTTTGTGTATAGCTGCCACTGCCGCATTTCACCAGTCATGTGGCAACCTCCCACTGTCCAGGGTGGTCCTATATAACTTGCAGGCTGAAAGGGCAAGAGGTCCGCCAAAAGCCCATTGATAGCAGGGTGAATAACCTCCGGCCCGGCAGACTTGAGCATACCTAACTTTTCCAGGTGTTTGCTTACGATATCCACTGGAAGGTTTAGATCTGTTGTGGCCATTTGAAGAGTGACCTCCTCAAAAGCTACCGAACACCGTTATTTATCTCCACACACCACTTAAATACCCACCGGGAGCAGCTGCTTCGCTTCGTTTGTCCGCTCCCAAGCCATCATCACGGGCCTCGGCGGTCCTACTGCATCTCTCAAAAAACCCTCACACAGCAAGCAGCAATGGTACCTCTCTGAATGCTTTTTGAAACACCGGGCCCACTTCACTTCATGTATGCGCCTAGCAGACCTCAAGAGGTTCATCGTCACATTTCTACGCGCGGTACATCGAGTCTAAGCTTGGTGACTACCGGATGCCTTGGAGAGAGCACAACCACACTTTCTGCACTCGATTGGCCTACCCATTGCGACCCTCCACAATGCCGGCTTGCCCACACCCCTCCTAAGCTTTTAGGAGCAATCTCTTTCTGGAGGATAATTAGAGATCTTTAAGTCATCTGCCAGCTTCCTCAAAAACTAGCACAATCTGATTTGTCCCATATTAGATCCACCTTTCTATCGTGAAGCTCAGGAATGTCCACATTTTGGAAGATTCCAATCGACCGCGGGGGTTCTTTGGGATGACGCATGTAAAGAGTGATTTCAACACTTGTAGCAGCACTTACCCAACGAGGAGGAGACCCGGAGTTTCTCTTCATAGTTCTTATGATTCTTTACCACTACATCCAAAAAAGAGGGTTTAAAGTTCAGCCACTGGAACATTCGAGCAATGCGTACCAACCAATCTCGACACAATTTAAAACAACGTCGATTCCAAATAGCTACGGTGCTATATACAACAAGTTAAATAATTTTGCAGTATTCCAACCTCAGTAGTGTTTCTTCTGGGCTCTTACGCTCCAAATTGAACAACAAACCAACAACTGCAGCTGAACTACAGCTAAAGGTTAGATACAGAAGATGAGATTACCGAATATGGTCACAACGACGTTGAAGCTGAGCGACTCATGCTCGAGGCAACGGTGGGAGTCCTATTTGAGACAGAGCTTTGGGGCAATAGAGCCAACAATCGGAATTCCGGCAAAGATAGTTCATACGAATGAAAAATGTCGTTTGTGCCATGGATGCTAATGCATGGAACGGGGTTTCCCGAACTCCTTTACAGAGGGCGTACTGCCAGCCTTATATATCGTCTCCCAGCATATGTTGAAATAGAGCATTTGAACGCAGCCTTTGTAGATATCTCCCCCATTTGGTTCCCCAGGGTACACGCCCCAACTCCCTGATAATAAGGTGAAGGTCATTCCGACGTGAAATTCGGGTTGTCTCGTTTTCTTTTTGCCCGTCTCACTGTTCAGACTTATAACTCTGCCCACCCCAGTATATATCACCTCACTACCCGAATGGAGACCTGAATGTGTGAACAACTGTGGCACGACAAGTTGCAGCTTTTAGTCATTATCGCAAGTTAGAATTATAGTTTATAATGGATTTTCTGTGCCTCATATCTATTTATTAACATTCTGTACGACTCACCTGGCTATTCTTCCTTGATTCTATTCACGATACCATCTACCTGACGTTTCCACATCTCACTCTGTGAAGGAGTTCAGGAAACCCCGTTCCATGCATTAGCATCCATATTACAAACGACATTTATCATTCGTATGAAATATCTTTGCTGGAATTCCGATTGTTTGTTTTATTTCTTTAAATCTTTGTCACAAACCGGACTCCTACCGTTGCCTCGAGCGAGAGTCGCTCAGCTTGAATTTCGTTGTGACTGTATTTGGTAATCTCATCTTCTGTAGCTAACCTTTGCTGCAACCCAGCTGCAGTTGTTGATTTGTTGTCCAATTTGGAGCGAAAGAGCCCAGAAGGAACACTATTGAGGTTTGATTATTGTAAAATTAATTAATTTGTTGTATATAGTACCGTAGCTATTTGGAATCGACTTTGTTTTGAATTGTGTCGAAATTGGTTGCTACGCGTCGCTCGAGCGTTCCGGTGGCTGGACTTTACAGTACTCAATATCCTTGGCAATTGCTGAGGCATGAAATTACGCAGCGAATCGGCAAACCGTTCCGAATCAAAGGACAATTCCCTGCAGGTGAACCAAAACCCTCTGCCCGCAGGTGTTGGTCATGTTTCTTGCTCAGGCTCTAGTATATCAGGTTGTTCTAGGGTTAGCTCGGTTTCCCATAGAGCTAGAGCTGATCTGATGTTAGCGGAGTTGAAGGAGAAGCAGGTTGCAGAACAATTAGAGTTATATAAGCAACGTAAGCTGCTCCAGGTGAGGAATGAGACGGAAATGGCAAAACTGCGTTTGGCACTCGCTGAGGAAGAAGAAGATCTAGTCAACAGAGATGAAATCAAGGGTGGAGTAATGATCAGTGAACATCTTTCTCGTTACCTAGGTGATTGCCACGTGCAGAACGATGCACCAGGAACAACAAGCTTGGTTCCAGTGGTGGAACCTGCAGTGAATTATCGCTTGGACTTACCCAGGGTGGAACTGGAGTCATTTGCGGGCTGCTCGTCAACGTACTGGAGGTTTGTGAAACAGTTCGAATATTACGTCGAAGGTAGAGTTCGAGACGATGGCCAGCGCCTTCTTTGTTTGATGCATTACTGCAAGGGACAAGCAAGGGATGCGATTGCCGAATGTGTTATGTTGCCTCCAACAATGGCATACAATAGGGCTAGGGAAATCCTAAAGGATCTGTATGGACAAGATCATGTAGTGGCTCGTTCACTGATTGACGGCTTACTGCAAGGTCTGAAACCTCTGGTGGAAGATTCGGATGCCCTGACCAAATTGCCGTTATAAATGCTGAACTGTGAAGTTGCCCTCACGCAGATGAATTGCATGTCAGACCTCAACTCATCGCAGACTATGGAACGTATCACTCGAGTGCTACCAACGCGTCTCCAGGATTTGTGGGCTAGGACCGTTGATGATATTTTGGGAAGAGGAGACGAACCGAGGTTCCAAGATCTGCAGCACCTAGTGTCCCGTGAGGCACGGATTGCTCGAAGTAGGTTTGGCAAACTGGCTGCCAGTAGCAAGGCTCAGGGGTATTCGCGGTCATCCAGTTGGAGGAATTATGCACAAAACCAGCATCCAGAAGCGACACGGTTCATGCCAAATCAGGGTAGTACTTTGTTGGTCGCAGCTAATAGGTGTTCGGTATGTAATGGAATACACGCACTTGAGGAATGTCAACGATTCCTTTCTCGTGATATACCCGGTCGTTGGGCATTGATCAAAGAAATCAAGGCTTGTTTTTCGTGTCTCAAGTGTGGACATCTGTCTAGCAACTGTCCTGTTTCCAAACCATGTTCAACATCAGGTTGTCCGAAACGGCACCACCCTCTACTGCATGTTGCACAGAAGCAAGGTGCCGATCGAGTCACGCAAGATACAACACAAGGGCTGCAGCTGGATAAGCTGGGTACGGACGAGGCAAGAAAGCCTGGGCAGCGGACCAATAATTGTGCGGCTACTCTTAGGCCAGAATGTCGGGTCAGTTTAGGTGTACTACCAGTGCGAGTAGACGGACCGGGGGGCTCTGTGGAGACCTACGCTCTGCTGGACAGCGGGTCTGATGTGACTCTAATACAAAAAGACATTATGGAGCTGGTGGGCCTGAAGGCATCCCCGACCTCACTTTCGATTTCGACCGTAAATGGGACTACCACTTGGAATTCGGGAATAACGGAGCTGCGACTGAACTCATTGTCAGAGAATGATTTCGTGAATGTAGAGAAAGCCTTTTGTGTCGATAGGCTACCAATCCAAGCAGCCCAGTACTGCACAGATGCGGACATTTTATCCTGGCCTCACCTACATTGCATCCAAAGACAGAATCTGGAAGATTCGAGAGTGCGGATCCTGATAGGTGCCGAAGTCCCAGAAGCACATTGGGCATTAGAGCAAAGACGCGGCAAAAGAAAACAACCCTATGCTGTGCGGACGATTTTAGGATGGATTGTTCTTGGTCCGATAAACCAGGAACCACACTTTGCGAGAACAGTTAACTACATTGAGAGGGGAATCGACCCCTTAGCAGAACAGATAGATCGACTATACAACGCCGATTTCCGCGATAGATGGGCATCGAAAAACCCTCTTTTATTAGAAGACAAACAAGCTGTTAATATGGTTTCCAATGCCATAATCTGATTGAACGGACACTGTGAAATTGCACTTCCGTGAAGGAATCCTGAAGTGAGACTTCCAAATAACTATATTGTGGCCAAAGAGAGATTGAACGGCTTGAGGAAAAGGTTTGCGCGTGACCCGGAATTCTTTGACAAATACTCTACAGTAATAGAGGGTTATGTGCGCAAGGGCCACGCCCAGTTAGTGCCCGATGTACAGCTAAAAATGGGGTTTGAGCCAAAGTGGTACCTACCACATCACGCAGTTGGAAACTCTAAAAAGCCTAGCAAGTTGAGGGTGGTGTTTGACTGTGCGGCTGCATTCCAGGGACGTTCCTTGAATGATTACTTGCTACAGGGCCCGGATACGACAGCAAGCTTAGTTGGAGTGTTGCTTCGTTTTCGAAAGAAATCTGTCGCATTGGCTGCGGATATTGAAGAAATGTTCATGCAGGTTCAAGTGCCGACGAGAGACAAAGGAGCACTGAGGTTCCCCTGGTGGAAAAATGGTCGACTAGGTGGTAATCTTGTTGAATATCAGATGAATGCCCACCCCTTTGGTGCCACTTCCTCCCCATTTTGTGCGAATTTCGCGTTACGTCGCACGGCAGACGATTGGGGAAGACAGTATGAGGATTACGTTTCCAGGGCCGTGTATAACAACTTCTATGTAGACGACTGGCTTGTTTCTTTGCCCACACCGGAGAATGCAAGAGTTTTTGTTATCCAGATGAGTGAGTTACTATCACGAGGTGGATTCCGGCTTCATAAATGGGTGTGTAATCGTAAGGAGGTGCTGGATATTTTACCAAAATCTGAGCCGGCCCATCCCACTTTGGAAATAGATGATTGAACGCCTGTGCCGGAGAGGACGTTGGGGTTAGAATGGAATGCAATAGAAGACACGTTCCAGTTTTCATTCGCAATACGCGAAAAATCTCAAACAAGGCGTGGCTTGTTGTCTATAGTATCATCCGTGTTCAACCCACTAGGGTTGGTTTCACCTTTCATTCTGCCAGGCAAGGTGTTATTGCAATCACTGTGCCGCTTGAAGCTTGGTTGGGACGACCCAATTGGAGAAGAACCCCTACGATGCTGGAATGAGTGGTTAAGAAGTATGGAACAACTATGCGCATTCAAAATTCAGCGTTCTATTATTAGAGGTGACTCACTGAAAGAAGGTGTACAGTTTCATGTATTTTGCGACGCTTCTGAAGTTGTCTATGGGTTGGTGGCGTATTCCAGAATGGTTTCAAGGGACGTAGCCCCCTACTGTGCCCTACTTTCTCTAAGTCAAGGGTAGCTCCTCTGAAGACCGTAACGATCCTTCGATTGGAGTTAGCCGCAGCAAGACTGGCCGTTAGAGTTTCTCGGATTCTTATGGAAGAAACTGGAATCAAGTTTGGTAAGATCTACTACTGGACGGACTCGGCTATAGTTTTGCACTACATGAACAACACTAAAACGAGATTCAGTACGTACGTTGCCAACCGTTTGGATGAAATCCATCAGTGGTCGGAACCCTGGCAGTGGCGTCATGTCAGATCGGAGGCTAACCCTGCAGACTTGGCATCAAGAGGCACAACATCACCTAGTGATATAAGCTGCTGGTTCGAAGGTCCTTAATTCTTGAGGAACGATGAAACTTCATGGCCGACCAGTCCTACGGTGTCTGCAGCACCACCAAACGTTGAGTTGAAGCAGCCTTCGAGTACAGTTCTCACAGCGTTGCAGGATGCATGGACGGACGCACTTCTAGCTAGGCACTCCAGTTGGTTTCACTTGCTGAAGTCGGTAGCGTGGTTAACCCGTTTTAAAATGTACGTTGCAGTCATGAGAGGCGGGCGCAAGGATCTAGGATTGACAACTGGGCCCTTGAAGTTAAACGACATCGCTAAAGCGGAGGAAAGTGTTATTTTGATTGTACAAGCTAAGGTCTATGGCGAAGAGCTAAAATGGCTACGAGACAGGAGCAATAACCTATGCACTAACAAATCTCCGATGAACAGAACCCTATTAAAACTCGATCCAATTTTATTAAATGGAATTATTTGTGTTGGAGGACGACTGAACTACTCCAGTCAGCTTCAGGGTGTGAAACATCCGGTGATACTACCCAAGACTCACCCGATTACAGACTCGATAATCCGACGGTATCACGCGATGGAAGGACACGCAGGACCTTCGCAGTTACTCGCGGAACTTCGCAAAACATTTTGGACTGTACAGGAGGGAGCTGCCGTCAAGCGAGTACTTGGAGGATGTTGGAAATGCCGGAAGCATTTGGCGGTCTTGAGCAAGCAGATGATGGCTCCTCTACCAGCCATTAGAGTCCAACAAGGTTGGTTTCCGTTCAAATACGTCGGAATAGATTATTTCGGCCCATTTGCGGTTAAACATGGGCGCAGCATGGAGAAACGATATGGATGCATCTTCACCTGTCTACAGATGCGTGCAGTACATATTGAAGTTTCTTATTCTCTAAGCACGGATTCATTCATTATGACATTGCTGCGTTTCATGTCGAGGAGAGGGGCACCGTCCGAGATTTTTAGTGATAACGGTACAAACTTTGTTTGGGGCTCAAAGGGAATTGAAGAACCTAATGGGAAACTGGTCTAGTGATAAGATTGCTGATAGATTGTTGCAACGGGGCGTGCAGTGGCATTTCAACCCCCCACATGCTAGTCACCGTGGTGGTATATGGGAGATCATGGTGCGCTCGGTTAGAAGAGTACTTCTTTCAATTTGTGACGAACAGCCGATGACCGACGAAATATTGTTGACATTCCTTACGGAAAGTGAGCGGATAGTAAACGGACGACCGCTAGTGCCTTTGACCTCGGACTGTCGTGATCTGCCAGTACTCACGCCCAATGACCTACTTATCCTGAGGGCGAACCCACGAGATATTCCAACGGATTCGTTGCGCGATAGACTGGTTCGTCAGTGGAGGCAGGCAAACTACCTAACATCTGTGTTTTGGAAGAGATGGATCAGGGAATATCTTCCACTATTACAACAGCGGCAGAAGTGGATAACTCGAGAACGCAATTTAGATCGGGTGATGTAGTGCTACTAGTTTCGGAGGCCTTGCCGCGTGGCCGGTGGCCGATAGGAGTCATCGAAAGCATCTCAGTTTCGGACGATGGTTTGGTGCGAACGGCAACAGTGCGAAATAATGAAGGATTAGTGCTCCGTGACATTAGAAAGATTTGTCTTATTGAGGGCGAACCGGACACTGGTGGTGTAAGCTCAGAGGCCAACTCTTCTCAGGTGGGAGGCGGGTCTTCGGATCTGCCGAATCGGGAGGGACCACGGAGAGTTGATCCACTTGTCCGACTGGGAGCTGCTCTTGACGGTGATAAGTTTTAGGTATTGGGGAACCGTAGGGCGAGCCGATGCATGAGGCCGACCACACCTAGCGGTGCACGGGAAAAATCCGGGTCGGATTTTGGGGGCCGGTGTAAAGGAGTTCAGGAAACCCCGTTCCATGCATTAGCATCCATATTACAAACGACATTTATCATCCGTATGAAATATCTTTGCTGGAATTCCGATTGTTTGTTTTATTTCTTTAAATCTTTGTCACAAACCGGACTCCTACCGTTGCCTCGAGCGAGAGTCGCTCAGCTTGAATTTCGTTGTGACTGTATTTGGTAATCTCATCTTCTGTAGCTAACCTTTGCTGCAACCCAGCTGCAGTTGTTGATTTGTTGTCCAATTTGGAGCGAAAGAGCCCAGAAGGAACACTATTGAGGTTTGATTATTGTAAAATTAATTAATTTGTTGTATATAGTACCGTAGCTATTTGGAATCGACTTTGTTTTGAATTGTGTCGAAATTGGTTGCTACGCGTCGCTCGAGCGTTCCGGTGGCTGGACTTTACACACTCCTTATAGCATAACCTCTACCTTTTTCTCGCTTCGCGTCCATCGGTGCACCTTCTGAAGTTTCTGTCCCACTGTGTCTTCATTTGTATTCTCCCATAAGAGGGCACTCTCGTTCCATCCGGTCCATCGATCCCATATATAAAATAAACCTCCCCGTACAACCCGCTGTTTTGATCCAAGTAACAGTACAGTACCTACTGTATCCTGTAAGGGTTGCATCTGTGCATATCGCACATCAAAATTCTACTGGCTCACTGTCCCCCATCGTTCTAAGTCCCCTAATCCCAGCTATATATATTCGGCTATATAGCTCACTTCCTGTACCGCACTGTTGCGTAGGTCTCACCTAGACCTGTGCGCATATAGCACCATTGTACACTCACGGTCTTCATAGACCTTCGGCTTGCCTGTGTCTAGCTGACCGAATTCCTGCTACCCCCGTACCTCGGTCAAAATGTTTTGCTTATCTTTCCGTTCCGGTCCCCAACTAGTGCTCGGAAAATCCGCATCGCTAAGGATGGTAAATCCAAACACGCCCAACCCCTTCCAATAGCTAGGCAGTGCTCTGTCGCCCTCGTTGACATCGACGGTGAAGCCTCTAACGGCCAAAATGGCCTCAAGCAGAGTTTCACTGAACTTAGAAACAAGGTCGAGCTGATTGGTGCAATCCTTTCAAGGTTTTCATCCCCGGCTACTCTCCTTGATCCTGTAGCGGCCAAGTTCTCCAGGAACTTGGTTTCGGTGGGAAACCTCCTCGACTCTGTATCGACCGAAATATACCACCACATTGCCAACTCGAAGACTGCAGTGGTTTTTAATGTTCCAGACAGTATACTACTTTCCTTAGCGAAACAACATATTCAGTTCGTGCAATATGGCTCACTATGGATGCCATTACTGGAGGCTACATAAACGTCCAAGCTACGTGGTTGTTCTCTGCTATTCCAATTCATGGACAGCCTAACAGCCAGGGCGTACATTAGCAACAAGTCGACAGTTGCTGCCCCCTCACCGTTTAAGGACCTATAAATAGTCCCTGATAATACCCCACACCAATGGGAAATACTTCTCTCGCCGAGAAGCACTTCTGCCTTGCCTATGCAGGCTGACCCCACTGGAACCGACATGAAGGTTACCCAGTGCCCCACCGGCAGGAAGTCAAAGGCCTGCCCAGCGCCCCACCCTGTCTACCTGCAAACTATCGACCTAGATATGTCTAACTCCCCACCCCCGGGTTCCGCTTACACACAAAAGCCCTTTTCTACCATCTCCCCCAGTAGCCTCTACCTCCAGTAGCTCTCCCCCCTACCACAGGCCCCAAGCGGCAAGCTCCTTCAGTATTAAACCCGCACTCCTCCGTCATAGCCTCAGAGCCAAGATAAGACCCTGGTACAACCACCAGCCCCGCCATGCTACTTCCCATCCGTCCTTCGAGCCGTCGACAACTGTTATCAACCACTGCTCTCGCTCTAACGACTCTTTAAACTACCCACCCGCTGCTGGCTCAGCCACGACAATTCGTAGTTATCCTCATAAGTGCCCCCAAATTCTCATATGAGCCTACCTGGTACTCCTACCGGGTCCGCACTTGTTTAACTAATCACTCCAGGCATTAGCCCCCACTCTCAACCGGCATTTGCTTATAGTGTACTCTCGGGCCCTGCAGGGGGAAGAAACCAGTTGGGCCAACATCCAAATACGGGTAACGCCATCGTCCCTTTAAGCAGGAGTAACATCCACAGCCATGCCACCGCCACGCACCCTTCCACTGCCTTGCACCTACTTTCACTGTCTCTTCCTCTCTCTGGTCGAATGGGTCACACCGATCCTCCGTCTCCGTTGCTACCCTATGTCCTTTCCTGTCCCCAGACAATAACCCTCCATACTACAGCCTCAGCATGACCAGCTGTTCACCTCTGCCCCCTCCATTAACCCCATCTAATTCCGAAGTACCAACTAGGTACCCCAGCAGATAGCATAGGTGCCTGTATCCTGCTTCTTCGCCTCCCCTACCCACCTGCAAGACGCCTTCGAGCAGTGCGTAGCCAAATTTGAAAGAGATCTCAAAGTCAGAAGGCGATTAACCGTGAAATTCTACGAAAATGGATTACTGAACGAACAGTGACACGAAACAGATGCAAACTTCAATTATGCAACCACAAGGACTCAAAAACGAGAACCGAATTGCCTCGTGCGAGGGAGGAGCACGTGCGTCACGCAGGTCCAGAGCAAGGATGAGACAGAGCAGCGCGCTGGAAGCGAACAAGAAAACGTTGGTCCATAAAAATATACATCGAATAAAATAAGTCAACAGTGTAAGTAAGTGATTGATGTTAAGGAAAACATGGAACTGCAGTGGTTTTGGGGGGGTTTCCACGACCGGTCGTTATACCACCCTCCCCAATTACCGACTCCCACGACCCTGATGAGCCTGCAAACCCTTCCAGGTTTCACCGGTCTCTTCCCGCCCCTCACGACACACTACCTTACAGATACTCGCCTACATACCTCCACCTCCAAGCCGACCTACCGGCCTCATACTGATTCCGCTCAACAGGTAGGTTACCTGCAGCCAAGATCTCATTCTTTACCCGACCGGTGCCCTCCACACCCGTGGCCATATCGTTAATCGCCCTATGAACCATATAGATAATCTTTCACAGACCTATGTCACTGATTGCTCCTCCCTCGATGCCATGCCGTTTAGCATCTTGCACCCTGCACTCCCTCCTGTCCACCTCGCCTCGACAGATATTCTTGACCTCTCACTTTGCCATATTGTGCCCTCCCCTGTATCACGTGACACCCTTCCAGCCCGCATCAGCTGTCTGTGCACATCCACCGTATTGATCATCCACAGCAATCGGCGCTGCCTCATGCTAATGATTTGCCTACCTTCTGTCCCCCATCCAACATTGTCCGCCCCACCTTCTTTTGACGCCCTATCCCCACCGAGACCCAACGCCTATTGCCACAGCGATACAAACAGTCTTGCACCTGGCATCAATGCTTTGTGCGTACCGACAATGAACTCTTTCCTACCAGTTCTCAGTAACGCTCGATCAATAATTAGAAAACTATAGCATCCGCGATCTCTGTCGTTTACCTCAAACACTGACATTACACCGGTAACTTTATCCTGGCTATCAGATGATGCCTCACTTGACCTTGTTCGCATAGCTGAGTATCAATGCTTCTTGAACACCCGCCAGTCCAGGCGTGGATGGGGTTGTTTATCCTTCAGCATATGCACCTTCCACGCTAGTGCTATTAACCACCGCTCTCTTCTCTTTATTGAGGATTTTTTACGGCTATCTATTGATGCCTCTGACCAGAACCTCCTCCTTGACTGCGTCTACGTCCCCCCTGGTCTGGAGCTTGCAAAAATTGACTCTGCCGTGGTTGTCTTTACTGCTGCACTTGACTATCCTGTCAGTGCAAAGACTATTGTGAGTGACTTTAACGTTCCTTTAGTCCGCTGGTCCTCTTCTACTAGCCCCCTGCTCTCTCCACCTTCCTTCCCTGTATTCATGTTGGTGGATGGACCCAACATGTTTCCTGCCCTACAAGGAGTGGCAAAATCTTGGACCTAGTATTCTCCATTGATATTTCTGATATCACCGCACAGGTTACGGATCATTTCCCTGGTAGTGACCAACGTATTGTCAGGTGCAAGTTTAGATGCTTCGGCGGTTCCCATCCGATGCAATCCTCTCCCTCTTTTTCGACTTTCTGCCGTTCATGTCCGGGCCCACAGTACCAATGATAATCCGTCCCCTCAACTGGGACACATTTTTCTCTCCTCTGATCCCCTCACCGCTGTGAACTCTCTCCCCCCCAACCTCCTTCACTGCTTAAGTACCGCTAACCCATGCTTCGATCTACGCCCCAAGTCCAGTGGCTCAAGCCAGTCACTTTCAGAGCGTAAGCTGGCTAAGCTGCAACTTGCCTTCAGTAGATCACACGACTTAACAATTCTTCTGCGCATAAATCAGCTGCGACTGAGGCTGTGTCGCGTGGCCGATTCACTTCTGAGAAGGCAAGAGGCCATCGCCCTAGCACACCCAAAAAAAACCAGTTATCCGTCCAACCTGCTTAGCAAATGGTCCATCCACTCCAGTCTTACCTCGCCCAAATTCCTCATATGCGGCTCATCTACCGCTATTGTCCCAGCACCTATTTTTGAGGCCTTCAGTGATCACTTCTCTTCCTCCCTCATAAACTGTCCCGATATCCCCCCTCCTATAATCCATCCCTGCACCTCTGCCTTCCTTTCGTCAATTCCCTCCACCCATCTACAGACTGAGAAATCAGTTTCCTCCTATAAGCCTTCCTCGAAACCGGGTCCAGATGATTTCCCACCGGCCCCCATCCTTGTTGATGGCCCTGACCTCCCCTTATTGTTACTCAGTGTATACATGACCTCTGTGCTTCGCAGGTTTGTCCCCCTCAACAGAAAACCACTGTTGTAATTCGGCTCTTCAAAAAGTATGCACGACACGACCCAGACAACTATCGGCCCATTAACTACACCCCATTAGTCCGCAAAATCATGGAGAGAATTACCAAAATAACACATTTTTCGGTACCTCATCCAACTACCTGCTAAACCGTAGTCAACATGGTTTCTTGAACTCCAGTTCCTGCTCTTCCTGCCAGCTTGAAGTTCTCAATGTCCTATCTTCTGCTGCCGGCGCAGGCAATTCCGTAATCGTCCTGTACCTCGACATGTCTGAGGCTTTTGACTGTGTTCCTGTCTCTTGGTATTGCTGACCCTCTTCTCTCCTGGCTCTCCTCGTACCTCCCTCACAGATCGCAAGCTCTGCCTGTTGACGGCCACTTATGCCAAAACCACTGCTAGCGGCGTCATCCAAGGCAGTGTCCTGGGCTCATTACCGCTCCTTATTTATATGAATGACGCTTTCTTTCCTATTCGCCACGGTACCCCTTTGCCCTTTTCCGACAGTACACAAATAGTTTACTCCTTCCTCCCCACTGACCTATCCGCGACCCCGTGCAACATACCGCGTGACTTCCCACCTCTCCAAACCTGGTGCGTCTCGTAGTTCACGTACGTCTCTGTGGATAAAAGCTTCCTCCTACCTTACAAGTGTACTGTACCGCCCAGCCAAATTTGTCTAGAAGGCTTACCCATCCTCATGCACTCCACGGTTATTGATCTTGGCTTACTCTACTCTCGTTCCTCTAACTTCTCCGAACAAGCACCGTTCAAATCGCTAAAGCTCAGCGAACCCCAGGCCTGATTCATCTGTGTTACTCACTACCGACCAGTCGCCTCTCAATATATCTCTCACATACAAGACCGTTCCCAGAATATTATCCGATTACCTCCAGCCTCTGGTCACTTTCCTCTATAGTATTTCTCGAGAGCGTACAGTATACGTTCACCAAAACGCCGTTGGGCGTATCCATAACCTTAACGTACCGCCAGCCATGTGGGTTCCTGCAAATTGGGCCTCTGTGGATTCGTCAAATGAGGCTCAACCTAGTTTTCCTATTTAAGCTAATCCACAACCAGCCCTAAACTTCCTACCAAATCCCATTCGCTTCCCCCTGCTCCTACCCCGTCCGACCTCGTGCCTTCTCTCTACCTTTCCTTCAATCTAATCTCGGTCTGAAGTCCCTATCCCTTCTGTCAGCCTAGTCCCAGATTTGGAATGAGCTTACTGTTAGTTTACGCAGTGCCTCCTCACCGTTGGCTTTTAGGCGCGCACTTGTGTTATACTTACCAGTTCCCAATGCTATATTGCTCGCCAATGAGTTCGTCTCCACCGATCTAGCCTTTTAAAGAGCCTTCACACCGTAACTCTACTGCCTCTGCGCCCGGGCCAGCAGGTATAATCCATGCCCGACACTCCTGCTCTCTTCAGTGCCGCGAACTGTGACCATCGCCATTCCTGATCCACGGCGAACCTATCTCCTGCTTTCATAAGATAACCCCGTTTCTCGCCTACGTTCATCTGCTATCCATCATTTTTATTTGCCTTCTCTCCACTGTCAGCTGCTTCTCAGCTGAGGCACACCCAAACTGCACTGATCTATCCCTTTTCCCTTTCCAGTGATCCTCGATGACGGCCAACCATCTCGGGCACTGCTCTGACCATCTCTTTGGTAGGCCCATCTGGATAATATTGCCGCATGACCGTCTACTACTCGCTGTTCCCGTCGGCTCTGCCATCCATGGTCCCACAACCTGGCCAACCGATCCTGGATCACACGCCCCTATCGCTGTCTGTCTGCTCCCCGTACAATTATTACTGACCATTGGTGCCACTCTCAAAGGTGCTGGGCGAGGTCAGATCCACCCCTTCGGCCGGCGCACATCGGGCGTGCAGGCCGTCTGCAACTATTTGCTAGCGCAATTTGGCTGGTAGATCACACCTCCTGCGTTTACTCCACGAAATGTTTTTCAGGTTTGGTACCCAGCGCGGGGCCAGTCACACCTACTAGCACCGGTTGCGGATCGAAGGCTCTAACTATATTCGGACAAACGCATCCAATACTGTTGGCTGAAAACTGCATGCTCCCCTTCCTTGTTCCGCCACGGTACGCTTACCTATGGTTCTTATCACCCGTTACCACTTTCCTTTTTTGTCGTTCTACCACCGTATGCACACTTACCCTTTATGTCCCTGCTCCTCTCGCCTCTCACCATGCCATCTCGTGTTGCATGACGTCACTATCGTCCTGTTCACTCTTCTCTACCGTCGCTCGCCATTATTTCGTTTTTCCACGTGCCATCATTGCCGGCTTTTCGTCTCTATTCACCTGGTATTACTGTGCGCTCATATTGCCCATCGATATAAATCTTATACCTCACTCTCCGTAGTTTTGTTGAATCCATCCTTGTTCTCCCTCCCCATGCCCAATACCATTAAGCACCAGTCACACTAGCACCCACAACCGATCCTCATATAAGAACCCATCTCTCCAGACGTTGCATCTTTTACAATCGCATTTATTATCTAATCACCACCACCACATTTTTCCTTCTTGGCTCCTTGACTCCTATGTGGTTCTTTCCGTTAAGCAGTGTACCGATTAGCATCCTCCTGCTAAATCCACCTGTTCCATTGACTGCTGGCACGCAGCCCTTCAGTTCCATTGCCCCAACCCCGTCGCGCATTCATTTCTAGGGCCTTTTGTTCGATTACTGGTTTACCTTTCTTGTCGCTTTCCGCTTCTTTCTTCTCTGCCTCCTTCGCGTATCACCTGTAGTAAAATGATCTGAGTGGTCATGTCTCACCTGTGTCTCTTCGGTCGTTGCTCCCATCTCCTGTTCCGTATACTGCTCGCCACAGGCATTTTCTGTGTGCCTTTCAGTATGGTCCGCCTTTCCACGTTCCACCCGTTGTAAAAACAACGTCTCGTCGTGATGTTCATCTACGGTTCCGAATCGTTGGATCTGCTGCTACCCTATCCTTCTGGTCCGTCACCACATGTAGCTCATGCACTGGGCAAATAATTAGACCCATTCCCACCTGTTCTCTCCGATCCTTCCATTCATCTTCCCTTGTATGTGATCTGCTCTCCACAGCCGTCATCACTTCTGTGCTTCTTCAGTCTTCTCTCTCTGCTGATCCACCATGCCAACCGGTCATGAAAAAATTCGTCTGGATTTTCTCTAGTCAAACCTACGCATTTCAATCTAACCCTACCCACCTCTTCCAATCATTGATACTTTTTTACCTCTAGCACTCCATTGGTCACAACTCCCGCTCCTCGCATACCCATTTATAAACGTAAATATATACGTATGTATATATACATTCGCTCTGCACCCTGCCCTTTCTTTCCGGCCATTTCCCATGCCATCACCCCACTGACCCTCATGATGTGCTTCTATTCTTTTTAATCTGTGCCTGAAATTCATGATATCCAATCCCTCCAAATCATTTTTGCTATCTGTACCTCCGTTTACTTCTTCCAATGCTCGCTCCCTGTTCTACCATGAGTTTTGTGCCCTGTCCGCTGACCACGCACTGCAGTGTAGCAGGGCTTCATTACCATCTGGTCCCCAGAAAGGGATCCTTTATTCTCCACCGTCTCCCGACACCACAGTTTCTTATATCAATTTCCAGTCAGCGATTTTGGGTGGTCAGGTCCCAGGACTTGAGGGTCGGGCCAACAGATCGGTCGAAGTTCTTACACCAGTAAGCTTCAGTTGATTCTCACCGGACTATAAATTGCTTTTCCTTTTCGCCTCTTTTTTGTTTCTCTTTAATCTGTGGTCTATGGAAAAACAGGATTGCTGTCAGGAGGGCAACGTAGGCGAGGTTTCGCAATGGGTCGTTGCCCAGACCTACCTCCTAACGAAGGATTTCATTCATATAGCGGCCTTTGGCATAGGGGCCAATATGGAAAGGTCCGGTGTGAGGGGGTAAGGAGAGCATGGGAGAGGAGTTGAGCGCAGACGTTGGAGTGGGGATTGTCAGGTAGAAGGAAAACGGTGGACGGAAAGATAGAACTGGCGCTGCTTTCAGTCTTGCCCTATGAGTGTAAGACTAGTTGCCCTCAGGGAAAAAGGCCGACCGGCAATGGTCTAGACGGGCTTTAAACTGGACCACCGAGTCCGCAACCATTACCTCGGCAGGTAGACCGTCCCAAGCAATGGTGACTAGGCAAGCAAAAATTGTGATTTTTGTTTTACCAGCTTTACTCAAGGTCCACAAGCTGGGATACTGTCGCTATCTCTGCAATCGATTTTGTTGGTGAGAATAGCCCCCTGATTCCTTTGAAGACTTCTGTGAATTCACCTCTAAGCCTTTAACGCTTTAAGGATAACAGGCTCAATGCTGTGAGTCCCTCTGCATACGGCTTTTTCTTTATTACATCTACCATCCTGGTGAAGTGACGCTAAAAGCTTTTAAGTACCCAGCATCTCGCACCGGAGCAGGAGCCCACCCTCGGACGGTTTTCCAGGCGTGGCCTGACACCTATTTCATGGTGTGCTAGTAGTACGTGAGCACCTGGTGATAAACGTTTGAGCAGTAGTTGGTTGAGTGCTCGCTTCCTCTTGGCTGCGGCCGGTGGTCACTGCTCAGATGGCTGGAAGTAGTCATTTATCCGAACTTAAAGATCCGCGATATCTGTGGCCCGTGCTAACGCTTTTGGGTCATTCGGGTCTACAAATTCTAAGTCCTAATCGTCGTCCTGGTCTAGACGTCTACACCCCCCCACATTGAGAGGAATTTGCCACTGGGTCTTGCTGGCATGGACCCTACTTAGGTCCTCCCGAAGGTATGAGGTGCTTGTCTCGCCTATCCGTTTCAGGTCGTCTGCAAATAAATAACCTGGGTTTTCCACAACATCCGTCAGGTCGTTAGTGCAAACGGCGCATAGAAATGGACCCAGCACTAACTCCTGTTTGACCTCACCGATGGCCCTTACCCCCGTGGCTCTACGGCTCTCTAACCTTTCGCAGTACATCACTTAACTGAGGCATGCCCGGGATCCACCCCAGGACCTGTGGTGCAATCCCGAAGGTCTCTATTTTGCGGAGCAGCAGTCAAAGAGTCACGGAGTCGAAAGCCTTTTGGAAGTCCAGGTAGCAGGCCTCGGCCTTTTCTCCTCTACCCATTCTGGCCGACAATCCCTCTAAGAATAAAAAGAGGCTCGATGGGGAGGACCTGATTTTGCCAAATCCATGTTGTCTGTTTGTGATGCTCCTGCATTCGGCTAGATGACTAGAAGCTCGGTCCCTGATCAGCCCTTCCAGTAGTGCTAAGGGGCATTGGTAGTTGGCTGATTGGCGGGTAATTTTGCCCCCTATCCTCCTTACCACTTTGGTGTGCAAGACAGACTTCCGCTGTCAGCCAGACTGCTGGTAGTTATGCCTCGGACAGAGAAGTGGTTCACCGGTGGGCCGAAGGTTCCGCCAAGATCTGGGTCAGAGGGCGTGGAATCCTGCGTGGTTGACATCTGGCCCGGCTGCTTTGTGCACTTTCAGCTTTCTAACATGCCAGAATATTTCTGGACGTAGTAGTTTTCTTCTTTTCAAAGGATTACAGAGCCTGGGGTATGTGAACAAAATGGGGTGGCAAACGGTCAAAAGAACGAGAAGCCATTGATTGGAAAATGGGAAGGCAAATAAACATATGTTTTTTCTTGGCCGATTTAATTATGTGCATAACCCAGTTCGTTTTTTTCTTTTATTTTTTCATAGAAGGAAGAAAAGCTTAGGACGTGGGTGGAGAAGCAAAGATTCAGAAAGCAGAAGCGGGATGTAATGTTGTCTCCCTTCCGAATTGTGCAATACACAACTCGGTTGGGTGAATGTCGGGGTTGAGGCGACTCCTGATTCATGCTTCAAACACTTGCACGAAGGTTCATGAAATTTCATAAGGAATATAATACAAGGATTTGCATTGCTTTCAGCGTTATACGTCTGAGTTACAAAAACAGCACGCTTTGTTTTACTGGATGCCCCGTGACCAGCAGGTGCCGTGACGGTTTTCTTCATTCTCTGATATGAGGACATGCTGCCCAGTTTTCCTACGGAGAGAAGTGATTCACCACGCATGGAGATAACTAATGCACATTATGACAGCTTATTTAACTCCGGTATACCTGTACTATCTCCAAGAACGTTAGCCCTCAAGAGCAGTGAACAGTGGATTTCGCCACTTCCAATCCGTGATTACCAAAATTCGGCAAGTCAGATGTAATAAGCATTGGGATGTTTATTACAATCAAAGCAAATTTGAATGTGGGGCAATAATAAATCCGAACTTTGCTTATCGTATTTGGCTGTGTCCGGTTCCATGCTGGCCTTAAGAACGGATTAGAACAAAACCCAGCTAAATGACCGGAACCAGCTGTCCAAAAGATTCAGAAGGAGAGGAGAAGTTGGGGCACTTAAACAAAGAGTGAGAGAATAGCCACTACGAGCGAACTAACTGAATTCAGTAAAACTTTTACCATGTGCAATCAGCTACCACAAGTCAGCCGCCGTAAAACTCCATGTCGAGGACTTCAGGAAACCCTGCTCCGTTCATGTACATTCATATTATAAACGACCTTATCTCATTTGTATGAACTACCTTTACCGGACTTCCGATTGTTTTTTATTTATTGCTCTAGGCCCTAGCCACAAACCGTAATCTCACGGTTAACTCGAGCGCGAATCGCCCGGCTTGAGCTTTTTTGTGACTATGTTCGGTAACCACATCTTCTATTTCTAACCTTTTGCTGAAATCCAGTTGCAGTCTTTAACTCGTTGTTCAATTTGGAGAGTAAGAGCCCAGGAGGAACACTACTGAGGTTCGGTTGTTGTAAAATTGCCTAATTTGTTGTATATATTTCCGTAGCTACTCGGAATCGACTATGTTTTGGGTTGTGTCGAAGCCGGTTTCTAGGCGATGAATGGACTTTAAACACCCACCTAAAAGTCCTTTGGCTTCTATTCCGCCTGACGTTTACAACGCGGCTAGTTAGCTAGGTTCCATTCGCCGTCCACACAGGTGTACATGGTAGTCAACTATCAACCGGTGGGCTACCGAGCAACAATGATCATATTGAGGTTGAAGTGCATCACTCTTTCTCTGTATCTCACCAAACAAACAGTCAGTCAGAAGGGCTCACAAGGTCTGAGTAACAAGCTGCTACCAGGTTGGAATGACACAACAGCACAGATGTAAAATACGGAAGTGAACTAATAACTTACAGACCAATATTCTGGTGCGCAATTTGTGAAGGTTACTTTTGGGTCATAGTACCTTAACGTTGCCTACACTCTCCGTGTAATAATAGCGTCAAAACCCATAGTGGGGCCTCAGCTTATCTTCGTCTATCAAACTAGGAAACTTGAAGCAAACAAACCGGGCAAAGAAAGCCTATACGTCCAGCCGTTTCCATCTTTTCTCGTTCCACTGGGCAGCAGTGATCACAAGCGGGACCCAGCCGGGCAAATGCTTTCTTTTCCCACGGACGATTCATATCTTGTAGTTAGGCCCAATTTTGGGCGTCTACAATGGGTGAGTAGTCAGAACTCCCAGATTACAACCGAGGCGTAGACCACAGGCGACGGGGGAGCTTAGAAAGACCGACTGCCCCCGAAGCTATACGGCACCACGACTGCCCCAAGAGATGGTCCGCGTGTGGAAGTTCAGGTGAGCCCCAAAGAACGACAGCCCGTCCTGCTTGCTTTTTTCGTGGGCAACCAACCCAACATTGTTCGCATGCGTAACGATAACAATGAAGAGATGGACGCGCATACTTGTAACCGTACCTGAACCAGGTCACTTTCGGGAAATCAAGCACACCGGCACAACGACGTCATGTAGGTGCACTGGATGAGTTGTCAACGCAATAAAGTAATAAAAATCTACTACATGCTAAACCTTACCAAAAGAAAGGTTACACAGCCGACGTCTCATCAGATGAATAGAACATAAGCGTGCGTGCTTCAACACAAATGCTACGAACATTCGTTTATTCACCAAATATGACGAAAACTATCACGCAGGCAGGATTTATTGCATTAAAGTGAACCAACCACTGGCACTCTCCAGCGAACACAGTTTACATACGCCACGCCACAATAACCCACTGGAGGTGGCAACCAAGGCCTCCCTAACAGGTTTATCCTTCCCAGGCCGTACTTGGATGGCAAGCCCTGGAGGCCATTTTTTCGACGACAGCCGTCGCTAACTAGGAGAAATAACTCCCCCGTTTTCAGACCTTTCTCTTTCATCAGCTACTTCTCTACTTCTTGAAGCATACTGACATACTCCGCCTTCCGAAGTTTTCGAAGCAAAACCACTAAAAACTGCACCATTCTCCGGTGTCTGAAACAGGTTCGGGAGAAGCCCCGACCACCAAGCACAGTTTAATTACTGCTAATCGTCAGGAACTTACTCGGAGTCGCTGCTTAAAGGTCCTCGATATCATGCTTCACTGGCATGAGGGAGCAATTGTTGGGGATCCTCGCTACTTTCACCAAAAATATCACTAGACTTTTATCCCTCACACGGCGACCAAGGGCGATTGAACATAGCACACAAGGCACCAAACGTTTCAGGTGTTCCCAAACTCCATCCCAGGGGCTGGCTCCTGGTGGACCGAAACTCCATTTGACACAACGACTTGGAAGAAAGCAATTTATTCTGTCTTGTGATAGTTGTAGAATAAACCCTTGAATTTATGACCAGGCCCCATCAAGCCTGCCCTCTTTAGTACTGAAAAGAGTGTGGTTGACATGTTGTGGCTATGAGGCATCTCAGAGCCTGCAGGAAATAATCCGTAGGTAAAAGATGTGCAGCTTCGGTGTGCGCAGCTCTCAAATTCACACAGGGGAATAAACAGCTATACATTTTTCCTCCACTCCTGCCATGTTCAACAAAAACGGTCCAAAATGGTCTGCTCCCACATACTCGAAGGCGTAGCCAACATTCATTTTACTTCCAGACAATCGGAGTTACGGTGAGAAAAGTTCATAAAAATGAAACAATGTTGTCTGTGATATGGATGCTGAGGAATGGATCAGGGTTACATGAACTCCTTTTCACCGGCGCTCGAGATCCCACCCGGTTTTCCTCGTGCACCGCCAGGTGCGGTTGAGCCCAAGCATCGGCTCGCCCTACGCTTCTCCAATACATAAAACTGATCACCGTCAATAGCAGCTTCCAGATGGACAAGTAGATCAACCCCCAGTGGTTCATCCCGGTTCGACACCACTACCACCGTATAGTCTGCTAGCCTCAGCCGCCCCTCGTTTGGCTCCAGCAGGCCTTCATTTAGGCTCAGCAGCTGCCATCTTTAGCCGGGTACTTTGTAATATAAGCTTTGCCTCTTCATGGGCATCTGGCATTTGTGCGCCAACAAAAGAATCAAGAGACTCACCGGCGGGTGGGTTAACTGCCAATTCAGCCGCTGACTCACAATTTAAAGTATCCTTACTGTTTAATCACATCAGAAGCGGCAGTAGATTAAAGAAGAGCAAGTCAGCGACAAAGTAGGAGTTGGAGGGGGTAAATTCCACAGTTGAAAGTGCGCAAACACTGGATAAAATTCCTGACTGATCCATTTTGAAGCCTCCAACAATATCCGGCGAGCCGTAACCACATGTCGATTGATGTGAAGTGGCTAAATGGCAAAAGTGAATTCGGTGATTGGATGGACACTCAGCCTAGTGAAGCGCGACGGGGGCTTCGTGGTCAGGAAAGATAATCAGGTAAAGCTGTGATGGAATAAAAACGCGCAGGAATCCGGATAGTATCGACACAAAGTAGCAGGGGGGAGTATACTGACAGAGAAATTTTCAAGAATGCACAGACAAAAAATTGGAAAAATTGTTTGCGACGATGCAAGCGAACCAAGGTCATAGGCGCTAGCGGTCGTCCGTTTGCTGTCTTTTCAGTTTCCGGAAGAAATGTCGGCAATATTTCGTCAGTCATCGGCTGTTCGTCACAAACTGAGATAAGCACTCTTCTAACCGAGCGCACCATGATCTCCCATATGCCACCACAGTGACTAGCATGAAGGGGATTGAAGTTCTACTGTACACCCCGTTGCAACAATCTATCAGCGACCTTATCACTAGACCAGTTTCCTACTGGGTCTTCCAAATCCCTTTGAGCACCAACAAAGTTTGTACCATCATCCGTAAAAGTCCCCGACGATGCACCTCTCCTCGACATGAAATGCAGTAGTATCATGATGAATGAATCCGTGCTTGGGGATTATGAAACTTCAATATGTACCGCACGCATCTGGAGGCATTTAAAGACGCATTCATACCGTTACTCCACGCTGCGCCCATGTTCAACTTCAAATGGGCCAAAATAATCTATTCCGAAGCACTTGAATGGAAACCAACCTTGTTGGACTCTAATTGTAGGTAGAGGAACTGTCATCTGTTTGCCTACGACTGCCAAGGGCTTCCGACATTTCCAACATCTTCCAAATACACGCATAATGGCAGATCCCCCGGGTAAAACCCAGAATGTTTTGTGAAGTTCCGCGAGTAACCGAGATGGTCTTGTGTGTCCTCCCGTTGCGTGATATCATCGGATTACATAGTCCGTGAGCCCTGGGTAAAATCACCGGATTTTTCACACCTCGAAGCTGATTGAAGCAGTTCATTAGTCTGCAAAATCTAACCAGCCCATTGAATAAAACTGGATTGAGTTTTAATAGCGTCCTGTTCATCGGAAGCCCCTTAGCGCAAAGATTATGATTCCTGTCCCCTAACCATCATAACTTTTTACACCGCTGGGCCCTCACAATCGGAATGACACTTCTCCGCCTTAGTAAAATCGCCCTACTTCAACTGCCCAGTTTTCAGTCCCAAATCCTTTTGACCGCATCTCATGACTGCGATATATGTTCTAAAACTGGTCAGCCAAGCTATCGATCTCAGCAGGTGAAACCAGCTGGAGTACTTTGCCAGAAGTGAGTCCGTTAAGGTATCCTACAAGCTTGTGAGAATCGTACTCGAAGGCTGATTCAACTTCAAGTTCAGCGGTGTTGCAAAAACATTAGTACTGGTTGATCGTAAGGTTTCATCTTTCCTCAAGTAGTTAGGATCTTCAAACCAGCATCTGATATCAATAGGCGATATTGTGCCTCATGATGCCAGTCTGCAGGATGAGCCTCCGGATTGACATGAGGCCACTGCCATGGTTCGGACCAATGGTGGATTGCAGCCAAACGTAAGTACTTTATCTCATTTTAATATTATTCACGTAGTGCCAAACTACAGCCGAGCCCGTTCAGTAATAAGGCCTGTCGAATTCGAGTAGAGAGACTCCAAGGGCCAGCCTTGCCGCAGCTCACTCCAATCGAGCGGTCGTTACGGTCTTCAAAGTAGCTGCTCTTGAATCAGAGAACAGCGGAGTACAATGAAAGGCTGTGTCCTTTGAAACTATTCTGGAATACTCCACCACTCCATAGTCAACTTCAAAAGCGTCACAGAAAACACGAAATTGTGCATCTTCATTTGGTGAATTTCCTCTAAGAACACAGCGCAGTATACTGAATGTGCAAAAGTTTTCTATACTCTATAACCATTTATTCCAGCAGTCCTGGTGTTTTCCCCTAGTCGGGTCGTCCCAACCTAGAGTAAAGCGACAAATTTATTGCAACAACAACTGGCACGGCAGAATGAAAGGTGAAACTAACCTCGGTGGGTCGGAAACCGACGACACGATAGACAACAAGCCAGTCCTAGTTTGAGATTTTTCGCGTATTGTAAATGAAACTGAAACGTGCCTTCTATTACGTTCCATTCCAATCCTAACGTGCCCTGCGGCATTGGCGGGCAATCACCTATTTCCAAAGTAAGATGGGATAGCCAAGGTTTCGGTAAAATATCCAGCACCTCCTTGCGATTACACACTCACTTATGGAGCCGGAATCCGCTCGTGATAGTAATTCACTCATCTGAATAGCAGAACTCTTGTGGTCTCCAGCGTAGGCAAGGGTACAAGACAGTCGTCTACACAGACATCATCATACGCGACCCTGGAGACATAATCCTCAAACTATCCTCCCCAATCATCTGCCGTGAGACGTGTTGCTTAATTCGAACAAGATGGGGAGGAAGTGACACCAAATGGATGGGCATCCATTTGATATTCGACCAGATCACCAATCAGTTGACGATTTTCCCACCAAAGGAACCTCAGTGCTCCTCCATCTCTTATCAGCACCGAAACCTGCATAAACACTTCTTCGTTGTCCGCAGCTAATTCGACAGTTTCCCTTCGAAGACGAAACAACACTCTAACTAGAATTGCTGTCGTGTCCGGTCCTGTACCAATTATTCATTCAAGGAGCATCCTTGGAATACAGCACAGTCAAACACGGCTCTGAAGTTGCAAGGCTTCTAAGAACTTTGTATGGCGTAAATTGTTAGGTAACGTTTGGGATAAAAAATCGTCTTTGAACGTATATCGGGCACTACCTGGGGAAGCCCATGCACCTATGTCCATCTGTTATCGCAGAGTATTTACCACAGAATTCAGGGTCACGCGCAAACCTACATCTTAAGCCGTCCAACCTCTCTTTGGCCACAAAATCATTATTTGGACGTCCCGCCACAGGATTCCTCCATGGAAGTGCAACTTCACAGTGTCCGTTCAACAGGGTTATGGCATTGGAAACCGTATCAACAGCTTGCTTGTCTTCTAATAAAGGAGAGTTTTTCGATGCATACCCATCGCATAAATCGGCATCGCATAGTCGACCGATCTGTTCTGCTATGGAATCTAGTCCCCTCTCAATGTAGTTTACTTTCCTCAAGGAGGATGGTTCCTGGTTTAGCGGGCTTGTCAAGCTGCAGCCCTTGTGTTGCATCTTGCGTGACTCGATCGGTAAATTGCTTCTGTGCACCATGTAGTAGAGGGTAGTGCCGCTTCTGACGGACTGACATTGAACGTGATTTGGAAAAAGGACAGTTGCTCGATAGATGCCTGCACTCGAGACTCGGGAAGAGCCTTGATTTCATTAGCAAATGTCCAAAGACCGGGTGCATCACGGTATGGGAATCGCTGACATTCCTCAAGAGCGTGTATTCCATTACATACCGAGCACCTTTAAGCTGCGACCAACAAAGCACTACCTTGTTTTGGCGTGGACCTTGTCGCCTCCGGATGCGGGTTTTGTGCACAATTCCTCCAATTGGATGACCGCGACCACCCTTGAGCCTTGCTATCAGCAGCCAGTTTACCTAACCTACTTCGAGCAATCCGTGCCTCACGGGACATTAAGTGCCACAGGTCTTGGAATTCGGTTTAATCTCCTCTTCTCAAGATACCATCAACGGTTCTAGCTCACACGTCCTGGAGACGCGTTAGTAGCGCTCGAGTAATCCGTTGCATGTTCTGTAGTCGGTCCAGGTCCGACATGAAACTCATCTGTGTGAGAGCTACTTTACAGTTGAGCATTTTCAAGGACAACTTGGTCAAGGCATTCGAATCTTCCACCAGAGGCTTCAAACCTTGCAGTAAGCCGCCAATCAGTGAACAAGCCACTATGTGATCTTGTCCACATAAATCCTATAAGATTTCTCTAGCCCCATTGCAAGCCACTCTTGGGGACAAAACAACACATTCTGAAATCGCATTCCTTGCTTGTCCCCTACAGTAGTGCCTCAGTTAAAGTAAGCGCTGATCACCGCTTCCAATTCTACCTCCACCGTTATATTCATGCTGCTTCACAAACCTCCAGTACGTTGCCGAACAGCCGGCAAATGTCTCCAGCTCCACCCTGAGTAAATTTAAACGATAATCCGCTGCAGGCCTTGCCCCTGAAACCACGGGTGCAGTCCGTAGCGCATCGTTCTTCACTTGCAGTCCCCCAGGTGGCGAGGAAGATGTTCACTGCCCATTACTTCACCCTCGACTTCTTCTCTGGTAACCACGTTTTTTCTTTCTCGCGGGTGCCAAACGTAGTTCCGCCCTTTCCGGCTAAGTCCTCACCTAGAGCAGCTTGCTTTGCTTATTTACCTCCAACTGTTCCACGATCTGCTGTTCCTTCAACTCAATTACCATCAAATCAACAGTAACTTTTCGGGAAGCCAAAATAACCCTCGAGCATCCTGATATACCGGAGCCTGAGCAAGAAACACGACCAAAGCCTACGAGGAAAACGGTTTGGTTCACCTGCAGTGTACTTTCCTTCAACTCGGAAAGGTTTGCCGAATTGCTGTGCCAGTTCATTTCTCAGGGTTAACCAAGGATATTGAGTACTGTAGAGTCCATCCAGTGAAACGTTCGAGCGACGCCTAGCCAACAGTTTTCATACAATTCAAAACAAAGTCAGTTCCAAGCAGCTACGAAAATATATACGACAGATTAAGCAATTTTACAACAATCGGACCTCAATAGTGTTCTCTATGGGCTCTTACGCTCCAAATTGAACAGCAAATCAACGTCTGCAGCTGAGCTACAGGAGGGGGCTAGAAACGGTAGATTGGGTTACCAAGGAAAGCTGTAGCACGGAAACTAACGCGCTCTCGACACAAAGAAGTCTACGAGGAGGACAACAAAGGAGATTGGAAACGAATGTGAACACGCAAGGCCACCAGATGTGGTGGACTCAGCGCTCCTCCGTGGGAGTCTTACATGCTCGATCTGAGAAGGCGGAGGAGGAATGAGGATCCGATGAGCCGAGACCCATTAAGCGCGCTAGCAGGTACCAGCACTTACATCAGAGAGAATGGGAATGGCGGTCTTTGCCAAACCGTCACAAAATCACAACGTTGTTCAAGCTGGACAATTCACGCTCAAGGTACAGGTGAGGGTCCGAATTTTGACGAGGGCTTAGGGCAATAAAACAAACAATCGGAATTCCGGTAGAGATGGTTCATACAAACGAAACAGTGCTGTTTGTATTGCGCAACTTGATAAACGGAACAGGGCTTTCTGAACTCCATTACAGGCCTACCACACATGATGTCAAACTACCGTCCTATTACCCATACACCGGATCTCTCCGCTAATGAAAAAATCGCACAAGAACACATTCTCAAGTATTTCTTCAAACCGGACATGAATAATCTTCGACAGCACGAATTACATAGATCGAGATCTAGTGCAACATGCCAGCTTGATTTTTTGAATCTCATCACTGAGACTGCAGACAATGGAGTGGCTCTTATAGCAATTCACTTGGATATGTCATAGACGTCTGATCTTGCGACACACCCTCACCTTCTGGCTAAACTCCCATCTTCTGGAATCATTGACCCCTTACTATCTTGAATCATCTTTTGCCTATCTAATCGCTCTCAGGTTAATTCCGTCAAAGAACACCGTTCCAGGCCTAAACCTGCTACAAGCGGTGCTATTCAGGGTAGGCTCAGTGGTCCTCTGCTGTTCTTCATGTACGCATTAGCAAGAAACACGACCGAGGTTTTCAGGGAAAAGCGTCTGTTTCACCTGCAGTGTATTTTCCTTCAACTCTGAAAGGTTTACCAAATTGCTCCATGAGTTCGTTTCTCAGGGTTTGCCAATTGTTAATCCGCAGTAGTTTCCACCACTAGAACAAACCTTTTTGTTCATTGTGCATCGATCTGTACGTGACATTTACCTAGCTAGCGAGAAAGATGTTCATCGGCGAATAATTCAACCTTGACTTCATCTCTGCTGACTAGGTTTTCGTCTTCCTTGGCGAGTGCCAAATGTAGTTTTGCCATCTCCTCCTCATTCTTTGCCCCAAGCCGCATACTTCGCTTATCTGGCACTAATTTTTCTGTAATTTGCCTCTACTCTAGCTCTATGGGAAACCGGGCTGACACTAGAACTATCTGGTATAATGGAGCCTGAGCAAGAAACATGACCGACACCTACGGGGAAAGGGTTTTTTTCACCTGCAGGGCATCGTCCTTCGATTCGGAACGGTTTGCGGAATTGCTGCGTATTTCATGTCCCAGCAGTTGTCCGTGTATATTGAGTACTGTAAGGTTCAGCCTCCGGAAAATTCGAGCAATGCGTACCAACCAATTTCGACACAATTTGAAACAACGTCGATTCCAAATAGCTATGGTGCTATATACAACAAGTTAAATAATTTTGCAGTATTCCAACCTCAGTAGTGTTTCTTCTGGGCTCTTACGCTCCAAATTGAACAACAAATCAACAACTGCAGCTGAACTACAGCTAAAGGTTAGATACAGAAGATGAGATTACCGAATATGGTCACAACGAAGTTGAAGCTGAGCGACTCATGCTCGAGGCAACGGTGAGAGTACGGTTTGAGACAAAGATTTAGAGCGATAAAACGGGCAATCGGAATTCCGGCAAAGATAGTTCATGCGAATGAAAAATGTCGTTTGTGCCATGGATGCTAATGCATGGAGCGGGGTTTCCTGAACTCGTTCACAGTGGCATTCGAAGTAGACGCCTCATAGTTGAGGACTGGTGGGAAAGGCAATGGTCATCATTTGAGTGAAATCGTGTCCAACTATTGGTTTATCGGAGGTGATTACTGGGCTGACATATGAGCAATACGGGTTTATAACGAAGTGGGCATGGTAGTGGTATGTATGTTCGATATTCGGCGGAATCAACTACAAGTAATAACTCACCAAATTCGTCAAAATGCTAAGATAATTGAATGATTCTGTACGTTGAGGAAAGCCTAACCCGAGACCTTGGGGAGAAAAACAGAACAACAGAAGCTTGGATTATGTGTAGTTGACTTCCTTCTGAAGACATAGGAAAAGAGCCTAATGGATTGCGGCACAGTTGTCCAACAACGATGATTTGGTAGCACAGCGGTAAAAGCCAATAGGTGAACGAAACGTGATGCAATTATGGATCCGTCTGGCTCCCTTGGTGAATAGCATGGAAGCATCAGAAATTGGTAACAAAGTGGATGCGGGTGGTGGAAAAGCAGTGGACTGAGAGAGTCATATAGGAGTAGTTCTTATGTGAATTTGTCTGGACGTGTGGGTGATTGCCTAGCCGTATATGCTGAAGAAAGTCCAAAGCGAGACTCTGAGGAAGCAGTGGAACGGTCGATATTTTGGATTGAGGATAACCCATTACAAGTGCGAATTTCGGGAAGTACCAAATGCTGAATGACCAGAGATGCGGGGGAAGTATACAGTAGAACAGGGAGCTGGTGTCACGCTGATGGAGCACCGGAAGGAGGACCATTTTGTTTTTATGACATTGCTGGCTGATGACTAAAACGATAGTTAAATGGTGATTCTGCTTAGGCACATGCAGTTGTGGCATATAAGATGCCCAGTGGATGAATGGTGTCTTCAGTGACTTACCGAGGATTTTGCTGTTTGCATTAACGACATATGAGCCGTGAGACTACTTCATGTTTCAGGGTAAAAAATCCGGCGACTAGACGAGGCGGAATGAAGGCAATAACGAGAATAGTTCAGATAAATAGAAGGCAGGTCGGTGGAGGTAGATGGTGGTAGTAGCGGTTAGTATGCTCTTTTCTGAGCCGAGTGAAAGTGTGTGCACATATCGATTTGGAACCTGACCGGGCGTATGGTCGATGTTGTTCATGAACTTTAGAGGAGGCGACGGGAGGCAGCAATAAGATGCAGGGAAAGATTTTTTCAATCCGCAACTAGTGCCCTTTGATGATGCCGGCTTTGCGCTAGACCCCCGACCTGAAAGCCACTTCTGGTGGCAGGAGGTGTGATCTCCCTGCTAAGTCGCGCCAGTAGATGGTGGCGGGCTTCCTGCTCGCCTGATGTGCGCCGGCCAAAGTGGGGGATCTGACGGCGCACCGCACCGTTCGGATTGGTAAGAGTTTTCTCGGCGGGCCCAGTTGCCGTAAATATCAGGGAGTCCAAGATCGGCTGGCCAGGCATCCGGCGATCTCAAGGGAGCATAATTTGTGCAAAGTGCTAACAGCCGATGGACGGGTAGTCGCAAAGGTCATGTTTGTGACCAATGTGATCTGCGGAGTATTACAAGCCATAGAGAGAAATATACACACAAATGAAAGTCAGAAAATAAAGAGATGGTAGAGAAAAGCAGTCTGGGGTGCTCCCAGGTCAAGATAGACGGAAATCGATATAAAAAGAAACGGGAATAGGCGGTGAACCTCTCAAAGTAGTTTTTTGATTGCTGAAGGTGGACTGACTAAGAATTTCTACCCAGGTCTATCTGCCATAGAAAGACGGTGTTTGCATTATTCAAAAGTCGACTATTCTCTTGGGCTTGGTCTTTGGGTGTGTTTAGGTTCAGGAGTAGTACTGTTTGGGTAGCCTCGGGGAACTTTTGCAATGCACCTCTAAACCGATGGCTGGAAGCGGAACCGATTGCGTCGAAGGGTAGTAGTACATTGTGATAAATAAGTGTGGGCTTAGGCCGGTGCTGGTAATGGGGTTGAAGGAGCGAGAACCATAAAACACAGTAGATGGCTGGAAACGGGCGAGAAGCGCGGTTGAAATGAGGGAGCATACGATTGGCTGTGAAGAATATTATACATAAACATAAGGTTTAGTTTCGTAAGGCGAGGCCACAAAGTGTCTAGTTTAAAAAGTAGGCACCGTTCTCTACCGGCGGGGGTAGGCTACTCTCAACCAGTCGGCCGGTAAAACTTTGATGGACTTATTTGACACCAACTGTGTTTAACTTGCGTCTATCAGAAGAGGTTAACAGGCAGTACTCTGATGGGGGCCTGGAATAAGATTTATGGAGAGCGGTTGCAGTCTCAAAGTCGGAAGGAGTGAAATATCAGGGCCAGGCACTTTCTGGCCTTAGCAATTCGGGGAAATTAAATGTGCATGAATAGGTTTTGCTAGCAGCGGATGAACTACAAATGGTTAGAGACCCTGGAGGCAGGATCTATTTACAAATAGGTACCTCAACTATGTCAGCTGAAAAATCCATCTGCCAAGTTTGGTACCACCAATAAAGTCCACATAATTCCTCAGAGATGTTTAAGGTATCAGGGGCGGGACGGTCAAGCTTGAAAAGGTAGACAATCTCCATGCTTTCAACGGGAATAAATGGGGCGCCTTGGTTCACTTAGAGGTGTGTATAGGTTAAATACATGAAGAATAGCAGAGGACCACTGAGCCTACCCTGAATAGCACCGCTTGTAGCAGGTTTAGGCCTGGAACGGTGTTCTTTGACGGAATTAACCTGAGAGCGATTAGATAGGCAAAAGATGATTCAAGATAGTAAGGGGTCAATGATTCCAGAAGATGGGAGTTTAGCCAGAAGGTGAGGGTGTGTCGCAAGATCAGACGTCTATGACATATCCAAGTGAATTGCTATAAGAGCCACTCCATTGTCTGCAGTCTCAGTGATGAGATTCAAAAAATCAAGCTGGCATGTTGCACTAGATCTCGATCTATGTAATTCGTGCTGTCGAAGATTATTCATGTCCGGTTTGAAGAAATACTTGAGAATGTGTTCTTGTGCGATTTTTTCATTAGCGGAGAGATCCGGTGTATGGGTAATAGGACGGTAGTTTGACATCATGTGTGGTAGGCCTGTAATGGAGTTCAGAAAGCCCTGTTCCGTTTATCAAGTTGCGCAATACAAACAGCACTGTTTCGTTTGTATGAACCATCTCTACCGGAATTCCGATTGTTTGTTTTATTGCCCTAAGCCCTCGTCAAAATTCGGACCCTCACCTGTACCTTGAGCGTGAATTGTCCAGCTTGAACAACGTTGTGATTTTGTGACGGTTTGGCAAAGACCGCCATTCCCATTCTCTCTGATGTAAGTGCTGGTACCTGCTAGCGCGCTTAATGGGTCTCGGCTCATCGGATCTTCATTCCTCCTCCGCCTTCTCAGATCGAGCATGTAAGACTCCCACGGAGGAGCGCTGAGTCCACCACATCTGGTGGCCTTGCGTGTTCACATTCGTTTCCAATCTCCTTTGTTGTCCTCCTCGTAGACTTCTTTGTGTCGAGAGCGCGTTAGTTTCCGTGCTACAGCTTTCCTTGGTAACCCAATCTACCGTTTCTAGCCCCCTCCTGTAGCTCAGCTGCAGACGTTGATTTGCTGTTCAATTTGGAGCGTAAGAGCCCATAGAGAACACTATTGAGGTCCGATTGTTGTAAAATTGCTTAATCTGTCGTATATATTTTCGTAGCTGCTTGGAACTGACTTTGTTTTGAATTGTATGAAAACTGTTGGCTAGGCGTCGCTCGAACGTTTCACTGGATGGACTCTACAGTACTCAATATCCTTGGTTAACCCTGAGAAATGAACTGGCACAGCAATTCGGCAAACCTTTCCGAGTTGAAGGAAAGTACACTGCAGGTGAACCAAACCGTTTTCCTCGTAGGCTTTGGTCGTGTTTCTTGCTCAGGCTCCGGTATATCAGGATGCTCGAGGGTTATTTTGGCTTCCCGAAAAGTTACTGTTGATTTGATGGTAATTGAGTTGAAGGAACAGCAGATCGTGGAACAGTTGGAGGTAAATAAGCAAAGCAAGCTGCTCTAGGTGAGGACTTAGCCGGAAAGGGCGGAACTACGTTTGGCACCCGCGAGAAAGAAAAAACGTGGTTACCAGAGAAGAAGTCGAGGGTGAAGTAATGGGCAGTGAACATCTTCCTCGCCACCTGGGGGACTGCAAGTGAAGAACGATGCGCTACGGACTGCACCCGTGGTTTCAGGGGCAAGGCCTGCAGCGGATTATCGTTTAAATTTACTCAGGGTGGAGCTGGAGACATTTGCCGGCTGTTCGGCAACGTACTGGAGGTTTGTGAAGCAGCATGAATATAACGGTGGAGGTAGAATTGGAAGCGGTGATCAGCGCTTACTTTAACTGAGGCACTACTGTAGGGGACAAGCAAGGAATGCGATTTCAGAATGTGTTGTTTTGTCCCCAAGAGTGGCTTGCAATGGGGCTAGAGAAATCTTATAGGATTTATGTGGACAAGATCACATAGTGGCTTGTTCACTGATTGGCGGCTTACTGCAAGGTTTGAAGCCTCTGGTGGAAGATTCGAATGCCTTGACCAAGTTGTCCTTGAAAATGCTCAACTGTAAAGTAGCTCTCACACAGATGAGTTTCATGTCGGACCTGGACCGACTACAGAACATGCAACGGATTACTCGAGCGCTACTAACGCGTCTCCAGGACGTGTGAGCTAGGACCGTTGATGGTATCTTGAGAAGAGGAGATTAAACCGAATTCCAAGACCTGTGGCACTTAATGTCCCGTGAGGCACGGATTGCTCGAAGTAGGTTAGGTAAACTGGCTGCTGATAGCAAGGCTCAAGGGTGGTCGCGGTCATCCAATTGGAGGAATTGTGCACAAAACCCGCATCCGGAGGCGACAAGGTCCACGCCAAAACAAGGTAGTGCTTTGTTGGTCGCAGCTTAAAGGTGCTCGGTATGTAATGGAATACACGCTCTTGAGGAATGTCAGCGATTCCCATACCGTGATGCACCCGGTCTTTGGACATTTGCTAATGAAATCAAGGCTCTTTCCGAGTCTCGAGTGCAGGCATCTATCGAGCAACTGTCCTTTTTCCAAATCACGTTCAATGTCAGTCCGTCAGAAGCGGCACTACCCTCTACTACATGGTGCACAGAAGCAATTTACCGATCGAGTCACGCAAGATGCAACACAAGGGCTGCAGCTTGACAAGCCCGCTAAACCAGGAACCATCCTCCTTGAGGAAAGTAAACTACATTGAGAGGGGACTAGATTCCATAGCAGAACAGATCGGTCGACTATGCGATGCCGATTTATGCGATGGGTATGCATCGAAAAACTCTCCTTTATTAGAAGACAAGCAAGCTGTTGATACGGTTTCCAATGCCATAACCCTGTTGAACGGACACTGTGAAGTTGCACTTCCATGGAGGAATCCTGTGGTGGGACGTCCAAATAATGATTTTGTGGCCAAAGAGAGGTTGGACGGCTTAAGATGTAGGTTTGCGCGTGACCCTGAATTCTGTGGTAAATACTCCGCGATAACAGAGGGATATGTGAGCGAGGGCCGCTCTCATTTATATATTTTTCTCGACTATGGTCAAGAGGCACTCGCAGACGCATGATCAGGTGTACAGCGTTACTCAGTAAGATGAAATATTCACAAACTTCAGGCATAAATGTCAAAAGTGCCAGCGGTAGAAAAACATAGCCAGCGATATTTTATATAGATCACTCTAATAATGGTTTGAGCAGCAACCTTGAACCGGTTGTCGGGCTGGGCGGTGGCGCACAGCGGGGATACCGAATAGGTCGTTCATTCATAATGCTGAAGGTGCACTATCACCGGGGATGATGCAAGCCATTAAAAACGGCGGTTTACCGGGGATCTGCGAGCAGCGAATTTCTAAATAGGAATAAAAAAAGATTGTGTGGGAGTCAACTTGGGAAAATCGATGCATGCGAAGAGAGTAGCAAACTATGAAGCTGACGCAAACCCTAAATGGCGGTCCTACCGGGGTTCAATAGAAGGAATGGGTTATAAAACAAGGAGACATGAAACCAACATTATGAATTTGCATTCGGGAACTTTGGTGAGTGTGGCAGGAACAGAAGTACATATGAAGGTGAGTTTAATTTCAGGATCAGTAACCTGTACCATTCAGAAGTGCGAAAGTAAAACTGTAGGGTCCTAATAAAGTGGAAGATTAATTTCCAGCCGAACACGGATCGAGGAGAAAATGGACTTTTGCAACGGATTCTGAAGTGGAAAATCTCTGCATTGACTTGATTATTATTGTGCTGTTTCACTGACAGATATGTATGTATAATTACTTTGACGCATTGGGCCTCAGTATTATTCAGCGTCATTACTGGTAGTGTGCAACATTCTATGGGTATGGTTTGCCTGGCGTGGTAAAGGATATGTGTCGGTCAATCAGCCGAGCGTGGCGAGATATGACGGATTTGAATGATGACTGGTGTGTTAGCAGGTTGCGCCCGAGCTGTTACTTGTGTCTGCTGTAATGTTGGTATCCTCAGGAGAGGTTTTGCTTTAGAAAACACTAATTAATCTGATAGGCGGTTGGAGGTATTTTCTGCCGCGTGGATTCATTGCAGTCCCAGACGCTATGAAAGGGTCCACTTGGGTTCCTGTCGGTACGAGTCAAAGTGGCATCTTTGGTTATCCAGTTTGGCGACTGAGATGGTGGGAGGCGACGAACCTGAAATAAATAGGGATTGCAGTCTGGACCTGGCTCCAGCTGTGGGTTAGGGTAATATATGACGACAGCAGTAGTGAACCGGTCAGGTTTATATGAATGGGGCAACGATAAAGTTCCATCTATGCGGTCAGTGGCACCTACTCCATGTTCTGGGTAAATTAGGCTCACTGGGGACTGAGCTATAATGCTACAGGCTAGCAGAGTTGCTTCCACCGGTTGGGCAATTTTTATGCATTCTAAAGAAATAATGGTTTGCAAGTTGATGTGGCAGTGTTGGGATACTAAGAAAAACCTAGAGCTTTACTGTTATTAGGATCTAGAAATGGTAGCCCTCGATACAGTTTCCTTACGCAGACTGCAGTTCAGCACCTAGGCGGTAAAGTAGGCTTGAAAGAACAGAATGTGGGTCAATGGGACTTGTACCCTGCTAGCATAGCACTATGTTTGTTACGGTCTCTTCCGGTATGGTGGTCACTCTATACTGAATGGTTCCTGAGGGGCCCTAAATTGGAAGAAACTACGATCGTGTCGGTGACGATGCACTAATGAAAATTGGCCTCGTGCCGAGATACGTAGACGTAAGTTCGTCTCTGCTGATACTCGATGGTGCTGGTATGCTGAGGTTATACTTGATTAAGAGCAAGGATATCCGTAATAGAGGTGAATGCATGGTTACCATGATATCTTTCCAGTCGTTAACATATTTCCAAGTGGTATTTAACACATCAGGCAGTTACAAACCCTAGAAAGCCTAGCAAGCCTTACTCACTCTGTCCTTTCTACGATACCCCTCAATGCCTGGAGTATTTCTTAGCTACTGTCCAAAAGCAAACCCCCCCCTCGATTAGGCCTCGACGGATTACCACCAGTTGCTTTTGTCAATGGCTGACAGGATCTCCCCCTGTTGCTGCTTAACCTTTACACTCTTTCACTTAATGGTAGCACTGTACCTGCTTATTGGAAGCGATCGGTAATCTTTCCCATTCATAAAAAGGGAACTTTACATGAGGCATCTAATTATCGCCCCATAGACCATACCCCCATCATATCCAGAATAATGGAAAAAATAGTTAAAGATCACATTATTAACTATTTACTAAGCCTTAACCTTATTAATCACAACCAACATGGATTCCTCCGTTCATCGTCCTGCACGTCTTGTCAGTATGATTTTCTGAATCTCGTCACCGACTCCGCTGAAAGAGGGAAACCTTTTGTTGTTCTTTATCTTTTGGCATTGTCGATCCACTACTTTCTTGTTTCTCATCTTGCTTATCTCATCGTTCGCAGGCTGTCTTGATTAACGGGCACACCTCTAACCCTAAGCCCGTTACTAGCGGCATTATTCAAGGCAGCTTTTAAGGCCCCCTTTTTCCTCCTCTATATAAGTGATGTTCCCAACAATACCTAGTTGCAAACCGTTTTTGTTCGTGGACAACATTAAGATAGTGTCCTTTTTTTCCTCTGGCAACCTCAGTACTACTACCCCTAAAATCTCCGCTGATTTAGCCGCTCTTGATGAATGGTGCCCAACCTGGGTAGTGGAATTCTCCGCCGATAAGTGTATTTTTCTTACCTACAAATGCCAGGTTCCTTCTGGTTCCTTATGCATCGGAGGTTCACCCATTGACAGCCAGCCCTTAGAAAGAGACCTTGGCTTAAGTTACTTTTGCTCTTTCAACTTCTCGGAACATGCTGTCTTCCGGACGGTGAAGGCCAAAAAGTGTCTCGGCGTTCTGTTCAGATCCTTCCAGCTTAGGGAGAGCATCCTTTACATGTACAAAGTACATGTCAGGCCCCTTCTCAATTATTGTCCCTTAATCTTTACTAGTATGAGAAAATCCGACAGGATTATGGCCAAATGTATCCAGAGAAGATTCAAGAAGCGGCTCAGTGGTTGGTCGTCAAACTTAAACTATAGGGAACGATCATTAGCCCTCAAAACCAAACCCTTGTGGTTTCGTCGCATCAAGCTAAATTTGGTATTTCTGTATAAGCCATTGACTAGGCAATCTTATTCCCGCGACCAGCCGAGCTTCTCCCCGGGTACTGGATATTCACTCAGCAATAGACATTATACTATTACCACATCCTCCGCGAGGACTGTTCTACTCTCTAAGTTCTTTCTCTTCATGTACTCCAGAATCTGGAATAAACTTCCTTTGCACATCAGATCCTCTCAGTCAAAGTATGCATTCGTGCATGCTATTGATAAATTCTCTTCTGTCCCAACAGCTTTGCGCTTATTCAACGTTCACATAACCGAAAGTCAAGCTTACGAGAAAGGCCTCGACTTTTAAGCTATTGCTCTGCTTTCTCGTTTTACTCTACCGTCCTAAATAATTGCACCGCTTTTGAATTCTGAATGCTCTATCCAACTGCTTCTCCTTAGACTTCGCCGTCGACCCATTTAAAGCACATCTGCATCCACTAATTGTTTTTCCATACCAACTTATAGGACCCTGGCCGTTTTACTTTGAAATAAGTCCTTCCATATGCTTTGGCATGTTTAAAGACCACTGTAATACTCCTCAGAGATTGTCAATATCCCTCATCCGATCCACGATTTATTACCTTTATTTGGTTATATCGCGTCTGCGGCCCTGAAACCAACCTCAACAACGCTATGGAAACTGCATCAGTAACTACCACCTGGTCCGCTATATATATATATACTTATGTATGTATATGTATATACATATACATACTCATTACTGTCCTGTAATTATTATCACAAACGTGGTAATTAACCCAAAGCCTTTCGATATATCTTAGCTTACAATGCCTCCTTCCCACACCAGGTCCCACCACATATACATCCCTCACCACCCCCGCGATTCTGAATGGGGAAATCCAGTCTCATTTATCTCACTTGGTTTGGCTCATTAACTGAACTCAAAACACAGTTATGACGTCACCAATTCTGCCCCCACCCTATCCCCCAGCTAAGTGTCTTCCGTAATTTAGTGCCAAACTTGATCCGTTCTTCTTCTGAATGACTATTCTGGGTGAAATAATAACCTCCCTACAGAATTATGTAGCCCCTACTTATGCGTTTCCCTTTTTAGTCTCACGTTCCATGGCCTCAATTTGTCATAGGGATCCGCCGCATTTTTGAGCCCGTGATTCACTTTTGTTCTTCTTTCCGTTAACCGTTGACCCTCAGCTGGGCTATATCCAGACTGTGTTTCTCTATCTCACTTCCCTTTGCAGTGGTCCTCAGTGCCGGTCAACCACCTCGGGCGCTACACCGACCACCTTTCTGGCTGGTGAATCCGGATGATAATGCCGTATGGCCGTCTGTCGACGGCTGTTCCCGTTGGCTCTGTTGTCCAGATTCCCACAACCTGTCCAGTTGGTCCTGGACCAGAAACCCTTATCGTGGCTGCTCTGCCCTCTGTTTAACCATCAATGAACGCTCACGCCAGTCCCAACTGTGCGGGGCGCGGTCAGATCCCCCGCTTTGGCCGGCGCACTTCAGGCGTGCAGGCCTTCTGCAACGATGCGCGAGCTCAAAAAGGCTGGTGGATCACATCTCCTGCGTTCACTTCACAAGGTGTTTCTCAGGTGGGGTGCTCAGCACACAGTCAGCCCCACCCACTAGCACAGGCTGCGGATTGCGCGCCCCAGCTCTCCTCGCCCTACCGCATTTATCACCGTCCGTTGCGGACCGCATGCCCTTACCGTTCTTCCGCCACGTTTCGCTCATCCATCGTTCATTAAGCCTAAGGTATTCGTTACGACACAGCAGTCATTCGGTCACTGTGCCGTCCTCGAGAACCAGCCTACGGTCCAATTTCTTCATTGTTAAATATTCACAAATGTAGAATAAACTTCCACCAAATGTCCGTGCAATAAGCCACTTGCCGAGATTCAAAGAGGAATTAAACTAACGGCTTGATGTCCTGACACTCGTATCAAACAATGATCGATACACTTCGGAGGAGCGAGCGTACGAAGTTGGTTTGGGTTACTGACACGCGGGTCTGAGTCGGGGGCCACGAGACCTACGTACCACACAAGTCGCCGTATATACCACTCAAGTTTCATTAATCTTTCGCGTAAAACCTTGTGTTTGGCAAAGTCGAACCATCCCCCAAGTAGTTTCAATTTCTAGATACTAAAGGTTTTTCTTTACTACTGACCGCTGATCCTCAGCTGGGAGCACCCCAGACTGCGTTTTTCTATCTTTGCTTTTCCAGACAACCGCTGATGATGCCTTCCCTTCGATGGCTTGGCATAATACCTGGCCCACATTTCTCGCTGAAAACTCGATACCTGCTCGTCATTTCGTCCCTACCACACAGGCCATGCTCTCCAGGACCCCTCGCAAACTCGTCGCAAGCTCCTGGATTATTCGATCTCTATGTGTCAACGCCAACATCACTCAAGCGAAGCCCGCCGGTGCGGGCCGCGGTCAGATCCACCACTCTGGCCGACGCACATCGGGCGTGCAGGACGTCTGCAACGATGTGCGGACGCAGATAGGATTGCGGATGGCACCTGTCAACAAAAACGGTTTTCAGGTTGGGTGTCCCGCGCACGGTCAGCCTCACCCACCAGCGCCGGTTGCAGCAAAAAATCATTCACCCGAAATGCTACAAATATGGAACTATCTCCCCCAGTTATCGCTTATTTTTCATCGTACTTGTCTCCATCTTCGCAACCTTAACTTACCGCTTCTTACGCCCGGAAAAATCTACTTTCCCTAGCACATAATTATCGCGGGGTTAAAAGACCGTTCCCGTACTCGGCCTACCGTTCATGATCCTTTTTTTCCCGATGATTCGTGCCAAACTGCCCGCTTGTCCTATTAGCAAACTTAACCAATCCCCGAGATAAAACTCGCTTTTATTTTATCAGTTATCAATATATTTTCAAAAGTCACATTTATTGTTGCCATACACTTCCGTACCACAATGTCCGGTATTCTATCTTGGTAAATCCTCTCAGACAATTTTGCTTCTTGCATCTCTCCGGTCATCATGTTCGGCCCTTATATAACGATTATCAAACGTAAATACTTACCTGCCATTTAAATACTCGCCCAGTACCCATTTCTATTTTAGTGCATCACATTTCACCTTTATGAAAGTAAGCAATGTGCGCAACGATTACATGTTTACATCCGGCCACTTCTTCCACCATCACTCCAGCGACCTCGCCAGATGTGATGTCCATTTGGTTTATCACGGACTCCACCCACATCCAGCCGCCCAACTTCGCAACTGTATTCAGCGTTTGTTGGTGCTTTTTCATATCCGGTATTCTATCTTGGTAAATCCTCCCAGACAATTTTGATTCTTGCATCTCTCTGGTCTTCATTTTCGGCCCTTAGATAACGATAATCAAAAGTAAATACTTACCTGCCATTTATATACTCATCTGTGCAAACCGTGTGTCTGCTACAATCATGGCTACGCATCACAAACTGATTTGTCGCCCAGTACCCATTTCTATTTTGGTGCGTCACATTCCCCCCTAATGAACGTTAACAATGTGCGCAACGATTACATGATTGCGTCCGTTCACTTCTTTTACCATCACCTAGGCAATCACTCTCTACAAATGAGTCCTCCATTGGGTATTTAACGGACTCAGCCGATATTTGGTCGCTGAATGTTTCAAGGAAAATCTTCGAAAGATTTTGATTGTTTTTGTCTGCAAATTCATTCCTCTCATCGTCTGATTTCTAATCCAAAGCCGTGCCATACTCCGCGGAGCGCTGTAGCTGGTTCATGTCTCCCTCAAAAACTTCTTTTTCATCGAAGTGAACAAAACTTTCAATAATTCTGTTTGATTCTCTAGTTGCATAGCACTTCTTTTTGTACTATTTCAGGAAGAGTCATCTACCTTCGACCAGCTCGACCCTGACTCGGCCCGGTTGGCCACCCGACCTTGAGTTCAAATTTGCCGGCCCTGCCACAGAGAGTGACTTAAATACTTTCTCCTGTACAATATTGAGTGCATATACCTTAACCAACCTCTTGGAATTCGGACTCTACGTCCAATTGTACAGTTTGATCTTGCGTTACAGCATGCCTCGGGTTATCTGAAATAAACCATTATCATTATCATCATCATCATCATGTCAGCACTCTTATCACTTCCCTTCCGTGTCTTTCTACCTCTGTATGCACACCCATTCATTTTATTTTTGTTCCTATCGTGTTTCACAGTGACAACCCTCACCACATGATGTCACTGGCACCCTATACAGTTTACTCGGCCTAAGCCAAAAATATGTTCCTTTCCACCCATTTTGCCCCTGTCGGCTTCTAATCAGTATCCACTCGGTACCTACATATGTGAATAAAGCTCATTGATCGCATACCTCATTAGCCACCATTTTGCGATATCCTTATTTGTCCGTATTATACCTCCCACTATTACGCACCAGACATCGGTAACCATCACGAATCATCACATAAGAACACGCCTTTCCCACGTTTGCATTTTTTACAACTAAATTCATTATCTTTTTACGACCTCCATACTTTCAAGTCTGAATCTGTAATCCTTCCGAGGATCTCCCTCTTAGGCAGTGAACCGATCAGCAACTTCTAGCCTAATCCATTGGTGCAATGGCCTGTAAGCGAGCAACTCTTCAATTTCAGTGTCCCAACTCCGACGTACAATCATTTTCCGTAAATTTTCGTTCCCTCACAGGCCTTTCAGTCCGGATTCTTTTCTTCGTCTCTGTCTTCACCCTGTGTCAACTGCGGTGAAACAATCTGATTCATCATCTCTTACCTGGTTTTCTTTGGTCAACACACGTTTGCGTTGTACACTGCTCGCCAAAGGCATCATCATTGTGTCTTTCAGGCTGCGCTGCTTTTCCGCGTTCCCCCCAGTGTAATGTCATCGTGACGTCATCATTCTCACCTACAGTTTCAAACCATGCGATCTGCCATTACCTGAACTTTCTGGTCCTCCACCTCCTTATTTCTCTTCCATGTTATTCGCTGTTACAGCTGCTACATCATAGCACCACATTTCTTCTAACCTCCAAGTTACCCCTCCCCGGTGATCTTTTACACCTCTCCAGCCACCCCGTACTTCCATTCTCGAACCTTTTTCGAGGCCATCTTCTTACACAATGAATGTCCGCTTATGGCCGCTTCACCCATGTTCGACCGTCACCACATGCCACACCTGCAATAACCAGACGGTTAGATTCACTCTTACCTGTCTTCATCGATCCTTTCCTTCATATTCCCTCGTTTATCAACTTCTGCTCACATCCGTCACTTCTGGGCCTCCAAAGTTGAGTCTCTTTAGCTGTTGATCTCCCACGTCCACCAGTCACAAACAAATTCATCGGGGTTTATCTAGGTTAATCCTGCACCACCCGACCCAACCCTACCTGTCTCGTCCAGCCACTGCTACCTCCGTGTTCCGTCGCTTCACCGCCATTTGCTCCTGCTATCATATATACATATATCCACATATTTTCTCCGCCTCCTTCAGTTCTTTCGCAGCCACTCCACTGCCCCTAATGATATGCGTCCATTTTGTCCATAACTGTGCCCCACACTTGCCGTATCTCGATCCTTCCGCGGCGTTGCTGCCATCTGACTCACTCTTTAGGTCTTGCATGAACAGCTCCTTGCTTCCAAATTGCCACCGTCAGTCTATTGAAATAACGCATAGTTCATGGCTATCAAATACCCAGCCATACAAACTCAATTTTTTTGTTTTTTCTTCTCTACTTTTTTCCTTTTTTCTTCCTCTCGTAACGATAGTTTCCGGTGTCGATTTTCAGCCCTCCTCCTGTGAAACTCCGAGGCTCCGTTCACTCCCACTTGGCTCAGCCAGCGGCTCTATTTGCCCTTGACCCTCAAGTTCACCGGGCCCACATTTGAATTCATTCCTGTGTTCACTCAAACTCCCTACATTACCCTCCGGTGCGCATACTTTTATCTCCCTCTCATATCTCCCCTATTACTTCCTACCCCCTTTGCGTCACGTATTTCTAAATTTTTCATGAATTTATCTGTCAGTTTTTTCGCTTGGAAAATCTTGATCACTCGTAAGGCATGCTTCGGGAGTCTTCCAAATAAACTATTATTATTATTGTTAAGATAAGGGTGGTAGGTGATTGTGCCGCTGCATTCCAGGGACGCTCCTTGAATGAATAATTGGTACAGGACCGGACACGACAGCAATTCTAGTTAGAGTGTTGTTTCGTCTTCGAAGGGAAACTGTCGAATTAGCTGCGGACAACGAAGAAGTGTTTATGCAGGTTTCGGTGCTGATAAGAGATAGAGGAGCACTGAGGTTCCTTTGGTGGGAAAATCGTCAACTGATTGGTGATCTGGTCGAATATCAAATGGATGCCCATCCATTTGGTGTCACTTCCTCCCCATCTTGTTCGAATTAAGCAACACGTCTCACGGCAGATGATTGGGGAGGATAGTTTGAGGATTATGTCTCCAGGGTCGCGTATGATAATGTCTGTGTAGACGAATGTCTTGTACCCTTGCCTACGCTGGAGACCGCAAGAGTTCTGCTATTCAGATGAGTGGATTACTATCACGAGCGGATTCCGGCTCCATAAGTGAGTGTGTAATCGCAAGGAGGTGCTGGATATTTTACCGAAACCTTGGCTATCCCATCTTACTTTGGAAATAGGTGATTGCGCGCCAATGCCGGAGGGCACGTTGGGATTGGAATGGAACGTAATAGAAGGCACGTTTCAGTTTCATTTACAATACGCGAAAAATCTCAAACTAGGACTGGCTTGTTGTCTATCGTGTCGTCGGTTTCCGACCCACCGAGGTTAGTTTCACCTTTCTTTCTGCTAGGCAAGATTTTATTACAGTCGCAGTGTCGCTTCAGTCTCGGTCGGGATGACCCGATTGGAGAAAAACACCGAGGCTGCAGGAATGAGTGGTTGAGGAGTATGGAACAAATCTAAGCATTCGAAATTCAGCTTTCTGTTATAATAGGTGACTCACTGAACAAAGGTGCACAGCTTCAATTATTTTTTGGTGCTTCCGAAGTTGGCTATGGAGTGGTGGCGTATTCCAAAATAGTTTCAAAGAACATAGCCCCTCATTGTACTCTGCTTTTCTCCAATTCGAGGGCAGCTCCTCTGAGGACAGGAACGAGCCCTCGATTGGAGTTAGCCGCAGCGAGGCTAGACATGAGGGTCACTCAGATTCTTACGGAGGAAACTGGAATCATATTTGGTGAATCGTACTACTGAACTGACTCTGCTATAGCCTCACACTACACACACAACACCAAAACGAGATTTGGTGCGTGCACTGCAAACCTTTTGCCTGAACACCACCAGCGGTCGGAACCCTGGCAATGGCTTCATGTCAGATCGGAGACTAACCCTGCAGACTTGGCATCAAGGGGCACAACATCACCTCGTGATATCAGCTGCTGGTTCAAAGGTCGCAACTCCTTGATGGAAGATGAAACTTTATGGCCGACCAGTCCTACGATTGCTGCAGCACCACCGAAGGTGATGTTGATGCAGCTTTCGAGTAAAATTCTCACAGTGCTGCATGATACAGGAATGGACGCACTTCCAGCCAAGTACTCTAGTTGTTTTCACTTGCTGAAGTCGATAGCTTGGTTAATCCGCTTTAAAATGTACACTGCAATCATCAGAGGTGGGTGCATAGGTTTAGGATTGCAAACTGGGCCGTTGAAGTTGAATGACACTGCTTAAGCGGAGGCATTTATTGTTCCGATTGTTCAAGCTAAGTTCTGTGGTGAAAAGTTAAAATGGTTACGAGACATGAATAAAAACCTATGCGCTAACAAAGCTCCGATGGATGACACTCCATTGAACTTCGGTCCAATTCGGTCCATCCGATGATGTTACCCAAGGCTCATCCGATTACAGACTAGATAATCCGATGGTATCACGCAACGGGAGGACACACAAGACCATCTCGGTTACTCGCGGAACTTCACAAAACATTCTGGGTTTAACCCGGGGGATCTGCCATTATGCGTGTATTTGGAAGATGTTGGAAATGTCGGAAGCCCTTGGCAGTCGTAGGCAAACAGATGACAGTTCCTCTACCTACAATTAGAGTCCAACAAGGTTGGTTTCCATTCAAGTGCTTCGGAATAGATTATTTTGGCCCATTTGAAGTTGAACATGGGCGCAGCGTGGAGTAACGGTATGAATGCGTCTTTAAATGCCTCCAGATGCGTGCGGTACATATTGAAGTTTCATAATCCCCAAGCACGGATTCATTCATCATGATACTACTGCATTTCATGTCGAGGAGAGGTGCATCGTCGGGGACTTTTACGGATGATGGTACAAACTTTGTTGGTGCTCAAAGGGATTTGGAAGACCCAGTAGGAAACTGGTCTAGTGATAAGGTCGCTGATAGATTGTTGCAACGGGGTGTACAGTAGAACTTCAATCCCCCTCATGCTAGTCACTGTGGTGGCATATGGGAGATCATGGTGCGCTCGGTTAGAAGAGTGCTTATCTCAGTTTGTGACGAACAGCCGACGACTGACGAAATATTGCCGACATTTCTTCCGGAAACTGAAAGGATAGCAAACGGACGACCGCTAGCGCCTAAGACCTTGGAATGTCATGATCTTCCAGTACTCACGCCCGACGACCTACCTATCCCGAGGACAAGCTCACGAGACGTTCCGACGAATTCGCTGCGAAATAGAATGGTTCGTCGGTGAAGGAAGGCAAAATACCTAACTTCAGTGTTTTGGAAGAGATGAACCGGGGAACATCTCCCACTATTACAACAGCGGCGGAAATGGATAACCCGAGAACGCAACTTCAGGTGGGATGATGTAGTGCTACTAGTTTCGGAGGCTTCGCCGCGTGGCCGGTGACCGATCGGAGCTACCGAAAGCACGTCGTCCTCGGACGATGGCTTGGTACGAACGACAACAGTAAAACCAGTGGAGGGTTAATGCTCCGTGACATTAGAAAGATTTGGCTTATTGAAGGTGAACCGGACACTGGTTGTGTAAGCTCAAGTGCCAACTCTCCTCAAGTGGGAGGAGGTTCTTGGGATCTGCCGAACCGGGATGGACCACTGGGAGTCGATCCACTGCTGCTATTGGCGGTGGTCAGTTTCAGGTATGGGGGAACCGTTGGGCTAGTCGATGCATGAGGCCGACCAAACCTAGCGGTACACAAGAAAAATCCGGGTCGGACTTTGGGGGCCGGTATTGAGAAGTTCAGGAAACCCCACCTCATGCATTAGCATCCATGGCACAAACGACATTTTTCATTCGCATGAACTATCTTTGCCGGAATTCCGATTGCCCGTTTTATCGCTCTAAATCTTTGTCTCAAACCGTACTCTCACCGTTGCCTCGAGCATGAGTCGCTCAGCTTCAACTTCGTTGTGACCATATTCGGTAATCTCATCTTCTGTATCTAACCTTTAGCTGTAGTTCAGCTGCAGTTGTTGATTTGTTGTTCAATTTGGAGTTTAAGAGCCCAGAAGAAACACTACTGAGGTTGGAATACTGCAAAATTATTTAACTTGTTGTATATAGCACCATAGCTATCTGGAATCGACGTTGTTTCAAATTGTGTCGAAATTGGTTGGTACGCATTGCTCGAATGTTCCGGTGGCTGGAATTTACAGTCACTTACAAAGCATTCTCCCTAATCCTTTTCTGGACATGAACTACAATTATGCCGGGTGACTGACCGTTTAGTTGTTTCCCTAGCGCTCCATGTTAGACTCGAATCATCATGCACAGTTACGCACCACCAACATGTCTTGACGGTATCAATCGTACACTGCCCTTATCGACCCTCCTGAATCCTTTAGGCTTCACGATGCCGACAGGTTCAATGCCTAATATCGCCGGTTTTAAATCGTATCCCGTTGAACAGACAATCCTGTGTTCATCTGGCTAAGTAGGTCTATTGTTTAGGGGCCCATGTTATAACGGGTGGCGATTACCCAAGCATTCGTCCTGGTCATGCTTCACTCCAAAGTGGTATCCAAAGGTTCTATGAGAGTTGTTCAAACATACAGAGCATGAGCCAATCCTTTTATGCTGAACACCGATCGGGTACTCTCTCACTCTCATCTGGCAACCGATGCAATGAGTCGCGTAGCTTGCATTCAGTTGACCTCTTGGGCTCCCGAACTATCGTGTGCACGTCAACCAAAGACGGGATTAGATAACAGTCGTTCCCTACAATTTGAGCCAATGTTGATTCCGTTCGCGCCAGCCTGCAACTCTCACGTGCGATTTGTCCATATCGGTTGCAGGCGATACAGGATTAAAGGCCCACGAACTCCGTCAAATGGTCGAAAGTAAATTCTCGCCCAAGCATATTTATTTCCTCAGCTTCCTCTGCCTATCGGGTATGAGAATCGATAGGTAGACATCAGACAATTCATTCCTGTGTTTGCAATGCATTCAGATCAGACTAGCATCCTAAATGCTGATGTGCAATACTGCAGGTTTGCAATTTTATCACCAAATTTGACGATAAGTCAGAGTTGTATTTAGTCCTTTTTGCCACTGATAAAACACCATCAATCAAGCTCCTAACCACCTTTATTGGTTGTCCAAACAATTCTTTCATGATTCCGCGTGTCCTGATAAACCCTAATGGTGAATCAAGTATAGCACAGCCTTCGGTAGCACTTTTGGCCCTCCCACGGCAGTACAATGTTAAATACAAAATCCTTTGCCCAGGGTCAGCAACTATGTACTCAAAAGTTTTTCCAATTGCTTCACAATATACAGCATTGCCCAGGGTGCCCGTCGAAAGGAGCTAGCTTCACGCTCGGCAGGTGGAAAGCAAAACCCTCGTGGTTTCAGGCGGTCTCAAGGGTGTATGTTCGCCATTCAAAGCGCCATTTCGATGTTGACATCGTGAACTACATGGATTTTTCGCCGGCTCGCTGAGACCAGTTCGCTGTTTAAGAGGCTCTGTTTCCTTTCTGGCTAACCTCAGCTCGTTCTTTAGTTAAACCTCTCTCGTTCTATTAGTAATAATATCGGCACACTCGTCGCAATTAGGAATATATGACCGGATACTGACAGAACCAGTAGAATTTGCATTATCCAAAACATCAATAACATCCAAACCATCCCCAGCGAATTGCCGAGTTAATTCCTGTTGTCTCATAAGGTCCTTGTTTTCTCGTCTGGGCATTTCCAATAAGTGTTCTTGTCCAGGTTTCACTTGGATACTGCAAGTCAATTCTAGCAAACCGAGCAACGCACAGCTAAATCAAGCGAATCCCAAAACCAAAACAAGATTGATTTGTAGCTTCTACAGTGCTGAATTGAAATTCACAAGAATAATAATTATATACTAGCCTCAAGTATGCGGCCAAATGGACTCAACAGTAAAACCCAAAGGTTCAAAACCCCGTGGCTCAAGCACCACCGTCAGAAACGGTTCAAAGCCAAATTAAAATGTCTCACATGGATAAACGGACGTGCGAAAGTGTGGTGTATGGACGAGCTTTTCAAAGTAATGTCAAATATAGTGATGTATACAAGGCACGTGGAAAATTCAGAAGGATTTTCAGAATTTCCTCTTTACATCTCCCCCGACAGCGAACTGAGTCCGAACCCGGCCTGATTTACAGAATGAGCAGAAGAATCACAATGTGAACACAGAAGCCCCAGCCTGGAGCGATTTTTCTCGACGTTCAATGGTGCAAGAGCCTGGGCCGCTTCATTGGCTAGGGCCTCAGGTCCTGTCACCTGGCTTGACCCGGAAGTTGCCTCAAGAACTTCAAGAACCGAACTGAACTAACCTGATTCAATCTAAGCTATACGATCGAAGTTGGTATGAATCTTTCTTCTCTGAATTTTACCGATAAAAAAATTGGTATTTTTTTGATATCTATTGGTTCCGGTCCAGTAATCTGTCCCCATCCTCCTCCCTCCGAAAACGAAGCTTGCAGACATTCTGCTAGTGCAATCAGTCTTGGTTTCAACGTATTTCTCTGTTCAACTGATTTGGTTTCCCAAAGAAATAATAAACTCAGACATCATTGGAATTAAATATCGAGGAAACAATCCTCGTGAGACGAGGTAAACAGGCCTCATTGGCCCACAAACGTCTCACAACAATTCCACTCTAGCCTCGGATCGTCTGTCGGAGATAGTCATCAATTAATAACTTGAGATTCTTGGCCTCCAAAGCACCGTTAGTACCCTGGAGACCGGGGTAGACCACAAAGACGGCAATGCTCAGTCTTTTTTTAGAGCAAGCAGCGACTCAAAAGCCCCTAAGATCTGAGAAAGGCGCACTATTATTGCGACTGAGGAGCTGCTAGACTTGGACATCTGTTTTGAAAGCCCCAATATTTTGGAGCCATCTCAATAAGAGTGTTTTTTGCGGAGGGCCTAAGATTTCACACCTAGCAGGGCGCCCCTGGCCTACCTCCAAATCTGACAGACAAATTCTTGGGCTGCTTCTTAGTTTTACTCATCAGAGAAGGTGTCTGGTTGCCTCACACAAACTGTCCAGATAAAGAATGTTAGTTGCGTGGTTCAAGGAGTTGCTTCAAATGGACCTTTACATGTAAGATGTCGAAATTGAATACGGAAATTTGTTCCTGACGCTATGGATGATCCGAAGATTAGGCCAACCAAGTGGTACGGCTGATATCAGTTGACTTTAACGAAAGTGCCCAAACCTAGGATGGTGATAAGTCGCACCAAGGAAACTGCACTTTAAGTAGAAAACAGCCGGCCAGAACTTATGCCTTTCTGAATAACAGCTTTTTTAGTGCAGCTAGTAAACTCGAACAGCCCAAGACCGGCGGCAGGGCAGATCACTAGAAGTGATCTATGCGCCATAAGAAGTCAAAGAAGTCTTCTTCCACCCAAGTGATTCTTACAGTACAGATAGATCTGCGGGGTGATCAGGGCGGCTTAGCCCTTCCCCAAGCCCTCAAAATAATGCGGAGCAAAGGTAGAAGGTGATCTGCCCAGCCATGGGCACCCTTAAGCCAGAAACCCTCTAGGCTCATATAGGCGAGCCACACCTGGTTTGCCTTGTTTTCTCGCCCTAAGGTTTCGAAGCACCCGTATCCATCGCAGCTAGGCAATATGAATTGGACGCCACCTCAAAACCCGTCTTACGCGCGGCCCCCCTGAGAATTCGTTCTCAGTCTAGGATTTGCCCCATCATTCTATCCCCTTCCTGTGTCTCCAACTTCCCCAACACTCTTCCCCATTTTTTCAAAAATCCCACCCCCCTGGAACCTGGATCTAGTGTTTCCTCAGTCTCTCGTGAAACGTCAATAAATTGTTTCTCCACTAACTGCCTGAGCATTCAGAGCGAGGTTTTGAAACTGAGACCATTGGTGGCCAGTGAGAAACCCCACATTCTTGCCGTCGCCGAGACTTGGCTCATATCGGGAGACCACGACGGTGGAACACCTGTCAGTGGTTGTGTAGGGTCTCGGGGATTCGATGAAAGGTCGGATGAATCTTCGGTTGGACTGAAGGCAGAGTATGCTCGGATCCAGCACCTTCCGCTTAACTTCAGACACAAATAGGGGGAGAACTGTTTTCTGTTTTAGACCTCACCATCACCAACCAGATTCAGTTCACAGACGTGGTCATTTCCCCCCCCCCAGCTTAGAAAAAGCGACCGTACAGTACTGAGATTTGAATTTGTAAATAGGTGGCACAAATGTGATTCTTTGAATGTCATCTTTACGTCCTTCAAACGGACTAATTTTCAGCGGGTCAGGAATAACCTACAGCTTCGGTTTGCGAGCACCAACTAAGAGCTGGAAGAAGATGGAGTCAACGGGGTAATCAATCGGTGCCCTAGTGCAGCTGGCCATTTGTTTGTACCAAGAACTCGCAAAGCCAAGAGAAAACAATGCCCACTTCCTAGAAGTATGCGTTGATTATAAGGCTAGCAGATCCAACCGCCGGTGCAAACAATTTCATGGTAATCAGAAATCTGTGCAAATTTAGAATCAGTCAGTACTTTGGAAGGCAGGAAAGAGGTTTCCTTATTCGAGCTCGAAGCGATAGGTCCATCGTTCATCAACAATTTAGGCGTGCCCGGCAGTCCTTGTTTTCTCTCCTTGCCTTACAGCTGCCAGACGGCCCTCTTACAAATTCTTCGGTACTAGTGGTGGTACTCAAATCCGAAGGGTAGATAAGCACAAAAAGCCGGGATTTTGGCTTCGTAAACATCTTTCCTTTTATTCTCACGAAGGAAAATTCAGAAAGTCTGGTTTCTAAGTTCTCTATTTGATTAAGCCTTCTTCCCATTATATATTGATAGAAGACATCCAACTCCTTATTGAACGCCCGTCCCTCCTGTGCTAGAATATGGCGGTCAGGTTGTACGCTCCAGCCCCATCAAGGATCGGGACCTACCGGAGCGAGTCCGGAGAAGGGCAAAGAGGATGGTGCATGGCCCGTAACATATTTCCTACACAACTCGTCTGGCTGAACTGAATCTCCGTTCTTTAGACGCATAACGCCTACAGGGAATCCTTTGCCTAAGTACAAGTTACTCCCCGGAGACTTGGTGGATCATTTTTCACATGTCCCAGCCCAGAAACTCAGCACGGGAATAGTACGGAAAAGTTTAAACACCATCCCCGCACACTCGTTCGCCAAAATTTCCCCACCTGCAGGATTGAATCTTTGTGTAGTAGTCTTTCACAAGAAATAACAGAGGCATCATCCAAAGCAATATCTGAGGCTCTTTTGGATCGTCACCTGAGGTAAGGCCTTGTCCCACTCAAAAACTAGTCTACACCCCCACCCATCGGTCATGCATTCGGGCTGTATTTTTTCCATGCCATCCAGCAGTCGTAAAAGAATAAATTAGTAAACTGAATGAAGAAATAAATCAGTAGTAGATAAAAGATGAAATCAAGCTGCACGCCTAAATCCCTTCCAAATGGGTGCTTCGAGCCAGGCTGGGCTAAGTTGGGCTAACAAGGGGCGGCGCCAACTGTGCCTAATTGCGGGCACTTTGGGCTTTGCCCAACTTTCGAAACAACAGTCGGAAATGAATGGCTCTTCTCCCTTTATTGCACCCTGACTGCCTGTTTCCCAGTTTAGTTGTCCATAATCCATATTTTTGATCGAATTTTTTTGTTTATCCCTGATTAGATAGACAGTTTGTAAAAATCACTAAGTTCATTATAAAAATGGTATAGTGGGGGTTTCCAAAAACATGCAAGTCGAGGACTGCTTCTTTCAAAATTTTCGGGAGATACTCATTTTTTTGTGTTGCTTGGCCATCGGATGCGAGACATCAAGATATAAAAGAGTAGGACAGTGGCGTTTGTGAAACCGCTGGACAACAAAAAATTTTCCTTGCAAGTTGCAAAAATGGTTTGAGGAAAACCGTTCCCCGCAATGAGGAGTACCATCTGATGTTGCACGTGCCAAAACGACTTTAATCGATGAAGCAGTAAAATATCAAATTAACCGTGATCCAAACCTGAGGAACATACAGAGTTGTGACTTTTGATAAACTGTTACTGATTCTCAAAATGCCTCGAGGGAAGTTGACCACAATAAACGAGTAAAATAATTCCAAAAGCAAAGTGGTTCCAGATTTCTTTCGAAGAAATAATGGTCTATGTACCTGTTTTCTTGTCTTGCATCCCCTTGGTTTCCAGCCTTGGCAAACGAATGCTTTATGTCTCCTAACACCAGATATCAGTTCTTCTGCGATTCTTGGGATGGGACAGACAGCCTCAGAGACGGCGAATTCCATTGACCTACCCCCAGCGGCAGCAGTGAGCCCGTCTTCTACAGTCTAGTGGACTGTAGAAGTGACTTTATCGTTAGATCTGTTGTCTTGTCACTGAAGGAACAGCGATAATTACCAGGCAAGGTTTGTTATGATCCTGAAAATGTTTGATTGCAGGATCGATGAAGTTGCATTTTGCTGTTTACTTTAGTGGACGTATTCGGTGGAGAGGCAAGGTGCCTACATTTTCTGGGGGTCTAGTCCGTGACATGTACGGGGATACGCCTAAATCCGTGGTCACTGACGGCGTCATGCGCACACATGGTAATGCCGATACACCTTTTGCTAAAGATTTACTGTTTTTGGTTTTCACCGAAGTCAACGTGGACTGAATAGGTTTTACACCACCATTTTGTGAGGGCTCCTCCGACGTGTCCACAGAGGACTTTGCTGCCACCTTGGATAAATTGCATGAAATTTTGCGTAGGATGCCGGGGTTTAGACTGATGAAGATCTACTGATGCTAAAGGGGCTATGGAGTCAGTAGCCATTCTGGCTGAAGTCCTGTTCATATGAGTATGTGGTGATGCATCTACGGGTCTTGTTGGCTTACGGCCAGTAGGAAGACCGGGTTTGTCTTCCTGTTCACGAAAAACCTCTCCTTGTAGAGGAGGTTCAGCAGTGCGTATTTCGATATCCTAGAATGAAGTAGCACCAGCCGTCCTCTGATAGTTGCTGATGAACTCATGAGCAGTTGGTTGGTTGGAAAGCCGAAACTGCGGAGGGCAGATGTATCGTAGCGACCTTTCCCGCAGCCTGATACGATGGCACATGTGGTGAGCCGTGTTGCAGGCTTTCAGTATAGTGGCCTTACCACACTGCATGTGTAGTCAGTCTAAGACACTTAACATCATAGCATTGCCAGCGTTCTATATTCTTATATAAGTTTCCGAGGCGATTGCGTCCACAAAACGGTCTTGTTTGGATGAGATTTCGAAGTCAGCTTGATCTGTTAGTCCAACAATGATTGGTAGCGGCAAATCTTCGATAAAGCACACTCACTCGATTGCCACTTATTATATTAACATTTTGCCTTCTGTTCCGAACCACCGGCTTTATCTTTGGCCGCTCTGAACGCATCACCAAGTGATAGGGGCCTGTATTGAGGATGGACACCAAGTCGGCTTTTGTGTTTTTCCACTCTGGAGACCCGAGTGGTTCACTTTGGACCGCGCGGAAAATAAAGTTTAAATACAGACTTGGGCGTATTGTTTAAGTCTACAACGGGGGCGGTCGCGCTCTTAAAGGGCTTGTGGGTTACATGTGAGCCGTTTAGATGTTTTATTGGGCTGCTGTGTTTCAGAAAAAAGTGCGTAGGCAGACCACCGGGCAGCGCTCTTTATAGACAAAGTTGTTCGGATCGACCAAGTCTGATATGGTTAACTGGCAACTGTTTGAAGAGAAAGTGATTGAGGGTCGGCTTCCCCGAATTTCAAACTCCGCCGCAATATCAATGATTGCCCTAGCAGAAGCCTCGTAAGATTTCGGGTGTCAGAAAAATCACCGGATTTTTACCGAGTACCCAGGCTGAGTTTTAACATAGAAACGTCAAGCCAGGCACTGTATAACCTACAAAGCCGGGGAGATAACAACTCAAGGCAAGGTACAGATACATACCCAAATGACATTATGCAGCGGAAAATCAAGAAGTAGTCCATAGACTGTGTCGCGAAAGGTTATTTTAAGCAAGTTTGGACCAAAGATTCTTTGCAAAGGCTTATATTGATAATTTCTTATCATAAATTGCAAATTCACAGTGGAATAGCACAGCTGACACCTCCGAAATCACAATGCTTCAAAGTTAATAACAATTTCTGCTGCTAGTGGAGCAAAACCGACCCCAAAGGAACGGAAAGGGCTAAAAACGATACAATCTGTTTTTCTCTTCCAGATAATCTTGTGCTGAAAGTGCTTTTGTAAATGTGTATCGCTTTCCAGTAACCCGAATAACGCAAACGTTCAAACTCCCGACGGTCACATCAGTTTATATTTTCCCCACACTTTTCTACATTACGTATTTGTTCTTTAAAGTGACTACAAACGGCCCCCATTGGGTCCGGATTGGAAACAATCGGCTGCTGATTTGAAAGCGTGAAACTGAGGGTCGTTCGGAGACAGGCTCACTGCTGCCGCTGGGGGTAGGTCAATGGAATTCGCCGTCTCTGAGGCTGTCTGTCCCATCCCAAGAATCGCAGAAGAACTGATATCTGGTGTTAGGAGACATAAAGCATTCGTTTGCCAAGGCTGGAAACCAAGGGGATGCAAGACAAGAAAACAGGTACATAGACCATTATTTCTTCGAAAGAAATCTGGAACCACTTTGCTTTTGGAATTATTTTACTCGTTTATTGTGGTCAACTTCCCTCGAGGCATTTTGAGAATCAGTAACAGTTTATCAAAAGTCACAACTCTGTATGTTCCTCAGGTTTGGATCACGGTTAATTTGATATTTTACTGCTTCATCGATTAAAGTCGTTTTGGCACGTGCAACATCAGATGGTACTCCTCATTGCGGGGAACGGTTTTCCTCAAACCATTTTTGCAACTTGCAAGGAAAATTTTTTGTTGTCCAGCGGTTTCACAAACGCCACTGTCCTACTCTTTTATATCTTGATGTCTCGCATCCGATGGCCAAGCAACACAAAAAAATGAGTATCTCCCGAAAATTTTGAAAGAAGCAGTCCTCGACTTGCATGTTTTTGGAAACCCCCACTATACCATTTTTATAATGAACTTAGTGATTTTTACAAACTGTCTATCTAATCAGGGATAAACAAAAAAATTCGATCAAAAATATGGATTATGGACAACTAAACTGGGAAACAGGCAGTCAGGGTGCAATAAAGGGAGAAGAGCCATTCATTTCCGACTGTTGTTTCGAAAGTTGGGCAAAGCCCAAAGTGCCCGCAATTAGGCACAGTTGGCGCCGCCCCTTGTTAGCCCAACTTAGCCCAGCCTGGCTCGAAGCACCCATTTGGAAGGGATTTAGGCGTGCAGCTTGATTTCATCTTTTATCTACTACTGATTTATTTCTTCATTCAGTTTACTAATTTATTCTTTTACGACTGCTGGATGGCATGGAAAAAATACAGCCCGAATGCATGACCGATGGGTGGGGGTGTAGACTAGTTTTTGAGTGGGACAAGGCCTTACCTCAGGTGACGATCCAAAAGAGCCTCAGATATTGCTTTGGATGATGCCTCTGTTATTTCTTGTGAAAGACTACTACACAAAGATTCAATCCTGCAGGTGGGGAAATTTTGGCGAACGAGTGTGCGGGGATGGTGTTTAAACTTTTCCGTACTATTCCCGTGCTGAGTTTCTGGGCTGGGACATGTGAAAAATGATCCACCAAGTCTCCGGGGAGTAACTTGTACTTAGGCAAAGGATTCCCTGTAGGCGTTATGCGTCTAAAGAACGGAGATTCAGTTCAGCCAGACGAGTTGTGTAGGAAATATGTTACGGGCCATGCACCATCCTCTTTGCCCTTCTCCGGACTCGCTCCGGTAGGTCCCGATCCTTGATGGGGCTGGAGCGTACAACCTGACCGCCATATTCTAGCACAGGAGGGACGGGCGTTCAATAAGGAGTTGGATGTCTTCTATCAATATATAATGGGAAGAAGGCTTAATCAAATAGAGAACTTAGAAACCAGACTTTCTGAATTTTCCTTCGTGAGAATAAAAGGAAAGATGTTTACGAAGCCAAAATCCCGGCTTTTTGTGCTTATCTACCCTTCGGATTTGAGTACCACCACTAGTACCGAAGAATTTGTAAGAGGGCCGTCTGGCAGCTGTAAGGCAAGGAGAGAAAACAAGGACTGCCGGGCACGCCTAAATTGTTGATGAACGATGGACCTATCGCTTCGAGCTCGAATAAGGAAACCTCTTTCCTGCCTTCCAAAGTACTGACTGATTCTAAATTTGCACAGATTTCTGATTACCATGAAATTGTTTGCACCGGCGGTTAGATCTGCTAGCCTTATAATCAACGCATACTTCTAGGAAGTGGGCATTGTTTTCTCTTGGCTTTGCGAGTTCTTGGTACAAACAAATGGCCAGCTGCACTAGGGCACCGATTGATTACCCCGTTGACTCCATCTTCTTCCAGCTCTTAGTTGGTGCTCGCAAACCGAAGCTGTAGGTTATTCCTGACCCGCTGAAAATTAGTCCGTTTGAAGGACGTAAAGATGACATTCAAAGAATCACATTTGTGCCACCTATTTACAAATTCAAATCTCAGTACTGTACGGTCGCTTTTTCTAAGCTGGGGGGGGGGAAATGACCACGTCTGTGAACTGAATCTGGTTGGTGATGGTGAGGTCTAAAACAGAAAACAGTTCTCCCCCTATTTGTGTCTGAAGTTAAGCGGAAGGTGCTGGATCCGAGCATACTCTGCCTTCAGTCCAACCGAAGATTCATCCGACCTTTCATCGAATCCCCGAGACCCTACACAACCACTGACAGGTGTTCCACCGTCGTGGTCTCCCGATATGAGCCAAGTCTCGGCGACGGCAAGAATGTGGGGTTTCTCACTGGCCACCAATGGTCTCAGTTTCAAAACCTCGCTCTGAATGCTCAGGCAGTTAGTGGAGAAACAATTTATTGACGTTTCACGAGAGACTGAGGAAACACTAGATCCAGGTTCCAGGGGGGTGGGATTTTTGAAAAAATGGGGAAGAGTGTTGGGGAAGTTGGAGACACAGGAAGGGGATAGAATGATGGGGCAAATCCTAGACTGAGAACGAATTCTCAGGGGGGCCGCGCGTAAGACGGGTTTTGAGGTGGCGTCCAATTCATATTGCCTAGCTGCGATGGATACGGGTGCTTCGAAACCTTAGGGCGAGAAAACAAGGCAAACCAGGTGTGGCTCGCCTATATGAGCCTAGAGGGTTTCTGGCTTAAGGGTGCCCATGGCTGGGCAGATCACCTTCTACCTTTGCTCCGCATTATTTTGAGGGCTTGGGGAAGGGCTAAGCCGCCCTGATCACCCCGCAGATCTATCTGTACTGTAAGAATCACTTGGGTGGAAGAAGACTTCTTTGACTTCTTATGGCGCATAGATCACTTCTAGTGATCTGCCCTGCCGCCGGTCTTGGGCTGTTCGAGTTTACTAGCTGCACTAAAAAAGCTGTTATTCAGAAAGGCATAAGTTCTGGCCGGCTGTTTTCTACTTAAAGTGCAGTTTCCTTGGTGCGACTTATCACCATCCTAGGTTTGGGCACTTTCGTTAAAGTCAACTGATATCAGCCGTACCACTTGGTTGGCCTAATCTTCGGATCATCCATAGCGTCAGGAACAAATTTCCGTATTCAATTTCGACATCTTACATGTAAAGGTCCATTTGAAGCAACTCCTTGAACCACGCAACTAACATTCTTTATCTGGACAGTTTGTGTGAGGCAACCAGACACCTTCTCTGATGAGTAAAACTAAGAAGCAGCCCAAGAATTTGTCTGTCAGATTTGGAGGTAGGCCAGGGGCGCCCTGCTAGGTGTGAAATCTTAGGCCCTCCGCAAAAAACACTCTTATTGAGATGGCTCCAAAATATTGGGGCTTTCAAAACAGATGTCCAAGTCTAGCAGCTCCTCAGTCGCAATAATAGTGCGCCTTTCTCAGATCTTAGGGGCTTTTGAGTCGCTGCTTGCTCTAAAAAAAGACTGAGCATTGCCGTCTTTGTGGTCTACCCCGGTCTCCAGGGTACTAACGGTGCTTTGGAGGCCAAGAATCTCAAGTTATTAATTGATGACTATCTCCGACAGACGATCCGAGGCTAGAGTGGAATTGTTGTGAGACGTTTGTGGGCCAATGAGGCCTGTTTACCTCGTCTCACGAGGATTGTTTCCTCGATATTTAATTCCAATGATGTCTGAGTTTATTATTTCTTTGGGAAACCAAATCAGTTGAACAGAGAAATACGTTGAAACCAAGACTGATTGCACTAGCAGAATGTCTGCAAGCTTCGTTTTCGGAGGGAGGAGGATGGGGACAGATTACTGGACCGGAACCAATAGATATCAAAAAAATACCAATTTTTTTATCGGTAAAATTCAGAGAAGAAAGATTCATACCAACTTCGATCGTATAGCTTAGATTGAATCAGGTTAGTTCAGTTCGGTTCTTGAAGTTCTTGAGGCAACTTCCGGGTCAAGCCAGGTGACAGGACCTGAGGCCCTAGCCAATGAAGCGGCCCAGGCTCTTGCACCATTGAACGTCGAGAAAAATCGCTCCAGGCTGGGGCTTCTGTGTTCACATTGTGATTCTTCTGCTCATTCTGTAAATCAGGCCGGGTTCGGACTCAGTTCGCTGTCGGGGGAGATGTAAAGAGGAAATTCTGAAAATCCTTCTGAATTTTCCACGTGCCTTGTATACATCACTATATTTGACATTACTTTGAAAAGCTCGTCCATACACCACACTTTCGCACGTCCGTTTATCCATGTGAGACATTTTAATTTGGCTTTGAACCGTTTCTGACGGTGGTGCTTGAGCCACGGGGTTTTGAACCTTTGGGTTTTACTGTTGAGTCCATTTGGCCGCATACTTGAGGCTAGTATATAATTATTATTCTTGTGAATTTCAATTCAGCACTGTAGAAGCTACAAATCAATCTTGTTTTGGTTTTGGGATTCGCTTGATTTAGCTGTGCGTTGCTCGGTTTGCTAGAATTGACTTGCAGTATCCAAGTGAAACCTGGACAAGAACACTTATTGGAAATGCCCAGACGAGAAAACAAGGACCTTATGAGACAACAGGAATTAACTCGGCAATTCGCTGGGGATGGTTTGGATGTTATTGATGTTTTGGATAATGCAAATTCTACTGGTTCTGTCAGTATCCGGTCATATATTCCTAATTGCGACGAGTGTGCCGATATTATTACTAATAGAACGAGAGAGGTTTAACTAAAGAACGAGCTGAGGTTAGCCAGAAAGGAAACAGAGCCTCTTAAACAGCGAACTGGTCTCAGCGAGCCGGCGAAAAATCCATGTAGTTCACGATGTCAACATCGAAATGGCGCTTTGAATGGCGAACATACACCCTTGAGACCGCCTGAAACCACGAGGGTTTTGCTTTCCACCTGCCGAGCGTGAAGCTAGCTCCTTTCGACGGGCACCCTGGGCAATGCTGTATATTGTGAAGCAATTGGAAAAACTTTTGAGTACATAGTTGCTGACCCTGGGCAAAGGATTTTGTATTTAACATTGTACTGCCGTGGGAGGGCCAAAAGTGCTACCGAAGGCTGTGCTATACTTGATTCACCATTAGGGTTTATCAGGACACGCGGAATCATGAAAGAATTGTTTGGACAACCAATAAAGGTGGTTAGGAGCTTGATTGATGGTGTTTTATCAGTGGCAAAAAGGACTAAATACAACTCTGACTTATCGTCAAATTTGGTGATAAAATTGCAAACCTGCAGTATTGCACATCAGCATTTAGGATGCTAGTCTGATCTGAATGCATTGCAAACACAGGAATGAATTGTCTGATGTCTACCTATCGATTCTCATACCCGATAGGCAGAGGAAGCTGAGGAAATAAATATGCTTGGGCGAGAATTTACTTTCGACCATTTGACGGAGTTCGTGGGCCTTTAATCCTGTATCGCCTGCAACCGATATGGACAAATCGCACGCGAGAGTTGCAGGCTGGCGCGAACGGAATCAACATTGGCTCAAATTGTAGGGAACGACTGTTATCGAATCCCGTCTTTGGTTGACGTGCACACGATAGTTCGGGAGCCCAAGAGGTCAACTGAATGCAAGCTACGCGACTCATTGCATCGGTTGCCAGATGAGAGTGTGAGAGTACCCGATCGGTGTTCAGCATAAAAGGATTGGCTCATGCTCTGTATGTTTGAGCAACTCTCATAGAACCTTTGGATACCACTTTGGAGTGAAGCATGACCAGGACGAATGCTTGGGTAATCGCCACCCGTTATAACATGGGCCCCTAAACAATAGACCTACTTAGCCAGATGAACCCAGGATTGTCTGTTCAACGGGACACGATTTAAAACCGGCGATATTAGGCACTGAACCTGTCGGCATCGTGAAGCCTAAAGGATTCAGGATGGTGGATACGTTTTGGGACACGGGATTGGATACTTCGCTGGTTACGCCTGAGCTTGCAGAATGTTGTAAACTAGTCGTGAGTGTACCGCTCTCACCATCAGCGCGATTTCAGGGAGTCATGTTAAGATTTTAATGAGGCTGACCCTGCAGCTTATATCTTTGACCGATGGACGGACTGTAGACGTTCCGGAAGCCTTCGCAATAGACAGCTTTTCAATAGGACCAGTCGACTCTAATAGATCAATCGCCAAGAGATGGTTTTATCTCAAGGGCCTAGCTTTCCAAGAAGTGTCTAGGTCCCACGTTGATGTACTAACTAGATGCGATGTACCAGAGGATCATTGTGTGCTTGAACAGACCATAAACAATCGAAAAGCACCGTTCGCTGCGCAAACTATACTAGGCTGAACAATTCTGGGACCTCTGATGAACGAAGTTCCACTACCGGCATCAGTAAATTGCTTAGCTGTTGCTAGGAGAAGTGTCTATGTAGAAAGCAATCAACTTTTTGATATTGAGTCCAACGGTCCATCTCAAGCAAGTGAAGTTCACCAAAGGAAAGATCAGCCGGCGCTTTCAGTGATAAATTCAAAGACAGAACGTCAACATGGGAAAAATGAAGCTACTCTACACAAGCGACCACCGTGAAACCACCTAGCAGGAAGTGGAGAAGTCCCCCGGAGCCTATGAAATATCTCAAAATGTGACCCGTTTGGGAAGCTCCGTTGAATGTTGAGTAACAGAAGGTCAAGCATAGCAGCTTGAAATTAGCCAACCTAGTGGTAGTGTACTTTACCTGGGTGGAACGGCATGGCCGGCGGTGAAGCAAAGTAACCTTTGACAAAGCAAGGATTACTGGGCTGAATTCAGCATCAGCAAATGAACTGAAAATGACTGCAATGTTATTGGCTTGTAAGGTAGCAAAAACGCTAAAAGAGAACTGTACCACCATCGAAGTGAGTTTTGCATACATGACAGATCCTGCAGTTGCTTTACATTACAGGAAACGAAAAAATTAAAAGCCTGTTCGAAACATCATAGAGATAAGCCACTGATAGCAGGAGACAACGATGAAAATGATGATTGGAGCTCGAAGCCACATACGAAGGACAAAATAGTTTGCAGACCGCCTCGCGCAGAGTAGTTCGGAGTTTCACTCCATTTTGTGCCCTACAACCATTCAAATCGATTTTTTTCCTGAGCTGTTGTAAAATGTAGTGAGTTCCAGTTTTGTACAACGTGCACAGAAGTAAAAAGAGAATTATTCACGAAGGTTTTACTTGGACGGTCAAGTAAGGCTTATTAGATGAAATTATACGGTGAAAATATTCAGGCCGATGAAGAAGAGCATTTATTCACTTTTGATAGAGCATTGTTTGTCACATATTTTGTACCCTCTGAAAGGTGTCGGCATTTGATCAATCTCCGCGTTCATGTATATTTTAATACTGTCCGCCGTACACTTGCTTCCGAAGCTGAATTATAATCAGAAACCGATTTTCAGTTCCTTCAAAAAAATTGGTGCTTCAGCGTAACGTAGTTTTTCTGTTTCATGACTCTTCAATTTTACGCGATATCTCATTGTCACTTGAACGTTGCATCTGCATTCAACGCCTGCGCGCAAGTGTTCACACAAACTCAGTTTACCTAGTTGCTGCTATAGTTTGCTGCTTGGGATACGTAAGCTGAGCTCAAGCATCTAAATGTTTTACTCGGAAATGTCTTCATTTTGATCGCGAACTTACTAAATGCGTAGATATTTTGATGAATATGCCTATTTCAAGTTGAGCAGCGAGATTTGAAATTTATTCCTCATGGAATTCGCACATGATTAATACAAAGGAAACCAGTTTTACGCGCGGCTAACGCAGAGAGTTAGCAACCACGGGAACTGAGAATAAGTTGTAGGTAGGAAGGATGAGAACCATGACCCCGTCCAGAACCTCAGGCAACTATTTTCGAGGAGGGATTTTGGTCGGCGGTGTAAAGAAAAAATTCTGAAAATCCTTCTGAATTTTCCACGTGCCTTGTATACATCACTATATTTGTCACTACTTTGAAAAGCTCGTCCATACACCACACTTTCGCACGTCCGTTTATCCATGTGAGACATTTTAATTTGGCTTTGAACCGTTTCTGACGGTGGTGCTTGAGCCACGGGGTTTTGAACCTTTGGGTTTTACTGTTGAGTCCATTTGGCCGCATACTTGAGGCTAGTATAAAATTGTTATTCTTGTGAATTTCAATTCAGCACTGTAGAAGCTACGAATAAATCTTGTTTTGGTTTTGGGATTCGCTTGATTTAGCTGTGCGTTGCCCGATTTGCTAAAATTGTCTTGCAGATGTGTTTCAATCCCGAGGCTTCAAAATAGGTTCTTTTTTAAGTCCATTTCCTTCCGAATGGTGTCACAAATATCGGCACTGCTTTGATAGGGTGTTCATAATGGTTGGTTTGAAAGTAATGGAAATTAGGAGAGGGATATTGAGGACCAGTTGTTGGTAAAATTGAAGGATATGTATATATGGTTGATGAATACTGGTGACAAAAGATAGAAAGAAGCCGTATCCAGTATCACCGCTCAATGATGAGGGCCAAAACGCAACCAGGGAGCACTTGAAGCCGGCAACGGTCGTCCTGCCCGAGACCTGCCACCAGCGTGGCAGGCATCACATAGGCCAGCAGTACGTTTCGTGGGTTGACCTCGCAGGGTGCAAGTAAGTTTTCCATTCTCTTCTTCAAAGCTCCCGGTTATCCTAGCCTAAACTCATTGACTCTGAAAATGGATCTAGTGTCAATACTAACAATGACTCTGATGGAATGGATGGTCCCTGAATTCGCCTAAAGGATTCTGTTAGATCCCCCTTGAGTCCTCTTCTCTTCATGGAGAAGAGCACCGGCGGCTTTCAACTCTCCACGCAATTTTTGGCCCCGTGTCTCAACGACTTTCCGGCGAAGCATCGCTGAGCTTTCTCAAGAACAGCCGCATCCCTCAAAAGCTCCGGAAACCAAGCTTTGACACAATGTTCTAGTTGTAACCCCACTAGTGTTGTGTTAAAAGGCTGCAACACGGAAGCCTCCCGGAGGCTACGAGGTTGATGGAGCCCGCATTTAGCCCAGACCGCGGCGGCCAGACACTGCGGAGATGGACGGTAGCAATTGTTCACTTGGAATTCAATGTTGGTGGTGAGTGTTGCCTTCCTTATTGCTTGTACCTTTTGGTCTAGGTATAATAACTCTCCGCCGAGTGCGAAGCTGAAACCGAAACCTTCTCTCAATCAGTATTATTATTATAATCCGAATATTGCCGGTGATCTGGAAGATAGTTCACTGGATTATGGGACGATGGGGAGATAGGAGGAGGTTCAGAATACAAATCATGACGGCGGCTTGATTCTTGTTTTGTCGGCAGGCTTGAAAATAGAACACTCACCAGCGGAAAAGTGTTTGGGATATCAGTCTCAAGAGCACCTTGCTTTTTGTGTTGCCCTTGAGCTGGAATATGGAACACTGGACAATTAGCGGGGGTTTAATTTTGAGGTGTTCCAATCGGCCTGAGTAGCGCAAGCTCTTTCGTCTTGGAAAATCTTTCGGACGTCATGTGACCAGACGGAACCTCATCCATAGTCCATTGAACTCCCAGCTTACATTAACCCAAAGAATAACGGCGTATTAAAAAGTCGTCCCTGAAGGCACGTTCTAAGGGTGTTTCTTCCGTTTAGTTCAATTTGCACAGAACTCTTTGTGGCCAAAGCCGGCCTTGTATCCAGATAGTTGTGCAGTTAGCGCATTTCCGTGGCTCCATACAGTGCTTGTTTGAGACGAAAGAAGGCGCCCCGTCCAGGTCATGACATTGATGGTCCTTCTTGAGCTAATGTACGTCAAGGTTCCGCTGAGCCTTCCCGGCTGAGGTGAGCCTCTGTCGAAATTCTCGCCGAGTTTGTGCCTCGTGTGCGGTTCGGTCAGGTCAGGTTCGACCACTGGACTTTTAGCTAGGGCCAGCCAGCCTCCATTTCCTTGCGCTATGAGCCGAAGGTTCTGGAGGTGGCGCGAATTCCAAGCATCTGACACAAATTCGGTATCTTTTGTGGTGGCTGAGAGGAAGGATGCAGAGAAGGTTGGCCCTCCAGGAGCAGAGCGCGGTGTAGCCTGTGAAAAGCGCTGGGAGCTGTGGGAAGCATAAGTGTCACAATACAGCATGTTTATGCAAACCCACCGAAGAAAAAAATGAAATAGGCCCTTGGAATGGTCAGGCGGCCCCGGAAACCTCTGCCCAGCCCGATTCCATTTTGTGGTTTAAAGCTACATCCAACCGCGTCTTGTTTTAAATATTGCTGCAGACGAAAAGCACTACCTTGGCTGCCGTTCAACAGGATGTTTCACTCCAGACAAGCTTTTCTTTGGTTTTGGATAGTGTTTTCTTTTGGGCTCACTTTCGGGGTTTGTGTTCATTTAATTATTACTGAATAATTATAATGGCACAGTTATTACAAATCCAACGGCTAAGCTCCCGCTCACTTTCTTGGGCCTTGGCGTGATTCGATTATTGATTGGGCCAGTTGCGATTGCCTTTATTGACGTGCCGATGGATGTATTCGACAGGACGGCACTAGAGATGGATATACTGAAGTGCATATAACTCGTGCCTTGACAGTCTAGAATAAATAATTGCGCTGCGCGGTGATGGCTTAGTGTAGAAAATGCTTAGTTCTATCTTCTGTTACAATTCCTCGGCGAATCTGTGGGAAATTTTCCCCAGTGAGGCCTTTTTAACATTTGCGAAACCCGAACTTATAGGATGCACTGAAACCACTCCCACCCGGAACTGAGTAAAGCAAATTGGCGAAGGTTTGAGGCTGCCGAACGGCACGTTAATTGCATTGCGGAGTCAGTTTGCGTAGATGCGATAAATTAGAGGTCATTAGTAAGTTAGCAGCCGATCAACAGCTGCAAGCTTCTGCTGTACATGCTGTCGGTTTCCCCGGTTGGTTTAGGCTCTTCATTCTTCTCACCTACGAAGCCGCACCTGGTACTCTCCCGTGTGAGGCTGGCTGAATCAACACAGTATTCCTACCTTACGTGCTCCCTGTTCGCTTGGCTCGCCTGTCTTAATGGTCTCTTAGCTGGGGCTGGTAGCTGTAGCTAAGTCGCTGCAGTAGATTTGCCGGTTAGAGGAACAGACGGATCACCGCCTACACGTTCACCTTCTGGATCCTCTATCATCTCATCCGCGTGATTCTTTAAATGGTCCTTTCCCGATTTGGAATAGATTTGGCTGAGGTGGAACCGATGTATCTTTGCGCCATCTGTGGGGAGCATTTCGGCAGTGCATAGTTAGTTGCGAATCCACCCACTGGAACAAGAGTGACGCGTTATTTCCACTGTAGTGTATTGCGAAGTGAGCAACTTTACGAGCGCACACCCACATCAAAGATGTGATCACGGGGAACCAAGAAGGAGGACCAAAGTCACAGTTTTGTAAGACAATAACACGGGTCAGGTGAAAACAAAATGTGTCACGTTCAAAATGGTAACAGCACGCTGATGCGGTCAAACACACGTCAGTGTACCTGCATGGGAGAGAGGCAAGCAAATAAATGCGATCTGGCAATATGAAAATCTGGAAGTATCATGATGAATTTCGAGGGACTTTCTAACTGTGGTAGTTTCAGGAGCAAGAGGTAGTCTTGAAGTCTCAAAGTAGTGATCAGGTGTCAGACTAAGACCCAAGTGGTCCCGGATCCTGCGATTATCTTTTTACCTGAGTGTCAGCTGTGAGGCGGAAGATAGTTCACTGGATATTTTGTGCAATAAAGAAAAGAGGGGAAAGTCAAAAACAAATGCTGGCAGTATCTAGCAACTGCTATTGCCGGTGAGCTGGGGGATAGACCCCTGGGCAACACGAAAGGGCTCAGGATACTGGTCTTGATTGTATTTCGCCTCTTGTATTGCCGGGGAGCTGGAAGATGGATCCCTGGACAGTGGTAGAAGGTAATCCATTTGGCTCGAATAGCTCAAGCCATTTCGTCTTAAGAAATACACCGAAGGCCAGATTTTAGGGCCGCGCGCCGAGCGTCGCCCAGAAACGGTGGTTCCTAAATAGCTGGCTTGAGGGGCGGCCTATACCTTACTAGGCAGCGACACTGCCCAAGGAATGGCACGGAGAACTGACGGGGAGAGTATATACTCTGAGGTTGGTGGGCAGGCGAGGAGCAGCCGAGTACGGACATCACTAAATATGAAGAAGGGGATTTGGGCGCGGCACGAGAGAAACCACAGCCGTAGATGCTCCGTTTGACGCAGAATTGCAAGGAACATGTTTGCGGCACCGCAAGTTAAATGTCGGCAGCCATACGACGAGGAGCTGGCACAGAAGGCCAAGACCAACCCGAAGGCGTATTTTATTTACATGCAGTGGACGGGGGCCTTAGGCACAGTGATTTGGAATGGTAGTGACAACCAAATCGGCAAAGGCGTAAGCGTTGATGTTTCCATGCCAGCATGTTTTCAGGGCTGAGGATGGCGCACCCGACTGGACCTAAGAGAATCAGATTAATTTTTCAGTCATGGTGAAGTCACAAACGTGAATGTCGGAGGTGGTGGAATATGTGACCAAACTTGTAGATGCGGGAGAGTATGAGTGATCAACTCATATGTGGCAGTCCTAAAACCACTGGTTGACTTGCTTGCAAGGCCTCCGACCGAGCTTTCCATCGCATTTATAGCAAAGAGTGTCATCCCGAGAGGGAGATAAGTTCACAATGGGCCCAATCTAAAAGGGTGTGTATAGGGAAGATTGCTCCAGTTATCGCCTGGCTGGCCTTAAATCGGTAGTCCTAAAGGTCGCGGAGAAACTTTGGGGATAGAGAAGAGGCTGACTTAGCGACAAACATTTTGGTGACGATGAATTGTCACTGTTTCTTCGAAATTCTTTCACTTCCAACAAGTTTTGGGTTACTTCGAAAAGCCAACATGGAGGCTAAAAAGGAGGGACAAACTGGAAGCGTTCAACCTAGATTTTCGTATGGTGTTCGACTCTGTAAACAATTTCCTGTCACAAAGCTTGTGACTTTTGGGTTGCCGTTAAAGTGAGGATGCGCTGGAAACTCCAAAACCGATATAAGTTTTTAGGGTTAAAGTAGAACGGTGCCCTGCCAGTGAGTTTGCTACACAGAGGCCTAACTGAGGGCGCGATGCCAGGGCTCATTCTATTCCTCTTATCTATCGCTGGCCTTACCGCGGGGTCAAAATACACTTTTATCCCCTCGTGGACGATAAAATCTAGTCGCATCTTAGCCGGATGACTCCTTCAAACAAGTGTTGGGCATGATGTGCCTGTCGGCCGTAGAGTGAGACGTGCAACTGAGTGCTGGCAGGCTTTTGTGCCTACCGAAATACTGGGGGCCGACATCTTTAGGGAAAAAAGGTCACTGGGGCAAGATGTTGAGATGCACTGGACGGATAATGCTAAGAACTAAGGATTGTGGTCACAAATAACTTGAAAACAAGCAAGCAGTTAGGTACTGCTGCAAGGAAAACTCTAGGTCTATCTAGCAGCTCAGGCTGGCCTTGTCGAGGAGGTAGCCTCAGTTCATCTGATGATTCTACCAGGTGTTCTTCCGCCTCTCACTAGCAAGTTACTTTCAGGGATAGCTTCGGTGTACTGCAAAAGATTTTAGGGCCACGGAACGACTCCAGTGCCATTCAACCAGGCGTTACACTTGCCAGAAGCGGCCAAACTACAAAAACCGTTTGAAACGATTAAAACCGTAGTCTTTGAAGCGCTGACGACATGAGGATGACCTAACCGGACCCTCCAAATCAAGGAATGGTTTCATCCATGGGAGTATCTGTCTAACCTCAAGGTTGGGTCTGAAAAGCAATTCCCCGCTTAGTTCGCGCGGTTTGGTTTATGAAAAAGGGAGTAAGTACCAGGTCGAGGTCAAGAGTTTTATCAGACAAGATACCTAACAACTGGAAAAACCAACCAGCTACCTCGTCGATGGTTTGTTGGTGGCGGTATTCAAACGGAAGCTGGACAGATTTGGAGGATATGTTTGGATATGGTGAACATTCACTCCATTTTTCCTTGTGCAGCCTCGCTCACCTTCTCTGTCTTTATCCTTCCTTTTATATCTTGAGAAAGAATGGAGCCTGACTAGAAACGGTTCGGCTACTAGCCACTCGAATGAATGGAAGCCAGCCATGGAAGTCATACGAATAAGGACCGCAGGGGATGGGATACTTCTCAGTTAGATATACGAGACAGTGGCGATCCTAATGATGAGTTCAAAACATTTAGGGGCTTATAAGGATACTTTCTAAGGATATATCTGGAGAGACCACTGGTCAAAGAGCGATAGGAACATGTATGAAATTGTGGAACCCATGATCTAAGCCAAACGAATTAGCGAACTTATTCATCTATCGAGCGGCGGAGGCGTGGAATGGGTTAATTGAAGCAATGGTTAGCTACAAGGTGTAAGGCATTTTAGGAAGAGGCCGAGTGCTAAGTGTGCTGACAAATTCACAGAAGTAGGATGCTAGGGAATAAGGAGAAAATGAAATTTATTCGAGGCATTTTAGTTATCTTGTCCGTGACTATAATTTAGGGCACTGGGTACAATGGAGTGCACGTGTCGTGAGTGTATCTCGCATGCGTGGAGAGAAATGTTTTTTTATCCCTTCTGTTTGAGCCAAGAGGAAAGAATGGACCACTTATTTCAACAAAACAGGAAGAAATTAACAAATTTGCAGCAGTGGCTGCCAACCTCTGTGCGTAGTAATGAAAGAATTCTGAACGTTCGATTGGCCCGGATAACATCAATCCTGTGCAACCGCGTCTTCCAGTTGTTTATTTATTTTATCCCCATGCATCACCCCCACTCACACACATCTACTCCATCTTTCCCAGAATTTCTGTTTCGTTCGGGTATTTACTTTCTGCTGGCATCTTGTGAGCACAACTCCCCAACCAAGCTAACGCCTCCACCAAACCTTATCACCTTTCTTACTCAGAAACCTCGTACAATGCGCCTATTGACATCTGTCGTTGGCACTAAGAGCCTTTCAGTCACTCAGCCAGCATGCCCGATGAATCGGGGCTAATAGATTTTAAAATTCTTACCAAAGTCTCCAGCTGGGACACCTACCAGAATTCCGCTACCTCCGCCTACTTCAGCCCTGCCGATCGCAGTTTTATCCTTCAGAATTCCCAGCCATAGAGCTCAACGAAACCATAGTTCTTGTGAGGTGACCGATTATGCCATTTCACCTTTCATTCCCGGTGGTTAAAGATTTCAGTGTGATCAGTTTCGGTGGAGGCCTTACTGAGACACTTCCCACCACTGGCTGCCTTGATTGCAGTCTGGCCACCGGTCATATATGCCGTCTCAAAAAGCTCCATGCCAGACCTATTGGCCTTCCGATGTCGTAGACTCCCTGTTTCTGTTAAGTTCCAAGTCTAGTTAAGGACAGACCATAAGTTCATTGGTACTATACCAGCCACCAATGTCCATTATGTCTGCTCGACTCACCTAATCAGAATCGGTTGAAAGCTTCATCCTATGAGTGACAACCCTGAAAGCATATCTTCTACTCCGCCAGAGGACCGCACTCACCGCATAATGTGCTTTCACAATGGCAGTCACACAATGATACTCCTGGATCCAAGTTTACGCGGCCCGATATCCTATCGGGGACTGTGGAGGAGACGTATATCCTTACCTTGCTGGAACCCATCTCCGCCAAGTTCGACTGGTCATCCACCGTACAGGGGCCCCACCTCAATAACGAAGGCCCAGGTTAGACGACACTCTTCTCCTTCTCAAAGGATCTCAAACAAGGATCCGAAACACTGCGAGCCGTCCACATCTCTAATGACCACTATGAAAACCCCCCCCCAGAAGACTCAGTAAAACAATGTCACCCTACCGGTGTAACCAAGCCCAAACCCAGGCGAAAATGTTTCACTGTTCATTCCGTTGCTATATTTTGTTCCTCCGTAAAACGGCCTTCCCCCTAATAATTAATCCTTCGCGTCTTGGGACTCTACCCTTCTTCTACCAGCAGGGGGTTCTCATCATTAGAAGACACTCAATACCCATTCCAGTAATTATTTCATCTTATGTAAGTGGCTGCTGCTCTTTTTATATTTGTCCGTGTTCTCCTGGTACATTGTACAATTTTTCCCATCTCCCAGCTTTGTGAAGACACTCTTAACTCCGTGAACCCCAGTAAGACTCCTGCAAACGTGATCTTCATTATTTTTGTGCATGTTGCGTCCTCGGCATTTTATATTAAGGCGGCTTTCAACTATTCCAAGTTTTCAAGGTCAGCACTGCTGCTGAGATCGAATTCAAAACCAGCTCCAATTTGTCGCACGAACCATCACTATTTCACTTCATTCGAATTCCACCGTTCCGTTGATGAAACTTTCAGCTTATACTCATTAAATTTCTGGATATTTCTTCTCGTTGAATATTCCTATACCCTACCATCATGCATCTCGAACGTGGTCTAGAAATATACCAATACTGCTATTGTTATTATTATTAGGTTCAAATAAGAATGATGAGTTTGGGAGAAAAATTAAATTTACTCAGGTCTGTAAAGTTAGCCCGATTCCATGTCTACAGACCGGGTCAGTAATTGTCTCTCCCCCGCGCGGTGAGAACGGTGCCTCCACCACCCCATTTTCAGTCGGAATGGACTGTGGTAATCACGGAAAACCAAAACCGAACCATGAAAGAATAACTCTACGCCGATAGAAAAATTAATGAGCAATGATTCCGTCCAACAACAATACCAGAACAAGTTGGATCGGCTTGTAACCATATGGCAGTAGGCCATTCTCTATTTTCAGCATTTGAATTGATCTATGCTAGTCTCAGAGCTAACTAACTAGATATCCTTTGGTGTCCGATTGCTCTTAGTGATCAAACCATGGAGTTCTTTTAATTTGGGAAGCCTTAGATAATGGACTAGCCAACAAATAAACCTCGAGGCCTGCTGAATACGAGACTTAATTGACGGGGAAAAAGAAAGACGCGGTAGGCTTTGACGCTCTCAGCGTATATTGTCCGCAAGGAGTGCAGAAATTTAGTCTGACGCCTGTGAAACATGGTCCCGCACGAAGCGCGCTGGACATGGCAGGTGCTTTCAGGCAGGCTGTGAATAAGAATGAAATGGCCGGGTATGGCTTGATGCTGGAAGCTTTTTCAAGCACTCATCGAAGCAACCCGTGAGGTGAATGTCGTCGAACAAGATTCAGGTTGACACAGGAGGGGCAGCGAACAAGAATCCTCGCCAGGCGACCGGAACAACACCGAAACAATTACGGACTGCAAACTTATGCGGTACCGGCTCATTACAGTAACTTGGTTACCTATCTTTGAGGAGCAAGCAAGTAGATTAGATGAAACGGCCGATAACACTAAGGTTCTTATCATGTTCTTGAAGACTAGCGGCATCACCCCGAGACGGAACCGGAATCTCGTAGCCGGCGGCCTCCGGGAACCCTTCGCATAGATGAGCAGGCGAAGTGACTGACACAACACAAACCTCGTTAACTTACTTCGGGCGGCAGAAATCCTTGGATATCCAGTCATTGAAAAAGGCTTGAAATCGGGGCAGTGGAATGTAATAATAATAAGTTTATTTTTGGGACACCCGAAGCATGCTTGATTGCATGATCATATGGTACAAGTGAGGTCACAAAACGGTTCCTTGGATATTCATTTGGGTGTATGCGGCAAAAGACTGTATAGGTTTTAGGGGTCGCACGAAGGAACGCCCGACAAAACTGAGTTCTATGGTCAGATAGACGCACCGTCCAGTAGTGAGTGAACTGGGCTCCGCGGTGGCGACAAGTGATGAAGTAAAGCGGTAATGAAGTGAAAACGCGCGGCATTTCGGATAGCATTGATATAAAGTCGCAAGGGTGAGTAGACTGACATAGAAACCCTCGAAAAACCGCCGAAAAAAATTGAAGACCTCTTGGTGATGACGGACATGCACTTGAACCAATAGCTCAAATGACCCGGAAAATAGCAGAAACACAATTCCGAAGGAGCTGTAGTGTTCTCTGATGAGGGGAATTGCGTGAATGTAACAGAGTCCAGTTTACCACTGAATTATAGCAAACTGTTCATCAATAGGTTATGGAGGACGCACTCATAAAGAGGTGTATGTAGATTCCCAAGCCTGGAAATTTTGGTGGAGCAGAGTGACCAAAGTTGATCGGTGAGTGAAATACGATCCGAGTAAAGGGTTCGTTTCAGGGTAATTAGTGAACACAATTTGACAACAAGGTAGACGGAGGAGTTGATATACGATGATCTTATGAGATTACATGAGATTGTTGCATAAACGATAATGTCGAAAAATGTAGTCGGTCGCTTAACGGGATGTGCTGGTGAGGGTCTGACACGGGACACTTGGGAAACAGCCGGAAGGTCGGTAACTTGGCATGCGCACAGTTTATTTCCAGCGAAGGTTTGAAGAAATTGCATTTGCAGTGTTCTTTAGCATAGGTGTCCAGTCGTGGAGGACTGATGGAAAAATGGCAAAAGGTGATAGGTGGATGAAATGTTGTTCAACTGTTGGTTTATCGGAGGTGATCCCAGAACAGACTAATGAGAAATGCAAATTTTCAACAAAGTGGACATATTAGTGGCATATACGCTCCACATCTGAAGGAACCAACTAGAAGAAGTACATCACTGTAACCTTCAAAATGAGCAGATAATTGTGCGACTGGGTACGTTGCAGAATGTCCAGCCTGAGACATTTTTGGGGGACAAACGGAATAGCGGCAGCCTAAATAGAGGTGACTGATTTTCAGCCAAAGATGAAGAAAAAACGCCTTATGGACTGTGGTGCAGGAGGCCGACCATGATATCTTGATGGAACAGCGACAAGGGTTTATAGATGAGGGAAATGTGGTACGTTTATGTATTTGTCTTGGTTCGCTGGTGAATAGCATGGGAGCATCTAAAGTTGGTAACAAAGTGGGTGCGGAAGGTGGACATATAGTTGACTTATACAGTAGTATAAAAATAGTTCATATGAACAGCTCCCAGGAAGTGTAGGTGACTGCTTCGCTGGATATGCTGAAGTCTGACATGACAAGCTGAGGAGGCAATTGAACTGTTTATATGCTGGATTGTGAATGCTTCATTGCGAATGCAACCGTCATGAAATGCAAGTTGCCGAATGAGAGGTTATACCACGGAAGGATAAAATGGAACCTAGAGCTGGTGTCACGCAGATGAAGCGTTGGAGGGAGTATCATTTCTTTTTGTGCGAAATTGTTGGCCGGTGAGAAACGAATCTGTAAATGATGGTTTTCTTTAGATAAGTTTAGTGGTGACATACAAATTACCAAGTGGATGAATGGTCTCTTCAAGAGTATATCCCGAATTGTGATGTTCATAATAAAGATCTGAAAAACAAAGCGTTTCATGTTGCAGGGTACATAATCCGGTGACTGGACATAATAGGATGAGGGTAAACATGGCACCAGTTCCGACAGAAAAAAGATAAGTTGATGGATGTAAATGTCGGTATTCGCAAATAGTAGGGTACATTTCTGAGCCGAGCGGGTATATGTGCATATGTTGATTTGGAACTTGAACGGGTGCATGGTAAACCTTCTTTAGGAACGTTGGAGGAGGCAATGGGTGGCAGTGGTAAGATGCAGGGGACGTCGCTTTTCAATCTGCAACTGGTGCTAGTGGATGAGGTTGACGCTTGACGCCTTGCCTGACAACCAATTCTGATGACAGGGGGTGCGATCCGCCAGTCTAGTTGCGCCCGCACATCTTTGCAGACGGCCTGCGCGCCCGATGTGCGCCGGCCAAAGCGGTGGAACTGGCCACGCCTCGCACCATTGGGATTGATAAGAGTTTTCTTGGTAGGGCCAAACGGCCGTAGGTATCAAGTAGTCCGCGATCAGGCGGCCAGGCACCAGGGGATCCCGGAAAGTAACCAAGACAGCATCGGTCAGGCAGCGTACGAATAGCCGACGGTCAGATAAATGCATGGGTCAGGTTAATAACCGGAGAGGTCCCTAGAGTAATAAGAGTCATCCAGAGAAAGATGCGCACGAATGAAGGTCTGAAAATGGAGAACAAGCAGAGGAGCGCAGTCTTAGATGCTCCCAGCTGAGGATAAATGGGAATCGATACACAGAGGCAACATTAATAAACAAGGACTCCCTGGGACTAGTTTTTCGATTGCTGAAGGCAGAAAAACTAAGAATTTCTATTCGATTTCTTCTGACATAGACCACCAGTGTTCGCTCTATTCAAAAGTCTAGACCCTTTTCATAGGCTCGGTCATCGGGTGTGTCTACATTTAGCAGCTGTAAGATTTGGGTAGTCGTGAGCAATTTATCCAAAGCACTTCCAAACCGATGGCTGGAAATGGAACTGCGTATTTCTAACGGTAACTTATTCCATAAGTTAGAGTTCACTGTGGTAAAGAAATAATAACGTGAGCTAGTGTTGGTAATAGGGGTCGAAAGGGTAAGCATTCTAGAACGTAGTGGATAGCTAGAAACAGGTGCAAAGTGCAATGGATTAGGAGCATATGCCCGGCTGTGAAGGATGTTAAACAAAAAGATAAGGTTCAGTTTCATACGGCGAAGCCCTGAAGGGTCCAGTTTAAAATACGAGCAGCGTGCTTTATAAGTGAGGGGCTAGCTCCATCCAATCAGTCGCTTAGCAAAACTACGTTGAACTGATTCTATACCAATTCTGCCTGACTTCCGCATACTAGAAAAGATCAGTGGGCAGTATTCTAATAAAGGCCTGGCATGAAATTTATAAAGGAGAAGAATGCAGTCTCGAAGTCGGAAGAAGCGAAATATTAGCCTCAGGCACTTTCTGGCCTTGAAGACTTGGAGGGCCGAATACTCCTAGAAATTAAGTGTGCCGGAATAGCTCACACCAAGGTCCCGAATGATTTGCTTGTTAGCAATGGTTGAATCGCAGACGGCTAAAGATCCTGGAGGTAGCTGGTATTTATACGTAAGAACCTCGCACTTGTCAGCGGAAAAATTCATCTACCATGTTCAGCACCATCTATGGAGTGCAGATATGTCTTTAAAGATGCTTAAGATAGCCCAGGCTATGCATTCAGACTTGAAGGAGTAGACAACTTTTATGTCATTAGCAGAAAAAAACGGGTGCCGCGGCTCTTTGAGAGGAATACGTCATTTATATACATGAGGAACAACAGAGGGCCAAGGGCACTACCCTGTATAACACCTTTTGTAACTGGTTTAGGTCCAGAGCAGTGTCCGTTTAAAGAGACTATCTGAGAGCGATTAGACAGATAAGAATTGATCCAAGATAATAAATGGTCAGTAATGCTAAATAACCGGATTTCGGTCGGAAGGTGTGGGTGTAACCTGCAGTCAAATGCCTTTGGCATATCCAAATAAAGTGCATTAAGGGCCATTCCATTGTCTGCCATTTCAGTGATGAGATTCCAAAAATCTAGTTGGCAGGTTGAGCAGGATCTTGACCGAAGGAAACCGTGTTGTCGAGGATTACTAATGTCCAACGGAAGAAGGTGCTTCACGACGTGTTGTTTTTTACGATTTTTTTCATTAGCCGAGAGAGGACAGGTGTACGGTTAATGGGACGGTAGTTTGTTAACTCATGCAGTGGACCTTTCTTGTTATGCGGAATTATGACTGAGCACTTCCAGTTTGCGGGCACCAGACTGGAGTTCATTGAGAGGGTAAGTATATTCAATAGTAGGTAAGGCAAGTCAGGTCCGCTTTCAACTATTGCAGTGGGCGGTAAGCCGTCAGGTCCCGAGTCAGATGATGGCTTGAAAGAGGCTAATAATTGGGAGATAATTGAGGCGTCAAATTTTACTGTGGACAGACTTGAAGTGGTAACTAGGGCAAGAGGCGGAGGGCCAAAATTAATAATAGGGGCCGTAGTTGAGGCGAAGAATGAGTTAAAGGCCTCTGCAATAAAAAGGGGAGTAGAGGCTGATACATTGTACACTGAAACAGTGTGCGAGATATCTGCGTGAGTATTGAAGGTTCTGGTCCTGTAAAATGATGACAATCGAAGAGGTCATTTTTGGTGTCGCAGAGCCTCTGCTTCCTGGTTAAGCAGTTTAGTTTCTTCGGGCTTTTGGATAGTAGAAGTGAGGCGAAAAAGTTGCATAAGAACTGCAGAGTTGTGTGTAGTTTCATGCATTTTTTGAAGCTTGACATACTTTGTTTGAAGAGAGATGATATAGGATTTCCTATTATACATTTGCTGGGGGGAGGTAGGTACTCTTATCAGGACATCTGGAGAGCTGTGCATAGAAAATATCAGTGGCGTGTTGTGAATCACGAGATAGAAAAACTCACTCCCATCAGCTTGTCGAATGGTAGTAGAGAGAACCTTCCAGTGATGGAGAGGAGAGGGTTTGATGCAGTGTGATTTCAGGGTAGGTTGTGGGTGAGTGGGAATGCGGCAGTTAACCAGACTGTGATCTCTACCGAGAAAACTTTAAGATATTGAGACAAATATATTAGGGACTTCATGGGCGACAATTAGATGTAAGATGCTGTTTTTTCTCGTAGGAGAGCGGATGTGCTGTACCCCTCCTCCTACGGTAATACTTGTTACAAATGATAAAAGGTTAGCGGGTGCGGATAAAGATGGCCAAGCTATCTTAGACAGGTAAAAGTCACCAGCAATAAACTTTATGCTTGAGGGCGGTAATGATAGGTATTCAGATGCATCAATTAGGTGTGAAAGTCCGGAGAAAGTTTCGCTTGGTGGTCGGTACACACAACCAATATGAAGTTGAGAGCCAGGAATGTGGACAGTTAGCCTAAATGAATCGGGAATAGAGCCGAGTAGAGGGCGATGAAGTAGTGTTGTATTAAGCGTCCACTTGACAAATGCCAAACCACCTCCACCGCGTCCAGTTTCCCCATTTACTCTGAAGACATTGTAGCCTACAAGAGAAATCTGGTCTGTTGGGGTGTAATTGGTTAACCAAGTTTCAGTGATCAAGATTATATCATAATTGGAACTAGTGGCCAGATATCGTAAGTGCCGAATTTTGTTTCTGATGGATCGGCTATTAAAAATAACCAAAGAGGTACTGTTATTGGGATTTGGTTTTGGGGAATTCAGTTGGTCAAGCAAGTTGTTTAGTGCGGAATAGTCTAGATTCTTGGTCTGACTAGAAGGTCCACATGCGGGAGGTAAATCAGCGCCGTGAAGTGGAGAGTTTGGTTTATGAGCTGATTCGTAGTATTGTGGGCTAGTAGAAAAAGAAGGGCTAGTGACGCTATGATGCGGGACGGCGCTAGGATCCGATGTAGATGAACTCTTTGAGAAGTGGGAGATGACTGAAGTGCCTGATCTAATGAAATTGCCATTTGTCCAAGGGGGGTTGAAGATGCGAGACTGCATAACACCGTAGCCCGCTAACAGTCCCGGTTTGGGATACTGATTTTCACACGAACGTAGAGTTAATGAATGGCAACCGGCAAGTTTGACGTGTGGCAGTGTCAAAGGTAGGGCACGGACGGTAGTAAAATGCGCCTAAGGGAACAATGGCCACTGTTTGGTGCGCTATTATCATAGGGATTAAGAGGATTTGTCCGTTGGAGAGAGGGTCTCAGTAATGGTGGGGGCACGCTATATATCATCTGAGGATGGTTTAGAGTTAGTGGGTTTGATAGGGCCTCCAACGCGAAAGGGGCTTGTAGGCTCGAGGGTTACAGGTTTGTTAGTCCGAGGGAGCTGAGACGAGGCGAGTATGTTGTGGTTGTAGGGCCTGATGCCCGTCTGAACTTCACAGGTGGCATCTGAATATGGGGGATTGTGAAGTGGGGTGACTACCTGGCAGCTGACTTAGGGAAGGGGTGGCCGCTGTTGATAGTGGCTAGGGGGGTTACTTGGTTGTAAGCCTATTGGGCAGTGCTTGCCGGGCTTGGTCACCATAGTTCCAGGTGAATGCGGCGGCAGTATTTTCGCAGTCAAATCATGAGGCCTCCTGGTGGACGTACTAAGCTGTCAAGATGATGTCACTGGTAGATCGGTTGTCTTGTAGCTAAACGGGGATGGAGAACTTCTGAGTAGATTTGTGGAAGACACTGAAAATGTGGGATGGTGGGGTTGATGAGTTTGGCTTTTGCTATTTATTCTAGCGGACGTGGTACTTGGGGAGGCAATGTGCCGACGGTTTCCTGATGGTTGGGTCGTTGACACATACGGCGATATGTTTAAGTATACGGTCTCTGATGGCGTCACGTGCACCAATGGTGATGCCGATGCATTTCTCACTACAGATTTGTTGCCCTGGGTTTTTCGCCACAGTCAACCTTTGCCTGGTGGATTTTACGTGAAAGTTTTGTGATGGCCTTTTCGGCTTGTAGGACGAAGACTGCTCCAAACTCTGGGATAAATTGTACGGAACTTGAGTGGGATCCTGGGGACTAGACTGGTGAAGGTCCACCAATGCCGAAGGGGCTACAGGGATAACAGGTGTTCTGGCTGAAGTCCTGTTCATAGGCGTATGTGGTGATGCATTTACGGGTCCCATTTTTAGCCAGGACCGGAGGAAGGCGCTGGTTTGCCTTTCTGCGAGCGGAACATCTCTCTCTGTAGAGAAAATTTATCGGTGCGTCTTTTGATGTATTTAAATAACTTGGCTGCAGCCATCCTTTGACAGTTACTGATGAACTCAACGGCTGTTAATCGGTTGGGAAGCTGAAACAGCAGAGGGCAGGGTTATTGTGGTGACCACTTCCGCAGCCAAGTGCAATGGCTTTGTTGCATGCATTCAGTACCGTGACATTAACAGGCGGTGTTGGTAGTTCGTCCGGGGCGTTTACCACTATAGCATTGTTAGCTTTCTTTATCTTCCTGTGAGTTTCCAAAGAGATTGCATCTATATAACGACCGGCTTTGGATAAGAGTTCCGGGCCAGCTTGGTCTATTGGTTCAGCAACGGTTGTCAGTGGGGAAATCTTTGATGAAGCACACTCAGTCTATTGCCATTTATCATATAAGGTCGACCCTACAGGGAGCCAACCAACAACCGTGCTCGAAGAATTTTCTGGCCATTGCCTTAGAAGAGCTCCCTTGGTTGCTTCCGGGATTATTGGGGAAACTTTGAAGGGAGAAGTGAAAGTAATATCTGATGATAGAGCAACCGAAGTCAGTCTGGGAGGGGTGAAAAACCATAACTTCGGGTTTTAACACAGCCTTCGGTAAGTCTCCTACAAGAATCGAAAGCCTCATGGAAGAACAGAAATTCTTACAAACAAAGGCGTAGATTGTTTGGCCGAGCTTCGTATTTGACGGGCTAAATTGTTGTAACCCTCAAGAGAGAGGATTAAGGCTTTAATCCTTAATGCGACTGCAAGCACAGTAACGCTTGAAGCAACCTAGGGATTGAAAGCAGTTTTAATCAATAGAGATCCTGAGGCGATTCGAAGGAACGGTTTGAGCCCTCGTGTTTTGGGTCTTGAACATCTCCCGTCTTCCCTAGGAAGCGCAGAAGAATAGAGGAGCGGCTGTTATGCTGGTGGCCTACACCAAGGTTGCAATTGTGGGTAACGACTGGATACAGCTACTGACTAGGGGCGTAGGGGTACTTATAATAGACGCTACCGAGCGATAGCTGAGACAGACGAGAACGACACCAGATGGATCCCAGCTTCTGTGGTGAGTAGACGGGCAAATTGATTCTGACGTGGTTTGCTGGTACCCATGGCGGAACGGCAGGGGGGTTGAGAGTGACTGATTTGTCACACCGAATAATAAAACGGCAGACGTAGTAGTAGATAATAGTGGCCGGTAAACGTCAGTATTTTTTTCATTTCGGAGCCTAAGAGCGGAAGCTAATAATGCCAGCAGCCAGCGTGTCAGAAGTACCCCATAGTGGTGATTTAAACTCACCCGAAGTAGATGTGATCCAGAAAACCACTGCTGATAGTACTTTTAGGAGGGTGATGATCCACCCAATACACAGGGGGACATTTTTGAAAAAAATAATGATAGTTTGCTCAGGATAACTCCGAAGCGTGCTGCAATGCAAGATCAAACAGCATAGTTGAAAGATGAATCAGAGTTTCAGCCAGACTACTCAATCATGCCCACGCGATCGAATGCAAGGGAGAGCATCTAAGTCCATTTTTGTGGCACCGCCCGGAAAACCTAAACTCAAAGCCAGGTGATCAAGCTGGCCGAAAGTAGGGTGTAGTTATTCTGCCAAAGTGTGGAGTGGATTGGGAATGGTGAAGATTCACACAAGTCTTACGGAAAGAAGACCGTACTACCGGAGAACCATACTGGATTGACGGATACATGGTTACCGTGAGGAAGAAACATTTTCGAAGGAGACATAATCAAGCAATAGAGTTTAGCAATGTGTGGGAGGGGTTACGACGTAAAATTGGACGATGAAAAGAGGTGGTAGTACGCATCAAGAACAAGAAAAATCAGCCGAGGATTGCATTTGTGAACTTCAGTGACAGTTCATCAGTTGAGGCAGTTATATAACAAGCGGACAATAAACTGGACTGTGGTTGCAAAAGTGGTGGTAGAAGAAGTTGCCGGATAGAATCATGTAGACTTTGAGCAAATTGTTAGCTTTCAGAAGAAAGGAATAGAATACATCAACGTGAAACCGGGAACTTTAGAGAAAACTGTGTGTGGTGCTTAGCTACGACTGTATTAGGAGAATGGTTTGTCCGACAAGTGACCGAAGGCAAAGATGGAAGCTTCGGTTAGTCATAGTCAGTCTCTTTTCTAGTGGGAAAAGTTGCCCCGAATGACACAGAACATCTAAATGCTGGGGACCCAGTAGGTAGGAGTGAGTAAGACGCAATCCAGATTAAGTGTAACCTACATAGAATCAGTGGACCTGTTTACTTTGGAAGGAGCTCCCAAAAACGGACTAGAAGGACAGAAAGTCTGGACCTCCGGATACGGTGGGAAAGATTGAGCGATGGATACAAGATAGAATGCCAGTAAGTTTGGATCAAGAGCAAGGTATAAAAGATAATCGAGGCCATCTAATCACTTGGGAGGGTTGAACGAAACGGATGAACATTGTGGTGAACAAGGCGGGAGATAAAGGCCCTGAAGCAGAAACAAACAGATTTGTAGCAGCAAAGTGACTTCAGAGGCTACCGAGCCCCTACATATTTCGAATCAGTGATGAGTAGGCTATCTCAGATATGGAGACAGTGCAGGAACAACTATGAGGAAGTTTGAAACCTTAACGCGGTGAGTAAATAATAGCAAGTATCCCAGGTCTGGATGAACAGCAGAACACAGCCTTCCGTAGCACAAATCACCGTTAATTGTTCACACAATCCAGGGCCACATGTGTGTGATGACAAAATAGCGTGATAATGAATAACTGCATTATGGACAATCATCACAGCTCGAGTGAGGCTTGGTGCTCCTGTGGAAATAAGCTAGAGATACACAAAACTCATATTCGCCCAACCCTAGAGTACTGTACACTTGTATTCACTAATATGCATATACGTTGCATCGTAGATAATGAAAATGCATAGCGTCGATTTCCCAAAATAATACATAGGCCTTCTGTGAACCTGCGCTACAAACCACGGAATACGCTCCTACAGTTCGGTCTTCCATGGCTTATGGGAATAAAACGGAACCTTGAATTCTTGTTTATTTTGCTCCACAAACAAGCTCTGTCCACCGGCCAAGTAAAGTTTAGTATAAACTCGACACATCAGCTGCGCAGTAGGGACCACCGTATAACGATCCCCACTTCACAGCAACCCTTGAGGCGAAACTTCTCTTTAAATGTGCACATTTGTAGAACAAAATCTCAGCAGTTATCCGTTCCATAGATTCCCAAACAGCATTTACTCTAGACTGCACCCAGCACTAAACATCCAAAAGCTGATCACTCTTTCAAATTCGTGTAGCTATTGATAGAGCTTACGAGAGAAGAGTTGGATACTAAACTGGACCCTCGATAACCTCTAGGATGTAATAACAATAATAACAGTAATGGTGGTGGTTTATTTTGGATAACCTCGAGGCATGCTGCAATACAAGGTCAAACGGCACAACTGGAAGTTGAATACGAATTCCTAGAGGGTGATTCCAGTATATGCACTCGATATAGTATGGGAGAAAGTATTCAAGTTACTCTTTGTGGTGGCGCCCGGCAAATTTGAACTCAAGGTCGGGTGGCCAAGCCAGCCGAGTCCAATTGGAGCTGGTCGGAAGGAGTAGACTTTTACTCAAGTATTACAGAAAGAGGGACTCCTTTACCATTCACCGTCGTAGCCGTAACCTTAGCACGAAACTACCAGGTTTCAGTGCTCAAACTTAGTTCCTTTCATGACTGAGGCCGCCCCCCCCCCTGAAATCGTAATTGAATATATGAAATATTACTAGTTGCATGGAAGACAAAATTTAAACATTCCCAGTGGTACTTTTGATTTAGTTTCCGCTCCTGTCTCTTATCCAAGATGCAGCACCAGGCAGACTTCTCAATCTCCATCCGGTGGTCATCCCAAATCGAATCATTAAGCACTCATCACTCAATTTTCCTCCCTAGTACATGATACTGGCATCCTCCCATGATTGGCCCTTATATTATCTGGTATTTAGTCAACAAAACTGCAAACCCTCTGTGGGTCATCCCGGTGTATCACCACAGTTCGTGCTAACAGCCGGCTCACTTGTAAACTGAAAGTCGTCCGACTCAGGCGTTGTCAAGAATGAGCGGGGGAGTATGTATTACCCGAGTGTTGAAAGCGTTCAGCGTGTCCGTTTCACCCTCCTCTCCTCTATAGCTGAGAGCCGTAACACCACCGGTAGAAAAATGGCAACAGTTTCGTGGTCGTCTCATGATGGGGGAAGGGAACAGTCAACCCTATCAGTGGCGGACCTCAAGGGTCACGCGTAAGGAATGGCGGGCAGAGGAGAAAAAGGAAATACTCCTCACGCGGAAAGCGCACTCTCCCGCTCCTCCGAATTGAAATACAAGGTAGCAGAAGTACTTCTGGATGCAAAGGATCGGATTCAGTAACAGATGAATTCCCCGCTAGAGCCACGACTCGATCCTGCGCATGGAAGTGCTTATGGGCCAAGCCCTCAGTGATTCTGCCTGACCCTTTGCTGGGTGACAAGCCTGCCGGAGGAGCTATCCACGTGTAAGTTGACCTCATTTCTTCCAGTCTTAACCCCTTCGGGTTCATTGTTCCATCTCCGACCAGCTCATAGAGGCCAAACTCCGACGTCCATAAAAGCTCTCCAAAGTTTGTCCGTGTGAACTCCGCTATGTTCAAAAACTTTCTTGTAGAGATATCGACCGATTATTACCAGCGCCTGTTATCGCTCAAAAATAATATGAAAGGTGAACCGCTCAGATGTCAACCCCTGGACATTAACTCATGAGCGGTTTGTGGCCTACCTGGGTTTCCGTTTGCCCACGTTGCTTTTATACCAAAGAAAGTGTGAGCACGAGCTTCCTGCGCAGTAGCTTCAGGCTCCTCCCTCCAAACATATAATAGCACAAGTTGCAAAACATCTATACCTCATAAATCAGGAATATAAACTATCACACCTTTAAATCTAGCTGCTGACTGCCGGAGCAGAACCATACGATCATCTACCGCCCATACATAACAGGAAGCGGGTGCTCGGATAGCCACAGTATCCAACGCCATCTTCTTAAGACTCCATAGGATTTCGTATCTAAACCTAGCACTTATCCCGACGAACACTATGTCTATTTCACTGCGTTTGCAGGTATATGACCTACCATCACCCCAATAACATTTCTCTTAAGTTGACAATTACGTAAGGGATAAGAATGGAAATTACCCTTTTACGCGATGCACGCACCGAGCACATGCCCGTAGCCAACGGGTCAAATTATAACCGAATTGTTACCATGATCTGGGGAAAACTTATCTATTTTCTCCATTGCCCTACTATCACATCAAAAATCTGTGTCCTTAACTCCAGTTGAAATATATCTTGTCAAGCATAAAGCTCTCCTTCACACAGTGTATTTATCAGCTTGTGCCCGAATATATACTGCCAAAACAATGGCTTGCTCCCGTCAACTCAATCCCTCCTAGTTTCCGCTATCAACACCTGACTTGAAAGCTCTTTCCACGGCATAAGTCATGTGCCACCGACCGTTAAACTTAAGCCTTACCATTGCCGTTATGACACACACGGCTCATCATACATCGCCTTCATTTGCCATCATAACCCACAGCCGGAAATACTTCCAGATTGCCGATCGCCCCACCCATTCTAGGCCTCGGTTACCCCCCTTTAAATTTTAATCCTCAGATTTCTATTGATACGGTACTCATAAACCCCAGCTGGAACATTCTGCCGGCTGCCGTATCTTCGGTCTCCTCCCAGATCATGCCGGATACTTGGGTAGCCATCGATTCACCAGGAGCTACACTCGGATTACCGCAGGAGCTAAATGAATCAGTCCGACGGAACTGGACTACTTTCCACGCTGGATATCCACGGTTCAAACTTCAACTCACTCCGGCCTCTTACATCGCGCGCCACTGCGACTGCGATAGTGTTGCCCGGGTTAGAAGCCACCATAACAGTTTCGCCGGAACGCGAGAGCGAGACCTGGACGTCAAACGACATCAAGCACTGGCCCAACAATTACTTCCAGTATACCTTCCGATCGGGGGTTTTGATTCCCAAACCATGACCGAAATCCCACCATCGCCGTTGAATTTTACAACCTGCTTTCCCCCTGTTTGCCAACCAACTCTATCTCAGTCCGTTTTAGCCTTCTGCCCAACCATTTGGCCCGTAAAAGGCCAATCGCGCCTGTTGAGCCCGCCTTTGCTCGGGTCTGAGTTCGTGACCCGAGGTCAGTGACAAACATGAGCTCTAGGAAATAAAATACCAGTAACTTGCTCTTGGCCGAAACTTGCCTCCATATTCTTATGTTGTATATGCATAAACGTTTATCGGTAAATCCAGCAATATCGGTTGTGGCCTCGGGTAAGGTCTTCCTCAAAACCCTGCCATAGGACTTGCGCACCCACATTACATCTCTTCATCTTTGCTTTGAAGCATCCGCTCCATCTTCTCTTTTCCGCTGACTGCCCCTCAATGAACTCTTTTTGAAACCCTCATCTATGCTTCCAGCCATCATTCATGCAGCTTCGCTAGAACATAATTTCCCTTGTGAAGTACTTCTCTCTATGGCCACTTTCAAACGTAATGCCGTTCTGTTCATATCGCTCTGGAATAACCTGAAAAATGACAACTAAAATAAATGCGTCTGACGTCACAGGCTCACTCCTATTTTAGGTTTCCGTACCACTGTCCACCGCCCTGGGGATCTGTCCAAACGATATCTTTGAAATACAGCTAAACAAGACTCTGACATTTCTGACTGTCGATTTGCCTTTGGCTTAACTCTTCACCCTGTCGGGATATTTATTTGGCGGAACTCTTTCTCCGGTATTTCCACATTGATCCTTCTGGCAACCAGCCGGTGCGTCCATGAGTCTCTTTCTAAACGTCCCAACTTTTCTTTGATCCCTTGAAGGACCATTGTTTAAACCATTTCTTTATACGCCACATTTTTCCTGTCTTTTAACGATGCTTCAACCAGCAGGTTTGCGTTCAGAAAATTCTCCACCAAGCACCGCTCTTGAAACCGAGACGACTATGCGCTTCCCGCGTTAAAGGTTCTCACCTTTTCACTTTCAACATTGTCTAGTCCTGTGGTACTGTTACTTAGGTGCACAAACTAGACCTTTGAAATTCGTGAATATTTCATACTGCCGTGATAAGCTGCACTCCGTGAACATGCATCGTGCCTGTGCCTTGATCCCGGTCGAGAAATATACGATATTATTATTATTATTATCATAGTCTTTGGATGACTGTGCGGCCAGGTATTCAGAACGCCTTGAAACAGACTTCAGAATCAAAATCGACATGGGAGTTATTTGGGGCACCATCTGCATCAGCAGGAACTTCAGGAACTCGAAAATGAATTAGGCCAACATGTTCCTGGTGCACCGACCCATCACCTATATCCAACTTCGTACAACGCGGTTACCATTTTGCCCCAATGCCATTCCAATCTCCGGTCGTAAATCGCTTCCTCGTTGGTAGGATACACCAGCTGATTCAGTACAATAGACTCGAAAGGAGCACTCAAAACTTAAATGATTTTGCTGGACTAGAACTTATGGTACCATGAGCGGCATTTCTTCAGTGAAGCAGGAAGCTGTCTATACTTCTCTCAAGCTCTTGGATGTTTGGCAGAATGATTGCCTCTATAGCTCTCTTCAGCGTAAGAACGACATTTTCGGCCATTCTATTTAGCTGCGGATGTCTTGGCGCAGTAAGCAGGGGACGACACCTTGTTCCTCTAAGCCAGGTGGCAATGCTTCATGCAGTGAAGTGGCTTCTGTCATCAGCAATGAGAGCACGATACACCCCCTCACAGCTCAATTTCTCCCTCATGGGGCTTGGTGTGAAGTCTACTTCCGTACAACACGGAGGGTAATCAATATTCACCAGAGCATAGTATTTATTGCGGAACGGGCTACAGTATTCGGCACGACTTTTCTACCAATCTTCACAAGATACAGACTATGTAGCCAATCCAGAGGGTAGAGAGTAGGTGTTTTGTGCACAAATGCAAATCAAATGGTACTAATCACCGTGGTGAAGGAGGAATCACAACGCGATTCTTCAAAGACAGAATTCCATCTGGCGCCACTGCACACTCCCCTCTATTTGCAAGAAACCGGGAGATCAATGCTTGGTATTGCCATTCTGTCCTCGTTTAATTGTAGAAAAAATGGATCCAAAGTATCTACGTGAATCGCGAACTAGATCTTGTCGGCTCTCAGGAAGTGGTTGCACTGGCAAAGAATCTGAGTTACATGGAGCGCCTGGCTGATTTCATCTGGATATGTAATCCACACGTTGAATTTGTTTGCCACCAAGATGCTGAATATCGCAATCATATGCAGAAAGCGCTATGCCCAGTCGCTGGACCATTGCAGCAGTGGACTCGCGTAATGGTTTGGATGGATCATAAATAAATTGGAGAGACCCATGATCAGAAATAAAGGTGGATTTGTATCCAAAGATGCTTATGAAGCCATTCAACAAACCACTAGGCGGCCAAAGCGTTGCTTTTTTTCTGGGAATAGCCTTTTTGTGGTAGTAGTTCGAAGTACGGCCTCTTTCGTCCTACGGAGGTATTTGTGCTCTGCAAGGTTTCAGTATATATATATATATATGGCCGGGGCCAAAGACGTTTCACATTTGGATCACCTCAAAACATTATCAGAATCTGCCATCCATCAAAACATTGTAAACATGCCCAATGCACTTAACTGGTGGAGTCCGGTTAGTACAAAGGAAAATCCTGCTGTAGTCAGTCAAATTACAAGCTAGTTCACTGTGGTGGGCGCCATGTGCTACTGTAATTTGGGCGGGTATGCTGTGATCCATATGCAGAAAGTCGAAGTTTCTGCGGCGTGGCCTCGTAGCCCAGCTGGTAGAGCAGTCGCAGTACTAAAGCGAGGGTGGTGATCATGAGTGGGTTCGAATCCCTCCGGGGCCGAAGACTTTTCACACGTGGATCACCTCAAAACATTATCAAAATCTGCCAACCATAAATACTTGTACAAGTGTCCACATGCCTACTGGTTCCTTGCATACTCCATAACGCAGCTCAGACCATCCCCCATTTCAGCTTGCTATTATTCTAAAATTGAACGGAAATGCTCCATCGGATGAAGCGAGTGTCGCACCCCTACTTATTACTTGCTTGAGTTACCCGATATAACACGGCATGCAGTGGGACGCGAAAAAGATTAACTTCACCTGCAACTGGGCAAATCTACCACCAACGGCCTATGATGTACTGGTAACTACCTGGGTCAAGCGTTGGTGCCTATGCACCTGGGAACCGGTTTCTAGCTGCCGGAACATTTTAAAGCCCATCCCGTCGGACAGACAGAGCAACCACTGAGGGTTCATGGAAATCATTTGCACAACGAACCCAATGACATCTGCTTCACAAATGGTGCACTCCACAACCCGTTATAAAAGTAAAAATACCTCTCCGACCACTTCCATCGATTGTCACACTTTGATGGCCCTTTGTGGAGCACGGGAAAGAAGACTCATGTACCGTCGTTCCTGGTGAAAGAAAATGAGTACACCCGAAAAATACGGCAGTTCTCGGTAGTATTCACAAACTGGTGACCCCTTTGGGCCGGCTTCGCATTCTCCCGTCCATGGTTGTCCACTATCTGGCTGAACAACGCACAGAAGTAGATTTCCTCAGATCGCGTTGCATATGTGCCAAAGACATACAGGAAAGGTACCTGGCGAAAGCTCTTCTAGGCCAACTCAATTGCCCATGAAATGCTAACTTGCAGCCGGTTTTGAAAATCGTAGCAGAATGCTTCCTTCCCCGGATATTATTAGCCGAACTCCGATTGAATTTTCCACAACAAGACGATAACCTCGACGACCGAACCGCAAGAGCCGCACGCCAACAGTGACTCACAGCGCCTGCACATTGGTTTATGGAGGACAGGTGTGCCAATCAGGTGTAACGAGCTGGTCGACCAATAACACGAAAGAAACTTACCAACATTTGCCCAACACAAACGATTTTTATCTAGTATTCAGCAACCTCACAGTTATGAGTTTTAACCAAACCTTCATGCCTTTGAAGTTCTTTATGGTCCACAGAGGCGTTGGCGAAAATTCCATCAGTACGTTAGGACTGCTTTACCCAAACGCGGCTAGAACATTCCGCACTACGTACCTGTCAGTCCCAATCTTCGAGGACTCTCAATGATGCATTTCCATAAGAGACTATGTTTGGTCAGTGTAATTCCTGTGGAGAGTTACGTTCTCGCGTCATCCGTCTTTTTCGCGGTGTTGAGCATTTCAGATGTGGCTAAACTGGCCACATTTTTTCTGCCTGTATGCAAGCCCTTACGCACACTTCCCACTCACCGGAAAACTTGGTTTCAAACTATCCTCCCCGTCTTACGCCACGGTGAGTGCACCGGTAGAGAAACATATTTTGCTATCCTATCACGCTTCAGCATGATTTTGTTACGGACACTGGTAGTGTCCAGTGTTTCACTGCTACTTCTATTTCACATCGTGCTATTCCTGATAATCAACCCCACTGGACCGATGCTGTTGCTAAGGGCATCATCAGAAATACATTGCCCATTCTGGGCTCATCTAATACTTGCCTCACAGGCAAAATTACACATTCATTTTACTGTACCTTCCTCATCATCGGGACTGTTCCGTCTGCATCTGGGTTGGATGCCCTTAGAGACATCAGCATTTCCTTGTCATTCCTATCCCAGAAGCGGCTATTGTCGTCTGAAATAATTTGACGGTGTCCCGAAGCCTCCGGCAGCATGAAGATAACCCCTGTAAAGTTGAATAAAGATGAAGGTCCCACGTGTATCAAGCACTGTGTTGGCATACGGACCTCAAGAACATCTGAAGACAGTCCCGGGTACTTTGGTTGCCACAGGGATCCTTGAGCCCATTTAATCGTCTCAGTAGGTAACGCTCCTTTTTGCTCCGTTGAAATTTTATGGGGGTGCTCCAAGAATAAATGGTGCTTATCGAACCACCTTGAGTAACAGGCTTCGTCAGCGCACATGCACTACTGTAGAAATAGAGGTTATGCCTTTTCGCTTCCATGGCCTCAGTCACTTTTCACACATTGACTTTAAGGAGGCCCACTTGCAAAGTTCCTTTGCATAAAGATCCCCTCGGGATCATTACCACCATTGCCCGATTTCGCCTGTATAAATACACGTTTCTGCCTCCTAGACTGAGCTTCCCTCCAGCCACCTTCTGGTCTTTTGGAAATGCCGTGTCAAATTTTGTCAAGGTGACGTGGTTATCCGCACACTAATACAAGCGGCTCACGATGATAGACTTATAGAGTTATAGCAAAGTTTTTGTGAGTCAGGCATTGCCATTAACCCAACTAAAGGTGTGTTTAATTCCATTTTTCTTGAGTTTCTGGGATATCACATAGCTAAGCCTGGTCATCAAAACTGGTCGTAATCGTCTTGCAGCTTTGTCTGACGTGTATACCCATAAAACCCTACTGAACTGGATTCTTTGGTTGGTCATCTCCAGTACTATTGGCATTTTATTCCAAACTTTGCTCCATTATAGAATCTACTTTCATAGTGCTCTTATCCAGTAATTTCTCGTGGTCAGCTCAACGACAGCAATCACAGGGCTCCATTCTATCGGGCCCTAAGAGATAGGTATTCACTGTCAGACTGCATCCCACCCCCATCACTGATGCGTCGCTCATTGGAATTGGGGATGTGTTAGAACAGGATGGATTCACCGTCTTCTCACATAACTGTCTCGCTAAGACGTGCAGCCGTCTGGTTGGACGGATCTGCCCCATAAGGCGGAGGTCCGACTGGGGCTAAAGCCCTCGGAGGTCGCCAAGCTCCGTGCTGCGATAGCCTTTTCCCAGCTCTATTCAAGAATGATGGAATGGGGCCTGTTGGAGAACTTCAAACTTTGATGTCCAAGGTCTGGCGCTCAAAGAAAACTCCTTCCTTGTGGAGGGAATTAGCCGCGGTCCCTAGCTTTAAGGAGGGCTCGAGTAGCGACTACGTGGGCATATAAGCCTATTCCTGATAGTGTCTAAGCTTCTAGCGTCTGTCTTTCCTGGCGAACTCGAGAGGAACAAGCTGGATTCCATACCGGTCCTGGATGCATTTGCTAAACATTCACCTCCTGGCAGCCGTTAGAGCACCATTCCGCCTCCCAGTGACCAACGACCGTTGTGTTCTCAGGCAATTGCGCGGTCTCGGACTCTGCCGACAGGCCTGCTCTGTTGCAATGTTCCTTAAGAAACGGTGTACCCGAGTAGTACCTGTCGGTCCTCAAAGTGTTGTACTGTCATACCTCAGGTCGGTTAGGGCCTATAGCCAGCTTTAACCACCCTTTTCGCTTAAAGTAGAGTACGAGAAGGCCATCCGATACTCCCGTTTCCTCTCAAGTCTGCCATGTGGGGGGTTCTACGGAAAGCTTTGTCTGGTTTGCCAAACGGTGGGGTTGAACTCCTTTTACGGAACAGAGTCTTTGACTTGGAGTTCGCTGATGTTACTACCTTGCTAAGCAACACTGCACAGGCAGTTCAATATACATTGAATCCCCTGGCCGTTGAGGTGTCCCGATGCGGTATATACTTTGTACCTCCAAAGTGCAAAGAGCCTGTTCAGGACTGGCAGGGGCCTGCGCCTGCACTCACTCACACTGGTGATCGGCTAGGGGTAGTCAGTTGCCTTAAGTACCCAGAGAACTTGATCACTGCTGTTAATGGTATCGAGGAGGAGATGCATCACGAACTTGGACAGCCAGAGCAGTTTTCGCGAACCTGCGTCATCTGTGGCATAGCCAAGACATCCGGCTTTCGCCCAAGGGAAGGGTGCACAAAGCCACGTCTCACAGCTTTCTTCTTAACTGCAGCGAGGCCTGGCCCCTCCGCGTTGACAAAGCCAAGGTGCTTCCTATGTTCGACCACCGGTGTCTTCGAAGCTTTGCTCGTATCTGGTGGGAGCATCGAGCGAGCAACGAGGAGGGTTCGTTATTGTGTTCGGTGCTGACGGTCGCCTCCTGACTGAGGTTTACCTTTTCCACTCTTTTTGCACTTGCAGGACAAAGCTGAAAGAAATGACGAGGGGTCCAGGTTATGCCTTGGCTCGAGGGCATTAGGAAGTTAGCTTCGGCTCTGAATTCGGCTGATGCTTCCGGCCTTCCCAGTTAGGGTCAAGGAGATAAGGATTGTCGTGAGCTAGTACCACTGGGAGATATGGCTCCAAACTTAGTCCGTTGGCGCAAAAGTTGTATGGCCTGTCTCTTGACTTTCCTTTCCCCAAAAACTATTTTGAAACGGGCCAAAACATCTACAAAGGTGTACGGGGAAAATACTGGAACAACTTGCTTTTACCCGTTGTAATCCTCATGCAGACTGCTCATCTTCTGTCCCTAGACTTAGCTATTTTTTCTGTTTTTGTTGGGTTGGCACCACGCTTGTCCTATAGCCGGAGTAAAGTATAATATATACGTGTAAAAGAAATGATCGAGAGTACGGGAGTATATACGGCACTCGCCCCGACCAGTGAAGAATAGTTCTCCGTAAAGCTTTGTAGGGAGGGGGTATTGGTGGACCAGGTGAAACTAATACTTTGTAATGTCCACTCATGCTTCTCGATGGCGTAGGGAGTATGCTGGTGGAGGCTGCTGCCAACTTAGTAAGTCAGATAGCCCGCCTTCCCTGGGATCAGTGAGAGCCTGTACCTTATCAGTGACGTAATGGAAGACTACCACTAAAGCCGGCACTTGGCGGCTGATCCTGCTTCAGGTGGCTGAGTGGCGTTGTTAACGGGGATTCACTGGTGGACGATAAAAACGCACCCCCTCGAGGAGCCAATCGGTGAATGGAAAACTTTTATTCTTTCACCCGGCAGTTCCACAAGGGCATAATATGGATAAAATCTGGTGAGATACACTTCCTCAAAGGGAGATCATGCTTCAAGGATCTGTCCACACGCTTCAGTAACAGGGGGTCGGGAAACGCCAATCACGCTAGTATGGAGGTTCTATTAGTCGAGCCTCAAGCATAACAGAACAATAACTTATGCGGAGTAGTGCTTTGGCAGTGCAGCTTAGTGGAAAAACTGAATAGAGTGGGTCTAGAGGCATCGGTTCCCATTGCGAAACTGAGAGGTTTCTTGATCTTGGGGCCAGAGAGATTGCCTTCCATGGGGTACCATTCAGACAACCCACCTAGCCGGGGGTTGTATGCTTTTGTGTGACTAGATGCCACCCCTTGAACTTTCAGAAACTGTTAGCACTGATGAAGCGTAAGCTGATCCTAGGTTGCCGGGAAAGAATCAGTGGACCGTCTGATTCCTTGGTTGGATCACCCACACCGGGCTTCCGCTGAACGATATCTCCGGTCAAAAGGCAGATTTTGCGAGCATTGCCAGGGAAGCAGCCATCTTCATTCCCTCACTTTTCGCAATCCACCACTGCCGGCTGTAGTGTTTCAGTCTCCTAGTCAGTTGGTGCTTCAAGAGTCCGCGCACTTCGTTGAATGTGGCATCCGGAAAAAATGTGGCACGTGGCTGGTGCCAAAATTGAGGACTTCAATATCGATCGACTTCGGCGAAATTATTGATTGAGCTCAACCACGGTAACTTTACCGACCTCCCGTAGTACCAGTCTTTGCGAAGTGTCACGATCGCTTCAGGCCTGTGGTTCGCTTGGTCCTAATTGGTCCTCCATTCCTGAAACTCCATGAACTGGCCCCGGTGAAACTGGTGTCCGAGAAGTTTGTGCTGCTTAGTGTCAAAAGAGGGGTCCATCAGTGAGCCCGTGCTTGTCCTCAATGTCAACAGGTTGAGACCCATAGACAGGTCAAGACGGCATTTACTAGGTCCTTGGACCCAGTATCAAGTTTTCGCCAGGTGCACATTGGCCCCATATGACTACCGCAACCTTAGCTTGGGCAAAATTACTTATTCACAAGTGCGAACCATTTTACTGGCTGGCCGCTAGCCATTTCTATCCTCTATCCCCTGCTAGGAGGGGCCGCGAAAACTTTTCTGGCCGGTTGGGTTAGTCATTTCGGTTGACCGGCGACAATGACAGCCTATTGTGGACCACAATTTGACGGCGCTATTGGCAGACTACTCACAACGCTCGGTCATCAGCACTTTAGGACGACAGCCAAACATCCTCAGGTCATTGGTATGATTGGGCTTTTCCACGGACAGTAAAAGGAGCAGGTAGCAACCCACTCTGGAGTGAAACAATACCATTCGCTTGGTCCGTTAGAAAAAAACTACACACAACATCAGGAGTGCTCGTATATGGCTGTAGACTTCGTCTGTCAGCAGATTTGGCAGTTTCCTCACCAACAGTGACTTATGACTATAGCGAATTCGCTCAGCGCCCTAAGCAGCACACGCGAGTGCACGAGGCCAGTCCGCCACACAAACAAGTGTCTACAAGCTACTTTTCCGCTGTCTAGATACAGCTACCCAGCTATTCCTTCACTCCGAAGGTGGTCAATCACAGCAAAAAAGGCCATTTACTGACCCGTCTAGAGTAATAAAATACAGGGCGAAAACGTTTGCCATGGACATCAGCGGGCGAAATGGCACGTTATATGTTGACCACCTCAAACCTGTCATCAGAATGCAATAATCTCGGCCAACTTACACCACCTCCAGCGGTTCAGTCGCCTGCCTTGAGCGAGCTATTTCTCGGACTACCCAAAATACGTCTAGCGAGAACATGCTAGCTGATCCATCATAATGTCCAACCGTGCCGGCTACACAAAGTAGCCGCCGCAGTTGTCAACCACGAAGTCCCGTCCGTCCTGCCGATAGCGTGATAAATTTTACAACGGAGTACTAGCACTAACTTGTGAAATTTGCCATGGATTTCCCAATCAGTGGGGCCCCAAGAATCACAACCAGTGGTCATCATATAATATTTTTGGACTCCTAGCGACTACATTGCAAACGAAAGTAGCTTGTGTGTTGGATATTGTGGTCCAACTTCCTCTGGCGCTCCCAGGTGATATTTCTTTCCAGTTTGTCTAACCAAACCTCGGATGGATAAACACAATCCCACTCGCCTAATCCGTAACGTTTCTGACCCTCGAGTACCTTCGAGGGGCAAACCACCCTCTGGAAAACGGGACGACCTGTCAGCTTGGCGCTGGAGTCAGCGATTAGACTCCCTTTGGGATGGATCTGAGGCAATCTCTTCATGCTCGCCAGCGTTAGAACTGTGGGCACTGAAACGCCATTGGATCGACACAAATCGGACCCCGAATGTTTGACGCCGTCAAGCTCTTAGCAGCAGACGTTCATTATCACCAACAATACAAGAAGCAAGGCACGAGGAGTCACCGGATTATCGATAATTCCGGCTTTCTCTAGCGGTCGAAGCCCAGCTCCGTCCTATAGCCGGGCAGAGGTCCCTGCAAACGCATTCACCTTCGTCCATTCTTTTAATGCCATTGTTGTTTACTAAATGCTAACTGCCAAGCGATGTTGCAGTCCGATCTCTGCTCCCGCGCACCCCCTCAAGCACGCTCTATGATACACTCTAATTGCTACTCTCTCAATAACCCTCTTGTCCTGACGGGTCGTAGGGGATGCCGTTTTGGGTGATGTATTTGTAAGGTGCCCAACATCAAAATAGCGTGCAGGTGGTCCACCTATAACGAAGGACCAAAGGACTGATTCATGAGGAATCTGAGAGGCAACGTTCGTGGACTTTAAAAATTTCCTCACCAACAAATAATCTGCCCTATAGCAAATGAGACCGTCGCCTCCATCCACTGTGACTTTCAAAAATAAATCCACAAGATTCTGACGGCATAAAAGGGCATTGAATCATGATCGCCTAGATATACGCACCACAAATTCATTGGTCACCAGTTTCCGGTTTCATGTTGATTTATTCTGTTCCTTTCTTCTGAAAGCTAACAATTCGCTCAAAGTCTACATGATTCTATCCGGCAACTTCTTCCACCATCACTTTTGCAACCACAGTCCAGTGTATTGTCCGCTTGTTATATAACTGCCTCAACTGATGAACTGTCACTGAAGTTCACAAATGCAATCCTCGGCTGATTTTTCTTGTTCTTGATGCGTACTACCACCTCTTTTCATCGTCCAATTTTACATCGTAACCCCTCTCACACATTGCTAAACTCTATTGCTTGATTATGTCTCCTTCGAAAATGTTTCTTCCTCACGGTAACCATGTATCCGTCAATCCAGTATGGTTCTCCGGTAGTACGGTCTTCTTTCCGTAAGACTTGTGTGAATCTTCACCATTCCCAATCCACTCCACACTTTGGCAGAATAACTACACCCTACTTTCGGCCAGCTTGATCACCTGGCTTTGAGTTTAGGTTTTCCGGGCGGTGCCACAAAAATGGACTTAGATGCTCTCCCTTGCATTCGATCGCGTGGGCATGATTAAGTAGTCTTGCTGAAACTCTGATTCATCTTTCAACTATGCTGTTTGATCTTGCATTGCAGCACGCTTCGGAGTTATCCTAAATAAACTATTATTATTATACATAATAATAAAAGACTTCTCCTCTGCTGACCCTCAAGTATTTTTTAACCAATTTTCTACCATTTTGCTCAAATGTATTTGCGCTAACTCTGTTGAGGTGCCGCCGCTCGGTCCGGGCTTGAAGTATTTATTTTTCTTTTCATATTCTTGCTCTCCTACTGAGACGTTCTTTAGGAAACTTGGGATAATAAATGGTCGGACTGACTCAAAGTAGCCTTGTTTTATTACGGTTCGGCCTCATTCACCCGCTCGCTTTGGCTGATTGTGGTGAATTTTAATTTGTTCTTGTTGTCTTGTGTCAATCACGCTCAGGGAACTGTCTTTTGGACATGAACGAGCGCGCAGAACTTGCTTCAACTACAGGACAGGTACGCCCTGTTTATTCCTCATTTTTTGACTGTTTCTTTTGCGCAGATATTTTTCTAAATTAAACCACCTATTTTCTCGCTAGTGACTAAGGCTGGCTTTCAAATGTCATGCACTAGCACTTTAACACATAAATGTCACGGCGGAATTCGTTAAAAAATTGCGTTTTGAGTTGGTTTCGGCCGTGACTTGGGCCAAGGTTTGCTTTGAAACTCCAAGATGCCATGTAGATCGACTGAAAAGTGTTATTTGTTAACTCAGGCACTGAATCGCCTACCAGACCTCATCCGGACCACTACTTGTGCTTTTTTGCAGTTACAATCCAATAATATCTTCTGCTCATGCTTAAAAACTTGACCTAGGACACTGAAGAGTACCTCAACGAATCTCGTTCCAATAGACGGCCGTCACCGACTGATCTTCGGGAGCGTGTGGGTTCATTCTGTTATATCATTTGGGCGGAGGCAATCAAGCCCGTGCCCTATAAGCGTCAATGGCCCTCTCAGAGTGCCCTCTTTGTTTTCATTTCTCCCGAACTCTACTCCATGCTGGCAAATGCATTTAGATCAACTCTCACCCCAAACGTGTGGAAAACAGCCCACCCCCGGCAGTTGTCGTCTGGGTATGCTAAAACTAGAAATGATGGCCCTATGAGTGATGGGAAGCTCCTGAATAGGCCAAACCTCCCCTTTGAAAATAAACAAATAAAACAACAACGACAAACTATGTACCACACTGCCACTTGTAACTTTCCCCATACAATAATCTATGCTCGAACTGTGAAGGTAAGGGTACCTTCAGAAAGAGGACAGAGATCCACCAGTAGCACGGGCCTACGTCGTGTGCGAAAACGGCTGCAAAATTGCTCGAATGTAGTTCGCTAGTTCCTCCTTAGCTTCTTGCCTCGAGCGTGTGAAGAATGGTAGCTCACCAAGTGTCCAGATTAACCTGCTGACCCACCCTTACTATTGTTTGCGACCTCTCCAATACCACAACGTGAGATGTGATATGCAGAAAAACAGCATTTTGCAACGGTCATTGTAGTCCTCGTATCATCAGTTTACTGGTTATCGTTGCTATTGTGGTCCATCTGGTCGTGCTTCTTATATACCATAACCCGTAACATCCCTCGTCAAGTGTCTTCTATGGATCTTACTTTTAGTACCATTACTTCTGCATCGTTAATCCAAATCCCGCCAGACTATATCAACTATTAGAAAGTCGCCAGCGATAGGAAACATCAAAGAATTAGTGGTGTGTCAGCACCGCACCAGCCCTATCCGTGGGTAAATTATTCTTTTAGACCTGTTCTGCAGGCCCGCAGCTTGCCAGCAATCTGCACAAGTGAATTGCATTAGGTTTGCCTATGTCTCTTTTCTGATAGCTTTGGAGCCTTGGGCTATATTAGTATCTGATCACTACCACGTCATTTTAACCTTAGTGAAGAAAAGCCTCCATACACTTCCGCCTCAAAGTTCTAGCCTTCCACTTAAGCAGCTGGCTTACAAGTACTGAAGTCTTCTCCGGCATCTTCTCATCGGTGTGGCTACAACACCCCCTGCATTACTGTCGCCATTCTACACATAAGGCGCACGATCGGAACTTCCCTATAAAGTCGTGCTTTCTATCTCGCAGACACTCCTAAGCAATCTCCTAAATATGACCCGTCTGTCGCTAAGATTCGGCGGAAGTTCTATTATGCCCTGAAGACTCCCACTTTACAGCTCTGCAGCTCCATCCTCCACCTACAACTGGTCTCCCACAGTAACTAACCTTGTCGCGCAAAAAACGCTCCACCTTTCCGAGTGTTTCACTTTCCGGTCATAGTCCACTCAAAAATCATATCTTTCTGGATGCGTACACAGAATGCCTACCCTGTATCCCCGAATTTGTTAGAGTACAGCTGTGTATCTCAATCCCCATCAATAATTCCTTCTTGAGGTTTCTGTCAATATAGCTTATAACTTGAAGCCCTAATTATTATACGAGGAGTGCTCCACTGGCCATCAAGGTGAAAATTTACCACTGTCTCGTTTACACAAACTCACACAGCCCAATATATTTTCGTCATTTATTATAACAACTCACAGCTGGAATCACTTTCACACTGCAAATTTATCCATTCATTTGTGGCCACTAATACTTCGTCATCGCCGTTAGACCGCTTGACAGAATCCTATGAACACAGCTTCGGGTCAGCTTCTCTTGATTTGATTCCTAGAAGCATTCTACTGTGTTGGCTCGTGCCTTTCGAAGTCGTCTATGATGGACCTAGGTCGGTCCTACATATCACGGAGCTGCTTGATCTATTTTCATTCCTACTCCTCAATATTCGACCCACATTTAGAACCGGCCGGAAGATCAAACACATGGGCTGAAAACCCGATGAAGTGAGCAATGTGACAATACCGATCTTAAGGCGCAGTCAAGTTAACATCGCTCTAGGAGATTCCCAGATCAAGCGAATCACCAGCCCTCCGTCAAGAAATCTAGCAAAGTGTGACGGTCCTACCTCAATACCCTCTGAGTGCTCAATCAAGTGAAAAATACTGCTAACCCTCTCACCCCGTGATGATATCTTATCAGACATTTTCTTCTTGTTTTTTCTGTTCCGTCCTGGCTTAAACGCTGAAAACTGCCATCCCCAGAGCTGCAGCCACATTAACGTGGTTCTTGTCTGATTTTCCGCTGTGCGAGGACTCAGTCATAAATCCTGCAGGCTTTTCTGTCCCTCACATTTATGGGCTCATATTTCTCACGCTCCGCGGTAAGAGTTCCAATATTCCAGGCTCTCTCCTTCATGGTGTGATAATAGATGTACGCTTACTTCCCATATTCTCTAGCATCCCCTTCTTGTGCTGATGGACACTAACGCGGCTATGACTGTGCCTTTCAGACCGTTTTGCTACCTAGTCATCTTTTGCGAGTTGGCACATCACCACCTACCTTTTATAACGTGGTCTTCTTGCCAAAAGCTCGACAGTTTACCTCCGGCTAGCTTTGTTGTTATCACTCCAGAAGTCTTGCTCTATCTCCAGATGTTTCATTTATTTGCCACAGCTAATTTTGTTAACGATTGACCGCTAATTCCTTCTGCTTTATCACTCGAAAGGTTTACTTTTCTCCATATCTGACCCTCCATCCTTGTTCTCCGTATCATAGTCCTTATTACTGCAGCTTTTTCTCTCGGTCTAAGTTGCGTGCTTTACCTACAAAAAAGGTCACCACAGTACATTCATTAAACTTTCATTTAATCCAAACCCCCTTAGCGTGCCTTAACCACGGAATTGCGGAAGCTTCACGTCTAAGATCAATTTATCATCAGGTTTATCATTCCTGTGCAGGTATATCAGGGTCCACTCTTTATATTAGGATGATAAGCTGCCCATTCCACCCCCCGGGAATCTCTGTTTTGGTCACTCTGGTAGCCCCTCTGTTTCTCCAGGTGTGTTATTCGTTAGCCATATATCCGTTTCTTTCAAATTAGGTCTAGAAATCATCACTGGTATCTTTTCGACCAATCCATTTTATCTCATTCTACATTGAATGCTCCATTTCATACCCTCCTTCTAAACCAGCCTCACGCAACTATGATGCTCGTCCTTGTAGCTTGGTTACCCTAACGAAATGATGGGTAGCAGATGTACTCTTATCTGCCATGTGCTGCTTACGCTCTGTTATCACTATGGCAAGCAACTTGTCTCTAAATCTACGACAGCTACATATCCAAGTTTGGTTCACTACTTTCTTCTTGCTTAATTGACGATAATTTAAAACTCCGTTGTCATAAATCAATCCATACACGGATTGGTTACCTGTGTTCTCCTGGTTATTTCCTCCATCATCAATGTGGCACCCTCTGCCCACCGGATGTTTTGGTTTTGTTTCATATGACCAGTGCGTGCAGTATACCGCCGTTGCGAAATTTCATCCCGTTTCATTGTTCAGTGATCCATCCATATCCTCAACATTTTTGTGGTCTGTCGAACACCCTCTGTATCTCTCGGTCGAGTAAACTTTTTGAAAAAATTGAGATAATCGAAACATCACTTGAGTGCGATACATTTTCAGCTACTGTGATCAATTTCAACCATTTTAGGCCCGCAAACCACTTCTCCAGGATAATTCAGTCATCACCGGCAGACTTAATCAGAAGACACTGAGTCTCAACTCTGATTGGCCCTTTCATAAGTTTAGACTATTTAAACTCTCTCCTAACTGTTTTGTTTGCATGCGTCTACGTTATAAGCACAAAATCTCCAAGTTAATCGTCACCCGTATCATCTGCTCGTGCATTGCGGCACGTCTCTGGCTTCTGGGAAATAAGCCGTTATCAATACCATTATTCATTGCAGATGGACCATTGGTTATGTCAGAGTTAGCCCAATGCTTCACGTAATTAACGCGAGTAATCATTCTCTGAATTTTGATTGCTACACTCCTGCATGCCCTCCACCACAACGCCCCTTGAGTCACGTACGTGAGCGGCCACATCTTTAATGTCTTTCATGCTTACAACCGAAACTGGATCATTTTTAACGCTTAAAGTTTTTGTGAGTTTGCCTCGTTTAAACTCCTTCAGGTCCTGCCACAAAGACTGATAATTGTTGCTCCACCTTTGTAAAGTTGTGAATATTTCGTCTTGTTCATTTACGACGCACAATCAGATAGTGCGTCTATGAGTACCTTTAGAACGAAATCAAGGAATATACGAGTTAGCATTTTTAGAACTAAGGTTCATGAAAGGCATCGGTGTATCCATTTCGCTCCCGGATTATGATCGCACGTCCTTAACTGGTCCCGTTCTACGACGTTTAAAAGTCACTAGGCGTGTGAAGATCCCTCCTGTGAAGCTCGAAGTAAATAACAACCCTGTTTTATAAAACTTCTTGTGTTTTATTACTGTTAGGTCGAAACCATTAGATCGGCTTTGGATTTCTTAATTTCTGCTCATGAGCCCAAACCTCTCAGTTCATCCAAGTGAGTCATGCTCGTTGCTGCGCCGTTAAAATCAGGAAGCGAAACTCCGAGGATTAGTTAGGATTGTTGTGTCACCCTTAACGGCGGGCTTCTTCAACACGTACCACCGAAAAGCCCGAAGATGTGTTATCTAGATCCAGTGATTCAGATCACTTCTGTCACCTCGACCTTGTAGATACCTATTTAAAAGTTCCTGATCGCCCTGAATATCTTAAGTCTACTAGGATCACTACGCTTCTAGACTGGTACTAATATTTTTTATTTGGGTTGGGTGTTCCCTCAGCAGCTTCCCAATCCCTAATGAAATCACTTGCTAGGTGGTTGATTTGTGTTGAGTGTAGCCAGGGCTGTAGGGTTGCTGAATTTTATCTCGCAGTTTTGAGGAGTTCATTGTCGAAATCTGTCACTTAACAGATCATATTCGATGTGGCGAAATTGGATGAGCACAGGGACAGCGATGAAAGCACTTAAGTGAGAAACCCACAAAGGGATGAAACAATACGAATGTAGAAAAGTTAATTCTCAATGAAAAGATACTTCCCAAGTGTATCCTGCTGGAGAACAAAAAGAACTGAATGTCTATAAATGTGTCTGTCTGAGACATAATAGGCCATAGATTTTGAGGCTTGGTTGGAATGTATCATAAGACGATCGATCAAACTCGCTCTCTGTCCCACCGTTGATAACCCACTGGCCATCCAGAGTAACAGGCCCATCTATCTACCTTTCTCACGGAACAATCTTTCATGCAACTGTCTCGTTAGATCAACAAGCCTTAGTTCAACAAATGTGGTTTTGAACTTAGAAAATATCCCTTGTTCCTATGCCTTGGTTTCCCCTACAAGTTCATCGCATTCCCTGCTTACCAATACCAAAATACGGCCCCACACGCCCCCCCCCCTCCACCTCAAGTGGAAACCCCACCTGACTAATATTTCTATCGCACTCGGTTCTAATGCTCCATACCTTGCGTATCAGCCACCCCTCTCTACTCTCCTCATAAGAAGTGGCTCAGTTCACTCTTCTATACCCCATACCTCAAACACGTCCAACCCTGCCCTCTGAACCCCCTTCAGCCAATACTCACCATCGACTAGCCACTATTTTTCAACTACTTCTAACCTCCTTTGTCAGCTATCGACCCGCCAAATTACTCAGGTTTCCCTTTTCTCCGAAATTCCCTCCCTTGATGCCAGTTATTCTACCCCCAGCAGTAGTTTCACTGCACCAGTTACTCAGGCTTGGTCGGAAGCCACTCCTTCTGGACCTTCGCTGGCCCATACATCCACAAATTTCCCTTGGACCCTGATCCTCGCTACCCCTGGTGACCGTGGTTTGTCTTTTTCCAACTTACAGTGCCCTTCTGATGTCTCTGCGCTACTTTCCATAGATGGCATTTCTTTAGTCCCATTTAACGCTCGTTCTATTTGTGGTGGACTTCTGCACTTGAAAGAGTTTGTCGTCACTTATGAATACCACATTTTGCTGATAAAGGAACGATGGTTGTCTGAGAACATGCCTGACGATTAAGCATCTTTGGTGGGGTATAATCTACAAAGGACAAAGGTGGGTGCCTAGCCCACTTAGAAGAAGTCCACACCACGCCCTCTCTTGTACCCACTGCGCTAGATTCTATTCTCGATTCAATCTGGTTCAATGTCAGCCTCCAACGAACTGTACTTCAAGCGGGCCGCCTGCATCTTCCTCCAAATTCTCCCATCTCCCTGCCTTCACTTCTTTATAAATCTTTCAAACACCTCTCTCTCCTCCATTCCGGAAACAAGCTAACTGCCAGCGACTTTATTTTTCCTCAGATATGTTGGCCTACTCTCGCGTCTTCTCTCTATCTTATGGGCTTCGTTACTAGTATTCCTCTTGGAGGTTGGACACAAAGTGTTCCTGAAACTATTAAAAATGGGAACATACTAGAATCAATATTCATTCATAACATGCTTCTCATTGATGTGTCAGCAACGCGGAAATTCCCTGGCAGCGACCATAAAACGGTCACCTGCCATTTAGCCCCCAAATGGCCCCTCTCATCCGGCAAGCTCCTCCAAAAGTACATTCCAATGCAAAAATTCAACTTTGCTAATCATAAAAGCCAGCCAAAAAGGCTGCGGTGATAACTTCCTCGCCCAAGACCATCTGGTTTCTGGGGGTATTATCTGCTCCTTTTCAAACTGTGTGAACGAATTCCCCGGAACCCCCGGGCTCTATCTCAAGATAGGCCCCTGTCCCGCTACTCCACAAGAAGCATCATAAAATTCTCAAGCAACCACATTATTCTCGCAACTTCATAATTCCTATTTATCTTAACCACCTGTCCGCACTTACTGAACAACAAGATGGCATGTGGCTTCGTGACTAAGGAGTATAGGAATTGAGTCATACAAGCAAATCCTAGCTGCTTTCTTAGTGGCAAACATTTGGAAAAGCCGAAATAAAATCTAATTTTAAGCTTCCGATTCTGGAGGATAACTCATCAACCACCTCCCCGCCTCGCAACGCAGGAGACCTCAGTGCATTCTTTGCCTCATAGTCGGCTCTAGCTACTGACGTTCCTCCCCCCGACCTTTACCTTTAACCAATCCTGCCTCTTTTACCTTACTTTTCGATACCCAGATCAATAAAAACTATTATCCGAAAGCAACTCCCCCTCCGATTAAGCCTCGATGGCCCACCGCCGTTTGCCTTTGTCAATGGCGGCCCGGACCTCTACCTTTTGCCGTTCAATCTCTTCACTCTTCCATTCAATGTTAACATCGGGCTTGCCAATTGGAGGAGTACGGTATTCTCTCCCATTCATAGAGAGTCCTTTATATGAAGTATCCAATTATCTTCCTATAATCCATACTCCCACTCAATCCAGAATAAGGGAACAATAGTAGAAGATAGCAATGGTAACTAATTAACCACCCTCAACATTTTTACTCACAACTGACGTAAACTCCTCCATCCACGGCCCTGCTTGACATGCCGGTATGATTTTCTAGACCATGTCACCGACTCAGTTGGAAATGGCAGCTTTTTCGACCTTCTTTATCCTGAATTATCTAAGGCATTTGATCGTGTACCACATGCTCACCTTTTACTACGGCCGTAACCTTTTTGCATTATCGACCCACAGCTTTCTTGGTTTGCATCTCACCCAACCCATCGTTCACAGCTTGCTTTGATTAAAAGGCAAGCTTCAGGTGGTACAGGCAAAAGTTCCGACCTGTAAATGCTTAAACGGGCGCTGAGTGCTACATTCTTCGGAAGCTAATTTTGAAAAGTGCGAAACTGACCTACAAAGTTTATTATGGAAACGAAGCAGACGCTGAGTTTTAAGTGACTTACCTGTCATGCTTATAAAGAAAACATTTGACTACGTTCCTTTGTGAAACCTTTTCGGTCAAACAATTTTTTGTCATTCATGTATGAGGGGCTATAAAATTGAATTGCGGCTGCCATTTCTATCTGGTATTAGCTAAAAAAGTGTGAAATGAATATTGCCATTCGCATATGCTTCAAATACCTATAAGGAAGGTAGTCCTAACCCCCGATTGCCCAGAAGTTGTTGCTTTTTGGGAAAAACCTGCTGCCGGTGGTGGTGAGCGGTAAGGAAGATAGTAGGATGATGTAAATATTGAGGCACGTATGGAGCATTTTTGGGGCAACCTATACTACCCTGTGTTACAAAGATTTTACTGTGACAGGGGGTAGAGGCAAGAATGCAGATGATCTCATCCGGTGGGGTTCAAAGTAAATAATTACTGCTATACCACAGTATACTTTTGTTTTCTGTGGAACACAGTTGGCAAATGCGGTTACTCAGGCTATCGGTGGAAGTGGAGCAGGTGTCTATGAGTTATGCAAGAACAAAGGCCAGTTTTAAGAACGACTTCTTTGACTCAATGGCGTTGAGCGTTCACCGAACGATACTAATGTAGTAGCCTCGATCTTTCTGAGGAAATGACCGTTTTGTGAATATCATTTTACATCTGTTTTCTCTACCATCTGTTCTGACGTTTGACATTAGCATCACTGTTTCGTTCGGTTGCGTACGTTTTACTGGTCTAACTTTTCCGAGGTTTCCGTCGACCTCGTTTTGAATCACTTTTACTTTCGGTCCTTCGCCGATTGTCTGCGCTCGCGGTTTGCTTTCGGCTAAGCCGTTGCATTCACTTCCGTTCAGTGCATTTCTGGTATCGATACTGTTTCGGTGCCACCATAGAGTGGATAACGTTGGTAATGTTCCGTGGGACAGAATAGAAGATACTTCAACTAGCCGCGCTCGAAAGCCTTCTATATTGGTAGGCCCGAAGCTTCAGAACCTTTCAAGATTATTCGCCCGCTGGATAAGCCTGTGATTTTTCGTTGTCTGCATCCTCGTTTTGTTGCATGTTATATACATTTTCAGATATACTATCTCAACGTAATCATGTCTGTGGGCAAAATGCAGCTGGACACAGGCGCCGCTTCATCTGCTGTTGCTTCCAACACGACTCTGATGTTTGGTTTGCAGCATTTGAGCTGCAGTTGAGGCATGTAGGACTATCTGTCAGCTCAAACGATCTTCCTATGCCTTGAAGGCAGTCCCGGGGGACGTTATCGCCCCACCGAAAGATTTGGTTTTAAGTCCTCCTCAAGAGCGGCCGTACGATCGGCTTAAGGAGGCCATACTGCAGAATTTACTTCCTTCTTGAGGGGAGCTCATACGTCAGCTTCCTGCCCGGCACCCCATAGGGGATACAAGACCCATCCTCCACCTAGCTTACTTTGGTCCCTAGCAAGGCCCGCAGTTAATTCTTCGAAGATAGTTAAAAAATTGTGTTGGACTCACTGCCCTTTTATTTCCAGACCATCGTAGTTGCTCTCCTCGAGGACTCGTCCTTGGAACGAGCAGTCACAGTGACTGATAAGATGGTCGCACGTGTCGGCAGTAGGGCTTATCTCTCCACCGTTAAGAAATCGCCCAATCGTTTGGATGGCTATCTGAATGAATCGCCGGAGAGGCCTCGGCACTCTCTATACATCCAGCTCCGACTGTCTTTCAAAGCTAGAGTTGGAGTACTTACCCCTAGCAGTAGCCCATGTAAGCAGCGGCACGAACGGGCGCCCCCCACCGCCCACGTCCTCCGGGATTCCGTTTAACCTCCTCATACAAACCAGGCAACCGAAGCAGCGGTTTTTGTCGGTCCCACCGCGTTTAGGACCAGCCGCCCGCAGGTGCATGCAGCCTTGTTCTTACGCGGCGGGAAATGCCCCTGCCGTCGGGTAAAAGCGGCCGTACTCGCAGGCAATCAGTCTCAGGCTGGCCGTTTGTTTTTCGTGCATATGTGCCCCGACGATAGGTTCCTAGCTGAAAACAAGGCACAGATTTCTGTCTTGCCGGTTGATAAAGACAAGCCACGAGCTTCTTTGCTTTGGCTTTCCCCGGCGAATGGTTCCCCCATTCCTGCCTACGATACGAAGTAGCTTGTGGTCACCCCGGGTTAATGACGGTATCTTTGGCCGTTCGTCCTTGCGGACGTTCCCACAGGCTTACTGAGAATCGATTTTCTGCGGCACTGTGGATTGAATGTTGATTCTTGTGGGCGGCAGCTTGTCGATCCTCCTTCGGACACTAAATTCACGGTTCTCGCGGCTCGAACTGATGCGCACCGAATGGCAGGTTTGCTCTCAACTATTCCTCACGATTTTCAGTTTTCATTTAATGAATTTCCCATTTTGACTGAACTATTTGAAGAGATAGGTGCATTTACCGATCGTGTGGCACACCACATTGTCACTAAAGGACCACCAGTCACGGCAAAATCTCGCCGACTGGCACCGGACAATTTGGCTTTCACTAAACGTCAGTTTGATGCTTTACTCTCCAAAAGTATTGTTCGTCCTTCTCACAGTCCATAAACCTCACCTCTACACATGGTTCTTAAGAAAGATGGCACTGGCTGACGACCATGTGGCGACTATCGCGCACCAAACTCGGTTACACGCTGGGATAGCTACTGATACCCCACAAGCACGACATCAGGGCATCACCTGAAGGCACGACTGTATTTTCTGAGATCGATTTGGTAACAGCCTGTCACCGATCTCGGTGGCCGCTGAAGGTTGTGGGCACCTGCAAATCCCCGACTCCTTCCGCGTTTAACGTCCCTTGGTGCTACACTCCTGTGTTGTACCAAAGTTTTAGTGTAAAACCATCGCGTACAACTTTTTGAACATCACCACCACCACTTTCATTCTGGCACGGTCCCATCTCCAGATTTGAAGTGTCTTGGAACCACATCAACAATGACCAACAGTGATAAACAAAACATTTTGGAAGCTTTCACGACGTCTCTTAGCATTCGTCTCAATATTATCCTGTTTCGCTCGACGGAAGGCTGTCAGACTGAACTGGGTTGAACATACTGGCGGATGTTGGCTCCTTGGCGCTCACTTCCTAATCAAAAGAAAGGTGGACAACTCTCAGTTTGTGTCATACCTTTTGTTTCGTTTCGATTTCTAATTTACTTTGCCTTTTGGCCTTTTTTCTCAACAGGCTCCTTCTATTGTCGTTCTAGATATTGTTGAAATTAACTAAGTGTACTATATAGACTGAGTGGCACACTACAAGATGTCGAGATAGCCGCTGTTACGACTCTTTTTGGTTTGTTTTGGTTCCTACTTGAGCCTTTTGGTTTGCGAGATGTTGTTCAGACCTTCAAGAGATTTATCAGTTGCGCTAAGCTGGACTGGGAATTTGTTCAAGTCTATGTCGATGGCTTGCTAATCGCACCGTCGAGCGTAGATGAACATTTCCAACATTTGACGCTACTATTTCGACCTTCCTCCGAACATCGAATGGTCAATCCCGATAAATACGAACTTGGTAAAACGGAACTTGTGTTCCTCGGACACAAGATCACTCAAGAGGGTTTTGAGCCCCGCGAGGATAAAGTGCGCGCTATTCTAGGTTATGCCGTACCGTCCTCAATCAATGAGCTTTGGGCATTTTAGGGGTCAGTTAACTTTTATCGTTGTTTCACACCCCATGCTGCTGAACGTTTGCTTCCATCAGCTGACCTACTTCGTGGCAATCTGCGTGGGTTGTCGCCTACGGATTACGCACTAGTAGCGTTCTCCGGGATCAAGACGACATTGGCTCAGACTACGCCCCTGCTGCACCTAGCTCCATCCGCCACGCTAAGCATAGCGGTGGATGTACTTGACTTTGTAATCGGAGCGGCCCTGCGACAGCCGGCTTCTGGGATTTGGAAGCCATTATATTCTTCTTCTCGAAGCCTCAATCCCATAGAAACGAAATACAGTTCTTCCGGTCGCGAACTGTTGGCTGCATATAACGCTGGTAAACACTTCCGCCTTGCAGTCGATGGCCGATATTCCATCCTCTACGCCGACATAAGCCTTTGAAATCTGCTCTGCGTACTAGGTCTGACCATTACTCCCCGAGAGAGTTCGGGAATTTATATTATATTTTTCAGTTCACGACTGACCTTCGATAAGTTAAAGGTGGGCCAAACTGCATTGCAGATGCCTTGTCTCCTACCCCACTTAATGTTGTTGAACCTCCGGTTTTAGCCATCCGTGCCATGGCTGCAGCACAGACGCAGCATACCTCATGTATGGAAGCTGCTCAGTCATCGTCGCTGCAGCGTCCGTCCGTTTTTCTGGCCGCCAGTGCTAGGACTATGCTGTGCGACATGTCTTCTGGCCTACCTCGGCTAGTCGTACCCCTTACATATCGGTGTCTCACTTCCGATACCCTACATGAGCTTTCACATCCAGGTTTCGCAGCCAGCCCACGGCTAGTAGCTGCACTTTACATCTGGCAGTCCGTGAGTGAAGATGTTCGTGTGTGTGCAAAACAGCGTCTACAATGTCAACGTTCTAAAGTGCATAGGCACGTAGCTTCGCCTATCAGTACTTTTGCTAAGCCTGATCACATCCACGTAGAAATTGTGGGTCCTTGACCCCGTCACAGGGTTTACCTATTTGTCAACTTGCATCGAAAGATTTACGAGGTGGTCCGAGGCTATTCCCATCTCTATCGTCACGGCCGAATCAGCGGCTGGACATCTGGCAGAACGGTGGATAGGTTTATGTAGTTGTCGTTCCACAATCACTACTGGTCGAGGGCAACAGTCTGAGCCCGATCTATTCTCTTTATTAGCTGAGTACTGAATGCTGTCGCAGGACCACGTCTCATCCGGCATCCAATGGTTTAGTCGAAAGTTTTCATCGCCAACCCAAAGCGGCTCTCGAAGCACACGATAGCCCCGACTGGTACTAAACTTCACCGCTAGTTTTGCTTGGTATCACGGTTTGCATGAAGGAAGATATCCAACGTTCCTCCGCAGAACTTGTCTACGGCACGACGTCACGACCGCCTTGGGAATTCTTGAAGCCACGGAGTAAAAATTCCTTTGCCATACAGAGTTGCTTTCACCGTTCGTCTACATACATGCAAAATCTCGCTCCGGCGTAGACTCGAATGCAGCGACGACAGGTTTTTGTTCCGACCTAACTCGAAACTTGTTCGCATGTATTCATTCGTGTTGATTCGGTGCGGGAAACATTACAACAGCCTTAAGAAGGTCCATTTTGCTTGATGTACCGTGACGATAATAATTTCAAGGTTGGTCGACACGGCCGGGTCAATACTACTCAATTGCAAATAGTAACCAAGCTCAATAGATTGTCCATAACGGAATGCCTTCGTTGTACCTAAGCCTCTACAGAGAAGTCATCCATCATGAGAGTAGATCGGTATGTGGGAAGCGGGTTGTCACCGTTCAAAAGCCCGTGACGGAGGGGAGCCATATCATGCAGTGTAGATGTTTAACGAACCGTTGACAGCCATCGAGGATAGCCTTGTGGTTAAGGTGTTCGTTTGACAGTCGTTCACCCGGGGTTCGATTCCCCGTGGGGGCCCGGTGGATGTGCACTACTGATGAATCCCAACAAGGATGAAACAGCTGTACAGTGCTTCCATGGTTTTCAGTGGTGAGTTGAGCGTTCAAGCTGCATGATGAATCATATTATGTACAAATCTAATCTCCTACTGCTCAATTGCAAATACAGTTATTATCGACTGTCTGAAGGTAGCGTACGTTGACGACAGCTTGTCGCCTGCTGACACGAAATTTGACGGTAAATTTACTCTAGCTGTCGACGACACATCCGTGTCAATTCGAGGTTTGCAGCTAGCGTGCATGCTACTACTTCGAATGAGGCTATAGTCTCACGTTCAGGACAGCACCCAGTTGGCACTTCTACTGTTTTGAATGAAGTTGTAGTCTCACTTTCAGGTCAGCAGCCCATCCACACGGTCTTAACATAACACTTTACGGTAATAACTTTCGCGTTTATCGTTTCGACAGGATTTACCATACCCCATTTCTTAACACTGTATTCTAACCAAAGCATTGCGGCAGCTACACCCGTTCTCCGTTTCTTTTCGTTTCATGGAACCTCTCCTTATGGCACTTTTCGCTGGTCCCCCGGATTACGGGGTTTTGCCTCAACGTCTGCATTCTGGATGGGTCCCATCGCTGCCTTCCCTTGCCGCTTAAGTTTCTGTCGATTTGGCTTCCGGATGTCATACTGGTTAACGGTTACCCGAAGCTGGGCGTTATCGATGTGGCATACCCGGATGACGATTCCCGCAATCGACGTCATTAACAACGAATCGGGTATACGCTCGACCGTCATTCTTCTTTTCCTGCATGCCACGGATTCTGCCAGTAAGCATCCCACAACACAGCTACTTTCACATATTTTGCCAGCATCTACACGCGTGAATATCGTTTGTATGCTTTCACGTCTCTGACGCTTTTTGAAAGCTTTCCACGCTTTCTAGCGGGGCCTCTGCAGTGACCTCGACCTTTTTGAAAAAATGGCCGTTTTGTGAAAATCATTTTATATCTTTTTTTCTACCATCTGTTCTGACGTTTGACATTAGCATCACTGTTTCGTTCGGTTGCGTACGTTTTACTGGGTTAACTTTTCCGAGGTTTCCGCCGACCTCGTTTTGAATCACTTTCACTTTCGGTCCTTCGCCGGTTGTATGCGCTCGCGGTTTGCTTTCGGCTAAGCCGTTGCATTCACTTCCGTTCAGTGCATTTCTGGTATCGATACCGTTTAGGTGTCACGATATACAAAATACACCCCTGCATCTATCAACCGATTGAGTTTTCTGTATTTATCCGATAGAGTGAATAACGTTGGTAATATTCCGTGGGACAGAATAGAAGGTACGTTTACCAGCCGCGCTCGAAGGTCTTTTATAGAATATGTATGCATATATATATAGGTAAACCATACTATACCCGACCATGGTTCTCCCGGTGTTGTTGCGAGTAGATCGACTTTCAACAGGTAGAGGTTGGTTCGCCTCTCCTATTATTACTCCCTCGGCGATTGTTGCAGAATCCCTGCACAATAGCAGCGAGATCCTAGCCTTCATGATCATAGCGATATCCCACTATGTTAGCTCTCGTCAAAATCCCTGGAGGCAAGCGGTTCCTGAACTAACCAACTCACCAGACCGCTCTCTTATATACGACCAAGGGAGTTTACTTTGAGTGGCTAGTGGATTGAATCGGAAAACATTTCTATTGGGTCACACCCTCCCTCTGCTTACAAGATCGCGTTAGTCGGGAAAATCAACCAGAAAATGCCGCGGAGTGCAAACCGCCTGTGTTCTCACAAGGCTCGAGTTCGGAGACAGCACGCTGGCGTGTGCCGAGAAAGTGCCAGAGTAGGGGCTTGTGTTTTCCAAGTACACGAAACGTACTGTCAGACAAGTGTTAAGCAGGATGTGATCGGCTGACCACTATGTTTCCATTCCATCTTGTGAAGCTGTCTAGTCTCACTAAACGTTTAACAGATCAAGAACCTTTCTTCATACCATACCCACCCTATTAACCTTACCTGAGAGAATACTTACTTCAAAATTGGCCCTTACGTAAAACTAGCACCCCCACGGGCGTGCCAGTGAAATAAGACGCATATCTAAGAGAACGAGGGAGGCGACATCAAAATGGCTTCATGGGAGCATCGCTGCATTCAAAAAGTGGTGGCCCCAAAGAGACCATGTTTACAGTCAAGCACTCCTCCCCAATCGGCGCGGTTGCTAGATCTACACGTTAACCTACTCTTCCCAATATGAATGGGGCCATTTCCCTTGTTCGTGAATCGTATACATAAAAGCTCTAGGATGGGGTTCACTGGAAGTCCTGAAAATCGGATTCAAGTTCAGGTGCATCTTCCTAAAATTTGCATAGAACTGGGACGAATCATCAGCAATGCTTCCTTGCTCGTCAAAAACCGGCCAGTTTGAGAAAGAAGTGGCAAGTGACCATCAGAACTTGCGCAGCAAGTTATATGTGGTCAATAACCCAGTCAACGGTCAGCCCCGGCTGAGCGATAAATACGGGGCTAGGTACCGAGACTTGACCGAGAAAAAAAAGATTCACCAAAAATAAAGAATATAATTTCTTGAGATTCACGTCCATTTTGCACACTTTCACTACCATTTTGTTTCATTCCAATTGAAAGTTCATCTGTCAGCTGTTTGAGGTCTGCATTATGTCAAGTAAAGTCGGACCTTACCTCACTCTTCTGCGAGGTGGTGAGCAAACGCCCTAAGCCATGCTGGTTTCCTTTCAATGTTATTAGATTGCAAAGCCATCATCTTGGTTAAAGTTGCTATCTTTTCCATTTCAGGCGATATATGATCAAAGAGAAGAAACACTCGGTAATGAACAACTTTTCGAGAAGCTGAAGACGTCCTTCGAATAGCTCACACACTTTTGTCTATCGACTAATGAATGAATCGTTTTTGATTGCGTTGTCTGGACTACTTCACTAAGTGAGCAAACATTTCAGGGACAAGGAGAAAGGTAAACTGGGTATTGTCCCTTTGAGTATGTGAACTTCACCCAACCGCAGCACGGACGAAGCAGGTCGCTGTATAGGTACCATAGTCATTCCCATTTAGGGGTATAATTCAAACGTTGCGGCCTGTCCCGTAATGTCAATAGCACTCAAATAAGCCGTGGTGTACGGAAAGGCCAATGTAAGTTGGATATGTGGTACACTGCGCATTCCACATATACTACCACTTTCTCCTCACTGTTTGCACACTTTTTATTGCTCTATCAAATGAGTAATGACACCATTTAAACTGACCCGCAAAATGGCTACCGTGGACTGTTTTCTCCGCGTTTCTTGTGAGCATTGTATGGCTTATGGCAATAAAGACCGAACTCATACAATTCCAAACTCTATTTCAGTGCACCTACAGCAACTAGACAGCCAACTGTGGAATTATTAGGATCGATTAGGATGGAGTACCACCCAATGGTCGAAAGCCAAGTAGAACTATCCTGAGCAGCAATTTTTATATAGCCGGCTTGATGTCAAGTCAGTGAATTTAATGGACATACTGTGAGTCACTCTTTTCTTGCTTCCGTTGCACCAGTATTTTGTGACTGTACTTCCTTCTTTCTCTTATCTCTATCGAGCCGCCGCACAATTGGTGAGTCCGAAGTGATCAGCCCAGAGCTCCCACCGCTGCTCCTTAGCCTTCTGCACTTTTTATTATTTTTTGTCTTTCATTGTGGATCCTGCATTAAAACTGGACGACAATACTGACTCTGAGGGTGGCACTAATAGCATTTCCACCAGGACCCCGCTTTAAGCTCTTTGAACCTTCGTGTGCAATTTATTCAGTTTGAGGCCTGTTTCCACTGTTGTAAAATCACCTCCCAGAGTGTATGTTCTCATAAGTTGTGACACGGCTCCCCAACAAGATAGCCTCCGAAGTTTGTATTATTTGGTGGTAGCTGAGCTTGGCTCTTAGGTTGCATACGTTTCATCACCTATCGAGGTGACGTCGTCATTGAGCAAGTGGGGATTCCCGTACTCCTACGTATATATGAAGCTTATCCTAGGAGTGGCTTCGACCTAAGGTGGTTACTGGCTGCATAAATATTGTGATTCATCGGCCATCACACATGACAAGGCCACGTACAGCTTCGTAGCCACGCACACGGATGAGCCCCAACCAGGCAGGATGACCGCGGACAATTCCGACAAAAACTCCCTGTGATTGGTAATCTTTGAGTTTACCAGTTATATCCTCTAATTAGGCACCTTTGTGCAAACCCAATCTGCTATACAATTACCTTGCTATTTCTCGGCCTTGGTCTTCTTGCTACATCCGTTCACGTAATTCTGGTTGAGAAAAATTTCAATATGACTACCGATTCAGTTCCGCACAATTATTACATGAAACTTGACCTGATGACCTCTGGTCTCAAACTTCTAAATTTAGCAATTTTTCCTTTGACTTTTTGACATCGGCTTTACTCGGAGACGGGAATTCTGGGGTATTTCATTCAAACTGAACCTGTGTCCTTCTTAGTCCTCGTGAATGAATATTAGACTGAACGGGTCATATCTTCTTGTAGCTAGTTTGTGTTCATGCCGGCCACAAGCAGTCATGATCCGCCGTCCCCTCCGCTCACGAGGATCAACGGGGAACTACGTTCGATTTGGATAGAGTTAACATTCTGGACCAAGCGAAGACGAGACACGCAAAGGAGTCCGTGGGAGCCTTGCATTCTTCAGTGAACTTAGTCAATGAACACACCGAACTGGATCAGATTTACAATCTCCTGATGCGCAAGAAATTCAGCTGACACAAATGAAAAAACTACTGTACCTTGATGCTACTGACCCACAGTCATGAAACCCAGTTCGTCTGGTGGACAAATCAGACAAAAAAACTCAAAATACGAAAAAGCACAAAAAGCACAAAACATAAAAATTGCAAAATGCAAAAAAAAACAGAAAAGCAAGCACGAAATACGCGCAAAAGACAAATACGACCAAATTCAAGCAGACCAACGTCCCTGAATTCAAGTTTCCGAATATAGCCGGTGTCAAAAAAGGTCACCTTTATTGGTACTAAACTTCGAGTTTTGGGCTCAGAGGTCTAAATGTCATGTTTCTGTAGATAAAAACCTGTTAAGGTTGAGGTCACGTCTATAGCAAGCTCTCTCTCCCTCTCTCTGTCTATATATATATATATATATATATATATATGGGGGTACGGGCAACCATAACTGCGCACTGAATATGTCACCTTGAAAAGTTTGCGTCCCAAAGGCCAAGCCGTGATCACCAATGGATACAACCACCAACCTGAGCTACATGCAGCATATATTCAAAAGCATTGGGAGTCTCCGAATGTGTATAATTCATAGACCCGATATCAGCCGACTATCAGTACGGCAAGAATAAATTATCAGTACTTAAGCGAACGACCTCGTCCACAGCAACTGTTGGGTAGTTTGGAGTTAGTCGACCGCACTCCTTCTCAGGTCGTGCGTCATGTGCGTTCTCTTGATTCACAACTTCGGGTCAGTGAAACAATAATTTTTCAGCTGTGAACAAACCGACTACCGGCTACTACTAGAGCCATCTTTCCAGTACAAGTTGTCGACACCCCCTCCCCGGTAAAGCTAGCCGATCCAGCAGATATAATATATGAGTGTTTTTTTATACCAACCGTGAGTCACGCAGATACCACACCTACCGCGTCCGATCGCCTCGATGGTCCTACACAGCAGTTACATGAGACTCGACTTCAGATGGACGCTCCCAGCTGCTCGAGACAGTGCCGTCAGTCACGATCCGGGTCCATTTCTCTATTCCAGTGCACAGTCGATCATACCGAGGAACACACATGTTTCTACCATCGGCGGTTCGGGAAAAAAAGCTCGGAAGTGCACTCGGCCGTGCGCATACGAAACCTCGCACATAAATCCCCCCGAAGCAGGGAAATGGCCGAGCCCACCATTAGAGGGGACAGTTGCCGCTGGCTAATCGGAAGGCCACCCGTTCTTTGTATACGACAAGTCAACCGACCTCAGTGTCCTTGCCGATACTGGTGCACAGGTTGGTGTTATCCCGACTTCTCGTGGAAAATGCCACCTCCAACCGTCGTCTTCCATGTTGCCATTCCCGAATTGTGAAAACCCGCCTACTCTCGATCTCAGAATTTGGCGACGCTTTCCGTGGGTTTCCACAAGAGCCGATGTCTGTCACTCCATTCTGGGCATGATCTTCTAACACGATTTAGTCTGGTGGTTCATTTGGAACACAGGATTGTGCTTGTTAGTGCCATTACATTGTCGGTCAAAGGCAAAGCCTTCGCTGTGAATCCAGTTGACATCCGCTCGCTTGTGCCCAAATCGGACGCTAGTTCGTCAGTACTATCAGATTTTCTTCAAGTCACTCCCCCCCCCATCTGCGACTTCTCGGCTATTTGAAGGCACAATCCCTCAGCTTCTACGATCGCGTTCATCGAGGAATTCAACCGGAAAAAACAGTGAAGTACCGACCGAGCGTATTCTCACAGGGCCCAAGTTTGGAGACTGCATGCTGGCTTGTGTCGGGAAAGTGTCAGAAGTGGCGCTTGAGGTCACCACAAGCAAGAAAATTACAGCCAAGCAAGTGACAGATAGGAAGTGGTCGGATGATCATTATACGGAACTAACTCACGAAGTACTTCGATTTTTCTAAAGCCTTCAACAAGGTCCCCCATGCCCCCTTCTTCATAAGCTGCAAACATATAGGATTGCGGGCTTCATGTTAGCCATCTTAAGCAGCCTCTTTACCGACCACATCTCTGAGGTTAGGATGATTGACGTTTTGTCTCAACCCTCCCCAGCAAAATCGGAGGCCCGGCAAGGACCGGCCTTAAATCCTCTCCTTTTCTTCATCTGCACAAAAGCCCTTCCTACAGCTCTTCCTGCGAACGTTTCCATGTACGCTGACAATGAAACCTTCTGGAGTTCAAGCTTTGAAATCCGGCAAACTGCAGTTGACGAACCAAAACGCTGGTCCAAGGATTGGAACCTCTCAGTTATTGATGACAAATGCGTGAGAATGTCTTTCGGCAGAGAGAATGGTCGCACGTTTTTCGTTACCGGAGCAACTATATATATATATATATCCAACTAATAAGTGACAAAACATTGTGTGATATTTTGAGCACCTTTTTGTTCATCTGCGTGACCAGGCGGCCCTTATACGTTTTGGCTATTTGTCGGCGGGTATCCCGAAATGTCTCTACCTAACAAGGGTATCCCCGATAGTTCATAACCGACAAGTTTTTTCAAATTAGGCTCCCCCTTCAATAACGCGAAATTTTCGAAAAATGATGAAATGATCTAATAATTTTAAACTGAAGTTTAGTCCTACAAACCGAGTACCACTGGCCGAGTCGCCCACGGAATAACTAACACCTCAGCAACTGTGTCGCACGAGCCGCTTCTTGAAAGAGGAGAGCAGGGTCTGCGCGTCAGTTTATGTGTGACAGCTGCTCCAATCAAGAGTAACAAGCGGGTCGACCAATGACTTGAAAGTAACTTACCAAAATTTGGTCATCACAAATAATTTTTTACCTGGTATTCAATAACTTCACAGTCATGAGTGGAAACGAAATCCTCATGCAGTTAAGGTCCTTGTGAGCCACAAAGGGACTAGCGAGAAATCCATTAGTGTGTAACGACTGCTTTACCCAAACCCAGGTAGGAACAATCCGTTCTTTCCCCAACAAGTTTTTGAAGCTACTCCCCCCAGTGACGAGCCATTTTTGAAAAATATTGAATTGGTCTACCAATTCTAAACTGAAGTTTCGTCGTGCAAATGGTGTATTGAGCATTGCTCATTCAAACCCGTCAATTAGTGTGGAGTATTGCATCCGAGAAATTGCGTCCTCTGTCTAGTTGTATGTAACAACGAGGGTTATGTTGCACCTGTAGAATGTTAGAAATGTAAGCGTGAATCATAGTCACTTAACAATATCAGTTTTAGATTTATGTCCATGAAGTTGTAGTCTCGGTATAGCATGCCTGGGAGGTATTCCTGTAGGCTGTTTATCAATGTTGATAATAATAATTTGACTTACCAGATAAATGTTCCAGTAAGACTTCTAACTAGAACCCTTATCTACCAATGGTGGTTTTCTGCAGATAAGTTTATACCCTGCGTCGTTGTCTGATGGGTACAACGACCGCTCTTATTAATACTTTTCGTCGAACGGACTTGAAATGGCATGTTAGTGATATCGAAAGCTTAAGCTTTTTCTTTGCTACCGTAGGTGAATTCAGAATCCGTTGAACACCCACCGATTTCCAGTGTATGACTTTGATCTCGGACAAAGATGGTGTTCGTCCTTTGTGAGCACTATGGGTGCCATTGAATCACGTACTGAAAATACTGCATACTGTATGGTATATCCCTTAGTTCTGTTTCTATTCTCTGGGGCTCACACCAGTCCGTAACAAGCTTGCTAGAATTTTACACGCAAACATAACTGCTCCGTCGGATGCTGCGAGTCTCCCGTTCCTACTTAGTACGCATGGGAGTCAACTGATGTAACACAGCATGCAGTGGGCTACGAAGACGACTAACTTGACCTGCAATCAGGCAGCTCTACTACTTGCGATATATTGGTAACCGCACCCGTCGAGGAGTGATGTCTACACACTTAGACACCGGTTTCTAGCTAACAGAAGGTCTAACAGCCAATTCTAGCGGACAGATAGTACAACCACTAAGGCTACATTACAGTCACTGGAACGACGACCCAAAAGGCCTCCACTTCGCGTATGGTACCCTCTACTCCCCTTTATGAAAGATAACAAGCCATTCCGATTACTTTCATCAACCATCACACAAAAAAGCCCCGTTTTTGCGCACTTGAAGAAAGACTCACGCACCAACATTCCTAGGGAAGGAAAACGAATGCACTTGAAGGAAGATAAGGCCTGTCGGTATTAACCACAAATTGGCGGCCCACCGAGGCCGGTTTCGCATTCTCCCATCCTTAGTCGTCCATCATCCGGCCAGAGAGGGCAGGCGTATGAAGTTCTGCAAAAGTCGCATCGCAAATGTGCCAAACGCACATAGGAACAATATTTGATGAACTCGTTTTCCGGCAAGCTCATTTGTCAACTTGACGTACATATCAGGTTGTCGCTTTTGTCCTTTTCCCGTTGTTTAGGCCTGTTTTATGTAGCACCTAGTAGTAATAGTCAGTTACTCTGAAGCGTCAAATTGTCCTTGGCAATAACTGCGACACACGGCTGTAGGTCCGTAATTTATTACCGCGAAAATTCAACACAACCCTTTACTAGGAAATCCAGATTTATACCTACCACAAATCAGCCCTTGTGAGCCCATCTTTAAAATACTTAGCGATTGTTTGCTAAATCAAATTTTTTAGTTATCGTCTCCTCCCTGGCTAAAAATCTAACCCCCTTCGTCCATACAGTGAAACCACCTGGTCAACCCTGTTTGCAAACATCCTAGGGGACTTCCTATATAATTTCAGCTCCGTTCTGTCTCTAGGCCTTTTGTAGCCGCAAAATTATCAAAAAAACTAGTTGATTATCCGAGGCCTACGGTCACAATGCACAGTTCCAAAAGAAGCAGACCGGCCAGTAAGATTTTGCCACGCCAGCCGTACGTCTCCCAACACAACGCTGTGTTCTGTCTCATTAACGAACATCCATGACGCAAGAAGCAAGACCGAAAGCCTCTCACAACAAGTCATCTCACTCGAATCGCGAATTGAAGCTCTTGACAAAGCCACTATAAGTCTGACACCACTGGCTCAACTCCTCGAGCCCTCTATGGTAACTACGGACTGTGACTTAGTTGCCACGTGTAACTTTATTGACAGCATACCTGCAGAGGTTTCAAAACGAATGCGAAACTCAAATCACGCCATTGTATTTAACATTCCCGATAGGGCCCCACTCAACATAGTCAGCAGTACCTTGCTAAAGGAAGCTAACTTGGAATGTGTGATATGCGGTAGCAGCAGACTACGAAAACAAACACTACGACCCCAATGCCCCCTGCTTTTCCGATTTCCCGACTCACTGACAGCCAGTGAGTTTATTCATAAACGAAGAGTTATTACTGTTAACTCGTTATACGGAACGTTCAAATAGCATCCGACAAAAAGCCACTACAAGGAGAAGCCCCAAGAAGGTTGAACTCTCTCAAACATCCAAGGCAGGAATCCGCCCAAAAGACACCTAACCCCGTCATTCTTCCAACCTACTCTATGCAACCAACGTCTATCAGCCAACAACCGTCTGATGTAGACCTCGAAGCAACGCCTAGACCTTCCAAAAATAAACCAACCTCCAAGCCCCTTAGGCTCGTCAACGGTGTCGCTGAAGCCTGGGACTCAAATCCACCGAGTCCCGCCATAGAGCTTAGCTCTGTGCATCAGAAACAGCTACCTAAATCGCGTTGCCTCCCTGACCCAACAACTTTGCATCCCTCTCCCAAGGCGACACATTAATCAACGTATGGTCGTTCATGTCTACACCATATAGCCACGACTAAAACCCATCCACCAAACCGCACCATACAATTGCCAGGTCATTCCCGTTCAAACCAAACCCGTCAGCCTTCAGGGCACAATTCCGCAAGCAAACTGCCAAGAAGTAGCGTATCTAAGGACACAAACTCATTGCTGCAATCTGACTTATCACCCATGAGCCGAAAGTTGGTAACGATCTGTATTCAACCCCCAACGCAGTGTCAATACCAACGGTAACCCACGGCTACAAATCCAGAATTCGACAACCCACACTCCATCCCTACTAAAGGCCTCAACGTTTAGTTCATTAGGCAAAGACCGCCTTATGTCGCCAGGCCACACCCCAAAGGTCCTGCAAAGATAAGGAGCAAACAGATACCCTAGTAAGATATCACTAATGCCAGTACCAACAATTTCCGTTCCGAAAATAGATAGCTTCTCAAACCGTAATTCCTCCCAGCGAAATCCCAGCTCTACGCCCATTTATATGGACGATACTCGTAAACCACCTCACAGCTATTATCCAACGCTGCATCTGCCTAGCTCGTCATTTCCTAGCTTTTCCGGGCCTCCGCCGTTCACCCCGTTAGTTCCTTTGCCATACCAAAATTTCGTTTTGTCCCACCATCGCCCGCCTCTCTATAGTCTTTTTACGCGCAGGATACTTCCACATACCCCCTTCAAGTAAATTTTCTCCACTCTGTGGCGTACAATCTCACAATCTCTCCTCTCTTCTGGCCCTAATGAGCCACTTTCCAATACCTGCACCTTGTCAGTGGTTCTTACTTTCGGTAGCACTCCGAACCCTGCGGGATAAACAAGCTACACAGCTTATTACCGCTACCTTCCAAAATAACCTTATACCCCCCTACCAACCGCGGTTCCTATCCTTCCCCACCCGGTCAAGCCGCATCGGTAGGCCGCGAAGCCACCCCAAACTCTCCCAGTCCCTACCCTCTGAGACCTGCTTTTACCACACAAAACCAACCAATACCCAGGTTGTCACATGGGAAAGTCAGTATCTTCCATAATCCCGTATTCTGTCGCTGAACTAGAGCATCGGACGATCCCAACGAATCAGGACAAATAGCAAGACTACTTCGTCAAAGGTCTTCTCGTTCACCTCGTAATAACCCCAAATTGATTATTTCCGGTTTGTCCGCGGCTGGTTCTTCCGAAGCCATCGCGGAGGCATCCAACGCTCACTTTTCCTCCTCTTCGGTAATAACTCCAACTCACGCCCCTCACCGTGCACTTCCTCCGACCAACAACTCCCCTACTTTGCATAACCCAGACACCCACTTCCATATGGGCGGGTTTTCCTTCATTTTATTTAACTCGTGGTCCACCTTAAATGAGCTTCATCACTTAAAACACTGTGTCATAATATCCAGTCCTGACATCATCTTTATAACTGGAACCTGGCTCAACGAACACATTCCCACAGGCGAAATTATGCTTGAAAGGTACAAGGTTTTTAGAGTAAATAGGATTGACAGACGCGGAGGTAGGTGCCTTGTGTAAGTACAGCACGCCCTTTCAGTAGTCCCCATCAGAAATGCCACACTCGACTCAATCCCGGATTCTCTATGGCTCACAATTTGGTTCTCAACGGTAGTCATGCACACTGGTTGTGTCTATCGCCAGCCCTCATCTACTATTGCGGACTTAACACCCTTAAGTGAAGCCTTTGATTACCTTTCGCTACCAACTTCGGCAGCGAAACTCATAGCCGGTGATTCTACCTGGCCTAAAATATCCTAGGGAAACCTCACAGCACCTCCCAACTTAATATACTTTGTGTCCCACACTCACATCGGGGGCTGGGTGCAACACGTTCAAACCCTCAATAGAAACGCCAGCATCTTAGATCTTATATTCACTCAAGGCGTTCCCAACTTTTCGGTTCCCGTGCTGGATAAGTTTCGGGTAGCAACCATAATATAGTGGCCGGTAATCCATTCCATCCTCATCCATCAGACTATCTGACACCAGTCAACACTTCACTCCGTTTAAATTGGAACCCTCTGCCCAATCTCATCCGCTACCAAGATTGGAGTAGTTTTTTCTAACGGCTGACCCCCACTAGGCGGCTGATCACTTTTGCCTTAACATGGGAAACCGCCTCTTGAAACTTAGTCCAATATCCCAAAATTCCTCCCTTAGGAAGTCCAAACTTGTCTCCCTCCAAGGAAAGTACCTTAAGATGCAAAGACTTTACCTCCAAAACCACGACTTCTCTCTTCTCAAGAGATTAACACGTCTTACTGATATTATCCGGGACCTAAAGGAAAAACAGCTCCGCAACGAAGAATTCAAAGCCCTGAGGCATCCCAATAAAGCATCAAAACTCTCACTCCTACACAAATCTAGGAATTCGGCAACAGATACTATGATCCAATACGTTGTGTTACCGAATAAAACTTCGGCCACCTTCCCTTCTGATATCGTCGAGGTCTCTAATCGTTACTTCGCCGAGTCCATGGTCCCCGCCTCAGATATAGCCCCCCCCCGAATCCTCTGGCCATTAACGGCTCTTCCCCATCTACCCTAACCTTTGAAGTAAACGTTATTTCCTGGCTCATTTCACACTATACAGCATCTGCCCATCCTGGACCAGACGGGTTGCCCCCAGCTGCAATCATTACCCGTGGATCGCACCTTCCACTTTTATTACTAAACCTACTTACCCTGTCACTCAAATTTAGTTTGGTACCGTCGAACTGGAAGCGTTCAGTCATCGTTCCAGGACACAAAATGGGACCTGACCACCAACTCGTTAATTACCGTCCTATCAACCATACACCTCTCACTTCCTGAGTAATGGAAATGATTATCAAAGATGGCATTGCTACTCATCTTCTCACTTCAAACCGTCTTAGCGATAGGCTGCAAGGGTTTCTCAAATCGCGATCATGCAGCACATGTTAGTTTGGCCTCCTCAACCTAGTCACTCAGGCTGTTGAGAGCGGGCAGGCTTTAGTAGTTGTCTACCTAGATCTGTCGAAGGCTTTCGACCGTGTTCTACACCTGCTTCTTATCTCGAAATTGCGTCAATTCGGCATTGATGACCCGCTGGTTTCTTGGCTGAAACCTTGTCTTGCTCATCTTTTGCAAGTGGTCCTCACCAATGGGCATACTTCTAAACCGAAATCTGTTACAAGAGGCGTTATATAGGGCGGCATATTGGGTCCTCTCCCATTTCTGATGTACATTATTTACGCATTGGCTCTAGTACACCATGGCACGCCATTCTTGCTTGCAGATGATATAAAAATAGTCTACTCTTTCAATTCTAATGACGCTACCCCTACTCTTTGCAACATTTCCGCTGGCCTCGCTGTACTTGACCGCTGGTGCCACACCTGGAGGATGAGCTTTTCTACTGATAAGTGCGAGGCCTTAACCTACAAGTTCCAATTGCCCTCTGGATCCTTAACTCCTGGTGGGTCCCTAATAGCCAGTCGACCTACCATCCGCGATTTGGGCCTCGACTGTTCCTGCTCTTTCAACTTTTCTGAGCACGCCGCCATCCAAGCGGCCAAGGCTAGAAGAAGTGTGGCCCTTCTCTTCCGCTCCTTTCATCTCCGGGACAGTATCATCAGCATCTACAAATCTCACGTCAGGCCTTTGCTTGGATACTGCCTAATAATATTTCCTGACATGACGCAATTCGACAGAGTAGCGACTGAAGGCATACAGAGGCGTTTTACCAAACAACTACGCGGTTGGTCCACGTCCTTAAGCTATAGAGAACGATGCCAAAATCCGAATTTTGACCCACTCTGGCTCCCCCGCTTAAGACTAAACTTAGTATTCTTGTACAACCTGCCTCATAACCGGTCTTTTTCCATTAGGCCAGTAAGCTTCTCCCGTGAAACCCTTTACTCACTTCGGAACAGGCCTCTCACTGTCCCTCCTAGTATAGCCAAATCGGCTATACGGTCACGTTTTTTCCTTCTTGTCTACTCCAAAGTCTCGATCAAGTTGCTCATCACCCATCTAGCTTCACAAACCAAGTCCCAATTTCTGCCGGCACTCATTCCATATCTCAGCATCACCCGTGCACTTCAGTTATCTAATATGAGTATGGCAGAAGATATAGCATACTAGAGGGGCCTCGACTTCTAAGGCCAATTACTTCACCGACCCTGCTCCCTTCAATCGAGGATACAATTAACGACAGACGGTTTCATCTATCTGACTGAGTTCTCAACGTTTGACTGGCTATGGTCATTCACGTAATGAATCAACGCAATTGAAATGCCACTATTTTCATCCACTTTGCTATCACATTCTCCAGTAGTTTCTGCCACTATTATGCCGTAATAATAGTAATAATAATGGTTTATTTCGGAAACGCCCGAAGCATGCGATGTGCATGATCTTGTTGATACAGGTGATGGAGTGGACAGATATAATTCATGGAAATATGGAAACTCTCATGTAAATATTGGATAAAAAGGCTCAGAAGGGGGAATAAGGTAGGATGAAAATAGGATAAACGTATGCACACCATAGAGATTGTGTGGAGTTTAAATGAGCTCAAGGGCGGATTTGAATGGACGCCCGGTGAGTTTGAAAGTCAAGGTCAGATGGACTAAATGACTGGTCCGGGCAATTACTTACGGAGGCCGACTGGTAAACATGAGAAAGGCTGGAAATCGGTATAAAGAATTGCAGTAGCAAGGAACGATTGAGAAAAAGGTGGGGTGCACTGCAGTGGATTAGATGTCAATGAAGCATTGGTACTTTGCAGTGAATTGCCGGCGGACAGGACACAAAACTCACCGTAAAACAGGCAGCGAGCAATGCAAAACGTAGAGGGGTGATCAGATGACAAAAACTATTTCGAAGGATTGGATACGGTAGATGTGAGGCACAGATGTAGAGTTGCTGATGCCTATGATGACGGTCGTTGGGATGATAGCAAGAGAAATGGCCGGTGAGGAACTGCAAGATGCAGAGCGCGTGCACATAGATATATATGCGTAAGTTTATATATATATATATATAGATTAATTGTATATATATGTATAGGTTTAAGAGAAGCAGGAGCAATAACAATGGGGTCATAGAAGGAAATTATCAGTCATTAGGAGGAGTAGGTAATGTTAGATCAGACGGTTGTGGAATTAACTTTGGAATATCGTGGTGGATAAATTTCACGACAAGTGCACATGGCAGCCCAACGGAGAGAATAATGGAATGCGGAAGCACAGAAGTGATGAAGACTGTGAGGAGCAGTTCATGGAAAAGTGAAGATGAAAGACAGGATCAAGGAAAGCAGGTAGGAATGGGTCTGATTATTTGATCAACGCAGGTGCGGAATGTAGTGACGGACCAGAGGAATCGGGTAGTGACAGGTCAAACAATTTGGAACTGTTAAAGAACACCGTGACGTAACGTTCTCATCACAATGGTGGAAAATGGAAAAGTGGACCACACTGGAAGGTACAGAAAAATGCCTGTAGCGAGCAATAAGCGGATCAAGGGATGAAAGCAATGGCCGAGAAGACACAGGTAGGAAATCACCAATCAGATCATTTTACTGCAGGTGAAACACGAAGGAGGCGAACAAGGAAGCGGGATGCCCCGAGATAAGTGAACCAGTAATAGAACAAAAAGGCCACAAAAAATGAATGCGCAACAGAGTTGGGGCAATGGAGCTGGAGAGCTGTGTGCCGGCAGACAATTGAACTGGTGGATACTAATCAGGACACTGGAAAGAACCACAGAGGAATCGCGGAGCCAAGTGAGGAAGATATGGCAGTGGTGATTAGATAATAAATACGACTGTAAAAGATGCGAAGTTTGGAGCGGCAAGTTCTAATATGCAGATTGGTCTTGAGTGCGGGTGCAATTGATGTACCATGGCACTGGGCATGAGGAGGGATTTAACAGAACGACAGGTCTAAGGAAGCTATCAGTGGGCGTTCTGAGCAGAGGGTAACACCAAGCGCATAGATGATAGAAGCCAGCAATGACGGCAGGTGGGAAAAGAGTTATTGGCGAGCGTCGACAGAGAAGAGTGGTTGGGACGATAGTGACTCAATGCAGTGAAAGCTGATGTAAAGAGAGGCGATAGGAGGAAGGACAAAACGGGTAGGTGTGCATACCGTGGTAGGGCGACAAACGTGGGAAGTGGAAACAGATGATAAGAGCTTTAGGTGAACAAGCTGTGGCGGAGCAAGGTTGAGGAGCATGCAATTTTCAACCGATAGCGTTGGATTCGGTAGTCCTTTACTGGTTTTTATATGCCTCCATTAACTGTTGATCCACGGCAGGGGCACACCCTGACTGCTCTTTTTTATCTGCTCGAATTTTCCAGTTCTCTCCTGACGAGCGTTTCACTCTGAACGTTGGTATACTCGCCTGGATAACGCCTCTGTTTGGTCGATTACTAAGCGCTGGCTCCATCCTCTGGAGCCCCCCAAAACCTGGCCATCGGATCGTGGACCTTGCATCTCACACTTTCATAGTTGGACTACGTCACATATGCATTACCATCAATAAACATTGGTGTCATTCCCAATGGTTCGGGGCGCGGTCAGATCCACCGCTTTGGCCGGCGCACATCGGGCGTGCAGGTCGTCTGCAACGATGTGCGAGCGCGATTAGGCTGGTGCATCACACCTCTTGCGTTCACTTCACGAAGTGTTCGTCAGGTTGGGTGTCCGGCGCACGGCCATTTTCACCCACTAGCACTGGTTGCGGATTGCGCGCTCCAATGCTGCCAGCTGCAGATCGCATGCTCCAACCACCCTTGTGCGCCACCGTAAGCCCACCCATCACTCTTGTCATCACTCCTATCACATATCTTCTTTTGTTCTCCTATGGTATGCACACCTACCCATTCTGTTCTTTCTCCTATCGACTCTGACTGTGTCACCTCTCATTGCATGTCACTATCGACCTACCCACTTTGCTCTGCCGACGACGGCCAATATTTTATTCCGTCACCCATGTCAGCATTGCCGGCTTGTAGCATCTATTCATTTGGTATCACTCTAGGCCTATAAAGCTCATTCGTCGCATGCTTACGCTTCACTGCCTACCGTTCTGTCAAACCCTCCCTCGTTCTCCATTCTCAAGCCTAATACCATTACACACCAGCCCCACCCGCACCCATGACCAATTCTCATATTATAACTGCCGTTCCAAACTCTGCATCTCTGACAGCCACATTTATTATCCAGTCACTGACACTCTATTTTCCTTGCCTGGCTCCGCGATTCCTCTGTGGATCCTTCCACTTGGCAATGCTCCGATTAGTATCGTCCAGTGGCATCCACCTGTGCAATTGCCGGCATGCACGCAGCTCCCAATTTCTATGTCCCCGACTCCGACGCCCACCCGTTGTTCATGCGTTATGTTCGTCCACCGGTTTGCCTGCCCCGGTGCTTCATTCCTCTCTGCCTTTTTCGCGTTCCACCTGCAATTTGATGATCTTACTGGTTATGTCTCGCCTGTCTTTTCCGGCGCGTGCTCCTATCTCCGTTTCGTCTGTTGTTTGCCACAGGCATTTTGTGTGTGCCTTTCAGACTGTGTTGCTTTTTCACTTGCCACCTAATGTAAAATCACTGTTTCGTCATGGTACTCACTCACAGTTTCAGTCCGTTTTATCTGCTATTACCCTCTGGTACCCCTTGTGCTCATTGCTCTCCCACTTTGTTCGCCGCCACATCTGCTGCATCTTTGCACCACGGACAGTTTCGCCTTCCGGGTAACTTCCTCCACTTTGCATGCACAATCGCTCTGCGCTGCTCAGCCATCTCCATCGTTACCATCTTCCAGCTGAATGATGTAAGTCCATTTAATAATGCTTCTCCCATTCTTGACCGTCACCACATGTCTCACTTACATCAGTCAGATTACTGGATCCATTCTTACCTGTCCTCTTCGATACTTTCCTTCATCTTCCTCTTTTTAAACTGCTCTCAGTCGTCATCTTTTCTGTGCTCTCGCATTCTCCTCTCTCTCTCCGTTGATCCGCCAAGTTCGCCCGTCATGAAGATAATTCTTCACGATACTCCAAAGTTGATTCTACAAACATTCGACCTAACATAACCTGCCCCTCCTAACAACTGATAATTTCTTTCTAGGACTCCATTGTTATTGCCCCGGTTCCTTCTATAAGTATATATATGCATATATATATATATATATATATATATATATATATATATATATATAGATGTGGGTACATATGTGTTTATGCATTCGCTCGGTATCCTGCCGTTACTCACAGGCCATCTCCGTTGTTATCTTCGCGCTGACCGCCAGGACATGCACCCATTCCTTCTACATCTGTGTCCCATATTAACTGTGTCCAGTGCTTATGAACTACTTCTTTTTATCTTATCTACCCTTTACGTCTTTCTTTGCTCGCTTCCTGTTTTACAATGAGTTTTGTGCCCTGTTCGCCGACCATCTATTGCAGAGTACCAATGCTTCGATGCTATCTAATCCTTTGCAGTGAATCTCACTTCTCCATCGTCTCCCGCTATTACTGTTTCTTATGCCGATTTCTAGCCTTTCCCATGTATATCAGTCAGCTTCCAGATGTCCCCATAAGATCCAGCCGGATGATAGTGTCTGAACGTAATGGCTTAAATATGGCTCGACTGAAGTTTTGGGACCGTTATATGTGGAACGGTTGAAACAGGTAAACCTGCGCCCGTAGAAAATGAGATTGAGGAAAAATGTAGTGGTGAAACTTTTGTTTGAATGCGTGCCACAAGAGTATATAAGCTTTGTGATCAAGATCAGCGCCGTCACTGACCGCCGCGGCCGTTGGTGCTGCTGGTGCGGCTTCGGTTGATGGCTCTGTGGTATTTTCTGGCTTAGGTCGTGATACGTAGAAGAGTTTTTCAGATTTTGAAAATGATTTTCTGGTTTTTCAAAGCAAAACTTCAACTTCTTTTCATGCTTATGATAGTGTAGTTACTGCTGGCTGGGTTGTTCACCAGAATGAGTATCAGTTATCGTGCATGTTTGGAAGGTGCTCCAAAAGTAGCGCTTTCCTGCGCCCGGATGTTTGGTTTATACCCCAGCTGGATCCTCCACCTGACCTTGACTTTCAAACTCACTGGACTTCCATTTGAATCCGCCCATGGGTCCATTTAAGCTCGGCACATTTTTTGGTGTGCATACATTTGCCCTACTTTCATCCCACGTTACTCCCCCTTCTAAGCCTCTTTTATCCAACCTCTGTCATGTACATTTCTACATTTTCAAGGGTTCTGTCCGTCCATTTTATAAATTGTAAACAGTTGATCATGCACCTGGCATGCCTCGGACGTCTCCGAAATAAACTAATAAACCTTACTCTTATTATTATAACTGCGAAAGCGGAAACCCAAGCCAGTCGTGGAATCCGTAGCTGAATGCTTCTAAACTGGGTACCTTTTGCACAATCCCGGCTGAGTCTCCCACCGATCAACAGGCACCTCGACAACCGGACCGCTTAAGTGGAGTGCAGGGTCTGCGTGTCAATTTATATGTGACAGCTGCTCCAATCAAACGTAACAAGCGGGTCGACCAATGACTTGAAAGAAACTTACCAAAAGTTGGTCATGACAAACAATTTTTTACCTGGTATTCAATAACTTCACAGTCATGAGTGGAAACGAAATCCTCATGCAGTTAAGGTCCTTGTGAGCCACAAAGGGATTAGCGAGAAATCCATTAGTGTGTAACGAATGATTCACCCAAACCCAGATAGGAACAATCAGTACCTTCTTGCATGCTGGTGAGTGCTTTCAGAGGAGTGTGGTTACCGTCAACATTATATTGCCCAAACATCATAAATGAGTAACGTTTAGACTATGTTTATTTTGTTTCGTCGTCCAATTACCGTATCGCAGACAATAATGTCTTGAAAGATTTCATACTTCATACAAAGTTGGAAGTTTCTTCCACGGTTATCAGCAGAAGGGTAAACAGTATTTCCTGGGGAATAGGTGGCATTATTCCAATGGTTATCCGTTGAAATCCATTCATTTCGTCGTTTCTCAATCCTATGAGAAATATTCTGTTATGCCGAGGGAGAGCAAGTGACAGAGGTTTGGGAGGAGAAGGATGGAACTGGGCGCCACGCAGTGTCCCATTTGTGGGAGCACGGAACTTCGTGTCCCAAAGAAAGAACCTCGAGTGTGCTGTTACAATAGATTTATTTATTTGAGTTAGTTGAACATCAGTTACAGCTAGCCTTTCCAGTGTACTTCTTGAAGCGGAGCTACAACAGCCGGAAGTAAAAATAGAAGGGGTGCATCGGGACCTAATTAGTGGGACCACACTTCCCACTGCTTGCACTTCCGTGGAATGGTTCCACCAGGTAAGATGGTGTCTTTTCTATATAGCATTTTTTTGGCAACGGAACACGTACATCTGGAGATAAATATATTCATGGATATGGTGCACTGGACTGCCTAACTGTCCCGTTGGGTGCCGCGCAAGCATCAGCTATGCCGCCAGAGGAGCAAAGAGCAGAGTCGTGGGAAGAATTTCAGAAAGACTTATAAAGCGCTGGTATATCAACGCTCGGGATGGAGGCGGAAGAAGACGGCTATCCGCTATCTTCCTATCTTCCTTCATAGAAATTTTATTTCCTGCAAGTATCTCAGAATCTGTTATTATGTTTGAATATATAAATATATATATATGTGAATTCATGTGCGTAACTAATATTATTTGAATTTTTATTATTTATAACTCAAAATACGACATTTTTAATTTCAATTGACAGTGGTGTAACTAGTAACAACTTTTCCAGGCCTCAGTTTTACAGATCCCGTGAACAGCATGAAGAGGAACCGGGAACATCCTCGCGCAGAATGGAGTGATGAAATTAATAAATCAGCTGCCTTTTTTGTAAATATGTCTCACGTATTTTCAATAAATTTATCTACATTGTTAGTGAAACAGTCACTCTGCCCATACATAGTGACAATTTAGTGGTTAGGCTCGAAAGGAGGGAGAATACTTCAGTAATGTATTAGGCTATGGAATGAAATTGGGGTTGTTAGCGAGAAGGCAGTAACAATTTTCCGCGATATTTTGGTGTGTTGGGAAGGACTGTGCGTGAGAGCGTGCGCAAGAGCAACGGTCAAATGGCAACCGCGCTTGGCAGTCAGCGTTCAGTTAAACAATAAACGTGGTAAAAGTATGAACGAAGATGGCCACCCCTACAAACCTCTATCCTCTTGACTTAAGACGCGTAAGAGATGATCTATTTTTGATGTTCCACCTTTTTGAATCAGGTCAAAGCGATTGCTTCTCCGTCTGTCCAGCCTCTTCTCTCCGCGGTCACAGCAGAAAGGTTTTCAAACCGAGGCCACGCACTTCACTAAGGATTAACTTTTTTAGCCATGGTGTTATTACTCTGTGGAATGCAATTCCGGAAGATATTGTTCTCTCGCAGAACAAAACTATCTTCAAGAAAAAGCTAGACCTCTACCTGGGTCTCTCCCAATAATTTCTCATCAAAAAAGCGAAATAGATGTCTTTTATTGCATATGTTCATGAATGTCGCACTCCCACTCCGCTTGAGGCACTGTCCACAGTGAGACACTGCATGATGCTGTGTGTATTTTGTTTTCGCTGCCACCACCGCCTCCCCCCTCCGCTTCTTTTTACTCTCGTTTCAGCTCGGTGAATCCGCCAGATCAAAGATTTCCTCGAGAACCGGGACAGTTGGGCTCAAAGCCTCGAACCCGTGTAGTACTTCAAGACTACAAGACACATACATGCCTACCACTCTAGCGACCACCAGCCATGTGTTTATTCGAGTGAATGCAGTGCGGACGCCACTACAAGCGGTCTACGCTGGCCCGTTCCACGTCGTCCAGCGAAAGGAAAAGAAATACGTGCTAGACGTCAAAGGCAGGAAATAGACCATCAGCATAGACCGCCTTAAACCAGCTCTCATCGAGGTAGAACCCGGCCCGAAGGACCAGCTCAGTGCCCCCACCTGTTCAGGACCTTTGGTTAGTCGTCTTGAATCGGCGTCTGATACTCACGCTAATGACACCCCATTGCCGGTTGCAACACCAAACTCCACGGTAGACACAACTGCACCCGTCACCAGGAGGGATCGACGCGGCCGCAAGCTGCGACAGCCAACGAGGTTTTCTGAATATGTACCAGTTGTACATACTTAATTTTACTCTTCACATTCCACTTGCACATAGTTCTATTGTGCATGAATGCATGACCACGTGGCTATCACGACAAGGGTATCGGAAGCCTGTATTGTGCTGGTATGCCCCCTCAGTCGAATATCCGTCCGCACCCCGAGGCGCAGCTTCCTTGTATTTCTTGCCTTTCAGCTCGTCCCATCGGACAGAACCATATGGAATTCCAGGACCTCGCATGGCTCCAACACAACGCTCATTGGATCGTGACTGGACTCATTTGACGCCGGACGCTGGCTCGTTTACGAAGGCAATAACAACCACAGGCAAACGAAACTTCGGGATATGCCGACAGCGACAAACCCTACAACACGATCATCACTGCCAAGTCACAAGCAGCATCTACCCCGGTTGGATGAAATGTTAAGGAGGACGCAATTTTGCGGTCGACGCACAGCGACCAGTGTGAGTCATGGAGAACGGCTTGTTTTGTGTTCAATCGCGGCGTAAGGCATGGGAAACGTCTCTCGCCACCGAAGCCGACGTACCCATCACGGGTCGAAGCCCAACTGCGTCGGCCTTCTAGGGCGAGACCCCGGTAGTGCTACCGATACAACACACGATCACAAAGACTAGCAAATTTGTTTATCTGAACAAGTGCCGAATTTGGTGGCGCCACTTGCTCCGTTTGTGTACACCGTCTGCACGTTGTTGCGCTCCTCCAATATACACGTTGTCCCGCTCCAGCGTTTTGAGTTCTGCTCTTTCTCGCGCTGCCGAGTATATTCGCTAACGTGTCACGAACCGAGGACCCGGGGCTATAGACTCTATACGGGAGCAGGTCCCGACTTAACTTAGGAGAATCCTAAACTTTTGAGCCTGAACAAATTGTTCATTACACCAGGACCACTAGTAAGTCCTTCAGCCACATTTATTCGTTTACACATACTTTTTCCCATATGTGAACGATAAATCTCGATTTCTGCCACCATACTCCCTTCATATTTTCCTCCTAACAATACTTTAAGTGTTTTACGGTTACCGAATTGATCTTTATATATTGTTTTACATTTGATTTACCATTGCGTTTATGGCTGACAGCGACCTCAAGCCTGATCCAGAACCTTCCTTCTTGACATTTTCCCTTGCCCTCCCCGAGTTTCTCATTGATGACCCCCATCTGTGGTTTCATGTGTTGGAGACAAAGATCGCCCTGCGTAGAATCAAAATGAGCATTCCCTTTGCTTATAGACCATCCGTCGCCTCCCTCACAACGTTGCTACTCAGATACTCGAGGTAATATTCAGTACAAGTTCTTACACAGCCATGAAAAACGCGGTAATCTCGTTTCTTCTGCTGTCGGAGTCATCCGGACTGAAACGGCTGATCCAAGGGACATGGTTGGGTAGCGAGAAGCTCGCTGCATTACTGAGAAAAGTGTAGCAGCTCGCAGGGCAGCTATTAGATGAAAACGTCCTTAAAGAGTTGTGGGTACAGAGATTACCACCCAAAATTCAAGCTCTACTCGAGGTTTCTAGTCATCTCAAGCTCACAGAAGCGACAAGACAAGCGGACGGTATTATGGAACGGTACCGTCCACGAATCGCTGCCGTAACAAACTCGAGCTGCCCCCAGACCACGGCTTCCTTCGTAGGAACACATCCCGAGGACACTCTGATAACTGATTTCGAGTGGGCTTTCAGATGATTTTCCCCTCTTGGTTGTTCTCAATGTAGATACCATAGATCTTAGCACAGCTCTGGCCGACGTGAAAGTCTCGTAAGCCCTTCCGCTGACCGCCCTTTTAGCCCATCTCGATCAAAATACTGTCCACATCACAAACGATTTGGGGAGAAGGCCCGGCACGAATCCCGTTGCACCTCCCCAGGTGCCAAACAGGGAAACCAATAACCGCGACGCGTTCCGATGACCAACACGGTCGGCGGATATAATAGCAGTCGTCTGTTGCATGCTCGAGATTTAGTTTCCAGCAGCCTGTTCCCAATTGACACCGGTGCAGCGGTTAGTGTCATCCCAAAGGGAGCTGGTGATGCGACAGTTCTATCAGTCCAACTACTCTGTGCTGCGCACGGCACTCCTATTGCTACTTACGGCCGTAAGTCACCCACTTTCATGTTAGGGCTACGTCGCAACTTCCGCTGGGTGTTTATAATAATAATAATAATAATAATAATAATAATAATAATAATAATAATAATAATAATAACGGTATATTTCTCGGCCATGGTCGAGATGCACGCGCTAACGCACGATCATGGTGTAACACGTTACTCAATAGGATGAAATATTCACAAATTCTAAATACGAAAGTCGAGAGTATCAGAGATGGAAAAACAAAGCCAGCAGCAGTTCGAATGGATCATTCTGATAATGGTTCGCGCAGCAGTTTTGAACCAGTTTCGAATCCGGGCTGGGCACTGGTGCGCGAAGGAGATATCGATTAATCGTCAATGCAGTGCCAAGGACGCATTATGAATGAGAATGATGCAAGCCTAGGAAAACGGAGGCCCACCAAGGTTCTGCAGATGGGGTAAGTTTTGAGCAAGAGGAAAAGGGGGGGGGGAAACTGTCAAGAAATGTATTCAGGAAAATCAACGCATGCGAAGAGGATAGCGATCCATGAAGGCAATGCAAACTCTGAATGACGGATTTGCCGGAGTTCAATAAACGGAATGAGTTTTGAAGCAGGGGAGCATGAGACCAATTTTGTGATAGTGAACACTGGTGGATGTGGGAGAAACAGCAGACCATAAAAAGGTGAGTTTAGATTCAGGATCAGTAACATGTACCATTCTGAAATAAGAAAGCGCAACTGGAGGGTCCTCGAGAAGTGGAGAGTCTATTTCCAGCCGGCTACGTGTCGGAGGAAAGATAAACAGTGGTAACGGATAATAAAGTGGGAAATCTCCGCATGGACTTCAGAGTTATTATGCTGTTTCACTGACAAATATACATGTATGTGTTGACACATTTGCCTTCAGTGTTATTCAGCGTCATTTCTGGTAACGTACGACATCGAGTAGCAGAAGTCCTCTATCCCATACTAGGTATCGATTTCCTGGACCATTTCGACCTCCTGGCCGATGCACGATAATGGAGAGTTGTCGACCGACAGACTTCCCTTTACGCAACCGGTTCGTATTCCTCTGTGAATCATATCATGCCCCTATACATCGAGCCTTGGGCCGAACACCCCTTTAGCAGACCTTCTTTCAGCCCACCCGGAAATGATAAGACACTCTGGCCCCCTGCCCGCGGTGAACACCTACGTCACCCGCCATATTGTCACTAAAGGACCACAGCATTTAGCCGACCACGTCGCTTGGCAAGATCTAACTTCTTCCCTATCTGGTTGTTCGGTTTTCGGCTGAATCGACCTCGTTAGAGCCTGCCACTAAATCGTGGTATCAGGGGCTGACGTCCCAAAAACCGCCGTCACAACCCCATTTGGGCCATTCGAGTTTTCGAGCAAGCCGTTTGGGCTCAGCAAAACAGCCCAAACCTTTCAAAGGTTTATGCGTGAAGCAACACGTGGTTTGAAGAATATCTACGTGTATTTAGACAAGTTCTTCAGAAAAAGAGCATAAGGCATACATGCTCGCCCCGTTTGAGCTCCTTAGCCAACAAAGTGTAACCATTAATCCTACAAAGTGCGAATTAGGTAGCACAACCATCACAATTCTAGGTCACGAAATCTCAGCTTCGGGCATACAGCCCCCGCCTGGCATGGTGGCGACAATTCGCTACTATCCTGAGTCTTACCCTCACCGGCGGTAGCGCCAGCTTTCTGGCCCGGTTACATTTTATCGCCGGTTTATCCCACACTGCGCCGAAATAATGCAGCCTCTAACAGACCTTTTACGTGGGGGTAAGCGGAAAATCATTTTTCCCGACACGGGCAGGCAGCGTTTAGTTCGACCAAGGAAGCTAACCCTAGCATAGCACTCCTTTCACATCCCGATCCTTCTGCTCTTCTGGCAATGAAGAAAAGAGTCTCGGACACATTTATTGGGGTAGTGTTGCAACAATTCGTCAACAATTCATGGCGACCATTAGCTTCCTTCTCCAAGCCTCTCCAGCCTGCGGGATACCGATGTAATACCTTTAGCAGAGAACTACCGAAAATCTATTTGGGTACCCGACACTTCCGGCACACATTCGAAGGCTCAAAGTTCACAGTGTCCACAGATCATAAACCACTAATGTACGCTTCCCATCCGGATTTGGCCGAGCGAGATCCGCCACTTAGACTATGTTTCGCACTTCACTACGGACCTTCGGCGCGTCTCTGGGGCACACAATCTCCTAGCAGACGCACTCTCACGCGCCCGCAATATCGAAGACCCACTACCCATAGGCACAGACCCAGAAGCAACCGTCGCAGCCCAAACAACAGATCTTGAGGTCAAGCAACTCAGAAACAGCAGCTCCCTGCACCTAATGCCAGTGACCCTTCCAACTTCAGACGTCACATGGTCGACCCCGACCACTAGTTCCTGCCAGATTTTGCCGGCAAGTTTTCGTCAGCCTCCGCAATTTATCGCATCCTGGTGTAACCGCCTCACCCGGCGATTCGTTTGGCCTTGCGTCAAACGTGACCTACTACGTTGGGCCCGCGCTTGTCTTCAATGCTAATGTGTTAAAATACATTGTCATAATAAATCTGCGTTAGGCACATTCTGTGGGCAAGAAGCGTGCTTTCAACATATGCATGTGGATCTTGTTGGGCCCCTTCCACCATCCATCGGCTGCGTCTACACCCTCACATGTGTAGGTCGTTTCACTCGTTGGACACAGGCAATATCTATTCCCCATCCCATCTCACAGGAAGCTGCAAAAGCGTTTAAAACTGGTTGGGTAAGCCAGTTCGGTTGCCCTGCTGTCGTGACCACTGACCGCGGTTCTCATCTTGACGGGGCCTTCCACGAGCTACTGAACGAATTCGGTTGCAGACACAACAGGACGACGGCCTATCATGGTCAGGCTAATTGCACGGTGGAGCCATTCCATCGCAAGCTGGAAGCTGTCATCCGTGCCCGCGATAACCCTCCTAGGACTGCGTTACACCATTGAAACCGCGAAGTAGGGTTGGTTAGACCTTACTTCGCGGTTTCCTCACTAAGTGCGTGCTTCGGTCCTTTGTACTGCGGGGACCACCTGCACGTTACTCTAATGCTCGGCACTGTAAGGATATGTTAACCAGAACGGTATTCTCCACGCCCCGTGAGAACGAGAGGGCGATTGGGAAAAATAGTGGTTAGCGTATATTTAGGAGTGTGCGTGAGAGCGTGCGCAAGAGCAACGGTCAAATGGCAACCGCGCTTGGCAGTCAGCGTTCAGTTAAACAATACACGTGGTAAAAGTATGAACGAAGATGGCCACCCCTACAAACCTCTATCCTCTTGACTTAAGACGCGTAAGAGATGATCTATTTTTGATGTTCCACCTTTTTGAATCAGGTCAAAGCGATTGCTTCTCCGTCTGTCCAGCCTCTTCTCTCCGCGGTCACAGCAGAAAGGTTTTCAAACCGAGGCCACGCACTTCACTAAGGATTAACTTTTTTAGCCATGGTGTTATTACTCTGTGGAATGCAATTCCGGAAGATATTGTTCTCTCGCAGAACAAAACTATCTTCAAGAAAAAGCTAGACCTCTACCTGGGTCTCTCCCAATAATTTCTCATCAAAAAAGCGAAATAGATGTCTTTTATTGCATATGTTCATGAATGTCGCACTCCCACTCCGCTTGAGGCACTGTCCACAGTGAGACACTGCATGATGCTGTGTGTATTTTGTTTTCGCTGCCACCACCGCCTCCCCCCTCCGCTTCTTTTTACTCTCGTTTCAGCTCGGTGAATCCGCCAGATCAAAGATTTCCTCGAGAACCGGGACAGTTGGGCTCAAAGCCTCGAACCCGTGTAGTACTTCAAGACTACAAGACACATACATGCCTACCACTCTAGCGACCACCAGCCATGTGTTTATTCGAGTGAATGCAGTGCGGACGCCACTACAAGCGGTCTACGCTGGCCCGTTCCACGTCGTCCAGCGAAAGGAAAAGAAATACGTGCTAGACGTCAAAGGCAGGAAATAAACCATCAGCATAGACCGCCTTAAACCAGCTCTCATCGAGGTAGAACCCGGCCCGAAGGACCAGCTCAGTGCCCCCACCTGTTCAGGACCTTTGGTTAGTCGTCTTGAATCGGCGTCTGATACTCACGCTAATGACACCCCATTGCCGGTTGCAACACCAAACTCCACGGTAGACACAACTGCACCCGTCACCAGGAGGGATCGACGCGGCCGCAAGCTGCGACAGCCAACGAGGTTTTCTGAATATGTACCAGTTGTACATACTTAATTTTACTCTTCACATTCCACTTGCACATAGTTCTATTGTGCATGAATGCATGACCACGTGGCTATCACGACAAGGGTATCGGAAGCCTGTATTGTGCTGGTATGCCCCCTCAGTCGAATATCCGTCCGCACCCCGAGGCGCAGCTTCCTTGTATTTCTTGCCTTTCAGCTCGTCCCATCGGACAGAACCATATGGAATTCCAGGACCTCGCATGGCTCCAACACAACGCTCATTGGATCGTGACTGGACTCATTTGACGCCGGACGCTGGCTCGTTTACGAAGGCAATAACAACCACAGGCAAACGAAACTTCGGGATATGCCGACAGCGACAAACCCTACAACACGATCATCACTGCCAAGTCACAAGCAGCATCTACCCCGGTTGGATGAAATGTTAAGGAGGACGCAATTTTGCGGTCGACGCACAGCGACCAGTGTGAGTCATGGAGAACGGCTTGTTTTGTGTTCGATCGCGGCGTAAGGCATGGGAAACGTCTCTCGCCACCGAAGCCGACGTACCCATCACGGGTCGAAGCCCAACTGCGTCGGCCTTCTAGGGCGAGACCCCGGTAGTGCTACCGATACAACACACGATCACAAAGACTAGCAAATTTGTTTATCTGAACAAGTACCGAATTTGATGGCGCCACTTGCTCCGTTTGTGTACACCGTCTGCACGTTGTTGCGCTCCTCCAATATACACGTTGTCCCGCTCCAGCGTTTTGAGTTCTGCTCTTTCTCGCGCTGCCGAGTATATTCGCTAACGTGTCACGAACCGAGGACCCGGGGCTATAGACTCTATACGGGAGCAGGTCCCGACTTAACTTGGGAGAATCCTAGTTTAGCCCGACGTTTGCCCAACCCTAGCCTAATTGGGCAAACGTTGGGCGGTGCTGCTTAGAAATCAGCTCCCGGTGATTGGAGGCCGTGCGATTTTTATGGAGCTTTAAACAACGCCACGATCCCTGACCGCTGTTCAGTTCCTCACATTCATAATTTTTCTGTTGGCTTGTCGGGCAGAACCGTTTTTTCCAAAATCGACTTGGCCAAGGCCTACCACCGAATTCCGGTGGCTCCAAAGGATATACCAAAAACTGCCATCATCACACCGTTTGGTCTGTTTAAATTCCTTCGCACGCATTTTGGTTTGAGGGAGGCGGCACAAACCCCAGCGATTCGTTGACCAAGTTCTCCGTGGTCTTGACTTTGTATTCGCTTATATTGACGATATTCTGATCGCCAGTAAAGACAGTGCTGAACACCTCCGTCATCTGGAAGTTTTAGGACGACTCTCAATCAATGGTATTTCCATCAATGCAGCTGAATGTGTTTTTGGGGTCCCTAGTTCCGACTTCCTGAGACACCGCATTGACAGTCACAGCATCACATCATTGCCAGAGAAAATTAGTGCCATTACTGACTACCCACCTAGGATTGTGCATAAAGAAATTACAAGACTTGACTTGAACTAGTCTTCTTTGATTCAAGTGTACAACGCTGCAAATCGACTGGAGAGCCACGTATGCTCAGAATAGAACGAGTGCAAACAAGACTAAGTAGTCATTTCTTATTCGGTACAGATGACTGCGTTTCCCTTGCTAACTGTAGTAGGTACGAAATAGCGATACTTTCCACTCCATTTCTTCTCACCTGAATAACATTTCCGTGCGGCATTCTGAAATTTTCGATAGAATTTGAGGTATGTGTACATACTGTACATGAGGAAAAAACCAGTGGAACCACCAATAAACTGTGTGTGCGTGTTTGTATGTTTGTGGGTGTACATTCATGCAGATGGACGTAGTAGTATTATCGACCCATCACGACTCGTCGAAGTCCTCAAGCAATCCAAGCGAACGTAAAAATGCATGCTCATCTTGCAAATACTGTTCATATTCCGTCTGAAATTTTAAAAGTTCATCATTAATGGTTCGGGAATAACGTGCGAGTGATGAATAGTACATGTGAATCAGATTTTCTATGTCCTTACCCAGGGATTTTGTCAACTAGAAACGCAATATTCAATTAAATTGAGTAATTTCGACACTACAGCAACGGCGAAAATTTCCAGCTCCAAAACATGGGAACAAAAAAGAGTGATTTTAGTGTGATTTGGAGAGTCACCTAGCTTTCGAATGCTTCAAACAGAACTTATAGCTTACATTTTCACAAATCAAGTACAACTTGTGGTTGCACTTTTCGCATGAGTTACGCGGTTGGTAATCATATTCATTCATGAATACTGTAACTGTTCAGTTAATACATTTCACGTGAATAGTATACAACAAAAGGACGGGTAACATGTACCTTAATTTGTCTTAGAACAAGTCACACACCAGCCCCCAGCAATCATATTGGAAACAATGTCAAGCTACTTTTTCGTAAAAAAAAAACGAAAGTGGTACGGGATTCTCCAAAGTCACCTGATAAGCCGTTGGACTGTAAGGGTCAGAAAATTCCCCAATCAAGAGGTCACGCGAAATACGTACTAAGTTAAACTATGCGCGTAAATGATCACGCACATAATGACGGCAGCTACTGTGTATTCCAAACTAGCAAAAGTGATTGACATCCATTGCTATTTGACGGCATGATAGTCTTTTAAACGAAATTATCGTAGTCAGGATGCTTAACACAATATACAGATTTAACCCATAGTGTCATTGATGGCGTTGATTTGTCTAATTAGTGTTACATAATTTATCAAAACTAAATCAACGTCGATAGGATAAGCGCCATTTCTCGCGATAGCATAATCCTGGGATCGTGAAATTTGGCGCGCACATGTCTTGCCCCATCGCGATATTAAGATCGTATACGGATTGGAATTTCGACCTAGGAAAATTAATTCTATTGAAGGTCGCGCAATGCATTTAATGCATCCCATGTTCACTGCGAAGAAAGTGCACTTTATAACTCATAATGGACGGAAGTAAGACACGTATATAGTGATTGTCTTGAGTGATACTCTGTTATACGTCTTTGGGCAAAGTTCGTACCATGAGTGTCATGTTAACAAAGCCTAACCAGTACATTGAGTCAAATTACAGGTTTTAGTCTTTCATTCAAAAAAAATAAAAGAATCCCACGCGGACGACGACTATCCGATTTGAAACAGGGGAAAATACTTGCCTACAAAGGTTCAGGAAGCATGATAACCAAAAGAATTCGCGGACCGACGAAAGTTATCTGGGATGCTCTGAACGATTTAGACTGTGGTGCTCCTGGGAAGAAGCGTGGAATATGAAAGAGCAAAATCTCTGTACAGGCCAAAAGGCAACTGCTACATGCTCCACCCAACCAAATAACAAGTGCATCCGAGTTGCAGAGGCCCATGCAACTGAATATTTGTTTCCGCTGTGTACAACTAGTACTAAAAGCAGAGGCATTTCTGTGTTATAGAAATTTGAGCGAAGTACCCTGGATGACTGAATGTCAGATTCCAGACCAAGTCGACTGGGTAAGAGGTAAAATCAGATGGAAGACTGAATTGAATAACGTGATATTTAATGACGTAAGAAGTTCAATGTGGACGGCCTCAACGGATTATTGTACTACTGGCAATGCATGCGGAACGGCATGCTTGACTTTGACCGTCGAACCTTTGATGGCGCGCTGTGATGGTCTGGGGTGCTTTATTTGCTCAGCTGACAGTTCTGAAAGAAAAGCATACAGATAAATCTTGCTCCGGAAATTTGAGTAAATCCTTACTTCATCCAATTTCGGAAGAAAATAGTCGGTTCATACTTTTCCATCAAGACAACGCCGCCATACAGATAGCTGACGCACGTGAAATGTATTGTATCGAAACATCAAAATCATCAGTTGGCTCGCTCAAAGTCCCGGTTTGAACCCCATTGAAAAAGTTTGGGTCTGTTGATGAGGTGAGCCTATACAAACAGGAGAGTCTTCAACGTCATTCACAAACGGACGTCCAGTATCCTCATTGGATGGTAGAACTTGAAAATAGAGACAATCCCTAATCTTACTGTTTGGTCGATGTTTTTCTGTTTTGAGCAATAGAGGTCTTTGCATTTAATCATCAGGTGGGTGTTTTTATCATTGTGCCGGGAGTGCGCCAAAGGCATTGATGATGGCCCAGTTGAATCTGGAAGACCGGAGTATAAATGCTATCTCAATTTCTCTCCCAAACGTTGTCATCCTTGGAAGGTGATAAACGTAGCCATACATAAGTTCAGCAGGATGAATGTCCGGCTTACTTCGCAAAGCCTGTTTGGTCTTGGTTAGATGAACAGTCTTCTGGTCGGCGGATTGGAGGAGGTAGGTTTATTGCGTGGCCAGCAAGATCTTATTATTCTTACTGTTTTAGACCTCTTATGGAACCGGCTGAAAAGTATGGCCTACACACCGCAGCCGGGAACACTAGAGAAGCTTAACGAAAACATTCAACTAGCTTCAGGACACAACCAATATAGGATGCCGAGAATATTCACGCAAAGCTTAACAAAAGAGTTCACAAAGCTTGGACGTTTATGGAAAGATAATGGAGCTTTCATTTCGAATTCGTATGAATCGTCTTCACTAATGAAATATGTGCGCATATTATACTGGTTTTACTGCACCATTTGGTTAATAATGATAAGGGTCAGGTGCATTTTCAAGAATCGAACTGGCTTTGTTCATCAGCACCCCCTTTTACCGGGACCAATACATTCACCAGACCATGGATGACCGTAATGAAGAAAGATCAGCCCTGTTCGTTTGCCTAGCCAAGTGTAAGATGAGATCCGACGAAACCTTAAATCATCAGTTTTTCAGATCCAACTGAACGATTGTAAGTTTTCACATGGTGACGTAAACCTAACTGAGCCATGGGTCTCATCACCGATTCTGTGCTTGCGGCAAGCAAGAAGAGTCGGCGTATGTGCGTGTTCTGTGTGGAGGGCAAGAGATTTCGGACTTTCGTTCTTCGTCGCTCGCTGACCGCATCTTTTATTTTTATGATCCCTGGTGAGGTTATTTGGTACATCCGCACATTCCCCCATTGGTGTACAAGCACACGATCACATACACACGCGTGCCCCATGGGCACAGAGTCACGTCTGTAAAGAACAATAGGTTAACGGGATGTTGATCGTGGGAGTGACCATGATTCGATCATCGCTCCATAACGCAACAGGAAGAGGGATGAAGATGCCACGGCTTGCAATGATGTCAGTAACGCAGAATTCGCGAACCCATAGCTTCTGAACCAAAACAGCTAAGAAGACGATTTCAGCTGAACTTTAAAGCTCAATACAAGGTCTGTCAAATTAGTCACTAAGTCATACCGTTCTTTGCATGCAAACGGAAAAAAATAGTGGTCAAACTCTGCAACAAATATAAAAAAGATAATGCCTCGTGGTTATTCTAGCGTCATGCATAGTCGAGAGATTTCAAGTAGGCTTTGAATGTAGCTTTGGCACAGTTCATTTTCGCCTAAATAAGATGATTAAACATATCAAACTTTTCCTACTGCTCTCGTTTTTAGTTACCTGAACAGAAGTTCAAAACACTACCGGTGGATGCACTACGGAGGTACACGGCGCTCCTAACCAGTAACTACTGAGTTGGACTCGAATCGGATAGGCGGGACTGCAAATTCCACAGAGTATCACCAGACTACCCGGGGTCGTCTTTGCCAACCCATGTTCTTGTCAGCATTGTATGCTGGTTTCGATTCGGTGGAAGGGCAACTCTGATGATTCGGGGTAATAATGGAAGACACGAAGCAGCCTGTCCTCGTTAAAATATGAAAATAGAAGTCCAAAACAAATATTACACAACCCGCCCTGGATAATTTTGCCGTACCTTTACAAAGTGCATACTGCATCCTGCTATAAGAATGAGCGACTTGTTCAGAAGCAAAGGCAAGATCAAATGTTCGCATGTATTCGCAAGAAACTGAACGTCCACTGGATAAGCATTCAACACCTGTCTGAGTTTCGAATCATGGCAGTTATAAATTCATCACCAACTCTCGCTGTTTGCACCATTCAGGATGGTGCGTACGGATGGACAACACCTCTGTTATTGGTTTACGGTTTATGACTGAATGAACCACTATGAATGCCTCAGTTGCAATGATGCAGTGCTTTCTTTCACAAAGATGTCGGGTAATCGATAATCTGGTTGTATTATACACGACTGCTGATGCGTTTATGGCGAATTTGCACTGCAGCCCTACTTGAAAGTATTTGGACATCCAAGAGGTTTTACGACAAGCACTGGATTCTAAAATTGTATAACCTCAGTCGTCCCATTGCACGTGTACGCTTTCTTCTTAAGACTGAGCTAAAAATGCATACATACTGCACTTCAGTAGTATCTCGGTTTTTCCTCTTTGGTCCATCGAATTCACCCGATCATCCGAAGGTTCACTGGGCTACGTCATGAAAGCTGTCCTGGATTAAAAATTATTTTTAATAAAACCAAGACCGTGATCCAGATGGAGCAGAATCTGTTGTGTCTTAGTTTTCTGGCAATAGACACTTTCATCAAAAATCGGAAGAATTTACCAATTACTTAAAAATTCAAGGATACGGGTGTCACAATTCATACTTTGGACATTTTTAGAACTCATTATTTCATCTTTACTGGCACCTGTATAAGTCTTTTTGAGGCGAAATTCGTCTACGTATCTGTTAATTTCCACCTTAGTTGATCGAGAAACTAAACACCACGCACCCGTTCTTTTTGTAGTAATTCCTCCTCGGTCAGTGCAGCTGCTGGTGCAACGCCGGCTTTTCGTTTGTTTTCAGCTTCCTGTTCAATTTTCTCCTGTTCTCGGATATTCCAGCGCGTCAAGACAAAGTCGCGTCGCCTAACTTCACGATCAATGTATGAATTGAAATTGGCCAATTCAGATGGCATGATGACGGAGAGACGTCTGGGAACCTTTGAAAGTAGATGGATCGGTTTTTATTCGATGCTAGTTGATATAAAAAAAACACAACTATGAGGAATTTACTAGAAAATGGTCACATTCTTTTCACTGAGTGATCATGTCGGTAATAAGTACTTTTCAGTGAACAAGATCAGTGTTATTTTTGTATAACAGTGCGCCTTAATGACCGAGGTGTACGATTTATTCGAAGTTGGTTTTATTAATTTGCAACTTCAGGTGTGAAGAATATATTGTACCGGTTATCATACGAAAAGTGTTTATTGACCTTGCGGGAGTGTACGTTCTTCCTGTGTAACCAGCACAATGCACGATTTAGCGCACTGACTTGACTAATGGTTATATTTTTATATCACAGCTTTAAATGAACATGATGCCATGATGTTGTAAATCACACTTAGCTGTGCCCGTGAAGCTTACTCATTTATTCTGACCGTAGTATAATAGGATGGCGATAAAGTTCGTTTCAAAAGGTAATCACCGACACTTTTGCTTACCACAAAAACTTGTAAAGCTCCTTGCGTGTCTCCAATCGCGATTAACTGGCGCCGGGAGAAATTCCACAACGAAACAGCCGTTAGTGCATTTGGTGACACGGACTGCACCATGGCGGGCTCATGAGTCTTATCTAACAGATCCCAAACTTCAAGACTTCCATCTGCTCGACAAATAAAGAATACTGAAGGTCGAGTTGGGGACCAATGGCCACCTGCAGACCATTGAACAACAGAGAAAGAAAAAGGATTAGACATATGAAAGGTGTCTTTGAAGGAAGTTTTTGGGTATCCAGTTTATCGAATACTAAATTCGAATAGTTTGTAACAGGCAAGTCCACAACAACAGTCAACGGAGTGGAAAAGACTGACAGTTATTCCATTCCAGTGACGACAAAGAAATACGTAGAAAAAGTAGTTTCCAATAAGTACAAAGTGCTGTGGATTCTAGGCGGACAGAAATTCTAAGTTTTATGAACTGTTAGTTAATTTTTCGTGGAATGAACCGTCATTCAGCATTACCAGTGTACACACTCATAAAATGCATTGAAAGCGCTGTAAATTTGTCTCATTCCGGCACAGACCCATTACCAAATCTCCGAATGCTTATAGATGATTAGGAGAGTGTGAATATGCCAGTGGCCGCCCAAGTGACGACGACGTACGAAGTATTTTCCCAACTCAAACTTACCTTCGTCATTATACACAGCAGATAGGAAACTAGTGCCACTTTTTTAAAACTGATTTCGGACTTCAAATATCTGAGCTACGTGCACAACAACCATTGAAAATTCTCCATACCTGTCAAAGGTTTAACTGAATGACCGGGCTCTATTATGGGGCCGTTGTTCACCCCTTCCTTCCAGACGGACCACGTCCATCCGCCAACAACAAGCAAAACACTTGCTTCGAAAGGAGACCTAGCCACATAAGATATAGGCCCATCATGTTGCTGTGCGTAGAATTCCGGCTTGGGTGTTTGCATCTTGCCGGTGTCCTGATCTTTCTGAGGCATCCAGTCCACGTAGACCAAATCTCCGTCTTCAGTGCCCACATAAAAATAAGTGCTTGCGCCTTGCAGTGGGCGGCTTTTCTGTGGTCCTGGGGTTTTGGGAGTAAGCGCATTTCGATCGTCTGCATTTGCAGAAAGCAAATGTCGATCACCTTGTACTTCCTAAAACAAGGGGGTGAGCGAATAGGGGCAAGCCAATACAAAAGAAACCGCATATTCTTGAGGTGTGGTTCTATGATTTATTATTTCTAAACACCTAATAATCGTATGTGGAACAAAAATACCTTCGTGACACATTTAGCTTTTTAAGCTTTTTTCAGCATGGACAACGGTCTCAGCCTTCTAATCTGTTTTGGTATCCTAAATGAAGTCTCAACTTCTCATCCTAATTCATGACCTACATCTGAGACATCAACGTCAGTAAGTCTACCCTAGCAGAAACTATCATAATTAAATCTGATTTTCGAATTTGAAAGCAAATCCGCAAAGGACTACCGAAGATCCCAAGTCCTAACGCTACTCAGACGGGCACAGCCGTCTGCGTAGCTGGCTGGATATACTAGAATAAAATTGTGAGAATATATAGGCGACAACTAAGCGATGATCTTTAAGGCGCCATTAAAACCACAATAGAATGGGGACTCAATATGCCTCAACTCTGGCGCCTATCACCCATTGTAGATGGTGGGCACTAAGGGCACCTACGAATTTGACGTAGGTTTTGGTCGAAGTCTTGCTGGATGCCATGTCTCGGTCAGCCTTCTTGAGAATGAATGGTTTTGGAAGCTTATTTTAGAAGAAGAATGCCACTTTTCCTTCAAGAACCCGATAACAAGGATTCCGTCACTGTTGTTACCAGGCCGTTGAATCCCCTTCGGTGCGTTTGACATTTACATTGTTAATATAGATTCAATCTCAGTTAGCAAGGACTAGTGAAAATGGTCAAAAAACTCACCGACCTTCTGAAATCAGACGGAAAAAGATCATGTAATTACGCGACTCATCGTGTGAATAGTCATAGTCACAAACAATTATAAAGCACAATTTTAAATATTATCAGTCTACACGAAAATACAGTAAAGTATACTTCTTGGACAACACAATACTCTACCATTCACTGACTGACACCAAACAGACGGCAGTAAATCAGGAAAATCAAAAGATTCATACTACATTGAATTTACGTAGCTTTTGCTGCTAGTGGAAATGTTTACATTGAAATGTCATGTACGCTTCTCCAGCTTTAAGAAGAAACCAGGTGTGATACTGTGTTCACATGACTAATATGGACAGCAAAAAATCCCATTCAACTTTACTTTATAGGGTGAATATAAAAAATGCTATCAAAAACTAATAATTCGAAACACCTACTCGATACTTTTACGTAAATGAATGCAAGCGATCTTATTTGATGTGGTCAACAACAAAAATTTGCCCCATTTTATATACTTTGTCCACTTTTGTAACCTTACAAGTCAGACATCGTGAGTTTTACGAAAAACAGTATTTTTAACAGTCCAAGTTTAACTGTTGATAACAGTTAGGTACCAAGAAAAGAAATTTACTCACTTTCATGCAAAATGATGTTGGAGCGTGGTCACCTCCTGGATCTGTTTTGAACAGATGCACTCTGAGAAGCGGTTTCCATTTGTTATCCAGTGTGGAAAATGTGGTTGGGACATTCATTGCGGGCACAATAGCGTCTCTCGTTTTATCTACTGCTAAAGGAGATTTGTCGGCACGCGTGTCCCAAAACAGCAATTCATGATTCAAACCACACGTGACCAGTTGTACACAATGCTGGCTAAGATTTTCCATACAATATCCTAGACGATTCACTTCCATATGGTCAGGAACCCACTGAATTGCCAGTATAGGAGCAGTATGTGATGCTTCAATATTACTCACAGCACAGTACGGAGAAACCGGAACTTTGTGTGTGTCACTATCGTCAAACGAGAAAAGTGGTACTTTGCTTTTAGCTTTCATTCGCTGTTTTACGGTACGCAGGTCTTCCATGTGTTTCTCAATATCCCACAGTACTACCTGACCGTTGTAGCATCCACCAGCTACGATGTTTGGGTCTGTGGGATTGAATTGAAAGCAAAGGATATCTTCTGGTGCATCTAAAAGCAATTGCGGTTGAATAGGATCCGCAAAACTCCACAGAATGATATGAGTTTGAGTGAGTAAGATTCTTGACATCTGATCAACTCGCTGATCGTAAGTCAACCGTTCACCTACCGACATGGCGACTATGCCCTTGATTGTTGGATGCCACTGAATATCTGTGATCGCCTTATCTTTACTATATTTCAAATCAGTGAACGATAAGAATTCTTTGAATGTATTGTCTGCTCGAGTATCATAAGTTTCATCCCCAGCGGCCAAGTTCTCATAGTCATTAGCCAAAAAATCATACATCATATTTTGCAACAAACTTTGTTCGAGCATTTTATAATGTTTTCCCATAGTTTGCAGTGATCCATTTGGTGTCAAGCATTGTTGCAATTCTTCTGCGCCTAGCGTACGCGGCTGATACTGGGTGAATGCATTTCGTGGGTACTTCCAGTCCGTGTTGGTTCCACGTTCACGAGTCAGCTGGGCATTAGAAACACCACGATCCATCTCAGTAATTGGAATCTCGGTAGGTCGTTCTTCAGATGAGTTTACGATACTCCCGGTAGATTTTTCCACTGCCTCTCGATCGACAAACACAACAGGAGCACCAAATTCACGTCTGGGCCGCTGATAAATGGTATAAATCCGTGGTCTAGTTTCTGTAACAGAAGCCTCCAAAATTTCTCTGTCTGACCCCAAATTAATCCATGGGCGTCTAGTCGGCGGATGATATTCGGCCACTTCGTCATCGGCTTCCTCCAGTTCATCATCGGTCGTTTTTTCATTGTCAGCTGTTTGAAGCATTTCTTCGTCAGTTGGATTCTGGATAAGATTCATCGACTCTTCCGAAAGCACAATAACGAAATTTTCACCGAATTTCAGGTCAGCATCATATATTAAGAGAATATCATCCCCCGGATATTCGTTTATAGCGGTTTTTTGAGCACTGAAATCGGATACTCCGGCACGAAGTTGTATATCTTTTAAAATATCGGCTTTTGGAATCAACACGCTTGGGTTCGCTTTGGTCACATTTTCGTCGGTCAGCAGGCCGAAAATTTGCTGGGTCGGTTGCGACAAGAATATGGGCACACAACCGGGAAGCAGGTCGTCTCGTTTGAAAATATCCAATATATCTGACTTCTGTTCGGCCGTATTGGGGTTATCCTCACCTGACTGCAGTTCTGTTCGCTGCGTATTAATTGAATCAATATGACGTAGACGTGAGACTCGACGATCGAAGTTTGGAGTAGCAGTCCGCTATGAGAAGTGTACGGAAAAAATACCCAATCATATCACTGTAGAATTATGCGAAATACTGAAGAAATGACATCTATTTGATAAGTCGTGATATAAAGGAGGTGAGCAATAGTTGCTCATCCTAAACTTTATTTTAATAGCATAAAAAATATAGTGTTTTTCGTTTCAAATAGTTCTCATTACACCTATGAAAAAGTCTTCTAAATGCTCAGGGCTGTTTGTTTTGTACGAATTAATTGGGAACGTGAGACAGTGATTAAAATTATTTGGCGGGTTTGTACTCCGTTTTTGCATTGGAATAGAAAAAGCTGACAATGCACTGACTCTAAAAAATTTGGGTCGTTTTATTTAGTAATCAGATATAAGCTTAACAAAATCATTGAACGTGTATTGTAGGGACCACTTTCTCTGTCAGGAGCAGCCGAAAATCTCGATTTTGTGAATTAGAGGGGCATAGAAGGCTCCGGTAGTTCGGGTGTTCTTACCACCCAGAAGGAAATCTAATACGTTTTGTTTTTTAAATCAACTCCTTTTATTCATTTCAGCTTGAACAATAATCTGGTATATTGATTTGCTAGGAATCTTTCTCCAAAACAACTTGGCGAAATCCAACAAACCCAGAGTTCTGTTGGGCGCATCATTTTTTGATTACCATAGTTGAGCACCATAACATAACACGGAAAGCGTACAGTAGACTAAAACAAGCTAATATGACGAACGTTTTGCTGTCCTTCAAGAAAGTCCAAGTTCACTATAGATACTGGTTCTGTGATTTCCTAATGTACATCTCAGTCTTTGAATGAATTCGCAAACAGCGTTCGTTTTTTTCTTTCTCTCACTCTCTTCTGGATTTTTTATTACGTCACTCGTGTACTCCTTTTAAATAACGTTAAAATCAATGATTGCACTATGTAAATATTGGTGTGGATTGCCGAATAAATTTTTAAAAGACATCAGCGTTTTCGATTAGGAAATGTTGATGTTGATCAGGAAACTTGGTTTTCCGGATACTTTTTTCTATTTTGCTACTTATTTTATTCAGATCAGTGATTTATCACATACATCATCAGCAAATCCTTTACACAAGCCGACGATGCTATTACCCGATTTTTTATCACCTGCAGGATTTTCAGAGGGTTTCTGACTGTAGATTCAGCGTTCCAATTTTCTCAACCATGTTCGGTCTCAATTTCAACCCATTCAAATGTGCCGAACATGCTTTTTTCTCATTCTGACCTATCAGTGATGAGGGTAATCCTCTTCAAAAACAAAAAAAACTTGACATGGTGCCTCGTAATTGCCGTCGACAGGAACCCCCATTGTTTCTCTCATGATATCAGAAAACTTATGCGTTCTTATTCTCGAATCCATGCTGTCTGTACGTTATCCAGTTTTTCCTATTCTACTCTGCTACTGCTCTCTCTCTCTCTCTCTCTGTTTCGTTAACTCTACGTGCTTTCTGAACATAAGTTACAAGACACTTAACCGCGGAATTCCAGTTGTTCTTCATGTATTTTTTATCAACCTATACGAATTACACACAAAATATTGTGGACTTCGTTAACACATCTATAAATGGTTTTCGTAGAAAAGTTTGGTGGATCATAAACAACCCTTATTCCTTGAATTATCCAACTGTACGCGTAACTGCAAGGAAAAATGAATGACATCTGAATTCCTTGTAAATCTTTGTGCCCCAATTTTCTGGTCCACCTCAGTTGTCCTATGAGCTTGCCAGCGTACTCTTGGATTAGGCTTAAGAGCTCATTTACAAAAGTTGTCATACACAAGCACACGTGTGAAAACGTTTCACACAAAGTTCTCAGTTTATAGGAAACTCTTTCTCGTTTATGGATGTTTTCCCGCTTTTGTCTGTCAAGACGTTGAACATATTAGCTTGCACTCGAAGACCGACAGTGAGCGGCACCGGTGATTGGCCTTCCCGTTAACGATACTTTTCTTTATCATTCATCTTCTAGCGAACATCAAACTTACATTCCAAGTCTATATACCAGCGTGTGAGATTCATAGCCAAAAAGCCTACCCAAAACGAAAGTATCTGACATTTACGAAATGCTATTAAGACCATCTCAACCGAAGACTTTGCGAGGGAATAAAAAATTCCGAGTTGTCATGAATAAGCTAACCCCAGCTGCTGTCGGCAACAGGGATGTTTCGAAATCATGCAACACAGATGCAAATCCTATTTCGGGCTCGGCGCGATGACACTATTACCAACTTACAAGAAGAATAAAGCACATTTAGGGTGATCTGGTTGTGGATGCTTCACGATGAATCTCTTAATAATTACTATTATTTTCAAATGTGTTCTATCCACTTTTAGACGTCCAGGTCGTCTACTCGGTCGCTGGACTACGACGTCCAAATGAATATGTTTGCGAGGTCGTCATTTTAAAAGCCGTTGTCCCTTTATAACAGAGTGAGAACAACTGTAGTGACTAATTTCTATCGTAACAAGCTGTTTGGCTCAAATTAAATTAGCCCAAAATAGATGCAAAGTTTCATCCAATCGAAGCTAGCCAAAGTTGTTCGCACAATGCTCAGCAGTCGTGTAAAAATAGGTGTCCATTAAATTCGATATCACAAACCTCGTACCATAATGATCAGCATTATGCTGACTGTGCAATCAAGCTGACAGAAAGCAAGTCCAGTGCGCCACAATGTGTGTGGCGTACAGCTGGCGATCTCCTAATGTGTGGCCTTAAATACTCAGTGTAGCTCGCACACTGTCGTACGCCAGAGAATTCCAGAACTCCCTGTATTTTAGTTTAAAAATAGCTTGCTGTTCTCAAGAGCGGTTTTGGAAATAGCTCTTTGCGACCCCGCTTTTTCATTTTCGTCGTATCTGTTTAAATCCCACGGCAAAACTAAATGATTCGCGTTAGCAAATGAGGCACGTGCTCCTTCCGCTCCTTTTGATCGCATTTTCGACTAGTTTACAATTACAAATCGCAAGCAAAACAAGGTAGTTAGCTGAATTGCCAAAAATCTTAATAGAAACGAATCACCCAATTGGTTGTGAATTATTGAATGCATGGTGTTATCGTTGTTGTTCAAGCTAAACTATACCCATTTTCATGCGAGAATAAAATGATTTTTATATGAGTTAAGGACATGGGGATAAAAATGACTCAAACTGAAATTAAATAACATAAATTACGAGCCTGTATTGACGGAAATACTGTTACCTTTAGTCCATCGTTCGACGAAGCCCCTCGATCAGCTTCTGCTTGCATAATCAATAGCTTAGCAATTCAATGTGCAATGCTATTCGTCAGAAATATCCTATAAAAAGTGAATTTAGATTTAGTTATTGAATGAAAATGAAATGTTGAATCACGAAAGTTCTTTTTAACTTTTTGAGATCTTACTTTCATTTTTTGATAGAAAGGTGATAAAATCGAAATGTACGAAACGCGTCTACGTACAAGCAACCATTGTTTTATTAATAAAAAGAAACGTATTCGTTCTATATGAATGCCGATTGTCAAATTATGCGCACAGTTTCACTAGCTGCTTTTTCTTTCAAGCGCTGCTGTATTGCTTCGAACGCATTTGTATGTGGGGAGGTGCGCTGTAGCTTATTGTCTAGCAATGACCAGCGGACGCCAAACAGTCGGCCGGTGTTCGTCAAGTGGTTCAGAGCGTTTGTTTACCACTCCGGAGGTCGGAGGTTCGAATCCCCGCACCATCGATCACTTTGGGAGTAGACATTACTCCCTACTGTCGCCCGGCGCGTTGCCACATCTAATTTATTAGGGCCTTATGTGGTTATCTACTCCAAGTCTCAGGGTCTGGTTGCCGGTTGTCCCTAATAATGTAGTGGGTCTTTGGAACTATGGCATATACCCCTTCCAATTCACTCGTGCACGAGAATTTCGTAAATAAAATCACCATCGTGAAGTTCGGACCGTGATGCCTCGGGTTCGATTCCCGCCATAGATGGCCACTTCCTCGTTCGGCAGCTGTTCACTGGCCGCAGCTTTGTAGTGCTACCGGTACAACACACGATTACAAAGACTAACAAATCTGTTTATTTGAACAAGTACCGAATTTGGTGGCGCCACTTGCTCCGCCTGAGTACACCGTCTGCACGTTGTTGCGCTCCTCCAATATGCACGTTGTCCCACTCCAGCGTTTTGAGTTCTGCTCTTTCGCGCGCTGCCGAGTATATTCGCTAACGTGTCACGAACCGAAGACCCGAGGCTATAGACTCTATACGGGAGAAGATCTCGACTTCACTTAGAAGAATCCTAAATCTTCCTTCCATAATTATCATACACTGTCATGTAATAAATAAAGTGGGAAACTTTTCATTTTCATCTCAAGGGTCTTCTAATGAGACACATTTAGAACCAGGCGACTAGATCATTGTGACTGAAATAGATCACATTTTGATTGGCCGGATATTTGTCCACCACTAGTGGCCTCTTTGTACAGTATACGAACAGATGAACTGCAATTAGGCCTAACAGTAGTATAAAGACAGGGTTACGATCTTTCCATTTATGGAAATGCGTAATTCCAAACGGAAGCTGCTTGGGTTCAAACCACATTTCGGGTAAAATGAGGTAACAAAGCCTCGGAACTTCTTCCTTAAAAGCTACGTAACCTTTCTAGTTTCTGTATCTTGTGTGCCATTTTTCCCTTCACAAAAATTAGTGTCAAAACAACAAATTAAGCGCTTTTACTTGACAATGCCGCTATTTCAAATCATGCCACCGTCAGTCATTTTTAGATTCACTGGTAACGAGAATCTAAAAGTTTCGTGTCATTAACATAAAAAAGAAGTAAAATATTATAACCATGGCCACTGTAAACACTGCAATGAATATGCACAAGTCATTAAACTGATCACCGACCTCAACGACCAAAATAAAACGGATGTATTCAGGACCATCTTTAATGAAATCGGTAGAACTAAGTACATGTAAGTACTCTGTTGAAGAACTGATTACAGAAGATTTTAGCAGCTGCCCCATATATATACTTCCCCAGTGGGTTACCGATTCCAACAATCTAAAGGAACAAATGTTTGTGTTAAATAACTCCAAATTTTACCTATATCTATTGTTATGTATGTTAAACTACGTGGAAATTGCCGCATGTGTAGTCCTTCTTCTTACAAATCTAGCTGAGAACACAAATGCTAACTTAAGAAACCAAGTACGTGGGAAATCTCCCACCGTGGTTTGCGAAGCACCTAAAAACACAAAGCCAGTTGTTCAAACTAATTTAGCCACAAAAGAGTCATGACTGAGTTGAGCGTTCAGCCCATCACTGTGCTTATCGATCCAAATCTACAGTCCAGATCCGAAGCAATCCAAACAGAAACTATCTAACGGAAATCAGACGGTAATCATTAATTCAAGTCCCCAATTTACTTATATTTGTTCTCCAAGAAACCGAAGTAGGTCCCATTTATTTGAGCCAACATAAAGGTTGAAACTAGAAAATTCTATAGAAAAATCGTAGGTTATGTGCACAAGGACACTACCGACTGAAGCACGTAAGGACATCGAATAGTATCTGCCAACAGGAATAGACGGATCAATTAGACTTCAATCTAAAAGGTCAGAAGCTCTTTTGAATCAATTATACGACTAGGGTATTCAGATGTCGGCCATCTGTATCACTGAGAATTTCTATTTGAACAGTCGTGTGACTCAAACTCTTACCAGTGTGACCAAATAAGAATAATTATTTGATCAGATGACTGCCTCTACTTGACTGGACTAAACCAAGAGTGACAGTCACTCAAAAATGAGGAAACCTGCATTTATTATAGATGTCGAAATATTTTGCTTGCAATAATCTTTGTCAACCATTTGATATCTAAATCAGCTACCTGATGAATATTTGCAAAATGCAACAGCTTCAATATAATGTCTGGTTCTGAGTACGTGTCAGGTACCGATGAAACTTTGGTTATTCTGTTGATGAACCTGCTCGCTTTGTTCGAATTTCGGTTATTTCTTTGTTGCTTGAAAAATACGGCACTTATGGAAGAAAACTGTGAGAGCTCTTGCGAAGATTCTCGAGAATAATGACACTGGATTACAAGAAAATCCACGTGTACTCTTGAAAGCTTCACGTCGCTGTCCTTGAGTGACCGATCTTGACGACAGCCCTGTTTCATTTGTCATTGGTAAAGTTAACAGCGTATCTGCATTGTTATGCCCGTGGCCTGTTCAGGCCTGACACTTGGGGTCAAATTTTTCACCCGTAATTGCCATCTAGTGACTTGATATCCTTGTTCCTTTTGGATTGGTAAATTAACCACATATGAAATCGCGTATCTAGCGGGTAATGTTTAAAAAGTTGGTTACAAGTGTAACACATTACAAGATGTTTTGAGGTAGTAACCGAAGCCAGAGCACGGAAGTGCGAGGGTAATGGTTATAAAAATTGAAATGAACTGACTCCTCATTGATATTTTCAAATCCAGTTGCAATATCGTGGTTTTGCTGATTCTATGGTTCATCGTCATGTAGTGCATCCTTAATACCCCTTTTCATCTATACTGGGATTCGCTAATTCTATCAAATTCTTTCATCCTTGGAAATGTTATGCATACGTAACAGGTTTTTTTTAGAAACAACATATATTTTGCTGACAAAAAGGAAAAGGAACTGATGGAAAACGAACCCTACTGGCTGATGAAAAACATGCTATTATGTTCAAGAAAGGCAATCGGTGCTGAAATTTAGTTTAAGTAATTACTTGATGCCTAACGAAACACAGCGCCAAAATTTCATGATCTGTAGAACTCTTGAATGAAACAACAAATTTATTCCCCACTGCGATAACGCGCTCAACATATATGGGACACGAAAACGCATTATTTACATTCAAAGAACGGGTAAAATATCTGACGGATTCGTTGTCGCGCTGTTAACAGTAACCTGATATTTTTCACTTGTTCTTTTAGGTACGCCGGGGGCCTGAAGGGAAATTTTAGAACATTTGGTAATCGTTAGAAATAATCTTACCGTTGTCAGTTTTTGTTTTGTACTCGTCGTTATGAGATATTTTCATCCCACTGAATATTAGGTCAGTTTTCCTTGCCTTCTTTTATGTACCTAAGATGTAAATGTGTTATAAAGACCTTGCTTGAGAGCGTTCTTACATTGTTTTACCAGAATTGAATTCCACCTTTCCCATTTGAAGTCCTATATATATATATATATATATATATATATATATATATATATATATATATATATATATATATATATATATATATATGTATATGTATATGTCGGGTGTAAGGAGTATTTATGTGGAGTAACACCTCTGAATTGGTAGACTATCGTACACCTTGGGATATCTTTCATCTATTTGGTCTCCAAAACGCGTTCGACTCTCAACTATGGCTCCAGATTGCTGAGAACCGCGTCAGCTGTCACACCCCTGCACACTGCTTGATAGGCAGGTCAAACCGGGTTGAGAGTAACCGAGGCCTAAAAACATCGGTGAGATGGCACCCAGCATGCAAAGACTGATGAGATCCGCTGGGATCCAACGGCCACAAGGGAAATTCTTCCAGTCACCAGGGTTACATGGGCTCCTGGGTCTAGGTGACCTCTACTGAATGGCAAACCAGCTCTTAGAGGGCCATTAGGAACCATGTACCAAGATCACTAGGACGAGCTGACCACCTCGGATGGATAGACCACCATCCAAAAGGCTTATGAACCCCTCGTTTGGCCACCGGCTCCAAACACACGGACTTCCCGTTGCCCAACAGGTATCACCTGGTTGTGCACGGGTAAGGGTTGCTAATTTGAACAAAAAGTTCAGTGGCGCTGGGGACGCCACTTCGTACCAGATTTTTAAGACTCTTCATGACACATCGCTCATGCTACGGCGTCCACAGTAGGCTACGAGCCTCGTGTTCTTTCCGCATCCGGGGTGACAAATATGCTAGCTCTTCCGCCTTATCCGTACTGCATCCGATTAGCGACATTCGGTAGAACTCCTCCTTCACGAGGCTGCCAGGCTGCTCGTTCCTGAGCGGGCCAAAAATTGCAGCGGTGGGCCGTACACTTCGATTGTCTACTGAACCGTCCCCCGACAAGCTCTGTAAACACGGTCCTAGCAATCCAGTGCGAGATTTATGACGTTAATGACAACCCACCAGGCCGAAGTAACATCACCGATGTAATACACAAGCTGAAGAACCGGAAATAACCTGGAGATGGTATCGCACTGGAGATATATAAATCATATCTTTCGACACTGCCTGGGCTATTGGAAACCCTGTTTTGCTCAATGTAGGGAGAAAACACTGCCCAGCGGACTAGGAACTTCAATTTCACTCTTTCTCCCAAAGATTGGCGACAGGACCGTGTGTGAAAACTGCCTTGGCCATCAAACTATCCTCCGTGCTTTCATTGAACCGCTTCTCGGTGGTGCGGGACGCGCGCATACGCCCCGGTCAAGGTTACTTCCGCCAGGGTAGATGGTATGCGGACCAAATATTCACTCTCGGCCGAGTATTAGAGCATCGGTACAAGTTTCAGCAACCAACTGAAGCTTATTTTGTTGATTTTCGGACTACCTTTGACTCAGTTGACAGAGAATCGCAATGAACTACCCTACAAGCGGATGGGATGCCCCAGAAGCTTCTCAGTCTCATGAGTTTATACTTTACAAGTAAGCGCTAGAATACGCATCTACGGAGAGAAGTTCGTTGACTTCTTCCTCAACCTTGGTGTTAGAAAAGACTTTCCCTTGTCGCCAGTGTAGTTCAACTACATCATCGAGTGAACAATACGTCAGGCGCTCACCCTGGGTACATTACATGGGTATAGAAGTCTAATCTGTAACTAAAATCAGTTAGTTTGTAGATGAGATTTTGCGCATTGCATTTTGTGCATGAAAGAGGCCTAAAATCCCTAGAAAGTGTAATCCCAGAGACTTATTCTCAATACACATAGTCTATATAGTCTTTTTATCTTACTAGGTGAGACATCATCAAAGCTCTTTTGGAAAGGCTTTTATATCCTCGGCTTTTTCCTGAAAACATTTATGGTGACCAGCAGCTCTCAAGCTGCTAACTTTGTAAGAGATGGTTGTGGTGAGTCTGCTGTTTCTATCTACTTACTTCAAAAAACAAAAGTGGTCCAAAATATGAAACTAGCAAAAATGATCAAGAAGGCCACGAAGACCTCAACCACGTAAAACAATTCAGGTCTGCATGGAAGCCCTTTAACCCCTTACCCACCTCAAACCTACGACTAGTTTTGCAGGACAGATACCAGATTATAGCATTTAGAAGTCCCATTCTGCTCCTGAGTATCCCTAAATGGGACTTCTCCAGAAATTACGCACATTTTAACGGCCTTATCGGCTCGTACACGTCTACCAAAACTGGAAAACATAACAAACACATTGGATTCCTTATCTCTATTTCCAATCAATCCTCGAATCAGTCTCTTCTAGTGTATTCTCTTTATTCTATATTCATTTTCATTTTCGCTTGACCTTCAACTTTTTCATTGTGAGCAAATTATAAGATGTCTATGCTCTAACTTTCCCGGCCCAAACAGCAAGACATAAGAACCCGGGCAGATAGCGGCTAGTAAACATTTCCGTCTAGTGTCTGTGAAAGAAATATGGGCCCCACCTAAACAAATTGCCGGATGAATTGAAAATCAAGCGTACATCATGTTACATTGTGACTAGTAAAGAGCTCAAACTGGCTGAGCCGTCCGTAACAGTAACCTCTTCCTCGCAGCCATGTTCCCCTTTTCCTATGGGAACTTTGATAAATTATTTGCTCGCGAAGTCGCATTTGTCCAAGGTCAAGACAGTATTATTAGGTCCTCCTAGCGGCGAACTCCGACGCTTTATTAGTTTTGTTACAATCATCTGACGATACCTGATATTCGAATCATTTTGCTAATATTCTTCAGCCGATTGCGTTTACGTTGTTGGACAAACAAGCCGTAATAGATTACCAAATTCAGTCTGTGTACGCAACAGTTCAGCTCATATCAGATGATGTTAACCGTGCAATGTATGCTGTGGCTTTAATTGCTATCCGCTAGCAGCAACCTCAATAGAAATAATGAAAAAGTGCAATAATATGAAAGAATTATTAGTAGAAATGGATACATTCAGAAAGTAATCGTAATACGCTTGAACAAGATATCGGAGAGACATTTTACACTTCCTGGCTCAAGCAGTCGAGAAGATGTATCACCAAAGACTGGTGACCTTCCACATCGAGAGATATGCCGATTACTGTTATTACAAGAGCGCCTGCAGTGAGAGCATTACCAAGTCTTTTCTTTCAAAATAACTAATGTTTCTATGCAATAATGCTCAAATGAATACACTATCACCATCAATAACAAGTCGTAATTGTCTACTTACTTAAGCCTACCACAGTTTGGCTTGGGGTAAACAAATTTTATATTCAGGCACTGGAGCATCAAAGGAGCTCTTAGAGCAAGACGTTGGATAATTTCTGGAGTGTTGTCCTACTCGCCATGTGCACTGGACTAAGCTGAACTGAGCTAATGTGCAGTTTTAAACGGTCAAAGAGCAAGAAGTCCACGGAAAAAATTAAGTATGTGCGAAATACTAAAGTAAACGCTCAGAGATAACTGACTTATTCACTTCTGACCATTCTTATTAATTTGCTTTTACTCTGCAATAATTGCAAAATAAATTCAAGAAAGAAGACGCGGCCAGCGAGAGGATGCTAACTTCCAAAAGTGACGGGCGATGGAAGAAAGATTCGGACCCAGGACAGAAGGGATAAAAGCCCATTGCGACGACGGTCTGACCACTGCCGTGTGAGATGAGTCTCGGGTTGTTCCCCAATATTTTCAGTTGTTATTCCATTTTTCCAAAGGCAGGTACCATGTAAATGTAATTTATGATAACAATGAACGCCTATTTTTGTGAAAATAGTGGGACAAATCTTATTTGTTACAGCGGAGTCTCCTAATCTAAGACCATGGTGTATTTCAGTAGCTGAATATAGAACAAGATCCCGTTATTCAAATGAATGTGGTAAATATTCAAGTAACATACCTTAACCAACTAAATAAGAAAATAAAATTGCTTTATTACGTCGGTATTATGAATGCATTTGAGTCAAAGAAAAGCTGCACCGACTTATATGTAAAAACACGTGTTATTTGATGCAGTGGATAAAAGCCAGTTTACAAGATTATTCTGCATGTGTTTCACAAAATCATTATACATCACTGGTAAATAGTATGTCAAATAGTAGGCGAAATTTACCCGGTAGCACACAACCGGCTCATCAGCTATTGCCGCTCACCAGCTATAAATTCTCGATACTCGAATAGATCACAGTTTGATTCACCTGTAAACACTTCAACGATGAGTATCCATCCGCACTCATGAAGCAGCAGATTACATATTTGGGAACAATATGTAACAATTTTGGAAAACACATGCAGAATAGTATTTTTAACTGACTTTTTCTACTGTGAGTTGTGTTGTTCAAAGCGAGTTCAGGTAACAGGTTCAAACACAATTGACTGAGTTCTTTAAAAGTATAGCCAAGATGGCGCTTAGATGACGGTCGTACTTCCAGGGTTATTAGGTAAGAGCGGCACCAGCTGCAAACAGTTATGTAGGTAGTCCAGAAGTCATCCAGCTGTCTTCTGTGTGTGTCCCTTGGGAGGATACTCAACTTTTTCTTGAAAATCAAGATCATCTGTTCCATGTACAAGCGAAGCGCTTCCGTATGACCCAAAAACAACAACACACTCCTTAATTGAAAAACGCAGTCCTATCGAGTATTACAGTTGTTCTCAAGAAAGACTTTTCTAAAAATACCTCCCAACGTATTGATAAGACGGCATATTTCCGGTCTACGCTTCTAAAGTGAGAATTCATAAAGTTGTGGGTTAGTCAATAAGCAGTATTTTTTTTCTAAAGATGATTCAGATGGCAAAATTATTCCCTCGAGTCTCACCCGAGAAAGTTCTAGGAGTACCCTGACCGCACTACGGATTGAATAAACGTACACCCAGGGAACGGTAAGCAACGAACCCGTAAAACGCTTTGGTACCTTACTTTATTTGCATAATCACGCAATAAATTTACATTGTAACGATAATCAAGGATTGCCAATCAACTTTACACATATGACCATTAACCTCTGCTAATATGTTCAAGAGATTGCATATGCCCCGCCTCGACAGGTTGGAAAAAGTTTACAATGATTAACCTTAACACGTTTTTCACACCAGAAAGCAATAAAATTTAGATTTGTTATGCAACTACGCAAACAGGTTTCAAAGCAAGCGCATTTTATGGGTCCACCATTGACGGTCTCCTCAGTGTCACGTTCCTCGTTCCATTTTAGGTCTTTCAGTGGCACGGTCAGGTGAACAGTCAGAAGACTCTCAGGTGATGCTTAAGGTTACAATATTGCTTCGTGGTTGGCTAAAACAGTACCCACTGGCCAGATGAAGTGTGGATTACAGACTGACTTTATGCCGCCTTGAGCTACGAAACGCAAATAATAATGAAATCCCCAGCGTTACAAAGCAGGAAGCGTACCAGAATATATAACAGTACTTGCGACTTTGTACTGGAAGCTTACTCCAGTTTCTTATTGTAGTGGGCTTCAGGGAAAAGTCCTCGGGGACTTGGCAGTTTTTGTTGTGTCCTTTCCAAAAGAATCCCTCGGGGGACCTTTGCGAGGTTACTTTTAATATGTGGTACAAAATGAAAAATGTTTCCATTTACTCAACTTATGACATAGAACGTAAAAAAAAACTTTTACTTCCTTGTAAAATACTACACTTATTATGGATATTCAACAAAAAAATGGACCGTGTCGTGTAGTTTGTAAATATTTTCACAAGTTGTGCACGTTTCCTGAGTAAAAATTAATAAAAGTAATCGAACTAACATCTTTAGGTAAAATAGCAAAGTATCCTTAGCTGACGTTCAAAAGTAATTAACACTAACCGTTGGGCTTACACTTATTACTTTTGAATACTCCAACACGCCGAAAATACAGCGCTGCGGCCTCTATTCACTGGGAATATTTGTTCCTCAAGTCAGTGCGAAAATGGTCTTTGTTTGAAACTGGACTATTTTGTAACCATTTTTGAATCTCTTGAGATTTTTGAAGAATTTTTGAGACCTTCTTGGGCCACTGACCTGACTGGTGTGGGATCTGTAGAAATCATCGCACAAGGGAATGCCCTACTGAAAGAAGTTTTTTTATCTATCGGTAATGTGCGGCTGAAAAAGCCAACTCAAAAAGGTAGAGACATTCTATAATGCTACAGAACCAGAAGCCAAATATTTACCCACGGTCGACCCATTCTAATCTCTTCTCCAATACTTTGTAGCATGAAGTCCGTTTGTAACTTTGGTTTCCGAACGTTTTCGGACCGGCTAGTTCGGTATCCACCTCTTTACAGTTCAAAAGTGAATTGATACGATGTAATTCGACGACCGGATACTGAACAGCTTTAAAGAGTGTTTTTTCAACCTATCGATTTGAGTACATGTAATTTCCCTTCACTACCAAATAACAGGTCATTTCATTTCGTGCGCCGTTAAATGGGTAAAATACGGTGTCGTGTAATCTTTCTTGTTTGTTCACCTTGTTTTGTTTACGTATTTATCATCGTACCAACTCCTAGTTCAGACCACCTACCTTCATCATTAGGCAAGCAGAGCGAAACATTCCTGTCATCGAATCTCGTTCTCTCTGATAAAGCTATCACCGTTTGTTGCGAACCGTACGTATCAATCTACTTCACCAATAAAGTCATGGACCGTTATCTACGATCGGACAAGTTCGAAACCGAATGCCTTTGAACAGTGAAATTACTGGCCCCGTGTTTTTAATATCTTTTTGAAACAAGTGAATTCCGATGAATCCGATAAACTTGATACGCTCATCAACTTCCTTTCACCGTCAGTTTAGGAGCATATCTCGAAGTGCGAAACCTTCGACAGCGCCACTTTAATCCTCCAGTCCCTGTACGTGCGCCCAGTGTCGTCTTCGCCCGGTATCTACCCATTACATGTAAACAAGATTGTGGGCAAAACATTGATCAGTAAGTCCAGGTTATCAAGTCATTGGCTAAGGATAACGACTTCTCGGTGTCCACCGAAGAGTATCGCGATGACGCTAAGCGCGACGCATTTATCACTGGCTTGCAACCTAACAGCATTCGAACAAGATTGTTGGAACTACCAGTACTGACGTTTAAGGTTGCTCACGATATGGTTAGATCACTGAAGGCAGCTGAAAAATGGTCACAGTCTTACAGGATTGAAAACATTCCTTGTGCGTCCACGGCCCCTCCAACCCCCACTTTCGATGTACTACTTGCGCCTACCTTAACAGCTGGAACCGAATCGAGCACATCGGCTTTAACTCAAGCCACATATTATTTCTGTGGTTATTCCCGGCACCCCCGCACTAAATGCTCCGCTCAAGAAGCAGTTTGCAAGGCTTGTGGGAAGACTGGTCATTGCGGACTTGTGTGAAAATGAAAACCGGCCATTTTTCCTATTACCTCTGCCCTCACTCTTCTGTTGTCCTTTGTCAAAATGGCGGCTTCTCCAGCTTGTTTGTCTCACGAAACAACCAAAATTCATGTGAATGACGTCGAACTCAAAGCTCTGATTGATACGGGTAGCTCCAATAGCTATATATATCAGAAAATCATCGACTAATTTGATTGGTCAGTCCGCCCTTGTGAATCGAAAATTACTGTGGTGACGATGGCATTGTCCTGCATCATTTCCGGAAACTGCTGTGTAGCATTTTGTTATCAAGATATAGTCTACGAAAATGTAAAACTGTCGGTCATGCAGAATCTATGCCCTGACGTTCTCCTCGGTCACGATTTACCCGTCTACATGAAAAGGTCGAAATACCGTTTGGGGGAAAATGCGGCACTTTCTTACTACGCGGACTGTCCGCCGCTAAAATCCAGTCCCTGCCCCTGTTCGCTCATCTGTCTTCTGACTGTAAGCCCTTTGCCACCAAACCCCGCAGACACTCCTTCGAGGACGAGCGCTTCAATAAAGAGGAGACACAACACCTCTTGGACGATGGCATAATTGAGCCCACGAAATCTCCGTAGAGAGCCCACGTTTTGGTTACTTAAAACGCGAACCATAAGAAAAAAATGTTCGTTGATCACAGACAGACGATCAACCGTTTTACGTAGCTCGATGCATATCCACTACCACACATAGACAATATGGTGAGAAGTGTCGCCTGGTACGCTATTTACAGCACCCTAGACCTCAAAAGGACGTACCATCAAATCCCATTAATGGAAGATGAAAAGCCCCGTACGGTTTTAAAAACATCAGGCAATCTTTTTCAGTTCTGCCAAATACCTTTTGGGGTAACTAATGGCGTGGCTTGTTCCAAGCGCACAATCAATCAGATCCCGAAAACAGAAAGTTTGAAGAATGCTTACGCCTGCGTTGACAATGTAACTGTGTATGGCTTGACAAAGACAGACCACGACCGGAACCTCGAATGCTTCTTAAAAGCTGTCGCCAGATACGGCACAACTCTGAAAGATGCAAAGTCAGCCACAACTGCCACAGAAATCCGACTCCTGGGTTACCACATAACACAAGGCGTAACCAAAGCGGACCCTTAACGAATGAAGCCTTTGAGTGATATCCCGCCTCCGACCGACATGAAATCACTACGACGCGTGGTATGTATGTTTGTCCATTATTTCCAATGGATACCGAACTCTGACAAAATAAGCCCTATCGTCCAAAACACAGTTTTCCCCCTACCGTCACATGCGAGAAAAACAGTTGAGGATCTGAAAGTAGCATTGGAAACCGCAATGATTTTGACGATGGACCGTAACGTTCCACTTGTTGTCGAAACGGACACATCCGACATAGCTATAGCCGCTTCACTGAGTCAGAACAACCGCCCAGTGGCCTTTTTCCCCCGTAAATTGACTCCTAGCGAACGACACCATTCCGCCATCGAAAAAGAGGCTTGCGCAATCGTCGAAGCTATTCAAAAGTGGCGGTACTTTCTTCTTAGTACTCATTTCAAGCTAATCGCCGATCAGCGACCTGTCGCCTTCATGTATGGCAGCAAACAAAACAGAAAGATCAAAAATGATAAGATCCAGAGATGACGGCTGGAGTTGTCTGCATACCACTACGATATAATCTGCAAGGCTGGAAAGGACCATCGGGTTGCTGACGCTTTGTCCCGCTGCTTGCGTGCCTCCACTCTTGATAGAAACTCCTTGAAAATTCTCCATAGTTCATTATGTCATCACGAAATAACCCGTATGGTTCACTTCATTCGTTCCAAGAAATTGCCATACTCAGTAGAAAAACTCGAAACCTGATCTCTAGGTGTACTGTCTGTGCTGAAATGATACCACGTTTTTACAAACCGCCTGCAGGTAATTTTGTCAAGGCCACGCAACCATTTGAAAGACTCAGTATTGACTTCAAAGGGCCACTGCCTTCATCGAGCCGCAGTTGATATCTACTTACCAGTATCGATGAGTGCTCCCGGTTTCCATTTGCGTTTATCTGTCCGGATATGTCGTCTCCTACGGTCATCGGTTGCTTGTGTCAATTGTTTGCGATATTTGGGATGCCCGCTTATATTAATCCTGATCGAGGATTCTCGTTTATGTCATCTGAACTGTCTCAGGTTTTGCGAGACAAAGGAGTAGCGATCAGTCATACGCCAGCCTACAGCTTACAAGCCAGTGATCAAATGGAACGTTTGAATGGTACTCTGTGGAAAGCTGTCTCCCTGAACCCATGTACGAGAGGTCTTCCAGTCTCACAATGGGAATCAGTTCTTCTGGATTCACTCCATTCCACCCGTTCACCACTTTGTGCCGTAACGAACACAACCCCTCATGAAAGTCTTTTCTGCTTTTCTCGCCGCTCATTTAGTGGCTATTCCAAGCCTAGTTGGCTGACAACTCCTGGCCATGTACTCCTCCAAAGCATGGACCGACCTACCAAGTATGACCCTTTGGCGGATGAAGTAGACCTTATCAGCCCCGATCAATACTACGCTCTTGTAAAAGCTGCCAGATGGCAGAGAGGATAATGTTTCTATTCGTCGTCTGGCCCCTCGGAGCGACATAACAGCATTAATACCCGCATCCCACGTACCCATAACAGCCAGCGGAGACAGGCTACATGTAGATCTTTTGTTAGTATCAGAGCCTGACAACACCGTCATACACAATACAGACAGTGCCCCATCACCGGTCACCCCGTAGCCTAGTAACCCCACAGAACTGTTAGAATGACAACAGAAAGCACGTCCATACTGCTTACAAAATCGGGAGGCCTGGACAAACAATTTGATAAACATTTCAAATCTTGCTACCAGAAAAACTTTTCGTAAACCCCAATTTTCCGGCCGGGGTGAATGTCGTGTAATTTTTCTTGTCTTTTTACCTTTTTTTGTTTACCTGTCTCACATGGCATCAATTTCTATTACAGATCATCTACCTTCATCATTAGTCAAGTAGAGCGTACCATTCCTTTCACCGAATCTCGTCCTCTCTGATAAAGCTACCACCGTTTGTTGAAGACCGTACGTATCATACGGGTCATTACTAAGATTTTATTGTTTAGAAGACAGATGTGGGCAAGCTAGGACGTAATTAGAGGAAAATTACATAAATTAACGGAGAATATTCTCAGTGCTGCTGGATGCTTCCCAACGAAACTCTGAGGTGGCCCTCATTAGTCTTTTATCTCAGAAAAGGTAATGAAGCTCATCATTGTTGTTTCCCAAATTCAGTATGCAGGAGTAAAGCAAGCTTGTGCGGGTGATCGTGTATTTAGTAGGAACGTACGGCAAGCGCTAGTACAGACGAGTAAGTCAAAATGGTAACACGCATGCAAGGCCGTGAGTCAAGTATGTTTGCAATCAAAAGCGTGAGACAACCGTAATATAAGATAAAGCCGCGCAAGGTCATGCTACACGTTATAAAATCTGATTTTCAATGTCGTCTGAAAAGAAGCACACTTAACGTCAACCGTGTACATGTGTGTACTGCCGCAAGTTTGTGTCCGTGATTGCGCGGGGTTTAGATCAAGCTCGCGTGTGTGTGGGCACATAGATGTACAAGCCAAACATAACAGTCACAAAATTTACTAAGCACTAAACATAAATTTTGGGCAAACCTGATAGACGAAATTACGTCACAACCTGGCCAACTGATTTCACTGCCTGGTCTGGCAACCAGCCGGTGACATGCTGATTTGCTGTGACTTCTGCCGGTAAGTAGGTATCTAAGACGCCCTAATATTAGAAGTAAACAATATTCACATGTTGGTGTAGTCAGTCTGCCGTCTTGTATGTATGTGTTTCTTCTTTACTCACTTTCACTTATTGATATCAGGAATTGCTTCGTTTGTAGTATAAATACGGGCACAATTTTTACACTGGTTAGTGAATTAGGAAGCAATATTTTAACCAAAAGTTGTCACTTTGATAACACAATTACTTTTTTAAAGTTCCTCTTTTTTGGTCGTTTGTGTCCAAAAGAAAAGATATTGTGTAGGTTTACACTGTTGGGTCATGTAATTTAATTCAGCAAATGTATACTCAGTGCGTCGGGTTTTACTTTTGGTGCATCAGTTTAAGGCGGTTCAGGACCATAACTTCCTCAGTACACCCTTGTAGCAAATCCACACCAAAACCGTCCCAAAACCTCTCGGATTTATCCGGTTTTTCACCTGTTTGCGCCATTGAACTGCGTTGTGCTTGAGAAACTTCCAAGCAGCTCATGTCAGCCCTATAAAATATGTAATATTCTTCAATAATTTCCGCCACGTTTCTGGAATCACATTTTCCCGTGTCCCCCTACATCTTTCAAACTACTGATTCTTTATCATTATTCTTTTTTCATCTGTTTTATGGCACACTAAGTAAGGTTATCTGTAACTCGGTGTTAAAGGACATAACAATGTGTTCTGATGAATATACTGAAATAAAGTACCCAATAAAAGTGCACGATAATTCGACCACCGACTTCTTTGATATTCGGAAGAAGGCTACTCAACCAACTGATCGGAAACCGTCCAGATATCAATGGTGGGGACGGGTTGTGTGCTATGAGGGCAGCTAATGTTGCGTTGCACAGTTTAATTAGTAGATAATATTCGCTAATATGAACGGTCTCAAATTGAGAAAACGCCAAGCGTTGGTTCATTAACGTTCAGGATGGTAAAAAATCAGGACGAATGTGTGTTTAGGTAAAGTTTGTGCATATTCAAGTACCGTAGTGCTACTTCTATAAATTATTTTTCGCAGATATTACAGAAAAGATACATGTCCAGAAACGTACAAGAGAGCACAATGGTTTCTAAACGAATAAAGCCTAGAGACTTTACCAGTTTTTCCCATTATGGTCACGTAGTGATGTACTTTTCCGTTGTAATGCTGCATTTTAAATTTATTATTGCTTAGTTACATTGTTAATGAATAACACTACATTTATTTCAAGAAATATGCCACCAAAACAGTGCATGTTGATGTGAGACACCAAAATTACTTTCTCCACTATTATTTCTGCACCATCCCAGTCAGCATAAGGGTGCGCGTTTTAGTCCCAAAATAGTCTCACGAGGGACAGTTTTTGAAGCATACTTCGAGGACAGTTTTTGCCACGTCATTAGGTTCATACAGGTCTAAAACATGAAGAAACAGTTTTATTTTACTTAAAATTATTACGAGCTACCAGCCCGGTCAGCACAGAGGGAACATTTAGTCCCAGAAAAGTCCCTCGAGGGACTATGTTATTATTGTTTTATAAGTTAAAGATTTTTCCCCGTTGCTTCAAGTACGGTTCATAGCATGGAAGTAAATTTTGACTCCTTTGTAAAAATGCTACGTTTTTAGGGATATTGGTCATCAGAAAGTATCCAGATCGTGCCAAGTAATTTTGAGGGTATTTCCAGATCACGTGACTTCCCGAAATGGAAATCAATACAATTTTATTAACTAGTACCTTAAGATGAAGTAGTGTAGTATAGCTTACCGAAATTTAAAAGTGAAGCGTGTAAATCACCGCTTTCTCAGTTTGTTCAAAAATAGCCCCAAAACTGTCCCTGGGGTGTTTCAAACGGGACTAAATTGGGACTATATTTTTGGCTGGGATATAAACCACCTAGATGTGAACACTTTACGCCTTTCGGCCCCATTACCACAATGAAGCCAGACCAAGAACAACTTCTGGAGAAAGATGGTGATCAAAATAATAGATACTAACTATTTTTGTAAGCATAACCACCACATTCGAATGCGACAAGGGCATTTCTGTTTTGGAAGTACTGACCATTTTTCTAAAAATATGACCCTTGTAGCACTTAGACCGTTTGTAAAACTGGTTTTTGGTCCGTTCGATTATTAGCCATTTTGCAAGGATCAAAAATGAATTTATGCGAAGAAAATCAAAGACCAGAGTAAGATACAATGCTTAGTTTGCGTCTCACTTCATTATATTGGCTTGGGTTACTGAAATTCCCTGAAACAGTTCGGTTCAGATCGCTCTATTTCATTCCCTCAAAATGGGCGAAATAAGGACAATTAATCACAAACTCATAAATTGGGAGATAGAAATGAGCATTGTCAAACGTAATTTAGGAAAAGAGACAGAAAATTACGAGGTATGTCACTTTTTTCAAACGACTGGAGTAAATCTTTTCAAAATCATTCAGAACCGGGCTACAAACCGGTCAGAAACTTTTCAAAAATTGCTCGAAAACCGGCCAAAATCCGATCGGTTTTTTGAGCGTATTTTGGCCGGTTTTTGAGTGGTTTTGAAAAGGTTTGCTCCAGTTGTTTGAAAAACGTGACATACCTCGTAAGTTTCTGTCTCTTTTCCCAAATTACGTTTGACAATGCTCATTTCTATCTCCCAGTTTATGAGTTTGTGATTGATCGTCCATATTTCACCCATTTTGAGGGAATGAAATAGAGCGATCTGAACTGAACTGTTTCAGGGAATTTCAGTAACCCGAGCCAATATAATGAAGTGAGACGCAACCTAGGCATTGTAACTTACTCTGGTCTTTGATTTTCTTCGCATAAATTCATTTTTGATCCGCGTAAAACGGTTACTGCACAAACCGGTCAGCTTATATATACCTTCGAAGCAAAACCCGTGCAAAACTGCCCCGAAACCGATCGGTTTTTGGCCGGTTTTTGATCGGTCTTGACTATTACGCCGATTGGTTTCCGGTCGGTTTGTTTAGTAGCCATCTCACACTGATCAAAATATACTGGATTTATACGGAAGGAATTGACGACCGAAGTAATGCGCCATTATTGGTTGGCACTGTATTTGAATGTACTGGTTTAATTCCTCGAATTGTCCTAAAAACTCGGTGCAGATCGCTTTTCTGTATTCCCTTGAAATGAAAGAAATAAAGACAATTATTCGGAAAATCATAAATTAGGAGTTATAAATAAGCATAGTGATACGTAATTTGGATTAGTGGAACAAATAAACGAAGCATATCACGTATTCCAAACGTGTGCCACAAACCGCTCGGAAACCGTTCAGGAAATTTGTCGGTTTTTGGACGGTTTTCGAGCGGCTTTTGCTGTTAGGTCGACCAGTTTTTAGTGCTTTCTGAGTGCTTTCTGACCGGTTTCCGAGCGGTTTGTGGCACACGTTTGGAATACGTGATATGCTTCGTTTATTTGTTCCACTAATCCAAATTACGTATCACTATGCTTATTTATAACTTCTTATTTATGATTTTCCGAATAATTGTCTTTATTTCTTTCATTTCAAGGGAATACAGAAAAGCGATCTGCACCGAGTTTTTTGGGACAGTTCGAGGAATTAAACCAGTACATTCCAATGCAGTGCCAACCAATAATTGCACATTACTTCGGTCGTCAATTCCTTCCGTATAAATCCAGTATATTTTGATCAGTGTGAGATGGCTACTAAACAAACCAACCGATGTTACGAACGGGCCGGATGCTGCAAGGGTAAATTGCTGTACACACCAGCACTTTTCCACCGATCAAACCTGCATCGAAACGAGGGAAAAAATACTTCCAGATTACAGTTCACTGTTAAAGAAGCGTTCCGTTTCCATATATTCTTTTTTAGGAGTGCATTCAAAGGTTTTGATACACAGACCGAGTTTGTTAGTTTATAAAATATCAAATGAGGAAACGGAACGAGTAATGACTGACTAATTATTCTGAACAGGCGAAAATTAGGAACTGAAGTTTTCGAAATCTTCTGACAAAAATATGTTGTAGGAAAAAATCCTTGTTGATAAGATGCGAAAGTGTGCCGGTGGTCTGAGGTTATCGTTGTGGTTATTTCAATAGCTTAAACAAATTTTAGATTTCACGCAGAGTCAGTGCATTCCAGGAGGTGGATGTTTATGTATCTGCAGTCAAGACCATGTCTTCATAGTATTTCAGGGAATAATTTGTTCACGCTTCTTGAGGTTGCAAAGAAACATGATGTGAGAAGGAGTGCGCAGGTCTCTCGAAATTCCACCGTTTTTCACCCTCAGTCTGCTCTTTCGGTACGGCACCCCTTTACTGTATCCATGTTCGGACGTGAATAGTCAGTGCACCTTTTTTAACACGCACACACGTAATGGTGATATACGACAACTCAAATCTTGGCAGAATAGCTCTCTCCGACACAACCTAGTTTTCTGACTTGAAGTCGTCCTGGGAACTATTTGACTGGAGATCTGGATGCAATCGATGGGCTATTGTGAGAACTTTCCATGCTATGTGACGTTTCTACTTTCAGTGAGCATATTTTGGTATGAATATCTAGTCATAGTCTCTCACCCGTCCTAGTTTGCTAGTATCACCTTGGATGATTTAGCACTGACTTCGCGTACCACTTTCACTGAATAGTACGTTGCAGGTCGAACCTTATTCCACCTACGAACCAAGCAAAGGAATCGAAACTCAGACACAGGTATCATCTCGATGGCGTTCGTCCTAAAGCCCATCGATGCAAGAACCTCGGCTTCTTTACCTGAATGGATCCTTCAGTGCTGTGACCTAATCTGCCTTGACTCTGGTTCTGACCGGTTGACTTCGGCTCGCAAGAAATGTAGGCGATGCGGCAAATTTGTCCAGTTTCTTGTTCCATGAGCTTAGACTCCTCGGGGATGCGATAAGAGTAAAAAATCGGGTCTTCTTCAATCCGGTTGCGGATAAGACGTGAGAGCGAAGATCTCCGGCCGCTGCGCGAAAATCCGACGATTTTACAGAGTCCTTGGCACGAGCTGCTTGCATTTTGTAGCCAGCCATCCGTAAGGCCCCAAGTTTTAGGCTACTCAGGGCTAATATGCTCATAAGTGATAAGACAGATGAAACGAATAGATGGCATTGGAGGGGTAATGTTGAAGAGGGAGTCAAAGTGATAAGGGTGAACTAAGATAGGTAGTGCCACACCGCCCTATTTCCTGAAGACCTTTGTTCCATTTTCAATGAGGCCATTTCTTGAAATACTTTACCGTTGAAGCTGCAGCTGCCTCGGCCCTCAGTCTACTCCAGCAGTTCACTAACCTAAAAGGGAAACTCTCACTCTGTTTCAACGCACTCTTTGAACGGCGTTTTTTCTTCTTGGCTTATATAGCGGGGCGGGCTATCGGCAGCCATACTAGAGTACCACAACTGCGGGTGCACTTGCCGAGATTTGGGCTACCGGACATTTATCTCAGTTGCGGTTTGCAGATCGAACACAAGCAAACCACACGATTGAGAACTAAACCCAAGATATTACTCTATGAAGCGTGCCAGATGTAGCGTCCTCCCTAGGGTTGCTGATGCATGATGGGCAAAGGCAGAAGGCGAACTTGGCAAGCCCGGAGCCCATTAATTTTATATGAAAGCACGAGTTGGTTGTGGGTATTCGTCTGAAGGCGTTGCAGCTACTCGCTTGGGGTGTGCGGCCGGAAACCCTTCTGGTTTTATCTTTTTCGTCAGCGGATATGTTTCCCGAGTACTTTTCCTGATTTTGTAGTGCTACTCCTGTTGTCATAAAGGGTTATTTTTACATGCATGTGCAGTTCATTGTGTGGTCATATTCTTTGAGATGTATTATTAGGGAATTCGTGCTCCGGTTTTGGTGACGAACTTTTCATCCTGTGGTGAAAGGTCAAATTAGGATTGGCTACTTCCACAATATGACTCATTCAGTTTTGACACACAGAAAGGACAGTCTTCTAGCTGCCTCCAAAGGAAAACAGCTATCAAATATACCTTTCATTGAAAAATCGAATAAGTACTCAGTAGATATTTTTTTGAAATATTTGGAGTTGGAATAAAAATCAGTGAATTTCAGTTCATCCTTCATCCTCAAGATGTCTCAGATTACTCTACTACAGTGTCTATCGGGATACGTAAGACGACACATCCGCTTTCTTTGGGTATTATCCTTCGAATGGCCTACGGAAACATGTGGTTGCCTGGAGACAAAAGCCATGGTCCGGGTGAGTTTTATTAACGACTCACTACTCGGTTCATCAAATAATCTGTGGTATGCGTGACTGACTATATGTGTAACTTATCAGTTCTATCGTATTCACTTACTACGATACTGTACATACTCATGCACTACCTACGAGATACTACGGTACTTCATGTGCCGTATCCGCATTATGATTCCGAGGTATTCAGTGTGGGGCAACGTCAAATAATCCAGAGAACTTCACACCTGGATTCTCGGGCAGAACCCCTTTTATGGATTTACGTGTACTGTGGACATGAAAATTATAGTTGATTCAACACTTACGGAGATTCAACGAAATTATTCGTCCGAATAATGCAGCGAAGCTTCGACACTGTGGCTGACAGCCTTCCTTCAGAAAGGGACGCAACGACATCGAGTCTTCCGGGTTCAAAATGGCAGAGTCAGATTCATCCGAAAATTCGGGTTGGCAGATGTGAGCGACTTGGATCGGAGCGCTATATTTCAAGTTCCTGAGAGTCCTTCTTAAATGGCTTGCTTTTTTGTTTTCGCTGAGTGCTTAACTCAGTATTCCACATTTCTTCTGTATGTCCTGTGTTTATCCCGCGTCCAACCGACAGTGATGAAATAGTTGCGTCATGTTGTATTACGTGCGTACTGCCAACACAACGATTGCTGCTACCGCACTTCTTTTACGGAGCTAACGTCTTCATCGCTACTACCATGAATATTACTGTAACTAATACTATTTCGGACGCATATAATTTTCTTTGTTCTACGACCACAACTGTTACCGCGACTGACATTTCAACTACTACGAGCGGCATGTTTGCTGATACTACATACACTTCTGTTTACGCACCATTTCGGTTTCCAGCAAGCATCTTGTTGGCAAAGTTTTTGTCCCCGTTCAGTATTCTGCCTAATTTTCCATCGTTCTTGTCCACATGTGATCTTTGTGCATCCGCTTTTGTTATGGCTCCGGCTTATTCAGTTTTGTGTGATGGCTTGCGTACGTCAGCTGCCTCTGACACCGCAGCCACTACTGTGACCTCACTTCCCTTTGCCGCTACTGCAAAAATATTTCTTGTTATTACTCTTGCTGCTACTACGATTATTACAACAAATGATTCGTAGAATAATGCTACAGCGACTACCTCAGCTACTGCTTTTCTTTCTTCTGCAAATACAGCTACGAGACAACCCTAGGTCCTATTGCTGCAACCTAGACTGCTGTTGTTGACAGTCATACTGCTTTTGATAACGCCGCAACTACCGTCTTTGATGTCGCTTATACTTCTGCTACTTTCACTGGCTAACTCCCAGTCTCGCCAAAAATACGTCACCCGTTGTGTTTCCTGGATCTGTTTTTTCAGGGCTAGAGAGAGTACGTCGTGTTTGGTTAAAGTCAACCATGACACTCGGACAACCAACCAATATTCCCTTCCCTTATGGGCGAACACTTGCTTGGCATTGACCTTCAACGGTGCCTCACAGCGAATGGCGCTGACTTATTGATTTCGCTAGATACTGATAAGCTTTGCTATTTTGCGCACGACGGCGCTTGCAGGTTAAGACTTTTGATTACCTGATTGCCGCCCACTACCCGGCCACGGCCAGGTTCTATCTTTGCGCTTGTGTAAATCAAAATAAAGACTAAAATTGGTGTAAAGTTAATAGTCGACGGAAAACAATAAGTCAGAAGTACTCCCCGGGTGGTTCATGTGAATACGAAAAATTCTACTCACCTAATCAGGTCCAGCAAACAACTTGTTAACCATTGATAAGCTAAAAGTTCACAACCCGTCAACCTGAGCGATAGAACGAAATTCGACCTTAGTATAGCGTATTGTTTTGCGTCAGTGTGATCAGCTATTACATCAGATATCCGAAAAAGTGTTTCAGTAAAGCTGTTTGAACATAAAGGAATGAGGTAAGCGAGCTAGGTTCGGAGTGGACGGCGCCTACAAAATCAGTGCCACTACGAATAAGGTTGAATGAAGCTGCCCGGTGTCCCTGGGGAGGTACAAAATGATAGGGCTACAAATTCAGTCATCTCGGATGGTACACTGTTTCCTTCAGCGCGGAAGAAGTTGCAGGAAAATCGTAAACGTGGTACGTAGTAGAAAGGCAAAGCTTACAGCCAAATTCTAATAGTAATTGACTTACGCTCCACAAATCTCGAGTCGCCAAATTTCCCAATGTATTCTCAGCACGGTTCTGTATAGAATGATCACAAACGTTACTCAAAAACTGTGTGCCTCACGGGTAAACACTCAGTGAATTCCAGTCAAAGGACCGGGAAAGAATTCGGGATTGCTTGAGATCCAGACTGATTGGTCAACGAAATACCTATAGATAATCAGTCGAGTTTCAGGCGACAAGTTCAAAGGGTGCATCGGTCAGTCTCCGCATAAGGTCACCGTTAGATGTGCGCTTCAAAAAACAAGTAGGCGCAGTGCAGGAGAATACTGGGAAGCACAAACTCGAGCGAGGTTGGCGGGTCAAACCAATCCGCAGCTACAGCCTGAACATCTGTTGTTTTGTTGAGTACAAGTCAATCACATGCGATTATAGAAAACGTAGTTGAATCACCGCGTAGGTTGCATGGAAAGCCACCATTTCTTGATGGTTGATGAAGTCATCAAATTACTGAGGGTCAGGTGCAGTTTCAATGTTTACTGCTGGGTGCACATCCACGTGGATGCAAAACGCCGGGGACATTCGGACAAAATCTTGGCATTTCCACTTGAGTCCTACTTGCAGAATCTGAAGGGATGCGTTTCAGGTGGAAATACGGTAGAACACAGGTACCCCAATGAAGGATGGAACGTTCGGCGGGGGTGGACTTGCTTGCCCCAACGAAGATGTTTAAAGATGCACCCGCTGCCATGGTAACAACGCTCCGTCTCCTGGGGAAAACAGTCAAATCGGAGGACACCATTTCTGCCATGAGATAAAAACCATAAATGCACACTAGTTGGCAAATTTTTGATTAAAATCGTTGGATTTGTTTTAGAATACGTACATTATCGGATATGCAAAGTCACGGAAGGTTGCGTCACAGACTCACTTTCGCCGACCGTAATGGGCATGTAGATCACCAAGCATTCGTCTAATTGGTCTCCTTTTGCAATTTGGACCGCATCTGTGGCGGGAGTTTACATCTGCACAAGGTCAAAATCCCAGTCTTTTGTAATTTTGTCGACCGTAAGACTTGTATTTGTTTACTACTCACGGAAACAACCTTGCCGGGCTTACGTAGTGGCAGCATCCAAGGAGAAGAGTGTGGATGTAATGGTCGGCTGAAAGTGGATGGTTGGTTCTGAACACTACAAGCGGAGGATACTTCTCTCCGCCCACACTGAAGGCATAGTACACGACTGTTTGGTCCCGCCAGAAAACGGCAGTGTACCCAATTTATGCACTACAGGTGGATGAGGTTTTTCGGTAAATGTGATAATACGCCATCCTTTTTTGAACAAATGCGGCATAACTGAAAAACTACTGAAAGAATTGCCTTACCTGCCATCATAAGATTCAACCGCAGCCGTGAATTGTTGAGGGGAGTGATCCTTATTTACTTCGTTGACTGAAACATTAGATTTGTGCAGTTAGCTGTGTTACTTTCCGGGAGCAAAAGTGAAGAGAATTCGCCCCAGACCCGCCTAAGGTGGGATGCTTCCATCTCTGGATATGCCTTCATGCCCCCAACATTCACCGATTGGCACATTTCACACGGACAGAGCGATATTACCTTCTACCAGGCAATATTCCAGTTCAGCGCAAATTTTGGAGAAACTTATCCACATTCATCACCAGCAACTTGGACTTCAACTCCAGTAATAAGTCCTAAGGAAACGTTGTACGATTAAAATTGAACCTGTCCATTAAAAGCTAATTCCAGGTTGTCACGAAAAGAACAAACCAATAACAACTCGAAGACTAGGACAGTAGCCCCAAAGAGGCTTTCGGCGCGTCAACTCATCGCACATTTACGCTCTGAAACTGTCCTCGAAAACAGAAATATATGAGTAACATGAAGACTTATAAAAGGATGTTAACCCAATAAGGTAGAACATGGTCGATGCGGCTGCTCAGAAGCTGATTGTCGGGGGCATTCCCGTCGGCTATCTTAGGCATTTCCAACCACATATTAGGGACAGCTATTACCAATAACTCACAAGTATAGCCTGTTTATTGGATGCTAAATCCACTAAAATTTCCTGAAAATGTTGGTTGGCCAGCCGGGGAGGAAGGCCGAGTCAGAGAGGTCATGCTAACGTGATGATCATAATAATGTTGTTAACTTACTCGAACGGGTCCAGAAGCCCCTCTAAGTGCACGATCAGTGGGCCCCATTATCATCAGGGTAGAGAAATTTTCGTGACTCAAGCTGGCAACGTTATTGGGGACTATTTTTTTGCACTAAGACGAAAGGGATTCGTGGGCCAAATAAAACGTTAGGTAGGGCAATGATAAATAAAAGGACAAAAAGTCCCTGCGTTTCTCCAGGATGCACCTGTTCGGCTTGTTTTACACTGGATCAGAATATCCGGGTCTGTGTGGTTAGCTTCGACTGCCACGGGGTCAGGTGTCGCTCCAAGCTCCGGGTGGGCGACAGCCATATCAGCGGGCGGGTTGTCCATTTTACTGAATAGGATAAAACATTTTTCCTGCTTTTATTTCAGTACTGCCTTTAGGTTTTCCAATCCCTCGCCAACAACAAACTATATAGTAAACAAGAAGCAACTGGCCTCACTCAACGAGAGAAAATAATCACCCTCAGATACTCATTAGCATTCCGTTTTTTGTGTATTGCCTCGCCGTAAATTAATGATAACAATAATTAATAATGGCATATTTCTTGACCGTGATCGAGAAGCACGCGGACGCGCTTAACCGTAATTTACATTACTCAACAAGGAGGGCTATTTAATGTTTTCAAGAGCAGGCGTCGCTCATTTCGGAAAAGGTGTTATAAAGTTCGTGGAGTTTCGGCCAGGTTCTATGGCAGCGGTTTACTTGGCGATGCCAAACCAGCTTCGAATCCTGTTTCGGCTCCAGGACAGAATTGGTCAGACATGAAATCATTGAAAAGGCACTTTGTTTAAAGTGCAGAAGAAGTAATGTAACAGGATGATGCAGAGCAATAATGATGGACGCTCAATTGGGTTCATTAAGTGGGACAGTTACAAAACAGGAAGCAGAAAATGTTTTGCGACCTTGCCCAAGAGAACTCTGGTGAATATGAGAAGAAACAAAGATCCTTAAAAATGCGAGTGATTAACGTAACCTCCAAGGGACGATAATGCGCAACGGGCGGATGGAGGATAAAACCCGCAGAAGTTGAGTTATTTGCCAGTAAGAATACTGCTTCAAGGGGAATAATATTGAAATCCAGAGAAGGGTTAAAAACTTGCGCCTGGGTTTAGGCCTCATTACGCTATTACAATGACCGATATGTTGTCTCACTGAGTCTCATGAGGAATTTTGCTTCGGCACTGGACATTACAGACGAGAAATTTAAGCGCACTGCTTCCGAAGAGGGTATCCGAATTCTATTGAGAATATGGGCCTCAGAGTTTTGAGTACCCGTTTCTACCATAACGCGGCCCCTTTTTTGGGAGGGGGGAGGAGGACAGTACAGTCGAACTTGGACCATTTATAAATGTATTATGCGCTCTCAAATTCCGGTCTGTCACTCGAAATTGGCAGAATGGAAGGTCAGTAAGCTAGGAATGTATATCCCTTTCCGTTTCTACCTTAAGTGTCAGGGTCATTCCAAGTAAGATCTAAAATGCTCAGCAAACAAATGCCATTGGTAATGTGTATTACCCGGTGAGTATGACTGATCTGGCAGGTGGGGCGTGCCTTTTGTCAAGCCAGCGAAACCCGAAGGGATGGTGAGGAGGAGGTAACAGATTGGTCGTTGTAATGGCTGTAAGTGAGGACTACGTAGAAAGTGAACGAAAAGAATATAGTATACGGAATTATATCCGAGCTGTTTTTGATATGGATGTGATTGTGTTGCTTTGCCCTGCAGCTTGTGGGAAAACAGAAGCAAAACGACAACGAGGCGAATTGAGGTCTCCGTATATATTATGGGCCTATGCTCAGATCGGTTGGTGAAGATTACTAATTTGTGTTGATCGAAGTGGTTAGCTTGGCTACAAAGAAAGGAAGAGGAACGGAGAGCAATTACAGCACTTGGCTAGAGGTCGAGACTGAGGTGAACTAGCTGAAGCAAAATTCCAATACTAGGGAAAAAGCGATGTTTACAAAAGAGACTTGTGCCGCTAGGCATTTTAGTTAGGCAGGAAAATAATCCGCGGTTGACTTATAGCAACATATCTTTGGTGGGTGGGCCCGAGGAGAACACTGAAGGTAGAGTAATGGATAGTAAACTATAGACCCACCGCTGCCTACGGAAACCTTTTCTCTATACGCGGCCATGGGGTCCATAGCTGCTGGTATTCGCTGTTTTTCCTTGTTGTGAGGTTGCCAAGTACTAAGTACCTTTGGCTTTGGAGGTGTTGCGGTCTTTGGCCGTAGGAGAGAGGCGAGGAGGAAGCAAGCGCCCAGGTGGCGGCAGAATTATTGAGACTCTCGCTCAGCCGCTTGCTTCCTCTAGCAACAGGGTCAGACTGAATACAGTAGGTATGTGTCCCGCCTATTGGCCTTACCGATGGTATTAATCCATAGAGCAACTTTTCAGGCCTGCCGAGTTGGCCGAAAAAATGTCACAGCCCTGTTTCTATAAGTTAGCCGCGAGGCACTGCTGCAGCTCTGGGAGATCGGTGCCGCAGCATACACGAATGCTGGTCTTTAGCAGCACAATCTAAATAGAAAATTTGATGTTATTTTCAGATGCCTCTATTTAATCAGTCTAGATTGCCAATTCGTTGGAGAAGAATAAGTCAAAGAAGATTTGATTAAGTGCCTGGATCAGGCAGTTTTGTTAAAGCTCACGGATCAAAATCCAGTTCAGTTCAATTGTTATAGGACAGGAAGAGGCCAGGGCTATTGAGTAACAACATTTTTTTGGGGGGGCTTGTTCTTGTGTGAGCACCTACAGCTGCGAGTCACAAAATCTTGTTGACTTTTCAGTTTGGTGGAATCTTCCACTGGTCCAGTTCTTCTAAAACATTTATAAATGGAAAAGTCAAGAAGTTTTATGTGAAAAGGTCTGATAGCGAAGGACTATTCTGAAACCAATAACCTCAGAAACGATGGAGTCTAGTTCGTGTGTGGAGCCTCAGATAAGGGCACAGCGACGGAGGGTCCACTCCTCGGTTACGCCTACCAGGTGACCAGTGATGACAGTTCTATTTTTTCCAACCCTGAGTGGCCTAAAGAGCTCAAGGTGTGAAAATGTGGGCAAAATTTGCGCTGCGCTGTCTACCTCCTGTGATTCAAATTTAGTTGAGCTACTCCTGGCATAGTTTGCCATGAGGGCCTGTTCGGAGAAATATAATCGTTGATAAAGATTTGAGACTTTATTTTACTCCTAGATAGAGGCTGAATGTCATGAATATTGCAGTCGGGAGAAAGTAAACCATACGGAGCTGCTTTAGAACTCAGAGGTATGGGTAGAAAAAGTTTTTCTTTGCCCTTAACTTGCCTCAGGGACACGAGACCTTGGAATATCAATATTGAGTACTATGGCCAGGGTGTTCACGGATGGGCTGTGTTTGTTTCGTTTTTAGTGCCACGAAAGATATTGATGGTGTTCGAATATGTTGGTGCAGCTTGCTTCAAAGCGGGGTTTGCTTACTGATGAAGAAATCTGATCTCGGTGCAGGTTCAGGCAAAGACACAGGGACCAAGAACTGGTTTATTCGCTGAGAATGATCAAGAGGAATTCTCACCTGCAATGCTAAACTTATTGATCTGGTTTAGCGATATCGCAAAAAGGGAGAAGGATGATTATTAGGCTGCAAATCTTAAGAGAAGAGTGTTAAGTAGAGCGAGACGTTCCGCATAAATGAAGCAAGGGAAAACCTAAAAGCTGTTTAGTGAAAGAAAGGTATACCTCCGCAACTGCCATTCGGTTTTTCTATCGCGTACTAGAGCGAATGGCTGAAAGGTTTTCCGTATGATAATTATTCTCGCAATGTTCATGTTTGTCCGTATACTTTCTGTCGCCTACACTCCAACTGATAACGCATCAAAATTCAGTGTGCAAACCCGACAATTTGCTCCAAGAAAATTTCATCAAACGGAATAGAACTGCTGCCGAAACCGACGGATTCTTTGCATAAAATGCTTCGGATGTTTTATCTTACTGAGTAATGCTGTGAACTCCAAACATGGATGAGCTGCATTTGAGAAAGTGTCAAGAAGCTCACACTAGGAAAACTGTCTGACCAACCTCCACCACGCCGGCCATCGTTTACTCTCTATATTCTCTATCCCTTTGATTTGACGCTTCTTGAACTAATGTTCTCGATTCTTTGCGGGCGACTCCGGTCAAAACTACTTATGATTCGCCCTCTACACTTTCCCGGTTCTTTGTGGTCTCATCGGCGTATTCTTAGAGAGTTACCTAGCACTTCCCGGGAATTACCTATATACCCAACGAGTAATCACTCAGTTGGATGCCTGTGGTGCTACCGATACAACGCACAGTTGAAAAGTCTAAAAGATTTGTTTATTTGAACAAGTACCAAATTTGGTGGCGCCGTTTGCTCCGCCTGTGCACACCGTCTACAAGCCGTTGCTTCCCTCCAATACACACGTCGTCCCGCTCCTGCGTTTTGAGATCTTCTTCTTTGCTTGTGCCGCGTGCATTCGTTAACGAGTCAAAAACTGGGAACCAGGGGATATAAACTCTATACGGGAGCAGGTTAGGACTTAAACTAAAAGGATTATAAACTGGTGAGCCCGAACAACAGATCTACTCCACCAAAAACCCCATTAAGTCCTTGAATCACACTTATTCGTCTATATATATTTTTCTCCGACATATATGAGGTCCATCCCGAAATCTGCTACGAGACTCGTTCTGTATTTCTCCTATATCGACGTTGTAGTTGTTTTGTGGTTGCTCAACTGACCTTTATATATCATTTTATATTGGATTTACCGACCACAAGCCTGACCCAGAACCGTCCGTCTTAACAGTTTCCTCAGCCGTCTCTGAGCGTTTTATTGATGTCCTTTTACTCCGTTTTCATATGGTGGAGGCGAGGTTCGAAACACAATCAAAACGAGCGTACTCTTTAGGTGTACACTATCAGTCGTCTTCTCCGTACGATCGATACCCAGATACCCAGGAAAAGTCCTTGAATAGTTGTGTGCACGGCGATTACCACCCAATTTTCAAGCGCCGTTAGATGTTTCTAGCCATCTTGAGCTCACAGGAGCGGCACAGCTAGCGGACAGCAATATGGAGCGGTATCATCCACAAAAACTGCCGCAGCGAACTCGAGTAGCCCCCAGACCGCCGCTTGCGCCGCAGAAACACACTTCGCAAACAATCTGATAGCTGCTTTCGAGCGGGCTTTCAGACGTTTTGCCCCCTTAGATATTTTCACTGCAGAGACCATGAACCCTTTCACAACTGTGATCGACATGAACTTCTAGGAAGCCCTTCTCCTGACTGCTGCATTAGTCCACCTCGATCAAAGTACTGTCGATTCCATAAACGGCTTGAGGAGAAGACCCGGCTCTGCGAAGCTGGTTGTAACTTCCAAAGTGTCAAACAGGGAAACTAAAGTCCCGGCGCTTTCTGACAACTAACTCGGTCGGCAGACATAATAGCTGCCGTCTGTCGCATGTTCGGGATTTGGTTTCCAATAACCTGTTCCTTACTAACTCCAGATCAGCGGTTGGTGTCGTTCCAAAAGAAGCAGGTGATGCAGCGATTCCATCAATCCAACAACTCCGTGCTTCCAACAGCACTCCTATTGCCACTTATGGCCGTAAGTCACCCAAGCTCAACCTAGACGTACGTCTTACCTCCCGCTGGGGGCCTTTAGTAACATACTTCCCCTATCCAATAATAAATATCGATTTCCTTGACCATTTCGACCTCCTGGTTGAGGGTTGTCGACCGACAGACTTTTCCTTCCGTGGCCGGTTCGTATTCCTCCGTGAGTCCCATCATGCCCCTATTCATCGAACCTCAGGCCGAACACGCCAACGCAGACCTCCTTTCAGCTTCCCGGGCAAAGCTAAGGCACTCTGGACTCCATCCAGTGGTGACCATCAGCGCCACCCACCATATTGTCACTTAAGGACCCCAGCATTTAGCCAATCCGCGGCTTAGCGCCAGACAAGTAGCAAATAGCGTGGGCTGAGTTCGAATACATTCTAGAATTAGGCATATTATGCCTGCTCCGTGGTCCCTGGGCCTCGCTCTACATGGTTCCCCTGTGGCGACCAAAGGGCCCTTAACCGAGCTACTATCACAGTCATGTACCCCATTCCATATATACGAGATCTGGCTTCTTACCATCGGGTTGGTCTGTTTTCAGCCACGTCGACCTAGTTGGAGCCTACCATTATATCCCGGTAGCTGAGGCTGACATCCCTAAGACCACTGCTACAATTCCATTCGGACCATTCGAGTATTTGAGCATGCATTTTGGGCTTAGCAGTGAGGCTCAAATCTTTTAAAGCTATATGCGGTATAAAAAAATGTTTACATGTACTTAGACGATGTTGTAGTGGCAAGCTCTTTAGAAAAGGAGCATATGTCACACAGGCACGCTCCGTTTGGGTGCCTCGACCGACACGGCGTAACGAATAATACTACCAAATGCGAATTAGGCAGGAAAACCATCACATTCCTGGGTCACGAAATCTCGGCTTCGGGCATGCAGTCCCTGCTTGACAAGGTGGCGACAATTCGCTATTATCCTAAGTGTTACCCTCACCGGTGGTAGCGCCAGATCTCTGGCCTGGTTACTATTTATCGCCGGTTTGTCTCACACTGCGCCGAAATAATGCAGCTTCTGACAGACTTTCTACGTGGAGGTAAGCGGAAATTCATTTTTCCCGACACGGGCAGGCAGCGTTTACTTTGACCAAGAAAGCTAACCCTAGCATAGCACTCCTTTCACATCCCGATCCTTCTGCTCTTCTGGCAATGAAGAAAAGAGTCTCGGACACATTTATTGGGGTAGTATTGCAACAATTCGTCAACAATTCATGGCGACCATTAGCTTTCTTCTCCAAGCCTCTCCAGCCTGCGGGATACCGATGTAGTACATTTGGTTGAGAGGTACTGGCTATCTATTTGGGTATCCGACACTTCCGGCACACATTCGAAGGCTCAAAGTTCACAGTGTCCACAGATCATAAACCACTAATGTACGCTTCCCAACAGGATTTGGCCGAGCGAGATCCGCCACTTAGACTATGTTTCGCACTTCACTACGGACATTTGGTGCGCTTCTCGGGCACACAATCCCCTAGCAGACGCACTCCCAAGCGCCCGCAACATCGACGACCCACTACCCATAGGTGTAGACCCAGAAGCAACCGTCGCAGCCCAAACAACAGACCCTGAGGTCAAGAAGTTCAGAAGCAGTAGCTCCCTGCATCTAGTGCCAGTGACCCTTCCAACTTCAAACGTAACTATCATTTGCTATGTGTCACAGGGTCGACCCCCGACCACTAGTTGTTGCCAGTTTTCGCTGGCAGGTTTTTATCAGCCCCCATAACTTATTGCGTTCTGGTGCAAACTCAACAGTGAAACCAGTCCTCGAGTAACTCGTCTGGACTCGCGCCTGGATTGAGGTACGGCTTCGGCATAGCGCCAGTCCTCAATGCCTACGCGTTAAAATACATCGTCACACTAAATCTACGATAAACACATCCTGTGACCCGGACGCAAGCTCTCTCCATATGCATGTGGACCTTCCACCATCCATCGGCTGCGTCCACACCCTCACATGTGTTGATCGTCTCACTCGCCGGGCACAGGCAATACCTATTCCCCATCCCACAGCACAGAAAGCTGCAAGAGCGTTTAAAACTGGTTGGGTAAGCCAGTTCGGTTGCCCTGCTGTCGTGACGACTGACCGCGGTTCTCATCTTGACGGTGTCTTCCACAAGATGCTGAACAGATTTGGTTGCAGACACAACAGGACGACGGCCTATCATGGTCAGGCTAATTGCACGATGGAGCGATTCCATCGCAAGCTGGAAGCTGTCATCCGTGCTCGCGATAACCCTTTATGGAGTGAAGTTTTGCCGATCGTTCTCTTAGGGTTGCGTAGCACTGGCAATGCCTACATGGGAGCTACGGTGGCTGAACTGGTTTACGGTTACATATTACGACTTCCAGGTGAGTTGGTTTCTTCATCACCACCTGTGGGTTTTAATTGTGAAGACTATGCAAAGCGGTTGCCACAACAAATGCGGGCGATAAAGCCCACCCCGCCAAGCGAACAAACTCTCAGCACCCACATACCTACCACTCTAGCGACCACCAGCCTTACGTTTGTTCCAATGAATGCTGAGCGATCACCACTACTGGCGGCTTGCTCTGGCCCGTTCCGCGTCGTCCAGCGAAAGGAAAAGAAATACGTGCTAGATGTCAAAGGCAGGAAATAGACCATCAGCATAGACCGCCTTAAACCAGCTCCCATCGAGGTAGAACCCGGCCCGAACGACCAGCTCAGTGCCCCCACCTGTTCAGGACCTTTGGTTAGTCGTCTTGAATCGGCGTCTGATACTCACGCTAATGACACCCCATTGCCGGTTGCAACACCAAACTCCACGGTAGACACAACTGCACCCGTCACCAGGAGGGATCGACGCGGCCGCAAGCTGCGACAGCCAACGAGGTTTTCTGAATATGTACCAGTTGTATATATTTAATTTTACTCTTCACATTCCACTTGCACATAGTTCTATTGTGCATGAATGAATGACCACGTGGCTATCACGACAAGGGTATCGGAAGCCTGTATTGTGCTGGTATGCTCTCTCAGTCGAATATCCGCCAGCGCCCCGAGGTGCAGCTTCCTTGTATTTCTTGCCTTTCAGCTCGTCCCATCGGACAGAACCATACAGAATTCCAGGACCTCGCATGACTCCACCACAACGCCCATTGGATCGTGACTGGAATCATTGGACACCGGACGCTGGCTCGTTTACGAAGGCAATAACAACCACAGGCAAACGAAACTTCGGGATATTCTGACAATGACAAACCCCTCAACACGATCATCACTGCCAAGCCGCAAGCACGACTTACCAAGGTGGGATTATTAGTTGACGGGGACGCAACTTTGCGATCGACGCACTGTGACCCGTGTGAATAATAAAGAAGGGCAAGTGCTATCTCCGTTGTTGAGTTCGATCGCGGCAGGAGGCATGGGAAACGTCTCTCGCCACCGAAGCCGACTTACCCATCACGGGCCGAAGCCCAACTGCGTCGGCCTCCTAGGGAGAGACTCCTGTGGCTCTACCGATAAAAAGCACGATTATAAAGACTAACAGATTTGTTTATTTGAACAAGCAGCGAATTTGGAGGCGGCACTTGCTCCGCTTGTGTACACCGTCTGCACGTTGTCCCGCTCCAGCGTTTTGAGTTTTTGCTTTTTTGCGCTGTGCCGTGTGTGTTCGTCAACGTGTAACAAACCGAAGACCAGGAGCTACGGACCCCATACGGGAGCAAGTCCTGACTTAACTTAGGAGGATCCTAAATACCCTCCGAGAGGTGGGTTCCTTACACAACTGGATTGTAAATATTTAGATCCCCTAACAGATTTCTCAGGTATGTCAGATTTTCATGAAAATTGCCCAAAGAATTTGATGTCTATGTTTTCCAGTACCATTTTGCAGCATATTTGTGACCTCATGTTCCAATATGAATATTTTCCTTTACAAAAGATGACGCGATATAATATATTTTCGTGTTGTTCCCACCCATTTATATTCTTTTTTCTTATAGGTGGCCTCTCCGAACAACAGATTAGCCGAGAAACGGGACTACGTTGTATGTCTATCCTCTCCTTTTCCTCAACTTGGGTTCCGACCGCGATGCCAATTTCGAGGACCTGACTAAATACTCAGGCAGACAGAAGAGGTAGCCAAAAACAAATTCAGTCGACCCGTCCGCTAAAGCAGCAGAAATTAAGGACCAATTATAAGTTCATACCGAAATTGAGTATGATCATGGTTTATTTCGGATAACCCCGAGGCATGCTGTAACGCAAAATCGAAAGGTACAGTTGGACGCAGAGTCCGAATTCCAAGAGGGTGATGCAGGTATGTGCACTCGATACTGTACAGAAGAAAGTATTTAGTTTGCTCTTTAAGGCGGCGCCCGGCAAATTTGGACTCAAGGTCGGGTGACTAAGCCGGCCAAGTCAGGGTGGAACTGGTTGGAAGTAGTAGACTCTTACTGAAATATAACAAAAAGAGAGACTGTGCAACTAGATAATCAAACAGAATTGGCAAGTTTTGTTCACCTTGAGGAAAAAGAAGTTTCCAAGGGAGACATGAACCAGCTATAGCTTTCCGCGGAGAATGGCACGGCTTAGGATTGGACATCAGACGATGAAAGAAATGACTTTGCAGACAAAGAACAAGCAAAATCTTTCGAAGATTACCCTTGTAAAGTTCAGCGACCAAATATCGGCCGAGTCAGTTAAATACCCAGTGAAGGACTCATTTGTAGAAAGAGATTGCCTAAGTGGTGGTAAAAGAAGTGGCCGGGAGAAAACATGCAAGCTTTGCGCACATTGTTTACTTTTAGAAAGGTGGAATGTGTGCATCAAAATGGAAATTCTGCACCGTAGTACTAGAAATACTAGCCCTCAACGAGCATGCAAGTCCTTTCGCTAGAGGGCATAACTGCCGTGGACGGCAAAGCTGGTGACATCAAGTGCGGATCGACAGAATGCCTGAAGTCCGTCACAGCCACAGTAGAAATAGCTCTTAGGAATGGCAGGGACGGTGGGAGTGTGTTTCATACGCCTTAAAAATCCATACCAAGCGGCACATTGCCGGGTGAGGGCTAGGTGCGATAATGAAGGTTTCTTAGACATACACCGTTGATTACCACACTTAGTAAAAGAAATACACCCAAAGAAAAAGAAAAGCTCAGTGTGATATTTCTAATATCACGGTCTGCTCACAAAGCCAGCCCTTCTTGGTGCAGTCGTTGTAGGAGCAGTGACTTCCGGTGGAGTGGCGAAAGCCTCGGCTTTCGCTGACGGCGAATCTGATATCAACTTCGTAAATGAATGGTCTCCGAATAAACGCCGACTCACGAATATCCCGAGGTCGTCAGCAGTGAGTACGGTGGACCAAACCCAGTTATCAACTTCAGGTGAGTTTCGATTCATACTAGCCTCCCTTGACACCAGGGGACGGACTGAGCCATCGGAAGCATCCACTCTGACTGACCTCTCCATGCACATACCAAAGTCAGTAAGTGCAATTTTATCTAGATGGTCTTATCTATGAGATGTAACCATATTAGGCTAAAGGGATGGCGAAGCAGAACCACTTGTTGATGGCTAAGTGCAGAAAGCATACTTTGTGCCAGACCAGAGAGCATGCAACCGCTAAGCTTCCGAAGAGATAAGTACGATATTGGGTCATTTGCTTCACGGCCCGGGGGGCACGTTGTTCTGTTACTCTTGCCCCACGAAGGTGGACCGCATAGGGCAGCAGCTGCATCGTCTATAGTAGCAAGAACATTGCTGTCTTGGTGAAAATCGGCTGTCTATTGCGAGAGGAAGGCTCTTCACTGCAGACCGCACGGCAGTGGACCGGGAGCCTGCAAGGTCAATCTGAGGTGCCCCTACCGTGGCATGAACAGGCCCATTATCTGGTAGACAGCAAGACTCACTCTCCTCACAGGTAACTGCGCGTGAAAGGACCTTCCAGTCGGGAGGAAGCCCTTTGGAAACTGTACACAGAAGTAATATTGAGGGACAGGGCACTGGGTTACGTAAAGTTGGTGGATGTCACTGTTATCGCCAAAGAGGAGCTATGGAGTCCACTTTTGCCCGGGTTTCCATCCAAAGAGATTCGAAGAATTCAGGCAGCTTTTGACCGCACTTCCAATTTCGGGGGAGCCAATGATAGATAGTTTAATGCTAGGGCTAGAATGGACAACACCGTTGGTTTAATTTCTGTATGGGTTCAGAATTGCAGAATGTCTTTTTCGGTTGGGATTGGAGAGATGTTTCTTTGGGTGAAAGTACCATTCGAAGATGGAAACTCATTGCTATTTATTGGTGGGACCAGAACGACTTGGACCGGCTGGCGATAGATTATTGAGTGATGACTCATCCTTTAGGAGCGATATTGTCACCCTTCGGTACAAACCATGCCCCACGGGAAACTGTCAACAAGTGTAGAGCCTTGGTTCTCTGTATTGTAGGGGATATTACGGCGAAACTATTATTAGGACGATTACCCTATATGGTCTGATGAAGCTGGGATGGCTACAACACACCTCAGAACGGTGACAGAACTGTTGAAGTAGGACGGATTTCACCCCACAAAGTGGATACCTAATGCGCAGGTGGTCCCAGAAGTCGTTCCGCATGGTGAAAAAGCGAAAACTTTTGGTGAGCTGGAAAACTCACCTCCTTCAGTGAAAAGCACCCCAGGGATAGAGGGGGCACCAAGGCGGTAAGCTTGTTTTAGAGCGGAATATTACCAATCGGACTTCTACGCAAAGGGAATCCTGTCATCCACTTCCAACTCGTACGATACCCTTTGTGCCAGCTATTTCTCGGCTGCTTCTCGCAAAAGTTCTGTCAATGCAGCTCTAAATGAGAAGTTTAGTTGGGACCGGGCCCTCGAACCTACGGATAAACTAGACTGGGGTCGATTCCTGATCACCCTCAATGAACTAGAAGAAATACAAATCCCGCGATATCTGCCTCCGGTTGACATAAAATAAACGGGGAAATTTACACATACTCCCAGATGCATCCAAAGTGACGGCATACAGCGGCTGGATGGAAGCGAGTTGGCAGGGAAAAATCAGCTCGTTATTTGCTAAAACCAAAAGTGGCAAAAGTTTGGCGGTGTTTCTGGGAGACAGGTGCCGAGTGCTTTGGTCCTCTTGAAATAACCAGGCGTGGGACGGCTGAGAAGAGTTACTGTTGTCTAGTGACGTGCCTATGGAAAAGAGCTTTTCTTCTAAAGTTTTCAGGTACGGTGAACAAGGGGTCGCTTTTGGTGGAGCTCCAATGTTTTATTGGCAGGAGGGGTATGCCAACCAGCAGTAGCTTAGAACTGGATCATCAGCGCAACATCATTCAGATCAGGAGACAAGGTGCCCGTGGCTGACGAAAAAAGAACCTGCAAAAGTGGCCACTTGGTGCTATCATGAAATGTCATTCCGACACTTACGTATTCGTGCGTACTGCTTCAGTGAGAGCGGGCAATGGAGAGTATGCTTGGGGCACCAGAAAGTTTTGTCCGCTTGAGAATAACCACGGACCACACGGAGCTAGATATTCGGAACCATGGCACATTAGAACTCCCCACAGCGAAATCCTCATACTCTCACGTAAAGTATTCCATCCATGTTTTACGCAAAAACATACACAATTAGCCAAACGATTTCTTTAGTTCCTGTTTTATATGACTCCCTCGCTCCTGTCAAGTTCCAGTAAAAAGCGGTAACCTTGAGATTTCAAGCAAAGCATGAAATTTACGAGAGAAATCATATACGTTGGGATCATATCCCTCGTTCTCTCGGCCATATCTATTCGCTCGCACATGTGCACGAATTTGGCTGGGCACTTGTTTATTCATCTTTACTAGTGTATTGGGTGCACATACACACGTTTGACAACCACACGTGCCTCCGTTCCTGCAAAATAACTAGTGGTTCCGACCTTGGAAAGTATCCCTTGATTTTATGCGTCGGAGGTCACCACACAGTCGCCGCATCCGCTGCCTCCCAGTACTAAATTGTGGCCTTCACACGCCATCCCCCCTGCCCTAAGCCGTACTCCACACCTGACAAATATCTCTGCGGCTCCCGATACTAAATGCTCCATATTTGGTGTTCCGCCCAACTTGGCCTACCCCCTCATAAGGCACAGCTTAATCTACCCCTCTACCACCCTATTCCTCAAACATTTTAACCCTGCTCTCTGCAACCCCCTTCAGTCAATGTCCATTTGCGACCCGCCGGTTTTCTCGACGGCTGCTAACCATCCCCGCCTACTGTCGACCTGCCGATTTCCAACGGTTCTTCCCTCTGCTACGAAACTTCCCCCTCCTTCGATGTCCAGTTATTTTACCACTCAGCAGTCCCTAAAACTGCACCACTTACCCCAACTCATTTGGAAGCCACCCCATATGAACTTCTACTAACCTCAAAGTTCATATGATCCCCTTTGAATCTGACCGCCACTTTTTCTAATGGCGACAGCTTGCCTTATTCCAACTTACATTGCTCCCTGATGTGTCTGTACCGTCTCATACGAATGACATACCTTTGGCCCTATTCAACTCTCGTTCTACCCTCGATAAACTCCTGTACCCGAAATACTTGTCCTCAAATATAATTGCAATATTGTTCTTATAGCAGAACCCTGGCTGTCTGAGAGCATCCTAAATGATCAAAATAGCTTTGGTAAGGTACAGTCTTCTAAGGAACAGCAGGCTGAACCGGCGTGGTTATGCATGCCTAGGCTATATCAAGGAAGTCTCCTCCAGGACCTTCCTCCTACGTACTGCGCTCATTTCTGTTCCCAATTCTCTCTGGCTCACTGTCAGCCTCGAAAAGCACTGTTATTTGCGTAGGCTGCTTGCATCGCTCACCAACTTCCCCTAGTCCCTTGTTTCTTCTCCTGGGAAGATCTTTCAGATAACTCTCTCTCTCCTTCCTTCCAAAACTAAGCTTCAACTTCGTAGACATACGCCTTCGGCTCCCCCCAATCCTTTGGACCTAATTACCAGTGTTCATCTTGGTGGTTGGAAGCAACATGTTTCCGAACCTAACAGAAATAGGAGCAAGCTAGTTTTGATATTTGCTCACAATGTACCTCACACTGACTCCCCGGTAATGCATACTTCCCCCAGCAATGACCATAAAATGTTTATCTTTCATCTGAAACTTAGTGGTCCTCCTAATCCTGCACACCCCGCACGCACATTTCTATGCAGAAGTCAGGCTTTGCTAGTAATACTCATTTGCAAAAAAGGACTGGGGTAAATATTTTCCCAACTGTGACCCTCAGGTTGCTGGGGATATTTTCTATTCCTTCTTCTCCTGCTGCCCAAACAAACTGTCTTGCACCTTCCAGGCTGTAAGTTAAAAAAGTTCCTCCTTCTTGCCACGCCACAAGAGATACCATAAACTTCTCAAGCAACTACATCATTCTGACGAATTTTCTCTTTTTGTTCGTTCAAACCACCTCTCCGCGTATATTCAACGACAAGATAATGCGCGGAATCGTGACCAAAAAGCTTGAGCATTGATTCATCCAAATAAATCCCAACTTCTTCCTACTTTGCAACACCCAGGAAAGGTGAAATCAAGGCCAACTTCCAACTCTTGATGATGTAAAATAATTCGTCTAATACCCCTACCTTGCATAGACGAGGAATTCAATAAATTCCTGGTCTCAGCTATGGCTCTTGCTACTGTCAGTGCCCCTCCCCGATTTTGACCCATTACTGACTCGGTCCATTCTACTATACCCTTTGATGCCAGGAGTATTACTAAGCTGTTGTCCAATAGCAAACCCTCCCTCGACTGCGCCCTAATGACTCGTCGCCAGTTGCTCTTATCAATGGAGGGCCGAATCTTCCCCCTTTCTGCCTAAATTCTTCACTCCTTCACTGAATGATAGCACCGTATCTGCTAATCGAAAGTGTATGGTAATCGTTCTCACTTACAGAAGCCTACCTTGAAGTGAGGAATCTAATTATGACCCCATAAACCATACCCCCATTCTATCCGGGATAGTGGAAAAAACAGATACAGATTACATTATCAACCACTTATCAGGCCTGAACCTTAATAATGACAGTCAATTTTGATTCTTCATTTTACGGTCCTGCATAACTTGTCAGTATGAATTTCCGAGTCTCGTCACTGGCTCAGCTGGAAGTGGGAAATCTTTTGTTGTTTTTTATCTAGACTTATCTAAGGCATTTTATCGTGCAACTCACCCCCACCTTTTCACAAAGCTATGATCATTTGGCGTTACCTATCTACCACCTTCTAGGATTTCATCTTAATCGCCTCATTGTTTACGGGTTATTTTGATTACCAGGAACACCTCTAGGCTGAGGCATGTTACTAGTGGTGTCATCCAAGCCAGCTTTTTGGGCCCCTTCTTTTCCCTCCACACATAACTGATGTTTCCGATGACACCTAATGGCAAACCGTTCTTCTTTGCGGACGATCTAAGGATAGACTACAACTTTCGCCTGGTAATCTCAGTACTGCCATTCTCAACATTTTCGTTGACTTACCAGCTCCTGAACAACTGCGCTCAACCGATGCAATAAAATTCTCCGCCGATAAGTGTATTTTTTCCATTTAAAAATTCAAGGTTCTTCCAGGCTCCTTGTGCAACGGCGGTTCATCCCTTGACGGCCAGCTCCTAATAAGAGAACTTGGCTTTAGTTATTCTTGTTCTTTCTACTTCTCCGAACATGGTGTCTTCCAGAAGGAGGAGGCTGAAACGAGTCTCGGTCTTCTTTTCAGATCTTTTTGGCTTCGAGAGGGCATTCTTTACCTGTACAATGTATGTGCCGAGCCCCTTCTCGGATATTGTCTTTTATTCTTCTCTAGTATGCAAAAGTCCGACAAGACTATCATTGGGTGTAGTAGGAGATTTACAAAGAGCTTACTCGTTGGTCATCAAACCTAAACTCCAGGGAAAGACGCTTGTCCCTGAAAATTGAATCGTTTGGGCTTCTTTGCATCGAGCCCAAACAGGTTTTTTTGTTTAGACTGTTGACGGAGCTATCTCTTTCCATCATTCAGCTATGCTTCTTCCCAGACACTGGATATGTACCCCTTGAAGGGCAGTAAACTCTTGCCACACCTTCTGCAAGGGCCGCTCAAAGTTCTTTTTTTCCACGCACTTCAGAATCTGGAATAAAATCTTTTTTCAAATTAGATCTTTTCAGTCAGATAATGCATTAGTCCATTAGCCGAACATAAATTTCTTTCTGATTCAACCATTATGCCCTCATTCAGTGTTTGCGTACCCGAAAAGCAAGCTTACGAAAAAAACCTCGACTTTTAAGCCGATACTCTGCATTATCGAATTACTTTGCCCCCCAAGATCATTCAAATGTTTTCCCTCCGAAAGCCGACAGTTTCAAAATTACAAATGCTCCTTTTGGCCGCTTTTTAAACGTTTCCTTTCACCAATTTAAGACGTCTCAGTCCACTAACGGTTTTGCTCTATCAACTTACCGAATCCTGTCAATTTCACTTTGAAATAAGTCCGTCCCTATGCTTTCATGTTTTTGGGAACGCCACCGTAGTAGTTCTTACAAACTGTCAATATGCTTCATCTGCTCCACAACCTAATACCTATAGTTGATAAGAATGACAGTGATAATAATGGTTTATTTTGGGAACGCCCGAAGCATGCTTGATCGCATGATCATATGGCACAGGTGAGGCTACAAAAAGGTTCCTTGGATATTCACCTGAGTATATGATGTACAAGAGTGTATATGTTTTATGGGTCGCATGAATGAACCCCCGGCAAATCTGCGTTCTAAGGTCAGATGGGCGCATCGTCCATTAGTGGGTGAACTGGGCTCCGAGGTCGAGACACGTGATGAATTAAAGCGGGAATGAAGTGAAAGCGTGCGGTATTTCGGATAGCATTGATATAAAGTCGCAAGGGTGAGTAAACTAACATAGAAACCTTCGAAAATCCGCCGAAAATAATTGAAGAACTGTTGGTGGTGACGGACATGCACTTGAACCAATAGCTCAAATGACCCGGACAGTAGCAGAACCACAATTCCGAAGGAGCTGTAGTGTTCTCTGATGAGAGGAAGTGTGTGAATGAAACAGAGTCCAGTTAACTACTGAATTATAACTTACTGTTCATCAATAGGTTATGGAGGACGCACTCATGAGGAGGTGTATGTAGATTCGCGAGCCTGGAAAGTTTGGTGGTGCGGAGTGACCAAAGTTGTTCGGTGAGTGAAATACGATTCGAGTAAAGGGTTCGTTTCAGGTTAATTAGTGAACACAAATTGACAACAGGGTAGACAGAGGAGTTGATATACGATGATCTTATGAGACCACATGAGATTGGAGCATAAATGATACTGCCGAAACATGTAGTCGGTCGCTTAACGGGATATGCTGGTGAGAGTCTGACACGGGGCATTTGGGAAACAGCCGGAAGGTCGGTAACTTGGCATGCGCTTAGTTTGTTTGCAGCAAAGGTTTGAAGAAATTGCATTTGCAGTGTTCTTTAGCATAGGTGCCCAATCATGGAGGACTGACGGGAAAATAGAAAAAGGTGATAGGTGGGTGAAATGTTGTTCAACTACTGGTTTATCGGAGGTGATCCCAGAACGGACTAGTGAGAGATACGAATTTGCAACTAAGTTGGCATAATAGTGGTATGTACGTTTGACATCTGAAGGAATCAACTAAAAGTAGTAAATCACTGTAACCTTCAAAATGCGCAGATAATTGTGTGACTAGGTGCGTTGAGGAAAGTCCAACCTACGACTCTGGGTCGGAGAGGGGACAAACAGTTTAATGGCAGCCTAAATTACGGGTAAATTATTTCCAGCTAAAGATTTGGATAAAGCACTCTAAGGATTGTGGTGCAGGTGGCTGACCATACTATCTTGGTGGAACAGCGGCAGTGGTTCATAGATGAGTGAAAAGTGATACAATTACGGATTTGTCTGGGTTCTTTGGCGAGAAGCATGGGAACATCTAAAGTTGGTAACAAAGTGGATGCGGCAGGTGGACATACAGTGGACTGATACAATCGTACAAAAGTAGTACACATGAATAGCTCTTAGGAAATGCAGGTGATTGCGTAGCTGGATGTGCTGAAGTCTGACATAAAAAGCTGAGGAGGCAATCGAACTATTTATGTCCTGGATAGTGGATACACCACTGCCAATGCAACTGTCATGAAATGCGAATTGCTGAGTGAGAGAACGTGCAGCGGGAGGAAACAGTGAACATATAGCTGGTGTCACGCAGATGAAGCGCGGGAAGGAGGACCGTTTCGCTTTGTGTGGAGTTCTTGGCAGGTGAGAAACGAATCTATGAACGATGGTTTTGCTTAGGTAGATGGGGTGGTGACACACAAGTCACCAAGTAAATGAATGGTCTCTTCAACAGTATATCCGGAGTTGTGATGTTCATAATAAGGATATATGAAAGGTGAAGCCGTTTCATGTTTCGGGGTAACTAAACGAGGTGGAATTAGGGTAAACATGGGGTCAGTTCAGACAGATGAAAGACACGTCGATGGAGATAAAAGTCGGTAGAAGAAAGTAGTAGGGTCCATTTTTCAGCAGAGCAAAGTATGTGCATTTGTTGAATCGAAACTTGATCGATTGTGTGATTGATCTTGTTCAGGAACGTTGAAGTAGGCTGTGGGTGGCAGAAGTAAGATGCGGGAGACGTTGTTTTTCAACAAGCAGCTGATGTTAGTGGGTTAGGCTGGCCATGCGCTGGACGCCTAACCTGGATACCACTTCTGGCGACAGCAGGTGCGATCCGCCAGCTTAGTTGCGCCCGCACATCGCCGCAGTCGGCCTACGCGCCCGATGTGCGCTGGTCAAAGCGGTGGATCTGACCGCGCCCCGCACCGTTGAGATTGACTTGAGTTTTCTTATTGGGGCCAAACGGCCATAGGTATCAAGTAGTCCTCAGCCAGGCACCAGGGGTTCCCGGAAAGCAACCAAGGGAGCATCAGTCGATTAGTTTATGAATAGCCGACGGTCAGGTGGATGCATAGACCAGGTTAGTGACCGGTGTGGTCTCCAGAGTAATGAAAGTCATTCAGAGAAATGTACACACGAACGAGGGTCTGGAAATAGAGAAACATTAGAGGAGCGCAGTCTGATATGCTCCCGGCAGGGGATAAATGGGAATCGATACAAGGAGGCAAAAATAATGGACTAACTCTTTGGGACTAGCTTTTCGCTTGTAGAGGGCACAGAAACTAAGAATGTTTACTCGATTTCATCTGCCATAGACCACTGGCGCCTGTAAGATTCAAATTCTAGACCCTTCTCATAGACTTGGTCATGGATTATGTCTACATTGGGAAGCTTCAAGATTTGGGTGACCAAGAGGAATTTATCCAACGCAATTCTAAACCTATAGCTGGAAGTAGGGCTGCTTATGTCTGACGGTAACTTATTCCATAAGTTAGAGTACACCGTGATGAAGAAGTGTGAACGTAAGCCAGTGTTGGTAATGGGCGTTGAAAAAGTAAGAATTTTTTAACGCAGCAGGTGGCTAGAAACAAGCACAAAGTGCAGTGGATTGGAAATATTTCCATAGAATCAGGTTTTGGCCAGAACATATGGGTATGGCAGGCTGTCAAATGCCTTTGGCTTATCCAAATAAAGTACCATAAGGGCCATTCCGTCCTCTGCCATTTCAGTAGTGGGATTCAACAAGCCAAGCTGGCTGGTTGCCCAAGATCTTGACTGAAGTAAACCATGTTGTCGAGAATTATTATTGCTTAACTGGAAGAGGTACTTCAAAATGTGTTCATTTACCATTTTTTCCATTAGCCGAGAAAGAATAGGTGTATGGATGACGGGACGGTAGTTTGTTACCTCATGCAGTGGACCTTTCTTGTGGTGCGGGATTATGACTGAGCACTTCCAGTTTGTCGGCTCAAGGCCAGAGTTCATTGATAGAGTTGTTAGACTGAGTAGTAAGTAAGGTATGTCAGGTTCGCATTTACCTATTGCAGCTGGTGGTAAACCGTCAGGTCCTGGGTAAGATGATGGCCTGAAAGTGGTCGGTAATTGGGAGATATGCGAGACGTCAAATTCCACTGCGGACAGAGTTGAAGCGGTAACTGTGGGAAGAAACGGAGGGTCAACATTAATAATAGGGGCCATAGTTGACGCAAGGAATGAGTTAAAGGCCTTTGCAATAGAAAGGGGAGTAAATGAGGATACCTTTTCCGTTGAAACTGTGCGGAATACCTCCTTGAGTACTAAGGGTTTTGACCCTGTAAAATAATGACGAAATTTATCTGGGTGTCGCAGAGCCTTCATGTCCTGGTTATGCGCAGTAGTTCCTTTAAGCCTCTGGGTGCTAGAAATGAGGCTAGATGTGAACAAGAATTGCAAAGACGCGTGTAGTTTCATGAGTTTTGAAGTTTGGCAAACGTTGTTACATCACGTCGGTGGCCCTAAAACCGAACTCAACGAAGCCATATAAATCGTATCAGTAACTGCACAGTGGCCCATTCTCTCTCTCTCTCTCTCTCTCTCTCTATATATATATATATATATATATATATATATATATATATATTACCGTCCTGTAATTATTACCAAGATCATGGTAAGTAACCCAATGCTCCTTGATTTATTTTTATTTACTTTGACTCCTTTCTATATCAGGCCCCTCCACTAATACAGCCATCATTCTCCCAACGACCTTGGACTGAAAAATTCAGTTTCATTTCTCTCACCTGAAGTGGCTCAATAACTAAACTGAACACCTAGCTGTGGCATCTTCCATTCTGCTCTCATCCTATCTCTCAGCTCAGTTTGTTTCATATTTTCTTGAAAGAGTTTATTTTTCTCTTCTACTTAGTGATTACTCTAGGTCATACCTTGACGTTTTTACTGAAACTTCCAGTTCTTACCTATTCGTTTCCTTTTTTTGTCTCAAGTTCCCCGGCCTCATTTTTTTCGCGGGGATCAGCTGCATAGATTAGCCCGTGTTTCACTTTTGTTCTCCTCTACTTCAACCGCTGTTCTTCAGTTGGGGCATACCCCGACTGCTTTTCTCCATTTGATTTCTCCTTCCAGTGATCTTCAACCCCGGTCACACGCCTCGGGAGCTACACTGCGAATCTACCTTGCTGGCGCACCTGGATAAAAATGCCACTTGGCTGTATGTCCATCGAAATTTCCGATGGCTCCGTTGTCCAAGTTCTCACTACCTGACTAATTAATCTTGGACCATATACCCTTATTGTGGTCGCTTCAGCCTCCGTACAGGCAGCAGACATCACTCACGCCAATATCAGAAGTACGGGCAGGGTTGGATCCCCCGCGTTTGCTGAATCACGTTGGGCTTGCAGGCAGTTTGCAACCATGTTCGAGCAAAAAACGATGGTGGATCTCGCCTCTTTTTTCACTTCACGAAGAGTTTTTGGGGTGGACGCTCAGCGTGCGGTTAGCCTCACCCCTCAGCATCGGTTGCGGATTGAAACCCCCAACATTCCTCGTCCTACGGCATCCACCCCTGTCGGTCGCAGATGACACGCTCCTTCCATTCTTCTTCCGTCACGGTTTGTTCATCTGTCGTTCTTGACAGCTCTCCTACAACATTCCTTTCGTGTTATTCTTACCCTGTATGCACACCTTCCTATTCTGTCCTTGTTCCTACTGCTTTTCACTGTGACAGCCCTAACTGCCTGATGTCATTCTCATCCCATCCATTTTACTCTGCCTAAGATTGCATATTTCTTTTTCCACCCACTTGGCACCTGCCGGCTTCTAATCTCCAGTCATTTGATACTTCCATATACTCATAAAGTTCACTGATCTCAAACCTCACTGGATACTTCTTTGTCACGCAATTTTTGTCCTTTTATCATATAAATCCCACCATTACGCGTCTTACACTTCCGTACCCATGACTTATCACCAGTTAAGAACTCGTCGCTCCAACGTTTTCATAATCTACAACCAATTTTTTTAATGTTTTTGCAACCATTGTTTTTCCATGTCCGAATCTCTAATTCTTCTGAGGATCTTCCTCTCAGATAAAACCCCGATTAGCAACTTCTGGCCCAATCTACCTGTGCAATCGCCTGCAGGCGCGCGGCTCCCCAGTTTCATTCCCCCAACTTCGACGCATAGGAATTTCTCGTGCTTTTTGTTCCATCTCAGGTTTACCTCTCTGGGTAAATCCTTTCTTTGTTTCTTTTTCCTCTTCGTCCTGTTTCATCTGAAGTGAAACAACCTGATTGGTCATCTTTATCCTGGTTTTATTCGGTCAATACTCTCATCTGTTTCGTATTTTGCCCTCCACGCTCATCTTCAGTGCGCCTTCTAGGCTGCTCTGTATCTCGGCGTTTTACCTAATGCAAAGTAATTGGTAAGTCATTACATTCACGGACAGTTTCAAACCATATGCACGGTCGTAACCTGATCTTTCTGGTCCTCACCTTTCTTATTCCTCTCCTGCCTTAGTCTTTGTTACAATTGCTGCATCTTTGCACCAAAAATCGTTCTACATCCAAAGTATTTTTTCCCGTTGATGTTTTACGCAACTCCGACCGCTTCGTATTTTCATTCGCTCTGCAATCCTCAGCCATTTTAACGGCCATTTCACTACAGCATAACGTACGTCCATTTATTACAGCCTCATTCATTTTCGGCTGTCACCACATGTCACACCTGCGTAAATTTGATTTTTAGATTCATTCTCACCTGTTCTCTTCGATCCTTACCATACTTTTTCCTCGCTTGTCAGCTCTTACTCACAGCCACCACTTCTGTGCCCCAAAGTCGTTTCTGTCTCTCTCCCTTCCCCACGTTCATCTGTCGTAAACAAAATCCTGAAGATTTATCCCGGTTATTTCTCCACCAATTTATCTAACCCCACTTGTTTCTTCTAAGCACCGCTACTTCCTCGTTCTATCACTTCATCGCCCTTTGCTCCTGCTCTTCTCACACATATATATATTCACTAGAACCTCAGCTAAATTGTCTGGAATGTGAATGGATGCTCTTCATCGAAGGGCCCACAAATGAATCACAACTGTGATTTCTCATAGTTATTCGTGTCTGGGTCACTGCTAACCCAGCGAACAACGAAGTTGCATGTGCAAGCGCTCATATTGATAGTAAGTAGTATGTAAACGTGTGGACAAAGTTTCCCAGGAAGCACACGACCGGTTTTGCGGTTGTTGCCATTCATCAGGTTTGCGTACCAGGTACTCCTCTGCCCACTCGTCCTCATACTTGTACACTCCGATGTTATATGTTCACTGGGATCTAATTTGAATCGTCTGGAGTGTGAATGGATACTCTTCATTGAAGTGCCCACAAATGAATCACTACTGTGGTTTCTTATAGTTATCCGTGTCTGGGTCACTGCTAACCCAACGAACGACGAAGCTGCATGTGCGAGCGCTCATACTGATAGTAAGTAGTATGTAAACGTGTGGACAAAATTTCCCCGGAAGCACACGACCGGCTTCGCGGTCGTTGCCGCTCATCAGGTATACGTACTCGGTACTCCTCTGCCCACTCGCCTTCATACTTGTTAAGTCCGTTGTTATATGTTCACCAGAATTTAATATGAATCGTCTGGAGTGTGATTGGATACTCTTCATTGAAGAGTTGTGGTTCGTTTTTGGGCTCTTCAATGAAGAGTGTCCATTCACACTCCAGACGATTCATATTAAATTCTGGTGAACATATAACAACGGACTTAACAAGTATGAAGGCGAGTGGGCAGAGGAGTACCGAGTACGTATACCTGATGAGCGGCAACGACCGCGAAGCCGGTCGTGTGCTTCCGGGGAAATTTTGTCCACACGTTAACATACTACTTACTATGAATATACATAGATATATATGTATATAAAATGCACACAAATATACGTATCCATATACTTTCTCTGTGGCCCCCAGTTCTTTGCCGGCTAGTTATCTTAAATATATTCAACTGCCTCTCATGATATCCACCCATTTAACCTATATATATGTGCCTCGTATTTACCTATCTCGATTCATACAAAAGACTGCTGCAATCAGGCTTACTCTCTACGCCCTGCATTGCTCGGTCTCTGTTTTCATATTGACACAGTCCATTTATTGAATAGTGGCACACTTCATGGCCGTCTTATCCTTTGATATACAACTCCGTTTCTTCTGTTCTTCTTTCTCCCTTTCCTCCCTTTTCTTTTTTTCTCCATCGTTTCTTGTTACCATACTTTTTTATGCCGATTTTCAGCCCTCCCCATATAAACTTCCCAGGTTTCAATTTTCTTCATTCCGCTCAGCCAGTTCTCAAATCTGACCTTGGGTTTCAAGTTTACCGGGAAAACATTTTTCAATCCTTCCTTGGGTTTGCTTAAACTTCCTCCACCATTTCCCGACTCGCATATATTTATCTCCTTCTCATCTCCTTCCGAAGTCTAACTGACCTACCTTTCTAAAGCATATTCCTAAATTTTTCATGAATTTCTTCTGTCCATTTTGTTGCTTGTAAAAATGGATCATGTGCAAAGCATGCTTCTGGGGTCCCCGAATTAGACCGTTATTATAATTTATATTAATATTTACTCTCGACTGAAATAGGACTGCAGGTCAATCAGGAAGAACCAATGGGCTGGCGTCATTGGTGAACCGCGAATGAGCGTTTAGAACACGACTCGGAAGACCGCGTCCTCCAACGTCGGTAGGTAATGCAAAACTATGGAACATAAGTCGGTAGAAAGAACGAATGTCCGAATTCCAATGCTTTTATATATTTCGGGTCTGGCGAGTTTGGCGGGCAGTGTAAGTTCCGGATTAGGAAAACCCCCCAAAACACCAAAATAAATCGGATTTTTGAAAAGGCTGAATTATGTGCATATTTTGTGTATCTCATTCCACTCACATTTATATGCACCAACCTCTTTTCGTGTCCGACGCGATTTTATCATGCCGTGTGTGGACCTGTGTCAATCATTTGCTCACCTTCCTCTCGCACTGATCTCGGTTCCCGTTTTGAGTCCTTGTGACCACAAATTTGGTGCTTATATTTTTTCTATGTAGTTTATTTCATGGCGCAGTATCGTATAATTTGAAAGTCACTTTTATGTTGCTTTGGGTTTCGTGTGAATTGGCTATCCACTGCTCAGAGGTGCCTTACGCAGCTTGAGCTTTCAGCTAAGGCTTTGAAGCTACTGCCTCGAAGATATCCTCGTGGATGATGACAAAGCTCGAGTTTCTGTCCGCTTTTTTCTTGGTCTGTTGAACGTGCTCTGTTTGAAATAACTGCCTCAAGTTGGGAAAAGCCTGAATGAGCACCGAAATGTAGAATCTATCCCGTAGACCTTCCGCCATGTTTTCGCGTTAGGCAGCTAGAAGTCAGGCCCGAAATTGAACTACACACAGCGCGCCAAAAATGTCAGCGGCACCTTTTCTAATAAACGAGGTGCCTAGGATGCTAGTAACGTGGCAGTGAGTACGACCATAAATCTTGATGTTATTCATCCAGCCACCATGTCCGTGGCTTCTGTCATAGCGGCCGGCCAAGCTTTTGAAAACGATTGTTGACTTAGAGTTCCTACCGCATGTGAGATGCATTGAAGCCATGCGTAAACAATTCACGAGAATCTCGAAACAAAAATAAGATCAATTTGTTGTTTTTGCTATACTGGACTAATGGATGAGTAAGCTAAAAAATATGTACAAACTTCACTTATACGATCACAAGGACTCACAAAAAGATCCAAGTTCATGGTGTGGTAAAACGAGCACTTGATCCACGCAAGTCCGAGTGATCTGTGTTAAAACCGCCCTTTAAAAGCTAATAAACAAAGGTTGGAGCACAAGTATACAGGCAGTAAAAACGAGAAATATACATAATAGTGTTCTTCTGTGAAGCTAGACTACTGTCGGGTTTTGAGGGGATTCTGTACAACTGATTTTTGCACCGCCCGCCAAAATTCACCCTAGTTTATTGGAATGAAAGGAATGGATTAAGTGTAATTATTCTTCCTACTCACATTAGTCCTGCTATCAGTGCGCGACTTTCACAGATGGTATCTGGGATATATATATATACATATATATATATATATATATATATATATATATTCACCGTCACGGGCATACCAGTAGCAAAGCCAACAAGTTTTCCCCCGCTGCAAAATACAATCTTCTCTTCGATCTTTATTCCTCAGCATATTAATGAAGAGTCAGTGCTGTTCAAGAGTAAACGGCAAATGTGAACAGGTTTTTCTTAGTTTATGTGGGATGTTTGAACGAACAAGCCCACAAGGATATGTTTTTATGAGAAAATGAGCATGAACACTATTACGCGTCAGAAAATTAGAGGAAACTGACAAAACAACATCATGCCCCGACTGAAATGCCGGGCGAAATGACACTTGTGTGCTTAAGTGAGTGAGCCTTATTGCCTGTGAGCATCAGTTTCACTTTGTGGAATCGTTCCTCCGAGTGGCAAACGGTGAGCGGGAACCCATGATATCAGTAGGACCCAAAAGAATTTAGTAAGAAACATGACAATAATTTCGAGTGGGTATCATTTGCCCATTGTGGAAGTAAGCTTACAGCTTGAAGGAATTCAGTGACGTGAACGGGTAAACACTTACAAGAACGCTTGTGTGGGGAATATCCACGCATCATGAAGCCGACGAGTCAGCGCAGATTGAATCATTGCGATCCCTCACGACAGGTCAGGAAGAACGGGATGTGTTATTTGTCTGGTGTAAGTTTTCACTGGAACCGGCTACGAGGCGTAAGCGTGCATACCCTTCTGCCTTAAAACTTCCAGCGGCAAGCTTTCACGAGGCTCAGTTTAATTTGCTAGTCGGTCTTCATGCTCAGGAAGGCTACTACCACACACATAGCAAGTCAATGTTTTCTTGGCTTTCCTAACCTTTACCTTTCTCACCAGGCCACCAGAACTCTTAATAGTTTCTCCAACCGAACCGGGATGCCATGAAATAAGTAGGTGTGTTCGTCGGATATCGTCGCGAGATCACCTACCTTGAGAAGACATTATTTGCTTAACCATCTTTGTCGGTTTTGCAAGGTCGGCAGGCGCTCAAGTGGCCAAAATTTCCAAAATATTCTGAAAAGCTAATTTGCCTACTTTTATCCGTATAGGTGGCTACTCCGTGGACTAACCGGCCATTAAAATGAAATATTTGGCCTCAGTGCTAATAAGCAATTTGGGGTCAGCTATAGATGATTGAAGTCGTTGGAAGGAACTGACGGCATCGGACGATCTTCGAGGACTCTCTCTATCTCCCTCAGCATGATGTCCAATATCTCATCATCCGGTGGTTGCTGTTAGACCTAAGATACCAAGAACGTCCAGCTGATTTCGTCAGACTACCTCATGCCCTGCTACAGTGATCGGCTTGCTTTGGATTGCAGCACCACTGGATGATATGTGAAAAAGTTAGTTTCGTGGGTTCATCTCGATTAGGGCCCTGGTTTCAATGCAGAATTTCTCATTCAGTCCAGACAACATTCAATCACTTGTCAGGGTTTGTGTTTGACGTACGCCACGCCTGTTTGTAAAACGTTGTAAAGCACAGAAGAAAGGGAGTTTGTCGCTCAGTGTGTGACTTCTATGTACACGGCTCGAGATTTCACGCAATTCATGGTAAACCCGTATCCCTCCTCCATCTTCATCTAGCATTCTGCCAAGAAGGTTTTACGAATGTCAGGTCAAGTGTAACATAGTGGCTACTATTTTTGGGGTTATTCAACACTTCCTTGGCAGAGCCAGATGTTGCATGCTGGCAAAAGCTGTGTTTTCTATAGGAAGTAGAATGGCACGTTTCGCGTCCTTCCTTCCATTTGGTATCTCAGGCCGCCTAAGGATACTATTTAATTTTCAGTTTTTTTGTGGCCGTTGAATGATTGATCAACAAGTGCAGTGTCACATAACTTTCCTTTGTCACTTCGCACACAATCGCACTGACCAACCCACTAGTTGTTTTAATGTGTCACACCGTTTGTCTTTGTCTGACTTTTGCGTCTGGAGATTGACTGTTGTCTATTGACGCCGCCTTACCTTTCACTTTGGTTTTCAGATTCCTTGAGCAAAGAGGTCACTATTGAGGCTTACTTCCATTTATTTATAAACTGTAAGTTGTGGAATAAAGTGTCGTCAGCCATTTGTTTATTCTCAACCCTATTACATTATTTCGAAATCCGGCTCACTACTCGAGTTGAAGGGACTTTCGATTGCGATTGTCTTACGGTTGTGCTCACCAGCGAGATCGAATAAATGAAACTACTTTAGAGTTGGACCACGTGTTACTCAAACTTGGTTTTACAACTCGAAGTGAACACCCAGTGCTCCATTTTCCCTGTCAAATTCCTCTGCAGCATGTTTGTGCTGAAACAGCAGGCTTGCCACTGGCAGACAAGAAGGTATCTTGTGGGGCGCTTTGTTTCAAAGTTTAGGTGTAAAGCTTTGGCCTAACACTCATCTCCAGCCATCGAACAATCGATTCCGAATTCAGGATGTTTTAGTAGCTCTTTGGGAATAAGTGCCTGCTTTTTCGTATGTAACTGTCCGAAACTCAGAATCTATTTAGTGAAAGCTTCGGATAATTCCGCCGCATGCAGACCATACTCAGCGGAGCTCTACTCGCCAGGAGTTACTGGAGTGAAAAGTACATCGCCGGAGTGATGAAGACCTTTGTTGATGGTTTATTATCTCTTGAACCTGGTCATCCGCACTGGCGAGTGAATCAACCTCTGTCCGAGAGTAAAACCCAGGTAACCTTCACAACAAGAATGCCGGTTCTGAGGTCACCACCGTCGTTACAGTTCTTTTGCTTTCCCTGTTCAGTGCAGGAAGTGTTCATGAATCGTAAACGGGGCAAGTCCTTTCCAGGCTTGTTCAGTAATTTAGGCCCCCTCCATGAGCCTTGCCGCAGGAAATTCTTCACACCCCTGAAAGACGTGTCTACCGGCTGCCGGAAGACTCAACACGCTGCCACTGAGCTGCGGTCTTTCCACGTATGTGTGATCTTGAGTCTGCGAGCTATGGTCGTGCTGAAGAGGCTCTTGACATTATTGATTCGATACAGCACATTTGTCCAGCCCGTCCAAAACCTTGCTGGCCAGCTGTTGAAAAGGAAGCACCTGTTTATTGAATGTGTCGCCTCAACAGCCAGCACGGCCGCATTATTTTCGAAAAAAGGGACGGGGTCTGAATTAGGAGATTTACAGCATGCTTTGGCAGGCTGGATCCTCAGGGCTAGATTGCATCACATGGATGTCACCATCTGTACAGTAGAGTAGCCGATTTCAGGTGCGTCGGTAAAGGCAGGATCTCTCCTGTTTGATTCGTGCCATTGGAAGGTGAGCGACGACTGACTCGTATTTTCTCTGGTTTCTACAAGGCGACCGCGAACTCTTCCCAATCAAACCTGTTCTGCAGGCCGAGTAGCCGGTCTTAGTCCACCCTATTCCAGCAAAACCTCTGTAGTAGGATTTTCTCAAGCGGCTGCTAAGGATAAATGAAACCATGAAGGAAAAAAGAAACCGGAGGTAGCCAGAAACGTTCCCCTGCGGTAGCGGGCTAGTCCGTGGCGTTTATTTTGAAAACGAATTCATCGAACTTGGCGTTCCGGAGTGTTTCCAAGGTGCTCTCCTTTGGAAGAGGTGGACCATTCAACTTTTGAGCGCTTTCGGCTTTCCTGTTATCCGAAATAGCGCCAACGCGCTCGGAGGATGTGGTATTTACTTTGTGAGCCGGAAGCCACCCTTCTATATGAAGTCTGTCAACACAACAATTGGTTTACGGCCGCGTCCATGTCGTCAAACGACCCGAGATAGCCAACCCTTTAGAAATTGTTGCCCACTTCTTCCGTTACTTACCAGCTGACCAACTCCCCTTATCTGGTTACGGTTCCCCGTAGGGCAAAGCTCGCACAGGAGGGTGAAGAAGTCACTCGAATGGATAGGCAGTCATTCTGTATTTCACGGTAGATATGCCCATATTGTCCCTGTCCCGCCAGAAGAACTGTGGTGCACTTTTTCCTGCAATGGTACCTGCATTTGCGAGGGCATTCCACTAATATGGGCTGATATTGCCATTCTACCTAGCCTAAACCGGCACGAAACCTCAAGTGGTAGAGTTGACAAGGCTCTTTTTGCTGCATTAAACAATCGTTGATGGATCCTCCCTGGAAATTGTCAGAACATTTCAAGACAACAGAGAATTATTCGGGCTTCTTAGGGTTGAAAACTGGATGGTGCTGCGAGTACCATAAGTTTTCTCCAAATAAACGGATAAAATTCAGCTCCTCTTTGTAGTCGAGGGTTTCACTGCATATCGTTATCTCTGAGTACAGCTTCCAAAGGAGTTCATCACAACCAAATCCCTTCTTCAACAGTGATGATTTTCGAAGACGGTATCGTTATCCACGAAGCCATCAGTGGGTGCACACCATGGGAGAAGCACTTTAAAATGCGTCGGCAGGCCTTTCTTCACCTCTCGTATTACCTCCAACGCGAGTTGAACCTATGAGGATTGAGTTTCCTCCAGGTTGTGAGAATCAAGATCGTAGAGAAGATTCAATTGTCTCTACATATCACCTTTATTCTTTAGAAAAAATATACCGAACCATGCTGCCCCGTAGGTGTGTACGGCATCACGCCTGATTTTGAGTACTTCATAAGGCCTCTGGCAACTTTTGCTCGCTGGCCAAGCACCCAGTGAGCTTCCGGCAACTCACAGCCAAAAAGATCTCAACCACCCTTCCAATTTACGATTGTTAATCCCTGAGGATAAGACCATACAGTCAAGGCCACCCCTGCATGAAATTCAGGTTGTCACGTTTTCTTTTTTTTGCTTATACCACTGTTTATACTTGTAGCTATGTCCACACTAGTATATACCACCTAATAACCTGAAACCTTGACCTAGTTGTGTAAACAACTGCGGCGCACTACCGTGCAGACGCTTGTACTTATCGCAAGTTAGAATTATAGACTATATTGATTATTCACTGCTCTAATTCCATTTAATTACATTCTACATGGCTTATCTAGCAAATCTCCCCTGATTCTCGCCACAGTAAGATCTATCTAGCGTTTTCACATCCCATCGCTATAACCCAACTCCCACCTTATTTTCGCTACGCATCCACCGGTGCGCCTTCCGGAGTTTCTGTCCCACTGTACCTCCATTCATTTGTTTTTTTGCCATAAGAGCGAACTTTCGATCCACCCGGTCCGCCGACCCCATACTTACAATATACTCTCTCGCAAAACCTGCTGTTGTGATCCAAGCAACAGCTAAGTACCTGCCGTATCCTGTGGGGTTCAACCTATGCACACCACACAGCAAAATTTCTTCTATCTCACCATTCCTCATAGTTAAGTCTCCTAAGCCCAATTGCATATATGGCGGGTCATGTAGCTCACTGCCCGTACCACATTGCCGCATAGGTCTCATCTAGACCTTTGCGCACATAGCACCCATGCACACTCCTTGTCTGCTCAGACCTTTGGCATGTCTCTGTCTAGTTGACCGATTTCCTGCTACTTTTTTACCTCCGTCATATATTCCTACTTATCATGCTATCCCGGTCCCCAGCCAGTACTCGGAAAATCCGTATCGCTAAAGCTGGCAAATCCAAACACACCCAACCCCTCCCAAAAACCAGGCCGTGCTCTGTCACCCTCGTTAACGTCGACGGTGAAGCTTCTAATAGTCCTAATGGCCTTAAGCAGAGTTTCGTTGAACTTAGTAACAAGGTCGAGCTGATTGGTGAAACCCTTTCGAAGGTTTCACCCCTGGCTACTCCCCTTGACCCTTCAGCCGCTACATCGCCCAAGAACTTGGTTTCGATGGGACATTTCCTCGACTCCGTGTCTACCAAAATATACTACCGCATTGCCAACTCCAGAAACGCAGTGGTTTTTAATGTTCCAGACCGCTTACCACTTTCCTTGGCGAAACACAACGTACCATGTATCTCTCACACGTGAGACCGTTCCTAGAATGTTGTCCCATTACCTCCAGCCTCTGGCCACGTTCCTCTATTTTATCTCTTTAGAACGTTCAGCGTACTTTCACCAAGAGGCTGTTGGGCGTATCCCTAGCCCTAACATACTGCCAGCGCTGTGAGCTCCTACAAATTGAGCCTCTATGGATTCGTCGCATGAGGCTTAACCTGATTTTCCTCTTTAAGCTAATCCATAACCTGGCCTACACCTCTTATCCCATCTCGTTCGCTGCGCCCTGCTCCTACCCAAAATCTGGAATAAGCTGCCCCTTAGCTTAAGCAGTGCCTCCTCAATGTTCGTTTTTAGGCGCGCACTTTTGTCATACTTAACAGTCCCCAATGCTATATTGCTCACCAATGAGCCCGTCTCCGCCGACCTGGCCCTTGAAAGAGGCCTCACACTGTAACTCTACTACCTCTGCGCCACAGGCCACTAGGTACACTCCGCGAACTAAGGCCATTGCCTTCACTGACCCATAGCGAACCTACCTCCTGCCATCATAAGATAACCTTATTGATCACCTACGTTCATCTCTTATTCATCATATTCACTTTTTTCTCCTCAGTATCCGTTGATTCTCAGCTGAGGCACACCCAAACTGCTCTTCTCTATCCCTTTTCCCTTTCCAGTGATCCTCAGTGACGGCCAACCACTTCGGGCACTGTACTTACCATCTCCCTGGCAGGTGCACCTGGATAATATTGTTACACGGTCGTCTACCACTCGGTGTTTCCGTTGGCTCTCCTGTCCATGGTCCCAAGTCTTGGTCAATTGTTCCTGGTTCACGCACCCCCATCGCGGTCGTTTTGTCCCCTGTATAATTATCCATGAACACCACCGCTATGGCCGGCGCACATCGGGCGTGCAGGCCGTCTGCAACGATGTGCGAGCGCAACTAGACTGGTGGGTCACACCTCGTGTGTTCACTTCACGAAGTGTTTTTCAGGTTGGGTGCCCAGTGCACTGCCAGTCCCACCCACCAGCACCGGTTGCGGATGGCACGCTCTAACTTTTCTTGGACTACCGAATCCAATGCTGTCGGTTGAAAATTGCATGCTCCTCATCCTTTTTCCGCCACAGCTTGTTCACCTATAGCTCTTATCATCTGTTTCCACTTCCCATGTTTGTCGCTCTACCACGGTATGCACACCTACCCGTTTCGTCCTTCCTCCTATCGCCTCTCCCTACATCAACTTTCACTGCATTGAGTCTCTATCGTCCTAACCATTCTCCTCTGTCGACGCTCGCCAATAACTCTTTCCCACCTGCCGTCCTTGCTGGCTTCTATCATCTATGCGCTTGGTGTTACCCTCTGCTCAGGACGCCCATTGATAGCCTCTTTAAACCTGTCGTTGTGTTAAGTCCCTCCTCATACCCAATGCCATGATGCACCAATCGCACCCACACCCATGGCCAATCCGCATATTAGAACTCGCCGCTCCAAGCTTCGCATCTTTTACAGTCGTATTTATTATCTAATCACCACTGCCATATCTTCCTCACTTGGCTCCGCGATTCCTCTGTGGTTCTTTCCAGTGTCCTAATTAGTATCCACTAGTTCAATTGTCTGCCGGCACACAGCCCTCCATCTCCATTGCCCCAACTCCGTTTCGCATTCATTTATTGTGACCTTTTTGTTCTATTACTGGTTCACTTATCTCGGGGCGTCCCGCTTCCTTTTCCGCTTCATTCGTGTTTCATCTGCAGTGAAATGATCTGATTGGTGATTTCTTACCTGTGTCTCCTCGGCCATTGCTTTCATCCCTTTATCCGTTTATTGCTCGCTACAGGCATTTTTCTGTACCCTCCAGTGTGGTCCGCTTTTCCATGTTCCACCATTGTAATGACAACGTTACGCCACGGTGTTCTTTTACAGTTCCAAATTGTTTGACCTGTCACTACCCGATTCCTCTGGTCCGTCACTACATCTCGCACTTGCATTGATCAAATAATTAGACCCATTCGTACCTTTTTTCCTTGATCTCGTCTTTCATCTTCACTCTTCCATGAACTGCTCCTCACAGTCTTCATCACTTCTGTGCTTCAGCATTCTATTTTTCTCTCCGTTGGGCTGCCATGTGCACTTGCCATGAAGTTAATCCACCATGATATTCCAAAGTTAATTCTGCAACCATTTGATCTAACATTACCTACTCCTCCTAATGACTGATAATTTCTTTCTAGGACCCCATTGTTGTTGCTCCTGCTTCTCTTATACCTATATATATATATATATATATATATATATATATATAATAAATCTACATATATATATAAACTTATGCATATATATCTATGTGCACGCTCTCTGCATCTTGCAGTTCCTCACCGACCATTTCTCTTGCTATCATCCCAACGACCGTCATCATAGATATCCATCAACTATACATCTGTGCCTCACATCTACCGCATCGAATCCTTCGAAATCGTTTTTGTCGTCTGATCATCCCTCTACGTTTTGCATTGTTCGCTCCCTGTTTTACGGTGAGTTTTGTGTCCTGTCCGCCGACAATCCACTGCAAAGTACCAATGCTTCATTGATATCTAATCCACTGCAGTGCACCTCACCTTTTTCTCCATCGTTCTTCGCTACTGCAGTTCCTTATACCGATTTCCAGCCTCTCTCATGTTTACCAGTCGGCCTCCGTACGTAATTGGCCGGACCAGCCATTCAGTCCATCTGACCTTGACTTTCAAACTCACTGGGTGTCTATTCATATCCGCTCTTGAGCCCATTTAAACTCCACACAATCTCTATGGTGTGCATACGTTTATCCTATTTTCATCCTACCTTATTCCCCCTTCTGAGCCTTGTTATCCAACATTTCCATGAGAGTTTCCATATTTCCATGAATTATATCTGTCCATTCCATCACGTGTATCAACAAGATCATGCACATGGCATGCTTCGGGCGTTTCCGAAATAAACCATCATTATTATTAATCCACGGAATCCAACGGGATTCTTCCTAAATCCTTCCACAAAACCTAGCATGTTTTTGCAACGGTCATTTCATTGCACTCTGCCAAAAAAGATTCGGCAAACTTTCGGGTGGAAAACATTGAAGTTGTCTTTTTCTATGTAGTTTTTCTTACCAGTTCTGGAATTGGTAAGCATTTGACTGCGGGTATCCTAAGAATCAGTTACCGATTATGTTTTTTTGTCCGCCATTTTTACTTTTTTCCACAACAATTTTTCGCTTTATTCTACTTTTTCAATCAGCTCATTTCCGCAAGGTGCACTTTACTACAATGTATATGACTTTCAATTTCGCCTCTTGAATCTCACTAAATTTACCTTAACCGGTGGTAAATGTAACTTGACCATCTTTCATTCTGCTTTGCGCACCACCGACATGGGTTTTTCCAGTTCTGTATGTATGCGTGACCTGTACACGCTTATCATTTTACTGTATTCATCTTTTCCTTTTGCGAGCAATAAACCATGACCATTGCTGTTGCTAGCTTTTCCGATATTTGGTTCTCGGTCGTTTAGCAACAATGACGATGTTCCATTCTTACGAACAGCCCTGGGACTTTGGGCTGCCAAGCACCAGCTCCGAATTCGTAAAATGTCACAGTTCAGTACTAAGGTACAGCAGTGATTATTATAAACTCACCGTATGTTGGTGGATTGGACCTGCCGAATTTGATGATAACGGGTTTTGGAAGTAGCAAAAGTCCATTATTCGGTGAGCGTAATGGCTAGCTTTCCCGATCGTTGCGCAAGCAACGCATAAATTCATAGATTATCCATTCAGAGAAACAGTAGTTTCTAGTGATTCGTTTCCAATCCAATCATGGATAAAACAATAAACATGGGATAAATGATCCCGCAAAAACACGAAGTAGGCACCTGTCACGGGGAGGGATTTATCAGTCAGATTATCCCTACCTTGTGATGGGTTTATCTACCTGACCCCCTCAAGATGGATTGAATTAAGTCGGATGAGACATCACAGACGGCGGCGTGCACATTTCGTTCAGATGGCAACTTGAGCTCCTTCGATCACTTGGGACTGCGACATATTGAAAGACCAAAACTTCTCCAGTGGTTTATCAAGGATAAGTGAACTAGATGACTTTCCTCCGCTGTACTGGACCTGAGGAGCCTCATAAGCTTACTGCCCTTTGGAGGGCTCCATCCAATACCCCACTTATCAGAAAGAGGGGAGTTACAGAAACAAAAGATCGTAGGTGATGAAAGACGCAAGATGATATTGGTATATTGGTGGTAGGCAAGCTGAAATGTGAGGGATAATGAAGAAGCTGGACTGCGAAAGACTTAGAACGAAGAAAGAAAGGTCAGAGACGGAGATCGGCTTGGGAATTACAGCCGTAACAGGAGTAACGAGAACCGGAGGGGTGCAGGAGCATATTAGGTAGGGCGGCTACCTGTGTGCTAATTTGGCAAACACTTTCCACACAGTGGTCTATTGGCCTTGCGATAGTGAATTACAACCCAGTGTGCTTTAGACGCAGTGGAGCTCAAGCTGGTGAAGTTCCTAGAAGGCCTCTTGAGTGGCCGAGTATCTTTGATCCCAGGTCGAAAGCCGTCCAATATAGTTACCTCTACGGTCCCTTGTAGCTTCCACTCTCTTGATCTTGGCGCAGTCGTCTACCTCTCCAAGGTGCCTAGCCCGTTATTGTTCCCTACTACGTAGTGAATAAACACTGTTATTGGAACTTGGTGGTAGATCCCAGGCCACGGACGAGTGATGCGCTGCCTACAGATCCCGCTTCAGGGAACCTGCTGCCAACCAACTTCACGTCCGCTGCAAAATAAAAGCATAGGTCTTCCAGGTATATGACTGAATTTTTTCTCAGTAGGATGGACAACAACGGTCCAAGGACCAAGCCCTTAGGCATACCGCTCAGCAAAAACCCTCCCAGGGATGTGCTATTCTCCACCCCGACTTCAAAAGTTTTACCCGTGAATGATGTACGGATCCATCCAATAATTTCCGGAGATAGACCAAGAGCAATCAACTTCATTGGCGAGACCGGGTCAGGTGCCTTCTGGAATTCGAGATAGCCGACCCCCATTCTAAAGTCAAGGTCCAGACTTCGGGCAACCTCGTCCATGAAACTGGCGAGGTTCCAAGAGCAGATTCTCTGAAGAGCAAACCCAAGTCGATTTGTTGCGATAACTCTGTGGACAGTCGAGTGGATAGCGATTCTGCCTCCCAAAGCTTGCTTTACTACCCTCAGTCATACGGTAGATAAACTGATAAGCCTGTATTTTCTCTATCCCCGGTCTTTTGAACTGGAGTGACCGTGGCCTTGAGCCAAATCATTTACGAGCAACTTTCATCGAGAAATGCTCTGAATAAAGTATTCATCGGCTAGGTCAAAAGCTCCGCCAAAGGCTGAACGATGGCCGGATGAATAGATTCGGGCTTCCCAGCCTTAGTCCTCACCAAGCCATGTAGAAGTTTGAGCTTGCAGCATGCCATGGTAGCCTCCACTGACATTATGAGAGCAGCCCCGGCGGCTGTTAGAGAAAGGCCTAGGGCCCAGTTGTCTTGTCTGTACACCTGCTGAACGTGATGGCGAATAGATTCTGCCTTTCTGAGGTAGTCGGTAGCTTCTCTAACCTAGGAAAATCTTACTTTTTGACGGCCGCCCTCAGAACTGTCCTGGATTGCGAGATTTGTAATCCCTCTTCGGGTTTATTTTGGCGGTGTCGGCTAAACTTCTTGTAATTCATTCCGCATTCCTCCTGCGTTTGTTTTGACCTAGCTCTCTCCGTTGAATACTTCGGGTAACGTCAGTGACAACCACTGCTTTAGCACCTGGCAGAAGTCGATCTCTTCCTATAAAAGGCCCTCTGGACCCGACAAGATCACCACCCACGAAGAATATACCTAAGGGGAGCTGCTCTGTCCGTCAGTGACCGGAAGTCATCCCTTATGTGCCTCCAAAGCTGCCCCACAACTTCCACGCCCTGCTCAACCCCGTATTCGACCAAAGCCCCCCAGTTCCTTCAACAGTGTCTGGTCTGCCAGGTGGCATCCGCTTCTTTATTTATTTGGGGTACTAGTCTGCCCGGATTGGGTGTTAAGCGGGGTACTTTCTGGTCGTTGTTCTTTAGCGAAACCTCAATCTGAGGGTCTTAAACTTCCCGTGGATATCGTGTGATCGCAAGATCGATGGCAGATGGACTTTCCCCTGAATCCATATGGTCTTCTTGGTGATAAGCGTGATCAGATCCTTAACAAGTAGCGTAGCTGGCTGTGGCCGAACAGCTCCTTAGGAGCCAATTCGTTTACCCAGTCTGTCTCGGGTGCTGTGAGATCCTCCGATATCGGGGTATACCCGCCAGAGCCTGCGGAAAGTTGTTAGCATAACATGAGCTGGCCGTCTGCCTCTGTTGGAAACTGTGGGCTATAGTACAGACAGAAACTTTCCTGTTCTGTACGGTGAGCGATAAGGGCTACCGAAGCGGCCTGTGCATGAGGTGGATGTGGCTTAGGTTCCTGTCGCTGGTAGTAGGGTCGTATTGTGAGAAGCAGCACGCTGCTCCCGCTATCAGCGCGGTCTGCCTGCCCCGCTGACAACAACGTTGGGGGTATATGATGTCCGATGCCCTCCGAGGGTTGAACCCAGTTCTCAGTGACCCATATTACACCTGCTCGTGTTGTGCGAGCCTAAAGTTCGGACCTCTTACTACTCATATTTGCTGCTTTCGTTTACGCATCTGGCAGTCATCTGGTCCCTGCCCATTGCTTAACATCACAGAAGCCCCAAGCCGTTCGGAAATCAGGTCCGGGTGGCTCTCCCACATTTTTCGACGGATGTTTCGGTAACCTTTTGGCTTCTGCTTGCAGAAGTATTCATCCCTGCATCATACGAAGGTTGAGCACCAGAAAGGACTGGGGAAGCCTCTTTCTCCCACGGTTTCCTCTTCAAGGCTTCGTGTTTTGTTGGGTTTTCTCTAGAGTGAACTACTCGGACTCTGGCTGGGCAGGCAGTAGCAGCTTGGAAGCCCGCGGAAGAGGCAGATGGGACCGTCGGTCTTCCTGCAGCCCGAGGATACTGGTAGTCGGGTTGAACTACGACTTTATCACTCGTAGCACTCTTGATCTCCACTGCGGCCACCATCCATCAACTACCGAATGCCACAACAACCGGTTATTTATCCTAGCTCCCCTCCGGGGTCCCTCCTGTTAGTCAAGAAGGAGGATGAGGTTTTGTGGCTACTAGGCCAGGCTCAATGACCACCCCCGGGAGGTCGACTATATGAAACTCAGCAGCTCTTTCCCTTGTTTGTCACCTCATGGCTGGTTCAGGGAAGCCCTGAGCACCCTTCTTTTTCCCCTTCTGGTTGAAGGCCCACTCTCGACTTGGAATTTGGTCGGCGGGTGGGGAGTACCTCCTTCTCTTTCTCAGGTTCTGGGACTGCTACTCAAGCTTGCGAGTTCATCTTCCAGAACGGCGTCCACAGGAGTGGTGACACTGTTTCAGCCGTTGCCTTGACGTTTTCCGCCCCTTGACCCTGGAACCCACCTTGGGCCTGGTACTTGGATTCGAAGTAGTTTGAAGTAGGTCGTTATCGTAGTCTGCTGCGGATTTAGCTTTTGGACTAGCAGTGAGTGACCGAAGCGCTTCACAGACCTCCTCGCTTTCGTGCTTCACCATAAAATCAGTATGGCAGGGAAAGCCCGGTTCAGCCACAATATTAAGGGTCTTGGAGCATGAGGTGTTCTCCCACAGAATTTCACCCTAAGCTGAGGTAGGCTCTCCAAGTGGAGTGGAGGCCCCAATCTTTTCATCGAATGAATATGCTTACATGAGTTCCGCAATCAGGGTTTTCTGGCAGACTGCGTAGATCTGATCTAGACTCCGTAGCTCGCAGTAAGCCCTATAGAGAGTCACCGTTAGGCCCCCACATTTATTGTGGAACCAGGCTATGCAAAAGTAACGGTGGACCCCTACTTCTAACTTGTAAGTTGCACGTATGGGGTTTCCTCACTTGAAGCTGATCGGAAAATTTTCCATTCGCTCGCCACTATTTCTAATACTTCTGTTCATCAAAGATGCCGGTCATCAAAGGGGAATAAACGGCTCAGATTTCACGAGGTATCGAGTTATAAGAAGGGGTCATGTGAAATTCCGTCCAATTACTTTGGTGGTATTCTAGCAGGTCACGGGAGATGTAGCCCATCTAGGGTTTCTCATCGTGAAAAAGAGTGTAGAGGACATCTCGAAGATCCTTCCAAATGTTCTGCTTGTTTAAAGAATGTGGCCATATTTAACATTACTTAGCTTAACTCGTCCGTACAAAACACATTTTCACATTTGTTTATTTGTGTGGCATCTTTGAACTTGGCCCTGAAACGTCTCTGATTGATCTACTTGAACCACGGGACGCTGGGCCTTTGGGTTTTACTGACAAGTCCATTTGGCCCCGTGCGGGTGGTTTGTATATATTTGCACCTCCTGATTTTCAATGAAGTACCGCAGAATCTGAGAGTTAATCTTTTTCTGGTTCTGGGACCCATGTGAATTGTCTCTGTGTTGCTCGAAATGCGATTCTTGTGAATTACAACGGGTACAGAGCTTTTGGTATTCCAGAATCCAAACTTCAATCCCAGAAGTCCAACTTTCGGATTTTCGGTCACGGTCTTTTGCGGACTGAGGTTAGTTCCCTTTTGAACTCATTATCTGTTCTTTTGAATTATTATTGTGCTGGAAATTAGCATCCAGCTCAACATCTATAATGAGATTGATAGATTCATGCTGTCTTATTCACCCTTGGGTCCTTGAATTTGGGAAAGCTGGACTAAAGGCTGTGATGCTTGAAGTTCAGGGGTCACCTTTCTTACTCCAGTGGCATCGGATATTGGAAATATGCGCAACTGAGCACATCTGCATTTTATAAAGGGACTGAATAAACAAATTTAAAGGCGGTGTCCGGACTCGTCCGATGTCAAGTGCCAAACGGGGGCACTTGAATTACTCCACTTCTCGATCAAGCCCGTTTTTCGGTCAACCAGTGTGAGTGATGTCGTTTAATCCCAGTTACCAGTTGCTGTGCCATTCAGCATATATAGAAAGCACCGCAAACATATCTGAAAGAGTATATAACCGCTGAAGAGCTCAGCAACGACTGACAATCGCTTCACCGAATTCAACTTCCACGTGATACCGTGGGTACCTTCCGGACCTTCGTGCACCATTTGAAAGGATAAATTACTCAAAAATATAAGAAAGATCTGGAATATCCGGCAAAGGCGTGATTCCAATGGATGGAGCTTGAATGGAATAATCCGGCAAGCTTGAGCTGTGTTTAAGTAGTGATTAAAAAAACGATATGGGTGTATCATGACGTGCATGGAGTCACGCGCGGTACACCAGGAAGTCACACATTCGATGACGACCGATTCTTTCTCGCGGGCCTTGCAGAGATTTATCAACCAAAGAGGCGTACCCGCCGATATATACTCAGATAATGTATCGAACTTTGTGGGCTCCTACCGGGAATTGCAGCGTTGGCACAAAAACGTAATCGGGGGCAAACTGCAGGATCGAACCGTGGCCTGTGGAATACGGTGGCATTTCAATCTCCCGCAGGCCAGTCAACGCCGTGGTGTATGGGAAAGCATGATCCGGTCCGCCAGGCGGGTATTACTGTCGATCACTGAGCAACAGCCGCCCGTCGACGAGACGTTGAACACCGTCATGACTGAGGTAGAGATAATTCTGAACAACTGCCCGCTGGTCCCAGAAATGAAAGGCGACCCCAACCAGTTGGCGCTCATTCCGAACGACTTATTGACGTTAAGGTCAAACGGGGGTTTCTTCGGGCCGGTCAACCTTCGTGGGAGCTACCTCCACAGATGGAAGCACTCGAGCTATCTTGCCAAGGTTTTTTGAAGGCGACGGAAGCGGGAATAACTACCGGCTCTGCAGACTCGACAGGAGTGGCTGGTCAAAACAATACCATTTAGGGTTGGGGATGTGGTGATGACCACAGACGAACGTGCACCTTTCAGCGCCTGGCTTTTGGGCGTGGTTATCGAAACCATCGGAAGCTTTGACGGAACGATAAGAAAGGTGAAGGTGAAGAAAGCCAGCGGAGCGCTGATTCGCGGCACGCAGTATTAGCCTCCTCAAGAAAGAAGGCAGAGAAGCTGATAACGCTGAGGCCCAGCAGACTATTTCGCAGTCGTCTTCGAGGTGAGTAAAGAAACCCTCATGCATGGGAGCATTCACAACACACCGAAGTATCGATCCATCATACCCCCCGACAAACACACACACATACAATATACACATTTACACCGCATGACCTCCGTCTAACACTTTACAGTACTCACTGTCTTTCGTTGACGTTACAGAAGGTTTTTCCGATAAGTGGTGGCGTACGCGATTCCATTGTACATCCAGACACGTACGCACTTACTCGACGCACACTTTACCTCATGAACCCCATCAAACATGTGGCAGTGTTTGCCGTTTTTCGTTGACGGTACTGAAGGTCTTTAGCATGTGTTGGAGTAGCAGCGATTACGTCATACACACACACTCACGCAAGCACATACAGCCAGTACATGATGGCCCTCTCAAGGACAGCATCTATGTTTCCCTCTCAAGCCCGCCATCGGTCAGTTGCTCTCCTGAAAGATGTAGAATAGCCTCGCGTCGGTGTGGCCACCGGATCGCGTGCGAACGTGAGTAAAACTTCAGCGACAAGCATTATCTACGCGCACTGACAGCAGGGCCTAGGTGGGTAGGAAGAACCAGTACCTTTGTACCAAACCTGTGACTTTGCTTAGGATTCGGGAGGATTTTGGTGGGTAGTGTAAGGATCGGTCGTGGAAAATCCCCCTAAACCATTGCAATTCCACGTTTTCCTTAAAATTACTCACTTGCCCACACTATTGACGTGTCTTTAGTTACTGTATGTTTTATGGACCAATTTATTTTGTCCGCGCCGAGAGCGCTAATTTGTCATGGCCTTGTTCTGGACCTGCGTGACGCACGTGCTCCTTGCTAGCAAGCCGCAATTCGGTTCTATTTTTTTGAGTTCTTGTGATCTCACAATTGGGGTTTGTATCTAATTGGAGTCACTGCCCACTTTGTCAGCGTAACAGAACAATAAGGCGCGAGCCTACCCGGGGGTTTTTACTCAGTTTTCTCTTGCAAGATTTCATTTTTCTTTCGATCGTTACCCGGCTTGAAATTGATTTTTTACTGATTCAAGGGCTTCAATTTGCGCCCCTTTTTTCCTGAATGATACGGGCTATGGATTCTGAACCTAAACTCACTTTTTATACGGATTGCTGTTTTCTCCACCTTCATCAACGTTTTCTAGTCCACTTCCACACAGTTTGCTCATGTCTCCCCGTTTCATGATGCACTCCGTTTACTGAGACCGGAAATATCCGTCATTCCGGGCCATCGTCGTCTTCATAGTGAGCTGTTCTCATATTCACCAAAGTTCACGAATGTACTCCCATTCATTTCTTTCATCTCTTCATGTTCATAACTTATTCCGTTCATGGAGCCCTAATAGGCCTCCGTTATCCACAGCTTGCACTATTTTGATTTATAACTCATCCTTAGCGCTATATTTTCACGACATATTTCGCATTCCCACGGGCCATCACCAACCAACCCGAATTCAAAACCAAACCGTATTTGCCACGCGAACCATTATAATTTCGGTCGATTAAAACTAACTCTAGCTATATTGCTTTGCTTCTGACGATTTCGAGTCGCTTTCTTGAAATTCGTGTACAGTACGTTGTTTTGAGTAACGTTGTACACCACGATCATGCGCTTGCGCGTGCGTCTCGACCATGGCCGAGAAATATACCAATATTATTATTATTATTAATCGTATATCGCAGAATCTCACGGATAATCTCCTTTTGATTTCGGGATCCTTTGTGAATTTGGCTACGCACTGCTCAAACGTGTGTTACAACCTCATCAGTCTACTACCCATAGATGAAAGAACAGAACTGCACTAGCGCATCAGGAAGTTGTCTTCCTCTCCAGAGTTCACCGAATGTTCCCGCGTTTGTTGATTTGGTGACCTTCTACAGTGTTCGCACAAAGCCTTCAGCAGTGCCATTCGACTGCAGCTGACACGGAGGCGGGGGGGGGGGGTATCATCATCAGATGACATCTCAGGGACCTCAACCAATCTATCAACTTCAGAGCAGTCAGCTGAATTCCGTTGTCAGTGACCGAAGCACGTGTTTTTGTTTCTTGGCTGAATGTATTGCGAAAAAAATAACTAATGAAATCAGAGCTCGGTGAAGTAGCGATACAAATCTTCAGCCTCTTAGGATAAGAATCGACGATAACAAGTCGGTAGGGCGTATTTAGTATCTACCCGCAGTAATTAGCACAAACTCGCCGCCGGGCTTCATATAAGGACCATGGAGTCCAACTGGAAGATTGAGAATGAACTTTGTGCACGTAGTCGGTGCAACTTTCAGTAAATTGACAAAGACCGCTCTTCGGTTTGGGTCATCAACAGTTTAGTTGAATCAGGGATTTCATCCTCTCGATATCAAGGCGCCCGGAATGCAAGTAAGTCAGACCAGCTAACCTTCGTGTAGATGGTATATTAGTGCTACCATAAAAACCCAAAACACCGTCAAAAGCCACAGAAGTGTCTTTGCGGAAATTGAAAAACTCCAGTAACCAGCACTTGATTTCAGCTCTCCACTCTTGTTGAACTTAAGGCAAACCAGAGCAGTGACACTTGCGAATATCACAGATCATATTGGGTCGATTAAGAGGAAGTGAGGGGGGTAACAACAAAAACAGTGGTATAAACGGGGGTAGCGTGAATAGGTAAGTGGTCTGCTTGAGGAGGGTCTTCTGCGTTTAGGTTCCTCGCGTCGCAAAAGTCGCTCGGAGCAGCGTTCCACCATTGAATCATGACTGCAGGTGTTTACGCTACCGAAGAGTGTGAATTTTAAATGAACTGCTGCTCCTTATGATAAGGTACTAATGTGAATTATGATCCAAACAATTTTTTGTGTACTCCAGCGACTGCCAAAAACGTAACTATGGTTTCACCTTGTGTCTGCCAATATCCACGTTTTACAGGATGAAGTTGACATGAAACGTACAGCGCCGGATGACCATCTCGTTTGATAACAGCTCCGACTGCAGTTTGAGACGCATCCTTGATGACAGTAGATAGTGACTTGGGTGAAAATGCATGCAAAACGTTGTCAGGAGAAAAGAAAATGGGAGACCGTTGAATCTCAAGATCTCGTACGAGCAACCACCAAGAGTTTTGTGAACAAATACGAAAAGGGATTCTGCTCTGGAGGAAAAGCCCGACATAAATCTGGAATAATACACAGGTGAGCTCAGAAATTAGTGAAGCTCTTCGGGAGATACAGGCAAATGTGGATGCGATAAGGAAGAAAAGCAGAAAGGTAGGGTTGAAAACCACGTTCGTCTAACAGATATTCTAAAAAGGTAATGAAGTATTCGAAGAATATATTTGTCGGGATTACCAGCAACACGGTCTACATAGAACTCTCCAAGCAACAAGCTCAAACGTTTGTCTTGTACCCTTCTGGTCCTTGCTTGAACAGTGATATCGTTTTAATAAGCGGTGACACTATGCGAACAAGGAGGAAAAGGATCGATGGCCTTTTGAAAAATACCGGGTGTCACTTTTGAAGCCGAAGTAAAGACGCCACATTGAAATGGTGCGAAAGATGTGCTGATAGCTGGGAAATCACGAAATATTTTGTCCAGTGGTATTTGTAGATATATATCCTTAAGCTCTTACAAGGGAAATGATTTCCCACAGTGAAACCATTAGAGTATATCTTTCGGTTACATTGCAGAACAAATAGTTTGCCACGGGAAGTTATTCACGGAACCACTCTGTCTGTGTACAATACAGCTGAATGTTTGACGGAACGAATAACAAAGTGGGAGCAAGTTAAGTAGCAAGATAAATACGAACTGTTACCAGTCAAAATTATAGACAAAAAATCGGGAGGCTAACGAGATTGGGTATTGGAACCATCAGTTATACCAACCCTACCACCTTGAAGAACTGATTGAATCTGAACAACTTCACCACAAAAATGAAACGTGACCTTTTGAAAGCGACCTGTCAGACGTGAAAAATTCGCTCCTCAAAACCGGCAGCTATTCCATGGTCACTGATCTCTCCGTTGGAGCGAGAGCGAATTTTTCGCTTTGTTTGATTCAAAAGGTCTTTGAATCGATGGGAATTTTGGGCATCTAGCTTCCAGAAATCAGAAGACTTCGAAAAAAAAGATGGCTTCTTATGAACACGTGCGCTTTTGTTCGGAATTGCTCACCCAAGAGTTTAGCGGATTGAAGCGAGCGATTCTGATTCCAGGGTAACAGCCTCCGTAAATCAAAGCAAATAATTCGGGCAGTCAGCGGTCATGTGGCTGGGTTTATAACTGATAGCTCAAGTTGCGTCGGTAAGCCCAAATTCGTAGTCGCAAAATGAAAGCATGGACTGGCCAATGATTCCCACGAAATACTTAATGATACCTTAGTCCACCTGGCCTTCAAACTCAAAATTGCCGGGCATTCATTCGTGCGGCCACTAAAACCTACACATATTTTGCTGCATTTATCAGATTGAATATCCAAGGAACCTTCTCGTGACATCACTTGTATCACATGATCATGCAATCAAGCATGCTTCGGGTGTCCCCGAAATAAAGCGTTATTATTTTTATCACTATTATCATAAACATAAATTTTCCAACTGCAAAACACCGAAGGGGCGAATCTATCGAAAGTTCATATAGCTGGGGGAAAGATGAAATGGGCAACGAGGAGTTTTCTCCAGGAAGCTTGCCCTCCTATCCCTTTTCGCACATTAAACGAGCGGTTCTCCCCCCGAAGTCCACAAATTTTTCCGTCCAACGTCAGCTTCTGAAACTTTCCGCGTGTAGTGACATTGCCTTTGTTTCTGGCAAACCATCAGCTTTATGGCCACCCCATGTATAAATTACCTTTCATCACTCCAAACCAAGCAGTACCCAGTTGGGCTGCCGGTAAGGCAAGCGCTCTTGTGAATCCCTGCTGATCTCCTCTGGCCCTTTATTCTTTGCTCCGCTCTGGCTCGATTTTGATTTTCTGACTAGTAGCTGGGCGTCATTCAATTCTTGTCTGCAGTAACCCCTCGGCATCCGTGCGCCACCGGTCTCGTTAGCCCTGCTGGAATTATTGGTGGGCCCCACTTGGTCTCAGCAAGCAGGCGCTGTTTTTCAATTTTCTGCAATTTTTTCATCACTGGCGCCAGTCCGTTCAGTTGTCCTAATTTCATGTTTTCCTGCCGTCATTTGATAAGGGTTTATCAGAACCCCATTGAATCAATCGATCATTTGAAAGGAACCCCGTACCCGCTGAAGCCAAGCTCTTTGCTGAGAAGGGCTAATTTGCTGGAGATAGCATTACTCGATGAACATGTAGTAGACATAAGACAGACTGGGGTCAGTTCAGGTCACAGGACTTGAGGCCCGGGTCAATGAAGCAGTCAAGATTCCTGCACATGTGAGCTTTGAGATGAATTCCACCAGGCTGCGACTTCTATGTTCGCTTTGTGCTTCTGTTGTTTGCTCTGTAGACGCCGAAGGTTTCAGACTCGATTCGTTGTAGCGAGAGCATAGCAGTCCCTCGGTTGTAAACAGGAGACTTTTCCAATTCTAACCCCCCCCCAAAAAAAAAATAAAGGAGGCTTCACAAATGCAGGTAGTGGTTAGACAAATTGGTAATAGTAGTACTTTGGGGAGTGAGGAGGATAGGATGAGGATGGTGGAGAAGGGGTGGTGGAGAAAATCAGAGGTGGTTACAACAGGAAAGCAACATGGTGGCGGAAGAGGGAGGGGCTCTGCTTCCAGTATTGCCATGGGATGACGTAACTTTAAACGCTTCCAGGGAACATATAAGGCCAGCAAGGGTCCAACCTTGCCTAAAGGCCTGACGCCGAAGTGGCATACACCGGCCGACAGGGCTTTCCGTGGAATGACAAAGCGGCACGCGAAGAAATTTTACCCCCGTTTGTTAATACTGTCGGTCTGACGGACTTAGACTCATGTCCCTTGAGTCTGGAGCCTCTTATTATTACTAACTAGGGCCGCCTCGGGATGAATATCACATTTAATTTGTTTGAAGGCTTCTACCAGTTACCCCTTAAGTCTTCTGTGCTTCGTAGAGAAGGGTTTTGGCTCCGGTAACTGCCCGAGTACGTTTAATGCCGGGGTTCCAGTAACTGCCTGGTGAAGTATCGCTACACTTTCCCGAAAACAGCAGTGTCCTGCACAACAGCCTGGACACAACATTGGGCAAAATACTCCGGTTGTGGCCCAATTAGTGTTGCATAGGAGACAAAACAAAAGCTTCTGTAATGGCTACCATGAGCCACAGTTGGTGGAGCGCCAGCTTAGCCCTGATCGCAGCGGCAAAATACCGCAGAGATGGCCGGTAACAACAGTTCATCAGGGCTCCAAAGCCAGAAGTATCTGTAACCCTCCTCATTGCTGGTGGGTTTCTTATGTCTAGGCTTACTGATTCTCCGCCGATGGCCTCGGCGATATGTCCACTCTTCCATAAACGGAGCCGTAGGTGTTACCAGCTGGACCAAGCAGAAACCCCATTCAGGTCCAGTTGAAGTGATATGGGTCCGGGTTCATCTGCTGGCTTTAAGCTCACTGTAAAAAGGCGGCCTGGGCTTTGTATACCATCCAACAGATTGCTGAGGTAGATCAAAAAATTGGAAGGGAACTCTGGACCGCAGTCTGCGGGACCACACTGTCAGTCACAGCACTCGTGGGCTTGCTCAAATCCACCTTTACGTGGTACCTTCGGTCTATGGGATAGGCCCGGACCCCTTCCACTGCCTAGGACGCTACTCCCAGAGCTTCTCTTCCGGGCAAAATCTGACCGTGGTTTATGGGATCAAAAGCCTCGACTGATTCACCCTTGTCAAACTCGGTCCATGGAGGAGAGTGAGCTCGATGAGCACGACCCATTTTTGACAAACCCGTGCTGTTTTTGAAAATATCCGATTTTCAGCCATGTGACTGGCCACGCGAATCCAGGTCAACCCCCAATTATTTTTGGTGGCACAGGTTGCAGACTAACCGGTCGATGATTTCGCGTCCTTTCCTTCAACCCACTTTTGTGTATCCGCAAAATGCCGGCTGTCAGTCGGCCCCCAGGTAACAGCGCACTGTCCAACGACCAAGTTTACAGAGGAGCAAGAGAACCGCTGGTTCTCGGCCAAGGGGGCTTAAAGTCGCTGCTTATGTACAATCTCGACCGGCTGCCTTGTGCACACTAGGATCCTACTTGTCTCCTTCTACTTCGTCAGCTTAAACGCGGATAAATTGTACTACCTGCAGTCCAATGGGGCATCGTACACCGGGTTTAGACCGTTGTCCGCCGGCGAACTGTCGCGATGTGCCCTAGCAGCATCCCTGCACTGATGCTCTTATTGAGTGAATGGTTACCACTCCTGACCTTAACGGAATCCACCACTACTCCCACGACTGACTTTGACAGAACATAGTTGTAGCAAGCCCTTGGGCACCCTTTAGTTTTCCTGGTTAAGGAGGTCTCATAAGTTTTCCTGCTTAGCTACTGGACTTTGATGGCTTCTTCTTCTCCTGTGACCTACTGCCCGCCGGTACTGACAATACTCCATGTGTTTCCGGCTTTGAGCCCTAGTTGTTCTGTTGGCACATTATGGTGCCCTTCTCCTCATGGGGACTCCGGTAGTTGGCGTAAAAAGCTTAGCTAGCAACGAAAGATTCGTCTTGAGTGTCACCCGTTCTTCCTCCACGCTTTCATAATGTGGGTCTATGTCAGCGCTTTGGCTGCAATGACCGGGCCTTCTTTGCTGAGAACTTCAGAGCGTCTTTCGAAAGTTTTGGGGTACTCTGTCTTTCCTGGCCAGGTATTAGCGACCGATCACCCATTGCCACTTCTTCCTAAGGGTGCTGATATCTGTAGGCCCTCAATGCCACCGGTGTTTTTGGTGATTACCGGGTCCGGTAGACTGGAAGTCTGTCCTCCCCTCTACATATATGGTTCTAGGAGAAGTTGGACAGGCGCCTACTACAGTAGGATGTCTTACAGTCTGGCGGAAAAATCATCATTCGCTGCCCACTGATTAACCGAGCTTATCTCGGGGACACTGAAGTCCTCAAGGATTATGAGTTTGTCTGCTCCGTCTGCGGCGAGCTGAATGTAGCATAGCGAAGCGAGGTCCTTCAAGTCGGGTGGCAGATGGGCACATACATGCAGCATATGGTTCAGCGTGGTAAAGCTCAAAGTCACAGAAAACCTGTACACTTAGTGATGTGGTATACTCCCCGGCTATCTGCTTTCTCGTTTCCCAGACTATTATCTTGGCACACTCGCCATCCATTCCATCCACTATATCAGCTTTAATTATGCGGTAACCTGAAAAGAAGAGGACCCTAATTTCATCCCCTGCATTAAGTCTGGTTTTGGTGACCACTATGAAGTCATCTGTGACAGTCTCCGCTGCCATTCTGTGTCACTCATCTCCAAAGCTGCAAGCCACGATCAAGTTTCCTTGCCTGCGTGCACTGTTCGTGAGCTGGTGGGAGTGGCACTTAGAACCTGGTTCTGAGGGCTGGCCTCGTTTTTTGGCGTTGAGGGATCGGATCCTGTTTTGTCCTGCACCCACACCTCCTGATTAGTGAAGAAAGGCTCTGTAAGCTTCCTGAAGCCCCTTTTAGAGATGGTGGTACCACGCCTATCCGGCAAGGGGCTCTGCAATTTTTAATGCCAATACGAATTCGATGGTTTCTTTCAGGGCCGAATCTGGTCCTGTCCGCAGACATTCTCAAACCGGCCCAGCTTTCTGGCTTCAATGCGAAGTTTCCGTGGGTGGTTAGCCTGACCAAATTAGCAGAAAATAATAAAACATCTCTCCTTATAGGGCTTGCAAATTTGATGAGCACCGGTTCAGCAGGTATTCGATCACCTTTGAAATATTCCCAATTACCCAGACTAGAGAAGCCCTTCAGTACAGTTGGCCCTGGGAGTCAGCTAATATTGGTAATCCTGACATGTGGAGTCAAACATCACCATCCCTCTGTCTGGCTGCTTGAGGCTCGAGGAAGTCTTTCACCGATACTTTGAGGTTCTAACCCATGGCTGTTTTTCTATTCTTTAGCACCTTTTCAGGGGTTAGGTTCACTGTGTTCAGCTTTTTCTTACAGCCTCCAAGTCTACATCTTGCATGGCAAACTTTTGACCCATTTCAGACACTTCCCTCCCAAGGTTTTCGCGGAACTTGTTGCCACCGATACTACTTGGTATGGTTCCAGGCTTTGAGGTTCTTTCAGTGAAAGTATCCATCCATAAGGAGCTGAAACAGTTCATGATCACCAGTCTACCTGACATTCTGACCGCTAACTAAAATTTCCCCCGACAAAGCTGTTTTTGACTACAAAATATTTTTGTAAACTACAACACATGGGGCATCGATTATTTTCTACATTCCAAACCTCGTTCGGTCCTGATATACTCAGTATTACCTGGGCTTTTTTATCTTCAGGTGTCAAGACAGTTCCAGCAGACCTATTGAAAACTTAAGTGTCAATCATATAGAGTCAGTATCTTGATGTACAGTCGAATATACTTTCGATGATACGAGCCGTAACAGACATTACGCCATATTCCCTCCTATACCGCATGAAACTATTTGGTATTCCCGCAGTCAGAATTAGGTTGTACTAGCTTAACAGCCTTGTTGTTCATACTTCTTTGGTCCCTGGCTCCTTTCAGCGACGGGTAAAATACTCTAGACGATGAAAAAAGAGAATTTTTGATAGTTTTGGCTTTGGGCTACTGTGAAAAGGGCCAGTGCTACTATAACAGGGGCATCATCAAGGGTCTCGAATGGCTCATCTGCCACTTTTTTATTCACTGACTGCAACAGGCCCTTCGAGCAGAGCCAATTCTTCCGTGAATTCTGCAGGTTTCAACAGCCAAGTTTGAGCATAAGTCGAAAGGGTTGGATCTTCCATTTTCTGCTGTTCCACACAGGTGGATTGATAGTACTGGAGCTAAGTTCTGTCAGTGTCAGCGTCCGTTCTGTTCGCTTCCCTGGGTACCTGCTGCCAGGTCGGTCGCCAGGCGGGATCACGCCACAGTGAAGCGCAGCCCAGTTCCCCAATGAGCATGAGAACTTGCGAGTCCCTAACGTCGGACTCAGAGTTTCGGCTGGTCTAAGTATGAGTAAGATTTCGACTGGCCTGCTTGATCGGCCAATTCATCGAGTGGTGGGGCATTCACTACAGACTCTGCCTCTATTGGTCAGGGGTATCGTATCCCACCCACCGGATGAGAGCCCGTGAGATAGGCTGCGGGAGGGCAAAACGGGCCGGCAGGGTATGTCCGGGGAGAGTAGGCTAAAGTAACCGGTGTCCGGCATCAAGCCCGGTGACCACGGCGGCGAAGCACCGGTGTAACTTCCTCGTTTTACGCAGGGACAAGTCCCTACCATGAAAGTGGATGATGCAATGCTGTGCAGACTTTGGATTCAAGCGCTTCCTGATAACATCCAAGCTATCTAAGAAGTTTTCGGGAATGAAAGAACGTTGGATGAATCAGCTGAAGCCGCTGATAGATTGCAAGCACAAGCCTTACCATCAGTGCAGCGGATAGCGAAGGGCTCTGAAGTAGACCGGGCTAACAACATGGAGCGCTTAGCCGAGCAGACGAAGTTACGGTCTTCCCAGCTTATGGATCCAAAAGCACTGCGACCAACTTCTGTATCCCACGAGGCAAGCGGCTCCAATCGTTCACTGCAGAGTAGTCCAGCAAACCCTGGAGAAAGTTGATATCACCGCAACCAGGGCGATAAAGGAAAAATGCACCAAGATTTGTGAGTATCTGATAAGCTGCTGACCCATGTGGCAGTGGCATTAGCAAGTGATTAACTCCCGTCCAGTTGACCTTACAATCGCGTGCGAGATGACCGTTCATCCCAGGCTCTGCTGTGTTTCACCTTACTAACCACGTGTTCAGGTGCGCGCGGGACTTACGTTTACTCTTCGCTCTCGTCAGTATGACACATTAAAATGTTTGCACTTGGCGGTACACGATTCACTTGTTTGCTTGCTTGTCATTTTAAGTACGTGGTTTCCGGTGCGCTAGTAGAGGGATCCGTCACGTGGGGTGTTTTCCTACTTCTGAACACAACAGTACCAGTCTGAGTAACGAGGAGACGCGCAAGTAGGCCGGTGCACATGAAAACCGTTTCGGGCCTTTCCGCTAGCACCGGCTCACTTTTTATAACCGACAGGATAGCCGAAACATCCTTCTTGGTAGACAACGGCTCACAGGTAAGCGATAGTCAACCTTGCTCCACAGGCCGCCTCCATCAGTCCAACATCAAGCCGGGAGCATCTTATAGGATGCCCGTAAGGACTCATGGTAAGCCGTCGTTCACAATGAACCTCGGTTTACGCCGTTATCTACAACAGGTATTTATTTTTGCTGACCTCCCTCACTCGATCAATGGCATCGATTTTCTTCGACATTTTAATGGCATGGTTGATCCCTCGGGTTTTCGTCCTGTGTATATGAGTACCAGCTTCCCAGCTGGTGACACGAAGTCAAAGGATCCACCGCTCCCCTCAGTCCTCACCATTTCGGTTGCTACAGATCGCTATCAGGAGCCTTTGCATGAGTTTTCCGGGCTGTTTCAACCCACAAATGTGATACTACAGATGGTGACCGACGTACAACACCATATAGGCACAGACGGCCAGCCAGCCTCTTGTTGCTCAGAGGGTCCTGTTTCCAGCAGTCATTGCCTCAGCACAGCTACATGATCCAGAAGTCCAGCAGCTTCGTTACAGCAGCTCCTCTCAGGTCGAATTAGCGCCGCTCATTTTATCGGAAGGCATAATCTTGTGCGGAGCATCGCAAGATACTCTTGGTCCACCGATGCTATTCGCTTTCAGGAGGGCTCCTTAAGGACACTTAGCGGATTGCAACTGTGCAGCATACGAGCCTCGTGACTAAGCACTTCTTGTGGCCAAAGATAAATAAGGATACTGGTGTATAGGCACATAGATCTCTAGAATGTCAGCCATTGAAAGTACACAAGCGAACGAAAGCTATTTCGACTCGGTTGCTGCGCCCGTGCATGTCAATCTGTTAGGTCCTTTGCTTCCGCCTAGGGAACTCTCTAGCTCGTTTACTTGCGCCGAAGTGAGCTGAGGCGTTACCTTCAGGCGAATACTTATCAGGAACAGCATTACGTGCTTTCCTAGAGCGGTAGATAGCGCCGCTTGGATGCCCAGATATTGTGGCCACCAGTTGAGAAACCCATTTCTGAGGTTTGTATGCTTCCCCATTAAATGTACTGTGATGCAAACAAGGGAGAACTACAAAGTACCATCCAGCTTCTAGCTGCTTGGGTGAACATTTTCATAGGCATCAGAAAACGGCTTTAGGAGCTTATGCAAGCTGGCCTGGCACCAAATTCTTCTTTTTGTCTTATTAGGGATTCGCAAATCGGTGAGAGCTAGCATGCGTTCAACGCCGGACGAGTTTTTGTCTGAGTGTTTGCTTTGGCTCCCTGGGGAACCGGTTATACCACATCGTTTGCGGCTTTCTGACTATTTGGACGACACCCGAAGCCTAACTCAGCACACGCGTGACCTGCACCCAGTACGGACTGCGAAACAGAGCGTACTAGTGTATACGCCTAAGGAGCTGTTCAAGTGCAAGCACTTCGTGTGTAAGGACAGTACACGGCCCTTGCTTCAGGCTCCTTGTTCAGGCCCTCATAGAGTCCCGGGGCCGAATGAACAGTGGTACATCACCGAACTTGACGGCGATCGGGAAACGCTTTCCACCAACAGACTAACACCGGTTTTCGTGAGGGTTGAGGCGACATCTGATTTTGCCGAACTACCACTAATGCTATATCCGCATCTGGGTCCACTGCCCCAGCAAGCTTGAATCAAGCAAATTACGAACCTTGGGCACAACGCGACCCTTGCGGTTGGGTAGCGCAAAAGTCCGGGCTGTTCATAGACACTGTTTCCGTTATACTCAATCGTCAAGGGGTTTTTATTTTTGCCAATATTGTTTCCGAAAATGCAGTGACAAACATTTTTGCAGCTTCGTTTGGCTTTTTGTGCACAACGAGCAGATTCGGACGATCATTCACGCGCCAGTTTTTGTTTGTTCCCCTCGCTTCTTGAGCTTTTTTTGCAGATAGTGAATCTTCTGTCAACAATCCATCTACTCGCGACAAGGCTCAAGGTGCGGAGGAGAGCGGCCCCTCCTATCCTACCGTCTGCACGCTTGTGAAGGTTTTAACACGCTTAACCTTTTTTCTAGCAGTCATCAACCAGTTTTTTAACAGCGGGCAATCCGCCGCGACAACCTCGCACACCCAACTCCAGGGAGAACATATTTACCTACCATAAATATCGGGTCAGTAACGGAGTCAAAAAGCTTCTCTGTAGACGAACAAACGTACAGTTCCGAATCGTTCCTCCGATCTCCAACAAGAGACAGACTGCTGGCTGCCGGCTTCCTGTTTTTGCTGTCCATGTTCGATCTTTTTTCCTACTCGTGAGGCTTCCTCCATGAGAAACGAACACTTGCAACTTGACACTTCAAGGACATTTCTCTTTATTCTAGGGGAAGGTTGTGCACCGATGGGATGCAATCATCATCTTTATTACCTCTCTATGTGTAAACCTTGTTTTATCACTCCGAACCCGCTGCTCCCAGTTCGACGGCCAGTATGACACATATCCTTACGAACCCTCCCTGATCGCCTCTCGCCTTGTATTTGTAATAGCCGCGACGAAATGAAATGACAGGTATTGAAATCGCCTAAACCAAGAGCTAAAAGGACGAGAATAGCAAGAATATCAAAGCTGCGAAATGGCACATTAGTTGTGTTGCAGAACTAGCCTGTATAAATATGTTAATTTAGAGGTAATAGCTGGTAGACTCGAAGATGACCGATCACTTGGAGCTTTTGTAGGACTTGTCCGCGGAGATCCTGATTGGTTATGGTGATCCGCGTACGTGGTTACCAAGCTGTACCCGGCCACATCACGTGTGACGGCCGCTGAATCGCCGCAGCTCTCTTTGCTGTGCAGGTTCGCATAAATGCCTCCATGACCGGACCTCTATTTTATGACTACTAGTGAGGCATTATTCGATTACCGACTGTATTTATCTACCGCGTCTTCACGCGATTCTTCAGGCTACCCTTGCGAGCAATACATGTAACCTCCGTCTTTACGAGACGTTCTCCGAGTAGTCAGGGATTCAAAACCACGAGAATCCACGGTAGATTCTATGGCCGCGTCGTCGGACGTTCTGGTGAAGAAACCGACTTAAGTACCTGCACTATTCACGATGGAAGCTTTTCAGCTCCTACTGAAACTGTGCATTAGTGAGGACAAAGAACGTCGGCTGAATGACCACCTAATCACACTTGTATTCAGGACCATCGTCATGTGCATGAAGGTGCAGATGCGATAAAGCAACATGAAGCGTTGTCACTAACGGCGACCAAAGTTATGTGAGGTGCCCAAAGGATTTCACCAAAAGATGATGAACTCATGGTGCTTTCGGATTGGAGCACGGTGGCGGCAGGTCACAACATCCGTCTATTCTTACTCACTCATGAAAACGTTGTCACCGTTCCTTTTGGTACATGAACGACTGATGCCCGGAGCTCACCATTCACTGACCCGGACAAAACTGGTACGCCGTCCAAAACGTCCTGGGATGTGAAGTACAAGCAGAGGGTGTAAAGCAAGTGGAGGCTGAGCGACTGCGTACCGTTAAGAGAGGGGGTGTGACCGAAATAGAAACGGAATTAGCGGGGACGAGAATCCAGATCAAAGGGAACATCACTTAAATGAATGCGAGTCGGGCAAAAGTAGTTGCACGAACACTTACACCGTTGAGCATGAGTAGGTCCCTGACAAACTCGAGGGGTAACAGAAGGCCAAGCAATGAGACAGGGGAAGCCTCAGGAGTTTCCCCCGGCAGCAATACAATTACTGTGCAAGGTACGGCCTTGAAGGTTCAGGAAAATATGGAGCTAGTGGTTGTCAGTGCAAAAAATGGAGCGTTCCCTCGGGACCTGCGCCCGAGGGTTCAACGGCCCAAAACAGAACTATCAAGGCATATGACCTGGCAGAAGGTGCCGCCATATGGTACAGCAGTGTCTGTGGTGTAGGAGGCAAGTGGGGAGGGTACTACTGACTAGAACGAACGGATCAGTGATTATAGCTATCACGAAGACGAATAAAAAAGGACCAATGTGCCATGCAACCTCGTGGCTACACCGCCTACAAACAAGACGGTATAGACGGTACGCTGAGTGGAGGGGTAATACGTCTCGTGAGGGCTGAGTAAAATCAGAGGGAGGTCCCGTTTACACCTGTCAAACCCAACACGCTAGCCACTGTATGTTGCGTTAGCCTAGGCCGATGGCCGTTGGGGATAGTCTGTGTCTATAGAGCCCCGCAAGCGGACGGGCAAGAAGACCCTGAAATATTCCAGCCTCTACAGACGGCGTTGAGTAGGTCACAGCGCTTTATAGTGCTGGGAGAAACGAACCTCCCGGAAATAAATTGGGACGATGAGTATGCCCCCAAGGGCAATCACCGGAAGTGCTCTGGTGACGTGGCTTTGCAACCGCGCCCTCACACAGCAAGTAAGAGAAGCAACGCGCTTCCGCGACGGACAACGTCCATCTACACTGGATCTTCTCTTAACCTGGTATCGACCAGAAGTAACCTCTTTGGTGATAGAGCAGCCAATGAGGATGAGCGATCATGGAGTCCTGTGGGCGATGTTCATTGTAAGGCACAACAAACCAGGGTCCAGGTTGGTCCGGAACTAGGCTACAGTGAATGTGGATCAACTGAGGGTAAAGGCATGAAGCATACGTTGGCACCCAGGGGCCCTGGAGCCACCCATGGAGGCCAGATGGAGGGAAATAAGAGCCGGACCATTGGGTATGACGGACTAGTTTGCTCCCTAACACAGCAATAAGATAGGAGTTGGTCGCCTCGATGGAAGCCCAGGATTGCGACAGCACTAGCTAATCGTAGAAGGCTAAGGGTTCACTACAAAATTCGTAGCACGCACTACGCATAGGACGCTTACGAGACAGCCAGAAATAGGGTACAAGCCCTGCAGCGAGAAGCAAAGTACTAGTATTGGAAGAAGCTAGCCATCAATGTGAAGGCAGGCCCTATGTGGTCATTTGCTTATGTGAAGTTCAAGAAAACGATACTTGAGGGAGTAGGTACCTTGGAAATGCCCGATGGGAGCACCACCTTGATGACGAAGACAAGGCGGAAACCCTACTCGCGTTCTTTAAGAGCTTGTATCATCAGGACCATAAGTTTAGTGCGGTGGGAGCAGATACAGGGAGTACGCCAGTGCTTCAGGAGCTTACTGCAAGTGAGGATGAGGTGGGCCAGGAAGTCAGATATTTGGGCGAATAAAAAGGAGCCGAACCAGATACAATCAATCCGGCGATTGTTCACTCTCTTTCCGATGTCTTTTCAGGAGCTATTTTTCGGCTGTAAGAAGCGTCTGTACGGGAGGGTGAGGTGCCAGGGGAATGGCGTAAGGCTACTGTCGTAGAGACACATAAAACAGGATCCAGGCAGAAGGGGGAGAATTATAGACCGGTCAGCCAGAAATCAGCGTTTCGCAAGCACTTGGAATGTATAATCTGAAAGCAGTTGTGCCTACGTCTGGTTACTAAAGTCCTACAGACACCTGCACAACATGGGTTTGTTAAAAATCGGTCATGTTTGACAAACCTACTAACGTTCTCAGGCGAGACCGCAAGGCGAATAGAAGGTACGACAATGAAGGTTTGGTATTGGGGCCCAAGTAAGGCTTTCGACTTTGTGAGTCAACGCCTGCTGGGTTATAATTTGCAGACCTTTGGGATTACCGAGAAAGCAGAAGATTGGGTGGCACACTTTCTAAGGGCTCGTAGCTTCTGTGTCAAGATGGGAGATAATTTATCGAGACCGGAGAGGGTTACCAGTGGTGCCGCAGGATTCAGTACTGGGACCTTTGCTCTTCCTCTTGTATATAAGTGACCTAGCGGAAGAGTTGAGCAACTTGTGCTTCATCTTTTCAGGTGATGTGAAGATAGCGGGGAGCGATTTAGCGCAGGACATAGATGTGGTGCTGAGATGGACAGAACGATAGGATCTACCGCCGAATCTCGCCGAATGTCAGGCCCCGACCACTAAAGTAGACGAAACGAGCTGTATTCCGTTTAAGAGAGTGTCGGAGGTTAAAGACCTTGGTGTGATAGTCACGCAGGACTTCAAGCCTTCAAGGCAGTGCCGGGGAGCAGCCAATATGGCCAGAGGGATATTAAATAAGGTATGCGATACTATCACTTGCAAAACCAGAAGTCTTCATCCCATTTCACAAGGTTTTGGTGAGACCTCTTCCGGAGCATTGTGTGCAGGTATAGGCTCCCTATTATCGCGAGGATGAGGAATGCTTGAAGGGGATGCAGCCACTTGCAACTAGAATGATCGCCGGTCAGAGGGGGAAACCTTAAGCTCAGGGCCTGGAGAATCTTAATCGCTTCCCCTCAGGGCAGCGTAGGAGGCGACGTGACCTAATAGAAAAGTTCAACATCGTGAGGGGTCTGTCGGGTATAGAGAAGGGTGATTTTTTCGTTTCTGCTCCTGGGTGCGGCACCAGGGGACACAGTCTTAAGCCACAGAGGGCATACTCAAGGACGGACACACGGGCTAAATGTTTTACAAATGGGGTTGTACCTATGTGAACTAGACTGTCAGAGGATGCTGTTGGATGCAGCAATGTACAAACATTTTAGAAGGCCCTAGATTCAAGCTGGGGCACAGCGTTCCCAGAGCTAACTGTGTGAGCGAATGGTGGGGCAAGGAACCCCTGGTAGTTTTATCGATGAACGTATGTCTGTGACGGTGATATTGTCTCGCGAATTCTGCCTTTCAGGCGAAACATGGAACGCGCAGTTTTGGGAGCTAAGGAAACTCGCTGACAACACAACGATCTGGAAGCTCGATTGGTCTTGGCCACTTTCGTCCCGTGGAAAAAGAACTGAATTGAACTGAAATGGACTGGCAAGCAAGGACTGAATGCTGAGGCAAAGAATCGGACCGGAAAGTTATTGACTCGTAGTTCCTGGGCAAGTAAAAGTGTAAAGAACGCTATATGAGGTGAGATGTTTAACTCAACTCCAATATAAACATTTCGAGGTCATTTGATCGGTAAATAGCGCGTTGAATGAAATGATCAAAAACTAATAAAATACAATGGATACTACGGTTGAGAAGCTCGGACCCAGTAACAACTATTTGACTGCGTTCTCGGCTTACTTCAATGGGGGTAGTGGATCCGTACTATCACCCGCTGCCATAGGCGGAATTGTGGCCGGAAGTAAGTTTATTCTCCTCGTTGAGATATTCTCGATTTCCCGGATTGCTAAAGCGAATTTTTATCTCACTGGAGTGTTTGCGTCAGAAATGTTTCTTATTTGTTGATAAAACTGACGTATTATGTCGCTTTCCCACTGAAAAAGTCGGGCCTTGTTCTTCCAAGCTCTTAGGAGATCTCCTGGGGCAGTTCGAACTGCCCAAACCCTTGTCGCAAAACCGTTTAAAATAGCTCCGGAACCGACTGACTTTTGGCGTGTTTTCGACCAATATATATATCTATATATATATATATATAAAAGAATATTATTGTTTCGTTTTCTCTCATGCCGTTCCACGAGGGGATGTTCCTGCAGAACCAGGTTCTCTTGCTTGTTCTTCACGGGATCTGTACGATTAAGGCCTGGAAGGGCTCATCTTAGTTGCGTCATTGCCAAATATAACAAAGGAAGCTACCCGAGTAACGTGCCCCTAGTTTGCCTTGTAGGGCACGCACGGGACAAACTAGGAGCAAACCTGGATTTAGACCAGTCTATTCATCTTATAAAACAAAATGAAACATCTGTAGGGTGCCTTAAGATGACAGGTTATGTACATAAGGCCATAATCCAAGTAACTTTACGGCCACTTCTCACCTTTGGACTTGAGGCATGCCCCATGTTTTCCCCAGAGGTTAGGGCAACTTGCTACTTGGGTGTATTTCTGTAAAAAATATTAGAACTCGATGGGATAGTAGTTATGTACTGGGAAAAGGGATTTGATATATATATATATATATATATATATATATATATAGATATATATATATATATACTCAAATATGTCAACCGATACGACACAGAATTTGCATTCTCCTAACTGTTTAACTGTAAAAAAAATCGGATACTTAATCCCATATCCTGTTGAGCATAAAAATCGATTTAGACTTTATCAGCGAGGCCAGTGAAAGCAGCAGTTTTCGGTGAATTAAAAACAGTGCACAACACCATAAAGGGAAACAGCGCACCTTACTTGCCGTCTTCCTTAGCCTCGCTCCAAGCTATGGCGAACCGTCGGTTTACACGTCTGCCAGTAACAGAAGTAGATTCGTTCAGGAAATGTTCCAATCACCTATCAGCGTCTTGTACTACGTGTGACAGTAAATTTGAACAAATTACTCCCAACGGCAACGACCCACTTATAATCAATAAAGCCTTTCGTTGAGGGCTTTCTAGCCAACAACTGTTGAAGACAAAGTTGTCACGATGGATGCAGACGGCAAGTTACCAAAGGTTTCAGGCAAATTGGTATCAGCAAGTCGCATGGGCTTGGTCATCATGTGGAGTTCAATGAAAATTAATATACCTACTATGCTGGCACGAATATCGCGGAAGCCCAGAGTTTCGTGGAGTTTCTGACATTTGCCCTATTTTTCTCGTTTCGTTGCCTTTGACGGCATGGTTGGTGCGTAAGTAGCACTCCGTGTAACAGTGTGCTCTTGATATTATTCTTTTCAGCAGAAGTGGGTTTAATTTATTTAACTTTTGCTCACAGCCTAGTCCCCGACAGTATCTAAGCCCCCCCAGTGAGTTGCTGCTGTACCTTATGGAGGAATTTTTTTATCCCGTCACTATAGCTTACGCCGTAAATAGTGGAAAACCAAGCAATATAAAAATAGTTTAAGCAGTACTTGTCTCTGATATGCACATGTTCGTAATATTAACCACAAGCTTACTTTGCCAAAAACACTAGCCTACCAGCAGAAAACAATGGAAACCTCTGTGGGCCGCCTAGTGGCAAGATAACAAAGTAAAATAAAGTGTGCAAGTGGCTGCAAACATTTCGTTACTATTATACACAACAGTAAAAAATATATGCACATAAACTGCTCCCAGTAATTTAGAAAAACGCATGCCATTTATTCTGAAAATGTCGGCGCTGTGTGCTACCCCAAAGATCCGTTGGACAGTGCACAACAGCTATGGGCAGTGTGCTACCTGATTATAAATCCCGCAAGTATATTAATCAGCCAATTCCCCCACCCTTGTAATGAACAACCCGCTTGTAGCATCGGTTTTTGAAAGGCCTTGGGCTTGCTTATTTAGTAATTATCTTCCATGGATAAAACGTATCTTGATACGAAATAAATTGACAACTGGAGTGCTATACACCACTGAATAGGCATTGTTTTCCATTTCATCCATTTGGATGCACTGAAATGCCCTTCATTAGCAAGATACATATCGTCCCATTTTATAGGTTGTAAAGTGGGTTAAATAAAGATTATTGTTATCAGTTCATAGTCTGAAAGACAAACGTGAGCGCGGAGAAATGTAACCTCGCAAAAGTGACGTATATTATTTCAGTCTATTATATATACCGAACTATCGGTATAAATCGCTCAAAAACACTAAGAAAGCATCCTAAAAGTGCTCGAAAACCAATCTGTGCAATAATGTAGACTGCTCGAGAACTGGCCAAATCCGACCGGTTTGGGAGCAGCTTTGGAGCAGTTTTGCCACAACGGTGTTCATTACTTTTTGACAGTGCCTTTCACGAAAGGTGGCAAACGAGAGTGCTATTTTCCGCACGCTTCCTCGGCACTGTCCACGGTGTCGTCCTTGTGGTTAGGCCCAATCAGAGAACACGCGGCCAAGACTTCACGGTCTTCCCTCGTCGACCCCAACAAAAGCCATCGTAGAACCTAAGGGAGTGCGCCATTTCAACGCAAGGTTTTTGTTAAGTTAAACGTGGCGTCAAACATTCATGCATAAAGTATCGGTCGGCAAGCATTCAAATGGCAGCGTAAGCTTACGGAACACACCACAGAATCCCATATCACTATAAAGTTTACTCCCAGCCAGCAAATAGGCCCCAGAAGGGTTCAAAACTGGATCATGATATCCAAAACTGTCCAGTTTGGCACAATGCTGGAGATTTTTGAGGACTTCTTTTTGAACATACCAATACTGAAATCGCATATATCAATTTCTATCCCCTTGCAGCCCACAGCGCGTTTGTAAGATGGGCTCACGGTCAGCTTTGAGCTTGCTAGGTAGCCATTTTCTAGGAGATTAGAAAAGAAATGATATGCAGGAAGTTAATAGACGCTGCGTTGTACATTTTTTTAACGAACATTTCATTTCAGTAAGTGCATTTAATTATAAGGTGGTAGTAAAGAGAACCTGAGTTATGGGTAGTCCTATCTGGTGCACCTTAATATGGGTAGAATACGGACGATTAACAGGATTTTATCGTTTGTTAGTTGAAAGTGAGTAGGGGAGAAAGTAATTCAAGGAAAGTGACAGAAATCAATGAATCACATCACGTACTTCACACAGTAGGTTTTAACCGCAAAGTATCTATCCAGAAACCGACCAGAGACCACTCAGAAACAGCCTAAAGACCGGCCAGGACCCGATTAATTTGGGAGTGTCTTTGTTAAAAGGTCTGAATTCTGGTGGAATATTCTATGTTTCAGGTAGTAGAGGGAGAAGTAGGCAGTATCCTAAGTGTCCTTTAACGAAATACACAATTTTGTTTTTTGAATTCAAGTTAACCTGTCTGGTGTTATTGTGAGATACTTTCATTAAGGTAGAATTTTATTACCCAATAACACAGCGTAGTTGAAATCGTTGGTAGGTTGTCGACGTTTCGGTCACCACGGGTAACCTGTTTCAAGATTGGTTTTACAACGGAATAAAACAGTTTCATCCGGTTGTAAAACCAATCTTGAAAAAGGTTACCCGTCGTGACCGAAACGTCGACAACCTACCGACGATTTCGACTACGCTGTGTTATTGGGCAATAAAATTCTACCATAATATTTTGCATGGCACATTGATTTTTCGATACGCTCCGAACCGATCTCAATTCTGACGCCTTAATAATGTTAGTAAGCCTAAAACAACAAAGTATCTTGTATCTGAATAAACATTTTAAATGTAAATAAGTAAACAAACAGAGGACTATTTTATCAAGCCCAATGGCTCTATTCCAAGAAACACATTTGTATTGGCCTATGAATCAATATCAACAATTTACTACACGCTGAATTGCTCTCTTTACAATAAATTCCCATACTTGTCGGCAGTTCATTAAGTAAAGCATCAAATTTAGCAGACGACCAATGCAGCTCATGCATCCTCCGCGTATCACCCCGGGTCCCCGGAGTATTCCTTTGGCCGTAATCCGAAGTCCTCTCCAAAGTAACTCTCAGGAGGAGGTCAGCAATTAACCGAAAAGACTCGATTTGGCCATATGATAATTCCGTAGTGGCCCGATAAAGTTAAGCTATAATGCTAATTATCAATTTCCAATTTTGATTTTATCTGAATGACTATCCACCGCTGCTGGCTTTCTCAGACTTTTGTGTGGATCTGTGATTCATGCACTGAAATATTATAACCCCGGCTAATCTAAACATGCTTTTTCTACGCTGAGTATTAGTAAAACTCATATCTAGTACGCAGTTAGGCAATCATGGCATGGTCCACGCAGGTCTTTCGGTGTATCACTGACCCTCCCGTGAATGTGCCTCTTCTTCTTCCGTTTGCGCTCCACTGATTGGTATGGTCAGAGGGACATTAAGAGCCTCTTGGATGGACATTCATGGTGAATAAAATTGTATCATCTTTTATGATCTCAATCGTCATCTAATTCTGACCACTTTCCTCGATTTCGTTTTAAAATAAAACATTATTGGTAGACATTCACAAAAAGTGCGTGGCCGTCAGGCCTAGGTAATTTTTCTTACAGAATATCCTGCTAAACTACAGTGTTATACAAGGAAATGGAAGCATAGTTCGATACTTTAGACCATAACTGAAGTATGTGGCAAGACTATCCAACTTACACCTCAAAATAAAACTAGGGACTAAATGTTCCCATTATGTTGGTCGGATGGAAAAAGCAGTGTCTCAATGGTTCTAAGTACTTATGTTGGTTGTAGCTCAGGCTGTTGGTTGCCATGATGTTATGATAGCTGAGCTTGGAGTTCAGATCAAAAACGTTTCATCACCGGTCGAGGTGACATCGTCAGTGCATGTGCACTGTTGGCAGTGATCTCTTATATTTATATGTTTGCCATTAGTCCTGACCTCGAGCTTTGTAGACGACGTTGTGCACAAGGTTCGACGCTTGGTTTTCGGCTTCGCCTCTAGGAACTTGACCTTTGACCTTTGACGGTTGACGTCCAGTTTGGTTAGCCTAATCTCTTTTGCTTTGTAGTGTTGTTTTCATTTTTGATAGCTGAATCCTCAACGATTCAGTTCTGAAGATGGACGAGTATGAAAAATTCAGATTCAGTAATACGGGTTGAATGATTTTGGTCACCCGATTCCGCTTCCGACTTTCTAAATAATTCAACTATCTGTTCCTCCTCTAAATGTACACGTTATCCACTTCAATATGTCTATTGATTAAGTTGTTTGAAGAGTACCAAGCTTCCAAAATCTCCCTTGCGTGCCTCATAGTTGCTTGATCCAGAATTTAAACCTCATCTAGACCAAACTTTTGTCCCGTTTGATCCTCGTGGACGGATATGAGAGAGAATGGGCCATGTCTGTTAGTGGCCAGTTTTTGCTAGTGCTGTCGAGTGGCATCTTTTCTCCCGGTTTGGCCGATGTAACGTTTTTTACAGTCTGTGCACTTGACTTCGTATATAACGTTTCTCCTTTCTACGGTCTTGTGTTATTCTTTTGATATTTGTATGAGTTTTCTCGTGGTTCTGATTGATTTGTGGGCAACTGTTATGTCTTGCGATTGAAGCAATCTTGCGATTGTTTTAGAGACGTTTGTATGGTGGTGTGATCCTTCTGTTTGGTTTTGTTCCTTGAGTTATTTTCCTATATATTCAAAACACGGTTGTTTTATTACTTTTCCTGGACATCCGTTTTGCTGAAACATTCTGAAAGGGTAGTTTTCTCCTTGCGTTCTCAGTTCTATGGTGCTGTAGGGTTTTTTAGCTCTCCTGAATAGACCCCCAAGACGTGACTTTTTATGGTGATTTGGGCGATTGCTGTGAAAGCCTAGTATTTGACCTGTGATTGTTATAGATAGATAGATAGAGTGATAGATAGATGGGTAGATAGGTAAGTAGATAGATAGATAGACTGATATGCAACCCAAGTGTTGGTAGGTAAGAATACGGGATTATATTAATTGGTGTCATCCTTTAATATAATAAAAGTGGTCAATATTTCGCAGCTTTGAACGTAAGGTTTTCAAGAAAAAACGACTGACATATTTATTTTGCATGTCGAATAGGCACAAATGTGAAGTCCATCAAAAGGTAGCAGCAACAGAATTAGGAAGATTATAAGAAAAGAAATTAAAAACCAATTTCGTATATCATCAAAGGCATCTCCTAGAATATTTACTGTTATTGAATTATATCCGGAAGAGAGAGGTTTTGGATAGAAGCTTTGAGAATTTGATATCTATTTTCAGGATAAAAGTTCAGGTAATATGAACATTAAGAGGATATTTGTTTTGATCACTAAATCAGCGTTTCAGACGTTCTACTTAAGAAGTTTATTTATTGAAAAAAGTCTTTTCTGTTTGATGACGTGAAATCTGTGGCTTTTTCTTCAGAATCACTAAATTTTCTAAGTTACGTTCTATTTAATAACCGTCTCCAATTTGAAGGTTCAAAATTATTGACAAGGAAGTAATGGGATTACTAGTTTCATTTAAAAGGTAACTGTTACTGTTTGATCAAGAAGTTTAAAAATATTGCCTGATAAATAGAAATATAGTGGAAACATCAAAAGAAATCTGTGAACGAAAAGATTCCGGAATATAATCTCTACAGATGGTATGAATTTAAGCAAAGGAAATAAAATGAAGTACAGGGTACTGTTCAGGATCTGCCTCTGTGGTACGCAATAAAACACCATGTAGAAGACGTCTGTACGCTCATTTTTTCCTTTGTTGAAAGCAAGAGGAGCGTAAAAACTTGATGAAGGTTTACTCATCATTAGTAGTCAAGATACCTTCTGACAGAGTAAAATGACTTCATTTCAGCTTTATAATATATCCCAACATAGATAAAAAAAAGTCGCTAACATAAAAATTACTTCACCTATGCATATGTTTACGGCCAAACTGAGGCTTGATGGAAGATGATTTGAACTAGATTTATGTTGCTCAATTGTTTCGACAAAACCATAAATATTTTTTCCCACTAATCGGTATTCTCATTTTGAATGTCGTTTGCAAGATCTGCCCTTTGGATGGTGGTTACTATAAGGAAGGTAGCAAACCAAACATAAACCAACCGATGTCCACTTAGGTTTATTAGAGTTTAATTGTTTTTTTATTACGTGGCAATAATGGAGATAACTTTAGATTCGTCTGAACAGAAGATCTTGTTTGAAACTTTGAGTGATACAATTTAATTTATTCGGCAACAACAATGAAACGAACGATGTGACAAATACTCTGTTTATGCTCTTTAACACCCTGAAATTTCACATTATTTCATCGGGTTTTTCACTTGAGCTGATACTTGATATGTGATGATTTTAGTAGTCAGGTAAAAATAATTAGCAAATTCGATAATACTGATAAGATGAGCACAGTCCCGAGGAATACCATACTAAAACTCTTAATGCTATGTTGTACTGATTTACTATCCATTTATTGCCAGAATTCTCATCTCGTATAGATATTTGCAAACGTCATAGAATATTGTGTTCACTGCAGAGTCAAATTATTTGTTGATTGACTGGGTAAAGCACCAATATTTACAATTTTATAAAACGTTTGCTCTTTACAAGCTAAAGCACAAGAGTTTACTTTAAAATCAACTAGTGAAAAGTAGTTTTTTCGAGATTAAAAATGTTTTATTTTATTTGAAAGTTGGAGAGCCTTTCATAAAAACTTCAGAGATCGCGAGGTTGTCCGGTGGGGGGAAGATGAGTTGAGTATTTTCCTTAGAAATTGTAATCTAAAGGCTAACTTTCATTGCTGGTAACTCGTCGCTTCTGTATTTTTAAATATTTCCACAAGATACAGATGGCTGAGCTAGACCTTCATTTTTTAAACGTTTCATTAACAACATGTGAAATTATCAGCTAGAAGGTCACCTAGATTGGTGTTGCGGCACTAGCCAACTGAAAGCCAAGCTTGACAATCAGAAAAGTAGAAAGGCCATCAAACTCGGCTACGACCGACATAAGCCTCTGAGAACTTTAAGACAGAAAACTGTCCAGAATATCACACAGAACAAACGAAAAACACAACTGATGACAAATAAGCTCACTTTCTGTGATTCATATCACTGAGTCACATCATTTTTACGTTAAAATGTTAGATGAACAAAATGTGAATGACGATAGGGCAGTAGTTAGAAAGTAACTAGAGGGAAAGATCTCAGTTTCGCACTAGTGACTCAGATCCATCACTGAACTGCGAGTTGTTGTCTTTGGTATCATTGGTCTGATCAACAGATCAGTTCAAAGTTCGAAGTAAGCAGTCAGGGCTGGTAAAGTGCCACATCCCAGCCGCAGCGTAGTAGGTACGCATTTGTCTCTACAATCTGCCGTTGTGTGATTAGAAGCGTTTCATTCCAGCACTGAAGCTTTTATGGTCCACCCCCTACCAGCGAAAAAGGCACGAATCTTTTGATGAGAACAATAAAACCAGCGGTATCCAGAGATGAACCTTAGTTGCGCATGTGAAACCTGATCTTCCCTTGTTTTTATTTATGACCTGTCGCCTTAATAAAAAATATGACAAGATAAAGTGGTCTTGAATAACTGAAAACGAGCTTAATCACCACCTCGCATTGTTCTTCATGAAACGTAGGATATTGCACGTTTTTAACTTATTACACTCATTAAGTGTTTCAGTCGAATTAGTTTTGTAATAAGACTGCTCGTAGACAAGGAAAATGCAACAACTCTCCAAAATGTACGTAAAATATAAAAGGAACAGTTTCGAGGCAGGTGAAATCTAACAAGCACAAAGTCTTCGGTGGAGAGATAACCAGATACTCGGGTACTCCAAGTGCCTGGATAACAGCAAGGCTGTATACCACCGGATATTTCCGCAGATTACAAATAAGGAAAAGACAAATGCTTGGGCGGTTACCAGTAAATAAGGTAGAACCAGAGCCACCATACAAGCGATCGCAGACATTCACTTGAGGTGCTCTAGGATATGGTTTGTTTTCGCTTGGAAAGCTAGAAAACACCGTGTAATTCTTTGGGAAACGCCAGTGCTTGGTAAACGTAGGCCGCCACTGAATAAAGTCGTAGCCTCTGTTGTTATCCATCCAAAAAAGCAGAGCTTTCTGAGAGTTAAATGAACTGCACAATAGGCCAACGACTTGCCTGGAATAATTACGTCACATTGCAGGCTGCACTTGAGTGTATAAAGGTCAGAGGTGCATCCCTGGGATACAGTCAACGCACCTCCTACTCTAGGCTGGGCGACTGGGTAGTACAACAGTACAAAACGGCGATGAGAACATCATTTTGTACTATATTTCCCAGAATGTTTACGATTAGTTATAGATACGAGAGCTCCTTCCATGCCACGGCGTTCTTGACAAGCGAAGTGCCTTGTACTCCAGCGGTCTACGAGTCAAGATAACTGGCTAGAATGATTAAACATTCGAAACAGATGTATGTATATATAGCTTGTTGGAATACAAGGACACTATTGGACGTAGGTAGCGAGTAGCTCACAATGAAGAAACTTCATGACTATAACTTTGACTTACCTTGCCTCTCAGAACTCTACATACCCAACTCCGACATTCGGTTCTTCAGAGTTCCAGTAAAGTAAGAGCCTTATTGGTTTTATCATAGCAGCTGTACAGAAAACTCCGGGCTTCAAGACGTCAAATTTTCTCTTGGCATTAAAGCCAAAAGACCGATGACGTCTTGGGAGCCAAGTTCCATAAGATTTGTTTTGGCGCGCTTCAGTGGCTCTCTGCAGACCTTGAAGGTGATTATGGTCTATGTTCCGACCAGTGTAACGGAAAGCGAAAAAAAGAATTTTACGACAACTTTCATGATTTGACCATCCGAGCCCAGAGGCAAGGTATTCTGCTCCTCACCGAAGACTGAAATCTTCGTACAGGTCCTTCGGATGAGTCAAAGTGATACGTCCGGGAAACTTTGGCCTTCTTCAACCGCGCGACAGTGGTGACCACCTGATCATCTTGGCCGACTCTAACAGAATGGTTGTCTGCAGCACCCACCGACAGCGCCTTGAGTTGGTAGTCAAATGTCGGCAGCCATTCGCGTCAGATCAAACATATCCTGGAGCGGTCTTTTTGGACTTCATCTGTTGAGGACTGCAGAGCTGACAGTGGTAACTCGACGAGAAAAGCTAACGATACAAATCGCGATCTCCTAAGTGCGTACTTCAGACTCCACCTAGCCACGAACCTCAAGGGCTCTCGGTCGATCCGAATAAAAGTCGCAAGATTGGCAGTTCTGGAGGAATGCCAAGCGCTGTCACTCTAAGTAGCAACCTGATTGCCAACAGTAACGAAAGTACCATAAGATACAAATCCAGTAGAACACTGGGCGATGACCAAAATCGGCGGTTAAAGTAACCGCTTTGAAAGAAAGTGGGGGATCCAAACGATGTCAGGGGACCAGATCTCGGAGGACACACATCAACCATCAGCCGAAGCTCAGCTTTCAGGGAGTAGCTAACGCTGTAGACTGTAACGGGTGGCCTCGTGCTCTGCTGGGGCCTACCTTGGGCGTTGCTGGATAGAAGTAGATGAACAAAACAGAGATCATATAAGGGGGGTGGTAGTTTCAACAAGCTATTTTGCATTCCTTGCAAAGCATCGAATTGGCGGTGAAAGCATGAGCCATTATTGTGCGAAGCAGTCAGTCAGCTCGTGACTGAGCAGTTGAAGGAGGTAAAGCAATAGAGGAAGCGCTCCAACCGTTTGCTCAACCGACCTTTAAACCACTCAACGGACTTACATTAGGGAACGAGTCCGTAACTAATTCAATTAGTTCTTGGAGTTTGCACTCAGCACCTGAGGCAGACATGGTTGCCCTCTTTCATCAGCACTGTTCAACCACGCTATACATTGGACATTGAGTCGGACTGTGACATGACTATTCTGGTATTCATCGGAGTCAGGGGATGCACATCCCAGGCTAAGAGGTTTTGGGTGACATTTTCACGTTTGGAGATTCACAAGCCAAGATTCAACCCGACCTTGATCTGAAAAGAGGAGTCAGAAACATGGGTTTGCCTAGCTCATCGTGAATAGTTCTGCTGCATTTTTACACCAGTATATTGCGGCCAGTGCGATTTCTGTCGTGTCGCGAAATCCATCGGTCTAGGAATAAACACAGCATAACTAAAAATTTCATCATAAAGAACCGGTGATTTCCCATAGGCATGTTAGAAGAGTCCGATCTGTAAATAAAAAACAGGAAATTCCATGAGCCCAAAGCCAAATAATCGTCTCATCAGGAACCCACACTTACACTTACACTAATATCTGACCGCCTACAGATTAACCGTAACAAGTTATGCCAACTTGCCCAAGGTTGCCGGATGAACAGCTATCTGTCAATAGCCAAAAGGTTGAATGCTTTCCATCAACCAAGTTCTTTGGTTCTACATTGCTTTTGATTGATCAGACAAAGGTAGAATGAATACTTCGGGTTAAGAACTCTACGAAAGCATTTCTCTATGTACGGTGGGTTTCGTGGACCCACCGTGAAATCGTCCTTAAGACTAACGTACGTATCTGCCAGGCCGCTATAAGCCCCAGACCAAACTGCAGCCGGAAAACGTGGGTACTGCAAGCAGCATCGTCAAGATTTTGGAGGTGTTTGATCACTGCAAAGTGCGGTGTATTTCAAGTGTAAACTGGCCTGGCGCAGCATCCAACGACTAAGTTAGCAGACGATGCTGCAGAAATGATTAATTTTCTGTCTTCCTTTAATGCCGTCGACTGTGATGGCTAGGCGTCCTCCTACAGCAAAACTCACCGGGTAATTATTCTTTCTCCGACCCTGCCATGAATGGAGTTGCCGTCAAGGTGACCAGCTCAAAACCTGGATCAGTAATTCTAAGAATGACGTGAAAAGCCTAGGCTTAGGTCAGTTCATGCAGACAGTAGAAGAAACACTAAATCGTAATCTGTGCCGAGTTCACTTCCAGCCGCCGGGCGTGCTCAGCTACGGTCCGCGATACTCATGGACCTAATTTGCCCTCGAGTAAAAGACAGTCGAGTAAAAGCAAATGAAAAGTACGATGAATGAAGATGATTTTGCGGTCGTGTAATACCGAAAGGTTCCCGAATTTACGTCGCTGCACGAATGGCATTTTAATGAACTGTCATTGAGGTTATCAAGTACTCCTGGTTATAACCAGTTAGGACAATGTTTTGTCCGTTCAGCCAACACTGCAACCATAGTGAGATACGCCCCAAGTGCTTTAATTATGGTAGAAATCAACCACAAAGTTCATCGAAAATGGTTGTTCATTGGGAAAAATAAGTTTCATCGAAAATTCTCAATAAAAACCAAAGCATTTACGTTTGCCTGTCCAGCTGGAAATCTTCACACTTTTACAAGTTTTCGTTTACTTTTGCAGGAAATTGTTTGACTACAGTATTTTCTGCAGGTTAGGAGCCAAACTCCATAGCTAGAAAGTCTTGGACCGTAGTTTAAGAGACTTGTATCACAGTTTTACAGTTTTGCAGTATATTTCCCGAAGAGGGATCCACTCATGTGATAATTGAATTCCCCATAGGGATCCAGGCAAAAGACAGCTTTGTTATCACATGAGTAACAAGGATAAAATAGCCGTACAGCGCTTCTATGGATTTTATTGGTAAGTTGAGCATCCACAAAGCATGATGAATACTACATTATTGAAGTATTACCAAACTCACATCCGGTGATTATTTGTAACGATTTCCACCTAACTAAGAACATCGATTTCCCATTGATTACCTATCAGATGCTGAAGTTTGCCTTCGAAATACCCTTTGCCACACTGGTACACGAGAACTGTATTATACGTACTATTGATAACCACCTTGTGATTCTTGGCGAGCCTCGTATTTTTCAAATTCCTTTAGCCCAGGAGGAACTGGCTCGATGCTCCTAGACCCCTTACAGCAGATACCTAGACATCTACAGTAAACTGAGCGAAAGAAATACTGCAGATTGGGTCACAAAAAGTGTACATGCGTCAGAATTAGACTGAATTAAGAAGCGCTTCCCCTGCCTATAGCTGTCATGGTCCAAATGTGTGCCGACAGCATTCGTTATCTGACAGTTACGTATAGCCGTGGTGACAGAGACACCTCGTTGGATACGAGTCACACAACTCAGGAGCTGAATGCACGGTCCGTGCAAAAATGAGTACTTGAAGGATTTCGTGGCTCGAAAAAAACACCCAAAAGAACCGGTTGTGGACGTTAACAATTTTGAAAAACAGAAAATCAATTCCGGAAACCAGTTTTGGTATTCATTTCGGTTGTGCTTTCCGGTCTGCATCGTTTTATCCCCATTGTTTTGAAAGTGGATACCTAACTGTGATAGAGTAGTGGTAAACCTAGGACCTGTCCCGGTTGGAGATGGATGCATCGAGAACAGTTGGAAACTGTTGAATTCTAATGGCCACCATGAACTTGCCTTCGGACTGTTGGATAATCCGTTACAAGGTATGCTTACTTGAGTGGAATCGTATTTTGTGCGGTTTCAGATGATAATTCAGAATGGGAAACAATAGAAAGTACGGAGGAACCACCGCGTTTGGAGTCGGCGTAAACCCGTTAGTGAATAAATAACTATAGAGCTTTGTACAATTTTGCTAACGGAAACGGACGAACACTAACTCTCAAGTCAATGTGTTTTTGCTAGCTGTTAGTCCAGAGACGGCTCTTTCCTCTGATTACCATAAACTGAGTAAGAACCGGGTGATGCATGACCTGGTACCAACTACCTTGAAGTCAATAGAAACCTGCGAGAAGACTTTGGTGACAGAATTTGTAGCCTTTTGCGAACGGTGTTTGGACAATAGTGATCGGGTAACAGATGGTATTATGGTAGCCACTACCGAGTATGGCGACATAAAGAGTAAAAATAGATAGTCCGTTTCAGTAAGCAAACAAAAATGAATTATTGACTAGGAGTTACAACAAAAAAACCACGTACACGATGGTTCAGTTGATTGTTTGCTCATTACGGTGAACACACTGACTACCAGGGAGGATTGACAAAACCTCATGTGATAACCAGATAGAACATAGAAAAATCGAATTGAGTTTCGATGTCAGAGCTCCAAGAACTGATGAGCTTCCGTTTTGAATTAATTAGATGAAATCGCTATGATCCAAATTTATAGGACGAGTTGCTTTAACCAACGCGGTCGTATTTGGTTCTGATTTATTAGGGTACAGCATATCTGGTAACAAGCCTTGGAAGTAGAAATCACAGGATTTCCTGTGCCACCGAATGAAAAAAATGCTGACTGTCCACAGCTAATCTGGAAAGGGTATTTGTCAACCGGTAGAACCCGTTTTTCGTTGAAGCAAGAATGCCAAATGTGGTCGCGAAAGTGCGGATTCGTTTAGTTTTGCTATAATCTGTGGGCCTTGTTTGCCACTTCTTAGTTTGTCAGTAAAAGAAGAACAGTAAAATGAGGAGAATGGCCAATTTCTAATTAATTTCCGAGTAGCAATTCACCAGTTGTCGAGTATAATCATTTTACATTTCGGTGGAGGATTGGACTACTGCAAAATGCTCCATAAATCATACACGGGATTCACTGATAACAAGATTCGTAGAAGAACAAGATTATTACTGTTATTGGTATAAACAGCCCATATAAGTGGGCAAAATTGTGCTCAGATTTATTAGCGGACAGTTTCCGGATTTTCAAGGAAAAACTAAGCAAGAGGTAGGCAGGTGAGCCGAGACTAGAGTGGGGAGTGTAACGTTACGTTGTGTTCAAATATTCCTAAAAATATAAGCTACCATCTCGATGAGTTTCGGTGTTAGACTTTCGATGAATGTCCAGAAAGGTCGAAGAATAGCAGGTTGTGTCGGCTACATGAGGAAGTTCTATCTCCAGATGATCAACTCAGTACTATTTTAGTAAAAACAATATTAACTCAGAACTAGACATATTAACTAATTGTAGTATTGGAAGGATGTGGAAAGTATTTCAAAAGTGAGCAGGGATTCACATATAATTTTCCTCGTTCGTTTGAGCACATTTATGGTTTGTATTTTGGCAGTCGGGGATTTTTTTACTAGAGTAAAATGAAGATACCCACTGTAGCATTAAAATTCCGAGAACGAACTAGCTAATGTTTGATCAATACCATTCTGATCAACGCAGTGCTGTAAAAACATCTTTCACGAATGTCTATAAGTAGCATTTAGGAAGTCAGAAATGTGGTTGGTTTGAAAGGGTGCTATCTGTTAATTCATGCACGAATGTTTATAAAGGAATCAATGATTTCTGCACCACTGAAGGTATGGTGGAACAATATACAAGGCTTTTATTCTTTTTAGCGGCAAATAAATTCATTTCTTTAAGGTCGTAAATAGTAGAAGAGTTAAAAGAGCTGCAGAAAATTACATATGCGCGCAATTTTGATAAAATCCTAGCTGGTTTTTGCGATTCGTTTGTGAAATCAGCTAAACATTCATGAGATTCTGCTGCTTTTTAGATACCATAGGAAATAACTTTTCCCTAACTTACGCGAACCCCCGTTCACCCCAAAAACACTTTGAAATGAGTCACCTCAGTGAAAGTGCAACCCAAAAACTCACGTGAGAAAGCTGTTACGTAGGTGAAATTTGGCTTTGTGTTCAGGAAGTGTTGCTATAGCAAGAACCTTTTATATTTTTACAAAAGGCATTTCAAACATTGCCTTATTGCTGCATACCCAGTTTAGAGGGGTTGTTTGTGAGCTGCGATTGGACAAAATCCAGCAAGTTTTTATACTTGTGAAATGATTGTTAACCAAGCGTACGCAGTAGATAAAAAGTAAACATAGTCTGTAGTGCACTTCAAAGCAACCACGTACTTGCATAGCACAATTAACTTGTTATACCATATCAAACAAGGAATTTAGTGTGATTTTGCAGTAGGCAAGTAAACCATGACTGATGAATGACTGGAGAATCAGCCTCCAATAGCACGAATAACACAGCGTCAGACGAATGTCAATTATTTTAATCGTTTACCTTTTGCTGTCACTCTTTTTCCCCTCCTGCACAGTTATTGGTTTTATTTTGATTGTCGTCTTGATTGCCGTGCTCGTCTACTGTTGTCGTTTGCGGCATCCCAAATATCACAGTGCTTACAACACGGACGAAGATCAAGGGAATCGGGCCCAAACAGCTGAACACGCGTTGCAACAAAAGCTGATCCGTCATCCAGATGTGAAACCGGAATTGTATATTTGATTTACCTCGGTTCGGTGACATTCCTTCATCTCCGGATCTATCTTCCTCCGACTCACTCATTATCGGATCCAGTCCAAGGTGCACATCAAGCCAATTGACCTGTTGCTCCCTTTTATGTGGCTTGAACTTTTAATCATACATTTTGATTATTTTCTAATTTGCAACATCATCTGTGCGCTACAGTTTACCTTACTTTACACAGTAGGTTTGTACAGGACACGGCACGTTTTACGCCGTTTTTCTACGCGCATTCTAAATGGTAAGCTTATCAGCTGTTCATTGACGAATTCCTTCCTTTCTGTTCAAATCACGATTTTGATAATACGAACTACTGCTTTTGATAAAATTGAGTGTCGATTTTAACGCATTCTGAGGACAATTTTAAAAGGCCTTGTCCGGATGTACAGTTGGAAAATTTGTTCCAACAGCTGTCACCTCCCAGCTTCAAACCCGTTCAAAACATTGAAATACTGTGGTTTGCAGTGGACACGAGATACCCCCTGTCATTATGTATAGCTTCCCTGTTTACCCAAAAGCGAACCGGTCAGTATGTTTTCATTCCTAAATCATCTGCTTCAGTCAGACAGGTTTGTTGAATAAAAAATATTGGAGACAACATATCTCTTAGTATTGAAAATGAAAGCTTTGAAAGTTTCAAACTGAGAGCGGGTGTCATTTCCTAATCGCATCATCAGCATCATCATCATTATCCGAATCGTCGTCATCATCATCACCACCATCCGAATAGTTGTAGCCATCATCATTATCACCATAACCCTTATCAAGATAACGTGGTAAACCATTATTTCGTTGCTTTTTTGGACCCGAAGAGCACAGGTTAATTGATGAACTGACGATCTATATTTTTCGGCGCGAGTGAGACCCTATTTTTCAGTGGTATTCTTTAACTCGTCTAAGTACCACCGTTTACAATGGCTTCAGAAGAAAAAAGAAGTCTGAATAAAAGCTGAGAGAAAAAGCGGTAGTTTTTTTCATGTACAATATGCTTTTGGATCTGCTTCATTCAAGAGGCTCGTAACTAAAAGTTATCGATCGGTTGCAAAGATATATATGGGCTTTATCAAGTTCGAACACGCCAATGGGATGAGATTCTGCGGAATTCTGCGGTCAGTTATGTCAGCTGGTGGTGATGCTTTTTGGAGAACTGCACGAATCAGTAGTTCACTTCAACTGCACTAACTCGCAAGCTACTAAAAGTGAAAAAAAGTAAAAGATTGAACTGCATTTTGGTAACAAATTTTATAGTAAGCGGAGCTTAATGTTGAACAGGCTAAGTTTCTAAACTACGAGTAGTGCTCTGTTTCCTGAATAAATTACTCATTGGATTCATCGAAATATATTAGAGCAAATTCGTTTAATCATGAAAACAACCTAAATTAGGTCTGTCTGCATTTCGTTGAATCAGTTTAGTCAGGAAATCATTCTGTGTGCATGAATAACACCTCACTGGGGTACAAGCAGCTTTAGGATCAATCCAACCGTGTAGTATCCACATATGAAATCATTTGTGGTACATAACAAATAATTTGGTTTTGGGAGACACACATCTGGGGTTTGAGATCAGAAAACATAATCATAGTCACCAAAACTGGTCTTCTTTTCAATATAGACCAAGATATAAAACGAGGTTCATTGACCCACTGATTCGGGAATATCGGTCCCCTTTGATATGCGCACGAACACCAGCTAGACAAGTGTTACAGGTTGGGTGAATTACTTGCTTCGTGAAACCACACAATTCGACTAGACCGCGCTCTTCTTCTCGGTCGTATTAGCTTCTATAATGTAGTGCCTTATCAAAGTGTGAATGGAAATTGCGGTACAGATTAAGTTAAAGCAAAAAGCTACCTTTCAGAGGAGTCTCGGAAATGTTTTTTCAACCTAGCAACAGAAAGTGACGTGATATATATATATGCATAGTTTTAAAAACTCAGGGAAAATACGATAGATGATCAATTCGAACAGTTATTAGCCACAGGTCGGTAGCGGCGGTAGGCTTTTCTGCCTATCAGACAAAACCTCACTCCAAAACCGGATAATAAGCTTATAGATTTACTGAAGAGGAAAGTATAACTAGTCATGGTATTGATAAGAAAATAACCTGACTGCAAGAGTTTACTTGTTAGTGGTATAATACCATGCCTTTCATTGTCTCCGCCCGCTAAGCCAGTGGAGGGCTTAGACTCCACTCAAAGAAGCTCAGTGCGCCCCAGTACGACAGAGTCCGCTGGTCAGGCTTCGTTCTACGTCACGGAATGTCTACTCTCACCAGTGTTCCAGCTACTACCCGATTCGGAGAACATAGTTCAGCGAGAAAGCCTATTCAAAGGTACACAGAACAAATGCTCCAAGCCGTGCTTTAGTGTTTCTTTTATTGAATTAATTCGTGTACCCAATAGGCAGTCTGTGTCAAGAAAGCCACTGAGGTCCTTCAACAAGGTTCGACGAATTCTGAGAATAAGTCACTATTCAAATAACAATCATGTTAGTGCAAAATACACCCACGGCAACCACTTTTCCAAGACATAATGAAGAACTGACCCAACAGCCGCACTGAATAGCAAAAGCTTGATAGGTACACACATGACTAGTCAAAGCCAAAGATGACTTGGGTAGATAAAAAACAAGAGAGAAGTAACTATATTCATAAAGGTACTTCATCTTGTATCCAACCTCTCGGTAAAATTAGATGGTCTAAATGACCAGCCCACATACAGTTCTTTATTCGGGAAAGGATCTTATTCAGGGGAGGTTCTGTACAGCCAGAAGATTCCAGAACAACTGCGGGAGTCGTCTTAGTTCAGAATTTATTAGTGGAACGCAAATCCAGAAATAAGAATGTTGGAGAACCTAACTGAATGTTTTGTTCAAAGGTCCTTACACATTAGAACACTTGTAGATAACTAGCAATTGAATATTGACACTGTACGTAGCTCCATAAAAAAGCCCAACAAAAAGCAAACTTTAATTTTTCTAGCAAAGAAGAATATGCTTTGCTTTACCAGCGCTCTTAATGGTGTAGTTTGGAAGGTGAAAACCATGACCTTACCAAAATGAAAACCTGAGGTGAAAATCGTAAACTGAAAACACGCTCACGAGTAAATTTTTTGAAGCACTATAAAAAAGGTCATTCTTTATTTTTACTCATTAGTTCTAAATTCTTAGGCAATTAGTGTAAAAGTCTATTGCGAAAAAGTGACTAATAGAACAATCCTGGGTGCCCACTGAGTGTAACAACTAGGCCTTGTACGGAACTAGCGAGACAACCTAAAGGTCATCAACCAGTTTGTCATTTGGAAAACCTTTTCTCTGCCTGTGTGACTATACAAGGCTGGTTAGCTCTTTTTATTCTGTAAGCATAAGGGTCCTCGGTGGTATTCGGCGAATCAAGTGAGCCAAATTATGAAAAATATTTTTTAGAAAAAAGTATCATCCGTCTGACTTATTTCGCTGACCTGATCAGAACAACACTTCATGCTTAGATGCTTCACTAAGCCTAACTCGTCAGTCACAGTGAGATTTGAGCGGATTTCATACACGTAAAACCGGAGATAACCCGCATTTAAAGTTTGCATGGGCTCACATACATTACGTAGAGAAGAGAAACGGTCGAGAGTTCAAGAGTCTTCAAAAAGAGCGTACGCACAACCATAGATCAGTCTTGCAATGGAGATGGGTGACTCAAAACCTATGTGACCTATTACCACGGCAAAGGTACCTGATTCCTGGACCAAATAAATTCTCGGTCATTCTGGACGGTTATGGATGCTGGTATTCAAAATTTATTGACAAGGTGACAAACAAATTCACTGCAACTTATATATGCAAATCAGAGACTGATACGTCATCAACGTCATCATCATCATCATCATCATCATCATCATCATCATCATCATCATCATCATCATCATCATCATCATCATCAACCCCATCATCATTATCATCTACAGCCACCGACTAGTAGGGAGAAAGCTATGCAGTGTGGCTGTGAAATTATACTAACTTAGGAGAACCTGCCCGGATGTGCTAATGGTGGGTAGGTTTTCGAATCAAGTTGGTTACTCCGGTTTTCGAAACTCAGCGGGGTCGATGAATATGCCCTTCTGGGCCCCATGATATGGATGAACATAGCTACGCAGTGCTTACATGGATTTTTGGATCGGGTTGATATTTGGTACTAACTAATGAATTGTTTCATAACCAAGTTATAACTCTCATCAGTTTAGATACAGAAAATAAACTTGCCTTTTAGATAAAGATAAATTCGCTTTTACTTTTCGTACACAAAAGCCCAACGCCACCGGCTGGATTAGCCAGGCTCCTTATACCAGTAGCACACTAAGAAACACGTATTTGATTTGGTCGCGAGTAAAGGGCGTTAAAAACTGCGTTCACTTCACCAAAGAAGGCAGTTTCACTCTACGGCCAGTAGTACTTCATCTAACTTGTCAGTGAACTCATAGTGAATGCAACGGTATTTTATAGATCATCTTGTAACTTTTCTATCGTGAAAGCTTGGTTTTGAAAGGTGAAATGAAGTTAAGAACACCTTTGCGGAACTGTTTCGCATCCGAGGGTCAGCCGTTGTTGGATTCAAATCTGCCCCTATTTTGCACTGGGAAATGTTTTCTGGTAGGTGTTTGTGTAGAACCATGTTCGTTTGTAAACCATGATATTAAGAGACAAATGCCTCATTTTAGCCCAGTAAAAAGCAATGAAGGTGAGTGACCACAGGAGTCAATGAGATGTCAAAAATCAATGCTCCAACGGGGTTTGTCTTACTAAATGTAAAGAGTAAAACACAATAATTTGCAATCAGATAATAAACTCCAGTTTGGCCTAAGCCTGAGGGAAATTGAGGTCACTTCCTAAATTTTCTAGCCTTCCCGTTAATCTGCCCAGTGCAAAATCTTACAAACAAAACGCAAATGAGAAAGAAAGAAATGAAATATAGTAAATGTAAACTAATGTGTTTTCAGACAGAATATTTTCTACATTTCTGGATTGCTTTGTTGTTTCGCTGTTCGGTAAGAAGTTTTTGACACAAGCTTTTGACATCTTTGCACAGAAACATTCACTGGAAAAGACTTAATACCAACTAATTCTTTCTAATTCAAAGCAAGATATAAATCAGTTAACTTATTATCCAAGCCTTTTCTCTATTCTCGGAAGATAGAAAACACATACCCCAAAATATACGACAGTGTACCTCAGTGTACCTTTTCTACGCTAATAAGTCCAGTTGACTTGCTTCCCTAGGACAGTGAAAAAATCCTCCATTTTCCAGAAAAATCGAAGCAGTTGGATTACCACTGATAATAAAATGATTTCTAAATTGCATTTTGTTGCAGGGTTCCAGAAAAGCATGGTTATTTATGATGAAACTCCATTCCATTTAGTCAGTACTTCCGGTTAAAATAATCGCCCGAATGAATTCAAATATTCAGCTGTTGCAAACGTTCATTTCGTACCACCTTGAAACTGCTCAGGTAACGACTATCAGGTGCCAGCATCAACTTATGAACAACCAGTGTACTGTGACTAGGATACGGAGTAGACTTTAGACGCTACAATTTCCACCGGTGGGGAGGGGGGGGGGGGGGGTGGAAGACCACAGTCTATGTGCCACATCAAATGGACTCAGGTGAACTTCGGATGTTCATAATAGTTGTCCTGTTCGTTCCAGCCGATCGATATCTTCATTCCATCAGGTTGTGATGTGTACCCTAACGGTAATAAGTGCTACTTGTGTGAGAACAGTGATTCTTATCACTTGAACGCAAAGGTTGGAATACGAAATTCAGCTAGTTTTTCGACTTCATCGATCTGTGCAGATATAGTCTTTGGGACTTCCAGTGATCCAGTTATACCCCAAAAATAGCCGTACCAATATTCTCAGCTTCAAAGGCCAACTTGATAGTACAAATGCTAGAGGGCATACTAAACACTTTTGTGTGTGTAAGCAGGTATGGGTTGGGAAACTACGTAGTTTCCACCAGAAAATTAATAGAAGAGAAACCGATACTGGAGAAAAAGTCTTAGACAAAAATTTGACTGAAAATCCAATCAGCTAGGCAAAGCCGGAAATCTAAGTCATCCATACGCAACTATAATGGGAGCCAAAGCGCCCCATCAATCTGAGCACGGCGTTTATTGCTTTTTACGTTCCAAACAGTCAAAGACTGTTGAGATAAGCGAAAGCACTAACAATTAGGCATCAACAAACACAACGGTGAAAACAGCGAAAATAACTAATCACGTTAGCCTTGCCTTGGTAATGTTTTCTCAATTGACAATACTTGTTGTATGACTCATTTTGTGTGTGTGTGTGTGTGTGTGTGTGTTTGTCTTTGATCTTACCAGAAAGCTCACTTCACTATTTGAAAATAACCACCTGCTCTGCAGTAGGCCACAGTAAAAATGGAGCGGAATGTCCCGGGAAACGTGGTGCAAATCGATGTAACCGACTTCTGCATTGAAATTTGTATCCGGAAAACTCTGTTTTCAGGAATACAAACGCTTTAGTGAATGAAAGTCAAAAAGGAATTAATCCGGTGCTTTACGAATTTAATTTCTCTTATATCCTTATTATGGAGTTTTAATTAATCTCTCTTGTAAACGCTAACCCAAATGGATCAATTTCAGATCGCATGTGTTTAAAATCTTAGGAAAACGATCATTCTGGTAGAGACAGTGTGATACGTTACATGGGTAGTCATACAACACTGAAGTTTCCCTGACAAACTAAGTATTTATCGCTGTATATCAGATGACCCGTGCCATAAATCTAAGCTTATTTCATCTGTTGGAAAAAATAATAAATATATACTCTATTTACTTTCTTTTTTACAGGTTATACAGTAAAGTACAACAATTCAGGAAGGAGGCAGCGGCCGTTTAAGGTCTGCCAAGTGGGAAAGTGACCGGTATTGGCGCGAATCGCACTTGGGTAGTTTTTGTCCAAAGTCCATGATGATAACCGTTTGACGATCGCCAGTTACTAACGGTTTGGGTTTGTGCAGTTTATCAATGTCTTGAAAAATAAGTTGGGAGTATTTTTGAAATAACCTCGTTACTAATAGATGAGTCAGTGTTGTGATGGTTTTTCCGTTCACCATGAATCACATTTGGCTTCGACATAAATAACAACGTCAAGGGCATATGAAAACCCATGACCAGTCGAAATGCAAACACAATCTGGGGTTTTTCTAGGAAATTAAAACGAAACTTTTTACGTGTACAGATGCAAGAAAAATATGCCTTCCCAAAGCATTCTGTACAGAATTATTCGATATTGCTTAAAGAGACACCTTTACGAGTTTCATTCACATCGTACTGGGCGATTTTTGATTTAAGTAAGTAAAAAGGAGTATAAAGTGATGACTTACTTCTGAGTCAATGGGGTTGACCGGTATTCATTTTTATCAATAAACTATTGGGCTCATGAACTGATTTGTCTTGCAATACATATCCAAAGGTCACTACTAAAGACCATGTAAGGGTTTTCCAACTATTTAATCGTCATTAGAAATCAGTGGCACTGTAAATAAGTCATACTTGCAAAGCCTCGGATAAATGTTGCATACGCGAGTCACGTCTGCTTGACACACGGGCAGCATTATATGTGAATAGAAAGGGGAAATAAAAAGATGGATGGAGCACGTCGGCTGATTTCCAAACTGACCTACAGGTCACTCGAGAGACCTAAAAGTCCCAGTTTCTCCGGAGCAGTACAATGTTCTTTGCTGTCCCTCAAATACAAATGGAATCTCCGAGGTCATCAATCAGCTGAAGAATGGAATAGCAGCTGTAGATGATAGCTTCTCACAGACAGTATGATTTCTTTCCTTTGCCACTGAATAATGGACCATAGCCCCTATTTGGCTGGTCAAAAAGAGATGAAATTTCTAGTACGCTTCCTCAGGAAAAATGATGGTAATTCAGCCTGATCGGCAAGCAGCAAAGACAGTCTGCGTTCTGCTATTCGACCGCTTCTCTGTTGCCAGGAACCGCCGCTCTGGACCAAATCAGGAGCTTTCCGTAGAAGCACTGCAGCGTGTTGCTTCGGGCACTAGGGCAATGCTATAAGTTCCAGCCGCTAACCATAGCCTGTTTCATCGACTTCTAGACCACTTCCGAGCAAGTTAACCACAATTCACTCTATTCTTTCACGGAATTTAACGGAATGCCTGAGAAAATTGCGAGGCATTTGTGGGTATACTACTTGCTCGCTATCGCATGGGTTCGCGTTTAAGGCAAAAGTTCTTTAGATCTTGAACACAGTACCAGTGTCAGACAAGGTTGCCCTTTTTACAGGTGATTTTAGCCACTCTATCAACTGAACAGTGATACACTCATTGAATAACCACCCAGGTGTGCAGTTGGGTTAGAAAGTGCACTTATAGAGCTTAACGAATGCGAATGATATTTGTGCCACAAGGTGACCCCGCCATGCCTAAACCACTTCTGGGGAAAATTACTTTCTTCGCGAAGCATATCAGGATAGCAATCAAAAACACGGGAAATCAAAGCTTCTTCAACTTACCAAGAATCGCAGACTTAGCGTATGTTCACCAATGATTAACTCATTGAAAAAGTGCTGTCATTCGACTGCCTAGGCTTAACTTTGCTTCCAAAAGGTACGGGAAGGATGAAGTCATGGTGCGGATTGACAACGCCTGGGAATAATTTCCCCAGCTGCGACGGGGTTTTTGAAGCCTCAAATAAATCACCTTTGAAGCAATGCTCGTGTTCACTTGGTCGCTATGTAGCCCGTACTCAACTGCGGATCCGAAACCCGACTACGGAGAGCCAAGGATACCAAGAGTTTGGAGCTATCTGATGGCAGATGTACGTGGTGAATCTCAAAGAATAAATGGCGCGACATGATATCCAACGGCGAAGCTAGGAGACGAAGCTGCGACACTGACGGAACCTTCGTCTTACTCAGTCGTCGTCACATGCAATGGTTAGGTGATATCCTATGGCGGCTTGTTACGAAACTAGCCAAATAAATACCCATGGTCTGGATGGAGCTGTTGCCTTGGTGGCCTGCTCAAACTTGGATCAGCACCATCTAGAGGGACACGGAACACTTAGGCTTACGGCTGGCCTATAGTACCCGCCAAATGAAGGAAAAGTCTATCGCAATCTGCGCCGAGCTCGATTGAACCGCTGCCTTTATTGGGTGGTGATATGTTGTACCCACGGAGCCAATTTGTCTCCTAGTAGGAGATTGTTTAGTAAAAGTAAAAAATTGTATCTGCCGACTTCTGCCTAGGACTCGAGTGTGAAAAGCGTGATTGTAAACCACACATCTTTCTAACAGATTATCAGGGTTGACTCTGAAAATTCTATTTCACATCAGTAAATAGTACCCTGCCATCACGGGTTTTGCACGTAACAACTCATCTCCAGCAAAGCCACCCGCTTCAGTGATAGGGTAGTTGTTAACAGAGAGCCTTATTGAAACGAGTGCACTACTTTACAAACAAATCTCCAACTACCATAAACACTGATCAAGTAGCTAAGTACAGCAGGTTGTTTTTAGTTGAGGCCTCTTCTGATCTGCATGATTGACACAGTAGTCCATTGCTGAGGTGGTGGGAGGATTTTGCAGTTCTAAGTCAACAACGAAAACGCAAAAAATCGTGTAGTCTTGATACAAAACAAACCGTAAACAGTCAGCTCGAACAACCCAGTGGTTGTGTGTGTGTGTGTGTGTGACTCGCAGCCATGGGCCCCGGGCTTGAGTAATTCTTATTTGGGATCCGGAGGATGTGCACTGCTCACGATTTCTAGCAAGGCAGATGGAATAACAATACGGTGCTTCCGGGATTTCCAGCAGCAAATAGATGACTGAGGATACCTGAAGAGTCCCCTACCGCAAATCAAAATAACCAATTATATTAAACTTTTCGGGTATCTGACTGAGTTTGGGTAAAAAATTCGATGGTACTTGGTGGCTGAGTTTATGATCGTTATTCAAAATAAATCCGTGGTTCCTTACCGAATATAAATATGCATCTTGATAAACAAACCTGTATACAGATGAAACTACGTGCCGGGGGGAGGGAGGATTTTATCGATATCTCACTTCAGCTGTATACATTTTCGTTATTCGTTTACTACCAAACAGACACGCAGTGATAACTAGCAGTCCGTGAAAAATGCAAGACAAAATTTATAATTTACAAAAAGCTGGCGGTGTTCGTCAGTGATGTGTGGTGTCAAATAAATCTGCGAGTACAACAAAGGAAAGAAAGGGTAGAGGTGGACAGAAAGCTTCTTCTTAAGTATTATATAGGGGTCACTTCTCAGGACTGAGACAGTATGCGGTTGAACGGAATATGCAATCTTGGTCTCACTAGTTCTGTTGCCATAGCTACACCTACCATGAAAAATCAATAAGTTAATTATACCTTTGTTCTGTTAACTAAGATAGAATGGGAATCAAACATTGAGAACAACATATTACAAAATACTACATCCTTCCACTGAGTAGCTGCATAGCGCATCACTTTCCAGTGGAGTCCTTTCGTTTGTAATTGGTATAGGGAATTTTTCATTGCACCAAGCTTTCTCTACGTGTGGAAGATTTATGAAGCACAGTTTGTTAATAAAGAGGCAAGCATTATCTATAGTCCACGAAGACAGTCTGAAGAGTAAACAGAGAAGCCTGAAGTTCCAACGGCAAGCTTCAAAGCGCGGTTGATAGGCGGCGTTATTTTCCCTACAAAGGCAAGATTACGGTAGAGGATATATGGCCCGTGCAACTCAGTCAAATCAATGGGCAAAGCAACACGTGGAAGCGCACTTCTTCAATGTTTTAATGAGTGTCTTGGGTAAATTGCGGATCGTGCAGCAAAACATATTTCAAGGTCGTATAGTTATATCAGAAACTAAAACCAGCATGTAAAGTGACAGAGAAAGAATGGGCTTTCGTAGACTTTTGGTCGCAGACATACAGAACGGAAAGTTTTACAAACCAATGACATCCTACTTCATGCAGTTCCATTCAACTGTAGTAAATGCTTCAAAATCCTGGAATGAAATCACCAAAATTTGTTGGGATTCAATTCGACACTGATCTTGTCAGAGTAGCACTGAAACGCTAGCTGTTTGCGAATTCGTAAGCCGAGACTAAGTTGCCTCAATCTCAATCCTAAAATTTGAATGTTAGAGTGACCTTCTGCCAGACAAATGTTAAGATAAGCGTCAAAAGAGAACGCTAAACATTCAACTGACTGTCCTGGCGTAAGCGGAACAAAACCCATAATCAGAAGGATTAGGCAATAGTAGTTCGACAGCGGTCGATGGTGGCTAAATTAGCATCCGTCCCGGAAAATTTCAAACATTTACACCAAAGGTCCTGGAATACAGGTTTTCCGAACGGGTTTGATTCAATTGCTGAAGCGTGAATTCCATTAGCTGGGCAACGTCGTTCAACGTCAATATTACTTTTGCTTTAACAACGTGTGCATTATTGTTAATCTTTGATACAGGCCTGCGTATACAACGTTAACTATTCACATTTTACCGGTACTTTCTTATTATCTGGGGTTCAATCATACAAGAATTCGAGTTTGATCCAGGGACAACTAACATTCAGTATACGATTAAAACCGGATCGGTATTCGTTAGAACGACGCACTGGTAACTAAGCTTACAAATCAGCCACAAATGTCCAGAATTGAAGCAACATACCCGAAAATTATTCACTAAAAAAGACTTCCATGGAACACGGGTGTTTGCAGGCATATTATCTGCCAAATTTATTGCTTAGAATAACGGAAGGTGAACGTTGTAGGAAAAAGAAAATCCAGGACAAAATTTATGAAAATTCGACTTGAAATACTGCGCAAACAATCCAGTAGTGTTCACTATCTCATCAATTATAACTGAATCTCTGAGCACGTCATTCCAGCCTGTAAGTCAAGGATAAAATAATAATTTTAATCAGGGAATACAGAACAACACGAGATGGATATAAGTAGTAGAATAGTATTTGTAAAATAGTCAGCAATGCCTTGCCAATGCAAGATAAGGCAGAAAATTACCAAAGCTTCATATGGCACTATTGTTTCTGTCAGGACGCATTTCATTTGCAGTTCAGCTCTTCAACCACTACTGAAAGGATCAAATGAAGCAGGTTCTCCAAGTTGTTTGCAATAACTTCTTTTTCTAGGAGACCTCCACAGAGTAAAAACTCGTTGTGGGAGTCAAGTGCTTTTCAAGAGATGGGTAGTAAGTTTTTAAACGCATTGGAGGGTGGATATTGCATCATGTAGCATTCAAGCTCAAGAAGCGTTCGAGAGCCTGCTCGGATAGCCTGGTGATAATTCATATGTGTGTTCATGTTTACTCTCATTTGCAAAGCAACAGTCAACCACTCTTGCGGTCACGTGATTACATTTGATGACCAAGGGTCATAATCCGTTACGTCTCCGTAACAACCAGTCTGTCGGTTACAGTAGTAGTAGAAATAAAAAGGAGTTTCAGAAGCAATCACGCTTCCGCAGATTGTATCTGTCTCACTCAATAGATCACTTTGAATAAACCGGAAAAGTTCTAGTTTCTTCCGGGCTAGGAAGAACCACAAGTAACTATATGTTCACCTCTTGAGAAAACTGTCAGTTACCACGGATTTATTTTCAGACTGTCTGGCCGACTCGAACGCAAGTGAAACAATGGTATATAAATGTAGATATTGTTGAAGGATTTGCTTCTACCTATTCTATCCCAGTACAAGAATATACAAGCAAAGTGGTAATACTTTTTTCAAATATATTAGATTTATTCCAGCTATTGTAGACAGAAGTTTTTGACGGTTAAATGTCAAATATACTACACCTTCTGATGCCCAATAAGGACGAGGAAATTGGTATGTAAATACTTTTCGACTGGTACGGAAATCCTGCTTACTTTCACTAACTTTTGCTGTCACATGACTGACGCTATACACTTTCAAATATGACAATATTCTTCTGAGTTCAGTCAAATGAAATTCACCCAGTTGGCTGAAAAGCTTTCTTCATAATGAAAAATGGGCCGCTAAGGGGGTAATCTGGATGCCAGTAGCCCGAATTGAAAAAAAAGTAGTTTTCATTTTCACATTTCACTTCTTTCGATCAACTCCGGTCATTCGGTTGCCGACGGAAGGATGAAACAAATTTTGGGAAGCTTCACAGAGAGAAAAACGAATCAAAGTGTTCTCAGACGCAGTGAACACAGTAGGGCTTTCAAGATACATCACTATCCGGTAAGTTTAGGTACTTTCTTGAATACGCGTCTTCTCAAGATTACTACTATTTACTGTGGTGCTCCGTGACATATGGTGAATGTCCTCGTCTGGACCCTGAATTTTTCTGCTTGACTAAGAGACGTCTTATGTTTAAAGTACAGTTGATTCCGGTAAACACAATTTACTACATGAGTTCTGCTGCGAAGTAATGAAATTCATAGTGAAAAATGATGACAAGAAAAAATCTCTCAGAATAGGTTTTCTTTAAATATAATCTCGCTTGTTTAAATTGGTGGTAACGAACAGATAACATGCTAAACCAACTGTTGTGGTATATTTGTTCGTACCACACAAAATGGCCAAGGGTTCGTGCAGTACCATTTCGTATGGACTAATCTGCTGAGCGAATGCAACCAGTGTGCAGGCATGCCATAATTTTTCATTCATAAGAATGTGATAATAAAACGTAATACTTTATGTCTCATAGCCTTGAACGGATAACAGATATTCCTGATTGTTGGAGGGCATACTCGGTGGGTTTAATAATAATCCAACACGACTGTACTCCAACAAATCCGAGAAGCTTAACAAAATACTCATGTACTGTTGGTTAGGGCTACTGGGCTGATCGCAACCTAATAATTTAAAGGAAATTAAAATACTTTCTTTCGGCTTGCCGCTTCTAGTCAACAGCCTTGGCGATGACAGTTTACAGCTAACGTTCTCCAAGTAGCTTTGTTCAGTCGGTAACTTGCATCCGTATGCCAACTTTTTCCCACATGAACATGAATTGTGAAAATCATCAGAGACCTCCATCCTGAAGGAAAGGGGAGAAATAAGAGAATAGTTCATGGAAAGTGAGATTTGCTTTCCAATCTTTTACGAAATGATCATGAACGACTAAAAATTGTAAGTAGCATTTTCGGAACAAAACTTTCCCCCAACAACGCTGAACGGTGGTACGGCTATTTTAAATCAAACATTTGTAATCACAGGAACAATCTTAAAAGTTCTTTTTTAGTTACAGGATAAGGGTGCAATATTATTTAGGGGAGTTTGTCTTCATTTCAAGGCTGCGTCGTACATAGGTGGCTGTCTAAGCTAGATGGAAAGATTGAAAATCTGCTTGATGATCGTTCCGCTAACACGAGACAACTTACCAAGGAAGTAGCTGGTTAATTTTAAAATATCAGTCGTAAATGACAGCACAAAACCAGAGTACTGAATGAAAGTTAAAGTTAAGTATCGAAACAAAAGATACAAGCGACGATTTGCTAATTAGTTGTGATAAAACCGATTCACCACACTCTATTTGAAAATGAGGTTAATTCAAACCTTTGAGTTGTTTTGGTTACTAAGATACATCTAAGGCGTTCATTTTCTTTATTAATCTGTCTCAATCTGTTTTTACAACGGCGATCCAAAATATTTGTAGCAGGTTTGTTTGGTTTCTCTCCATCCCAAGGGATTTTGGCAAAAAATCTTCTTTGTCATATTTTCGCATGCATTTGGATAGTGGCGCAACCAATTGTGGGGATCATGATTTTGGCCACCGTTCAGAATGCTCTAGTGATGCAGCGCAATTCAATCAGTGTACACAACCCACGTAGTGGGGCTTTGTCAATAAAATTGGCCAATGTGACTTAGAAAAACAGTTCTTGTGAAAGGCTCTTAGGATTTCCGTTACCTTCCCTCACTCGCAAATGATTGCACGTTCTGAGTGGCAACAAACCATCCACGTGACTAGGTTTTTTCTTCCATTCGGAAACTTCAATGGAATCTTGAATAAAAAAGAGACTGCGGCCAGTTCACCGGTCCAAATGTTTCGTGTAATCCAACCGTTATGTCTGTGTGCACATACACAGACTCAGTTGTGTGGCGTAGATACGAGCGCCCAAGCTACGTCCATTTATCTTGAAAACAGGTCGCACGCAGGCCAATAAATCAGTATAATCTGCGAAGTTTGTTTTTCCCGGTTATGGGGCACACCCCGAGGTTGCACACGCACGTAGAGCAGAAGCGCTCCGTTTGATACATCTTTTGATCATCACCGTTTGACGATTTCCTCGAACGGCTGGGTAGTCTACGCGTCAATAAACTCCAAAAATGTCATTCATTTTGACCCAATCTGAAAGCCATTTTAAATATATGTGTTGGTTGACGACGTCACCTCGACTGGTGATGAAACGTTTGCGATCCAAACGCCAAGCTCAGCGATCAGATTATCATGGAAAGCCATTTCTTTTTGAGGCTTCTGATTGTGCACGGGTTCGCATAAACTCATGAAATGGCCTCGCCCCATTAGTGTTGAATTTCAGACACAATTGTTTTGATATCAAAGTGAAAACAAGGGTTCACTTATCCTCGGGCAAAGCCGAACTTTATTTGTCTCTACCGGGAGTGTCTTAGGGAAGTTTTCAAAGCGGGCGCATCCGTTTAGGGTCACCTAAAATGAATGCATTACTGGGAAGATGCTTCACCGTTGACTCTCTATAGAAGCACGGAGTAATGCAAGATTGACAAACACTGAATTCATTTATTCAGGCTTACTGAAGTGAAAATAATACCATTTTGTGTTCGGGGCCCAAAGTGTGGACTAGTGCGTGTGGGAACTATGAGATGAACAAAAGGCAAAATTCAGTTAAACCGGAAGATACAATCTAACTAACACGGTGTTCTAGGTGGGAAAATATGATTAGCCGACGTTTTGGTTACCGTGGATAAACTTTCTTAAGTCGATTCTGATTGTAAAGCTGTCTTGAGAAAGGGTACCCAAGGTAACCGAAACGTCGGCTAATCATAATTTCTATCACCAACAAAGCCGTGTTACTGACATTATATTTTCTTTTTTAGCGCCCTATGTGGTGCATAGTTTTTTCGATGCATTCCAAACCCCGTTCAGTCCTGCCTTAGATTAGGATCAGTAATCTAGAAATCTCAACAAAACGAGCATACAGATAATCACGGGGTATATCAGTGACCTAAAATACGATGTTGACACGGACATACACGGAGAAGAACTGTGAGGTTTTCATTTTCCTCGAAGAAATAAAACTACCAATATGATTATAGATTAAAATTTTGGGTGCAATCTGTATATCTGGAGTTCTCTATAGTGGTTTTTGGGCTAAGTCGATTACAGTTCTAAAATTCCCGTTGAAAAAACATGAGTAGAATAAGCCGATCAGCGAGGGGAAGAACAAGCGACGGAGGTCTGGATAGCATGAAACATACCTCGTCAGAATGATGGGATGACGTGGTTCTGCTTGACGTACGTCATTGAAATTGATACGAGCAAGGGTTTTCGGTGTAAATCAGTGTTTAAAGACGTAATGCTTTCTACCGTTGACAGTTGAGCTCCCCAGTAGCATTCAAAATCATCAACAAAAAGCTTCGCAGAGATTCAACAAACTTTCCTCTTGCGGTTCTGGCAGTGGATGAAGCTCATTCAATACATCGAGACCGTCCACTTGTGCCACTGCCGTTTACAAGCACGGTGCAACATAGCGACACCTTTTTTATTGCTACCTAGATGCTGCTGCCAATCACAGACACAGAACTAAATCTCGAAAGTTCGATTTTCCGATTTTTCTTGTTTTTAAACAAGGCTGATGGGGTCAGAAATCAAATATCTCGTTTTGTAATTCCGAAATGCACGTCTTTCTGGTATCCACTTTTGTTGATTTGTGACAGGCATCCGTCAGTGATAGTGTGTCGTTAGACTGTATTGATGTGGAACACAAAATTGGTGAAATCTATCTCAGAAACCGTCAAGACTCTAGTTAAACTGACGCCAAATTCCTGAACAAATAAACCGTTGCTCTTCAATAGTTTGCCATCAAGTCATATCCATCCACACCAAGCTGTTTACTGGAGTTATATAAGACGAATCGGTTGGCAACAAATAGTCATATCGATAGCAGTAAGTTCGTAGGACTCCCACACTTACTTAAAATTTACTTGTTTGAATATTCTCACTGGAGGATAAATCACAAAGCGAAAGTAGTGAAAATGGCAAGACAGTTTTCTTTAGTAGAGACTCAACAGGATATCAAAGTACGAACCAAGTAAGATGAAGTCCGGAAAAACACCGAGTGAAACAAATTACCTATTTTTGTGAGTTCGTTTCCCAGGGAAAAAGATAATTGTCACGAAATAACTTGAACCCAAGCCATCATAAACACCACGGGACAAAAGATAAAAGGTATTCACTGTTCTATGGACTAATGGCTACTATGACAGATTCATTCATCACCGAGAAGGATCTGTCCTCACAAAAGGTCCAATTTTTTCAATTTATTGTTACGGGAATTCCTGCCAAGCCGGTTGAGAGGGTGTCCCGATTAAACACATAGATCCACATACTGCGCTACGATTCCATGTTGCTAAGTTCGGCTTCCACGGATTTTAAACCAGTCAACTAATCCATGCACCTTCTTGTCTACATACTACATACCTCTGTGATATGGGTCAGGTGATCTTGATCATCCACACTCATAGAGGCATTTTTCATAGGCTTGATTTGACCATGTGGCTTGGGCACAACTGTTCTCTTTGTTTTGGATTATACGGTCAGAAGCGGATGAAAGGTAGATCCCATTGGCGGATTAGGGTTATTTGGTAAGGGATTGTGAAGCTTTCTAAGCTCCAAGCAGTTGCCAATACAGGATTGCCCTGGTGCTGACTTCTAAGCCTTAGGCTGTGTCCACGGAAGAGATCAGTGCACAAGCAACTTCCCAAAACCATCTTTGTGTCAAATGGTGACTAATTTGATGGAGAGCCACTTACCTTTGGTAATGCAATGACCGCCTCAAAGATTAGCAAAATTCGAAGCACATTCGTTTGATGACGAAGTATGCTTTCACTCATCCGCACAGTTTCACTGTTTACAACTCAGAAACACTTTCACAACCGATCTTTCTATCTTTACCGGTACTGTGATGGGCTTTTTCAGTACAGGGTAATATTCTGGACCGAGTATTCTTTACCAAATGCTCTATCGCTGAATTTGCTTAGGGAGGACTGCGCTTAGCCTAGTTTACTTGTACATCACATCATTTTATTTGTTTTTAGAGGTTCATAGAATTTTCCCATGACATGATTTATCATGCAGTGTGAAGGTACAACTCATCAGTGGAAACCATTGCAAAGCCAGTGGTGAAAGAACGCTGTTTTACTCGAAGCATCAGTTTAGTAAACCTTTGAGAGCCAGCCTGGATAGCCTACTGGTTATGCGTCCCAAAGAGAGTCGTTCACCTGAGGTTCTACTTCCAGGGAAGGGGATTGCTTGGTGAGTGTGAGCGACTGATATTTTCTATCTAGGACAAGAAAATGAATGTTCACACTTAGTGATGAATCATTGTATAAAAACCTAATTTCCTACTACTTACTTTCATAGAATTGTTTGTTCGTGACCTTAACTAAATCGACTAATATTCGTGTCATCCAGATGTCAGGTAGATAATGCAACCGACACAAGGGCTCTAAAGACTTTGTCTTAGCCATGTGTGCATCGATATTAAAAGCGCGATCATTCATAACCCTAGACCAACCAAAGCTACAAAACAACCGGGATAGTCTCGATTCCTTAGTCTGTTGGTATCGTTACTCAAAACTAAGCTCAGCTGGGAGCTTTTTTGTCAGGCACCGAATCACTATATCACAAACCTAACGCGAGAAGAAACCTAACTCTTCCGATATGCTTGCCTAAAAGCTTAACCATAAAGGATACACAGCCAGTTATAACGAGGTTTTATTCGTAATTGTGTTTATCGTACTGCTGTGAATGCTAGTCGTTGAAGCAATCCTTTTATTTATCATTTTACATATTTATTTGTTGGTGTGTAATAATATACAGAGTGAAAAAATATGAAATGGGACTGAAAAGGAAATGAAAAAATGATGCAATAATTGGGGAGTCACTTGTGTGTAGATAGCGGATATATCTGAAGCATACCTTCTGTTCAGTGATTCCAAGCTTTTGAACTCATGAGTAAATCCTTAAACGTCATACGCTTGATATGATCCATTTCGTGCTGTTTTGAGATAAAGTTTCATCCCATCACAGTTTATAACGAAATTTTTGGAGGCAAAATGCCGCAGATATCTTTCCTGCATCGGTTATGTTTCAATTAGAGCCATACGATAACTGTCACTCAGTAAGCCTTTTCACTACCTGACTTGTAGCTAGCAACACCCAGGATTCCCCTTTATGGACTTTTGCTATTCGCATTTTCTATGATCAGATCATGAGCCAAGACTGAGTTCTATGCTTCATAGGGGAAGAGAATCACTGAATTTCTTTAATACCATGTATTATGCAAAAAAAGGATCACGAGAATAAGCTAACTAAATGTACCCACTTGAAGTGCTGAAGACGCTAGCGTACTCTGTCAGGCATCTTGTTTAAATTAACCGAACTTTACGAAAGAAATCAAACGAATTACACCAAAGTATTAGCAGGGTACTTCAAAACGTGTTTGAGAGGCAAATTCATAAACGTGAGTGTTTGCGACAATCTGGTGTTGTTAATACTTCTCCAAATCTGTCAGAATTTGTCATAGGAATTAACAAAGTAGCACCAAAAGTTCCATTTGACAAATCAACAATCATAGGGAAAGATCCCAGTAAGAAGCGTTTTGTTGTTATGACAAGTGTCAACCAACTAGCGATTACCAATGTCTTCGTGATTGCGCGTCTTGCTGTCTATTTGATACAGTTCCAAGGTATTGGCCGTCATTGTGGATTTTCCGCGCCGTAAAATGAGAAGAAACCATTAGTCAGAATCATCCAGTAGGTCATCTTCCACAGGTGGTGCTTATTGGCTAATCACAACTAACTGCATTTGCTCCATGACGTCATCAAATTGAACAAATGTTTGACAGGACTTGGCGCTGTTACGGGAATATGTTTAGTCATGAAAAATCGTTACCGTTTTTGAGGCAAGCTGGCAAGATAGACTCATTGAAGGCAAGCAAAGTGCAGAGCGCAGTGGAATTTGGTATAGAGAAAAAGTGAGTCCCCCAGCCAGCGCGTTTCTGCCCTATTGTACGAGATCAAATCAATATTCAGAACAATAAGAGATTTAAGGCTCCAGCTTTCCAGGTTGTTGATGCCGACAAATTCGAAATGGAAATTCATGAACTAATTATTTCTGCTCCATTGTGTGTTGCAGAAACAGAGGCAAGAATAACAACAGCAGAATTCCATGGAGTGATAATCAAAGTACTCAATAAATGAATATGGTTCTACTTGAAGGGGAAAGAGAAACAAGATATTAATCGTTTTCGAAATACCTTTTAGTGGGTGAATACTGGTTTAAATGTAGGGAGCTCACTAGGCTTTCAGCATATCCGGCTATCTTAAATCCAAAGTTCAAAACAGCCATGTTTCTGAATCACCATGAATTGTTGGCAGCATTGATCCAAGGAAGACACAAACTTCTATTATCTTTTTTGAGGTATATTCTAGAGTAAAGTTATGAGAGTGAACGATATTATTCATAATTTTTTCAGTTAGAATACTTTTTTCCCGTAATATCCTTGTTGTTTTGATTAAGGGCACCATAGCACTTCACCGGAGCACGTGGATTTTTTGTAAGAATGATTGTGTATTTGTAAATAACCCCACAGGCACAAATAACAAACCTGTTTGATGTGTATCAAGCTGAAGTGAAGGGTAAGCCATGAGTGTGTAGATGCTCTTGGCGTTTTCTATTTTACGGCAAAACGACCTCAATATTTGCTTAGGTTCCGATGTGCGTAATCAAAGTGTTGCTGTCCAAAAGCTGTTCTAGCTCAAGGTGTTAAACGTTTCATCACAAAGTTGACCCACTTTTCTTTTCGAGGCTAGCAATCTCCTTTTCGTCTATGTAGTAAAAGACATGCTTCCCACCAAGTCATACACGAGAGTTATATTGCCCATGAATTTATCAGATTGCAAAGAGAGTAAATAAAACCTGTTTAAAAACTGACAATTGTTTATGCATTCGAATATCGTGTTATTGATGTGTCCCTGCGATCACTTTAGGAATGATCGCTACCCAAACAGGAAATCCACAGTGCATACTGATGGTTGATTTCAATGGCTGCGTGATATTTCTATTTTGTGGAATTTTCGAGTTCCGAGGGAATATTTTGTCACAATGGACGTTGATTGGTTGTACTACTTTCAGGGAAATAATTTGGATTCACTTTGAAACCCATAATGGGTTCATTTCAGAAGAACAAAATTTTAGAGTAACAGCGGTAGATTACGTTGTTTGCCGGAAGTCTAGCAGATGGGAGTTTTCAAAGCGTCAATTTAAAACAACTTACATTGTCCTACCAAAGTCACTCTAAAGGTACTGTTTAGATGTTAGGGTTTTTCTATGAAATATTTTGTTCATGAAATTCCAGTAAGCGTTTTTCCACGTTTTTCACTTGTAAAGTAGTGTTTTCAACAAGTTGTGGCATGCAAAAAATCAACAAAGTGGACTTGGATGATATTTTACAGGTCTTGATAAAAAAAAAATGTGCACATAATACTAAATATATGCAGAGGGAAAGAGTAATACTGTACAGATCTTGTCATTCATTTACGAAGGACCACAATGCAATGAAAGCTGACTAATCCTTTTGGTCATCATAAGCCACTTGTTGCAACCGCGAAGAAACTCAAGTCTCTCCGTGATATGTTTTGGCTTTCGATTGTTTTCCCACGCTCCGTAGTGAGCATTGTGGGCTCACGAATATGCTATCAATGAGTAGGTCAAAAAAGAACCTCATTACAATGATTTTATGTTAGGAAACTTCTTACACCAGTTGATACGATTTGGAATAAATCATGATAATCAGGGTGAGGGTAGTGTTACGTACAAAAGTACAACAATAAATAATTAATCGGGCACTCGGGTTGAAAGATATTCTAGGAAAACTAGTTTGCTGGCATGCAACTTGTCAAGTCAATTCTTTCGAAGGTATGTTGGTATTATGACCGTGTTCGTAATCACCCACTTATAGTATGCTTTTATATTACCGGAACCGTGGAAATTTTATGGCTTTAGTTGAAACAACTGTCCAGCAATAGCCCTGATTTGCTGGCACACTTTTTCGAAACTGACACGAACTTTTTGTATCACGCTGTAACGATTTATGTCTAGAAAAATTATTTCCAAAATTGAGAATCCTTTCACACAGACCTCAGTGTATAATTAAAACACTGGAACAGCCACGAAATTTATTGTATACAAGAAGCTAGATTCAAAACGTTGTAAGCAAGTATAATTTATTGTGAATCCATTTCTCCCTTCGAAAATGTTTTTCAACAACATCTTTGTATGCACTCCAGTGGTTGTACTTGTTTGTGTTCAGTATTGTCGATCACCCGGAAATTACCCTCAGCTTGTGGTTGATTTGGTTCAAAGTGGACCCCAGTTACGCAGGTGAACAGTGCATAATAATTGTCAAAAATGGTGAATCTCCAAATTAAAAATTGGTCCTGAGGGTTTGGCCAGAGTTGCAAAAAGTTTTGAAAAATAATACGGGCAACAATAGGATAATTCTTGATCCAAACATTCAGTTTTCCTTTGCGCAAGTTGTCCATAATTAGGAGCCAAGTTATCATACTAAAAAAGGTATCATACGAACAGATAGTTTATACAACTTAATTCTAATTACCGTGTTTGATAGTAAATGTTTACTCGAAAGTTTTGCTCTCAAAGTTTCTTCATAAATCCGTCGCATTTCTTAGCCCAACTACCACCTAGTATGAGACCAAGTGGACGCAAATATGGTGGGTCAGCTTGCTTCACAAGTAGAGCTGAAGTGAAATAAAATAAAGTCCTCGAACGATTAATTTTTTCAAAAGTTTGCATATTTGCCCCAAAAGCACCCCAATATCACCGGTACTGCTTGTATCGCTACAAAAATAGTATGGCTTTTGTTGTCACTAGTACTATAACGGCCAATTCGGCTAACGCCACTGACAGTACCACACGGACAACAACAACAAAAACAACAACAACAAAAATGACTACTACTACTACTACTACTACTACTACTACTACTACTACTACTACCACTACGGTGACCATTACTGCTACTATGGATTCAAGGACTAAGACGTGGACAGCGAGAACGCAGATAACGAAGACGACGACGACGACGACAACAACAACAACAACAACAAAAGCGGCTCGTACTAATTCTGCGCTCACTAACACTATTTATACCATCAGTACTTCGTCGTGGGACCAACATTCTCTACCGTACTAGAGCACGCTTTGCTTTCTAGCCTAGTGAACAGTTATTAGTACACGAACTGTGTACCCTGAATTATAAGAGTATGTAAAAATAGATAACTGGAAACAGGTTATCAAGATTTCCCAAGAAGTTGACTATTTCAAAATTTGATTCGTCTTTCCGAAGTTCGTTTGAGGATTGGTGAACGGAGAGCCCAGCGAAAGATTTGTTCAGGGGACGAAGATTTTATCAACTGAACAGATTCACTTCGAGATATTTTTGATTATCCTCAATGTTTATCTTTCATATTCAGCTGAAGAATTAATTCCACAGTATACTGACATCTACTGTCGTGTGCACACTGGCTAAGTGCACTCTTTGTGTTTGAATTTGGGAACTTCTTAAATCAGGGAAGTCAATAAGTTAATGAGAGTTGGAGAAACAAATCGCACCTTAAAGAAGTCACCATGAAGTTGTCATTGAAAACGTTCCATTCAAGACGATCAACGGTTTCTTTCTGCAGTCCTTCTATCGGAAACACACCTGGATCACTTGTAATAAACTTTAGTTATACATAGATACTAATATCATCCTTTCTGCTGTTGGACGTTAGTCAGAGTCTAAAATTGCAAACTCCACAATAGCAAAAACATCGGCATCCAGAAGAACATTCTGTATGCTTGGGAGTTTTTGGTCGTATTGACCAGTAATATTGTAGCTACTTCAGCCCGTGCACACTGTTTTGTGGTGCACTCGAACAGTTCAACATCCATCCTCAGATCTATCGGCCATACTGCCATATGCACAGGCTGGCCCATGTTTCATTGTTGTTAACGGCTTTGTCTGACTGTCAAAAAGCCACACAGTGTGAGAGAAAAAATAGCACATTGTTTCTGGGCTACTGTTTTCGTTTGACTGTATTATGAATAATTGCGACGGAGAAACTTCGAATCTAACATCGGAGTTTGGCCGAGAAACAAACTTAAAGGAGACATTGTGCATCGACCTCATGTCTGCGGTAGACGATACCTACACTCGTCAAACGGAACATGTCTCAAGCAGAATTATCTCCAGCCCGTGATCTTTCAGACTGAATGCGAGGTTGTACCCTGACACAGGGGTTTTGTAGCTTTGCGGCTACCACTTGGTGATTATTAAGTAAAAAGACCTTCAGGATGAACTATCCCCTCTTTGAAGAACAAATCTCAATAAATCCAATGAGCTCCGTAGTTCACATAGGGGCCTCGATCCACAGACGTGTAGGAATATGATCCAAAAATGGAAGAATATAGCGTATTTATTAACATTCAGTCATTCATCATAATTTTTGCTGTGTACATTATTATCCGGTCCATAATATATTAGGTTGTTTCTATTTGCCGAAAATTATCACAGCTTCTGAAGCACAGAGTTTACGAACCAAGCCCTATGGTAAGTTAACTATCCTGTAATGCTATAAATGCATTATTTTCACTCCAGATTTCCATTTCGGATAAAAAGCGTTAACTTATTCCTCCAACACTGAAGATAAATTCTACATCGGAGTGAAACCACTGCTGTTTTGAGGCAATTACAGCAACTGCACATCTGAATTTTCCACGTATGGCTTTTTCTGCGGTAAAAGCATACGTGAAACAATAAACGTTTCTACAGAAATAAGAAGAACATCGTCATGTGAAACATGGCCCGAAGCATTAACCGGCAGTGAAGTAGTCTTGCAATCTGACTAACTCGAAGCATTACTTTTTTGAGACCCATGAATTTTTGGCTTTTCGAAATAGTTCGGACAATACACTCCAGAAAACGGTAATCATGGTTTGATCCAGCTCATATAGAAGGCCATAAAGATTTGTGCAATGTCGAAATCAATGGACTGAGCCTCCCTATTACGTTTTTATATCATGGGTCACTTTATGGAGGTGTTAAGCACGGTGAGTAGGTGGACTGTCAAATCAAAAAACTAAAACCTCTTAACTTCATCTCAACTGAAACAGCTGACCACCTTTTTCGGGCGCCTAATGGTGGCTTTAGATCGAGTGAAAGATAGAGTAGCCAACTTTGCCTCATTCTCCTCCGTCTTGAAAGTCACTATAAATCTTCATTCTGAATATATTTATTTATCTTTGAACGTTCTTCCCTTTGTTAGAATTCAAGAAACATAGTCGGTCAAGGCTAGAATGTGAGCATTTTTGTCCATCACGGCTCGTTATATCACCATGTTTCAACATACAAAAAGCGAACGAAAGTGCATTCGTTTATAAACGGTAAACTAAACTTTCTTATGAGTCCAAAAGTAAAAATAAACACACACACGTACAAGCGTTAGATACCAGAAGCACGTGACCAAGACAAGGCTAACGAGGCTATTCGTTTACTATTAGAATGTGAGCAATATAATGCACCGAATTGTGTGCTAAATGAGATATCACAGCTGTCGTTTATTCAGTACACTGGCACTATTTTGCAGTCCTTAGTTTAAATGGTACTATCATCATGGACAAAATACGGACCTCTAAAGAATGACCTATGTATAACTTTGGTTTCATGTTTGACCAGTCCAAGTAAAACAGCAGTTTTTCTCTTCAGTTTTACGTAAAATGGAAAATGTCCACTGAACCAAGGATAACACAGCAGTCTACAATTGTGCGTTGTAATGTTCTTGGTCTTTTTTACAAGCCCGTGTATAAATTACACCTCCCGGGGGGGGGGGGGGGGCGGATTTATTTTCCGTGGCCAAAATCACCAACGGTGCAATTGTCCTTCGTAGTTTCATGAACTATCCACATTTGATCGTTTGTTAAACTCGGTCTTTTAAGCTTCAGACAAATCCATCATGATAATCAAGGGCGAGTTAATTTAACTACGCAGAGCTAACGCAAAATGTTTTAGTAATACGGGGTTTTAAATTTCCAAACTTTATATATACACATATATATGTGTCAGTGCTTCAGGTGGTTTCAGATGTCACAGAGGATGGGTTTGTCCCAAAATACACAGCTGATCCAGATCAAAGCAAGCAAGAACACCGGGTGAGAAACGAACAATAACTGTTTGCAAAAAAAGGTTCGAATTTAACCAAGGTTTCCATGGTTTCAGTCCACATTTTCGTAGAAGCCAGATTGCTGGTCGCTTCTCCGGTCGGTCGATCTTTCGAATCCGTAAAGACAACGGGAATGTGAGGAAAGAATGAAGCAGAAATTTACTCGGTCGGATATTTTCCATGGAATATTTATGATAATATAAGAAACATTTTGTCATGAATAAAATTGCTCTTGAGGAGGAATTGCCTTCCAATTAATCACCTGAATAATTTGAAAATAATTAGTTTCGGAATGTTCAATCACGCGATTTGTACTCTCATATCTACGTGAAAATTCGAGAAACCTCTGAGCAGACAATCATGTACACTTTGCCCGCCTCAGCAGGTCATTGAATCTTATTTTTGTGCTGTTGCCAACAGTAATTACGAATGGAGTTTCTCTTGTGCAATCAATCGGTGGAATGACTTCAAACAACCGATTTTTGGTGATCATGGAGCTTTTTTGCAGTACTATTTCTCATCTTGAAATACGTCACAAACCTCTAGGAATGACGGCTTCTATTTTCAGACAGGGGAACACGTTTCGCAAATTCAGATTCAGTTTCATCCTACCGCATTCAGACTTTAGGCAAGATGATCCATCGTGTTTTCTACAACATAATGTTATCAATGATTCAAAAATTTACCCGGGGGGAACAAAGATTAGCAAACAAGCTTGCTTTTATTATATTTACTTTCTGGTTTAGTCAGTTAAATAAACTAGTTTCTTACGAAAGCTTCCACGCAATGAATAAGGATTAGTAGTAGGAGACTTGCTTCATTATTGAAATCATTCATACAGGTTGAACCCACTAATGGAAACCGCTGAAACACCGCATTATTTTTGAATTCTTTTTAAGACGCATCGAAAGAGCACTGACTCGCACCGAGTTCCTTCATGCTTTTCCCTGGTGATCAGATTGTTGGTAGTGCACGATGAACCATCTAAATTAATAGATTGCAAACGTGGTGATTTGAATGGTTTTAAGCGACGCTTTCTGCTGAATGCTTTAGAAATAAAATCAAATGTATGGTAACAAGCAGGCTTCTGGTATTCATATTCATGTCCGACTAACGTGGATGTAGGATCTGAGACTTGGGCTCACGGAGTTTTCTTTCCCTAGTGTTTTGCTGGCTGAAATCAGGCAAGTCTCTCGAGGGAACCTTGATTCTTGCACATTACAGTGTGTCGGGTTTGGAAGATTACGCAGGGAGAGACCACTCTGACAAGAATTAGGATCGATTGTGCTCGGATCAAATCACCTAATTGCTGGATGATTCACATCCATTTTGTTGGCGGACTTCACTGACAGACCAGGACAACAAGTAATGGCGTCACCATTCTCTTTTCAGAGGGAAGCCGATCGATAACTGCCTAATTTGTCGTCATTTGTCGGAGCAGGATCACTTACCATGAGTTCTGGGGAACCACCGTGCGCAACTTTGCTAACCAAAGTCCAAGCGTTGTTCAAAGGTAGCACCTGGGTTAGTCTTGTCCCCAAAAATGTAAAACCGTTCTTTCTGTATTTCAGCCCTTCACAACACTTATGAAGACTAATCACTTGACTGTTTCCCCTATCCATAAATTATAGGTGTTTACAAGCACTAACAGCCGGAAACAGGCAAGTCGCCTACTTACGTTCATCACTTGGAAGAAGCAGGCCCACGAAATCGGTGCAAAACAATTGAACACCAGTTGCCCGCCCAAAATATTTAATGGTACTTCCGGTTTGATTAGTTGCTTTTGTACAAAGTATTCATATTGCATAATAAAAAGCAGGTGTAGTTGAAATTCTAGAGAATTATTTTCCCGGTAGTTATTTTTGTATTTTTAAATTCCACGGTGATAAATTAAAACCAGCGATTCAAGAAGTGGGCCACCGTCAATCGAAGGCTGGCAAATGCGGAAATGATCGGCGATGGTGAGAACGGAAACCGGGTCGTTACTGTCCAAAGTCGACGACGAAAACCGTCTGACCACCACCGGTCACAACTTGATGAGAAATACTACATCCGAATGGCAATACATCTACCCAGATAGGTAAATTTTAGGTGGATTTTCGTGTTCTACACCGGAGAAGAGAGGAGCAAAGCACTCTGCTTCGGTTATCTGACTAACTAAAGCTGGTATTAGGCTTCTAACAGACTTGATCGTATGCAGCTATCGCAAATCACTCTACATCGTATCGGAGATATTTTTTCTATCAGTTTACTATTTATGACAGACCAAAAGATTTTCAGGACTCACAAAACGTTATTAATAATGAGACACATCCGAACACTCTTATTTCATTGTCCACAAGGTCGAAAATTGCCTTGTGCTGGTATATACCTGTTAGGGACGACCATTTTTCGCTGACCGGAGAGTTTTCCAGAGGATACGATGATCAAACCTAATTCTAGAGGGCTTAAAAAAGTGATTTCAATCTGCCAGAAGAAAAGTTTTATCGAAACTGGAATGCTTCTCTGGTTTTTGAAACAAACCCATACACTGTGACTAACACCCTATTGCTCTAAGCTATTATTCCAGTTTCATTCGGTTGTAAAGCCAGTCTTGAAAAAGGTTACCCGTGGTGACCGAAACGTCGACAACCTACCAACGATTTCGACTACGCTGTGTTATCGAGCAATAAAATTCTACCGAACCCATACCTCATATAAAAAGAGTCACCCTAAGAAACGGTTTGAGTGGGTTTCACCTTCCTTTTAACTCCAGGATACTTACAAAGCGTTCTGAGTAATCTTTCTTCTGCTGGAAGGAAGCAACATCATAAATTGAATGGGTTCATTATTTACTATACGGCATCGATCCACAAACACTTGAGAATGCGAACCACAGATCGAAAAATAAGGGAGGTTTGTTGACATACAACTATTAATTTGATGTGTATATGGTCATCCAGTTAGTGTCCAGCAACCCTGTTCTGAAGCCACTAGTTGGCTTATACAAATTACGTGAACTGCTTTCAATTCTGAAGCTTCTAATGGAGAAAGTGCATTACCTTTTTCGTCTGACATTATTAATAAACTCTTCACCATAACCAGACGAGGGCTGTTTTTGGGCAATTATAGCAAATGATCCATTACAGTTTCTGCCGTCTCCTTACTGTGAACGTATATGAAATGAATAGATCTGTTCACCACTAAAAATCAACGTTCTCAAGTGTGCCGTAACCTTAGGTATAATTTCGTGGCAAAGTACCTTTCCAAAACCAGTTCTAAGTCGGCTGACTAAAACTATTTCTTCTTGACCCTAACAAATTCCCAGCTATTCGGGGTGTCGCAGGATGCGTTCTTCCAACATGAGTGACCATTGAAAATAGGTGTTGATTGCTGCTCAGGTGGATGTTTTTCAGCTGCTTATGATCGCTGAGCTTAGTGTTTGTCTCGAAAACGTTCCATCCCCCATCGATGTGACCTAAGCACTGATGACATCACCTGATGGTGAAACGATTCTGACCTAAGTGCCAAGCTCAGCGATCAGAAGTCTTCGTACAATACTGATCATTATTTCTTCCAGTCTATTTAAGCTGTCGTAATGAGTTTTAGAAACCAGATATCAAATGGAGGATTTCTTCTGAGTTATTACCATGAATCACTTTTTAGCTAGCCCTTTAGTCCTAATTTTTAGCTCAGGAAGTACATTGACACATTCATCAAATAAAAATGAATGTTCAACTTCTTCAAGGCAGATGCGCCTTGTTACCTGTGTTGGGCTTGTAATACGGGCTTTTGATCGGCTAAAAAATGAAGTGGCATATTTCGATTTATCTTTTCCCAGTAATAGTGTACGAGAATTTACCAAGAAATCTGCTCTCCGGCTCAAAGTATTGTGCTAAATATGGTTATTATTACCGGAATGGTCAAAATAAAAATTTTCAAATCACATGTTCTTCCATTTTTCTCACCGCGTCTTATTTCCGCGCCGTTTTAAAGAAATGAATAAGCGAAAATATCGTTCATCCATTCACAGAAAGGTTCTGAGTAATATTCAACATGCAAATATCAGCTTGATACGTTATCATTACTTCAGGTATCCTATATTCAGAAAAAGAGTGAAATTTTCCGGTTCTGATTGAAAATCCCTCCATCACCGCGAAAACATCGAATAGCTGGAAGACGACACTCAAAGGACCTGGATATCAAAGTGGTTAGTTTCAATGGAACCAGCTGTTTTTATCGTAAAAAGGCGATAAACCGCTAATTGGCTAAGGAACCACGGGATCATTCATCTCTCCAGAGCTCTTTTGGTTATCTTTGATTCTGTCTGATAGATACAGATATGATCAAAAATTCAATAAAAAGTACTACTCGTTAGCAGGATTACCATTTGCTCATCATTTATGAAAGCCCTTTGTGGCGAATTCCACCATAACAGTTGCAAAGATTATTCACATTTAACCGTTCGCTAAGGTTGGTCTTCTGAGATTCCGGTATGCCGCACATGGTGACCGGGAGCAAGCAACAGTAGATTTACAGAGGAAATTGTAATACCAAGTGATACTGAATACATTCCAGTATCGTTTGGTGTAACACTGAGAGGTATTGTGGCTGGAAACTCATTGGGAATAATATTTATCTAGGGTTTTCAAACATTGGTAATTATTCTTGGGAGACTATCCCGTCTAATAATAAAGCACCGCACCGTGTGCTACCAGGAAATGGATTATTACTATCAGTAGAAGTACCTGTTCGATGGTGGTTAACTTTGGAATTAGCGAAGACATTCAGACCTTTAGGGTTCATTTCTGCACGAACTTCCCAGAGTCGAAAGTAACTGGGGATTACTGACCATCGACCAATGAATACCTTACCACTCCATCTCCATATTACATTAAGGACGTTTGGGTCCATCTACATAAGGATGTGATGAACTGATTTCAAAAAGTTGCCTCCTCTTTCAAATTTTGAAAGTACCAATATGCGGTCGTTTTTCTCTCTTTAGAAATCCGAGAAAATTACATCAATTTACATCTTTGGGATGTTCCTTTCTAATGAGTAATTTGGTTCTAATCTCTAATGAAAATATTTTTTTCTGGTAACCTATGGTTCAGAAGCAACTGCACAATGGTATGCTTTCTTATTTGTGTGACTCAAAATGTTTTTCGAAGACGAAGTGAGTGACTCAAATGAAAAAATGGAATCAAAATCAATAATATTGAAGAATAACTTAAAAGTTACACAAAGTACTCCAAACAGGAGGAAAATAACTAAGTGCGTTTGTTCAGTCTTAAGAACGAAGCTTTTCTCGAAGATTGTCTTTTCGTTTCATTATTTAAGGTTTTGAAAGTATCTATCCAAATTCTGACTTATACCGAGCAATATTTTCGCTTTGGTGATCATTTTCCACTTGGATCAACAAAGCCCCGAACTTTGAGCCACACATCGCGGTAAGTCTGAGTGATGAGGTGTTTATTTTATCTTTAATAAACTTTTCTGTATACCGAAGTAAGAAGGAGAATGGATGTCTACACCTTTTTGTTCTGTTGTGACCGGGTACTCTTATAAGAAAATCAGAAAGCGTTCAACGAACAGGTGAAGTCAAGGGGCTGCCTCCATTGCATATCCCGCTTATCATCCATAAAACAAAACGATTCACTTAAATTCAGACTCTTGTAAGATCTTCCAGGTGTTCTATTCTTTCGTTACAAGTTTTCAGTGCATTTATACTTGATACAACGGGGACGCAATCATTAAATGATGACAGGTGATTCTGGTTGGAGAAAATTTTGTCAGTATGATATATTCCATATCTTCCCAGAACAACATCATGTTCAGTATTAGTGAACTTGTTTGTACCGCAGTTACTCTATTTGTGAATACTATCCGATTGCGCCGAAACTGAGTGATCTTTGAGCTGTTTGTCGTTGAATGAAAGAAACGTGGCCAGAAGGTAAAACAGAAACTGACTATTTGTTCACAGTTACATTTAAGTATTATTTGGTATACGAATCGAAACTACAAATGTGGCCTACTAGAGCGATTCATAGAACATTGTAAGTCTTCCTTTCTGCCTCATCCATTTTGAATTAGAAAAGAGGACAGTTTAAAAGATCTTAAAAACCGGAATAATTCTGTATTATAACGAACTGGAGCATGGTCTCAACAAAGAAGTTTTCGATGTCAGTAGACTCAAGAAGAAATAAAATTTGGAATCCAAGGTTTTCGCAAGTTGTCTGAGTTCTAATATAATTCTCCGAATAGCAGTGCCCCGTATTTGCAAAGTTAAAATCAGTTCATGGGTGAGGTATCAAATCTTCTACTGATTCGATATATTCATTTTGCTCTATATATTACAGAAACACACTGTCTCTAGTGATACGCCAATAAAATGTTATCAGACTAAGATTCCGTCTATCAGTAGAGGAATATTCGCACAGACATATACCACCAACGTTTTCACAGCATAATCTCTAACATAACTCACCAGGTATCACTCTCTTCCCACCAAAAAAGAATTACTGGAAAATTAACTTCTGCAACAGTCCCAATTTATTCCACGTACAAAAGCCGTTTTACAGAACGAGGTCGAACCAGGGTGAAATGAGTCAACTACCACAAACTTCAATAACTACAGTGTATATATCATATCTGTCAGCATAGCAGTGTAAACTACGCAATATGCATGTTCTGGCTATTTTCCGTACAATAGGGCAAATACGGTCACCATGCGTTGACAGAATTTGAAGTGTCAAGTAGTAATGCTCTGTGGTCCGTTCGAATAAACCAGTTTCTACGACACGTTAGAGATCTTGTGCTTCATATGAGTATGGCCAAGAGCAGCACTGAACATTTTCCCTGTAGCAATTGTTTCTCAAATAAAGATCGCTGTTCTTTTATTGTCCTGGAGTGGACATCTCTGAAAACTGCGCTGCAGTGGCCGCGACTTTTCGTTTTCTATGGTGCTCAGGTTCTCCATTTCTCAACAACATGACTGAAGTGATATTGAACTGATGCAAAACAGGATTGATTAGATTCCGGACAAAAAACAAGTGATTCGTTGACTTAATTGATGAGGTGGATGAAATCATTTATTATTAGAGCCCTTGATCCACTCACTCGTATGCAGCTAAGTAGAACGATCTTACCTAGAGAACCTAACCGATTCCATTAGCCAGTTCGTACTCTACGGATGGTGAATATTGAGGTGTTTTTCTCGATTCCCGTTTCCAGTTTTAGCTCAGTTTAACACTTTACGAGTCCGTTTTTTGGGACACGTCATTAGTTATCATCTGATCTGTCCGTAAACAGGCATTGAAGTGGGATACAACGTGTATCAAGTTGTTCTGCTCTTGAAACTTCCGGGGTGAAGCTTGACAAGATCTAACTCGCTCCTGTCAGACAGAGTCCTCTTGATTTTTTCTGAAAACGTACACGTGATCCCTTGAAAAACTTTACAAGTGTTTGCATTTAGAAACCAAGTTTCGTTAGAACCAAAGGGAATGGTGAAATCCTACGTATGTACGTAAATGAGAAAGAAAAGGTGATTCCGTGCAAATTAGCATAATGTACATATGTAGCCTAATAACCCATCGATTTACCAGTGTTTATTGAAATATCCGCAATAAAAGACTGAATTTTTTAGGTTCTCGGTTTCAAGTCACTGAAAGTGGACCCTTTTTATTGCGTGTATCTAGATATATAGCATGTGAGATGTTGTAATTTAGAGGAGTGTTATTCTGCAATATTGTCGTTTTTAGTATAATATTTTCAAGTAGACCGCTAGGAAGAACATTTATCTTGGAGGACTTGTCCCGCATAATAGGTCGATTAATTTAGTATGATTATCTTTATTTACAAGAAAGAGGGTATTCCACAGGACCGGTCGATCCCAGTTACCATCACATGTCAAACATGGAACCACTTCGCATTGGACACTATTTTCCTATACGGAGAAAAACAGCGAGGATAGACCAGTCAAGTTAATTTGACATGCGCACTGGTCCATCAGCGGGAATGAGCAAAATTAGGCATTTTATTTGGTAGGGCTAGCTCTATTTGTAATTTGGTAATCATCGACTTTTGTACAGGGAGACTAACAACAACGATAACATAATATAAGAATAAAAAATTGTTCTTTTATTTCCTTGTTACTTTCTACTTCAGAAGGCAGCGGTGTTATTGCGTAACCGAAGCCCATCTTCTCATTTAGAATGCTATATTGCATGTATAAAACTGATTGGTTTTACTGTGTTACTTATGCTCAATCGGGCCTGTTCATCGTGAAATCATATTGCATACTGTCCCTCCTTTTACATCTAATCAGATCAAGTCGATCGACTGAATTTCAGAAGCCGAATAAAAATAGCAATAAAAACTTAATGCACAAACGTTTGAAGGGCTTCTCAATGAGTAATCTGTTGCGAACTGATATTCACGTAGCTGGGCAGTGACTATCAGCGATATAGTGTGCAAATCAGATTGATAGTGTTCTCGGAAACACGAGTGCGTACACGGCCAACCGTCACCTCCCCGTTCTGAAACAAAAGAGTTATTTTTATTATATTTGTTATCAATGAGTTACTCTGTTCCATTGGTCGTCATTCAATTCCCTGTATTCCACCCAACTATCGAGATGTTCAGTTCACCGATGTAAAATCGACTAGAAGTTTGAATGGCGTTTGGCCACTGATTTGTTATGAAAGCCTGTACATCACTGTATGTAGGGAGAAAACGTTCATTAGACCTACAGGGGTGCATGTTATTCTAAAAACATCAACATGCTTTGAATTCACTCGGATTTTTCCCAACTCCTGGGGATTGCTTCTGGAAATAGAGCGAATGTGGCAAAATCCATCATTTATGGAAAACTCAGGCGAAGATAATTGAGTAAACAATAGTTATACTATTTTTGTAGCCAATGATATTCAGACTGAAAATAATGAGATATGAAATATGATTGAAAATAGCACAGCCATTCCAATCAAATTGGCTCTCTCCTGTAGAGGCTTCTGGAATCGACTGTCTGAGCGCAACGATGACCTATCAAATGGAGTTGCTTTGGAGTGTCGAAAGACAAATGTCCGTAACAAAGGTATTCTGAATTACTTGCTTTAAAATGAACGCCAGAGAAGGTATTCCCAATAGCCTGAAAAGCCCACTGCACTATTACAGACCGTTGGCGAATAAAACCGGAGACCAAAGGGTCTCAAAAGATCGGACGTGGCAACGGTTCAGACAACATCAGACTGCTGTCTATCACCATAGTCACTAACAGTGACAGAACTCAAAGTCCTGACCTCCTACGTGGTCAACAAACCCTCTAAACCAATCAACCGCTACTGGCCAACGGTTGTACACGGATTTCGGTTTCTATCAGTTTTGCCTATGGAGGGATAGCATTAGCACATAAGATTTAATAAGTAATCGGCAGGCTAGCTTACTAGAGATTCTAATAGTCAGTTACTGAACGCTTCCTTCTATCCCACTCAAAACGCTCTTCTGTAAGTGTATGCAGTTCAGAAGTATGAAAAATAGTTTTACGGGATCGTTATAAACCGGACTCCTTGTTGACAATAAGCGGGGATTATTGCTGTGTAAGACTTCAAATTTTTGTTGTTTGAAGCGCAAACTTATGACTAAAAACTTTCGTTTCCAATAATAAAAGGTAAAACTTGGAGGATTTTTGTGTGTTGTGCTTGAGAAGCATAGTCACAGTTAACAAACGAATAAAAACCTTAGAGTGGTATCTTGCGGCTTTGCCGAAAATTTTTTGATAGCTTTCTCATTTTACATTTCAACTGAATTCTTTCGGAAGAATCTGCCTAACGGAACAGTTAGCAAACAAAATTGTTCCAAATATTCACCAAAGGTTTGTCTCAGGAAAATATCCCTCTGATTTGTAGAACGCGCGATGCTGAAGTAATGAATATCTGCATCAATGAGCCTTGCTTCTGATTTCCTTTCTTGTACGTCTTTCCTACTTTCGAGCAGTATTATTAAACAGTGAATTCAGACCTTTGGGATCCATCAATTTCACGAGTAGCCGGAATGGATATTTATTTTGAAAGACCAGCTGTATTGTTCTCATCAGACGTTTTACACAGCCAGTGAGTATAGAGCCTTTCACCAGCCCCCGAAAGAAGAAGGTTCGATTTTGGCTCATAGCGTGAGAGTTTCAGTGTGTAGAGTTCAATCATATCATCCAGAAACTAAATCAAATGATCATAATGCAAAGATTAGGTGGTGACATTTTTTTGCATAATCTTGATTAAAATGAGATGAAAACCGATATCAAGGGATACTTGAACAACCTTAGGCATAAATCGACCAGAAAATGTTTCTTTCATTTTCTACAAAGGTATTGACTACGAGCATTTTGAAAATGCCTTGACAGTCTCAACCTAAATTGGATATGTATTTTGTGCATTTGCACTGACGCATTGGCTGTTCCCCTAATCCGTTGTTTGACTGGAACAACCAATCAGTAAGCTGATAATTAGGTTGCCAGAGTTCACGCGTTTCATCGATGAACGAAAAGTAACACCTCACATTCGCTTGCTTTATCCAACGTCCAAGTAGAGAACTTCATAAAATCTTTGTCCAGCAATCTACCTGACATTGGACGTTCAAAGATGCTCTCATTTGTACTGAACTCTTAAAGTGATACTACTGTCGGCTCACAGTAAAGATCGAGCACAGTCACTGCTTGTCCAAATAGTTTGGAAAATGTTGGATATTGGACACCTGTTCGCAGATGGTCAGCAACCAATAGTGAAACCTTTGTCTTGATTTGATTCTTGTATAAAGTCACTCAGTGTAAAATTCCACAGCAGATGGCAAGCTCCATTTTGCCGACCTTCACCTCTGCTTTGGACACTGGAACTAGCCGATTCACCTCGTGGTTGCTTTGCCAACTTATACAACAGTTTGCTTCGGAGTTTGAAATATCCTTCATGCTATTGTTTGTTGACGTCACCGGGTTCAGGTGCTCTATTGTCCACTGCTCTGAAGGGGTCATTTTGGTGATAGGTAAATCAGAAATCAAAAGTGAACCACCATTCCCTCCAAAAAAAGATGAACAGAAAGTTTCATCCCGAAAACATCCTGTTGTTTTATGAACTAGCCAAGCTCCTAAACGCCATCTGCAACAGTTCAGCAGCTTTTGTGCGTGCCCCTTAACTGTCACAACATGTCAATCTAGAGTCGATCATACGGATTAAACTGGAATTACGCAGCCGAACATCGGATATAAACAAGACAGACAACCACAACAACACTGAAAGTTCCGAGTATATCTCCTTATTTTAGCCAGAAAAACACTTCTCAATGAGAAGTGTGAGCAAGTACTAAAATATGGGTACTTTATATGAAAGTACTGCAAATGACTACCTGTCACGTAGGATTTTTTGAATATTCTGGACTGCTTTCACGATAAATCTGAGGTTCATCCCTGCTTCCGTGAGACGTTGTCGGCGAATGCGTCTACCAGTGCACGTGGTTTTACAGATATACCAGCGGAATGCATAGTTCGTCGTAGCCGAATTCTCCTAATTTACGTGACCGAACAACCTTTCGATTAGGTGTACTTTTGCACTCAGTCTGTTTTATTCTCCTTTGATAAGCGGCCAATTTTCAGCAATCTGGCAAAGTTCCGTGACGAATTAGTATAGATATTCTCCTATTTGGTGAAACTTCGAGAACACACCACGTATTCTAGTTAAAAAAAGATATAAAATAACCATTTCAGTGGTCAGTTTTTCCAGCCATTATATTTGCATTCCCTTTATTATGTCTGAATTTGAAATGTTATGCCACTTCGAAGGACAATTTTATTGTCAGACATGAACTGGACCTTTAGTGTTTAATTTGTAAAATATTCGTCAGAATTTATTTCTAGGTGGTAGGGTGATAATACCAGCCTAATTTCGATGAATGATTGTGCGTCTTGGAGCATAGTGGATGTCTAATATAATTAGCCACCAGTAGCGGATTTATATAATAACTAGTTAGTGCCAAAAGAAAGCCCTGGGCAAATTTTATTCGGTCTGATTAGAACTCCAAAAAATAAAAGCCATCACATCCTGAACTAAAAAAACTACTTCCACATATTTTTACTTACCTGGCACTTATCCCAGTTAGCAAATAAAAACCTATGTGATATTCTTCTGAACCCCGATCAGTTAGTGATGCAGTAGGTGGGCATGACATATATATATATATATATATATATATATATATATATATATATATATATATATATGGTTTGATCATAGTGCAGATTATACTAACAGAGTGTGCATGTATGGGGATGTGTGGGCAGACGAGTGGCGAGTACACACACCTGATGAGCGCCAAAATACAGCAGCAACGGTCGTGCACTCTGGAAGGGGGAATTTTTTACATCCTTTCGCATGCTACTTACTTCGGCATAGATATTGCATAATATTTTGAAAGAAAAAGCCAACTTTATATTATTGCAAGATTCATGTACGGAACGATTTCACTGCCTTTCAACATGGCACGTACAGAAGAACAAAGTGGTAGCTATCACTGTTGCTGGTTCAACCGTCTGATGGCACAACCGGTTTAAGGCCAAAAGCATGGCGATAATGTTAAAACACAGAAGATTCGTGATTATTCGTAGCGCGCCATCTCATGATGACCCAATATGAAGTTAAGGCACGAGAAACAAGACCGTTGAAACCTGCCGAAGCCATTGCAATTCATCTTTGGAACATTCCCCCAACCCACCTTCGGTGACAGTTGAAGGAGTTTTTTTTTGTTTCGCTGTCTAAAACAAGGTATTTGTTTGTATGTTTAACCCAATAACACACAACGTTGCCACCCTTGAACTATATTTATCTGTTTTCTTCTGCAACCAGCATCATGGTGAGAGGCAAAGAAATCATTCCGGATTTTGTCCGTGATACGTTGTCATTTTCGAAATTGTGACGGGAAAGTTGAGTTTCACTATAGAACATTACAATCTCAGCTATCGCGTTTTCCATTATATAATGTGAAACAATGCGAATCAAATACAATGACAGCATTTCTTTTCAACATTAGTAAACTCTCGTGCTCGGTCTTATTACTTGAAGAAACGTCTGTGAGAAAATTCCATGACGGGACCTAAAAGATGGAAGACTCTTGTGCCCGTCTATTTGGTAAGGAGGAAGAGACAGTGGAATGAATGGCTGGTCAATTTTGCAGAAATTGCTAGTCAGAATTTGGTGCTTAGAAGAATATTTGATCAAAATCAGTGCTGTCTCATAATAAACAAACCGAATTTACTTTGTGGGTGCATTAAAAATCATGTGTGTTTCATGGTCGGACCTCAAGTCTTACGTGTACTCGTTAGCATTACATGTTTCCAGGTGGCGGGCATATAGATATGACTTAGGAAAACGAAATTTGAATATCATGTATAATCTGTTGCCATGAAACTTGCTGATGATTCCCAGAGGTTAAACGTTCATGTCTTCGTTGGGCCTGAAGCCCAACCAGAGGCTCTATGGGTTGAGCTAAGCAACAAGACTGAGTTTTCCAAAGTGTCCCAAAGCATCACAGTACACAAGTTGTTTCCGTGCATGGATTCGAAGTATTGACTAAAGTTGGTCCCTCTTGCCAGTTTGGATCCATTCAACAAATGTGGACGGGCAATGTTTTTGCAGATCTCTCTGATACGGAATTTTCAGCTGTTGGGTTGAGGGCTTGCGCAAATAGAAAAAAAACCGCTGGTACATCAAAATAGTGCATATTCTTAGGCGCACTTTTGCCCTTAAATGGATGTGGTTTTTTTGATCAAACAAAGTAGATAAGTTTCTTTCCTTGGCAAGCTTGATAGGTTTAAACCTATCTATTTATATTCTCCTGAACTAAACTATATTTTCGAAAAATGTGAAACATTTCGGGCATTTTAGGGGAACTTACGAGTACCCGCTCAACCATCATCTTGAAACTACTCACCAAGAAATCAAGCTCTCCTTACAGTCATTAGATATAGAATACAAAAAGTGAAAGAGATCTCCATTTCTCGTGTGTATATGAAGAAACATGCGGGCTCCCTACAGTTTCACAATGTGAATGGATGAATGGTTTCACTACTGAAATTAATGAGTTCATTTTTAAAACTGAGGTGCTTTTTGTCAACTGATGTAAAAGATGCACGCCTATCAGCTAGAATATTACATACGTTCACTTACTTTTGCTAGCCTAAGATCATTCCTATTAAAAAACCATCAAAATCTGTTGGTTACATTCCAGTAACTTGAATAATTAATCCCACTGTGGTGCTCAGTATTTGTAATAAAGCTAATTGATTTTTTCAGCAGTCACGGGAAATTAATTATAAATCGTAATCCGTGGTATTTCGCTCTGAAGAATCCACCAAAATGATGGCTCATTTTTAGACTCGGAACAAGCAACATGATGGACAAGCCGGTTTTCGATTATCATGCTCACACCAATATGTAACCTTAAACATGACCCGCGAAACAAGCGAAGGGAATAATGATCCTAAGCTGTCTTTACACGTACGTATGCATGTGAAATTGACTGGAATGTTCAGGCGATCGCACACGTGTTCGGGAACCAAGAAATGAGCTGAAGGAGCTTAAGTGCTTGCACAAGTTGTTTCTGAGCATACTGTTAAGGATCATAGAGGAAGATATTCACGGCTGTAGCTGTGGCTAGGAGGCGATGCTTGACCAGAACTTGACTGCTTACCCTGAAAGTGGTAAATGATGCAAAAACAGAGCTTAATAACCAAGGTTCTGGTCTCCATGTGTTCTGTGAAATTTCCTAAACTTTCAACTATGAGACCTTGATGAATAACACTAGGAAAGCCAAATTATGTCGGCCACCAGACTTGACTTCCAACGTAGGATGCAAGTGACAGTGTTCCTACGATCGGTCACTACACTGCTCCCACCAACAGGTCAATATTTTCTACAGTTTTCTGTAATCCTACTTCAAGCACAACTGCGTTACTCAATTCCCTGGGGCCACATCTCAGGCAGACCAATTCGGGAGACCTTTATCGGGCCCCATCAACACCGAGCATCATTTCACTTCATAGTTTTCCTCACGGATTATCCATCACCGAGGCATCCACTCCATCCAGTCCCACCACTGGTGTCAAAAAAGGTAACACCCTAGCAGCTATATTTTTCCGAAGGCGGATGCATGTGTCTAATCAGCGAAGCAAAACAGCCCAGGCTCAGTAGGCGCACGAACAGGCTCCAGAACTTGCAATGATAAGGTTCTAGTATGACGTTCTACAGCCTAACCACTACACTATGTAGCCTTGAGGCAAACAACATCGATTTTCTACTAGTTTATATGGGAAAGATACTCCGATTGGATCCGCAAAAGAGTAGTTGCATTTTTCATATCTTGATACTGATCTAGTTCCAAAAGTGCCAACAGATACAAAACAAACAATAACAGGACAGAAATAGATACCATGAGATGCGAAGGTTAGAGAAGAGCGAAAAAGTCACGTCAATGCAGATCGTGGGAGTTTGAGCTTTTGACATTCAGTCGAGAGCAAACGACTAAGTTAACAGTAAAACAGTCAAAACTACGTTGTTATTCGAAACTGCGCAAATTACCGACAGATAGTTTTCCATTTCCGCCGGAAAACCGATAAAGCTACACGTCTAAAATTTCATTCATTAAAATTTATTGGGCTTTTATGTGGAACTCAGTGAAGCGAGTGTGGGATTTGGATCGAGTAGTCAAAATACCAAACCAGCTTAAGGAAGAGAATTAATTTGTGACAAATTAAAGCTTCTCACTCAGAAAGTGAAACCAAGTACGGGCACTGTTACTGGAAACTGACTGGGTCTTCAGCGTTACTGCTGTTGTCGAGTCAATTTTGAAGTCATCAAAGTGGATTTCTCGAGTTTTCCTTGAATTTTATTACAAAAAAAACAGATTTGAGCTGATTAGAAATGTAGAGCTGCTCGGGAGTTAATGATTGTCTACCTTGACTGACTATCAAATTAGAATAAAACAACCAAAAGAAATCCAAGGAAAACTACGGCAAAATCTCCCTCTTTCGCAGCTCGTATTTGCGCCGACTATTTTGATGTCAGAACCAAGACAACCGAAGTCCTGTAATAATGATGAATGAGCATTCAAAGCTAGATTGTGAGTGAAGAGTAAGATGAATTCTTTATCCTGCTACTTTCCATTGTAAAACCAAGAAGGATTGGCACCTTCGACTCTGAGACACGGAGATGCACGTCTCCCATAAAAACAAAAGAATTTAGAGATGGCGTTGTTCTACGTGAAAAGCGGGGTTTGTTTGTAAGCAAAATATTTGAAAGCTTGTAGGAAAACACCGTTTTTCACCGTAGACGAACTCTCAGTGAATTCACGTACACCAAGGTAGTGGTAAATAATTGCGAAAATAGTTTCCACCAATAAAACTATTGCGTTCGATCAAATCTGCAACTGTGTAAGATAGACCGAATGAACTAGCTTCATTACCGTACATGATGGAATCAGACTGACCTGTTTTATTCATTGGATAAATATGCTTTAAGATGAGTTAGTCCGTGCGCGTAATTAGATGAACGCGGTGAGTCACCTTTTCAGGTCATCTGGGGCAAGTCACGTTGACACAGAAGCAACTTATATGGACGGGGTTCATCACGCACCTCCGACCCTCTTCTCTGCCATCATAATCGAAGATGCGCCCTTAGGTTCATGTATTATTTTATCCGGTCATGTCCCAGAAATTTCGCTTAATTGTATTTTATGGACGTATGAACTTGAGCAACGCCATTCTATTTTGTGCAGTGACCAAAAGGTAATTCTGCTCTCACAGTTTATTCAGGACGCAGTCATATTTGGGGGTGTCTATGTATAGCTTCATAAAGATGATTTATCGAGGACAACAGATTTACGTTTCGGGCAGGTCGTCGTCTAGCACTGAGCTGACGTACCTCCCGGTTAAACCTTTCTTTTATCTGCCTGCTATCTCTTTGGTGTCAAATTTCACGCGGCCAGCTGTTCTTCCACTTTTGTTTGAATGATGTCGAATGATTGACTCTAAATTATAACCGACCGCTCTTCCGCTCTTGATGATGTGTTTTTTCGGTCATTTTTTGTCTGTCACAACGGATAATGAGGACACTATTTGTCTAATCGATTTTTATACAGCCCCCGGCCATGCCACTGGTGTATTCATGCCTTTGGTACTGGTCCATTGGGCAAGTCTCCTATAGACGGCCAGATCTGCCAAAAATGTACTCACTCCAAAATTAGGTTTCTTGCGTAGTTTGATTATGATCGAGGTTTTGACTAGGCTTCCACGAGATCTGCTGAACTAAAATGATGACACATTGTCGTGTTTGAAGTGCTCAGTTTCTAGAAAACCTGATCAAGTTTCAGTGTGTGGAATTTCTGTGCAAGCTGAGACATGGAATACGTAAGAAATTATACAAATCATATGCCCTTCTGGTTAAGCAAAAGAAATACGCGGATTCGGGAATACTACCAGACTAGTGATGGTTTCCGCTTAGGCCCACAGAAAAACCATTTAACTGACCTACTTGAGATTTACTATCGATCTCGTACAGTGACAAATTTTAATGGGAAACTCAGCCAGAGTGCTGAAAGTGTACAACAGCTATTAAATTAAAAATGACAGTGTTTCAGCAGATAAACACGGGCCCAGCTTCGCACTTCAGAATAGCAGAAGGACTCTGTCGTACACACACGCACACACATCGCACATACTCGCACTAGGGAAGACACACAAACACAAACACGGTAAGTTTAATTCTGGCATATTCTTGGGCATGAATTGTGGACTACACGTTTTCCACAAAATGCTTGCTTTTGGTTTCAACAATATTTATATCACTGAATAATCCCATTGCATTATAGAAAAAGGCACGATAGCGAACAAGCTCGTTTTCGGTAACTTCATCCTCTGGCTAATACAGTTACATATATATACGATAGGAATGCATATTTTCGGAACAAAATACAGGGTATTTACAGTATCAAATTAAGATTGGTTAATCAATATTGTAGGTGTTTTGCGGTTCGGAAAAGGGGTGGGAAGTTGATTGTTCGTGGTTGGGAAAACTCGGTGTAGAAAGTACATCTGGGGTGGGTTGGCTGCTTCCTGTCACGACTGAAAGGTCGCGGTCGAGGTCACCATGATTTTGTCCCCATTTTCCGATCGCGGCCAGGGTAGCTGCAGTGATTTGACAAATCGCTTGTGTGAACAAAGCGATGGATTTAACCCACGCGAGTACACGAAATGTGTGTCGCATTATTCCCGATCACGTGACTGTTCTATCGGTATATTTTTGTCTATGCACTGATGTGCTTTCTACAGAACGGATTACTTTTCTGTTTTGATTGATATCTCCTAACAGCTAGGCAATAGTAATAGCACGACGAATTAGGCTGAGTATGTAGATTCCTGAGGGCTGTATTTCTGAATATTCTGTTACACTTCATGACTGATGCCTCAGTTCTCTTGTTCTTTCATTCTCTCACTATTGTACAATGCCAGTGAAATATTTTAGGAAAAAGCTCGTTGGTAAATAGAGGCTGCAAAAAAGGGAAGTGAACTTCGGCCGCGGTAGGTCTCCTACCTTGGCTAGAGCATCTAGAGTCTCTGGTTCCAGTGATATTGGGAGATCTTTAATTATGCCTTCGAATCAGTAAATATTCATAGGAAGACCCAACATGTGCCGTGTATAAGAAAAAAATGCTAATGAAACATTTATGATTTGGTTTTATAAGGAGTTATTTCTTGCACGTATCGCATGTTTTGAGTACTCTCGACGTATGCCTTTCAGAGTTTATTGAAGCACTCAACGGATCGTGAGCTATGTTTATCAGATGGATACGCTTGTGGCGAAATGAAAGCGTACTTTATACTGAATGTAGATACTGGTTATTCAGGCTGATAGTATTTATGATATTTATGAGTTCGTTCATCAAACCCATTTGAAAAATAGAATATTTCGTTCATATTTACTGGCATGTTGGTTGGAACTCGTAGTTTTTGCAAGTGAACGGGTATATGGGTATTTTCACCGTCAAATCTGGTGAAAAACTTAATCGTCTGGCTCGGGTCACTGATCAAATAAGATCTACGGATTTCGATTAAACTTTGCAGGGTCAACGCTTTGATCACTCATACAGCAATAACAATACTGCTTTAGCTCGCCAAACAGAATTACGTAAAAACCCAATTTTAGTTTTTATTCCTATTCGCATCCCTATCATCTATCACCAAATGGAATGATTCTATTGAGCTTTCTACTGCAAATGCTCCACAATAAATGTTCACATCCGCTGCTGGTTTGGAAAACCATGCGGATAAAAAACAGGATATAAAGTTACCTATCAGACCGTCTTGTGAACTCTTTGGTCTTTTTGTAAGTTCATTGCCACAGTAATTTGTCGGAAATGCGTTCGTGGAAGTCCTGCCAATGTGCTCGGAGGGGCTTATTTTTGCAAAATTACTATGGTATCTAAAAGGACAGGAAATAAAACAAGAAAAATAAATGTGGTTATTGAGTCTCTGTTGCGTAACAACAAAAAAATGAACTGTTTTACTAGGGTTTTACTGGATGAAAGTTTGATTATCTAGTGTCATGTTTGAGTGAAACATGTTGGAAAATGTTCTCTAAGACACTAAATAACCAAACTGAATTCTATGGTCGCATGCAGCTCCACCCGTAACGTGTAATCCACTCGAGTGGCAACGCCATCAATGGTCAAGTCAATTTAAGTTGAAGATATCTCTTGTCAACACGAATAACCCCGACGATTTAGAAACACTGCTCATGGTGTGACCTCAAGCTCACTTTCTGAGAGTCAGGAACTGGCGCATTCTAGTGAAAGCTTAACTTCACACAGAAATGTAAAGTTGCTTGAAATCTATTTCTTTGGTGCATCCAGATAAGGATTGCAGTTTATGCTTTGCATTTATTTGCGCAGCTTGATAGATGTTGAATGGAAAATGCATTGTCCGTGTGCGTTATTAGGTAGAGTTACTGAGTAGTTCGTTGACCTGTATATAATCAGCCAATCCTATCGCAATCGGGTTACGCAGATCAATCTTGAACTGGCAGAAACAGTTTGTCAAGACACCACTGCTCCCGTGGCCAAACGTTAACATGATGATGAGACAAACAAGTTAGACTGGTACACTTGGTGGTTATTGTGCAACGGAAACAAATGTGACATTCAATTTTGTGCTGCTATTTTAGTATTCCGGATGATATTGTTCAGCAAAGCCTAAACTTCGCTTGTGTACTCTACAGGCATGAGGAGCAGTCAGGAGAAGAAAGATCTGTGTTTGCCACGTTGCGTCTTCTGTAAGTAATCAGTTGATCATGTAAAACAGATAACGAACTGTAAGCATTTGTTGAGTAGTCATAATCTAAACTTAGCGAGGATCATCAACTCTTCAACCAAACAAATAGTTTTTTGGAATAATTTGTACGTAGCCAAAGTACAGCACTAGTTGTTACTCAGCAATCAATCGCCTAGTCCAACCACTCATGAAACGATCTGCCTCATAAGCGATTTGTTACTGGTACACGATAGTAACGGCTTCAGAAAGAAGATACCAGTTCGGATGCCTGGTGACTCATCTGTCATGGATTTGGGGGCGATAACCCCAGACGGGAACAAGTTCCATCAGCATATATACAATAGAGGTCGACGGAATAGGTAATCAGCGGAAACCGTTAACTGCGCACAGATGCATACTAACGAGATAGAAAAAATGCTTCATCCTAATGCACATAGTGCTTGGTAAGACTGCTATTGCTGGGATACAATTACCATAAATAAGCAGATCCAGTGTTTTTTCAATGAAATACGGCAAACGGTGAGTACATTCTTTTTGATGTATGCCTACTTGCGACGGAATAAGGTGGTCCGTCATCCGAGTAATACCGTCTATGACTTCTTTCCAGATGCGCCTGAAAGTTAGTGTTGGTCTCCACCCGTCCATACAGAGTGTTTCATGCACTTATGTGAGAATATTTTCACACTCAACTGTTTACTGTGGTAGAATAACAAAAGAACTTGATCAAATAGCCGAGAAAATTCGCCAAAACCAATTTCTTACGATAGCATATTGAGGGAATTGACTCGACTCTGGTCTTTAACAGCAAGTTATTTATTTTTTACATAAAACAACTCATTCTCCTTGCTAGTAAAAGGTTTCTATTTATCTAAGAGATCTGGGTGGCTTGATAAGTATTCAATTGTATCAAGCGTTCCGTAATATAATTGGCGATATTTCATCGATACCGAAAGAACAAAAACGAATGTTCACTGTATTGTGACGAACTAATTTCCTTGTCCTTGTTCGACTTCTGTTCAAAACAAGCTAAAAAATTTTCGTGATGAACAGGAACAAAAAGATAGTATTCGAAGGAGCTACTAAAAAAAAACACTTGGAAAAGACAGACTAAGTCAGGTAAGTCTCTTTCATTTTCTATTTTTCATTTTATTTGCTTCCTTTTATTGAGTAACAGTCATTCAATCTTTAGCGATGAGGGTTGAGGCTAAATTGAAGCTACCAAGTGAGGGAAGTGACCGTCGGTGGAGACGAGGTTCGAACCCAGAACAGAAGGACTTGAACCCTGGAAGGATGACCGTTTGATCACCGTCGGCCATACGGTCGTCCATAATGAAGTCTATCATGTTCTTGGCAATTCATATTTCTTTTTGAATGTGCCTTTTGCAGGCACACTGCAATCGTGTTCATGTCCCGACAATAACTTCTGGGTCGTTCGCATTTGTTAAGACTTTGACGTTTGAGATTTGGTTGCCACTTTACGTCATATTCAACCTGTGATGCGAACGTATGAAACCATATGACTGCCTCGGTCGGCTGTAGTCCACAGTATTCTGATGAAGCAACGTTCTTTCTATTGAAACACAGCAGCTGAGTGGTATATGCACAGTGAATTGTAAGACTATTGGTGTTTTGCTGATGTAGATACCAAACGTTCACAAAAATCCACGGAGTCGACATAAATAACTATTTTAGCTCAAGTAATCCATGACCATCTGAACTTACTCTCCTGTTTTGGTTTCTCAAAACCTTCGTCAGTGTTTCACCCATAAGAAACCATTTAGAGTTTAGTAGCCCACACTGAGCACCACGATGAGAGGCATCGAAGCCATCCCTGACAAATCCCAAGTGATATAGCAATACTTCCTAGAGGGGAAAACAAATTTCTCCTGTACACAGAAAGCCTTGAGGTAAGATCTAATAAGAGCAGTGCCAATGAAAAGTTTGTGTAGGCAATCCAAAGCCACACTATCATCAGCGTTTACGGTGTGATTCTGATAATTCATCATTCACGTGAATTATCCATTTGCTGTCTCTCGTACTAGCAGACCTACTAACTTGAGACTGGTAAACGGGGGACGTTTATCACCTAAATCTTGGTGATCACGAATGAATAGTTAGACCAGGCTAGGATGGCAGGTTTATCGGCTGCCAAGAACAGTATCAAGAGTGTCAGCAAACTAATAACACTACTCACATTTTTTGTGCAGTCCGGAATACGTACTTGGTTTTTGAAAAGACTAACGGCTACTCCTGATAGCGCACCGTTTACACCAACACATTGTCTTCAAGGATATATATATATATATATATATATATATATATATATATATATATATATATATATAAAACCACATCTTCCTGATTTCAGGCTAAGTGCCAAGGAAAACATGGTACAGTCGGGAAGGGAGGAATAGATAGAGTCGGATTTCATGACCTGTTCACTGGCGCAATACTGCCGGGTGGCCCAGACCAAAGGAAGTGTTTTCTCAGAGGTCCGCCACGAAGTTCTTTAGCTACCTGAAGCTTAACCCGCAAAACAGCGGGACGAAGCATGGGGTAAGCAACCCGCTGCGGGCCGGTGACTAATTACTCAATTTCTACGTCGTGGAACACCAATGCATTCTTCATCACAGACGCTGGTGAGCAAAATTTTGTAAGCTTCGTACCTAGTCAGTAGTTGGTTTGAAATTAGAATTGTGTCATCTCCTTTAGACTGAATATCAGTCCATCCGGTGGAGAGCTTCGGCGATGGCCTTCATCTTCACACTTTGGCGAGAACACATCTACCATGACAGGAAGCGTGCAGAACTTACACAGCAGAGATTGTTCGAGATGGGCGACTATTTGGGAGCATTTCGAGAGGCTTTAGGGGCGAGAAGCCATCTCAAAACCTGGGATTTCCATCCTCGACCATAGTACGGCAGTTGGAAGTCAATGCTATACTCAAAAGCAGCTAAGATAGTAACAGAAACAGACTAACAATAAGAAAAATGCCTGTAGAAAACACTACTACTATGTAGTGGTTATTTGTGGTGAAACATAAGATCTGGTCACACAAATTTTGTAGGGAAATCGGCACCGTAGGATAGCAAAGCGATTAGCAGATATTCTGATCTGATACAAATCCACGGGTTACTATTTCATTTGGTAGGTACAGAGGCAGTGGTAACTCATAGATGGACTGGCCTCAAAAACGCGACAGAGAATTTGCATTATTCAAACACTAAATTTACGAATGCAAATCAGAATAATCTAGGGGGACAGCAAAACGTTCCTGTGACGGCTTAGGTTACACGAAACAGAGTACTGTGAATACTTTGTTCAGCGCTGTTACTGAAGTATGTGCTATTGTACAATATGCTCATACACAATGCGTATCGAATGCGTCTCGATGTGGGCCGATGACGCATCATGCACTTACCACTGAAATAATGCTGAAGGTCACGGATGCGTCTAACTAATACGGACGGAGGCGGGGACTGTGGCAGCTCGAAAACCCCAAGTACGCATCAGATGTCGCCCACGGCTGAGTACGGGGTTTGCGGATCAAAGAACGCGCATCTCAGTGAAGCTACGGTATTCGGTCTATATTCGAGATACAATCATCCATTTTGATTTGATGAAGTTCTTTTTTAATTTCTTTTTCATACATTCGCGAAACAAAGATGATAAAACAAATTACTTATGACCTTTCTAAGTAAGTAATGTTAGTTATTCGTCAGTTCTCGAAGACGTTACACAGAAGTGGCCATAAGAAGCTTCTTTTGATTAAAAAAAGAAAATATAAAATATTGACGCGAGGTAGGCCTACTGTTATCCTGTGTGCATTCGGATATCGAGTCCCGGTTGGGCCTCGGCTGATGATCCCGAACAAAGGCGAAACGGTTTTGCAGTGTTTACGTGGATTGTATTGGAAATTTCAGCTGCAAGAATGCATCACAATACATCTTATGAAGAAAATGATGCAGATGCAGTTACTCTTTTAACTATGATCCGATGCATACGACTGTAAAACAGAGAAATGGCATTGGGTTTTGGTTCTGATAGCAACTGAGTTGTCGCAGATAATTCTTTTTAAGCAGCCTGTTTCTCCCAATTAGGAAAAAATATCTAACTATGAACTGTCCAAAAGTGCATGAGTAAGAGTCTCGTGCATACACTGAGAACTTTTGATCACGATGCACGGTTCATCTGGAATTTGAAACACATATCACAGAATAATCATAATTTATGAAAATGAAACAGACACATCATTTGGGTCAAAGCTGTCACCACCGAATAGCTCTTCATGGTCATACGACTGTACTAAAATCGTCTGGTTTGGAAACCGGAGACCTTCAACTGCTTCCTGATGGGAATAGCCTTGAGCTGTATCAAAACCCCTCGAGAGACAAAATACGCTGACTCGTCCATGTGACCGAAAAACATGCCAGTGCAGATCACTGTGAAACTGATACACGTTAGAGGAAATGCATAGTATTTGATAATTTAAAATAAGTCAGTGTGGGTATTAAAAGATTTGACTTGATTACCAAAGGATTTATCATTCGGAAACAAAACCTAACTGATCACTGAAATGCACTTTTTATACCAAAGTGGTCTTCTGCAAGCTCAATGCCAACTGGGCGTTTGTCCAGAAAGGTGGGGATATCGTTGATTCTTCGGTTGGTTCAGTTAGCTTAGCCCCAGCTCTTACGTACGCATGAATGTTAAACTTCGTGAAGCAATTCCGGTTAGCCATCTTAAACGCATCCGAGTTGGTGAGAACCCGCATGGACGAAGTCTCCAAGTTTATAATCACAAGGTGATTCTTCGAAAGTTATTTCTTCGCCTATCAAAGGACAACTCTCCAAGCAAGGATGCATGGTCCCCAATTTCGATTTTTCATGTAAATGGTATGCTACGGTATTTGAATGACAGGATAACATTTCCCCGGAAGCACACTGGACAAATGTGCCCTGTCGTCAAGATACAGTACCATACTACTTAGTTCTGGCTAACCTGAGAACACTTAGACTTTCTTTTTCACAAATTTCACATAATTAGTGTGAAAATTACAGATTTTCAAAAAGTAATCTACATTCCTTTGAAGTTTTTAAGGCCTTAATCACCCGCTTTTGTTTTGTTTAGCACTCCCTTCGGTTCGTTTCGGATCGTTGCTCAAGAGTCCCACCGCATGTACCTTTCGTTACGGTCTGATTGAGTGGCTTTTCTCAGGAATAAAAAAAAACCCAGAATGCCCACAAGAAAAGAGGTTGTAATAGAAACAGTGCCGAAAGAAACAACCAAATGAACTGTCACACTGGTTCACGTGACTGGGTGCGGTCATTCATAATGTACAACCGTGGTCGGGATGAGTGAGACCAAGCTACGTGTCTGCGTTTGTCGCTTTTTCGTTCGGGGGACTTGCTCAGTTAACAAGCAAAAGAAAATTGTGTTTGTCAAACTAAATCTATCTCCGTGTTTACGACGGATTTGGGTATATCCGGGAAAACTTGCAGGCCCAATTTTTTTTCAGAACTTTGTAAGGAGAACGAAAAAAGTCGTGAATGTAAATTACATAAAAATTACTCAAATCGATGTTTGGTGTAAACAGGAACCAATCTGTTTCCTGTTCAATACACTTTTTGCACCTATAACGAAGTTCCGAGGAGTGGTTCCAGAAGTAATCCGGATGCAATTATCTACGGTGGACAGATTTCAACGAGTTATGTCCGTTAACGTTTGTACAGAACAGTAGTGAAGATAGAAATAAAAATGAAGAGTGTACCGACTCCATTTTCGTTCCTCATTTTGCTACAAAAGTGGCAACGATTTACTGACCGAAAATGTTATGAAACTCGATAGAGAGAGGGGAAATAGATAAAATTCGGCATGGGGGCACTATTTTCATCAAGAGTCATTGTGAAATAATTTACCTAGGATTGCTTTGCACAGCAAAACTGTTGGAAATAATCCACCTTAATCACCCCCTTTGAGATGATGGGCTCCAATCAAAATGAAGTGGCAACTACACTCAGATAATCAAGTGAACCAACACTTCGAGGTGATCTAGTGAGTAGTATTATGGATGGGTAAAGAAAAATTATCTGACCCACTCAGACAGTTCTGTGGCTTTTGGCCGCTAATCAGATTCGCGCACTCCTTCATTATCTAACGTGAAAACAAGCGAGATCGAACAGGCAAATTAACGTCATCATTGAAAACCTAAGCTGTTACGCTCAGTGCATTAATTTTGTAAAGAACCAAAAACCTGTCTACGTAACCCTTAGTTATTACTCCATTCAGCTAAGAAATACTGGGATATAAAGCTTGTTCGTAAAAGGACTGCCTAGTGGGAAATAGTTCCTAGGGAAAGTATCCGTTCTATGGTAACTCTCAGCATTTATCCCCGTCGATGAAACCTATTCATTTAGGCTGATGGATTTCCTCGAGAATTTTTCAAGCTGTGAGATGATATAATTGGATAATAAATTTCGCTATTTCCTGTCTTACTACAACGCCCCGGGAAGGTCGATTTTTTGTCGGTAATGTACCCATAAAGAAATCGTAGCATCAATTAGTGCGTTTGCTGCCGACTATTGTTTTCTTCACGGCCGACTGGGTCAATCAGCAGGAGGAAGTATTATCAGCAATAGAAATAAAAATAACAGATACATCTCTAATAGAAGCAGTTGAAATTTATCTAATTAGGGAATATGCTTTTGCAAGTAATGTTGACAAATCAAAGTCAGATTATCCCGTACCATCGAGAGTTTAGATGGCCATTTTAGATATAGTTTTGATAAAAGGGCTTTTACACTATTGACCAACGAGCGCTGTGGATGTGACGATCAGGATATAATGTTGAACTACATCACGGCAGTGAATAGCAGTCCCGGAAAATCTTCACAAGTGGTTGGCAAATCGATAGCCAAGGAGAAGCAGTTATTTGATGCCTGTTTTAAATTAGCAGTTGTGGGAAAGGCAGAACAGAAATTTATTTACTTAAGAAACTCCATTATCAGGAGTATAAATGTATGTGAAAATTCCTCCATAATCAGTATCATAGTTTCATAATTTTTCATCAAAAATACTGCGAATTTATCCCCGAATCCACGTTATTCTGTCCTAACAATATGATGTAACCACGGACTCACTATCTAGTCAGTTTAAGATTGGACTTGCATCCTCTCTCTTGAATGTGCGGATCTATACCAGAAAAAGAGGTCATTAGTGAAGGATCCACTGATAAAAGGAGCAGCTCATGCTCCGGATTGATACCTAAATAGTCCGATCAAAACCCGACAAAGCTAAGAGCAATGTATTGCTTAGTAAGTTAATAAACCAAGATGAAAGAGATACGAACCACAGACAAACGGGGATAAACCCGTTCACAATGTCAAAGAATCTCATGGGATAAGTATCTTAAAAACAGAAATGGGGCATGCCCTCCCTAATCCCAGAACATGTGGCAATGGACGATAATCAACTGACTACACTGGCCGCGGGAAATGCGAAAAGGGAGCGTGCCAAAAAGCCGATTCCAGATCTATACCAATGGCTTTTCCAGTTAGTGGTCACACTTTTGGCTTGCTTGTAGGAGTTGATCATAGTCTCGAATTTGATACGTAGTTCGCAAGGCATGTTCCAATCAGTGAAAGTACACGGAATCCGGAAACTGGAGTAAACACAACTGTTTTCACACACACATATATTTGACGTCTGTTTAACTACGTTTAGGAAAAACATTTGGTTACGGATTCGCCGTTCACTGAACCGGAACAGATCTTTCATTGTTGCAACCTTATCGTTGCGTTTCATTTGAATGTCAGATGAAAAGAGGGGCAGTAGGTTTATCCTGCGGACTGCTGAATGCCAATAGAATCATGTCAAAACTTAACAGTGATCAAACGGACTTATCTACTAGACAATGCTTGCTGTGTCAGTGCCCAGCTCGTGCCACCATATGTGTGGTAGACTTTCTTTCTGACTCAGCTATTCTGATGAGAACAACCACTTTAATCAGGTGAAGTACCCAGTTGGTCCAAGAACAAAGTACAATCACGAAGCTAACATTTATCAAAGCTAGCTTAATTTTTGACTCATGATCTCGTCGAATAAAAGAACACGAATTATGACGACAAAATGTTCAATAAATTCAGTTTTATAACCTGTGCAGAAGGCACGTTTTCCGGGAATAAGGTGGATTCCTGTGAAACTCGGGTTGAAAGGATTATAGTTCGGACTACCGGAGTTTCGTAGTCATGCGAAGGGAGATCGGCAGTTACTGGTGAAAGGTTTTGGAATCGAGACACAAAGACTGGGGCCCAGTAGACCGCGGAAGCAGCCATGATGATCTACAAATACCACCCACGTCCAAAGAGATTGAAATAATTTTCGCAGTATGTGCACACAAGTAAAGTGAAATCAGTAGCAGCAGCTTTGTCAGTAAGATTGAGTGAGTTTTTTACTTTCAACCATTTTCTCATTTAAAATGAAAATGGCACAGAAAAATGACTCAAGACCACATTCATCAATTCACTCATGTGGTTTTATTTGTGAGTGCCATAAGAACAAAAAGCAAAAGTGTTGGAATACATGAAGCGAAATAACCATTAATTGATATTTGAAAAATTTGATTTGGAATTTTCCAGAAGATATGAAGCAGATGAAACTCTCCCAAAACTGCTGTACGAAATATTCACGATAAATAAGAGTACTTTGAAAAATAGCAGACTGTACAACATTCTTGCACATATCCCTAGGGTGAAATATGCTTTGGTCGCAAAGGAACGCGCTCTTCCGACTGCTTTCATAAGCAACATCTGACCTCTTTAGAAACTGCGGTATTCAAAGGACTCATTTTTATTCTGTTGACTTCAGCCATCCATTTTCAGGGGTATAATACAAGCATTTTTTGAGGAATTACCCAGTGGAAAAATAATGTTCACATAATCATTGAAAATAGTCGAAACAGCATGGCCGTTTCATTTTGGTTACTTATTACTGACTGCCATGTCAAATTGACAGATAAGACTTAAACAAAGGACAAAGATTTGTGCAGTTAACAACCTGGCTGCCAGGCTATTCGGACTGGTCCTTGCCCTTTTGATACATGCCAACCCGTTTTATTCAAAGGTCACGCGGTACTAGCTTTGGACGATAAAAATACGTCAGTTACACGACATTTTATCAACCCCACTAATGACATCTTATCGAAATGGGACCCAACTGCAAAAACGGTTTAAAGAAGTTACAACGTTTGAATATTTAACTAAATTGTGTAGTATGAGCTTCAAGGTTGTTTAATGATACTGATATAAACTGAAAAAGCGTTCCCAAGTGCTGTGTTTTGGTACGAACAAGTTTCACTTTTCTGTTGTTGCACTGCTGCTTGAAGTATTTGCACTAACAGATACATGGACCAAGGTCACTCGGCTTTGTTCACTTTTTGTTGCTACTTACTCCGAATTCGGTACTATCAGTTATGCCTTCGCATTTCATGCATTATTCTTAAGGCTCTATTCCATGATCTGTTCAACCGCGTTACATGAAATCTGATATTCTTTTGATTGTTGCGCGCGTTGGATTCGTTCTGTCTCCGTGCTTTCGCGTTCTTTGTGACTCTGTCGTTGGCGGTGTCAACCCAAAGGCGAACTATCTCTTCCACTTGTATCAATAAGTAGGTTTGCATATGTGTATTTGTGTGTGTGCGCAGACAAGTAGAGGCTTACGTGTGCAAAGGAAACATGATCACATTAGAGCTAATACAAGAATGTCTTCGGTTAACTTACAACTATTCCATCGAAAATTCGGTGCTTGACAGGCTGCATCACTCTGACCATTCCTAATGCCCGTGACAGTGAATATCTAGTCATATGTCCACAATCTAATGGCGAATAGGGAGTGAGTCACCACTCTGCGAAATCGGTTTCGGCGTGCACTGTTTCACCTATCAATTATTGTTATAATTTATGACTAATTCACGGCCTAATAGTCGAGAGAAACCGAAACATTTGTACGATAGATGCATGTACGCGCAAAAACAGTTTGGAACTCAAAACCGAATCTCGTAATCTCTGTGTTTTTTGTTCGATAGAAAAACAAACGGGAAGGGAAAAGTCGTATTGCTAAATTTTTGCGTAAACCTAACTACTGCCGTCGGGTTTTCATTGGATTTTGACCGATATTTTGGCCCTAGATCGGCTAACAAACTTGTGAATAAAAGGCTCTGTGAAATTTTCGTGGAACCCGGCACGCACTGATTTTGATCTCGCTGAGAATAACCTCATTCGTCTCGGGGAAAAGTATCCGATGGATATTTTCATTCCACGCCTGCTGCTGAGAGCAGTGGAAGGAGCGTATTCCTTGTGGTGTACAATTACTAGAGATCTTCTGAGGGGGAAGGGGGCGGGGAGTGAATGCACGGGTTCCTTCTTAAACAACAAGAACACAGGAGCTCCTAGAACCCAAAGCTCAGTACATACAACATCGGGTCCCAAACATATTAAAAAATCCGAACTCTAGTATGACTACCTACAGCCTGACCAATACACCATAATCATAAGGACTCATTGCACTATCAAGGACAGATGGTGGGTAATGTAATGAGTGGGCTGTCGGCAGCCGTATTCGTGTCCGAATAATGTGAGCGTAGGATCCTGTTGATACACTGACTGAGACTTCAGCTCATGCCGTTTTCTGTTCTTTGTGCCTTGCAGATCGAACACAAACAATCCCCTGCGGAGGAACACTGATCCCTGTGTAGTACAGCAGGACCCTCTGCCTTGGAGTGGATAAGGTTTAGATTAGTATCCGGTTCACATCGAAGCATTATCCCCTGTCAAAGATGACCAGAAAGGTTCATATCTCGTATTTGAGGCATGAAATACAGATCGTAACTGGTGATACATTTTGGTTATTTATCGCCAAATTCGCTTATGTCAAGCGCCATGAAATAATTGCAAATCATATCGAGTGACCGCATCACACATTTCTTGAGTAGGTCAGAAATTCCGAGTTGATTTAGCTACGTCTCACAACACAACTAGCAGTTATTCAGTTCTAAATCATCACCTTGGAAAGATTTGTGGTGAACCACTTTTACTTTTGAATGCAATTATGTAGCCGTTTTAAAAGGTGCTCTGACAGATTTTTTGTTTAGCCCGGAAGTTGGCGAAATATGTTTCAATCGGACTAACAGAGCAGACTGGTCATAGACGCTGCTCATATAAAAACGGCTCCATCTATAAGAGCACCACTGACAAACGGCACGGAGAAGTCCATGTTTTATGAAATCGTGGCAGGTAAAGAAAGTAGCCGTCATTTTATAGGCGGCAAGTATGAATATCTGGTTATCTCTGTTTTATTAAACTCTAAAAAGCTTGCATATTTAACAGACTTAACTCTGGTCTAGACACTAACAGTCCAGTTCAATCACAGGAGTTGCTGAACCTGATTCGAACCGGAGTCAACTGGCTCAGATTAGCGCAGTCAGCCTTCGCATGGAGGCATTTTTACTTCCTGAAGTTCACTATTATAGAGCACTTTGAGGTCGCTTTCCTTTATCCACTTGTTTCCTATGTGTACGCAAAAGCATCTTTATTTAATAGGTTTTATCTGACGACAGTTACCAAGCCTTACATAGTTGTTAATGCAGAACTGTTCAAGTTTTTGAGTTAGAAGATAATAAAAACCAAGTTGTCCCACTTGTCAAACTTCCTGAACGTGGCGATTATGTTTTGTTTTTTAGCAATAGCATTGTAAGAGCAACAGGATTCACGGCATCCTGTTGGAATTGTCTCTGAAAAAAACTGATTTCCATTGATAACAATCAGTTTAGAGAACACTAACTAGCGTACAAGCTGGTTTTCTGGGATTCATACTCACGTCCTTGCGTACCAGTTTATTACGACAAGTGATTGAACCGATTAGACAAAAGGTGGAAGTGAGAAAGAATAATGGTTACAAAGAATGAACCCCTATCTAGGATTAACTCAAGACCAGATGTGTGCTCTTAAGCTTCAATGACCCACCCCGCCCTGGGACAAGCCAAAAACGAAATGAAAAGTGACGTAACACAAGTACAGCAATTCAGATCCGGTTTTTACTTAATCCTGGGCCAAAGTTTATTTTGTCACCATTCATCTATATCACTTCCACCTTTTGCCTAATTCACTGAGTCCCAAACGGAACACTCAGATAGGTGTCTCCGGCCCCCTCAGCCGAATTCCCCCTCTGGTTACCGTTTAGTTGATCTTCATGCGCCCATCAGTCCCCAAGTTGTGAGTACAAAAATGACTAGATCAGGTGCTTTTACTGCTTTAACCAAAGGAGGAATCCTCGGCGCCTAATATGACCTCTGGTAACCCGATATCAGTGACCGAATTGAAATCGAGCAGGATCCTTTTCAATACAAATAAAATTAAGAGCCCCTTTCTATACCACCTATTGTGGCAATGACCTTGAACCCAACTAAAGGTTAGTCAACTTCATCATTGTCTCCTAAGTTACTGGGATACTCGGAATCGGTAATCTTTCAAAAACATTGGTCGCTCTCTAGTTTGTTTGTTTCTGATGTGATAACGAGATTATAGACAATTGCTTAGCGCACTTCTGCTCTGAAGAATGTAGTCCTAACACTGAAAGGCAGTAGCAGTTTATCTGACTTCTGCTGTGACATGAATAACTCTTTATGAAACAAAAATCCCAAGCCTATTCACGTGATGGCACAGGATACTGAAAGCGGGACACCGAAGGACTGAGGATCGAGATTTGTGGTGCAGATTATCACGTCAGTAAAAAAGGCAGAATTGCCAGCGTCTTACGGCAAATAAATTCAAAACCCTTGAAATAATAAACTTATTTTGACCATCTTCTTATTCTAACCCAGAATTTTGTGCCACTTTCACCGTGTGAGGTACAAAAATTCTTGTTTAACTCTAACCCCCAAGATACTCCACCACACTGCTCCTCCAGTACCCGCAAACAAGTTCTTTTGTCGCTTCCACTCATCCACTCATTTGTGCATCCCGGCACCCTTCCTCGAGAATAAATCTGTATAACATCTCCTCCGTACCCTATCTTGCTCGGGTTTCAACCAATTGGAAGAAGCTAAAGGATGACTTGCTTACAAAACTTTATAACTTACTTAGTCTTCCCTTACTACGATTTGTTGAAACACCCTCCAGTTCAAACCTGTCTGTGGGTGTTTAAAATAAAACCTTTTGGCCATTTGCAACATCTTGCTTACTTTTCTCGGTCTGTTTTTGTGTGCAACGACCGAAGTGTAGATATATTGCCTACACAATTCAACCATACATATACAAATACAAATGCGGGTTCTTTTTTCAAATTTCAAAGTCTGACAATAACCAGTACTGTCAGAATTTGACCACAAGTGTGCTGTTGTACAGAAACTTTGTAGCGAGTCTTCGGATTTGAAGAAAAAAACACGCAAGTCTAAGATCTTTTAAATCTAGTCACGGAGCACACGTGACTAAAGTATACTCAGGGAATGATGGTACTTTGAACCGAACAACCAACACACTCATTCACACCAAATCGATCTTTAATGTATCGATACCGTGCAGAACCTTTCCAGAGCACATGTTCCAGGATTCGCGTTAGGCTACGACTGGCCTCTGTTTACCGATTGAGGAAAGACAAAAAGGGTAAAATTAACTTAAAAATTATTTGAAACGCTACGTGACTGTTGGTTTTACGGATAAATGTGATGCTCACAAAATATAAAGAAAAAATAAGCCGAATCGCAGTAAATCTCACTACTGGCGGTGTTTAAAACTCAAAAAGGGCTTTCCTCCATGTCTTCAGGCCTAAACTGCATCATTATTCCCTCTAACGGATTTCCCCTTTACTGGCGGTGAATAACTTGCGTGCATTTTTTTAAAAATATTTGAAATATTGGGTCCCCTTTATCCAATTCATGAGAACAGAGAAAAGACATAAGTTGCAAGATGCAAGCATTTCGTTTACTCTTGCCAACCGCGGACGTAAAACGTGTCAGTGTATATATACATGGTACAGTAGGGGGGGGGGGGGTAAAAAAAAATAGCCAGGTTTCGAAGCCCAAAATCTGAATTATCTCAATCACGTTTTTTTGGATGGCACAACCAGAAAAAGCTGCTTGCATGATTGCATGGTTGGTATTATTCGAAAGGATCAGGGTCAATGAAGATGAAACTAGATAGAATTACACTCTGCATCACTGTCGAATTCGGTGAGTGGCACAATACTGCTATATTGCATTCTCCGAGATGAATACTTCATCAAGTTGACACATGCTGAATTGGAGATAAATTCAGTGTGTTCTTGAAGGATTTGTTGTGTAGTTCAACTAATCGATAAAAATTTACTGAAGCACTCCAAGGCTATCCAGTCTAGCTCATTAAGAATCCCCAGCTAATGGGGTTACTTGGTTCCCAACACCTAATAGGCAGAAATATGACTATTCCGTTGTATCCTCTGGGTTATTCAACTTGGTTCTGTTTTCACATCTACATTATTTGAAATTACACTCATTATTCATTGACTTTGAAAATTTACAAGTCAGCCGTATTGCAAGGAACTGCAGGAATAGATGTTTTCTATGCAGAAAATACCTTCTTCCTTAGTGGTGCTATGGACGTACTTCATCTTATATGCGCCAAAGCTGTGATCAGAGAGATGAGTGGGCCAGTATTTCGTTTAACATTTTTTGTACCATTTAGTAAAATCTTTCTGTACAACATTGCTTCTCTGTTAGCAGCTCCGAAGTTAAGTAAAGTTACTCCGTGTCCTCACAACATTTTCTGATGACCGAAATAGAGCGTGCTTTGAGGCAAAGTAATCTGACCGATCATATGCTTTTAACCTATGCTTGATATGATATCGGCTACACCAGCTTCAGCACAGTTGCGTGTAAACTGAAGAAACATCCTGCGCTGACTTTACTAGATCGCACGAAATATAACGTCATCGATGGCGGAATTTCAAATGATGTAATATAAATAGGCTGCACTTTGAAATTTCTCTCCTACTTATATCGATATGAATACTATTCGTTTAATTTCAGCAGGCTTGGAAATTTTATTGCTTTAGTTTGAATTTCTAATTTACGAAAAAGCAAATCGAAGTAAATAGTTTCCTATTTCAGGCTAACTTTTCAACCCGTGTTTTTGGATATCTGGAAGTCGAACAATGTCACAAGTTCAACGAATTATTTATGCTGTCGTTCATAACACGCAAAACCAGTTGACGCCTAAACCGGTTGATAGTTCCTCTAAATATATGAGTAAATCACCACAAGATTGAAGTCAATCCATAAAAATCGAGTGAGAACTGGTTGATTGCTGACCTGAGTACTTATTCAATCATCCATCTTCGTCCGTACTTTCAGATTATGGTTGCAGTTAATAAATAAGAACTCAGGTAAACTGGTGAGAGCAGTGGCTCAAATTATGACAGCATTTAGAAGACGGATTTTGCTCAGTACGGGATCGGCCAATTTTTGAAAATCAAAAAGAACTTCAATAATTGTGTATTTCCATCAGCTTGCCGTCTTCCTCTTTCAACTTGCTTGCGAATAATTCAATTCCTATCTGTTTTAATTCGAACCGGTTATCCCTCACGATCTACTTCAGAGCCTTCCATGAGAACGCGTCCATGTAGCATATAACGAGATGTGCAAAATAACTGTACTTGGTCAAACAGTCATTACATGGAGCTGAAGAAATTAGGGCCCAAATTTCGAAACTTTTTCAAGGTTGTTAACACGCATCTCCCGTAGCAGCCGGATGAACATTCTCTTTTTCTGAAAAGCTGTACCATTGTTCTTTGATAACTGAAAGTTGTATCAACTTTATTGTTTTATGCTTATAGTTGAACAATAAAGTATGAGCGCACGGATGAAAGAAGCGTCTCGATAACTCAGCACTGTGTGCTGAATCATAGCTCTGGTTTGTCGATTGATTTCACATTGAATAAACCAGTTTCAAGTTAGAACAATGGGAACTTTATCGCGCATGCAAAATCAAGGTCACCGGATTTTCAGGTAGGTCAAAGTAGCTACCAGCTTACTGTTATTTTGTCCTTGTATCTGTGTTGGAGATTAGATCGAGAAAAAAGCCTGAATAAAGTGATCTACCAGAAGCTACTTTATGTAACCCCTCTCAATGAATGTCCGTGCCACTGGAATGTGTTACAGAATATTTAGTGCTACTCCCTTTAAACTGACATTCAAGGGCAAATAGGAACATAAATGTGACCAACCTCGTCTGTTAGTATGAAGCATCTTAAAAAACTCATGGAGTCTACTCGAGTTCGAACACTGAAAGTCAGTCGTTGCTTTTTTCATTATCGTTGCTCTGATCGTATAAATTCCGTTTTTGAAGGGTGTGTTTCATAGTCAGATTAACGAAATAATTGCTTAAAGTGACCCATCATACGTTATCAAAGCTCAACTTCACACTGAAAACCATACAAACACTGCAAGTGTTGTATCACGGAAAAACTTTGTTGTACTGTGTCCCTTACAGGGAGGCCATCCATCACAACAGTCAATTGTTGTGCGGAAAACGTTTTTCAACCTTTCAAAGCCAGTGATGGAAGGGTGACACATCATGTAGCGTATATGTTCAGCAAACCAATAAAAGCTTTCCCCGACAGCTTCGTGGTTGGGTATTTGACTCAGTCGTTCTCCGGGGTTCGAGCTCCCATGGGGCTCGACGAATGTATACCGATGATGATCTCTTACAAGGTTGAGAAGGTTCAGCAATGCTTCCGTGGTCTTCGGGGGTCAGTTGAGCGTTGACGTTGCACGATAAATTGTATTATGTAAAATCCTGTCATTTATCAGTGCACTAATTGAGCTATGTCTCATCGGGTTTTCTCTCTTTCCACACCTTTGCGGATCGTACACATGCAACCCCACGGAAGAGCACTGCATACAGCACATATCTGTCGACTCTGACAGTCTCTCTGTCCATGTCGATAGTCGCCGATGGAGGGGATTTGGGTCGAGCCGTTGTTGTCGTCCTTTCCGTCGTGCAGTGATCGTCGTTTGTCTTTGTGGTACAATTACATATCGAGGGTATCTTGTGGCAAACCGGTACGAAGCTGCGAGAAAGTGGGTGCGTAAGAGTGCACAGAATGCAATACTTCGATAACAGAGGAGCTTTCTGATTTGGAAGATAACAGTGAATAGTTGCCAGTTTTGGATGAGTGGTTCATTCAACTCATGAGACAATTTGTCTCACTTTAGGGCCAGAGAAAATTAGTGAGCTATCAGTAAGTACATTTCGTATGAACATTTCCCATATGTTTCTCTCCTAGTCAAAAAAAAACAAATAGCGCTGGACATGGAATTTTCTAGAATGAATCAATGGGTTACTTTTCCCTTCAGAATATAATTTGTGGTGAGAGACACTATATTTTTCTCTTTTATGACTCAAACTTCCCATATTTTTATTTTGACCGAAACGAAGATACGTAGAGAAGAATGTCACTCAGTGTTTCAAAATAACAACCAAATATTTCAGATGACTATACTATTGAAACTTATCGTTTTCGTGTGACAGCTGGCGGTCGGAGGTGATCAAATGGTCATCGTCGGGGGTTTTCAGCTCTCCTGTCCCGGGTTCGAATCCTGCTTCCGCCGTTGGTCACCCCCCAGCTGGCACCTTCTGATTGACCCTGAAATAATTCCCAAAATACTGTTCCATTAGCACGTAGTGAAAATAAGTAAATGAAAAGGAAAATCTGGTAACAGCCAGTACGGATAGCCTGATAGCTGTTCAGCTTTTGTTCAGGTCTGTGTTAGACTTGTTCGATATGCCCTGCTGCTAAAATCTTTGAACAAGGGTGAATCAGGAGTACATAGAATCGCAAGATCGACCGAAACCTTGATAATTCGTAACAAAATCACCAAATGACAAGAAGAATAAGGCTTCTTCCCAATCATAATTGGTTCCATCCAATTTTGAAATCAGACCTGAGGTTCTGAACTGGAAAGAAAACGGAATAAAAGCTTTAGAGAAATACGCTACAATTTTTGGTTTTCCGGTGTTACGCAAATTTCCGATTTCCCGCTATTGGTGATTTAATATTAACACTGGTGGGATTATTCACATAAATAACGACTTAATGTTCGTAGTTTCTCACATTCATCGACGTGTCAGAATACAACTTTGGTCATTTGCTCCTGTAAGTTCCACAGAATACTTCCGTGCTGTGATTCTGTTTCAATGATCATCGACTATAGAATAACTAAACTTATTTTTGCACAAAGACTAATTTTTTTTACTATGATTTATCATGCGGTATTACTGCCCAACTCATCAGTAAAAAATATGAAAACTCTGCTCAGATGCTTCACCTAGCTTGTTAAGAACCATGAGCAGTGCACAACCACCAAACCGCCAAGGGGACTCGAACCCAGAGTGAACCGCTGTAAGTCGAACACCTAACCACCAGGCTATTCGGGCTGAATCTCAATTGTTCGTTAAGCAAGTATGGTATGCAATATTTCACGTTTATCTGTTCAAAGTCATTTCCGATTGTTTGACGGTTAGTTGTTCAACTCGCATTGGTTCACTTCAGGTTCAATTCCATACGGGGCTTGGTGGATGTTCGTTACTGGCAATTCCTAACAAGGATGAAACAGCTATTTGGCACTTCCATGGCGAACTGAGCTGTGTTACTGCATGACTGACCACGTTATAAATAGATCTAACCTCTTGTTATCTCTATTCATTCACTTATGAATGTCAACTGCACGTGTTTCTAACGAGACCTGTCAATCCTTTTGATGAACTCCATTGTTCATTTCACTATTCAGCGGAAGAATTCATCTGGAACGTCCGTGTTGTCAAACCTTGCAACTGGCATCAATAGAAGGGGTAGCAATTTAGACTTTTATTGAAGACAAAATTTATCCACGTTATACATGGATGTGCTCCTCTGTGATTGTCTGATTGCTGGTAAAAGTATTTCCTAAAAACTGCCTAAGGTAGAAAAAAAGTAGAACGTGGAAGAAACAGCTGAACTGATCAAACCAAGCTTTTTAAAAATAATAAAATAAGCGTCCACCTACATAGTCCGTTATCTTGCCCCTGGTTCATCAAGATTAATTCCTACTCTCACGGGTTTTTGGTCCCGTAAGTGCAGTTGTTATGCCCCTTTCTTTCTACATCAGTTTATTTTACCCGACTGATATCCTAATAGATTACTCCTAATCCAAAGTATTTTACTGTCAGCAGGAAATTAGCTGCAGTTTGCCTGTTCTCCGCGAGCTTTCCTCAGTGAAACTTTCGGATGGGTAATGCGATCGGCTCGTTAGCCACTTCACTCCAATGCCTCAGTCAGCTCCACTGCGATAGCACATACTTTTCGTGGTATAGAAATTTTGTGCAGTTAACTTGACAACGTCTGGTTTTATATTCCATGGTTTTTACTTGTGCGTCATACTCACATATACAATGTTTCTCCAAGACATCAGAAGGAACCAGCCATCATGGCTCCAAGACAAAGATTGGTGTACGGCATAAAACAGCAGTGTGATGTACCTGGTCATCAGTCAAAACTCTAAGGATCACCATTTAGTGTAGACCAGTTCACATAACAACCAAATTGATCAACAACTTACGGAACAGCTTTAACTAAATTTCCTTTTGTCGTCCCTAGTTTAAACGAGGAACACGTGATTATCGTTCTGACAGCTGTCGGTCTCTTTCAAGATCAATTCCTTATCCGGAAGAAAGCGTTGCCTGAAATGTTACTACCAGAAAAACACAATTTGTATCTTATATAGGTTAATTTATATTTTTCTACCTTGGATTTAAGATTTCAGGCCCCAAATAAATAAACATAAATTATCTATAAACTACACTGCAAAACTCATACCACGCTAAGAAGCTGAACGTGAATAAACTATCACTTCATTGTGCGAAGACATAGGTATGAGCCACCTTTTCGTAAAACCGTAGGAGTCTAAAAAATGGCTAGCAAAAATGCTTTTGAACAAGGCATGCATTACTACTACTACTACTACTACTACTACTACTACTACTACTACTACTACTACTACTACTACTACTACTACTACTACTACTACTACTACTACTACTACTACTACTACTATTACCATGAGTGCTACTGCTACCAGTTAATCTGATGTTTAAATGAGCTGTGAATTTATCATATTCGTAACCTCGCGGTAATATATCCAAGGGCATTAGACTGACTAGTTTTAATCCTACAATGGGCGAGAAAGGTCTTTTGTTATTACGGTATGGACTTAACCACTTTATGGTTTTAAAAACGCTTTTACCATGAAAAGATTTCCCTTTGATATGTTGCATCAAGTATTCAGTATATATATATATATATATATATATATATATATATATATATATATATATATATATATATATATATATATATATATATATATATATATATATATATATATATATATATATATAGTTATAGAATATTATGCATATAAACAATGCTCTGTGACAAGCTTTACCTTAGGGGTCGCAACCGCCCAGACTTCATGGATTGCCAAAAGTAAACAAGCCAAACATACACCTAAAACCGGTGAATGGCATGAACAGCTCAGTGGATTGCAGAAATTCTTGAACCTGTGCGCAAGTTGCCAGCGAAGTATAGTGTGAAAGATTCCTTCTCGTTTGTGAAGATGATAAAACATCAGTATCTGGCTGAACGGACTACGTTTTCTCTGTTGAGTGGAATCTCTACTCACAAATTCTCCGTTGATAGTGATGGTAGATTTCATCTGTCTATACTAAACCAATAATAATATCAAACTCGACATTCCCGTGATCAGGTCCAAAAATGCTCATTTTTCTACAGTCCGTCCTAAGTTCTTAATCCGAAGAACACATTCCAAATCTGTTTCAGTTTACCTGAAAAATAACTCAGAAAGCCGTTCTACACCTGAAATCATTTTAGACTGAACAGAAAAAGGAAACCTAATACACCGGTTGCAGATAGAGACGAATCGAAATGAACAAAGTGAACTCAGAATTGATTGAAGAAACTACACGACACTTCATACTCTCGCAGCGAGTGACTACAAAATTAGACATCCTGCTGATCGTTAGAGATCGACTAACCTGAACACATTCCTCACGGCGTCACAAAACAGGTCATCCTAGAAATGGATAGCTTGTTGTCCGTGAGTGTAAGAAATAGCACTTGAGAACGTTCGGACGACGTTTATAAGTCACGCGATGCACTAGTGCTTCGCTCATGACAAAGTACAGTTAACAACCTCAAGAAACTTAGTGAGTTCGTGGCAGAAGATACTATTGGATAAAAGTGTCTTTCGGGATTGGTGAGTCAAAACAGACCTATTGCAGGGATATTGAAGATCAATAATCACAAACTTTTAGGCCAGCGAATAACTAACGTCGTACTCTTTCTTAACAAACTACCTGAGACTGCGGAATCAGAGTTTAGGTAGGTTTATCGCAACCGTCTTCTCGCACGTAGTGGATTAGTGGTATAATTCGCTATGAGTTCCGCTGAAACTTATTGCGTCGGTTGTAGGCAAAAATCCGTTATTTTTCTTCTCATCACCACTATAACCTATTAGAATCTTACATGATTTTTTAATCCAAGGTTCAATGTCATGCTTTCCGGTTATCCTAGATAGTGCACTAGGCTCTGCTTTTAATCGGAAATATTCCCTTTTGCAATCATGCGCGAGCGTGAAATAAAATTCTCTACCATAAGACTCATACGGAGGTTAGTGCAACAGAATTAACCCCCGGAAAAGGTGGCGAGATATATTTTCACAGTCCACTAAATACAGCAAACAAAGAGCGCAAAGCCTGACAGGAATCGCCGACAGAACCGTCGTATTTCAAGTAAACAACAGATGCCGAGACACCAGGAAATCATATTCGAAGTCACAATAACTGAAAACAAAGACGGGTTTTCACATGCAGGAAAGAGGGCTCAGCTCATGACTGTTCCCGATGTCTATGCCGTCTATATTTAGGTTATTTTATACTCGCTGGTGCGGTCTACCAGTACTTTCTCACAGGGGACAGGACTGCATTGGCAAGTATTAATCCATTCAAAAAAATGGTACACAATACGACCCCCGGTACAGCGAAAGCGCAATCGTCTAGTTGTTGATCGGCTCGGCCAGCAGCATGAATCCGGTGGGGGCAGATTGCAAAAGCGTGACTGAAATGCCCGCTCCATTTGACAAACAATCGACCCAGAGGTGGAACCACTTGTCTTTGAATTAGCGTTGCCTGACTGTCCTCCTACCCCTGGGTCCATTGTGCTCTTTGGATTCGACCAAATGAAATTCGACGAATTAGCTGGATCAGTCGGAAGTGTAGTGAACTTCAAATATCCCGGGCGAGCGAACTTCAAGGTCGGTGTGAATGTATTGTTCTGTGTTAGATCAGATGGAAAAAGCGGTAACTTCTTGAGAAATTACTGAAATGTTCGTGGTAGTCCTTTTAACTGATAAAACTAATGGTTCGTAGGTAGCACAAAATACGCAACCATTATTTCAGTGAGGAACTTGGCACATGACTTGTGGGCAACAGAAGAGCATATTCATATAGCTCTATAACAAAAACGTGTCAACCGGTGGCAAACTTCGCAATCTGTTTAACTTACAAAAGGCTGCTTTTCAAAGCCAGTCAAGTCAAGTTAACATGCAGCTTTGTTCATCCCCATGGATGGATTTTCACCAGTATGAACGAGTACGAAAAGTACGAAAGTATTGAAATTCAACGACGATTCGGTACCAGGATGCAATCAAATGTAGCTGTTGAAACCGTACAGAAACCTATACGGCATCGCTCGCATCCATCCAATGTGGCAAATCACGTATTTAATCATTTACGTGAATGTTGCTAACCCCCCCCCCCCCCACTTCATAAGAACCTGAATAAATTAAATCCGTTAGCTGAAGTCATAAACCTTTCACATAACCCCTTATCCAAACCGCTATGTCATCTTCATTTATCTCAGTCAGCTTTTATTTGACTCCTCCTGTTCCTTATCGAAGCTTCGATCCTCGTTATAACGACGAAATCTGAAATGTACCTTGAGAATCTGGCAGTCGGCAAAGCAGACAAGAGAGAAAAAATAACCTGCATATTTCTTTCATAGCACTGTTTAATGGCGCAAAAAGCGAACCGGTGCAAAAGACCGTGTAACAGGGTCGACGTAATATGATATAACTAGAACATTTGCATTTCCACTCCAAAACCACCTGAACCATGCAGTGAAAATTCAATTCACAATACCTCTCCGAACTACTCGTGAGTAGCCAAATAACATGCGCAGTTCCATAGATTTCGACTGTACCATTGTTCACTGTAATTATCAAATCACGACGTAAACGCGTTTATACCCCAAGTGTATAATCACTTGCTAGTAACTGCAGCATGTGGTTTTCTGGTGTTATTCAGTGGGCGGAAGGACCAAACCCAAGGTGGACACAGGTACAAAAAAAAGAGCTGGCAACAACCAGGCAGTTTTGTTGGAGGTTTTAGTCTGGAAAAGGTAAACTTCACAAAAATTTCGTCTTCTTCGTTCCAAGTCGAAACCAGTGACACGAGTGTTGTTCAGTTGAGTTTTGTCCATCATTTGTGGCGTTGTGTGATGGAGTGTACAAACTACTTACTGAATAAGTAAGTAGTTGGCTGCTCGAAAGGCAATTATGGGCATTTGTGGATTAATAACGAATGTGGCCTTGTCAAAGAGACCTAACGTAACCAGGTAAATAAAAGCACGTAAACCACAAGATTGCATCTCCCTCCTAGATAACGACTATCTTCAAGTGAACCGAACAGTTATTTTGCAAAGAGACATCATTGTAACGACTACTTCATTTTGTGGAGCTCCGAACGAGCTACCGACCAGGCACGTGTTAAAAGTTATGACACTAGTAATGGTCTCAGACCACTGATAATTTATAAACTTGACCAGCCTTAAACATTGAAGTGGGATAAAACCCCTCCGAACCTACGAGGCTCAATGACATCGGACAGTGCTCCGAAAGGTGATTAGGAAAAGCAAGTTAGAAATAGGTTTGATTCCCAAATGCTACAGTACCCTCAAATCCCACGAACGGATGAATCCATGGATGGTTGAATGGATGGATGAACGATGATCATACCTTTGATGTGAAAAATCTCCGGCAAGGACGCCAGAAACAGAGCCGTGTTTGTGTCACATTGTGACAGTCCACAGTTTCTGTTGTCCAGCGAGTGGACAGACCTAAACCGCATGACTGACTGCAAGATGTCCATGGCGAACTTTGACGGGAATTCGAGATGCATAAATCTGTCGGATATGACAAAAACCAGGTGAAGCAATTAAGGAAGGCGACTGGAAATAATAGGGTTACTACTACAACTTGTCGGTATTAGCAAAAAGAAATATCCCCAACTAGTTCACTTGGAATGATCAGCAAACAGTATGGCCATGGTCCTCCGAGGAAGAGATACTAGACGCATGTGGACTGTGAAAAAGAAGTCTCATGATTGAAGTACCAACACTTATACGTTTCGCTCTTGAGCATTTTTTAACTATTCCTACCTGTCCGATGTTTTGTGAATATCGTGCAATTCGTACATGAGAAAAGCACTGATCAAACCAAAGTAACGTTAAGCTTTCAGTCATTGATGTTTTCTGTTTCGTATCGGTTTTGTTGTCTCGGATCGTAATCCGTCTCTCCCAAGCGTTCCCCCCAACCTGGTATTTATCTCCTGCCTGTTGTGTTTATCTAGCATAACCATTCTACCACATTATCGAGTCTTCATCATAGCACTCAATAACCCGAACGTGTTTCATTATTTGCAAACACGTACTCGTGGTTTCCAATCAACCATAATAAAATACTGCACTTAACAATATACAAGTGGTTTTTCAGTTCACCGTGAGAAAATAAAGTCATCCAAGAATTCGACCCACCATTGAATGGCCATTTCATAAAGGATTTTTACTGATTGCTATGTACCACAGGCTTGATTGGTTACTGTCCAACTTGTCCTTAAACACTCTGACCTACACATATACACACAAAAACACGAATTAGTACCCTTTATAGTTTTCTCTAGCCAGCACAGTTATCAAAGAAAAAAACGTTTTCCACGTGCTTGTGAACTAACCAATATGGTTTATTTCGAGCACTTTCAACTTTTATCTGTACGGATCCCATTAGCACCTATTATTGGAGTACCTTGGACTACTTTCATGCTGGATGGTGAAGTTTCCTCAAGAACAGATTCAAGGCCTTTGGGGCGATAAACGGCTCGAACAGGTTCCACTTCCGCTTCATCTGAATCCGTCCAAAGACGTGATTCACGATCTTGTATGTCCGCGACCACCACACACATCCATCGTCGGCAACAATCCCCAGGCGCTGGAGGCATCAGTCGCAACTGCATCTGCGGACCGTCTCCATCGAGCGGATCGCAGAATGCGTCCGGAGGACGTTGTTGTTCTTGGGTAACACATAAATCCGTACAGAACAATATACCGTCCATACATGAGCACTGATGCCGACATTGATTCGTTTGAACATCACCGTGAGACAACCAGGTTCCGTTAACTCGACATGGTCTACCCTGTCGTTCTGTAGTGATTGATGAGTTTCATGAATCATGGCGGAATAAAATAAAGATAGAGTGGAGAAGATGAAGAGCGAAAATATTAAGTCATAGCCTGGAGTACTGAAATCATACATGAATGAGATAATTTACATCTATTCTGCCAACCAATGAAACGAATCATATTGTAGCCGTACCTAAATCCCGGTGGCTATAGCTTCACACACTCATCAGCTATGCAGTACAATCTATCGGCATACCTGGTTGTATGTACAAGAATGAGTATTTTCTGCTGGAGGTTCTTCATGAATTAGATGACACAAATTTTAGCAATGCGTACAAATAAGACTACCAAAACAGAAAAAGATATTTGTCGTATTCTGAAGCCGTTTTTTATTAAACCGATAAACAATGAGCTTACCTTTCACCGTACATTATTTAATGAAAGACCAAACTTTTCGAGAGCAGAAGATAAGTTTGAAATTGAGTGAGATGCAAATATTGTCACTAGCCGATTCGCATTTTCTATCTATTACCTTGGATTTTGACATGGCCCGATCGCCTTTTCTATGTTCTTCACGGACTGCTGAAAATGTGTGAAGATTGTACTTATAAAACGATTCACCACGCATTACCGATTCTCGACTCACCATTGGAAACTATGGAAGCACCAAGCATCTCTTTCATCCCTCTTGAGTTCCTTTAGATTCATCGCTCACGCTATGGTATCCCAGGTAAGCGATGCGCTTCGTGTTCTTTTCGTAGCCGGGGTGACTAATATGCCACTTTGGAGGCCTTAGGATGTGAAATAATATCGAAATAGCCTGCTGGAATGTGAGCACACTCTCGGACATTGGAAGCCGAGCCGCTGCACGAAAGTCATATAGTATCGAAATCGCATGTCTTGCCGAAGTACGGCTACCGAATCCTGGCATCCTATGTATAAAGGTTCCCGGAGTAGATGACAGTTACCACCTACGCCATACTGAACCCACTGACTACTCTGATCTCCACAGGGTCTTGGTGGCTTTCAGAAACAAGGCTAACAAGACACTGCTCGCATCGAATCCAATATCTCCCCGGATCCGTCGCTGCAGTTTCGGATGGTAGTGCAGCAATGCTGAGCATCTCGTCAGCTTTGCAGATTTCAACAGTCTAGCCACCACCAAAACACACATCCAACATCCCAGGAAGCGCTTACTAACGTGTTACTCTAATGAGAGCCACACAGCTCATCAGATCGATTACATGCTGATACGATCACGCTGGTCACCTTCGATTGAAGGTTGTCCGTGCACGCTTCAAGACCCACCTAACCAATCGCCGCAAAAACTGTGCCCCAAAGTGGATTAACGCATTAGCTTTGGGATCACCGAGAAAGCACAAAGCGGTCTCGGCCGCTATTGCCTCCCATCTAGCCACCATGTTCATTGGTGGGAAAGTATCAATTGAATTCACTGAAGGCATCAGTTCAACAATCCGCTTTAGATGAACTGTGGTCTATGCGACGACGACAGAAGGACTGGGTTTCGGGGGCGACACTTCAGACTTCCGCGACATCCGACAAAAAACCACCTGTTCGGCTAGAAGCGACCGCAGCTACAAGCACTGGACCGGAACAACGGAAAATATGGAGACTGCGGCCAACTGCGGTGACTTCCCTTCCGCGACTCTTTCGGGCCGCTCATTCCTGAACAGGCTATAAATACGCAGCGACGGACCAAACATTCCGATTAATTACTGGACCGTCCAGCGGCTAGCTCGATGAACTAAACCTCAGTAATGCAGTGTGAGATCTCTGGTGTGGACAACAGGTTACCAAGGTGATGTAATACACAAGCTGAAGAACTGCAAATCCCCTGGAGAAGGCGATACCACATCGGGGACGTATAAATCGTGTCTTTCGATATCACTGGAGCGACTGAACACCCTTTTGCTCAATCTTAAAAAAACAACAATCCCCAGCTGACTTGGAAACTTCAATAGTACTCCCACTTCCAAGGAAAGGAGACAGGACTGTGTGCGCAAACTACCGTGACGTCCGTTTAATGGACGTGGCTGCCAAAATATTTTCCGTACTTCTGTTGAATCGCTTCTCAGCTGGGTGGAACGCGAGCACACGTCTCAGTCAAGGAGGTTCCCGCCGTGGTAGAGGGTGCGTGTACCAAATGTTCACCCTCCTCAGAGCTTCAGCAACCGACTACAACTTGTTTCATTAATTTTCAGGCTGCTTTGACTCATTTGACAAAGAATCGTTATGGACCACACTTTAAGTGGATGGAAAGTCCCGGAAGTTTGTCAGTCATACAAATTCATACCACGCAATACGCGTGCTAGAATATGCGTCTACGGAGATATGTCCGATAACTTACGCCTCAATTCCGGTATCAGGCAAGGCTGTCCCTTGTTGCCAGTGCTGTTCAACTATATCAGTGCATCAGGCGCTCACCCAACACCATGGTACTCAACTGGGAATCGATCGTTTCCTCACCGATTTGGCATTCGCAGGCGACATCGTCATCCTCGGAGACAGCCCAGTCGCCTTACAACCGGTTGTTAGCTGCGCAGAATCCTTTGCAAAATCAATGGGAGTGGAGGTCAAAACGTCGAAGACCAAGATCCTTTTGACATGCGCTACACAGACCATTCCCTTGATATACTTGAACGGCGAGCAAATCGAGAACATCCTGGTCTTCAGATATCTGGACTATACGATTTCCCAAACGGTCATTCCAAATACGAAGTCAAGTTGCGCTTTGACAATGCCAGGACTGTGTTTTCTCCAGCTTCGCAATGCACTACTAGAGCAAGAAGGGATTAGTCTCCCAACGGAAGTCCGCGTCTTCTGGCCGCTACCCGTCCAGTACAGACCTACGGTTGCGAGACGTGGCCACAACACGACATCAGAAAGCTTGAGGTGATAGACCATCGGTGTCTACGACGGATCCTGAAAGTGGCTTGGCACGATATGCTTCCAAATTACACTATAAGAAAACGATACTTTGATATCAAGAGGCTGTTAGTGTTCCTCCAAAGTCGGCTATTGCAGGGGCTTGGACATATTCTACGACGTCCAGACACGGAGATCTCAAAATCGTGCCTTTCCTGCCCCATGTCTAGGATGGCGCTGTCTTCTTAGAGGACAGCTGAAAAGATGGACCAGTACTGTCAAATCGGGCGCTGAGCGATGAGGACTTCAGGCTGTCTACGGCGTTCGCAACTGGAGGCAGAACTGGATTTCCTTGTGCTCATGTCTCGCGTCAGATCTTCGACCATGGGCACGTGCCGTTCGTGACGTGCATGAGGCCGGCTCATCCTCTAGCAGGAGTTAGCTGCACAAAAGTAAAAGTTATTAAACATCCTGTGGGTCCCAACCGTGTCTGGAACCCAGAGTGCGTGAATTCGAGTCACACACACACACACACACACACACACACACACACACACTCGTTCCTCGTACTGGACTATCCGAGCTGACTCCCAGCGGCTTGCTACGCTTCGATACTACATCAACATCATCATGCAATGACAACATTTCACTGGCTGCTGGAAAACAACCGCGCTGTTCCGTCTGTTTAACTATTAGTTATGAACCACAAACACGGAGTAAACAGTTTCCATGCGATCACTGTAGTTAACAGACTTGCTCGACCCAAACCCCGTTGGTATCTTTCATATGAGCAGTATAGAATGACGGGGGAGGGTACGGATTGTCTGATATGATAAGCATCACTGAGTTGGCGGAATGTCATGCCCTTGGGATATCTTCCACCACCTTGGCCTCCACCAGGTACCCAGCTCTCGCTTGTGACTCCACAAAACTGAAACACGTAACAGCGGCCACACCCTCACCAACCGCTCGACAGACTGGCTAAATCAGTATCAGGGTAACCGAGGTCCAAAATCCTCTTTGAGATGGAGTTCGGCATGGGGAGGGAGTTTCCCGTGAATGCGCGGTGGAGGCTTACTATTTTATCTAACGGCTGTGAACGAAACCAGTCGAGCTAACAGGGCTGCACATATCCCTGGGTCCGATTCAATTCAATCGATTGGCGAACGAGCACCTACGGAGTCACCAGTAACCATGCATCAGTGTCTACCTTGCAGGGCGCACTTGACGGTGCAAAGACTAGAGGTGCAGACTTGAAAAAAACCGAGTGACGCTGGGGACGTCTAATGCACCAAACATTTACTAAACTTCGTGATCTAATCATCTACATTCTCCTTTCACCCAGCATAGGCAGCAGCGATCAGAGTTTCATGAAGTCGGCTGCAGTAAGAAGGTATATTATGAGATGAAGTGTGTGTCGTATGCTTTACCATCGATATGCTTCTCACTACAGACCGTTACTGATTTCCCACAAACGCAATCATTGTAGTGGTTCATATTTTAAACTACTGTGGAACAAATAGAATATACTAACTGAAAGAACGAGAGGAAGAGGACTATCAATATTGAGTGTAAGTAGTTTGACATGAAGTGGTCACCTAAATGAATTTCATAAAATGATGATGCTCCACTTTATCGAGCACTGGGTTACAGACCACCAAATCGGAAATTTTTCTCTGTAATCAGTTGTTCAGAAAAGCCACTAAGAACGGCTGCAGGGGACCTAGGGAATCTCAGAATCTAAATGTGAGATCAGATTTACAAGACTTTGAGCAACAAGGCCCGCCATCACTTCGGGATCGCAAAGAATGATCTGTTTTAGGTCAAAGAAGGATGTGAACATTATGGGACAGCCACAAATGCTCTTTTATCTGTTCATGACTCGGTTAGTCAGAGAGTGAAATTGCCGAAAATGAGCTTGTTTTCTACTATGTACTTTTTGTCATAATTCCAACTGATCAGACATGGTATGAAGAACGGCGAGCGTTGAACTGCAGAGCATCAGAACTGATCGGCAATGACGAGGTTTGAACTTCGTTCAACTGAATTACTTTACCGTATCAAAATCGTAGAATAATGACATTATAAACTTACAGCTTCTTGTGCATACTCAGTTCACAAATGAGCACATAGTATAAAGAAAGACTTACGCGGTACCTTGCCCCATTTCTACCCATAATGTACGAGACTTACTCCAACATATCCCGTGTCCTTTCAAGCTGGAATGAACTGCAGTCAACTGTGCTCGGGACCGTGCAACTCCATTCGATCCCCCGTTAGGAACCATTTGGCGAACCGTCTCGTTCCCTTCGCCGGGGTACATGCATTCCAGTCCGTCGGTCGGATCGCATATGTATCTAGCCGAACAGGATTCACCTGACTGACGAGCACATATCCAACAACAGTCACATCCGTCACGCACCACAGGAACACCCTGGGGACACTGAGGTTTCTGATCGGTTGCCCTTCCCAGTGGACAGACACATTTTGTAGGGCAGTTGGGTGGCTGGAATAACCAGATATGAGTGTGGTGGATGTAGTTGTAAAGCAACATACAGGTTGGACAAAAACAGCTATTATGCAATGTTTTAGATGGGTAAATGGAAGTGAAGTAGGTTTGGAAGCTTTAGGACCGCGGAGTAATAATCTGTAGTTTCAACTTGCAACTTCTTCAAAATCATGATGAAGGGTAAATCAAATATAACATTCGGTGGGGGATAAACCTTATTTCTCCAAGTGCACCTTAGGGCTCCTTCAGATCGTTTCCAAGACCTGCCTTGGTTACTACTCTATCGTCATTATCACCAGACAGCCGGAAAGAGCGACGCCAGTTTCATTAGACGGTGCACCGAGCACCATTATCATAAACGAAAATTAATTTAATAAGTGGAGAGGATAAAGATTCAGAAAATTGAGAAGAGAATGAAGTGAATGCCCCTGTAGCTACCACAAGCAATACACTATCTGAAAATACCATGTGCAACTGCGCCTTCAAATGCATATTTTTGGACAGTCATTCTTAAGAAATACAACTCTGTGGTCATAAGAAAAAACCTTCCCTCTGGCGTGGATGTGGACCACCTAAAGGCCTAATTCCTTTGTTACCCGAATGACTTCTTCCCAGTTTTATATCACTTTGACTCATCCGAAATTGTTCTCCTGTCACTTCCCGGAGTGCATTACTCTTTGAAGAGTTTCACTCATCGCCAATCTTCTTTATGTTGTATCCTCAAGATGCCTTACACAAGAATTACGCAGCTGTCATTTAAGTGTATCCTTTACGTTATCGGAACACATCATCGCTCGCTCTTCGCTTCTTTTACACCGTGACCTCTCTCATGGTTAGTCAAACCCCTTGATCCCTTTCATGTTCTAATGGCGGGATCGATACCTCGAGCCTTAGCTACAATACTGATTTATACCATTCACTCACCATAAAACCAATCACTTCGTTCTTATTAGCCAAATTGCTTCATCTTGTTCTCGCTAGATTTTCCAAACAGCTGTGGGCGAAAACCTCCAGCCAGGGCACACATTCCGTGGGCGAGTTCGAATTCCCACGACTGTAGAACAGATGTGATCAAACTGGAGCGTAGTGCACTCGGCCATACACGTTTTTCGTGTTATCGACGCAATAAAGCCTCCCTTAATACTCCAGTGTAAAGTGCATGCCAAGTGACAGTCAAAGTCCTGGTGAGTCTGTCAGCCGCACGGTATCCAGGTTAGAAATTAAAATCGAAGTGATTGGTATACTCCGAGCAGCAAAGCCCGTCATCTTTAGCTAAAGCTGACCCAAAATATTGGAACCTTTCGACGGAAATGTGCAATATTTCGTCAATGGGCATTCCTAAAGAACACAAATAATAGTTTTTAATGGATCAGACAGTTTATTACACACATTTACTCTACCGGTAGTGTTGATCAGGTTTATGTACATTCGATTCACACCACTTTGGAGAAGGTAACCGCAAAGTGCAGAACGGTCTGCCCAACCGAAAACCCTTTAGGATCAAGGAAGACTACGACCACATGGCCAAGCTGTGTGTGATGTAGTTCAGGCCCTATAAGTTGGGCGAAGGTCTGGTCGATGCAACCGCAATCAGGACGGAATTAAATGTTATTCACGAATGCTACTTTCACAAAAGGGGATAAATACCATGGCCGTAAGACTAGGGCCAAGGTGGTTGTCACAGTCTCTATGAGTTCTTTTTTTATATGGCGGTAATCAATGGTTTACCGCATGATGAGGGATCGCACTACGTGTTTCGAATATCGCGTATCAGAGACGCTGTTGGCTTGGCAAATTTTTCACCCATTTTAAAAAGAGACTGGAAGAAGTGAGATAAGACCAAAGTTTTCTCATTCAAAATCTTCTTTCGAAAGGAGTTTACTAGATCCCAACCAATGTACTTCAGTTGGAAACGATAGGATAAAGTCGTTTCTACAGCGGCGTCTAATTCCGTTTTTTGGTTAATTTTGCCCAGCACAGCTTGCAATCTACCCACAGACTGTCGATAATCTGACACTTCAATCAGCGTCTCTCGGACAGACGATCAAATGGTTCGCACTAACATTGAGACTGGCCGTGTGCTTCCGAGAATCTCTGTCTACCCGTCAATAGACACCACTTACTTCAGACATCACTTCTTATCCAGTTGCTATTCAACTGGAATTCGACACCATCACTCTATCACTTATATTGATTCAGAAGGTTCAGAGGCATCGCATGTTCAATGCGATCGCAAAGTACATCAATACTGCCACTTGTCAAATCGCTCTGTTCGAATCAGACTATGTGCGACTATTGCTCTGGTATTGGCACCGGCATCCAGAGAACTGAAACACCCGGTGCATCAGTACTAGCATATGGTCGAAGCTGACATTCGAGGGATTCGCAATTCTGGATGAAACATCATCCACCGTACTGAATACCCGTGTGAGAATCGATATGGTCCACTTCTTTCTGTGGTCTATTTCCATGGGAGTAATTAGACGGGTTTTTACCAGATTATTCCACCACCGGGTAAGAGACCGGATCTCATTCGGCTCGTGCATAACGACTTTTCGAGCTTAATCGTATCTCACACCCGAAGTGGACCATCCTATTTAGCTTTTTTCCTTCATTAAGGTAAGCAAACATTCACGTTATGTCAAGATACAGTTTCTTTTTTAATAACTGTTAGTGACCGAACGATGAGCTCAAAAACTAGTTCTCAACGTTTGCTTTGTCGTTCTGGTACACTATTGCTGGGGGAGAAGTTCATCACTGCTCTAGAAAAACACATGAGTGACGCAATCTGGTTTATATTGTATCCCGTACCTGGACTATGATTACAGTAAGATCAAACCATCATCAAAGATATTGCTAAATACATTCTGAAATTGACTATGTGCAACACGTTATTGCGAACAGTAGAGTGATATGATGACTTAGACGCATGAGCAATCATTGGAGTTCCCCGGATTATACAGAACAGTCCACAATCTCGCTAGCTTGTGGATTATTGCAGCAGAAGGGAGGTGTAACTCCTTATCTCGAAGGTCCACTTCACAGTTAGAGATAAGCAGCAACCTCACACTGAAACTTAGAGTGGAGAACCGTACAGGGTCCAAATAAGTCAAGTGTGGTTACGAGCCGGGTGTTAGTGGATTACTGTATGACATCAAAGTCACTGGCTATGGGAGGGTTCGAACCTCTAACCTTCGAGGTGGAAAGTAGACACTCTAAGCCGCTTATATCTCTTATTCTGTGTCACACTTCACACACACACACTCTACGTACTGTGGACATTCCGTTCGGTATATGTGATTCTTGTGGTAAACTCCATTCCCGATTAACCTGTCGCTTCCGAAATGCTAAATGCCGCAAATTTGATAAACCAAAACGCATTTAGACCATATGTAGACAGTCATCCACCAATCTATCCCAATCCAGATCTGAATCCTGTGAAGATTCCTCCAACATTGCTTTCTCGGTAACGGATACAAACCATTGACACATAACTCATTCATTCCCTACTGGTGGCACAATTCATCATAATTCTTTACCGTGTCTTTTGACTATGTGGTTTGCCCCCTTTGCTACGAATCTCTCTGTGTGATGAAAAATATTAAAATAAATTCCATTGTGGACGCTGGTAGCATCCGAACTTTTATCCCTACAACCGTATTGCAACGTGCCCTAACTAATATTCAACTACAACAGACTGATCTTGTTATTCAGGGAATCAGTGGGCTCACCTTACCTAATTCGGGCTCATTTTTTGCTGCGCTAACTAGTCAGTGGAATTTCCTTAAACCGTACTTTTCTCGTTGTTGAGATTTGACCTCGTATACTTCGTTCGAAGGCCATTTAATACATTGACATTTCTATTTCATTTCTATCACGGAAACACTCTATTGTCTGACTTAACTCTACGACGTGCTAAGGCCTCCGGCAGAATGAAGATACCTCCTGTAAAGTTGCATGTAGATGGATATCCTGCGTCGCTGAAAAGTCGTGAATTATATTATAGACTTCGTTAATTAGAAAGTCCTCGACACTTTGGTTGCCAATAGTATTCTCGAACCGATTTCGTTGTCCAAATTGGGAACGCTCATTTTTCCTCTGTTGAATTTTGATAGCTAATGTCCAAGAATGTTTGCTCATTGAATCACTTTCAATGCGAAGGTTCGTCAACGTACCTGCCCTGCCATGGAATCAGGGACGTACAGGTGTTGTCGAAATTTGAATGTAAAAGTAATTTTGGAACTAACATGTCCTCGAAAACCCGATACTTACATTTTACATCAGCTTGAAGAACGTCTACTTACTTATTCCATCAACATTTAGAAAACTCACTACCATATTCGAATCAGGGCTTTTATTGGATAGTTGCTGTAATGGAACCTTTAAAACTTTCCACGATTTCGCTAACATAAAAGCATATAACAAATGAATGGATATATTCACGGTAATGAGATCAACATTACTGTAAGAGGCATAATCTGAATCGTCACCTGGTAGTAAATTTGTCCTTCTGGAGGGATTTCCAGTCTGACGAACCGGGAAATTGGGTTGCTGCAGCCCGTTGAATTTTCCGTTGTTCATAATGTCGTAGATAATATTACCCTGATTTTTTCTACCTAATATCAACCGGGGTAATGAGGTTCACAAACTACGAACCGCTGAAGTGAGTTTCTTTTCGAATTTCGTAACATGGAGAACATTTTTATGAGCTTCTAAGTTTCACTAAAGAGCACGGTAAGTAAATCAAAAGTCAAAACAAATCATGGAGAAATTTTATTCCCTTCGCAATTACAACAACTGACCACTCTTACTAGGAGGAAAATGTTGACTTCTCTTCGGTCAAAATATTAGGCAACTCACTTCGCTTCATTCTTTTTCGTAATGGCGCTTTCAGCTTTAAACAGAAATAATCTCTCTGGATATATTTACTGCTCTTTGGCCTTCCTATTTATCAAAACCCAGCTAGCACCATTATCCAAGTCGACTGTGTTGGCAATTTGCCCACCATATCTTGTTGCAATAACATTTTCATATGAATAGTGCCGAAAAACTCTTATTCGTTTACGGGAAGGTTCTGAACAAAATCTTTCGGAGAAAACGTACGAAATGAGTAATGACACAACCAGGCTCTTATTTACCAGTGTGGTGGAAATTTCTTGTCATGAATGAGCTTTTCTCCATCGTCACGAAGATTAACTGGACCTTTAACGGGCCACAGTCATTTGACCTTCGTTTCAAGGCCATGTATCACGAAAAGTCTACAGTTTTCTTCCTGTGAGCCCACCATCAATGGCAAAATCGCTGATAACCCACCAGATGATACAGCTTTCTCTGGGTCATCATCATCATCATCATCGTACAGCGTTAAACAGTAGGGCAAGCCCCACTGACTACTGCCTTTCTCACCATGTTGCAAGTTGAATTAAAAAGTATGAATATACAAGATGGACAGGGAGTGGACCTATATGGGTGGGAAAAGAAAAGAATGCCCTAGTAGCCAACACACGGAATACACAGTCTAACTGTACAAACGTACACCGATCAAACATTCTGATTCGATAGAAAGTGTGGTTGCATTATTCTTGCTTTTTTTGTTTAGCAGAAATATAATTGACACTTCCAAATACGGAATTGCCCCTGGCAGGATCAACACTTTTACCTTGGCGGCGAAAAGCACATGCGATGAATTCAACGTCCATGACATCCTGTCAGGCATCAGTCAAATTATTCACGGTAACCATAGTATTGCAATTTCAACTTCACACAGAATGTTACAGAACTAACGTGAATAATATTCATTTGTCAAGAATTTTCTATTTCCCACCTTTTTTTGATAGTAAATGAAAAAATTACAAACATAAAGCTCACAGCTAAGACAGTTTGCTTCACTCAAATTTTGACAGTACCTGTCCCGTTTCCCTGTCACGGCTGCAGCCACTTGTCACGCATTGACCTGAAGGATGCCTACCGACAAATTCTGTTGGATGAAGATTTCCGTGAGTTCACTGCTATCAATGTTCAGTTGGATCTGTACACTTATAAGTTTCTACTTTCTGGACTGAGTGTTTCTCCAGCCATCATTCAGTCCCTTATGAGTTCTATGATTAAAGGTCTCGAAGATTTATACGCTATTAGGATGACGTCACCCATACACCAACGTCGAAATGATTGGAGAAAAGCCTCTGGAATTGTTTTAGGACAACTCGGATGGCACGAACCTTTTATATGGATACGGATGATGAATGATGGCATGGTGATGGTCGATGCATCGGAGACATGTCGACCGAATTCGTTACCAGGTCCATGACATTCCAGGTGACGCAAACGTTGTTCCAAGTTCTACACATGCTTATTCCGACGCCCAAATACCTAGTGAACCTGTGTTGACGCGTTCTGAATGTCTGACCACCCAACCATCTAGAGACTACAAGAATCCTCAGCTGTATTCTAACTGTGGTGGGTGTGAGGATTTTTCATAAAATGATTATTCATTATCATGCGCTTATGCTACTGCATACATTGGACCATGAATTGTGTGTTTATGGGATTGTGATTCGTAATTCAAATTGCACTGAGCTTTGTGTTCCATCCAGATTCGGGATAGCCACTTATATTCGTTCGTGGTGTAAATATATCACACCATTATGACCTTAAACAAGACATCCAGTGTCTATCAATTTTCTAGCATCTTTTCAACAAGTCAACCAACCGAATAAGATTTTGTATAGATCAGTCATTTTGGCGCACTGGGCGAAACAGATAGCATGATAACAAGACAAGATAGGGCCATATGCGGTGTCTCATTACATATACATTTTCAACTAAATCACGGAAACTAAACTATCCAGATGCAACGCCAAAAGATTCGTAAACTAGGGCACTTTGAGAACCTTTCTGCAAAAATACACGTTTGAAATGACAAAAAAACGTCAACCAGCATAGTATCGTAAATAAACTTAAAGAGCATCTCTATCTCCGACCTTTTTCCTCAATCTTCTTGAACCGAAATGAAAATCTCCACTCACCCTTGATGATAATGACGTTACAGTGTCATGAGCACCGTAAAGCATGCATTCATAACAAGGAGGTACACGTTCACCAAGGCCTTTTGGTAGTGTTTCAATTACATTGGAATTTGTAAGCGAGAGTCCACATATCAAACACAAGCTGTACCACAAGGACAACGTCATGTTTTTGGGCAATCAACCACTGGTCATCACCGCTAGCGCAGAATCCGATAAAGTGGAACCACTGGTCGACCTGATTTCGGCCAATCGAAACAAAGCTGTCAGTGAAGCAGACAGAACTGGTTTGATTGAGGACAATGTACGTGTGTGTACACGTCCTATCGATTGAAATTATGCGAACAACGGAAGCTCGCATCGGGCCAATCGTACGAGTTAGATCCTAGAGGGAACTACAAACCGAAGACAATAATAAACGTTTGCGATTCGGTGGGGCCATTCAGCCCTTTTATGTTCCCCTTTAATCCATGTAATTGCATGGGTTGATGAAAATCGTTTAAAAAACCATCTACAATCAAACTGTAATACTGAGGACGAGTGTAAGTTTTGTTTATCAAAATGATGGCCATTTGTCTATTCCTTGTTCCGAAAACCAAAAACATACACAAATGGCAAACAAAACTGAAACCATGGTTCACGTGATTCATCCGGATAACAAAGTAGTGACACATACTTATAACTATGTATTTACTCCCTCTCCGATTAACTATAGAGAAGCAACGTGGAAAAGAAAATAAGGTTAATCACGAATGCGATCACAAGAAACTCACTTGGTTTCGAATCGTGAGTGAGGAGCAGACGGAAGAAAGCTTGAGCTGATGCAACCCAAAGGGTAAACTGTACCCGAATCTTCAAAATCAACTGCTCTCTAACGAGACGGGATAAAATGATGGAACAAAGAAGGCACAGTTCATGTCGGAAAGAGAACAGAACTGATTTGGGAGGGAGTCTCAAAATATTAGACGCGACAAAACACAACTATGACTTCTTTTTGGAAATTGATTTGTGCTTTTGCAGTGTCGGGAAATCTCTGAAAACCGCACACCTATTACAGCCCGAGTGGCATTCAGTCAGGTAACCATGCCCGTGATTGACATAAGTACTGGTATTTATACGCACTAAAACATCGGTTAGCTATTGGACACCATTAAAACGTGAAATTTTACAATACCAAACAGCCAGGGATCTTAAACTAACAGCATTGAGAAAAACTCAGCGATTCAATTCGACGATATCTATGCAAAAACTGAATGGGTCGGACCCCGCGCTTTCAAGCTGTTATTTCTCACTCCCATTGTCTATTTTACCTTGTTGTAAGGAACTACTCCTCCACCAGGTTTTTGTGCTCTGATTTCGGTTGTTTCTCGATTACCAGCCAACCATTGACTCAGATAATCCATGTTCAAACCTCCAAGTGAAACTTCAACAGTTTCGTGCCCACCTTGCTACAGATTTAGTACAACCAGCTCCTGATATAATTTTAGAGCATGGTCAACAGTGTTGATATTCAGAAACAGATGAGCTGTTGAAATAATTCAACATGATTGATGTGAATTGCTAACGCATAAGACGTAAAGACAAACTCTTTTTTACATTTATTAAGCAAATGCATGTTGCTAACTACTACTCAATAACCACTGAAGTATCAAATAGTTGACTTATTCCTTTCTGATATCGCTGGAAACATGAATCCAACCGGCACTCAAAATCTAACATACGTGATTACGATTTGCATATGCTAACCGCTGCACTATTCTAAAGCAGCTAGCTTCAAGTCAACAAGTGACATGACACTTGTTTATAGGTGCCGCTCTAAAGTCTTAGTTCTATCACGTCGGGAATCGATCCCCCAATTGCTGTCTGTCCAGAAATGTCCTCAAACGATAAACGGGTATCACAGTACCAAGGGACTGTGTTGGGATCCTCAAATCATTTGAACAACAGGAATTAAAACCGAGCTGGACAAAGGAATCAAAACTCCAGTCATACACGATCACCAACAGAGAAGGAACTGGAGCCAAGTGGAATAACTCCAACGCGGAATTCAAAAATTCCTGATTCCTATCCCACATTCTCAAGATAAGTGCTATGTTGTAGCCATAATAAATGAAGGTTGTCAACCAAGTGACGACAATTAATACACAGAACATTAACTAGATACGGATGGCTGAGAGCAACCGTGCCCCTGAATGACGAAGAACCAGAGAAAACACCTCATTGATTTCATGAAGTATGTGCATGAATTTGCGGCATGCAGTATTACTCCAGCAGCTGCAAAATGTCCCAGTGCAAAGGACGAATTCGTATTCGTTTATTCGTTTACTACGACGGTCTGACCATGATTTCACTGTTAAATATTTCTTTGCAGATTATTATAACATTTTCTTGACCTTGAGTGGTAAATATCGACGTCAATGATAATTTTATCGGGAGAGCTCTTCGCAGAATTTTTCCATCAGTTTATTATCGATTTCCAACAACTGCCTACTACGAATATTTTTAGTAGACAAAACTGAAGTAACGGGGTCAGTCAGAACTTTTCAATTATCCCTCAATAGCGATTGGTAGGAGAACACAAAATGCGTAATAAGCCAGGTTTCAGTGATTTGTAATTGTTCCAACATGTCACAATTTGCACTAGTTCCAAACAGTATTTGAAAACGACAATGAAGCGCAAAGTGAACAAGGATGAGCCGAAGAAAAAAAATCGGGAATCACCGATTGTGAATCAGATCCATTTCTGAACCGGATGGGTGTGTGTGCGGAATTAGACAAAAGTTAACCACTTCGATTTCCCTTTAGTATGTCCGGAGGTGTGATGCATATAAAGATGGACAACCACCGCTTTAGCTGTATCCAAGGGACAACACCTGACTGATTAATCTTCGTATAATGCACGGTATTATTGCGATTTATCGGAAACGAGTGTGTTCGCCAGTTTCCCTTTAGCCAATATTTATTCAGCATATCAAACAGCTTTTTCATTCTTGTTAGGTCGTGCAACCTGGATTTTGAGACCCAGTTTGGGTTCGGTGGATGTGTGCTGACTGTGATTTTTATTTGGTAAGTCAGAGGAAACATCTGAACAAGACAGATGGAGCTTTGATACTACATGGTGAAACATTAGGGGACAATTTAGACTTTTAGAACTGAAATGATTGTAACAAAAGTCGACTAAATTAAACTTGAGATGAAAATGATTCAAAAAATCAGCTTTGCACATATCAGTTACAAACAGATTAGACCAATGGAAGTGAAAGAACGAACTGGACACACAGAATAGACAAACAGGCGGCCGTTTTGTTCATCAATTGAAAATACTAACCACAATACTGCGTCACAGTATGAAACATACATCACAAGTGACTGGGAGCATGTGAAACAGATCAACTTGTCTTGAGCTTCCAATAAACATGACCGGATTTTCTAGACAAACTTGGATTACCACCATGGCGTCGATGGAGGTAACACATGTTTGGAGCATGATTCACATCACCGCATTCCGCGCAAAATACAGGTATCGTCGAACTTCGAGTGAAAGTGTAGTTTTTTGGAATTAACGTGTCCTCGACTCACAACGTTACAATCTGATACAAGCGTCTCATGTAAGTTCGAAGAGACTGCATCAACTTATTTTGTGAACGTTAAAAAACCTACTATCGTATTCAAATCGGGGCTTTCATTGGGCAACTGTTGTAACAGAACCTTTAAAACTTTCCACCGTTTCGTTAATACAAAAGCATATAACAAATAAATGGATATGTTCACGGCTATATATATATATATATATATATATATATATATATATATATATATATATATATATTGCACCGACACGAAATCAGGCATGGTACCAACGCAGCAACAACAATTTCTGAAATAGGAGAGGGAAGTGGAACACAATAATAGAAACCGTTAGTAAGAAGGTAACAAGTGCCGCGATTTATTTGCCTTTACATCGTACAAATATCGGTATTTTGCCATTTTGTTTGTTTGATTGACATTCCTTGTTCCTTACGGCACGAGGGTTCAACAGACAAACAGGACAGCATTCGCGCCACTGACCTCTATTTTGGGTCCTGTCTCTCAACGTTTCTAACCAGCAACAATCCTCATCTCGTGAGCCCCAACCTGGAAGGCGCGAAGCACCAACCAAAACCCAATGCTGACGCTAGCTTCTTCAGACCTTTTCGCCAAGTCATGGCTTGACTGCCGCACCGCTTCTTCCAGCCTTGCCTAACACGTGCGAATAGAGCACGGAAAAATATACACTGGGCAGGCTTTCGCAAAACATGACCCAGCCACCGAAGGCGGTGTGGTGATCATCTCGTTAGGAGAGCAGCTATCCGTGCCCAGCACAAGACAGCGCATCTCATCACTACTCATCCGGTGTTCCCACCAGAAGCGACCAAATCTTCGGAGATATTGACTGTCGAACGCAGAAACACGACGAATATCCTCAACGCGAAGTGACCATGCCTCGCAACCTTTGAGTAAAATACTATGAACCATGGAGACGCACAACCGTCTCCTAAGAGAAGTCCGGATATCGCGGCGATGCCACAGGCACAGGCTCCTGTCAATCTTTCAGAAGTACCTTGCACTTATATGGCACAAAGTGTATACGTATCTGGATACCCCAATCGCCAAGCGGTTCACAGCGTGTTGCGTTGTTTATGCGTTGTCACTCACCAAGGCCATATCATCGGCATATTCCAATTAGAAAATTTCTTTCCCTGCGGGGAGTTAAACTCCATCGTCCGGAAGACCATAAACATCCTCTACGGCAAAGTTGAAGAAGAATGGGGATACAGAGCAACCTAGTCGTACTCCACTGGACACGACAAAAGAGGGCGAAATCTGGTCGTGGGTCTTAACCAGATCTGGAATCTGACAATGCAACTCTCTGAAAGTTGATAAATTGTTCCCAGGTGGTCCATTTCTCAACAAACAACTCCGTCATGCAGTCACATCGATATCCAGGAATCTCATGATCACTGGTCTTTGGTCCTTGACGATGTTCTAGAAGTTGTCGGGGGATGAAGATTTGATGGATACACCCACGACCGGCACGAGACCCAGCCCGCTCCTCAGGAATCAGTTCTTCACGCGTTTGGTACGACCTGCGAACTATAACAGACGCAAGCAGGTTCGACGTTATTGAGATAAGGCTTACACCCTATGGTTAGCGCGGTCATCGTGACAGCTTTTCAAGATGCGGAAAATAATCCACTCCCATCTCCATACGGTGGAGACCTACTAAGGATTCTAAACTTTTGAGAACAAAACACAGAGTCCTCTAACGAGCTGCACTCCACCATCTCCCAAAAGGACTGAGTTAAGCTATCGGAGGCCGGAGCTTTGTTGCCTTCTAAGGCCTGGACTTCTACGCGGATCTCTGCTTCGGTCTGTGGATTTGTCGAAACGCACCACTGAACGCGTGCAAGGAAGAGCTATAGGAGAGGCTGACACTGAGGGCCAACTAAACTGCATGCAAGTGCTTCGACCAGCTTTCGAGACGCCACCGTTGAGTGTGAACTGGTGAACCCTCAGCCTCGCAGATTGTTTCACACACACCTATTGACTTCCTGCCAGTGGCTCGAATGATACAGAACGGCTTGCGGGAATCTTCCGGGGCAGCGGCAAGTTCCATCTCTGATGCATGTTGCGACCATCGGATTTCACGATCCCTACGAAGACTCGCGTTAATTGCGCAAGTCGTACTTCGTTGTACTCGCTTTAAGCCACAACCGACTGGCGTGCGTCGAGGCGCAAAGATTCACCAGAAATACAGGGTTTTATGGCACGACAAAAGAGGTCACAACCTACTAGAGCCACGGAATGCAAGTCATTCTTGACAAGAGACAAGTGCTGGTTTATGTTATCTGGTGGGCCTCGTTTTTCATCCAGCGCGTTTTGGAAGACGGACAGGCAACATGGATCGGAAAGCTTATCGCAATCTGTCAATGCAACATGCGTTTGGAGCACCCACCGAAGCATCTGAACAGCCTGGTGAAAAGTAGCGCGTGATCAGATTCAAGTGAGGTGTTCCAGTACGAGCGGAAGCCTCGTATGCAACCCCACCATTCGTGGCTTATAGCGATGTGGTCGATCTAGGTCCATCGCAAACTCGAAGAGGGCGGACGCCACGTGGCATACCGACGATTAGAATGTCTGCAGTTCGTACTTGCAAAGAACAGGTGACGGTCAGAACACAAGACCAGAAACCGTGCCGCGTTTTCCCAAAAGCGTCTCCTAGATGCTCCTCGTTTGATGACAGCCGACCAACTCTAACATCCAAATCTCTAGCCAAAACCACGATATCGACTCGGTCTGCTTTACGTAAGAAGTCGTGGAGCTTTTGGTAAAAGATATTTTTGATTGCATCTCAACTGCCGAAACAACAAACAGATTGCGTCTATCGGAACGGCGACCGCTCACTATGCACGAATTCTTGAATTTCACTGCGCATAAACGAATGTCGACTGAGATCCAGTCCAGCAGCACCGCTTCAGCTCTTTCACTGAGAGCAATGCCAACGCCAGAAAGACCAGAAGTCGCAGCCTCGGCGTCCTCAGAAAGGTGTAAGTGAAACTTCACAGAAGGATTAGATGGGGGCTTCAATCGAATGATGGAACTGGAGTCTTGAATGCAAGTCCCCCGAATGCAACACACATCAATGGCAAGAAGCGTAAGCTCACAAGTTAAAGCCGCCTGTCGTTCTATAAGCATCAGGGTTCGCACGTTGAACGTGACCAGCCTGAATGGGCATCGAGGGCGAAAGGCAGCATCAGCCAGTGATGGTGAGACTCGGAAGATAGTCGAAGAAGAACGAGAAAATAGCCAGAACTTCCACCAGCGACACTACAATGGGCGCGTCCGACCGGAGATCCCGTAGGGTCTAATAAGGGAAAGAGTGATGAAAAGTGAAGACGGGAAAGTAGGTTTTTTTTGCGCGGCGTGAGAGCTTTCATGGGCGCGCGTGAGAAACCGTCAATCATTTAGTGGTATCTTCCACGGTTATTGCGTTATGGGCTGTTGTACTACTCAGCCACCCAGCCCAGAGTAGACCTTTTATTGGAGGATGCATCCCTACTCTTTGCGCAGCCAAGCACGTTCTATGAGGCAGTAGCGTTGGTCCAGATGAACCAGTAGCCAATTGTATGGTTTGTTCACCTCTTCTGTGAACCTCTAGGGCCGGTAATGATTACTCAGTTTATACCCCTTCGGATGAGACCAGAAACCTTGAGTACTCAGTACACCCGTCCGCCACAGAGCATAATGAGCGTAGCGCTGTATGCTTCGTACGCCATTCGTTCTCGATTTGGAATCAGAACCCAGTCATCTCCCCTAGACTTACTAACAATCAGTCAAACTGGTGAAGAGCGCCGGGAATCCGCTTTCATCCTTGCACTTCCGTGGGAACACCTCCGCCACGAGTGCAGTGAGTAGGACTTCCTCAGCACGGAAAGTAAATCGGAAGTCAAAACAAATCACGACAAAACTTTAATTTCTTTGCAAATGCAACAGCTGACTACCCTTATTGGGCGCATAATGCTGGCTTTTGATAGGCAAGTAGATGAAACTGCTTCCTTGGTTCCATCTTTCCTCTCTCTTTCTTTGGATACATTTGGTCTTTTTTAGTCGTTATTCTTCTTATCCAAACCCAGGAAACATCTTTATCTAAGTCAACTGTTAGTTTTTTGCCCATCGCATTTTGTTACAATACCATTTTTCACATGAATAATGGGGAAAAAAGCTTGTTTGTTGACGGGAAGGTTCCTACCAAAATATTTCACAGAAAACCGTACAAAGTGCTTTGTGACTTCATCACTCTCTCGTGTACTGATGTTTTGAATGAGCACTTTCCCCTCACAGCAAAAACAAACTGGACGTTTGACAGACCACGCTCACGCTGATGACATTGACTTCAAGGTGATACATCCTAAGAAAGTCAGCTGCCCTCTCGTGAGCCTACGATAACCGGGTAAGTTGCTAGTGAACCATCAGATGCTACGGTTTTCTCTAAATGTATTTTTGTTGCTTATTTCTGTTCAACAGAAATATAGTCGACAGTCCGACAAAAGGAACTGCTCCTGACAAGGACCAATATCTATTTCTCATCGGTGAAAACCACATACGAGTAATTCTACCTTCATAACTTGATAAATCATTCATATTCGACCATTCATTTAACTTTGTCTGTCACGTATCCGTCAAATAAATCATGGTAACTACAACCGCGCTGTTTTAACTTCGCACAGAATACTACAGAACTAACGTAAACAATATTCAGTTACCAAGAATTTTATATTCCCATATTCTGTTTGGTACTATATGAAAAATTGTGAACGTATAGCCCATAAAGAGAATATTTTTCACTCGGATTTTGACAGTACCTATACACGTGTGCAGTGTTAATAGCAAAACTATACTAAACGGAACAGGTCTCCTATTTGCAGCTACTCACGAGTATCAAACTAATTGGTGAGGAAACTTGGTTCTAGTTCCCTATACTGAGGTACAAAGGAGTCATTACCAGCCATAACTAAATAAAACCCGCTAGAGTCATTATTATGGGCAAGTAAAGATAGAACCACTCGGTAACAGTAGGACACACTGGGCCGCTAATTACGATAACTGTCTTTCACCTTGTGACTACAACCAAAAAGCAAATCAGTCTCACAGACCCCTCACGAGGCGACGAATGCGTGTCGCGCGGACCTATCTACCGATAAAGTATTTTTCCCTGCCTGAACTGAGTTCTTTCTCGGATGACCAAGAAACAACCCAACAGTGAAACAAGTACAACACAGCTTAGTCAAACCGGAGCACTCGTCCAAAGGACCCGTTCCAAATTTTCGTTTCTTTAGGCCTATCAATAACCAAACTGTTTCTGCTGCAATCAGATGAGACTTTGAAAAATTCTCCGATAGTATTCGAACATTTACTGCCTACGTGTCATATTGCAGAGAAATCACCCCAGCTGCCGCAAAGCATACTTTACATTCGGTGAGCAGATGAATGTGAAATTGACATGAAAAACAACCGCAGCTAGCAAAATTCATATAGGAATTTCCCTTTGTACGCGAGGACAATTCACCCCGAAGAAACGATGCGTCTACCAACGTAATAATACTTCCCCCTTCTTTGTTACGATAACAATGTTTTAGACTGCACTAACCCACGTCTGGAACAAGAATTCACACTGTGGAGATTTGAGGCAACTTGAAATCATTTTTTCTATTCGAAGTTTCCCATGAAACTGAGAGCTTGGATTCTCCTTAAAAGTTCCGAGAAGTTGGCCGTCTGAAACCAAAACTGGACTGATGCTAACGATGAGCAAGCAGTCCAACGGTCATCATCGTGGGCTTTAGACCTGGACGCCCCGGATCTAATTCCCACCAACGGCATTCGCGTACTTGATCAAAAGCCTTCCAATAGCCGTGGTCCCATCCCAGAAATATTATATTTTGCTGTTTGCCAAACAATTTTCTTCATTTGACAATATTCGGGAACGGCGTTTAACAGGTTGTTTAGTAGAGATGCTCAAATAAACTGAACCGGTTGAAAACAATGGCATTTTTGTATCTATGCACAAATATACAATATTTGATTGGTTCAAGATCGCGCATAAGCAGGTGACACGACAAACTGTAGAAAATCATCCGATGAAGTGACATTTTGGGGACAGAAAAATAAAAGAAAATAACGTGTTCCTCTGAATGACAAGTATAAAATGCATAATCCAACTTGATATGTCAAACAAACACACTTAGGATCGAACCAAATACGCAGTCAAATTTTGTTGACTGGAGAAAACATTATTTAAAAGTGCAAAGTCGAAATTTATCAGATCCGAATGAACACAGCTGAATTCTCATGAGGATCGTGAGGAACGAATGAATCGATCTAAAGTGCCAACAGCTACCGGAGCTTTTCGGTTTCCACGTGTTGTAGGCCGCACGGATGGCTTCGGTTTGGACGAACCCGATGACGAGGCAGCGTAAGCCGAGGGCAAGGATGTCGATGCTTTTGGTACCACAGCAGAACCTTCGGAGCGCGCTTCGCGAACCCAATCCTGTTGAACGCGTTGGGCTACATGAAAGTCTGAGTGCTCCGGGACTTGCCAAACGGAAATTCTCGAACCGCACTCCTCACACACAATCCAGTCACCAGCTGTATAGGAAGTGAAAAATACTGCTGGAGCCTCCGAATTTGTGGATGATCGGGAGTTCGAATCCGGTTCAATCGAGGGATCGGATGTGGCCACCCGTGGCTCGGGGCTCGTATTTGACCGTTTCGTTGGAGACTGCTTAGGGCTTTTAGTAGGAGATGGACAAGCAGATACGGACAATTCAGCCACACGAAGCCGCTTGAAGAATGAGGATGTTACACCGTTAGTGGCGTTTGTGGTGGTGGGGTTAGAAGCATACGCCCCTTGCTGACGAAGTGGAGATGATTTTTGCTTCTCACACACAGACGAGTCATCAAAAGATTTCACTGCGGACGGGTTATCTTCCGTGTTGACCAAACCAACAGCCAAGGTGTTCTGATGGGCAAACATTGTGCGCAGATTACCAGATTCGATGGCGAAGTCGGATGAAAACTTTCCCGCGGAAAAGGCCAACAATGTGATTGGGGTTTTCCTTTAAAGACAATCAACAAAAATTGGAAACCATGACTGATCTTCGAGAATGCCTTTAACAATGGGTCGAAAGGGGACGATTCTCGTTCACATCGAATACCTCAGCAGAATAGCAAATAAACATATTCTAAGAAGGGGTCAGTAAAGTGTCTCGCCTATTTGATTTCAGTTCTACTTGCACTACTAATTTTTAGAAAAAGAAATATTACAAAAAAAAGACAAAACGAAAGTAGGAAATCAGGGGTGCGGCGAATGACCCTGACCTTCCAGTCATACGGTTTAGTCGTCAAACATCATATACATGAAACGCATCTCGAAGGTAGCTCATTTCCTGCATTATCAGATCCACCGACTATCTGCTTTTATAATAACCCAATTCTAAAAAACTTAGCGAAAAGAAAACCATTCGAAAAAGGCTGACTCGGCAGAAATATCGAAACTGCGCTAGTTGCTACTTCGACTCCACACCACACAGTCAAATTTCGCTCTTTGTGGAAGATCTCAGTAACACATAAACAGTATTGTCCCATTTCCATCACGACGAGACTGCACCTTGACGTGGGGTGATGGCTTGCGCACCTCTATGACCCACAGAGCTATACAGGATGGCTTCTTTAAGCCGGAGATGCAGTCATACCTGACAGGTCAATGGGTAGAGGTCAGACAAAGTTCAGTCTCCTGGTCCTCCAGGTTGGGGGTCGATTTGAGTTGGCAACTCAATCGGCAAAATCAGTGGAAGAATAATTGATCCAAGCAAATGGGCTTTTACTAAGCCATCCCGCTGCCTTGCGGATAGGTTCTTGTTAGAACTAAAGGCTTTGGTTGAGAACCCTAATCGTTCTCCTGCTTTGTCGCTGGACACCCTAGCAGTACCCGTCCAACATCTCCTATGAACTGCACAAATACAAAGAATTCCATACTGCATCGGTCGTCAAGCACGATAATCAGGACTGCGCTGCCCATTACCTAGAGCGGAGTGGGTAGTGATAAGTGGGCCACTGCTCAGAGTCCCCTCTCTTTTATTCAACCTTTGTTTTTTGTCCCCAACCACCTCTCTTTGCCCCATCTATCCACCCATAATGCTCCCACTGATAAGACGGCCGATACTCGCAACGATTTACTGTCAAATAGTGTCGGGAATAATCCTCTGTCTGGTAACTCACATATTCTCAAGCCTCGTCAGCCTCTGAATCTCGGCTCCTTCAACGTGCGTACACTCATGCAAGTCGGTCAGCAGGCGTGCCTAGCCCTCACATTAGATTCTCTGAAGATTGATGTCTGTTGCTTAAGTGAAACGCATAAACAGGATTCGAGCAGTGTGATTCAATAAACTGCTCCTGGTATCTCATCAAGGTATTTCCTGCGCACTTCAGGAGGCGAAATAGCTCGAGCTATGGGTCAACGTGGTGTAGAAATAGTCTTGACTGACAAGGCTGAGGCCGTCCTTTTAGACTGGATCCCGGTTAACAGTCGTTTATGTGCTGTGAGACTCCATGGGTTAGTTGGCGTTCGAAAGGATAGTTGTGTTAAGCGCAATTTGTTTGTGATCTCGGCGTACGCCCCAACGGACTGCAGCTCAGACGCGCAGAAAGATGAGTTCTACGATGAACTCGGCACCCTCGTTCGCAGCAGTAAAGGTTCTGACATTGTAGTGCTAGCTGGTGACTTCAATGCACAAGTTGGGCAAACTTAGTGTGTCAGAAGCCTGTTTAGGTGGCCGTTATGCTTTACTCGCTGAGCGTACAGATAACGGGGATAGGCTTCTCCAGTTTTGTGCACACCATCAATTGTTCCAATCTAGCACCAATTTCCGACACAACTCGCGTCACACAGTGACATGGCGCTCTAACTCTACGGGTACTCTAAGCCAGATTGATCATATCGCCGTAAGCTACTGGTCCACGTAAGTAGAGTCGGATCATGCATTAGTTTTAATTCGATTATCTCTCCAGCTCCATGGTCATCGTCGCAAACCGCAAACCCGATTAGCCGTGCAACGTTTGTGTGATCCAGAAGAACACACCCGGTATAAGCAGAAGCTAGCACATGAGCTAGGATCCACGGAGAACAGTAACGTAGATGAACATTGGGCTCATATCAAACAGGCGATGCACTTTGCAGCAGGTTTTGCCTGTGGTTCTAGATCCGTTGTCCATCAAAGACACTGGATCTCACAAGAGTCGCTGAGTATAATGGAGCAAAAGCGTCAGCTCTCGAACCGTAAGAAGATGAATAAGATGCGAAGAAATCTACAAGAGCGAGTTACGGAAAGTCTTAAGAATGATCGCGAAAACTGGTGGGTCAAGGTAGTCGAAGAAACGGAAATAGTAGCTGCTTCAGGTAACAAAGACTGTTCAAACTTATTCGTGACACCGGTGGACGGCGAACTCAGATCAGTGAAACGATTTGCGATAGGAATGGAGAACCCATCCATAGCAAACAGCAAAGGCTTGACCGTTGGGCCGAGTACTTCAAGGAACAGTTTAGCTCGCCGCACGCTAGTGTAGTTACTCCTGTGTCAACAACTGCTACTCCTTGGGTGGTATCACTTGAGCCCCCATCGGACGTAGTAGAGTCATGCATTTGATTACTAAAGTGAGGGAAAGCGGCAGGTCCCGACGAACTCCCCCCAGTTCTTTTCAAACTGGGTGGTGGGGCGTTGATAAAATCACTTACCGTCTTGCTCCGTGACATTTGGAACGAGGGGCGTGTTCCGTTAATATGGAGTGAGTCATTGATTGTTCCCATCTTCAAGAAGGGAATACGCAATGACTGCAGTAATCATCATGGGATTAGCCTGATTCCGATAGTTACCAAAGTATTAGCTTCGATTCTACTGCACCGTCTTACACCGGCTCGTGAGAGGAATGCCCGCGAACACCGGGCTAGATTCCACCCAGGTCGAGGATGCATCGACCAGATTTTCACTCTTCGCCGACGATTTGAAACGCGTCACACGCACCACCGACCGACAATAACGACTTTCTTAGACTTGAAAGGCGCTTTCGATTCAGTTGATCGAGCAGCGCTTTTTAGTACTCTCCATCGAAAAGGTATGCCCCAGAAGTTCGTGAACCTACTGAGATCATTGTATTCGCATACTTCTGGCCGGTGAACTATCCGGTCAGTTCGAAACGACCGGCGGCGTTCGACAGGGATGTCCCATGTCTCCAATCCTGTTCAACTTCGTCATGGACGAAATAATGAAAAGTGTGCTGCAAAATCTTCAGGATGTAGACGTCGAACTAAGAAATAGTGGAAAGCTATGTGACCTAGATTACGCAGACGACGTTGTTTGCCTGTTCGAATCCACGGAACATGCTCAACGTGCACTAGATAGACTCTCAAGAGCTGTAGCTCCATTCGGGCATGCGCTTTGCACCTTCAAAGTGTAAGGCGATGTTACAAGACTGGACGTGAACGATTCCGAGCTTGATGCTCGGTGGAGAGGTGCTGGTAGTTGTTGGCCACTTCACCTACCTCGGTAGCTGCGTGACGACGGATGGGAGCATAGTAGTAGAGGTGAGTACGCGGATATCCAAGGCTCGAGCGGAGTACGCTGGACTGAAGCACTTGTGGCGCCGAGCTGACATTTCACTGAAGTTGAAAGGTAGTGTATACTGTGCCACAGTGCGTTCAGTTTTGTTGTATGGTTGCGAGACTTGGAGTCTGCGTGCTGAAGATATTCTTCGTCTTGAGGTTTTCGACCACCGATGTTTGTTTAGTATCGCTAAGATTGGGTGGAATAGCCGAGTGAGCAACGACGAGGTCAGAAAGCGAGTATTGGGTACTAATTCAGAGAATGTTGTCATAGCGTATACAGCTTAGCAGACTTCGTTGGTTGGGGCATGTGTAACGTATGGCAAACACACGTCTACCGTACCGCGTCCTGTTCTCCGTTCCTCCTCAGGAGTGGAAAAAACCACGTGGAGGTCAACGAATGACGTAGCAGCGAGGAATAAGAAAATGTTCAGCAAACTTAGGAAAAGTTGGTGCTTCACGTCTTCGTGGTTGGGGTCCGAAAGATCCATCAACCAGTTGACTGGATACACTGGGGGATATGGCTGCGAACCGCGAACAGTGGCGATCGTGTTGTCACTTTCTATCGAATCAGAATGACTGATCGATGTGCGTTTGTACAGTTAGACTGTGTATTCCGTGTGATGGTTATTAGAGCATTCTTTCCTTTTCCCACCCGTGTAGGTCCAGTTCCTGTCCATCTTATATATTCATACTTTCTAATTCAACGTGCAACATGGTGAGAAAGGCAGTAGTCAGCGGGGTTTGCCCTACTGTTTAACGCTGTACGATGATGATGATAATGATTGTCTTATTTTATCCAATGCGCTCGTGTGAGTAACGGGGACGCGAACTTCACTGCCACAAGGATTCATCAATACAATCGAGAGGAGTGGTGATTCTCACCTTTAGCACCGCACTGATGGCCTCATATAGCCCCAAATGATAGTCACATCGGTGAGCCGAACACAGGCAGAACTACATACCATTAAAATTGGCTGGTAATAGACGTTCAAAACCACCTACGCTGATTCAGAAACCAAAGACATACATCGTTCGAACATCATTAGATAAATGCCTAATGAATATGGAATATAGACCGGGAGTAACTAATGAAACCGTAACACGAACTAGTATGAAATGCCGCTTAAGGAAAGTGTTGAAACTGGATTGGACCAACGGATTCTCTGATACAAGTCAATTGTGTACAAGATATCGGCTAACGTTAGCAATGTGAACAAAGTTCAGAGGTGTGTCGTTCAGTCCGAGGCAAGACAAAAATATGCTTGAGGAGAAATTTGCGCTAATAAATATACTCACCACATTTCTGATTTTGCATCACATTCAATATGATCTTGTAGTGTACGAAGAGCGGACTGAGCAATCCGATCCTCGTGTAGCATTCCTGGTTTTTGGGATCCGTTTCCTGAAGTTGACTGTTTCGTCACATCCTGGAGATCTGTAACACCGATGGAAGCCAGCAATGCAGAAGGCAACACTCGCGAGAAGCCTCCGTTTGATGAGGACGTGTCTGTACGCACGTGAAGAGTCAGTCGTGCTGCTTGACGCCGATATTCTCGACGGTCAGCCTCCAACCGCTCAACCAATTCACTGGCGAGACTGTATAGCCATTGTCGAGTAGCTTCGACAGCGATCAACGCTGATCGACCAGGGAAGTTCTTACTACAACCAATTGACTGGGGAATTTGACGAACAGTGACCGGTTCGGAATCGTGGCCACGGCACAAATCGTGCAGCCATTTTCTTGGATGAGTAAAGAGTAGTAGGAGCGTAAAAGCGCTGAAATACTGTTTATCACTCGAAACTAAGTAGTGTAGTTACTTACTTCATAAATGATACTGTCGCCGACCTACTTGGCGTGCTTTTTCACCCAATCAATGACGGCTTAGTTTAACATCTCATCAAGCTTTTCTAAAACCATTTTCCACAGAGGTTTTTAGGGTTTTCACTGCCTAAACAGCGTCATGGTAGATGGGAGCGTTTTGCCTATGTAGCTCCCATGAAAACAAGTATTCAGTCCACCTTTTGAAATAATGCCATTGTTCATCGTCTAATTTGTCGATTCGCATGCTACATCTCATCCCTGGAGACTTGTTAGGATTATTCTTGTGGGAAACAGGTTATCGGCTATGCACCCACAGGTTTTCGTTTAAACAACATCACTTCGTCTGAACTCAAGAAGGTTGAGTAGCTTTGCGGTTGTCGTGGTTGTGGTCTATTGTGCACCTACTTTGATGTTTCAAATGACTAATTCATTTACTTGGTGGTAACTGGAGTACAGCTCTTTCAGATCAATCATTTCATTACAAAATTCTGAAACCAAAACTCCCCGTTACCGCCCTTTGAAAAGCTCTCTCGTCTGTAGAGGTGATTCGACTCTCAACTGGGTTCATTCAACAGACTTCATGGAAATCCTCATCAGCCATATTACGTTCGCGTCCTGATGCACAAGAACCACGTTGTCAACCGTTAACCTCTCATTCCTGCGTTCTCGAAAATGTTACGAAGGAACGGAGTGCGAATTTATGAGTACAGATTTCTTTTCTCCCGGATTTATTCCAATGTAATACATATAAAAACAAGTCTTTTCCTATCAAGACCAAAGTTCTACAGCTAAAAAGAGCCGTCGAAGGGAGACGAAAAACATGACTCTGAAACATAGAGAGGAGAGAATCGTCCACAGTGATAACGAGCCAGACGACAGTGGGGTTTCTATCTATTATCCTACATTTTGACTGGCTCTGTTGGATTTGAACTTCGCACCTCTCAGATGTGATAAGTGGTTTGTGCTACTGGACTACCGCCAGTGTTCAACACACATTTAAACCCCAATCAACCTGTGTGAATTAGCCATTAATCTGTAGGCGAACGGTTTGCACAAAGAATAAAAAAGCCCTCACCTTCAAATTCTGAGTGCAAAATATACGTCGAAGTCTGTATTCGAATCAAATTTCGATCATTCTGAGACGACTGTTTACGTGATATCAATTCACCAGTCACCGTTGAGAACTCTTTGAGACTCCATACGGTCACTGATTCCTCATAACTTAGCAGCGCGGTATATGTATCCACTCAAAAGCCTTGCAAGAGTCAGAACCCTGGACTATAGACCAGGTGATCCAACGCGCATTAGCTATGATCAAGACCGAAATTCGCCAAATTAGCGGAAGTTGAACACGGACGATATTACATTTTCCTCGTCTAACACATCACCTGTCGCACCGTTTTTTCGATACACTTTGAATTTCGTTTGGTCCCGACACACTGTATATGAGTTCGTTTTGGACTCAGCTTTTTAGGGTAATCCGATTTCCAGGCGGATGACTCGCGGAAGAGTGAGACTGCAGACGAGAACGAAACGTGTTTTGTCGGTGGCAGACACTATCGGAGACAGTGGAAAACGGATGCACATTGAAGGGGAACCGCTTTCATCAGTAACTAAACGACAATGCTAACAATGAGTCACACTACGTTCGAATCACCGAAGAGAATTTTGCTAAGCACGTGGAGAACCGCATGGTAAATGTGGGTCAAAATTTCTACAGATTGTAGCCATTTACTTAAGGGGATAAACAGATGAGGCATACTCGGCACTCCCATTCTTTCTTCATCTTTGGATTACATAACGAGCCCTCTCATTTGTCGACCAAAGAAGTATTACTAAAGGCGTCAAAACTACTTCGGAAGTAATACATTTATTTCAAACTTTGTTTTCATGTCAATTATTGATGTCAGTCAAAACTAATATGGAATAATGGCAAAGTACCCTAAAAGACAGTTTTATAAAGGATTACTTACGCCGTCTTCTCGCCGAATTCCTTTGCCAATTCAACCTGACTGACTTCAGCCAGTTGAGCTAATGTTTCAATCCCATATCGATTCACAATGGCCGCGCCCAATTTGCCTCCCAAGTTACGTCTGAGGAAGTAAAATTGTGGAGATAGCAGGTAACTTCTTTCTTCATGTCGGACTGAAGAAATCTTCAGTACCACCAACCGCAACTCAAACAAAACGAGTAGTGTATGCAGTGCGGAAAACGTCACATTTAAAGTGTTTATATTGGTTAAGCTGTATATCACACAAAGAGAACATGACAAATGAGCGACCACACAGAAAATACAAAGTCTCAATACCCTTGAACAATCACTCACGGTTAGTTCAATTTGAATAACCATTAACTATGTAACTGGTTCTGTGGTTTTGGTTGCCATCAATCCCTATCTTTAATGACAACAAAGCTGACAGTAGTTACTTTTTTGTCGTGCTCTTTGAGTCTTCAGCAAATCCACAGTTAGTTGGTCTGAGACCTGATAATGAGGGTATAGAACATGTACTTTTCCTATCATCCTCATACAGTAGAGTTTCTACATAAGCATGGCATGCAGTCAAAGGGATGAACTCAATCGTCCAATCGACTTACTGTTTATTACAGGTCTGAGAACTACTTACAGTGCTCGAAGAGAGAAAGGTTATAAGGTGGGGAAAGGGGTAATATGAGGTATTCAAGGGTTCTACCGTTCTAAGACAGAATGATGATTGGAATAATCGCTTAATTGTTTTTTAGAGGAATGCAACATGAATGGCTACTTGCTTGTGAACAGGATTCAAGCGAATGGACCATTGGAGCAGGAAATAAGAAATTGAATTTAGAAGTACCGGTAGAGGAGAAAAAGCGGACCTAATAGTGGTTTAGAGCGTATTTTACCACGTCGGATGTCAGTGGTTCGAAACCGGCCACTACCGTTTCGGTACCATACCCGACCTATTGGAAGTTTAGGTGGTTCATTATCACTCCAAGTCTCAGGGTCTCGTTGCCGGCGAATTCTCATAGTGCAGTGGGCCTTTGAGCTCATAGGGTATAACCTTCCCACTGCACTCATGCGCAAGAATGTAATTTAAGAAAAATTGGATCGGTTGGTGTACGCCCACGGGAAACATATAGGTCTTGGAAACATTTAGTAGTCGGGTTTTTAGCTAACCAGTTAGCGACGGAGTTCAGATCCGGATTCATAAGGGTTCATACCTGTCATCATCAACTACTGACTTACAAGCGATGTCTTCCAACCCTGATATAGGGCACTGTGCGGCATGTGGCCGTTTATCATGTGCTTCATATTTATCATGAAGCGCATTATCGTGGCACCTTAGTACGAACTGTTTTACGGGATAAGAGACTGGGATCATTTGTATGCGGACGAGGGGAGGGTAATATCCAGAGTAACAGTATTTTTTGACGCTGAAGACAAAAAAGAACAGTTGATTAAACGTGACAGAAAAATGACGGTAAACAATAGGCACATGAACTCATGCATAGACTGAGCAAGTTTACCGACAGACCGGTTATTCGTTGTGAAAGCAATTATACCGCATGCGTTTAGTAGACTGTAATAGCCAGTCCATGACATGAAATAAAGATAGGAAAAGTCTAACCAGTGGCCCTGGCAATGTAGAGTGCGTTAGGCTTTCTTGGTGGGGTCCGAAAGATCCAACTACTCAATCGTTAAACATCTTGAAGGATATGACTGGGTGTCACGACCACTAGCACTCTTGTACTCATAAACTTTCTCTATAGAATTAGTATTACTACTTGCAGTTCTTTTTTACTTTTTTCATACTGTTGGTATTTCCAAATTTCTGAATGAAATTCCCGCTGTGGGTTAGTAACCAGAACCACACCTAGTGCTTGATTAATGGTTGCTCAAACGAACTTGAACTGACTAATGATTCGGGGCCAAATTTCGTGACACATTCACTTACGAGGTTTCCTCTAGTTAAAGACCATTCTTTTTAAGATGCAAAACTTACATTTTTGAAATTGGAGTGCTTCTGAGCAATACATGTGCGGAATCCGGTGGCACAATCGTTTGTTTGTTTGGTTTATTTAAACTGCAGGCCAATTTGGCCAATGTCTAAAATGGAAAAAAGAAGGGAAATCGTTCACTTATTCAACAGTTGTGCACAAGTGAAGTCATATCACACCACTGAACACTATTATTACGTTTACTGCTCACGTTATTTGTTTGAGGGGACTGGACGGGGAGGACACCATAACTGGCACTGTATTTATGGTAGGACCTTTAATTCTGATGAAACTTGTGTTGTCTTCCGTCTCAGATACATACTAGTTTTCTCAAAATACACCATCAGGTACTGAGTCAATGTCTCCTTGTTGAGACCCGCCTAGTAGCGTGACTGGTTTGCTTGCCAGTGCGACCATCAGGATGACTTCAATGTATGTTGTCGGACCAATCGTTCTCTCATGATCAGTCAGTATTTTCCAACACACATTCAAACGTTGACACATTGAGCCACCTATAGCCAACATCAACAGTGATTCATTTATATCGACTGACTAACATCCTAATGAGTCCCGTTTTACTATCCCAATAGTGTGGTCCATAAGCCTCTCCTTAAAGGAAACCTATTTAGCGGCTAAAACAAGACGAGGCAATCATTTAATTTGATGCCTAGCTACCACCACCACAACAACAACAGACTGATGTTGTTTAGTTTCGTGTAGGAAGGCCTGTCAAGCAAGCGTCACTAATGATAACCGGTAGTCGCCCATTATTCATTGCTAGCACGATGAAATATGCATACCATAACGGTTGCTTGGTTATCTGCTAGCGCCTAAAACCAAGGCCAGTTAGCAAACTCCTTCCTGGCGTTAACAAAATCCCATCATTAACATGACGAAGTAAGTACTCTCGAAAGTGAACAAAATGCATATACCACTTTAATCACTGCAACCATCACGCACAACACCCATTCTTGTAAATATGCTACTTGATGTATCACAGTGGGTCAGTAAACGACTCCGGGCTTCACGGGGTTGCGACCCCAGTGAACAGCCCGACACACAACGCTTTGATCTCTTGCGAGCTAGTTTCACCCAGAATAGCCATAGCGTGGTTCACGAGTACTCCATTTAATGTAATCGTGACTGTAATTTACACCCCAATCCTACATACTGAGCTACACACCAGAGATGAGTTCCACAACGATCTCCAGAATTAAACCCATTGAATTTCCGGGCGTGAAACACCAGCACAGGCCTCGCCGATGCATATTCACAACATATATCGGGAAAATTGAGCGATGCGAGTATACTGACTGTCTAATTACGTTTTCAGGTCTCAATCCATCGGCTGTCAACTAATACTCGCTTCCAATATCCAAAGAAGCACCTGCTAACCTGGCACTTCAACGATGGCAGGACAGTGCACCAGCTCGGTTATATGATGATGAGGTCTCTCTGGGCATATTTGGTCGATAACTGTTGAGTGCATCGAGGCAATGAAACTTTAAACGACAACGGTTCTGACCGCATGCTCTTGCGCGCTAGCCTTATAGTCCAAAAATACGATGGCGTCCCAAGCTTCACCGTCCGGACGTAGAAGTTCAGTTCTCTCTAATGCAACGGCACCGTCTCCAGCAGGACGGCCACGCTATCCGTCGAACCGAAGAGGAACTCAAAAACAGTTGAGCTCAGTTCGGACAACCGTTAACCATGCACAGAGCGCGGTGGTTGTGGCTGCTTTCCCCTGGCGTCAACCTCCGAAGGAAATAGTGAAACAACAAGAATATGAAAGGAGTAAAAGGGGAACTGCAAATATTGATATCAAGTCGATAAACAAAGTTTGCGGTTACCAGAGCGCCGTTGATCACGACAAACAGAAGCCTTCAACTGCTTCCCATTCCAAACTCGATCTTGGCGGTCAGCTAAAAACGTAGGTCAACATAGGGAAGTAGAACATCTAGACCTTAAGTCGGTCTTCGGACTTCGTGTGTGACTCAAGAACTGGATTTCACTGTGTGCCGACCTTACCATCAATCGCAACGCATGGAAAGCCACCATCAGAGACACTCAAGAAACCGAATAACCCTCAAGCAGGAGTTGGATACATAAAAAGCAAAAAAAAAGCAATATGCTAACCTTGTTTGGGGCAATCCCAGCGGAACATTTAAACCCCGTACGACGTAAGATTGCTTTTCGAATGTGGTAGGTCAGTGCCGAAGCCAAGGCATAACGTTCACCGTCGGCAAATGAGTTGCTGAGAAACTCCATCCAGTCGGTACGACTCAGGGGTTCACTCAGTGGAGCGCAAGATGTTGTGACATCCGAGGGATTTCTGCATGGATCAGTAGAAATGGAGTTCGAGTGAACCACTACATAGGCTTCCTCAGTTGGTGAAGTGTCTAATACCACAGAATGTGTGTTTTGTTGAAGTTGCTCTGACACAAAATCTGCATCAACCGTTGAAAATAACGAGGCAAAAAAAACAAACCAGTCAGGTCAATGTAAGCTTCATCGATACTGGCCCGTTCGACATTGGAAACAAATTCGGAAATGCACTGAATTACTTCCGCACCAGCTGCCCGGTACCTGGAATGAAATAAACAGAAAGGGAAGACGAGCTACTTGGCTAAGTCGGCTTTTCCGCGCTTCTCCGGTACCTCGAAGAGGACCAAGTCGGAACATGTCTTCAGGGCAGTTTTGCCCCACATTCCACGTTTGACTCCCTGAGCCCGAGCCTCATAACTAACCGCGATTATTCTGTAGGGAAGAAACACAATGTGGTCTAAAAAAGCGAAAGCAACGAACCCACCACCCGTTGTTCCATTATACTGAGCCACAGCACACGGTTTGTTTCGCGTTTCCGGTCTGTCGCGCTGTTCCACTTGGACATAAAAACAATCCATATCAATGAGCAAAACGATTCTATTCATGATTATGTCAAGGTAGATTAGCCCGATACGACGAAGTCGGTGGATAACGACCCCGGACACATCAACTATAAATGTGAGAGTGAAAATAACTGGCTAGAAATGTTCGACATCATCAACTACGGTAAATGACTCCGTAAAATATCAATAAGTGGTTCAATGATGGGCGAAACTCTTGACTATCATATTGCTCCCGGCCCATAGTCGATTCACCTTGCTCAATGGAGAAATAAAATTGTTCAAGAATTGGAGCACGAACTTTCGCGCTGCCTTACTACTATTATTATTTCACATCATCTAGCTTCTTTTCGATTTTACAGACAGTGGGTGTCTTTCGTGGGTGAATCATCATCAGCATCTTCATAGTACAGCGTTAAATAACAGGGCGAGTCCCACTCACCGCTGCCTTTCTTGCCACGCTGCACGTAGAAATACAAAGGATGAATATACAACGTGGTCAGCGAGTGGACCTACGGAGGTGGAAAAACGAAAAAACGTCCTAGTAGCCAGCACACGGAGTACGTAATCTAACTGTACAAACACGTGATCAATCATTCTAACTCGATGAAAAGTGAAAACACGATCGCCACTGTTCGCGGTTCGCCGCCATATCCCTTGGTGTCTCCAGTCAACTGGTTGAGGAATCTTCTGGACCCCAACCACCAAGACGTGAGGCACCCGCTTCTCCTAAGTTCGCATGAAAACACTTTCTCATTCCCCGTTGGCACGTCATCTGTTGACCTCTATGTGACTTCTTTTACTCCCTGGGAGAAACGGAAAACAGGGCACGGTACAGTAGACGTGTATTTGCCATACAGAACACGTGCGCCAACCAGAGTACCTGTAGAGTAAGAGCGCCATATCGCTGTGCGATGCGAGCTGTGTCGGAAATTTTTACTAAACAGGAATAACCGACTGTCTGCACGAAGCTAGAAAAACCTATCTACGTTTTCTGTGCGCTGAGCCGGTGAGGCACAGTTCAGTTCAGTTCAGTTTATTCAACCATTAACCTCGCACTTCCGTGCTCTGGTTTCGGTTGCTACCTTTCAGCATCGTCCAGTAAACGGCTAAAAGAATAGAAGCACAGTGATAAAGATCTAAAAAGTCGAAGTACCAAGGGGAAATCAAAACGATAAGGAAAGAGTCCGAATGTAACTACGCCACTAGCCGTGACACCTAGCCATATCACTTAATGTCTCCAGCCATTTGGTAGGCGGACCACGTGGACCTTAACCTGCAAGTCTAACACGTCCTATGTGACCAATCAAACCGGTCAAGCTCTCCATACCTCTCTGCCATGTCATGGACTGACCACTTCAACCTACCTTCCAATCACCACCTGCCTCAGAGAACAGCGTACGCTGAGGAAGTCTATCGGTGGGCATGCGTAACACATGTCCCAACCACCTTAACCTGTTTAGATTCAGTACCTGATCCACAGACTGACCTCTGGTTCCAAATACCTTACGCCGAGCCTCAGCATTGCTGACACATTGTTCCCACCATACTCGGGCAATGCTACGGAGACATCGGTGCTCGAACACCGACAGTCTTCGCCTATCTTCTGCCTTCAACGGCCATGTTTCTGAACCGCATAAAAGAACAGACCTAACCACCGCAGTGTACACTCTATCCTTAACAGACAATCGAATGTCACGCCAACGCCACAGATGACGGAGGTTGTCAAAAGCCAAACGCGCCTTCTGTATACGCGATGACACTTCATTCGATATATGTCCACTTGGTGAGATGCAACTACCCGGGTAAAAAATGTATCCACTTCAGCCAGAGCTTCCCCGGTCGACACAAGATTTGATGTTGAGCCAACCCAGCAAGTCCTGCGACAGCATTTTACACTTTGAAGGTGCGAAACACATCCCAAACAGTGTTACAGTGGTGTTAAGGCTATGCAGAAGAGCTTGCAACTTACCTGGATCATTACTAAGAAGAACAATATCGTCCGCATATTCCAAGTCAGCCAATTTACTGCCTGAAGCAAGATCGATGCTGCTATTGTCACAAGAGGATAGGGCTATCTCGCGGATCAATTCAAGCACGAAATTGAAGAGGAAGGATGAAAGAGGGCAACCCTGGCGAACACCACTTTTCGTGGTGAACTCGGGTTAAAGATAGCCGTAAGCACGAACTGGGCTTCGGCTGTTCGCACACAAGCATTTCAAAAGAGAAACAAACTTCTCTGGCACGCCGTTTAATGAGATGCAGCGACAGAGAAGTGTGCGGTCGACTGAGTCGAACGCCGCTTTCGGGTCAAGAAAGATACAGATTGTAGGCTTACGGAAGATGTGTCTGTGCTCTAAGGTTTGCTGAAGAGTAAGGATGTGGTCAATACAATCCCGACCGGGTCTGAAACCGGCCTGATTCTCACGCGTACACATTTAGCGGGAACTGGATAATCGGTGGGAATAAGACCGGTGAGCAGTTTGGACGCGATACTTGCCAAGCTAATTTCTCTGTTTTTTACAAGAAGACCTGTCATCCTTCTTGTAAATCGACACAATCACCGGTTCACACCATTCCCTCGGAATCTGTTCACTATCCCTAATAAAACGGAGGAGCTTTGTCAACTCCGAAACCAAAGCTTCGCCTCCATCATTGAAAAAACATGGAGACAACCCATCTCGTCCAGCTGCTTTGTACTTTTTCAAGTAACCGATCTCCCGCATAATCTCCATTTCTGATAGAAGACTGATATCCACTTGCATAGTTTCGCTGGCGGGTATATTTGGAAGGTCCACAGTTGAAGTGGGCCAACTGAATTGTTTCTTGAAGTGCCCCGCCAAACGCTCTAGGCGACGTCCCTGAGAGTGAATCGGTGAGCCATCGGATTCCTTAATTAACTCACTTACACCAGGCTTCCGTGGGCCGGTAATCAAACGGAAAAGGTTGCGAGTATCGCCAATGGACGCGATCTCCTCCATTTCCTTGCATTTCGCAATCCACCACTGATCACGGTCATTCCTCAGGCTCCTAATCAGTTGGTGTCTCAGGGATGTACGTACTTCATTGAACGTGGCATCCGGAGGGACGGATCTGGGAGCATCCAACAGAGCAACTGATGTCGAATATATCCATTATTTGTGAGACCGACTTGAACCAGAGTTCTGGGTGGCATTAGAAGCGACATACAAAGCTTCCTTGATCTGTTGCCAGCGTTCATTTGGGTCCTGAACATCTGGCTCTATCGATAACTGCGTAGACAGCTCCGTCTGGAAACTGTCGCTGGTTATCGTCTAAAAACAACTGCGCGGGACAAATGGCATTTACGTTGGTGCGTCCACGGACGAGACGTAAACGGAAGCGAGCACGCACCAAGGCGTGATCTGAATCCACAGGCGTAGACCACAATGAACGACAATTTTCAATTGATCCACGCCAGCGGTGACTAATTGTAATATGGTCGATCTGAGTCCAACATTGTAAAGGCGAAGGAGGACGCCAAATGTGTAAGGTTGATTAGACCTTACTTTGCGGTTTCCTTAGTAAACGCGTGCTTCGGTCCTTTGTACTACGTGGACCACCTGCACGTTACTCTAATGCTCGGCACTGTACGAATGTTAACCAGAACGGTATTCTCCACACCCTGTGAGAACGAGAAGGCGATTGGGAGAGAAAGTGGTTAGCGTGTATTTAGGAATGTGCGTGAGAGCGTGCGCAAGAGCAACGGTCAAATGGCCACCGCGCTTGGCAGTCAGCGTTCAGTTAAACAATAAACGTGGTAAAAGTACGAATGAAGATGGCAACCGCTACAAGTGTGTCTATGCTGCTTCTTATGGCCGAAGTTCGTACTTGCCAGAAACAATCCGCGGTCAGAACACAGCTGAATGAGACGATCGCCGTTATCGGTACGATCGGCTGGCATAGCAAATTGGCCTCCGATGTGCCTTTCGGAATCTCCCAAACGGCCATCTTGGGCTCTGAAACCCTCAGTAATTACCGGTAAGGCACAACGCCCACCTGAAGAAGCTTCTGATTCACTAAGTTTGCCAACTTTTGAAATAAAATCATCAGCTAGCACTACAATATCAGACCTTTTGTTCGTGCGAACGAGAGTAGTGAGTTCATCATAGAACTTATCCATCTGCGTATCAGAGCTGCAGTCCGTTGGATCGTATGCCGAAATCAAAAACAAGCTGCGCTTAACACAGCTATCCTTTCGAACACCAACTGATCCCTGGAGTTTTACAGCACATAAACGACTATTAACCGGCATCCAGTCTAAAAGGGCAGCTTCAGCCCTGTCAGTCAAAACTATTCCCACACCACGTTGACCTGCAGCTCTATCTGCGTCATCTCCCGAAATGTGCAGCAAATACCTAGATGAGATGCCAGGAACAGTTAGCTGAATCACACTGCTGGAAGCCTGAACACGCGTTTCACTTACGCAGCAGATTTCAACTGCCGGAGAGTCCACTGTGACCGTTAGGCAGGCCTGCTGACCGGCCTGCATGAATGTATGCACGTTAAAGGAGCCGAGACTAAAAGGTTGGCGAGGCTCGAGAAGAGGTGTGTTAGAAAATTGAGCACTATTTACGACAGTTTGACAGTGAACCGTTGTGAGTATCGGACGTGTTATTAGCGGCAGCCTTATGCGTATGGAGAGGGGAGAGAGAGAGGCGACTGGGAACAGAAGGCAGGTTAAATAGAAGGAGACTCCGAGTGGTAGACCACTTATCTCTACCCACCCCGTTCGATGCAATGGGTAGCACGGTCCTGATTATCTCGCTTAACGACCGATGCAGTATGGAATTCTTTGTATTTGTGAAGTTCATGGCAGATTTTGGGCGGGTACTGCTTGAGGTTCCAGCCGCTAAGCAACAGAACGGTTAGGATTCTTAATCAAAGCCTTTAGTTCTAACAAGAACCTGTCCACAGAGCAGCGGGGTGGCTGAGTAGAAGCCTATCCGCTTGGATCAATTATTTCTCCACTGATTTTACCGGGTGAGTTGCCAACTCAAATTGACCCCCAACCTGGAGAACCAGGAGACTGTTTTTTCGGTCCTCTACCCACTGAGCTTCCAGATATGACTAAATATTCGGCTTGAGGTAAGCCAGCCTTTATAACTCGTTGGGTTGCTGAGACGCGCAAGCCGTCACACCAAGTCAAGGTGGTCTCATTGTTACTGGTTCTACAGCGCCTGCTTGTCTATCCGACGCCATCATTACTATACTCGAGAACAGTGCTCCTACGCATGCACTCATTGACACTGGAGGCTCCGAGACCTGCATTTCTAAAGCAATCGTAAAAAAACACAAGCGGCCCATAGTGGATTCACAAAAGTTGGTCACAATGGCACCTACATGCTTATCTAACACTACGCACAGAATCTATATAGTTTCTCTCAAGTACAGAAATACTTTCTGGGGCCGCGTTAAACTGTCTACTTTAACCAACCTCTGTACTGACTTGATGCTGGGTCATAACTTTTTGAAACAACGCCAGCGAGTTGAAATCCCTTTTTCAGATTGTCACTTTAATACACTCCCCAATTCTATCGTCGTATTTTATACGTTGTATTTACGTGTTTTCCGCGTTTCAGCTCGTGTACGCTTCATACTAGTTGTGCAAAGCGTTACATTCTGGATCGGAGTTCCGAAGTCTTTTGCATTTATTACCAGCGTAGTCGTTGACCGGCGTTACACAGATTTATTGCCCACTTTCTGTTTGCGGCTTGTCTACTGATGTTCATCCGCCATCTCTCTCCAGATTGCAGATCAATCCCAACTAAGTCGCGTCGCCACACTCCTGAGGACGAATTATCTATTAAATCAGAAGTACAGACGCTTCTTCAATCCAGCATAACAAAACCATCCAAGTCTCCGTGAGGGGTGATGGTCGAACGTCGCACTTCGGAGTTGCGACGTTCGAATCCCGGTTACTTTGGTGGTAGACAGTAATCCACTACTGTCTGGTTCGTTACTACGTCTGACCTATTGGGACCTTATGTGGTTCCGTACTCTAAGTCTCAGGGTCTGGTTGCCGGTTATCCCTAATAGTGCAGTAGGCCTCTGTGACTATGGGGTATATACTCCTTCCACTGCATTCATGCGCAAGCAAAGAATTTATTATATATATATATATATATATATATATATATATATATATATATATATATATATATATATATATACATCGCCTGTCTGGTTTTAGACTGGGTGCCAAACAAAACATGGTACAACTGGGGAGGGGTAGATAGTCCGAGTCCATGATTTCTTTGTGGGCGCGATACTGCCAGGTTTCCCGAGCCAAAGCAGGTGATTTTCTCGGGGATCCATAATCGGAACCTTTAGCTAGCCAAAGCTTAACCCGCAGGGCAGCGGGACGAAACGTGGGGTCCGTAACCCATTGGGGGGCCGGTGACTGATTGCTCAGTTCATACGCCCTTCGGATGAGGCCAAATATCCTGGGTGTCCAGTGCACCTTTCCGACACAGATGCCGGTGAGCATACTGTTGTACGCCTCGTACGCCATCCATGGTTGGTTTGGAATCAGGACTTAGTCATCTCCCCTAGACTGAATATTAGTCAGCCAACCCGGTGGAGAGCGCCGGGCATTCGCTTTCTTCTCACGTTAGTGGGAACACCACCGCGAGAAGGCAGTAGGACTTTCTCAGCAGAGGCTGTTAGGCGCATTGTCACTTGGGAGCATTGCGAAAGGCGCTCAGGACGAGTAGCCATTTCGGAGCCTGAGACACCCATCCCCAAGGATACTGAGGCATTTAGAAGCTAAGGAAAGAATGGTCATCGACAACAGTCAAATAACCAATCGATTCACTTATTTTCACGCTTATCCATTTCCCCGCATCGGTGATATAACTGCAACGATTGCCGGTTACTCCGTATTCAGCACCCTCCACCTGGAAAGCATCTATCATCAAATGACAATCAAAGTTGGAAAAGTGAAGTATGCAGCTACCGAGGCTTGCAATCAACTATCAGTTCTGTTGTGTCCCCTAGGTGTAACCAAAGGAGTTGCTTATTTCCAACGAATGACAGGCACGATAATTCTCGCTGGAAAGCGTGTTGATACGTTGGATTACCTGAATAAACTTAACTATTTGCGGTTATAATGAAAACGACTAAGATCGTAATTTAGACAGGTTCTTGGAAGTCGCCACTAAATATGGCATGGCCCCCAATAAAAACAAAAGCATTTTCCAAGCCATGAAGATAAATATCCTGGGTTAGGAGGTGTCCAATGGCGCCATTAAACCAGACCCAGAGAGGTTGCATCTTTTATTAACGTTTTCCTGTTCAAATACTTTCAAGTATCATGTTATGTTGATATATTACTCGGACAAAATTCATCACTTAGTAACAAACCGAACGTTTCCGCCTCCGACCAACGTTTTAAACCATTGTACAAGTCCTAAGCGGGAACTCGCAATTGCTTCGATACTTACTTTACTGCGGCTGGTTCCTTGGAGACGATAAGCCGGCTTAATGAATGTCTCTGATCGCGGCTGTCCATGCTGGGCGGGTGGCAACAAGGTGCTTGCAGATGTCGATCCCGTTCGATTTCCATTGGCGAGTGTCGTACAACACACGAGGGCCAAGTTGGTGTATGTCCTCGAAAACGGTATCCAGCCGGGCTTTCAACTGTTCTCCTCGTCGCTGGCATCAGTCTGAGCACGGAGATGGTGTCAGGACAATGCTAGTTGGGACGTGGTGAGTTTTACAGCATACGTCACCAAATCAATGCAGTCGGTGGAGTTGTATGCGCGTTGAAAGACGGGCGATGAGGCTAAAATTGTGAATGTTTTCATCCGCGATTCTGTCACTCCGTCTTACCTTAAAAAAGACCCGAGGTACCAGTGATCGAAAACTTCTAGTCTCCTGGTATCCTTAGCTCTCAACGGCCAAGCTTCACAACCATATAGTAAAACTGATCGGACTGCGACATTAAACAGCCTGAGTTTGGTCTGAAGACTAATCTCGTTCCGTCGCCACAATGTAATTCAGAGCTGTAGGAAAGCTACTCGGGCAGCGTCAATGAGCCATTTGACACCATATGCGGTCTATCCGGTTGGCGGGATGGTGGGGCCAACATACTTCAGATCCAAGAATATGCCGACTGATTGACCACTCGGTTGTAGGGTTCGGTTTGCATGGCTAATGGTACTACAAATATCTTGATTTTGCTGGTATTGATCTCAAAACTAATCTCCGAAGTATATTTGTTTACCCGATCAAGGGCCATCTGCAAGGTGGTCAGGTCCTCCCCGAACACCACCACGTTATCTGCAAATTCAAGGTCCGTAATACTGCAGTTTGAGGGAACTTGGATGCCCTGATAACCGCCCATTGTGCGCTGCATTACCTAATCCACAGCAAATTTGAACTGCACTGGAGGTAACGGGCAATCTTTTTATTACATGCTTGTGGATCACTGCAGTGGAAGGGTTACATACCCCATAGTCAAAAAGGCTCCCTGCATTGTTAGGGATGACCGGCCGCTAAACCCTGAGACTTGGAGTGGAGAAACACAAGGTTTCAATAGGTCAGGTGTGGTAACGAACCGGACAACAGTGGATTACTGTTCACCACCTGACTTCAATTCGAATGGGCAAAACTCTTCGCCGTAAGCTCGAGCAAGTGCTTTTTCCCAGCACAATACGATTTTATCAGACTGATCAGTTTGAGTGAGACGCCGTTTGCAAGCATTATCTTCCACAATGACTCACGATCTATTGAGCCAAAGGTGACACGAAAGTCTATGAAGCATGTGGCGGTGGGGCGCTGGAATTTGTAACGTTGTCCCAGAATCCTCCGAAGGATGAACATTTGGTTGACGTATCCACTACCTGGACGGAAATATAAGGTTGGTTGAGCATAACCATGCTGCTTCCCTATCCCAAGAATTCCATAGTCTTTCCTACTACGCGTGGATCACCCGTCCGTCGCTGATGCTTCGTATAACGCCGACACGATAATCAGAGTATTGCCTTTCACGATCCATTAGAAAGAGAACATGGTTTATAGAGAGGAAGTGATTAACGTGTATTGTGAGAGCGTGCGTGTAGCATGCACGTGCAACGGTCAAAATGGCGGCCGAGCTCGGTGGCAAGAGTTCAGATAAACAATTATATGTCAAACAAATAAATAAAGCTGATTCACGTTACATGAGCCTCCTCCTAGAAGTCCGAAAAAGTTGGGCTTTGTTTGCGGACGTAAAGCGGGTATGTTGATATCCCAGGAACTCCGTGCATGTGGTTCCTTATATTGCTGGCGTGCCACCGGACGACTGGTTGTGAGAATCTTAAGTCTGAACTTTCAGAGTCCATCAAAAAATGCGTCTATTTGCCGTATCCAGCGCCACGCTGACCAACCATCTTGTAGTTCAGTGAGGCGTCAGTGAGGAAACGGATGTAGCCAGTGTGACCGTGAATCCGACTGAGAGCATAAGGCAAAGTGGAAGAAATTAGGCCTGGGAGCGCCAGCAGAATAACAGACACACAAACGATGTTCGGTGCTGCTGGAGCTCACATAAAAACAGGAAAGACGGGTTTTGACAGGTAGGATTTGGCTTGGTGCGACCGCGAACGTTGTGAATGGTAGTTGCCGGCGTGAAGCATGATGAACCGTTTTGAAATCACTTGGTATCATGCCCATTTTCTGAACATATGCCATTGTGTCCATATCGATGTTGGACGCTGGCAACAGACTTGGTTGATGTACGCGTGATAAGGTACCTGTGACGAGATTGTGGCCCAGGGACGTATCGTATGTACACGGTAAACTGAAAGACAAGGTCTAGGCGGCGAATCTCGTGTAGTTATTGTCTACCAAGAGCTAACTTTAATGCGTACTAAAGGTTTGTGATCTGTGAACACCGTGAACGAACGACCTTTAATTGTGTGTCGCAAATGGCAGATGCCTAAGTAGACTGTAGTGACATTCAACCTTGCTTATTTGTTTAACACATCATTATTTATCTGAGCTCGCGCCGCCAAGCGCGGTGGCCATTTGACCACTGCCCGTGCACGATACACGCACGCTTTTCCAATATACACTAACCACTCTCTCCCTACCTGTAGCGTTGTCCTTATGGGCTGTGGGAAACATTGTCCTGGTGATTGTGGTGGCGTATTTCAGAGTAACACTGTAACGGACAGATGGTCCATACGTGGTAGGAAGGACTAGCGAACGCGCGTAATAAGGAAACAGCTTGGTAAGGTTTAACCAACCTTACAAGACGGCTTATAATTCCATGCTAAACGTGTCGCATTCGAAGTCTGAAGGCTGTAGGTTATTATAAAAGAAAGCAAGACAATCAAGCGTTGCAAACAAAATGCTGCCATCAGAAACCAACCCATGTAGGATTCCCAATCAAGTCCTAGTTGGGTCCCCATTCGGATTTGATTGGGATTAGGTTGGAATACGTTGGATTTTGATTGGGACCATCGTCCCATGTATCACTCAGCCCATTCATAACATCGGTTTTCGGTCGGTTCGTTCAGCATCCATTTTACACGGATCAACAATAAATTGATGCGAGGGAAATTGCCGACCGGAGTACTGTGAAATGCTCAGTTGGCGTCTTATTTAAAAATATTGGTTTCTTTCATAAAAAAGCCCTGAAATACCTCGGTATAGGTCACTCTGTTTTATGCTCTCGAAATGAGTAAAGTAAGGACAATCAATCGGAAAATCACAAACTGGGAGACAGAAATGAGCGCCATACAAAGTAAGTTGATAAAAGTGACAGATTGGCACAAACTGCTCGGAAACTGTTCAGAATCCGGCCAAACACCGCTCCAAAACCGATGGACTTTTGGGCGGTTTTCCAACGGTTTTTATCATTACGCCGACCGGTTTTCGAGCGGTTTCTGAGTGGTTTCTGGACGGTTTCTGAACGGCTTCCAAACGGTTTGTGCCAATCGTTTGAATCACGCGATATGCTCCGTTACTTTCTGTCACTTTTACCCAATTACGCCTTACGATGGTCCTTTTTATCTCCCAACCTGTGGTTTTCCGACTAATTGTCTTTATTTGACCCATTTCGAGGGAACAAAACAGAGCGACCTATGCCGAGGTATTTCAGAGCATTTCGATGAAATAAACCAATGTTTAAATGAAACGCCAACTAAGTATTGCACAGTACTCCGGCCGTCAATTTTCTCCGCATCAATTTATCGTTGATTCGTGTGAAATGGCTGCAAAACAAACTGACCGAAAACCGATCGGCGTGATAGTAAAAAATGGCTCGGAAACCGGCCAAAAACCGATGGGTTTCGGAGCGGTTTTGCTACAGGGGACTGAACCTAAACGTTGGGTTTTGACTGGGACTCGGTACACATCCCGACCGTGTCCCAGAGGGTTTTGAATTAAAGCCACACTGGGATAACTCAGTTCTTAGACAGCAACAAGACGCATCCCTTATTTTACCCATATTCCCGGAAGGCTTAAAAATGACAGTAAAACAGGGCAACAAAATTATGAGCGTAAAAAGGCAGAAATGGGATTTATCAATGCATGCATAGAAATAGGATCAACTGCAAAATATGTAACGACGAACCAACACAACCGAAAATACAAAAGCGGACTTTAATAAGCGAACAAATAAGGAGCCTGCGTGACCTTGGCATGTACACCAAGACGTCCTGAAGTTGTCTTGAAGTCTTGAAGTTCAGTTTTCTAGAAGTCGTAAAGTACTACGGGGGTTCGAGGCTTTGAGCCCAATTGTCCCGTTTCTCGAGGAAATCTCTAATCTTCTGTCGGATTCACCGAGCTAAAACGCGAGTAAAAAGGGGCGGGGGCGACAAAAACAAAATACACGTAACATCATGCAGTGCCTCACTGTGGACAGTGCCTTAAGCGGAATGGGGGTGTGACATTCATGAGCCTATAGCGGAATAAAAAATGTAATAAATGACATCTATTTCGCTTTTTTGGACAAGAAAGTACTGGGAGAGACCCAGGTGGAGCTCTAACTTTTTTCCGAAGGTAGTTTTGTTCTGCGGGAGAACAATGTCTTCCGGGAGAGCGTTCCACAGAGTATTAGCCCTATAGCTAAACAAGGGCAATTCGTGGTGAAGTGCGTGGTCTCAGTTTAAAAACCCTTCTGCTGTGACCACGGGGAGAAAAGGCTAGATAGACGTAGAAGAAGCAATCGCTTTGACCTGATTCAAAATGGTGAAACATCAAAAACGGATCACCTCTTACACGTCCTAAGTCGAGGGGATAGAGATTCAGGGGTGAGAAGCGGACGGGACAGGACAGATGGGACAGACCCCATGCCGCCTTGGTGGAGGTCCTCTGAACTCTTCTTAGGACTTCCCGGGCTCGGACAAGACCAGAGTGCACTACCCAAGTAGCACGCCCCAAGTTTGCCCCATGGGGCACGCATGGGGCAAACTTGGGGCAAACGTGGGGCTGCCCCAAGCTTACCATTGAAAAACTTGGGGCAGCGCTACCGTCGCCCCAAGTTTGCCCCATGGGGCAGCCCCACGTTTGCCCCATGCGTGCCCCATGGGGCAAACTTGGGGCTAGCCCCAACCTTGGGGCAGCCCCATGGGGCAAGCTTGGGGCAAACTTGGGGCTAGCCCCAACCTTGGGGCAGCCCCATGGGGCAAGCTTGTGGCAAACTTGGTGCTAGCCCCAACCTTGGGGCAGCCCCATGGGGCAAGCTTGGGGCAAACTTGGGGCTAGCCCCAACCTTGGGGCAGCCCCATGGGGCAAGCCTGGGGCAAACTTGGGGCTAGCCCCAACCTTGGGGCAGCCCCATGGGGCAAGCTTGGGGCAAACTTGGGGCTAGCCCCAACCTTGGGGCAGCCGCATGGGGCAAGCCTGGGGCAAACTTGGGGCTAGCCCCAACCTTTGGGCAGCCGCATGGGGCAAGCTTGGGGCAAACTTGGGGCTAGCCCCAACCTTTGGGCAGCCGCATGGGGCAAGCCTGGGGCAAACTTGGGGCTAGCCCCAACCTTTGGGCAGCCGCATGGGGCAAGCTTGGGGCAAACTTGGGGCTAGCCCCAACCTTTATAATACGTTACACGAAACCAGATCCAACCGCCGTTTCATGGTCTACTACTAATGTATACATCTATTTTGGCCGTTTGCTTACGCGTCCCACATGCATCAATTTCTGTCTAATATGTAACTGAAAATTGAATGCCAAATTCTGAATACGAAAAATTTATTTACATAGAAAAAGTGTATTTTGTACAGATTTGTAATGATCCATCAAAGCACATTGTCATTGAACGTTTGATACATTTGTCGGTGATCGCGATATCTGCAGATGGGAAAAAAATGTATACTGTTATTGGCGAACTGTCAGTAAATCACTGCACCATTATGTAAGAAGTGACAATGACATCCGATGCAAATATAATGGACAAATGGCATGGTATTTTTCAATGATGGTTGCAAGTTGAAAAAAGATCAATCTATGTTAACAATTGGTAATGGAGCGGTCTTTCGATGTAAACCGAGCAACACACGCTTGCATATAACTGCTGGTTTTGCACAAAGAACAATTGAAACGGATAGCGAAAGTGGCGTAAGGGAAAAAAGCGTAAATCCGATGTAATTGGAGAAACGACAAACGTACTTCAAACGTTAGTCTTACAGTAAACTTGTTTCTGCTAACCGTTGCGAAGCAATAAGGCAACCCCGTTTCATTCTACTTACCTACTACATCTGCTACCTGCTCCGCGATCACGAGCGTTGTGGAACCAATTTCTGATGTGTCTGTCGATGTTCATAGTTGGTTCCTCGGAAAAAAACGAACTGAATCTGATAGCGTCTAGTAGATGGTGAGACCACTAATAAACCGATATACCTTTTATGGCTTTGATGAGTTTATGATTGCAGACGGCTATCCTCTTGCTGCTACCGAGCCAGCAGCACCTGACTGCGACGTCGTCGCTCACCACGGCAGACAGCATTTGCTTTGCTGAATCCTGAAGATTTCTATTTATATACCGCCGCAGTGTCGTTACCTACATTTGTCACATGCACGTATAGTGACTTACCATCTTATTGAAAGCTTCTGGCGTTCCCAGGACGTCGTGTAAATGGTGGAATTCATCCACAGTGTTCACACGTGTGATTGGCTGCGGTATACCTTGTGAACATGACGCCCCGATAGTGTTGGAAAGAGACTCTATGGAGGCACTCAGTTTCTCCACAGTTTTTGTGAGACTGTCTATAGACAGTAGAATTTTTTCTTGGTTTACTTAAACATTAGGTAATGGCATTGCATGTGAACTTACATAGTAATTGGCGCAGGTGAGGGGCCAAGTTCATTTGCGTGGCGCTAGTGCTTGAGCCGCTACTTGTAATTAAATGGGCAATATGAAACAAAAGTAATAATTACCTTGAGGATGCGACTGGCACTCGGGTGCTAGCGTGTGCAGACAACGTGGACTGTGAGGACAACTGAGGCGAACTAAAACGGAATTTGGTTGTGCATGTTGGAAATGTACCTTTGCATTCCCCCAAGTCGTTCCAAAATGGGCGGTGGGGAGGGTGGTAAGTCCAGCGTAACTGGTTTTAGGTTTCTCCGCATCGCCTGGGGACTCTCGTCGGAAGAGAATTCCACGGGAACCCTTTAGGTATGTGAATATTAATGTTTAATTACCTCTTTCTTGTGGAGTAGTGCTGCGAGAAGTATGTCTGCTTCTCCGTTTCATCGGTGGAAGCAGCACTTGACTGATGAACCAACTGATGCTCAAAATCGATGGCATCACCAAGTTTGTCTATTTAAATGTTATACTACCACTGACTTACCCGTATAGTACATAGGTCTAAAGTAGTATTCCGGGCATGAGTCCGGCACTTCCTTTCCCGATAGCAGATGACGTCTGTAGTCGGGAAAACTCTTCGTTCGTGGCCAACGAACGTGTGTTTCGTCGACCATCCAGTTTTTGTGTACCACTGCGTATGAGTTTTCTTCGGGAAAGTGAGCCACTACGTACATCTAGGAAGAAAATTCTCATTAGGAATTGTCTATGTGGGACTTGATTACATTTAAGTACGTACAGAAACAAGTGGACGGTGAATACAATAACAATAACGCTTAAGTGATCACCCATACGTGAAAGCAAACACGAGTCAGCCATTGACACCAAACAAGGACACGGAGACAGCAATAAAACGGCAAAATACGAACGCTTCACGTCAAAACAACCGACAAAGGAGAACAAATTTCGTCTCACAGTCACCCGAGAAATACATAGTCTTACCAGATCGTCATGCTGATTTGCGAAAAAAGTGGCACGGTAAGCACAGAGCGTTATGTGACTTTTTATTTCAAAAACGTATGTAAAATGGGAACAACAATACTGGAACAGTCAATGCAAACACGAATACATTTACATGTGATTGTGTGGATGGGTGCACTGTGCAAAGTGGAATCTAAATCCCCTACAGCAAATATATACAACTGGCTTGATTTTAACGCGTACGTGAAAAAATTGCCTGGTGAAATGAAGTATTTGAAGAAAACATTATTCTCCAGGAAACTGACAATTTGCGCGGGACGTCCGTTAATGATGATGACGTTGTTGGGCTTATCGACTGAAAAAAAACACCATTGAGAACGACAAACTGTCTACTACGGGGGATGCGAGATACTGGAAGGGACAAATCATCCGTGGGGGTTTCTTTAGTGATGGTTTCGAAGTTGTTATTCAGTTCGTGGAGCCGTTTATACAATTGCTCAGCTGGTTTAGCCGGCCCCTTTATAAATGATTTCAGTTTCGCAATATGTGACTCAAATGGAAAACATGAGAAATTGTCCAACACACCGTGTTTCCGGACATCTTCTGACAAATGAATTAAGCAATGCACATTATAGACTAAATCCTGCGGACCATATAATACAGACATTTATTGAACAAAAAGTACTAAAAGTCTGTGAGCAAAGTCAAGATACTCAGTGTGTAATAGGGGATGAGAAAATATATATACAGCAATGAATAATAGCAGAAAATGTTTATAGTACTCATCAGGTAGCAAATGCAACAAACAAACGGGGCCTATATACAAAAGGAACTGTCTATACTCGGACGCTTTCCAGCGTTCTAAATCCCGATTGTGACGGCACAGGCGTTGAAAGTCACACGGGATGTTGCAGTGGTTTCCAACAATACGATTTCCCAGTTCTGTGACTGTCGCCGGGCTCAAGCGAAAACGTTCTGTTCGGCTGCCCTTTAGCCATGCATTTAACAATTTCTGCATGACACCCAAACAGACTAAATGCATATAATCCAGCGGAAAATTTGCCACCATATCAACTGGGATTGAAACGAACGGGCTTTCACCAATATGGTGACGTTTGTATTTAAAGAGGCGGAAATCAGCATCAGTACGCGGTCGAGCGTCCACCAATGGAAACGTTATTCTCCCTGTGATATGCAGACCACGCTGTATGCATCTATCACACCCGAAGTAGCCTGTCGGACTTTTAACTTGACGAACGTAAGCCCGGGCAGGTGTGTCGCATACTACTGACACCAGTTTACATGCTACTGATGACCCAATATAGTTGATTCCGCCGTCAATTACATCTCGTAATTCCAATACCGTCTCTTCCAGGTACGTGTTTATCGGTTGCGGCTTCCCTGAACCGCAATAAATGCCAACCGGAAAAACGGCCAGACATCTCGGACGCACCACACGTGCCAGAATGGGCCACAATTGTATTGCAGAAGAATGATAAATTGATGACCCATCGATATTCATCTGGAAGTCGACGGATTCCGGGACCAGCCCAAGTCCACTGATAGATCGTTGCAGACCTTCGATGAGCCCAATATGAATATACACACCTTGTGCTAGCAACGTCTTCTTACAAAAACGAGGTGTGTGCGACAGAGTCCTCGGATCCTTCGGTACGCCGGGCAAATATTGGTTTAGGACGTTCAGCACACTCCTTCGTTGCTGCATCGTTAGTCTGCAGCTAACAAACACATCGGCAAACGAACGTAAGAACGCGTCCATGTTGATCTTCACGGACGTCATTTTCCCCAGTTCAATGTCGACACCTGCGAATAACAATTTATATAAAATCACAGATAACATATACTCACCGACACCAGTGGACAAGTCTGTTGTTGTCCCTTGCACATTCATTGTTGATGAGTGAGGAAGTTGAGATGGATGTCCACCCGAAACCTCATCACTGGATGACACATTTACCGTTGGCTCTGGATTTAGTAAAGTTTATATTACGATGCAAATATTTAAGTACCTGTTGACGTCATCTGCGGACATCGGTATCGATGGGCCCACAGGGAAGCCTCGCCGCACTCAGTGCACGGTACAGCACTCAACGCCTGCTTACGCCGACGGTATCTTTGCCACTTGCTTGGACGGTCCATGTGAGTTAGCTGTCCATTGTAAACACAGAACAGTGGTAAACACTGAACCACATTTATCTCCATTTGAAATACGAATATGATGATTACAAACAAATATCCATAAACATCAAACATGCGTATACCGGGTACTGACGCTATCGGCAAAAAAGATGATGTATAGTATAAAACATATACACAATTATACATACATGTATAATTACATATATATATATATATATATATATATATATATATATATAGAAAGACAGACAGACATATTTATAATGATCGCAAGCCATATATATGGTTATGTGTTCAACACGGTCTGTACGAAACTCGTACGAACTCGTGCATCACGTGCCTGAGAAAGCACGCCAGTCACGTGAAGGACAGAACGACGACTGCACGGGACCGCGTGAAGGTCGCCACTAATATTGACGTAACAAAACAAAACGGGCCAAAATAAGCGTTCCTCAGGGTGGCAATATATGTACATGAGGATATAATCCTAGTGCATCCGTAACCAATTAGCATCTTTCCCACATGAAAACTAAACTTGGGGCAAGCTTGGGGCATGCCCCAGGTTTACCCCAAAGGTTGGGGCAACGTGCTACTTGGGCTATCTGATTACCGTACTCCAGCAGAGGTCTGATATACGTGCCGGAAATTATGGGGAAATCATCAATAGAGATGCACGAGAAAGACCTTTGAATCATATTTAGGACCAGAAAGACAGACTTGCCCTCAAGTTGGTGACAATGAGAGAAGGACAAGTTGCAGCATAACCGGAAACCAAGCATCTTGTGTCGGTCAACCCTAGGCAGTGTAGTTGCTCCGGTAGTGGAAAACGTGTGACCAATCGCTCTGTAAAACGCGTTTGAGCAATGCGTAGCCAAATTTGCAACGGATCCTGAGATCAGAGAGCGATTGTCCGTGAAATTCTACGATACTAGATTACCAGATGAACAATGACACAAAACAGATACAAACCTCAATTATGCAATAAAAAGGACTCAAAGACGAAAACTGAATTGCAACGTGGGAGAAAGGAGCACGTGAGTCTCGCGGGTCCAGAACAAGTATATGACAGAGAAACGCGCTGGGCGTGAACAAACAAGCCTCGATCAGTAAAAACAAACAGTACATAAAACAAGTCAATAGTGGAATAAATGAGTGACTTTAGGGAAGCATGGAAACTGCAGTGGTTTTTGGGGGATTTTCCACTACCGGTTGGTATACTCTCCGCCGAAATTCATGCTCACACTTTTGTCATCATTAATCGGGGTATTCCAATCCTCGGACCAGCCTTTTGGTCCATCAACCGCAACTTGCAGGTTTTCAACACTTGAACTCCAGAGGGTACATCGTCTGCGTACATGGCAATGTTCGCAGAAAGGGCCGTCGGAAGATAGTTTATGCAGATTAAGTAAAGAAGAGGGCCTAAGACCGACCCTCGGGGAACCCTAGTTGTCGCTGACAAGGGGGTGTTAAGGAGAACATTCTTCACCTTAACTGCCAAGGTGCGGTCGGTAGGGATGTTGCGTAAGATGGCCGACAGGGAGCCTGTAATCCCATATAATAGCAGCTTATAAATAAGAGGGTCGTGGGGGACCTTGTCGAAGGCCTTAGTAAAATCGACGGGTACAGAGTATGAGAGCTAGCCATCATCGTGGGCTTTCGTCAGAATATCCATGGCATTAGGCCTACTGATGGTGCATGATCTTCCATAAAGAAACTCATGTTGGGACGGAGAGAGGATCCTTTTTCTATGCAGATGCAAAAGAACCGCACTCTCAAGAAATCACTTGAAAATTTTGCTGATGCTAGTTGGACTTATAAGTTTTTACTAGAGGCAACATGTCTACCACCCTTCTTATGGATGGGTGCGATAGCTGCTTTATTCGGGCTGCCGGGGAGGGCTCCATTGTCAGCACATCGTTGAAAAAGAGAGGCATGGGGAGCAGCTGATGTGTCCTCGGTTTCCTTGAGAATGCGGTGGTGGATTAGGTCAGGACCCATGAAGCAGCATTGGCCGAGCCGTTGGAAACCTTGTGAGACTGCCCCGGTGGGAATAGTGACGTGGTTAAGCGTAGTGACCGGATATATCGGGTGCGTGATAGGGTTGGATGATATGGGTAAGGAGCTAAAAACTGTACCAGTGTAAGAGCTGAAGGCCTCGGCTACTTGGCTGGGGGAAGTGATTGGGGATCCGGTACTATCTTTAAGAGCTAGTGGCATCGGAGCTGTGCCCCTTAGATGGCGCATGTACTGAAAGAAAAATGCCTTATTGGTCCGTGCTCGATCAAACACAGGTCGTTGGGCTGCATTTTGATAGGACCTAATCTTTTCTTTGCATATGTTGCGTATAATCTTGAAATCTCCTGCATCTCGGGCAAGGCTTGTGGCTTTATACCTGGCAAAGAGGCATGCGCGGTTGTCTAGAATGCGCCTAATGGGGCGAGGCAGAGGCCGCTTACCGGTCTGTGGAAGACGAATTCTGGGAATAAATAGCCTGTGAGCTAAGGAGATCAATTCCCCGAGATCCCCTGCCATTCCGTCAGTAGAGTTACCTAGGTTAGCTGAATTTAGCTGGGAGCAAATAAATGCACAGGCATAGTCAAGATTGGTCTCTTTGAAGGATCTCAAAATTTTGATTTCTGATAAAAGACGAGGCCATTTCACAATATAATCGAGCCCAATGAAAATGTGGTCACTTTTGCCGGGAGGCGGCAAGTAAGCACCCTCGTCTATTTTGAACCATGCATTGGTGATGACCAGGTCTGGTAGGGACGGGGCGTGTCTTGTGCGATACCTTGTCGGATATTTTACGTTTTGCACCTGAGTACTCGGGCGCGAGATCCCAGAGGGGTTTACCAAAAGTGATTTCAGGGGCATCAGCTCTTTGCCATTCGATACTGGATGAGCCGAAGTCTCCAGTGACTAACAGGTGGGTGAGGTCTGTGTAACGAACGTTTGGGCAATGCGTAGCCAAATTCGCAACGGATCCCGAAATCAAAAGACGATTATCCGTGATATTCTACGATACTAGATTATTACATGAACAATGACGTAAAAATATACAAACCTCAATAATACGATCACAAGGACTCAACAACGAGAAACCGAATAGCAGCGTGTGAGCAAACAGCACGTGCGTCACGCAGGTCCTGAACAAGGATGTGTCAAAGTAGCGCTCTGGGCGCGAACAAACAACAATTGGACCAGAAAAACAACCAGTTCGTAAGGACAAGTCGATAGTGTAGGCAAATGAGTGATGTTAGGAAAAACACTGAATCGCGAGGGAAAAGGGGGGATTTTCCACGACCGGCTGTTACACCGCCCACCAAAATCCTCCTGGATCCTAAGCAGAGTCAAAGGTTCGGTATAAAGGTACTGATTCTTTCTACCTGCCTAGGCCCTTCTGTCAGTGCGCGCGTCTAATGCTCGTCGTCAACGTTCTATTACTGGTCGCACCTAACCCATTGGCTACATAGACGTGAGGCTAGTCTACATCTTCCACGAGACCAAATGACCGATGGCGGGCGTGAAGGGTCACATAAATGTTGTCCTCGTAAAGGGCCGTCCTGTCCTGGATGTATGTGCTTGAGTGCGCGTGTGAGTGTGTGTGTGCCGGGGTGTACAATGAAATCACAGGTATGACTACACATCAAAGGAGGACTTTCTGCAATGTCAAAAAAAGGACCGTGTGGCAAGAAAACGAGTCAAATGTAGCATGTGTGTATGTATCGGGATATACAATGGGATCGCATTCATCAACACATATCTGAGAGGACCTTCTGTAATGTCAAAGAAAGACCACGAGCACTGTAACGTGTTTGCCAGAGACCGTGTGGTATATATGCTGTTTCTTTATCCGCCTCGATGACTGGTGTGAAAAGGTTTACTAGGCCTCAGGGTTATCAGCTCCTCCGTCTTCGCTCTCGAGTAGGTTAATACTGCGTATGTCACGAATGAGCACTCCGTTAGCTGTCTTCACCTTCACCGTTCTTATCATTCCGTCAGTGCTTTTGATGGTTTCCGTAACTACTCCCAAAGACCAAGTGCTGAAATTTGCGCGTTCGTCGGCGATCATAACCACGTCCCCAACTTTGAATGGTCTTGTTTTGGCCAGCCAATTCTGTCGAGTCTGCAAAGCCGGTAGGTACTCCCGCAGCCATCGCCTCCAGAAGACCTTGGCCAGATAGTTCGCTTGCTTCCATCCGTGGAGGTAGCTCCCACGAAGGTTTACCGGCCCTTGGAAACCCTCGTTCGACCTTAACATCAATAAGTCGTTTGGGGTGGGCGCCAGGTGGGTGGGGTCGCCGTTCAATACTGGAACCAGGGGGCGGTTGTTCAGGATTCGCTCCACCTCAGTCATGACAGTGTTCAGCGTCTCGTCGTCGGGCGGCTGCTGCTCCATGATTGACAGCAATATCCGTCTGGCGGACCGGATCATGCGTTCCCATATGCCGCCTCGGTGGCTGGCCTGTGGGGGGTTGAAATGCCATCGTATGCCGTAGGCCACGGTTCAATCCTGCAGTTCGTCCCTGTTTATGTTCTTGTGCCAACGCTGCAATTCCCGGTGAGCGCCCACAAAGATCGACCCATTGTCTGAGTATATATCGGCCGGTACGCCTCTTCGGTTGATAAATCTTTGCAAGGCCCGTGGAAACGAATCGGTCGTCATCGAATGTGCGACTTCTAGGTGTACCGCACGTGACTTCATGCACGTCATGATACATCCGTATCGCTTTTCTAATCTTTTCCCGCACTTGATCCACAAGGGCCCGAAATAGTCCAACCCGGTGTCACTGAACGGTCACCAGCCCGTAGTCACCCTGCATTCTGGTAGTGGGGCCATGAGTTGTTTGCCTGCTGTGGCATTGCGTCTTCTGCATTGCACACACCGTCGGATTACGCGTTTTACAGTCTGTCGTCCTCTCAACAACCAAAGACGCTTTCGGATGACGCTCGTCACGTGACTCTCCCCGGCATGTCCCTCCACGGTGTGGGCGTGTTGAATCATTAGCTCTACAACAGGTTGTCTCGCAGGCAGCAGTATAGGATACTTTGTGTCGAAGCTCAGGTGGGCGTTGGTCAGCCTACCATCCACCCGCAGCAGTCCGTCGATGAGTTTGGGGTTTAAACGCTTCAGCTCGCCTCTTGGAGATCGCATGTCTTTATTGGTCGGCCCCACTTCTTCCGCCCTCTTGAGTTCTCGGGCGAAAGCCTCGCATTGTATCATTAGAAAAATATCGTACTCTGCCGCTTGTAGCTCATCGGGATCTATCGGGCCGACCGGTATCCAACCTGAGGGCCGTAGCCCTTTCATGACTAGTAAATTTATCTTGAACCTGGTTAACCAAACTAGCGAACGAAGCGTCTTCATCCAGGAAGAAAACCTGACCAGTCGTGATAGAATGGATGACGCTTCGACGATGTTGGTTGCTATCACTACGCCTTTGATCTCCAGTTCCACTTCCGTAGGGGGTTTTAATTCGAACACGGGCCAGTCCTGTTTGGGCAATTGCAGGAAGTTTGGCCCTCTCGTCCACGTGTCCAGTTGCCTGAAGTTGTTCGCACCTCGGGAGCACAGGTCGGCCGGATTATCGCCAGACCTGACATGACTCCACTGGTGCGTGGCTGATTCATCGTGGATTGTCGTGAGCCGGTTAGCAACGAAAGCACTAAACCGGCTCCGGACGTTGTTGATATAGTAAAGTACTATCGTTGAATCCGTCCAGAAGCTCACCGACCAAATGTAGAGATCGAAACATCTCTTCACAGCTTGCACCACCCTGACTGCCGACACGGCTGCGCTGAGTTCAAGGCGTGGGATTGAGACCGGCTTCAGTGGAGCAACGCGGGCTTTGGCGAACAGGATCCTCGTGGTATATTGTCCATCTCCTGCGCACCATCGTCCGTACACCACAGCTCCATAACCGACTCCGGATGCATCGGAAAAGGCATGTAGTTCTCCAGTCCGTGTCGTATGTCCAGGAGTCAAACATCGTGGGATTCTTATGTCCCCTAATTTCAAGGTGTTCAAGAATTCTTCCCAGTCCAGCCGGTCCCCTCGGTCCAGTGACTGGTCCCAATCAACTTTCCTACGGCACAGCCGCCGCAGCAAGATCTTTCCGGGTAGCAGCCATGGTGAGACGAAACCGAGCGGGTCGAACAAACTTGAGACGGCAGATAATTTGCCACGACGGGTTATTGGCAGCTCGGGAACGTTTAGCTCGAAAACAAAATCGTCCGTTTCCGCGTCCCATTGTATCCCTAAGGTGCGCTCGATAGGAAGTGGAGAGCCGTCCGAATCTCTTACCCTTTCGGCCTTTTCGTGATACGGGATGACCTTCAGCACTTCTGAAGCGTTCGACATCCATTTAGTTAGATGGAAGCCGCCCTCTTCCAGCAATCTCGTCAGACCCCTGAACTGCTCTAGAGCTGATTCCACATCATCGAATGACCCAAGGTAGTCGTCGACGTAGAAGTTCCTGCTGACGCTTTCTACCACCGTCCGATGTACTAGATCGCCATGTTTGTTCGCTGATTCTCGGAGGGCGTAGTTTGCACAAAATGGTGACGATATGGCTCCGAAGGGGTGGACGGTCATCCTATAATTCACCACTGCGTTGTCCCGGTCGCTCCCTTCCCACCACAGGAAACGCAAAGCATCTCGTTCTCCTACCGGAATCTTCACCTGATGGAACATTTCCCCAATGTCGGCAGGCAAAGCCACTTTACCTACTCTGAAACGGCACAAAACATCGATCAGTGGTGTGGTCCAGTCAGGCCCCTTTAGTAAGCGATCGTTTAACGACTTGCCCTGGAGCTTGGCCGCACAGTCGAAAACCACCCGCAGTCTATTGGGTTTCTTGGGGTTGATAACCGGATGGTGATGCAAATACCAGATACCCCTTTTGCTGTCGGTGTTGGCAGGCACCTTTTCAACGTAACCGAGGGCCTCGTTTCGCTTCATCAAATCCGCATATCGTTCCCACAGATTCTGGTCTCGAATGAAGCGTTCTTTTAGTCGTAGTAATCGTTGGAGAACATAACGTCTGTTGTCAGTCCACGGGCCGACCGGTGTGCGCCATGGGAGGGGAACCTCGGACTGTTTTTTGAGGCCTCTAGAGCCTTGCCGCACCGTTTGTAGAGCGAAGTGATCCTCTTGAGACAACGTCGGTCTTTCGTCTCCAATGTCATGAAACTCCTTTTCATACAGCCGTTGCAGATGATACTCTATGCGGTCCGTTTCGGCGGATAAGTAATTCGCGGAACCGCGTACCCCTACTGGACCGTATAACATCCATCCCAGAGCCGTGCGTACGGCATAAGGTGCCTGGCGGTCGCCCACTCTCTGGTCAAGCACCCAATGCGCCTCTGGCACGTCGCAGCCGATGAGGAGATCCACTTCATCATCTTCCCAGTCTACAACGGTTACATCCTGCAGGTGGGGCCACCGAGTCAAGATTGCGTTCACCGACCTTGGTGCTCGCATGGGGAGATCCGCTAACGTGAATGCCTCCGTTGGTTCAATTTCCTCGTTAGTGTCTAGAGAGATGAGTTGCAGCCTTAATCTACCGGCAGTCATTACCTGTGTTCCGCCCACCGTGCTCACTGCTAACGACGTCGCACCTTTAGCCAGTTGGTGTTTGTCGGCAAACCGCTCTTTCACTAAAGTGGTGTCGGATCCACTATCAACGAAAGCCAACGCCTTGACTATCCCGGTCGGAGTCACTACTCCCACGGCCACTACGCCCAAACGTAACGGTTTACTGGCAGATTGTGAAGTTGAACAAATCACGCTGGGCTTGGTACTCGCCTTGGATATGGTTACACTCGCCTGATGCAGCAGCCGATGGTGTCTGCCCGTGCAGCCCTCGTAACCACATCGATTCCTTGTCCTACAGGCTGCCGCCCGGTGCGTGGTGTTGAGACAGATAAAACGTGTCCCTGCCATCCTCGCCATTCCCCACCGTTCGTCTATTGCAGCGTTGCCGAAGTTGGGGCATTCTGGTAGGCCATGGCTAGTACCACAGGATCTGCAATTTGGTTGCGCCGTTGCATCTCGTGAAATGACATGTGTATTGGTCCAAGGCTGGTACTTTTGATGTTCCCGTACAGGGGTTTGGACTTGGCTAGTGCTGGGCTTGTTTGCTCGGTTGCTGTCCCGGATGAGTCGGCCGAATCTGCTGTCGGCTATCTTGGTTTGCCTGTCCATGTATTCGGTCAGGTCTTCGAAGTTGGCTTCTCTGTCGCTTCGGCTTATCCGTTCTGCTTCTTCCGCCCGCCGACCCTGTAGTTCGAGAGAAAGGTGACGGACTATGTTTTCCAAAGTGTGCATGGCGTCTAGGTCAGCCCTGTAACCCAAATGGTCGAGGGCTATTGAGCAGTTTTGCATCTTAATCACCAGGTCGGCCATGGTGTAGACGTCGCCCTTGGTTCTCTTTGCCTCTACCATCACGCCCTCTATTAGGTTACGGGCAACTTTGAAAGGTTGGCCAAACAAGTCCCTTAGAATCTTCCTTGCCTTTGTGTAGCCTTATTCTGGGTCGAGCATGGTGCACCCGTCGATAGCTTCTCTTGCTCGGCCTCGGCAGTAGTGAGTAAGGTAGAGAAGCCTTTGCCCAGGGTCGGTTACCTTATTTTCAACGAACATCTCGAACTGCTTGACAAACTTGCAGTATTGCTCAGCTCGCCCGTCGAAAACCGTTAGCTCCACTCTAGGCAGATCGATCGATGGTGGTTTGTATTCGGCGACCGGCGTGGGGTTCCCTACCTTATTGCACCCTGATCTATCGGAAGTGTCGAAGTCACTGGTCTCATGCTCTCGCTGTTTCTGTGTACACTTCTCTGCTTCCTGCGCCTGTAGTCTAGTCGATAGTAATTGTTTCTCTAGTTCTAGTATTCTCAGCTTATATAAATCGACATCCTTACGATCAATATTGTTCTCAATAACACATGAACTAGCACTGACAGGACTAGGCGATCCAGCATTAACTAAAGAATCATATGTACCCAAAACCTCCTCAGAGACTTGCCGTATTACTTCCTGTCCGGATTCGACTGCTTTTGATCCTTTTCTTGGCATTTTGCGTGTTTTTCCTCGTTCCAAATCGATCTATTGAGTATTGTAACGAACGTTTGAGCAATGCGTAGCCAAATTCGCAACGGATCCCGAAATCAAAAGACGATTATCCGTGATATTCTACGATACTAGATTATTACATGAACAATGACGTAAAAATATACAAACCTCAATAATACGATCACAAGGACTCAACAACGAGAAACCGAATAGCAGCGTGTGAGCAAACAGCACGTGCGTCACGCAGGTCCTGAACAAGGATGTGTCAAAGTAGCGCTCTGGGCGCGAACAAACAACAATTGGACCAGAAAAACAACCAGTTCGTAAGGACAAGTCGATAGTGTAGGCAAATGAGTGATGTTAGGAAAAACACTGAATCGCGAGGGAAAAGGGGGGATTTTCCACGACCGGCTGTTACAGTCTGTGTAGCTTTTCAGGGAGCCTAATAAGTCCATGAGATTTGGGCTATGGGTTGAATTGCATGCGGGATGACGATAGACTACACCAAGCAGTAGGGTATCTGCCTAAAGAGGGTAAACAAAACCCACAGACAACCGACACATGAAAAGATAGGGGTTGTCAGTATGATGAGAGGAGAAATAGAATTATCGCGGTATATGATAACCCCTGCGACACGACCTCTGCTGGAGTCTTGCCTTACTGTGAAGTGTTCCGGAATGGATATTTCGGCATCAGGTATATCAGAGGTGAGCCAGGATTTTGTGAAGGCTATGATCTGAGACTCCTTATCCTCTGCAATCTGCAGAAGTTCCGGGACCTTATTCTTTACTCTCAGGCAATTGATGTAAAGACACTTGAGCACATGCTCAGGAGTTGTTGCAGAATCATCAGAGACAACTGATTTTAGGTTTGAGAAGAGGGAAGGAGGAAGTGTTTGGGGCGGAAATGAGGTCCCGGGGGAATTGGAAGCTGAAGATATTGGGGGGATAAAGAGTAAACAGACTGTTGAGGGGACTGGTAAGTTTTGACGTCTAGTAACCTGGGCGGTTTCATACAGGGCGGACGGTCTTCATCCTTCAGTCTCCGAAAAGGGTGGGCCGCTTCTTGCGGTTTACCTTTGTGCGTATTGCGTGATTCACAGCTCTGAGTTTTCTTGTTGTCGGTCCTGTCTTGCATGATCACACCAGATATCTTTTATTTTGCGGTAACCTCCTCACCGCAGCCTTCAGCGGAACTAGGCTGCAGGTTTGTGTCTTGGCCCGAGGATGGGTGAGTTCCGTCCGTTAATACAGTCTTATCAGCAATTTTGGTGTCTGGGATACTTTTCGTAGGCGTCAGACTTTTAGTAGCTCTAGGTCTACTACTAGGGGTACTTTCCGTGACGGGATATGGAGTGCGTAGAGGAGTAACGGATGTGGGCATGCAGCTCGATCCTCAAGGTGAGTAACCTGCACGACAGGCAGCACTCTGAGATTGGGATCGGTTTTTGGTGGGATCGCTGGCTTAGCTCACTCACTGCGGAGCCTTAGATGAAGTGGCTTGTCAATGGATACTCCCTTGAGCCCTTCTATTTCCTCCTTTCAGCTTTGCGGCTGAGGAAACAATTCTTTTGGCTGTCTCTATGGAGATCATTTCAATTAGAATGCCGTGTATCCGGTCAATGCTTTTGGTTACCAGCCAAGTAGACCGAATTTAAGTGGGAAAGTGAGCTCAAGGCGGGTAAGCACCTGGGCATAGGTGTCATGAAGGTAATCCGAGTTGAGAAAACGACTCTAAGGGATTTCTCGCCCAGAGCATTTCTCGGTGTCCTTGCAAAATTTTGGCGATACCCAGAATTTGCTGATCAGATACTCTACGCGCCTGATCGCTGCCTGGGACACCGGGAGGGATTTGATAACCAAGCGCCTCAGGCTGGTTAACTCATCCTTAAGGGTACGGACAGTAGCCTCAAGCTCAACTAACTCCGCAACCTGACTTTGGACTGAACATTTTATTGCATCCGTTGCGAGCGCATCATGAACGACAGTCTCGTCTGGATTGAGGAATGACACATTGGCCATACAGGGGAAAAACATTGCCTCATGGGGAAAGTAGCCTCATCTGAGGAAGTGGTTTTATCAATGGTGGGGGAAACTGACATTATTCATGACAAAATCAATACAGATAAAGATCGACTTGAATGGGGGGACGAGCTGTGTGTACTCGAAATTTCAAAAACGGCTACACTCACCGAGGTAGACAACCGCGCATTTTGGTTCAGTTGGCACAGGACTTGGTTTGGCTAGAGCCAATAGTGTGTCCAGAAAGTAGTGCTGTCGGCCCGTTCCCGTAGCTCCCAACAGAGCGCGATTTTCTTTTTCGTGCGCCAATATACAGGGTAGAGAACCGTTGAGTAGTACACGGGTGCGAGGCTAAAGCCCAAATATTCTTGGATCTTGGGATTATCTTGTCATCTGAATGCCACCAGCGAGCCAGAAGTTAGTTCGCTGGATTATGGGCAATGGGAACAGAGGCAAGTGTACAAAAATAGGTCTTGAGGTAGTCTTGAAGTCTGGAATTAGTACATGGTACGAAGTCAAAGCCCAAATGTTCCCGGACCTTGTGATTATCTGGTTGTCTGAGTGTCTCCGGCGGGCTGGAAGATGGTTCACCAGATAAAGGGTGACTGAAGGAAGAGAGAGGGTTCAAAATGCAAACCTTGACAGTATCTTGCATCTGGTACTGCCGGCTAGCTGGGAGGTAGATCATTGGACAACGTGAGAGGGTTCAGATTACTGGTCTTCACTGCATTTTGCTTCTCTATTGCCTGTGACTTGAAAAATAAACCTTTGGAAAGTGAGGAGAAGTTCGTATTCGCAGCAGTCCGTTCAGCTTGAGTGGTACAAAGGGCTCTGTCATAGGAATGCCCTCAAACATCAAACGGTTGGCGTACAGCAGATTGCTGCTGACTGGACCCGAAGGTTTTTGTCACAAATGTGGCCGGATTTGACTGTCCCTGTTCCGTTTAGCTTGGTCAGCTTACGGTCAAATGTGTTTTGCTGGTGCAGGCTGATTTGTTTATTATCTGTAGTATGGTTATTTATTTGTTATGTTTGGTTGAGGGAACTTAAGCCCGCTATTGGTGGACCGGTTACACATAGGCCCGAGGGCACAGCATATCCCTCACTCTGCTGCTTCTGGTGCCGTCCAGCGGAGCGAATAAAACACCTTCCCTTTGGCGATTCAGCTTTGTTGCGATTTTCGGTGCGAAAGGCCCACGCGGATTCGAAGACTTTCCAAGATTACCTTCGACGATTTCATCGTGAAAGTTGTTGGTCATTCTTAGTCTACGACTCTGATCTCGCAAAGTCAGCCAAATATAGAGCAGGATGAGAAGTTGGACCCTTCGGGCCAGCTGCAGATGTCGAACGATCCCTCCGATAGGTCAGGAAATGATGTTATCTGAGACGGGAATCGTTTGCACATATTTTGAAAGCATTATCTTTTTTCAAACATAATTAAAAGTAAACATAAATTATTGCAGATGCACATTTCGCAACTGGAAAGTAAAAATGCACCCAAAAAATATAAACTACTTATTATTATACCGCCGAAATTGTCGTCCTTGATGCGGCAGCAGATTGGCCGAACGGAGGCAGACTAATTCGACCAGTTGAAAATTCCACTGTAAAGGGATCTTAGCAACCACCCTGGAAGAGAAGGTACTTGAAACCACTCTTGCAGAATTGATACATCCCACCAAGTCAAACAGCGGGATTTTCGAACCGATCGCGGCTCTCCAACCTGCTGTGGCACCATGTCTGCCATGCTGGAAGCGGTGAAATTTTTTTTTTGGGGGGGGGTTGTTCTTGCGTAGAAAGAAAACTCGGCGAGCCGCTGCTCAGTAAGTGCCCAGGCGGGGGTCAATTCCAAAGCCGATAAATATGGGAGTGGAGGTCTGTCTGAGTGCCTCGCTCCACTTCCTTGTAGTCCTTAGGTCGTGAAGTTCTGGAAGTTTTCAAAGCAATACACGGGTCGGAGGCCCAGGCCCAAAGGACCACGGATCACTTGTTTTCTGTTTTCAATAACCATTGCTGAACAGGATAGGCGTACCAGACTCGCTATGGAGAAAGTGTGTTAGGAGGAGCCGATCGCGCGAACCCAAACTGCACGCATAACGGTACTGCAATGTTAGTAAAAATTACAATAACATTCTAGTGAAGGGTTAGGCAGGGGAGTGAGTGAAGGCCCCATGTGCATGTCTACAACTTGCCTAAAAGTATCTTTTTTCGGGGCCCCCACTACCCCTTCCAGGAGTTTATTCCAAGTAGGTATCAACCTTGGAGTGAAAAAGCTTTGGCATGTGAAAGTCCGTGAACGATACTAAAATAATTTTTCAGGATGTCCTCCAAGAGTATTTAAGTGTGGTCGCGGGGAAAGTTGATCAACTAGCCCGGAAGAGAAGGTGGAAAAGTAGGAAAGTATCTTCTCGAATGCACCTTACATCCAGGAGATAAAGGTTGAGAGCCATCAGCCTGAGCGGGTAAGAAGGGTCGGTCAGCCACTGCACAGCTGTAGCGGTATTCCTCTGAAGCCACTCGAGTTGTTGCTGTCGCTGATGAGACTCGTGTGTGCAGTTTAGCCGCCATATTCTAAGATAGCGGGACGTGGGTACCGTAATGAATCCGAAAATCTTAATCGGATATATAGGGAACTTTCTCCTAATAAGGCTTAAGTTTCGGAAGGGCGCCCTTCTAATCCTCAGTTGGTGTGACAAGAAAGAGAAGTCGCTGGTTAGCCAGAAACCTAGTGTCTGATGTCGTTTTATTTCGGAAGGGTTGATCCACAGAGCCACCATAAGATATACTGACACACTTACCGTCGTTTGTTGGTAGGCTCCAATCCACTGGCCGGCGCCCGGTTGCATCAGCTTGTGGATTACAAAGTTTCACCTTTATACTCGCGCAGCTGCCGCAACCATTCGTACCATTCCTCCCCGGTTATTAGCAGGCTTCCTTTGGAGCATGCTCTCTATTTTATTGTTTTATCCTGTCCTTTTTATGCCCGGTGAAAAGTATCACTACCTACTTTCGCCTCGGTGAACAGCTTCCACCTCTGCCTATTATCCACCTTTTCCTCTGCGCACAAAGATTGCTTATGCAAACACCCACAAATCTTGACAATTATTTCTTGTCTACCTTCTCGGAGTCGTCCCCTGTCTACCCCTCTGCCCCATAAGTAATCACTGTCCGTTTCTTCAGTTAGAACTCACTTATACTGTTCAATCATTGGCACATTTATTGTCACTGTTAATTCCCTCACCGGTGACCAAAAGACGGCAGGCGCTGACATACCTTCCCGTGGTCCACCAGTGGGCAGTAAAGTAATCAAAGATAATCTGCATTCGTCATCAATCCATCCGATCTCCTTCACGGTGCTACTTCATTGGGTTATTCGGATTTTGCATATCACCACGCTTCCTCCATCATTGAACGTCTTCGATATACTTCCTATTCAGCCTCGCCGTTGCGTCACCGTCATTAGTCACACCTGTCAGATTGGTTGTTTGTAATGGTACAGTCACCCTCCACCTACTGTTCCATCGCCTCTCTCAGACCCTCGTTTTGGCAGTTTCTCTTTCCCTCCAGGATTGGCATTCAAATGCTATATTACCGAAATTGACTCTGTGTCCAGCCTCTAAATCCCCTCACTATCTACACCAGGTGATGTATTTCATTCTATAGCTGTTGATTTACTGCCACCTTCTGCGATATACGGGGGCATATCTATTGACCTGTCATTTTTGCAAGGTGCACTCTATACAGTGCTCGTCTACTGACATACCCCTACCTGTAAAACAGTCCACCACCACCCTTGCTGAACTGAACAACTGCGTAATCGCTACAACCACGCAGTCAATATTGATTTATCTTCACTTCTGACTTGACATTTCTTGCGCGCCCCATATAAAGTTACCAGCTTGCTGCAGGCTCACCTGTTTTCCTCCAGCTGTTTCCTCAAACCACCACTGTGGTAGACTCCTCTCCTCGAAATACGTCTATCGTCATACATATATATATATATATATATATATATATATATATATATCCGATTCCTCCAGTATCCGGCCAACTCTTTATACCGCCGTCTCTGAAAACTGATATATTTCCATGTTGATTCCTCCTGGCATACCGGTCATCAAGTGGATAGCTTGCCGAAAGCATCGGCTAGACTTCTATCCACACACCTTTCGTGTTATGCAGCCCGTAAGTTACTCTGTATACTCCTTCCTGTAAATTCCTACTTTTATAAAGAACAACAATATATCGTTTGTATATCTTCGAACTTCCACTAGCGGCAACCCTTTCCTATACTATTTATGCACATACTCCAGACTTTCAGCCGACATCACTCAAACATAGCCGAACCGAATACTCGACAATGAGTCTTCTATTTGCCGGGCTTTATTACCAATTTGTCCATTTCAATGTTCGCCTAATGTCATCTGTGCGCACTTATTTTACTTTTTTGTAAACCCTGACTCTGTCTTCAGTTGTATCACTTATACATGCACTGCAGCATGTGTTGGGCTCATCCGAAATAAGCTTTTATTATTATTTGTCTAAGCGGCTCATTTATATGAATCCTGTTTAACTCAACTGCCAATTTTTTTCACTCCGCTCCGCAAACTGCTCACAACTGGGCACCCACTCCACACTCCAATATGTGTGTTGTCCCCTCAACCTCTCGCTGGATATCAACTGCTAATTTTGTGGTAAATCGAACTTCCTGTCTCGACTGCTCACTTTTGCTTCTCGGAGAACACCTTGCGACCCCTTAGAAACAAGACTTCTGCCTTTTCACGAATCATTAGAACCACTGGTTCCAGTGTGTATCCCTCATCACCAATAATTTTTCCAATTATTCATCTGCGCTTTTCTCGAGGGTTTTTTGTTTACATACTTCCCCTCGCCACCTTGTCTTCCGTATCTGAATTATTAGGAATTTTGCTCCCATTCATGTTGCGCTTGATCACGTTTCCCGACCGCGAAGCAGACTTAACTCGTAACCGAGCTATGCGACTACCTGATCTTCAGGTTTATCTTCCACTGTCATCCCTGACGACTGTCTCATTCTGCTCTGAATCTGACGTCCCGTTCTTGTTTCTCGTATCAGACTCATTGGTCCCGTAGCTATCTCTCTAACGTTACCGAGCAGTCTACCTACCAAAACGGTCATCAAGTCACTTATCTAATCCCCACTCCATCACAGCTTCTGCACTTTATTCACCCCTGCAATCACCATACAAAGCACTTCACGTTGACCTATTGCCATAATTCTACATCCCTGCTCTTACTTTGTGGCATATCTACAATAATGAGAACAAACCAAGGAACTCTTACCGGCCTACCTCTGGCCATTTTCCCTTACCACCGCTCTCGAAATCCCTTGCTCTATCCACGGGATTCGTTGGTCTTTTCTCTCGCGATTGACTACTTCGGTATCTCAACATCATATTTAACCACCAAGCTGGCCGTTTGTTCATGGCATTTTATATCTGAAGTTCCACTCTTTTATATCCCCGTGTTTTCTATCTATGTACTTTTCACGCCCATCAGCTGGGGAAGGGCTCTTTGAAATTCCACTGACGGGCTCCTTGGTTTTCTTCATTCCTTTTCGTTCTTTAACTGATATCCCTTGATTTAGCTGGAAGTTCCGGTGACGTGATTATTTCCGGTATTATTTGCACATATAATGCCCTTTTTTAGCCGACGCCAACCTCCATTAGCCAAGTCGTCCACTTGACCCTGAACGTCGAATTTGCCGGCTTTTATTACGGTTTTAGGCCACTTCACCACTCTCTTTATTACTCTGTGCACACATGTTGTAAGCTTTCAAAGATTTTACCTCTGGCATCACTTGAATCATCTCACCATGCTCACCAGCATGCCTCGAGAGCACCCGAAATATATCATTAGTACTGCCGTTATTTTTATTTTATCCCTCACCAGCTGCAGTTGGGCACCTGAAGAGTTCCAGGCGGTAGCATCAACCAAGTACATGACGATGCTGGACTTAACGGTTTCTGGGAGATCGTTTCTGCAGATCAGTAACAGTAAGGGACCCAGTGTGGAGTCCTAAGGGACTTCTTAGTTGATTGTGGATGAGAGGGAATACGAAGCGCCTGCAGGCACAGTGACGGTGTGTCCAGACAGAAAGCTCTAAGGCACGCAGAAAAGTTTGCTGGTGGTACTGCATACTTCCAGGTTTTGCTGTAAGGATGAGTGCGGCTCCCTGTCGGAGGCTTTTGCAGGATCCATGAAGACGACTTGGGACGTTTTGCCCAGTGGCAGGCCTGTGTCAAACTGTCCATGTCAGTTAGTATGTTAGCAGTGCATGTAACACACGTCTGAGCAACGCGTAGCCCAGTTTGCAACAGATCCCGAAATCAAAAGGCGATTATCCGTGAAATTCTACGATACTAGATTGTCAGATGAACAATGACACAAAACAGATACAAACCTCAATTATGCAGTCACAACGACTCAAAAACGAGAACCGAATTGCAGCGTGAGAGAAAGGATCACGTGCATCACGCCGGTGCAGAACAAGTATATGACAGAGCAACGCGCTGGGCGCGAACAAACAAATTTGGTCCTTAAAAACCTACAATGCATAAAACAAGTCAATAGTGTAAATTGAAGGGTGACGTTAAGGAAAAAGTAGAACTGCGGTTGCGTTTTTCTGGATTTTCCACTACCTGTCGTTACAATGCACGGCCTGCCTAGCAGAAATCCGTGTTGAAAAAAGAAATTCAGTTATTCCTCCGCAGACGGCGTAACATCGCCTACTTGAAGATGTGCTCGAAGACCTTACAAGGGATACTAGTCAGACTTACAGGCCTGCAGCTAGATGGAAAGTGCCGGTCCTCCCTTTTGAAAATGGGCTTGAATACTGCCTTCTTGCACGGGCTTGGGAAGGTGCCGCAGTCTAGACAGTGTTCGGATAGGATGAAAAATGAGGGCTTCAGAATGTTGGCGCCTTTCCCTAGTATCCAGGAGTGCATGCCCTCCGGGGCCTTCGGGCTGTACGGGTTGCCCCTTTTAAGTTGCTTTTCAGTGTCCCTGACCGAGAAGTGATGCCTTCTCGAGGAAGAGTAAAGTAGGCTGACTAGGGTAAATAGTAGAAAATAAAGCGAAGGTGATGCTCACGGTTCCCAGTCGCTCGCTCGGACCAGGTAGCTGAAGTGCCCTCAGGAACGGGTACGAGGCTGAAGACCAAATGGTCCCGGATCTTGTGATCACCTTGACACCTGAATGCCACCAATGAGCCGTAGGATAACTCACCAGATAATGGGACAGTAGGAAAGAGGGGGAGGGTTCAAAATGCAAACCACGACAGTATCTTGCATCTGGCCTCGTCCGCGAGCTGGAAGATGGATCACTAGAGAGTGGACGAGGGCCCTCCTTTTGGCTTGAAGGTCGCAAACAAATGTGACCCAGAAAATCCATCTGGAGTCAAACAGCCAGATTTTTGGACCGCTCGCCGCTAGCTGCTTTGCAATCAAGTTTCAAATTGTAACATGCAAGGAGCAGTGACCTTGTGCCGCGGGGATCCAAAGAGTTCCATCTGCAGGAGACAAAGGAAGAGAAAACTCCATGAGCCGAAGCTCAGTAATAGAATCAACAGGCATCAACAACTACGTTACTGGAACCACATTACGGTGGCTTACAGCCTGGCCATTACATCCTCAAGTACCACATTGCTGTAGTATGCTAGCTTACGCAGTGTCTTCCGTGGGGTCACACGAGCAGGATCTGAAAAGAATGGAAGAAAACTCGGTGAGTTTGAGATCGGTGACTGCAATGGCAAACATCAAAAATTACACCGATAAGAATGGGCTTGACGACCTGTATGAGCGTGCCACAATGCTACATCCGAAGGATGGATGAAAGATATTCATAAAGTTATGGCAGCTAATTTGGTCTCACATTATACACCACATTTGTCCCCCTCGCAGAAGGGCCCTCTTCTCAGCCCCGTCTGACACTTCGTGAGCCGGCTCGGCGCGGTTGGCGTGCGCAACAGTGGACCATTTCGGGGGTTCAGCAGTGTGAGACGGTTTGCCGGTTGTGTGAAGGCCTGGTCGACTGAATGAGACCCTTTTCACTGTTGATGGAACCTCGATGATGAGTCGGCAACGGGTGACCATCCCAGAGGCCATACACGGTCCCCTGGGTTGAACAAAACTAATGTTGCTTGTCAGTCGTAATAGGGGCTTCCTTGGATTTCGGCGGCCTGCAAATGTTGACGTGCCAGATTAAGTGCCCGCTAGATATCAGGTTACAGCAAAGAAGCATGCGATGATGAAGAGAGAGTGTCACTCACGGTGGTTGGAATTGCAGCTTTCCATGGGATACGTATTTCGCGCCCCATAATTCTGCAGTGTGGTGTCCCACCCGTACATTTTTGAATGGTCGTCCGGTATGAAAACAGATATCGCGCAAGTGCCGAATCCCACTTCTCGAACTTTTGGCGGATGACAAATGCCCGTGGGAGATATTTCAAGGTTCCATTTGTGCGCCCATCAAGTCTGCTACCTTCGTGTTGTTAAGGTGTTGCTCTAGTTCTCTTGATAATAAGGAGATGGCATATTTCACCCATTAAGATACACCAGAATTGGAACCTTGGTCCAAATTCAGCTGATACGATGCCCCCCATCGTGCTATCCACCAGGAAATAAAAGCTTATGCAACCGCCCAAAAGTCCATCTTCCTCTGGGGAAAGGCCTCACGCCATCTGACGAAATAACACACCAAAACCAGGGTGAAGCGGTTGCCACTCCTCGTCGAGGGCAGAGGAGTAACAATATCCATTACAGCTAATTGGCCGGGAAATCCATCATGAGCTGGCTTTTTTGGGGCTCTTCGGCTTGGAATTGGACCTTCGAATTGACCACAATCCGAGTGTGACTTACAAACATTTGCGATATCCCGATCCACGTGATTCACCAAAGACTCTTATTTTGCTCTGACCTGCATAACCTCAATCCTCGTTAAACCCTCCCAGGACGGTGTTTACAGCATCAGAGAGAAAGACGATTCAACGAAGTTAATCGGAACCATTATGGCGCAACACAACCCCACCAGTCACCTACAGGCGAGGCGAAAGGGCATGAGGGCATCAGGTATTACAATGGGTCCCTCGCCTTTCTGTCGAAGACGGAAGCCCTTGGCGGCCAGGCAGTCGGATTCAAATTAAACGGAGCCTCAGATCCGTGCACTGTTTGGCGGCCAAGCCCTACGCTCTCGGAGTGTGAAGTAACATTGTTGCCGCACCAACCGTGCGTGAGGGGTGGCCCTCGTGGTTGCGAATAGGGCGGAGTGAGAGATGCCGCAACCGTGTCTCTTACGTTCTGGATGATCGCAAGCAAGGCCATATTTCCGGAGAATTTCCTGCCATCGAGATATTTTTTCTCCCCGTAGAGAAATTTCTGAATCCACACAAGGGATTAATGATCCATCCAAATGAAAAGCCACCGCCCTAGTGAGTACGGGTGGAATGGTCTCACAAATGGATCACCACCAGCATTTCCTCGCGCGTGACACAGTCCTCCCCAAGCCGTGGAGAAGCTGGACTTGAGAACACAATCACGGGTTTCCGTCCATCCAACGCCACTTGTGACAAGACCACACTAATGTAATGATCACTGGAGGCAGAGTCCAAGGTTAACACGCCACATCCCTCAGATGTGTCTGGATAGGCCAAAATCAGAGCCGAAAAAGCTGAGTCCCAAATTCTTCAAGCGCCGTCAGTTCACTCTCGCCCAAGCTAAGTGCGGTTGGCCGTAGAGTCACGTGGGCTGAGGTAGCGGAAAATTTGCAAAAAATCCTAACAGAGCGCCGATGATAGGAAGCTGTCCCCCTAAATCTTCGAACATCCTTCGTTCACTGCGCGGTGGGCCGCCACTTAACTGCCTGAACCTTCGTGAGGTCACATCTCATTGCATTTGCAGAAATCGGGTGGCCAAAATCTCTATCTTCTGTCTCCAAAGAATACGCTCAGAAGGTTCCAGCTTGAGTGCAAATTTTTGAGAGTCTTTCTAACATGCACCGATGATTTCCTTTGAGTCCGTCAATTATTTTACAGTTGACAGTGATACCATATTACGTTGTGAAATAAGGCCCCCAGTATGACTTGCGTCAGCATTTGTAAAGCTGCTAGGCCACTTGCTAGTCCAAGCGGCACAGTTTGGAACTCATATAGGCCAGTCAGACTGACAAACGCAGTTTCACAGCGGGTATCCGGATGCACTTCTACTGGTCGGTAGACTGACTCAAGATCCAGTGTACCTAAAAGCTTCGCGCCGCCTAGGGTTTATATATCTTGATCAATTCCGAGTGAGGGAAAAGAAAGTTTTTAGTGCCGTTCGGTTGTCAGTAATCCACTTGCAACCGGAAGAAACCTTCTTTCTGTCCAAGTCCACAGGCGACACCTACGGTGAATAAGACGGTAGAAATACGTATTGAATTCCCCTTGATGTACTTTTCCTTTCTTCTTCTTTCCTCTTCAGTTTTTGACAGACATCCTTCGATTCTGCTGGAATTTTTATTGTTACGATTAGTTTCGGTGCTATTTGCGTATAAACTCCCCCTTTTTAATTGACTTTAAACTCCGCCAGCCCTTTCAATAATTTGACTTTGACCTTCATATTCACCGGCCGTTATTATAGTTTAGTCCACTTTAACACTGTCTTTAATACCCTGTGCACATATATTGCACTCTTTTTAAATTCCGATTCTGACATCACTTGAATCATCTGATCATGCACTCAAGCATGCTTCGGGTGCATCCGAAATATACAACTATTAATAATATCGCTATTATTGTTATTATTATTATTAATATTATTATTTTTTAACATCATCATGACTTCTATCAGCTTGTCCCCCACTGTTGATAAGGAATGGGAATCCTGTGAGGTTGTAAACGAAGTGGTGGTATATCGAAGGTCTTGATTTTGTGTTGCACCACACCTGTAGGACCAGTTTTCGTACCTTCCGCCGGTAACTGGTAAGAAAAAGCGTTTACTATGTCGCTGACGTCATTTCGTCGGTTTGTGGATGGCTTCTGGCCACGGCTGACCGCTGCCACTGTGGTACTGTTGGTTACGTGAGTGGTTTCGTTTCCCTAAATGATGACCGTATTGCGGGCCGCGTCAATTTTTACCCGCGTTTTGTCAAAAAGTCGTTTCCTGCGTCGGCTGGCCAGGGTAGTTCCTCCAGAGCCACCATGGTATGTGCTGTTTGCAACCTTCCAGCTTTAACGGGACCTCGAAGCTCCCTCAAGGCCGACTTACAATGCCCTCAGTTGCCACCCCCTGGCCATTTGAGTCGCCGAGTCCCTACCTCTTGGCCCAACTGTTGTACAGAAGTTAGTGAACGCACCAGCCCAGTGTGAACTAACCTTCGAGTACGACTTCCCCATGCGTACGCATTCACTAGGGGCATCTTTGGAGCAATGGATGGGAATTTCAAAAGACAAACTGGAATACGAAGCTCGCTTCGTCCGTTCTGTCCACATGTCTTCACCCATCGGCCGAACCGCTGGAAGTGTAAACTGTTCCGAAGTGGTCCGCGATATAAAGGACATTAGTTGAACTTCCTGAGTCGGCGATTCCACCGACAGCGCGGCGTTTCACCTCCTCGCTACAGTGGACTCCGCTGAAAGTCCATCGTGTAAGGTCTTCGGTCGGCTGCAGCGGTTGTGTGACGCGCCGCTGGTTGATCACGCTGCTCGGCTTCCTCCAAATGTTCTGTCCGCCACGCCGTTTCTAGTGCCCGTGTAAGTATGCTGATGGTAGCCGTGTGATGAATTCTTCATGGGGGGTGGTGTCATGCGCCCCCTAGTGACTGGGACTGATGCTACTGTCTTGCACCCCTGGCGCGGCGAATCAATGACTGCTTCTTCTACCAAAAGTCGGAGCGTTCGGATTACAGCTGCTAGGTTCTCCTGGGTTTCTGTGGAAGCCGATCAAAAGCAAGCGGCTCTCTGTGGGATATACGTATTCAGTGAGACTCCGTCCTAAAAGCACGGAAGTGTTCCACGAAAGCGGTTAATCAAAGACCTCGCCCCATCGCAAGGAACTTTTGGGCCTCTCTATCCAATAGCCCCATTAGCACGATGCTTTGGTAGACCTTTGAAAATTATTGGAACTATTTTCGAACATACCGAGACAAGGGCCAAAATCATCGCCCATGCAAAACGTTCCATTCTAGGGAAACTCCAGGGTTGAATTCCTGCGGACCGCGTTACCTCGAAATATTGTTGTCGTTATGGTAAGGATGGGGGATGAAAATGTCGAAAAGAAGCCAGGAAAGACTGCTGTTTCCGTGGCCGATCGGATTCTTATGGAGATAAGTCGTGTGGTAACTCTACTTCAACAAACTTTTTCGGCGATGTATGTGTGACTGGCAGGGTCACGGAAAAGTATTATTCCCATGAAACACTTCAAGAGATATACCGAGAGGAAAGATAAACCCGTAATAGATGATTTTTGATGGGCAAGGCCATGCCAGGTATCACTTTCAGCCGGAATCATACAACTGGGAGGCTGGATAGGCCGCGCCGTTTATTATGTCAAGGCTCCAAGGGCAACTTGAGGGTCGTCGGAACCCGATAAGGGGGTCAGCTCTCGTGTCACCTCGTGCTACGTGAACAGTCTATTTCATTCAGGGCACCCGAGTGTACTTCGGACTGTCCGTTCATTTCGGTCATTCACTGCCACTGCTGCCGAGTCTGAGAGATAGGAGCGAAATATATATGCCATTTGTGGCGTTTACTTAGATCTCGCGATATACGCTTCAACGGCCAAACATTGTTGGGCACTGGCATAAAGAGCTTTAGGGTGGCGCAAAATCCCTCGGAATGATTGACAAAAACTATTCTACGTTTTCGGCAGTTTTTTGCGTATTTATATAATGGCAATGCTAAATGGTGACGAAAAGTTATACCAAGCTCTGCCCACACTTTTTTCAGTCCTTTACCTCGTGGCTAGTCGGTCCACATTGGTTTTTCTTGTTTTCTGCCGGCAGTTGAGTATTTTCATCGGTGCGTAGTTGCAATTTCTGCCACGAGTCACGCACGTCACAGATAATTATTGTTAAGTCTATTCTTATATTGTTCGACCTTTCGTTATTTATAACGTAGACGGTAACGGCCTCAAATAGTTCAATAATTATATAAAAGCAGTTTTCTCAACTTTGTTGGCAGGAAAAGAAACAGCCTTTCCCGGGGAATTGATTGCAATAATATAACGGTGAGCTGCTGAATCCTGTTTTCCACATTCTTGTTCGTCCTTGAAGAACACACTTTGAGGTGCCGGAAAAGAGCAAGTGGAGAAGGTGTGAGGGGAGAAGGAGGAACTGGAAACCGTGCACCGCCCCGTTTTTCGCAAAGCCAGCCTGTGGGACCGCCCGACTTCGTGCCCTAGGGAAGAAAATCGGATCAGGCTATTAAAATGGATTTACGTACTTTAATTTATTGAACAGCACGTCTGGTGTAGTTGTCGAAGCAGCACTACAACCCCCTTCACGTTAGTGTGAGCAAACGCAGTTGGGCAGTAGAATATATTTTCACCCGGGTTTGACGAAAAGACTGAGTTAGTGCACGAGCAACGTGTGTTGTTCCAAATTCCATTGATCTGCAGGTGAATATAAAGAGATTGTCAAAGTGTCGGGTAAGTTCCATTCAGGAGTAGCCGATTCTGGCAGGGATGGTGCGGCAAATTTGCACGCCAATCAAGACCGTCCGGCTTTGCTGTCTACCGGAAAACAGTATTAACCGCATGATTAAATCCGCCACACAGCAAATGAGCGAGTTGAACTGACGGGAAATGGCCTCGGTTGATGACGTCCTTCCATTAAATCTAGCTCAAAGGCCGTTATCTGTGGTATCCCACCAGGGTTTTGTCCATCAGGTAGAAATCCCTCATGGTCATTTCGGCCATGTTAAACGCAACTAACGTGGGCTGTATATTGATGGAAGGGTGACGTTCCGTCACTGAATGTCTGTTCTAAACCCTGGTTGCCGGATTTTGCCTGCTTATTCCTTCACTATTTCACCTCCAGTTGAAAACTGCACTTCCATGCGCTTCCTTCCTATCAATACCATCGTATATCCCGTGGTACGAACATCTCCGTCACTGACCGTAATCCCTCTAAGCAAATGGCTTTGTAGGGTGCCCGCTAATCCCACTCCCTGCAGCCAATCCAGCTGTGCTTTTCTGTTTTTTCCCTCTGTCCTTATTAAATCTCCCAATGCGTCCACTGAACCTACAGACCAAAAAGACTGCTCTGGCCCAGAACTCACCCCGACCCAATACCGGGTAAAACAGGTAAGGTCAAGCTTCACCCCTAGGGTCGTTTTAATTTGAAGTCCGCAGTCAGAATGGAAAGAAATGTTCGAGCACCAGTCGATCCACAAGACTGCACTCGTACCTGGGTACTCCATGCACAAAGGAACTACTAGCTTAACATCCCAGACACCAGCTTAGCTGAACCACATGTGGATCACTAACTCGCTAGTAGCATTTCCCGGAGCCTGTCCCATTCCACTCAATACAGGCCCCCTACTGGCCCAGCAGCCTGCCGAAAGTAATCCAGAAACACACAAGTGCAAGCCTTTGTTAACACACGAGAGGAATCATAGTTCTGATTTTATCGTCACGTCAGTCTCAGCTTTTGACCCTTGTTCCGCTCTGCCAAGTGTGACTGCAAGGCTGTCACGGTTTTCCGCTCTACCGAATATGGTGCTCGACAGGCCCCTCTATCTACCATTAACCCATCATACATCCAAGCCTCTACCTTACATCTTTCCAAAAGTGATAATAATTGTATATTTCGGATGCGCCCGAAGCATGCCAGAATGCATGATCAGATGATTACAGTGATGCTGGAATGACAATTCACAAAAGGGTACAACACGTGCATGCAGAGTATCAGAGATAGTGTTACAGTGAACTAAAACTGTAGTAATGCCCGGCGAATTTGAAAGTCAGGGTCGAATGATGTCAGTTGGTCTGGAGTACATGCATAAGTGGTATATGAAATAATTACCACTGGTGGAAATTCGAACATATTCAGAGGAAATGTTTTTGGTGCGCTACAGAATATGAGAGGCATATGGATAGAAGTCTCGTCGAAGCGTTCGGTGAATTATTCACTTAACGACAGATATGTCAAGAAGTATTAGCATGAGAATATTTCAGTCTGCAAAGATGGTAGTATATAAAGTGGTGGCTGTATACTGGAGTAATCATATATGTTGCAAACAATTGCATATTTCTTGGGAGGGATACTACCAGAGTGATGGTGGCAGGGAACGGCCGGAGGAAAACAGGTGAGCGTGCGGCAAATTGTTAACTTTATGTAGGGTTGGTATGAAATGTCAAAGCGGAAGTGGAAGACTAATCAATATTGACCGTGTGGTTACATCCATTATGCAGGTGTTCAGTTCTGCGGGAGGGAAGGTAAAGTAATTCACAGGTAAGTGTACGTCAATAGATGAATGCTGTGTGGCATGTACCATGCAAAAATGACAGATCAATAAAACTGCCCAGGTATATCGCGGGAAGCGGCCGTGGATCAACGAATATTGAAATAAAATGTATCAGCCGGTGCAGATAGTGGTGTGATTTAGAGGCTGGATACGGGGTCAGTTTCGGTAATATAACACGAATGCAACATCTGGAAGATCAAAGGTCTTGATAACGGTGATGGTATAGTAAGTAGAGGGTGAGTGTCACATTTCTAATGACCAATTTGACAGGTGTAACAAATGATTGGAACGGAGCTGCGATGCAGCATGGGAAGTGTATCGAAGACGTTCAATCGTGGAGTGAACGCAGTGATCTGCAGAGCCCGAACACTCGATGCAACAGCATTGCGGATGCGATCGGATGGGCCGATGAAGAGTGCAGGTAGTTACTAATTACTTTGCTACCCACTGGAGGACTACTGAAAGATATGTCAGCGCCGGACGTTTTTTTTGGTGACCGATGAAGCAACGAACAGTGACAATAAAGGTGCCAGTGTTTGAACAGTATTAGCGGGTTCTAACACGAAACGAGCATAACGACATATGGGAATGAAATGAGTTGTATGAATGCAGTGAGATCGAGTAGTCCAGGTTCAAGAAGTCTGATGGTGGGAATCTTGGGGAAAGCGATCGTGAGACGGGCGAAAATGAAGTTGTGTGTAAATCTCGTTTGTCCTGTCCAGCAAGAGAGGGTCCAAGTTATTCCTGGGAAGTGGAAGGCGACAATCGTCCTCAGAGTACAGGTTCTGAAAACAAAGCGGAGAAGGCTGCAGTCTGGCAATTCTATCCGTTCTGCAGTCGTTATGGCTCACCTCGTCATCTGGTTAAACCTATTCCTCCAAGTATTTATGTCTTCCTATCTTCTCACTCAGTGGTTCATTTAGATGCATCCCACAAACTGTCTAAGCCTCAAACAACATTCCGCTCTAGGACCGCTCCGGTAATGTCGTCCATGCTTTTCACTCGGCCATAATACCCACATCTCGGTGAGCCCCTTGCAAATGCACTAGCTATCCTCAAGTCCTTAACACCACTGTCTCCCCCCAGTTTCATCCTCGCTTCAACTACCCCCGCAGGCTTCGGCCCTTTCAAGTACCTTCCTCTGACTTCTCATCGGGCACTTCTGTCTGGATAGCCCAGCCGCACTGTAGGTTACTGGCACAAATTCTTCGTCCACGAAGACACCACTCACCTGGGCAAAATTTTACCCTCACATCGTAAACCGCTTTTTAACTGACGATCCCCCTCAACCCAAAAACAAAATATACCGCTCTTACTGTTACTGCGAGCTTAATCAAACCTCCATTTCGCTCTGACTTTTGAATCCCGCTCTCTCCCTCCGAAGTTGCCTTACTTCGCACACTGGCATAAGACTTACATTAGGATATCCTACTGATCACCGGGGCGCGATCGACTGATCATGATACACTAGACCTCGTTTCCATATCAGGTTATCAAGCCACCGCCAACCGTAGGTCGGAACGGCGCGGAGGTGACTGCATCATGTACACAAGATTTATACTCGCGGTGAACAAGTTTTACCATCCTAGTCTTGGCAGCATTATGCACTCTACCTGGCTCATCATCAGAAAGGATCAACAACAGCAAACAGCTTATATAGGAAATCCTTCCGAAACTTCCACACGCCTTGTGAATGTTTGGCATTACCTCGCTAAGCCCGTCCACCCATAACATCCTTTCACTTCCGTTTGTTTTATGAGACAATTCGATCTAGCCTTAAGCCATTTCTGATGTTCATGCCTGGAGCACGGAGCACTGTATCTTTGAGTTTTGTTGTTGAGCTTATTTGGCCGCGTACTGAAGATTTGTATACGCCTGCACTTTTTGTGATTTTAAATTTAGTACCGTGGAAACCACGAATCTATCTTTTTTTCTAGGATTCGTCTGAGTTGGCTACGCTTTGCCCGGTTTGCGGTTAGTGTGACTTATAGTACTTAAGTGAAACCCTTACCAGAAAACTCGGCTGAAATGCACAAGCTTGGAAGAAACGACATCATTAGACGTTAAAAATCCACTCGGCAAGACGGTGAGGCTGGTTTAGGTGTTTTTATTCCTCAAAAAATCCCAGTCTACTAGTTTTTTCAGCGCCAGTTTAAGCATCTCTGGCCGCCATGAGTTCTAGGATGGTACGATTTACAGAGTGGGAGTAATGAAATAAAATAATCAGCTGCGATTAGCTGGAACGGAGGCAGAGACTTTCGGCGAGGAGCTGATCTCAGCTAGCCAGACGGAAATTTATGTAGGTCACGAAGGCAACATCTAAATGGCGACGCAGCTAATGAAAATAAACCCTTGTGACTTGCTGAAGCCACCAGTATTCCAACTTTTGACTTAACAAGCATAGCTGGATCCTTTCCCCAGAGTTAAACCGATGACTCGCAAATCAGAACAACAACGGTACTGAGCTTTGCCTCATCAGAAAAACGAACACACTGCTTTGTGGCCTGACACGCGACCGTGGTGTGATAGGTCAACTCACGTGATTGGCCAACTGAGGACCAATCACATAACAATGAGCTGGGCGTTACTGAACTATGGAATAAATATTAGCTGCACAAAAGTGTCGTGGAAAACATGACGCTACGAGAACAACGTTTGATTACCGGTGATATGAATGTCTCCATAATACCTCCCTCCAAAAGTAAGGATTCACGCATAAGTCTTCTTCCCTGGCCGAATTCGCAACCTTTGAATCGGCCCATGTGTTATCGTTGAACACCAGCGCTGCGCAGATGTCAGTATTGATTTCAAATTTTTTACCGTTCCGTTGTGGGAGTGCAAATGCCTCTAAAAATACATTAAGTGGCAGTTCTTGATGGTCAGGGTGAAGATAAGTTTTGGATGAACACCGATGCCGTAAGTGGCTTTCACGCCTTGTCCAGGTATGCCCGTTACAAAGGACCGAGCACAGGTCACTGCCAGCAGGAGGCAAAACAATACAGGGAGTCCAAGTTTCTTGATGTCCACCGAACACTTCAATATAATTTAGGATTCTCCTAACTTGAGGCAAGGCCTGCTCCCGTATAGAGTCTGTAGCCCCTGGTCCTTGGTTCGTGACACGCTAAAGAATATACTCGGCAGTGCGCAGAAGAGCAGAACTCAAAAAGCTGTAGCGGAAGAACGTGTGCATCGGGGTAACGCACCGGCGTGTAGACGGTGTACACAGGCAGAACAAGTAGAGCCACGGAATTCGGTAAGTGTTCAGGCAACAAATTTGTTATTCTTTGTAATCGTGTGTCTTATCAAGAGGACTACCATGGACTGGGTCACCCGTTTTGAAAAATCCGACTTTTCGCACCCGTGTTGCCTACCGGACTTAACATCCATTATGAGATTTCAGGGACCCACGGAAGCAGCTGGTAACATCACGTCAGGTGGTGTTCTCAAACGTCTTCCCGAGAAAAGTTCCCCTGCTGACTTAGCTTTTTGGGCCGGTGGGTTTGGTGTCGGGCGACAGGTGCGTAAGAAAGTATCCAAAATGAAAGGTAGGCTTCTGTCACATTGAAATTTTTGGGCAGACTTCTAAAGAGTGTCTACCAATCCTTCTGCATGTCCTTCGGATTAGGGATAAAACACTTGGCTAGGTACATGAGGCGTGTGACGGCTGGCTTTGGAACACCCCCCCCCAGAAACACCACAATTTCATGTGCCCTTGACATCGCCCGCTCATATGCACAATTTGAGTGTTATTATGCATTGTATGTTTTCTAGAATCAACTTTTGTTTGTTCGCTTCCAAAGCTCTAGACAGCTATATCCTATTTTCCACCTGCATGAGGCATGTGCTCCTTTCCCGCAAGCTGCAATTTGGTTCTCGTTTTATGGGTCTCCGTGATCGCGTAATTGAGGCTCACATTTGTTTTATGTCGTTGTTCACTTATTAATTTAGTATCGCAGACTAAACGGATAATCGCGTTCTGATTTCTGGGTCGCTTTGGACTTTGGCCAAGTATTGCCCAAATCCATGTACCCATACCGTTTCAAAACTGTTTAAAACCCACTGAGGTAACCTGCGCGCCACTATCCGTAATAACGGTTTTGGGGACGCCAAAGTGGGAGAAGAGTCGACTGTGGCCGTTTACTTTAGTGAATGCTAATGCTCGCGTCATTGGAATTATTTCAGGCCACTTAAAATATGCATCGACCGCGATTAAAAAGTACTGATTTTTTCACAGGTCCTGGCGTAGCCTGCATGGATTCTTATCCAGGGCCCAGAAGATAAAGGCCATGTGTGAAGCTCACATTTTATAGGTGCTTTGGTTGTTGGCTTTCGCTGATCGCAATTGCTTACAAGTTCAAGTACGTCGACCTCTATTTTGAGCCAGTATGCATAGGAGCGCGATGAACTTGTTTAATCCAAAAAACCAGACCTCAAAGTCGCGACCACCCACTTCTGTTGCTGGCATGATTTTGGTGTTCTGTCTTTCTCCCCTAACCCACAGCTGGTAGAATTGCCAGACTGCAGCCTTCTCCGCTTTGTTTTCAGAACTTGCACCCTAAGGACGGTTGTCACCTTCTTCATCCTAGGAATAACTTGGAACCTCTCTTGCTGGACAGGACAAACGAGATTTACACACAACTTCATTTTCGCCCGTCTCACGATCGCTTTCCCCAAGATTCCCACCATCAGACTTCTTGAACCTGGACTACTCGATCTCACTGCATTCATACAACTCATTTCATTCCCATATGTCGTTATGCTCGTTTCGTGTTAGAACCCGCTAATACTGTTCAAACACTGGCACCTTTATTGTCACTGTTCGTTGCTTCATCGGTCACCAAAAAAAACGTCCGGCGCTGACATATCTTTCAGTAGTCCTCCAGTGGGTAGCAAAGTAATTAGTAACTACCTGCACTCTTCATCGGCCCATCCGATCGCATCCGCAATGCTGTTGCATCGAGTGTTCGGGCTCTGCAGATCACTGCGTTCACTCCACGATTGAACGTCTTCGATACACTTCCCATGCTGCATCGCAGCTCCGTTCCAATCATTTGTTACACCTGTCAAATTGGTCATTAGAAATGTGACACTCACCCTCTACTTACTATACCATCACCGTTATCAAGACCTTTGATCTTCCAGATGTTGCATTCGTGTTATATTACCGAAACTGACCCCGTATCCAGCCTCTAAATCACACCACTATCTGCACCGGCTGATACATTTTATTTCAATATTCGTTGATCCACGGCCGCTTCCCGCGATATACCTGGGCAGTTTTATTGATCTGTCATTTTTGCATGGTACATGCCACACAGCATTCATCTATTGACGTACACTTACCTGTGAATTACTTTACCTTCCCTCCCGCAGAACTGAACACCTGCATAATGGATGTAACCACACGGTCAATATTGATTAGTCTTCCACTTCCGCTTTGACATTTCATACCAACCCTACATAAAGTTAACAATTTGCCGCACGCTCACCTGTTTTCCTCCGGCCGTTCCCTGCCACCATCACTCTGGTAGTATCCCTCCCAAGAAATATGCAATTGTTTGCAACATATATGATTACTCCAGTATACAGCCACCACTTTATATACTACCATCTTTGCAGACTGAAATATTCTCATGCTAATACTTCTTGACATATCTGTCGTTAAGTGAATAATTCACCGAACGCTTCGACGAGACTTCTATCCATATGCCTCTCATATTCTGTAGCGCACCAAAAACATTTCCTCTGAATATGTTCGAATTTCCACCAGTGGTAATTATTTCATATACCACTTATGCATGTACTCCAGACCAACTGACATCATTCGACCCTGACTTTCAAATTCGCCGGGCATTACTACAGTTTTAGTTCACTGTAACACTATCTCTGATACTCTGCATGCACGTGTTGTACCCTTTTGTGAATTGTCATTCCAGCATCACTGTAATCATCTGATCATGCATTCTGGCATGCTTCGGGCGCATCCGAAATATACAATTATTATTATTATTATTATAACTTCTTCCGCATCATCCCTGGATGGCCTGTGTGTAGCTGGTAAGGGACATTTTTTTCTAAGGCTTTGGGGACTTACCACGCGGTGGGACGACAGCAGGCAGTCAAATACTACTGTGAATGCTTTTTCCGCCGGTAGAATTGCCGAGCTCCAGGATCCGAAACATTGAACGGCCAACCTTCTCTTAAGTAGGAAATGAAGCGCTGCATAGTGGGGTCTGTTTTGGTTGCACTTTGGATAGAGCCAGAATTTACTCGGAGATTGTGTGTGGAGTTGCGTAATACTTGTTCTGCATCAGCGTCCACATGTGTCGCTGAAGTATTCACTTCATCATCTGGTTGACTCTGCCGGTTGGTAACTACCAGTAGTGATAAAACATCATCGCGGCCGGAGCTATCTGTTCGCAAGTAACTTATGGTAAAATCATAAGACATTAGTGTAGTCGCCCTGTGCTGTGGTCTGTTAGCAGCTTGCGAAGGCATGGCTTTCTGGGAGGAAATAGTAGTGAGTAAGTGTTTGTGGTCTGTACATTACGTAGAATGGTGTCCGTGTAGAATTTTTTAAATATTTGAACAGCAAAAATTATCGCCAACCTTCCTTTCTCGACCTGGCCGTATTTCTTTTCAGCGGCGGTCAGTATACGAGGCATGTGACGCAGCTTCCTGACTACCATCTGAGAATTTGCGTAATAAACCCGCGCGTGTGCCACAGTCACTAGCATCCGCGGCAAAAAAGAAAGGTAGGTTTGGATTGTAACGACTTAACACGAGATGGGATGTATGTATCTCCTTGATCTTCTGGAATTCGTCTTCGCATCGTGGTCACCAAAACCATTTGGTGTCCTTCCCAAACATACCACATGAAGATGCACGTAAGGGCTGCGTACTTGGTATGAAATGTATGCAATAACTTACCGTAATTGCGAAAGACTGAATCTTGGTCTTGTTCTTCAAATCAATGTTGAGTCGCGGCTATCTTTGTTGGCTGCGCAAGCCAGCCGTTCTCATATATGGTAGCCCCAAGGTAAATAAAGTGCGGTAGCAGAAACATTTTCTGTATCTGGAGACTGAAACCATATGATTGAATGTTTCCAAAACCCGGTCCGAAAGTACTCGGTGTTCTTCTACGGAAGTACTGACAACAATGGTATCTCCCCCGTAAGCCATGGCGTACGACGGACCACTTATCTTTGTGTCCATTATTTGTTGGGAAATTACTGGTGCGCATTAAAACGCCAAGGGAAGCCGATTATACATGTACAACCCATTGTGTGGGTTGACTGTCAGTAGTTCTGTACAAAAGTCTTTCGCTTCTACTTTCAAATGAGCATCCGAGAATTCTAGTTTAGAAAACATAAGCCCTCTATTTAGTTTGACAAAAAGTTCTTCAGGGACAGAGAGTGGGTACTGATGCCCTTGGAGTGCTTCGTCTAGACAATTTGATAGATCGCCACAGACATGTATCGCACCACTAGCCTTCCTAACAGCTACTACCGGGGAGGTACAAGAAGACCGGATGACTTTGCTCATTACGTCTATTTGTTCCAAAAGATCTAACTCAGCTTCTTTTTGCGGGGTGGCTGCACAGGGAACAATTCTTTTGGGACGAAAAACGGGCATGCACCCTCGAAGTGTTAATGATATGTTTCTTGATGGTGGTCAGGACGCATGCACAAGGCATGATCAGAGAATACAGTAATTCACAGTAATGTGGGGTAATCACAACTTTGAAGTTCAAGGTTCACCCAATTGCAGTGACAGAACAATAAGCCTGGGCGGTGTTTAAGTGAACTAAAGCGGAGAGGGTCGGCACTGCTGTTGTGAATCGGTTTCAAATTTAGGACGGTGGCGATATGGTTAGCCGGACAAATGTACGAATGCAGATAGAAGCGATACCAGAGAAGAGTAAAGGTGCGTTGTTTGCAAGAACCCATAAAGCAATTGGTGTTGGACATCACAACATGAACAGGGAGTTGAGACAGGAATAATACACAACTTGTTTTATGGGTGCCGACAACCTTCTACGACGGATCCGGTATTCCAAAATGGATCACAGCCATCCATAGAATTTGGTGTGCAGTCTGTGAAGGTAGAGAGAGATCGGTGGAGTGAAAGAGATTAAAAGAAGAGTCGGGACGTGTGGAAGGAGACGCGGTGTGGCTCCAACTGGATATATGAGGACTCGATATCGATAAACTGGTTGAGTGTTACCAAAAGAAAATTAAAAATAGAGTTAACATGGTGTTATCAAAGTGCAGTCGGAGATGCCTGCAGGATATAGAGAAGATTGGCCCTCCATTGGATAACTCATTGTGGAGAAAGCCTGTGATACATAAGCAAATGAGTCGAATTGGATAATCAGATTGGCCTTCCTGTACAGGTAATTCCGATGCTATATGGAAAATCACATGGAGGTAGAAGCCTTCACCAGGAATGCAGTGTGCTTTTGAGGAGCCTGAATGGTGAATGGACACAGAACGGGGAATTTCAACAAGAAGCCGTCGAGGAAACACTCTGTTGGAGACAAGCGCTGCTGATGAAACCAAAAAAAATGCACAGGTGGCGAAGAGAAAGGAAGAGAGCGGTGACCGGGAGAGGCCGGATCCGAAGGAGGTTGAAGGGGTGTAAGGGTGAGATTTTCTGCATACATGATAAAAGAATGAAAAACCAAGTGGTTGGTATTTTGTTCCATAGAGACTTTGGTTGCTGTTGATGGAAGGTAGTGCATGTTGAGGGTAGCAGTCAAAAGAGGCTAGGCTGACGAAATAGGGAGAGTAGGTACGGAACTCAACGGCAAGGGACAGATTCCGGTCATTATTTTTGGTACTTCAAAGCAGAATGAATTGAACTGTTTGTGTGGAGTACGGGAAATGGATGCTGATGGGGTGTGGGGTGATGGGTGATGTCAGGAATTCGTCCGGCGGTCCGGCGAGACTATCAAGATTGATGGTAATCCTGGTTATAGAGTTGATCACTGGTCAGCCGTGTAAGGTGCTCCGTACAAAGCGTCATCCGGCATGAGTATAGGTTTAGCCATGGACAATCCGATCGAGCAAATCGTCTGGTCCGTTGGGCAATCCGTGTACAACTCTTTCTCGTCAGCATTACTTTCGGATATTGAGGGCCACTTCAGGTCAGGTTGGATCACAGGACTTGCGGCTCAAAAAACAGGAGTCCAGATTCTTGAGTAGACGGGTCCCGATAATTCACCGTCTTTTGGCTGCAAAAATTAATCTTTTGACATCTTGTGGCATACGGAGTTGATTTCGGGGATTTAAAAGGTTCACTCCTGGAAAAGCAGGTATCCACAATTTGAGCAGTGTGAAAGTCAGGAAACAACAGAAACACAATAGGTTTATGCCAGCTAAACACGGCTTTACCCGTGAAACCAACTGGAGTTAAGAATACAGCGCGCATAAAGGAAGTCGGAAGAAATAAATGAATGCATGTACGAGCGGGAGTCAGAAACAGGTAGAAAGATAGAAATGGGGTGTGTAGGAGGATAGCAGTGGTTTTAAAAGAAAGGGGACGTGGGTAATTTGGTTCTTAAAAAGCGATGGAGAGCACTGATGACCAAGCCTAGTCCAAGCTGACCTGGAGCAGCATGAGGATGTGTGGATACTATTTACTCCGGAGGTTTATTGCATGCAGTGGCTATTCTAAAAGAGAAATTAGCTCGGGTGCTTCGCAGTACACTGGGCTTCTTCTGCCTCTGGGCCGCGTTGGCATCGAAATAAAAGAGAGTTACGCAAGCCATTGGCTCCCATTCTAGCCGTTTGAAAGTTTCAATTAGTTCCCCCTTTTGCACTTCATTGAGGAAAAAGTCCTAATATTGTCAATCTTTTGTTTGCTGTACATTCCGCGGATTGCAATGATCTTTGCAAGTCCCCACTGTAAGGCCTCTAGAATCTTCCAGTTTCTATTTACCGAAGAAGTTCACGCATGCACAATGTGTTCCAGAAGGGGCAGATCAGATTGTGAATGTTGGGATTAGGTTCCGGGAATCCTCAAAATTGGCTGTTTTCCGGAGCTGACAGAGAGCCTTGTAAGCGCTATTTCCTGGGGCTGCTGTTCTGGCCGACAATTGAGATTGACTCGCGGATAAGAGCCTCTAAATCACTTTTGGTAAACATCAGTAAATATTCTTGTGGATTATCGAAATATGGATTTTGCAGAGTTCATGTCTGCCTGCACTGGACGGCATTAGGCGGTAGACCTACGGTAACTAACCACGTGAGGAGAGTGGCCAGGTGGGATCGTACTCCACTACCAGTCCGACTTTCTTAGTACTTCGTTTATACAAGCAGAAGGGAGAACTTGGCTGCTGCCTACCGACCCTTTTGTGAGGACCAGGAACAACAGTAGTCATAAGAAAGACCCCTATGGAGCCCCGCTAAAGGAATTTGCAAACTATGAGGCGACGCTTTCCAACTTGAAGCAGAATTGCTGGATTCTCAGTTAATCCGTCAAACAGCACCAATTGAGGCAACATTTGTAGCTCTGCCGGTTAAGAGCCGAGAAGACGGTGGTCTACCAAGCCAGACACCTTCCAAAGGTCCACGTAGTAACTCAATCCGGGCATGTTTGTCTATACTCTCTGTCACTTTTTCTGAGAAGTACGGTAGTCTTGTGAATCACGACTTACCCTGGCCAACCCCTTCTGCTCCTCAGGCAATAGATAATGAGTGTCTGGGTGAGGAATAATTTCCTCTCTAATGCACTCCTCCATGGCCTCCAGCACGATGGAAAGAAGACTAACGGGGCTGTAAGTTGGAAACTATGCTCTTCGCACACCCATGGGAATTGGGACTAATAACGTCACTCTCCAGTCTTGCGATATATCCCCCCGGATGGGGAGGCTGGATAATCCCGCTCGGAAGAGTCCTATGTCCTCAGCCAAAGATTGTACGACAGCGGAATGAATGCCGTCAGACCAGCGGCTTTGTGCCCACTCAGGCTGCGGAGCAGCCATTTTACCTCCCCAGGAGCAACAGCCTCTGCAAACGTGGTCGGTATTTCCCGATGATGGGGCTGCACCCACTGCCCGTCAAAGTCATTGGTGGGGGCCCATAAGAATTAACTTCGGGTTGTTCTAGTCTTCTATCCTGGAGTGGTGATTTGGGGTTTGAACGTTAACAACTACCACCCTCGTTGTTCTTTTGGATTGCAAGGCCAAAATCTACCTTCGGTGATATTTTTGCGTCCCCGAAATCGGAAGCTCGAACCTAAATTTTTGCATCTTTTGTATTTTGGCCGACGGGTTCGGTAGCCTTATGTATTGTAGGTACACGCTACGACATTCATTCTTCCGGGAGGTTTCCAGGCCCGGAGCTTATTTACCTGGGCCTAAATTAAGGCACTTTTCCATCATGGAGGATGATCGAAGCTATTATCCGCGCATGCTGCTTTCTGATTTTGGTCTTCATAATTTGTTTCAGCACACTATACCCCTTCAACTAGATTGAGAGCTGTGAATACGAGGCAAGTCTAAGGAGGTTGACTCTCTCAATTGCTTCTAAATCATCCAGGTTGGAATGACAACTCGCATTGTCACGGAAAATGACAAAAAACTTCTCTGTGTGGTCCAAAAGACGACTTGTAAGACCGCTGAGCCACTGTAGGGGCTTACTGCGTTGTGCTGTCCTCTTTTTTAATCACAATAGTTAGACCGTTGGTATTCATCTCATCTTTCATGTGCAGAACCATACTGTAGCTGCTTGCCACTGGCATTTGTGCCTTTACCCCTCTCGGAGCTTTGCCAAAGTTTCACTTACAGCGCAGAGCAAAGTTGATCTAGTCCACCGATATGATTTCGGGATTGTGTGCCTCGTACAACCGCGGCTATTCCATGTAAAGTTGCTTACAAGTGTCAGAGGAATTTTACAGACAAACCTCTTCCTCCTCTGCTTGGTATACAAAAGATTCATCCTTGCTGATATCTGATGAAATCTCTTAAGCTCTATCAGCTATCCAATGAGATGGTTGCTGATCGTGTTGTTAAAATCATCCTTTTTATACTCAACCTTCAGTTGGAGTTTCAGTGCTGAAAGCGGTAGTTTGGGCTCTCCTCCTTTCCAGGGAATTTGCTCCTCTACTTCATAAACGCCTGTAAAGCTTCCCCCGGGAGTAAATATGAAAGGTGCTGCATTGTTTCTTTATCCAGGTCATTGCAGATTTTGTCTTGAATCTCATTGCTTCAGCTGCCAGACACCAGTCGTCTCCAGCTCCAAACGAACTCGAGGCTCGTGACTTGGTGTCAGGTCTATGAAAAGCGCCTCTCTTTGTCAAATTAATCTTCGTCAAAATGAAAAGGTCATTTCACGAGCTTCCAGGCTTCGTACAGAAAGCAGCTTAGACACGTGTATGAATTGGCTCGGTTTCGGCGGGCCATGCACATACAGAGGGGGAGCTATCAGTGTCAGCTAACGCCGTCCGTTTGTGGACCTTCTAAATTTGTCCCTGGTACTTTGCCTTCTAATCACGCCGTCGACTCAGTGGTCACATCTGTTCCCTTGTAGGCTCCAACAAGTACTATTGCTCGTATCAACGAGGGTTTAGCTCAGCAGTTATCGTCGCGATCTGGATGATGACGAGGAGGAGAGGTTCCGTGGGCAGGTAAGGTAGCCGCGGCCACGCCAACCATATATCGGCTTTTGCGGAGCGACGCCATGTGGGCCTAACCTGAGGTAACGTGGGACTGCCTTGAAAGCACAGCGACTTCACCTGAGGTATGATGTTCACAGACAGCCAAAAACACGCCGTTCCAAGGAGTCCCGTTGGACTTTGAGAAAGCTGAACGCATGAAATCCCAAGCCCAAAAAGAAAATGGTATCAGCTTTTAGACAAAGAAAGGTGGGGACCTGCCTCCCTGGCACCGCAAAAAGCTCCACAAAGTACTGCCCACAATCACCTAACCCATGGCTGACTATCAACCCCTTATGGAATTAAACTAGTTGTCTGGCAGAGACTCGTTTTTTTCTGTGCAAGGTGGATTCACTGCACGGCAGTGTCGTATATCGGATGTCTCAATTTTTCACATTTTCATTTTACTTGAGCCTATCATTGCTGCTACCTCTGACTAATAAACGAATTGTTCTTCTTCCTTTCCTATCTTCCACCTCGATTTTCATCTCCTTTTTCAATTTCTCTATCATATCCTTCAGTTGTATCTTCAAATGCGGCGGAAAAAGAGGAAGCCTCCAGTATCCTCCATCCCAAGAACCACCGCCGCAGTCTGGAGAGAAAACCAAGGAACATAGGCTCCCAGCTCTTACTTCTGAAGCAGACTGCTACGCCTCATCGCTCGGCGGGCTGCTAGGTTGGTTGTGCTACTTCCAGTGGTATCTTGTTCAGGAAGCGGAAAGGAGTGGTCAAAACAATTAATAATCTAGCACTCTGTCATAACTACTGTAACCGGTGCTGTTGCGTTTTTCGGTTTCAGCGAATGGGCAGCTCAGGACTCTCGAGGGCAAGAAAAAGAATTGGAATTTGGCCAAAGCCTCCATGCCCTGTTACTTACTAGTAGCTGGTCTTTATCAAGAGTGAACTGAGCTGGGCTGCCTTGTGACATTTCACTACCCGTGGAGCAATGGGAAGCATTCTGGAGCGAAAGCTTCTAAGATGTGGGTATAGAGGACTGAAAAATCATCAGAGAGCTTCCTTCACCGGAAAACTTTCTCGAGTGTTTCAGTGAAATAACAGATCAAAGCCAATACAATAGAAGTCTACCAATCACCAATCTCATCCACGGAACTCGGGACCGGGGAGACGGTACTGGATCAACCAAGAATTTTTATCAAAAGAAGAGCTCAACGGACCTGCCGCTGGTTGTACCAAATATCCAGGTGAGCTCATTTCGTTGCCTCATTTGTCTGTCCCTACAATATTTACCAAATTCCGTAGTTACCATGTTTCTAAGCTGCACTTTATAAGTTTCGTTTCTAGGACCATTCTTCTAGTGCGTTTCTACTTTACATTTCATTAGAATATGCCTAGACAGCTCAAGCTCGAGCAAAGCCAGACCGCAGAAGAAAATATTGGACCAAACCAACAGTCTAACTTCATCTGCGGCAAATAGGAATGTGATCTCGGAATTCAGAATGGCAAAATATGAAGTCCGCAAGTTTTGGCTCTACAAAATGTGTAGCAAATCATCGGTTATGGCATTCGACCTTTGTGGAAAGCATCAGATGCCAAAGTGAGTTACCCCATTGTGTTTCAGCTACTACAAGCAATGAAATTCCTAAATAACCCATACTGAAGTCAGTGGCCGGAGGAAAGCTTGGATACAAGGTACCGGAACTCACTCGCAGAACACGATAGAATGGCAATATGATGACGTGGAAAGCGACTAGTCACCATACGATGAGAGAGGAGGCACGGAGCAAACAGGTAACCGAAAGGCACAACCGAGGATAGGAAAAACACAGGGCCTTCTACTCGCCGCGTATCCTGGAAGAAACAATCTGGTGACCTTACGATATTGTTCTTTTTTGACTCTCCCCATCAAGCTGAAGTCTAAAAACTGTGGACGAGGTAGGGGCCCTCACCGGAGCTGCCATATGGCTTGAATCAAAGAGAAATAGCCCTGTTAAGGCAAAGAAACGTGCTGATGGGAAACTTCACGGAAAGTTCTGTGGAACATTTGCCTAAAGACAAACAGAACCCTGGCAGAATGTGGTAGATTTCCTAAGACGTCGGTATCTCACTGTGCACTGTAATTGAGCGAGTCATGCTGTCGGGCAAGTGAAACCCTCATACACAGGGGGAACAAACTTACACAAACCCCGCCCTGGTAAGTTTTGGGAACCCTTGCTTGAGATACAATTTCGTGGCAGCAGATGAGAAAATTTACCTACACCAGGTGGGTGTATTCGTAATGGGCCCGACGAAGCTACTTAGCCTCGGTGCAACTTTTAACACCCGGAACAGGGGACATTGCGTCCTATTCGGACAGGTGAAAATGAGTGCTCCTGCACGAACCTATCGTACCAAATATTGCGTTTAACTAGGTATGATAAAAAATCAAACCCTCAGCAGAGAACATACAGAAAACTGCTGCGCCTTGGAACCAAACTTTCCGAGAAGGAAGCCTCTGAACAGCCTCACGAAAATCTATAGTCCCTCCACCATTCAACGGTTAACTTAGGTACCAAGCCCTCTGGTTTACCGCTCGAAAGCGGGAACTGAAGCCCGGAAACGAGGAAGAAAAGCCTATGGGTATCTATCCTTCATGTCTGTAGCGTAAGTAAATCGTGGAAGTAACTTTTCATGTTTGCAAAACCTTAGTTGACTGGAGTAATGAAATCACTCCCCCAGAGGAGGGCACAAGTCATAGTGGCAAGCAGATCAAGACGGCGGAGTAGCTCCTTATTACACTATGAGAGTTGGCTCTCTCTCCTAGCGGCTGCAAAATAGGCACATCACCTTTGTTGCAGGGGTTAAGCAATTAGCAGCCGGAAATCTCCGACCATACTGCCATCCCCCTTGCCCAGCCCATATTCCGAATACCATCTCGGGCAAACTGTTTCTATATTAAAGCTCTAGTTTAGCACTTTTTTCTCGGGGGGTGATACAATCAACCTCAGCGGACTCCACTTGGAGGCCTGTGGCAATTCAGTTGACATTACACCAGCTGCTACCACTTACGTCCTTGTAGGCACGCATATTGGGGACCCTCAGCCAATCAAGATTGCCAAAAGCAGGTACAGCTAGAGCTCACAGTGGTTAGCCAGACTCTTATCTATCGAATACCTCGTTCAATTTACCACATCCTTAGAGCCAACTCTCATAGTGTAATAAGGAGCTACTCCGCCGTCTTGATCTGCTTGCCACTATGACTTGTGCCCTCCTCTGGGGGAGTGATTTCATTACTCCAGTCAACTAAGGTTTTGCAAACATGAAAAGTTACTTCCACGATTTACTTACGCTACAGACATGAAGGATAGATACCCATAGGCTTTTCTTCCTCGTTTCCGGGCTTCAGTTCCCGCTTTCGAGCGGTAAACCAGAGGGCTTGGTACCTAAGTTAACCGTTGAATGGTGGAGGGACTATAGATTTTCGTGAGGCTGTTCAGAGGCTTCCTTCTCGGAAAGTTTGGTTCCAAGGCGCAGCAGTTTTCTGTATGTTCTCTGCTGAGGGTTTGATTTTTTATCATACCTAGTTAAACGCAATATTTGGTACGATAGGTTCGTGCAGGAGCACTCATTTTCACCTGTCCGAATAGGACGCAATGTCCCCTGTTCCGGGTGTTAAAAGTTGCACCGAGGCTAAGTAGCTTCGTCGGGCCCATTACGAATACACCCACCTGGTGTAGGTAAATTTTCTCATCTGCTGCCACGAAATTGTATCTCAAGCAAGGGTTCCCAAAACTTACCAGGGCGGGGTTTGTGTAAGTTTGTTCCCCCTGTGTATGAGGGTTTCACTTGCCCGACAGCATGACTCGCTCAATTACAGTGCACAGTGAGATACCGACGTCTTAGGAAATCTACCACATTCTGCCAGGGTTCTGTTTGTCTTTAGGCAAATGTTCCACAGAACTTTCCGTGAAGTTTCCCATCAGCACGTTTCTTTGCCTTAACAGGGCTATTTCTCTTTGATTCAAGCCATATGGCAGCTCCGGTGAGGGCCCCTACCTCGTCCACAGTTTTTAGACTTCAGCTTGATGGGGAGAGTCAAAAAAGAACAATATCGTAAGGTCACCAGATTGTTTCTTCCAGGATACGCGGCGAGTAGAAGGCCCTGTGTTTTTCCTATCCTCGGTTGTGCCTTTCGGTTACCTGTTTGCTCCGTGCCTCCTCTCTCATCGTATGGTGACTAGTCGCTTTCCACGTCATCATATTGCCATTCTGTCGTGTTCTGCGAGTGAGTTCCGGTACCTTGTATCCAAGCTTTCCTCCGGCCACTGACTTCAGTATGGGTTATTTAGGAATTTCATTGCTTGTAGTAGCTGAAACACAATGGGGTAACTCACTTTGGCATCTGATGCTTTCCACAAAGGTCGAATGCCATAACCGATGATTTGCTACACATTTTGTAGAGCCAAAACTTGCGGACTTCATATTTTGCCATTCTGAATTCCGAGATCACATTCCTATTTGCCGCAGATGAAGTTAGACTGTTGGTTTGGTCCAATATTTTCTTCTGCGGTCTGGCTTTGCTCGAGCTTGAGCTGTCTAGGCATATTCTAATGAAATGTAAAGTAGAAACGCACTAGAAGAATGGTCCTAGAAACGAAACTTATAAAGTGCAGCTTAGAAACATGGTAACTACGGAATTTGGTAAATATTGTAGGGACAGACAAATGAGGCAACGAAATGAGCTCACCTGGATATTTGGTACAACCAGCGGCAGGTCCGTTGAGCTCTTCTTTTGATAAAAATTCTTGGTTGATCCAGTACCGTCTCCCCGGTCCCGAGTTCCGTGGATGAGATTGGTGATTGGTAGACTTCTATTGTATTGGCTTTGATCTGTTATTTCACTGAAACACTCGAGAAAGTTTTCCGGTGAAGGAAGCTCTCTGATGATTTTTCAGTCCTCTATACCCACATCTTAGAAGCTTTCGCTCCAGAATGCTTCCCATTGCTCCACGGGTAGTGAAATGTCACAAGGCAGCCCAGCTCAGTTCACTCTTGATAAAGACCAGCTACTAGTAAGTAACAGGGCATGGAGGCTTTGGCCAAATTCCAATTCTTTTTCTTGCCCTCGAGAGTCCTGAGCTGCCCATTCGCTGAAACCGAAAAACGCAACAGCACCGGTTACAGTAGTTATGACAGAGTGCTAGATTATTAATTGTTTTGACCACTCCTTTCCGCTTCCTGAACAAGATACCACTGGAAGTAGCACAACCAACCTAGCAGCCCGCCGAGCGATGAGGCGTAGCAGTCTGCTTCAGAAGTAAGAGCTGGGAGCCTATGTTCCTTGGTTTTCTCTCCAGACTGCGGCGGTGGTTCTTGGGATGGAGGATACTGGAGGCTTCCTCTTTTTCCGCCGCATTTGAAGATACAACTGAAGGATATGATAGAGAAATTGAAAAAGGAGATGAAAATCGAGGTGGAAGATAGGAAAGGAAGAAGAACAATTCGTTTATTAGTCAGAGGTAGCAGCAATGATAGGCTCAAGTAAAATGAAAATGTGAAAAATTGAGACATCCGATATACGACACTGCCGTGCAGTGAATCCACCTTGCACAGAAAAAAACGAGTCTCTGCCAGACAACTAGTTTAATTCCATAAGGGGTTGATAGTCAGCCATGGGTTAGGTGATTGTGGGCAGTACTTTGTGGAGCTTTTTGCGGTGCCAGGGAGGCAGGTCCCCACCTTTCTTTGTCTAAAAGCTGATACCATTTTCTTTTTGGGCTTGGGATTTCATGCGTTCAGCTTTCTCAAAGTCCAACGGGACTCCTTGGAACGGCGTGTTTTTGGCTGTCTGTGAACATCATACCTCAGGTGAAGTCGCTGTGCTTTCAAGGCAGTCCCACGTTACCTCAGGTTAGGCCCACATGGCGTCGCTCCGCAAAAGCCGATATATGGTTGGCGTGGCCGCGGCTACCTTACCTGCCCACGGAACCTCTCCTCCTCGTCATCATCCAGATCGCGACGATAACTGCTGAGCTAAACCCTCGTTGATACGAGCAATAGTACTTGTTGGAGCCTACAAGGGAACAGATGTGACCACTGAGTCGACGGCGTGATTAGAAGGCAAAGTACCAGGGACAAATTTAGAAGGTCCACAAACGGACGGCGTTAGCTGACACTGATAGCTCCCCCTCTGTATGTGCATGGCCCGCCGAAACCGAGCCAATTCATACACGTGTCTAAGCTGCTTTCTGTACGAAGCCTGGAAGCTCGTGAAATGACCTTTTCATTTTGACGAAGATTAATTTGACAAAGAGAGGCGCTTTTCATAGACCTGACACCAAGTCACGAGCCTCGAGTTCGTTTGGAGCTGGAGACGACTGGTGTCTGGCAGCTGAAGCAATGAGATTCAAGACAAAATCTGCAATGACCTGGATAAAGAAACAATGCAGCACCTTTCATATTTACTCCCGGGGGAAGCTTTACAGGCGTTTATGAAGTAGAGGAGCAAATTCCCTGGAAAGGAGGAGAGCCCAAACTACCGCTTTCAGCACTGAAACTCCAACTGAAGGTTGAGTATAAAAAGGATGATTTTAACAACACGATCAGCAACCATCTCATTGGATAGCTGATAGAGCTTAAGAGATTTCATCAGATATCAGCAAGGATGAATCTTTTGTATACCAAGCAGAGGAGGAAGAGGTTTGTCTGTAAAATTCCTCTGACACTTGTAAGCAACTTTACATGGAATAGCCGCGGTTGTACGAGGCACACAATCCCGAAATCATATCGGTGGACTAGATCAACTTTGCTCTGCGCTGTAAGTGAAACTTTGGCAAAGCTCCGAGTGGGGTAAAGGCACAAATGCCAGTGGCAAGCAGCTACAGTATGGTTCTGCACATGAAAGATGAGATGAATACCAACGGTCTAACTATTGTGATTAAAAAAGAGGACAGCACAACGCAGTAAGCCCCTACAGTGGCTCAGCGGTCTTACAAGTCGTCTTTTGGACCACACAGAGAAGTTTTTTGTCATTTTCCGTGACAATGCGAGTTGTCATTCCAACCTGGATGATTTAGAAGCAATTGAGAGAGTCAACCTCCTTAGACTTGCCTCGTATTCACAGCTCTCAATCTAGTTGAAGGGGTATAGTGTGCTGAAACAACTTATGAAGACCAAAATCAGAAAGCAGCACGCGCGGATAATAGCCTCGGATCCTGAGAGCTGCGAGAGCCAAAGAGAATTGTAAATGGCCCATTGGAGCCAATGGCCAAGGGCGTTAAATCCAACATCAAGCGTACACATCACTTGAAAGCATCGCCGCAGGTTCTCACCCGTTACGATGATTTTGTATAATTTATTGACTTGTGGTGAGAGTTGAATCCCAAAACCTAGCGATGGTTCTTTTGCACTCGAACATATAAGAGGGCGTCAAACCCTACGTGACGGTGAGACGGGATCTTCACTATAGTTCTGTGTTTGCAATTCCTTTTCGTCATTCGCCGCCGCAAACTACTCACTGTTGCGTCGCCGAAGTGCTACGACAGGGATACTTGGACTGAGCGGCAACCCGAGGAACGTTAAATTGTTTAATTTGAGAAACTGTGGTCGTTGATTGTTAAACGAGATGAGTTTGCAAGAAACACTTTCAGAAATTCAGGTTTCACAACCTACGACGGCGTCCAGAAGAGGATAGATTGATTGCACTCGACTAAATGCCACTAGGAACTTATTAGAACATCTTTTAGTATAAACTAATTTCCACAAGAAAGGTCCACTGCATATGGTACCAAACTACCGTCCCATTGACCATACACCTGTCCTCTCTCGGCTAATGGAAAAAATTGTAGGAGAACACATTGTCAAGCTCCCTTTTCTGTTGGATGTTATTAATCCTCTACAACACGGTTTCCTTCGGTCAAGATCTTGCGCAACCTGCCAACTCGATTTTCTGAATCTCATCACTGAAATGGCAGACAATGGAATGGCTCTTATGATACTTTATTTGGATATGTCAAGGGCTTTTGACCGCGTGCCACACCCACATCTTCTGGCCAAAATCCGATCCTTTGGCATTACTGTCCCTTTACTATCTTGGATCAATTCCTACCAGTCTAACCGCTCTCAGTTTGTCTCAATAAACGGACACTGTTCCAGGCCTAAACCAGTTACAAGAGGTGTCAAACAGGGTAGCCTCCTTGGCCCTCTGTTGTTCCTCATGTACATAAACGATATATTCCTCTCAAAGAGCCATGGCATCCCGTTTCTTTTTGCTGATGGCATCAAAATCGTCTACTCATTTAGGTCTTCATGCATCACCTCGGTTATCGTGAACGTCTCTAAAGACATATCTGCACCCCATAAGTGGTGCTCAACTTGGCAGATGAATTTTTCCCCTGACATACGCGAGCTTCTTACATGTAAATGGAAGCTACCTCCAGGACCCTTAGCCGTTTTGTGGTTCAAACATTGCTAACAAGCAAATCGTTCGGGACCTTGGCTTAAAATATTCCTTCACATTTAATTTCTCAGAACATTTGGCCCTCCAAGTCGCTAAGGCCAAAAAGTGCCTGGGGCTGATATTTCGCTCCTTCCGGCGTCGAGGCTGTATTGTTTTCCTTTATAAATCTCATGCCAGGCCTTTATTAGAATACTGCCCACTGACCCTTTCTAGTATGCGGAAATCAGACAGAATTGGTATTGAATCATTTCGACGTGGTTTTACTGAGCGACTGACTGGATGGAGCTAGACCCGCACTTATAAAAAAAGCTGCTTATTTTTTAAACTAGACTCTTTATGGCTTCACTGCACAAAAATGAATCTTATCTTTTTTCTAATATCCTTCACAGCCTGACATTCACTCCTAATCCATTGCCTTTTGCGCCTGTCTCTAGCTATCCACTACTTTCTAGAATTCCTACCCTTTCAACCCCCATTAACAACACTAGCTTAAGTTCACACTTCTTCATCACAGTTTACTCTAACTTATGGAATAAACTACAGGTAAAAATACACGGTTCTACTTCCAGCCATCGGTTTAGAAGTGCACCGGATAAATTCCTCACGACTACCCAAACCTTACAGCTCCTAAATGTAGACATACCCGATGACCAGGCCTATGAAAAGGGTCTAGACTTTTGAATCGCGCAAACACCGGCGGGCTATGACAGATGAAATCAAATAAACATTCCTAGTTTTTCTGCCTTCTGCAATTGAAAAATTAGTCCCAGAGAGTCACTGTCTATTATTGCTGGCCCTTAGTATCGATTCCAACTTATCCTCAGCTGAAAGCATTCCAGACTGCTCCCTTCTACTTTTTCTCTATTTTCAGACCTTTGTTCGTGCGTAAGTTTCCCTCGATGACTCTTAATACTCTTGAAACCACACCGGTCACTAAACTGGCCTATGCATCTACCTGACCGTCGGCTACTCGTAAGCCACCCGACCGAGGCTCCCTTGGTTACGTTCCAGGATCCCCTGGTGCCTGGTCGCCTGATCGCGGACTACCTGATACCTACGGCCGTTTGGCCCCACCAAGAAAACTCACGTCAATCCCAGCGGTGCGAGGCGCGGTCAGATCCAACGCTTTGGCCGGAGCACATTGGGAGTGCAGGCCGACTTCAACGATGTGCGGGAGCAACTAGGTTGGCGGATGGCACCTCCTATCATAAGAATTGGTTTTCAGATAGTGTCCAGCGCACGGCCAGCCCCACCCACTAGCACCAGTTGCGGACTGAAAAATAACGTCCCCTGCATCTTACTGCTGCCTCCCACTGCCTTCTCAAGTGCACGTCATCATTAAAAATTCTCCAATTTTTCGTCGGCGCTTTTTACGAGGGGTTTTCTTTGTCAGTTTGCCCACCCCTGCCACTATATATCGACGCTATCCGAAATACTGCGCGTTTTTACTTCATCCCCGATTTACTTCGTCAAGTATCTCTACCGCGGAGCCCATTTCACTCACTTCGCAGAGGTGTGTCCACCTGACCTTCAAACTCAAATTTGCGGGCATTTATTCGTGCGACCACTAAAACCTATACACTTTTGGGGTGCATTTACCCAAACGAATATCCCAGGAACGTTTTTGTGACCTCACTTGTGTCACATGATCATGCAATCAACCATACTTCGGGTGTCCCCGAAATAAACCATTATTATTATTATTACATTAAATTGTTCATTATGCGCGAGGAAATGAGACTCCGTTTTTTTGTTTCAGGGTTTTTATCGGCGGAGAAAGGAAAACGTTCTCCAGCTTAAACGGTCTTGCGTTGAGCACAGAATTAATGGTTACTGCAGACCACTGTTTGTGCTACCACCTGCCGCACATGCCCCTGGTAGACTTCCCCCGTTGTTCGGCTCCCTAGTTTAGCAGGCAGACTACTACGGACAGGAAGATACTTCAAGAACCGGGGACATTCGGGATCCAGCGCAGAACCCGTTTACTACTTTGGGACTTGAAGATTCGAGAATTTTCCGCACTTTAGCGAAGCCAGCTAGCTCTACTACCCGACTCCAAGCTACCACCGCTGGAGCTCCAGAGGAAGTTCTCCGGAACTCTCCCAGAGGGAGGAAGTCCCTTACCAACTGCGGAGTCTCGACTTTACCAACGTACTCCGACTGAGGTCGGGCCAGGGCCTTATCTAGTGGCAGCGGCTCCCAGGGTCCCTTGGTTTGAGCGTACTACGCAGCAGGCACATGGCTCTTTTGCCCTGTTAGCACCTTGTGGAAATTGTGCATTTTTGGGTCAGCGGCTCCAGGTTGCCCATATTTCAGTTACTCGTTTTGCTGGTTCCTCCGGCCATCAGGTGTGAGCTTCTTTTCAGGTTCAGAGACAAATCCCATGCACCTAACATTGATGGACAGCATCTAGGCCCAATTAAATCTGACTTGAATGTGGGTACCCCGAAACCATTATCACCGTCCACGAACATGGAGCTCGGTGATATTATGGCCCTTAGTATTTTGTTCACACAAATGATAAACTCGAGACCCATTGCTGACTCCTAAGGAGCTGCTGTTATTGCCTTCTCTATCAAGAACTTGAAGTTCTCAAATTTGGCGTTGAACCAGCTGTCAATTTGGTGATCTTTTGGTCATTCTATTAGCCTGAAGCCAGGCTCACCTCCTGGCTTATGTTGTAAGAACCCGTGGTTCACGAGGTCAACAGACTTCCGGAAGCCCAAGCCACAAGGCTCAGCCTCCTCTCCCCGGTTTGACCTCCTAGTAGCCTCATCAGGAGCCCTAACAGCTTTCTGTAGCAGGTACCGCTCTTTTTATTTCGTGTTGTCTATCGGAGTCTGAAAAAGCCTAGTCCAGGTGTCCTGCGAAAGCTTTTCGGACTGATTTCTCGAACACCTCTAGCACTGGTTATGATACGCTAACAAAGTAAGCCACGAAAACTGCAAATACGGCAGCTCTTAGCTAGTTCACTTGAATTCCAAAATCAGAAAAAGATGGATTCATAGCTTCTACGACGCACAAATGAAACTAAGAAACGAGTAAAATTTATACGGACCTGAAGTATACGGCCTGGTAGTGTTTTCAGAAAAACCCAAGGTTTCAGGTTCCTGTGGTTTAGGCATTACCACGTAATAGCCAGGACGTAAGCAGCCAGGCTTTCGTTTGAACAACGCATCTGTTGGCAACTGTTGACGTAATTACTTGGCTCCAGTTCACGGAGTTTTCTTCCCCTTTTTTGCCTATCGAACTAATTCAACACTCAGTGGGATACAACTGCTCGCTGCATAGTGAAACGGTCAGAAACGATTCAAGGTCAAGCAAAAATGTCTAACACAAACAAAGATGTACGAGTGTTGCTCATGAGTAAGCTTAGGAGAGCCAAGTCAGACACAGTCACTTTCAAAAAGGCTGTGGGGCATTAGAAAGGATTTTCGATAAAAATCATTTTCACTTATTTTATAACAAATGTTCCAGACTCCTCGAAATCCCCCCGCCCTCCGCACCTCACAGTGCCTCTCAAAACTATGGACAGGAGTAACTCAAAACACCTCAGGCCCTTTTCACTTTCACTCCTCAATGTTAAATCAGGAACGCACCAGGAGATTCGAGGAAATAAACTTACCAGCGTATTCAGTTCTAGGCAAGCATTTTTTGCCGTCCCATAAGTTTTGATATTTTGTTCCTATTTGAAAAATTATCCGCTTCGTAATTAATCCTCAGCATCTTCAGATTTTATCCTTCTTTCGCCAGCTACATGTTCTCGTCGGTGCCCAATATTCGTCATTCGTCGTGTTAGTTTTTTCACCTTCTGAGGGGTACCGTTTCCTTTCATACTGGTGCAGGTTTTTCTTTCTGCCAGCTTCATAACGACTTGCTCCATTCATTGAACCTGGAGAGGCTTCCATCCATCAAAATTCGTACCACTTTTGTTTGTACTTTATCTTCAGCGTTATATATTAGATTTTTTAAGCTATTCCAACTCAGCACTGCTGCCGAAATCGAGTTCCAAGCTAGCTGGTATTGGTCGTGTAAACCTAAGCCATTTTAGTTCATCTGAACTCCGCCCAACTTTATTGTACAGCTGCAAAAATTGTCGACTTCCATTTTCAAAATTAGTAAATATTTGATTTTACTGAGCAACCCTACACACTGTGTTCATGCGTTCGGGCTTGCATCCCGAACGCGATCAAGGAATACACCATCGTTAATAATAATAACCCCTATGCAAGCATTTGGCAGCGGCCGGGAATGAGCCAGCATATGCTGCATGGCTCAGTGAAGGTTATCTCTGCTAGTCTTCTGCTATAACTTGCATACGAATAGAACACTGAAGCCCACAAATAATGTCCTTTTTTGTGCGCTTTCAATGAAAACAAAGTGAGTTACCTAATCATTGCTTCATTCTACTGTCTCCAAACTTGTGCATTTGGAATGCCTCTTTTTCAAACTACCATAAAGTGTGCATAAGTTTACCAGTTTTGAAACTCCAAGAAGCCAACTCTCAGCTCTCCTTCTATATGGAAAAAATGTGCCCCTTTTTACTTCCAACTTTTTCCTTAATTGGGGGAGGTTCATCATCGTTCCAAAAAGCCGGTGGCAGCTCCCTATTTGGGATTGATGTCAGTGGTCGTAGCTCTCAAAACTAGCTAGTCCAGCATCGAGAAGTAAAAACCAACCCAGAAAAGATAACGTTTTCGAAAGCAGATCAGGCTGCATCGTAATATTTTCCGGAAACCTCCTCTCGCCTTACGGTTTCCCCAGGCAATTAAGTCATGTATGCACGGGGATGGATAACAGCCGAATAATGGAAGCATTTGAGGGGAATGAGCAACGAGAAGTATGCGGCTTTCATAGGCCTAAAACTCTAGGGTATTTGGTTCAAAAGCCGACTTGAGGACAGAAGTTCCTTCGGACAGACCGGATTACCAAAGATGTGTAAAAAGAAGCTTTGGTGCTAGCGGAATATGAACTCAAGACAAACTTGGGCCACCAACGACTTCAAAATAGGCTGGAGACTGGTAATCCCTCCTCAAGATATTCGTCTTGGCACAAGCCGACACGAAGCCTATCAAAAGCTAAGCTCGCGGACAGAGCGGTCAGTGGAGCAGTTTGGCTGACTGACTGGATGGGCGGCGGTAACTCACTGTCTACCTTGCCTTCGCACAGGTTGGTAACTAGATGGATAATTAAGCGTTATCTCGAGCCTTACCATTAATTCCGGAACTCTGCATGACCTGAAGGTGGTTCACGAGCGCCACCGCTTCAATTATGGAGCGCAGGCCCATAAATGAATCTTGGTAAGGAGCTTGCGTTTTTCCCAAAAGCAGATGGTCACTTACCATTGAAGCGTCTTTTGCACTTGATAATTACTTAACCACTGGCTGTTTAATTGTAGTTCGTCAACTATCTCGGCATCATTCTTAACAAGACTCGTTTTTGTGAAAACACCTTTTGCTCCTTGGACTTTGCCTTCCTCTCTTTTGTCGTCGGGCAAATCTTTTCTACCGGATATTTTACTACATAGTGTGACAGCAGAATGGACTGCAGTTCCTCAGCTTGTTTAAATGCAGTTCAGCATGGGTCAAACGCTACTCGAATGACCGCTAGCACCCTTGCTTGCTTTGAACACAATTTAGGCTGCTGTACTAAGGAATTCTTTTGTTTTGCCCAAGTAAGTTCGTTTAAATGTTATTCTTGAAAGACTTGCATTGATAGGCATTTTTGCGATTACTCTTCGTTTCATCGAATGGTGATTTTTTATCACAGATTTTCTGTCACGTCTAATTTTGGGACCAATTCTGGATACAACCGAGGCCCAATAATGTTGGTTTGTTTATCGTGCACATTTTATAAACATTAAAGAATAGTTCTATAGATTTTGGCGGTAAAATGTTTGGATATACCTGATCTTGTGATCAGTTATAGGCACTTGAGCAGCACTAGTGAGCTTTTGGTCGACTCTGAACCGCATTAGAACAAACTGAGGTACAGCAGTCCAGTTTGCTGTCACATGAAGTTGTAAAATATTTGGTGTCGGCCCATCTTTTGAAGCCGTAAGAGCTTAGTTACGATTAGCTGGAATCCACTCAGCCTCCGCGAAGCATGATGATAAAACTTCAGTACCCGCTAGTTGACCAAAGTGAACAGCAGGTTGCGAACCATCCCGGTGATTTTCTCGAGTACTTCATCCCAATTGCTAGGAGGCGGTGGAGTGAAGTGTCACTGCGTGTCTTGAGGCGACGTATTGTAGTGCACCTTCGACTATTCCTTCCGGTTAAACCCTCCATTAACTCAGACAGAACCCTACAAATTTGATTTCAGCTTTACTATGTATGCCTTTTGGCTTGCTTTGATCCCCGATGAGAAGCATCAAACTCATAAAAAGGAGTCAACATAAAAATTGGCCCCGATTTCTGAGTGCACCACGCACGTGAAATATCATCCGTACGCCTTCTGTTTGCTTCCTCGAGGCGAGCGAGAGAAGGAACGAAGTGGTCAAAAACCAAGAATGAGAAAGGACACAACAATTTCTGCTTCCTTGGAGCTGCTTCAGAGCCATCATTGGTTTTCCAGCAGCCACAATTAGCCTTCGGCTAGCTACGCGTCGGCTGATAGCCTGTTGCACCGTGCTGCCTCTTTTTACTTTCCAAAGCCAGCCGAAACATGAGTTGCACAACTGTGCACTTCCATCCCGTCGTATTGATGGATGATGAGCTCTTCCAGTGTCTTCCTACTTGGCAACTCTATGGCGTGCTTGCAAAAGCAAGGATAACTCAAATAGTAGAACCTCTCCACAGGCATAGGAGACTGGATCAGTGTGGGGTTTTACCGCTGTGATGCATTCCCTGAGAATGGTGACTTTCAGCCAGATTCCAGGCTTCAAAAGATATCACTGCAGGCTGCTCCCTGAGCTGAAATTAGCGTGCGTTGCGGTGCCACACTAAACCCTCATAAGGACGGATGCTCGACACACAAGAACTTTCTTCTAACTTTCGGGTGCACCACCGGTAGGCAGTCAAAACGCTTGCTTGCCATACTGCGGCCGTGACTGGTTCCGTTCAGCTGGAGAAGCTGGATAACAAGGGACGGAAACAGCTGCTAGACATACCAGAGTTTAGGTGCACTGCAACTTTTTCATTTACCACCTGAAGAAGGGGAATTGCGGTGAGCAGTTTTGCTTCATCAACCAGTAACCGCCCTCAGGAGGTTAGATCTGTTGACCATATCTTCAAAGGGCCCGGTTCGTGGCCCCTACAAAGCGAGATTTCCAATAGTATCCCCCTGTCATGCACCTCAGCACTGTTGCTTGATGATACACTGATGAACAACTGTCATTATACTGGCCAAGAACATTTTGAAGTACTTCGCCGTATCCCCTATTTAGCACAGGACAACCCTTGAATCTGACTTTATGGCGTTTTACTGAATATGTTGGATAGAACCCTCCTCACTACTTCAACAAACTTCACTCCTGAAACCGCCGTAGACACTTCTAGTCGGGGATGGTAGGTGGTATGGTTAGAGCCATTTGGGGGCCTGAGAAAAAATAGGTTGCTCATCGGCGTTCTCTACGCTTCGTGGATGGCTCCCTCATAGGACTCGGAGGCTTCATGGAAAATAAGAGGTTAAAGTTGGTCAAACTTCCTCTCAATCTCCTCTTGTATGTCTCTGGGACCACTCATGTAGCCAAGACAGGGTGCGGTTTCACACATTCCTCCTACTTAGGTGCATTATTTTGAGTCGGAAGTCGATATTACCCCAACTCGGGTTTCAACCCCCCCGTAACATACATTTAGCTGGGAGGCGCTGGGAAGACGCTGAGCCCAATGGGTCAAATAGATGAAAAATTGAATAGGACAAATTCCTAGTTGTCGGCTCACATGCGGGTTCTAAATGGAGGCTGAAAATGTATTTGCCAGTGTCCCACAGCACCTCAAACTCTTCCTTGTGAACCCTATGTCCTGATGGTAGCTGAATAATAATAGTACCTGGTGAACGCTTCAAAGAAAGAATCTTTTCCCTTCAAGATTATATGTCCACCCTTGAAGTTGGCCCCCCTTCTCAAGAGGCGGCCGTTCCCACGTTGCTTCTGTTACCGTAGAAGCTCTTTTACTTGAGGCAAATGAAGCCGAACCTTGGCCGAAGTAGATGTGGTGCCACGGCTTCCACGGCCGTGCTGCCAAAGAAGTCACCAAATTCTCCAGCCATATCAATTGGCAAGTAGTTTTCTCAGAACGGCAGAGGCCTCACCCCAAATGGGTCCGGTACCATCCGGCACAGTTCCAGCTTTCCTGAGTGATCACCTTCCGCCACATGAATCTCAGAGTAACTTCCTTTAGGTTAAGCCAATTCGGTGGAGGGTTGATACAGATGACTGGGAGGCTTTCCAGCATCCACGCTGTATCTGCCGGTACAAAAATACGGAATCGGTGAACATGTGCAAATTATGGTCACTTTTATCCAGTTAAGCTCTTCCGTAAATCCGTGATGATCGTAGCTAGATAAATCAGCGGACAAGTTTGGTACGGTGAAGCAGAGAAACAACATACAGATTTGCGAGCCAGAAGAAATTAGACTCCCCAAGACATGCGTGTTTTAGAAGCAACCTTTGGAACTCCATTGTATAAGTCATGATGTGTCCTAAAGTATTCTGGACGTAAACCGGACGTTGGAAAGTTCATCGGCGACAATGTCAACAATTGCATCCGTGGATAATCCACTGCATTCAGAGATATATTTCATGAATCATACCCTGGAGCTAAAGCCTTCCCTCGGCGGACTGTAAAGCAGCAAAACCAGTGTTAGAAAACACCCGAACTCACAAACTTCAAATTAAATAATTTGGAGCCGAATGTGACCTTAGACGGAGACAGGGGATTGATAAATTCCCAAAGTTGCAAAACTTCAGTTGAAGGCACATGGGCCATGGAAGACGGTGAGATAGTGTTACCTTAAGATATCTACCCGCTGGTGGTACTGGTATGGGTCATCTTTCGAAGATGGGGAAGAAAACCTGCTAGCGAAAGCTTCATGTGGTTCATTGGAAAGTGAGGAAAATAATACATCCTGGTGTTTAAAAGCCTTTAGTGGAGTGAATCGTGATAGGAACCAGTGAACAACTTCGTTTCACTCCATCCGAATTTCAAAATATCTTTTTGCGTGTCGGTAATTCTCGTCCTGTCACTAAATCGTCAGCGTATTTGAAGCCAATGAATGTCGACCGGATCTAGAGACTTTCAAGTAAAACGAGAAAACGAGTGGAAGCTTCAAATGTTTATAAAACCTCAGATTCTGTTGGAAAAGAAGGCGACCTCTGGACTCTATGAATGGTTTAATATTCCATATCACCGAAGTGGTATGGTGGTAGCCTGCAGACGTTTGGGTCAGCATTGCCCAGGACAAACAAGCTTCACAGCTCTGACCAACCAAAGCCACCAAATGCTTTTTGAGTTCTATGAAAACCATTTTAGCCGCCTCACATTTTCTATCTAAGGCTGAAGCTACTGAGTGAGTTATTTTAGCCGCGGAGTCTAGTGCAAACGCGAATACCGTCGAACATATTGGTAGGTCTTCTCTAGCAGGCACCATTTTATTCCGCGAAAACAAAAGCGCCCCAAACGACTTGAGTACCGCACAAGCGCGGGCAAACTAAGCGGCATTTTCCAGGTTGTTTATCGAGGAAGGATGATGTCCCGGCAGCTCCAAAATGTCAGGGCCTGACGGCTTGCTATACCACCGTCAAGGGTATTGGTCACTATACCCGCAAGGGTGTCAGCATATTGTTTGAGTATAACAGGTGGTAGCTCATCTGGACCAGGATCTGCATTTGTTCGATTTTCTCTTAGCTGTTAGAAGGACATGGGGTTTCAGTAAATGGCGGCTGAGATGAGTTGTTGAAGACTGGTCCGGAAGTAGACTACGATAAACATTAAGAATCAATATTGAAGTCCCATTATCTGCTTTTTGTTTCCCTTTCTTGAGTCACTATCGAGAAGTTATTCCATAGCCTTTCAAATTCCAGAAGAACCGGCGTTCTGTGGCACGGTACTTGTGTGCGAACTATTCAGGCTTTCAACTTCAGATAAGGTCAAGGTGTTTAGTCATCTGACTCAATTTCTCTGTCCATGTTCGCAGTCATCTACGTGCAGGGGAATAATACTGAGCACTTTGGAAGTAGACCAATGACAAGTGGCAACAACGGTCAAAGCAAAAACTGGGGTAAGTTTTGACGTGTTCACTGAAGAGGGAACAGTTTGGGTTTAAATCACCGAAAAATTTAAAGTGGTAACTAGAGGCTTTAAGTTGACCAGTTTGTTGGGCGAAAAATTCTTCCTCCTCCTTTTCTTGGATGGCGTTCCTACCATCGTTTACTCGTTTGTCTTACCATACGACGTCGGAAATTTCCCCGAAGTAGAGCCGTGAGAGCCACTCAGGGTGCACGTTTTTGAAAACCGAAAGGCTTCGGCTCATTAGCAAAATTAAGTCGAGATGTGCGTCAAATCTGGCAAGAAAACATATCATATTTATCAAGCCAAGCATGACGAGAGAGATAACGTTTTGTCTGCAAATTAATAATAGACTCCATCAATTACCAAGGCTGGCGGAATATCGGAAAACGTTTAACCGAAAACTCGCTATTTACCATGTACATGTCTCCGCCGAGTAGCAAGGGGAACCCACTCAAAAAGAATGACAAATTCTATGATGTGACAGCTAATCATTCCAGGTGATCACATGAAGACCAGATTCCTGGACTTGCTCCATTGGTTAATAACGTTACTGATAGCATGTCCTCCAAGATGTTGAGCGCAGGTGGAGCGATCGGATTGATAAATTATGAAGTCACCCAATTCTGCTGTTGCCTTCGGTACGCTCTTACTCAATCCGGGTTTTTTAAAAGTAATTTCTGCTTTTCCATACCCCTTTCAAGTACTTGCTGTCCCATGACTTTCCCGAACAAACAGTGATTATTGCTCTTTTGCCCATGAAGATCCGAGTTTTTCCAATTTTGCTTTGCCGGAGACCAAATAGTTATCCTGCAAGGTATTTCTTTTCTTTCCCATTCCGGGCTTTATAATCCGTCAAAAATTATCCCGTACCTTGTTACAGTATTTCACAAAGTTTTTAGCGTGCCTTGTAACACTGGAAGATTTCATGAAACGTGCCTGCGTATGACGGAGTTGGTGGCCTTCAGATGCTTGCGAAGGCAGGTGCTGCTACTAATATCCACAGAAAGCAGTGCATTTCGATTTTCCATTGTGAAGCTTTGAAGGCCCGGTCGTAACCAGAACTCTGGTCTTGAGAATCTTGTGAGCTTGAACGGGAACGCTAACTTATTGTCTGAGGCAATGCCTACTCGCCACAAGATAAATTCAAAAGGTAGGATGACGTGATCTATCGGACCAACAGGTGGAAAATGGGCGATCACTTTGATTCAGTGCCTATCTTTCATAATGATTAGGTCTAACATGGACAGAACATAACCTCCAAGATATCTGATTGGGATGCAACCATGCACGATCCGTGATCTTTCAGCTCGGGGACTTGCGAGAGTCTCAGCAAGTGCGTTATATGACGATAGGCAAACCCAGCCCACTTCAGGAGCACTGACGTCTCCTATTGGAAGCGAAGAAAAAGGACGGGAACGTTCAGCGAATTTCGTATGCTTTATAAGGACCCTGGAGTCCACCAAAGTGGAAGATGGACAGCAATAATTCAAACCAATTACTACCGAAATTATTTTGGGAAAAATTAGAAATGCTCAAAAATATCCGTTGTTGGAACAAAGCACAGGACAGGGGAGATTACTGCAGGGAGAGTGTTACTGATGTGGAGAGTATCTTCATTTGCCTGGCCCCTCAGTGAGTAGCACCTAAGTTGAGGGTACCCCTGTATGGATACCCCACCACCAAGCTGCGCTGGTGTGAGCCAAGTCTTCGAGTCAGTCAACGAGAGGAGCTCCTTGTTCTTTCGCAATTTATCGAAGTTCTGACATTTTGTAAGTCAGACTGAGGACAATGGTGTAGGGAAATCCTGGAGACGGTTCATCAACAGGGGGCAAGTAAAGGGAGAAAGGGTTTCGGACTGGGAGATACGGGAAGACCTGAAGGGGGGCCGAAAATTTGTTCATAGGGAACGGGAGTAGACATGGTGGGTAAGCCGTTATTTCGAATAAGGGTAAAGCGTAGCCGAAAGAAGGTATCCAAAAGCAAAACAATAATGATCGGTTTGCCATAGCACTAGACTGGAAAAGTACAAAAGTGCAAAACATTCACAAGCCTCTGTCATTTGGCCAAAAGAATTATCAAACGAGAACATAATTTCGCCGGTGTTCAATGCCAAGAGCAATCGCCACGACAGGTTTCGAGGCGAAGTCCAACTAAGACAACGTCAAGGGAAAGGCTCGGCGTAAACAAGCGGGCTCAAGATGTGCTGAATAATGTGTGCTGGTGAATGTGAGACATCCATTTGCGAGTTCATATAAAGGGGGAGTGGGCATGTATGAGTAATACTCGGTAGGTACTTTCTACGCGCAACTGACAATGCGGGATGCACGGAGTGGTGGTAAGACCGCACACGTCTAGTGGTCGCCTCTAGGTCGATGGGGCCCGAAATGAGGGCTGCTGCTAAAACGAAACCTTCCGGTGGGCCTGAAAGACAGTTACTTTTATCTGGTTTCTTAACGTTAGTGTTCTCTCTCGCCACCTTCGCACCTTGCCCAAAAGATGTATTAGGAATTAGGGAGCTTCTTGGAAGACCGGGCTCACCGTTTCTGCCAGCATATATTTTCGCCCTGGTTTCCAGTTTCCCCTCTCTTATATAATCAAGTACTTTCGACCGAGGGAAAATGCGGACTTCAGAGTCTGGTTCTTCACCTTCGGCTCCCTCAGAGCAGAGGATGGATGAGTAGGGGGTTGTTTGAATCCTCAGAGGTGAGTGTGCCGCCGATGTTGCAGGCTTTTCGGTGACGGCGTCCAAAGTATCAACTCTAGTTAGGAAAACCGTGCGGTCATGGATAAATTCGGGTTATTCTTCTCCTTATCCAGTGTCTGGGGCCTTGAAGCATTACAGATGGGAAGAGGACAAGGTGGGGGGAGGCTTTCGTGATGATATGGTCCTACACATCCGTCGATAGACGGCTTGGCAAAGCTGGCCGACGGCGCTTCAGAACCGGCGCAACACGGGGCTCACAAAGCCCAGTGTGACAGGAGGGCTGATCAATTGCGTAATTCTATGGACTGCGGGGAATCCTGCGAGTGGAGTTTTAGCCGTAGAAAGTGGCCATACGAGGCATTTAAACCGGTGGGCTGTGTGCGGCTAGTGCGAGTACACGGACTATCAGCCTATATGCCTTTTGTTTTCCACAAATAAATCTAGATAGCCTTTAGGCTGAATAGAGTTCTTGCGAGAATTATTGGGGCGGTACAAAACATCTTCTGATCCACTTACTTCTTCAGAGCGAAAGCTTGAGGTGCGACTCCCAGTAGCTTGTTCTGCGTTGTGCGCCGAGAAGAGGCCAACCTTTTTCCTGGTGCTCTTGGATACCAATCACGGGCGTCTTACTGGGTTGAAAAGAGAGGAAATTTTCAGGTTGCTGGGTATCTCTAAGGCCATTTGAAAAAAGTGGTCACATCTTGAAAGGCGGCCCCAAGTTACGACCACCTGGCAAAACCTCCGGCATTTCATTATAATCTGATGTGATTGCACAGCAGCCCGTTGTGTTGGTACCAGGGGTGGGAAACTACTTGAAATGTTCTTCGTGCTCCAAAACTCGTCCTGGGAAGATTTCAGCGAGTTGAGCAGTCCCCCCAACTCATTTTCTAGTTGTCTCTCCTGAGGAGCTCATCGTGTTTGTCACTGCGCTTGAGATGGTGGAGCCTCAGTACCCAAGTTCACAGGGTTGGCTACCGCCTTCTCTTTCGAAAGCTCTGAAGTGTTTTCGTTGTCCAAGGTAGGACCGAACAAGGAAAGTCAAGTTTTCCCGAAGGTAGACTCAGAAGTGGAAAATTGGTGAGATATACTCAGGATTGGCAAAAATTCAGAACGGAGCATCTAAGAGTTCAAACTTACCCCAGGGTGTCGTGCAGTTTCAAGTTATTTCCTGCCCCGTCGAACGCAAACTAGGACCAGCTGTCTTCCTTGGATGGACTGTCGTGTCTGATCTGCAAGAATACGGAAAAATAACTCATGAGCTCCGACGTGAGTGAGTGCACACTGGAGGCCGAACTTGCACCATTCTAGAACTGAAGTTGCTACCAGCATCCTACTCACTACAGTAGTACTTCGCACACCGACGCCGAGCGCAGTGTTCGAGCTGTGCGAAGTTTCCATTACAAGTTGTTTTAGCCAGAGAGTCCTTGTAAACGCTGAGGTCACAGGGTGAAATAAATTGCGTTACACCACGATATGATCAAGCTTGGCGATCCAGGCGGCAGCACATACTTACGGACGGAAACAAAAAGTCTGCCCACATCGGCGGAAGTTCGCCCCAACATTAGGAATCCACCCGTATGTGCCGACAAAAACAGAAAATCCAAGCCGTTCAAACCCTATGGCAACCTGTTCGCTGAAACCCACGGAACTCGGGGAAGATTTCGCTCTGCTCAAAGGGTCCGAGGTGATCAGTGAAGAAAAAAGGGGCCGATGGGTCTCTCGAAACTCTGGTTAGACCGCTCAATATTTCAGTTGCTATACTAAGAGGGCATTGTTTGCTAGGCCCTCTTTACAATAGTCCGTCGCCAAAATTACCAAACATTCTCTGTGTTCACCCTCTGTGGTTTATTCACTCAATGCTGATTTGAGCGAGCGACCAAAATGCGTGAACAACTGTGCCTTTAGGCGGATACAGGCCAATTTCATCTGAGAGACTACCGAAAGCTATCACTCGGTGGGGGGAGAATAAGGTGTGATGTCTGTCACAATTGGTATCACAGGAAATGTGGTTGGTTGCATTTTAAGGTGTTCATTTTATGCAATGAGCACCGGAATCTTAAGTGGGTTTGCTGGGACAGCCTCAACACCTACAAAGGTAAGTTGCCAAAGAATACGAAAATACTTCTTGGTAGAAACCGCAGTATGTCGGTAAAAGACATCTTTCAACCTGTCTGTTAAGTAGCCAGACATGAGGGAAGAGAGGCTCGGCATCACGCATCAAACCCACCAATGATAGCGGGCCTTCCAGGACAATCTTTATCGAACACTCTTCAGGCTGAGCAAGGTGAACTACATGGAGGTTGATCGAGGACCCGCTAGGTCAGCGATGGTCGAGGTTGCAAACACTAGGGGGAGGGATGCGTCCTCATTTCCGGCCGGAATAGTTAGGGACACCACCGAAGGAAAGACCGTGTGGGAGCCAGGTAACCCAGTTAGTTGGCAAGGTCGACTAGTGAAGACGAAGTCGGCCCTGAAGATATCCACCAACTTAGTAGCAGCGTTGATAAATGCAGAATTCTCTCTCCAGACCGGCGTAATACCTCATCCCTAGGAGGTTTCAGAAACCAACAAAGCCCTCCATTATCAGTCAGGATGGACAGGTGTAGGACAACGGGATATTTCGTCCCTCGTCGCCGAAAGCAAAGCGAGGTGTCGAGTTTAACCTCTATCAACCAACAAATGGTGCATGGAGAAGCCTGGGAAGCCTTGCTGCAGCCTTCACCAATGCAAGCAGCTTTGGAAGCAAGTGGCATGATTTGGCAGCAGACACTGCCAATGCCGACTGCATAGCAGTCATCTAAACCTGGCTAAGAGCGAGGCGTGAAACAACAGTCTCCCTTCCTATTGGCTGTTGCGCCCATCGAGATGTTATGGTGAGTAGAAGGGACGGTAGTAGTGCCATGATAATAGGCTCCGGCATAATAAAGTAACCATGGAACTTGCCACAACTTCAAAAATATAGGCGGACCTCTGCGACTTGAAACTACGCAAGCACGGATATGTGGTAAATGTGCATACTGAAGCCCCTATGCTATCCCACGGGAGGGTCTAGACTTGTCGTGTAACCCTCCCCACGCATTTACCGGAGAGGGATAACTCAAAATCCTCGGCGATTACAATGCCCCTGAGATAGGCTGCGTGAATCTGTGGTCAGCGGACAATGGTTTGGCGGGACAGACTCACGGGTTACTGGGCCTTGCAATACTAAACCCCGGTGACACTGAAGGCCTTAAGGTATTAGCACCCTCGGGGCGAAGCGACCACGGAGTGATCAGTCGCAACTACCTGGCCGTGGGAGATGGGGCACTCCAAAAATTAGATACTCTCAGAATCTTGATGTACAGGTACCAGCCACTGAAGCCCGGGCACTGGCACGGAACCCCCACTGGAGTGTGTCGGAGGAATGGACGGCATTCATGAACAGTCTTATGTTGCTGATAGAGTGATTTGCCCGTCCTCGCAGAATGCTCCGAGTGGAATGGACACCGTGGTGGACAAACAGATTAACTAGGGCCCAAAGCCGGGAAGCACAGGGTATGGGGTCGATACCAGCAGACAGGAGACCGCGGGAGATACCCGTGGTTCAAAACGACTTGAGTGGTAGCCATCAGATTACAATAATAATGAGGGCTACCTTATTAGACCACCTTAGCCAGAAACGTCAAACGATGTCAAAAAATTCATATCTATGTACAATCAAAAACAGCCATTGGGGTGGCTGTTTTCCGGCAAGAACAGGGATGGTAAACATGAGCTCGAAAATGGGCCAAGGCCGAGATAAAGTCACTGAACTTCGAGACGGGGCTCCAGCGAGACAATGGACTAAACCCGGCACGTGAGCCCCCCACTGGACCAAAGGTACGACTACCAAGAACCGGGAACATTCGGGCTCAAACCTCGCGCCCGTGAACTACTTCAAGACTTCTCTCTGCTGACGAGGTAGAAGAAGCTTTGCGGTTTCCTGATGTTCAAAGAGCAGACGGTCCAGCTGGCACCCAAGATGTGGTTTTACGTCCCTTGGTCGGGAACTAGCGGCCGTCCTTGCTCGGTCGCACAATAGGTCGTTGGACAATGCGCAGTTACCTGAGGGATACCCAATTTACGAAAAGTCCCAATAAGTAGGGCAGGGTCGGAGCAAGATGCTTGAAAATATCGGCCAGTCAGTCTGCTACCATAGCCTCTAAAAATAATAAAGAAACTAATTGGGGACCTCATGGTCAGTCATCTAGTTGAAAAAACATTTTCAACAGAATAAACAAGTCTCACAGAATTAGATCTTGCTTGTCTAACTTGTTCCCTTTGCTGGAAAAGGTAGCTACTAAGTTAGACGAGGGTAAACGAGCCCAGGTCCGCTATCTGGGCTTCGGGGCGGCGCTTGATCCCACAAAACACGGGCTACCGTAAAGCGGAGTGAATGCGCCGGGTGTAGCGACCTGGGTGCCAGAATGGACGCGGGAGCACCTCACAAACCGAACTTATTACGTGAGGGTGGATTGAAGCAAGTCCACAAGGGCTGCGGCTACCAGTAGGGGTCAGTGAAGGGTCTCCTCCTGTTCTTGATCTACCTCAATGGTCTACTTGAAAGTATACAAAGCCCAGGCTACCTGTTCACAGAAGACCTTAAGGTGGTGGGTTAATCCGGAACCGCATCACCTATGCTTCCGCGGTGGTTATCCGTCTGACTGAAGAGCGAAAGGTCACATCCGGTACGGCATGCATGTTTCCACCACATGTTGAAGTTCTGAACACACCACCTTTGCCCATGGACATGGGTGGACCAATTCAAGCACCGCAGATACAACAAGCACCGCCCATAGGTGGCGCCTGTCCACTTTCAAGCATGTCTCATTCCACCTGGTCGCACCAGTTCTCACCTGGACCAATGTCACAAGATCCAATGCATGCAGCGTCAAGCCCTCCACCCAATTCACTTACCGAAATGTTGGGTCCGCCACCTGCTGCTTACAAAGGCTCCACATGTACCGGTTACTGTGGCTACTGGAGCGACTGCGGTTCGGTTGGTGGGTGTTCTGATCCCAATTGCATATATATGGAGCATTGTGGCCCCAGTTATTGCGGCGTTTCCCCCATCCGTCCTGTTCGTCCTGATACCTTATCCACAGTACCGGTTTATCCTCATTGTGGGTCGACTTACGCACCCCAAGGCTCGCATCCCATGCCGTTGGATCCTGGTTTGTCTACCAATAATCCGCCACCCGTTGTGGGCAGCACAACTCTCACTTTGGGTGGTGGGACGGCATCGACTCGTAAGAGTGGTTATACCAGTTTGGACACCAGCGGTTACATGAGTCCATCTAATGAGATGTACATGCCACAACCCAGCTCTACTTACAAACCCGTTTCGAATGTACCACTCATGCGGCATTCGAGAGCTGCAGCAGTACTTCCCGTTCAGACCAATTCAGCCGAGTCAAGTTCGTCACCTGTCATCACCTCAGGCACTGGTTACTTAAGCCCGGAGCTCATGTCTCTGGATGATCCAAACAGCGACTGGTTGACCAACCAGAACCTGCTATGAATTATCGGCAAACCTAGTAATGGCCGCTCTTCATCTGTTTCTGTCGAATACGTTTTCCATGGAAGTATTTCGTGGCCCCTTTCAAGTTCATTTTGATGTTTACTCCGTTGAAGTAATTATGGAAATGAAATTGTAATGACCGTAGATCAATCAGGTATGTTACCTCTGCATTGGCTGGTGGCAAATCTAATGAATTTTGCTTCCATCAATGAACTTCGGCGGAATTGAATAGGGTTCACTCCTGGACCACTGAATGACAGCTGACGCTCATATCACAGAAGTGTGAAAATCTCATCGAAGACATTCACGGAGAATCCATATACCTAGACTTACAAAACCCACATACAATAAGGAAGGCTGAAGACATAGCTGAAATTAAGGCGCTGATGAACGATTACTACCATCGGTCTTCACCGCTCCTGGCTGCCGGGGTTGAGGATAAACTGGCCCTGTGCCAGCCATCGCTTACCTCAGTTTCTAGAAGGGCTTCGGTGTTAGTGCCTTCCTACAAAGCACTAGTTAGGCAAAACCCAGAATGTTCAGTTCAGTTCAGTGCTGTTTGCACAGGACAGGTAATGTCCACGGCCAATCGAGCGTCTAGGACTCTTTTGATGGTATACACGCCCGTTATGCTCCCGCCACTGGACGGCATATTTCGTCGAATCCCTGACAGAAATGAGAAAGAAACGGAAGACCTCATCGCTGGTCAACCGTCTGAGATATTATGCCTCTCTGGGGCTCACTGAGGCAGTATGCAATAAACGCACACGTCAAATAGAGCACGCCTCAGACGGACCATGGGGATACACTTGATCATTCTAGTAAACATATTCAACGCTCACTGCAGGGGAATATCTCGTATGGCCTGAGATCTAAGGCACCTTTTGGAGGAACGGACGGTTTGCAGGTCTAAAATTCCACCAGGCAGACCGTTTCAAAAGTTCACCACCCTGCTGCTGAAGAGGTGCGATCCAGTCGTCAACCTGGCTTGAAATTTCGTCGGCCATTTTTCGTGACCCATCGTTCTGGAATCTGAAGCCGCATGAAATGGACTATCCGGCCTAATGCAAGAAATACCCCTCATTACCGTGAACGTCTGTGTGAAGTCCCTTCGATGTCTCCTCCTTCCTAACGCGAAGAGATTCAGATCACAGAGTCGCTGTTCAATGGTCTTATCTCTCTCCTCCTCAGCAGTTCGAGTAGCGAGACACTGATGTCCCTCTGGGCGGGTGGCGTATTTTTTGTAGAAAGGTGATCAAGCCTGCGCGCCATCTCCTAAGTGAGGTCGTACTACAGCCAAGTAAACAGGTACCAGTATTTCCCGCTGCCGACAAGATTATGCTGAGCGCGGTCTGAATAGCCCACCGCGAGCCTTTTGTGCTGCAGCGTTGCACTGGTCTAACCATTTAAAGTCGCTGCTCATGATGACCACGAGGTCCATAACCCTGCTGACTGCCTCTTTGGTGGACCGTCTTCTGTCAGGAGAGACAGTTAGGCTTTCTGTTGACCTAGACAACAAATGGCTTTTTCCAACATTCCGGGGTGAGTCCCATTTATGAGCCCAGTTCAGGGCGGTTCCTATATCCCTGACTGGGCCCACCCTACCAGGAGGCCCAGCAATCTTTTCGTCATCTGCGAAAATAAAGCCAGGCGATTGGAGAGTGAGTGCCAGGTCGTTAATCAACAAGAACCGCACCAGGAATGGGAGGAACCCCCGGGGCTTCCCACTAGTGACATTCACAAAACTGCAGCACTTGTCCCTCACTTTGGCTTCAAACCTCCCGTGGGAGGGGGAGTCGGCCAGCCACTTCAGGAAAGATCGCTCATGCCGGATGTCTATATCTCGCGCAGCAAAAAACGATGATTAACACGTTGCTAAATCTAGGGTAGCATGCCTGCCTTTCCTGCCCTCATCCGTCCATCGAGTTAATTCATCTAAGAAGCACAAGAGATTGTTCAGACAAGAACTAATTTTAACTTATTCATTCTGGGCCGGACTTAGCACGGAATGCTGCAGTAAGTGCTGACAGATATGGGCACGGATGACCTTCTCAAGGAATCTACACAGGATGCTAGTCAGGCTTACCGGCCTGTAGTCTTCCACAGCGGACGTAGATCCATGCCTTGGCCCAAACCCTTGTGCGGAATACAGCTTTCCTGGAGAAGGTGCAGCGATATTTCACTAGAATGTCACTGGTGTCCGGGAAAAAAGTACCCGGGAAATTATTGGCACCAAAAGCCTTCCCAACGAAACGTAGAAGAACCATAGGGGATCTAATAGAGGTCTTCAAACAAGTTAAAAATCTACTCGTCGCGAGGGTGTCATTGTTGATTTCGACACAGTCTTCCGGATTCAAGGGACGCCAGTTCCAGTTCATCGAAAGGAGATCATAAAAGACTCAAAGGGAAAATTTTGTGAGTCCCGTTGTCAAGCCACTGGATGTACTGCCGACCGAGGTGGTCCCCGGTACTTCGGTAGTAGGCTCTGAGGCAAGGTAACTCGAGACTTAGAATTTCTTCTCTACTGAGCTACACCAGGTCGTATTGCGTGCTGTTGTGGACTTAGTTCGCAATCAGCTTTCTAAAAAACATTAACAATTACGGCTTCTTAGGGAATTCTAGTAACTCAGGGAAATCCAAGGAATTTTTTCTCGGCGGTAAATTCTAACCTGACTTTAGTCTGCCGCTAATGTTCCGCCTCATTTGCAGCTTCTTCTTAATACTTCAAAATGCCACGCGCAGTACAGAAGACCTCCAGTAATACTCTATCCACTCATACTCTGCTTACTAGTAAAATGGGCTTATTCAAACTCCCGTGGCCTTGAGACGATGCTCGGTTGACCTCTGTGACTTTTCAGGCTTTGCAACGGCAAGAACAACCGTTTTAGACCAAAGCCTTTTTGGGAAGGAAGTCTCAGCTTCCAAAGTTGGAAAATACAGTATCTAAAGTCGCCCCCTACTGTGCATCGCTGAAAGCATCGAACATTCTACGTTACAAGACCTGACAGCGGCTGACCGCCTTATAGACTCTGTTACGTCCGAAGTTCTCATAAGGGTGAGAAACTCCCGTAATGCAGTAGTGCTTAATGTCCCTGAGAGGATACCCCCTGAGCATGTCAAGCCTGCACTGTTGAATGCTTGTGGTGTGGCCAAAGTTCCTTGTCAAATATCAAGGCTGCTTGAGAACGTCCAGCGCTTCAACCGTTCGATCCTTACGCGATTTGTAGATGATCCATGTGCCAAAACGTTCAATCAAATGCGTAACACTGTAGCTTCTAATTCCTTCTATAAAAACAAAAATAGCCGAAGATAAAGCCACTCTCCAAAGGGAAATTATTAGATCTCTCTCAACTTTCCCCACGGGTAAGACGCCTAATAGTCCTGAGCTTTCGACGCGGACAGCTGATCGCTCCACCGCTTCTCCTCAGGGTCCCAGCAACTTATATTCACACGCGCTTTCCGCATCTTCACAACCACCCGCCGCCTCCTCGTCTGCTCCCGCAATGAACTCTACCATCTGATCTCATTACTGTTGACTTGGAAATTTACGCTCCTCCCCTTACTGCCGCCCAGTAAAAGACGCCAACCATTGCCTCGCTCTCCTACTTTATCGCCTGTCGGGTACACCCCCAACTCTAATTTTCTCCCTGTTACCTCAGGTGATACACTACTCGCCGTCCAGGGGAATAGACCTGCCGGTCTTCCCACCCCTCTCACATGCACCCCCTTTGTTCAACTGTCCCCTCTTAACTCAACTAGCAATAACTCGCCGAATCCGTCTTCGACCTTAAAAATATCCCTTGCTCCTGAGTATCAGTAATCCTTACAAATTAACCGCGTTTGCCGCCTGCCAATAAAAAAATATGGCCTTTACAAGAAACTCACTCTGCCTCACCTCGTACTCCTCACCTGACAACTATCTCTACCGCTCCCGATACTAAAAGCCCCATACATGGTGTCCCAACCAACTTGCCTTACCCCTCCTATAAACCGCAGCTTAGTCTGCCACCCTGCATCCCTATTCCTCACACACTTTCAACTGGCCGGTGTTTCTCACCTGCTCCTAATCACCCTCCTTTGATACCGACCCGCCAAATTCCACAGGTTTTCACCTATGCTCCCATATTTCCCTCTCCGTTGATGCCCAGTTTTTCTACCCCTCAGCAGTCCCTCCCACTGCAACATTTGCTCAAGTTTGGCTGGAAGCCACCCCATCTGAACCTCCAGCTGCATCAACATCACTGTATTCCCTCTGACTCTGATCTCCGCTGCTTCCAATCGCGATAGCCTGTCCTCTCCCAAGTTAAATTACCACCCTGATGGGCCTTTGCCATCTCCCACAAATAGCATTTCTTTAGCCTTATCCAACTCGTTCTATTCTTGGCAAACTGCTGCACATAGAAAAACCTGTCCTCATAAATAACTACGACATCATCTTAATAGCTGAATCCTTGCTGTCTGAGAGCACTCCCAATGATCGGATATCTTTGGTAGGATACAGTCTTCTAAGGAACAGCAGACGAACCTGCGTGGTGGTAGGTGTCTAGCTTATGCGAAGGAAACCTACACCGTGACTTCTTTTTTACACACAGTGCTCGATTCTATTCCCAATTCTCTCCGGTTCACTATCAGCCTCCAAAGCACTGTTCTTCACATTGGTTGCGTGTATCGCTCACCAAATTCCCCCAGTTCCTCGTCTCCACTTCTTATTAAACCATTCGAATACCTCCCCTTCCTTCTGGAACCAAGCTTCTTGCGAGTGACCTAAATCTCCTCCAATTATTTCGCCTACCCCCTCGGCTCCTCCGAATCTTATGGACCTAATTACTAGTGTTCATCTTGGTGGCTGGATACAACAGGTCTCCGAACTTACCAGAAACTGGAGCATACTATGTTTGGTATTTACTCATAACATGCCTCTCGTCGACGTGTCAGTGACAAAACATTTCCCCGCCAGTTACCATGAAATGGTTTTCCGCCATCTGCCCCTTGGTGGCCCACCTAACCCCGCACACCTCTCCAACAATACATTCCCGTGCAAAAATTGGGCCTGGCTAGTCAAGTTTATTAGCCTAAATAATGGGGTGAATTTTCTCTCACGCATGACCCTCGGATTGCTGCGGATATTTTCTACTCCTTCTTTACCGACTGTCTGGACAAATTGTCTTATACTTCCCAGGCTTTATTTGAAAAGAGGTCCCCAGTCTCGCCACTCCACAAGAAGTATCATGAACTTCTCAAACAACTAAATAATGCTAACGACTTTTCAACTTTTATTCGTTTAAACCACTGTACACACTTATTCAACGGCAAGGTAATACGTAACTTCGTGTCCAAGAAGCTGAGGTATTGATTTGTCCCAACAAGTAGAAACTTCTTTCTTTGTTGCATCGGTCTAGGAACGCTGATATTAGGGCCGAATTCCAACCCTCGACTCTGGATAATAACTCATCTATCACCTCCCCCCTTGCAAAGCCGAGGCTTCCAATGCATTCTTTGCCTTAGCAATCGCTCCAGCTGCAGTCATTGCCCCTCCCCCATCCTCTACCGTTACTGACTCTGCCCCTTCTACTATACCCTTTGAAGCCAGGAGTATTTCTAGGCTACTATCCAATAGCAAACCATCCCTTCGATTAGGCCCCGACGGCCTACCGCCAGCTACTCTTAACAATGGTGGACCGGATCTCCCCCTTTTGCTGCTTAACCTCTTCACTCTTTCACTTAATGATAGCACCGTACCTGCTAACTGGAGGCGCCCGGCAGTTGTCACCGTTGATAAAAACTGACCTTTACATGAGATATCCAATTATCGTGCTATGAGCCGTGCCCTAATTTATCCAGAATAGTGGGAAAAATAGTTAAAGGTCCCTGTCTCAACTAACTAATAAACCTCAACTTTATTACTGACAACCAACGTGGATCCCTACTTTCACGATCCTGCATGACTTGCCAGTAGGATTTACTGAATCTCCTCACTGACTCTGCTGAAAATGGGAAATTTTTGTTGTTCTTTATCTTAGGTTATTTAAGGCATTTGATCATGTACTTCACCCCCACCTTTTAACAAAGCTACGATCATTTAGCATTATCGATCAGCTAATTTCTTGGTTCTCATATCACTTATCTCATCGTTCACAGGCCTGCTACTAGTGAAGTTATTCAGGGCAGCCTTAAGTCTCCCTTCTTTTCCTCATAAATATAAATGATATGTTTCCGACAATTTCTAATGGCACGCCATTCTTGTTCGCGGACGACATTAGGATAGTCTACACTTTTTCGCCCGGGGACCTCAGTGCAGTTCTCCCTAAATTCTCCGCTGAATTAACCGCTCTTGATGAATGGCGCTCAACCTGAGCGATGAAATTCCCCTCCCATAAGCGTATTCTTCTTACTTACAAATGTCAGGTTCCCCCTGGTTCCTTATTCATCGGCGGTTCACCCATTGACAGCCAGCCTTTAGTGAGAGACCATGGCTTAGGTTATTCTCGCTCTTTCAGCTTCTTCGAACATGCTGTCTTCTAGACGGCGAAGGCTAAAAGTGTCTTGGTCTTCCGCTCAGATCCTTTCAACTTAGGGAGAGCATTCTTTACTTGTTCAAGGCACACGTCAGGTCCCTTTTCGAGTATTGTCCCTTAATCTTCTCAAGTATGCGAAAATCCGACAGGATTATTATCGAATATATTCAGAGAAGTCTCACAAAGCAGTTTTTGGTTGGTCGCCAAACTTAAACTACAGGGAACGATGTTTATCTCTCAAAATCGGATCATTGTGGCTTCGCTGCATTAAGCTGAACCTGGCACTTGTGTATACGCTATTGACTGAGCAATCTTATTCCTCCAACCAGTCGTGCTTCTCCCCGGGAATTGGATATTCACTCTGTAATAGACGGTTTACTATTACCACACCCTCTACGAGACTGTTCTACGCTCCAAGTTCATTCTCTCTATGTACTCCAAAGTCTGGAATAAAATTTCCTTTCCATATCAGATCTTCGCAGTCAAAATATGCATCCGTTCACGCTATGGATAAATTCCTCTCTGCCCTCGCTGTCTTGCGCTTATTCAACGTTCACATAACTGAGAGTCAAGCTTACGAGGAAGGCCTCGACTTTTAAGCCATTGCTCTGCTTTCTTGCCTTACCTTACCTTCCAAAATAATTCCACCGCTTTTTAATTATGAATGCTCCGTTTGATCGCTTCTCTTTAGACTTCGCCGTCGGCCTATTTAAAGCATGTCAGCGTCCACTAATTGTTTTCTCATATCAACTTACAGAGTCCTTCCAGTCTTACTTTGAAATAAGTCCTCCCAGATGCGTTCGCTTTTTTAGAGAGGTCACTGTAATACTCCCCAGATTATTTTCAATATGCCTTGTCCGCTCCAAGATTTATTACCTTCGTTCAGTTATATCACGTCTGTGGCCCTGAAACCAACCTCAACAACGCTATGAGAACTGAATCATTAACCACGCCTTGGTCCGCTACATGTATATATATATATGTATATGTATATATGTCTATGTGTACATGTATATACATAAATATAATAATATGTATATAGACATTACTGTCCTGCAATTATCAGCACGAGCATGGTAAGTAACCCAATGCTTTTCGATACCTCTATGCTTACTTTGCATCTTTTCCACATCAGGTCCCACCCCGTGTGCTTTCATCACTACCTCTCGGATTTTGAACTTGAAACATCTAGTCTCATTTCTCTCATTTGGCATAGCTCACTAAATGAACTCAACACTCAGTCATGACGTCACTAATTCTGCCCCCACCTTATCCCCCGGCTAAGCACCTCACATAACTTCATGCATTACTTGGTCTTTAGTTCTACTGGATGACTACTCTAGGTGAAAAATATTTACCTCCCTTCTGAATATTTTAACTCCTACCTATGCTTTTCCTTCTTCAGCCTTACTTTCCGCGGCCTCAAATTGTCTTAGGGATCTCCTGCATCGATGAGCTCGTGCTTCACTCCTGTTCTTCGTTCCGTTAACCGTTGATTCTGAGCTGGATCATACCCAGACTGCATTTCTCTACCTCATTTCTTTTTCCAGTTTTCTTCAATGTCGGTCAACCACCTCGGGCACTATACTGATCACCTCCCTGATGGGGGCACCTGGATATTGATGCTGTATGGCCGTCTACCACTCGCTGGTCCCGTTGGCTCTGTTGTCCAGGTTCCCACAACCCGACTAATTGGTCCTGGGCGGTATACCCTTGTCGTGGTGTCTCAGCCCTCTGTACAGCCACAAAAGCCACTCAAGCCAACCACAAGGGTGGGGGCGCGGTCAGATCCCCCGTCTTGGCCGGCTCACACCGGGCGTGCAGGCCGTCTGCAACGATGAGCTAGGGAAATTGGGCTGGTGGATCACACCTCCTGTGTTCACTTCACAAAGTGCTCCCCAAGTTGTGTACAGTGCACGGTCAGCCGCACCCACTGGCACCGGTTGCGGATTGTACGCTCCAACTCTCATTGCCCTGCCGCATTCATCACTGTCGACTGATGATCGCATGCTCCTACCATTCTTCCGCCACCGTTCGCTCATCTATCGCTCTTGTCAACAGTCTTATCACTTTCCTTCCGCGTCGTTCTACCTCTGCACGCACACCCATCCATTCTGATTTTCTTCCTACCGTTTTTTACCAAGACAACCCTCACTGCATGATGTCACCCCCGCCCCATAGGCTTTTCCCTGCCCAAGCCAGAAATGTTTCATTTCCCGCCCATTCAGCCCTTGTCGGCTCCTAATCTGTGTTCACTTGGTACCTCCATATACTTACAAAGCTCACTGATTGCATATTTAACTGGCCGCCACTTTGCGATATCCTTTTTGTCCATCTTTTACCTCTCATCAGTACTCACCAGACACATCCGTTACCATGACCAGTCACCACTTAAGAACTTGCTGTTCCAACCCTTGCATTTATTACTGCCAAATTTATTATCTTTTAAGCACCGCCATATTTTCCATGCCTGGATCCGCAATTCTTCCATGGATCTCCCGCCTAGGAGCTGTCGCGACTAGCAGCTTCTGGCCCAATCCATTTGTGTAATCCCTGGAACCAAGCAGCTCTCCAGTTCCATTCTCCTAGCCACGAAGCACAGCTAGTTTTCATGCCTTTTTCCATCACAGGTTTTTCCCTTTCGGATACTTTTCTTCTTGTCTTTCTTCATCCAGTTTCATCTGCAATGAAACGATCTTACCTGGTTCTCTTCGGTCGGCACTCTCATCTGCTTCGTATATTGCTCGTCACAGGCGTCTTCATTGTGCCTTTGAGGCTGCGCTGCTTTTCCTCATTCCATCTAGCGTAAAATCATCGTGACGTCATCATTTTTGCTTGCAATTTCAAACCATCTCATCTGCCAATACCTGATCTTTGATCCTTCACTTCCTAACTCCTCTCCTGCTATTCGCTTTTACAAGTGCTTCATCTTTGCCCCACAGTTCTTCCAACCTTCAAGTTACTCTTCTCCAGGGACCTCTTTACACTTCCATAACCACCTTAGACTTCTATTCGCTCTGCATTCTCCAGGCATTTTCACGGTCATCTTCTTACTTCATGGGATCCGCCCATTTATTAAAGCTCCATCCATTTTAGACCGTCACCACATGTCACACCTGCCCTAGTCAGATTGTTCGATTCACTCTTGCCTGTTTTCGCCGATACTTTCCCCAGTATTCCTTCGTTTATCAACTTCTGCTCGCAGCCATCACTTCTGTGCATCCAAAGTCCTTTCTCTCTCTGTTGATCCTTCATGTTCACCTGTCATGAACAAATTCATCCGAGTTTATCCCGGTTAATTCCGTACCGTTTCACTCAACTCTGCAGGCATTATCCAAGCAACGGCACTTCCGTGATTCGTACCTTCACCGCTATTTGCTCCTGCTCTGATGTATATTTGTGTATCCATCAATTTTCTCCGCCCCCTCCAGTTCTTTGTCGGCCATTTCTTTTGCCACCATGCTGCAGCCCTTCATGACATGCGTCCATTTTGTCTATATCTGTGCCTCATATGTACAGCATCTCAATCCTTCCGCACCATTGCTGACATCTGATCCACTCTTTAGGTCTTGCGTTGATCGCTCCCTGCTTTCAGATCAATACCTTTCATTTATTGCAACAAGGAAAAGCTCATTTCTACCTAGTTCCCAGCCATGCAACTCAAATTTTATTCTTCCTTTCTTCCCTTCTTTCTTCCGTTTTTCTACATCGTTTCTGGTGACGATACTTTCTCACGCCGGTTTTCAGTCCCCCTGATGCAAAACTCCCTGGTACCGATCGCCTCCAATTGGCTCAGCCAGCCGCTTCATATGACCTTGACTTTTAAATTTTCCGGGAACGTATTTGAATTCATCCATGGGTTCGCTGAAACTCCTCCCATTGCTCCTTGGTGTGCATACGTTTAACTCCCTCTCGTCGCCCTTCTATTTCTTCCTACCCCTCCTTTGTCTTGCGTACTTCTAAATATTCCATGAATTTTGTCTGTCAGTTTTGTCGCTTGTAAAAACTCTGATCACGCTTATGGCGTGCTTCGGGCGTCTCCGAAAAGAACTAATATTATCATTATCAATTGCCAGAGGTGTTTTCTGAGGGTATCCAAACCTACATCATTCAGTAGCAATATTGGATGCAGAGCTATTCTCTTTTTTTCCACCATCGTCCACAATGGAGATACGAGACAAAAAGGAAGCATCTTAACAAGAAGTCAGAGCACAGAAATACGGTGGAACAGAAAAAGAAAAAGGGTGGCTCGCTATTTGTCCACCACGTTTAGCGAGTTGACACCATGCCGGCTACACAAGATCCCTCCCCAATTCAGGTTCAAGGCAGCTGTTGGACAGGTGGCCGTACTTCTTTTGGATGGATCATATCATTTCACATTTGATCACCGGGTGGATGTAAGTGCACTGAAATCTGCCTTTGGGATTTTATGAGTTCCATCTTTACCACCACAAGTCACAGAACGACCGCAGAAAACGCGGAGAGAACGACCGGCGGTAACCACTTGCTGGCGGGTTGTAAGCGTGTCCTTATTATTTTGACAAAACAACGAAACATATTCGATACGATGAGAAGGAAATGGTAGAATGTGCGGTCTGTGCAAGGTACCACAATAACTATCCCCTCGACTTTTGCCACGGCTCCTTCTCCAAAATCACCCGCTTATACCTCTTTTCCCCAACTTATCAGTAACAGCACTTCGTCCAAGCAGTGCCTGTATTTAAAGCTAAATGGTGAAAAATCTGGACTAGTTGTTGGTCCTGGCATTCGACTGCGCTACTCAGAGACTCCAGCCTGTGAGACGATCGAGCCCTTAGTGAATGCACGGGAACAGGAATAACGGAGTGCTGGAAACGGCAAGAACAAATAAATGACGGCCACACTGGAACAAATGGAAGCGGATCAAGCGAAGTCGCTGGAATCGAAGGTGGAGACACGAGGAAACGCTGTACTTTAGGGGCGGATGGTAGATAAGCTCAACGAGTTTCTTGGCAGTCAATTATGGTACCGCACTGATGAGCCGATCATTTCTTGCTTATAGCCGTGTGCATGCCAAGGGAAAACCCTGAAGGCTCTGAATCTTACCATTGGTTGAATATGAGCTGAAAACACGGAGTCCAGGGATTTTGTCCACCTCTTCTCTGTTTCTTTTTAGTGCATTCTACCTCCTCAGACAAAACATCCAAAATGAGTGGGAGGCAAAGTCCTCAATCAGCGAAACCCCAAACATTCTCCTGAGGCACTGCTAGGTGTTCGAAGGAAGTAGAGAAAGGAATACTCTGGGAAGTCTGTAGCCATTGATTTCGTCGAACATGCAGTAGGCTTACTGTAAAAGCTTTTGAACTTTATCTGGACAATAGTGGGCTGGCCCGGGTGTGCACAGAATGTGTCAAGTTAGGCAGGGATAAATGGAAGTGTCTTAAGCTATCTGAGCGAGCCGCCGTTACTTCTAATGAAACATATTTGCGCCAGCTGTGGCGTAGCAAAAACCAGTCCACGGCTGGAAGCGGTAAAGGCTAGACTTGAAGAGTTTGAAAAAGGCCGTGAATGGGGAAACCTCCCAATTTTGATATCTAGTGAGCGCTCGTGAGATGGAGCTAAAGTCATTAGAAGATGAAACCAACATCTTGGCAAAACAGTTGGGCAGCCTGGCCAGGGAGATCGGGGCAGCCATTTGCAGACATCGAAATGTAGTAACTAAGGGAGTCCCCGAAACTTTATGTCCAATGGCTCGGCTGAGAGGGGGACATGTGTCACCATGTGTTGAACGAGCTAAGAACAGTGGGCTTACCAGAGCTTGCCCTTATCAAAAAGATTTTCGGGCTGGGTAATTGGTGCGCAAGACCGGAAACCTCGTCATATGCCCACCTGCAAGTGCTAGTTGAATTTGGCAACCCAAGATTTAGGGACGCTCTACTTGCTGCAATTGGCAGGATATTGAAGACTAAGTCAGGGAAGGTATGTTTGGAACCAGATCACTCGGCAAAAGATAAAGAATCACCGGGGCAGCCCAAAGCGCCTTTCGTGGCATGTACGCCCGCTTTGGTTCCATCAACTCGGTTGAGCATCGCCCAGTGTCAGCAGCCGGAAACACGAAAAACTCTTTGAGAACGATCGTCTCAGGTCGGCGCAGTTCGGGTGGACTCCCATTTACCTGAAGCTTACCATTTCAACCTAGCTGCAGCGCAGCAAAACCCTCACCCGGTGCGAATCCAGAAAATGAAGACCTAGGCCAACAAGAGGCACTAAACTCAACGTGGCATAAAACGCCAGAGTCACTAGAGCAACTTGCCCGCGTGCAAGCAAGTAAAACCTTTGCCACTCAAAAGACCCGAAACTAAGGCAATGGCCACTAGCGGGGAAATAACTGTGATATGTACCAATGCGCGCAGTGTGGGTGACGAATGGAGAGGATTGATGGCTGAAGCCGAGGGGTACTGACTGCGTCGCAACCGCCGACACTTGACTCAGTAACGATGTAGCGACAACAAGTTTTTCCCTAGGAGGGTACTGCGCTTACAGGGCCGACAGGCAAAACGGAAGGGAAGGGCAGGGTTCTCTTTTGCTTGCTGCGGATATACACGAGCAGATGGAGGGGGAGGTGATGTCCACTCCGAACATACCGGTGGTTTAGTTCTACCTTAGTTCAGGGAACATGAAAGCGGCTTTGCCGTGCGTCTAAAGGCCTCCGTCCTCACTCCCCAACGGAGATGCACTGTTTCAAGAGCTCCTGGCCAGGATAGTAACCCATTCTGATAGGTTGGTGACTGTCGGTAATTTCAACTCGCCGGAAGTAGGGTGGGGGGGATTGTGGGAACCGCGAGGTGGATTCGACTATCGGTTGGTGGAGCTGGCGTGCGGATTCACCCTGGTACAACATATAAGCCAACCAAACCGGCGGAGAACAGGTCAGGTACCCAGCCTTCTGGACCTCGTACTCACTAAAACACCGGAGGAAGTCGACCGCCTCGACGTTACTGCACCTATGGGCTGGGGCGGCCGTGGGGTGGCCAGTTCCCGCTCACAGGTAACCCTCAGGGGGTCCCTCACAAACTAAGGGGAACTTCTGGAGAGTTGACTACCAGATGCCGAGGACGGTTACGGAGAGTATACAGCGGGCAGCTTTCAACCTCACATTAGAGGACGAGGGGTTACATGTGAATGGCATTTTGAAGCGACTCACCGATGAGTTCGCTCGAATGAGGAGGGTAAGCAGGACGGGCCGACCACCTCGGTGGGTCCGGAGAGCCGAAAAAGCGCAGGCACGCAAGCGAGTGGCTTGGACACACTTCCGCAAATCAGGGGGACATCTCCGCTTTCTGCAGTTCCTGAGGGCGCGGGAACATGCTCTAACAGTACAAACATCCTGCCAGACAGAGCATCAGGCGTGATTGACACAAAATACCAAGAAAGGCCCCCAGGCCTATTCCGACTATGTACTGTCTGGGGCCCAGTCACTAATGGCAGTTAGAAATGCTTTGGATAGGCAAGGTAGGCATGCAAGCAAATCCGGCGAAAAAGTTGAAGCACTTGAAGAAATCTTCGAGCTGGCACACACTGCAGAAGCTGGAAACCAGCGGCCACTACTAGGGCCCTATAGCGTTTCTCAGGTGGACGGAACTGTTGTAGAACCCGTGGAAGTAGAACTGGCTAGAGATCGGTTAAAACGAAGTGGGGCGGCCGGGCAAGACGGGATTCGCCTCGCCATCCTACGTCCGTTGGTAAGAATAGTGTCCGGGACGCTAGCGCACTTTATCATCAAGCCACTAGCCTCGGCCAAGTTGCCTTCTGACTGGCTAAAAGCCGAAGTGGTGCCCATCCACAAGGGAGGCAAGAGAGAAGTTGCAGCTAACTACAGGACCGTTAGCCCGCTGTCGGTGTTACTAAAGGTACTTGAAGGCATCCTTAGAGATAGGATCACAAGGCACTTCTAATACCACAGGATGATCACAGCAAGGCAGCGCTGATTTGTCAGGGGGAGATCGTGTCTCACAAACCTCTTATCATTCAGGATAAAGTGACCGGCAGACTGGACAAAGGCCAGCGATTTGAAATGTGTTATGTGGATTTACAGAAGGCCCTCGACTCGGTAAACCACAGACTGCTGGAGCTCAAAACGCGAGGCATGAGGAGGGCAGGGGGAAGCTGAACTGGATAAGACCATACCTCACTGGTAGTATGTTCCCTGTTCGGGTTGAGAAGGCAAAACACAAAACAGCTAAAGCATACAGTGGGGTGCCACAGGGGCCGGTGTTGGAGCTCCCCGTTGTTCTTGATCTATATAACCGACCTGGCGGACATTTTGAGGCGCTCTGGTTTCCTGTTCGCGGATGATCTTGTGGGGGAACCATCTTCTAACTGGGTGCAGGAAGACCTGATAAGGGTACGGGAGTGGACCGAAACATGGGAGCTCCCCTTAAACTGGGATAAGTGAAGACAGCTGCTCCAGGGAGGGGGAGCAGGAGAGACTCGGCACTTCGATGAAGGCTCGCCCGAGATAATCGGGACCACAGAGGCCATAAAAGATCTTGGCTTTCAGGTGCACGAGACCATTAGGCCCACCGAACAGTGCCTTGGGGCGGCAGCGAAGGGTAACAGGTCCTTGTTTCAACTGTGTCGGACTATCAGGTCTCGGGAGGCTAAGATGATATTGCCCTCTACAAAATGCTTGTGCGCCCCCACCTGGAGCACCGCCTTCAAGCCTGGGCACCGAAACTAGTCAGGGACAACCAGCCGTTGGAAACCGTCCAAAGACGATTTATTAAGATGATCACTGGACTGCCGGACCAGACATTCAAAGAACTCAAAGCACCCGATCTGTCCTCGCTCAACAGGGGTCGCTTGAGGGGGATCTGATAGATAAGTTCAAAAGGCTCCACGGGTTATCCGAAACCAACAGGCCGCTGCTATTTCAAACCAACGACCCGATGCTCAGGGACACGAACACAAGTTGATGAAACCCAGGGCCGCCAGAAGCGATCGGGCTCGTTTCTTCTCTAACCGTGTTATGAACCCGAGGAACAAACTGCCACCCCATACAGTAGCAGCAAATAGCGTCGCCACGTCTAAACGACGGCCGGATAGCTTCTGGGATGAGGTTTTTTCCCGGACTATGACTAGCCAAACGAGCATACGCTCAGATTACACCATTCTGTTTCACTCCCTTCTTTTCTAAGACACAAAACTCGTTTACCCGTCGGGCAACAGAATACAGCAAACTGTAGTCTTTTTTTGTTTATTCGGTTTTCCTCACGAAGGATTCTCGAGGGTAAGCATGACAAGTTGGTACAGTGAAGCCGGCCATATAGCTCGACTGCCGGTTTACCGAGAGCGAACCTGCTTTTCATTCTCTTCCTGGCAGCCCATCACTCAACAGTTACAACATTTGGACCACCTGGCAGTCGAAACACCATGAGAACATTCCAGCCCTGGAGTGCAAAGGCCTGGACATGCTTTGGCCAAAGCCATGAACCCTGTGGCCTGACCTGATCTGGCCTGGAATGACCTGACAAACGCTCAAAAATCCCCACCAGTGTCTATATTTTGACTATCGGGAGCCTAACGCCGCCTCGCAAAGGCAGTTTTTGGAGCTAAAGAAACTTTCCGACAACTTATCTATCTGGACACATGATCAGGTCTAGCAAGAAGAGGTTGCAGTGACCTCGATCGTTCTGAGAAAGTGACCATTTTCCGGACGTCACTTTGGATTTACATTCTCTACGATCTTTTCTGACGTTTGACATCGACCTCATTGTTTTGCTCGGTTGCGTACGTTTTACTGGACTGATCTTTCCGAGGTTCCCATCGACCTCGTTTTGAATCACCTTCGCTTTCGATCTTTCGCCGATTGTACGCTCTCGCGGTTCGCTTTCTGCTCAGCCATTGCGTTCATTTCCGTTCGGTGTATCTCTCCTATCGGTACTGTTTCGGTGCCGCGATAAATAGAATACAAGTTTGGATCTATCAACCAACTTAAGTTTTCTCTATTCGTCCGATAGAGGGGATAACGTTGGTACTTCGCTGCAAGACTGCATAGAAGACAAGTTCATTAGCCGCTCTCGAACGTTATCTTTAAGGTCCTGTGCGAATTGGATTGAGGTGAATTGAAGTGACCTTCAACGAACCCGGTGTGCGCGCTAACACATTGCGCGTTGCTCGCTGTGGTTGGTAACGTTCTGACGGGGTCTCCCGGGCTTTTTTAATTCTCCATCAACACAGGGGAAGCAGTGTTTAGTCGAAAAAGGCACTGAGAGAGACTTTATTATAGTGTGCAGCGTGATAATATTTTTTTCAAAAGGCAGAGAAATATAGACCGGTCAGCCTAATATCAGTGTTGTGCAACTGCTTGGAACGTATAACCAGAGAGCGGTTGCGCCTGCTTCTGGTTACTAACGACCTTCTGACACCTGCGCAACATGGATTTTTAAAAAGATCATGTCTGACAAAACTACCGATGTTCTTAGACGAGACCACAAGACGAATAGATGAAAGTAAAACACTGGAGGTTTGTTATTTGGATCTTAGTAACCCTTCCGACTCTGTGAGTCATCGCCTACTAGACTATAAAGTGATGACATCTGAGATAACCCAAGCAGCACTGCCCAACGTTTGCCCAGTTGGGCTACGGTTGGGCAAACTTTAGGCTAGCCCATCGCAACGTTGGGCAACTCCATTGAAATGCGTTAGGCAGAGCTACCAGCGCCCAATTGGGCTAGGGTTGGGCATGCCCAACGCATCGAAAAAATCGCGAAAAACGGCTATTCACTTTTCGCCAATAAATCCAATTTCGCTCAATCGCCTAATATCAATAATGTTCTCTCCTTCCTTTCGAGCTTAACCACCAAATTACCCCTATATATATGAGCAAAATGACCATTTTAATAAAAAAAGTAGATAAATTTGTTAAAACTAATGTTGGATTTATTTGACAAAAAGCCGCTTTTCCATCAATCCATCCTATGCAAAGATGTTCCTGGTCTTCTTGCTGTTCACCGGATCTGGAAAATTAAGGCACGGAAATGCTGATATTCGTTACATCATTGGCAAATGAAGTAAAAAAGCTGTATCGTGAGTTTTAGACGTTAGGCATTTAAAGAACAATAGTTCCGCACTAGATTTCATATATATATATATATATATATATATATATATATATATATATATATATATATATATATATATATATTCAACTATATTACCGGACACTGAACAAAATTTCCACTCAGGAAACTGCTAAGTTACAACGGAGAAACCGGTGATAAACCCCATGTCTAAGTAAGCGTATAAACTGATGTAAAATGTAACAGCTAAAGTGTTTAACGAAGCAATTTGCAGGAAATAAGACTGATGCAACACCATATATAGGGGAATAGCTTACCGTCTTCCTTCGCCTCGATCCCGAGCGTTGATGAACCAGCGCTTTATATGTCTGTCAATGACAGACGTTGGGTCGTTGGAGAACCGCTCCGTTCCTTTTATAGCATCTGATGTTTTGTATGGTAGTAAATGTGAACAACCTACCCTTAACGGCGGCGATCAACTTATGGTCGTTTACGGCCTTTCGTTGAGGGCTCCCTAGCCAACAACAGTTAAGGGCAACTTCGTCCCCGATGGATGCGAACAGCATGCTACGCACGGTTTCAGCCAATTCGTAGTCCGCAAACCGCTTGAGCGTTGCCACCTGAAAAGGTCCAGTTAAAGAAGATATACTTACCATGCTGGCATACACCTCGGGCGAGCTCAGAGTCTCGTAGAGTTTCTGAAATTCCCCCCAAGTCTCGGCTCTTCGCGCCTTGGACGGCACAGCTGATGCGTGCGTGGAACCCAACGCGACAGTTAGCCCATCAAGGGCACGTTCGACCTTGCGGAAACGGTCGCTCATAGCGTACATCGTACCTATAATCATACATGAATATATGTAGTAGTCACTCACGCATAACTTTACGCAAATCCTTGCTAAATCTCGCCATTAGCGCTTCACTTGTCGCAGAAGCAGAAACGTTACTATATGATTAGTTGTTCATGATATTTGACAATTACGGTTACCCATAGACTTTCAATGGACTCCGGTGGATTCCAGTGACGTGAGGTTCGCGTGCCGCAGTTGGGGTTGACGTGATATGCGGCATCGTGTCCGATAAACTAAATGCACAAGTTTCATAGGAATGAAATAGTTGTCTTACGATGAAACGCCAAGTGCTCTGTCCAAAACATGTGGCGGAGACGGCGGCATTTCGAAAGATCCACAGGGTTCACGAGATACCAACGTGCGCGCCTCCTCAAAACTGTCATCCGATATTAACTGTGTTGGTGCCCTTTGAACAGTGTTTACTCATAATCCTTCCTACTTCCTGCGAACTGAATGGCGCTGGCCAAACAGTGTTTGTGGCACAGTTTCATCAGTGCTGCAGATTGAAGATTAGTCTCGCAGCCTACTTTCGAAATCGAAAGCATCCCCGAAATTGTCTAGGAGAGTTACGTTTAAAAATATTTACCTGTGACAAACATCTTCACGAATTCGTGTGCCGGAACTGAATCAGGCAGTGACGCACCCGAAAGCAGAAACTGCCGGTACGCGCCCTTACTTTTGGTCCGCGGCCACCGGACGCGGTGCCAATTGACCATCCAATTGCTGTGAATCACAGCATACGAACTGTTCTCTACAAACTTGACTACGATGTACATCTAAACAAGATTAATTATATGTGGGAAACAGGTGCCACCTTCGTCGGTGCTTTCCACGGACAGAAACTGCCATTTATATATATATATATATATATATATATATATATATATATATATATATATATAAAGTATATATATATATAAAGTATAAAGGAAGAACAGCAGTGGAACCAACAATTTTATAAGAAGGTATGTAAAATGGGGACGCACACATGGTAAGGGTTGACCGATAAGAGTAAACATTTACAGGAGACAATGTGAATGGGAGCGGTATGGATGTCGGACTGCAGTCCGTTCACTGAAAAGACAAATAAACGCGTTGAGCGCAACGCGTGCGTAAAAAAGTCTCCGACGATATTTAAATAGATGAAATGAACTTTCATCGTTCAAAATATTGAGTACGGTTGCAGGTTTATTGTCTATCACAATGATATTATTGGGATGTACATTAAAGAAAAATACCCCGGTAACGACACACGAACACGGAGTTTTAGAGAAAAGAAGTATAGGCAGGAGTGTGTCATCGAGGACCAAAATTTTCTGGAGATGACAGCGAACAGTGTTCACTTCGAGCAGCCGCTTGTACAACTGCTCCGCTGGTCTAGCCAGCACTTTTATCGGACATTTTAGCTTGCCTAAATGAGATTCATAAGAAAAGCATAAAAAGCGGTCCAAATTTCCGTGTCTTCTCGCATCCTCTGCTAAATGAGTCAGATAATGAACATTGTACACAGTTGAGTTAGGGCCATACGACTTTGATATTTCCTGCACAAAAACACGCAAAATTCCGTGGGTGAAGTCTAGTAGGGGGACATGTAAAACAGGATGCGAAAAAATATGTACAGAAACAAACAAAATTAGAAAATGGTCACAAAAATCATGAGGTAATAAATCAAGCAAGCACACAGGACCAAGGTAAGGGAGGAACTGGCGAAATTCCGTCGCTTTCCAGCGTTCGATATCACGCGTGTGACGGCATTTGCGCTGGAAGTCACAAGTAAGAACACAGTGGGTTCCGAGAAATCGGTCGCCAAGTTCCTCCGCACCGGACCTACTCAGACGGCAACGTGATAAATGACCGCCTTTCAGCCAGGTGGTAAGTAGTTTCTGAGTTACCCCAAGGCATATTAAATGCATATAATCTAACGGGAATGTGGTCACATAATCGATGGGTAGGGATAGGAACGGAGTGGTGCCTATATGGTGACGATGATACTTCCCGGCGCGAAACTTTTCATCCGTTCATGCGGTAGCCTCGACGACGGGAAATGCCATCCTCCCATCAATATGCAAGCCGCGTTGGTTGCATTTATCACAGCCGAAATAACCAGCAGGGATTTTGGCTTGACGAACAAAGGCCCTAACTGGAGTATCACAGATAACGGCCTTCAAGCAACATCGTATGAAGGAATTACGATAGCTTAGGCCATTTTGTAGCAGTTGATTCAGTTCTCTCACCATGTGACATAAGTAATCATGTACTGGATATGGTTTTTTAAAAACACAATAAAATCCAACCGTCATGGTTTGCGCACACATTGGCTGCACTATCCTCGCCAAAATCGGCCACATCAGAACGGAAGATGCCCGAAACAACGACAGCCCATCTATATTCAGGTGCAGATCGATAGAATTTGGAATAAAATCCATGCTGCTAAGGCACATATTTATTCCATCTGTCAGTTCAACGTGAACATGTATTCCACTGTTTAACTGAATTTTCTCACATGAACGTGGTGTACGAGAAATAGTCCGTGGATCACGTGGGAAACCCGGAAAAACTTGCCCACACAAGAAAGTACGTCTAGCCGCTGTTTCATGCTTAATTTTGAGATGACGAACAAATCGGACAGCGATTGTTGCACCACATCCATGTTAACGTTAATGGATATATCTCTTCCAAGCTCCACATCTTCCGTCGCTTGAAGAAACGCAATATAGAAACGATACCATCTTACCCGATGGAACAATCCCCACGGATGTGCACCCAATGGGAAGTGTATCTCCACTTATTAGGTCCCCGGGCACTCCTTCTGTTTGTGCCTCCGGCGGTCGTGGCTCCGCTTTAAGAAATGCACCGGAAGTGCTAGCTGTAACTGCTGTTCAACAACTAAAATAAATAAATCCATTATATGAGCATAATCCGGATTCTTTCTTTGGGACACGAAGTTCTGTGCTCCCAAAATCTGGCATCGTGACATATGGGACACAGCACGGAGCCCAGTTTCCTCTTTCTCCTCCTATACCTTTGCCATTTGCTCTCTTTCGGCATAACAAAATGTTTCCTATGGGATTGAGAAACGACGAAAGAATGGGTTTCAAGTGGTAACCATTTGAATAATGAGATTTATTTTCCAGGAAATACTGGTTACCTCCATAATGACAACGTCGGGAGAAACTTCTACTTTTATATGAAGTATGGAATGTTTCAAGCAATTAATACCTACGATACAAGAATTAGACGACGGAACAGTGACAATACAGTCTAAACGATACTTATTCATGACACTTAGACAATTATACTATCTACCGCAACTACGCACCGATGAAAACACTCACCTGCCGACAAACAATGAGCGAAAACAATGATGCCCACCCGGTCATGAGGGCACGCAGAAAAACAAAAAGTGTGCAAATGTCACACAAATGTTTGTTACTTATTTGTACGAAATATATACATACAAACGGCGTTCTGCAGTTCAGGAAGATCTATGCCATTTTTGTTGAAAAGTATCGTCATCGTGCGCCACCCCAACGCTCCGCTGGGCAGTGCCCAACAGGGTTGGGCAATGTGCTACTTGAGAAGCGGGAAAGCAACAGATTGGCCAACACACTTCCTAGGGAATCGTAGCTTCCATGGTAGCAAAACCGGTTCAAAGCTGCTCCAAAACCGACCCGTTTTCGGTCGGTTTGTTTCGTAGTCATTTTACACGGATCGATAATGAATTGATGCGGAGAAAGTCGACGACCGAAGTAATATGCAGTCCTTAGTTGGCGTTTTATTTAAATTTGTTGGTTTACTTCATCGAAATGTCCTGAGAACCTCGGTATAGATCGCTCCACTTTCCCCTCGAAACGGATGAAATAAAAGCAATTAATCGAAAAATCATAAATTAGGAGATAGAAATGAGCATTGTGAAACGCGTTTTGGGGAAAGTTACAGAAAATAGCGAAGCACATAACGTACTTCAACGATTAGCACAAACCGATCGGAAACCGTCCAGAAAACCGGTCTGAAACCACTCGGAAGCCGCTCGAAAACCGGTCGGGGTAATAGTAAAATCCGCTCGGAAACCGGCAAAAACCGATCGGTTTTGGAGCGGTTCTTGGCCGGTTTCTGAGCGGTTTGTGCCAATCGTTTCAAGTGCGTGAAATGCTTAGTCAAGTTCTTGCACTAACCCAAATTACGTAATACGATGCTCATTCCTATCTCCTAATTTATGATTTTCCAATAATTGTCATCATTTTACCCATTTCGAGGGAATAAAATAGAGTGATCTATACCGAGGTTTTAAGGACATTTCGATGAAGTAGACTAATACATTTAAACAAAACGCCAACCAACTTCCTTCGTACAAATTCAGTGTTGATCCTTGTAAAATGGCTACTAAACAAACCGACCAAAAACCGATGTTACGAACGGGCTGGGTGCTACAAGGGTTCTGTGTCAAGGTGGACGATTATTTATTGAGACCGAAAAGGGTTAACAGTGGTGTGCCGCAGGGTCCAGTACTGGGACCTTTACTCTTCCTCTTGCATGTAAATGACTTAGCGGAAGAATTGAACAACCCGTGTTTAATTTTTGCAGATGATGTGAAGATAGCGGGGTGCGATTCAGCACAGGATATAAATGCGGTGCTAAGATGGGCAGAACGATGGGATTAACCGCTGAATCTGGCCAAATGTCAAGTCCTGACCACTAAAGTAGACGAAACGAGCAGTATTCTGTTTAAAAGAGTGTCGGAAGTAAAAGACCTAGGCCTGATAATCACATAGGACTTCAAGCCTCCAAGGTAGTGCCAGAAGGGTATTAAATAAGGTATGCAATACTATTACATGCAAAACTCCGGAAGTCTTTATCACGTTTTACAAGGCTTTGGTGTAATCTCTTCTAGAGTATTGTGTGCAGGCATAGGCTTCCTGTTATCTCAAGGATAGGGAGTGCTTGGAGGGGATGCATCGATTTGAAACTAGAATGATCACTGGTCAGAGGGGGGAACCTTATGCCCGGTTTGTCGGGTATAGACATGGGTGACTTGTTCGTTTCTGCCTTTGAGTGCGGCACCAGAGGTCACAGTCTTGAGCTACAGAGAGCATACTCAAGGCTGGGCATACGGGATTAATGTTTTACGAATAGGGTTGTACCTATGTGGAATAGGCTGTCAGAGAATGTTGTTGAATGCAGCAATGTACGAACTTTCAAGAAGGCCCTAGATTCAGGCTGGAACACAGCGTTCAAAGAGCTAGCTGTGTGAACGAAGGGTGGGGTAATGAGCCCCCTATTATTATTATCAATGAACGTATGTCTGTGAAGGTGAAATTGCCTCGGGAATTCTGCCTTTCAGACGAAACAGTAAACGCGCAGTGTTATGAGCCAAGAAAACTCGCCAAAAACATAACGATCTGGAAGTTCGATTGGTCTTGGCCACTCTCGTCCTGTGGGAACTGAACTGAACTGAACCGAACTGATTCCCATGTACCGGTACTGCCCTTGTAGCACCCAGCCCGTTCGTAACATCGGTTTTTGGTCGGTTTGTTTAGTAGCCATTTTACACGGATCAACACTGAATTGGTACGAAGGAAATTGACGACTAGAGTATTTTGCAATGCTTGGTTGGCGTTTTGTTTAAATGTATTAGTCTACTTCATCGAAATGTCCTTAAAACCTCGGTATAGATCACTCTATTTTATTCCCTCGAAATGGGTAAAATGATGACAATTATTGGAAAATCATAAATTAGGAGATAGGAATGAGCATCGTATTACGTAATTTGGGTTAGTGCAAGAACTTGACTAAGCATTTCACGCACTTGAAACGATTGGCACAAACCGCTCAGAAACCGGCCAAGAACCGCTCCAAAACCGATCGGTTTTTGCCGGTTTCCGAGCGGATTTTACTATTACCCCGACCGGTTTTCGAGCGGCTTCCGAGTGGTTTCAGACCGGTTTTCTGGACGGTTTCCGATCGGTTTGTGCCAATCGTTGAAGTACGTTATGTGCTTCGCTATTTTCTGTAACTTTCCCCAAAACGCGTTTCACAATGCTCATTTCTATCTCCTAATTTATGATTTTTCGATTAATTGCTTTTATTTCATCCGTTTCGAGGGGAAAGTGGAGCGATCTATACCGAGGTTCTCAGGACATTTCGATGAAGTAAACCAACAAATTTAAATAAAACGCCAACTAAGGACTGCATATTACTTCGGTCGTCGACTTTCTCCGCATCAATTCATTATCGATCCGTGTAAAATGACTACGAAACAAACCGACCGAAAACCGATCGGAGTTATGGTAAAACCGATTGATATCTAGCCGGAAACTGATCGGTTTCGTTGCGGTTTTGCTAAAAGGGTTTTATTCTCAAGGACCTTCTCTTGACACCTGGTTTTATCGTGAAAACCAAGGGCCAATTCAAGAGGTTTAACCCCATGTTTTTGATGGTTTAGACCAGCACTTTAAATAGAACTATCCTAAACTGTTTTTACGAAACCCATGTATTTCCGATGCTTAGTTATTCGGGCAATACTTATTAGACATATCACCGTAAATCAAACTATCATACCCACAATTTTCAATATAACCAACTAAATACTGCAGCTATGGTTGCATGCTCACCAATACCACTGTGAGTACCCTGCTAGCATAAACTGTGTTCATGCACAGATTTTGCACACTTTTTCTTCTTTGGAAAAATGTACGTTACGTGTGTTCCTAGTCACTGTTGACAACCGCCATGCACAGATCTGGTAACCAATCAGCGTGCATGTCTGCGGATCAACAAGTGTGAACGGCTGTCGCACTTTCCACCCCGGGGTAGAAAATAAAATGCCTCGTAAGCGAACCACACCGCGCAACGCATCTCCATACGACCAATCAGCGTCATTGCCCAACCCACCATCCATCCACAGACTTCGGCATTTCATTTTGTAAAACACCAAAATGAGATAATTAAAGCCACTTATTTTACAGATTTATTAGATGAGAAATATTATTGTTTCAAAAATACGTCAGCACACCAGTGAAACCTGGAAAACTTTCCCAATGATTAGGTACAATCATCAGATCACTCATATCAAACGACGCGAAGCCAAACCACTTCTGCCAGCAGCTTCCAGCGATCAATGCCATATGGCTGACATTGACCCATTCAAACAAAAGTTTCATGAAAATGTAACGCAATTAATGAACATACTTCCATAAAATTTTCATATTTTCATGATGGTTTTCTAATTTCTATTTCAAATATATGGTATTCTTTATGGCAAAAACGCTACTAAGCAAACTGACAAAAAGCCGGCCGAAAACCAATGTTACGAATAAGCTGTGTGGTACAAAGATTCAAATAGGTCCAATTGGACCTCACGGTCTTCCCAGCCAGCACATAAGTGCATTTTTAGTTCCAAAGAGTCCCATGAACGACTATTTTCACTGTGCAGTTCGAGATGAGTTTTTGTCATATCATGAGATTCGGACAGGTCCAACACGGAAAATAATTTTCTTTTATCAGCGCAGTCGGCAAAAATGGAGAGCGTTTCGTCTCAAGAGTTTCCTTCAGAGACGATTCTGGGCCTATTTCAGTAATGCGGTATAAGTTGGTGAATTGTGCCCGTAACCGTGAGAGTGGTTCGCAAGATGGAAGCAAAACTCAACTTCTTTTCAAATTTGAAAACTGATGTATTTAAAGTGCACTATAGCACCTAAGTGATACATTTTCTGAGGAAAATACATTCAGAGCAAAACCAACCGAAAACTGCTCCGAAACTTATCGGCTTTTGTCGGATTTCAAGAGATTGGAGTTATTGAGCTGATCGGTTTTCAAACGGTTATTGGGTGCATCCAGAAACCATGTTTTCTGAGCAGTTTCTAAGCTGTTTGCACCAATCGCATAGGGGTTCGTTTTGAGCACTCATGATCCCGAATCGTTTTCTTTTGTAGATACACTCGGATGGAAATTCATTACAAACTCACATACTAATATCCCAAGATGGAATATTGTAGGTTAACTTGCCGAAGCACGAAACTAAGGAATATAAACCGCGGCGTTCTTCATGTATTCGAAAGAAGCCCTAAAAGGTCCGTTCGGCGTTTCGAATGTAACTAAAAAGATGAATAATTTGAGACGATTATGCTACTTGTATCTACATATTAATTTGCCATTTTCATATTTCCCTTGAGTGTAAGCAATGCCAAAGGAAACTTCCGTACTGTGGATCTAAACGACTTCAGTTATTTCACGTAAGAAACTGGCACGTGAATAAACGTTAACACGTCACAAAATCTTGTATCAATTTCTTTCTCTCTAGGGTTTTATGTGTATTTAGACAAGGGGTAGTCAACTGATAAGTAGTATTTACGGTTAGGTGGTCAGGCAAGAGCGGTGATATTGCAAAAATGTGTCGTAAGTTTGCTCTGGTTTTCAGGCGATTTAAGTGGTCCACTAAAGTGACTTTCATCAGTCGGCGCAGTGTATCCGAGTGACACTGACTAGTTAACCTAAGTTGCAAACCAGTGCTTAGACCAGGCGACCCGTTTGCTACGTTTAACACCACCTGGCAGTTCTTAAGGAACGTTGAAACTTTTTCATTCAGTTTCTGTGGGAATATGGGACGCTCCTTTCCATAACGGTGTTATTAGAATTACTTTCCAGTTCACATTCCAAAGCTATTGACCTTGAATTTGGTTACCCAGTCAGAAGATGTCCCGAAAAGGTCCCAGCTAAAACGCCCTAGGGACATTTTGGGATTGATTCTGGAAAGACCGACCATGCGGCGGCAAGTAAGTGGTAAGTCATACCGCAAAATTCTTTCTTGGGATGTTAGTTCACTACTATTTATCAGTTTCTGTTACATATAAGAATATGATTTGTAAAATACCTCAAAAATTTCTTAGCACGGCTCACGTACTCTTCGATGCCGGGAATCCATGCGGCATATTGATCACGAAGCTGTGAGCAAGTGTGGGCAGCTGAAAGCAGAAGTACGTTCAATGTGTGATCCCTAAGCAATAACACAGGTAATTAATAAATTAGAGATGTAGTTATTTGACCTTCATTGTGATTTTTGATAAGAGTGGACAACGTACTTGTTAATGAGAGTACTTTGTAAACTTGCATGATGTATGCTGGCATATAACATAGACCTCTATTGTTACATAATCTCTGGTATTTTTTCAAAATAGTTGTAAAATAGTGGCTTCAAACGACACGAAGGAGATTAGTTCAGCCGTTATTTTGAAAAATGACTGGGATTGAAAGCTGTATTGGTCTTCCGCGTACTTCTTCCCGAAGTGTGGGCGTGCTGATATGGGCCTCTCAAAGGCAACGGTAGCGCTGCTCAAACATCATAATGCTAGAGTCCACAGCTTGTCCATGGTTTGCATATAAGGGTTTCATTTGGGCTCCATATGAGGTTGCTGCTTGAATAGTCTCTTGTAGGGCGTTTAGAGGCTATATTATTAACGTAGTATGGCTTGGAGAATTTCTTCAGTTATGTTAAATGTGGTAGGAAATATATGAGTATGCTCTTAGTTCTTCGGAAAGCGCTATTGTGTAAAAGGTTGTTCGGCTGCTGCAAATATGTGGACCATGCTACGTGGTTTTTATATATGCTTACAAATATGTCCTTTTCACAAACCGAAAGAGAAATAAGTTGAAAAACTAATATCTCATTAATATTGTTTATCGGAATTTCAAGTTGAAGAATTGAAGCAGCCGCACTATTGACGTATTCTAAAATAATCCACAGAACGTCCTTGAGTTGTTTCCGAAGAACTAAGAACAAACTCATATATTTTATACCACATTTAACATAACTGACGAAATTCTCCAAGCCACACTACGTTAATAATATAGCCTCTAAACGCCCTACAAGAGACTATTCAAGCAGCAACCTCATATGGAGCCCAAATGAAACCCTTATATGCAAACCATGGACAAGCTGTGGGCTCTAGCATTATGATGTTTGAGCAGCGCTACCGTTGCCTTTGAGAGGCCCACATCAGCACGCCCACACTTCGGGAAGAAGTACGCGGAAGACCAATACAGCTTTCAATCCCAGTCATTTTTCAAAATAACGGCTGAACTAATCTCCTTCGTGTCGTTTGAAGCCACTATTTTACAACTATTTTGAAAAAATACCAGAGATTATGTAACAATAGAGGTCTATGTTATATGCCAGCATACATCATGCAAGTTTACAAAGTACTCTCATTAACAAGTACGTTGTCCACTCTTATCAAAAATCACAATGAAGGTCAAATAACTACATCTCTAATTTATTAATTACCTGTGTTATTGCTTAGGGATCACACATTGAACGTACTTCTGCTTTCAGCTGCCCACACTTGCTCACAGCTTCGTGATCAATATGCCGCATGGATTCCCGGCATCGAAGAGTACGTGAGCCGTGCTAAGAAATTTTTGAGGTATTTTACAAATCATATTCTTATATGTAACAGAAACTGATAAATAGTAGTGAACTAACATCCCAAGAAAGAATTTTGCGGTATGACTTACCACTTACTTGCCGCCGCATGGTCGGTCTTTCCAGAATCAATCCCAAAATGTCCCTAGGGCGTTTTAGCTGGGACCTTTTCGGGACATCTTCTGACTGGGTAACCAAATTCAAGGTCAATAGCTTTGGAATGTGAACTGGAAAGTAATTCTAATAACACCGTTATGGAAAGGAGCGTCCCATATTCCCACAGAAACTGAATGAAAAAGTTTCAACGTTCCTTAAGAACTGCCAGGTGGTGTTAAACGTAGCAAACGGGTCGCCTGGTCTAAGCACTGGTTTGCAACTTAGGTTAACTAGTCAGTGTCACTCGGATACACTGCGCCGACTGATGAAAGTCACTTTAGTGGACCACTTAAATCGCCTGAAAACCAGAGCAAACTTACGACACATTTTTGCAATATCACCGCTCTTGCCTGACCACCTAACCGTAAATACTACTTATCAGTTGACTACCCCTTGTCTAAATACACATAAAACCCTAGAGAGAAAGAAATTGATACAAAATTTTGTGACGTGTTAACGTTTATTCACGTGCCAGTTTCTTACGTGAAATAACTGAAGTCGTTTAGATCCACAGTACGGAAGTTTCCTTTGGCATTGCTTACACTCAAGGGAAATATGATAATGGCAAACTAGGAATGCGTCTCACTCACCCGCCGCACTGTCGGTCACAGGAATTTTTCTGCATCATGTGGCTATCCTTGAATTGCCATGATCAGTGTGTCCTTCCAAACGTCCACAATGATGAATCGGTGGTCATTGAGAAACCTGAATTGCGTGTTGGCATGCATTACTGCTGTCGTACTCAGTGAACGAAGCAAGGAGAGTTTTCAGTAGATGTAACCGATTCTTTATATCCAAGTGCCTTCTGCACTCAGGTCCCAAGTTTACAGGTCACGTCATTTTGATACCTCATTGACACATGGGAAGTGTTCCTCAGTGAAGGTTGATAACCGCTGTTTGTTTTGACTAAGACCGGATGAACCACACCACTCAAGCTTCAGTAACGTCAACATAGTGGTAGTCTGTGGATGAATTATCGCTTCTGAGCAGTACTTATACGGTTTGTGAAAGGGTGTTTCTGTAATTTTAGGTGCATGCTTGAGCGTGTGCATGTATGCGTTAATTACAACACGGCAGTGAGTTAGTCTCAGGGATGGCCGAGTGAACTCAGGTAATGGGGCACTCTAACGCACCAGGGTGCGCGAGTGTGTAAGACCGGAAAACCAGCGGCGCTTAAACATGAAGGTGTGGAATTGCCCAGCATCAACTTTCACTACTGTATTGTTTATTTGGACGAGGTCTGTTGGTGGATGATGAATACAGGATGAGTGTGTTGGGGGTGTGCGACCCGCTAGAATTTAGAGAGGTCCTTGAGCATCTGCCATTGTATGAACCGTTTCTTATTAATGAAAAGAGATGCTTTAAAGCCTTAAGTATCTTCTCACTAGAACTAGTGGGCGGTTCCAGAACAGTTTGAGATGTGTTAACCACTTCGGTGTAGCTACAAGTATGAGAATAGCTGATGAAATAGTTAGCTATTTTTGTGAATATGCTAATAGATTTGATGATCAAAACTGATAACAAACGGTGGTCGGATTGCCTCACACTTGATCTACGGTCATGCTTCTCTGTTATTTCACTGCTGAAGCAGATTTTTCTCTGGCTGATTTAGTTGCGTATAGCCATGAATACTGATCTTTAGCACGCACATATTGATACGAATGGATGTGGACTGAAGCCTGTTGGACAATTTTTTTAATCCCCTATCTGCGTCAATACTACCAAACGTTTTCCAAATAGCTGGGTGGTTACAAAGGACAGAGAATTCCTAATGTCATCAAGCATTGTCACTGTTTACCTCATTGTGGGTGGCTAATCGCTCGCGCTGGATCAGTGCACTTGGACGTTTGGAGCATATCGAGCTTCTACAGTGGGATCCACAAACCACTAAATACTTAAGTGAAAAGTTCGTGCTTTCTTAGTGTTCGGGGTAATATGCAGTAGTTTAGCAACTGGAGTAATTTATCCTGAGACCATCCACAAGCTTGCCTCCAAGTGGGCAGTAATGAATTGATTCATCGATGATAAGTCACACTTTTCTATCATTGCCGCAGACTAAATCAGCAGAAAAACTGTCATGTTTCATCAAAATCTCAAAGTGACCGACCTAGAAAATTTCGACTATATATTTGAAACAAAACCAAAAAAATAAGATACCCATATCTCAACATGGCTTGAGATGGGTCACGTGTTTTAAATTGACAACAGTATTGGTCCTGTTACTTTGCGGCCAAGAAATGGTAAACTTACGAGTCATGACCGTCTTGTGTCGGTTGGGTAGTCAGGATGTGGGAACATGATGCGACGTGCAACTTTGAACACTCAGTAACCTGCACTGAGGCAGTAATATAGGCCAAACCAAATTGTAAAATCCGCTGGTTGAGTGGGTTTCCTTTGGAGGTTACCTTTAGGGTATATCAGCAATGCCTCCGTTCATTCGGGGAGTGTACTCTTCTAAACTTCTCCCAAGTTTCTATTGAAACTATGGTTGCATAAGTTGTGTCATAATTAGGGTTCCGACCAGTTGGTTTCCTGTTTTTATTGCTTATGATTTTTCCTCAACGTTTGTCTGATTATTTCTCTCACTCGGTCAATAAGAGCGATCGATCTCCTATCATTTGATATAGCAAATCACCGTTTTTCCCCGTGTACAAAGTTCGGCGAAGCAAGATACGAATGCGTTATCACATATTTCTTTGGTTGACTACAGACTGACAAGTAGACTAACTTCCTATGAATTGTGCTTCTTTTGTATGCGTTTTCTGCTTACAAACCCCGCCATACAGAAGATAAAAGAAATGAAAAGTGCAGAAGAAGTTTACAATTGCACGTCATTTTGAAAATTTATTTTTATATAATTGCTTGCGTGGATTTATTGGCACTCCTTGTGACCATGTATTTTTTCAAATTATGAATTTTCTAATTCGCTGAACAAAGCATGGTAGCCTGAGCCGAAGTAGCGGTTTTCTTAAATTAAACCTTCCACATACAGATATAATCGGCAACATCATAAAAGTCTTGCAAATATAACAGAACAAATAACAATAAAATCCAGTCCAGTCCAGTTTATTCGACAATTATCCTCGCACTCCCGTGCTCTGGTTTCGGTTGCTACCTTTTAGCATCATCTATTAAAAAATCCAACAGCAAGGTAGGAAATGGAATACACAGAGAAAAAGAGTTCGAATGCAACTCCGCTACTGGCCGCTACACCAAGCGTTATCTCCTAATGCCTCCAGCCATCTGATAGGCGGGTTGCGTAAACCCCCACCCGGAAGTCAAACAGGCTCTATTTGGTCAATTGCACTGGTCAAGGGTTTCATGTCTTTCTGCCATGTCGTGGGCTGATAGCTCTGACCTACTTTCCAACCACTACTTCCCTCGGCGAACAGCGCACGCCGAGGAAGTCTGTCAGTGGGCATGCGTAACACAGCCACCTTAACCCATTTACATTCAGTACTTGATCCACAGACTGACCTCTGGTCCCCAACACCTTATGTTTAATCTCAGTATTGCTGATACGGTGTTTCCACCATATTTGAGCAATGCAACGGAGACGTCGGTGCTCGAACACCGACGGTCTTCACCCATCTTCTTCCAGGGAGACTTAGTACATTTTCATAAAATGCAAGATCCTAACGGTAGCGCGTTTATCTGCTGAAGCTCAGTTACCTTATTTACCAATAAACGTAATTGCAAAGGACTTTCTAAATGCACGCTTGCACACTCCTTCCACCTTAAACCCATTCTTCAGTGGTGTTTATTTCTGGTCAGATATCGGTCAGCTGGGATCAGGGTTGGATAGCTTTTAGTCAGTTCTTAGTTAGTAGGTGTTCCTTCTGTTTGTCTGTTGTTTTGATGCGTCCTACTAACTCTAGTGAGAAGTCTTTCCTGTCTGTTAATCATCTGAGTTTGTTTGTGAAACACATGGGATATATAGGTGGTCTGACTTTTATGGTCAGCCAAGCCGTGAGAACTGGACATCACTGACAGGGTTCATCTCATTCTCTCCATCCACGCCGTCGACCAGCCGTCCGGTCGCTCGTGGTTTCGTGGGCTCGGTACTGGGCAGGTTCTGGTGAACTGACTCTTAACTACTTGGCTCTCAACTAACGATGAGTTGGCCTCGCACCCTTCCTTCTTCGATGAAGACGGGCGCTTCTGGTTTTTTCCAAGCCCATATGAACTACTGCGATTCTCCGAACGAATGGGAATAGGGATGAATAGAAATATGGAAGGCTTCTAATTAATCTAGTAGAATGTACTAAATGGGAGTTAAAAACGAACCTCTTCGCGTGAAATGATGCAAGTGTTTTCACATTTTAACGTGAGATTCCATGGGTCACATTTATTCGGATATGTTGTTTCCCGTTGATTCTCAGGATACATGTATATGGGGAGCACGGACGTTATATTTCGTTGATAACATCAACTCAGGTATATTGTACATGTTCTTTACGTATTTACATATATCAAACACGTCTAGTGAGAGATTACATTCCAGGTTTTTCAATAAAATACCTAACCGGCTGCTTTCCAACACGGGGAAGTCCTAAGCTATTTCAAAGTTATATATCTTTGTGTATATCTCAAAATTACTTGCGAGTAGTAGTTGTCTGTCATAGAGGACGACATCTAAACAAACGAAACTCGGTGATTCGGATCAGCTGGGACGGGGGCGCGTGACGCAGTAGTGGCACAAACGGCATCCAAGTGAAAGGGCCCGGGTTCACACTGCGGATGTGGCGGAATATATACACCACTGATGGGACCTAGCAAAAGCAAAACTCGAATCCAGTGCTTCCGAGTGCAGGTTGATCGGATGACCTGAGGTTTGTGTGTGAAACGTGAAGTCCAAAGGACGGTCAACCAAGCAAAATTACATCTTTTATCTCTGCATCACGTGTTTCAGCCGAATGTTGATGTTATTCAAAGACCATATCATGACTCCATCCGGATAATTGAAATGTGCTCGCTAGCCCAAAGGCGCATAAACCCGTGCACCGTCGTTTTGATTGATAGGTTGAGACAGTTTGGTTCTCTGGCTCAGATCACATGACCACACTGATTCACCGGCTTAACGTCCGCCCATGAGCACGACAAGTCGCACGACGGAGGTCAGTGCCATTTTTACACGGAAAGAGTGTGGTATGACGGACGGTCTCAACGGTCAATCGTCGACCAGAGAGGCTCGTGGCCAGTTGAGCAATGAAATGCATTTTACCGATGCGATAACCAACCATTGCGTGTGGTTCTCAAATTAAATTTATAGTTTTCCAAATCTATGTGAAAATTTCGCAAATCAGTATGATGGTTTCTCAAACCAATCTGAAGCTGATAAAAATTTAGCCTTCCGGAAGCGCCACTCAGATGTTTTCAGATCGGACCATGTTCTCTGGAGCAGTTGACTTAACCCACTTTCCCACAAATAATCCTCTCAGCTAATCGTAAGAGTAGCTCTAGAGTGATTGCTAGTGCTGCTACGGATCCAAGAAAGCAACTAGAAAATGGTACGTTTCTCGGATAGATCGGCCCGATCTAAAATCTTTCCGTTAGTGCGACATGAAGGATGGTCTTAATCGCTGGGAGGTTTCGGGCAATGTACTAAAAATCTTTCCAAAACATGCGAAGTGAATGGTTAGCTAACTTTCTTTCGTTTACTAAACTCACGAGATTAGGCTCAGATCTCCGAAAACTAACACCACTTAAACTTAGTAATCCATTCTAGATGAGTAGACCACCCAAATTTCTGCACCAGCATTTTGGACGAATTTAAGTTGGTTTAACTCAACTTAACTTGGCTTTGTTGAGCACGAGTTCGTGAGCAGCTTTTTTCCTTTACATGTGATTTCTGAATAATCCTACTATCAGGAGGTTCTCCGTCAGCAGGTGTCCTGATTAGTTACAAACAGCAAGATAACCTTTTTACTAATAAAACAAATCACATAAGAAAGCTCCAAATGGAGACACGGTACCGGCCCAATTAACTCCAAGCGAATGTCTCCCAGCAAGTCAGGAGTTCTCCACAGGATGGGGCCAACGTACCCACGTTATTAAACCTGCTTCGAGTTTTGGTATATATATCACGCAATTGCTTGCGAGTAGTGTGTGGGACTGATGAATCTTTGTTTAGGTTGACTGTCCTTTGGACTTCACGTTTCACACACAAACCTCAGGTCATCCGATCAACCTGCACTCGGAAGCACGAATAGGTAAAGTTTAAGCGCTGATCAGTGTATATTGTCGTCGCAATAGATTTAAGACCTAACTCGATCAGACCTACAGCAAAATATCAGTGGTAATTTCAATCAAATCTGTAGGTTCCCAAACGTTTTGGTAATTTAGACCAATAAACTTCAGAATTACAGTATGATATATACACATATATATATATATATATAACGTCGATATATATATATATATATATATATATATATATATATATATATATATATATATAATTACCACATTGAATTCTGTCAACAATAAAACTTCATGGAAAGATAACAGGACTGTTTATTTCCCGCTAAGAATAATAACAAATCACATATGCGGCGTGATGAAAGTGGGTTAGATGGTCTCTTATATTAACTCTACGAACGCGAAACACGCCCAACGTCGGTCCATAAATGATTACACATATAACCATGTATACTGAATTAGACGGCCTGAGTCATGTTTCTCCGTGCAAGAAAAATTTGGATAAAGGCAAACAGTGAGCTTCCAGAAGTGATTTCCATGTATTTCTCGGAAAGGTTTTGAATGAGATTTCCTCAGTCGAATTAAAAAGAAAGACCGTTGTTTATCAGACGCAAATTACATTACAGTTACTGTCATACTGTTTTTGGTACCAACGAATAAGACCAATGCAATTAAACTGAGTCAAACCACAACAAAACGACAGGGAAACCACCCAATATATAAGCAGAAGGAAAAACTTGAACCGGTGAAGGTGAACGAATGTTTGTAGGCCATTAGTGTTACGAGTTTACTAGAACACACAAAAGATAACAAATAGCAAAGTAGTTAAAAAAATAAGCGTTCTAGTAGGTTTTGTGGAAAGAAAACTTAGAATTCTACTGTTGTCTTCCTTCCTAGCACAATCGATACCTTCGTAGGTACACTTAAAAACACGATCATTTTTCATACACCTCTTCTTGCAAGCAGCCGCATCCGTGAATTGAATAATGGATATGTAAAACATAACTTCATTCAGTAAGTAGTTGGGAATGTCTACGGAGCACTCGTGCTAAGTATTGTAAGAAGCAAGCATCGCATATCAACATTGGTCAAGAAACGTTATGTCCGTTTGTTTGCCGCATGTAGTCCAGCTGCATGAACCTCGCCAAACAACATTGGCTTCGAATCAACATCCGAAGCTATTTTGAAATGTGCGTTTTGTTTTAGCAGAACTGAAATTTTAGTGAACGGTCCAACGCGCATCAAAAATACAAAACCAAGATTAAACAGTGTACTAAAAGTGTCATTCCTGCCGTATTTTGTTGAAGCGCATTCACGAGGTTGGATTTCAACTCTGGGGCAAAATCAACAACTTCAATAATTATTTATAACACTTTGATTCTGTTAGGATATTCCTAATGAATGCGGTTTTGGCTAGAGTAAGGTGGCGAGATATGTGCATCATATTGTGCGGCATGATAACCATGAAGATCATACTGATTGCCTGTGGAGGAGTAAATTTCAAACCAACTGAAAGAATCACATTGCACACTGGAACAGCTCCTGTCAAAAGTATCACGAGTGGGGAATCGCCACAGTTGGAACGACCGCGCATCTACTGTATTCTCTTGACAAATAAACCGAACTACGAACTAAAAGCGATACATGTACAAAACAGTTGGGCGAGAAGGTGCACGGAGTTTTCTTTTGCTAGTGACAAGAAACATCCTCACTTGCATCTGCTCGGTGAGTTTAATTGACCATCATTTTAAAACCTATCCAATCAATTTAAAAAGGTTTAACATTTGAACTAATGGCTAAATGTAATAGGATAAGGTTGTATATTTGTCACACCGGTACGGAAAAACAGGGAAACAGCAAGGTTATTCGTCGTATTTCTACATTTCTAGTGAAGCTGGGGCAGTTCAGTTTCTGATTGTGTAATCTGTTGTATTGCAAATTGGGAAAGGAGCAACGTAGGGATCGAGTGAAACTAAACGCTACATGGCAAACCTGTGCTGGTTTTCAGCCTCACAACCACCGGTCAGTTTTGCTGACGTCTTGCTCACTCTCACGCCGTAAATGATTTTCAAATGTGGCTGGAAGATATCCCAGTTATATCTTGGTCCCTAATGTTTACGGAGGCTCCCATCATAAAACAACTCATGAGAAGTTGGGCGACAGTAACAGCATTTACAGACCTAATTAATTAACCCTAAGTATAATATTTAGGTTATTATTAAGTACAATGGAGTGCGAACGTTCCACCCATCACTGAAAACCAGGAAGCGGACAGTACGATTGTGTAATCAGCGCTGTGTATCTACTGTGTCCCGAATGGGGCGTGGAATCCGGTGGAATATTATGATTACCACACACCAATAATCAGGTTGCGCGAACTGTCTGTCAAAGAAATGCTCAACGTCATTACTGTAGAATGTTGCACAACTGTCGCAAGCTTTGAACCTATTCAATGAGATACCCAGGCAACAACCATCTGCTAGTATAAATCCGTTCTTTATAATCGCTTAGGCGAAACTAAAACATCAGCAGAACCGCGGCGGCTACATTAATCAAGTTATATAGCCTGCTTTGTAAACTATCAACCTGGATTCTATAACGATATTAGCTGACGCATCGTCTATAGACGGTCTGGTTTCGTCAGTTGCCGACGATTGTTTTAACCGAATGGAAACAAATCGCCCAATCGGTGTTGTAACTAAACTAGTTAGTCAGGAGGGTCCGTTATGAAAAATGCCTAAACTGGTGCGCTTCTCGCTATTATTTGTCTACGATCATCAGGAATTTTATAAAACTACTTTATACGAATAACATGAGATGGTCTGAAAGCATAACAGCCTTCTGCCTGGAACTAGTGGGGCTAATCAGATCAGATTCCAGTTTAATAGATCTGTGACTGATAGCTTTTCATCACGGGATCGATTGTTAACTGAAGTGCATTTTCCGGTCAGAGCCAGTTTTTTACGTTTTATAGTATTAAAACGTTTCCGTCAGCGTAGTTTGTCTAGAACATGAATGATGACCACGCTACGTGTGATAAAACTTCGAAAAGTGCAAGTCGAGAGCTTTCGGTTTGGCGACGGTGGTCAAGAGGTTGTTATGGTGGGCTATTGACCCCACTATCTCGGGTTCGAATCCCCGTGTCGCCGCCCGTCACCCCCATATGACCGCCACCTTCCCCCTGAAATATTGTGTTACTGCTGTATAATAAAGAGGAACCAAATAAAACACTAAAACAACATGCCGCCGCCAAAAATAGTGATATAGAATAATGTTATTGAGCCAACAGCTGTGGTCAGTTTCTCGCGTTCTTCACCAATTCAGTCTTCTAAGGGTAAAGTTAAGCAATCGTGACTTATGTAAATTCCCTTGCCATTGTCCATCACAAGTGGATTCACGTGCCTGACCGGTACATTCACTCGTATTTTTATCCCTTAATAAAAGACAATAATCAGTTGTCATAACTACCGTGTGTGTTGGTATACGACAATGAAGACAATGATCTTGCTAATGCTGCCGCTGAAAGGGATTGATCTGCCACGACCATGAGACTCCAGTTTAATCGTGGTATTCAGAGGCACAATTTGAACTGATCACTTAATCTTAAGCACTTTCCTGATATAGTGTTATTCTGTTAAAAGTACTTAAGAAAATCATTTTAGACCACAGAATTCGGCATGCTGACCTGTCGACCCACCACTACATTTAATATACACACAAGTTTGAAACATGAATCAAGTAGATCGATTCATAATATGTAATGTGTCTCTAAGGATGCGAAATGCTATTAAACACACACCTGGAATTATTAAGTCGAAGGCTATATCAGTTAGGAAGGCATCGAAAGAACAATGTGCCGTGTGATATGCTAGGCATAAGTGCTTAATGATCGGTTACACAGTATGGTCGGAAAAGATGGTAATCAGTCGACGTTTCGGTTACCGCCGGTAACCTACCACAAGTCCTGCGGTCGAAGCTGGTTTTGAAAAAGGTTACCAGCGGAAATAGAAATGTCAACTGACGACCATCTTTTCCGATAATGCTGTGTTGCCCAACATTAAACACTTACGCACAAGCCCAGAAGGGTTGTAAAATCTAGTAGCTGGTTGCGAAATACAGTGGCCGTTGTTGTAAATGACTGGATTTAAGTACTCACTGATGCTTAATCATGGTGGTGTGATATCGAGCAATGTTCATGTCACATGTTTCTGAAGAATGTAGATAACCCGTTACCACGGAAAACTTGAAAATTTACTGCTCACTTTCTATTCTACTTGGAAATATTCTTGCACAGATTTCAAGCTCACGAAGCGCGACACATACGATAATCTCTGGGCCAAAATGATAGATGTCTACCGAAGGTTGTATTACTTGGCAGATGAATATGATTATTTTTTCAAAGGAGACGACGACACTTTTGTTATATACGAAAATCTTGAGGGTCTGCTGCAGAGCTTCCCGAGCAACCGTTCGATTCATCTGGGATACCTGATGGGAGTGAGTACACTTCTCACAACGATAAACGAAAATACCCATATATTTAGGAACCTGTTTTGAAGTTGCTTACTTTCTGCTCTTTTAATGTTAATCACCTAAAGGATGTATCTATCAAAGCAAAAAAAAAAGAAATTGAATAAGACTTATACTGCACGAAATGCCTTTAGCGCACCCCATTTATCTGCGATTTCTAGCGAACGCATGTATGTGGGATCGTGAAGTTGGATTTGCGTATATCTTGTCCTATAATTAAATTTTAATCGTACACAGATTTGAATTTTGACTTACGAAAACCGATTTTATCCCGAATAATGTATCAGAAGAGTGCGAAATGCTTTTAGCGCACCCCATGGTTGCTGCTGAAAAACACTCATGCTGTAGCTTACTTAATAAGTAGAATGAGTCACATATTGCCGTTGTCTTGAGCGATGAGTAGTTATATACCACTGGGCACAGTTCATATCGTGAGTGTTTTGTAAACGAAGCTGACCCATTCCATTAAATTAAATGGCAAGTTTATAGCTTTTATTCATGAAGATAAAAAAGTATCACACGGAAGACAGATATTTGAATTGGAACTGGGAAAAATACTTGCCTACAAAGACTCAAGATAAGCCAGATCGCCAAAAAAATTCACAGTTGTATGGAACTTTCTGAGGGATCCAAACTATTATTCATCCAAGAAGGAGCGTGCAATGCGGGTAAAAATCTCTGAAAAGCCAGGAAGCAACTTTACGTGCTGCATCTAACCAAACAATGGGTGCAAAAAAGTCGCAGAGGTCCGTGAAGCTGAATATTTTTGTTGGCCATGTACATCGTGCTATAAGCAGCAACATACCTACAGTATAGAAAGATGTGATCAGTATCCTGGATGACTGAACTTCACATTTAAGATCGAGTCGAATGGGTCAAAAATCACACCAGATAGACGGATGAATAAAATAACATGATATTCAATGATGAAAAAACGTTTATTTTGGATGGCCTCGACAGAGCAATCTAATACTGACATGATATGCAGAAAGGCAAGCTTAACTTCGATCGTTGAGCCTTCATTGAGGGCTCTGTGACGGTTCGGAGCGCCATCTTCGCAGGCGCTAAATGATAGCTGACGATTCTAAAAGGAAGGCAGACAGTTGCCTCGTAAATTAGGATTTGGAATAACTTCTTATTCCCTGAAATTCTGAAAGATCGGAGAGGTTCTATGCTTTCTCGGCTAGCCGACCCTACTATACACAGAGCTCACGTCGGCAAAATGTGACTTTTGTATCGAAACATCAAAACAACCAACTGATCCACTTACACTCCCGATTCTAACCTCATTGAAAAAGTGTGAGGTTTCCTGGTGAGGCAAAGCTGTGATAAAGGAAGAGTCATCAATATAGTGTAAGAGCTGAGGTCTGGTATCATCACTGAATCAAAGAACTTCGGAATTGAGACAATCCGAAGTCATACTGCAATGAAGTCTCATCGGTAAATTTTTCTGTTCTGAGCAATAAAGGTCTTTGCAGTTGATCACCGGGTGGTTGTTCATATCATTGGGCCGGGGTGCATTAAATGCATTTTGCACCCTTTACGCACATTATCAGCGATAAGACCAATTTTTCCGGGTAAAAATTTAAATCCATGTGATTTCAGTGTAGTGAAGGGGGGAAGACATGTGCACACCAAATTTAGCGATCCAAATATATGCGTTCGCGGGAAATCTTAGAAAAGTGAGATGCACCAAAAGCGTTTCGTGCATTATGAGGGACTGTCCCCTGATGTCTTTTTTCTTCCATTTATTTTAGGATCGAGTCAACTCTCTATTTTATTCCGGTGGAGGTGGCTATATTTTATCAAGAAGAGCCCTGAAAGACATTGTGGAAAGGGGTTTGGGATTTAATGAAAAATCTCGAAAATGCAACACTATCCAAGGACCGGAAGATACTCTTTTGGGTACGTCCATTGTTTGGCAAGAGCAGACAACACGGTTCACCCAGCATTCATCATACTGCATGTACACATGCAAAGTTGTTTGTGTATGATAATCTAGTTTAGTCTGTTTTCTTCAGGGTTTACATATACTAGTGGTCTGTGTGTGATTCTTTCGTCAGAGGCAAATGATCTCACGGGGATACTTTGTGTTGTTTTGTCTCATATTTTACATTCATTTTTTAGTACATAATTATAGTGCAATATATCAGGGAAGAGTTCGCAGCCAGTTAAAGCCTGGCTGTTGGGGGACGGCGACAGGCAGTGGCTCGAAGTTTCAAACCCAGGACGGGAGGGTCAGAAAACCATCGTGATTACCGTTTGATCTCCGACCGACTCTGCCAGTCCTAATGACGGATTATTAGAGACGATTGTATGTTATCGTCTTTCAAAAATGTAAGCAAGTAAAATAAGTTGGATTTATACCAAAAGAAACACTACTTCGTTGATACAGATAATACACGGAACAAGTGGGTCAATAAAAAAGAGACCTCCGGATTAGAAATAAAGAACAAATGATACTGCTCTCACAAACTGAGTGAGATGCGTTGATACGGTTCATGGAACATTCTAACTTTGTGAGAAATTTGAAAGGAAGTTTTCGTGTGATTCAAACAGTACAAGCCAACTCACTATTCCCCCCTTTGAACTGGGACAAAAATCCTAGAAGGGATATCCAGCTGCTTTGGGATGTAGTTTATGGATGGCTTATGATGTGCCTAAATTTTTTTGATAATTCAAGAAAAACCTTTCCAATTGTTTGGTTTTAGTAGAACGACGAAGGTTGACAAAATGGCCAAGCAAAAATAACAGCGTTACATCATCAGTATGAATTAAGCTACTCCTTTTGAGTTTCAACACAACGTTGATTGTCAGTGAACATTTTGTGGTTCGATTTTCATCTTAAAACAAATGCTACTAAGAATTGCTAGATTCGAGAATAACTTATAACTTGTGGTTCTTAATTTACTTCAAGTTTACGGTACTGAACCAAAGATAAACAGGTAAACGTGGTTGACGATACTAAAACCAACTAATATCTTCATAGTGTCTTGTTGGGTGACTCTCAGATGACAACTTTATAGAAAGTCTCCGGCTTATATTTCTGTGTTGTTGAGTTCGCTTAAGTACTCCGTTTGTAAACGAAATGAAGACTGCAGTTCACTTCCATGACCCATCCTTAATTTTGCACGAAAAAAGGGGATCTTTACAGGATAATTTGGGTCAGAGCACACTTGAACACTCCGAATAAAAGCCGGCTCCTACCGAATCTAACCGCAGAGTTGCACGATGGGTCATCGGTAGTGCAAGTGGAAATTTATGTCGAATGATTCGCGGTACTGACGACAAACCATATTCCGTCGTGCGATGTTGGACGTACTAATAAAATGCACGTACGGATTACGCGTTGATAAACGCACACTTCAGGTGGTGAGTGACTGGTCGTCGCCGAACCGTTTAGATCAGACCGCCAGTGTTACAAACTCCTGCGAAAAATTGAAATGATCTCCTCAGTAAAAATAAGTGTACATTGACAGTTGGTAAACAATATTGCCCCTGGTTTCCGTCGGTCGGTAAAGTTCAACGGGAAATTAAAACAGCAGAACCAAACAACAACAAAAAAGGTGCTGAAAATAACGTCAAATATAATCATGAAAATAATGTAGTTTAGTTTGGGGATGGTATGTTTCCCAGAGGTTTTAGCATTTCAGTTGGGAAAATCGGGAAGAGTAAAATGTTCTGGCAGGTCAATTACATCAGTCAAGGCCTTCAAGCCCATCTGCAGTGACATGGGTTAGTCTTCACAACATCACTATCCTCCACAGTGCGTGATTTGCAACAATAAAATAACTGATATATCCAAAAGAAGTTAAATTTGGGGAGCATAAATGCTTTCATTACCATTCTGCTAAGTATGTCAAACGATCTATCCCACCAGTGCAATGGAACATGACAGTGCAAGAGAATGATTGAGGCGATAGAAATGATTAACATGGAATGTACTGCCTACAAAATTTGTCAGAGACTACTTGGGTGTTAGACCATGAAGAACGAGGCATTTATGGCAGTATCCTATAATTAATTGGACTCCCTGAATCTTATTAATTTGGCTTTCCATTTTATCTAGTACATGAATAATGGTCCAAAATGTATCTAAAGAAATACGAACGCAGTGATATGCATGATGATTTTGTATTTAGTTGATATACGTTTCCCATCAAGCGCTTTGAAATTTATTATCATGTGTTCATTCATTCCTACTACACACGGGTGAAATCTGTATACATGCCAGTGATTAGTAATTGTTAAGTTTGAAAAACTTTTGCGCTTCAGAGGTCTCTCACTGCCGTAATATGTCTTTTCATCTTTTTCAGCTGCCTGCGCTCAGTTAGTTGGCGTTGCACAGTATGATTGCCGAGACGTTAACAGGACTGATATATTCTCTAACCGAAGCCCTGACACCTTATTTGAACATCTGCGTTTCACCGCTCCAAAGTTGTTGAAATATTCAACTCACTGGGTATAAGGAATTGCTCACTTTTTTCTATTCTTGTTGTGGTAGTGATAACCAAATAATATAGTTTAACATGAGACTCTACATTTAACGGCCGTGAAAATTGTATTAATGAGCATTATATTTTTGAGAAAGATCCGGCAGATGGTAGAACTGATTTCTTTTGCTTTACCAAGATGATATGCGTTGAGAGTTTTGAGTATTGGTTAAAAAATCTGCTTATAAATTGCTGGTAAATTTTACTTTCCACTAATAGGCTAAAGGCCATCAGTTTTCACTCAAAATCAATTCTCTGAAAGGAGAACAAAGTAGCAGGAATGAACTGGGGGAAAAAACTCTGTATTCAAATAAAAAAACCCTTTATTGATATCCGTGACTCTGATATACAAATGTAAACTTTTCTGTTTGATGTTTCTGGACCGATATTGCTTTCCGTAGACAAAAGGGTATACGTACGCGGGTTTTTTCTACTCATAGAGATAAGCAGGCGACCGTTGTTGTTAGCAGGCGATATGCAGCTAACCAAATTCCACCAGCGTCACTCTCAAAGATGATCTTTAAGGAAACTCATGTTTTAACAGTCCAGCTACTGGTGGCTATCGATGTCATTTTCCTTCTTTGTTATGACAAGTTTATCTAGATCAAGCTTAGAATTGTTCTGGTAATGAGGTTATGGTATTTCGTAGAACAGATTAGCCAATGCTCATATTCCATACCGCAGCCTCACACGTCATTTTATTTACTTTCTTTCCAAAATAGTTTTCCTTATCATATAAAGGGAAATGAACAAAAACAAGCTATACATTGAACTTTTGATGACAGCCTCTGTACGATTTGCCCATTACTCATCTCCACTGCTGGATCACCAAGACTAGTTACCGGGCTGATTGAAGCATCAGGTCGAAAGCGTATGGACACCAACTTGGCCAAAACAAATAGACCCGGAAGGCCGACTGAGAGGGAAAATAGTCAGATCCATAACAGAGCCATTTACTAGCGGACAAATGAACTCATTGATCTATTACTTAGTAATTAACGCCGGAATTACACAGTATCAGTTGTTCTGTGGAACAGAAGGTTGGCACTGAATCACAGACAACAGGTCAATGAGCGTGATTAGCTTTCAGATATAACACTCACTCACTTTAGACTGGTTTTATGGTAGTAGATACTTGATCAATCTCAGCTTCTAGTGTTTTGACATCCAACATGAATGGTCATTTATACTATCCTCCATATCGGGAAAGGGCAAACCGCCCAAAGCCTGTTTTACCTGGACGAACATGACTTTCACAGATTATGAACAGTAAGGAGACAGCGATCAGCACCTGTGGCTATGCATTCAACGAATAGTGTGAATGGGTTTGACAGCATATCATCGTGAAAATCGTGTTAAAAATATTTAGGAGTCACAATCATCGGAAAATGCGCTAATATGATATGTTTCTCAAGATTGCAATAAGATAACACTTGAGATACGGATGAATTGAAACAAAACCACTCAAGTTACTTGGTAATCATAGGCTTACGGCCAAGTTCAAAAAACATCAAGAAAGTCACCCATGAAATATGCCTGTCATTATAACCTGGTCTATTTTATTTGCATATGCGTGGAAGATTCGGATACAAAGAACTCTTGTTGTTGGAAGTAAACGTTACTTTTTGTCTTCTCCTTTTTAACTAGGACCATTTTAGCGAGAACCAGGTGACGACTCACTATGTGGAACCCGCAATGAATTACGTTATGGAATTCCTGGTCTATCATGTTGGTCAATTGCTGAAGCAAAACTTGCTACAAATTCCCACCGTGTATAGTTCAAAAGCAAACTTCATATGCGAAAGAACATATCTTCAAAGGGCAAATTAAAAGCAACGAAATTGTCGCTGTTATTATTTTGGAATTCGAACAAATGGTTTTAGGACTGATTATTTTGTGTCGTCGAATAACTATTGTAAGTGTTATTGCCTTTTCTGAAGCACATGTTATCGCTTTTGTGATTGATGCATTCATGTTTCATTATCTATGAGCCAGCAAATTATTCGGAAATCATGTGTATTCTGTCCGGAACTCCGGTCACCAGAATGTTCACCAGCTATACCATGGTGGTTACAATGGAACTCAATCAGAAATCACAAGCATACAAATTATTCAGTAGTATGAGGTTGAAATGAACCCGACAGTATACGCCCACTCAATATTTATGAAAAACAACATCTTTTCGACGTAATACAGTGTTTCTAGATTGGAACCACGTATATCCAGGGGAAGTATAATAAATATCCGCAGATCGAGCTTATCATTTGATAATTGCACTTATTGACGACAATGTGTAATGTATAATACAGATATTATTAATGATGTATATCTTGATGAGGGCCTAAACGAAACATTTTTGTTGGGATCATCCATATGCTGTGTTACGAACTCTTCAGACCAATTGCAATTGTGTCATCATCGGCGATGGACACGAAGCTAGACCAAATCCATGTTTACGAGGATCACTACAGTTACTCTAAAGCTAGAAAAACCAAAAAGTACCGACAGAACAGAGCGATCCAGGATGCCGAACATTTTCTCCTCTAGCTGGCTACTTACCTTTGAGCAGAAGCAACCAACGTCTTAACACGGACTTTGCACTATTAGGTGCACCATACAGAGAGATTTGAACATTGGACAAATGGGTCTGCCCAGTTCACCGTGGTCCACTGTAACGGCGAGTAAGCTTATCATTTTACCACCTTCAGCAGGATTTCCAGATTATTCAACCAGAGTATACCATCCCACTACTAGGACACAGTTTTCTCAGGCCGAGATTCGAATTAGTGGAATGTATTATTCACCGTGTCCCAATTGGGACTAGAATGGGAGCGCTGGTTTGTGAGCCAAACCTACACTTTGCGACTCTGGATTTCAAGCCCAGCTGGGACTTGATGGATACGCACTGGTGGTGATGATTACTAACAAGAATGAAACAGCTGTGCAGTGTGCTTTCCCGATGTTCAACGAGATGATTACTGTGAGTTCATACTATGTCAGTTTCTCAACATTCCATGCATACTTTATTTATGTGCTTCCGGTGACAGCTTACACCGGCACTTTTATCCTTCTCTAAAATTGAAACGTCGATCAGTAAGTATTATATCCATTAACCGCACCTGATTCGCCGCAAATTTCCTGTCACAGTTGCGCGCCTAATTATCACACCGACTTAAACGAGTGCAGTGGAACATTTCCAAACATATTCTATTGAGATGATAAATGAGTTGTGCACACGCGAAACACGACAAGATACGAAGCTTTTTCGCTCATGAGTAACGGGGACGAAGGATAAGTCGCCTGGATAAAAAGCCTCGGTGTTTAGTAGCAAACCAATGCGCCATCGAAGTGTGGATCCCTACGGTACGCGCGAAAAACGAAGCACGTGGTTGTTTTCCGTGTTCCCGTTGAACTTCCGTAGATTTATTCTCAAAATATCTTTCACAAAATACTTACGCGTTTTAACGTAAGCAAGATTCATCACGAAACGGATGAATTCGATACCGTTAGTGGAACATGCCTGCATTCCGTGTCCGTTGTAATTAGGTGCCTTGATTGGCTTGTTCGGGCACCATGATATTGATCCCCGTGTTTCTTGAAAAAGTGGTCTCCCATGGGAGTCGATTGCTGTACGAACAGTGGATTGTTACCCCTGAAAAACCAGTGACGGAAGGGTGATGCATCATGTAATGTTGCTGGTAAACAAACCATTGAGAAGTAGCCCAGATAACCTGTCGATTAGTGTTTAACTTACAGTCCTTCACCCGGGTACGAGCCCCAGCGGGGGGCTCGGAGGATGTGCATTGCTTATGATTCTCAGCAAGGATGAAACAGCGGTACACTGTGCTTTCACATTTTTCAGCGGTGACTTAAGCATCGATGATTCATTCCATAAACAAGTTGAATATCCCGCTACCAATGTTAAGTTCAAATTTGAATAGAAAACTTGGAAAGCGAACAGCTGTTTTCAATAATTCCTGGTCTTGCTCTCCCATATCATATGACAAAATATTGCATTTGGTTGACCGTTGGTTGGGATGAAGATCAATTGTGCAATAAGTGGGTGAGATTCAGATCTATTTCCGCGTAGTTTGCAAAATCGTTATTCGTGCAATTAGCGTGGTGATTCTGACTTCTAACTATCAGCAGAAACCTCACTTGAGAATCAAGCCAATCATGGCTGTGAAAATGTAAGCAAAGAGCTAGAACCATTACTGAAAAATAGACGAACTTTGATGGTAAAATACAGATGAAGGAGCTGTTTGTTTGACGAAAGACTCGCAATTCGTAATCACGCCAACACATCATAATGTTTTGGGACTGGATCCACTAGACAAATAAGTGAAAGCGACACGAAATAATGATCGCGCATCATTATACAGACTCAACTCCAGTTCGGATGGGGATTGTTTCACGTGTTATGTTTCAGTTTTCTTTGAGTCTAAGTCTTGTTGAAGGATAGAGGGTAGTCCAGATGAGCTGAAGATCAAACAAATTGTGAAACAATTGTGGGACTCTCAATTCCTTTAACTCATTTCAGTAGGGAAAATTTAACGATGTGAACTCATTTTCTCACCTTAATTTTATGATTATCGTAAGATAAATAGAATTTTTATTGAACCCAGAGCGATTTTCGACGTAAACTTTGAAAAGAATGCCTGTTTATCAGTTCAACTCAAGTTGGCATTGGGCCACGATTTCTTACTTGAGATACTAATCATTTCAAGAATCTATCACAGTATTTTCACATGGTATCAGCACATTCTATCTCATCTAGGAGCAGACGTCAAAAAAGGAAATATCACGAACGGCACCAACACGTTGTGGTTGGATTTGTCGATCTTACTTTATGATAGCATGAAGCCGTAGACGGTAGTCTCGGTCTAACTAAAAGTTAGACGAAAGTGGTAAAACTGTTATCGTTTGATTATCCGGTGAACACGTACTTATCGATCCACTCAATGATCATACGGAAACCATGAAATTCTATGATCCCCCACTGGAACACAGACTAGCGCGAAAGTTTATAATAGGGAATTAAAAGCTCCGGACCAAAAACAATAGGAGTTGTAGTTTGAAAGGAGATCGGCTTATCTGTCACCGCAAATCTGGAAGAATGAATCAGGGCATAATCACAAGACCATCTATCCAATCTGGAGTCCTGTGTTTGACTTATAGGACTGATCCATTAAATATTTTCACACACAGTAATCATGTTATAATTTAGCTGCCTTATTCGAGCACACAAACTACCCTCTGAATGCCACATACAATAGCATGCTTATATTCCTGACTAGTCATACAGCTATTGATACAAAGAAATGAAAATATCTATTTACGGAATCATAGAAGAATCATAGGGTCATTGAAGAAGGTTGGTGGTTTAGAATTTTCATTCCATAAACCACCGTTTGTAATAATTAGTGGAGCTTTTTAAGGAGCAGTTCATTTGCTTCACATCTGTGGTGAGTACTGTGCTAAACTGTCCCACGCAGGCGAGTAAGAACTATACTTTCCACCCAAGCGATCTCGTTTTATTAGCGTAAAACGCAGTGGTTACTTAGGCTGCCGATCATTATACCCAGTCGTTGCACAACACGTATTGGTCCTACTGGTGCGAATGCTTAAGCCCTCTGTTATAATCCAGAGGGCGTGCCTGGTCAATAGGTTGTCTGTTGCCAATAGCTCGTTCGGACATCGACAAAACAAAACAAACGTTACAAACATGCTTGTTTGAAAAGTCACCGTTCCCCTTCACTTGAAGACAGTCATCATCCGACGGAGAAGCAGTTGTGTGGTTCGCCTGTTGTTGTTCACCTTCTTGCGTTCAGTGACTTGGGCATAGCGGCTTTTGTAATCCACGAATGACGATAGTTCCGCTTTCAGCAATCAACTACTTAATAAGTAGTATATACACTCACAACACTCTAAGGGGCTATTGTTGAAACTAAACACTTTTCGATAGGATTCATTTCTCATTCTTATGGATCTAGACCATCGATCGTCTATCCTGTCGTTCGCAGTTCCGTTGCCTCAAGCCTCGGGCTCGGAACTGAACAGGCTCCGCTTATTCATCTAGTAACTAACTCGGATGACGTGGGTGAGCTACGAAGGGAAGACTGCGTATTGGCCATGAAGCGACCACTACTCTTGCATGTATAACACCCACAAGTTCGCTGAAAAAAGCACAAGTCAGCCCGGCGTTGGAACTGCAGTCATGCTGACTAAAACGTTAAAAAGGAACTGAATGAGCATTCCTCAATAAATGATTCACCATTGGCTTACAGGGAAACTGCACGATGCCACAGCAATAAAAAAGTGAACAGAATTATAATTCATTCAAAATTGCCGAAAAGACGAATTCGGCGGATGTGTTTTATCCTCAAGAAGTTTAAAAATCGAAGGAAATGATTTCTATTTTTTGCCAGGTCATGATCAGTAACCAGGAAGCTACCGGTATTCACGAAGGTAAGATCTAAATCAATGAGTAAATAATAAATGAACTGGTAATGTGTATAGCGTTGGTTTGCAGAATTCCAGTCAGCCTTGTCAGCCGTAGTTATTCATACTGGAACTATTAGCACCATGAATTAAGAAGCTAAAGCTGCTAGGTTTATTAACAATGCATCCTTTAATAAATAAACCACTATGTGTATGATCTACTGTTCAATCCAAGCACTATTCTGCCAACAGAAGGGTGCAATTACCTGGTTCCATTTATGTTCCATTCGTTGAATTCTGCTCTCCTGGGCTGTCGCAAAGAGGTAAACCTCAGTACACTGTGTACAGGGGCACTTAAACCACCATGGGATACTCAGAACCAAATGCATATGATTGAACTGAAGCATTCTAAACAAAAGATTTCTGAGTGTATGCTGATTTGGTAGGTGTAAAATGATAAGTTCTAAAATTTGGGATATGAGGGAAAACCATTCCAGTAGTTCAGGTGCAAGCAGCGCTATTATTGTACTGTTTCTGGGATCTGTCAAAGCATAATGATCTTGACAAGTTTGAGAATGAAAATTCGCTGTTGGTGACGCCCATCTTCTTGATGTTAGCTGGCTGCTTCATTCTGTAAAATCCAACACGCACTTGAATTAATTTGGTGCAAGTGCCGGGGTGTGGTCATGTTGGGCGGTCTGAACCACGAGCGTGGTGCTCAGTGGTACATGACAGTTTCTTTGAAATCTGTTTTTAAGGTTCAGGGGCCTTTCAGGAAATAATTCGTATCATCACTGGGCAAGTCGAAATATTGACTATGGTACTCGATGGTGCTGGGGTGCGGAATTCCCGGAATGACTGCCGAGCCACGGCGATAAACACGCTTTCCTAGATTCCCGTAATAATTGAAATCGCTGTAAAAGATTAGCTCCATGATCGCTTTGGAATGTCTGAAATCACAAAAATCCGCATATATAAATGTCTTAGATCAGGGTTTTGTGCTAGGGAATGCCGTTCGTTTTTGGTGATTTTGTGCACTAGCGACAGTGATAAAGACATTGTCTTTGGCGATAGATTTCGTAGGGTACCAGTAATCTAGCAGCGGCGCCAGAGGAAAATGAGAATCATTATGTGATTTTTGACAAAAGGAGTAAATATGCTGATCTCAATGCTCGAACTGATAGAACTTACCAAAATCACCACACACAAGATCCACCCATACCAAAGTGGCAGGAAAACCGAGGCTGCAGAATAGCACGTTAATTCTTTTGCAGAGTCAGTTTGTATAAATTTGCTAAATAAAATAAAATATCTAGTAGATCACAATTCGATGAGTCGCAGCGTGTCTTTATGGTAGCTGTTCTCTGTGATTCTGATTGATAGAAGCTCCTCAGAATATGTAGCCAAGAACCTGCACCGGGGCCGTGTCCCGTGTGATGCACGAAGTTTGTTTATACTTTGTCTTCATGCACTTTCGGATTTCTCTGTTTGTGCGCTCGTGGTTTGCTTTCGCTTTTCCGCTGCGTTTGGTTTGTCTCGTGCACTGCTTGTATCAGTACTATTTCGGTGTCACGACATATACAATGGACATTTGCATCTTTCTATCGACTCAAATCTTCTGTGTTCATTCGATCGAGAAGATTTCGTTGGTAATTCGCTTCGAGACCTACTGGAACACAAGTTTGGAGGTCATTTACCGTTTGTCTTCCAAAACGGTGAGCTCGTTCTCTCCAGAACAATCCACCGATCCGATGATTCTGCGATTTCCCTGTTTTTCTTTTGTTCCCCTTTCATTGCATGATGTATATATCTTTGCGATGTTTTACCACAACTTAAAAAGCTCTGCAGATGAAAGCAGCTAGATTCATATCTGATCGATTCACCTTCTGTATTTACCAAATGCCGCATTTAACTAAATCATACGAAGAGATAAATTCAGTGACTGGAAGTGTGTCACACCACACTGCTCCTAACTGGCCACTACTCACGGCATGACCTTGTCGACTGGCAAAGAAAAAAAGAACTTTCTCCAAACATGAGTTTGACACTGTACCCTCTGAATTATTGTACGTCCTTCTCACTGTTCATGGGATGGTTCCTAAGAATGATGGTACCATCTGACGATCATGTGGCGATTATCGCACATCTAACTCATTTCCCCGTTTTGATACTTGTTAAACACCCCGCATACATGGTATCGCGGAATCACTTCACGGCACGACTGTTTTTTCTAATATTGATTTTGTAATAACTTATCATCAAATCTCAGTTACCGTTTACGATGTCGAGAAAACTGCTGCCACGACCACTTTTGACCTGTTTGGATTCTCACGCGTGCCATTAGGATTGTGGAATGCTATTCATACATTCCATCATACAAGACTTGGAATTTTTGATTTGCTGATCGTGATGTCGAATGTAGATAAACATTTCCAACATTCAGGACTAATATTTCAACATTAGTCCGAACACCAAATAATAGCCAATCTCGATAAACGTCAACTTGGAAAAATGACCATAAAATCACTCGAGGGGGCATTGAACCTAGTGAGAATGAAGTGCGCGTTATTAGTGTTTATGCCGTACCGTCTTCAATTAACCCACTTTGTTAATTTTATTGGCCTACCTCGACCAGTCGTACCATTTCCATATCGGTGCCTCGTGTTCCATGCTCCGCACGGATTTGCACATCCAGTCATCGCAATCAGTCCCCCGTTATTTATCGCACGACATCTTTGGCCGCTCAAAAATAGAGGGGTTCATATGTGGGCGAATCAATTTTTACTATGTCAACGACCTACATATCTGTACTTTCGCCGTGCGTGATACTCGCTTTGATCATACCCACATAGACATTGCGGGTTCATTGACTCTGGCAGACAGGCATACCTATTTAGTACGGTACATCGCAAGATTCACTAGATGGGCAGAAGCTATTGCCATTTTTATCGTCAGGGCCAAGTCTGTGGCTCCCTATATGATAGAACGGTAAACTGCTCCATATATTGTCCTCAATCACGTTTCATTTCAGGGACTGTAGTCACAGTCTCACTTTCAAGACAGCTATCAGATGGTAACTAAATGGCTTCGATTGAGACTGTCGTCTCGCTTTCAAGTCAGCAGAATGAGGCTCCTGCCTCAAGTTCCAGTCGGAAGATCGTTTCTCCTGCTCACTTTCCCAACTAGGTCAAACATGGTCTCTGTCATCTCATTCAGCAGTAATACCTTTCGGCGTTGTCGTTTCGACAGGAATTGACATGTATTACTAATTACTACATACTTGTCGTGCCCACAGTGACTGAAACACCAGTTTTCCATCTCTTTTCATCTCATCGAACCTCGTGATATGATACCCTTCTCTGGTCCGAAGAAAGCCCGAGGATTTTGGCACCAAGGTTCACCTTCTGGTTCGGCCTGATCACAAGTTCTTTTGTCTCTGACGTACCCACCGATTTGGCTTCCACATATCATATTAGTTAACAGTTGCCCGAAGCCGGATGTTATTGGTGTGGCATATCCGAATGACGATTCACCCAACTGGCTTACGCTCGACCAGCATCCTACGGCTCCGGCTTCCCACTCATTTGCCCTTCAGCATCCTAAAGTTCAGCCACATTCGTATGTTTTGCGCATCTCCACACGCATACGAATGTTGTTTGTATTCCTCTATCTCCTTAACATAGTTCGTAAGCCTTCCGCGCTTTCTGGATCGTTCTGAGAAAATGAACATTTTCCACACATCATTTTGGATTTCTTTCCCCCACGATCTTTCCTGAAGCTTGATTTTGATTGAGCTATTTTTCTTCTGGTTCATCAATCCTATCGAACTAAAAATGCAAAAAGTTTGTCTCGACTTCGCTTCCAAGTACCTTCGGTTTTTGCTGTCTGTACGCATGTGGCTTACTTTCCCTTCGCGGCTGCGTACTATTTCGGTGTCAATATAAGCATACAGTACACAATCACATATGTCCGTCGACTCGAGCCTTCTCTGTTTGGCAATTCGCTTCCAGAGTTATTAGAATACACTTTCGAGGGTCGCATACCTTTCGTCTTCCATACTTTTACCATTTCAAGTGTGGGCGCGCAGCCATCTATATGAGCAGGACGGAAAGGTAGTGGCGTGATTGAATGACTGAACATATTCCGGTTTGGCTACAAACAGCGAACAGACAAAATCGGCGACATCGTCCAGCAAAAGCATTACACTCAAGTTATGCTTTGAACAACAGCTGTGGTAGACGAAGCACTGTGTCAATCTGAGTACAGTGTTCATTACCATCTAAACAATAAAAGACTGTTGAGATACGTAGAGGCACTCACAATCAGCCATCATCACCCGCAGCTGTGCAAACAGCAAGAATGGCTGATCATGTTAGCCGTGTCTTGGTATTGACTTCCGATTGCTGTTACTTGTTGTAAGAATCATTTTGTGTGTTTGTCTTTCGTCTTATCAGGATGTCCATTTCACCATCTTGAACGTGGGAAATACCCCGGAATACATGGTGCAACATAATGCCATTGACATCTGTGTTCGGATCTGTGACGAGAAAATTCTATTTTCAACTTTTTTATTACCATCCTTTTGTAGCATGCATTCTGATTATGCAATTTTCTAATGAATTAGTGAACTGCATATGACCACCTAAAAACGTGTTCATATAAGCTTCAAAGCATTTCTCAGTGAGATGAAAATGTTCTCACCGAACTAGTTCGGCGAGCCAATTTATGTGAAGATCCTACAAAACCCTTGACCAACCATTCCGGAGTGTCCCAGTGCGCTATTTTCTCCCATATTTATAGTCCGTTTTCATTCGTGAGTTATCTGTAGCCTCTTCCAATTGTTTAAATTACGGAAACGGTTTGTTTCTGTATGAAACCGTCCACAGTTCATGCGATGTCAATACATTCAAGGAAATTTTATTAAATGCTGAACATCTTTTCACGTAACTCAGTTTTAAACTAAACCAAAGTAAATGTTCGGAGTGCACCCTTACACTTTGCCATTCACATTTCCCCAAAAACTAAGCGACTTTTATTAACAGTTGCCTGTTTAAGAATCACAATAAGTTGGAGCCTCTGGTGGCCTTCGTACATTCAGCTGTGTTGGAGAACCAAGACTTTTAGCCTTAGATATTCTGAAGCTCGGACATTTCCATATCTCACAGCCAACTTCGTTCTCTTGGATCTGTTAGTCTTTTCTCTATACCGTAAAAAGTTGTCAGCCTAGTCTATTCTGTGGCCTCCGGAAACAATGCTTCAAAATTCTTTTCCGCTAGTTGGGAATAACCAGTCGTTTTTCTGTGATCTGTGGTAAGGAATTGGTCTTTAAGCGTATCGATAGGTACACTAAATCGCACATAAAATCTGTCCACAAGATACTTGTAGGTAATACGCACCAACTGCATTCTGACTCATCCCCGTGCTACTGCTGCCTGAAAACAAGTTCTAATTTTTCATTTATCTCCCCTCGCAATAAAATCTGCAAAAATCCGCTTTTCTTATTCTTGGTTCGCCTACTGATGAACAAAGAGAAAGTAGTAGCTGACTTCTTTACTAATCTTGACGCTTAAATTTTCGTTTTTTATTTCTATTTTATATGTTCTGTGCATCCCGAATATAATGATTTTTCAGGCAAGTGTTTTTCATTGAAGTGTAGGCACAGGAGCTCATAAAAGCCAACAAATTCCGACATGCAAGCGACAATCTTCCATCATATTTTCATAGCTATCCTATGTCAGATCTCCGGTATCATTAACAGGTCGTGGTTACATCATTTCTAGTATTAGTAGTATTATCAATACTACTTATGAATCATCCGTGAGGACTAATGTTTAAATATCACTGGGTCAACTGCGTCAGTGTACCTTTACTGATCCCGGTCTTGGTCTCTGATGTGTCACCTGTTTCCTTCATGCTCCAGGTGTAGGCTATTTCAGTCACTACACGGTTCCTAAAGCTGACTACTACGAACTATGATGGATTTGGTAATGTTTATTATCATATGAACATGTATATCATCATATCGCACGAATACCACATTAGGCAAATTGTGACTGTAGAGCAATATTATCAACAGAATCATATTGGGAATTACGGCGCACCTTGTAGTTAATAATGTCCTCCCAAAGGAGCAGTGATTCATCAATCTCGAGGGAAAAAATAACCAAAAGACGCAGTTAAGGGTTATACTTTATCTGTTGTGGTTCAATTTCAGTACTCAGGTTGGCTGTTGAGTACACCTTGAAGAAACGACTATTTTAATAATCTGGTCCGTAAGAAATGACTCTGCTTGATAATCTGAATCGAATTCGATAAGCAGAGGAGTATTAATATCATTGGGTGTGTAGTTTGGTAACCAGGGTAGCTCGTTAGAATGAGCCTTCTTCCTAATAAGTGCGAAACTCGAGTCTGGTGCTTCCGAGTGCAGTTTCGTCAGATGACCTGAGGTTTGTGCATGATAGGTGGGGTCCAATGAGCAGTCCGCAAAACGAAAATTCATCAGTTCCACACACTGCTCGCATGTTATTGTGAGATATACATAAAAGAGGAACAAATAATTTGGTAAGTATAAGATAAATAGCGGAAAAGAATTTTGAAGCATTGTTTCCGGAGGCCACAGAATAGACTAGGCTGACAACTTTTTACGGTATAGAGAAAAGACTAACAGATCCAAGAGAACGAAGTTGGCTGTGAGATATGGAAATGTCCGAGCTTCAGAATATCTAAGGCTAAAAGTCTTGGTTCTCCAACACAGCTGAATGTACGAAGGCCACCAGAGGCTCCAACTTATTGTGTTTTTCTATCCGGGCCCTTTCACCCCGGAGGCTTGCGTGCTACCGCTGTAACACGCCGCTACCTGCCGGGCTGATCCGATTCGTCAAGGTAAGCTTGTTCAGATGTCGGTTCCTATGAGAGCCAGAGAAGCCCGACAGCTTCGAATGGAGACGAGGTACCTACCCCGTTAGCTCCAAACGAATTCCTCCCACCAAGTCAGGTCTTCTCCACTAAATTCCATGCCGATCTTACCTTCGCCCCCCCACCTCCCAGCCGCTGCTTCACGCAGTTCCTTTCAGTCTTGTCTTTATGATAAATGTCTGTTGATCCCAATTCTCGTGAGTCTAACTGGTATTCTTATCTGTTCGAGTTTATCGTTTACGTAACCTTCCTCCCGTCTGCCTTATCCGTGTGAACGACTGGACTTGGCCGTCTCCCGCTATTCTCTCGCTTTCAGATAACCACGTTATCCCGCTTTTTCTTCAGCCGCGACTGGATGTGTGTTTCCTCGAATCATCATTTCTCTTCTGTTCGTTGATTCTGCATAAGAACCCCATAAATATTGACCTACTTTTTAAGCCACTTGACTCGTTCCTGCTCTGGTGTCTCGAACATTTCCTGTCTATCTTGAAGCGTTTCTTGACTGTATTGATTCTGTGGTTGTTTTGTCCACGATTTGAGTATGTGTAGTAAAGCGAGCCGGTGTTCTCTGTCTTGGGACTTGGGGTTCGTTTATTTGCGAGTCACTCAATTACGGAACGAAAATCCTGTACAGTACTCAAATTCATCTAAGTACTCAAGCTGACCACAGTATTCAAAGTTGTTGCGGTACTCAGATGGGCAAATCTACACGTCTGGAGTACGAACAATTCACCCAATACTCACATTGGTGGGTACTTTGTTGAAAAACCTCCACCTTTAATGTACGAATAATTTGCAATACTGATTGGTCAAGGATCCAACGAACAGACTCCTGCTGCCCAGAGTTTCCATTTGACGTGAAGATTGCTCAATTTGGGTAACAACACTTATTTGCATAAGCCGACTACGAGGAGTCAAATCGCGGGCCGAATCACAGACGAAACACACGGGCAAGTCACTTTATATGCTGTTTCATGCCATGGCTCTAGCAGTAGTGTAGGGAATAGACTTAGAGTTGCTCATATCCTATATCTAGAAGCTGATTTAAAGGCAAACCATCTTCGAAAGGTATCTGAGTTAGAAGAGTAGAAAACACACAGGAGTTTTGAATTTCTGAAAGCTCAACATGAAACGGAAATGGCTTATCTTTGGGCCTCATTTGAACAGAAAAGGAACAAGAAGTCGATAGAAAGGTCTTCCCAGATAAATGACCTAATGTTCTGTCGACGACACACATTCGTCCAAGGAACTGCTTCTCCTGTTCCAGTGAATGATGATCCCGGCAGTGTTAAAAAACGTGATAATTCCGGTCAACAATAGTCTCGGTTTGCCGAAGGGGGAACTGACCGAGAGAAGCGTGCGACTTGATCCAACGAGCGAGCAGGTTGACGTCCTTGATACCCCGTCTTGAAGCGTTTCTTGACTGTATTGATTCTGTGGTTGTTTTGTCCACGATTTGAGTATGTGTAGTAAAGCGAGCCGGTGTTCTCTGTCTTGGGACTTGGGGTTCGTTTATCTGAGAGTCACTCAATTACGAGACGAAAATCCAGTATAACTGCATTTCAGCGTACAGCATACACGTACATCCAGAATAGGGGACGATTTTAGCCGTAAATGCCCTTTGCATGTCTCACTGTTGACCATTGAAGAACACAATCACTGGGAAATCAACAGGTTAAAACGGGTACTTTCAAGGTTCTATCCGTGAAACAAGATGTGGTAATCGTTATGATATTTCTTTTGGGGTTTCAGTCTATCACACGCTGTTTACAGAAAAGCCTTATCTTAAATAAACGTGCGCTATAAACAATAAATGTGATACATTTTTACTTAAGAGAAAGTCAACTGTAATTGTTACTTCAAGTAGTCGCCGGTGTCCCTTTCGTTCGTAAATATTACTCGAAATAAACTTGATGCGGGGTTGCGACGCTCAACCCATTATTGGGTCATTTGTTCCTTTCTGTTATTAATTTGTATGTTTCATGAAAAATAAATGTCATTTAGTCGCTTTTATCGGTGGACAGCGATCAAAGTGATTCGCTGGTACACTGCTAAGCAGAAGAATGATCTGCCGTTTCACTGAGATGACTGAACAAACAGCTGCAAGACGTGAACAGGTTTTCGAGACCCTTTTTTTAGCTGAAATTAAAGAAATTCCAAACTGGAAATTGTTCGCTTCGAATCACAACCCAATGGTGAATATTTTTCTCTACTTTAAATGGGGTGAAAATAAATGGGCATTGTATGAATGCCAGAAGTTATTTTAAAACTACTCCTTTGTTCACACGAAGTTATTCTAGATGGAATAAAATGTTTTTCACTGAATAATCTGTAATAACAGAACAGGGTTATTTGGTATTCTTTTAACCTTCCACGGGTCATAAATGTCTTTATTTGCAAAGATTATCCGCTTTTCCATCTTTCATTTTAAATAAACGACAGTTGCAGAATATCGGAGGATTGGTACAGCAAACCAATCAATGGAATAAGTTATTTTAGTAGTAAGAAACGAATTCAATCTGTTGCTTGCTATCTGCTGTATCTAGCACATTTACGAAATGTCCAAAACCATGGGATTTAAACATGCTGTTACAGATAGCTGCTAATCACCTCAATAAAACGGCAGTTCATTCCTCTGTTGAACGATGTATCAGTGAATGATAGTTTAATCAACTTGATCACAAGATGACCAATGCCAACTGACAAATGAGAAGGTAAAAAATAGTGTTATGTAGAGTAGTGGAGACAGTATCCAATCCAGTGAAACTATGTTGCCCTGACAAAGCAGACACAGTTTTGTTGAATATAGTTGGATATTTTGGTTTAGTATGCTATTGTTTGGTAAAAATATGTGATTTTATCCGTTTCCAGCCTCAACTACTTGTTATTTATGGTAAGTAATAAACAACTGTGCGTTATTAATTTGTGAGTGGTTATATGTGGTCGATCTTATTACAGCCTAATGGACTGTATAGTCCACTAATTAAGGAATCACGGGAAAGAAACTTGCTTACCACACCAGAATGGGGTCAAGAAATAGGACTATATTTTTCACTAAAGGCTTTTTGATGTTCGTTAAAAATGGTAACAATCAGATATTTTTGGCACATTTTATCCACCCTCCTTCATTGTTACGCGTTCGTTGTGTCCATCAGCCAACAGGTGAAAGTTACTCGTTTCTTTTGGACTTGTGTTCAATAGTCCCTTAATTGTTAGGCCTGTCTAAATGTGCATCAGTTAACAAAGTGAAGTTATCCCAAACCATTCTATTTATGTTCAGTTTTAACTTCATGATCAGATCTCATTTGCACATTCTGTCTGATACCTTCAATTCCGTATCAATGGGGTGGTCAGATTATGAAGTAAGATTAACGGCAGATGGTTACACTTTCCGGTGGATGTAATCACCTAACTGTCACTCGTGCATATCACGAACGGTGAGCGCCATTTGTGACAAAAGCTACGGGGAGCTTGGCAGATTGAGGTGTTACTGGATTAACGGCTCCAAACAGATACTTTGTGAGCAAGATCTGTTCAGGGTGAACACTGTTACCACTGCGGCGAATGATGTCATGCCACAGATCTACTTACAGACTGAAAAACTGTCACAATAAGAAACGAACCAAATCTGTTTATGCCGATCGTTTATAGCGTAGTATAATCGTGCATTCATTTATGTCCAGCATTACCGAATAACTGAATTATCCCACTGTTTATAAATGCCATTGTCCATTGGCGTAAATAGAAATGAATATGAAGTTCATGACCCACGGTTTGCTAAAAGAATATTATCTAATCCTGTTTTTGTTATTACAAATTAGTAAGCTGTAAGTGTGTTGTGGTTCTGAAGAACGACGTGTTGTTCTGCTGGTTATGTTTTAGCCAGCCTTCATTGTGTTAGTTCGGACTACATTTCAATAAACCCAACTGCTGTCGACAGTGTGCGACTGACAAGGAGTGATGGTATTCGCTATAAATAACGCGTGTTATAACGAATTACAGTATCTACCAACAACGCTGTTATTAACAGTAGAACCTTCACAAGTTAACTTAAGCAATTAGAAAACGTTTGCCTCACTGACCAATGACGCTTTATTTGAATGTTTCATTTCTTCTTCGTGTAAGCTCTAATTCCCATTAGTATGACATTAGTAACTAATAATATTTCTGTCCGGGTATATTTTTATTGTTTTATGAGTACGGTATCACAGTGTGAGATTTCTCATTAACGTTCTGTACTGTTTGTTACTTAAACTTGATCCTAAACAACTGCGCGTTAGTTAGAAATGAGTCCTCGCCAAACTAACCCTTTTCTTTGATAAACTGTGAAGTCCCTCAATTGTACAGTCCTGTGATTAATTCCATCGTAAACTAAACTACTCTCTTAGCTGGAGACAAAATACACTGCTTCATAAACAACGCTATGATCACCGAATCAATCCGCGTGTTATTCTTACAATCGGAATGAATTAGCCAAGCACGAACTACCACGGTAGCCCCCTCAAAGTCTGTGGGGGGACGGACGAGTACTAAGGCGGTGCCTCATATCATGCAAGACTCGCAAAATTTAAACCGCAGGCTCCTGTGAGATTTGGCGTAGAATGGAACTAATGGAACTAAGATTGTGCCTATCATCGAGTAGGCCTCGTGATCATTTTTCAATCTGGTCGCGTGACATTTCTGAACACACATGTCCTCAAGCGCGGGTGCGGATTTTGCCATCACTCATGACTGTGAAGTCATTGAATACCAGGTAAAAAATTGTTTGTGTTGAGCAAATGTTGGTAAGTTTCTACCAAGTCAGTGGTCGACCTGCTCGTTACATTTGATTGGAGCAGCTGCCATGTATAAACTGACGCGCAAGCGCTGCGCCCCACTTTGGAGGTGCGGCTTGTGCAGTGCGGTGAGGGTCTCGGGGTGTCAGCTATTTCGTGGGCGATTCAGCATGGGCTCGGCCAATGGTGCCTGGCTTGGAAGTGTTCAGCTGCGGATTCCATGACCAGCTCAAGTTTCCACTTTTGCAGTTCACAGACCAGTGAGTTAGCCGGAAAGCGAGTTTGAGTACCGTTCCTGTACGCGTTTGGCACGTTTGCAATGCGACTTTTGGAGAACTACGTGTGCGTGTCATCTCTGGCCGGATGATGGACGACCAAAGAATGGGAGAATGCGAAACCGGCCTCCGTGGGCCGCTAATTTGTGGTTGATACCCAGAGGTGTTGTCTTCCTTCAGGTGCGTTCGTTATCCCTCACTAGGAACCTTGGTACGTGAGTCTTCTTTCACGTGCGCAGCAACGGGGCTTTGTAGTGTGACGATTGATGGACGTAGTCGGAATGACGTAACGGGTAGTGGAATGCAACATTTGCTAAGTAGAGGCCATTGGGTTCGTCGTACCAATGACTGTCATGTAGCTTCAGTGGTTGTACTATTTCCGGTAGAGTTGGCAGTGAGATGTTCAGTTAGCTGGAAACCTGTGCCTAAGTGTGTAGACATCAATGCTTGACGGATGCAGGTACAAAAGTTGCCTAACTGCGGGTCAGGTTAGTCGTCTTCGTGCCCCACGGCATGCTGTGTTATATCGGTTGACTCATGCGTAATAAGTGGGAATGGGAAACTCGCAGCATCTGATGTAGCAGTCATGTCTACGTTCAAAATACTAGCAAGTTTGTTACGGACTGGTGTGAGCGCCAGAGAATAGACTCAGAATTGCGGAATACACATGGGACCGGTACATATGCACACGTAAATGTGTTTATAGTTGTGCAGCCTTCTGTTTTCATTTGGGAATCGGTGGCTTTTATGCGCGCAATGGAAGTCCATATATATATATATATATATATATATATATATATATATATATATATATATATATATATATATATATATATATATATATATATCAAAATTTTAACCTTCAGAAAACCAACCGTGGAGGTGTGCCATACACACTACCGGCTCATAGTGCACAAGCCAGTACCTGAACTGCATTAGTCGGTCAGTTGCGCATATCATTCGGGTTGCACATCTAACTACAAAACGTCCATTTACAGATAGGACACAATAAACCCTCGGCTTGCAATCGCCTCCCAGGTAAGTTTAGTAGTTAAGCCTCAGCAAACAGAACTGGAACGGTATTGAGAGTGAACCTCGTATTGAGGAAAGGTTATCATAGGCGTCATCAATATATGTTACAGGCGATTATATACACATATATGTTCCAATATTTGTAGACCTGTATACGTGCACCTGCACTTCCACTTACACATCTTCCATTCATTCTGCGGTCGGTTAGGGGCTGTAATCCCTTATTATTTTCACGTTACTTAGTATACGTTCTACGTTGCACGTACGTCACATTCACCACCATCATGGTACGCACGTATCACGGCTTATCTATACCTTGGCCACAATACTGTTAGATGAGTACTTCTTATTACGTCATAAGCATCATTTTCCTTACGCTTTTCAATGACATCGTTAGTGCTCACAAAGGATGCATACCACCTTCGTCGCAGATTAAGATACTACAATGAAAATTGATGGACGTTCGACAGAATTTGATTGCGCCCACAGTCGAAAGGAAAAAGCTTTCGATTCCATCAACAGGCTATTCTAAGTCCGTTCGGAAAAACGTAATAATAACAACAGTCGTTGTACACATTACACAACCATGCAGGGTCTACAAATTTGTGTACGCCAATAAAAGGTCTGATGGAAACCAATCGTTAAGCCTATCAATATGCAGTTTCGAGGAATAGCTCCCAAGTATGCCATACTGAGACTGAAACTACATGCAAATAAATCTACAACCAACGTTGATATTTGACTGCCCAATCCATGTCAACATTTTTCACCTCCTACTGTTGCAACTCAGACTTTCATATTACATGAAATTCATCAGCGGCATCGATTTCTTGGATGCAAAAAGATATTTTATTTGACGAATTTGAATGCGAAATGCATATTACATCATTTGCAAGACGAAATTTCACTTTTCTGCACAAAACCACCATTAGTAGATAAGAGTTCCAGTTGAAGGTCCAACTGGGACATTTATCTGATAAGTCAAATTATTAATAACAACATTGATAAGCAGCTTAAAGGAATACCTCCCAGTCATGCTATACCGAGACTGCAACTTCGTGGATATACATCTACAATTAACATTGTTAAGTGACTGTGCATTTCATGCTTACATTTTTAACCTCCTACAGGTGAAACATAAGCTTCGTTGTTACATGAAACTCAACAGAGGCATCAATTTCTTGGATGCAATATCCCTCATTTATTGACGGGTTTGAATGCACAGTGCACAATACACCATTTGTACGACGAAATTTCAATATAAAATTGGTAGATCAATTCAACATTTTTCTAAAATGGCGCGTCATGAGGCTGGAGCACAATTTCAGAAGAAAAGTAATGGGTAGGAACAATCCTGGATACCCTCTTTCAGACCTGACATTTGAAGTGTGACCAGGTTGATAATTGCAAAAGTCAAACACGCACGTGGTTCTGGGGTGGATAGTGTGTTCGGACGAATCCAGTGACAAAATTTCTCGATTAGGAAAGACGTCATTGCATGCTACCTCGGTGGTTCACCATCCCCTACAGTGTGTGTGTGTGTGCGGGCAAAGCTACTCCTATCATCACGGCATCCGGTACAGCCGTGTTTCTCAAGGGACGGACCTACAGCAGTTCCGTCCTCACTGGTAAACTGGAGGAGGGGAAGAGATTGGGGGAAAGTGACAGCTGAGGGGCATAACGTTATTCCTTTTCATCCCACTCGCACACGGATCACGGAAGCAGAGATATCACAGGGAGTGACTGCTATGAGGCACAGGCCCCGATTCCATCATATCTACAATGGAACACGGGGCCATGGTGTTTAGGTGTAGGCGAAAATGTGCATCCCGAGTTATTCCACTGCAGTTCCCATTAGTCCGCTGGATCAAGATGAAAACGCTTACAGAAAGTGACTGTCATTGTCTGGAACGGTTATCCCTTTGATCTCATTTTTGGCTAGACTTGCAATAAAATTATTTATAATTTCTACGCTGTCTACTCTGTGTCTATTCATTCACTTGTTCCTCTGGCACAGGGTATATCAGCGGCATGATCAGGCGTTTGTGTGCGCGTCCGCGAACACCACCCCTCAACGTTAAGTCACGCACTAGTGCTGTTGTTTCATATCTTGTTCAGACAAATCACACAGTAAAAGTGGCTGAGGCCTTCCGTGCGCAGTATAAGGTTCGGGGTCGCCAATCAAGACCGGCAAAATGTCGTATACCAGCCACATCTGAGGCCTCCACAACCACCCTCCCCCCTCCTCTATGTACTCAAAACAATTTGTGTGCACTCTGAAGTTGCCCTGGTCCTCCCTCCACCCTACAACAGGCCATAGACTGGATGAAAACTGACAAAACATGAGAAAAACAATACCCATCCGGTTTTGATTTAAGCCCGGCTTACAATTGTTTTCTTCCCCCCTCTCTGTGTCACCATTACTTTTTTTGTTATCAGTTCCTACTTGTCTAATTGGTTCCATTCTCTAACACATCGTAATATATTGTGATATATTGGCATGATTATGAATCACTGAAAACGAGCTTGTTCGCCAAACTGTCTTCTCCAAATTTCTACTCTAGACACCAAGATGATAGTTCGTGACAATTCCCGTTGCACATAACATGATGCTTATGATACGCGGGTAGCTGAAAGAATATTAAATAATTATGTTTCTGTTATCACAACTAATTAAATGAACAGGATTGCTAACGGAACCGATGTTTATCAAAAACGTGTTCTGATTAAAAAGTATGCATTAATATTCGGTTGGTTGGGTTTGGGTCAAACACCATTGTGTTAAGTAGGATTACATGAATCACGCTCTACTTGGTAACTCGAAGAGTGGATATCGCATTCGTTTAATCGGTTGTCCCTTTTTTATTCTCCAGTCTACAAAATGGGGGTCATATTTCGTCTTGCATACCATACCAGTCAGTGGAACTTGTACGCAGCCGTTTGCCATTAGAAGTACGTGTTTATCTCAGGCTTAGCTATGTTCATTTCCAGAAAGAAATCTATTATCCTCTGTGTGCACTATCTGCTTTTTGAACTTTAACGACCAGAGCCCTTTATCTCATTCAAGTTAGTCTCATTTGTTTCTCAATACAGATAAGATTAACTAGTAAATAGTAGAAGTGTTGCTATTTTTCCAAGTCTTGAGGTAGTTCTTGTGTTTTAGGTGCAGTTTCATATTACTAACTGAAAACTGGGTGTTAGTAAACTGAGAACTTACAACAAATTAAAAGTTAGAATGGTAACAGTCCTTCATGAAATGTCATGACAGTGTTGGTGTACTTTAAAACAAAACCGTACAGTGTAACTGTTAACGACATATCGGAGAATTAATTGATTTTGCCACCAAATCTCATGTTTCGCAACTTTCTATGTCGGCAAATAATTTCAGCATGACAGACTCCGTGCTTAACCTGTAGCTACCTCTTATCCACGGAGGAGCTCATAAATGAGACCTATTTGGCAATATAGCAATTTAACCGACCGTCGAACATTTGTAAGATCGCCAGACTTTACTTCGCGGTTTCCTTAGCAAACGCGTTCTTCGGTCCTTTGTACTGCGGGGACCACTTGCACGTCACTCTAATGTGCGGCACTGCACAAATATGTTAACCAGAACAGTATTCTCCACGACCCGTGAGAACGAGAAGGCGATTGGGAGAGATAGTGGTTAGCGTGTATTTGGGAGCGTGAGTGAGAGCGTGCGCAAGAGCAACGGTCAAATGGCAACCGCGCTTGGCAGTCAGCGTTCAGTTAAACAATAAACGTGATAAAAGTATGAAAGAAGATGGCTGTTGCTACACGTTTATTATAATGGGGTGGGGTGGATTTTTCCATATATTCTCTGTCTTAAGCGACAAACCTTCATAGCTTTGTCGTGAATATTCAGCAAAACGTATAAATTAATCAAAACTTATATCTATTTACATGAATAATTTTGCCAAAACGCCGCCTGCATCATTTAGCGGAATCAGTTCCCAGTTTCTCCCAAAAACCCCACTTCGTAAAAAGGGTATTATATTTTGAAGTTTAAGTTTCAGCATATAAGATAAAATAAGACCATCCTTTTTTATCCTTTGTCCTCATATTGTGAAGCTTTTCGAGCCCATTGAAGTACAACGGAAACAATGGAAGTAACTGCTGAAAGGAAACCTTAAAAGTCACATGAACTTCATCATTTATTTCAGCGTAACAGCAGATTGCTTCAAGGTATCAGTATTTTAGTGTGTTGATACTAATCTAACGGAACCTCTAATGAAGCACACGTTTTTCTGAGTAGGACTGACAAATGCAATCGCTCTTGTCTCCCCGAGCAACGTGCGACAAAATCCCCCTGTGATACTTATTCCCCACATCTGTGTGTGTCAATAAAGCATAGACACCCCATATATCACGCAGGTGCGGTCGCTACGGGCTGCCATTGTACAACTCATTCTTGCTGGACATTCTTGTCCGATTGTGAACAACGCGCATATGCATTGCTTGAACAGTCACTCGATACCTAAACGATGAAAATTGAGTGCCATTCCACCTTTTGACATTTTTCCATGAGATTACCCGTGTTTCGGTTCCGTTGTGTCCCACAAGGTTCAGTTGCTAAGCATGCCTCCCAAAGTCGTCGAATACGGCGTTACTTGCAACGACTTGGAGAGAATCATCTAACCCTTCCTAAGCAAACTGTGGAACAGTCGAACGGGTATGAGAATGATGCCTCGGCAATGGTGATAACCATAGTTATCGCTAGTATTATAAGGTAAAACGTATGGACTTTGTTATGCACAATGAACAAGGTTTATGTGACCTTCAGAGCACTGTTTATTAGGCTTGAAGAAATTACGAAATGGAGAAACTGCCATTATATATTTGATTGTACTGCATATTGTGAAACTACTATAAGTGTACCTTATCAAAACATTAGATTGTTTCCTAACCAGACAATCCATGTTTCCTTGTTTTCATGGACCATCAAGCGAAGCTTGCTATTATTCAAAACGTTGGCGGTTTACCTCAGTTGTTTGCCAATATATAGGAAAATAATTTCGGTAAACTTATCTTCGTAATCCCTCTGTGCAATTCATAGTCAGAAATGTGTCTGTAGTCAAAGGTTTTGATATATCAGTTTCATAAATGTCAGTTGAAGAAATTGCCGCCATAGGGATAACACTTCATTCTCAAGGGTACTGTAGTTCGACGAACCAAATAACTGCGGCACACTGTCGCATTTTAATGTTTGTCATTTGCACGTTGGCTACTGTTACCGGATGTTAGTAGAGCGTTCGCTCACTATTGCCAATGCAAATGCATCCCAGAGACAATCATAACTAAGGTATACGTGTCCCGTCTGAAGTGTGCGATTGGCTACAACCAACAGTCTGTGAACAGGTGCACATGAGGCAGAGAATTAGTACAACGTTTGTGTGTGCTTGTTGTGCAAGCTCACCCGTTGATCGTCTAAAAACGACATAATAACTGTGAACGCATACTCAGCCAATTACTGACAGAATACAGAGGAAAGGGTGGAAAGTGGCTAGGTGATGGTGGTTTGGTTCCCGTTTTTTCCGACACGTGGAATCAGTGATCCCTGTTGTGCTGGCTGGGGAATCAATGAAGCGGATCGCACTGACAAAATCAATTTGGAATAGATTATGATTGTGGTAGTGCTTCCCGTGAAAAGCGAGTCTCGTATATTACGTTTTTCCTTCTTATTTACGGTTTTCTCTGTGCACTGATTCAAACTAACACCACTGGACAAGTTTACTGCAGTGATCAAAGATTCCGCGGGTTTTGGTAATTGTTAAATGTTGTCCGAGCGGTTGGCACTTCTAGATGCGAGCAGCTGTTATCACATATCTCTATAGGGATAACAAAATAATTCACACTCTTTCACTCTTGTAGTGCACGGATCTGACATAGAAACGCTTAGTTCAACAGAAGATTCGGTACTAATAAAACGTGATTTATAACCTTGTGAATGTCAATCAAGAATCGTAATCAGATAACTTATAGTTATAATATCAATGATGGGATAATACTACTGATAATACTGACAATTTAATGATAATGATGGTAATAATAATAATGATAATAATAATAATAATAATAATAATAATAATAATAATAATAATAATAATAATAATAATAATAAGCGGACAAAGCAGCATGACAAATTGATGAAAATTAGAATCTAACTACTATTACAGCACCCAGTAGTGGTATTAGGAATTACAAACCCCACTGATGCACCACATGTTCGAACTGCGCACTGAAATTTTGATTGCGTGTGGTTTCAGCTGGTATTCTTGCTGTTCAGGGCCTCTACTTTGGGGCTGATCACTTTTCACTCATTGGGTATAGCCCAAGTTTAGACGCTCGAAAGGTATACGAGGTCCCGATTCCCGTCCAATGATCGGAAAGAGCAGAACGATAGAAAGTGATGGATTTTGGTAGTTATATCGGTTATTATGTAGAACTGACAGATGAGAGACTACACGAGTTGATGGCCGGAGCTGACGAGCTGGAGTGCGCCTTGTCTCTAGAGCTTCTTGGACTAAGAGGGTATTGCCCAACCAGAACGAAATACCACCTTCCATGTGGTAGATTCATCACCTATATACCACTTCTGTTTTTCTCGAAGGGAACCTTTTTTGGTCAAGAAGGCCAAAATAAGATTGGTTGACTTCGACCTATTTTAGTGTGCTACGAGTTTCTGACGCGTACCCGCTAGTCCACCCTGTTAGGCATTCAGGTATGGTTCATGCTAATAGTTCTTTCGCGATTCTGTCCTGGGGTGACGATATTCTTCGCTAAGTTTAAGATAAAACTCTAAATCTAATTATCTCAATACAGTGTTGTTTATTTCGGACCGTTTCGTCAACGTAATACTTGGAGTCGTGAGTTTTTGCCCTAGGGCAACGATCTAACCACTCAGTTTCATAATATTATTCAAAACCACGAAACCAAGTGGCAGTTCGTTGATGGTCGTCACTTTTCAGCTTTTCTTCTTAAACTATACAGATCTAATTACTTTAACAGTGCCTGGAAGAACGTTTTCTCATCGTGATTCGCCGAAATCTGCTAAGAAGCGAAGACTGCGTCAGCTGCTTCGAGCATCAGACAGGTCAACAGCATAACAGCCTACATCGGATTTAGCCGAGACAGCTGTTTGCCTGAGTCCGGCTGGGAAGACTTACTTAGCCACATAATGTTCATTTATATGTTAGACAAGGTGGAATACGTGAATACTTCTACTTTTGGCAGTCGTACTGCTGCTTCGGAATTCAGGAGTGCGATTGATGCGAACACCTGGATAAGCACTGGAAACATACTGGATGACATCCGCCTGTTGCATAGCCAAAGCAACATGTCGCTAACGGATTTACGACGATGGTTACAAATGTTAAATTTACATTTTAGCCAAATACCTCGAGATCCACGGACGATTCTTGGTGCGCCTCGTACATGCGAACCGCGTGTCATTCGCGGTGGCTACTACGTGTTTTTAGGCTTACATGCAACAATACTCCTTGAAGTTGTTCATATGGATCCGATCCCTCCCTGCATCTCCATTCAACTACCTTTCGATAGCAAGTGTTGCTTAAAGGGCTGCAGAAAGCATCTGGGGCCCATTCGTTTCCGTATAGTGAAGCCTATTGTCACGCTCGTTTGTTCTTGGGGTTAACTATGGTGACAGCAAATCTCTGGAGATGGCTGAATATCTAAAGAACTTGATTTGGGAATTAAAGCCCGTTATAAGTAATGGAATTTCTATTCCTGGAAGGCCTTCTAAAATTGACGTGAATCTGCAAGCGGTATGGCTTGATGCCCCTGCCCGAGCTATTATAAAGCAGATCAACGGGCATACTGGGTATCACGGATGTGACAGACGTGTTTGCAAAGGCGTTTATGTCACAGGTCGCATGGCATTTCCCAAGTTATGCAGTTCTCTTAGCACGGACGTTTCGTTTCGCATGCATCTGCATCCGGGTCATCACCAATTAACGCGCTCACCTTTCGAAGAATAGCTAATTGATGTGATAGCTGCTTTCCCTAGTGAATCTACGCTTCTGGTATTCTTAGGTTTTGTTCGCAAGATCACGTTGCTGTTGAAGAATGATATAAACTATAAATTACGAAGTTGTGATACAGATCGCCTATTGGATCCAATCATAAAATGCGTTAAACGGAAGTCATGTGACTTTGCGTGAAAATTCAGGTCGTTGTGTCACCTGGAAAGACGCAAAGCTACGGAACTACGGCTATTTGCACTTTATACGGAACCAGGTTGCTTGTAGTGTGTTTTATGTAAATCACCATATCTGAACATTTTAAACTTGTCCACCATTTTGTGCATATTTTCTAGTGATTATTTCGCTGCATATTTTTCATTAGCAAATAACCTGTTAACGAAATCTACTTATAAATTTAAGTATCCGTATTCACAATCGTAATCATCATGCAATGTCCACACATTGACCCACTTTGGGTTAGATGTCAAACGGTTTGGAAATGTAAACCCATTTTCCGCTTCCGTGTATGAGTCAATTATGTCTCAATTGAGGCAAATCATCAGGGACCTAATAGATCCTGTATACTGAAAGTCAGATGAACTTCTGAGGCTAGCCACTTAAGCCAACGAATGCAGCCTCCAGATGATTCCGCGTATCCCGAGGAATCAAGCAAGTCAAATGACGAAGTACCTTTCTCACTACAGGGGGAGCAGACTGTTTTTTGAAATGACAAATGAATCCTGGTAAAATCGTGGATATTTCGGATGACACCGTTGTGTACCAGCATTTGAAAGAACCAGCAGACGTTTTCACCCACGAAATAACATTCTCTCATCTATTCTTTTTCCGTGTGTGTAGAATTTTGCCGGAGAAGCTCTGTGCAAATATTACAGATTTACTGCGTAAATCATTTTATATACCAGTTGATGACATTGGAATTGTGATTCCTATTTTGCATACTTTGAGATAAGATTATTTTCACACAGTGCTCATCTTACTTAGTTCTGAGTGCTGTAAATATCCGGTTATCACCTAATGTAATGAGAAAATGTATAGAAACTCCATATTTATTTCCACACTCACTGACGTTCCTAATTGTGAAAATCATAAGTCTGGGCATCATGAAAATAGTCTCACAAAAGTAGGTGGTAAATGGTCAGTACTTGCGCTGGCCTCAGGCTGCAGAGGACGAAGTGGCCAGACGGTGCCAGAACAATGAAGACCTTGACGAAAGCTTCATCTTGCAAGAAGTCAATATCCTTTATATTTGCAGTAAGTCCTAAAAATTAATATTAATCACTTCACAGAGGATATACAGAAAGCGAGAAGGTTGAGAAGTGGTTCTTCTCAAAGAGCTGACGAAACCCGGAATTTTCACGAGGTCCATGCCCGCCCGCGGAGCTCACTGTAATGAGAACATGTTTTGATTGGTAAATTTGGCAGTAAACGACCAAATCGATTCTTGACCACCGAATCAATCTCCAATGAATCGGACAGCTTACCTGAAAGAGAGGACTGTCAAAAACATTCCGAAAAAGAAAACGTTCCACATTATTTCAGTCTTATCCGACATCACCAAACACACTGGGACTAAAGTATTTGAGCATATTTTCTTGTGCATTGTGTTCACAGAAAAAATTCCATCAACGTCAATGACTCTTAGAAGATTACCTTTGAGGAGAATGTCGAACTCGACGGACTGTGTTTGTGTGGAACCAACTTGTTCCTACTTCTACTATCCACCGAGGTCTGCAAATGACAGAATGAAGCAACGGATTCTGAAGATGCAACACGACATTGAAAGTATGAATAGTAAGCCTTCAATCTTTACGTGAAAGTCCTCTGTATAATATCTTGTTCAATTACGCGAAATGTGTTGTAAAGTTCTGGCGGCAAATCACCAGAAAGTGATGCACATTTCGACGGTGGACACAGCTGGATTTACGGCCAAGGATGATTTTCATCAGTCACTGGAATATGTTGATTATCTAATGACGACTGAGCAGCAGTTGATCAACAAACAGTCGAAAAAGCTTGGTAGGTTCATGTATTTGAAATTATGCTTTTTATCAGTTCGAGCTCTTGTCCTCCATAAGTGTGCGAACATTTGGCAAGACCATCCGGGCCCTATTGCTGAAAGTGCTGCACGTCTTCCTCGTGAAACAATGCAGCCAGTCAGGAAACAACAACAAAAATGAGCTTGATGACAAACTGTTATTTGGGGTGGTGCAAGGTACTTTCTTTCAATTACCAATGAGTCTGCGATATTCTTTACGTTAGCAAAGCGTTTCCCTATAAGCTTATACCTATTTTCACCTTATTTTCCAAATGCTGCTAAATCACACACTGCTTTCTCGAGTCATTTAGATTCACAGTTCCGATTTCATGTTCGCATGTGGCAGCACAACACGAGGTCTCGTAAATGTATCAGGTCAAACCGGGATTGCCAAGTAAACTCCGTAGATTTTTAGATTGCACCGCGCCTGGAATAGGAGGAGCTGGAGAATGCTGTTTGAGCTTGTAAAGTTCATAATACATAGTTCCAATTATTACTATTTTCTGATTACGCGACACTGTCAAATCGAGTAGTGAGAAGAAATGTGAGATATTTTCGAGATATTCACTGTAGGAATTACGATAAGGTCATTTATGTAGGCTAATAACCACCGCTTTTATGCGTTTGTAAGGGTTGTGTTCCTCTGATTCCAACGCTTCTCGCACTTCGTCGACGATTTGTGTAGGAAGAACTGCGACCACGTAGTGAATTCTACCACTTTCCATGGACACGCGGAGAGGAGCAAAATACGATTCTACAATCGCGAACCGAGCTCCAAGGTTACTTTACCTGAACGGTGAAAACAGAACCGAAAGTGCATTCACCATTGGGTCAAAACATTTGGGGTCGCTCATGTTGCAAATGGTAAAATAAATCGAAATGATTTGAAAGGGCGAAAAATGCAGTGCAAAAGGGTGGGGGGGGGGGTGATTGAAAATCTGAGGTACCACAAACTAAAACTGACATTATGGTCTACCGATACTCGAGAATTTACAAAAAAAAATTGGAAAACACGAATATTTCACCAACTTGGTACCCATGATACCTTGTACTAACTAGATCTTGAGAATAGCCATAGGAACGCTCAACAAGCCAAACATTCTGGAGGTTGCCAAAGGACGGGTAAAGTCGACGGGATAGGTGGAGGAAGGTTTGTATTAAAACAATGTTGATCACTTTGACGTGATAAAGCGAAACCGGACAAGGCACCAGCTACTTGAGCCAAAAGTTCAACCATCGGCGAGCAGAGCCCTCAGAATTGTGTTTTTCAATCGGGGGAAACCAATTGTCTTTGCAGCAATAAGACAACACAAAGAACAATCCTGTGGCATCGAACAACATAGAGACCGTTATATATGTCTATAATAATTTTTGATCATGAATTTACACATTCATACTCAGTTACCTCCGGGTGGCCATAGGATCAAGTCACTCATGAGCGTCGTACCAACTAACGGAGGCATCTTGAAGAACGCATCTTGACGGTTCTCTGCCCTGTGTACGAGTGCATGATATCGTACTTTTCTTGCCGACCGAATTTTATCGCTCATTGCTCATTGCAGTTACCTACTGTGTAGTAACTTCAATGGACTTTTATTGATTCATTCCACTTGCTTCGTCATCTTCCTTCGAGATCAAGTGACCACGCCAGCAACGACACTGATGGCAGACTTTAAATCGCCTTTGATGATAACCCTTCTTGCTTTCCATGTTGTTGAGCACGCACACCCCCCCCCCCACCCTATTTGTTCGGTTTACGTTATCCTTCTTCTGTTTCACACGAGATCTCTACTCTTAGCGCATATTCAGTGGTCTGACATCATAACCCACTGTTGGCCTAATCTAATGATATCCAGTACTATTTTCTAGCCTTCCCGTTATGCGCGTTGACGTCGCTCTGTTCTCTTACTTGTGCTAGTGAGACCTTTCAAAGCTGGAACTGGTTAGATCTGCAGTTTCCAAATTCTTAGAATTCCAATTCATAGAAAACTACGGTGGTTTTTTTATATTTCTACTCTACAGCCCAACCTGATTTTCTGGTGATCTAACATTCGGTTGTTGACCGCATCGTCACTAGGACGTTCACTTTCTTCAGTCAGTATTGTCCGTTTTCAATCTTTCAAATTTTATGCTATATTTATTTGATGTTTTACCCCCAACCAGGATCGCTATTCATTCATTCCCTTTGTCACGGCCTCATACTGATTCCTGTGAACATTAATCTGTGCCACCTACGTAACTCACAGGTACACAATTCGTCCTGCAATCAGGCAAATCCCGAATATCCTAAAATACACCTATATTATTACTGGTAATATCACCATCTGTGATGATGTTGTATCTCCAAAATGGATATCAGAGAATATGTCCAATTTTCGACGCTACCAAAGGCTTGGAGGGTTTCTCGGATCGCTTTGCAGGGGTTGCACCCTGGGGCTCATAACCACGTCACCAACTTGGGGAAATACGTAGGTTGGGATTGCCGAGAGGAGTACATCCTATTTAAGTCGCTCAAAAGGCATGAGAGCCCTCTGGAAACTAGGGTCCAAAGCAGCAATGGAAACCCTTGAGTCCTCCGGAGTGAAGTCCATTATTTTCATATGCGCCGAACAACACTCCGGCTCATACTCCTGTCGACAATCTACGCTCATTAAGTAAAACGAATAATTGTCGTGGAAGTAGACTGAGTTTGAATTCTGAAATCGGATCAACAGCGCCTGATATGCAGAAAACCAATATACATAAATAGATATGACCGGAAGGTTTCACCGCAAGAAACGAATTCAGTGTGACTGAAGGTTTCCTGTGTAATGTGCACAAAAGTACTGGAGAAAGCTTGGGGAAATTAGAGTCTGTAAATCACTACTCCAAAGGTTGTGAGTAGGCAAGGTGGTGCAAAAAACTGAAAATTGTTTCGTCCAACAGAAAAATGCTCAGAAAAACCAGATGACAGCGAAGCGAACTAGCGGACATGACTGACAGTTTATGTAGATTGATGGCCTAAGGCTCCAAGGTGACCCTAAAAGAAGAGATAACGTGTGATGTATTCGTTCTAATTACGTGATGACCTAATTAAGAAGAAGTGCGGTAAAGCCGGACGGGTCTCCGCCTAGGAGCCAACCGAATTCGCTCCCACATCATCCTCAGCTTTGACATGTTTATTTAATCAAAGCCTGCTCTGTGAAAATAACCTAGATCAAGATGCAGTGGCATACGGGATGTCGTTTCACTCCCAGGCAGCACGAGGGGATATACTGACAACCTTTCGCATAGTTCACTGCAAACTTTTCTTTTCGTGCCTAAAAGGAACGTGATGAAGTAAACGGGGTGGTTCGCATCGTCTAATACATCACCATGGAATCTGCGGCGCACTCCTCTAGTTTGAATACAGACCTCTGATGGAATGAGTTCAATGCTCCATTGCATACAAAAATAGTTTCACAGTGGATCAGAGGAAAAAGGTTGCTGGTGAATAAAATGACACAAGTACTTTATGATTAATAAGCAGAAGAGGACTGTGAAGAAATATTTGTAAGAGAGCTGTCAAGAACGGAAATATTGTTGATGGAGAATTTATTCTGTGTTGGTTCTACGTATTTTCGTAGGTAAATTATGAATATATCCTGAGCCTCACTAGCAAGAAATAATGATCACTAGTGGAAAGAGAGCATGGTATATGGTAAAATGGAAGACCAGGCTGCGTAGGTCTTCGGTAATACTGACTAACATTTCTCAGGCTCAGAATAGAGCCAGTCTATCATTTTGCAATTGAGATCTACACCGTTGATTCCGGCAAAATAGGTGGCCATTGCTGAACCGCAGTCATATACCGTGCCAACACAGACACGCGAAATCTCCCTAATGATAAACTGATCCCGATTTTAGAGAGACTTGGTGATAACTTTTTTCTTGTCGTGTGCTCTACTCAAGACGTACATTACCGTAGTTCAGTGCTATCTCTACTTATATGATTAGACATTTATCGCTTTACATCGATTTGGTCATGTATGCGATGAAATTCTCTGCTTGCTTCTCGTAGCCTGAGGCCTTCCATCTTTAAAGTAGCTACCCCGTCCATATCAAAGACTAACCAATCCATGTGAACACAAAGGAGCCATCGTGGCACACGTTGTGTGATCCGTGGACCCAGGATGAGTTGAATTTACGTTGATCAGCGCACCATTCGTAAATTATACATGCTGACATGCACACACCGACACAAAATATGTGCGCCTATGCACTGTTTGGCTCGAACGGTCAAAATGACCTATGGCGTGAGCAAGGCAAGTGGTCTTCATCTACGCGTGTGACACGGAAAGCCGTACACATCCGGTCAGGTGTCTCAGATCACCGTCACGTGTGCTGTATACGTAATAAAATAGCTGCCTATAAAAAATAAGAATTGAACTGTATAGCTCCTGCTCGAACTATGAGTAGTCGAGGACCAAGTGCATCAGCTGAACGAGCACACCTTCGTAATGTTTATGAAGGAGCAGATGCAATAAAACTAAATGAATTACTATCACTAACAATCACCTTATCCGCCGCAGTTTAAATGAAGTTCTAGATTTTTGTAATCACAGAGTTCTCTTCTATAAATTTTCCGATCTTCGGATCGTTTCTGCTTCACTGGAATTTGTGCTGGAGTCATTTTCATTTGGAAAACACTCAGAAAGATAGAAACAAGAATTGATTGAATTGCAATCAGAAACAGAATTAAGGACATTCTGAACCACATATCTCCGGTGAATGGAACCACCGGTAGGATCCATGGTTTGGCAAAGTCAGTTCCCTAGTTGCTTATGTACAAAGCCTGTTTTGGTAGTTTCAAATCATTCCCTCTGTGGTGGACAACTTCCAAGGACTCGAGCTGAAGTAAACTGGTGCATAATGTACGGCTCTTGAACAGTCTGTTCAGACTAATACCCGTGGTTAAATGGACAGAACTGCGGTAATGCATTGAAATTTGTTCACTTCTCTCGATTCCACTGAATAGTCTTGCACTTCTGGGTTTGGTAGCACTTTTTATTGTTCCCGCAAAATCTTCAGTAATGCTATCCGACTGCGGATGACAAGGAGGAGTTGATACGTGATGGCAACACACGGACTTCAACCAGTCTGTCATCTACTGAGCAGTGAAGTGACTCCCGTAACCAGTAACCAACGCATACGGTTGTGGTACCTTGTACATTCCACATGTTTTACCATTCTCTTTTCATTGTATTGTACGCGCTTTATTGTTCTACCTAATTAATAAATACACATTTCCAACTGACTCGCTAGTGGTTATCGCGGATTTTTCTTTCTGTTTTGCTTGTGAGCTTTGTGTGACATGTCGCAATAAAGACAGAACTCATACTACTCCAAATGCTGTTTCTGCTCACCTACTGCGACTGGGCAGCCTACTGTGGAAATATTAGAGTCTTTTCAGACTGCGTACAACCTCCTGAGCGAAAACTACGTTGGACTAAACTTGAGGAGCAATTCTATGTGGCCTGTTTGATGTCAACTCGCTGAACATTGTGGACATAAGGTGAGTCACCCTTTCTCTGTTTCTGTTGCACGTGTTTCTGTACACCAGCATTTTGATAAAATACTTCCTTTTTGTCTCTCATCTTTATCAAGTCGCCACGTGGTACTTCTTTCCGACTAAACGTCTTGCGATGAGTAGCACTAGTGAAAACAGAACTGGGTGAGGTTGGAAAATAAACCTCTGGCCACTTGGAATAAGAACCGATGGTAACGAGGACGTGATACTGATTCGGGAATGGTCTGCATTAATTAGCATAAACACGCTGTCAGGCCTCGCATGGCATGGGCCAAGGAGTCCACTTGGAAACTTAGAAGTGAATGTTATGCACCTAGTCGGTGCAACATTTGGCAAATTGGCATACGTCGCTGTTCAGTTCATGCCACCAACAGGTAAGTCGGGCCAAGGATTTCGCCTTTTCGATGCCGAGATGTCTGGAATACAAATCTTTCAGAACAGCTGACAGCAGTGTAGGTGGTGTAATGATGCGATTGCTGGAACGCAAAACCGTCACAAGTCAGAATTATGTCTTCGCGGTGCTTGAAAAACTCCGGGACTGGAAGTTTGATATCCGCTTTACAATCATGTCGAACGCAAAACCAAACAGCATGGTAATACTCCAGATCGAATCGATTTATACGAAGTGGTTGGATTAATAAAAAATCAGAGATTGTTTCCTCGCAGGTGACATAACCAGATAAATAGTCTGCACGAGGAACGGCTTCTGCTTTACAATTTTGAGTATCACAAGAATATGCTGTAGGAGCGACGTTCCATCATTGAACCAATGATGCGGATGATTTCGCTGCCGAAGTACGTGGGTCGTGAATGAATTTCAACGCCTCATGGTCAATCGTTAATGTAGTGTGATCCAAACAACTACTTGTGGCATCGAGTGATTGCCCAAAACACAACCATATCTTCACGTTGTGTCTGTGAACATCCACTTTCTGTAGGACTAAGTCTACGCGGAATGCACAGCCCTGAATGACCATCCGGTTCGAGTACGGCCGCAACACCAGTACGGGAAGCGTCCGTGAAGAGAGTGGACAGCAACTTTGGTGAAAATGAATGTAACAGGTGTTAGTTTAAAGGACATTGAGCAACACTCGAGGTGGCATTTATGTGCAGGAGACCACTTAGGTGAGTTTTGTAAACGCAGGCCAAACAGAGACTCTGCTTTAGAAGAGAGGTCTGGAATGAATCTGGGATAATACTGAAGTAAACCCAAAAACGAACGAAGTTCTTCAGGAGATATAGATGAATCCGCAAGCGATAAAGAAAAATTGCCAGGATGGGGTCGAAAGCCATTATCGTTTACAAGATATCCTAAACAAGTGAAGTGGGTGGTCAAAAAATACGTTTGTCGGTGATAATAACAACATTGTGCGCACGAAGCCCTTCGAGCAACAAACATAAAAGTTCGTCATGTAATCCCTAGGTTGGCGGGTGAGCAACAATATGTTCTTGATAAGCGACGAAGCCATACAAATCAGAAATAAAAGAATCAGTGGCATTTTGGAAAATTCCGGGTGACACAGTGGGACTGAAAGGCAAAAAGTTATACTGAAACAGTCCTAATGGTGTAGCGATTGTTGTGAATCCACGGGATATTTCGTCTAGTGGTATTTGTAGAAACGCGTCTTTAAGACCCGACATGGAATAGAATCTCGACCGGTGGAAATGACGCACAATGTCTTCCAGCTCCATCGCGCACCAGCTGAATTGCTTCGGGAATTACTTGCGGGGATACGACAATCTCCGCAAATTGTCGAAGTTTTTTATACCCCTCTTCAGTGAGGTCACAACTGGTGTAGCCCAGAATGACGCGCTCGCGGGTGCCAGTACACCTGTCACTACCAACTGGTCGATAGTTATTTTCGCTGGTTTATGCAATCCCAAAGGTAATATCCAAATTTAAGGGAATTCCGGCGGCCCCGATAACTCGAGAAAAACGGGCACTATTCTGATGTTATCTGAAGTCCAAAAATCGATTTTCGAAGACGGGAATAGTGACAATCAGAAAAGATTGGTAAAGAAATACAATTTTTTTGAGCTAGCAGGGCCACTAATTGAGAAATGAGAGCCAAGAACAAGGACTGAGCACTGATAATTAGTGTGATTCAAATCGGTAGGCGGTAGTTCACAGTCCCCTAATGAAAGCAAATCCTGACCAGTAATATCTTTCACGTAAATGTTACCAGGTCTAATTTTCACAGAGGGCTGCAAACGCTGAATAGCACAATACGAAATGAGCGACTCTGCATTTTCTGTATCCGGTATGATAGAATGTTCGATGGGATGATTGAGAAAATAGGTGCGAGTAACATGGCAAGATAAATATAAACCTTTACCGACCAAAGGTACAGATGGAAAATCGCGAGGCAAACGAGAGTGAGCACTGGAACCGTCATTTTTACAAACCCTAGCTCTTCGATAAACGGATTGAATACGGCCATCCTTACCGCATTTATGACGCAACTTTACGAAATTGATCAGTCGAACTTGAATGCTTCATGCCCATCTTCGGTGATCTCTCTTCTGAAGTGGAAAGGAATTTCCAAATTTATTTGACTCAAAATTGTTTTAGTAGGTGTGGCTGTTGGGCTCTTAGCTTCTGGGCTTTAGAAGCTTTACACAATACCGACAGCTCCCAAGGAACAGCTGCGGTGACTTCTTGAATTCGTTCACGCAAGAGTTTAGCGGATTGAAGTGTGTAACTCTGAATCTAGAGTAAATGACTTTGTAAACCAACGCCATTAATTCCGGAAATCAATCGATCACGTAAGTGCAATGATGAGTTTGTAACTGGTCACCAAAATCGTTCCAAGAAGCCTAGGTTTACAGTTGGAAAATGAAATCACGGATGAGCTGCTGATCCTCACGAAATGATGAACGAAATTTCACTTCTTCAGAAACTTGAAATTTGGCCGGCTACAAATGTCGAAGGAGCACATCTCCGAGGACTTCGTGTGGCTTAGAATCTAGTGAATTAGGAAACTCCAAACCTTTCACAAGAGGATAATCTCCTTTCCAATAACTGATGAGAAGTGAGAGTTGTTCTTCTTGGAACCCACATTTTTCCGCATCAAATGCCGGATTATGAAACTTTCGAGGTAATCTTTCTACTCACGGGAAGTTCCATGAATATTCAGAGATTCAAAGCCACAGGAATCCATAGCAGATTGTATGACAGCGACTCCATATGTAATAATTAAGAATTAGACTTGAATAATTGTACTATAGGCAGTGAAAGCAATGTAGCTCCTGCCCGACCTATGCGTGATTGAGGAGTAAGAGCACACGCTGGACAGAGAGTGGAATAGGTTCCGGTCTGGGTTGGCATAAAGCAGACAGCAAACAACTGACAGGAAAACTTCTGTATTACAATGGCAGAAAATTATCCTCAGTGTATGCGTAATTGGGGTAAAAATTGTAAAATGATTTCACAAATTTCATGGTAATCATTTCGTCCTGGTCAAGTTTTGATATTTACTTTTGCGTTTATTGGCCAAACCGATGGTGATTGTTGACTGGGCTATTTGTCATGTGTAAACTGGTATGCATGTCGTAGCTCTTAATCGCTTGTACGGTCCAGTGCTGGGTCGGTGGTGCGACTTCCACGGTAGTTCGCGGAATATGCCAACCAAATTCCTTTGAGATCGGTGGATCCGATTCCCATGCTCGGGGTCCAACACGAATGGCACACAAGTGTGACTGCATAGTCTTTTTCGGTGATGCTTGAAAATGTGAACGTTAAACTGGTCCCTTTGGGGCTAACAAATACTGATCGCTAGTACGGTCGCTCCAATTTTTCTGTCGTAAATCAACGAATCACTATTAGTTTTCATTGTCGAGAGTTCCATTTAAAGTGCACAACCCTTTGTATATTAGTTTAACTTGGGTCTATCATTTGTGTGAGTCTTTGCTCAAGGTAAATGATGTGGGTGGACATAGTCTAGAGAAGTATGCTTTATTAGCGATGAGGACAACCTCAAGCTATTTGACGTAAGTTACGGCACGCATACCTACACACTTTCCTTCATAAACGTTTATGAATACGGGAAGCGAGACCAGTAGGAACTAGTCAGTTAATTGACGGGTACAGTATAGAGATGTGTTAAGCATCGGCTTCGCTGTTCATAATAACTTCGACCAAAAAAAGAATTTGTTTCAAAGTTGAGATCGACTCACTTTCTATTGTCCCACTGCACATTACTGTAAGCCTTTTAAAGTTACAATTACTAAGTGTTCCCCGTCAAACCATGGGTGAACTGCTGATCGAACTATTTCTCACAGACGTTATGTTTATTCCCCAAGTATCATCTGCGCTGCAAGTCGACGATTCATGGATCAGCCTACTGTAGTGGCATTTAACCCTGATTATTTGTTTAACACACATTAGTGTTTATGTGAACTCGCGCCACCAAGCGCGGTGGCCACTTAAACGTTGCCCGTGCACGCCACACGCACGCTTCTCCAATGTACACTAACCACTCTCTCCCTACCTATAGTGTTCTCCTTCTCATGGGTTGTGGGAAACAATGTCGTGGTGATCGTGATGGTATATTGCAGAGTACCACTGTAACGAACAGGTGGTCCAAGCGTGTTGGGAAGGACTAGCGAACGTACGTAAGGTCTAACCAACCTTACACTACTATCGAAAACGACAGCGTCTCTGAAATTGTGTGACAGAATTACGTTTTAAAGCATTTATCTGTCTCAAACATCTCCACAAATTCATGTGCCGGAACGGAATCGGACAGTGATGTACCCGTGAACAGCTGTTGCCGGTATGCTCCCTTACTTTTGGTCCGACGCCACCGGACAATAACAGATGGCGACATGAATGGGAGCGGTAAGACTATCAGTCTGCAACCCGTCCACTGAAAAGATAAATAAACGCGTTTAGCACAAAGAACGCGCGAAAAAGTCTCCCACGACGTTAAAATACCTGAAACGAACTGCATTGTTCAAGGTGCTTACAACATTCGCCCGTTTATTGCGTTTCTCAATGAAACTGTTGGGATATACATTAGAAGAAATATCCCATTGTCTGCACATGAACAGGAAGTTTTTGCATAAACGGGGTATGGGCGCGAAATTGTCGTCCAGGGCAAGTGTTTCTTCGCGATGGAAGCATTGAAGTTAAGTTTCGCACTCCGGTTTGACTATTAGCCCTAGATTGTAGCATACACATGTATTCTGTTTACTACTTTATTGATTTTTAACTGCCGTGCAACTTTTAGGTAAATGCACACATGAACTTGTGCATTTGTTTCACTGTTTCAAAGCTAACAGCTTCTGAAACATGAAGATTGGGATAAACAGTACTAAACGATTTTAACTCGTTAGCATTTTATATTTAGTTGTCTCCATCGTTCTTGATTCTAAAGTGACTGATCACATCAATTTATCCCACTAACATTCAACCTTCCATTCCTCATATAAAAAATTCAGTTTCCCTATCTTCTCTTCCAGAAATAAACAGAACAGTGTGTAACTATATAGAAATCTATAGGGCCTTTTTAAATATCGAGCTGTCAATAACTTTCGCAATTCTTATTACTAAAAAGGACATCATTATTCTTGTCGATTTCTTCATTCTATATCGCGGAGTGGGACAATCTTTTTATGCAATTCAGGATTGCGTGTACCCGGTAGATAGCGAATTGTTTGATGCAATATAGCGGGCAAAATTAGCACGAAGAGCGAACCTATAAGGGAACCGAGCCCGAGACCATCACGAACCCATCCGAAGCCCGGCTGGTTTACAACCGGCTTACCCAGGCAGGGCAATATCCAACGCGGTTGGGCTAATGTTGGGCTAAAATGACTTCTGACAAGTGCCGTGAAAGTTTGCACAGATGTCCATTAAACTTCATAGGGAATATAATAATAAGACTACTAAGGTAATTAGTAATATATATCTGTGTTACAAAAATAGCACATTTTGTTTTCTTGAATGCCCCTGTGGCCAGGCCGTGACGTACTGGTTCTCTTCGCCCCCCGCTGTTAGGATGTGCTGTTTGGTTTTTCTATGGAAAAAAGTGATTCGCCACTCATAGAGATAACTAATGCACACTTTTACAGTTTATCTTAACTCTGGTATATTGTTATCTCTCAGAGTGTTTTATTCCATATATATATATATATATATATATATATATATATATATATATATATATATATATATGAACGTGTATGCATGCATATATATACTTGGGCGTTGATGTAGTCGTTTCGTAGTGTTGTTTTAAGTAGAATTCATGCAATATTGAGTACTGATCGCTACTTAAAGTTGGCCACTCATATCCAGATTATGGGAATCAGAATACATTTTTATACGTAAAGAGACGACGTGGGAAAGTTTCTGGAGGCTCAAGAAGTTCCTCAGCGCCAAGTGCCTCATTTGTGGGTAGACGACATCTTGAGGGCACTGGCTTTTGTGGCCTGAATCACGGTCAATAGGTATGCTCAGAAAAACCGAATGTTGTCAAGTACTTCTTCAATCCTAATTCATAGTAGATAGTTACTCCTGGTGTACATGCTGTTGAAGTAGAGCCACACGAGTTTAGCCAATAGCAGACTTGGGGTCTGTGGAACTTTCAAGCAGCAGTCTACTCACTGCCAGTGCATCAAAATCGATCATTCATATAGGTAAGTATACTCTCTGATATTTTAGTTTTTTCAGCTGGTGGAGAAATACAGCTTGGAAGAAACGTGTGTGCTGCTGATTTGGGAGTGCGCAACGAAATGCCGTTCAAAAACGGGCTTGTAAGGTTGATTAGACCTTACTTCGCGGTTTCCTTAGTAAACGCGTGCTTCGGTCCTTTGTACTGCGTGGACCACCTGCACGTTACTCTAATGTGCGGCACTGCACAAATATGTTAACCAGAACAGTATTCTCCACGACCCGTGAGAACGAGAAGGCGATTGGGAGAGATAGTGGTTAGCGTGTATTTGGGAGCGTGCGTGAGAGCGTGCGCAAGAGCAACGGTCAAATGGCAACCGCGCTTGGCAGTCAGCGTTCAGTTAAACAATAAACGTGGTGAAAGTATGAACGAAGATGGCAACCGCTACAGGCTCATTGTTGCCACCCAGGGTAGGTCAGTGAAGTTTGTTGTCTTCGACTAAACTCCAGAAGCTGTCCGCTCCATCCCAAGATTCGCAGAAGAACCTTTTTTGTCGTTGAAAAACATAAAGCGTTCGTTTATCAAAGCTGGAAACCAAGGCGACGCAAGACGAGGATGCAGGTACGTCTGTTGTCATTTCTTTCGAAATAAATCTCAAGCTTCTTTTTCTATTGAAATTTTATTAGTTATATAGTGTAATCAACATCTCTTCAGGAATTCTGAAGCTTAGTAACAGTTTATCATAAATCACAACACTGGATAATCCTCAGATTTACTTATGAGTTTATTTCATATTTTCCTATTCCATTGATCATAGTAGTTTTGCTGCATAAATTAACAGACGGTAATCCGTTTTGTTAGACAGTTTGCAATGAAATTATTTTTGAATTCTGCATGCGAAAATGTTTCTCATAGAGCGGTTCTTTAAGTGCCACTGTCTTACCTTTCTGCGTGATATTTCAGGTCCGGTGACCACGTAACACAAGAACGATGAACATCTGTAGTGATCTCGATCGTTCTGAGAAAAGGACCGTTTTCTGGACACCATTTCGGATTTATTTTCTCTACGATCTTTTCTGACGTTTGACATCGACCTCATTGTTTTGCTCGGTTGCGTACGTTTTACTGGACTGATCATTCCGAGGTTTCCATCAACCTCGTTTTGAATCACTTTCACTTTCGGTCCTTCGCCGATTGTGCGCACTCGCGGTTCGGTTTCTGCTCAGCCGTTGCGTTCATTTCCGTTCGGTGTACTCCTCCTATCGGTCCTGTTTCGGTGCCATGATATATAGAATACACCTTTGCATCTGTCAACCGATTCACGTTTTCTTTATTCGTTCAATAGAGGGGACAACGTCGGTATTGCGCTGTGAGACCGAATAGAAGACACGTTCAAAAGCCGCGCTCGAAAGTCTTATATATTGGTGGGCCCAAAAACTCCAGAACCTTCTTGCATTATTCGCCCGCTCGGTGAGTCTGTGCCTCGCTAGAACAAGTGGTGTGTATTCGCCAGTTATGCACCATTACTTGACAATGGCTGAGTTGCGTAATGAAGGTGCACGCATACCGACACCTCGCAACCTGCGTGCAACTGGGACGAACCAATGAACGTGACCCCATTAGTGCGGCCCTGGTAAAGCGTATTGATCGAATGTCTACCCCCTCGACCAATGAACGACTTGAGAATGAGCCAATTGCACAAATGGTAAGCAGGGCGAATTATCGTGGCATCTACGTCACCCTACGTCCCGCTGACGTTCGGACCACGCAAATAAACGGCGCTTGAACTAATTTATATATCCTTTTACGGCAATTCGCTCCAGCTCCCGGTGTACTTAACGATAGGCCTACTTATATCTTGGGTGGAATTATTTCCTTAATTATAAGGAATGGTTTCTAATTTAGAAGAACCAGGTCAAAAAACTAAGCTGTGTACGTACAATAAACCGTTGCCACTTCTCATTAATGTGACTTAATTTTGAGTAATCCGCTGACATTCCCACATTGAAACGCAATTGGAATACAATGTAAACCAGTTGAAAGATACATTGATATACAAGAAAGCCGTATTAAAATTCCTCCTTGTTCACAGGGTTGAGTTGCCTTGGAGCTTCGTGGGCGGTCCAGAAGAAATGAGAATAATAATGAGCATACCAATAATGAAGCCATTCAGAGCAGATTTACGGAACCCGTATTTTCCATGAGCACTGGAATAGTTCATGGCGTCCGCGAGAAACGGACTGATCAGAGAACGCATCAAGTTGCGTACAAACTTGTGGTAGTTTTCTCCACTGGTTGATCGCATGATGTTATTCTGCAATATTCATTTTCAATCGAAACAACTTACCAGCTGGTTGCGGACTCTGATGTTATCTAGGTGTTGGTCCAAATCGATAACTGAGGCCAAAGTTTTCATTGGAAAAACCTTTGATGGATCACAACTGTTCAAGCTGAGGGACTCCACTATCCTTTGCAGCTGGAATACAGCCTTTTTGAGCAGTTTAATTTATGAGGCCACTGGTAAATTCCAAGCCCTCCTGTCCTTGATTGCGTGTGAACTCTCTCAATTGAATTAAAGCGAACAAACTTACTGGATACTGACGATGGCAAGTATGCCATGCGTATCGAACTGGGCACTATGGGTGCTTACGAAGTGGAATTTGAAAATAATATAACTTATGAACGTACTGCTTGACGTCCTGGGGCTCCCTGACGTATTAGCCTCGGCATTATTGAGGGGCATCCACGTAGGCTGTTCTAATTTAAATTAATTATGAAAGCCAACTAAAGATTAAACTTACTATTAGTTGGACAGTCAGTATTTGAAAGTTCCCGTGAGTTAGGAATCTGTGTCGGTGTCCGGCGGATTGCAGAATTTCATTCGTCAATGAAAATGAAGAACATACTCATGTTGTACACAGTGGGCAAGCTGGGCCTGTTGTGAACGTATCTGTCCGTCATTAAATGTTTTTTTTTCTCGATAGAGACGTGATCAGAATCAACTCACAAGATGCTTTGATTGGAGGCTCGGAAATGAGTCTTTCTGGAGATAATCGATCAGCTGTAATACCCGTGACTGGAAACATATTTCAGTTTGGTCTAGCTGACCTTGTTCCGTAGTCCCGGGCATACATGCGTTATTATGACTGCCTGTAAAGTAAAGTTTATAGGTGAAAAAAGTTCATCTCACTTGTTCTAGCATTGAATGGTAAGTTCTCTTCATCTGAAGAGAAGTTCCTAGGCCTTTTACTTTAGTCATGGTTTCAAAAGTGAATAAACAGTCCTCTCACCTTGGGCGCTTGGCAGGAAATCTCTAAGAGATGGTCCCATCACTAAACGGAAGACTGTCTTTTTCGTAGTTGCGTTCCATCTCCAACGCGTGTTCGAAGGTAACTGAAATGTAAATAATTAATACTGGTTATATATAAGTTACAGGTACTGGTTATCCGGTGCACGCCAGCAACGAACGGAGTTGATGATACTGGAGAAACGACCCGGGCAAGAATTGACCACAAGCGGCCTCGAGATGATCCGAAGGGATGCATTCCTTCTGTATGTAATTGGACCGTTAAACTGTTTCCTCGCAAGAGAACTGGAGCGGTTGGCAGCTTGTTAATTGCATTTTGTAGCCCAATGTGGCAGTACGAACCAGGATGTACTATTCTGACTTGTTATTCTTGGCGTCTTCATCAGCGTCCTTGCGTTTCCCAGTAATTTTGGAAGGGCATGTCTCATCAGACGTAAGAACAAGCTGATTGATGCCATGGACGTGCTAGTCATTGTGAAATAATATCTGAGTATAGAGCACGCGTCCATTTCCAAGGCCATTGATTCTAAAATGAAGAAATGGCATGGGCACAAAATTATAGACTGACCTGTACGGACATTAACCGTTGTCCAGTTATCAGTCTGCCGCTCTGTGCGCTGGTGGAAAGATGCGACTAGATTTGAGACTTCCTAATTCTCTTCGAAATCGGACCCATCTAGAACGAAGCGCTTGGCGCAATCGACGGTCAGTACGACCGTAAGCTCCGTTAAACATTTTCCGCAGCCATTGATGAAGAGTACCATTTGCACAGCGTTTTATTGTTCGCCTTTCAGCCAATGAGACTTGCCTAGTGCACTGAATTCCATAACACTGCCGCCTTTCATGTTTCTCCGGCTGTCAGTTAAAAATCACGTCTCAGTGCTACCACCGCAATGAGTCAACCCAGTCAACCCAGCACTTGTCGGGTCGGTGTGGCAACCGAATATCACTTGGGCGATGCCTCATATCATACAGGCTTCAAACACAATTTCAACCCCTGATCCCTGTGAGATTGAGCACAGAATGAAATCAAAGTAATGCCTCTTATCGGGTAGGCCTCGCGATCGCTTTTCATTCTGGTTCCGTGACAGCCCCGAACACACGTCTCCACACCTATGTGCGTTTCTCAAGTCGTTAACCGTTGACACGCACGAACGCACGCACGCACACTGAACGCTCATGGCTATCCCCGTGCTTCGAGGTGGCACATGTGCCACAGAAATCGTAACCCTGGCATTTGAAGTGTAACCCGGTGGATAACTGCAGCAGTCAAGCCTGCACGTGCTGCTGGGGTGGATGGTGCGCTGGGACAATTCTGGTGACGGAATTCATGGACTAGGAACGGCCCGTCAAGCCGTAGATTCGATGGTCCACGGTCCACTACGGTTTGCATGTTTTGTGTGTGCACGGTTATGACTGTCATCATGGCATTCGGCAGAAGAGGAAGAGATTGGGGAACGTGACAGCTCAGAGATGTCACTTTCTTCCTTTCCATCCCGGCTCGCACACGAATTACGAAGCAGAGATACCACAGCAAGTGTCCATTATGAGGCATGCCCTCTATCTTATTTTGTCTGCAGTGGAACAGGGTGCTATGGTGTTCAGGAATAGGTGAAAAGCACACTAGGAATTACTCCACTCCAGCTCCCATTAGCACTATAAAATAAATTAAAAACATACTGAACACCAAGATGATAGTTCATTACAATTCTGAGATGTTCATGAACAGTTCTTCCTAAAACGATAACGGTAATTGCTAATGGTTGCAAATAATAGTTTATCATACATGGTACGCTAAATGAATATTAAATAAATCCGTTTTTGTTATCACAAATAGTTAACACGGAGAACAACACAAGGTGGCGAACAAGCTCGTTTTCAGTGATTCGTAATCACCTAAACCACTTAAATGTTGACTCATCGCCTTATCCTAATTTCTGCTTTGTTCACTTAACACTGTTCATATAAAATGTGATGTAATGATATGATTGCGAATCACTGAAAACGAGCTTGTTCGCCACCTTGTGTTGTTCTCTATGAGCCCTGTGGGATTATTCGGACAAATAGTTAAGCGAACAACATGGCTAAGGGAGACTGTATTGACTGATAAGGTTTTCTGATTGAAATGGTTGACCTGGTACTCAGTTGGTTGGGTTTGGGTCAAACACCATCGTGATAATTAAAATTACACTAATCACGTTGTATTTCTTAACTAAAAATGGATATCTCTTTCATTTAATCGGTTGTCTCTTATCCTCGTTACTGTTCAGTCTACGAAGTGGTAGTTATCCCGTCTCGCACGCGATATCCCTCAAGTTTGGCTGTGTTCCCTTCGAGGAAACAATGTATTCAACGAACTCATTATTCTCTTGTTGTCCATGTGGGAAAATCTCAGTTGTTAACGAAAGAGCTTATTTAAAGCAACTATTGCCATAGGTACATGAACATATGGTAACAGCCAGGAGAGAAAAGTATAATCCAAAACGGGACTAATCAGTTAACTGTATTAATGTTCAACAATGAGGTCCGTCAGCGAATGAACTGGCTTGCGAAGAGCTCATTTCTCAAAAACATGTACCTGTTTAGGCTTAAAATCAATAACAAATTGTAGACATGATGAACGGAAAAATTAAACTGTGATACCTTTATCATGAAACAATGAAAGTGTACCTAGACACAAAGATTATCAGTCGAAACTCTCTACCAGAGAGTGGTGGACATGTAACCTTGCTAGTAACTATAATTACTAATTTATTATTGTTATTCTAGCAATTACATCTAAATGCTTTCTGAGAACTAATTTAACAGTTGAAGTAATCCGTCTACCTCCCTCATTTTTGAGGATATGCTAATCCATTTAATTAAGTGCCTAAAATGAAACAAACAGCACAAGAAGCCATAGTTTCTTGTAACTATAGTTATATATATTTCTATTTTTAACAGAACTTCAGGAGGGTGATAATGGTGTGCAAGTCTGAATTTGTTTACTCGTAGTAAGCCAGTTGTGAATTATTTGCTCAAAATTTGTCATTTAGTATGAAGTAGTTACGTCCGAATGATGTTCCTACGCTGGTGAACTGCGAAGTCATTCACTTTTACAGTTCACCGGTTAATCCGTTTGTCGATAACCCGTAGTACTGGACGGTACACGTCTCAGTCTTATCAACGAAATGTGTATATTTACTGAACAGAGTAAATAAGTTACATTGAAGCCGGTAATTCTGTGACACTTCAATCTGTCAGACATCGCTTAGGACTAGTTACGCATCGCTGGTTTGTATTCCATCTAACCATCCACGTTGATCAGGTCACCGCGCATTGAATGCCCATGTCACCACGATCGCAGGTGATCCATAGTCATTTTCGGGGCCACATACCAAAGGCGGGGTTATAATGAGCTAAGAGGTGTGTCGACAAGCCTACAACTGCCACCCCTTACACGAACAGCCACCTGTTAGTGGGCTCGCCACCAAACCGTTCACATATGAGGATAGGGAAACCTATGGCTTGGTTCACTCGAACAAATAGTCGTGCCACTCAGACGGTGACCCGATCAAAATTCGCTCTCCGTGTGATACTATCAGGTCGTGCTTCAGGTTCCTGGACTGCGGCAGTAAAACGGCAGTGACACTGTGAACGGTGTTATTTCTAATGATGACTGTAACATCGGCCACCCATAGATAAAATTCCACCCCCATCTCAAGTGATGAGACATGGTTGGACTATTCGGCTGATGAGTTCGACATTTGAAGTGGAACCAGGTGAAAAATTGCAACAGTAACGTGTGCATCTGATGCAGGGGGTGGGGTAGATATGGTCCGACCGGTGCGGTCAACGGATTCCTCACCAAGCTAAAGTGAACACCGAAATAAAAATGATCCGGTAACTGATTATTACCAGCAATAAAGTTGGTTTCCATTTAATAGAACGTCATTTAGTGTTGATAATTTAGAAGTTTTCGGCCAGCTCCCGTGTTCCCATTACACGCGGAAATGCAGGTTCCTTTTCAGTTCACAACTAACAATCAAAAACCGGTTGATATGGTATCAGCATAGGTCGACTAATTAAATTAATCTATAATTATTTGGATAACTGTTGGATCAGTTGAACAGTTAACTGGTCAGTAACAGATTTGATTTCAGTCACGTGATTAATCATGTAATGTAAAAACTATGGAAACACTGTACAGCTGACTGGACTTGACTTCATTATCGTCACCTGTGCGGTGTTCTTAGTATGCCAATGTGGTTTGTCCGTCCATCTACAAATCAGATTTATCCTCTTTTTGATAATAACTGTATGATTCTGAAATTCTCCCCCATTTACGCCTAAGTGAGATGGACTCTTTATCTTACAACGGACGATAATTGTTTTAATTAATTCGTAGTAGGCTGGATTAAATAATTTCAGAAAGGTACAACCTTACAACGTACGAGATGGTGGCCATAAATTCATGGTATTTTTGTGAAGTAATGAACGGTCTTATTAGCATATAGGGGAATGGTTTTTAGTGGTTCATTTTCAAATAATGACGTTGGTATTTATTTATGAAAGTTTTTGTGTTACAACACTATCGTTGGCTCACTTGCTCGCGGGTACCAACTGTGCACCGATGACCGTATAACTGAGAGATGTGACCTAACAATTTCTGCTATTCGGCATTATAATGCGTTATCAAGCTGCGGTTTAGAACCATTGAGGTGGATCATAATCGTATTCAATAATCTATGTTTCTTTTATTTTCATCCTGGCTTAGGTACGTAGGCTAAATCGTTTGGAAATTTCATTAGTCCTACGGTCCCAAAAGAATTCGAAGCAACAGGTGAAATGGATCGTTAGGTGTTCAATGACAGTATTACCCCTACAGTTTCACAATATTGAAACTGAAGCTCACTACAACTTCAAATTAATCCCTTGATTCCATTGGTAATCAGTCATTCCTAACTTTTTACCACGTGTTTAAGTTTAGTGCAATGAAAGGGTTAGTACACATTTGTTCCTAAAAGTATAACTTAAAATTAAGAACAAATGAAGACGGCAAGGAAGTTTTTCATTTACCCCTTTTGGTTAGTATCATTCAACTGGCACGTATGTATCAGTATACGGACATGTATTACCAACTGACAAAATACGAGGCCGTGGTTTTTGCTGATTCCATTCCGTAATCATTCATGTATGTAGTTCCTTTCTTTCATTATATACAGTGAAGAATCCTGTTAGCCAAACCTAATGAACAGGTTATCGACAGGGAAAGAAACGATAGATTCGTTGAACGTCGAATAAATTTGTGCTGTCTATTCGTGTAATGCCATGATATCAATTTTAATTTCACAACTTCGTCACGAAAGCTTTCTAGTTTCATGGGTACTAAGCGGCTCTAACTGGGGTAGACAGTGAATCATCAATTAGCCCTATACCTGTGCAAGTTGTGACCGCCGAACTGAGATACTTGTAGGTACCTGTACATTTCCGACTTTTTCCATGATTTTCAACGTCCCTTGGTGCGACACTCCTTTGTTGTACCGACGTTTTAATGTAAAACACACACCTTTTGGACGCCACCACCGCGCAATACAAAAAAGGCTGTAAATAAATCTCAAATTCTGGCACGGTCTCATCTTCTGGTTTGGAGTGTCTTGGAATCATATCGGTCGGAACTAACTGAGTGAAACAAACATTTTAGAAGCTTCAACGGCGTCTCTTGGCACTTCGCACAATACCATCCTGTTCTGTCCAACGGATGGCTGTCAGACCGAACTGAACTGAAGACATTGGCGGATATTGGCTCTTCGACGCTCATTTCCTGATCACAAGAACACTGAACAACTGTGAGTTTGAGTCACACCTATTGTTTCATTTTTATTCTTAATGTACATACCCTTTTGGCCTTTTTATCACCGCACGCTCCTCCGCCCATCTTAGTTTGCTAGTGTCGTCTTAGATATTGTTAACATTCATTTAGTGTACCATATAGACAGAGTAGTACGCTACATACTTTTTAATGTACATGATAACCCAATCACACTGGGGTCTCCTAATTAAATTTAGTTGATTACCGTGACCACATTTCCGTATACATCATTTAGCGGAGTTAATTCGTCATTGCTCACAGAAGGCTAGTTTCATAAGATGTGAGTACTTTAGGAACAATAATTATCACTTTGTACAATAAACTGTGACAGCAAATCTTCATCCTCCGTCAATGTGTTTTGGAGCATCTGATAGTTCCTGAATTACAGCAGAAACCATAGAAGTTACTGTGGAAACAGGACTGTTCAAATAATATGAACCTATTCATTAGTTTCAGTTGGACAACGGTTTATTTTGTAATATCAGCATATTCTTTTTGATAATCACTAATCATTTGCCAGCACTCATCCACTTCAGCTACTGTCAATTTAACCGAACCCTATTTTAATTTTTTTACCTGACACACTTATTGCGCCAGCTGTTGAGATCACACTAAGGTAGCATGTTCTGTGCGTTAGAAAAACGTTTGCATTTCATGGGCGTCATATACTGGATCTTTCCTTTAGCCCCATAGAACCATATCAATTGATACACACAGGGATTTTATTCCTCGTCAACAATTACGCCGAGTATTGTTATGCTACTATAGTATTGACACGTGCTTACTTGTGACAAAATTCTTCAAGCTGTACAGCCTCCTTTGAGTGCGGAGACTGCGTAACGGAAGCGTATCACCAGTTGGTGATAGGCGCCACCAATTTACTGGTTGACGATTAGCTGAAACATGGCATCACCTAAGTGCATACGTGTTCCCAATGCTTTTTGTCACCATTGGTAGACTGTTAAGGAATGGGACACTAGCCGGGGCCATTGCGCAACACAACAACCAATCAGATCGCGGATAAGTTAACCGGGGAAAATAATGCTTAAATACGCAAGTAGCTCGCGACATTTTACGACACTTGTGCTAGCCAAGTGCATCTTTGCTCCGGCTGTCCGCTGAGAATGGTTCCTCCATTCCTACCTACAGCACGAGACAGCTTACGGTCAGCCTACGACCATGACGATGGTATCTGTGAACGTTCATCCTTGCGGACGTTCCCGCAGGCATACTGGGAATCGATTTTCTGCAGCCTTATGAATTACTTATGATTCACGTAGGTTGCAGCATATCGATCCTTTGTCGGACACTATATTTACGAGTCTTGCGGCTTGGCCGGATGCACACCGAACCACAGGTTTGTTTTCTAACATTCCCCACGATTTTTAGCCCTTATTCAACAATTTAAACTTTTTGTCTAGATTGTTTGAAGAGGCAGATACAGATGTACATACCCTTTTGGCCTTTTTATCACCGCACGCTCTTCCGCCCATCTTAGTTTGCTAGTGTCGTCTTAGATATTGTTGACATTCATTTAGTGTACCATATAGACAGAGTAGTACGCTACAAAATTGGTGAGCCCAGGTTGTTCTTCCATCATTTGACACTAGCTTCATTCTTTTGGTCCAAGTTTCACACCATTCACCATGTCTGACAGCGAATCTATTGACATCCACGCGGTTGCTCTGAAACTGCCCGTTTTTGCCCCGACCAACCCTCAGGTGTGGTTTCGACAAATAGAAGCCGTATTTGCCACTCGACGTATAACCAGTGAGCGCGTGAAATACTCTCACGTTGTTTAAGCACTTCCCTTTGACATCGTCGTTGACGTGGAAGATCTCGTCGATCTCATTCCACCAGAAGCTCCTTACACAAAGCTTAAGGAAGCAGTCATTCAGCGTACCGGAAAATCAGCCGGAAAAATGCTCCGTGAACTGTTCACGTCGGTGGAGCTCGGAGACCAAACTCCGTTCCAGCTTATGCGCCACATGCGGTCGCTACTGGCTGGACGGCAAATGGACGACGCCATTTTCAGGGAGATATGGGTTGATAAACTACCTCTCCCGATGCAGCAGGTCCTGTCAATGCTGGAGCCCAATACTCCTCTTGACAAAGTTGCACAGCACGCCGACAGAATAATGGAATGCTACCCGGCTGGTAGACTTTGCGTTCACTTGACATCACTCGCCGAAACCACTCCGACGCGCGAATCCCCTACGACATTACCAGTTCCTGCCCCAGATCGCCGTGGTGACTTTTCTCGCAGTCCTGATTCCCCATCCCATCACTCGCATATCGATAAGGACATTACGGACCTAAAAGAAATCGTTGTAGTGCTACCAATAAAGCACTCGATGACGAAGACTAACAAATCTGTTTATTTGAACAATGACCGTTTTTGGTGGCGCCACTTGCTCCGCCTGTGTACGTCGTCTGCACGCCGTTGCGCTCCTCCAATACACACGTTGTCCCGCTCCAGCGTTTTGAGTTCTGCTTTGCGCGCTGCCGATTATATTCGCTATCGTGTCACATACCGAGGACCACGGGCTATGGACTCTATACGGGAGCAGGTCCTGACTTAACTGAGATAAATCCTAAACTGGTGAGCGTGAACAACAAAAATATTCTCGAAGGACATTCGTAAGTCCCTCAATCACATTTATTCGTTTACATATACACTTTTCCGATATATAAACGGTAAATTCCGGATATCAGTTACCATATCCCTTATATATATTTTCTCATATCCATATTATAAGTGTTTCACTTTTGCTGCACTGACCTCTTTAAATCATTTTACATTAGATATACCATTGCAACTATTGCTAGCAACGACCGTAAACCTGACCCGGAACCGTCCGTTTCGACAGTCTCCCTAGCGGTCCCTCAGTTTTTTATTGATGACCCTCAACTCTGGTTTCATATGTTGGAGGCAGAGTTTGAATCACATAGAATTACAAGCGAACGAACCCGTTACTTGTGGACTATCGGTCGCCTTCCCCGTGACGTTGCTACTCAGATACGCGACGTAATATTTAATAACAGTTCTTACACAGCCGTGAAAGACGCGGCAATCTCTTGTCTTTTACCGTCAAAATCGTCCAGACTAAAACGGCTGACCCAAGGGACAGAGTTAGGTAGCAAGAAGCCCTCTGCATTACTGAGAGAAATGCAGCAGCTGGCAGGGCAACTTTTAGAGGAAAACGTCCTTAAAGAGTTGTGGGTACAGCGACTACCACCCAATATGCAAGCACTGCTCGAGGTTTCCAGCCACCTTAAGCTCACAGAAGCGGCTAAACTAGCGGACGGTATTATGGACCCGTACCATCCACAAATTACTACTGTAACAAACTCGAGCAGCCCCCAGACCACCGCTCCCACTGTAGGAACACACTCCGAGGACACTCTGATAGCTGCTTTCGAGCGGGCTTTCAGACGTTTTTCCTCTCCTGGTTGTTCTCACTGTAGAAACCATATATCTTATCACAACTCTGACCGACGTGAACGTCTCAGAAGCCCTTCCCCTGACCGCCTGGTTAACCCATCTCGATCAACGTACTGTCGATACCACAAACGGTTTGGGGAGAAGGCTCGGCGCTGCGAAGCCGGTTGCACCTTCCCAGGTGCCAAACAGGGAAACGAATATCCCGACGCGTTCCGACGACTAACGCGGTCGGCAGCCATAATAGCAGTCGTCTGTTGCATGTCCGAGATTTAGTTTCCAATAGCCTGTTCCTAATTGACACCGGTGCAGCAGTAAGTGTCATTCCAAAGGGGGCAGGTGATGCAACGAACCCGTCAGTCCAACAACTCCGTGCTGCCAATGGCACTCCCATTGCTACTTACGGCCGTAAGTCACTCACACTCAACTTAGGACTACGCCGCACTATCCGCTGGGTGTTCATAGTAGCAGACGTCCCTTATCCCATACTAGGCATCGATTTCCTAGACCATTTCGACCTCCTGATCGATGCACGAGGCCGGAGAGTTGTCGACCGGCAGACTTCTCTTTCCGTAACTGGGTCGTATTCCTCCGTGAATCACATCACGCCCCTATACATCGAACCGCAGGCTGAACACCCGTACGCAGACCTACTTTCAGCTTACCCGGCAATGCTTAGACAATCTGGCCCCCTTCCCGCGGTGACCACTAACATCACCCACCATATTGTCACCAAAGGACTCCCAGCATTTAGCCGACCACGTCGCTTGACCTTAGACAAGCTCCGCGTAGCACAGGCTGAGTTTGAACACATGCTAGAATTAGGCATAATACGCCCGTCCAGTAGCCTTTGGGCCTCGCCCCTTCACATGGTTCCTAAACCTAATGGCAATTGGCGCCCCTGCGGTGACTACAGGTCCCTCAACCAAGCTACTGTCCCGGACAGGTACCCCATTCCACATATTCAAGATCTTACTTCTACCCCGTCTGGTTGTTCTGTTTTCAGCAGAATCGACCTCGTCGGAGCCTACCACCAAACCCCAGTAGCAGAGGCTGACATCCCTAAAACCGCTGTCACAAATCCATTCGGACTATTCGAGTTTTTGCGCATGCCTTTTGGGCTCAGCAATGCAGCCCAAACCTTTCAAAGGTTTATGCATGAGGCAACACGCGGTTTGAAGAATGTCTACGTGTACTTAGACGATATTTTGGTGGCAAGTTCTTCAAAAGAAGAGCATATGACACACCTGCGTGCTCTTTTTGAGCGCCTTAGCTAACACGGTGTAACCATTAACCCTGCTAAGTGCGAATTAGGTAGGACGACCATCACGTTCCTAGGTCATGAAATCTCAGCCTCAGGCATACAGCCCGTGCCTGACAAGGTGGCGGCAATTCGCGACTATCCTGAGCCTCACTCTTACCGACAGTTGCGCCAATTTTCTGGCCTGGTTAACTTTTATCGCCGCTCTATCCCACACTGCGCCGAAATAATGCAGCCTCTAACAGACCTTTTACGTGGAGGTAAGCGGAAATTCATTTTTCCCGACACGGCGCAGGCAACTTTTACTTTGATCAAGGATGCTATCGCCAACATAGCACTCCTTGCACATCCCGATCCTTCTGCTCCCCTGGCATTAGGAACAGATTCTTCGGACACGGCTGTTGGAGCAGTGTTGCAGCAATTCGTCAACAATTCATGGCAACCAATAGCTTTCTTCTCCAAGCGTCTCCAGCCCTCGGAATCCCGATATAGTACGTTCAGCAGAGAACTGCTGGCAATCTATTTGGGTATCCGACACTTCCGGCACACACTCGAGGGCCAATTGTTCACAGTGTTTACAGATCATAAACCACTAGTGTACGCCCTCCAGTCAGCTTCTGACCGATATTCGCCACGCGAGATTCGCCACTTAGACTATGTTTCGCAGTTTACTACGGACATTCGACACGTCTCTGGGGCACACAATCCCGTAGCAGACGCACTCTCACGCGTCCACAATATCGACTACCCACTACACATGGGCATAGATATAGAAGCAATCGCCGCAGCCCAAACGACAGATCCTGAGGTAGAGCAACTCAGACACAACAGCTCCCTGCACCTAGTGGCAGTAGCCCTTCCAACTTCGGACGTAACTATCATTTGCGATGTGTCACAAGGTCGACCCCGACCACTAGTTCCTGCCAGTTTTCGCCGACGAGTTTTTACCAGCCTCCACAACTTATCGCACCCTGGAGTAACCTCCTCAGTGAAACTAGTCACCAAGCGATTCGTCTGGCCTTGCGTCAAACGTGACGTACGTCTTTGGGCTCGTGCTTGTCTCCAGTGCCAACGAGTTAAGATACATCGTCACACCAAATCTACTTTAGGCACATTCTGCGAACCGGACGCACGCTTTCATCATGTGCATGTGGATCTCGTGGGGCCACTTCCGCCATCCAATGGCTGCGTCTACATCCTCACTTGCGTAGATCGTTTCACTCGCTGGCCACAGGCCATACCTATTCCTCGCCCAACCTCAGAGGAAGCTGCAAAAGCATTTCTAACCGGTTGGGTGAGTCAGTTCGGTTGCCCTGCTATCGTGACCACTGATCGCGGTTCTCATTTCGACGGCGCCTTCCACGAGCTACTAAACGCATTCGGTTGTCGACACAACAAGACGACGGCCTATCATCCTCAGGCCAATGGCATGGTGGAGCGATTCCATCGCCAGCTGAAAGCTGCCCTTCGTGCTCGCGATAATCCATTATGGAGTGAAGTTTTGCCGATCGTTCTCTTAGGACTGCGTAACACCGTTAAAGCCGATATGGGTGTTACGGCGGCTGAACTGGTTTATGGTTGCACACTACGACTTCCAGGTGAGTTGGTTTCTCCATTACCACCTATGAGTTTTAATTACGGGGATTACGCAAAACGGCTGTCGCACCAAATGCGGGTGATAAAGCCCACCCCACCACGAGAACAAACCCTGAGCAACTACATACCTACCGCTCTAGCTACGACCAGCCATGTGTTTATTCGAGTAGATGCAGTGCGATCACCACTGCAGGCGGCTTACTCTGGCCCGTTCCGCGTCGTCCAGCGAAAGGAAAAGAAATACGTGGTGGACGTCGAGGGCAGGAAGGAGACCATCAGCATAGACCGCCTCAAACCAGCCTTCATCGAGGCAGAACCCACCTCGAACAACCCTCTCAGTGTCCCTACCTGCTCACAACCTTCGGTTAGTCGTGCCGAGTCGGCCCCTGTTACTCCCACTAACGACCCCTCGTTACCTGTTGCAACACCAAACTCCACGAAAGACACAGCTGCACCGGTCAACAGGAGAAGTCGACGCGGCCGCGAGCTGCGACAGCCAACGAGGTTTTCTGAATATGTAACAGTTGTATATATTTAAGTTTACTCTTCATATTCAACTTGTACATAGTCCTATTATGCATGAATGCACGACTACGTGGTGATCACGACAAGGGTGGCAGCAGCCTGTATTGCGCCGGTATGTCCCCCTCAGTCGAATATCCGATCGCGCCTCGAGGCGCAGCTTCCTTGTGTTTCTTGCCTTCCAGCTCGTCCCGTCAGACAGAACCATATGGAATTCCAGGATCTCGCATGGCTCCAACACAAGGCTCACTGGTTCGCGACTGGACTCATTTGACGCCGGACGCTGGCTCGCTTACGAAGGCAATGACAACCACAGGGACACGGAACTTTGGGATATGCTGACAACGACAAACCCTACAACACAATCACCACTGCCAGGTCACGAACAGGATCTACCCCGGTGGGATAACATTTTGAGGAGGACGCAATTTTGCGATCGACGCACAGCGACCAGTGTGAGTCACGGAGAACGGCTTGTGCTGGCTTCGCTGTTGTGTTCGACCGCGGCGGGAGGCATGGAAAACGTCTCTCGCCACCGAATCCGACGTACCCATCACGGGTCGAAGCCCAACTGCGTCGGCCTTCTAGGGGGAGACCCCTGTAGTGCTGCCAATAAAGCACTCGATGACGAAGACTAACAAATCTGTTTATTTGAACAATGACCGTTTTTGGTGGCGCCACTTGCTCCGCCTGTGTACGTCGTCTGCACGCCGTTGCGCTCCTCCAATACACACGTTGTCCCGCTCCAGCGTTTTGAGTTCTGCTTTGCGCGCTGCCGATTATATTCGCTATCGTGTCACATACCGAGGACCACGGGCTATGGACTCTATACGGGAGCAGGTCCTGACTTAACTGAGACAAATCCTAAAATATCCCAATTGCTCCTGCCTCCGGAACTACCTCCGGTACAACCACCTGGAGCTTTGAAAGGTCCATTTGGTGGATACTACCCAATCTGACTTTCTATCGATTCATCTTGTTCTCATAATAATCCATCCGCACCAACAAATCGACTTCTGTCGGTCGCACTGCAATTACGCGATGGTCATACCTTCAATAAGGCCTCTGTTAGAGTTAACCATACTGAACTTCGACCCGAGCTTTCATCTTTGATATTATTCACTGCTCGATCGGTATTAAACAAAATGCACTCAGTGCTTTCCATGGCCTTCACAGAAGGTTGTGGTTTCATTTCAATAATTAAACGTGGTTGTCTGATACGGCTCCCACTGAAGACACTTCTGTGGCAGGTTTCATGGCCTTCGGGGAAAAATAGAAAACGCCATTGAGGTGGAGGCTGTTTGATCTACGTAAAGGAAAGTCCCGTCGCATCTTTGTTTGAGCATCCAATTCTGGACAGTATGGAGGATTCAGTGTGGCTCAGCGGCAAAACTCAGTATAATGAGATTTTGGTTGGTTGTGTTTACCTTCCAGCTGGTCAAAATAGTTGTGACTTTTTAACTATTACTCGATGACGAAGACTAACAAATCTGTTTATTTGAACAATGACCGTTTTTGGTGGCGCCACTTGCTCCGCCTGTGTACGTCGTCTGCACGCCGTTGCGCTCCTCCAATACACACGTTGTCCCGCTCCAGCGTTTTGAGTTCTGCTTTGCGCGCTGCCGATTATATTCGCTATCGTGTCACATACCGAGGACCACGGGCTATAGACTCTATACGGGAGCAGGTCCTGACTTAACTGAGACAAATCCTAAAATATCCCAATTGCTCCTGCCTCCGGAACTACCTCCGGTACAACCACCTGGAGCTTTGAAAGGTCCATTTGGTGGATACTACCCAATCTGACTTTCTATCGATTCATCTTGTTCTCATAATAATCCATCCGCACCAACAAATCGACTTCTGTCGGTCGCACTGCAATTACGCGATGGTCATACCTTCAATAAGGCCTCTGTTAGAGTTAACCATACTGAACTTCGACCCGAGCTTTCATCTTTGATATTATTCACTGCTCGATCGGTATTAAACAAAATGCACTCAGTGCTTTCCATGGCCTTCACAGAAGGTTGTGGTTTCATTTCAATAATTAAACGTGGTTGTCTGATACGGCTCCCACTGAAGACACTTCTGTGGCAGGTTTCATGGCCTTCGGGGAAAAATAGAAAACGCCATTGAGGTGGAGGCTGTTTGATCTACGTAAAGGAAAGTCCCGTCGCATCTTTGTTTGAGCATCCAATTCTGGACAGTATGGAGGATTCAGTGTGGCTCAGCGGCAAAACTCAGTATAATGAGATTTTGGTTGGTTGTGTTTACCTTCCAGCTGGTCAAAATAGTTGTGACTTTTTAACTATTACTCGATGACGAAGACTAACAAATCTGTTTATTTGAACAATGACCGTTTTTGGTGGCGCCACTTGCTCCGCCTGTGTACGTCGTCTGCACGCCGTTGCGCTCCTCCAATACACACGTTGTCCCGCTCCAGCGTTTTGAGTTCTGCTTTGCGCGCTGCCGATTATATTCGCTATCGTGTCACATACCGAGGACCACGGGCTATAGACTCTATACGGGAGCAGGTCCTGACTTAACTGAGACAAATCCTAAAATATCCCAATTGCTCCTGCCTCCGGAACTACCTCCGGTACAACCACCTGGAGCTTTGAAAGGTCCATTTGGTGGATACTACCCAATCTGACTTTCTATCGATTCATCTTGTTCTCATAATAATCCATCCGCACCAACAAATCGACTTCTGTCGGTCGCACTGCAATTACGCGATGGTCATACCTTCAATAAGGCCTCTGTTAGAGTTAACCATACTGAACTTCGACCCGAGCTTTCATCTTTGATATTATTCACTGCTCGATCGGTATTAAACAAAATGCACTCAGTGCTTTCCATGGCCTTCACAGAAGGTTGTGGTTTCATTTCAATAATTAAACGTGGTTGTCTGATACGGCTCCCACTGAAGACACTTCTGTGGCAGGTTTCATGGCCTTCGGGGAAAAATAGAAAACGCCATTGAGGTGGAGGCTGTTTGATCTACGTAAAGGAAAGTCCCGTCGCATCTTTGTTTGAGCATCCAATTCTGGACAGTATGGAGGATTCAGTGTGGCTCAGCGGCAAAACTCAGTATAATGAGATTTTGGTTGGTTGTGTTTACCTTCCAGCTGGTCAAAATAGTTGTGACTTTTTAACTATTACTCGATGACGAAGACTAACAAATCTGTTTATTTGAACAATGACCGTTTTTGGTGGCGCCACTTGCTCCGCCTGTGTACGTCGTCTGCACGCCGTTGCGCTCCTCCAATACACACGTTGTCCCGCTCCAGCGTTTTGAGTTCTGCTTTGCGCGCTGCCGATTATATTCGCTATCGTGTCACATACCGAGGACCACGGGCTATAGACTCTATACGGGAGCAGGTCCTGACTTAACTGAGACAAATCCTAAAATATCCCAATTGCTCCTGCCTCCGGAACTACCTCCGGTACAACCACCTGGAGCTTTGAAAGGTCCATTTGGTGGATACTACCCAATCTGACTTTCTATCGATTCATCTTGTTCTCATAATAATCCATCCGCACCAACAAATCGACTTCTGTCGGTCGCACTGCAATTACGCGATGGTCATACCTTCAATAAGGCCTCTGTTAGAGTTAACCATACTGAACTTCGACCCGAGCTTTCATCTTTGATATTATTCACTGCTCGATCGGTATTAAACAAAATGCACTCAGTGCTTTCCATGGCCTTCACAGAAGGTTGTGGTTTCATTTCAATAATTAAACGTGGTTGTCTGATACGGCTCCCACTGAAGACACTTCTGTGGCAGGTTTCATGGCCTTCGGGGAAAAATAGAAAACGCCATTGAGGTGGAGGCTGTTTGATCTACGTAAAGGAAAGTCCCGTCGCATCTTTGTTTGAGCATCCAATTCTGGACAGTATGGAGGATTCAGTGTGGCTCAGCGGCAAAACTCAGTATAATGAGATTTTGGTTGGTTGTGTTTACCTTCCAGCTGGTCAAAATAGTTGTGACTTTTTAACTATTACTCGATGACGAAGACTAACAAATCTGTTTATTTGAACAATGACCGTTTTTGGTGGCGCCACTTGCTCCGCCTGTGTACGTCGTCTGCACGCCGTTGCGCTCCTCCAATACACACGTTGTCCCGCTCCAGCGTTTTGAGTTCTGCTTTGCGCGCTGCCGATTATATTCGCTATCGTGTCACATACCGAGGACCACGGGCTATAGACTCTATACGGGAGCAGGTCCTGACTTAACTGAGACAAATCCTAAAATATCCCAATTGCTCCTGCCTCCGGAACTACCTCCGGTACAACCACCTGGAGCTTTGAAAGGTCCATTTGGTGGATACTACCCAATCTGACTTTCTATCGATTCATCTTGTTCTCATAATAATCCATCCGCACCAACAAATCGACTTCTGTCGGTCGCACTGCAATTACGCGATGGTCATACCTTCAATAAGGCCTCTGTTAGAGTTAACCATACTGAACTTCGACCCGAGCTTTCATCTTTGATATTATTCACTGCTCGATCGGTATTAAACAAAATGCACTCAGTGCTTTCCATGGCCTTCACAGAAGGTTGTGGTTTCATTTCAATAATTAAACGTGGTTGTCTGATACGGCTCCCACTGAAGACACTTCTGTGGCAGGTTTCATGGCCTTCGGGGAAAAATAGAAAACGCCATTGAGGTGGAGGCTGTTTGATCTACGTAAAGGAAAGTCCCGTCGCATCTTTGTTTGAGCATCCAACTCTGGACAGTATGGAGGATTCAGTGTGGCTCAGCGGCAAAACTCAGTATAATGAGATTTTGGTTGGTTGTGTTTACCTTCCAGCTGGTCAAAATAGTTGTGACTTTTTAACTATTACTCGATGACGAAGACTAACAAATCTGTTTATTTGAACAATGACCGTTTTTGGTGGCGCCACTTGCTCCGCCTGTGTACGTCGTCTGCACGCCGTTGCGCTCCTCCAATACACACGTTGTCCCGCTCCAGCGTTTTGAGTTCTGCTTTGCGCGCTGCCGATTATATTCGCTATCGTGTCACATACCGAGGACCACGGGCTATAGACTCTATACGGGAGCAGGTCCTGACTTAACTGAGACAAATCCTAAAATATCCCAATTGCTCCTGCCTCCGGAACTACCTCCGGTACAACCACCTGGAGCTTTGAAAGGTCCATTTGGTGGATACTACCCAATCTGACTTTCTATCGATTCATCTTGTTCTCATAATAATCCATCCGCACCAACAAATCGACTTCTGTCGGTCGCACTGCAATTACGCGATGGTCATACCTTCAATAAGGCCTCTGTTAGAGTTAACCATACTGAACTTCGACCCGAGCTTTCATCTTTGATATTATTCACTGCTCGATCGGTATTAAACAAAATGCACTCAGTGCTTTCCATGGCCTTCACAGAAGGTTGTGGTTTCATTTCAATAATTAAACGTGGTTGTCTGATACGGCTCCCACTGAAGACACTTCTGTGGCAGGTTTCATGGCCTTCGGGGAAAAATAGAAAACGCCATTGAGGTGGAGGCTGTTTGATCTACGTAAAGGAAAGTCCCGTCGCATCTTTGTTTGAGCATCCAATTCTGGACAGTATGGAGGATTCAGTGTGGCTCAGCGGCAAAACTCAGTATAATGAGATTTTGGTTGGTTGTGTTTACCTTCCAGCTGGTCAAAATAGTTGTGACTTTTTAACTATTACTCGATGACGAAGACTAACAAATCTGTTTATTTGAACAATGACCGTTTTTGGTGGCGCCACTTGCTCCGCCTGTGTACGTCGTCTGCACGCCGTTGCGCTCCTCCAATACACACGTTGTCCCGCTCCAGCGTTTTGAGTTCTGCTTTGCGCGCTGCCGATTATATTCGCTATCGTGTCACATACCGAGGACCACGGGCTATAGACTCTATACGGGAGCAGGTCCTGACTTAACTGAGACAAATCCTAAAATATCCCAATTGCTCCTGCCTCCGGAACTACCTCCGGTACAACCACCTGGAGCTTTGAAAGGTCCATTTGGTGGATACTACCCAATCTGACTTTCTATCGATTCATCTTGTTCTCATAATAATCCATCCGCACCAACAAATCGACTTCTGTCGGTCGCACTGCAATTACGCGATGGTCATACCTTCAATAAGGCCTCTGTTAGAGTTAACCATACTGAACTTCGACCCGAGCTTTCATCTTTGATATTATTCACTGCTCGATCGGTATTAAACAAAATGCACTCAGTGCTTTCCATGGCCTTCACAGAAGGTTGTGGTTTCATTTCAATAATTAAACGTGGTTGTCTGATACGGCTCCCACTGAAGACACTTCTGTGGCAGGTTTCATGGCCTTCGGGGAAAAATAGAAAACGCCATTGAGGTGGAGGCTGTTTGATCTACGTAAAGGAAAGTCCCGTCGCATCTTTGTTTGAGCATCCAATTCTGGACAGTATGGAGGATTCAGTGTGGCTCAGCGGCAAAACTCAGTATAATGAGATTTTGGTTGGTTGTGTTTACCTTCCAGCTGGTCAAAATAGTTGTGACTTTTTAACTATTACTCGATGACGAAGACTAACAAATCTGTTTATTTGAACAATGACCGTTTTTGGTGGCGCCACTTGCTCCGCCTGTGTACGTCGTCTGCACGCCGTTGCGCTCCTCCAATACACACGTTGTCCCGCTCCAGCGTTTTGAGTTCTGCTTTGCGCGCTGCCGATTATATTCGCTATCGTGTCACATACCGAGGACCACGGGCTATAGACTCTATACGGGAGCAGGTCCTGACTTAACTGAGACAAATCCTAAAATATCCCAATTGCTCCTGCCTCCGGAACTACCTCCGGTACAACCACCTGGAGCTTTGAAAGGTCCATTTGGTGGATACTACCCAATCTGACTTTCTATCGATTCATCTTGTTCTCATAATAATCCATCCGCACCAACAAATCGACTTCTGTCGGTCGCACTGCAATTACGCGATGGTCATACCTTCAATAAGGCCTCTGTTAGAGTTAACCATACTGAACTTCGACCCGAGCTTTCATCTTTGATATTATTCACTGCTCGATCGGTATTAAACAAAATGCACTCAGTGCTTTCCATGGCCTTCACAGAAGGTTGTGGTTTCATTTCAATAATTAAACGTGGTTGTCTGATACGGCTCCCACTGAAGACACTTCTGTGGCAGGTTTCATGGCCTTCGGGGAAAAATAGAAAACGCCATTGAGGTGGAGGCTGTTTGATCTACGTAAAGGAAAGTCCCGTCGCATCTTTGTTTGAGCATCCAACTCTGGACAGTATGGAGGATTCAGTGTGGCTCAGCGGCAAAACTCAGTATAATGAGATTTTGGTTGGTTGTGTTTACCTTCCAGCTGGTCAAAATAGTTGTGACTTTTTAACTATTACTCGATGACGAAGACTAACAAATCTGTTTATTTGAACAATGACCGTTTTTGGTGGCGCCACTTGCTCCGCCTGTGTACGTCGTCTGCACGCCGTTGCGCTCCTCCAATACACACGTTGTCCCGCTCCAGCGTTTTGAGTTCTGCTTTGCGCGCTGCCGATTATATTCGCTATCGTGTCACATACCGAGGACCACGGGCTATAGACTCTATACGGGAGCAGGTCCTGACTTAACTGAGATAAATCCTAAACCGTTCGCATGTTGTGCAATCAGGTCAGTGCAATGTGCAACGCATTTACTACTCATCGATCTGTGTCCGCCGAAGTACCTCATCGACCTAGATCACAGTCCAGAAACCGCCGATTACAAAACTGGTGTTGGTAAAACCGCACATTCGGCTCCAAGGCACGCCGCTGCGATCCTCCATGTTCATTCCGCACTTACACTCCACAGTCAAACGACCAGGCCAGCCAGTAACGGCGACGACTAGGGCTGGCCCTCCACATGAAAGTTGCCTATTTTATATCGATCACCGATCCGGTGGTCTTCGATTCCTCATTGATACCGGCGCCGAGATCAGTGTAATCCCCCCACCCAAACATCACAGCCTCAAACCATCTCACTTTACACTGCAAGCAGCAAACACAACAACTATTGCTGCATTCGGCCAACGGTCCATCACTCTTGTTTAAGGCCTCCGACGCTCTTTTCAATGGGTTTTAATCCAGGCGGATGTTCAGAATCCCATTATTGGCGCGGATTTCCTCTCACACTTTGGCCTAACAGTGGACCTCAAAAATCGCAAGCTGGTAGACACCACAACCAAACTTTATACAGTCGGCATTGGTAAATGCACCAACTCTCTGGGTATTCGGCTGGCGATCCCGCAATCACCGTTTGCTGACATTTTGAAGGAGTTTCCATCCCTCACTAAACCGTGTCAGTTCACCGACCCAGTCTCTCATGCTGTGCAGCACCACATCACTGCAAAAGGCCAACCTGTCCACTTTCAACCACGACGACTCAACGCCGACAAACTCCGTATCGCACGCCTTGAATTCGAACATATGATGAATCTTGGCATCATTCGATCGTCTTCAAGCCCATGGGCCTCGCCTTTGCACATGGTTCCAAAATCATCTGGTGATTGGAGACCCTGTGGAGACTACCGTGCTCTCAACAACGTCACCGTCCCCGACAGGCACCCGATCCCACACATCCATGATTTTGCACAGAATCTCTCTATGAAGACAATCTTTTCCAAGGTTGACCTCGTAAAGGCATACCACCAAATCCCCGTTGCCGAAGAAGACATTCCCAAGACAGCCATCACCACGCCTTTTGGCCTGTTCGAGTTCATTCGCATGCCATTTGGATTGAGAAACGCTGCTCAGACGTTCCAGCGATTCGTCGATGAAGTGCTTCGAGGTCTACCCTTCGCGTTTGGCTACATCGACGACATATTAATTGCCAGCGCCACTCCATCGGAGCATGCCAGCCACTTGCGCCAACTCTTTCAACGTTTCCAACAAAACGGACTTCAGCTGAACCCTAGTAAATGCGTGTTCGGTGTTCCGTCCCTCGAATTTCTCGGGCACCATATCGATCAAAACGGTTTGACACCCCTCCCAGATAAGGTGCGCAGCATCCTGTCATTTCCTGCACCTCAAACGATCACACAGTTACGACGTTTCTTGGGAATTTTGAACTACTACCGTCGCTTCATTCCCCACTGTGCGACCATCGTTTCACCTTTAACCGATCTTCTCAAGTCCAACGTCAAAACGATCGATTTCACTCCCGAGGCCGAGACAGCTTTTGCAGAATATTAATATTAATATTAATTAATATTAATATTGGTATATTTCTCGGCCATGGTCGAGACGCACGCGTTAAAGCATGATCATGGTGTACACGTTACTCAATAAGATGAAATGTTCACATATTCTAAGTATGAAAGTCGAGAGTATTAGAGATGAAAAAACAATGACAGGAAAAGTTTGAATGGACCATTCTGATAATGGTTTGCGCGGCAGTTTCAAACCGGTTTCGAATCCGGATCAGGCAGTGGTGCGCGGTGGAGATATTTAGAAAATCGTTAGCGCAGTGCTAAGGAGGCATTGTTAACAAGAATGATGCAAGCCCAGGAAACCAGAGGCCAACTGAGGTTCTGCAGATGGAATAAATTTTGAACAAGAAAAAAAAGGGTGGAAAATCGACGCATGCGAAGAGGATAGCGATCCATGAAGACAATGCAGACCCTGAATGACGGATTTACCGGAGTTCTGTAAACGGAATGAGATTTGAAGCAGGGGGACCTGAGGCCAGTTTCGTGAAAGTGAACACCGGTGGATGTGGGAGAAACAGCAGTCCATAAAAAGGTGAGTTTAGATTCAGGGCCAGTAACATGTACTATTCAGAAATGAGAAGGCGCAACTGGAGGGTCCTCGAGAAATGGAGAGTCAAATTCCAGCCGGCTACGGTTCGGAGAAAAGATAACCTGTGTTAACGGATAATAAAGTGGGAAAATCTTCGCATGGACTTCAGCGTTATGCTGCTTCAATGACAAATATATATGTATGTGATGACGCATTTGCCTTCAGTGTTATTCTGGTAACGTACTACATCGAATGCGTAAGTTTCATCTGGCAGGGCAAAGTATGTGTCAGTCAATCAGCCGAGTGTGGCTGTATGTTAGCGGCATGCGCGTGAGCTGGAATTCGTGTTGGTTGCGTTAGAAAATGCTGAACGATCTGATAAGCAATTGAGGGTATCTCCTGTTGTGTGGTTGGATTTCTGTCCCAGTTGCCATGGTAGGTTCCACTTGAGTCTCTGTCCGTACGAGTCAAAGCGGCCTCCTTGGTTAGCCAATTTGGCGACTGAGATAGTGGGAGACAACGACCTGAAATAAAGGGAGATTGCAGTCTGGACGTGGTTCCAGCTGTGGGTTATGATAATATGTGAAGACAATAAACAATGGATTGGTTAGGTCTATGTGAGTGGGGCATGGGTAAAATAGGCTCGCAGTGGATTTGAGCTATACTGCTGCAGGCTGATGAAGTTGCGTACACAGGCTTGGTAAGTGTATATGCATTTCAAAGGATTTATGATTTGCCCGTGGTTAGTAATGATAACCTTCAATACCGTTTGCTTACGCAGAACGCAGTTTGGCACGAGGCGATAAGATAGGTTTGAAATAACAGACAGAGCGAGTAGGACTATCATACTGTTTGCGTGGCGCTACGCTGTTACTGTCTCTTTCGGTATAGTGGTTGTTCTATACTGAGTAGTTTCTGAGGAGTCCAAGTAGAAGGAACTATTGGGGTGACAGTGGTTATAGATTAGAGGTAATTATTCTGTTTAGGCATTGTAAACTGTTAGGTTTACGCTTAGGTGATGGCAACTGCGGCGTATGGTGTGGCACATCCTAGATTCTCAAGGGTTCAGGTTAGTATCCAGCGTTTTCCTCATAAGCTCTATCAAAAGACATATAAGGATTCGTAAGAGCGATCAGTTTTTGGATGTCCAGAGCTACGTGTAGTCCAGACTTAAACATAATTAGGGAATCTACGGAACGGACTTCAGCTGGGAGTTTATTCCACAGGGTTGCATATTTCAGGAGGAAGAAGTTGATGGTAAAAAGTGGGGACTGTTTTGCTGTCCTAGATCGTATGGATGAACCGCTGAGTTTCGTAATTGCTGCAGCGGTGGGGCCAACCCTATGCGGGTCTAATTGAGCCTAGGTTGCTCAGAGCGGTTATTCGACTTATTAGTACCCTATACCTACCTCAAAGGCCTGAGCCCTTGAAATATACGGATTGTATAACATAGTCAGCGTGTCCACCGTTAGGGCTATGCTTATTTCCTGTTTGAAAGCCACCGATGTCGGTGATAACGCCCGAATTCGTTGTGGTAGCTTATTCCACAATGAAGCGTACTTGTTAATGAAGAAGTTTGACCGAAGAGCAAGCTTCGGCAAAGGGACAGACACCAAGAACTCATTGTTACGTAAGGGATACGTAGAAAGGGTTCTTACCTGCGGTGCTGAACTACATGATCTATTCTTCAAGATATTGTGAAAGAATAGCAGGTTATTTCTTATGCGGCGTAGCCATAAGGGATCGATTTTCAGCCGCTCACAACGTTCCATGTAATTAGAGGGCGTAGAAAAACCTATGAGCTGTTTCGTGAATGCCCGTTGTACATTCTCAAACGCTATGCGGTCCCTTTGTCGCATGTTGGAACAAATGATTGAGCCGTATCCCAGAAGAGGTCTAACATGGGACTTAAAAATGTTGAGTTTACTTTCTGGCAAAATAAATGTTTGCTGTATTAGCCCGATCGTACGGCGTGCTTTAGCCACCTGGATGGCTGCGTGTTCCGAAAAGTCAAACGTACATGAGTAGTGTAGACCCAAGTCACGTACCTAAGAGTTATTGGGGATGAATTTGCCGTTTATACTAAATCTTCCAGTGGGGACGTGACATTTATATGTAATAATATTACTTTTTTCGGCGGAAAAACTCATTTTCCAATCATTACTCCAGGAGCTGAGAGCGAGCAGTTCCCTTGTAGTGTCATCTACGGTAGAGGCTAACGCCGCGGGATCAAAAGTGTACACGATTTTGATATCATCTGCAGACTCCACTATGCTGCACCATTTACATTCGGATCCAAATACTGAGTTAGTCCTAACGACTGATGCATCAAATACTGCAGTCGGTGCAGTACTTCACCAAATAGTGGACAACCAATTACAGCCCTTAACGTTCTTCTCGCAAAAACTCCAGGCGGCACAGACAAGATACAGGACGTTTTCTCGTGAACTCCTGGCCATTTACTTGTCCATCCGTCATTTCCGTCATCCTTTGGAAGGACGACAATTTCGTGTGCACACTGACCACAAACCCCTGACACACGCACTTCATGCCAAGCCTGACCGACATTCACCCAGAGATATCCGCTATTTGGATTATATTTCTCAGTTCACAACAGACATCCGCTACGTGCGTGGAGTTGATAACGTTGTGGCTGATGCTTTATCCAGACCTGAAATCAACACGATGCAGACTAAATTCGATCTTACGGAACTGGCAAATCTCCAGCATGATGATCCATCCTTGCTCGAACTGCGCACATCCTCCACACTTCAGCTCAAGGATTATCCCCTACCTTCAGCCGATGACACAGTCCTATGTGACTGGTCTACAGGTCACCCTCGTCCTATCGTTCCAACTTGCTACAGGAAGATCGTTTTCGATCATTTTCATTCTCGTTCCCATCCTGGTATCCGTGCATCTCGCAAACTCATTTCTGCCAGATTTGTTTGCCCAGTATGAATTCTGATATTGCATTATGGACTAAACAGTGTTTACAATGTCAGAGAAACAAAGTCCACCGCCACACTTTTTCTCCTCCCAGTACGTTTACCGTTCCCGATGTCCGTTTCACACATATTCACGTCGATCTTGTTGGTCCACTACCACCATCAAATGGACATACCCACTTAATAACCGTTGTTGATCGTTTCACACGCTGGCCGGTGGCAGTACCCATTTCCGACACCTCGGCAGAAAATATTGCGAAAGTACTACTCCAGCATTGGATTGCTACATTTGGTGTACCGTCTACCGTCACCACAGACCGTGGCAGCCAATTCCAGTCGACTTTGTTTCAAGAGTTCACTAAACTGCTTGGCTGTAAACACATCACAACAACTGCATACCATCCTTCGTCCAATGGCATGGTAGAGCGCCTACACCGTCAACTCAAAGCAGCACTGATATCACAGCCAAAACCCAATAACTGGAGCGACAACCTGCCACTAGTTCTCTTAGGTCTGCGGTCATCAGTCAGAGACGACCTCCACAGCACATCGGCTGAACTCGTTTTCGGTACCACCATATGCCTTCCAGGTGAGTATGTTCAACCCAGCACCGATGCCAGTCCTAACCCATCCCAATTTGTCCAACAACTCAAAGACCGTATGTCACATCTACGTCCAACACCCACTCGCTCGTCATCTACACACGTTTTTGTGCATAATGATTTATATACGTCACCTTTCGTTTTTATTCGTAACGACGGTGTTCGTAAACCACTCACACCACCGTATGATGGTCCATTTAAGGTGCTTAGTCGCACAGACAAATATTTCGTGGTTCAAAAAGCCGATAAGTCAGACACAGTTTCCATTGACAGACTGAAACCCGCGCCTTTTGATACGCCTCCATCACCAACAACACCGACACCATCACCATCCACAGACACACCACCAACAATTCCTGTTGATGATCCAAACTCTATTATCACACCAGACACTACACCACACCCGCCAGCACCACCACAGCAAAAATCTTCCCTGGTAACCCGCCGTTCCGGTAGAAACGTTCGACATCCTGTCAGATTTCAAGACTTTGTTATTTGACGTTTTCTTTCGCTAACCGTTTCCTCTTTCTATTTTTCTATCGAGCGTTTATTTTGTACAACAAACACTCTGGTGGGGGAGTTGTGTAGGTACCTGTACATTTCCGACTTTTTCCATGATTTTCAACGTCCCTTGGTGCGACACTCCTTTGTTGTACCGACGTTTTAATGTAAAACACACACCTTTTGGACGCCACCACCGCGCAATACAAAAAAGGCTGTAAATAAATCTCAAATTCTGGCACGGTCTCATCTTCTGGTTTGGAGTGTCTTGGAATCATATCGGTCGGAACTAACTGAGTGAAACAAACATTTTAGAAGCTTCAACGGCGTCTCTTGGCACTTCGCTCAATACCATCCTGTTCTGTCCAACGGATGGCTGTCAGACCGAACTGAACTGAAGACATTGGCGGATATTGGCTCTTCGACGCTCATTTCCTGATCACAAGAACACTGAACAACTGTGAGTTTGAGTCACACCTATTGTTTCATTTTTATTCTTAATGTACATACCCTTTTGGCCTTTTTATCACCGCACGCTCCTCCGCCCATCTTAGTTTGCTAGTGTCGTCTTAGATATTGTTAACATTCATTTAGTGTACCATATAGACAGAGTAGTACGCTACATACTTTTTAATGTACATGATAACCCAATCACACTGGGGTCTCCTAATTAAATTTAGTTGATTACTGTGACCACATTTCCGTATACATCATTTAGCGGAGTTAATTCGTCATTGCTCACAGAAGGCTAGTTTCATGAGATGTGAGTACTTTAGGAACAATAATTATCACTTTGTACAATAAACTGTGACAGCAAATCTTCATCCTCCGTCAATGTATTTTGGAGCATCTGATAGTTCCTGAATTACAGCAGAAACCATAGAAGTTACTGTGGAAACAGGACTGTTCAAATAATATGAACCTATTCATTAGTTTCAGTTGGACAACGGTTTATTTTGTAATATCAGCATATTCTTTTTGATAATCACTAATCATTTGCCAGCACTCATCCACTTCAGCTACTGTCAATTTAACCGAACCCTATTTTAATTTTTTTACCTGACACACTTATTGCGCCAGCTGTTGAGATCACACTAAGGTAGCATGTTCTGTGCGTTAGAAAAACGTTTGCATTTCATGGGCGTCATATACTGGATCTTTCCTTTAGCCCCATAGAACCATATCAATTGATACACACAGGGATTTTATTCCTCGTCAACAATTACGCCGAGTATTGTTATGCTACTATAGTATTGACACGTGCTTACTTGTGACAAAATTCTTCAAGCTGTACAGCCTCCTTTGAGTGCGGAGACTGCGTAACGGAAGCGTATCACCAGTTGGTGATAGGCGTCACCAATTTACTGGTTGACGATTAGCTGAAACATGGCATCACCTAAGTGCATACGTGTTCCCAATGCTTTTTGTCACCATTGGTAGACTGTTAAGGAATGGGACACTAGCCGGGGCCATTGCGCAACACAACAACCAATCAGATCGCGGATAAGTTAACCGGGGAAAATAATGCTTAAATACGCAAGTAGCTCGCGACATTTTACGACACTTGTGCTAGCCAGGTGCATCTTTGCTCCGGCTGTCCGCTGAGAATGGTTCCTCCATTCCTACCTACAGCACGAGACAGCTTACGGTCAGCCCACGACCATGACGATGGTATCTGTGAACGTTCATCCTTGCGGACGTTCCCGCAGGCATACTGGGAATCGATTTTCTGCAGCCTTATGAATTACTTATGATTCACGTAGGTTGCAGCATATCGATCCTTTGTCGGACACTATATTTACGAGTCTTGCGGCTTGGCCGGATGCACACCGAACCACAGGTTTGTTTTCTAACATTCCCCACGATTTTTAGCCCTTATTCAACAATTTAAACTTTTTGTCTAGATTGTTTGAAGAGGCAGATACAGCAGCCGACGGTAGAGCACACTACATTGTCACTAGTGGACCACCAGTCACGGCACGACCTCGCCGACTGGCAACGGACAAATTGGCTTTCGCCAAATTTGAATGTGACACTTTACTTTCTGAAGGTATTGTTCGCCTTTCTCACAGTCCATGGACCTCATCTCTACACATGGTTCTTAAGAAAGATGGCATTAGTTGGCGACCATGTGGCGACTATCGCGCACTAAACTCGGTTACCTTTTAGGACAGCTGCCGACAGCCCACATACACAACATCACGGCATTATTTGACGGCACTACTGTGTTTTTTGAGATCAATTTGGCACCAGCCTGTCACCCAATCCTAGTGGCCGCGGAAGGTTGTAGGTACCTGTAAATTTCCAACTTTTTCCATATCCAACTTCCTTCGGAGCACAACTCCTTTGTTGTACCGACGTTTTGATGCAAAACAAACGTACACACCTTGTTGAACATCACCATCACTCAATACGAGAAAGGTTGTCCATAAATCTTTCATTGTGGCACAGTCTCATCTTCTGATTTGGAGTGTCTTGGAATCTAATCAACCAGGACCAACTGTGATAAACAAAATATTTTGAAAGCTCCCATTGCGTCGCTTAGTGCTCATCTCAATACCATCCTGTTCTGTTCAACGAACGGTCTTCAGGCTGAACTGAGTTGAAGATATTGGCGGATACTGGCTCCTTGGCGCTCATTTCCTAATCACAAGAACGGCTAACAACTGTGAGTTGTGTCATGCCTTTTGTTTCATTTTAATTTCTGATGTACATAACGTTTTGGCCTTTTTTCTCAACATGCTTCTCCGCCCGTCTTTGCTTGCTAGCGTCGTCTTAGGTATTGTTGAAACTGGCTTATTCTGCCATAAAGACTGCGAAGTACACTACAAGGTGTCGAAAAAACCGCTGTCACGAATACTTTTGATCTGTTCAAATTACTACGTGTGCCTTTTGGTAGGCAGAATGCTGCTTAGGCTTTCCAGAGTTTTATCGATAGCGTTACACAAAACTCGAAACTTGTTCCCGCCAATATCGATGACTTTCTAATCGCATCGTCGAGAGTAGATGAACATTTCGGACATTTGACGCTTCCATTTCAATGTTTGTCCGAACATCGAATGTTAGTCAATCCCCACAAATGGGAACTTGGCAAGCCGTACCTTGTGTTCTTCGGCCACAAGAACACTCGAGAGTATAGTAGGCCTTGCGAGGATAAAATGCGCGCTAAAGTAGATTACGCCGTACCATCCCTGCTCAAGAAGCTTAGGACATTTTTGGGGTTATTAAACTTTTGTCGTTGCTTCATGCCCCATGTTGCTGAAAGTTTGCCTCCATTACCTGACCTACTTCGTGGCAATCCACGCAGGTTGTCGCTTACGGATGCCATACGAGTAGCTTGTAAGGTTGATTAGACCTTACTTCGCGGTTTCCTTAGTAAACGCGTGCTTCGGTCCTTTGTACTGCGTGGACCACCTGCACGTTTCTCTCATGTGCGGAACTGCAAAAATATGTTAACCAGAACAGTATTCTCCACGACCCATGAGAACGAGAAGGCGATTGGGAGAGATAGTGGTTAGCGTGTATTTGGGAGCGTGCGTGAGAGCGTGCGCAAGAGCAACTGTTAAATGGTCACCGCGCTTGGCAGTCAGCGTTCAGTTAAACAATAAACGTGGTAAAAGTATGAACGAAGATGGCAACCGCTACAGGGGCCTCCTTCTAGAAGTCCGACGGAGTTGGGCTTCGATCGTGATGGTAAGCCGGAATTATTGGTTGTCCAGGAACTCCTCGTAGCTTGTCCGTTATATTGTTTGTGACGTCGAACGACTGCTGATGAGTTTACCGGTGCCTGCACTCTCAAGTTCCGATGTGCGTAGGTCCAACTGTGTTTTGGCGCCCACGGGTCTCATACGAATGCAAGCCGGAAAATGCCTCGTCAGGTCCATCTAAAAAGACGTCCAGTTGCCGTCTCCAGTGCCAGGCTGACCAATCGTCCCGTTGTCCGGTGAGCGGTTGGCTCCCTGAACGTGCACGGGAGTCAGCCAGGCTACGGATGAAGCCAATGTGACTGTGTAGATCAGTCTGAGAGAGGGCAAGGTAAACTGGAACAAAATAGCGCCTGAGGGCGCCGGCGGATGTTGGACCGTAATATCAACACACGAACGATGTTCGGTGTTGTTGGAGTCGCTAGGAGACCGGGAGAAAATGAAATCATAACTACCGATTGTAATTTCTCGGGCTTGTTGGTTGGTAAATCCATGGTCAACTTCCCAACTTATTGCTAACAGTCGGTTGTAAAAATCGTCACGAAATCGGCGAAGCGGACGGGATTTCGTAGTTGGCGACCGCGACGGCTACTTCGCGTTGCGGGTACGGTTGTAGAATCTGATGGACTAGCTGCCGAGTCCTCACTAGGCGAAATTGGAGATGGTTCGGGTAATAACTCGCTCGATGCGGGTGACTGAGCGGCTTGAGCAGGTGTAAATTGGCCGGGTGGCTCGCACTCCATGACGGCAGGCTTGAGACGGTCGACAGATACGGTGTCGTGTCGTCCGCTGATGTCTATGACAAATGTTTTGCCCTATGTTTTATCACCCGAAACGGGCCAGTGTATGGTGCTTGTAGTGGTGATCGAACGCCATCGACGCGAAGGAATACATAAGTAGCGGTTCCTAACGCAGTTGGGACATAACTCATAGACTGTTGTTCACGCGGCGGACTGGCCTTGAGCACTCGCATGTGCTGCGTAAGGCGCTGAGCATAGTCGCCGTAGTCGAAAGTCACGGTTGGTGAGGGGGCTACCAACTCTCCAGGCAGACAAAGTGTACAGCCATATACTAGTACGGCCGGTGTTGTGTGTAATTCCTCCTTAACGGTACTGCGCAGGCTTAAGAGTGCTAATGGTAGTGTTTCACTCCAAAGGGGGTTACCGTTTGCTCGAAGGGCGGCTTTTAATTGCCGGTGAAAACGCTCAACCATACTATTGGCCTGAGGGTGGTAAGCTGTTGTCTTACCGTGTTGGCAACCGAGCGTAGCGAGTAGGCCACCGAAAGCGCCGTCAAAGTGTGGACCGCGATCGGTGGTCACTATTGCCGGGCAACCGAAATGACTAACCCAACCGGTCAGAAAAGCTTTCGCGGCCTCTTCCGACGTGGGACGAGGGATAAGAATGGCCTGCGGCCAGCGAGTAAAACGATCCACGCATGTGAGTATGTAAACTTACCCAAGCGAAGGTGGAAGTGGTCCTACGAGGTCGACGTGCACATGATGAAAACGTGTTTCAGGTTCTGGGAACCTGGCTAACGCCGTCTTAGTGTGCCTATAGGTCTTAACACGTTGACACTGCAGGCAAGCACGAGCCCATTGACGGACATCTTGTTTGACATTGTGCGAAACAAAACGCTCAGTTATCAGTTTCACCGAGGCAGTCACACCCGGATGAGCCAGATTATGGAGTGTCAGGAAAGTAGGATAACGGTGGGCAGCAGGAACCACCGGCCTATGGCGACCTTGCGACACATCGCACACAATGGTATTCTGGGAAGTTGGGATAGGCACCGTGGTTAAACACAAAGACCCGTTTTGTCGAAGTTGTTCGATGCCAGGGTCTAAAGTTTGGGCCTGTGCCATTGCGTCTAAATTGATGTTAGGCGTTTGTGACAGACTTAGTTGATATACGCGCGATAAGGCGTCTGCGACGGGATTAAGTACCCCAGAGACGTGTCGTATGTCCACAGTAAACTGTGAGACAAAGTCTAAGTGGCGGATCTTGCGTGGTAAGTAATGATCGGAAGCTGACTTTAGTGCGTAAACCAAAGGCTTGTGGTCTGTAAACACCGTGAACGAACGGACTTCGAGTGCGTGTCGAAAATGATGGATTCTCAAGTAGATGGCTAATACCTCTCTACCGAATGTGCTGTACCTAGATTCGGCGGGTTGTAGGCGCTTGGAGAAGAATGCTTAAGATTGCCAAGAACCGTCTACGAACTGTTGCAGTACTGCTCCAACCACTGTTTCCGAGGCATCCGTCACAACCGAAATAGGGGCCAAAGGGTCGGGGCGGGTAAGGAGTGCTGTGTTGGCGACAACATCTTTGACCAAGGCAAATGCGGCTTGTGCCGTGTCGAGAAACACGAACTTCCGCTTACCTCCGCGCAACAGGTCGGTGAGCGGTTGCATCATTTCCGCACAGTGAGGAATAAATCGGCGGTAGAAATTCACTAGGCCGGCAAACTGACGCAACTGGCGAAAAGATTGGGGTTGAGGTTAGTCGTGAATAGCGGAAACTTTATCTGACAGAGGGCGAATACCCGAGGATGAAATAGAATGTCCTATGAAGGTGATATCAGACCGGCCTGATTCGCATTTCGCGATATTGTTCGTAACGCCGTGCTGGATAAAGCGTTCGAAAAGTGCTCGTGATTGTGTAGCGTGCTCTTGCTCTGAAGAACTGGCCACCAAAATGTCATCCAGGTATACGTGGACATTTTCCAAACCACGAGTTGCCTCGTGCATAAACCGTTGAAAGGTCTGGGCTGCATTGCTGAGTCCAAACGGCATTCGCAGAAACTCGAACAGCCCGAAAGGTGTAGTGACGGCAGTTCTAGGGATATCGGCCTCTGCTACCGGGATCTGGTTGTACGCCCGAACCAAATCGATACGGCTGAAGACGGAGCAACCTGATAAAGACGAAGTAAGATCCTGTATATAGGGAATCGGGTATCGGTCAGGGACGGTGACTTTGTTAAGCGCTCTGTAATCACCACAGGATCGCCAGTCGCCACTAGACTTAGGAACCATATGAAGGGGGGAAGCCCAATACCCTTCTTTTGAAGAGCCGAAACGTCGTCGCAGTGACGGACTGTGAAGCCTAGGTGGGCGTGCGCGGTGCCGCTTTTGTGACCCACTTCTTCTTACTGCTAGGCGTTGCAGGCTCGCGTCAATTCTAGACAAAACTGACGCGAGTTCGTTAGATGTTGGCAAGGCAGGCACCGTTGTGATGGAGTACCTGGTTACTCCAGCTACAGTGGGGTTGTATCGTGACATAATGTCATCAGCTATCGCTGCAGTTTCCTCTAGCGAGCATTTGCGCGTGGCACTTAGTAAAACTGGAATGTTATGCGACAAACGCTGCAGCCAAAGTTCTCTCAAGAGCGGGTCCTCGCCTATTGTCGGTCCTCTCAAGCGCTGCATCTCACGCAGCAGTTCGGAGGGCTTCCTACTTCCAAGCTCAACGTTTTGAAGTTGTTGCATACGTTGGTCTTGCGTTGGGGTCGTGCGGGCAATGACGGCCTCCTTTAAAGCCTCATAGCTTCGGGAAGAGATTATTACGTCCCTTACTTGCATTGTGACCGCTGGCGGGAGGCGGCCTGCTACCCACCTGAAACGGCTGGCGTCGCTGTTTATACGGCAGTTTTCGAATTCTAACTCGACCAGCGTGAACCAGAGTTCTTGATCAGTAGGTGTGAATTCCGGTATGTGCAGCGTGATCGCCTCAACGGTGGGGTCTGAGCAGGGTTTCCATTCAGCAAACATAGCGATTACTTTATCGAATACAGACGGGAAAAGAAATCAACGACCAATGGGGCACTATAATCTTCGCGAGAAAAGAACAAAAATCACTACGAACTAGACACCAAAAATATGTATGGACAAAAAAATTATTTGGTAAACCGACCATTAAAAACAAATCAGCAGACAGGGAAACAATTAAACACAAAAACGTACGCAGACGGGACCTTCAACGGTAGAAAACAAGGAAACTCACGTGACCTGAGGATCACGTCGGGCTCACCAATTGTAAGGTTGATTAGACCTTACTTCGCGGTTTCCTTAGTAAACGCGTGCTTCGGTCCTTTGTACTGCGTGGACCACCTGCACGTTTCTCTCATGTGCGGAACTGCAAAAATATGTTAACCAGGACAGTATTCTCCGCGACCCATGAGAACGAGAAGGCGATTGGGAGAGATAGTGGTTAGCGTGTATTTGGGAGCGTGCGTGAGAGCGTGCGCAAGAGCAACGGTCAAATGGCCACCGCGCTTGGCAGTCAGCGTTCAGTTAAACAATAAACGTGGTAAAAGTATGAACGAAGATGGCCACCGCTACATTCCAAATGCACCGAATTCCCTCCGCCACGCCAAGCGTAGCGGTGGATGCATCCAACTTTGCAATCATAGCGGTCCTGCAACAGTCTGTTTCTGGGATTTGACAACCATTAGAGTTTTTCTCTCGACAACTCAGTCCCACGGAAACGAAATACAATGCTTTCGGTCGCGAAATTCTGGCTGCACAAACCGCCAGTAAGCACTTCCACCATGCAGTCGAAGGTCGATTTCTCATCCTCAATACCGGCCATAAGCCTTTGACGTATGCTTTGCATACTAAGTCTGACCATTACTCCTCACGAGAAGTCAGGCGTTTACACTTCATTTCTCAGTACGCGACTGACTTACTACACGTTCACGGTGAGTCGAACTGCGTTGCAGGTGCTTTGTCGCGTATTTCGCTTAATGCCAATAAATCTCCGGTTTTAGACATCCCTGCCATGGCTGCAGCACAGGCACAGGAAACCTCATGTATGGAGTCTTAGTCATTTTCGCTACAGTGTCATTCCATACCTCTGGCCACCACTGCCGGGACTATACTCTGCGACATGTCTACTGGCGCACCTCGACCAGTTGTACCCTCTACGTATCGGAGTCTGGTGTTCAATACCCTACATAGGCTTTCGCATCCAGGCTTCGCAGCAGGTCTCCGACTAGTAGCTGCACGATACTTCTGGCCGTCCATGAAAGAAGATATTCGTATATGGGCAAAACCGTGTCTACAGTGTCAACAGTCTAAAGTGTATAGACACGTAGCTTCGCCTATCGGTATTTCTGCTGCGCGTGATGCTTCCTTCGATCATATCCACGTAGACATTGTGGGTCCTTTGACCCCATCACACGGGTGTACCTATTTATTAAAGTGCATCGATAGACGTACGAGGAGGCCCGAGGCTACTCCCATCTCTGTCGTCACGGCCGAATCGGTGGCTCGACATCTGATAGAATAATGGATACCTTTATGTGGTTGTCTTTCAACAATCACTATTGATTACGGGCAACAGTTTTAGTCCGATTTATTCTCTCTATACCTCACATGCTGGGTACAGAAAGCATTTGCACGACCGCGTACCATCCGGTATCAAACGGCTTAGTGGATCGTTTTAATCGCCAGCTCAAAGTGGCTCTTAAGGCGCACGAGGGCCCAGATTGGTATGAAACGTTACAGCTAGTTCCGCTTGGTATCGGGGATTGCATAAAGGCACATTTCTAATGTTCCGCCACAGAGCTTTTCTACGGCACGACATTACGATTGCCTGGGGAATTCTTGAAGCCACGGATAACAGGTTCACTTGCAGTACAGACTAACTTTCACCGTTTGCCTGCTTACACGCAACATCTCACCCCGGCGCAGACTCGAGTGCAGTGACGACAGGTTTTCGTTCTAACCGAACTCGAAGTTTGTTCGCATGCCTTTATTCGTATTGATTCGGTACGCGAACCTAAACAGCAGCCTTGCGAAGGCTCTCTCCGCGTGACTTCTCGTCGAGGTAAGACCTTCAAGGCTGATCAAAACAGTCGCATCGACACAGTGAGTATCGGTCGTCTCAAAGCTGCGTACTTCGGTGAAAGCGGGTGGCCCGCTGATTTGAGATTCGATGTTAACCCTGCATTACCTGTTGACGACACTTACGTGTCACGTCAAGGTCTGCAGTTAGCCTTGCCCGCTACGACTTCGAATTAGGCTATCGTCTCACGTTTCAGTCAGCAGAGCACGCCCATGTACCAGTCCGAGAATGAGGCTTCCGTCTCACGCTCCGGTAGGAAGATTGTTTGCCCAGCAAGTTTTCATGGCTAGGTCGAACACGATCTTATTCACTGTACGTCGCAGTAATAACTTCTGTGTTTATCATTTCGACACGATTTAAGGTAATTCGTTATTTATTACTGTATTCTGGTCAAGTCCATTGCGGCTGCTACACCAGTTTTCCGCTTCTTTTCGCTTCATGGAACCTCACCATATGGTACGCTTTGCTGGTCCCACGAAGTCTAGAGAATTTTGGCACCAACGTTTGCATTCTGGATCGGCACTGTCGCCCTCGTTCCTTGCCATTGACGAACCTACTGATTTGGCTTCCGGATGCCATATTGGTTAATGATTATCCGACCCCGGGAGGTGTTGTTTTGCATGCCTGGATGATGGACCCCCCTACCGACGTCTTTGGCAACGAATCTGGTTTAAGCTCGACCATCATCTTACCGTCCCTTTATACCAAGGATTCTGCTCGTCAGCAACCTACAGCATGGCTGTATTCACGCAATTTGCACGCATTGACATGCACAAATATCGTTTGTATGCCTTCACCTCTCTGACATTTTTCAAAAGCTTCCCACGCTTTCTAGCAGGGCTGCTCTAATGACCTCGTTTTTTCTGAGAAAAAGGACCACTTTCTGAACACCATTCTGGATTTATTTCCCCTACCATCTTTTCTGACGTTTGACATCGAACTCATTGCTTCGTTCGGTTGCGTACGTCTTACTAGACTGATCTTTCCAAGGTTTCCATCGACCTTGTTTTGAATCAATTTTTCTTTCGGTCCTCCGCCGATTGTGTGCACTCGCGGTTCGCTTTCTGCTCAGCCGTTGCGTTCATTTCCGTTCGGTGTATTTCTCCAATCGGTCCTGTTTCGGTGCCATGATATGTAGAATACACCTTTGCATCTGTCAACCGACTCACGTTTTCTATATCCGTTCAATAGAGGGGATAACCTTGGTATTGCGCTTTGAGACCGAATAGAGGACACGTCCACAAGCCGCACTCGAAAGTTTTCTATACGTCTCCCGAAAATTCTGACTGGAGCAGTTCTTAAGCAGGAGGTTTTACAAGCTTCCAATATGCATTTTAATGATATACGTAGTGATTTTAACGGACGGTTCTCTGTAACCGGTGATTATTTAGTGCTTTTAGTCGGACGGATGTATATTGGCAAGTAAACTAAAATGCAGATCGTTAAGATGGATTGGGAAAAGAGAAACACTCATTTCCATCGAGTTTTTTTGAACGCTGGGCGTAACTTAACACGCTCCCAATTGAGCGCAGGTAGCGCTAATTAAAGTCAGCCCAAAGTCAGCTGAACTTGGCACAAGGTGCACCAAATGAGGAGCGTGTTCAACGTGCTGCTTGGGATCAAAGGTCAGGAAAATCGCTGTGAATGAGTACCTTTTCCCTTCCTAACCCATTTCAACTGTCTTCTTCCGAGTTCATTTGCCCACCACTCATCCATTTGATCTAAACCACTAATTTACTACAGATAGAAACGTCGTGAGTGAAAATTAAGTAGGTTATTATAAAAACCTACACTGAAAACTTGGAAAACAAAATATTCCACTTTTGTAGAGCAGATATATTTTAGTAAATATCGTGGTACTTTTACCTTTATACTCCTTGTAAAATTTCGCGATCTGCTGCACAATCCATAAAGTTGGTTGAACTTAACCAAGCTGTTTCCATGGTAAGCGCGTTCGCTAGTCCTTCCCAATGCTCTTGGACAACCTGTTAGTTACTGCAGTACTCTGCACTACGCCACCGCGATCACCGGGGCAATTATTCCCACAGCCCGTGAAAGAGAGAACACTACTGGTACGGAGACAATTGTTATAGTATATTGAAGAAGGTTGCATGTAGCTTGCACGGGCAACGGCCAAGTGGAAGCCGCATTTGGTGATGCGAATTCAGGTGAGCAAAGACATTTGTTACACAACTAACCAAAGTTGAATGCCATTACAAATCTTTGAAGTCAAATGTTACGCCTCTTTTTGGCCCTATCCTAGCCCAAATCAAGGCCAACGTTCGCCCAACAGCTTCGGGTATTGAGCTGCCTGGGTCACTGCTTGGTTCGCCCGGTCGAATTTGGCCGGCAATCGGCAGGTCCCCCGCATTGAAACGGCCCAAGACCGGCCGGAAACCGCTTACAGCCATTCATCCGCTCCGAATCCTGCCCTAAACCTCTCGAAGCCTGGCGGGTAACCTGCTGATTCCCGTTAGGGCTTGCTACTTTGGTGGCTACGAGAAATCTTCGATGCTTTTCCCGCTGTACGAGGAGGTCCACTTTGCTCTCTACTTGGAGGAGTACATCCAGGCTTAAATTTCATATCTTGTTCGGCATGAACGTTTACTGGAGATGATCCGGGGTCGAGTCACCAGACCGTTTCCGGTGTTAAAAGGATGAACCTAAAAGACTCGCCCAGAGTGCCCCATCTTATTCCCCAAGGAACAGGAGAAGAGAGCGAGGTGACCTCAGAGCTGTGTGTGAGATTCTGACAGAGCAAAATGATTAGAACACCAGCACCCACGCCCTCCTACCGTTAAGAGAAGGCCACAACCGGAGAGATAGTGCTTTCAGGCCAAATAAAGACAGGTCACGAGCAAGATGACGTCCTGCAAGCAGCTCGTGGTATGCAACCCTAAAAAACCCTCCTAAGAAGTGAGTAAGGCAATCTGCTGGACAGGGTATGGACTAGAGAGTCCAATGATAGACCGTATCGATGGAATACGTGGCACTGATATAATTTGTGAGGGTTCTTTAAACCTTGTGTCACTTGGGCACCCAAGGTGTCTACCTCTTAAGCCGCCCCACGCCACTTCCTTAGTCATCCCATTGTTTGTCCTGCCTCTTCTTTCGTCTTATACATATTCGGTTAGTTTTCTCAGACCAAGTGGTTTTCCCTTGGCTTTTAACTTCGACGCTTCCTCTCCCTCTCCAATCAATTTTCGCTTGTCATATTTCGCTTCATTGGTTAACCTACAACAAAACCTCCTTTCTTTCAAGTTTTATGCCGACGGGCCTACCCACTAGCTTGTTCACTGCGACCAACCATGTCGTGGTTTTCGTGGGTGGACAAAGCAGCAAAAGCTCAAAGAAATTGTTTCCCCTGCTGTCGCAACTCCGGGAAATACTCAAAACCCATCCTTGCAAGAAACGTGACTTTCCGTTTATCTGCAGTTGCAGTCCCGGAATCAGCCCGAAGCTAAAAATTTGTAGCTGTGGATTCGTGAATACGTTGCCCGATCTGGAAACAAAGTACTCCGAAGGCTTGTATCGGAACTCTAACAATCAGCAGCGCTTTGGAGGAGTGCTCACGTGTGCGTCCCAAGTGCTCTGTGCATATGGCGACGGAAGGTAGCCTCGAGGCCGGTTACCAAATTTGGTGGTCAGGATATAGGCTGGCTCTTCGCCGCGGACTTCGTAGCTGACGTTGGACACTGCGGAGGAGGTCGCCTTCGAGGAACCCCGGAATGTAACAAGCGGGGGCCTAAATGCTCTCTGAAGCCACTTCCTACCTTTGAGAACGAGTACGGAGGGCAGACAAGTGTGGCGGGTGGATGCAGAGGCTAAGTTTATCGAGAGAAAAAGCCATTGTTGGAAGCTTTACAGAGCTTCTGGCAGTCAAATAGCTTGAACTGGTTATATGGGGCCTATAAATTGCGAAATACTCCTCTCCCGTGATGGTAGCAGTGGGTTTCTCGTTAGATTTGTCAAATGCGAAGATAAAAATCCAAGAAGATTTCTGGTTAGGTACAGTCAAAAGGCTGAACAAGGGATGAATAGGGCTCACTTCACTCCAGGGACAGAGGCATCTCTGCTAACCACTAGGACAGGCCAGGCAACTTACGCGAATACTTTGACAACATAAACGGAGTAGACAGTGTGGTACTGGTCAACCTGACTCGGATATATTCTACGCCGAAGTTGGGTTAGCGAAGCTTTTCATGGGAAATCGCGCGTATCTGCAGAAGTTAAATATGCGTAAGTAATCAAATTCGGATTGCACCCACCCAGCTATCTTCAGTCCATTAGTGATTATCATGGCTCTAACGATTCGTATTTTGGTTGGACCGGAGTAAACTGTCTCATAAATGGAAAACCATGGTGGTAAGGGCAGTGAAAAAAATGGACCTGAGTCTATCGCGGGTAAATATAACCCAGTAAGCGCTGTAATGTCCATGTTGATTGAAAAATTCCTCTTCTGCTCACATTCCCATACTCTATGACCAATTTCCGACTGCCTTCTCCAACCTAATTCATGCTGACACTGTTTTGTGGTCGACAATTATTCTACGCTTGGTGCACTCACTTTATCTTTTTATGGTTGTGCTTTCTTACGGAGATTACTTTGAGGACAGTTGGTACGGTAGTGAGATGCACTGATTCAACACAATTTTGTTTTATTACTCATCGGTTTCACTTTCTCGCTCACGTCGACTGACCGTAGACGTTCAGCTCCTTTACGCTGATTTCTGGCTGCCACGCTCAGGAAATTGTTCTTTGGGCCTGATTAAGCGTGGGAAACTTGTTCTGTTTGTTTGGACTTCAGGACAGGTATTTATTATTTACTCTTTTTGGTTAACTGTTCGCCTTTTTACAGAATTTTGTCCTATTTTTGACTACCTCTTTGGCTGGATAGTGACTGAGGCTCACTGTCAAAGGTATGATCGTGTTTGTACTTATATTTTACTAGCTGATAGTACCGTAGAATTTGCAGAGCAATCGTGTTCTTGATTTGGGTTCTGCATGGATTCGGGCTACGCGTTGCTTTGAGGCTACAAGGTGCTATCCAGAACGAGTGAAGCTTATTAGTCGGTGAATCGATAATTGAATCGTTGGTCAGGCTTCACCCGAACCAGGACTTGAGCTTTTTGGTCGTTATCAGCGCAATGAACGTTTTATACAAATTTCTTCAGAAGATCATCTGCGCCCATATAGACCGCAACTTACCGCGGTACCCAATTCTAGGCCGAACCCAGTGGGCTAAGTTTTGTTTACACAGTCATTCGCCCAGGCAAAAGCTCTTGCTCGCACGCGCATATTTTAGGCTTTTGATCCAAGTCTGTTTCATTCGCGGATACTCGACTGCAGTCGTGCTAGCTTATATATTTGACCTTAGTCTTGCCTCGTCCGGGATATCTCTGGCCGATCAGATCATACCACGTGGTAAACAGTCTTACGGGTTTTACTCCGATTGTGGACTTGGCTTACACTTTCACTTGCATGCAAGGCCGACTCGCGCACCTGCTTCCGTTTGCGTTTTCACTTCATTTTTACTTACCCCCACAGTATATTCGTACCGGATATACTTTTATCCTCACAAAAGTGCACTCCATTGCCCATGGAATGGCGGCCATAACGCGGGACGTATTCCTAAAATGTTTTTTGTCTTACCAATTCCCTGCGCCTCCCTTGAAAGGTGACTCGGTGACAAGGTGGGGCTTTTTACGTTGAAGGACGTTATCTTGACACTGGCACGATGTTTGACTCTGTTAATCCTCTTCTTTTACTAGGTTAGATGGAGTTTTCAGTTTGAACGGCCAGTTCATGGGTGGCTGACCGATTTATTTTCCTGCGGGATGTTTTACGTCAAAGGAGGAGACAGGTTCTCTGGTTTGGTGAATGCCATCAGCGGCTTACCCCGAGAATCTATCTTACGGAGATACCAATCTTTTCGTTTATTAACTACTTGGCATAAGCCCTTCAACTGCCTAGTCACATTTTTGCAGATGACGAGAAACTTGAAGGATCTGGGGATAGAGTGGATGCAGGCAGGGACTGAGGAATCTTCCTGGACCGGGCACAGGATTGAAAATTTCCCCTCATTAACGGAAAATTCTCTTGGGGTCAAGGCAAACGAAAAGCTTGGCTGTTGTAGTGAGCAGGCTGTTGGTAGCCATGTTGGTTTTGTATCATTGTAAGTGTAGTGCTCTGCTGGTGCTTTTGTTGAAACTTGGTCTCATGGGCTTATATTTCTTTTGTTTCATAGACCGGAAAGATCAACCCCGAGGGCCACTGATACGGCGGACCTTGGAGTACGGACAACCGGCCAGTTTCAACCACCTGAGTAGTGGCTAGCCGCTACAGCCAAGGCAAAAGAGCGCTCAACCAACTACTGCTCACATCTGCATCACAAGAGGCTCACGTAATACCACGACAACACAAAACATTAGTCGAGCCACACCTCGGATATTTTATCCGGGCGTGGACCGCTCTGATGCATGAAGCTGCAGTATTTAAAAAAGGTCAGGATTGTTTCACAGGGATGGTAGGTGGATTGAGGAACAAACCATAAACCGGGAGACCCACGGCACTGGACCTGTTCTTCCTAAAGCGTAGAAGACTTGGAGATGTACTTATAGAAATTCTTAAAGAGACCAGGGTGCTATCCATCCAAAAATCGTCGATTGTGGTAATATCAACAGCATCCTGCCTTGGGAGTCATGAGTAAAAGCTGGTATGACAAGGAGAACCGGGGACAGTTAGAGCACATGCTTTGCGTACCGGACCGCCATTGCTCGTAAAGGTGTACCGGCCGAGGCCCTGGATGCGGACACTTTGGTTCGGTTTAAAGTCCATCTTGACCGTTTCTGGTCGGTCGTATCCGCTGAGGGCAGCTAATCTAACATGCGCAAGACGAAATCTGGAGCAGCACCATTCCTGTCCTTTCGTTTACTGTCTTCCCTCTACCTGTCACTCTTCGCTCCCACACCTGAACTCAACTCCCCTCCGTAACAGCCGGTCGTGGAAACCCCCCTTTAACTCTCGCGATTCAGTGTTTTTCCTAACATCACTCATTTGCCTACACTATTGACTTGTCTTTACGAACTGGTTGTTTCTATGGACCAATTGTTGTTTGTTCGCGTCCAGAGCGCTACTTCGGCACATCCTGGTTCAGGACCTGCGTGACGCACGTGCTGTTTGCTCACACACTGTTATTCGGTTTCTCGTTGTTGAGTCCTTGTGATCGTATTATTGAAGTTTGTATATTTTTGATGTCATTGTTCATGTAATAATCTAGTATCGTAGAATATCGCGGATAATAGTCTTTTGATTTCGGGATCCGTTGCGACTTCGGCTACGCATTGCTCAAACGTTCGTCACAATGCTCAATAGATCAATTTGGAACGAGGAAAAACACGCAAAATGCCACGAAAAGGATCGAAAACATTGGAATCCGGACAGGAAGTGACACGGCAAGTCTCTGGGGAGGTTTTGGTCACATTTGATTCTTTAGTTAATATTAGATCGCCTAGTCCTGTGAGTGCTAGTTCACGTGTTAATGAGAGCAATATTGATCGTAAGGATGTTGATTTATAAAGGCTGAGAATACTAGACCTAGAACAACAGTTACTATCGGCTAGACTACAGGCGCAGGAAGCAGAGAAGAAGTGTACACAGAAAGAGCGAGAGCATGAGACCAGCGACTTCGACGCTTTCGATGTATCAGGGTCAATAAGCTAGGGAACCGCAAGCCGGTCGCCGACCACAAACCACCATCGATCGATTTGCCTAGAGTGGAACTAACGGTTTTCGATGGGCGAGCTGAGCAATACTGCAAGTTTGTCAAGCAGTTCGTGACGTTCGTTGAAAATAAGGTAACCGACCCTGGGCAAAGGCTTCTCTACCTTACTCACTACTGCCGAGGTCAAGCAAGAGAAGCTATCGACGGGTGCACCATGCTCGACCCGGAACAAGGCTACACAAGATCAAGGAAGATTCTAAGGGCTTTTTTTGGCCAACCGTTCAAAGTAGCCCGTAACCTAATAGAGGGCTTGGTGGTAGAGGTAAAGAGAACCAAGGGCGACGTCTACACAATGGCCGACCTGGTGATTAAGATACAAAACTGCCCAATAGCCCTCGACCATTTAGGCTACAGGGCTGACCTAGATGCCATGCACACTTTGGAAAACATACTCCGTCACCTCTCTCCCGAACTACAGGGTCGGTGGGCGGGAGAAGCAGAACGGATAAGCCGAAAGAAACAGGGAAGCTAACTTCGAAGACCCGACCGAATACTTAGACAGGCAGACGAAGATAGCTGACAGCAGGTTCAGCCGACTCATCCGGGACAGCAACTGGGCAAACAAGCCCAGTACTAGCCAAGTCCAAACCGCTGCACGGGGACATCCAAAATACCAGCCTTGGACCAATACACGTGCCATTTCACGTGATTGTACTGCGTAACCCAATTGCAGATCCTGTTGTACTAGCCCTGGACTACCAGAATGCTTCAAGTTCGGCATTGCCACAACAGACGAACGGTGGGGAATGGCGAGGATTGCAGGAGCGTGTTTTATTTGTCTCAACACCACGCACCGGGCGGTAGCTCTTAGGACAAGGAACTGATGTGGTTACGAGGGCTGCACGGGCAGACACCATCGGCTGCTGCATCAGGCGAGAGTAACCTTACCCGAGACGAGTACCAAACCCAGCGTTACTTGTTCAACGTCACGATCTGCCAGCAAACCGGTACTTTTAGGCGTAGTGGCCGTGGGAGTAGTGACCCCGACTGGGGTGGTCAAAGCATTGGCTTTCGTCGATAGTGGATCTGACACTACTCTAGTGAAAGAGCGGTTTGCCGACAAACACCAACTCGCTAAAGGTGCGACGTCGTTGGCAGTGAGCACGGTAGGCGGAACACAGACAATGACTGCCGGTAGATTGAGGCTGGAACTCATCTCTCTAGACACTAACGAGGAAATTGAACCAATGGAGGCATTCACGTTAGCGGAGCACCAAGGTCGGTCGACACAATATTGACTAGGTGACCCCACCTGCAGGATGCAACCGTTGTAGACTGGGAAGACGACGAAGTGGATCTCCTCATCAGCTGCGACGTGCCAGAGGCGCATTGGGTGCTTGACCAGAGAGTGGGCGACCGCCAGGCACCTTATGTCGTAGGCACGGCCCTGGGATAGATGTTATACGGTGCAGTAGGGGTACGTGGTTCCATGAATTACTTATCCGCCGAAACGGACCGCATAGAGTATCATCTGCAGCGGCTGTATGAAAAAGAGATTCGTGACATAGGAAACGAAAGACCGTCGTTGTCTCAAGCGGATCACTTCGCTCTACAAACGGTGTGGCAAAGCCCCATAGGCCTCAAAAAACAGTTCGAGGTTCCTCTCCCATGGCGCATATCTGTCGACCCGTGGGCTGACAACAGAAATGATGTTCCTCAACGATTACTACGACTAAAAGAACGCTTCATTCGAGACCAGAATCTGTGGGAACGATACGTGGATGTAATGAAGCGAAACGAAGCCCTCGGTTACGTTGAAAAGGTGCCTGCCAACACCGACGGCGAAAGGGGTATCTGGTATCTGCCTTACCACCCCGTTAGCAACCCCAGGAAACCCAAAACCTGCGGTTGGTTTCCGACTGTGCGGCCAAGTTCCAGGGCAAGTCGTTAAACGATCGCTTACTACAAGGGCCTGACTGGACCACACCACTGATCGATGTTTTGTGCCGTTTCAGAGTGGTTAAAGTGGATTCGTCTGCCGACATTAGGGAAATGGTTCTTCAGGTGAGGATTCCGGTAGAAGAACGAGAAGCGTTGCGTTTCCAGTGGTGGGAAGGGAGCAACCGGGACAACGCAGTGGTGAACTATAGGATGACCGTCTACCACTTCGGAGCCATGTCGTCATCATTTTGTGCGAACTACGCCCTCCGAGAATCAGCGAACAAACATAGCGATCTAGTCCATCGGATGGTGTTGGATAGCGTCAGCAGGAACTTCTACGTCGACGACTACCTTGGGTCATTCGATGATGTGGAATCAGCTCTAGAGCAGTTCAGGGGTCTGACGAGACTGCTGGAAGAGGGCGGCTTCCATCTAACTAGATGGAAGTCGAACGCTTCAGAAGTGCTGAAGGTCATCCCGTATCACGAAAAGGCCGAAAGGGTAAGAGATTTGGACGGCTCTCCACTTCCTATCGAGCGCACCTTAGGGATACAATGGGACGCGGAAACGGACGACTTTGTTTTCGAGCTAAACGTTCCCGAGCTGCCAATAACCCGTCGTGGCATACTATCTGCTGTCTCAAGTTTGTTCGACCCGCTCGGTTTTGTCTCACCATGGCTGCTACTCGGAAAGATCTTGCTGCAGCGGCTGTGCCGTAAGAGGATTGATTGGGAACAGTCACTGGACCGAGGGGACCGGTTGGACTGAGAAGAATTTTTGAACACCTTGAAGAAATTAGAGGACGCGAATCTCACGATGTTCGACTCCCGGTCATACAACGCGGACGGGAGAACTACATGCCTTTTCCGATGCATCCGAAGTCGGTTATGGAGCTGTGGTGTACGAACGATGGCGCGCAGGAGATGGACAGTATACTACGAGAATCCTGTTCGCTAAAGCCCGCGTTGCTCCACTGAAGTCGGTCTCAATCCCACGCCTTGAACTCAGCGCAGCCGTGTTGGCAGTCAGGGCGGTGCAAGCTGTGAAGAGATGTTTCGATCTCTACATTTGGTCGGTGAGCTTCTGGACGGATTCAACGATAGTACTTTACTACATTAACAACGTCCGGAGCCGGTTTAGTGCTTTCGTTGCTAACCGACTCAAAATTATCCACGATGAATCAGCCACGAACCAGTGGAAGCATGTCAGGTCTGGTGATAATCCAGCCGGCCTGTGCTCCCGAGGTGCGACCAGTTTCAGGCAACTAGACACGTGGACTAGAAGGGCAAACTTCCTGCAAGTGCCTAAACAGGACTGACCCGTGTTCGAATTAAAAACCCCTACGGAAGTGGAACTGGAGATCAAAGGCGTCGTGATGGTGGCCAACGTCATCGAAGCGACATCCATTCTATCGCGACTGGTCAGGTTTTCTTCCTGGATGAAGACGCTTCGTTCGCTAGTTTGGTTAACCAGGTTCAAGAGAAATTTGCTAGTCATGAAGGGGCTACGGCGCTCAGGCCGGATACGGGTCGGCCCGATTAGTCCCAATGAGCTACAAGCTGCAGAGTACGATATTTTCCGAATGATACAACGCGAGGCTTCTTCCCGAGAAATCGAGAGGGCGGAAGAAGTGGGACCGACCAATAAAGACATACCATCTCCAAGAGGCGAACTGAAGCGCATAAACCCAAAACTCATCGACGGACTGCTGCTGGTGGATGGTAGGCTGACCAACGCCCACCTGAGCTTCGACACAAAGTATACTATACTGCTGTCTGCGAGACAACCTGTTGTAGAGCTAATGATTCAACACTTCCACGCCGTGGAGGGACATGCCGGGGAAAGTCACGGTACGAGCGTCATCCGAAAGCGCCTTTGATTGCTGAGAGGACGAGAGACTGTAAAACGCGTAATCCGACGGTGTGTGCAATGAAGAAGACGCAATGCCACAGCAGGTAAACAACTCATGGCCCCACTACCAGAATGCAGGGTGACTACGGGCTGGTGGCCGTTCAGTGACACCGGGTTGGACTATTTCGGGCCCTTGTGGATCAAGTGCGGGAAAAGATTAGGAAAGCGATACGGATGTATCATGACGTGCATAAAATCACGTGCGGTACACCTAGAAGTCGCACATTCGATGACGACCGATTCGTTTCTACGGGCCTTGCAAAGATTTATCAACCGAAGAGGCGTACCGGCCGATATATACTCAGATAATGGATCGAACTTTGTGGGCGCTCAACGGGAATTGCAGCGTTGGCACAAGAACATAAACAGGGACGAACTGCAGAATCGAACCGTGGCCTACGGCATACGATGGCATTTCAACCCCCCACAGGCCAGTCATCGAGGCGGCATATGGGAACGCATGATCCGGTCCGCCAGACGGATATTGCTGTCAATCATGGAGCAGCAGCCGCCCGACGACGAGATGCTGAACACCGTCATGACTGAGGTGGAGCGAATCCTGAACAACCGCCCCCTGGTTCCAGTATCGAACGGCGACCCCACCCACCTGGCGCTCACCCCGAACGACTTATTAACGTTAAGGTCGAACGAGGGTTTCCAAGGGCCGGTAAACCTTCGTGGGAGCTACCTCCACGGATGGAAGCAAGCGAACTATCTGGTCAGGGTCTTCTGGAGGCGATGGCTTCGGGAAGACCTACCGGCTTTGCAGACTCGACAGAAGTAGCTGGTGAAAACAAGGCCATTCAAAGTTTGGAATGTGGTTATGATCGCCGACGAACGCGCACATTTCAGCACTTGGTCTTTGGGAGTAGTTACGGAAACCATCAAAAGCACCGACGGAATGATAAGAACGGTGAAGGCGAAGACAGCTGAGGGAGTGCTCATTCGTGACATACGCAGTATTAACCTACTCGAGAGCGAAGGCGGAGGAGCTGATAACCCCAAGGCCCAGTAGACCTTTGTCACACTAGTCATCGAGGTGGATAAACCAACACCATATATACCACACGGTCTCCGTCAAACACGTTACAGTGTTCACGGTCTTTCGTTGACATTACAGAAGTTTCTTTCCGATTTATATTAATGAATGCGATCCCATTGTACATCCCGAAACAAACACATATGCCCGATGTACTCTACACCCCGTAGCCCTATCGAACATGTGGCAGTGCTCGTTGTTTGCCTTTTGTTGACATTACCAAATTCCCCTTGCATATGTAGAAGTAGCGGAACTTAGGCCACAAACACATGCTATATTTTACTCGTTTTCTTGCCACACGGTCTTTTGTTGACATTGCAGGAAGTCCTCCTTTGATGTGTGGTCATACCTGTGATTCCATTGTACACCCCGGCACACACACACACTCACACACCCTCACTCAAGCACAAACATCCAGGAAAGGAAGGCCCTTTACTAGGACAGCGTCTATGTAGCCCCTTCACGCCCGCCATCGGTCATCTGGTCTTGTGGAAGATGTAGACAAGCCTCACGTCTATGTAGCCAATGGGTTAGGTGCGACCAGTAGTAGAAAGTTGACGACGAGCATTAGGCGCGCGCACCAACAGTGGGGCCTAGGCAGGTAGAAAGAATCAGTACCTTTATACCGAACCTTTGACTCTGCTAAGGATCCAGGAGGATTTTGGTTTGCGGTGTAACAGCCGGTCGTGGAAACCCCCCTTTAACTCTCGCGATTCAGTGTTTTTCCTAACATCACTCATTTGCCTACACTATTGACTTGTCTTTACGAACTGGTTGTTTCTATGGACCAATTGTTGTTTGTTCGCGTCCAGAGCGCTACTTCGGCACATCCTGGTTCAGGACCTGCGTGACGCACGTGCTGTTTGCTCACACACTGTTATTCGGTTTCTCGTTGTTGAGTCCTTGTGATCGTATTATTGAAGTTTGTATATTTTTGATGTCATTGTTCATGTAATAATCTAGTATCGTAGAATATCGCGGATAATAGTCTTTTGATTTCGGGATCCGTTGCGACTTCGGCTACGCATTGCTCAAACGTTCGTTACACCCTCTGAGGCCCTCCGTACTCCCCCTCTTATTCGACCGTCCCCAATTAGCCCTTATGCCGAATCCTGCCACGTATCTTATCCCCTTGGTTGGGAGGTAGGTCCGGGCAAGTTCCCAGTTCAAAAGCGTGGGGTTGCTGTGCTCCACACGGCATACCGAGTCCTGACCCTGTCCCCCTCACAGACTCCAGTTTGAAAAGGAACGAAATTGAGGCAAAAGGGAAACACATAAGTCGTAGAACGGTGAGAATCAACTGACGCTCATTGGCACAAGAAACTGGACTGAACTAATCGTGTCACCCTCAAGTCCCGCTAACTGACGTGACCTGAACTGACCGGATCCTTTCACACTACATATGGACTGCCATTCCAGGAGGACCCAGTAAAACGGAAGGCCCAGATAAATGAGCCCTTTCAAGGTGCAGGGCCTGATGGTTAGTTTGCGAAGAGGCCTGCTCGATGAGTGGACTTCATTAGCCCAGAACTCCCGGTTTGTAAGTGCCAAAGGAATATATAGGGCTAAGAACAGTGTTCTTTCTTTGCCGGTGGCAGCATACCAAGCAGACCGTTGGCATCCATGATAAAGTTCAATTATTTTAAGCGCAAGTTCCCGCCTTAATGACAATAAAAGTATCTCTCGGGATGTTCGAGATATAATTGGATGCCAGACCGATTATGCACAACTGAAATATATTTCCGGCACACGTTACTATTCATAGGAACCAGAGTGAAGTAGCGAAAACGGGAGAAAATGAACTGTCACCAAGTCTGAGAGGAAAAAAGTCCAACAGTTTGGGCAGCAAACCCGAAGGATCGAAAGCGGACTGTTTTTAGATAAGAACCATATTTCTGCCTAAAGATGTAAAGAATAGAATGGTGGATAATAGGAGACCAAAGTGAGTTGAGATGAAAGGTGTTAGAAAACCGAGATAAAGCTTTGTAAGCTGTAATTTCAGGAGATGAAAAATAACAGATCAAGCCGCTTCTATCGTCAAGGGTCTGAAGCAAAATAATATGGGACAATCTAATGACAGCCCGTAGAAACAGACCGTTTATGAACCTGAACGGGATATGATGGGATTGCTCATCCAAAGGGTTACGACCCCTGGCCGGTACATATGAAGTGGAGTTGTAGATCCCGTGGTAAACAAATGGGGCGACCTGGTATGATCATGCAGCTGAGGCGTGCGCCGAATTCGATGACGTGAGCACGGACATCCATATTGAATTTAGGTCCGTCATAAGTACAGTTTATAACTCGTCACTTCATCTTGACACCGGTTGATGAAGAAGGTGAAGTGTGTCCGTAGAGATCTGCCATTCACCTTAAAGTAAAGCACTTTTGTGGGCAAACAGTGGCAAAATTCGCCCAAAATGTAAGGTGCTATGTTCGGGAAAGTGTATTAAAAGGAAGTCCTGCCCTTGTGCCAGCTGGGGGTCATATGCAGGTCGGGGCAGAGTGAGCTTGAGAGCGTTAACCAGTAAACAGGACTGGGATTATGCTGGGTCTCTTACGAAAGGATAACGGAAAGGAGACCCGCCAGAAGCATAAAAAGTTCAATAAGCAGCGGTCCCCGACAAACGGAAGCCAGGCCAAATGAAGAAATTTGTGTGGAGAAGTCAGACTGATAACTGGAACTGGATAGAATAAGGGTAAAATACTTAGGTAAGATCACTGTGAGGTTTGAAATAGAGAAATTGGTGGGGCGTGAAGGGTGGATAAATACCTCAGATTGAAGAAATGTATCTAGGTGGAATAAAGAGAGATTGGGTAGGTTGGAAAACGACGAGATTCGCAGGAAATGAAGAGGGGAATGGAACATTGAGCGGGGTGAGTAAGAACTGGGGGAAAGCGATAATGAGCCAAAAAAGTCAGCAAAAGGAAAACTGACAAATTGAAGCATGTGCAAGGCTGACAGGATTACATAAAACGAAGGTGGAATAGTCAAATTAAGTTGCCATGAGGCATATTGATGCAGTTACCGGGCCTTTGGTCCAAGGGGTTTTCCTTCCCCTGTTTTTTACAGGTCAAACACGGGCAAACCCTGGCTGAGGACACTGTCGCCTGCTTACTACAATATCATCTGTGACCAGGGACCAATCGCTAAGAAGCAGTTAATAAGGTGAAAGACCTAGGGGTCATCCCTAACTCTGATTTCAAGTGGTCGGGCCAGCGCGATGAGGCTGCAAAAAAGGGTCGTGGTGAGCTTTTTAGACTGCATTAGGAAGTGTCATGCCAGAAACCAAAAATGTTCATGCCTGTGTTATTGTTAGGTACGACTTCATTTGAAAAGTAGTGTAGCGTGGGCACACTTCTGCATAAAGCAGGTTTCCTGCTTGGGGAAACATCAACATCTTCAGACACAAGCCATTATAAGGTTAAGGGCAAGGAGAATGAAGTGAGACTGTGTAACCTCGAAAAGTTTCCATTTGGAAATAAGAGGACGTGAGGAGATCTGTCACAGAGGTTTCACATGAAAAGGTTTACTCTGACCTCCGGCCGAAAGCTCAGTTTTACGAGGCTGCTGGTTATTCAAAAGGAGTTTACTTGTAAACACCATAAACAGTCGTTCTGGGTTGAGAGCTGGGCCTTGGATCTCGACCAAAAACGGAGAGAAACGGTGGAATAGATTGCCGGAGGGGCTAGCAGTGTGATACTCATTTGGGTCATATGTAGCCAAATTCCAACGAACTCCAAAGCCAAACCACGACTGATTCGTAAACTCTACGACACTGATTTATTAAATGAGCAATAACAGCAAACGCATACAAACCTCGAATATGAAATCACGCAGGCTCGAAGAAGGAGAACCAGGTCTACGGCTTGCGAGAGACAAGCACATGTGTCACGCAGGTCCGAGATTGGATATAACAAATTGTCGTGTTAGACGCGAATAAACGGGGGTTACTTTGTAGAAACGCAGGTTGTGCGAAACAGGCAAATAATATATGCAAGTGAGTGACACCACAAAATAGCGAAATTATAGCCTCTTTGAGGGAGTTTTTGCAACCGTCAGTTTCAAATATAATAACAATAATTATATTGACTTATTTCGGAGAAGCCCGAAGCATACCATGTGCATGATCTTGATGCAGATGATGGAATGGACAGATATAATTCATACAAATGTGGAAATTTGAATGAAAAAGTAAGATAAAAAGGCTCAGAAGGAGGAGTAATTTGGGATGAAAATAGGATAAGCGTACGCACACTGTAGAGATTGTAGGGAGTTCGAATGAACTCAAGGGCGGATTTAAATGGACTCCCGGTGAGTTTTAGTGTCAAGGTCAGATGGGGAGTATGACTGGTCCGGGTGGATACATTTGAAGGCCGACTGATGTACACGAGAAAGGCTAGAAATCGGTGTAAGGAACTGCAGTAGCGATTGAAGATGGAGAAAAAGTGAAGTGCACTGCAGTGGGTTAGATATCAATGAAGCATTGGTACTCCGCAGTGGATTGTCGGTGGACAGGACACAAAACTCATCGTAAGACAGGGAGCGAGCAACACAAGGCGTAGAGGGTTGATCAGATGAAAAGAACGATTGAGAAGGACTGGATACGTTAGATGTGAGGCACAGATGTAGAATTGATGGATGCATGTCATGACGGTCGGTGGGTGGTGGCAAGAGAAATGGCCGGTGAGGGACTGCAAGATGCGGAGCGAATGCAGGTATACATATATGCGCAAGTTTATATATATTAATATATATATATATATAGATGTGAGAGGAGCAGGAGCAATAGCAGTGGGGTCTTGGAAAGAAATTATCAGTCATTGGGAGGGGTAGGTAATGTTAGATCAAGTGGTTGCAGAATTAACTTTGGAATATCGTGGTGAGTTATCTTCATGGCAGGTGCACATGGTGGCCCAACAGAGAGAAAAAAGAATTGCGGAAGCACCGAAGTGATGACGACTGTGAGGATCAGTTCATAGAAGAGCGAAGATGAAGAACGGGAACGAAAAAAGCAGGTGAGAATGGGTCTAATTATTTGATCACAGCAGGTGCTACAGGTGGTGGCGGACTAGAGGAATCAAGTAGTGACAGATCAAACGATTTGGAACTGTAAAAGAACATCACGACGTAACGTTGTCTTTACAACCGGTGGAACACGGAAAAGCAAACCAAAATGAATGGCACACAGGAGACGCCTGTGGCTCAATTGGGGATATCTGAAAACTGTCATGCATGCATGAAAGGGGCTAGAAATTGATATGGGAAAGGGCGGTAGCGGGAGGCGGTGGAGAAAAGAGGGATCCATTGCTAGAGATTATATAGTAATTAGGCTGCGCTACACTGCAGTAGATAGTCAGCAGACAGGGCAAAAAACTCATCGTAAAACAGGTGGCGAACGTTGGAATAGGTAAAGGATGGTACAGGTGGCAAGGATGATCTGTAAGGATTTGGTATGGTAAATTTGAGGTGCAGATGTAAAAAGAGTGGAAGCACATCCTGAGGGGCACTGTTAGGGTAGCCTGAGAAATAGCCGGCAAAAAAGTGCAGGAAGCAGCGCATATATTTATATGCACATGTATATGTACATATATAAGTACATAAATAGATATTCGAGAAGCAGGAGCAAAGAGCAATGGAGTGCTAGGAGAAAAAGTGTCAGTAATTGGAAGAGGGAGATAGGATGGGATCAGAGTGCCTAGGATTGACTTGGGAGAATTCAGACGAAGTTCTTCATGACGAGATAACATACTGGATCAACAGATAGAGAAGACCGAAGAAAGAAAAAAGTGATGCCGGTCTTGGGGAGCAGATCACAAACGAGGGAAGATGAGAGGTGGGATCGAAGAGAACAGGCAAAAATGGGTCTAATTATTTGATCAATGCAGGCGCGACATGTGGTGACGGACCGGAGGAATCGGGTAGTGACAGATCGGACGATTTGGAACTGTGAAAGTACATCATGACGTAACGTTGTCTTTACAATCGGCGGAACATGGAAAAGCAGATCACACAGAAAGGCACACAGAAGAACGCCTGTGGCGAGCAATAAGCGGATCAAGAGATGAAAGCAACGACCAAGGAGACACTGGTAAGACATGACCAATCACATCGTTTTACTGCAGATAAAACACTGAGGAGGTGGAGGAGGAAGCAGGAAGCCCCAAGATAAGTGAACCAGTAGTAGAACAAAATGCCCTGGGAATGAATGCGCGACGGAGTTGGGGCAATGGAACTGGAGAGCTGCGTGCCGGCAGACTATTGAACAGGTAGATTAAGCAGGCGGATGCTAATCGGGACACTGCCTAATGGAAAGAACCACAGAGGAACCGCGAAGCCAAGAAAGGAAAATATGATTGTGGTGATTAGATAATTATTACCACTGTAACAAAAGCAAAAGTTTGGAGAGGCAGGTTCTAATATGCGGATGGGTCATGGGTGCGGGTGTGATTGGTGCATAATGGCGTTGGGCATGAGGAGGGAGAACAGGGAGGGATTTAACAAGGAAGGATTTCCTTACTGAGACTGAGCTTTAAGTGGGCCATATATTCCGGTTTCAAAACGTTCCCAGTGAAAGCCAACCGAGCATTTTGTCCGTAGCAGTCGTTGTGCTACGAGGTTTCAAGCTTCCCCTTATATTTAATGAAAGTCCGGTGAAATGCACTTTGCCTTTTTGGTGCGTGACTTGTGCTCATAACATCAAAAAGGATTCCGGAAGATCACTTATCCTCTGTCATCACCTATCCTGTGCAAGCTGGTTCCATGTACACTAGGAACGATTTTGTGAGGATTTATGGCTTGAGTTGATGACTCACCTTACCTTGCGAGCGCACAATCGGATTTGGGTTAGTTCGCTGACACCTAAGAGCCTCCTATCAGTGGGTCTGTCGCTGGTGTGCGGCCCATCAGAAGGGGTGAAGAGCCAACGGAATGCTTTGCCAACAGAAGCTGTGGAAGTTGAGAATGGCCACAGTTCCAAGCCATGCCTGAAGGCCCTTCTGAAGGGGTAGTGGCATGACAGGTACGCCTGGGTGCTCACACCAGTGTGGAGGTGACGGAGGTTATACGGAATGCGGCTCTACTGCCTCCAAGTTGGAAGGCTGAGACCGATGACTGAACAAATGCAAAGTCCCGTTTACGAGAGAACCAATGCCCAACCTCTATACTGGCTTACCAGGCATCCAGGCGACGCTTTCTCAAACGTTTGGGACTCGGTATCTGGAGGTAGTAATTCAAGCAAACTTCAAGCCAGACAATCAAGGTGCGAAAGCCGAAAAGGAAGCCTCAAGCGCACCTCGCCAACTGAAGCAAGCACTGAGTTTGAGGAGAGCAAATTACCAATATACGGAGCCTTCTTGAGACTCCAAAGGGAAAGCTGCGTCGAGCCCTGAAATTTTTCCCTGTATAGGATAAAATATCCTCCAGCAAACAGCAGGTGGTTCAGAGGCCTTCACGTTCCAGGCTGCGGTTTGAGGTAAGAAACTTCTGACCTATTCTGGTTGGAAAAAGGAAAAGAGAGGGTTTATTGAAGTCGTTCAAGCAGTAGGAGAGATGGGCATGTCGGCCGGACCTAGGAGACCTATCTTTTGACTCCAGGAGAGCGGCAGACCGCGAGGGTGCAGAAGTCAGCCCACAAAAGGTCCAGTAACAGCATAAATTGTGATACAATTGTTATTTCTGACTCTGGTAAAGAGTTGAACCCGTCAGCGGAGAGGGGATCGTTACAACAAATTTGGCTGAAGCCTTTCAATGTCGACTGCAAAAGGCCAGGGCGGGATCGCTTCATGAGAGCGGAGATTGAAACCCTTTCTATCATCATTCTGTCACTCTCCTTCTGCCTATCTTTAATTTTCCCATGAAGCAATCGGTTGGGCAGGGTTGATGGTTTCACTTTGTCCATCTGTTTTTCCCTCTCAATTACCTCCCCCACAGCCTCCTTGATGCCTCTTGGACCCTCTCTTCAGGGAACCGCACCACCTGGCTAACTGCTATCAAGTGCTGGACGCAACAGGGTCTGCCCGGTGGATTGACAGACCGACGGACCGTCAAGTGCTTCAAGATAATCCCAGATTGCAATCCGAAAGATATCATCTGGGGTGGTGCGTTTTAAGCAGGTTCAAAATATGGATGAAGGATGAAACCAGCTGATTTCCTCACCATTCCTAGCATCACTTCTCCCAGTTTGCTGCTTAAATTTTGCTGTTGCCAGTTTCACTGGTTTTGATACGGTTGTCTGTGTCAAATTTGTTATCACTACCAAAACTCAGAAGCTGGAAGTTGGGCTCGCCAGTGAAAAGGTGAACTGCGGTGCAGAAGAACACATTGATCTCGGGAAAGATGGGAGAATTCGGGGAAAGCAACTCTAAAGAGAATGAGCGCACTTTATTTCCCGTTTCAAAGCGAGTGCCCGCCTACTCCAAGGGGAACTAGGGGGACTGTGTAAGACTGCCAGACAGGAAACCGATTTACCCAGCTGAAATCTATCCACAAGATGAATGAAGAATAAGGACAGCTTGGTAAAATCTGAAGCTGTTAGAATAGGCCGTCCACATCAGAGGGTTTGAATCCCAGGGGGCAGTCTGCGCTAGCAACGTGAAAAAGCCACCTAACAGAGCAGAGTTTCTCAGGGAGTACGTCAGACGCTTTCATAGCAAAATGCTACTTATCAAGCAGTGCACGGAGGCCATTGCGGACCTAAGTAAAAGACTATTACAGCATAACCGTAGAGAAGAGTGGTAAACGACTGTAGAATCAAACTTGGCGGAAACGAGTGGCACGTACATGGAGTATTTAGGATGACGTGCAGGCCTCCTAAGACACCGATGGTGGAATGTCATAGGATAACATTATGGCCAGAAACTCTGTCTCTGCCATTGAGACCCATCTGAGGAATGTGTAACTTCAGAGGGCTCTTGCTGTGGGAGCAAACTCTGAGGGTAAGGAGCGCGTTACACCCGATGGCCTTGCATTTTTGGTAACAGCTTAACCGAAATATCCCAGTGCGGATCATTTTGGCCTCTCGCAGCCTGGCATTCAAGTCGTTAAACTGTGGACTTCACCTGTCGGCAGGTCAACTTCCAGAGCTCAGGGAGGAAAAAGACCCCTGCGTGTTCCGCAAATCGGCATTGAACTCGATTCAAGGACACCGATGACCATAACAAAAAAAGCCAGGAATGCAACAAGGCACCGAGTCAAATGAAGGCAGCACCGAGGCAACCTCAAGCACCAAGTCAGACTCCCAATAAAATCCGCATAAAGGAATGGAAGCACACCAGGGGGATAGCAAAACCCCGCTGGGTCAAGGTTGTTGCTTGCTGGAGTCTAGTCACCGATAAGCCGGCACAATCGCGAAGCTATTCGCCGCTCACGTTGAGCTGGAAGCAGGGCTAAGCGATGAAAGCGCAAATTTTGAGGACAGCTATACAGTAGCAACATTTAAGGCACCGCCCACCGGACTCCTGCAGCAGCAAAAAGCTAGGCGCCACATCAAAATACTCTACGAGGAAGAGTCAGGCAGAAAAAGCGCACTTCAGTCAGTTTGACCGATCAAGAGACCAAAAATCTCGTATGTAATTGCGTCCAGCCTCCAGGAGAAACGGAGAGAGTTGACAGCTAGAATAGAGGAGTCCAAAGTGGTTGCTTTGGCGGAACTTTGAATGAGGCCGCAGAGTGATGGTGTATGGTTCCATGAAATTGCTGGGTCTGGGCAAGTTAGGAAAGGCGAAAGACAAGTGGGTGGGGGTAAAATGTGTTACTTTATTCCTACTAATGGTAATTCGTTGCCAAATTACCGAATCCCAGAGTCAGGATAAGATTGATCCGTAGATTCTATAGTACAAGATTACCAAATTTTATACATGTGAATTATAAACAAACCACATCTGTGCTGCCAAAGCTATTATGGATGGGAAACAGAGTCTATTAAGAGTCACTGTCAGAAGCAATCCTCCCGGCAGCCAAGGGTAAACAGAAAAGATGCCCCGGGGCAAGTGGAGGTCGGTTGTGAAAAATCCTTCGAGGGCAACATAATTCCTCGATTTTGTGATGTCACTCACTTGCATATATTATTTGCCTGTTTCGCACAACCTGCGTTTCTACACAGTAACCCCCGTTTATTCGCGTCTAACACGACAATTTGTTATATCCAATCTCGGACCTGCGTGACACATGTGCTTGTCTCTCGCAAGCCGTAGACCTGGTTCTCCTTCTTTGAGCCTGCGTGATTTCATATTCGAGGTTTGTATGCGTTTGCTGTTATTGCTCATTTAATAAATCAGTGTCGTAGAGTTTACGAATCAGTCGTAGTTTGGCCTTGGAATTCGCTCAAATTCGGCTACGTATTTCTCAGATGCTTGTTACAATGTTGAAGTTGATCATTTTGGAACGAGAAAGTACGCAGCTTGCCCAAAAACGGAAACAAGGCAATCGGGATGCGGACAGAAATTTATTTCACGAGTCATCTATGGGGGTTTTGGCACTTTTGGCTCTATAGGTAGTATTAGACCAAGTAGCCCTGTTAGTGCTATTTCATGCAATACTGAGGGTATTATTGATCGCAAGGATGATGAGTTGTTCAGGATGAGGATATCAGAACTAGAACAGCAGTTATTTCCCGCGAGGTAATGGGCCTGGAAGGCAAAGGAAAAGTGTGGACGGAAGAGCTTAAAAGCAGAAATAGTGGCAACAACTTCTTCGTCAGACTAGGGCTAATAGAAGTGGGAAGTCTTGCGCCGGCCGTGAAGCATCTAACACTGATACAGCCAACACTCGGCTTACCGAGAGTAGAGCTGACGGACCTAGACAGACGATGAAAACCTCATTGCAAACTTGCCCAGCACTGTGAAACGTTCTTCGAGGAAAAGGTCACCGGCCAGGGGCAAAGGCTGATTTACCCGACGCTCTTTTTTCGCGGAAGGCCCAGAGAAGCTGCTGATGGTTACGCCATGCTCGCCTCTGGACAGTGATGCTCAAGGAAGAGGAAGGTTTTGAAGGACCTGCTTAGCCGGCCGTTCAAGGTTGTTCGCAGTCTAATATAGGGCGAGATTTTCGAAGTCCAGAGACTAAAGGACGACGCCTATGCAATGGCCCATCTCGTTTTTGAGATGCAGAGTTGTTCGATAGCCGCTGGTTATTTAGGGTACAAGACTGATCTCGAAGAGATTTTGCCTTTGGAAGGGGTAGTTTGCTGTCTCTCGCCCGGGCTACAATGTCGTTGGACCGAACAGGCGGAACTCATAAGCCGAGGTAACCGTGAGGCCAATGTCTAGGACCTGACCGAATACTTAGACGGGCAAACCAGAATAGCCGTCAGCAGATTCGGTCTACTCATTTGCGGTGGCAACATAGAAAGCAGACTTGGCACCAGCCGAGCTCAAAATGCTGCCCGGGAATGCTCGAAGCAACTGCCCCGGACAAAAATGCGTGCTGTTTCACGCGAGGCTGTGGCCCACCCAAGCCGCAAAGCCTGCTACGCCCATCATGAGTTGTCAGACAGTCCAAAATTCATCAAAGCCACAGCAAATGAACGTAAGGGAATGGCAAAGACGGTAGGAGTGTATTTTATCGGCCTCACCTCCGCAGACCTGGCGGCAGTTTGCCAGAGAAGAGCTAGACGAGGCCACGAAAGTTGTTCAGGCCGACATTGCTTGCCAATACAGCTGGTAAAATGAGGTAATTTGGATGGAAACACAGAGCCCAATGTGATCTGCGCAGCATCACGATCACCCAACAAAACACTTTGTCTGGGAGTAGTCGCTGGGGAGTGATGGCCCTTCTTGGGGTGGCCGAAGCCTTGGTCTGGTTCGACAGCGGAATGGGCACCGCTTCGGTAAAGGAGCGGCTGGCTGACAAACACCAGCTCGCGAAAAACATGACTTCGCTAGCTGTGAGTGCGGTGGGCTGAACACAGGAACTAACTGCAGGTAGGCTGATACGGCAACTCATCACCTTGGATGCCAATGAGCAAATCGGGCCATCAGGGCCCTTCACATCGGCTGATCCCCTCATGCTATCACCGAGGTTGATGGAGACCACTCTATCCAGATGGCCCCATTGGAAGGACGTCACCGTCGTGGTTCGGAAGGAAGAGGAAGTAGGTCTTCTCACTGCCTGCGAAGTGCCAGAAGCACCTTCGGTGCTAGAGCGGAGAGTGGGCAAACTCCAGGGGCACTATGCTGTACGTACGACATCGGGCTGGTACTTTGAGGCCAAGCCGGGGGGCGTGGCTCCATAAATTATTCATCAGCAGAAACGGGACACTTAGCTGCAGCATCTGTACGAGCACGAATTTCATGAAAATGGGGGCGACCGACTTTCAGTACCCCGAGGGGACCACGTTCAACTACCAACAGTACGGCAATGAACCAAGTGCCTTAAAAACTAAATAGAGTTACCTTCCCCGTGGCGTGCACATTCCGACCTTCTGGTTGACAACAGAAACTGAGCTTTCTGGAGGCTGCTGCGCTTGAGAGAGCTTTTCGGCAGGGAACAGGATCTCTGGAAACGGCAGCCGGAGTTCATGATGCGGAAAGAAGCGCTTGGTTACTTAGAAAGGGCGCCTGCAAATACCAGCGGCTGGGAATGTATAGGGTTCTCGGCTCGCCACCCGGTTCTCCATCCAGGGACCATAAAATGCTTAGGTTTTTTTAGATGCGCTTCCAAGTTTCAGGGGAAGTCAACAAGTGACAGTTTAACACAAGTGCAAGAAATAGGAAGACACTGCTGATCGGGGTCTCGTGTCGGTTTGGGCTGAACAAGGTGGCTCTGTCGGCCGAAATCAGAGATGCTTTTTCAGGTAGAAATACCGATGGAGTGTAGAGGGGGGTTTTTTCTTATGGCGTGACGAGGATTACTTGAAAATAAGTGATAGACCACAGAAGACCATTTCTTCCTTTTGGGACGAGACCATCACACTTTTGTGCGAACTACGTTCTACGAGAAACCGAAAACAAGTATGGAACTTCGGTTTGCCGGTCTGTAGCAGACAGTATCAGCAGTTATTTTTACTCCATCGGGTACCTTGGATCTTTCAGTGACGTCTGCCGGGCAGAAAGACAGGCCAAGGTCAACTCGATATATATATGTATATATATCAGATTGTCCCTTTTTTAAATTTTCCATCGTTTAGGCCTGGTTTTACGCCACACTCAGTAGTAATCGTTATTCGAGCTGAAGCTTCAAACTGTCCGTGGCAATAACCACAGCATACCACTGTGCGTCCGTAATTTATAACCGCGAAGAATCAACAAAACCCCTAACAGAAAAATCTAGATCTATACCAACTACAAATCACCATCAGCAAGCCCGTCTACAAAATACTTAGTGACTGTTGGCTATATCACTTCTTTTAGTTATCCTCTCCTCCTTGGCTAAAACCCTAATCCCTATTCATCCATACGGTGGGAGCCTCCGGTCAGCCCTGTTTGTATTCATCTCAGGTGACTTTTTATAGAATTTAATCCTTGTTTCGTACCTAGACTTTTTGCAATCGCCAAACAACCAACTCCAAAATGAACGGACTGGCCAGTAGGGTTTTGCCGCGTCTAGACGTACTTCTTCTAGTCGCAAAGCCGTGCTCCATCTCATTGGCGAACATCCATGAAGACGCACATAGCAAGATTGACAGCCTCTTACAACACGTCAGCTCACTAGAATCGCAAACTGACGCTCTTGACTTGGCCACCACAATTCTGACTCTACTGGCTCAATGTCTGGAGCCCTCTATGGTAATTTCGGAGTGTAACTTAGTTGCCCCGTGTAACTTTGTTGACGGTGTATCTTCAGAGGTTTTGAAATGAATACGGAATTTTAATCACATTATTGTATTAAACATTCCTGATAGGTCCTCTCTCAAAACAGTCACCACCTCCATGCTAAAGGCCGCTAACATGGAAAGGGGGTGATATGCAGTAGCAGCAGATTACGAAAACAAACACAACGACAACAAAGCCCCCTGCTTTTCCAAGTTACCGACACACTGACAGCCAGTGGGTTTATTCATAAACAAAGCTTTATTGCCGTTAACTCACCATGAAAAACATTAGAATAGCATCTGAATAAAAGCCACTATAACGAGAACTACTGAAATAGTTGAACTCTCCCAAACACGCAGAGCAGGATCCCGCCAAAACCAAACCTAGCCCCTGCACTCCCCCAACTAACCCTATGCTACCATCGTCTGCCGGCCAACAAATGTCCCACGTGGACCCTGAAGCAACCCTTGGACCATCTTCATATCCACCAGTCTCGAAGGGCCCATTACTAGCCAATAATGTCACAGATGTCCTGGGGCTCGAATCCGCCGAGTCCTTCCAGGAAGCTTAGTTTTGTGCATAGAAAACAGCTACCAAAATGTCTCGGCCCCCTAACCCAGCAACAGTGCATCACTCTCCCAAGGCGAGGCATAAACCAAGGCATGGTCGTTCTTGTCCTCACCCTCTGACCGCGGCTAAAGCCTATTCGCTGGACCCCACCACACTGAAAGTTCATTCTTGCGCGAATCAGACCCCCAGCCCTCAGGGCATACTCCCGCAAACATCCTGCCAATAAGTAGCGTCCTAAGGGGAAAATCTCGGCGCTGCAAACTAACTTATCACCCATGGGCCGAAAGTTGGCAACGATTCGTTCTCACCCCCTAAAGTAGTGTCGGTAACAACGGAAACCCATGGCCGCAAATCCAGAATTCGGGAAGTCAAAGTACATCCTTGCTGAAGGCTTCATTTTCTGGCTCACTGGGCGGAAAACGCCCCGTATCACCAGGCCACACACCGATGGTCTTGCTAAAATTAAAATCTAACAAATACTCTAGTACGATGCCAATAATGCTACCACTTTCCCATACCAGCACCTTGCCGGTCGTTTACACCTTTGATAACACACCAAACTCCGCAGGCCAACCACGCTACACTGCTCATTCCCACTACCTTTTTCTCAAAATACTTTCATATACCCGCTCTACCAACCGCCGATTCCTACCCTTCCCCACCCCAACAAGCCTCATCGATGGGCTGCGAAGCCACCCCACACTCTCCTTGTCCCTACCTTCTTAGGCCTGCTCTTACCCCACAGCACCAACCACCGCCAAGGTTGTCTCTTCGGAAAGTCAATATATTCCGTAACTCCATATTCTGCCGTCAAGCCCGAGCATCGAAGAATCCCAACGAATCAGGACAAGTAGCAAGGGTACTTAGTCGAAGGTCTTCTCATTCACCTAGTAATATCCCGAAATTATCCATTCCCGGGTAGTCCGCTGCCGAATCCTCCGAAGCCATCACGGAGGCCTCCAAAGCTCGCTTTTCTTCCTTTTCCGTGATAGCTACCGCGCACACCCCTCCCAGTGCACGTTCACTGTACAATAAACCCCTACTTACCACAGTCCGGGTACTCGCTTCCACATGCACTAGTTATCCTTGATCGTATTTGACTCCGGGTCTGTCCTAAATAATTTCCATCACTTAAAACATTATGTCGAAATTTTAAGTCCCGATATCATCGTCTTTATTGAAACCTGGCTCACGGAACACATTCCCAAAAGCCACATTCTGCTTGGGAGTTACAAAGTTTTTAGAGTCAACAGGTTTGTCGGACGCGGAGGTGGGTGTCCAGTGTACGTACGGCAAGCCTTCCAGTAACCCCTTCAAACATGCCACTCCCGACCCAATTCCGGATTCTCTATGGCCCACATTTCGATTCTCAACTATAACCATGCACATTGGTTGTGTCTATCGCACGCCCTCCTGTACTACCACATAATTGTCTCATTTTATTGGAGCCTTTGATTGCCTTTCACTACTACCTTTGGCAGTGAACATCATCGCCGGCGATTTTATCTGGCCTAAAATATCCTGGAGAAACCTCACAGCACCTCCCAACTTAATAGACTTTGTCTCCCATTCTCACATTGGGGATTGGGTGCGACACGGTAAAACCCGAGATCATATATTCTCTCACAGCGCCTCCAACATTTCGGTTTCCCTTCTGCATAAATTTTTGGGTAGCCTCCATAAGATAGTGTCGGTAAATCTTTCATTCTATCCTTATTCACCAGGCTATCTGACCCCGGTCAACATCTCTGTCCATGTAAATTGGAACCCTCTGCCCGATCTCATCTTTAACCAAGGATGGAGCGGTTTTCTTCTAGAGGCTGACCCCCCAGTATGCGGCAAATCAATTCTACCCTAACATGGGAAATGGCCTGTTGAAGCTCGGACCAACAGCCTAAAGCTCCTTCCTCAGGAGACCCAAACTTGCCTCCCTCCAGCAAAAGTGCCCTAAGGTGAAGAGACTTAACCCTCCAAACCACGATTTCTCCTTTCCCATGAGACTAATATGTCTCACTGATATTATCCGGGACCTAAAGAAAAACCAGCTCCGCAAAGAAGAAGCCGAAGTCTGAGGCATCCCTATAAAGCATTGAAACTCTCACCCTTACATAAATCTAGGAATTGGACAACAGATAATAATAATAATAATAATAATAATAATAATAATAATAATAATAACAATAATAATAATAATGGCCGATTTAGGAGACGCCCGAGGCATGCCAAATGCATGATCACCTGTTTACAAGTGATGAAATAAAGAGACAAAACCCTTGAAAACGTAGAAATTTACGTGACAGGAGTTGAAAAAACGGGCTAAGAACGGGGAGTAACGTGGGATGAAAGTAGGCAATTGCACGCACACCAAAGAAAATGTACTGAGTTTAAATGGACCCATGGACGGATTCAAATGGACGCCCAGTGAGTTTGAAAAATCAAGGTCAGGTGGGGGATTCGGGTGGTCAGTATAGGAACATCTGAAGGCTGACTGATATACATGAGAAAGGCCGGAAGTCGGCGTAAGAAACTGTAAAAGCGAGAGACAACGGGGAAAAAGTGAGATTCTTTGCAAAGGATTAAGTGGCAACGAAACGTTGTTACTCTGCAATAGATGGTCGGCAAATAGGGCACGAAACTCATTGAAAAACAGGGAGCGAGCAAAGTAAGACGCAAAAGGTGAATCAGGTAGAAAAAATAGTTCATACGAATTGGGCACAGTAGACGTGGGTTATAGATGTAGAAGGAATCGATGCATATCAGGCGGTCGGCGGGATGATAGCAAGAGAGACGGCCTGTGAGGAACTGCAGGATACAGAGCGAATGCATATGTACATATGTGCGCTTTTTTATATATATGCATATATATATATACATATAAGAGAAGCCGGAGAAATAACAATGGAGTCCTAGAAAGAAATTTTCAGTTATTAGGAGGGGCAGGTTAGGTTAGGTCGAATGTTTGTAGAATTAACTTTGGAATATCGTGGTAAACTATCTTCATGACAGGTGAACTTGGCGGATCAACAGAGAGAGGGGAGAATGCGGAAGCACGGAAAAGACGACGACTGAGGAGCAGTTCAAAGAAAGGGGAGATGAACGAAAGTATCGAAGAGAACAGGTAAGAATGGATCTAATAACCTGATTCATGAAGGTGAGATATGTGCTGTCGGCCAAGAATGGGGGCAGCATTAATAAATGGGCCTACGTTATTCAGCAGGAAGATGATGGTGATGGAGATGGCTAAGCAGCGCAGAGCGATTGTGCATGCAAAGTGGAGAAAGTTACCTGGGAGGTGAAGCTGTCCGTGGTGCAAGATGCAGCAGCTGTGACGGCAAACAGCGTGGGAGAGGAATGAGCAAAAGGGGTACCAGAGGGTAACAGCAGATCAAACGGATTGAAGACGTGAATGACAACCGCCACGAAACAATGAGTTTACATTAGGTCTCAAACGAAAAAGCAGAACGGTCCAAAAGGCACACACAAAATGCCTGTGGCAAACAGTAGGCGAAAAAGGAGATGGGAGCACGGGCCGAAAAAGACAGGTAAGACATAACCAGTTAGATCATCTCATTGCGGGTGGAACACGAAAAAGGCAGAGAGGAAAGAAGCACCGGGATAGGTAAACCGGTGGACGAACATATCGCACGAACTATGGATGTGCGTCGGAGCAGGGGACATGGAGATTGGGAGCTGCGTGCATGCCGGCAATTGTACTAGTGGATGCAAATGGACGATACTAAACGGAGCACTGCCAAGTGGAAGGAAGCACAGAGGAATCGCTGAGCCAGGCGAGGAAAATAGAGTGTTAGTGACTGAATAATAAACGTGGCCGTGAGAAATGCAGAGTTTGGAACGGCAGTTTTAATATGAGAATTGGTCATGGGTGCAAGTGGGGCTGGCGTGTAATGGCATTAGGCATAAGAAGGGAGAACGAGGGAGGGTTTGAGAGAACGGTAGGCAGTGAGGCATAAGAATGCGATCAATGAGCCTTATTGGCCTAGGATGATACCAAATGAATAGATACTGCAAGCCGGCATTGCCGACATGGGTGAAGAAATAAAACATTGGCGGTCGTCGACAGAGTAAAGTGGTTAGGACGATAGTGACGTGCAATGAGAAGCAACACAGTGAGAGTCGATAGGAGCAAGGACAGAGTGGGTAGGTGTGCATACCATAGAAGAACGAAAAAATAGATGTGATAAGGGCCGTAGTTGGGCGTACGGCGACTAACAGCGATGGTTGGCCCATGCGGTCTGCAGCTGACAGCATTAGAGCGTGCGATCCGCAACAGGTGCTAGTGGGTGGACTGACCGTGGGCTGGACACACAACCTGAAAAACACCTCAGGGTGAACACAGGAGGTGTGATCCACCAGCCCAATTGCGCTCGCACATCGTTGCAGACGACCTGCACGCCCGATGTGCGCCGGCCAAAGCGGTGGATCTGACAGCGCCCCGCACCGTTAGGAATGGCACGAATCTTCATTGATGGTTATGCAAATGGGGCGCGGTTCAACTGTGAAAGTATGAGATATAAGTTCGGCGGTCGGATGGTCAGGTTGCCAGGGGTTCCAGAGGACGGAGCCGGCGGCTAATCATCGACCAAACAGCGGCGTTATCCAGGCTTGTATGCCAATGTTGAGGGTGAAACGCACGTAAGGAGAGGACTGGAAAAGAGGAGCAGGCAAAAAAGAGCAGTCAGGGTGTGCCCTGCTGTGGATCAACGGTTAATGGAGGCATATAAAAACCAGTAAAGGACGAGGCATAAGAGTGACAGAAACTACAGGGGTGGGTGGAAGCAGAGTGATTGAAATTAGTAGCATTTCAATTTGTTTGATTCATTAAGGAAATGGCCATAGGTAGTCTAACGTTGAGAAATTAGTCAGATAGATGAAACTGTCTATCGTTGATTGTTTCCTTAATTGAAGGGATCAGGGTCGGCGAAGGAGTTGGCCTTAGAAGTCGAGGCCCCTCTCGTAAGATATATATCTTCTGCGATGGACATATTAGATAACTGGAGACCACGGGTGACGCTGAGATATGGGATGAGTGCCGACAGAAATTGGGACTTGGTTGGTGAAGCTCTAAGGGTGATGGGCAACTTGTTCCAGACTTTGGAGTAGACACGAAGGAAAAAACTCGACCGTATGGCCGACTTAGCTGTACTGGAAGGTACAGTTAGAGGCCTGTGCCAAGGTGAGAAGGGGGTTCCAAGGGAGAAGCTTACTGGGTCACGGGAAAAAGACCGGTCATATAGCAGGTTACACAAGAAGACCAAGTTTAGTCTTAAGCGGCGGGGCAAGATTGGGTCACGATTCAGATTTTGCCATCGTTCTCTATAGCCTAAATAAGTGGACCAACCGAGTAAATGTTTGGTGAAACGACTTTGTAGTCTTTAAATCGCAACTCTGTCGGAATTTGTAATGTGAGAAAATATTATTGGGCAGTATACAAGCAAAGGCCTGAGGTGGGATTTGTAGATGCTGATGATTTTGTCCCGGAGACGAAAGGAGAGGAAGAGAAGGGCCACACCTCTTCTGGCCTTGGCCGCTAGGATGGCGGCGTGCCTAGAGAAGTTGGGAGAGCCGGAATAGCTGAGACCAAAATCGCGGGCGGTGGGTCGAGTGGCTATTGGGGACCCGCCAGGAGTTAAGGATCCAGGGGGCGATTGGAACTTGTAGGTTAGAACCTCGCACTAATCAGTGGAAAAAGTCATCTTCCAGGAGTGATACCAGCCGTCAGGTGCACAGAAGCCAGCAGAAAGTTGCAAAGAGTAGGAATAGCATCTTTAAAAGTGAAAGAAAAGACTATTTTTATGTCATCCGCAGAAAAATGGAGTGCCATGGTGTACTAAATCCAGTGCTTCGTTACTGTACCTGAGAAATGGGAGAGGACCCAGTATGCTTCCCTGTATAACGCCACACGTAACAGGTTTCGGTTTCGAAGTATGTTCATTGGTGAGGACCACTTGCGAACGATGAGCGATATAAGATTTCAGCCAAGAAAGCAGTGTGTCAGCGATTCCGAATGAACACAATTTGGAGATAAGATGCAGGTGTGGAACACGATCGAAAGCCTTCGACAGATCTAGGTAGACAAGTACTAATGCCTGCTTGCTATCAACAGCCTTAGTGACTAGGTTGAGGAAGTCAAGCTGACATGTGGTGCATGATCGCGATTTGATAAACCCGTGCTGCCTGTTGCTGCGAAGGTTTGAAGAGAGAAGATGGGTAGCAATGCCACCTTTGACATTCGTTTTCATTATCCTGGAAACGATACGGTTGTGGTTAATGGGAGGGTTATTAGCGAGTTCGTAAGCAGGTCCATTTTTGTGTCGTGGAATGATGACTGAAAGCTTCCAGTTCGACGGTACCAGACTAAATTTGACAGACAAGGCGAATACGTTTAGTAATAAAAGTGGAGGGTCCGATCCACCGTTAATGATTGCAGCTAGGAGTAACCCACCTGGTCGAGGATAAGCGGGTGCTTTAAAGCGTGAAATGAGCCTGGAAATAACGTTCACTTCAAAGGTTAGATTAAATAGGGAAGAGCTGGTAGTAGCCAGAGAATTTGGGGGTGCTGTATCTGGAGCAGGAGCCATGGAATTGGCGAAGCACCTGCTTAAACTATGGAGAATGATGCCAGCAGCTGAATCATGACCTACGTTTGCTCCGCCGCTAAGGACTAAACTTAGTCTTCTTGGATAATCAGCTCCATTACCGGTCTTCTTCCTTCGACACAGTAAGCTTCTGTTGTGAAACTGCTCGTTCACTTCGACAAAGGCCTTTTTTGTTCCTTATAGTATAGCTAAATCGGCTATGCGGTCGCATTTTCTTCTTGTTTTCAACTCCACTTTCTGGAACCAGTTGTCTATGACCATCCGAGCTTCATAAACCAAGTCCCAACTACTATCGGGCACTCATTCCCTATCTCAGCGTCACCAAGCTTTTCGGTTAGATAGTACGTGCATGTCTCAGGGTATTGTTTGCGGGAGGGGCCCCAGCTTCTAAGACAAATTCCTTCGCAGACCCCTAGCCCTCCAGTTCAGGACACAATAGAAAACAGATAGCTTCATCCATGTGACTGAATTCTCAACGCTTGACTAGCCGTGGCCATTCCCGTAATGAGCAAAAGGAAAAGAAATGCCATTATCTTCAAACATCTTGTTTCTCCTTCTTCCTTATGATTCGTCCATTTTTGTTCCTATATGCTTCCGTTACCCGTTAATCCACAGCAGGGGTGCACCCTAGCTGCCTTTTTATCTGTTTTACTTTCCTGGTTCTCCCACTGTATGCTTTTCGCCCTCAAAGTTGGTATATCCGCCTGGATGAAGCTGCTGTATTGTCGATTACTAACCGCTGGCTCCGACCCCTGGGACTGCCCGCAATCTGGCCATCTGATAGCGGATCTTACACTTTCAAATTTGAGGTCGCCCCACATGCATAACCATCAAGCGTAACTTGTGTGGCCAGATCCCCAGCTTTGACCGGTGCACGTCGGGCTTGCAGGCCGTCCGTGCGAGCGCAACTAGGCTGGTGAGTTACATTTACTGTGTTCACCTCGAGGTGTTTTTCAGGTTGCATGTCTAGCCCAAGTCCAGTCCCACCCACTAACACCGGTTTTGGATAGCAAGCCCCAATGCTGTTGGTTGCAGATCGCATGCTCCAACTATCCTAGTTCCTCCACGGTAAGCCCACTTGTCACCCTTGTCAGCACTCATATCGCTTCCATTTTTGTCGTTCTTGCATGATACGCACACCTAACTGTTCTGTCCTTGCTCTTATCGACCCTCACCGTGTCACTACCGTCCCACCCAGTTTATGTTGCCGACGACCGCCATTGTGTCTTTCTCCACCCACGTCGTCATTACCGGCTCGTAGTCTTTGTTCACTTGGTATTGCCCTACACTCATAAAGCCCACTGATCGCATCTTTTGCCTTGCTGCCTACCATTCTGCCAAATCCTTCCTTGTTCTCCCTTCTCATGCCTAATATAATTACTCACCAGCCCCACCCACATCCATGACCAATTACCATAATAAAACTCGCCATTCCAAACTTTGCACCTTTTGCAGCCACATTTATTGTCTAACCACCGCGACTATATATTCCTTGCCTGACTCCGCGATTCCTCTGTGGATATCTCCATTTGGCATCACCCCGATCAGCATCCTCCAGCTGCATCTACTTGTACTGTTGCCTGCTGGTACGCAGCTACCCAGATCCATTTCTTTAACTCCGACGCGCACTCATTCCCCGTGCCTTGTGTTCATCCACCTGTTAACCTGTCCTGGTGCTCCTTTCTTCCCAGCCTTTTTCGGGTTTCTCCAATAGTAAAACCATCTGACTGCTTATGTTTCACCTGTCTCTCCGGACCGCGCCTTCACCTCCTGTTTCGTATACTGCTAGTCACAAACGTTTTCTGCCTGCTTTTCAGGCTGCACTGCTTTTTCAATTTCCATCTAGCGTAAAACCGTTGTTATGCCATTGGTTTGACTTAGAGTTTATGTCCGTTGATCTGCCATTACTCGACCCCTTTGGTACTCCGTTTGCTTAGTTCTCTCCCCCACAGTTCGCCGTCGCAGCTGCTGCATCTTCGTACTACAGACATTCCTAACTCCCAGACACCTCTCTCTACTATGTTTCTAAATTCGCCCTGCGCTGTCTGGCCATTCCCATCGCCATCATCTTCTCGCCGGATAATGTAAGTCCATTTATTATTGCCTCCCCCATTCTCGACCGCCACCACAAATCTCACCTAGATCAATGAGATTATTAGATCCATTCTTACCTGTTCTCTTCGATGCTTCCCTGTTTTTAACAGTCTTCATCACTTCTGTGCTTCCGAATTCTTTTCTCTCTCTCTGCTGATCCCCCATGTTCACTTGTCATGTAAAAAAATGTACCGCGACATTCCAAAGGTAATTCTACAACCATTCGATCCAGCCTTAACTGCCCCCCCCCCAATAAAGATATTTTTTTCCGGGACGCCGTTGTTATTGCTCCTGCTCCTCTTATATATATGTATATATCGATATATATACATGTGTATATATGTGCATGCATTTGCTCTGCATCCTGCTGTTCCTCAGCTGCCATTTCTCTCGCTATCATCCCGCTGACCGTCGTAATGTACGTCCATTCCTTTACGTCTGTGCCTCACATCTGCCGTATCCAATCCTCCCAAGTCAAGTTTGTCATATGATCCTCCCTTTAATTCTTGCCTTGCTCGCTCTCCGTTTTACATTGAGTTTTGTGCCCTGTTAGCTGACCGTCTAATGCAGGGTACCAATGCTTCATTGCTATTTAATCCATTGCAGCACATCTCACTTTTTCCTCCTCGGTCTCCTGCTACCGCGGTTTCTTATGCCGATTTCCAGCTCCTCTCGTGTATATCAGCCGGCTTTCAAATATTCCCCCTTGGACCAGTCAGACTTCTTATTTTACTTTGACCTTCAAACCCACCCTGCATCCATTTGAATCCGCTCTTGGGCTTACTTAAACTCCCTACATTTTCCTCGATGCGTTATTCATTATTATTATTATTATTTATTCACCCGTCTGAGCTTTTTATCCTACTTGACTGATGAGAATTTCTGCGTTTCTGCGAATATTCTCTGTCCATTTGATCGCTTCTAAAAACTTGCTCACGCACCTAGCATGCTTCGGGGGTCTCCAAAATAAACCATCATGACTGTCATTATGATTATAATAGCACAATATAGGTGCCAAACAGAATTGCTAGAGAAGTGTTCTTCCACCTGACTAGATAGACACGAAAGGCTTCGTAGGTCCTTGAAGCCATTCTGGGCAACGACAATGCAGAGAGGGTTCGAGATTTGACCCGCTCCCGACAGAACGCATCCTTGGAATGCTAGAGGACGCGGGAAAAGACGAACTCATACCCGAGCTGAACGTCCCCACTTCCAGCTGCTCGCGGTGGTACACTGTTCGCCTTTTTTAGTCTGTTCGAGCCGCTCGGTTTTGTTTCTCCCCGGTTTCTGTCCATGAAGACCTCAAGAGAGCGGCCCTGTCGGCGAAGCTTGACTTGGACCAGCCGCTGGACGAAAAGGACAGGCTAGAGTGAAACGAGCCCAGGGACACTCCAAAGAAATGAGGGTACGTATGGGTTCCCAGGTGCTTTCTTTTGACCATACGAAGACGGGAGAGTTGGACGCCTTTTCTGATGCATTAGACTTTGGGTGCGAGGCCGTAGTATACGGACCATGGTTCCTAGGTGACGGACGCTACACTACGAGGATCCCGTTGGCTAGTTCGCAAGCTGCCCCACTGAAATCGGTCTCGATCCCTCACCTCGAACTCAGTGCATCCGTGTTACCTGTAAGACAGTACAAGTGATGAAGAGGAGTTCTGGCACCTATAGTAAGTCAGCCAGGTCTCGGATAGACTCGACAACAATGCTGCTTCCCACCAATAACGCCAAGGCGGTTTCGGTGCTTTCATCGGTAATCGGCTCACAATCATACACGACGAAACCACTGTAAATCACTGGTATCATGTTAAGTCTGTCGACAACCTTGTCGATTCATGTTCCCGACGTGCCATCGATTGTCGATAGTTAGACATGTGGACTGAAGGGCCGAGATTCCCATACACCCCTGAACGGGACCGGATCTTTACTAATTGAAGCCACCTACTGAATAGGAAATAGAGATCAAAGGAGCTGTAGTGACGTTATCCGCCGCCGAACCGACATCCGTCTTCTCACGGAGGGGTAGATTACCCACTCGCGTAAACACACTTAGGCCACTTGTATGTTTGACCGAATTTAAGAGATGTTTGTTGATCGTGGAAGGTGTCCATCCACTCGGCCGCATACTTATGGGTCCAGTAGATCCTGATGAGATGCGATACACTGAGTATGACCTGTTCAAGGTGATACAACTCGCGAACGTCTTCAAGAGTTTGAGAGTACCGGAGAGCAGAATCAACCGACGAAAGTACATAATTTCCAAAGACTTACTCGAAATCTCTGGACCCAAAGCATTCCGACGGACTACTAAGATTAGGCTGTAGGCCGACAAAATCTCACCCGAGTTACGAGGCGAATCATCCCACGTTATTACCGGTTCGGCAACCCGTGGTTGACTTGATCATTCAACACATGCGCGCAGTAGAGATGCAAGTCAGGGAAAAACCAAGTGACGAGTATAATTGGAAGACTGTTTTGGATACTGAGAGGAACTGTAACTGAGAAACGGGCGATCCGGCGATGTGTTCAATGTAGGAGACGCATCGCTGTCACGATCAAGCGCTATATTGCCCCGCAGCCGGAGTGTAGACTGACCCCGGGGTGGTTGCCATTCAGTGACTCCGGCCATGTCTATGTAGGACCTCTGTGGGTTTGGTGCGGAAAAAAATGGAAATGAGATACTGATGCCCCATAACTTGCTTGAAGTCCCTGGCAGTACACACGGAAATTGCGCACGTGACGACCTCCGACTCTACTCCAGTCCTTACAGTGCCTCATCCTCAGGGGGAGCTAACCCTAAGGTATCTACCTCGACAATTGCCCGAACTTTGCGGGCGCTCAGAGAAACTTGCGGCTTTGCCATCAAAAGGTAAGCCGAGACCAGCTGCAGAACCAAACTGTGGCACATGTTATCCGATGGCACTTCAATCCTGGCATACAAATCACCGCGGTGGCTTGTGGGAAGGCTGGATTAAGTAAAACAGAAAGATACTGCTGTCGTTAACTGAATAACCGTTACCCGACGATGAGACTGGGCACCGTGACGACAGACGTCGAAAGGACCTTAAACGGCCGTCGTCCGGCCCCAGCATCTGTGAGCAACACCAGCTATTTGGCGCCCATCCCAAGACGACTTGCTGACGTCAAGGTGGAACTTTGGATTCCAAGAGTCGACAAGCCTTCATGGGACCTAACCGGGTGCAAGCCGGCTTATTACCTGGCCAGGGTGTTTTAGAGTCTGTAGCTGAGAGGATACCTTTTGATCCCACAAACCCGGCAAATGTGGCACACTACAGCAAAACCATTTAAAGTTGGCGATGTAGCGATGACCTCCGACTAGCATGCTAGTTTTAGCACTAGGCTCTTGAGCGTTGTTATGGAAGTTAATATGGGCTTCGAAGAACTGATAAGAACAGTGAGGGCTAGGACCGCCAACGGAAAGTTGACTCGCGGGATGCGCTTTACCAGTCTTCTGGAAGATGAAAGCGGACCGACCGATGCCCCGGGTCCATTCACCCCAAGGCTTTCAGCTGCGAGTTTCAAATGAGGCAACAAACTCAAGCAGCTCTATCACAGCACACATTAGTATGTTGACAACTCCCTGCACATGTGCACAAATATATTCACTTTGAATAATGAACACGCTTTAAGTGATTACATAGTTTATCACCAAATTTCAGTAGACTTTTATAATGCCTTCAGTGCCCACGTATTACGTGCCATACACGAGGCCGCTTCACGAAACGTGGCAGTTGTTTTCGCGCAAATACACATCCACTCACACTCACACACGAGCTTCAAATGCAGTTTGCCACCCTTCTACTAAGACACTACGTTGTTTCACGAGTTCTTGCGTTTTTCGCGTTTATTAGTGACTTACTGCCCCAAGACAACTACTAAGCGCATCAAGTCAAGGGTTATAATCTCAAGGACTGCAGCAATGGCTTGACAAAAGAGCTGTGTCTGTGCTGGAGCAGGATGTCACCTTCTGCTCCGAAAACCACAGTGACCTCATTTCTACTCGTCACGTCTCGTTTTGTTTTTGACACTGTTGGCAACGTTTCCGTGTGTGGCATTTGCTGCGGCTCCCCCCCCCACACCCAAATACAGGCCGACTCCCACTCAGCCACACGCGCATGAAAAGCCGTTTCTCCCCACGCTTCCATCGGGGCACAACATTGTCTCAAGATTTTTTGTTTTGGTATTAACTTTGGTGAAAACGATTATGTATGTGGTCACTACGGTGGTTGCTTTGCGAGCACGCGCACACGCGCAAAAGTAGACATACATGATTGCTTTCTCAAAGAAGGCACGTGGACCCTGTTCCTCTACATGTTTCCATCCCTTGTGCCTACGGCCGAGCAGCGGCTCTCGCGGACCGTAAAAGGAACTTCCCGTCGGCTTTGACACCGATTCACATGCGGTCGTGAGTATGTGAGTAGAGTACGGACGTCAGCAGTAGCATTTTCGAGCACTGATATCAGGGTCTAGATAGATAGGGATGATCAGTACCCTTTTTCCCATACTCTGACTATATCACGACAGGAAGGACTTTGGTGGGCGGTGTAACCTTCGGTTTTGGAAAATCATTCGAAGGCCAGGTAATATCGCGATTTTCTGAATTACTCTTTCGCCCAAAGTATTTGACTGTTTCTTACAACCTGCCTTTCCATGAACTACTGCCGGTTCATTCATTTCCATCGCGCCACTTTGTCTTATCCTACCTTGGACCAGCATGGCGCAAGTGCTTGTCTCTCGCAAACCATGAACTTGACTCTAGCTTTTGAGTCTGCATGATTGAAGCTTGAAGTTATTTCATGTTTTCAGATGTTGTTCATTCAGTACTTCATTGTCACAGAAGAAAAGAATCAATCGTGTTTTGGTTTCGGTATTCGCTCAAATTTGGCTATGTATTGCTCAAAGCATGTTATGGCGCACGTGAGCGAAAGAAAAAGAAGTGGTCGGATGTAGTGGTTGATGTGAGCTTATAGTCGTTGGAGAATCAACAAGAATGAGTCACATAGTCTAAGTAGGGCAAGTAGGCGACAACGATAGGGGAGGATTTCCGCAAATGCACTTCAAAGCAATGAGGACACGGACTGACCTCCATCAGTAACAAACCAGGTTCAACGTAAAGTCTACCAGCATCCACGTCAAATCATGCTTCATTAGAGTCACCGTGTAAGGTGTTCTGGACGACCTGCATCACCCGGGCACCTCGGGCGTGGGCGAAGGATGGCTTAGAGGTTCTCCCAATATTTTATGCTGCGCCGGCTAGGTCAGGGGTGTATGTGCTTGTAGGAGATATAAGCCTGCTGAATAAACCAGACCGCACCGAGGGTATCAGTGGGTGACGGCTTTTGGTAGCAGTTTCAGTTACGTATGCATACGCGGCATTTACCACAAGCCAGGCTCACAGAGGGGTCAACATTCGCCCCCGTTCGAATTAGTCACAAACCGGCATCAGAGGGACGTTAAGAAGTTTGCGATGGAACAGACTCCGGGCAAAGCAGACTATGAAACCCTTTTACGGACTGCTAAAGAGCCGTAAATAATGATCCTTTACGGGCAAGTTGTGCCGGAGGTATCCGTCGTCAGCGACATCCGCCATCCTTCCTTCTTATCTTTGTTCTTGTTTTGCTGATAGGCTCACTTAAAAACTCTGGCTGGATTCGGCCATCACAGCTTCTGGTTTTGTTACTTTGATCCCGGGGTTTGACTCCCCATTAAGCTCTGTTGGTCCACGGTTCAGCTGAGCAAGTTGTTTTGGCCATTTTGAAAGGTTACCCTTTACGGCCTGTATAGGGTGAAGCATTGCCAAATGAGCTTTGTACACATATTTTCTATTCATGAATCATTATTACAGGAACCACACAATATGGAATAAAAGCGACCTATCGGTCTTCATTCAATCGGTCCATTTTGATTGGACTCGTAGTATAGACTATAATATTGGTGCGCATGTAGACCATGAAGATCGAGAAAATGTAACAGCCTCAGAGGTTACTATAAGTCTTTCTGATGCGCCCTCCGGAAGGGTGGTTTTTCAGTGCCACGGCAGAACCAGTACTGGCGGACTGGAGAGAGCAGCGGAAGGACTGCAGTAGAGGCCGAGTCATACGGATCCCCAAGTAGAAGAGCTATGGGATAACATTCAAATGCCACTGGTCCTACTCGCACAAGACGCTTCATTTCCGAAATCTGATGGTGGTATGAGTCAAACCACTTGGTGGATAGCCATAAGACTGCCAGGAATAGAGCCCGAGAGCCCCCAGAGTTAAAGGAACTCGTCTGAGCGCAAGCCAACAGCATCGGCCCGTACAAACCCCGGGCAGCGCTATGAACACATTTGGTCCCAAGAGCATATAAAAGGAAGCAGGGAAAACCTGTAAGGCGCACATGGACGATTAGCTGCAGTTCATAAACACGAGGCCGACGTGCTGTCGGCATTCTTCAGGAGCATGTATCGGCCAGTACAATGGAGAGGAAAGAATGAGGGAATACTGAAGCCTCTAATACTTGAAGTCAGTGTAGGAGAAGAAGAATACATGAAGCCACAACTTTCGGACAGAAGCAAAGCCACATGACACGATGGGATTCATTGAGCCATCATTCAGCTTCTGACTAAGGCCCTGAGAGCCAAGATGACTCAGTTGCATGCGGCACCATTGATAGGGGACGGAATGTGACGGGAGACTGGAGTAAAACGACAGTGGCGGGAAAAATACAGGACTGAACCCAGCAAAAGCCCAAAATTACCTGCTGGATAGCTCAAATAAAGTACTGTGTGGGAGCTGGGTATGAATGGCGAAGGAACATTTTTTTGACATTGGTTCCATAGAACCTCATATCAACTGCGCAGCACGATCTAGCCCAGAAGACCTCCTCCCTTTCGTTTAGGGAGTAACTGGGTACCTGGACGAAGGATATTTAACCGAATTCTGTTGCAGAGATTTAAGCAGGGCATTTGAGTTCGTGAACCTCTCGCATCTTGACCTTGAACTGCATTCTGTAGCAACTGACGGCAAGACAAGGATATGCGTAAGCGGCTTTCAAACTGGGTGAACATTCGGTAATGAGGTGGGTAGCCATGTCTCATTATAGGAATATTTAACTATCGAATAGCCACAGGGCTAGGCTTTCAGCCTTGTATTTTCCCCCATCTTCATCAGCGCGTTAATCCGCGAACTTACTAACCCTGTCTTTACTTCTGCGAACAACTTCAAGATAGCCGTAGTAGACAGAAACTGACGCGTCAGCCGTACTGAACTGGCCGAATAGGCGGGACCTTCCGCTAAACCTAGTCAAGCACCTGCATCCGATCAAAAATACAGCCGCTGGTAGGAAGGGTGTGGGACCATTTCAAGTGGTTTCTCAGTTCAAAAACTTAGGGGTTATGCCAGATAACAGCTTCCAGCGGCTGTGGCAATGCATCGCAACGGCAAACGTAACCGGGGAAGAACTCTTTTGAGTTAGATCCACCGTGTCATTTAGAAGGCCGGAGAGTTTCGTTCCGATTCAGGAAGCCATAGTTGGGCCGCATCTGAAGTACTATGCGCAAACCCGAACAACGTGTCACCAGAAGGGTACAGATTCTCAAGAGAAGGTGTGAAGGTCGGCAACAATATTAGTTACTGAGCAAGAGGAACAGCTACGCAGAAAGTCTCCGAGCTCTGGATGGGTTCCCTATGATAAGGCGGTGAGCCTGCGAGAGGATTTGATAGGAACCTCGAGGTTCATTAAGAGGCTTCCGGGTGTGAGCTGGGAAGACCTTGTTTCTCCGGTCATAAAGAGAAAAAAAGAGAAGCTTGGCATCATGTGGCGTAGAGGACACTCAAAGTTCCTTATTAGGGGAAGCCACTTTGAAAATTCAGTGACATCCTCTAGGTAAAAACAGATTGAGGAGAGAGATCAGTGGGCTGATGCTGAGTGGCAGCATACCCTGATTCATATTGGGTAGTTTGAGGGTCAGATACTACATTTTATTGTTTCTCTCTCCCTCTGACAAGGCTGATACTGCACGGATTTCTGCCTTTCAGGAAAAGGAAAACGCCACAACTCGTTGGAACCTATGGAACGGCCCCGGAAACTCAAATATCTTGAGGTACGGCTGGCTGTAGCCACACAGATCACTGCATACCCTGAAATGAATGTTTTTCCCCTATTTTCAGCAGGGATTGGGCGAGACTCGCTGTGCAGCGGCGAAGGCATAGCCTGTGTGTACACTGATGAAGGAATTCTCGACGCCCGATTGGCTGTCCTGCGCAAACTGAACGGCGGCCCAATTGCGCACAAGTGTCCCGTCCTCGGCTGTAAGTATCTCGAAAGGGGTTCGGAGAAAGGCCACAAAAGCCTTGCATAAGCTGATCGACCTTTCTTGTCCTTCAAGCCAGATTGCTTTCAACCTCCATCCCCCGGATATTAGGAGTATTTGGAGAGATATTTTCCACATTTACTTTCCTTTCCCTCCCGGGCTATTTGATCGATCCCCCACGTGACTACACATAGGTGCTTTCAAACGACTTTCCAAGAAACTTTTCACTCATCGGCCAAGAGGAACTCTTTTGCTTCGCCGCCAAACTCGTAATCAGATCATTACGGCAATTGTTACCAAAATAGCTTGTTGCTTTAATACCAATGTTTGATTTACCTCTACATGTCCCATCAAAGGCATTCTCTCTATAGCGAGTCTGGAACTCCCAAGCTGCATAGCAGTTTTTCTTCCGGAACAGAACAGAATACGCAAGACCCGGGATTTATTAGCCTTGGGCCCCCAACCCGTATACAGCATCGAGAACTTCGCTCTCGTTGACGGGTCGTAGACGTCAACTTCGTTTACTTCGATTTTTGGCTGCCACGCTCAGGGAGTTTCTTGATGGACCAGATCAGGCGTAAAGATATCATTCTGATTGCTTGGACCACGTGACAGGTTTCTGTGCCTGCGCCACACCGTGAAGCGGAAACGGAGGACAACTCAGGAGGGTTCTTATCCGGTAGCCAGGGGCAATAACGAAAAGACACGCGAAAAAAATGAGAAAAATATTCACAAAGGAACAAGACGGAAAGCGAAACAGAGGCAGAACAACAACCGCTGCTAGTACAATCATGGGAACGTATCTTGCACAAAGCTGCAGGGCCAATATATTCGTTCGAAAATTAGAGTGGACTCTGCCTAATCGATATATCAACCGCTGTCGGGGCAGAATCGGGCCTACATATTCCCTGTCCATCTCCGTTATCGAAAAAACCCACTCGAGCACAAGGAGGCGGTCTAAGTCCCACAACACGGTTCTGCTCAGGGATCCCAAGAAGGCAGGAACACTGATGGAAAATCTCAAGTGTCAGCAATGGATGTGTGATACTATAAAAGAGTTAGCCAAAGTGCTAGCAAGTTAGAGCCATTGTTACTGTTGGTTCTATAAATCAGAAGCTCTTGTTCCGGTGTACGAGGAATCTTGTCTACAGTGCTCCAACTATTTAAGTGGTTTCCTGCCTGAGGAGATGGAGGGCGTTGCCATCCTGAGGGCTACAGTCAAGGGGTACTTCTGCGAGCAAGAATACACGCAGGTCGAGCTACGGAAAATCACCAGCGGGGCCTCCAAAAGCTGCAAAGCTTATGGTAAAAGTGAAGTGCAAGTGCTGGCAGAGACGATGTTTCTTAGATATACCGGAAGGCGGATGCTACGCCATTTGTTTGCTCTGGTTCAAGTCGAAAATGAGTAAAATACCAGAAAGGCGTTTGTGCTCCACAAGAGTCATGATGATCCGACTTGGGTATGCTGAAGGTTTAAAGCAGGTGGCGGGAACATGTCTCACCCAGGGCCCGGAGAATTCTTCTAAAGGCAACGACTTAAAAGCATACCACACGTAAACGCCCACGGGGAAGAATCTACCTTGGTTTCTCTAAATTTTGCAAACAAGGCATCGTTCCTGAACCTGATAATACGACAAATGTCATTCACCGCGAGGTGTTAGAATAAAACCTTAAATTTTAGCTTCCTGGAGAGTCACGACAGGCTCTGGAGAAATAGAAGTGCCCATATTTACCAACTAGTGAGGGAGACACCGCCATCCCATTCGTCATCTCATATAGTGTTCCTCACTCCGATAGTCGCACATAGGAATAGTTCCCCAAGGGGCCATCGGGTTTTGGAAAATGCCCAACAAAAAGTGGTGGTGAGCTCGGCTAATGGTGGATCGGAACGCCGAAGCCCAAGCGAAGTAAAAAGGTGGGGTCCACGGTGCGTAGAAATCGAGTGCGAAACAAACTCATGGCTGTCCAGGAAGACGAGGAAAAAGGAGAAAGACCCGTGAAGCAGAGTGATGTTTGCAATGTCGACAATAAATGGGAAACTCGCGGTCAGGTCTAAGAGAGTGAAGTGCATAGCTATCACCGAATCCTGATTGTCTGAGAGCGCTAGTACAAGTCCAGAGTATGCGGAGTAGTTGTGAGCGCACTTGGCCAAATATGGGGATGGAAGAACTAATGGAGTACTCTTGGTAGTACTCCGCGCATAACTCGAAATGGCGGCATTAGGCACTTAGCACACAGTACAGAGGCAGCTGCAGAAACACTAAAAGCGGGTGGCTGTAGTGCGCTTTTGTAGGAGCCCACTTTCTGATGCGGAGGAAGACGAGATTCTGCCAGACTACCCAACACTATCAACCAGAAAAGCGGGAAAATAATCAGTCCCGGGAGGTTTTACCACTCCAGAGATAGACTGGCAAGCAAACTGGGCGCCGGCGGGATCTTGTGGCCCGAGGTTGCCTGACTGCTTTGAGGACAAGGCCCTAATTCAGCACCTCCACCAGCCCACTAGATGGAGGGAGGCTGAGACTCCAGGGATGCTGCATCTAGTTATTTCCGAATTTTTCCCGTAAGCAGGTTTAGCCCGAGTTGATGGGTATCCAAGGAGAATGGCCACGGAGTTCTAAGGAGCCCGTTCCTCGGTCAGAGAGAGGACCCACCAGGTGAGTGGCGAAAGTACCTCATGAGACCAGGTGAATGGAGTCTGATAGCCGTGGCAAAGTTGCTTGTTTGGGATACAGGGGCAGGGTGAAAGAAATGTGATGGGTTTTAAGAGTGTGCCTATCACGAGTGACAGGGGGGGGTAGTTTTGCTGTGGAGAGTTTGGAGAATAGGCTCGCTACCTTGGTGGAAAGGCAGCACGAACCGGGCAGTAAAGTGTAAACACCAAGCATGGCGAAGGTTTCAGTAAACTGGTAGACATATACTCTTCACACAGTAGAAGACAGTTAACAAACAAATAGTGGAACAATAAAGGCCTGAGAGAGTGGCATACAAATTGTTCACTGCTAGCAGGCTTAAAAACACTCAAAAGTGTTCTGTATCTACGTCCAGGCGAAAGCGGCCATGAGAGTCGCAGTGGGTGAAGCAAGGTCGAGAATGAGAACTGAGCTGAGAAAAATAAGCGGAAGGCGAAAGCGCCCGACAACCACTTTGAAGAAGCCCACAGGTTGAAACTAGGTGGGCCACTGCTGCCTCTATAGTGGTCTAGGCCTGTTTTGATGGGGGAGCTTTAGGCGTCACTGAGAGATGTTTTACTGGCCTCAGAAGCGCTTGATCGGGGAAGTCTCCAGAGCCAGACGGCATGCACTGCGCAAACGTAAAACAGCTGGGCGGGATGCTCGCAGGACCTCTGGCTAAGCTGGTGAACGGAAGATAACGGGAACCTCACCAATTGGCGGGGGTAGTGGATGGGACCACGTAGAGAATCATCGGCTCTTTTTAATATGTAATCGGTGGTACTGAGAGTAATGGACAGTTTTTAGAACCGCACTGGCAAGGTACCTGCGGATGAATAACCTGGTTGGCAGCAACCAGCAATAACTCGCAAGAGAAAGTTTTACCTCGATAGTCTCCTGGGCTCCCTTGAAGAGGCATTCGGGGGACTGCAAAAAATGGGAAAGTTAAAGATTGTTATCTCGACTTTCGCAAAGCCTTCGGTAGTGTGAACCACAGGTTGCTTTTTTCATAAACTGGGAAGGATGAACGTGGCTACAGGGCTAGCGGGCTGCCCGCAAGTCTACCCTCAAGATCGTCGGTTCCCCCTCGAGGCTAAGATTTCAAAGTCCACAATGGGGGCGGCAACCAGTAGGGCACCTAAAGGACGGATTTCGTAGCCAGTACCTTTCCTGGTGTATATGGATGATCTACCGTCCAGCGACCTTGTTTCTTGTTCGCTGATGACCTGAAAATTCTGGGACCTGCCGAATCCACCCAAGTTCGGGAGGACTTAAATGCTATCCAAAACTGGGCAGTAGCTTGGGAACACCCTTGAACCCGGGGAGGTGTGCACCATTTTTGGAAGATGGGTCCGCGGAGGCCCGCCGCGTGAACCCGGACAACCCAGAATCAAAGATACAAAAGACGAAGATCCTGGATTTGGAGATAGTTATTACAGCCATTTTCAAGCTAGTGGTGAAACATTTGTCAGGGACCCACAAGGCAAACGAAGTCGCGCACCAGCTGCGCAGAACAGTGTATTAGAGGGGCCCCAGATTCAAGCTACCCCTTCACATTGCACCAGTAGGGCCACACTTAGGGGACGTAGCCCGAGCCCGGGCTCCCGAATTAGTTAGGAACACCTGCAAACTGGTGAGGGTCCAGAGGAGGTTCACAGGAACGATCTCCGTTCTAATGGGATTAGAGCACGGGGACAGACTAACGTCGCCAGATTCGTTGTCGCTTGAGCACAGGCTTGCAATGGTAGACCGGATAGAAACATTGAAGGAACTAGAAAGTTTGTCGAGAATGAAAGATTCATTACTTGGGCGTTACGGAAACCTCACCCTCCCAGGGCATAAGCCAAAGCTCACTAAGCTAAAGACCGACAAGAATATAAGAGTCTAGTTATTCTCATATACAGTGATAGAAAACGAGAGCAAACTCCATGCGGATGTAGCAGCAGATACTGTCATCGGACTAAAAAGAAGTTGAACCTGGCGTGAAGATATTTGTTTCCGAAGAGCCCGTAGGATGGCGAAAAATGCTCAGAGGAACCTCCATCCTAACTGCTTCCGCTTTTTTCCTTCTTTAATAATAATTTGCTTTCCTGATGTTTTTCCCATCGATCATTTACACACATCCTAAAGCTTCTTAGCCCACCTGCTCTTCCCTCCCTAAGAAGAGTCGACACTCGGATGACTAGACCTTTGCATGAAAAATAAAGGTGCCCGTTGCGGAGGTCTAACCCTATTGCAACGTTTCTGTTGCAGCGCCTTCTTAAGGTGGAGAGGCAAACCCCCTCAACCAAGTTGTCACCAAGCAGAGTCTTTAAGCACACACTCTCGTCCCCGCGATCTGATCTTGGCCCGAAGTTTGATAATGCTTGGTACTCAGCCCCCACTGCCATAAGCCTAGGCCTAGGAAGCCTACTTCGCCAAATCCGAAATCCGACGCCCCGATTCCCCTCATACCATAGGCTTCAACGTTTGTTTTACTAGACAAGAACCTCCTTGCTTGGCTGGGCCACACTCCAGTGGCCTAGCAAGAGAAACAACCAACATATACCTCGGTGGACTGTCAAATATACAAATGCCCAAAATTTCTTTCCACATGCCGGAGAATTTCCCGAACAATATTTCCTCCCGGCGAGATCTCAGCTCCATTTGCTTTTACCCGGATGATACTCGTAGCCCCCTCATCAAAGTTATTCTTCGAAGTTGACTCTTCCTAACTCATCACTTCCTGACCTTTCCGTGCCTCCGCCGTAAATCCTACTAGTTTCATTGCTGCACCAAAATTTTTGGTTTCTCTCAAGATTGTCCACCCCACCACAAGTATTTTATCCGCAGAATACTTTCACTAACCCCCTTCGTGCAAATTCCCACTACCCTGTAACAATAAACCCCACAATCTCTCCTTCCCTGCCCTAGTGAGTCCTCTCCCAAAACCAACACCTTGCCAGCGGTTTACACCTCCCCAGATAAATAATAAATAAAGGTATATTTCTTGACCGTGGTCGGGAAGCGCGCACAAGCGCATGACCATGGTGCATAATTTTAGTCAGTAAGATGAACTATACATGAATTCTAAGAATAAGAGCCATAAATGCCGACGGCAGGAAAACGTAGTTGGCCATGGTTTTAATGGATCACACTAGTGATGGTTTGAGCGGCAAATACAACCCGGTTTCTAGTTCGGGTAGGCGTTGGTGCCCCGTGCTGATATCGAGAACGTCGGTAATGTGTAAAGCTAAAGATGGATTATAAACCAAAATGATGCGGGCCGTGGAAAACTGAGGCCTACTGGGGTGTTTTGAAGGGAGTGAAATCTGAACAGGGAGAAAAGAAAGAGGAAAATTTGTATGCAAGTACACCCAAAAAATGGTGAGTGTGGACAGAATGGCAATCCACGAAATGGGTGTAAACACAGAATGAAGGATGTACGAGGTTCATTGAAAGGGCGTAAGTTATGAAACAGGGAGACATGAAACAAATTTTGTGAAGGTGCACTTAGGAACACAGGAGAAAGTGAAAGAAAGAGCAATCCATGAAAATGTGAGTTTAATTTCGGGGTATGCGACCTGTATCATTCAATTAAGAGAAAGCCCAGCTTGAGGGTCCCGGATTGAAGTGGGGTCAATTTCCGGCAGGATGCAGTTTGAGGGAAAAACGAACTCTTGCACATATACTATAGTGGAAAACTTCCGCATAGGCTCAAGACCTATTATGCTCTTTCGCTGACAAATATATAAATCGACTTACTGAGTCACACACCAAATTATTCACGTCAACTACTCAACATTACATGCGCCCATTACCTCTTTCCAAAATAATCTCGACACAAACTATCCATCAACTACCAACGCGCACCCTATCCCACCTGAGCAAGCGCCTTGGCTTTTCACGATATCTCCCTACATCCCCCCAGTTCCCACCTTCTGAGGCCCGCTCTTACCGCACAATACCAACCACTGCCAGGGGTGCCATGTGGGAAATCTAGCATTTTCCGTAGCTCCACACTCCGCCACCATACCACGAATGTGACCACACTACAAAACACCAGCACATGCCTGCTGCTGCTGGTAAGCGCTCAATTGCTTTCGGACAAGACTGACTCCATGAGATCACTACCTGCCTCAGTGAACTCTGATAACATTATGGCAACCATAATATGGCCCACTGAGAGCACCTCACTCAAACACCTCTCTGAGGCTCCGTTCAACAAAGCCACAAAGCTCTGCCAAACTAGAGTTTGTGGGAGCGGCTTAAGAACGTCCGGAAAAGCACTCCCACGAATGTCATTGATTACACCCGGGTTGTTATTACCTGCGGCTCAATAGGGTGACTACTGTGGTTTTGTCCCCAGAGCTTATTAGTAGGGCGCACCTACCGCCCCCTGGCCGGGACTCGCTGAGTCTCATTACTGCTATGGAATCTTTAAACTTGTAGGCTGGATATCCCTGCAGGGCCAAGTGATCGCAGGTTACTTCAGTGCACCCAAAACATCCTGGTCTTCACTCCCTTGGCCCGCCGGCTCCCTCGGCTTACTCTCTTGTATCCTTCTTGGATAATGGATCCAAAATATAGCGACTCTCACCAGAGAGCTGGATATTCCAGACCTACTCTTCACTCACGTTCTCTCGATGGTTTCTTTTGGGGTCATAGTCTACGCTCCAGGTGGTGACCACAAAAAGGCCATTTGTCACTTCGAGCTTTCACCATGCACTACAAACCCAACTCTGTGTGATAGGCCTAGTCCTCGGGGCGGAATGGTCTTTTGCTCCAGGCATAATTCCATCCCTTAAATAGGATGATTTCCTTAAACAGTCAACCCCTAGACAGCCACCAACTCCTTCTGTTATAACCTCTAGGTACGCCTCTCTCAACTCTGTATCTTAATCAACCAGCATTTTCCGGGAGGAGGAATCCGTACTCCCCGTACTGAAGAAAAGATCCTTGATCTGCGACTGAGGTACTCCGTTCCTCGTGATTCTGCTCTCATCCTATCCGTAAGCTGCCTAAACAAAACTCCTTCGAACGCAAAGGAACAACACTCAGCGGACAGAGGAACTGGAGCTTTGAATGTTCCCCATAAATCGGAGCAGGTAGAAAAACTATTTAGTCATAAGGCTCGTTCACCCCGTGATATCCTCAAATTAATAAGTTTTAAGCCGTCCACCGACGAATCACCTGAAGGCATCGCGGAGGTGATCAGCTTTTACTTTCTTTCCTCCTCGCTGGCCTCAAATGGCGCTCCTAGCCCTGTGTTTTAGCCATCCACCAACGCCAGGCTTTTCCTCATTAGCTTCGACTCTGACGACTTCGCTGGATTAACCACCCAGACCTGGGCTTCTGCCAAAATAAGCCCAGATGATATCCCTTCCCCAGTTATCTACCTACTCGGTATCGAAGCGGAATTGTTCATGCCTTATCCGCTTAAGCTTCCACGATAAACAGCACCTCCCACAAACAGTGGAAGTCCTGGGAGATTGTTCCTCATTTTAAAGGACGTTTGCCGCAGAAGCCGGGTAAATATCAACCAATAAACCACACACCAATTGTGTGCGAGCTTATGGAATGCCTAGTTAAAATTCATATCCAGGATTCCCTGACCTCTAACGGTCTGTTGAACGGCTATCAGCTTTGTTTTATTAAGAAGCTTTCATGCACCCCACTCCATCTGGATATCTTTAACCGTCTTACCCAGTCCTCAGATCGTGGTCTCTCGACTTTCTTTGTACTCTCTGTTTGACTGAAGAGTCTGATAGCGTGCTTCAGGCTCACACTTTGTCCAGGATTCATTCTTTCGGCAAAGTCGAAAATTTGCTCTTTTGACTGCTCTTATCTATCTGATCTTTCCCAGGTATTGTTGATCGAAGGTAATTTACCATCGCTAAAACCGATCACTAGTGATGTGATCCACGGTGATGTTTTGGATCCACTGCTATTGCTCACGTATGTCATTGACACTTTCTCTATGATGCCGATGACATTGAAGTTTTGTGTTTTTTTGAAGCCAAAAACCTCCTTATTGTTTCAAAGGGAATGCAGAATGACCTAAACTCTCTCAGTCGCTGGTTCTGAACAAGGCACAGGAAAATTTTCTCCCGCAAAGGCGTCATACTTCCCTATAAACGCCATGTTCCCGTTGATGACCCAATCATCAGTAGACTCTCAACCCCCGTTAACCCCTCTGTTCGAGACCTGTGGCTGGGCTATTCATGCTCGAAGAACTTCCATGAACATGCTTCTTTCCAACCTACTAGAACTGAACTCACTAGGGGTTTTATACTTCGGCCCCTCAGACTAATCCAGAGGGTAATTCTAACCTTCGCTGCTCATTCTAGGCACCTTCTGGAATGTTGTTTCTCAGTTACTTGTGACAAGTCATTCTCCACTATTATTGCCACAGAAAATGCCCAGCCGTCAATTACCAGGCAGCTGACGGGTACATCGTCTACTCCTTTTTACAGATAGGGTTGTGAGCTCCTTTAGCTTGACCCACTATGGCTACTCCGTAAAGAATTCGGACTTATCCTTTCGTGTACATGCTTTCTCAAAGCCACATGAATTCTTCCACCCTAAAAAACTTCAGCCCACACTGCTCCCATCCTTTCAGGCAAGAGACCTTCTCCTTGCCCACCCCGCTTGCCAGGCACTTTTGGTTAGAGATAAGTACCTATTGTTGTACATAGCAAGAGCTGGAACAAAACCTCCGGGTAGCTCAAGTAGCTCCGACTCCGTCCACTGGTCCGGAGCAATGTAAATAAATACCTGACCGCAAGCACTGCCCTGAAGCTAAGCAACGATACTGTAACTACAGATTATGCTTTGAAAAATGGCCTCCATTTCAAATTATTCACCTCTAATTTTCTAGGTTTTTACCATGCCTCTTCAAAGTAGCCTTTTGCGGGCCGAATACAGCACTTCATCCAGGTGTGAACCGATGTTTTTTGAAAGTAGACCCCAAAACATGAAATTGTGGGGTTTCTGGGGGGATATTTTCCACGTCCGCCCTTATATCGCTCACCAAAATCTTCCCAAATCTTAGAAGAGCCAAAGGTTTGGAATATGGGCACTGAGTCTCCCTACCTACCAGGACTCTGCTGTCAGTGCTAGTACCTAATACTTCTGGCCTCAGCGTTCTACTCACGATCCCACTTGATCCCGTGGCTACACCGACGCGATGTTACTCTGCGTTGTCCTTGAGAAAGGCTGATCGACTGCGGGCTGGAAAGGGAAACATAGCTGTTGTCCTTGAGAAAGCCGTCGTGAATCGTCCGTGTGATTTTTATGTGTGTGCATGTGATTGTCATAGGCGAGGTCTCACCCTGGTATGTGGGCCAATAGTCATGAAGCATAGACGTGTCTCATTTACGTGTGTAAATGTGGACGTGTGTCCGGGTGTATGAGCGGAGCACAACTACTACCATGCACGGGAAAGCCCATCTCTGTCTGTCCGGTAGGCCCAGTATCCCATGGCAAGAAGCAGCTCCGAGGCTGCACCTCGGCTCAACCGTCTCTCCGTTATCGCAGAGCAGTCGGCTCCTGTTTTTCAACTTTCTAACCATGCACTTATGTGTGCTTCTCGGCCTCGAGCAGGAAATGAACCGATAATAATAATACTGTTAGTAATATTATCACTAATATTATTGGTAATACTATCACCTTCACTATGTGATTTTATTCCCTTGGGGTGAAACGGGTTTGACTCCACTCTTCGGGCAGAAACTTTGGAGGATCTCTGGTCAAACTGATAGCGGATTAGTCTTGGACCCAGTACGTTCCGTTTGACACTAGATACGGATCGGGACAAGAATCATCTTCCTTAGATTTCGCCATCACCAACGAGAGTCACTTCGTAAAAGCGGTCCTCCCTCTCCCGTCTCTATGGAAATGACCAAGCAGTACTGAAATCTGACTTGGTAACTAGATGGCTTAAGTTTGATTTTTTGAATGTTAGCTTCAGATTCTTCAAACGGACTGACTTCCAGCAGATCAGAAGCTAGCTCCAGCTCCATTCTGAGAGCATCATCTGGGAACAGGAGGTCGACGAGGTCAATAGGCTAATCGGGCAGTACCTTGATGCTGCTGACCATCTGTATGTGCTAAGAACTCGCAAAACGGATGGAAGGAAACGCAGTTTCCCAGAAGCATGCGTCAACCATGCAAGGTACTGTCAAGATTTGTATTTTGAACCCTCTCTCTTTTTCCCATTTTTCTTTACCTGGTGAATTATCTTCCAGCTCACCTGTGACTTTCAGGCAACCAGATAATCAAAAAATCCGGAACCTTTTGAAATCCGGATTCGCACCCTCGTGATACTTCAAAACTTCGTGACTTCAAGACTTTAAGAGAAAATTCGCAACCGTTTGCAGTTTACTGGTCCACAGATATAACGACCTGCGCAAATAAATCCATTACTGCTTGAAATCTATGCAAATCTAGGAGCTGGCAATACCTTCGAAGCAAGCAGAAATTTCCTTGCTCTGGCATGAAACAATAAGCCCATTTCTTACCAACACCTTAGGCGTGCCCGAGCAATCCTCCCACTCCTTGACTTACAGCTACCTTGTGGCTCTCCTACCACTTCTCCAGTACGTGTAACAGAAGCCTTTGGGTCTTGCTTCAGCTCCATCCTCAGTGCTTCGTCCGAGATTGTGCATCAGGTGGTTCATATACCCGAAGTTCACCCACCGCTCGAACATACCGATATCTCTTTTAGTGATGTATAATAAAAGCAGTTTTCACAATCCTGATGGCTCCACGGGTCTGGACATGATCGACCCTGGAATTCTTACGGAAACAGCCAAGGTGATCTCCTTTCCTTATGCTCTACTTTCCAGAAATATTTGGACATGGGTAATTTCACCGTTTGTCGGAAGAAAGCAGTAATAACTCCCATTTTCAAAAAAGGAAGCCGTCATCTTCCCAAAATATACGGACCATTTGGTCCCGCTACCCACCTGCAAGATCGTTGAACGCCTTCTGAAAACTGGCATTCAAGATCCTCCCTATGGGTACGGACTACTCGCCCCTTCCCTGCATGGTTTCCCATGTAACGGGTCTTGCTTCACCAATATGCCAACCGTGACGGACTGCCTAATACAGACATTGCATGACGGACGGATATTTTAAGCTGTATTCACTGACTTCGCCAAAGCCTGCAATAGAGAGCCCCGTGATCTCCTCGTGCTGATGTTGAAAAGGTATGGCTTTTCGGGCCAGCCATCTCAAGTTATCCTAGGCTTTCCTACGGATTGATCCTTCGCCGTTAGAAAGGGGCCATCCCAACTCTCTTCATCTCGGGTCTCCAGCGGAATGCCTCAGGGATCAGTATTTGACCTACTTCTTTTTCTCACCTACATTAATGACCTAAATGATGTCACCTCCGTTAACATAGAAAGTTATGCTGATGATGTGACAATATGTAGATCTGATCTACTAGAAATGCAAGCGGTTCTGGCTGCAGCGAATCGCTCGTCTTCACACAAGGGGCTTGTCAACCAATGACGACTAACGTATCTCAGTGACATTAGGCAGAACTACCGACCATACCCTCTGGGTCAGTGGTGATGCTCAGGTCCGAAAAGCGGATCAGGACAAACTATTAGGATTTCGGCTTCGTAAAGATCTTTCTTTTCTTTCCCACCTAGGAAAATCCGGAATATGGCTTCCAAATCCTGTATATGATTGAGCGTTTCTTCCCTTGCATATAAAATAAGGACTTCTAACTACTCTATGGAACGTACATCCGTCCTGCGCTAGAATACGGCAGCCAAGATGTACACACTTGCCTTATCGAGGACCTGGACCTGCTAGAACGAGTCCAGAAAAGGGCATCAAAGATGGTGCACGGCTAGCAATATGCCCCCTACCCAGCTTGTCTGACCGCATTAAATCTCTATGCTTTAGCCGTAAGACATGTACGAGACCTTTTCTTTGTGTCTAACCCGTTATCTGCGGATCAGTTTTTACACGTACAAGCCTAGAAACCTTACTTGGACAGTGGGAAATGTTTAGGTCCAGTCCTTGCACATTTGCGAGCCAAACTTTCTTCATCTGCAGGATTATATCTTTTTGGGACAATACTTCACAATAAATATTAGAGGCATCATCCAACGCAACCTTCAAAGCTCTCTTGATCGTCACCTGAAGTTAGGTCCCGGCCCATTCCCAATCTGGTCTATCCCTCTTATTAGTCATGCTTTTCGGTTGTTTTTCCTTTTATTACTATCTTACGCCAAGGCCGTAAGCGGCGCTCTTCACCTAAGAATCTCACTGTTTTGCATCGGGTGGAGAAGAGTTTGCTCTAGTATGGCTCAATGGAATGCGCTCTGCCAATGCCCACTGATCTATCTTCCAGCTCATTGGGAATACATGAAGCAAAACGTGGTCAGGACTAGTATCCTGGGCCCTTTAGCTCAGCCCAGTGGCCTACCTTTCAGATCGCCTGAAAATACCCGACACAAGAGACCGTCAACATTTGCATTTTGAACCCCATCTCATTTTCCACTGGTTGATCATCCAGTGAAATATCTCCCTGCTCACCGGTGACATACAGACTACAAGACAATTCCGGGCCCCGGGAACACTTGGTCTTCAGCCTTGTACCCATGTACTACTCTAAGACTTCAAGTCTACCAAACCTGAAAAGAAAAATCCAAAATAAGTGTATATATATGAAAATATTAGAAAGTAAAACTGTAGTGTCACGACCCACTTTCCAAGTTTTTCTTCCCCAGTGGTAATAAAAAAAACTAAATTATACATGTACATGTAAACTAGTCATTAAGAAATGTGTATTTATTTGTTTTCCGCCTTCTTATTAACGGCTTCTTGTTCTGGCTCTTTGCCATCCCACGTCCGCCAGTTTCTTCCAATCATGTACCCCAACGAAAACAAGATAAGCACAAAATCCGGAAATATTTGGGCTCAAGCCCCGTACCGGCGAATTACTTCATGACTTCAAGAACTCGGGTAAGCATTCGTCAACCATTATCTTCTTCTTCCTCGTAAGGAGGCGCACCCTGCATTCGGCGTGGCTGCATTTTCTTGTGAACCTGATCAGTGGCATTTTGGAATTATTCTCAACGTTAATTCATGTCAATCAGATTTTGCTACTCTAAAGAATCATTCACTCGGTTTGGAGACACAATATATTCTTCTTCGCCATACACTACTCGTTTTTATAAAGGCTAGCGAAGATCAAGTCGGGCTAGGAAAAGCAAGCAAGCCGCTTGGCAGACTGCTCTTGATTGCACGACGCCGAAGAAGATGACAGTTCCTGCACTGGTCTGTACCAACACTTGGTCTCTGTGTGGGAAGAAGTTTTGCCCAAAAAACGTCCTGAACTCTCGGATTAACACGAGAAGCTGTGTGACCTGTATCCAAGTGTCTAGATTAAATGAAAGTATTGATAAAGAACTCGTTTTTTGAGAACTTTTGGTGTTTTCGTCAAGACGAAAAACGGTGTAAGAAGAATAAAGGTGGTAACTTGATTGCTTACTTGATTTACGAGCGGCCTGGCGGGCCCGAAGTCATTTTTACTCTCCCTTGTAATGGCTTTGACTGCACGTTTAGTAAATGTCAGTCTAAATTCTCGCCTTTTCAAGGCACTGTGATCAGTAAGCCGTATATGGCTCCTTTCTGCTCACAAAGGGACACAGACCCGTTCTCTGACGCTTTCATTCTCATTCTGGTTCAAAAACTGTCTGACCGCCTGGGTTTTGTTGTTAGTGGTTTTAATCATGCGCCTAAGTATCCCTCGCTTATTTTTGGTTTGAGTCCCTCACTACTTACCCCAACTATAGAGAACTCTGTTTTAGAAAGGATTATCACCAACCTTCCCTACCTTTTCCACCTACAACTGAAAGCTCCTGTTTCAGTGAGTGATCACCCTCTCATTATCATCAGACCCAACGTTTGTTCACGTTCAGTGCACTTTTCACTCTTCAAGACAAAACAACTAAGAAAAACCTCAGAAATCCGTCACTCACAAACATCACACTTCTTCAGAGATCACCTTCCATTGTCACTTCACCGTTTTCCTTTCATTGATTTCTTTGCTCCCTATGCTAATTTAAGAAGACACTGAATGGGGTGTTTGATTTGTGTGGTCCCATGGAAACTGCTTTTTTGACAACGGCAAAAAGGCCTTCCCATTGCTGAAGTCTCTGAAAAGGGAGAAGTAACGTGCCTATAAACTATCCGACCAGGTTTCGGTGAAACGAAACTCCATCCAGATCAAGCAAGAGATTCGACGGTTGAACAAGACGTTTTCCCGCCGGTTCTTTAGTACCACCAATAGAAACCTTCTCTGGTAGGAAAACTCGGCGTCTACCTGGACAACGGACCCAATCAAAAACTACGACATAGATGACGACCGCTACCGCGTTTATCAGTCCTTCATTCGATACCCTGCCATCTTATTTTCCCTCTGTTCCCCTAGATAGAGAGCCATTTTCCTCAGCAAAAGTCTTCAAGCCTCTTCGGTCCCCAAAAAGCAACTTTTGCCGTGGGTTCAGACAGTTTGCCTTAAACAGTTTTCATATTTGGAGCAAGTCAGCTACCCAGAATCACGACTGCCCTCATAGATAAAACTGTTGACGTTGGTGTCGTTCCTACCTCCTGGAAGTCCGCGACAAAACTGCCTATTCCCAAACACTCTATGTCCAACTTTTTGTCAAAACGATAGAGTTCTACCGCGGCAAGGCCGCGCGCGGCGCGCGGACCGAAAGCCTCGCTGTTTGATGTCCGACAGATTTCCCACGCTTGAATCTTCCGTGTCACTCAAGCTGAACGAACTTCAGCAAAGCTGAACTTCTCCCACAGTCCAAAGGTCCATTTTCCAGATCCCCGGCAGTTCGAGACGCAAGATGCAGTCAAGACTCGTGTCATTAACCCTTTCGCATCGTCCAGCGGTCTATCTTCCAGTTCGCCGGCAATACCAGATGCAAGATACTGTCAAGATTTGTATTTTGAACCCTTTCCGTTTTACCACTTCCCCACTATCTAGTGAACTATCTTACAGCTCACTGGTGACATTCAGATGACAAGATAATCACAAGATCCGGGAACATTTGGGCTGTAGCCTCGTACCCGTGTATTACTTCAAGACAAGACTTCCATCGCCGTCACTTTTTCTGCACTGAATTTGCCCGAGGGTGCTATCCTTAGTCGATGGCCTTCCTCTCTTGCTGTAATAAATAATCCCCATTAGTTTTCGTACAAGCCCAGCAAATGCACTCTGGACTCCGTTGCCTTAGTTTGCCGCTTCACTTCAAACAACCTGCACCTTTCAACGAATTCCGTTTGACGTATTTTCCTGGGCTATTATTCAGCACTCGATTCGGTTCCCGGCTCTCTTCTTCCTCAAACGCCAGAGACTTCTGACTGCCCCACACTTTACCTTTTTGGCTTAAGGCATACTTTTCCAGCAGATCTCAACGTACTAGAGTTGGTACAAGTTTGCCGAGTCCTTTGACCAACAACTCCGGTGTTCTTCAGGGTGTCCTTCTGTCCCCCTTTATCCTCACCACATATGTTAGCGACTTGATCACTGCACCACCTGCACGATTTTTAAGTATGCTGATGACGTCGTGCTCCGCCAACCTATTTCCAACCAGCAAGATTTTAACCCACCATCAGCAAACTTAGATAGAATCTCCCGTCCCAATCTACGCTACATCTCAACACTTCCAAGTTTTTGGAGTGTACTTTCTCCCTTTCTCTTTTCTCTCATCTCGATGAGCAATCCATCACCAACGACGTCCCGATTTCCAGAGCTGATTGAGTTAAATACTGGGGCGTCACAATAAGCTCCAATTTGCAATGGTCTTCTCACGTTCCCGGCTGCGTTAAAAAACTGAGCAGGTTGTTTTTAAAATTCCTAGGCTGGGGCAGTCTGTTGCCACACAAGCTGCCAGCCTTTCTTTTGTCGCTCACTGTATTCTCCAAATTTTACTTTACCGCTCTCCCGTATTCTTTCCCGGTCTACTTATGAAAGGTTTTGTTATTATCAGCCTCGGCCCATCCATTATCAGTGGTGTTTCTTGAATTTCCATGAGCTGTCTTACCTCCAAAGTTTGGGGTTTGCACTCTATAGCTAGTGAAAAAATCGTCAAGAAGATTCTCGCGGACAGCAACCATACCCTGTACTGTGGTTCATCTGCATGCCGTTCGCAGCCCTCTAAAAGTTCCGAATTCAGACTTATCGCATTCCGCAGGAATGTCTATCACATCTCTACAGTTCCTCGCTTAGAATGTGCTCTGGTTCATGAGATAATGTCACGGAGGAGCTTCGCACCAACCTCGGCATCTGAACCAGTTTTATTTCTAAAGTATTTATTTTCGTGCCTTTTTTAGAGTGCCATTCATCTATTTTCCTCCATTTGGCCGAAACGCGAGTTTTTGGTAACTTGCTAAAGTCTTCAGTGCGATACAACACAATACAGTGTATGCAAACTCCACACACTATAACGTGGCTTCTTTCATCAGTTCCACGTTCCATCATTTATTGAGCTTTCCGTTGTTCATCTCGAAACCCACTCGCATCTACCACGCAACCTTATGTAGTTTCACTTCATTCAAAAGCCACCAAGATTTATTTCAATGTTGATGAAAGACGCGCCTCTTTCTTTTGAAATATGTGAATATTTCATTTTAATAAGTGATGCTGTACAATTTGACCATGCATCTATGCGTGCATCTTGACCACGGTTGTGAAATACACCACTAGCATTATCATTATCATCTGCAGACACTAAGACCTGCACAATTTTTCTCACTCCCCCTCATCCCCGACGGCTTCCAGCTAAATAATACAAATAGCCTCAGGAAAGACAGGGATTGTCTAAAGCAGCTACACAGCTCAATCCAAATCTTTGGAAACAGGGAAATGATACGTCTAGGGGAAGCCTCCAGAAGAAGCGGCAGCTTTAACCAAAGCTCAAAATTACCTATCAGGAAGGTATTCCGGGGACTTCCCAATCCTCTCCTTTTAGGGTGTATGAAAGACGGGCCCACCTTAAGGCTGAAAATGGACGGAAGCCACCTAATGGAAACTACTCCATCCCGCATGGCTCGCACAATAATAATCCATTACCGAAACACAGCCAGTTTTCCACGGCAGCATTTTAGCCCCGGCCAACAGAGGACAATTTCCACTCTTATACCCTAAAGTGGATAGTTCAGACACCCAGCTTATGTTCTCACCCCTTGAGTCGGCGCCGCCCTTCGTGCGGTCTCCGCTCCACAGAAAACAAACTTATTCCCATACGAATCCCTTCTGTGTCTAGGGTGCAGGCGCGAAACCGCCCATATAAGAATTGTCCCAGTTTTCCAAAGAAAGTGCTGGACCTGAGACCATCAACCACAGGCACGACACCCGGCATCACTGCAGTCAAGGAGACCTAGTTCATACCAGGCCATCAAGATGCGGAGGTAAATATTCCAGGTCACTTTCTTCTCCTTCATGATTCAGAGAGAGGAGGTGCTAGTGGGGTAGCTGTCTGCATTAGCGGCCAACCGCACCTGGCCATCTCCCCTCGATTTTTCTCATTAGGCATGATGTACGCGTTGCGGGTCACTTTTCGCCCTTGCTCTCCCCCAATAACTTATTTTTGGGTGTGGTTTAATGCTCCTCTTCCTCATCAAAGATAGGTTCACCCTAGGTGGTAGAGCTTTTTGGAACCCTCAAGACAGTTTGCTCTTTTGATCACTACTGGGCGGATAGTTCTGGATACAACACGTGGTATGGCCGACCTGATTTGGAGCGGCTTAGAACTCTTCGTTTCTAGATCCGATGGTCACTAATTCAAACAAATCTTGGATACTGTCAATCTTCCACCGTCACTAGGCAAACGCGATCAAGCAGTTCTCTCTTTTGATTACACAGTGAAGTGGCTAGCCATATCCTCCTCGTAAAAGCTAACCCGTTCGTTCGGGCGAACCAACATCCAAATGATGATATCCTTCATCATCAGGAAACTAAGTGACTTCACGAACAACGCGGAAGCAGACGAATGCAACAGGCTACTACAGAAGTGCTTACTGGGAGTAGATCTTCTAAATGTGCCTAGAATTTACCGGATCCCTAAAGGCGTGTAATTATAATGAACAGAACTGACAGGAAGCATTGAAACTGCCTCCACTCGGAACAACGCGAACGAAAATAGCAAGAAGACCAAGGCTGCGAGATAGCACGTTGGATTTATCGCAGAACTGGTTTGCACAAATATGGTAAATTAAAAAATATGATTGGCAGACTCGAAAATGACTTATCATAGGGAGCTCTTGTCGGACTGTTTCCCGGTGATCCCGATTGGTTGAGACTGATCCGCGTAGGTGGCTACGAAGCTGTACCTGACCGTACCACTTAATAATAATAATAATAATAATAATAATAATAATAATGGTTTATTTCGGAAGCGCCCGAAGCATGCCATGTGCATGATCATGTGACAGCTACTGAACCACCACAGCAAAAAACGTCTTCCGCCATCGCTCAGTCGCCTTCCCGACAAACTCTGTAGGTGCTTCTCCAAATACTGAGCCATTTCTCTTCCGGCGGATGCGGTGGCTTTTGTGTTCACCAGGAATCCCTGCAAAACCAAGATCGGGGATCATGTCAAGAAGGCAGCAGGAGGGAATCTTACCCCAGGCGCGCTCTGATCATTTCTTTCTCCGTATGAACCTCAGCCGCAACCGCGGAGGAGAGTCCTCAGTTCTTGCTTTGTCGCCCTCCAATGGCTCATTTGCCACTCCCTCTGACTTAAAAGAAGTTTTCAGATCTCATTTCTTGTGAGTTTTCAGCACAACAGTAGTGCCTGCTTGTGAACACCGCTGTCTTCAGCGAAAATAACTAGTCTCCTCGTGGGAGCTCTCCAGTGTCTCATGAACAAGTGAAAGATAGGTCTAACAAAACTCTACCCATTCAGCTGGATGGGATTGGACGAAGCTCGCTCTGGCATTCCTAGATAATCCTCCCCCAATTATCGCAGCTTCATACTGTACGCTGCCGCAACAGTGCATCGACAATGGGAGGTTCCCGAATTCGTGTAAACATGCTGTGGTAGTCCCAAATTTTAAAAAAGGAGTTCGAAACCTTCTAGAGGTTATAGGCCAATAGATCTCACCAGTGTACTTAGCGAGATTTTCGAGCGCATCAGAAAAAGCGAAAGTAGGACACATTTCCAGGAAAATAGTTTACTGTCTCCAACGCAAATGGCCTCCTTCCTGGCAAGCCTTGCGTTACAAGTATGCTGGCCGGTATGGACAGCCTGACACACACCTACGACGAGGGAAAAATATATCACGCCGCATACATCGGCTTGCCAAAGCCCCGCTTCTCTACGAACCCAGGAAGTACGGTATCTCTTGTCTCCCACTGTCCTTGATTGAAAGCCTTTTAAAGGACCGAACCTTCTCGGTTCATGCATGTACCTCTAAATCTCAAATTGCACCAAGAAATATGAGTGTCCCTCAGGGTTCCATCCTCGGCCCTCTCCTGGTGTATTTCCGTTTAGCATAGCGATGTACGCAGGTGACATCACAACCTGGGACACGGGCGCAAATGCTGTGCAGTCGGAAAGTGACTCGGTCAAAGCCTGGTCAACTGACTGGAGCACACAAATAAAGGGTGACAAATGCACAGGTTCGTCACTTGGCAATGATCCGACTCGTCTCTTCAGGATGGCTTGAGACACACAACGGAAAGTAGCGGATCAGTACAAGATCCTCGGTTTCTGGCTGAGCAGTAGTAGCTCATATCCTCCCATCATATGAAAGCCAGTAAAACTACCTTCTGGGTTCTGAACCCAAACGGAACTTCCAAGACGATCTCCAAAGATGACTTCCGTCTTCCACGTGTTACATATGTTCGACTTATTTTAGAGTACGGAAACCAGGTAGTGATCACTGGCCTAGTCAGAGATCGGAACATTTTGGTGCAGATTCAAATAAAGGCGACCAAAATGCCACATGGCTTACGATTTTCCCCCTACCCGGCTCGGCTAACATCACTTATTCTCTGCCCACTTGAAGCACACCTCATTAGGGGAGACCTCTGTATGAAGTTTGGCTTATTCTCGACGGGCATAGTGGAGCAGATTTTCACTCTTCTGGGCTTAGAGACCTAGCGAGGATACTCGAGAAAACGTTTCAAGCCCCTCCAGCGTACTTTCATTAGATTGCATTGGTCTTCGTCTCAGATAATGTTGTAGCTACATGGAGATGACTGAGTTTGAATGTGTAAGTTCATTACCAAAACATACAGTAGACAAGCGCATCCAATGAGCACTTAGGCCTAAGCAGTTTGCTTGCTGTTCGATGCCACAGAGCTATGCGTTGTCTGCTTGCAGTTGGGACAATTGGCTCCCCTCCAAATGAAGACAAGTCTCTGACTGCTGTGCTTGGGGACGGCTGAGCATTTAGCTCCCCTGGCTGGCATCGAGTCCGGTGTCGCTCCTGAAAGCAAACGTGAACAACGTTGTTTCCGTACCAATCGCCGTTTGCCTACTCCAACGACCGTATTTTGGCAAGCTTCGGAACTTTTGACTTGTTGCCCGTTCCATAGGCCATTCTCGAGATCTAGTTAGCACCTGGTATCCGGAGTACCAAATTATCTCCGTGAAATGGCCTTCCACAGGAGGTAGTGAAAGTGCTCTCGAAAGAAGCCTTCTAGGGAAAATAACCCTAGTTGCTCCGAGCTCCGTTTGAAGCACAGATGTCTGTATTCTCCGGACCGCGGCGTAAGTCGCCGTTGTAGCTGCTCCAGAGCCCTAATGTCCCTCACCAAATCTGGCCCCCAAGCTTGGACGGAGTTTTCTAGAAGAGATCTCACAAAAGCCCCGAAAAATGGTGATATGACCCTCGGTTTCCTGGAGCTGAGCCCCTCCTCAACTGGCGCGAGGTTTCACGTGCTTTCTGAATTACTTTCTGGCACTGGCTCCTTGGCTTGAGGTCAGAGCTTACCATAACCTCTAGGTCCCGGGCTTCTATGGCTGAGCTAACGCCTTCCGATTGTCTGGTGGCCCCATATATCGTGTGGTCTGTGGTTCTTCCTCCTTGATAAGATATTGGCTTTTGTTGAGATTGGAGGGAAGATCCCATCGGTGCACTCTGCCTACATCAAACTGGACCGCTGCATCAGCTGGCGCTCCTAACACCTTGAAGTCATCCTTGAGTGAGAAACACGGGTTTTCCAACCCATCTGCCGGATCGTCGACGTACATCAGGAACAACAGAGGTCACAGGACTGACCCTCGCGGAAAGCAACTATGCAGTCTCCCATTGTCCGACAAGATGCATGCCACTCTCACTCGGAAAACTCCCTCCTTTGGGCCTCGAGCAATCCCCTTCCGTTTTTTTCGCCGTAATTCGAAACGAGTCCACCATTGCTTCAAGCAGTCTGTGGTTAACCAAATCAAACTCCTTTCGGAAATCCAGGTAGAAGACTTCTACCCCTTCTCCTGGATCCACTCGACTGGTAACCCCATCCGAGAAACTTATTAGCTTGGAGGGACAAGAGTGCCTGTGCCAGAACCCATGCTGGTTGGCAGTCACCAGCTTATTCCCCTCTAAATGCCTCAATATTCTATCTCGTTGCATTCTTTCTAGGGTTTCGAGCACCACTGACGTTAAATTAATCGGCTTGTAACTAACACGATTGTCTCTGTCTCCACCCTTATAAACGGGTGTGGTGATCGATAAAAGCCAGTCTTCAGGTAGTACACCCTTGTCTAGTAATGCGTTCAACAGCCTGGCTAGTGGTTCAGCCAGGATGGACTCTAGTGGCTTCAGTATCGCTGGGTGGATGTCGTCTGGTCCCGCCGCCCTGGATACGCCTAGCAGCCTCAGGCTGTTCAACAACTCTCCCGCGTTGATTTCTCCGTCCTACATTCCCGAGACTTCTCTTACCGTGGTCGCAGTAGCTCCCGCTCTGTTCCTGTATTTGGGGTAGTCTAGCTCTCGCCACTTTGGACTATAGGAAATCCCGGAAGCAGCTAGCTCTTCTGTACTTTTTCAGTGCTCTTTGCTTCTGTTTTAGGGCCTTTCTCAATCGGCTTGTCCACCACGGTGGTAATCCGTTTCGTTTGACTCTTCTGAGCGATGCGACAGTCTCTGTTATTTTCAACAGCCTACTCTTGATCCAACTCCATTGGTGCTCTACGTTGTAGCCTTCGCTCACCACATTCAGTCAATCCGGAGGCCCAGTTCTACCGAGCTATTCTTGTCTCACAGAGAAGTTCCTCTTGAATTTATCAGAGGAGCTTAATCCTCGAGGGTTTAGCCTAAACTGGAGTACGCCATGATCACTCTTTTCTGCGGGCTTCCCGACTTCTGTGTATTCCAGGTCATTTGTGGTTCTGGTCACTAACAGGCCAACGTTTGACGGTGACAGACCAAACCTCCTTCTTTTCACTTGATTATTGTGTTGGACAAGAGCTTTCCTGTGGATTAGGTGGAGTAACCTCTTCCCAAATGTGCATTCCAGAATGGTTTCCGAGATCCTATCTACTTCGGACCCGTTGAAATCACCCACAGGAGTAACTTCTGTCCGGCATTGATAACCGTAGTCAGGAAACCAAGCGGATCGTTGTCCTCAGCGCCCTCCGCTCCCGGGCTTCGACACGCGCAGACAACTGAAGCTTTCGGTCCCCCAGGGGCTATTACAACGTCTACCGCTTGAACATTCGGTGCAACACGTCGACTGCTCCCGAAACAGTCATACTGCTCTAGGAGATCTATTATACCACCTCCGACTCGACCGTCCAGCCTATTCACCCTAAAGGAAGAGTAGAAGTTTGGGATCAGCCCGCTGTCACTTTCGCCTGGTGTTAGTCACTTTTCAGTGAATGCTATCACATATGCTCCCCGTGTCCTAGACTTGGCCCCTGGCCACTTTTTTACCCATGCTTGCTGCATTGGTGTGGGCCACGAGCATCACAACACCATCTATTTTCCTGCGTTTCCTAGAAGGGGGCGGGCAAGTGCTTGAGTCCTGAGCCCGAGCACCCGGACCGATTTTTCGTATCACGGTTGGGCTCCTCGCGCTACCGTCGATTCGCACCTAGCCCACCTCCTGGGTTACTTTGCACTTCACCGTCCTTGGAGCCTTGGTGAGGGTCACTTGTCTTTATTCTCTTCTCTCGGAATTGCGACAGTCCGTTCACTTGTTAACGGGACTGGACAAAGCTTCCTCCACACTGACCATGGGTTCCGTGATGCTCAGTTCCTTTGTCTTGCTTGCATCCACCCCCAGAGACCTTTGGGAGGCCGTGTTAAAACCCGCAGTGTGGTTTTTCCACCTTTCCCCGACTGAATACAGCTGCTTTATCATTGGGCACCACATTTATTTGTCCCCTTGAGATCCGCCTAATGTGCCCGGCTGCACCTTAGAAGACGTCCCTGTGACGAGGGCTGGCGAACTCGACAAGGTTAGGTCTTGGTTTACTCTCTTTTGAGTCATTCTCCCAGGTCCACTGCCTCAACCTCATAACTCTCCTCACTGCTACATGCTTGTGGGTTTCCACTGCTCAGAGCAAATGGACCAGATGATATCTCATTGCTCTGTACCTCTGCCTTCCAACTTTCGTAAACGGTTCCGGAATAACATGAAGTACAACATTCGGGTTCCTTCCCAGGGCAATATCACCATTTCTCCTCAACGTAGTCGGAATTTTAGTGATATTAGTCAAGCCTTGCTTTCACTTCATTACCCGCTCATGTAGGACTCCTAGTCCTTCTACTACGTCGCAAGTCGGCAATTCAGCGACCGCTTGCCGTCCCAGCCCTGCTCCGATGTTCCTTAGGTTTACTGGAGTCGCCTCATGTCCTTTGCTGTCCCTAATTGATGCTAAAGCTTTATACCTTCCCGTTTTTTCCTGGCGACCCATGCCTCCTCAGAGGCTTTATGATCTGACTTAGTTAGCTTTTGCATTACGGGCATTTTCAGCTAAGTTCATCGTAATCACAGTATAGCTGGTGGTAATTCCTGCTTAACCCCCGAGCTCTTCGTGAGGAACCATGTTCGACAGGTGTCACTGAATTCCGGCGGTGCCTGCCACACTGTTCATCTACTCCGTCTGCCCGGTCTGGTGTTCTACAGGTTACGGGCATTTTGGTCGTTAGTTTTCCCATGTTACCAGTATGACCGGAATAAAGGGTCAATACGCGTAGTCTGGCTAGGCTGAAGAATATCTAGTAAGGCTGAGTTCACATTGAGATCGGCCAATAATGAGTAGAATGACCGGTTGGTTGGCTCTCCCTGTTTTTTTGTCGCTGGACACAGTCGGTTATTGTTAACTGCTCCTTTCTGCCCGGTGATTTGTTTTTCTGTTTCTGTCGATTTAGTATTCTAGAACCGCTTGCGTAAAAATGACTGCTCCCCTGTTTTCGAGTTTCGCGATTCCGGCTCAGTGGCACCGGACTTAAGAAGATGCATGCAGAAACGGAAATATTTGGGCTGAAGCCTTCAAATTAGGGCGAAGTACTTCTCAAATAGAGTGGAACCTTATCGTAATAAGCTCCCGGAGGAGGTCATAAATACCACAACAGTGAAGGCTTTTAAGAAATCAGTAGACCTATGTTGGGTGGCAGTATACCCCGGGTTATGTTAAGCAGCTTTTAGGGTCAGATGCAACTTACTCATTGTTTCTACCTTTCTCTGCCAGGGTTGATACTGCACAAGATTTCTGCCTTTCAGAAAAAAATCACGCAGTGTCGGGATTTACGGTGACGCGCCGATAACACAACTATCTGGACACACCACTGGCTCGAGCCACACCAAGTCCTGTGCAAGTCCTGTGCACCTCCACTCCGCTTAAAATACCGGTATAGTATTGGTGATCTGCCGTACACCAGTGGTGCGGTGGTCTCCCTCCGTGAGTGTAGCTGTTTTTGAAATTTTTAGAACACACACCTCGTCCCCATCCATTTAAGTTTATCTATAGCTGTGCTGACTGGATCCCGAATAATGTCAATGCCCCTCACCATTGATATAACCGCTTGCTCATATGAGGCTACTTTCCCCATGAGGCAGTGCAGTTCCCCCTGTGTGGCCAATGCCTCACTCCTCAATCCGGACAAAACGGTCCTTCATAATGCGCTGGAAACGAATGCACTTAAATGTGCAGTCCAAAGTCAGGCTGCAGAGATAGCCGAGCTAAGGGCCACCGTCCGCACCATTACGGATGAGTTTACCAGCCTGAGGAGTTTGGTAATCAAATCCCTCCCGGTGTCCCAGGCAGCCATTCAGGTGTGTAGAGTTTCTGAGCAGCAAATTCTTGACGCCGCAAAGATATTACAAGATACCGAGAATTGCTCTAAGCGAGTCATCCTTTCGGGCCACTTCCTCAGTTCGGATCACCCTCATGACACCTATGCCCAGGTGTTTAATCGCCTTAAGCTCCCTTTCCCACTTAAATGTCGGTCCACTTGGTTAATAACCAAAAGCACCAACCGGGTTCACGGTATTCTCATTGTAATGGGTTCCACAGATGCAGCCAAACGAATTGTTTCCTCGGCCGCAAAGCGCAAGGAGGAAATTAAAGGGCTCAAGGGCGTATCCGTTGATAAGCCACTTCATCTGAGGCTCTGCAGTGAGAAGGCAAAGCCAAAAATTCCACAAAAAGCCGACCCTAAGATCAGAGTGCTGCCAGTTGTCCAGGTAACTCGCCTTGAGGACCGAGCTGCATGCCCACCATCCCTCGCTTCCCTACTGATACCATTTCCCGTCGCCGAAAGTACTCCCAGTAGTAGGCCCAGTGCCACTAAACATCTGTCGCCTACGAAAAGTATCCCAGGCCCCATCATAGCCAATAAGACTATTTCAACGGACGAGACTCACTCATCCTTGAGCCCAGACATGAACCTGCAACCTGTTTCTACTGAAAGAAGCAGTGAGGAGGTTAACGCACCTGAAAATATATCTGGTGCTGTCATGGAAAACAAGCTCACCAACAAGAAAAATCAGAACAGGGCATCACGCAGTGCGCAGAAGGGCAAACTACAAAAAGCAGCCCACCCTTTTCGGAGACCGAAAGATGCAGACCGTCCGCCTGGTATGATACCCCCCAGGTAACTAGACATCAAAACCTAACGGTCCCCCCAGCAGTCTGCTTACTCTCTAGCCCTCCAATATCTTCAGTCCCCGACTCTCCCAAGACCTCCCTTCCATCCCCAACCCCCCCCCCCCGTTTCCCACTCCTCAAACCCAAGACCAGCTGCCTCTGGCGATTCTGCAACAACTCCTGAGCATGTGCTCAAGTGTTTTTACAGCAATTGCCTGAGTTTGTTGAATAAGATCCCGGAGCTTCGGCAGCTTGCAGTGGATAAGGAGCCTCAGATCATAGCCCTCACAGAAACCTGGCTCACCCCTGACATACTTGATGCCGAAATATCCAATCCGGGATACTTCACAGTGAGGCAGGACTCCAGTAGAGGTCGTGTCGGCGGGGTCATCATATACTACGATAATGCGATCCCTCCTCCCACTTTAATGACAACCCCTACCTTTTCATGTATTGATTGTCTGTGGGCTGTGTTTAACCTCTTTAGGACAGACACCCTATTGCTTGGTGTTGTCTACCGTCCCCCCGCATGCAATTCAACTGATAGCCTAGGTCTCATAGACTTATTAGGCTCCCGGAAAAGCTACACAGACTTCACCCATCTGTTAGCCACTGGTGACTTCAACTCTCCCAGTACAAAATGGCAAAGAGCTGATGCCCCGGATATCACTTTCGGTAAACCCCTCCTTGATCTCGTACTGAAAAACTCACGGGTGCAGAACGTAAGAGATCCGACTAGATATCGCACAGGCCACGCCCCGTCCCTAATAGACCTGGTCATCACCAATGAACGGTTCCTAACAGATGTGGTGCATTACCTGCCGCCCCTCGGCAAGAGTGATCACATTCTCATTGGATTCGATTATATCGTGAAATGGCCTCCTCTTCCGTCAGAAACTAAAATTTTGAGATCCTTCAAAAGGACCAACTTTGACCAAGTCTGTGCATTTTTTCGCTCCCAGCTAAATTAAACTAACCCAGGTAACTCTGCGGATGAAATGGCAGAGAATCTCAGAGAGTTAATCTCCTTAGCTGATAGGCTATTTGTCCCCAGAATTCGTCGCCCACACACCGCTAAGCTACCCGTCCCTCGCCCCATTAGGCGCATTCTAGACGAACGCGCACGCCTTTTTGCTAGATATAAAGCCACAGGCCTTGCCCGTGATGCAGAAGACTTCAGGATCATACGGAACATATGCAAAGACAAGATTAGGTCCTATCCGAATGCAGTCCAACGATTTGTACTTGATCGAGCACGGACCAATAAGGCATTTTTCTTCCAGTACTTGCGCCGTCTCAGGGATACAGCTCCGACGCCATTAGCTCTCAAAGATAGTGCCGGATCTCCAACCACTTCCCCTAGCCAAGTAGCCGAGGCTTTCAGCTCCTACTTCCGTACAATTTTTAGCTACATTCCCATATCATCCCACCCTTTCATGCACCCATTATCTCTGACCACTACCCTTAACCGCGTCACTATTCCCATTGGTGCAGTCGCTCAAGGTTTCCGACGGCTCAACCAATATTGCTCTATGGGTCCTGACCTAATCCACCCCCGTATTCTCAAGGAAGCCGCGGATACATTAGCTGCTCCTTATGCCTCGCTTTTTCAGCAATGTGTTGACGATGGAGTTTTCCCCCGTAACTGGAAAAAGCAGTGATCGCACCCATCTATAAGAAGGGTAGTAGACACCTTGCTTCTAGTTACAGACCCATAAGCCTCACTAGCATCCCTAGCAAAATTTTTGAGGGAATTCTTAAGAGTGAGATGCTTTCCCATCTCCATAGAAATAAGATTCTCTCCCCGTCCCAACATGGGTTTCTTCCTGGCAGGTCATGCATCATCAATATGCTTACTGTCATGGATAGTCTAACGAAAGCCTATGATGATGGCCAGCTCTCACACGCTGTATTCATCGATTTTGCTAAGGCCTTCGATAAGGTCCCCCATGCCCCTCTTCTTTATAAGCTGCAGACATACGGGATCAAAGGCTCCATGTTGGCCATCCTACGTAGCTTCCTTACCGACCGCACCTTTGTGGTTAAAGTCGGGAATGTTTTGTCTCAACCCTCCCCAGTAACAACTGGGGTCCCTCAAGGGTCAGTCTTAGGTCTTCTTCTTCTCTTGATCTATACAAACGATCTTCCGACAGCCCTTCCTGCGAACACTGCCATGTACGCACGTGATGTAACCCTCTGGAGTTCAAGCGTTGAAGACCTGCAAATTGCAGTTTATGAAACAAAACGCTGGTCCGAGAATTGTAACCTCCCAGTTAATGATGACAAATGCGTGAGCATGTCTTTCGGCAGAGAGACTGGTCACATGTTTTCCATTAACGGAGCAACCACACTGCCTGGGGTTGATCGACACTAGGTGCTCGGTTTCTGGCTGGATTGTTACTCATCCTTCTCTCATCATCACCAACTTGCGAACAAGTCTGCCTTTCGAGTCCTAAACATGATTCGAAGGTCCTTCCCGCGCGTATCTAGGGACATTTTCCCCATAATTTTCGGCACGTATATCCGACCTCTGCTGGAGTACGGTAGTCAGATACTGCACTCTGGTCTAGTCCGAGGCTGTGAGACCCTAGAAAGAGTTCAGCGGGCCTCCACCAAGGCAGTAAGGGGTCTATCCCATCTACCTTATCCCGTCCGCCTCTCACTCCTCAACCTCTATCTTCTTGAAGTAGGACGCGTAAGAGGTGATCTGTTTTTGATGTTCCACCTTTTTGAAACAGGTCAAAACGATTGCTTCCTCTCCGTCTGTCCAACCTCTTCTCTCCGTGGTCACAGCAGAAAAGTTTTCAAACCGAGGCCAGGCACTTCACTAAGGATTAACTTTTTTAGCTATGGGGTTATTACTCTGTGGAATGCACTCCCGGATGATTTGTTCTCTCTCAGAACAAAACTATCCTCAAGTGAAAGCTAGACCTCTACCTGGGTCTCTCCCAATAACTACTTTGTCAAAAAATGCCTTTTATCGCATATATGTTCATGAATGCAGCACCTCAACTCAGCTTAAGGCACTGTCCACAGTGAGACACTGCATGATATTGTGTGCATTTTGTTTTCGCTGCCACCCCCGCCCCCCCCCCCTTCCGCTTCTTTTTACTCTCGTTTCAGCTCGGGGAATCGGACAGAAGATCAAAGATTTCTTCAAGAACGGGGACAATTGGGCTCAAAGCCTCGAACCCGTATAGTACTTCAAGACTTCAAGACAACTGGAGCCTCGCCCTCGTGAACTACTTCAGGAATTCAAGAACGTGTGCAAGTGCCGCGCGGTTTGAATTCATGGTGCTCTCGTCTTTGAATTGAGTTTTTGAATAGTTATGTGAATTAACCCAGTTTAATTCACAATACTGAGCGTATCTTATTTGCATTTAAGGTGCGCTTTATCCGGAGAATATTTTTATTCTCCTTGTAGTATTGCCGAGTAGTGTTCAGTGTTTTTTGAGGCGATATATCCTCGCTTCTAATCTTTCTATTTTGTTTTTTGTGCTAGCGGGATTTACCTGCTGTTGTCAGAGTGCGTATTTAGTGTTTGGGTAAAGAGCACTTGAGTTGTATTCGCCCTCGTTTTTGGGGGTTTTGGTATGACACGCGTTTCCGACCCGTGTCTAGCACCCAAGTGCGGAAAACGTGTGGTAAATGGTATAGAGTGCGAGATATGCAAGAGATGGGCTCACTCAAGGCGTTCAGGGATAGCAAAGGACATCTATGTCCTTTTTAAACAGAACCTATGGGCTGAATGGGTCTGTGCCCCCTGCAAGGAGGCGGCCAGTCTGGCCTTTAAACTGCAGGCCCAAGCGCAGGACCAACGTCCACCAAGTAGTACCTCGGCTATAAGCCCCAAACCACCGCAAGCAGGTTGTAGTAAGTCGTTTGCGGAAGTAGTATCAACACCCGAGAGGACAATCATCCGAGCGAATGGACCAGCTCCGAGGGCTTGCCAGGCGGTCGTTGCCTCCACTCCTTTGAAGCAGACCGACGAGGGCCAGTGGACGGAGCAGAAGCCGAGAAGGGCGAGGCAGGTCAAAAAGAAGGGAGACTGTAATACAGCGAAAGACGGGTTGGCTAGGGTGGATGACCCTGCTCTTCTGGTATTAGAAAACAAGATAAAGGACCTGCAGAGTCAGATCTTGTCGATGGGCAGGGTCTCAAGCCACAGGCTTCCGATCCTAAACCAGGAAGAACCCTTTATGAGGGAATCGAAGGCCAGGAGAGACATTGACAGGAGGAGGGTCTGCGACATTCTGCGAATCGCAGGTGTTCCGTACCCTCCTACTCTAAGAAGGGTGCTCGGAGTGGGGACATGGAAGTCACCACTGCTGAACAAAGGCGAACTTCGTGCGAGACAAATCCTAGTGGAGTTCGCTGATGAGGCTACCCGGGATAAACTGATGGCGAGGGCGGCAATTGTAAGTCAAGTCTCGCAAATCGAGCAACGCGTAGCCGATTCAAACGAATCCCAAAACCAGAACAAGATTGATTCGTAGCTTCTACGGTACTAAATTGAAATGCACAAAGGATACAAATATATACGAACCTCAAGTATGCGGCCAAATAGACTTCACAGTAAAACCCAAAAATCCAAAGCCCCGTGGCTCAAGCACGACAGTCAGAAACGGTTCAAGGACAAATTCAAATGTCTCACATGGATAAACAAACGTGAAAATGTGTGGTGTATGAGCGAGCTTTCCAAGATAATGTTAAATATAGTCAAATTCACAAAGCACGTTGAACATTTAGAAGGATTTTCAGTATTCGTTCTTTACACCGCCGGCCAAAATCCTTCCGCGAAAATGGTTGTCTAAGGTTCAGGAAGGGGTCATGATTCTCACCCTACCTACCTTTAACTTATTGTCAGTGCCTGTGGATACTAACTTCCTGTGTTATCTGAACGTGAAACAGGTTTTTGCCGTAGTCATCATCGCACAATCAATAAGGAATCAATTCCAAATCCCGCTGCACAACTTGAGATTGACATATTCATCAGGAGACCGGCGCATACAGTCAGACGCACGATGAAGATGAAGGCTTCGCAGAGTGAAGTGTTTCGCCGCACGAAATAAGTCTAAGCATCACAAGCAGTAACCCATTGCAGCAGCTGGTTAGACTAATTTTGTTTACAAGCATGAGCGCAGAAGTTGAACGCAGGTGCAACGCCTAATGAGATATCGCGTAAAATCGACAGGTCACGAACCAGTGGAATTACATAAAATTAACGCACCAAATCTTCCGAAAGAAATGAAAACCGGTTTCTGATTATGAATAAATTTCGAAAACAAGTGTACGGCGGACAGTATCGAAATACACATGAACACGGAGATTGATCGAATACTGGCATCTATCAGAGTATTTCAAAGTTTTTCTGTGCACAAAATATGTGACAATCAATATTGTATAAAATGTAAATAAATGTTCTTCTTTAAAGATAATAATAGTTTCACAATGTGCTCGCAGCTAGTATGCCTCACCTGAACTGTTCAAGTGAAATACTGGTGAATTTCTCCTCTTCGCCTATGTGCACGCTAGATAGAAACTGGAACTAAGTACATTTACAACCTTTCAGAAAAAATGGGTCCAGTTGATTAGTTGTAGGGCATGAAACGCAATAAAGTGCTGAGTAATTCGGAGCGAGCCGATCTGCGAGCTACTTTGTCTTTTGTATGTGGTTTCGAGCTCGAATCATCAACATTTTCCTCGCTGTTTCCTGCTACGAGTGGATTAACTCTCTGATGTCTCGAACACGTTCTTCGTTTCTTCCGTTTCCTGTAATGTAACACAACTGTAGGATCTGTCCAATAGGCAAGGCTCAGTTCGGCGGTGGTGCAGTTCTCTTTTAGCATTCGTGCTACCTTAAAACCCAATACCAGTGCAGTCGTTTTGAGCTCGTTTAGGGATACTGACTTCAGCTCAGCAATTTTTGTTTTGGCAAAGGGTACTTTGTTTCGCCGCCGGCCATGCAGTTCCACCCAGGTAACGTACACTGTCACTGGGTCGGCAAATTTCAAGCTGCTTTGGGTGACCTGCCGGTGTCCTTTTTTGAAATATTTCAAAAGCCTCCGGGCAACTTCTCCTTTTCTCAATAAGTGACTTGACGGTGGTCTCTTGGGTATAGCAACTTCATGTTGCCCACTGTGACGTCCCGTCTTTGAATTCGCCATCGAATGCACCGACTGATCCTTTGAGTGGACTTCGCTTTCCTGAGATGGACCGTTGGATTCAATATCGAAAGGCTGATCGTGTTCTACAGAGGCACTTCTCTCAGCAACATTTGAGCAATATATTGATGCCGATTGTTGAAGTTCGCTCGTCAGGGGTCCGAGAAGTGTCCAGCCTAGTATCGTTCGCGTAGCGAATGGTTCTTTTCGATTGCTTATGCTCTGTTCAAGCACCCAGTGAGCCTCTGGTACATTGCATCCAATTAGTATGTCGACGTGGGGGCTAGAAACTTCTTCGAACTCTATGTCCCTGAGATGAGACCATCTCTTGGCGATCGATCTGACAGAGTCGACTGGTCTCATTGGCAAGCTGTCTATTGCAAAAGCTTCCGGAATTTCTACAGTCCCCTCATCAGATAAAGACGTTAACTGCAGGGTCAGCCTCTTAGAATTGCTAACATGACCCCCTGCAATCGTGCTGATAGTGAGCGAGGTAGGCTCGCCTACTAGTTCACAGCTTTCTACAAGCTCGCGAGTAATCAGCGAGGTATCCGACCTCGTGTCCAAAAATGCATTGACCCTCCTCAGTCCTTTAGGTGTCACGATACCGACAGGTACGATGCCTAATCTTGCCGGTTTGAAATCATCATGTCCCGTTGAACAGACAATTTTGGGTTCATCTGGCTGAATAGGTCTATTGTTGAGAAGGCCATGCAGTAACGAGTGATGATTACCCAAGCATCCGTCTTGGTTGCATTTTACTCTTAAGCTGCATCCAGAGGCTCAATGAGAGTTGTTCAAACACATAAAGCATGAGCCAATCCTTTTTACTGCGCACCACCGATCGGGTACACTCATCCCATGAAAGGTCGGACAATCTAATAACCGATGCAGGGAGTTGCATAGCTTGCATTCAACTGACCTCTCGGGTTCTTGACTTATCATGTGCATGTTAGCCAAAGACTGGGTTTGGTTACAGTCCTTCTCCACAACTTGAGATGTTGGTTCCCTTCGCGCCAGTCTGCAACTTTCGCGTACGATTTGTCCAAATCGACTGTTGGCGATACGGGATTGACGACCTATGAACTCCGTCAAATCGTTGAACGTAGATTCCCGCTCAAGCATATTTATTTTTTCAGCTTCCTCTGCCCATCGGCTCTGTAAATCAATAGATAGACATCGGACAATGCATTCCTGTGTGTGCAATGCATTCATATCAGACTGGTATCCTAAGTGCTCCAATGCTATACTGCAATTCTGCATTTTTATCACCAAACTCGACAGTGATTCGGCCTTGCTCTCAGTCCTTTTCGCCTCCAATAAAACACTATCAATTAGGCTTCTAGTCACCTTGAATGGTTGTCCAAACAAATCTTTCAGGATTCTGCGCGCCCTGATGTACCCCATCGGTGGATCAAGCATCGCGCAGCCTTCGATAGCACTTTTGGCTCTCCCACGACAGTAATGTAATAAATACAAAAACCTTTGACCAGGATCTGCAACTTTGCACTCAACAAAATTTTCGAATTGTTTCATGAATATACAGTATCGGTCGGGGTGCCCGTCGAAGTGGGACAGCTCCACTCTCGGCAGGTCAAGAGCCAAAACCTCGGTAGTTTCAGGCTGTCTCAAGGGTTTATATTCGTCGATCACAGTGCCTTTTCGATGTTGACATTGTGAACTACATGGACTTTTTGCTGGCTCTCTGAGACCAGTTCCTTGTGTAAGGGGCTCTGCTTCCTTTCTGGCTAACCGCAGCTCGTTTTCTAATTCTATTATTCTCATTCTATAAGTACTAGTATCGTCAAACGCATCGCGGTTAGAGATATATGACCTGGCACTGACAGGGCTAGTAAACTTAGCATTATCTAGAGAATCAATAACACCCGAACCATCCCCAGAGACTTGCCGAGTTATTTCCTGTTGTCTCAAAAGGTCCTTGCTTCCTCGTCTGGGCATTTCCAATGGGTTTTCTTGTCCAGGTTCCACTTGAGTACTGTAAGTCAAGTCTCGCAAATCGAGCAACGCGTAGCCGATTCAAACGAATCCCAAAACCAGAACAAGATTGATTCGTAGCTTCTACGGTACTAAATTGAAATGCACAAAGGATACGAATATATACGAACCTCAAGTATGCGGCCAAATAGACTTCACAGTAAAACCCAAAAATCCAAAGCCCCGTGGCTCAAGCACGACAGTCAGAAACGGTTCAAGGACAAATTCAAATGTCTCACATGGATAAACAAACGTGAAAATGTGTGGTGTATGAGCGAGCTTTCCAAGATAATGTTAAATATAGTCAAATTCACAAAGCACGTTGAACATTTAGAAGGATTTTCAGTATTCGTTCTTTACACCGCCGGCCAAAATCCTTCCGCGAAAATGGTTGTCTAAGGTTCAGGAAGGGGTCATGATTCTCACCCTACCTACCTTTAACTTATTGTCAGTGCCTGTGGATACTAACTTCCTGTGTTATCTGAACGTGAAACAGGTTTTTGCCGTAGTCATCATCGCACAATCAATAAGGAATCAATTCCAAATCCCGCTGCACAACTTGAGATTGACATATTCATCAGGAGACCGGCGCATATAGTCAGACGCACGATGAAGATGAAGGCTTCGCAGAGTGAAGTGTTTCGCCGCACGAAATAAGTCTAAGCATCACAAGCAGTAACCCATTGCAGCAGCTGGTTAGACTAATTTTGTTTACAAGCATGAGCGCAGAAGTTGAACGCAGGTGCAACGCCTAATGAGATATCGCGTAAAATCGACAGGTCACGAACCAGTGGAATTACATAAAATTAACGCACCAAATCTTCCGAAAGAAATGAAAACCGGTTTCTGATTATGAATAAATTTCGAAAACAAGTGTACGGCGGACAGTATCGAAATACACATGAACACGGAGATTGATCGAATACTGGCATCTATCAGAGTATTTCAAAGTTTTTCTGTGCACAAAATATGTGACAATCAATATTGTATAAAATGTAAATAAATGTTCTTCTTTAAAGATAATAATAGTTTCACAATGTGCTCGCAGCTAGTATGCCTCACCTGAACTGTTCAAGTGAAATACTGGTGAATTTCTCCTCTTCGCCTATGTGCACGCTAGATAGAAACTGGAACTAAGTACATTTACAACCTTTCAGAAAAAATGGGTCCAGTTGATTAGTTGTAGGGCATGAAACGCAATAAAGTGCTGAGTAATTCGGAGCGAGCCGATCTGCGAGCTACTTTGTCTTTTGTATGTGGTTTCGAGCTCGAATCATCAACATTTTCCTCGCTGTTTCCTGCTACGAGTGGATTAACTCTCTGATGTCTCGAACACGTTCTTCGTTTCTTCCGTTTCCTGTAATGTAACACAACTGTAGGATCTGTCCAATAGGCAAGGCTCAGTTCGGCGGTGGTGCAGTTCTCTTTTAGCATTCGTGCTACCTTAAAACCCAATACCAGTGCAGTCGTTTTGAGCTCGTTTAGGGATACTGACTTCAGCTCAGCAATTTTTGTTTTGGCAAAGGGTACTTTGTTTCGCCGCCGGCCATGCAGTTCCACCCAGGTAACGTACACTGTCACTGGGTCGGCAAATTTCAAGCTGCTTTGGGTGACCTGCCGGTGTCCTTTTTTGAAATATTTCAAAAGCCTCCGGGCAACTTCTCCTTTTCTCAATAAGTGACTTGACGGTGGTCTCTTGGGTATAGCAACTTCATGTTGCCCACTGTGACGTCCCGTCTTTGAATTCGCCATCGAATGCACCGACTGATCCTTTGAGTGGACTTCGCTTTCCTGAGATGGACCGTTGGATTCAATATCGAAAGGCTGATCGTGTTCTACAGAGGCACTTCTCTCAGCAACATTTGAGCAATATATTGATGCCGATTGTTGAAGTTCGCTCGTCAGGGGTCCGAGAAGTGTCCAGCCTAGTATCGTTCGCGTAGCGAATGGTTCTTTTCGATTGCTTATGCTCTGTTCAAGCACCCAGTGAGCCTCTGGTACATTGCATCCAATTAGTATGTCGACGTGGGGGCTAGAAACTTCTTCGAACTCTATGTCCCTGAGATGAGACCATCTCTTGGCGATCGATCTGACAGAGTCGACTGGTCTCATTGGCAAGCTGTCTATTGCAAAAGCTTCCGGAATTTCTACAGTCCCCTCATCAGATAAAGACGTTAACTGCAGGGTCAGCCTCTTAGAATTGCTAACATGACCCCCTGCAATCGTGCTGATAGTGAGCGAGGTAGGCTCGCCTACTAGTTCACAGCTTTCTACAAGCTCGCGAGTAATCAGCGAGGTATCCGACCTCGTGTCCAAAAATGCATTGACCCTCCTCAGTCCTTTAGGTGTCACGATACCGACAGGTACGATGCCTAATCTTGCCGGTTTGAAATCATCATGTCCCGTTGAACAGACAATTTTGGGTTCATCTGGCTGAATAGGTCTATTGTTGAGAAGGCCATGCAGTAACGAGTGATGATTACCCAAGCATCCGTCTTGGTTGCATTTTACTCTTAAGCTGCATCCAGAGGCTCAATGAGAGTTGTTCAAACACATAAAGCATGAGCCAATCCTTTTTACTGCGCACCACCGATCGGGTACACTCATCCCATGAAAGGTCGGACAATCTAATAACCGATGCAGGGAGTTGCATAGCTTGCATTCAACTGACCTCTCGGGTTCTTGACTTATCATGTGCATGTTAGCCAAAGACTGGGTTTGGTTACAGTCCTTCTCCACAACTTGAGATGTTGGTTCCCTTCGCGCCAGTCTGCAACTTTCGCGTACGATTTGTCCAAATCGACTGTTGGCGATACGGGATTGACGACCTATGAACTCCGTCAAATCGTTGAACGTAGATTCCCGCTCAAGCATATTTATTTTTTCAGCTTCCTCTGCCCATCGGCTCTGTAAATCAATAGATAGACATCGGACAATGCATTCCTGTGTGTGCAATGCATTCATATCAGACTGGTATCCTAAGTGCTCCAGTGCTATACTGCAATTCTGCATTTTTATCACCAAACTCGACAGTGATTCGGCCTTGCCCTCAGTCCTTTTCGCCTCCAATAAAACACTATCAATTAGGCTTCTAGTCACCTTGAATGGTTGTCCAAACAAATCTTTCAGGATTCTGCGCGCCCTGATGTACCCCATCGGTGGATCAAGCATCGCGCAGCCTTCGATAGCACTTTTGGCTCTCCCACGACAGTAATGTAATAAATACAAAAACCTTTGACCAGGATCTGCAACTTTGCACTCAACAAAATTTTCGAATTGTTTCATGAATATACAGTATCGGTCGGGGTGCCCGTCGAAGTGGGACAGCTCCACTCTCGGCAGGTCAAGAGCCAAAACCTCGGTAGTTTCAGGCTGTCTCAAGGGTTTATATTCGTCGATCACAGTGCCTTTTCGATGTTGACATTGTGAACTACATGGACTTTTTGCTGGCTCTCTGAGACCAGTTCCTTGTGTAAGGGGCTCTGCTTCCTTTCTGGCTAACCGCAGCTCGTTTTCTAATTCTATTATTCTCATTCTATAAGTACTAGTATCGTCAAACGCATCGCGGTTAGAGATATATGACCTGGCACTGACAGGGCTAGTAAACTTAGCATTATCTAGAGAATCAATAACACCCGAACCATCCCCAGAGACTTGCCGAGTTATTTCCTGTTGTCTCAAAAGGTCCTTGCTTCCTCGTCTGGGCATTTCCAATGGGTTTTCTTGTCCAGGTTCCACTTGAGTACTGTAAGTCAAGTCTCGCAAATCGAGCAACGCGTAGCCGATTCAAACGAATCCCAAAACCAGAACAAGATTGATTCGTAGCTTCTACGGTACTAAATTGAAATGCACAAAGGATACAAATATATACGAACCTCAAGTATGCGGCCAAATAGACTTCACAGTAAAACCCAAAAATCCAAAGCCCCGTGGCTCAAGCACGACAGTCAGAAACGGTTCAAGGACAAATTCAAATGTCTCACATGGATAAACAAACGTGAAAATGTGTGGTGTATGAGCGAGCTTTCCAAGATAATGTTAAATATAGTCAAATTCACAAAGCACGTTGAACATTTAGAAGGATTTTCAGTATTCGTTCTTTACAGCAATAGTGTCTCAGATTACCAAGGGCAGATACCAGATTGTGCCGGACGAGCATAGGGTACGGGCCGGTGGTCTAGCCCCGAGAGGTATCCTTGCTCGACCAGCCAGGGCGCTGGTGAGAATCCTAAAATTTCAGCGGAATGCCGTACTCGGCTCTCAGGCCACGACCCCGGAAATAGTAAAGAAGCCACGTGCGGGGTCGCTAATAGTTTTAATTGAAGATGCGCTGGAAGACGAGAATTGGCAGTGCTGTCAGAGGATAGATGACAGCGCGACCCCTGCCAGTCTGGATGTTGTGGCCACTCCTGTAGAGATGGATTGGGAGTCGTCGGAAATTCTGGACCATCGGCCGGCTTCATGCACCCCAGTGGGGACATCCGAAGCAAAAAAATGTGTCATCATCTCAGGCGTTTCGCCTGAGAATTAGTCAGGAATGAATAACAAAAGACACCTAGGCGACGGAGCAAATGCGGCGATGTTATATGCTAACGCGTGTAGTGTTGGAAACAAATGGGCGGAACTCGCCAACACCACTGACGAACAGGAAGCGTTAACAGTTGCCGTCACGGAAACGTGGCTTTCTGAAGAAGACCATGTGCCAGGCCTAATAAGTAACGGTTTTGCAGTCTACAGGCAGGATCGGGAACAAGATCGCCTTGGTGGTGGAGTAGCCACCCTCGTTAGGTCAGGTGCAAACCACCTTGAGTCCCAGATCAAGACGTGCACTCGCAATATCCAGCTATGCGCCGTTACGATCATCCTTCCAGGCAGAAGGGTAAACGTCGTCTGTGTCTACAGGGCACCAAGCACAAACCATGAAGAGGACGTTTGTTTGCTGCAGACTTTGACTGAACTAGTTAAGGACGCACAAAAGACCCTCATAGTGGGTGACTTCAATCTTCCGCACATCGACTGGGTGGCTGAGGTGTGCGTGCCGGGATCGGAGGAGCAAACCTACTTAGAATGGCTGCATGATAATGCGTTGCATCAGCATATTAGGGAGAATACCAGATATAGGACTGGATGCGTTCCATCTTTGCTGGATCTAGCTATAACGAACTTCCCCAACGATGTGGTTGGACTGCAATATTGTGCACCGCTGGGCAAGAGTGACCACGTGTGTGTCAAAATCGTCCTATGAATGCTGCAACCCAAGGTATCCTCAAGGCTGGTTAGGAATTTCGGTAGTATGGACATAGATAGGCTTCGTAATAGGGCGATGGGTCTGACCTGGAACGCGCCAGAGGAGGCTACTGTGGAGGAGCGCTGGCAGGCCATAAAAGGATCCCTGACTGCCCTACAGGAAGAGTTCGCACCCTTAAAACGAAGGAGTGGGGAGGGCAAACCCATGTGGTGGAAGGCTGCAATAGCCAAGGCCATCAGATGTAGAAACCGCTCTTGGAACCAGTACAAAGCTTCCGGCAGTCAGCTAGCCTGGAACCGCTATACGAAGCTGAGAAACGAGACTGTAAGCCTTTTGAGAACTTCTAAGCGGGAATTTGAGCTGAAATTGGCCCAGTCGGTAAGACAACAGCCGAAGAAGTTCTACAGCTACGTACAGTCTAAAGGCTCAACAAGAAATGCCGTAGGTCCGCTATCCACTAGAGAATATGGTATTGTCACTGACGACCAGGGCAAAGCAGACGCCCTGGGGGAATACTTTGGTAGTGTACATAGGATAGATAGTGGGGTACGAGTAGATCTGGCTCTGGTGCATCCTCCTCAGTTAAACGAGCTAGATCTCTCAGAGGGATGCGTGCGTAAGTACCTACAGGAGTTAAACAGCCACAAGTCAGCGGGCCCAGATGGCATTCATCCAGCTATCATCAAGCCGTTGGCGGATATCATAGCTCCATCGGTATGCAGATTGTATAGATCCACGTTGGACCAGGGAAAGCTGCCTCAGGACTGTAAAGTCGCGGCAGTCGTGGCAATACATAAGAGTGGGCCTCAGTCGGATGTGCAGAACTACAGGCCGGTAAGCCTAACTAGCATTCTATGTAAAGTCCTCGAGAAGATCATCCGTGCCCATATCTGCCAGCACTTACTGCAGCACTCAATGCTAAGTCCGGCGCAGCATGGATTCCTGAAAAATAGATCTTGCTTGACCAATCTCCTGTGCTTCTTAGATGAAGTAACTCGACGACTGGACGAAGGTTAGCAAGTTGAGTTATGCTACCTCGACTTTAGAAAGGCGTTCGACTCCGTTAATCATCGTCTTTTGCTATGCAAGATGGAGGCTTTCGGTATAGGTGGGCCAGTAGGTGGCTGGAGGACTTCCTCTCCGACAGGACGCTTTATGTCAAAGTGGGGTACAGGTGCTCCAGTTTGGTGAACGTCACCAGTGGTGTACCTCAGGGATCCGTCCTAGGCCCGGTCCTATGCTTGTTATTTATTAATGACCTAGCATCCACTCTTCAATCGCCCAGCTTTATTTTTGCGGATGATGTGAAGATTGTTGGATCTAAGGGTAGGGCGGACTTGGGCAGGGAAATAGGCACCGTCCTGAACTGGGCATACAAATGGGACTTACCTCTAAACGCTCAAAAAAGCCATTTTTTGTCAAGGGCACCAGAGAGCCTAACTGTCGCTCATGATCAAGGGCTGTTCACCGTAGAGGCAGCCAGTAGGGTTAAAGACCTGGGGATCATCATGAAAAGTGACTTCAAATGGTCGGAGCAGTGTAAAGCTGCTGCGCATAAGGCTCGTGGGGAGCTCTTTAGACTGCGATCAGCTTTGTCTTGCCGGAAGCCGGAGGTATTCGTACCTATTTACATGGCTATAGTACGACCTCACTTAGAAGGTAGCGTGCAGGCTTGGTCACCCTTCTACAAAAAGGACGCCGCCTGTCTTGAGAAAGTCCAACGTCTCGCCACGCGAAAGGTTGAAGGGCAGAGGGTTAAGATATACCAGCAGAGATTCTGTGACCTGAATCTCTTCTCGTTGGAAAGGAGGAGAATTCGAGGGGATCTCGTAGATACGTTCAAAGTAATGAAGGACTTGTCTGGCCTTAGACCAGATAGTCTATTCCAAGTGGCCGTAGACTCCAGAACAAGGGGACATGAAAAGAAGTTGATAAGAGCCCGATCTAGGTTGATGGCTAGATCGCACTTCTTCAGCAACAGGGTTGTGAACAGTTGGTACGGTCTGCCTGGTGGAATGGTAGATCTGCAGACCGTCCAATCCTTCAAAGGTACCTTAGATCGCAAGTGGTACGAGATCTTTCCTTGTAGTAAGCCCTGAGTATGTCAAATAGATGGATGAAAGGTAGCACTGTGGTCCTTCTGGAGTATGTTCAGCAGACTTTTTCCCTCATTGCATACTGTCTCAGTGAACGCTCACGATGCATAATGTCTCTCGCAGTTGATGTGCGATGAGGTTTTCCGTTTCCCTCTCATTTTTAGCGGGGATTCGATGAAATACACTCGGCAGTGGTGGGTGCATAACTGGTGTGCATACCATCGAAGGAATTTTGCACGCTGGACTGGCCGTGGCCATTACCTGTCCTGTGCAGACTGAACTGAACTGAACTGAACTGAACCTTCAGGACGGGTTGTTGCGTTACGCCAGGTGGTGGCTTTTTCCCGCTCGCTTGGGTTTTTTTCATGCTTTTGACTGTGACTTCTTTACTAATACGAAAGTCTTTATGTCTTATGGCCTTGTCTAGTTTGCTTTCTGCCTGGTAGAGGTTTGCTGACGATTTGCTAATAAAACAGAGTGGTTGCATTTATTTTGTGGGACGACTGATCCCTTGTAGAAAACCGCTGCAAAACCGCTCCGGAACCGATCGGTTTTTGGTCGGTTTGTTTAGTAGCCATTTTATACGGATCAACCATGAACTGATGCGGAGGAAATCCACGACCGGGTTAATGGGCTATTCTTAGTCGGCGTTTTATTTAAGTATGTTGGTTTAATTCACCGAAATACCATGAAATACCTCGGCAAAGACTGCTCTATTTCATTCCCTCGAAGTAGGTAAAATAGGGAGAATTAATCGGAAAATCATTGCTTGGTGATAGAAATGAGCACCGTGAAACGTAATTTGGGAAAAATGGTGGAAATTACCGAGGCATTTCACGTATCTTGAGCGATTGGCACAAATCGCTCGAAGGCCATTAGGAAACCGGCCAAAAACCGCTCGAAAACCGGTCGGCATAATAGTATAAACCTCTCGAAAACCGGCCAAAATCCGACCGGTTTTCGAGCGGTTTTTGGCCGGTTTCCTAATGGCTTTCGAGCGATTTGTGCCAATCACTCAAGATACGTGAAATGCCTCGGCAATTTCCACCATTTTTCCCAAATTACGTTTCACGGTGCTCATTTCTATCACCAAGCAATGATTTTCCGATTAATTCTCCCTATTTTACTCACTTCGAGGGAATGAAATAGAGCAGTCTTTACCTAGGTATTTCATGGTATTTCGGTGAATTAAACCAACGTACTTAAAACGCCAACTAAGCATCGTACATTAATCCGGTCGTGGATTTCCTCTGTATCAGTTTATGGTTGATCCGTGTAAAATGGCTACTAAACACCCGACCGAAAACCGATGTTACGAACGGGCTAAGAGCTACAACGGTTCTTTGTTTTGTTGTTTGTCATGATCCATCACTTGAGCGCACTTGAAAGAAACTATGGTATAATTGTGTATTTGTTCCTTAGTTTCCATTCTGAACAGTGTAAAGTTGGTTTGACCTTACTTCGCGGTTTCCTTAGTAAACGCGTGCTTCGGTCCTTTGTACTGCGGGGACCACTTGCACGTTACTCTAATGCTCGACACTGTACGAATATGTTAACCAGAACAGTATTCTCCACGACCCGTGAGAACGAGAAGGCGATTGGGAGAGATAGTGGTTAGCGTGTATTTGGGAGCGTGCGTGAGAGCGTGCGCAAGAGCAACGGTCAAATGGCAACTGCGCTTGGCAGTCAGCCTTCGGTTAAACAACAAACGTGGTAAAAGTATGAACGAAGATAACCACCGCTACAGGGGCCTTCTCCTAGAAGTTCGACGGAATTGGGCCTCGATCGTGGCGGTGGGCCGGAAGTATTGGTCGTCTAGGAACTCCTCGTAGCTTGCCCGTATTTTGTTGGTGACGTCGAACGACTGCTGAAGAGTTTAACGGTGCCTGCACTCTCGAGGTCCGATGCGCGTCGGTCCAACTATGTTTAGGCGCCCATGGGTCTCATACGCATGCGAGCCTGAAGATGCCGCGTCAGGTCCATCCAAAAAGGTGTCCAGTTGTCGCCCCAGTACCTCGCTGACCAATCGTCCCGTTGTCCAGTGAGTGGTTAGCTCCTTGAACGTGCACGGGAGTCAGCGAGGCTACGGATAAAGCAAATGTGACTGTGTAAATCCGTCTGAGAGATGGCAAGGTAAACTGGAACAAAATAGCGCCTGAGGGTGCCGGCGGATGTTGGACCGTAATAACAACACACGAACGATGTTCGGTGTTGTTGGAGTCGCTAGGAGACCGGGAGAAAATGAAATCATAACTACCGATTGTAATTTCTCGGGCTTGTTGGTTGGTAAATCCATGGTCAACTTCCCAACTTATTGCTAACAGTCGGTTGTAAAAATCGTCACGAAATCGGCGAAGCGGACGGGATTTCGTAGTTGGCGACCGCGACGGCTACTTCGCGTTGCGGGTACGGTTGTAGAATCTGATGGACTAGTTGCCGAGTCCTCACTAGGCGAAATTGGGGATGGTTCGGGTAATAACTCGCTCGATGCGGGTGACTGAGCGGCTTGAGCAGGTGTAAATTGGCCGGGTGGCTCGCACTCCATGACGGCAGGCTTGAGACGGTCGACAGATACGGTGTCGTGTCGTCCGCTGATGTCTATGACAAATGTTTTGCCCTATGTTTTATCACCCGAAACGGGCCAGTGTATGGCGCTTGTAGTGGTGATCGAACACCATCGACGCGAAGGAATACATGAGTAGCGGTTCCTAACGCAGTTGGGACATAACTCGTAGACTGTTGTTCACGCGGCGGACTGGCCTTGAGCACTCGCATGTGCTGCGTAAGGCGCTGAGCATAGTCACCGTAGTCGAAAGTCACGGTTGGTGAGGGGGCTACCAACTCCCCAGGCAGACAAAGTGTACAGCCATATACTAGTACGGCCGGTGTTGTGTGTAATTCCTCCTTAACGGTACTGCGCAGGCTTAAGAGTGCTAATGGTAGTGTTTCACTCCAAAGGGGGTTACCGTTTGCTCGAAGGGCGGCTTTTAATTGCCGGTGAAAACGCTCAACCATACTATTGGCCTGAGGGTGGTAAGCTGTTGTCTTACCGTGTTGGCAACCGAGCGTAGCGAGTAGGCCACCGAAAGCGCCGTCAAAGTGTGGACCGCGATCGGTGGTCACTATTGCCGGGCAACCGAAATGACTAACCCAACCGGTCAGAAAAGCTTTCGCGGCCTCTTCCGACGTGGGACGAGGGATAAGAATGGCCTGCGGCCAGCGAGTAAAACGATCCACGTATGTGAGTATGTAAACTTACCCAAGCGAAGGTGGAAGTGGTCCTACGAGGTCGACGTGCACATGATGAAAACGTGTTTCAGGTTCTGGGAACCTGGCTAACGCCGTCTTAGTGTGCCTATAGGTCTTAACACGTTGACACCGCAGGCAAGCACGAGCCCATTGACGGACATCTTGTTTGACATTGTGCCAAACAAAACGCTCAGTTATCAGTTTCACTGAGGCAGTCACACCCGGATGAGCCAGATTATGGAGTGTCAGGAAAGTAGGATAACGGTGGGCAGCAGGAACCACCGGCCTAGGGCGACCTTACGACACATCGCACACAATGGTATTCTGGGAAGTTGGGATAGGTACTGTGGTTAAGCTCAAAAAACCGTTTTGTCGAAGTTGTTCGATGTCAGGGTCCATAGTTTGGGCCTGTGCCATTGCGTCTAAGTTGATGTTAGGCGTTTATGACAGACTTAGTTGATATACGCGCGATAAGGCGTCTGCGACGGGATTAAGTACCCCAGAGACGTGTCGTATGTCCACAGTAAACTGTGAGACAAAGTCTAAGTGGCGGATCTTGCATGGTAAGTAATGATCGGAAGCTGACTTTAGTGCGTAAACCAAAGGCTTGTGGTCTGTAAACACCGTGAACGAACGGACTTCGAGTGCGTGTCGAAAATGATGGATTCTCAAGTAGATGGCTAATACCTCTCTACCGAATGTGCTGTACCTAGATTCGGCGGGTTGTAGGCGCTTGGAGAAGAATGCTTAAGATTGCCAAGAACCATCTACGAACTGTTGCAGTACTGCTCCAACCGCTGTTTCCGAGGCATCCGTCACTATCGAAATAGGAGCCAAAGGGTCGGGGTGGGTAAGGAGTGCTGTTTTGGCGACAGCATCTTTGACCAAGGCAAATGCGACTTGTGCCGTGTCGGGAAACACGAACTTCCGCTTACCTCCGCGCAACAGGTCAGTGAGGGGTTGCATCATTTCCGCACAGTGAGGAATAAATCGGCGATGGAAATTCACCAGGCTGGCAAACTGACGCAACTGGCGAAAAGATTGGGGTTGAGGTTAGTCGCGAATAGCAACGTTATCTGGCAGAGGGCGGATACCCGAGGATGAAATAGAATGTCCTATGAAGGTGATATCAGACCGGCCTAATTCGCATTTCGCGATATTGATCGTAACGCCGTGCTGGCTAAGGCGTTCGAAAAGTGCTCGTAAGTGTGCAGCGTGCTCTTGCTCTGACGAACTAGCCACCAAAATATCATCCAGGTATACGTGGACATTTTCCAAACCACGAGTTGCCTCGTGCATAAACCGTTGAAAGGTCTGGGCTGCATTGCTGAGTCCAAGCGGCATTCGCAGAAACTCGAACAGCCCGAAAGACCTAGTGACGGCAGTTCTAGGGATATCGGCCTCTGCTACCGGGATCTGGTTGTACGCACGAACTAAATCGATACGGTTGAAGATGGAGCAACCTGATAAAGACGAACTAAGGTCCTGTATATGGGGAATCGGGTATCGGTCAGGGACGGTGACTTTGTTAAGCGCTCTGTAATCACCACAGGATCGCCAGTCGCCACTAGACTTAGGGACCATATGAAGAGGGGAAGCCCAAGGGCTACTAGAAGGGCGTATTATACCCAGTTCTAGCATGTGTTCGAATTCGGCCTGTGCAACACGAAGCTTGTCTGGCGCTAACCGACGCGGCCTACTGAACACTGGGGGTCCCTTGGTATCGATATGGTGAGTGACACCGGTCGTCACTGCTGGGAGAGGCCCGGCCTGCCGAAACATGGCCGGGTAGGCGGCGATGAGTTCGCCATAAGGTTGGTGTGCCGGTGGTTGAACGTAAAAGGGCGTGACGTGATTCACTCGCGAATTATGACCCGCAACAGCGAGAGTGGTCTGACGATCCACCACTCTGCGGCGCCGTGCATCAACTAACAAGTCAAAGTGCTGCAGGAAGTCAATTCCCAGAATTGGGTACGGGACGTCGGCGATGATGAATACCCAACGAAAATTACGCTTTAAACCCAAGTTTAAGGTGAGCGACCGCTGGCCAAACGTTGGGATGGCCGTGCCATTGGCAGCGCGTAGTGTTTGGGCCTGCGGTGTGCCATTGTCGCCTTCCGGTCGGGGGAGGACGCTCACTTCGGCACCGGTATCTACAAGGAATAGGTTATTTAAAATGATGTCCCTTACGTTCAAAAGGCGACTGTTGGTCTGATACCCGGCTTCGTGGGTCGCCACCACGGGCCGGGGGTTTAGTTTCCCTGATGAGCACCGGGAAACGTACACCCTGGTTCGCATCGTTTGTGTCCCTCACCGAAGTGACTGTGGTATTTACAATACCCTTCTTTTGAAGAGCCGAAACGTCGTCGCAGTGACGGACTGTGATACCTAGGTGGGCGTGCGCGGTGCCGCTTTTGTGACCCACTTCTTCTTACTGCTAGGCGTTGCAGGCTCGCGTCAATTCTAGACAAAACTGACGCGAGTTCGTTAGATGTTGGCAAGGCAGGCACCGTTGTGACGGAGTACCTGGTTACTCCAGCTACAGTGGGGTTGTATCGTGACATAATGTCATCAGCTATCGCTGCAGTTTCCTCCAGCGAGCATTTGCGCGTGGCACTTAGTAAAACTGGAATGTTGTGCGGCGAACGCTGCAGCCAAAATTCCCTTAAGAGCGGGTCCTCGCCTATTGTCGGTCCTCTCAAGCGCTGCATGTTACGCAGCAGTTCGGAGGGCTTCCTGCTTCCGAGCTCGACGTCTTGAAGTTATTGCATACGTTGGTCCTGCTTTGGGGTCGTGCGGGCAATGACGGCCTCCTTTAAAGCCTCGTACTTCCGGGAACAGATTATTACGTCCCTTACTTGCATTGTGACATCTGGCGGGAGGCGGCTTGCTACCCACCTGAAACGACTGGCGTCACTGGTTATACGGCAGTTTTCAAATTCTAACTCGACCAGCGTGAACCAGAGTTCTGGGTCAGCAGGCGTGAATGCCGGTGTGTGCAGCGTGATCGCCCCAACGGTGGGGTCTGAGCAGGGTTTCCATTCAGCAAACATAGCGATTACTTTATCGAATACAGACGGGAAAAGAAATCAACGACCAATGGGGCAATATAATCCTCGGAAGAAAAAAAATCACTACGAACTAGACACCAAGAATATGTATGGACAAAAAAAATCAACAGATAGAGAAACAGTAAAACACAAAAACGTACGCAGACGGGATCTTGAACGGTAGAAAACAAGGAAACTCAAGTGACCTGGGGATCACGTCGGGCTCACCAATTGTAAGGTTGGTTTGACCTTACTTCGCGGTTTCCTTAGTAAACGCGTGCTTCGGTCCTTTGTACTGCGGGGACCACTTGCACGTTACTCTAATGCTCGACACTGTACGAATATGTTAACCAGAACAGTATTCTCCACGACCCGTGAGAACGAGAAGGCGATTGGGAGAGATAGTGGTTAGCGTGTATTTGGGAGCGTGCGTGAGAGCGTGCGCAAGAGCAACGGTCAAATGGCAACTGCGCTTGGCAGTCAGCCTTCGGTTAAACAATAAACGTGGTAAAAGTATGAACGAAGATGGTCACCGCTACAAAAGCGTGTCATTGGAATAGACGATTTTATCGGTCTCTTTGGTCGTCAGTTTTGTAGGTGGGCGCAAGCCTGGTATTCGCAAATCACTTCAATACTTCAAGTAATTTATATACAGAATTGTAGTGAAAACTCTTGCAAGGCTCCACTAGGTCATTCGTAATAACAAACCGGGTGACTGGTGTGCTATCTGGTGTCAATGACCAGCTGTGACGGGACTCACATATGACCTCTGAGGTGATAAACAACTTGTCTAAACTATGAAACTAACCCCGGCCCACACAAGTTAGTGCCTATCATCGTTCGCGTTTATTCCAGCTGGGAAGGCTATGGCGAATTTCCATGGTGTCGTCTGAAACTGACTACAGGTGGGCGTGAATCCGCTGGCAGTAGACTGACGAAACATACTATCAGGCATGCGTAGATGAGCGGTGGCGACTTTAATTGCCCTAATGTTGACTAGGTGGATCAACAAATTTTGCCTTGTGCCGACCCATTTACTCGAGAACTCCTAGCTCTCCAGGACTTATCGCTGTGTCAGCATGTGACTCAACCGACTCGTACTCAAGGGGACCACAGCTCCATATTGAACTTGGTCATTTTCCCTAGAAGCTCCAATGTTGAAGAGATCCTGTTCAGACCACTTATCGAATGCAGTGTACATTTGGTCCCGGTTATACATGGCTGACGAGGAGTGCAGGCTACGCTCAGAGTGGAGGGTGCACCTAATATTTCGAGCATGCCGTTTGATGAAGTACGCAAGCCAGCGGTATGCATTCTTCGATACCCTAGTGGCCCGTGTGACATTGACCAGGCCTAGGATTCTATTCGAAATGGGGTACTTAATCTGCCAGACATTTGCACCTCTGTCCCGGCGTTGTCCACACGCTAAGGGACCCCCATGGCTTGATCTGGAGTTCAGAGATCTGTTTGGGCACAAAGATTAAGCCGGGAAACTCTTCCGTGCATTCGAAACAGGATATCAGCGTTATCGAGATACTCGCCACCAGTGCTCCGAACTCAAATGTTTGAAGCGATGTGCATTCAAGGAAGCACTTGAAGTTGACTCTGTGTGCTCCAGAGTGCTTGTTCACTTATCCGTAACGTAGAACAAGAACCGCGATTGGCATCCCAGCGCTGGTAAAGGCTGATTCATTGGTCGAATCCTCAGATCGGAAGCGGATATCCTAGTGAGACACTGCAAATATGTGTATGCACCGAAACGTCTGCCTCTTACAGAAATGCACAATATCACTCCTGTCGTGCTTCTTTCTGAATTCGTCAAGGACAGAGTAGCGGAAGGATTACCTTCAGTCAAAACTCATCAGTCTACAGGACCATGCGGTGTTCGTCTCCTGGTGACAAAAGAACTGACTGAAATATTGATCCCAACAATCACAGGACTCTTTAACTCGTCGGCGTTTGCTGATCGACTACCTATAGAGCTGAAACAGACTGTTATGAACTCGAATGATTGAGTAACAAACTTAGACGGGAGGCGGATCCGAAAGGGACTGCACTTTGGTGTGGTGTGATGGCTTGCGTATCTCCATGACCCAAAGAGCTATGCAAGACGGCTTCCTTGGGCCGGAGATGCAACCATGCCCGACAGGTCAATGGGTAGAGGCCAAACGAAGTCCAATCTCAGAAAAAGTTGATGGGCAACTTCTGGTTCTAACCAGTGTGCCCCTGGAGAGGTCACTCCAGCAAATGAAAACTGGGAGAAGCAGTTTACCGGTCCAAAAACTAGATGGACGTAGGATTGGAGTACCTGGGGTTCCTCTCGACGGTGAGAGAAGTCGTCGCACTCCATTGGGCAGCTATCGCCCGCCTGACCTGGGCAGTCCCCGGCCCAAAGGAGGCTGCCCCGTCCACGTTCCGCTTGCTCCGTTGGGTACATGGGGCTGAATCCAAAAGCGGATCGATAACGAAGCACCGGCGAAGACGACAAAACGCACGCAGTAATCAGGTTTTATGTGACAGACCAGAAGAAGTTCCTTCAGGGGTTTCCAATAATTTTGAATATTGGTGTTTGTAGCTCAGGTTGGTTTGAGTTCTTCGGTCACGTTTCCGTGCTGAATTAACGCCCCACTGCCTTGTGGGTGAGACTTTTGAGTCAAAGGCTCCGGTTAGGGTTCCCAAAGAAAAACCTTTTCTGTGGTCTGGGCAGCCGAAAAGTATGATGTGCCCAGAAATCTCCAGCGGTCAATCGGGAAACATTCCTTATCTCTCTGCTCTTCATCCTTTACGCTGCGATTCTTGATGCTTACGAGTAGCCACAATGAGTCGTGACTGTGAACTTGTAGCTCTCGGAAAGGGTAGCAAATTGAAGACAGGGAAAGAAAGAGAATCCATTCTTCGACCTAAGCATCCTTTCCACTTAGCTGCTTTCATCCCCCTTACACTTTGCCAAACAGGGCAACAGGCAACAGTCTACCAAGTATCCAACTTAGCAGACTTCGTTGGTTGGGGCATGTGTTACGTATGTCAAACACACGTCTACCGTACCGTGTCCTATTTTCCGTTCCCCCTAGGGAGTGGAAGAGACCACGTGGAGATAAACAGATGACTTGGCAGCGAGGAATGGGAAAATGTACAGCAGACTTAGGAAAAGTAGGTGCTTCACCTCTTCGTGGTTGGGGTCCAAAAGATCCGTCTACCATTTGGCTGGAGACACTGAAGGATATGGCTGCGAACCGCAAACAGTGGCGATCGTGTTGTCACTTTCTATCGAATCAGAATAACTGATCGATGTGCGTTTGTACAGTTAGACTGTGTATCCGTATGTTGGCTACTAGGGCATTCTTTCCTTTTCCCACCCGTGTAGGTCCACTCCCTGTCCACCTTGTATATTCATACTTTCTAATTCAGCGTGCAACATGGTGAGAAAGGCAGTGGTCAGTGGGGCTCGCCATACTGTTTAACGCTGTACGGTGATGATGATGGAGTCTAAAAGGGCGGCCTCAACCTTGTCAGTCAAGACTACTACACCACGTTGACCCGTAGCTCGAGCTATTTCGTCTCCTGAAGTGCGCAGAAAATACCTCGATAAGATACCAGGAGCAGTTAGTTGAATTACACTGCTCGACTCCTGTATACGCGTTTCACTTAAGCAGCAGACATCAATCTTCAGAGAATCTAATGTGAGGGATGGGCACGCCTGCTGACCCACCTGCATGAGTGTACGCACGTTGAAGGAGCCAAGATTCAGAGGCTGACGAGGCTTGAGAATATGTGAGTTACCAGACGGAGGATTATTCCCGACACTATTTGACAGTGAATCGTTGCGAGTATCGACCGTGTTATCAGTAGGAGCATTATGAGTGGATAGATGGGGCAAAGAGGTGTGGTTAGGGACAGAAGACAAAGGTTGAATAAGAGGGAACTCTGAGCAGTAGCCCACTTATCACTACCCACTCCGCTCTAGGTAATGGGCAGCGCAGTCCTGATTATCCTGCTTGATGACCGATGCAGTAGGGAGTTTTTTCTATTCGTGCATTTCATAGGAGATGTTGGACGGGTACTGCTAAGGTGTCCAGCCACAATGCAGGAGAACGATTAGGGTCCTCATCCAAAGCCTTTAGTTCTAGCAAGAACCTATCCGCAAGGCAGCGGGATGGCTTAGTGGAAGCCCATTTGCTTGGATCAATTATTCTTCCACTGATTTTGCCGATTGAGTTGCCAGCTCAAATCGACCCCTAACCTGGAGGACCAGGAGACTGAACTTTGTCTGACCTCTACCCATTGACCTGTCAGGTATGACTGCATCTCCGGCTTAAAGAAGCCATCCTGTATAGCTCTTTGGGTCATAGAGGCGCGCAAGCCATCATACTACGTCAAGGTGCAGTCTCGTCATGATAGTATTAATACTTCGCTCCCTTGATACAAACTCGGCTTCTCATTTCACTCTTCGCATGTCAGGTGATTCGGTATCCAGTGCTCGTGGTCAGGCTGGCGTTGGCATCGCTCTAAACGCGAAGGCTGAGCGTGCACTGCTGGCCTGGATCCCAGTCGTCATCCGTCTGTGCGCAGTTCGATTGAATAGTTCTGTGCATGTCAACAGCACTAGACTGAAGCGCCGATGCGTGTTTGTCGTTTCCGTGTATTCCCTAGCTGACCCTAGCTTTCCTGAGGCTAAAGACGAATTCTACCAGGATTTGCCTCAACTGCTGCGTAGCGTGCGCTCTACGAACATCATGGTTGCTGCTGGTGATTTCAGTGCTCAAGTCGGAAGCCTAGACAAGGCGAAGGGAAATATGGGAGGCCGATATTGCGTTCCAGCCGATCGAACTAATAACGATGATCGACTCATTCAACTATGTTCCGACCATGGACTATTCCTATCGAGTATAAATTTCTCGCACAAAAAGCGACACCAGCTAACCTGGCGTCTTCCTGCGTTTTCACAGCGTTGGACTCAAGTCAACCATATTGTTGTCGGTTACCGCTGGCGCGGATCAATTCAAGACTTTCGATCATTTCGATCCACGTCTGTAGACACTGATCACTCTCTTGTCTGCGCGCACTTCAGCTTGCGCTTTGTCGGTGGCCGAAACGACACCGGAGCGAACCGTCCCCCGCAGCTGCTACTGGGCGATAACCAACGATCTGCTTTCCGAACAGTTACCTACTAGGTTATCAATGTATCCAAATGCCCAGGATCCAAAAGGGCGATAGACAGAGATCAAACTGGTTCTGCGTGCGGCTGCTGATGCTACCGAAGGTCCAACAACTAGACGCACACAGGAACGATGGATATATGCATCCTCAGTTGCACTGCTAGATGCACGCAGATCGATTCCTCCGGATTCCAGATACCATGAAGCACGGAGATGCCGTAAACGCCAACTGATTCGGAGCTTGAGAAATGATCGTGAGCAGTGGTGGATTGGGAAGTGTAGGGAGATGGAAAAAGCTGCAGACGGTGGCCCAGCACTTTTACTGGAGTTGACAAAACTCCTCGGTTTGATATAGGAGAACGAACAAGTTCCAAAGAGTTGGTGTGAATCAGTGATCATATCAATGCATAAGAAAGGTGACAGGTTTTCCTGTGAAAAGCACAGAGGAATAAGTCTGGTTGGCATCGCATCCAGACTGCTCGCTGGTATTATTCTCCACCGCTTATCTAACGCTCGCGAAAAGCGCTCGCGCGAAATCCAAGCTGGGTTTAGACCTGGTCAAGAATGTATTGATCACATCTTCATTTTTCGACAAATTTTAGAACACACAACTTCCACAGGCCCAATATCTCCGTTTTTCTTGACCTTAAAGCAGCCTTCAATCCAGTCAACCCCACAGTTCTCTGGCGCTGCCTCTTGTTGGAGGGTGTATTAGAGAAACTCACTTCCATCGTAAAATCTCTTTACATGAACAGCCGGAGCCGAGTTTGGGCTTACAGTGCTCTTTCACCCGAGTTCATCACGAGAAGTGGTGTACGTCAGGGTTGCCCTCTCTCTCTCTCTTACTCTTTAACTTTGTGATTGATACGGTCCTAGAGACCGCACTTTTGTCAGGCGAGGATAGTGGCATTGAACTTTTCCCGGGTGGAAAGGCATCAGACCTTGAGTATGCTGACGAGAAAGTTCTTCTAAGTGAAGATCCAGGTAAGTTGTGAGCTTTTCTAGACAGCTTGACGGATCGCGTACCAATGTTTGGAATGCGTTTCGCGTCTTCAAAGTGTAAGATGCTGTTGCAGGACTGGATTGGTCCAACGCCAAAATTTTCAGTTTCTAGGGAGACTGTGGACGTGGTAGGCAAGTTCTGTTACCTAGGGAGCTGCAGTTCATCCGGAGGTGGGATATCGCATGAATTGTCTCTGCGTATACAGAGGGCTAGTTTGGCTTTTGCCAACCTGAGTCATCTGTTGTGTCGACATGACATCCGTTTACTTATCAAAGGTTAAGCGTACGCTGCGGTAGTCAGACTGGTGCTTGTGTATGTTTCGGAGAAATGGCCACTGTGGGTGAAGGACATACGAAGATTGTCGGTACTTGAACACCGATGTCTTCGTAGCATTGCTCGAATCTGGTCGGAACACCGTGTAAGTAATGCTGAGGCTCGGCGAAAAGTCAAAGGTTCATGGATCAAATAATTAAATGAAACGCTCAAGCTCACCAGGTTAATATAGTTAGGACATGTGTTACGTATGTCCCCTGACAGGATCCCTCGACATGCTATGTTTGCTGAGGCGAGTACCGGTTGGAAGATGAGTAAGGGGGTCGGTCCATGATATGGATAAAAGTATGAAAGGCCTAGCTAGTGGACTTGGCCATGTAGAGCGTGTTAGACTTCCTGGGTGGGCTCCAAGAGACCCTCCCACTCAATGGTTAGATACGTTGTGGGATATGGCTAGATGCCGCGATCAGTGGCGCTATTGCATTCATAAACTTTCTTCATCGACTTAATTCCATTAATGTAGTTCTCCTCTTACTCCTTTCATACTCTTTTCTCCTTCAATATTTCCGTTTGAGGTTGCCGCTAGGGAATAGCAACCAAAGCCACCGCACCCAGTGCATGGTTAATGGTTGTCTGAACAGAACAGAACAGAATCTTGCAGCAGTACAAGTACATTTGTTGGAAAAGGAGAAATGGAAATCGTTAGTACCAAAAAATGAGAGAATAGCGGACCAGCGTCAAACTACTTCATAAAATTCTCCCCCGCTGGATGAGCTTTAGTGTAGTATAACGGGGGTCGCTTTGCAGTCCCCAAAGCTTCATGACTTTGTAAGTTCTATGCCATTGTTCGTTTTTGGGCTTCCAATAGTTCCTGGACATTTTCTGACGGATCAGGAATCCAAGATGATAGAGAACTTTCGTCTTCGATTCCAGATTTATGTTGCGGGGAGTCGGACATGTATTCAGATTGTCCGGCAGCTGGAAAGACATATTGATCCGTCTGCGCTTGATGTGAGACATCCAAGACGACTGGTTGGGGGACAAGGTGCCTCAGTAACACATTGTCTTCGTTGCCACATGACAGACGGATGCGAGCGTGTTGTGGATTGCAGCTAAGAAGCTCTATATCTTCCACCAAGGGGTCGTATTTCTGAGACCAAATCGTTCTCCTTAATAGGGTAGGCCCCGGAGTTGACAGCCAGGTGGGGAGAGAGATTCCGCTAGTAGACTTGAAATTGAATTTAAAAAGGCGCTCGTGACGTGTCTCTGGTTGCAGTGCACATCGATGGGCGAATTGAATGCAAAGCATCCAACAGTACGGGTTCCCAGTGATAAATGTCCATTTGTTGTGATTTTAGTGCCAGTGTGATGGTTTTCCGCAGGACCCCATTCAACCGCTCCATCTGACCAGTTCCGCATGGGTTGTACGGAGTGGAGCGGCTGGTTGCTACTCCTTTGTCGTTGGAAAATGTCTAAACTTTAGATGACATAAAAGCAGTGCCACGGTCGGAGTAGACATAGGAGGGCATCCCAAATAAGGAAGACAGTTGGGTGAGGCAGTGGATACTTGTGGAAGAAGAGAAGTCTGAACAAGCAAAAGCGGAAGAAAATCGTGAATGTTCATAGATCGTCGTTAGAAGGTACCTTTTACGGGAGGTAAGTGGTAAGCGGCCTTTAAAGTCAATACTGATTTTTTCAAATGGTTGAGTAGTTTTTATCGATCTAACAGACTTTTATTTAACAAAACGGCGTTTTGATTCTGCACGAATTTCACGTTGATTGACAACTCGAACTTTATCAACAGAGGAAGGAAAAGTTTTAGAACGGACTAGATGTATCATGCGTGTGATACCAGGATGACAGCGTATTTTGTAAATGTTTCAGACCAACTCGCGATACAGCTCGAACACAACTGTCCCGAGAGGACGTGTCGGCCGCTTTGTTGTGGACTCCAAGACGACATTAAATATCATAATGATAACAAGAAAGCTCCAACTTCCACCGCTGAATTTGGTCGTTTTTTATTTTACCCTTATGTAGTCGGTCGTACATAAAAACCACTGAGTGTTGATCAGCAAATAATGCCTCCCCTTTCTCAAGGCTTCTACTGTGGTAGAGGCTTCTTTTTTCAGTCGCTGAGTACTTATGCTCTCTTGAAGACAGAGTGCGTGAAAAGAAAGCAAGAGGACGACCATCTTGGTTCAGTGTAGCCTCAATGGAGATATTTGATGCGTCCGTTTCGACAATCAGGGGATAGCTGTAGTCGATGGCGAACGCAGTAGCTCTTTCCAACTCATCTTTAAGATTTCAAAAGACCGTCGTTACATTATCAGGAGCCGGAAATATACGGTTATGAACCAGGGGTGAATCTTAGCGGAGAAGTGTGGGGTGCAGTCGGCGTACTACGCTAGCATTCTTCTGCGAATAGATATCCCGTGGAGGACGGAGTTCTCCTGGAGTCTGGAAACGCTCAGGATCTGGTTTGATCAGGCCGTGAGAAATTTCATAACCGAGCAGTCAGACTTTTGTTGCAGGTATTACACTTTTGCTCTCGTTGAATGTAATACCATGCTTCTTTGCTACATCAAGGCAGTTCTGCAGGTTTTCATTATGTTCTTTCAAGTCTTGGCTGTAGGCTGTAACGTTGTCCACAGAAGCGTATGTGTCTCGTGAAGATGCATCACTTGTGGTGTTATCAGTAGTGCGCTGGAAGCAGGCTACTCCATTCGTTATGCCGAACGGTGTGTGACAGAACCGGTACAACTTCCCACTGACTTCGAAGGCAGTGCACGGTTTCTCATCCTCGCGTGTAGGAATTTGATGGTAGGCACTCTGAAAATCCAGTGTGCTGAGAAGGGCGTATTGGGTCACCTGTGCGAGTTCGTCTATCCGAGGCAGAGGGTAAGCACCAATGTACCTAAACCGAATAATGATTTGGCTGCAGTCAACCGCCATGCATTTCTTGTGTCTTTCATTCGTGGTGACCAAAACTTGGGCTCGCCAGGGTGATGTTGAAGGTTCAGTGGTGTTATTCTCTATTAGTCAATCAATTTCGCTTTGAATAAACTTTGTCTGCAACAGAATGACGGCAGGACTTAGAGGCAATACGTTTGCAGTTGGGAGCCAAGTTGGTAGACTGGAATGGAATGTTGACTTTTGCAGCAGTAAGCATACAAACAGAAAGGTAGTCGATCACCGTCTAGGGGATTTTGATGCTCACTGGTTTACTGTCTTGTCGGGCTCTTGTTTGGTAGTAGCCAGCAAGTGCCGAGAAAACGCTTCATTTTTAGGCTGAACGCAGATCGATTCAAGAGTTTGCATGACGTTCTCATAACTCAGACAATCAACCACATGTTGATAGATGGATAGGAAAATAAAACTCACAATAAGTTTATTTTTGCCGAGATTAGGCACATCAACGACAAAGAAAGTTTGTGGATGTTTCGTGCCAATAAATCCCTTGTTCAGCAGCCGACGGAGAGTGTGGACCAGCTTCAAAACGTTCCAGACGCAATAGGCGTTCCATTAATTGTTAGAATAGACTGTCATGAACTCAAATGATTGAGAAACGAACTTAGAGAGAAGACGAACCCGAAAGGAAGCTTTGATCTTTTGACAATGTTAGTACATGCGATGAAAAGGGACAAACGGAAACCACTAGTGTTAAAATACGAGCCTCCAAAATGTCTCAATATGGTCGGGGGTGGGCGTCTCAGGCTCCAAGTTGGCTACTCCCCTTGAACGCCTCTCGAAATGCTCCCAAGTGACCGCGCGTTCCACATAGATTTTACTGAGGCAGTCCTACATACTGCCTTCTTGAGGCGGTGTTTCCACAAAAGTGTGAGGGCAAAGGTGAACACCCGGCGCTGTCCGCCGGGTTAACTGACCACTAGTCAGTCTAGGGGAGTTGGCTAAACCCCGATTCCAAACCAACCATGGGTTGCGTATCAAGCGTACTACACTGTGTTCATCGGTATCTGTGGCGGAGGGATGTACTAGGCACCCAGGACGTTTGGCCTCATCCGAAGGGCGTATGAACTGAGCAACCAGTCACCGGCTCCCAGAGGCTTCCGGAAGAGACGAATGAGCCACACAATTGGTCACCGGCTCATCTGAACCAACCCTGCTGCCTTACAGGACGCGTATGGTTGCGCAAAAGCTAGAGGTGCATCTTCGAATAAAAGTGCATAGTCTGGACCGGGGCACCGAGTAGTACAATAGCCCACAACGTCAACGACAGTACAGCCGATGGGTATCTTACAGCTCGATCGTTACGCTCGTCAAAAACATGCCGCTGATGTTCACACGCCGTACACACTCGTTGATTTCTCTACTTTCACGCTTCACCCTCGCACACACATTTCCATATATGAGAATTGCAGTCAGCCGTATTTGCGGTAGTGTCTCTGAGGGAAGTCCTGTTCCTGTTAGCTGGCATCCTTCTTCTTCTGATATCCAAGTCTTACCGAATCCGCTTCAGCAAGCTGATGCGCTGCTTTGCCCCAGGTGTCCTAAAGTGGCCACATTTAGTGTGCGAACGCCGATGTGTATAGGACAAAAGGCGTGTTTAGCTCATACGCTGGGGACGTGTGTTGTATTCAAGAGACTCGCATCCAAGACTCCAGCTCGGTCGTTCGATTGATGCCCCCATCAAATTTTTCTGCAATTTTTCACTTGCATTTGCCCGGTGACCCTGAAGCTGCAGCTGCCGGTCGTGCTAGTGTAGGTGTTGCTCTCAATGAGAGGGCTTAGGTTGCGCTACTTGACTGGATCCCAGTTGACAGTAGGTTGTGTGCAGTGAGACTTAGGGGTTCGTGCAAAGCAAGCAGACCCCGTTCCGATAGACGCAGTTAGTTTGTCGTCTCGGCCTATGCTCCTACAGATTGCAATCCAGATGGAATCAAAGGTGTCTTCTACCAAAAGTTACACTACCTCCTAATTAAAGCAATACGGGATGATATCATGATTTTAGCAGGAGACATGAATGCCAGAGTCGATCGGCTGTCTTCGAACGAGGCGCGTTTGGGAGGTCCTTTTGGCCTCGATTCCTGTCGTTCACAAAACTAGGAACGGTTTTTGGCTCTGTGTTCAGGCCACCTCCTGTTTCTCGCCAGTACGAACTTCAGATGTTCTAATCGCCCGTACGCCACTTGGCGTCCGCCCCCTATCGGGCCAGAAATAGACCCAGATAGACCGCGTCGCAATTAGCTGCTAATGGCAGGGCCGCGTACAAGACTGCCGGTCGTACTGGAGCACTCACATTGACTCCGACCATATGTGTATCCATGTGCTTCGGTGGGCGTGCCAAACATACGATGCAGCAGCGGTTAGACTGCTATATACTGTCTGATCCGTCTTACCTCTCAACTTTCCGGAACACTTTGGCTGAAAAGCTAGGATCAACGCCACCAGATCACATCAACCAGCACTGATCGCTTATTAAGATTGCTTTGTATTCTGCTAGCAAAGTGGCCTGACTCGTGGTGTCATTACACTCTGGATTTCTGCTGAGTCTCTGCACCTTTTTGATGCACGCCAGTGCATCTCGGTTGGTAGACAGCATAACGCAGCACATCTCACAAGACGCGGGCTGAACGCAAGTCTACGTAGGTTTTACGAAATCTGGTGGTCCCAAAAAGCATCAGAAATGGAACATGCTGCCGCTGTCGGTAATTCCCGCAAATTGTTTCATCTCCGAGTCACCGATAAGGAACCATTGGGTGTGAGTAAAACGATCTGTGAAGCCGAGGGTTCGTCTATCCACAGTCTGCAACGATGTCTTTTACGCTGGGCGGAGCACTTTAAAACAGTTTAGCGGGCCTCCAGCGTCAGCCCCTTTCGTAGCTGTCCCGACACACGTGCCGTGGTCTGTTTCGACAGACCCATCTTGTGAGGCGGAGATCCGCAAAGAAATTCAAGCCCTAGGACGTCACAGAGCGCTGGGCTCCGATTGCATTTCCCCAGCTCTATTTAAAGTTGCTGGAATTGAACTTGCTAGAGAACTTCAAGCTTTGTTCTCCAATGTCTGACACCGAGAAATTCTCTTTTTGTGGGGGAATCGATCGTTGTCCCCAACTTCAAGAAGGGCTCGCGCATTGACTGCGCCAACAACAGGGTTATAAACCTAATCCCGATAGCGTCTAAGCTGATAGGGTTTGTCATTCTTCGCAGGTTGTACAACACGCGTGATGAGCAAACTCGCGAGGAACAGGGTAGGGTTCGTGCCGGTCGTGGATGCATCGATCAAATTTTCGCCTTCCGACAGCCGTTAGAACACCGTTACGCCTTCCAAAGGCCAACGACCGTTGTGTTTCTAAACATTCGCACGGCCTTCGACTCCGTTGATAGGTCTGCACCATGGAGCTGTTTGTTGAGGAATGGTGTACCTGGGAAGTATATGTCGGTCTTTAAAGAGTTGCATCGTCATACCTCGGGTCAAGTTTGGGCTTATGGCCAGCTTTCGCCACCCTCTGCTGCTCCCAGTGGAGCGCGACAAGTTGCCCTATATCCTCGTCTCTTTTTAGCTTTGCTGTGGAGGATATCATACAGAACGCTTTGTCTGGTCTTTCAAACGGTGGGGTTAAACTCCCTCCAGGGAAAAAAACTTTTGACTTAGAATACGCCGATAATATCACCTTGCTGAGTGATGGTGCACAGGCAGTTCAACACGCATGGGACCGCTTGGCGATTGGGGTGTCCAGGTATGATATATGCTTTGCGCCTTCAACGGGCAAGGTACATCTTCAAGACTGGGAGGAGTCTGTGCCTACACTCCTTCAGGGGTGACCGGTTAGAGGTGGTCAGTAGTTTTCAGAGCCTCGGGAGCTTGATCATAGCTGATGGCGGTGTTGGGGAGGAGGTCGCGTCCCGAATTGCGAGAACCAGAGCAGCTTTCGCAAATCTGCGTCATCTGTGGTGCCGCCGTGCCATCCGGCTTTCCTTCAAGGGAAGGGTGTACAGTGCCACAGTTCGTAGCGTTCTTCTTTACGGTTGCGAGACCTGGCCCCTCCGTGTTGAGGATGCTCGGCGACTTTCTGTACTCGATCATCGCTGCCTCCAAAGCATTGCTGGTGTCTGGTGAGAACATCGGGTGAGCAATGACGAGATTTGTCACCGAGTGCTTGATGCTGATAGTCGTCCTCTGACAGAGACAATCGCTCTACACTGCCTCTCATAGCTCGGGTAGGTTTTGCATATGCTTGCTCAACGCTTACCCTTTCGTGCTCTTTTTGCACACTGGGCAAGGCTGGAAGAAACGACGCGGCGGTCAGGCTATAGCTTGGCTTAGGGGGATGAAGAAATCAGCTTCGGCTTTGACTTTGGTTGGTGCTTCCCATCTTCCTGGTTAAGACTCAAGAGTTGCGGATTGCCGTGCGTCAGAGACGTTGAAAGATATGGCTCGGAGCCGAATCCATCGGCATAAATGCCGTATAGCCTATCTGTTGACCTCCCGAACTCCATAAACAATTGAAAAACACAAATATTTACGAAATACCTACGGTGAAAGTTAAAAAAAATAATTTGTTTCACTTGTAATCTTTATGTTGACTCTTAATCAGCCGCCCCCGCCTTTATAATTTTTCTGTTGTTGCGTTGGCACCATGTTTATTAACAAATCTGTGTGAAATATATATATATATATATATATATATATATATATATATCTTGAGTGAGATAATGTTCACTAGAACGCGTTAAGCGTCCTCGATTAGCAGACCACCAGACAAAAGGTGTAGGGACCGCTCGACCGGTCACCGCCTTTCAACACACGAACTACCTATTGCCCTACAAGTAGCACTTGGTTGTGCATGAGCTAGAGGTGCCACCCCGAACTAGAGCTAATAGGGACGCTAACTCGTGCCTTATTCCCGACATTCCTCATCTAGTTTCTCTATACTAATACCATCACGTCCCCGAGGAACAACGCTCCTTGTGCTCTCTCGGCGGCCAGGGGGATATAAGGTAGCTGGAGTCCGTAACACACGGAAACAAATCCGAATGAACCGCTACTATATGTGGACTTCCTTCGATATCTAAAGCGAAGCCATCACTGCACGCGCGCAGTACAAATACCGAATACAAATCGCATGTCTCTCCGATGTTCGGCTGGCAAATTCTGGCGCCTGGTTTATATAGGTTCCCGGATCAGATGTCACTTACCACCTCTACCAGAGCAGATCTACAGACGCCGGTCTTCACGGTTTCGCGATGGTTGTCAGCAACAGGGGTTAGTAAGGCCCTACTTGCATAGAACCTGATGTCCTCTCAGATCACAATAGCTCTTTTCCGCTCCTCGCCTTTGAACGTGTCGGTTGCTGTAGTCTCCACCCTGACGGAGGCAGCTGAATAGACAGCAAAATAGGTTCTACGAAAAACTGCAACAGGTGGTTAACGATGCCCCAAAACGTGACATCCTCCTTAGTGCGGGCACTGAGATACTGTAATGACCTACGAGTTCTTCTCTACGATCTGAACGGAAAACCTGCGCACTCGATCTCAGCTCGCAGCTCCCATCGCTCCAGTCCGCTACGGGAAATCAACGGACAACAACTCAACTCGCCGAAACGTGTTTTTCTCACGGAAATTACCGTGCTGTATCTAGAGCGAAAGTCGAACACCCCCGAACGCGGGAGTCCACTTAATTTCCGACCCTATTGCGCTGATCAGGTTGGTAAAAATGTTTGCCGGATTGACTACTGATTTGTTGACCCGATTTGTCTCTGACTGTAGGTGACTACTGTTTGGTTCCGTCCCACTGGCTCTAGTGAGAAAACTCTTCTGACTTCGAACCATCTCGTTTATTTTTCAAAAACAAAGGGTTTATATGGAACACTAGGTGACTGAAATCGGAATTATTTTACGGAGCTCATTAGTTCAGAGCTCTTCCCGTGACCGGGTCTTTTAAGTGGCTACGTAGTTCAGGTCCCCGACTGGCTGATTCCTTTACGGTCGGTTAAAACAACCGCAGATTGCTGAATAGTTAATTTCCTTCCCGTTCGAGTAAAACAACTCTTGACCGCCGATTGGTCGAATCAGTTGCGTCCAGTTAAAACAACGCTTGTCCACTGATTGGTTGATTCCACTCCGTTCGGTAAGGGTGATTGTTGGCGGCTGATTGGATGGTTTCGTTCCGTTTCGTCACGAACTAACTAAACCATCGACCCACTTTGCTGGCCTGAGCTTTGCCATCGATTTTGGACAAACAAAGACGTGCTGTCTTCAAACAAAAATAGGCCATCTATCGATGCGTCAGCAGATACCCTTCAACTGCTCGATCAGCAAAATGGGTTACGTCTGGTGTGGCCCGATAAATTATTTAATAATAAGTCCGGCCTGGTATGCTCAGGCTGATTAGTGAAAGTTTTTTTCGTTTTCAACTTCCTAACACATCCCCTTTTGGTTGGTAATTGTAGCTCTGGCGACTAGGATCCAGTTGTGGTCGCGCGGTGGGTTTCTTTGGTCTATCGGACCAACGACGTGGTAGTAGCTCTCTTCCCGGCCGTTTGGTCCGTAATGCCAGTGTTGGTAGTTTGAACTTATCCAAGAGGATTTCTGATGGAATTGCTCGTTCTTGTGGCCGATTTGGGATTTCATTGTATCGCCTGCGCAGCTGGTTCTCATGGCGGACCCAAGTTCCCTTATCGGTCTCTACTTCGTAAAGTTTGGCACCCCTCCGATTAATAATTACAGCTTAGGCCCACTGCGGATTTCTCGCTCTGTATTCTTTGCATAGACTAAGGCTTCAACGTGAAAGCTATCTTTCTTTTTTGTCGATTGCTTTTTGTTTGGTGGGGAAAGGGTGTTGTGGATAGTCTTTAATTTTCGGCCCATTAGTATTTCAGCCGGGAATGCACCTAATGGAGTGTTAGCGTTTGGTGTTGTCCGTTACAGGAATAAAAATTGCTCAATAATTTCACCCGTAGTACCCATGAGGTCCGGAAAAATGTGATAACTTGCTGTAGAATAAGTCGCGTTTGGTATACTCGCGGACTAAGCGTCACCAACATCTGCTTTCATCATTTCAGTTCAGTTCACTCAACCAACAACCTTGCACTTCTGTGCTCCGGTCTTGGTTACTTCCTCTTAGCATCGTTTAGTGAATAGGAGCACAAAGGGAGAGCCCAAAACGAAACGATAAGCACAAACCACGAAGACAAAAAAGAGCTCTAATACAACCATGCCACTGGCGGCGACATCACGATGTCTCCAATCATCTTAGGCGGGTCGCGTGAACCCCAATCTGGAAGTCTGACACGTCCTACTTGGCCAAGTCTAGTGATCTTTGTTCAGGCAGTAAACTGTGTGACTTGGAACACGCAGACGATATTGTTCTTCTGAGTGAAAATCCAAGTAAGTTGCAAACTCTCTTAGATAGCCTAAGCAACAGTTTAGCAATATCTAGGATACGTTTTGCACCTTCAAAGTGTAAAATGCTGCTGCAGGACTGGGTTGGCTCAACACCAAACCTCTTTTTGGTAGGGGAAAATAACTGAAGTGGATAAGTTCTGTTACCTGGGTAGTTACATCTCACCAGGTGGACAGATATCGGATAAAGTGTCATCGCGTATACAAAGGGCGCGTTTGGCTTTTGCCAACTTCCATCATCTGTGACGCCGGCGTGACGTCCGATTGTCCGTAAAGGGTAGAGTGTACAATGCGGTGGTTAGGTCTGTTCTTTTACACGGTTCAGAAACATGGCTGTTGAGGGTAGAAGATAAACGAAGATTGTCGGTGTTCGAGCACCGATGCCTTGCCCGAGTATGGTGGGAACACCGGATCAACAATGATAAGGTTCGGTGTAAGGTGTTGGGAACCAGAGGTCAGTCTGTGGATCAAATACTGGAATCCAAGCAGGTTGTAATTGGGACATGTGTTACTTATGCCCACCGATAGACTTCTTCGGCGTACGCCATGGCAAAACGATATGAAAACCTTGACCAGTGGACTTGGCCACATAAGACGTTAAACTTGTAGGTTGGGGTACACGTGATCCACCTACCAAATGGTTGGAGACATTAAGTGATATAACTAAGTGTCGCGTCCATTAGCGTAGTTGCATTCGGGCTCTTTCGTTGCCCTCTTGATTTTCGCTTGATACTTTGACTTTTTGGCTCTTTATCACTACGCTTCTATTCTTTTCGCTCTTTACTGGACGATGGCGGGAGGTAACAACCAAAATCAGAGCACAGAAGTACGAGGTTAGTGATTAAGTTAACTAAACGGAAACTGAAGTCTATTGATCAAGGTTTTCATACCTTTTTATAATGTTAAGGTCTGATCACCGTGACCTACTTTCCAACCACTACCTGCCTCAGAACAGAGTTCGTCGAGGAAGTTTATCGGCGGGCATGCATAACACATTTCCCAACCAAATTGACATGTTTTGGCTCAGTACTGATTCCAGTAGCTGACCTCTGATTCCCAACACCCTACGCTGATACGGTGTTCTCACCACGTTCGGGCAATACTATGGAGACATGGATGATCAAACACCGATGTTTCTGAGCCCTGTGAAAAGACGGATATAATCACCGAGGTGACAGACAACTGAATGTCACGCCGGCGCCACAAATGACGGAGGTTGGCAAAAGTCAAACGGTCCTTCTGTATACGCCATAACATTTGATCCGATATCTGCCCACCTAGTAACATGTGACCGCCCAAGTAAAAAAACTTATCTACTTCAGCTAGAGCTTCACCCGCCGATATAAGGATTGGCGTAGACCTAACCCAGTCCTACAGCGGCATCTTACACTTTCAAGGTGCAAAACGCATCCCAAACAGTGCTACACTGTTTTTAGACAATCCAGAAAAACTTGCAACTTACCTGGACCTCCACTCAGAAGAACAATATCGTCCGCGAATTTCAAGTCAGACAGTTAACTTCCTGAGCAAAGATCCATTCCGCTATTCACACACGAAGATGGAGCTGTCTCAAGAATCAATTCAACTACGAAATTGAAGAGGAAGGGCAAAAGACGGTAACCCGGATGAACACCGCTTTTCGTGAACTCGGGTGAAAGACTGCCGTAAGCACGAATTCGGCTTCGGCGTACAAACATTGGAAAGGAGAAATAAATTTCTCTGGCACACCCTTGAATGGCAGAATACGCCAGAGGAATGTGTGGTCGACTGAGTCGAATGCCGCTTTCAGACCAAGAAAGACGGAGATTGTCGGCTCATCGAAGATGTGTCTGTGCTCTAAGGTTTGTCGAAGGGTAAAGATGTGATCGATAAAACTCTTACAGGATATAAAACCGGCTTGGTACTGACGCGTACACACTTCGCGGGCGCTGGATAATCGGTGGGAATAATCCCGGAGATCAATTTGAATTTTAACATCCCAAGAGATATCCGCTAACGTGGTGCTCAAACGACGGCCGCAGTGCACCTGATCGAGTATATTCCGTTACGATCATACTGGTCATCTTAGGTCGAAGACTTGCGGTCCTACCAATGTGGTTATAGAGGTAATAAAAACGGTACTGATGTACCCTTGTCCATGCGCGCTTCAAGGTCCACTCAGCCAATGTCCACAAAAACCGTGCCCCAAATTGGACTACCACAGCTGTACTGTAACCGTTGACGAACGGTATCGCTTCCCATCTAGGCATCAAACACTCAGGTGGAGAAGAAGCTTCAGTGGAACATCAGTTGACTTCACTGAAATGATCTATCCAATATTTCGCTCTAGCCAAACGGGTTTATGTGTCAGTCATTCTTCCCATACTAATAAAGACCAATTAAACCATCCGCGTCGTTGAACAGCGACTAAGCTTTTCTCAGTTATTCTGTTAAATCGCTTTTTTTGCTACAGAAGACACATGAATGCGCCTCAACCAGTTTGGTCTTCGCCGAGAAAGAGGTTGCGTTGATCAACTCTTCATGCGTATGGGCCTAACCGTTTGCAGCCGGTTCTTAGCCGTATAGAGTAAGTGGACAAAACGACCCATCTGGAGATGAGCCCAATGGAAACCAAGATCTTCGCGACTTCCCTAGATCCAACAGGCTTTATCCACATTTACAGGCAAATCTTGGGAGTGGTCTACAACTTCAAGTACCTTGGGTGTACTATAAAATCAAACGACCAGACTAATGGTGAAGTCGAACTACTTGTCGATTGCAGACGGAAAACATTCGTGCTATTTCGAAAATCACTGCAGTCCCGCAGTGGAATAAGTCTCCACAGGAAACTGAGCGTTTACCGCGCTACTATTCAGCCCGTCATCACGTACGCTTGCAAAAACCGGCCGCTGAGGGTAAAAGATACGAGAAATCCGGGCAGCTTCGACCAATATTGCCTTCCATATATAGCCTAAATCAAACGGTGTGATAGTGTCCCGAACTCCGTTGCACAACAACGCTGCTCAAACATAGTAGCAGTGTCTTCGTTCCTTCAATGAAACTATTTCCAGTGATTGGGTCTTGTCCTCCTTCAATCACAGTGGACCTTCGGTCGATCCTCGACTGCGTTTATGGCGCAAGAACTGAATTTCACCGTCCACCGACCTTGTCGCCGATCACAGCGCATGAAATGCCGGTATCAGGGACATCCCAGAGGTTGACAGTGCAGGCATTATCGCCAGTATGATAGACACTTCTTGAGGAGAAAACAAATCTACTGCTGCGAGTTTGTTGCGAATAAAAATGAGTTCTTTTCGTGGTTCTTTCTGGCGATGCCGAGCGCGTGTTGGTTATTCAATGTTGTGGACAGTGGTTTTCCCTGGGATGGTATCACAACGCTGTACTTTTTGCTGGATCGTCGGTAAACGGTATATGTTAGGATATTTACGTTTGTACTTGGGTTTTGCCGTTGTTGGATCGGAGAAGCAAATTTTACAAGTGTCTTCCAACTGTTAAACACCTGAGAGGTTGAGTTTATCCTTCTTCAGTCAAAATGATAACGGTTCGTTTAATCGTATAGGCTACTTCATAAGCTATACTGATTGAAGTGTTAATCCAAGTTTTGCTCTCGACTGGTCTTCAACCTCCTAATTTTTGTGTTCTGTTGTATCTCCGGCTCATTATGAGACGTTTTGTGTGACGTTGAAATCCCTTCACTCCTTGATATGGCAATAGCTTGCGGGCTGTACCGGTATAAACATTATCAAAGCATTGTGATTGATTTGCTCACTTCGATGATAGATTCGTATTTTGTTTTCCATGCGCTTTGTCATTCAAGCTGCACCAAATTGTTTTCATAGTTCTCTCATTTTTTTAGTCCAGCAAGTTGTCATCATGGCCACCTCAATCGTAAAGCTTCACACATTCTCACATGACAGTGATGTTGGCCCGCCGTGTTACATACTACAGGTAACTTTGCTGTTACTTCGTTTATTCTCCAGGTTGACGAATTTCATTGTCTTTTGGATTGCGGGTGGACTGAAAAATTGGATAGTGATTATGTTATGAAACTTAGCAAGTGGGCGAAGCACGTAGATGCTGTTTTGCTGAGTCATCAAGGTATACGACACCTGGGATTGCTACCGTATCTTGTGGGATCATGCGGTTTGAAATGCCCGGTTTATGCCACGACACCGGTGTACAAAATGGGCCAGCTAACTCTGTACGATTTTTTTCAGTCCAAGTATGCCTCCCAAGATTTCCCGACTTTCAATCTGGATGATGTGGATGCTGCGTTTGAACTCGTTACCCAAGTCAAATACCAGCAAACAGTGAACTTACACGGCCGTGGTCAAGGGATATGCATCACCCCATTGCCATCAGGTGAATTGTTATTTGATGACTCTCATAGGCATCTCAGGTCACACTCTTGGTGGTACGATATGGAAATTGGTCAAAGAGGATGTGGATATTGTATATGCTGTGGATTTTAATCACAAGAAAGAACGGCATTTAAATGGAGCTACATTTGATGCCTGCATGCGTCCCCATCTTCTCATACTGGATGCTTCAAACGCGCTATACACACACGTATGATCACTTCTTCGTTTTCTCATATTTTACAGCCTAGAAGAAAGGATCGGGATGAAAATCTTCGTCAGTATATTCTGAAAAGTCTGCGACGTGGTGGAAACGTTTTAGTGGTCGTGGATACCGCCGGTCGGTCTTTGGAGATCGCTCATTTCTTGGAGCAGTGTTGGTTAAATCAGGTGAAACTCAGCATCCAGTTTTAATTCCCGGTGCTCTATCTTGGCTGTTTAACGCTTCTAACTGCCATGAACAGAAGCAATATCTTAGAATTTGTAATGGGTTTAACAGTGGTCAAAAGCACCACGCTTTATCCCAAAGCTTTATTGTTCCATGTGTTCATGCCGGTGCACTGACTGTGCACACTCCATAGCTCTAAAAACTCACTGCATTGTTGAAGATGACCGGCAACCTGACCTCGAGTGATCTGATCTAGTTACGAACTGGGCGATCGCAGGTTTCTGTTCACTACCCAATCCACTAGTTATCCAAGCTTAAGTTCAGTATTAATGCGGTAGTAATTATAGTACTTATTATTGTGCAGCAAGACTGGAATCAGACATGGTGCCAACACTGCAAATGCGGAGTGGGATTTCAAAAACAAGAAACTGAATGAAAGTGTTTTTGGCTGTTTCACCGCTCGTGTTTTCGTAATTTTGTCGAGAGTTTTATTCAATTTAAATGAGATCAAAGAGTTTCCTAAGCACACCGCACAGCATTCGCGCCACTGACTTCGGTTCTGAGCCATATAATCTATTGCCTCTAATCAGCAACAACTCAAGTCGCTTGGACTTCATCGAGGGGGGGGGGGGGCAGGACGCACCAACTGCGCCCTAAAACGCTACGTCCAGCGTCCGAGACGCCACTGCTGATTGTGAATTGGCGAACCGCTAGCCTCAGATTGTTTCACTCACACCTAGCTGTTTCCCACCGGTGACACGGGTGAGGTGGCACAGCTTATGGGAGTTGCATATGGCTGCTGCATTTTCCATTTCAGATACTCTGATCAACCACTGGAATACGCGCTCTCTGCTTAGTCTTGCATTAAGTTCACGTCACGAGGTGAGACGTGTACCGTGGTGCTCGTTGCCAGCCGGTATCGACCGGTGTGCGTCCTGAAGACTCAAACTGTCAGCAGAAATCCAGGATCACGATGCGACGTGTCAGACTACAACTCACCACGCAAGAAAAATACAGAGCATTCTTGGAAAACGAATAGTGCTCACCAGTATTGTCGAGGGGGGCTTCTGTAAGCATTTCAACTAGCGCGTTTTAAGGGTCAAATAGTTTGTCACAGTCATACCGTCATTGCACCATGTATTTTGGGCACCCGCCGAAGCACATGGATAGCCTGGCATGGTAGAGTCCATGCAGGTAGTCTGGTACGATCAACAGTCTTGGATACGACACCACCATGCGTAGATTTTTGCGGTACGGTCGATATGGGTCCATGTCTGAATCTATGAAGAGAGACGCCAGGTAGCACACCAGCGATGCTGTAGGTGTTATCATTGTTACTCACTGTCATGTATCGAATTTCCAGAATAACCCCCTTTCTGTTTGTCTTTAGGACTCCGGTCTGATGGCTTACGGACTTGCCATGCTCAACTTTGTCACTTATAATGTGGTCGATTTCGCTCGTTCAATGGTCGAATGGATGTCGGAAAAGGTGATGCGCACATTCGAGGATCAACGCACAAATCCGTTCCATTTCAGGCATATGCAGTTGTGTCACACTCTGGACCAGTTGGATTCTGTACCAGAGCCGAAGGTTTGCCAATATTACAGCTATCCCTGTAAAATGCATTTAACTTTATTGTTTTGTCGTTTCACAAGTAATGGGTTGCAATCCGTAAATTGTGAACGGACAGCATCGCACTTACTCGTTTGAATAGTGGGCTGGTTTGTTGGGAGTCACAAAGGAGTATCACAGCGAATCATAGATAGTGGCGATCTTGTTGTACATTCGTCCAGTCAGATTGTTTGAAGGTATTCGTGGGTCCACGCGATCAGAACGTGTACTCCGTTTGATGAGTTGGTGGACATATATTCATTATCCCTTCACGCCAATTAGAAGTTCACACTATCCACCTAAAGCAATTCATCCTTCGGTGAATGAACTGTGCTTCACTGCCTCACTGCACGATAATTGCTGAATAAGTTGCGTGATTGTGATAGTATGGTGAAGTACAAAAGCACATCGTCATTTAGTCGTTCGATGCTTTCTTCGCGAACCCAAGTTCCTATACAGTGCTGGTCACATTTTCCTCGAATTGGTTGCACATATTTAAAACGAAAGCATTTCCAGGGTGTTTGTAGTTTCTACCGACGCATTTGCACTTTTTGGGGTCGAGGATGATCTCACTCCCCTTGGTGCACGTTTTCTGACTACAGATTTAACGATCATGGCAGCCGTTTTATTGCTAGCAAAGTGGTTATCAAATTCCATGAATTTAGTGAACCTATCATTGAGTGCAGTATTCTCTCTAAATATGTAATTATGCTGTAGCCCTGATCGTCTTTGTCGTTGGTCTGACGTCTGTGACGAAGAAGTCAATTGTTTGTTGTCGCAGTACCCAGTTTTACTCGTTTGACTGCTCGCTTGCCGGGCCTTGTTTGTGCTTGCGGGCGTCCCACGACGGTCACCAGTACCTAACCATCGATTTCTTCGAATCGCTATTAGATGTTATCGGGCTGGCTGGACTAATTTAATTATTTTATTACCCATATTCAGTTCATTAACTCAGTCGATGGTAGTAGTGACAAGTTCGTGATAAGAACGTCTGGGTTGCACTAGACTCACCAACTTGCACCTAAGAGATTTCGTCTTACTAACTGAGTCAAAAATCGCGCCACCAAATGGCGTGTTTATACCCATACTACTCTCTCTACTAGCTACCGACGTTTTCGCTTGAATCCTTGTCATACTGTGTGCATTCATCTTATCGTCTGATTTGTTCTCGCAAGAAACCTGTTTTGCTGTGCGCACATAGTTGGACGACCAAATCTCGCAGAAGATCAAGACGCTGGTTTCATTTTGATTGTTATTTCCTCCTAAGTGCGCCGACTTTTTGGGAAATTCGAAATGTTTATTTTTAGAGGCAAATTTCCCGCTTTGATACGTCTAGTCTCCTGACTGGTTAATTTTCTTACTTCATGAAGTCGGTTACCCCCGGCTGGCATGTAGTGGAACTATAAGCTTACTTGATTCGTTCTACGCTCGTGGTGCTGTCATCGCACGTCACGTCATGTGTCGAACGTGTTCTCTTTCAAACTAATGGGACCACTCGCTATGATTGTCGCGCGGCCATTGTGGTGTTGTGACTTGAGGTCCCCGTGTTTTGCGCTTATGGGATAAGGTTTTCAGCTGAGTGTCAGATCTGTGTCTTGTGTTCACCGTGTATGTGATGTATCTAATGAGCCGTCTTTTCTGATTATGTGCTTCAAGGCATGTAAACTATCCGAGCAGACACAACAGTCACTGCACTAATTTGGCACCTTTATGTGATCATCTCCTGTGGGAGTATACGTTGGCTCCATGGATATCACGGACCATTGCTGACCACGCTCGGCGGTTGTAGACGAGCTCGGTACAGGTCGTGATCCAGTTCTTTTTCCATCGCCGGGCACCACAGAACGTGCGAAAACCCAGAAGCTCCACTTTCTTCCTATGGTACTGGTCCACGTTTTGAACTGCTTACCAAAGCGACAACTCCAACCAGGCCAAGGAGTAGGACAGAGTGTTTGCTTGGTTAACTCTGAAGGAGGATGGAGAGCGCATCAACATCAGACCATCGCCTCCTTTCCTCTTCATTGGAGACCCTGTCGCACCAGTTGACTTCGTCTCCTAACGTCTTAGGCTCTTCTCTCAGCCTAATAGGTAACCGTCCAGAAGGTTCGTTGCACAACTCCCTTAGTCTCTTTTTTACTTCATGGACTTATTTTATGTTATTTTCTTCGTACATATATCGTTACTTTTTGTTTGTAATACATAATCCTCTAATACTTTTCCCCATCAGGTTGTCCTCGCAACTTTGGCGGACTTGAGTTGTGGCTACTCGCGACAACTTTTCGCCGAATGGGCTGATAATGATTTGAATACCGTGATTCTAACAACGCGTGACATTTGTTCCCCTGTTCCGGCTACTGGTGATAACCAGAACGTTCCATTATTGACTCGATTAATTGGTCTAGCCACAGGTGATCCGGACGCCCAGAACAACTTGGCCCGAAGCTCTACAGGCACACTGATCCTCCCGTTCAGCCTGTCCCAGCGTTTGACAGTTTCTCAGATTGAACGCATGGAAAATGAATTACCTCGTCTGCGAAATCTGGCTCATCCTGATGTTTCTGATCAGGTGGAATCGAGTATCGATGTTCCGATGATGAACGACCCTATGTCCCCAGGCGTGACTCCCAGAGAAGATGCGCCGTCCCCTCCAGGTGAGTGGTTTCTGGTAAACTGTCTTCTGTACTTCCTTAGGTCTTGTTGGTCGCGGAACTGTTACGGTTGACAGTGTTTCTTCGTAAGCGTCTAGTGGCTTAATTAGATGCAGGTAGGTCGAAAAACAAAAAAGCCAATGTTCATGTAAGGCTGACTGTAGTTTCATTTGGAGGCTATTTTATTGGAGCGAGTGAATTTTGTCAGCTTTCCTTGAACTGTGGGAGACAGCGCCCAATATTTTCATAAATTTTAGCAGTAAAAGGAATAAAACACACGGCTTAAGCGAACCTTATAACTCGATCCGTTCACCCTTACAGTCACGAATTGTTCCGAAGCTTCACGGGGCAAAATCGGTGATGGATCTCTAATCCTCGATTCGCGTATGATGCGCTACAATCAAACTAACGTCTTGAATGAAGTAAGCTATTAAAGTATTGCCTTCAGGGAGATAGCATTCAGGTTTAATTCATTGTCTAACAAACAAGATTAGATTTCTCGGTGTGACATATCCATTTACCGTATCAAAACACGATTCGCGATCTCAAGTTCTACACCGGTGCCCGGAAAACCTAAGATACCAAGTGCTTGGCTCATTACGAACATAGTTTCGCCCTCCGTTGTGGTGTTGCCGATGGGACACTCGCGGGCGACGCACACAAAGCACGTGATGAATTATCTCCTCGCCCTCTCTGTCCTCTTGATTAGGTTTTCCCGTTCACTGCCAAGCTTAATCCATTGCATCATCCAAGTCGGGATCCTGATGGCAGGTTCTCATTACTCGCAAAGCTGTTGCGGGTGTAAGGAATATCTCACCCTGTATGGAATAAAGAATTATTCAGTACCAATACTGATTTAACTGAAGAACAACTCGTTATTACGTCAGGAATTTCTTTGTTATTCTAGTTGAAAGCTACGTAATGCAATGCAGTTAACAGCTGCTTTTCCTCACCGGGTAAACCGCGTAAGTAAGGAGATGAAGCGCGTTTCACATTATTGAGTAGTTCCACCGACGGAAAATGTGCATAATGTTTAATTTTTGTGCTCTAGCATATCTGAGAAGCTATAAATATGTGGTCTTGTTTTTATATTCAGACGCAGTCTTCGCTGAGCAAAGTTCAATATTACTATGATGGGGGATAAATCTTGCGAAAACGGGATTTCTGTTTTCATTTTTTTCAAATCCCGACCCGATACATTTCAATTTGGTGATGGTTTTTGGTTACCATCTCTTATATTGTCCCAACGAGCCTGACCTGCTTGCTTTGATGTATTGTATGTATTGTATATTTACCAGCCTGAGCATGTTTGTACAATGCTTTTCAGCAGTGCTTTTCTCGATGACCCAAATCTAACCTCATAGTCGATCATCCGGTGCTCCCACCAAGGTCGAACACTAATGAGGAGACAATCTTTGCGTGTCTTTAACTCGTAATTTCCAAATTTCTGAGCAATTTGCCGTGCAGATCACGCACTTTATATCATCGCCAAATTCCGTGATATGCCTAATAAGAGAGTAGCTGTTGAGTGATGAGCTGAGGCTACCTGCTCATGATAGGATAGAAATGTCTATAATGCTGACAAGTGAAATCGGTTATTCAAAACACGTTAGGTTTCCGAATTGAAGCCTGTAAAATCCATCTATTCAGTGGTTATATGTTAAGTAGCAACTTATCGCAGCCCTTGGCATTTTTGCATTCACTCCACTTCCTTATCTGTGAGTGATTCTTTCATTTCCACATTCCCATTATTTCATATTTTTTCTGATGAGGTAACCACAAATCTCCCGCAGTCATTGCATGGTTAGCAGTTATTGAAAACTGAAATGGAAATTCGGAGGATGCAAAGCGTTTTCCAAGCATTCATGCACTGTTAATCGAGACCCTTAGAGTCCACTGTGTTGTCTGGCTCGACCGAAAACCCTAACGGTGAAATTTGCAATGATGAATCACCTGAGATTCCGTTTGTTCAGAGTTCGGGATGAACTGAGTGATGTCACTCGACTTCAAATCCTGGCACTCAAACGGTTTGGTTTGCCGTCACGACCGACCAACCAACATTGAATGTTTTGTTTGTCATGTATTCGGCTTATTCAGTTTTATGGACGATACGACAGCAAGGTTGGTTTAATTTCCAGATCGCATCATCAGGTGCACAAATGACCTTCTATTTATTTCATCCATTTTTCTCAGTGCGTGAATGGCCAGTTCACCTCTCTTTGTATATTGTTTTTATCCATTTCTGTTTTTTGTTCAGCCGTACGTGATGCAGCTGCGGATGGTGACCAGTCCACAATCAGCGGAAACGCTTCTCACGTATCAACGGAAGCTAATGTGACTCATAGTGAGCCAATGGATACAGCCAGCGAGAATATATCTGTTTCACCTGTCAAAACCACATTAGCAACCGTCATATCCAGTACCGGTGCTGCTTCCTCTCTATCCGCGCCTCATCTTGAGCGGGATGTTGGGGCTAGTTTGGGCAGTCGACTGCTGGCTAGTACTCAGTTACTCACCGGTCGACCACCAGTCGCACAAATTATCGCTGGCGTACCACCGCCTGACTGGCCCTTGTTAACGGGGTCTGGTAGTCAGTTAACGTTTGGACGGCACCAACCTGGTTATGATATCTATCCTGGGCTTCACAATCATGCTGGTGGCCAGTTCTTTCGCATGGCCAAACGCACACAGCTTCTGTTCCCTCAGATCGATCGAAAGGTTTGTGTGTATGTGTGTGTGTGTTTCAGTGTAGCGGTTAGGTTCAAGTTCTGGTTGTTTACCTGATGCAGGAGGTTCCAACTTAGCGTCATATATTTTTTTACCCACCCGTTTGCATATGTTATTTTCAGTGTCCAACCAAACGATTGTTCCCACTGATTCACCTGGTTACCACAAAAACTGTTTGATGTCCCTGTATTCGGTAAATTTATTGTCAGATTCCTCACAAGGATTGCAGTTTAAGTCCTAAAATTCAGCCGCAAAGCTGCAAACGAAGGTTATTTTGAATAAGTAGAATTTCAAAAACCTTATGGTACGGATCTTTCACATGGATTTCGAGAGAATAGTCGAACGGTATTGTCGGTTTTGGAATCGCTTTTGTACTATATCAAGGCTCAAGTTATCTCCCCCAAGAAACTTCACAAAACGGGGTATCAAACGGAACTGATCAGAGTACTATGAGATGCAGTACTGTTTGAGCACGATCATTAAGGATCGGTTCTTGACTAGGACAACAGTCGCCAGTTTTTCCGGTACTGGTTGGAGTTGAAAAGTCATGGATACAATCCTAATCCTCCATGTCTGACATGGAAGAATATTCTCTTCACGGTGGCATTGCCTCTACTAGTTCGTTCCTGTTTTCCAGTGGTCTAAACCGAAGAATCTTAGAAACAATAAGCCGCCTTGAAGTGATAGTCAAGGCGGACACAAAACATGTGAACTTTTAGTCCGTTGCACATCTGATAGTAGCATTAAAACTCGATTTTATTTCACCCCTGGTCATCATGCTGGAACCGTTGACGTAAGATATACCTACTATATTTACTTATGCTGGCAGGTAGCAACCAAAACCCCCTCACTCAATGCGTAGGCAATAGTTGACCAAACTGTGATTGAAACGGAATGTGATTGTGGAATGGTACTCAGGATAAGTGAGTCTGAAAAGCCAATGAGCAGAAAAGACCAGAATCCAGTTAGTTGCGCGAACAAGGTCACACGGGACGATTGTGGCAACGTTCAATGTCAGATAACAGTACTGTTGATCCGTCCAATGCAGTGACTGTCACTGTGGAAAGTCTCTTTGATCCCTGTAGTTGTGTGACCTATCTCTTATTGTGCGTAACCCGTGGGCATATAAACAGAATGTGATTTTCTTTCATATTTCAAGCGTCTCATCATTGTGTACATTCATATTCATTTATCGTAATACGTAGTATACCAAAAGAAAAAAACAACTCACTGGTCCTGAATGAATTTACTGAAACTGATTAGTGTCAGATGCACATGTGCCGGTGACGGTTGCGTTTCCACTTATCCGTTTGCAATTTAGGTTCACTGGGACGAATACGGTGGCCATGTGGATCGCGACATGTTTGCCTCGAACGAACGGGCTCCCACTGCGGTTGTCGAGGGCAAGCAGAAACGTATGTTGGAGTTAGAGTTGTTTCAATTAATTCCACCATGCACCGAGATCTTGCGATTTTGATTTCAATTTCTTGGTACAATCCAATCAACAGATAAAGTTAATAAGGCTTAACGAATGGAAGCAAATATGAGTTAAAAACAAGCACGTTTCTATTGATCCGCTTGTTGTGTTTTAAGCCACTGACATGCCCATTTTATCTCGTCATCCCAGAGTTTCTGTTGTCACACCACGCCAGGTAGTCAATGTAAAGTATTCTTTCGAAAGTTGATTATCATCTTTCTTTAATTTATTCGTGATGTTTAACCTTTTGTCGGTTACAATGGATCAACTGATGGTCCCAGAGCTAAGTCAAATTATGCCATCGTTCTCCGCGTTTCTGTTTCTAATTCACTCTTAAACATGTTATAATTTTTCATATTGATTGGGATAGGCTCAAAACCGTCGGCTTCGGTGCCCACCGAGACGGATTCAGTCAGTCTTCTCCCGTCCTCGTTGCTTACCTCGTTCGCGGCCAGTGGCTTTCAGTTTGATGACTCAGAAAAAACCCGCTGTGTGACACATCAGTTGGAAATCCCACTTCGTTGTGAACTGGTGTTTCTTGACTTCGAGGTAAGTAATCAGAGCAGTGGGGAGCACCGTTTTACACAGTGGTCAAACTAATTTTGTTTCAAGACCGGCGTATTTCGTTTTGGTCACTTTGCTCCTCATGAAATCCTCCTGCTTTAACACCTTGATGCTTCCCATGCAAATCCCTCGTTTACTCTAAACGAAAGGGTCCACAGTTGGCCATACTGCATAGGCTGACGTTTTCCAAGTACCGAGAGGCATGGCTGTGCGACCGATGGTGGTCGAGTAGTAAGTGGTCCGTACTCCGCCACCACCAGCCACTTTGGTGGTAGAAAGCGATGCACTGTCGTTATAACACGCCTGATTTATGATGACAACTCCAATTCTAAGCGTTGGGGTGGTCGATCATCTCTAATGGTGCAGTGGCTATGAGATCTGCCCCATCCGCTGCTCTCATGCACAAAAGATAGTCGTTTTCATTTACGTACACTTCATACACGGATTCACTGTTGATTGCGTTTCAAGAGTATCTTACACAGTTCAAAATGCTCCATTCATCTTCACAAGGTCGCTTTGGGTTTCGCGCGTCCATACTTAAGCACAGTTATGAATTTCATAATTACTTCATCCAAACCAGAGCCTCGTATTATACCTTTCACCGGTTTGGAGTCGGACTTGGTGCCAAAATAAAATCGAGATAAAACAGAGGCTCCCACTTTTTTTTTGGGGGGGGGAGGGGTATATTTGTATGTTCAACTTTCTTACCTACATGTCACGACCTAAGGGTCTCCACCTATCACAGTACAGTGATTATCCTCGTTCGTGCTCTCGGTCACGTTAGTCTGTGCGTGTAGCGTCTGTATCCAACTCGGAAAGGTTCCCCTTCTGCAGTGGTCTGTTTTCTTAGGTGACAAAGCTTTTTCGGTTTACCATTATCATGCAAACAAAAGAACTTCTAACGGACTACTTATGAAAAGGTCAATTCTTTTCGAATTTAGACTGCAGTTCGGTTGTTCGTAGTCTTTGGAGATTGCGAAGATGACCTCAGGTAATCGAATTTTGGAGCTTACTACTGCTTTTCTATTTTAGTAGTCAAGTGAGGTTTATAGTCTACAAAATGCTCAGGTAGGCACACGGCTATTGCTTTTATCAGTTACACGGCAGAAATAGAATTGATGTTTTATCGACACACTTCAAATCCGGCCGGCACACTGAAGCATAGACAAGTAATTGAACGCGCTGAATACGTATAGCACTCATAATGCTATTATGGTCATTCGTGGTTAGCACAAATCATGAGATGATCAAATAAATGACAGATGAGAGGTGGAGGGGCAAATTCAGTTGGCACATGTGCCTACTCCATTACTTCAATCTGTACACATTCAGTCGAGGTGAAACTTATCTGCTCCTATTCCCTGTGGTGGGTCGAAATACGTTCAGAACAGTACTGGACGGTCAAGGAAAAATGATTTTCATCTATCTAGTATGCTTTTGCACAAATATATTCGTTGATTCTTTATCACTCTTGAAAGATTTCAGGACCTATTATAAGCGCCAAATGAAAGGTAAGACTGTGTGCAGTAATCTCGCTAGTTGACCTCAGATATATTACACTGATTTTAATGCTTAGTTTCGAAATCTCAAGCAGTTATGCAGGTGCAAATCTGGCTGTAAATCAAATGTTGTTTGGTGACTCATAACGAGACTCACTGGAATAACAGCATACAAATTGATCAGTAAACTGGAATTTCCCCTAATGATTAAAAAAAGTCGAAGTTGCGTAACACGCGACGAGTGATTCATTTCTCATCTCTCTCTATCTCTCCGCCTTTTCATCGACCTGTTTTATTTCTTGATCAATAAAACAGTGACTACACATGTACCAGTTTTCTCCCACAATGGATAAATCTTGAAAGGGTTGAGAAACCCTTCCTTCCTTTCAAGAGAAATTTGTATGTAATCCTTTGGTTCATTTTGATACCTTGTCGTTTTTTATGGTGCGTGTTCAAAAAGCATCCTAAATGTTTGCTATGACCACGATTCACAGTCCTCCATTACGTGACGTTACCAGTAATATCATGTGAACAGGTACGGAGACGGTTGCGATGGGGACGCCAAGCTCAGTACGATCAGGAACTCATGGAGATCCCTAACGATCTTCGCACAGATAGCGCTAATAAATCCTTCCTATTCAACGGTAGCACTACAGACCTTTAATGGTAGTAATTGACTACGTGCAAAAAGATCAGTCTTTTTTATCATATTCTTGCGTATGGGTACAGTGGAAGGGGTATATACTTCATAACCACGAAGGCCCAGTGCACGTTCAGGGACAACCAACAGCCAGACCGTAGGACTTGGAATGGAGAATCACACAAGGTCCCAATAGGTTAGGTGCGATAGCGATCCGGACGACGGTGGAATACTGTCTACCACGAAGGTAACCGGTGATGACGGGGATCTGAACCTCGGACCTTCGAGATGGTAGTAAAACGCTCTAAATTAGTCGACCACTACCGGTCGAAAGATAATATTGCATACGACCATTTTTTTATTCGAAATTAACCGTTTTACGCACACATATACAAACATACAATTTGTATCGTGGCTCACTTTGATCTTTTCATCTCCACCCGGTCTGCCAACTCCGTTGTTGTAAACACTGGCCGATACCTACACTGTACTCGTACGTGCGCGCTTATATTCACAGGGACGCTCCGACGGGGAGGCCATGAAGCGCATCGTGACCGGATTGCGTCCACAGGAGCTTATTCTCGTCGGTCACAACCAAGCTGCAGTTCATCATTTGGCTAGTTATTGCTCAGATGTGATGCTTTTGGATCCGTCACTTGTCCACACTCCAAACCCGGGTGATGTCATCGATTGCACAAAAGAAGGTGATATTTACCAGGTCAGTAAAGCGTTGATACTACTGAAAGGTGACGGTCCAAAATTTTTGAGGTGATTTGTCACCGTTCTCCATGATTAAATTTGGTTTATTTTTTGTTTTACGGTTGTCTACCTTATTGTTTTGTTAACAAAAGTTCGTGTTGCGATTTTAGCGATAAACCATGTTCTTTATAGATAATTAGAGTGCATTAGACAGTGATTTGAACATTCGACAAACGGCAGAACTATCGGCTACTTGAAAATTTTGAGACGTGGGAAAATTTAAATGTTGCGGTATTATATACATTTTCCGAAACTTGAAAGTGCAAAGAACTACCTCAAGACTGGTGGGATTCTATGATCAGTGGTGCTGTCTGCTTTGGGAATCTTATGGAAGGAAACAGTCTCGTAAGCAAATCGATCTGGACGGTAATTATAAAGGTACCACGTCAGTTCGTTTCGGTTCATCCAACCACCAGTCTTGCACTTCCATGTTCTGGTTCTGTTTGCTATCTCGCAACATCATCGAGCTGAGGGAAGGATGAATAGGAGCATGAATTAAAACCGAATCAAAATACTAAGCGGAAATCACGGATACAAAGAAATAGCCCGAACACAACTATGCCACTAACAGCGACACCAAAAAAATGTATTTTGACGTCTCCAGCAATCTGGGAGGCGGGTCTCGTGGACTTCAGGGTTGAGACCCGAAAGTAATATGTCCTGCTTGGCCAAGTTCAGTGGTCAAGATTTTCGTACCAGATACCAGTGACCTTTTTGGCTCCGCGACTCCATTAACATTGCCATACATATTCGTTTCCGAGGAAATTCACTTTAAGTGGCTGCAAAATCTGGCATTTCTGCGCACATTCAATACGTATTTTCGTAATCAACGTTACTTGTAAAGTATGCCATTGTTAAGCCATTTTGTTGTCTCAGATAACCTCACTTCGAATGTTATCATTCTTCTATCTTCTTTATGGATTTTTTATTACATGCTTGCGTATGAGTGCAGTGGAAGGGATATATACCCCATAGCCACGAGGGCCCACTGCACTTTTGGGGATAACCGGTAACGAACCCTGAGACTTGGGGTGACGAAGAACCACATAAGATCCCGCTAGGTCAGGTGTGGTAACGATCCGGGCGACAGTAGATTGCTGTCTACCGCTAAAGTAACCGGTGAGTGCGGGGATTCGAACCTCGGACCTCCGGAATTGGTCACGTGCTAAGACCGGAACAACACACTACGAGTAATGAGAAATGTACGTGGCCAGGAATAAAGTCGAAAATCAAACCCATGAGGCGACAGTGAAGTTTTCCATAAGAATGAGAATAATTAGAACTTTCTAGCTTTACGATACGCGCATGGAAAGACTGTGTGATCACAAAACGCCACAGTGTTCAACTTCCCGTTTGATTGTTCGCAGAACGGAAAAAATGCATGTAAAAACCTGATGTGGTTTCCTTTTAGCGAGGAAGATGACACATCTTGATATTTCGACGCGTTCAGAACGTGGAATTGACACAAGAAATAATTTGCAATCTCACTGAATCTTTTCACAACTGTTGTGATATCTCAGGTACCTGGGGAAATCACATCGAAAAATCGGCGTCCTTAACACATTTACATTTGGTTATCCTAAAAGAGAATCTTGTTTTTTCATTTATGATGAAGAGAATGGTGGTAAGAACATAACGTTGTGCATAGCGCTGGTAATAATTTTTAGGCAGTTAGGTTTATTCAAACATCAAGGCATGCAAGCTTTTAGGTCATTACCTCCTAAAAAAACCCGGAGCACTCAACACTGATCTTTCCAGGCAACCAAAGATACTCTCTGAATCTGAGAATGTTAGTCTGGTAGGTTGTGCACTTCCTGTGTACAACCCCGTGCTATGAAGTTGACCAAATTGTGCAACGACATCCTGCGTGGAACGTAGCGAACGATGTCAAACTGGAAACTCTTTCGTTATTATTTGTTTGGTAAGGTGATTAGTGTTTATGAGGCGTTTGAAGTGAGTGAAGACCGTAACAGTGCAATTGTTTTTTTGTTGGTCAATATATATTCCCTGTCCCGGTTTGCGTTACGAGCTCATTCGCGTACTTCAGTAGCAATCTTAGTTTGCTTGAATGAGACCCCTACTATTTTAGTGAACAGATCCAATTGGACACAACTAGGGAAGCATTGCACTCACCTTTGTATCAGTGTCAACAGTAAATATAACAGATCCATACAATCAGCCAAGCAGGACGGTAGATAGTTTATCGTATTTTTCTGTAAGTTTTCGTATTCATTTCAACTACTAACATCGTTGTCAGTAACTACATCACTGAAACTGTTTCCAATACCTTCTATTTTTAGGCACGAATGAAAGACAGCTTGGTCTCGAGCTTAAAGTTTACCAAAATTCGCGACTATGAACTAGCTTGGGTAGAAGCGACAGTCTCATTGGTCAGCCAAACATCAGATCACATGAACAACTCAGAAAGCCCGGAACACGACGCGACTGTGAGCCCGGATGAGCTAAAAACGCGCACACCTTTGGCGACTGATCAGCTGCCGGTCCTGAACTTACCAACCTGCCCTATCGGCCCTCACAAAACTGTGTTTGTTAATGAACCGAAACTGTCAGACGTGAGTACCCCGTTTTACTTTGATGTGCGCTCGTCCTTGTTGGCGGTAATTATGCGGGTGCTTTGTCACACGGCGTGCGTTTCCACCTTTGTTATCCTAAATAACGGTAATTTGGTGTGCCGTTTGCAGAGCCGGCAGCATCCCTCTCGAGGCTTTCAACAATTCGAGTTCTTCATAAGATTCTGATAAAGAGAAGTGCAGGTGCCACCTGATAGCGAGTAGCCCTTACCGTTATTGTAAGCGTGACGCGTAGGTGCGATATTCTAGGCATAGCAGGTTGGAAACTTGTTGCATCACCGCGCGAGTGTCATAAGAAAATCAGTTACGATTAGAAGTGAATGCGTGTAGTGGGCTAGTGCTGATCGATTCGACTGCATCGTATATGCCGTCGAGATGGTCCGGTGAAGGGTATACGGTGAAGACTGGAACAGTATGAGAAGTGGGCTGTGACTAACTAATATTGGATGAGTCTTGTGACATATATGCCATTGCTGTACAGACGTGACGGTTGGTGAACGGCTTACTGTTCCTCCTAGGGCAAATAAATGAAACGCCAGGATAAATGTACAGACATCGTCGAATGTCCCTAGACAGCAGGGTTTTCGGAAATAATCAATCTTCAGTGTACAAGACTGCATGCGCGCATCATTTTCTGTTACATGGGGGAACGTGTGATAACGTCTTCCTTGCACACAAAGAATGGATTTTTTTAGTTTTATCCAAATCGCACTAGGAAATTGTACAAATTCAATCATTAAATATTAGTGGTTTTGCCACCTGCAGACTTAATAACAAACGGATTAAGTTGTCCAAGTCTATAAGATGTACGGCCTCGTGTGAGACATGAACTGGCGCATCATTCTACATTATGAGAAATTTCTTAGAATAACTTCTGATCTGACTGACAGCAAACTGTCATCTTTTGAGCACGGTGAATTTTGCGCTGTTTAGAATACCTTTAATAACGTCCCTTGCAACAAGGTCAATCGTGATTTTTCGCAGTCCATTTCAATCAACGTGGTGGGTTGTGAACTCTGACTTACTAACATGAGTTTATTCGGAAATTTCTTTTCAAGACAGTTGTATTTGTGAATCCCCTAATTTTCAACACAGTTTGTTCGAAGTAAATTGGTGACGAAAACTATTTACAGTGCCATTCGGAAATTTGTGCGTATAATACTGGCTTTCGATTGGCTGAAGGCTAAGACAACTAGATTTTCTCTCCCCCCCCCCCCCCTTTGTTTGCAAAGGTGCACGGGAATTTTTTCGAAGTCTCCCAGATTAAATACCTATTGATCTATGATTGTTTTTATCGTAATGCAGCTGACGTCATTATCCAAGTCGGATACTTTCTTATTTTGAAAATCAAATCTTGTTATGACACCACTCTTTACATGAATAATGAGAAAAACATGCTGTCGTACACAAGAACAAGAAATAATTTCATCGAAGGAAGAAATATTAGGTGGGTCTGCACAATATTATCCCTCTCTTCTTAACAAAGTAGTAGAATTTTTCGCTTCCCAGTAAATACTTCTCCAGCTTAGGGAAAACGAAATGAATATTAAACGGGCCGCGCTCATACGACCTTGAACTCTAAATAAACCGGGTTTTCCTCCAGTAAGGCTATCGTTCAACTTGAGTTGATTTTTGAACTGCTAGACAACGTACTATTCTCCATGAATGTTCGCTTCTTTGTTTCTTTCTGTTAGGCAGAAACATGACAGACAATTCATAGGAAAAAATGTTTATTGTAAAATCAACATTTATTTATCAATGACATAATCCATCTGCGGGGAATTTTACTTCTATCTGTTCACCAGTGAATCGTATTCAACATTTAGCTAATTTCGGACTTCTGAACTTCAGGCTAATTTAACATCGTGACCAAGGTTACACAGTTTCAGTCGTCTGCGGATCGTTGCAGAACTAACATGACTGGGATCAGGTTCTGTAGAATTTAACATTTCAGCGTTGTGCCGTGGTTTGCCACGGGAACTTTAGGGCAGAGTAATTGTTATGAAGAAGAATGTTCGTCCAGCGAATTTCAACACTATATATATATATATATATATATATATATATATATATATATATATATATATATATATATATATATATATATATATATATATATATATATATACATAGTAGGATGCTGTCACGCGCAAGGACACCTTTCCGTTGCCACATATAGACGACACCATCGATGCATCGGTTGCACAAGAGTGGTTTTCAACTTTGAATCTGGAATCTGCGTTTTGATAAGTTGAGTTCAATCGAGAAGATCAGGAAAAGACTGCGTTTTCAATACCCTCTGTCTTATATAAATGTGAAACGATATCATTCGTACTGTCAAGAATCCTACTGCGTTCCAACGTGGTATCCGGCATTTGTAATGATCCGGAAAACGTTGAGATACGGAAACAGTAACCGACACCTAGTAGACTTGACGAGGCACGCAACTTTCTCGGGTTAGCCTCTTACTACAGGCGGTTCGTACGCAACGTTTCAGAGATTGTTGCCTCGCTAACGGGTCTCACAAAGAAAGACAAGAATTTCGAATGAACCGGAGAAGGCTCCTGTGCTTTTGAATGTCTGAAGCAGAAATTGCGTTCCGCTGCTGTATCGTCATTACCCAATGCAGAGCCTGACGCTGGACAATTCATTTTGGGCGCGGACGCTCGTGACACGAGAACTGGCGCAGTCCTGTCACAGAAGACAGTAGATAATCATGAACGGGCTATTGCCCACGGTAGCCGTGCCCTAAACAAAAACGAACGCAATTTCTGCACAACCCGTAGGGGAATGTTTCCTGTAGCACACTTTATTCGTCATTGTCGTCACTATCTGCTGGACCGAAACTTTCTCCTTCGCATTGACCACTTAAAGATCCTGAAAGGGAAATTACCAAATGACAAGAGGTTCTTTAGGAGTACGACTTCGATTGTCAACATCGTTTTGGAGACAAACATCATGAAGGTGATACGTTATCGGGATTACCGATGAGAGATCATGGCATTTGTTCCTGTACCGGTTCATGGACGATATTCATGTTGCTTCAGTCAAACGAAATTCAGCAATGGCGTGAACCCCGAAGTACGGATTCCGATCTGACAGTGTTTTACACACGCTTTACGAACGGAGACGGAGGGCCTCGCGCTGGGGATAAGATGGGTGTCAGTTTGGAAATACGATGTTTGTGGTCTTTATGAGACCACCTAATCGTGGATGATGGTATTTCCAATCTAGACCCGAATATACGCGACGCGTAGTGGTGCCGGGAAGTAAAGTGCATGAACTATTACCGCATCTTCATGCTACTCTGGGACACGTTGGCCAAGCTGTGAGACAGCGGTATTGGTGGCCACACCAGAGGCGTGACGTTCGGAATGTTTGTATGTCCTACTCTCTCTGCGCGGAATTCAATGGACCATGGCAAAAGAACCAGGCTCTGATGCAAAGTCTACTGGCGAGATATCGCACTGAAATTACGGCAATTGATTCTCTAGGTCCATTGTCTGAGGCCACTAAAGGAAACCGGTACATTCTCGCGACGGTCGATCATTTTACGAAGTGGCGCGAATCCGTCGCCGTACCGCGAATCGGTGCTCGAACCACGACCGCAGCCATTTTCAGCAGTTGGATATTACCTTAGAGATTCCAGAAACAGTTACACTCGGACCCCAGTTCGAACTCCAAAGGTCTTCTGATCAGAGAATTATGCTCCATATTGAGATATCAAAATAACGACCTACAGCCTATCACCCACAAGCGAACGGAGTCATTGAATGGATAAATCGATCTCTCACAAACCGCTTAAAAGCGTTTGTTGATACTGAGAATACGCGTTCATGGAATGTAACTCTACTTCGGTTTTTTCGTATACCGTCTTAGTGTACATAGGACCACTGGACAGACGCCACATGTTATGCTGAGTGGACGGGAAATGTGAGTATTTACCGATGTGTTCACGCCTTGTGTGACTCCGGACGGACTCCCGTCAAACGACTATGTTATTCAATTACGAAGCTTCCTCATGGTTGCACGGGGCCCCATATGGTTCATGAAATTATTTTGAACGCTGTTTGCTGCATCTGCAGCCTGAACGGTTCGTCACAGCAACCCTTCGTAATACATTTTAACCACCTTAAACCTGATATCACTGATGATGCTGTTCGATCGAGATTCGGCCTAGTCGTTGCCCGAGAATGTCAAGTTCCAGTCGGGATAAACTTAACTATATCATCTCTACTTGAATTTTGACCGTACTAACTTCGAATAAACCATGCGTAACTCTAAATGAAGCCACTAAATTGGTCACAGTGATTAACATACAAATCACATATCTTGTTGATCGGTTAGTAAAGCGGTTTGGAGGACACTGCTGATTGCATGAATACCTCGAAATAAAACGACTCCTGCTTTGGTAGTTTGGAAAAGATACTGGGGAGAAAAAGAGCAATTTTGGTAAAACGCATTGAGAAACAACGGGAGATATAAGTGCAGATCAAACGGCAATTTGCCAGAGCTTTCGAATTTGAAAGATAAGCCAAGGCAGTTCGCGCACACAATAGGTGAAATAAGATTAAAGCTTAACGTCACTCCGGGGTACGTAATATGTTCAACTATGTGCTTGAATGGTGCTCAGAGTAGAATGATCATTTAGAAAAACTAAGGGGGATGCGGTGAAGATAAGTTCAAAACACTAGGAAGGGTTAACAGAAAGATCGGTTTGTTTAAAAAACTCTGTCCAGTTCAAACAGCCGTTGACCATGCACCGGATGCGGCGGTACCGGTTGCTTACATCTGAACAGACGCCTCAGTCAGAACTGATGGAAAAACAGAAGTATAAAAATAGTGAGAGGAGAAGTGCAAATGGTAACATCAGGAAAAAAGCAAAACTCGCAATGCTTGAAAGATCAACGGACAGGTTATAAAAGTCCCCCTCGATTGATACAGCATGGCAAACGGGTACGACATCAGCCTACATAATTCCAGTTCCAGAGAAGCCAGACTGGAAGTCGCTAACTATAGTGTGGGAAAAGAGCGAAATTACAATAGCTTGGAGTTGCCAGAGTTATTGACCAGGAATCCGGACGACTCACCTGCAAATGTGGCGTTTGAGATACGTCCCGAAAAATAGTCCATATATCATACCAATAAACTAGGGGAACAACCAAAAAATGGAGCTTCCGTAGCAAAAGTGGCCTTGAAATGAGGTGCAGGGTTGAGGAATGGTCATGGGATATGCACGGAAAAGATTTAGTATAGTTGTTTGACAGTTTACGGTTAGAATGAACTACATAGGATGTACGAAATTGTTCTACTTGGCCGATTTTTCAGTGGCGTGCGTGTATGGAATTTATTCACTGAATGATAATCATCGATGCTCCCTCACTTCCATGTTGAAAAACCTAGGTCGGTTATTGAGTAAAAATTAATTTACAGTGGATACCCCAGGGCAAGTGGTTCAACCTCAAAAACTGAGGAAGTAATAAAAACGTCGGTTGGAGAAGATGGTTCACAGAGGACGGTTATTGGGTATTTCAAGTAAAATGTTTCAATTCTGGGTTGCCTTTCTGGCGCAATGGAAAAACGGAATGACAATGCAATGCTCTCATTCCACATCATTTATTTTCGCGTTGTAATGTAATTGGCTGGAAACTCATATCTTTTACATAGTGGAAGCGTGAAACCAAAGAGGAAATATTAAATGTCACTAAACGTTTTTGGACGAGGATGACAATACCCTTGTCTGCTATACCGTCGGAGAAAGTGGAACTCAGTCATTTGTGGATGAGGTATGAAGTTGCCACATGAAGCGTCAGTTGGCTCCCATGCCCAGTTCATTTCAAAACCAGCTGAATTAATACAATGAACAAACGTATAAAAGTCGTAAGCCACCAGAACAATACGGATATCTTGGCACACTTGTTTGTCCATTTGAAAGACATTCGCGGTGGGTAAATTAGTAAACCACGTTGTTATTGATCTTCCGATCTTGAGTTCGCTCTGTTGCATTTTTACTCTACTCCCTGGTTGATAGGACACGTGACCGAAGCCCTAGTGAAGAGACCTCTTTTGGCTTGTCATGTGGGATTCGATTGTAATTTCTGTCCTGTTTTTTCCGGTGATGCTTTAACTTTCGATTGGTTTTTGAATTCGATCCTTAATCCCATGTACCGGATGAAACCAGCGAAATACGGACGGGGAATCGTCATTTTGACTGAGAGCTGCCCAGCTTAGGCAGGTGCTTATTGTCTAATGACGTACGATGACTTCTCTCACCACGGTGAGAAACCCCAGACACTCCACTCCTTTGTCCATCTAGCGGAGGTTTTTGACCAATAAACTGTTTCTCACCGTGTTCATCCGCTGAAATGTCCTCTTCAGAGGCCTATTAGCTATCCATAAAGAACCAGATGTTGCCTATCACCTGGTTCTGCGAGACTCGACTTTGTGTAGCCTCTATCGATTGGCTCGTTAGGCATGACTGCACGCCCGACTTAAAAAAACCATCCTGCATAACTCTGTTGGCCGTGGGCGCACGTAAGCCATCTCACCACGTCAAGGTGCAGTCTCATCGTGATGACAACCTCGTCCGGTTTCTTTTACTCGGGAGGCGAACATCGACTAAGTCATCCTCGATTCCGCGTACGGTGTCGAGCGTATCGTTCTTCTGTGTATGCTCTTTGAAAACTCTAGTGTATTTGCCCACCGCGTGATCATTTCCCCTGGATATCGTCTAAACCTGGCGTTGTACACAATATTACCGAAGTTTATCGGACTGTGTTTGGTGTAACGCCGGACGACATATTTGCGTCATATTCATACGCACTTTTCGGCGGATGAATAATTTCCCTTTCTGTGTGAGCCGCATCAATGGAAAATAGGAATGAATATGCGAAATAGATTTACTGGATTTGCTTCTTCTATTGACCGCAAAAACTATGCTATCGGAAAAGCCTGTGTCCTTCAAATATTTTTTTATTGTTGGTTTGATACACGTTTCTGAATCGTTACCATAGTGTCCAGCTGTAACTGTAATACTGGTAAATTTGCTGCCTAATAGTCCCGATGTCCTTTGGAGCGCTGTTTTTTACTTTCGCTTTACACCTCCGTGTTGTCCTGACTAAAATCTTGGTGTCCCCTAATCGAAAATGACGTGAATAGAATGGCGTTTAAACAGTGATGACTCGGAAAAACTCATCTTGTAAGTGCGCCACTGACCCTAACCCTTGATCGGATGGTTCCAGCAATCTGGTAGTCGGTTTTCGTGATTTCCGACCCGGAAGTCCCATAGTTTTCTGCCGTATCAATGATGGGCTACTTCGATCTACCCTTCTCGGTGAGTTGTATTCATCACAGAAATCCATGGTCAGACCAAGTACTTAACTTACTGATTAAACTCTGGTCCCAAACACTGCTCTCGATCGTTGCACGGTCGGTGACTTGTTCTCACCAAATTGGGTACAAAGCTGCGAAGACACTGATGTTCAAGCACCGGCAATCTTCGTGTATGTAACTCTCAATAACCATATTTGTTGGCAGTACAAATGAACTGGTTCAACGTATTTGCATTCATTTGGTCCTTGACAGATAAAACTGTCATAACTGAGATTGACATAAGCCAAATGCTTTTTCGGCTAGATTTAGTTAGTTCGCTGGACCTTCGTGGTTTTACAATCGGACTTCACCTTTCGAAGACACAACACATCCTGCTCATTCCCTATGTAATTCTTTATCAGTCTGGCTGTTTTTTCACGAGTTTCACTCTGATTTAGTGTACGAAAATCACGTTTTTTGTTGCACTTGTTTTGTTCTTCGTGAGTAAGATGCAACTTGACCGAATAATGCTAATAACTAGTAATAATGATACTGACTATAAACTGACCATAATGCATATACCTCGAACACAGATTCATCTGGCCTTTTTTTAAATCATTTTTACAAACCCTAATTGACATTGACTGTGCCTCGCTCATTTAAAGTTCATGCTTGCCAACCTTAAAATTCAGAATTATAGTAACAGATAAGACTTATTTATTCCGAACACAAAGCTTTCTGGCTTTCTTCACCGGCGTTTTCCGGGAGTGTGCAAAATACACCCGATCGAAAAATCATGTTTCTTCGGTGATGCTTCTAGTTCCATACTATTACATCCGCGTTTTCTTTTTGACAATTTATTCGCAGTTGAAGCAGTTACTGTTGACTCGTGGACTACAGGCGGAGTTTGTAAGCGGTGTGCTGGTCGTGGACAACTGCGTGGCCATAAAACGTTCCGAAGTGGGAAAATTACTCCTAGAAGGTTTGCTTTCACGCACTTATTTTGATGTGCGGCAGGTGCTCTATCAACAGTTCGCAATTCTCTGAATGCACTGATATCCTCCGCCCTCATTCACCTTCATCCCACTCTCCATTTGTACAGTACTGTGTTCTACAACAATTGTCGATTTCTGTACGGTTGTTCGTCGTTTTTCTGGACCAACACTTTGAAATACAATAATTTTTCACTCGTTACGCACTTCTCATGTTACTTGGTCCTGTGTGTGAAGATTTGTTTCGTCTGCTCGCACTTTCACATGATTGGTTTTGGTAAAATTGCGATAAATTTGGCCTAGTCAAAGAAATATTTGGTTGTGTCTACGTTGATTAATGATTCAGTCATTGTTATCGTCGGAGTAACCGATAGTGTTGTTTCATCCTTTTCACTTACACGCGAAGCTGTTTTGACACAGAAATGCCGCGCGTTATGCTAATATCGTACTGAAGATTCACCCCTTACTGAATGTTGCATATCGAACGAGTAGTCCTGTGGTCACTGAACCTAAAAGTTCTGTGCATTGTTTTGGTCCCATTCTCGTGGCCAAGCCACTTCTCTTTGTGCTCCAATCATAATGCCATTCGATCTATCTCGGAAAACAGGAAGTATCTAGTCCTACTGGATATGAATTGGCGCCATGGTTCTCATATGTATTCGCCACTCATTTCTAAGCAGTAGTTTGTGTCATTTTCAAGACTTTTCACGGCTTGGTCACTCTGCTGAAAGAGGTTCTATGCGTCTCTTTAATTGAGAATAAGTTCTATCGATTTACATTCTAACCAGACACCGATTAGACTTTGTTTGCAAACCCAAAGATCATCTTGACCAAGTAAGTATAGCAAAAAATCAGGTTTGTATGCATGTGTGTGGATCAAGTATCAAGAACATTGCGCGTATTTCCTTCGTCCTTTGTAGTGACTACTCCAACGTGGTGGTTAGTTAATTGCCACGTGGAAATTCGATTCTGTGTCTAATTACTCGATCCGAGCTTCCCGGTTCTAGCGAATTTCGCTCGTCATGAAGTGCTCACTAGATCAGATTGTGGACAAACTTCAGTTGTTGGTGAATCGCATGCGAGAACACGAAAACGCAGTAGACAAAGTGACCACCGAGGTTATTAAATTGGAAACGCGGATGTCGAACCAAAATGTGGTACGTGTTTTCATCTTATCTGCTTTTCTTTTTCTTCCCCCTGACGTACTAATAATCAGTTTGTCTGTTTCTTTACGCACTTCGTTCATCGTCTTATATCATCTAATCATGAGCATTCCTCACACGGTTATGCTCTTATAATAGCTCATTTGCAGATTAAGAACATTATATAAACATGTCTGCTCTGTGTTAATTGAATTATGTTCCGTTGTAAATCATCTGTCGTCGATAAGTATGAGTCTAATACTTCGAGGCCATCAAATAGACTATCTTTCGCGGCGGAAAAATCGGTGGTCGAACACAGAAAGCTTCTGATGATCCACAACTTGGAGTGGTCAGGTTTCGCGAACGTAAAGTATAACGCTACGAACCGCGGGGTTGTGCTTTCGTCTTTTAAGGAAGAGCCTGATATCGGGGTGGCGCTACAAGTGTCGCAGGTTGACTGAAGTTATGTCTCGCTGCTCGTGATGTGATCTCATTTCCCAGCTGTGATCGAGTTCTTGAAGGTACTTAGGGCCATTGACTACCTCTAGCTGATCATTACATAGGGTGATTGTAGGCAGTGACTCATGCTAGTTCTATCAGAGTGCTTTGCACTTGGAAGACGCCCAGTGCATGCGGTATATGAAGATCTCAATTTCCAAGCGGTTCAGAGCGTTTTGAGCTGCCTGTGTGTTGTCACTCAGCAAGGCGATCTCATCGGCATATCCCATGTCAAAAACTATGTTCCTTGGGGAGAGTTCAACTCGTTCGTTTGGCAAACCAGACAAGACATACCACTGCACATCCTCTCTGGTGAATTATTGGAAGCATTGTTCGCATATGGTGAGAACGTCGGATAAGCAGTGGTGACGTTCATCAGTGTGCGTTGGATGCTCGTAACCGCCCTCTGATCGAAGTAATCGCTCTTCACCACCCCCAGTGACACATCATATATACATATATAATCATTGACGAACGAATAATTACTTGATTATTGATGAAATCCCAGCGATCATTTTGGAAGATCATTTTGTTCATCTCATATATCTTGAGTGATTTTGCAGCTGTTTCGTTGAGATTAAAATACCTACTCACTTCCTAGCACTGGTTTGAGTGTATCTTATTGGAAAAGTTTTCAATGGTCTTTACGTTAGCAAATTAATTCATACAACAACAGTCATCATCCGAACCATTGCAGTTCGCTTCCGAATGGAATATTATTGTGTCATTCAATTTCATTGATCCTATCTCTAATTCCCGCTAGTCTCACAAAATTTTGAAAATATATGGTTCAACGCCAAAAAATATTCGTTCCATCCTGTTGAGCTTCTCTCTCTCTCTCTCCCTCCCTCCATGTCCCGATTACACAATGTATTATTTACTTTACCAAGTCCAAAGAAGCATCACTCAGCATCACTGATTTTTCAAAGCGCTTGAGTATGCATCCCAGAGGACAGCTTATTCTTTGTCTGGCGGCCGAGAACAAAGAACTGGAAGAACTTCGTTCCGAAAACTGTACACTTCTAAGCTCATTGATGGAACACCAGGCAGCTCTGGACATTATCATGTCTAAATACCGTGGGCAGGTACGTCTTTTCGACCATTTTTAACCAGTGGTCGATAATCATGTGATCAAGGCGTTTTTGGTGTCCCTGGTTGAGGCCGGGAAGAAAACCCAATATTTGGTTAATCAACTAAAATATGCTACTGAAAACCTTGTCGTGATCTATCATGTCATTGTTCGAAAGTACGACTGTACATGTACGGTAAAACTGTTCTCCGTGAGGTGGTCCAGTTGTAATTTCTTTTTACTGTCTAATGCATGTATTTTCACCGTGTGCATGTCTGGTATCTGTTGGTGTCAATCGTGAATATGACAGCACTCACGGAAACTTGCTTACCATGCCTCACTATGCGTTGATAAAATAATAATCATCATGATGATAACGTGCCGCATAAAATAAGTACTGTAACGCCTGTGCGTCCTAGTGCAAACATTTAATACGTGATTCTGTGAGTACAAGCAAGTCCATGGTCGTTTATGTGAATGGCCCAGTGTGAGACTAGGTGATTCTTTAGAGCTCTAGATTAAATGTGGGCGTGTAACAGTGAAAGAAGCAGCAATATAGCTTGACCGACACGGCCCATCGCTCTGGATCATTTTTCTATTGGCTAATTCATTTAATGGGTAGTTTCGTGTTGAAGAACGTATGGGTATCGAAATTCCATCTGAACAGAGACGAGAGGCTATTGATCCTGAAGTCGATGGGATGCAGAATGCTGACCTTAACTTCTGTAGTTGTTTATTTGTACAGATAAGGGAGAGTAAAAGCGGTTTTTCACGGGCCCCGTAGTGCACTTTCAGATGAAGCTGTGATTTCCTAAACTTGAATACTGGTGAGCTCAATCGTGAGTTTCGGACAGGCAATGTGCGCTGTTATACAGTAAAACTTAGACTGATGTGCCCACTGGCAGAAGGGATTTGGTGACTAACTGGTACTTCAAAGTGGACAGAGATTTTCTCCAAACGAGATAAGTCCTCCCATTGTTTGTTTAATGTGCTTCATACATCGAAAAAGCTTCGCACTTTGATTTCTGCTTGCTAATTGTCCCCGTTTTCAATAGATATCTAAACTGATGCGAACCAACGAAGTGGAGGATATGATACGAAATAGCTTCAGTTCGCTGACGTCACTGAAGAACCATTCTACTGACGCCTCCGAAGCGCCGCGATTTACCGACAACCTAACGACAGTGGCTAACGGCGTGGTCACAGCCCAACCAGTAGATGGCTTGGAGCGGCTCACTGGCCGTTCGATGAATCCAGCGATTCGCCGCCTTATCGCCAGCACAAGTGCAACAAACCCGCGATTGGTCAACGAGAAACTAGCAACTTTGGCTGCCCTCGCTTTGGATATTAGTGATCAGGGTGATGCATATGCGACCGAATTGGAGGGAGAATTGCATCGCCTACGTTCCGAAAATGCTGGCTTACGTGAAATGCTGGCTATCTCCTCGTCTTTTTCGAATGAAGTTGGAATCACCCGTCCGGAGGATAGAAAGTCGTCTTCGTCGTCCACCGAAGCTTCAGCTACGAACCGGACCGGTGCACCGCCTGGTCCACCACACCGACCGACGAACTCAGATCCCGACAATTGGCCTTTTGAAAATCCGACTGATCGATCCGGCGGCGTGTCTCATTTTTTGAATGCACTAAAAGCACACCCATTTTTCCCAGAAGAATTTGTCTCTTCTCCCGAGGAAGATGATGACGAAGAGGATGCGATGACTGTGGGAGAAAATAACGAAGAACTCGAAGTTGATATCGGTCGTGATACACACATGCCGAAATACTCCAGCGAATGATCATTTTCCCACCGGTCTTGCTCCACACTACCGCTTCCCCTTTCACTCTAACACGTGAGCCTTTTGTTTCGTATCCAAAGCTGAACCTAGTATTTCGCTTGTTTCCGGTTTAAGTTGTCGCTATTCGAACAGTTTTCTTTGTAGCAGCAATGAGTGCGATTCTCTCCCGCCTGTTCTGAATGCACATACGTACGAAAATTCATTTGCTACGTTCTTCGCCCGGTAGCTTCCGTCAGTATAATTCTTTCCAATATGCGTTGTGAAATGTACGAATACAAGACGCATTTTGCCTAATTTGTCTTACCAACCCCAACACCCAGGGAAATACACCGTACCTGCGCGCATGGTGACCAGTCAGAGCAAACTTCGTCATTCTGTTTGCTTTTCGCACCGCTTATGTGTTTGCTTCTTCCATGTGACGGGTCGATTCCATTAAACCATTGATCATCTGGAAAAACGTATCACATGGTTATTTCCTTGTGACCAACTTTTGGATGATCCTGACATTGTTTTATCTCCTGCTTTTATTGATGTTGCTGTTGCGGAATGTGATTGCTGCGGCTGCTGTTTTTGCTGGTGTTCAGCATGCTCACTTCTGTTTGCCTTCCCGCCAAAACTCGCATTGGCCGAACAGATACAAGCTGAAATTCCGAAAGCAGGCCATCAGATTATCTGATGCTAAGTTTTCAAATTGTATCATCCAATCATTCTCTCCGCTGGCCAAGTCATTTGCCTTATCTCGCACAATTATTCCGCGGAATCATTCTTTCCTCAATGATTGTAGTGTTTCGTTGCACGATACCACTTAGCTAAATGCCACAGTGAACAGTAGGCTGAACAAAGAAGTTGAAATATTCGACTTCAGACTCATCTAAATAGCACGAGTGGGGCATGGACAACTGTAATTCGATCCAGTCCTCCACAAAACCTCTCCCTTTGCCCGACTGATGTGTTCGCCTTGGACGATCGATCTAGACCACAAGCATGCGCAGATAAAATCAAAATACTAGTCAGCTCCGACGAACAGCAACGAAGTCAGCCCACCTTAACCCTCGAAAACAATAGGCGTTTAGGAAAAAGAAGCAATTAACCAGCACTATTCGCTCTCTCTTTCACACGCACATCTGACGCGAACGGGACAGCTGATCGACGACTAATCACGGGATAGATGGTCAGAAATTTACCTGAATCTTTAATAGCGGTAACTCCACACCTGACGAAATTTTCGTGTGCGTCCGACGGCCTTCATGTTGCGCTTAATCGGAATATCTGCAGATTTGTAGATGGTTACTATGTTCATAGAGCTGTTCGTCTCAGAAGCAGAAGTGGACAGCAGTGCAGCTCAAAGGATTGCCACGTCTAGTGATCCATGTCATTTGATAATCGAGAACAAAATATCAATGAACGCTACATCCATTCAGTTAGTATTTTATACCTAATCACTGAGTTGTTGAATGAATAGGTCATAACTTGCTAATCGTGTTTTGCCTTGTGTGGATTCGTCCCTGTCCGAGCCGGTTTCAGTCCCTTTTGGAACGTGCCTCAATTTTGAAGTTATTCATAGATATCGTGATTTTTCCTTCTGACCACGTGATTGCGGAAATGGGTCTGAACACCGAGAAAATCTGCTTCGCGTGTTCGATTTAAGTAACAAACAACTCGCATTCCTTTTGAATGATTCGTTTAGAACCAGTAAGGAGCGGAACGACAACCGCTGTCATTTTTGGTGGTCGCCCTCATCCTCATTGTCCTGAATCTGTTCAGTCGGAAGTGAACTACATCGTGATCAACCGGCACCTTGGCATAGTGCTATAGCTTGCGTACCTACGCAACACAAAGAGCTATCTGGGATGGCTTCCTTAGGCCGAAGATTCAGTCATGCCCGACAGGTCGGTGAGTAGAGGCCAAACGTAGTTCGCTGTATATGAACTACTCTGTGGTCAACATCTGGTTTCAACCACTATGCCCCTGGAGAGAACATTCCAACGAGTAAACACGGAGAGAAGCAGTTTACCGGCCTAAAAAACCGGTAAATGTACATGAGGTTTAGTACATGGGGTCTCTCTCTCTATTGGGCGGCTTTCGTCAGTTTAAGCTGGACAGCCTTCGGCCCAAAGGATGCTTCTCCGTCCGCTTGTTTCATTGAGTGTATGGGGCTGTTGACTGAACCCGAAAAGAGAATCGGTAACAAAGCATCAGTGAAGACAAGACAGAATGTGTGTAACAATCAGGTCTCATGTGATAGACCAGAAGAATTTTCTTCACGGGTGCTTCAGTCACATTCCCATGCTGGGTTGACGCCCTACTGCCTTGTGGGTCAGGCTTTTCAATTAAAGGCTCCAATTGATGTTCCCAAAGAAAAACCACTTCTGCGGTGTGGGCAGCCACGAAGTATGATTTGCCTAGGAACCTACGGCATCTTCCTCTAAACTGTCTTGCTAATTGCTCTCTTTCTCCTATTATTCCAAGTCGTTGCAGAACGCTACGGGTTAATGCGGCTCTGAAAAAAGAGGTAGTTCATGAGTAAGGCATAAACCAAACACAATTCTTGAGTATTTCTGCTTGAATTGGCTACCTTTAACGTCTGCACACTGTGTAAGCCAGAGCAACAGACTGGCCTCGCTACAACTCTTGAAATTTCCAGAATAGATTTACGGTGTCTCCGAAACGCGTATACAAGACCCCTCTTCTGTGGTCATTCTTCGCATTTCGGATGATCTGGTATCTAGTGCTCGTGCGGAGTCCGGCGTTGGGGCTGTTTTAAGCATGGGAGTTGAACTTGCACTGCTAGACTGCATTCCACAGTCGTTTGTGTGCAGTTTTGTTGGACGGTTCTGTGCGTGCCAACAGCAACAGACTGAATTGTCGACGCCTCGTCACGTCTGTTTATGCGCTCACTGACTGCAGTTCCTTTGAGACCAAGGATGGATTCTTCCGAGATTTGTCTCAACTGCTTCGAAGCGTGCGTTCAACGGACGTGTTGGTCATTGCTGGGGATTTCAACACCCAAGTTGGTTGATTGGGGGATTCAGAAAGGTACATTGAGGGTCCGTTTGCTATTCCGGCCGATCACATTGATAACGGCGATCGTCTTATTCAGCTGTGCTTTGACAACAGGTTGTTTATGGTGAGTATGAGCTTGTGCCGTGAGAAGCGGCATAGACCCACATGGCGTCCTCCTACGTCTTCACAATGTTCGATTCAGATGGACCGTATTTTCATTGGTCATCGCCGGTGTGGATCAATTGTGGATTGTTTTTCATTTCGCTGTACGCCTGTGGACTCGGGTCATACCTTGGTAATAGAGAAAATGGAAGTGTGATACTCCAGAACAGAAGTGCTATTGTTAGTAGTGGAAATAGCGACCAGGAAGCAGGTTACTTTACTTAATCCTTCATGTTCTGTCGGTGATGATATCAACGTTGTGTTTGAGGTAGAGTATCAAGTGATTGGCGCGTACGATGGCAAAACTGTCAAACTTGACAGTTTGTTCGGTAACTTCAGAGTAGCGACAGCTGTCTTGTATTACAAGCTTTTGATTAAATACACTTCGGTGCACAAAGCCGATAAGCCCAGACATATTTTCAAGAGAACAGGCGGTACAATCTGTGGTTATAATTGAACCAAAACCGTAGCATGACCTGCCTATCAGTAAAAAGATTCTTTTTAATCGAATACTGGGATACGTCAAAATCAGAGGTCCGAGGTAGTGCAGATGATTAGTCTGTGAATTCGTTGTCCTCATGAATTCTCGAATGGGCGGAATTCATCTGAGAAGTAATCCAACCTGTTTTTCTACGTTCGAGTAGCGCTACGTGATAAAGGCGTTCGATGGAAAGACCATTGGCTTAATCTTGCGCGTTCGGTCTCCATCAGCACTCGTCCAAGTTCGGTTGGACAACTGATTATATTAAGAACAAGACGCTGGAGAGCGAACAATTGTTTTCAATGAATCCTATGAATTGTAAGAGGACGTATAGGATTCGTTGAAAACAATTGTTCGCTCCCCAGCGTCTTGTTCTTAATGTGACCATGACTGTGGGACTATTCAGACTAACTGATTATATCTTATAGGTTCACGTTGTATTTTTTGGTATCTCATGATCATCGACTAAGCACACGTTATGGCTAGATATGTTCTGAGCCTCTGTTATTCCATTCGTGCTCATTAGTTTAGTGGGTTGGATATACCCCACGAGCACAAAAGTTTAGTGGACTGTCCACGATAACCGGTAACTACGATCCTGAAGGTGAAAATGGGGAACTACATAAGTCTCTCTAGGTTGGTCGTGGTAACAAGACGGATGACAGCGAATTACCTACTGTCAACCACCAAAGTGACAGATGGAGTCAGGGTTTTAACCTCAGAGGTAATAGAGGCTTATACAGATCGACCACCAGCGGTCAAATGACGAACACTCCCTGCTGTCTAATTTTTTTCTTCATTTCCGACGAGAATATAACACTCCTCAAAACCGTGAAATGCTTCCAAACATGGTTCATTGCAGTGTCTGTCCGACTGTTCCTACTGCTGATTTGGGAGTGATTAACCCACGGATCTAGCACAATATAATTGGTTTTTTCCCAATACCATGGTAATGTTTCACCTGGAAACCACGGTACCGTGCTGAGTGGGTTACATGACGAATACTTGAAACGTAGTCTTTTTCTGTGAGTATGCTTACCAAGAATACCGCTTTTTTGTCGAAAATGAACGGGACAATATATTTTCTTTTGCATATTGGGATCAAGTTGAAGGTTGCGAGTGAGAAGGTGTCGATGGTCCATGGGACAACTGATTGTTACTCAATATTTGATTCGGTGTCCTGTTGTCTAGACTAAATTTAAAATTTATTCATATAAATTAACAGCGTGGATTCACGATAGGGCATAAATTATTGCATGGGAGGGCACCGAATTGGGGCTTATGATAGTGGTTTGGCAGGCCATGAACAGCGGCCTCTTTTTGCCCATAAAAATACGGGCAAAAAAAATTCAGAAGTGATATGGGACGATACGATCCAAAGGGGGCTAGGCAACAGTGTAATTCAGCCCTATAACTTCTCATAGGATACACCGGCGGTATAAATCCAGAATAAGTACGTCAGATTAAGATTGCGTAGACGCCACGTAGGCAGGATTCCCTTACTCCAGTGGTTTACTAAAGTCAGTAGAGGGCTCCACCCAGTTTAGTACGTTGGCTTCAGCATTTGTTATTAGCAGGTCAAGATGGGGAAATATAATTGGTAGAAGACAACGTTGGCCTTATCCGTTGGGTTGTGCCTATCCAACAACGCTGATGGATTTAACGAATGCTCCTGCGGCTTCCCAACGATTGATGCACACAGCCTTGGGTGACCTCATTCTTTGATTTGGTATCGTCTGATCAGATTCCCCGATTATCAAAGGACGGACACTTACGGAATCTAAAAATTTTTGACGGAATGCGGACCCCAGCAAAAACCATCTAAATGTCGTTTTCTGCCATCGGAATGGTCATGTTTCGGAATCGGGGATCCAGATGCGCATGTGAAAGACTGAACAAAATTAGAGCCCTATACGCCAGTAATGTAGAGCAGCAGCACGTCTTCCTGAGTTGGTTACCGTTGTAGCACCACTGAGTTATTTGCCGGAGCACACTGAAGCATTTGAGCAGCATTCATAGACATGCAAAATGTCCTTTAATCTCATTACATTTATTACAAAAAACATGGTTTCACTGCAATGGTCGATTACGGTTTATCCTACCATCATATTAAATTAGGAAAGCACATAAAACAAATTCGAATAACGTAAGACGGAATTTGTATTTACTTTGCGAGAAAGTGATCCCGAAAGATATATATATATATATATATATATATATATATATATATATATATATATATATATATATATACATCACTGTTTCGGTTCAGATGACTGCAACGTATCCAAAGAAACATTTTGTAGCGACATCAATGGATCCACACAATAAAACACCATCATTTCTCTTGGCGTTTTGTTTGTACATTGAACTTTTCTGCCATCTAGGTGTCGGATTCTGACGAAGAGTATGGTTTGATCAGCTCCTTCTTTGACTATCTGTATGCTGTTTTCTGGCTTGGACACAATGTCCTTAATCCTGGAAAACAGTCCGACTACTGATCGGCAGTAGTTTTCTGAATCCCGGCTAGCAAATGTCTCAAAGCATCGATTTTCTGATTCTGACCTATCCATCATCCGTCGGACACGTTCCATCGACTGAGTCTTTATTACCCGAGTATAGTGTTCTGCATTTGTCGTTATTCTTGGTGTTTTGAATTTGATTAGGATTAAACTGAGCTATCCTGTATAACGCAGTCTGAAGATACGGTGTCAAGTCAAGATACAGTGCACTTGTATGTGGACAAGAGGACCGGCGGTGGTCATTTTGATGGACAAGGAGCGACTTTTGGTCCCAGGAAAGGAATCCCGCAGCCATTGCCACCGTTGGTACGTTTACTTAGCCGGAAGCCTTTGATTAACCGCATTCCCATTTATAAAATTTCTTTATTATCGTAGTTTCATAACGGGGTAGACTAGGTAACAGGATTAGTAGTATCACTGGAAAGTAAAAATTTGTATAACAATCACAAATCTATGCAAATTTTACCTTGTTGACAAGCACAATGTGCCTGTGTCTGAAAATCACAATATTGTAATAGAAAACAGTTCTCACTGCATCAGAGATGAGTCTCAGAGCAAGCATGATCGGCAGAGGACCAGAGGAATATCAGTTCATAAATGACTTCCAAATGGGCGCTTCTTTATTACCGAATGATTCTGCAGTAGATTATCAGTAATACTGGTTCACTCTTAAATAATTTATCTACTGGAAAGAAAATTATTCGGATGGGACCAATGTGTGTCACAGACAAGTGCAGTGTAGCGAATAGAAGAAGTTTTGAAATGAGTAGATCACATTTTCAGGAAAGAAGCCCATACAGCTTGTTTTTGTGCCCATTCACACACATCGATAGCCACAGTCTGTTCTGTGGTGGCTTGACAGGTACGCACTGGTAGCGAGATCGCCTGCAATCACAGTCGTATGCTCCCTCAGTAGTTTTCGCTAATCGATGCTATCTGGACCATATTTGATGGGTTATTCTGTAGCTGTCAAATCATTATCTACCTCGAACCAAACTTAATATTGTGTTAACATTAACCATCGACACAGGATTTCACCGTGCCGTCTAGTTCACTCAAACAACGGCGGCGCAGAATCGTGCCACCATTGCTGAGTCGCGCGTGCTTGGTTGTTCTGGTTGCACAGACTTTCATCTGTCTTTATCCTTCTCCGAAATGTGAGTAGATCATCACAATTTATGCGTTGAGTAAACATATCTTATTTACCGACAACTCCTCCACGTACATAGTATGAGACGCGTGGTTCGTGTTTGATGTGAAATCGCATTGTTAACTTGTAACACGCAACTGTGTCTTAAGAACGTGACCTGAGTATATGAATCGCTTTAGGAATTCCTTTGTTAGGGCAACATACAGCACGAAACGACACATTTACCAAATTGTGCGTGAAACAACAACGTTTGATCAGAACATGTTTACAGTTTTGCGTGGGCGAGCTACAAACCGCGATGGCGAGCGTCTGAAGGCGATCACAGCTAGTTTATTATCATGACTTTGATTATAACAACTAAGAAGAATGTTTTGTGATAACTAATCATTGCAGAACATAGATTAGTTAATATTTGCCGAACTATCGAGTGGTAAATCAGTGATTTTTAGACCCGCACGATGATTAAACCATCCACTCTCATCATTCTTTTTCGTGTTTCCGTCGTTAAGCATCGTATAAAATGAAGCGAATAAAATCTAGTCTAAGATCTGGTACAGTTTTATTCCATTTGACTGTTTGATGAGCGGTTATCGCGAGTTCTGGTTCAGGTGTTTCAGAATTGATTAGGGTAGAATTAGAAGTAAAATGGGGTAACTGGCAGGCTTCGTTTCTTTGAGATCCTCACATCCAGTAAGCTACCTTTTCTGCCTGCACGCACCCATCAGTTAAACGAGACAAGAGGTATCCGGATCAGCTGTCTCAGACTGGCGAACAATCTCGTTTCGAGCAGTCCATATTCATGCCATTAGACCACAATGTTACAAGTTAAGAGATTGAACTAAAGGCAATATGTTGGCAGAGAATATCAAGCGTCATCAGCAAAAAATTTCATGCAGCTAATCTCCGGGAGTTGTTCCAATTAAGAACAGCGATGTATTTGCGGCTGAAAGACAAGTACCCAATTCTACAGTCTCATTTTGTGTGTATTAATTCATTTGTTCCCGAGGAAAAGTGCACATCGGTGGCACGACCAGGCGTTTGTCTGAACGTACCCACGAACACCACCCTAAATGGATTAAAACTGGAGCAGTAAAGTCGCTCACAAACGCGGTGGTTTCACATAAAGCTCAATCTAATCACACGGTGAACATATCCGAGGCTTTTCATTTTCTGTGTAAGATTTGAGGTTGACAATCAAGACCAGTAAATTTTCTTATCCTAGCCACAGCTGGGGATGTCAGCATACATCTCCACAACCCTCCTTTAAGTTCTAAGAAACAATTTGTGTGCTCTCAAGTTCCGCTAACTCACTCTGAACCCGATAATGGGCATAGACCAAACAAAAACGGACAAAACACATGAGATACAGTCCACATCCGGTCTTGAGTTAAGCCTTGATTACACCTATTATCTTTCCTGTTTTTTAACTTTAATATCTGTCTAATTGGTCTCATCCCTTAACTTGTTGTAATATATTGTGGTGTAATGGCATAAGTATGAATCACCGAAAACGACTTTGTTCGCCAGTCTGTGTTATCCAAATGTGCTCAGTGGGAATAATCGAACAATTGTCCCATATCTTCCGAGTTAAATGCCCAAGGATTCCATGGTCAGTTGGTTGCATATTCTGGCTGGTGATGCACTTTTCCGATACCAGTGAAAATCACGTGAACATCGTTCCTTTAGTTCGAAACTTAATTATCGCGTGTATGTCCGTAATTAAGCAATGACTGATTAACTTGTATTGTGGCTCGTCATGCATCAGCAATGTTCAGCTCAACATTGAAACTCATGAAAGCACTGCACAGATGTTTTATCCTTGTTGGGAATCATCAGCTGCGCACACTCATCGAGCCGCCCCCCCCTCTGGGAGTCGAATCGGAAATGAACTGTATAAAATCTGCCAGAAGTTGGAGAACAGAATGAACAATCAAAAAAGGGAAAATTTAATTGAAATAACTTACAGATAAGCTAAAGAACAAGTTACCGCATGGAAACGGATAAGTAGCAAACAAACTCCAGCTCGCTCACTGATGACCACATAATCAGTGTGTAAAATTCTGACACGAGGGTTCTGGATCCAAGTACAGCCCCCACCGATGGTGCACTCCAGGTACCAGTGTTCCTCTGACAGTACCTCTATGCCCTTGGTATTCCAAGTAAGAAAGCAAAAAGATAAATATATCTGTGGTAAGGTGTCGTTGTGATGCCTTGATACATATCTACAGTTGAACCGCGTAATACAAAATCAAATAAACAGTATTCTTAGATCCTTCAAAATTACGTCCCCACGTTTCATGTGACAAACAGTCGGATTATATGATTTCACACTTGCGGTTATCAAAAAGCGTCAGCGTTTTATTGTCGCCGGTTGAAAAATGACAATCATATTTCATAAAAGTAAGGTCTGTAGCACAACTTTCAATTTCCTAGTGAGATGTATGTGCTGGCAAACAGAGAGATGGACTAAGCACTTGCTAGAACACGTAATTTTAGAGACGAGCTGTCTCAGTTATACAGTTTAGGAAATGGACGCGGTGTGCAAATGAAGACGTGGCAATCGGTCTCATACTAAAAAATGATGATCTCGAAATCTTGATTTGATGGTTCGCTTGTGACCTGTTGATAAGTAATATATTTGAAATCATACACACTGCTTCGACGGTTTTCCTCATACCGGATGAGACTTCGTGCTAACCTTCCCATTCCATCTGCTGATGCCAAACCTTTCACGTGTTTGGTATGAACCAGAAACTGGTACAGTATTTTTGAGCTCTGTTTTAATCCTACATCTACATTTGCTTTTGAATCAAAACTGATTGCATTTTGCACGTATCTCTGAGGCTATGCTTCGTGCTGTGAGCTAGTAATTCCGGACAAGCCATTTCATGTCTCTTCGACGTATCGCAAAACCGACGATGATGAGTCGGTTGACAAGGAAAACCTTGAATCTAAAAATTCCGGATTCAAGTCCTTCCACTCCCACCGGTCACTCCTTCATTCGGCATCCTCCAAATGGCTGCGACTGACTTTTTAGAATGCGCGTTTCATTCATGATAAATAAAAAGGAACCAGAAAAACAGTGCTATAATTGTTATTGTCATTATAATCAAAACTTTACTGTGGTGTCTTCTAATTCATTACTCTTACCTATATCCATCTTTACTCAGTCTAATGTGTGGAAGATTCTGTGTTTGCCAAACGGCATCACTTTGATGCCGATGAAATGTGTTCAGTTCACATTTAACATAGAGTCGCTACTCCGTGGAATCGACAAAAAAACACCTTCAGGTTTGCTGTCATGCAGGTGGTCAGGGCGACTTTTAGGAGTTCGGATCTTCAATAGATAAACCTGAAGCTACAGTTTGGATGCAATGTTTTGAAGGTCGTTTTCGCCCTCTGTTTTTAATCAGTTGTTGCTATGGGGTATAGTAGGGTAGCTCTATCGCACGAACACAACAGTATACTGCATTATCGATGGTAAGGAGCGATTACAACCCTGTATTGGATAATGGTGGAAATCTTTAAATGTCATTAGTGAGCCAGTCGACAGGTAAGCGCTTCCTACGACCAGAGCTAACGAAAGGTGGCAGGGTTTTGAACCTCTTATCTAGGATCTAACGAACTGATGTTTTCTTAAAAATATTTTGCTATGCAATCATCTTATCGAATGTTCTACAGGTGTCACAAGACATCTGACTACGGTGAAACCATAGCTAAAATAGGAGAATCACTGTCTGTTCCCGGTGTGGGGAAAATAGTCTTTTGGGTTTCAGTCTAGAGGTATTACTCCACCGAGCGCTCATCTTTGTGTTCAATCACTAGTCAGTGTAGAAACGAGGATTTAGAAGGATTTACAAGTGCAGAAGAAATTGAGACAAAACTTGTTTCAGGTAAACCCGTGAACGCAGATTCGTTGAGGTAAATTGGTCAGCAAGAGAAACGATTCACTCTCTCTTCCGTCCGTCTCTAAGGTTCGAAGAGATTCTGTGAAAAAAATTAGCATGTCTTTGATTCTATCAGTCAATAGGTAAGTCAGTACATGAGGTTGTTTGTGATAATATCATTTGGCAGAGAAATAGCACGTTGTACTGCGAGATCGATGTGGTGATAGCTGAACAGAAAAGCACTGAATAACCTGTAATCAGAGATTTAAAATTTCTGTTGCGTTTCTTGTTGTGGGAATTTAACCAAGTAGTTGTGGAACCGGATTTGTGAGTTATTTGGTATACAAGCGAGAGTACATTTTGTTTCGAATTGTAAGCGCACAACAAATACTGTGGATACATCTCACTCACGAGTGATTTCGAAACAAAATCTGTGAATCAACCCAATACTCCAAGTCCGTTTAGATTTGTGTTGTTGTAACCATAACACTCAAAAATAGACATATTAACCCAGCATGCCACTTTAACCTATCGGGCACTCTGGATTTGTCATTAGGTCATCATCAGTTAAAACGTATGAAGTTCATGCAAGCGATAAGACTGCTGGACATCACACTCTCAAAACTACGTGTGAGCTGACCCTTCCTCCTCATCCTAAATTTTTTACTTTTCCATTAGTATTTTGCACTGCAAATACTATCTGGTTGAACTACACTGGATATTAACTGGTGTGTTATGAAGTTCTATTCGTGATTCTAGACACCACAACCAACAGGCGTTCCCTTTGAGTTGATCGCTCCAACTGTAGGTGACACTAAACTTGATTGAATTTGACCTATTCTAATCTACGGAGCTGTTAGCGTGGAGGTTTGTAGAGTTCATATGCAAAAAAAGTAAATAGATCATGATATAACTGTATCAAAACCAGCAGTTGGACTTTTGGCGTCAACTACCTTGCATCACGCGTATCTCAATCACTGATAGGCGTTCGTTCCAATAACTCTTCGCTGGCCGGGGATATCAAGCTGTATGCTCTCGAATGATATATCCAAGATTCTGCTCCGTCGCAATGTGCGCGCATCCCCATCTTAACTGTAATCACGATACATTTTACACTGGAAGGACAAATGTGTGTAATGAGTTTACTTCCTGGGTTTTCATGTTGTGCACAGATATTCAACTTCCCCCTCGTTGAAGTTTTACTGCATGAACTAATTTTTCTCTGATCATGACTAGCGGGTAGCATGAGTTCTGAATGAACGAAAGAGATTTGATGTCAGTCAACAGGTGAACTGTCGCCACTTACAACTGACGACAATGCACTACTTCAAATCAAAGTTATTTTTACACCTCGTGATGACAATACACCGTTGATAGGAAAAGATAGTAAATCTCTAAGCGTATATGACTGGAGACACCATTCGATGTGCTTCATATAGAAATTAATGCTTGGTAGAAAAATGAAATACTCGACTGTGTTTCCAGAAGCCAATGAAAATCTAGATGAGTCAATAAATGGGTCGCACACACACGGATTGGTCACAACACTACCGTTCTAGATTTTCCGAATAAAATAGGTGACTGGATGGCGTTCGGCTGTTGTGATACTGAAGGCACTGAATCGCCCCTGTGTATATGATCGCATTCTAATCGTTCTTTGAGTAATCCCAGAAGAAGGCTTCCTGTGGTCTTCTTGGGAACTCTTGTTTCGATTATAACATCCAAACACATTTCATAGCAAAGAAAATCATGTCAGCGCTTAGCTTAGGATGAAACCAACAGTTTACAAAATCCTCTACTTAAAACATTCACACTCATTTCTGAATGTAGTAAGCAGATTGCGAAAGAATGAGCAGTGTATATGTTTGTATTGAGTTTTGAAGAAAATAAGTTCAATCCTCTGATCCTAGCATACAGATTGTACCTAAGTGAAACTCGGAATTCTCGTGTCTGAATCGAGTTCGGGTCGGGGTGCAACTTAAACGATGATTCAACACTTGATACGAATGTTGCAATACATTGATTGATACCTGGTTACATATCGTTATGGGAATAATTTGTGATCAACCGACGTTTCGGTTACTGTGGGTAACTTTTACAACCGATTCGACTGTTTTCACTTGGCAAGTCTTAGTGCAAAAAAGGAACTTTAACCCATGATAATGCAAAATTAGGAAGTGTGTGTAGAGGAGTTAAATCTGTTGAATAACCGGTTGTACGTCTGGCACGTACTTCACAATTTCTCGTGTATCAAGAATACTTGTAAATTTAGATGTAACCTTGGACACCAGAAACCGGCGTTTCATGATCAAAGACACTGGTCATGTGGCTCACACTGATTGTTTGACTCCTAAATGGAAAACAAGAAGTTTGACCGTTTTAAACAATAGTAGTTTCCAAATTAGAAACGAGAAGTTTTCTGGACTTCAGCAAATATGAATGTGGCCGTAGTGAAATCAAGAAGTAGATAAAAAAAATTTCCGACATCGACATCCACACTGGGCCACCAATGTGAAAATAAGCCACTAGAGAAATCGGGCAATGTCACCACTAGAGTAGGATTTCATTTTCAGGCATGGGAAGCTGTTACGGGTATTGAAACATGCAGATGATTGCCTTTCACTTGTGAACAAAGACCCACAGCTTATGCCAATTGAAAAACTGGCCCATTTTTTTTAGACGCACGTACGGTATGTTCCGACAGAAAGTTTAAGTTTTAATCGATTCGTGAGAAATTCAGCATTCGAAGTGCACAAACCAAAACGACAAAGGGAGGTTAAACTTGGTACTTAACGTGATGCTACAACGAACCGGTCAATGATCACCACATCTGAGGACTCCTCGGCATATTCCAAATTTCCGCTAACTCCTTTCAAACCATCAGATAATGAAAACAGTATGGCGCACTAGACGGACCCGTCTTAAGGCCCGAAAGTCAATGTTTGCTCTTTTGTAATTGGATTTGGTGGAGAGGATGCAGTGGCTGGAACGAGCACTATTAGAAATGCGAGATGATCTTTGAGGAAAACAAGTCACAGTCTAGCCTTCAAATAATCGTAGGCAGCCCACAAAACTCAGTCAGTTTTGTCATCAGGGCAGTATCAAGCCGTTCATGTTGCTTGCACAGATCGGGTTGCTAAAGGTGTTCCCTCAGTACATTCAAACTGATAGTGAAGACGTCAAACGTAAAAGTATTGAATGAACTGAACTTATTGCTGTTCTTATAATCATACTGCCTAGTCGAAAATGTTTTGTACTGCAACTGTGTAGATAATGACGCTATCGATAAGACAGCGCTGTGCATTTGTATACACCCAAAAGAGAGTGTTTTATTTATTCCAGTGGTAAAAGTCGTTGACCCTGGCGAGATTCTAGCCCACAAGCTGATTCCTTTTACTCAACATGTGTACATTACCTCAGTCATGGGAATATCCAGAGGTCCAAAGTCAAACTGCAAGTTTGCTGTGCACGATGCTTCCTGCTATGGTAAACTGGTAGGTAAACCAGACTGAACCATTCTTGAAGTGCTGGAGGTCCTTTGGCGTGGCATCACAACTCAGCTGGTGTAGCACACGTGGTACTGGTGACTACGTGGAGTCTATTTGGCGGTTCAAATCCCGGCCGGGCTCAACGACTTTTACCATTTGTCAAATCTACCGAATCGTATAAATTAACAGAAAGAATTAGGTGTTTTTAACTATTCAACCGTTTAAATCTCTAGCTGGCTAAACAAGCAAGGCAAAGCGCCACTACGTCATGGAATACCAAAGGACATTTGCGATGCTTTCAAATAAACATAAAGTGCTTTTCGGAAACTTGGAAGTTAGTATCATCGGAGAAAGAGAACTCTAAATACCTGGTTACGCAATATCGTTGAAAGAAGTGGGATTCCGTCAGGCCAAGTGACATAACGCAGCAGTGAAGCTTGTCTATGATCATACCGCGTGCACCTGATACGAAGGATTCCCCGAACTCCATTAGTTCCGATTCCTTCGGCTGCGAGCCATAAGGTTGGCCCTACATCGAGCATCAGGTTGTGTGGGAACGAATCTCGTACTGTTTACATCGTTATCGTAGGCAAGCTCTGTATGTTGTTTAATGGAATGCCTTCGTTATACTTGGACATGCACTGGTACGACAACCGTAACAAGAGTTGACCACTGTGCCTGCGACGGGCTGGTGCCATTCAATGGCTACGACTGAAGGTCGCTACATCGTGTAGTGCTCATGATAGACAAACTATTCAGATACATCCCGAATATCTTAGTGGTTAGGTGATCCATTATTTATCGTTCACCCTGGGTTCGGTAAATGTACACTGGTACTCGATCTCTGGATTCAAGATAAGCCGTGGTCACAACTTTGTCAAACACTGGAAATTTTTTATAGTCAGAACTTCTGGTTTCAGCCTACTACAGCGAAGCCAACGTCCCGTGGTAACAATATCCCACTGACCTGAGTAACGTACTCCAATGCCAATCAGTCATAAGGTCCAAATGATAATCAAAACTGGAAAGTAATAACTTACCGCGTCGTAGTTATACTGAATGAATGAAAAGTACTGTCATATCTGATATGTTTCAGCTAGGAGATAACGCAACTATTTAGAGGAACTCTAGTAGCCAGTGAGGTCTAGGAAACATTGAAAAAACCAGTGGTTTCGGGATGCCTGACTAACACGTTCTATCTCGCCGTGCTGCACAACCACTTTGATTTTGGACGGCACTTTCCTCGTTGTCTCGTGTTATTCATGGTTTACACCTGGTGATTCTGGAACCTACTGGGGGATATTCCAAAGAAAATTAAAAATAATGGCGAATAACAAGTTACATTTGTGTACCAATACTGTTAAAATACTAAGTCAGCTGTATACCTTTAGAGGAGAATAAGACAGACTAGCTAACCATGAGCGTAAGCTGGATATGAATATCTTGCGAGTGCAGTATCATCATCATCAACTCACCAAATTTGACTTACGAAAATTTCTTCTGACCAAGGAGACAGAGCAATGAAGCAAGAACAAAACGAAGTAAATTTATTCAATATACTCTAGTACAGTCAGTTCGGTATCATTGAGATGGCTGCGCAGTTAAGCGGAAAAGATGTGGCAGGCACTAACTCGAGAAAGAATTTGTTGTCCCTTAACTTGAAAGGCACATTATCTCATATTTCGAACATATTGCAATGCAAACTGATGCAATCGACTTCGTCTGTGTTTCATAGCCAAGCGCATATCGTTTGCGAAAGCAAATGATGGGATTTCGGTCGATTTCCAAGCGACTGGTTGACCGAATTTTTTCTGGGATTTCAAGGGCCACCGTGGCGTTCGGATCAGCGGCTTAAATTCCTCGGAGCTCAATGCACGCGAAACACGTTCAGGATATTCCGCGACGGCAGTAAGAATCCCCTCCGGAAGACTCCTTGTGACCACAAGAAACATACCGTATGAAATCAGAACAGCATGCATGGATATGATTTTCATTGGTTTCAGCAATGTTCACTGTTGAAATGAAAAATGAATGGGAGGATGATGCATTTATACATTAAATAACTGACGCAAATATGCGGGGACTGCCTCATGCGAACTTTTCCGGTCAAGCACCCACATAAGCGTCCTTCACCCAGGCTGTTTACAACTTGTACGGGACTTGAATTTTTAGCTAGGAATGAAAAAGAAATGTGACCTTGGTATGCCTCCGCCGTACTAGTTTCCATGTTTTTTGTGCTATAGGATCAAATCGCTTACTGCACGTGTGTGCGTGTCTTCCACTCTAGTCGAAGAAAAATGGGCACGGACATATGTCGTGCAATTACTTATTTCTGGAAAAAGTCACAGCAATTCATCCAGCATTGAAATGTTTCTAGGTCAAGCCACCAAGGAAACAAATTGCCTATCCCAGCTAGCCATATTCCCGTGGTTTACACACATTCTCCGTACCAAAATTATTCTAAGAATACCACGATTTCCTCAAAATATGTCTTCTTCATACTGACGGGTTTATTATAGAATGTGGAATCTGAATTGTGTCGCAAGTACTTTGGGGGACAAGGAAACAGATGATTAAAAGCACATTTTCTCCTTTTCAGTTACTTTTTGTCAATCTACACTACCAGCCAAGCAATTCGACTAAGACGAACTAAAAAGTCGAATCAGCAAAAAGAAATGCCCAAATGATGCAAGAAAACAATGCCAGTCTGTCTTTTGGCATCGCGTCTCCTGCTCTCATACCAGAGCTTGGTTGCATAATCAGATTTAGCTTGCCTTGACTAGAATCAAGCATTGAAATCAAGACATTCTCGTAGTCTTTCGTAATGAAACCCGCTACTTTGCAGCAATTATTATAATGAAGTAGAGCTTAGGTGAACTGTTAACATCTTCCCTAATACGAGACAATAAACCGTACATAATTATATATGTTTATTTATTTATACAGAACTGGGAAACTTTTACGTGGCCACGAACCTCTTCATTCTTATGAAATCACTCCATTTTCGAACCATTCAGTCTGCAATCATTAGATAAATATTGATGATGATATCAAAATCAGTGTCAATCAGATAAACCTGACGGAAAAAACCAAGTGCTACACATAAACAATAATGAGAGCCCGAGCGGTATGTGAACACAAATTTTCTGTCGTTTCATTCTCAGGCTATTGCAGGAACATTTGAAACTGGTGATCAAGAGTTCCATTCGCAATCGTTCACCCCGATTTTGAGTTCCAATAAGGGCTCAATGGATATCCACCCTCCTGATGAATAACAGCACGGATAAGACAACTATACAACTATACTCTGCTCCGATAGTTCTCAACGGTAAGTTGAGCGTTGATGCGGAACGGTGAATAATATTATGGGCAATAATATTGGTGTGAAAACAAGAGTGGTGACGCTAGCTGATTTTGGTAGTTACATAATCCGCTCATCCACACGTGTTTCCAGGTTGAAATTGGCTGATCCATTCTCCCTCAACCCTATCCCCGCATACCGACTTAGTGGAACTTTTTCAAATATCTCTTATTAGGTAATTTCCTGCAAACGAGATTGCAATAAACTAATAATGAAAAATTTAAAACATCGGGTCCCCTTTATCCAATTCATGAGAACAGAGAGAAGACATAAGTCGCGACCTGACCCAGTGTTTCAAAGCATTGTTGCGCAATCCAACACCGAGACTATCAGTGTTCAGTGAAGCTATTCTAATCATTTTGCATCAGCCAGCACTCTGTGCACAAAAACGATTGACCCGAAATGTTTGTTTACCCTGGCGTTTACACAACAGACTTCACTCTCCCCAACGTACGTACTGTAAGAGCTTTCGATCGTGCCTACTTTACTGTTGCACTTACCCCCCTACTGTACCATGTACATATACTGACACGTTTTACGTCCGCGGTTGACAAGAGTAAACGAAATGCATGCATCTCACGATTTATGTCTTCTCTCTGTTCTCATGACAATGTAAACATACATTCGCCTAAGTCTCTACTCTGATTTATTCTAATGGGCTTATTTCGCAATCTGGCAATACGTTGGCTCTTGTACTAGGACTGCACGCATTTCTGGCGATCATCATCTTTATTTCCACGCCACGTATAAACTTCATCCTATCTCTCTGAACCAATCCGGTCCCGGTTCGACTGCCATTATGACACACACTCTCGTAAGTCCTCCTTGCTCGTTTCACGCTCTGTACTCTTCGCCTCGCAGGTTCACATAAACCTTTCTGTGGCATGCGACTTTAGTTTTCCGTCTACCAGCGAAGCTACATTCGATTCGTAACTGTAGTGATCAACCGCGTCCGTACGACATTCTTCTTGATAGCCTTTCGCGCTAAACACTCATAGTCTAGTCAGCAGGCCACAATTTCATAAAACATAACTCGTCTTCTACTACAGAAATGATTGATTCACGAAATTTCAGTTAACCGAGGGCTACTTTCACATACGAGCATAAGTAGTGGTAGATCGGATATTACATACTATGCTTTAGCATGCAGCATGGATGCACAACTTACCAAAGAATTTCCCGGAAGTACTTTCGATCTGCTTCCTCTTTGTTAGGAATCATCGGCAATTAACATCCACCACGATCCCACTGGGATTCGATCCCAGAATGAACGACTCCCAGTTGATTTCTTAACCACTAAGCACATCGAAATAGTACCCAACCGTTTGTTTAGCAGCAGTAAGACATGATATAACACCCTCCCTCCACTGGCTTTGAGTTGTACCGGTCCATTGCCTGCACAGTGACCGACTCCTATGATGAGTGGCATATCCGTTGCGGCCCAAGAAAAATGGAGCCATTTTGTTACAACACGACCTGGAGATTTTGGTTTCTGTATGAGCATAATTAGTAGGTTTTTTCCACGTAACACCAATCGCAAATGCGCAAAAACACGTGCTTTTTGTCGTACTCATTAGCATTGTGTGTTGGTAGTATGTATCTCGTCGTACTTTTTCGGTATTTCGTTTCTTAGAAGTAGTTGCCGGTTCGCTGGAAATGGTGTTGGGATCTCGAGGTATGAGACAAAAAATGGAAAAATGATTATTTCGATTGAGTATTCAAAATCGACCCCGTGGGGGTGATTCCTTTTGCTATCTTTCGGTACGAATTTCATACTCTCAAGGGGGGATTTTACAGGTGTGAAAACACCACAAGTCGCTTGCGTTTGAATGGCAAATTGGACTTGAATACCGGAACGATGATAATTTAATGAGAATTTTCAAGTATTCACTTTGTGGAACGGATCTAGTGAAACAGCTGGTGAGAAACGGTAATTTTCACGTGGCAAACTGTGCATTGCGTTCTTAGCAAATGGCTATGCAATTAACCAACGTTGTATATTGTGTAGTTTTGTATAGCTAATATGGTATATGGAAAGTTCAGCAGAGGGAAAACTATTTGTCTTCAAACGTCCACATCTCTGATGCCCAAAAATTATTCTGAACAATCCGGGGAAAGAAGGGACGAGAACACAGTTCCGTAGTAAGAACATAAACATATAGTGATTTATTCTGTTGACTGTGTTTGGGACCTAATTTTCGAGTGAAGATTTTGAATGACAAACACCGAAAAAGGAACTGTATTGAGTCCCATGTGATAAACTAGCCACACGAGATCAATTTCTTCAAAATTTTCGAGTGTGTTTGATAACCTTGGTGAATGCCCAACGGGAATGCATCTAGCGGATTTCTTCGTAAACAGAAATACGAGGATTTATACGGGGATATTTGGTGAAAAGAATTCCTCAGTTCTAGAGCAAGGAAGGTGTATCTTGTGAGATGCTTCATTTGCTCAAATGTGGCATATTTCTACCCGTCAAATGCAAAATTTTGTTCAATGAACTCGTGGTTTACAATGAGAATAGTACAATAAAATCTGATTTTATTTAGAATTGGTAAGTTGTGAAGATAATTCCTTGATGAATGGATAATCCCTGTTAAATCAACAGAATAATGTATTGGGGTTCCACAGATTTTATGAAAGTTTTGCTATTATTCATGTGGTAAAACTGTGATATACGTGCAAAAATTTTGGATGTTTCCGGCAAGGTCTCGTTGCTTGGCTAGCACAGCACACGAGATACTGAGCGTGAGTAGCCACCGTGCGTGGATTCGAATCCGGCCGGGGTCAACCACTTCTAACATCTGGACCATTTCAATATTATAATACTGAACTGGCTAGTATAGAAAATATTCTCTGCCAGTGGTTAGAACAAGCGTCAGTCAAGAATGTAAGGTTCTGAGTACAACCCATAATACTTTCTTTGTGAGGCAGGTGAGGTTTCGATGTATGTATGTAAAAATTACCCACACCGTCAACGCTAGCTGAGTCTGGAATAAAACGCTGGAACATATTAGCTAGCACCGACGACTACTTAGATGTTGTTTGCCAGAATGCTGCATTCCTTTTCTCATTGAATTGTACCATTGCTAATCTCGGATTGAATAAGCTGGATGAGACGTGTATAGTTTGTTTGATTCACGTATTTTACGGGTCGTGGCGAAGGGCTTGTGTGTAAAGCAGTTTAGATGACGTGAGGAGAAGTTCTTGTCTATAAAACTGAGACTTGCTCAGGATATTAGGTTACCAGAACGTATAAAAACCTCGAATAATGCAGAGCTATCACAATCCATGGAAGGCGCGTACGAATTTATGCGCTCAATCCTACGAAATGAGAGCAATCCGCGGTGGACTCGTATGAATTCATCCCGCCTTGGTGCTACGAATCACAGCTGCTTAACATTTTATTTTCTCACTTCGTGCACAGAAAAGGATAGCCTACCTACTCAGTGTTACGACTAAGGTAGACGCCATGAGAAAATTATTCTGCTCACTAGAGATTACTATCTCTCAGCAAAATCTATTTCATTTATTGATACAGCGGTCTCCTCAAAGAGAAACACTAATCGGGATTGCTCAGATTGTTTCTTCCTAAGAGGTATCGCTTTTAGGGAAGGATATAGTCAAAGGAAAAGAATTTTATTGCAAGGCAAGAGCGTTTTTTCAGGGAGGATATTGCAATCATGGGGGTTTTAATCTGAAGGGACTCCGGTAGATGAGCTGATCCTCAGTTTCACTGGTTCTGAGAGAATAAAAGAGACTGTAGTAGGCAAAAGTGCAACCAAACTTTCGACGACATCTGATCAGTCCATTTCAGTCTATTCAATCATCAACCTCGCACTTTCTGTACCTGATTTCAGTTACTACCTTCGACTACCGTCAAGTAAAGAGCAGGAAGAATATAAACTAAAGGTGAAGGAGATGCGGAAAATCAAAGTAATGGACGGAGTTCACGAAAACAGACGAAACCACTACCTGTTTTAAACCGTTCCACCATCTTCAGTGAGAACTCACCTCTGCCTCAGAATCATCTAGTTTTATTAGCGAAAAACAAAGAACATGTAAGTTGCTGTCACTTCGCCCACTCGTTGCACAACTGATGTGGGCGACCACTCCTTGAGGCTTAAACAACGCTGACAAGACTCAACCAGTGCCTGTCACTCCACTCCAGCAATCGGCTGTCTTAGCACTAGAGATTCCGTTTTCTCAAGCCTTGGGCTTGGTGCCATGCCGGCGCCGACCATCAATACGACTTGGCTGTCCGCCAACGCTGTGCTAACTTATCCCCTCACACGACCTGGCGCCCAGGGCAGCGTACACCGAAGTACTCTATCACTGAGCATGCGCAGCACATGTCCCAACCATCTTAACCTGTTGAGATTCAGCGCCTGATCCGCAGAATGACCTCCGGTTCCCAACACCAAACATATAACCTCAGCATTGCTGATACTGTGTTCCCACCATATTCGGGCAATGCTACGGAGAAATCGGTGATCAAAGACCGACAGACTTCGCCCGATTTCTACCTTTACCGGCTACGCTTCTGAGCCGTAAAAAGGAACGGACCTAACCGTTGCAGTGTACGCTCGACGCCTGACACACAACCGGATGTTACGCTGGCGCCACAGATGACTGAGGTCAGCAAAAATGTCAGACGCGCGTTCTGTGTACCTTTTATAATATAATGAACTTTCCAGAATAGCACTGGTCTCCTCTCTGCTAGGGAGCGGAAACAAGTTTTCCAAGACGTGACAGAACTGATTTCCGCTTTGCAGCACCATCAACTTGTCTTTAAATGTGCCCGTGAAAGAGAAATGATACGTTGATCATGCACAGCAGTGGCAGATGTTCTAGAACCGGAATTGGTAGACCTATAATAGTTCGACTTTTTCGATGCAATAGCAAATCATATGTGTACTTTCTGAAAGGCAATTGAGGAAGTGCTTTGTCCTTTCATATTTATCTCTCTCAAAATATCAAAATTCTTGAAATTTTCATTAACGATGTACCAGAACATTGTTTGATGGACTGATTTGAACTTGTATACCAGCCTTCTTGCCAGCTGATGTTCAGGTGAGTACTAGCTGGAGCTTACTCCAGGATGTGTACCGTATAGCTGTGGGGTCCGAGTTTCTCTCGTACCGTGCCTGTGGGTTGTGTTATCGTTCAAGAAATTAAATTCCTTTACGAATTAGGTTCCGCAAAATGCTCCCTATTCTTGTTCAGCATGGTCATCATAGTTTTCCTCAAAAAAGAACTTGCCGTGATCGTCAAGAATATACAACATCTTCTTTTGACAGTCCCATCGATCCAAGAGTTAGGCTGACATTCCTTGATGGGGATAATTTGTGTGGAACCACTGTTTATCCCCGACTTTTATCAAAATATTTAATTACTTCTTGTCACTTAAGTCATTCCGACATGTGAGCTAACTCAAACTGACTCATCTGTCTTGATGTACCTGAAGCTGTGCAAATTTTCTCTGAGATCTTCGGTCTTCAAGGCTGCGTGGAATATAGTCAATTGTCACTGAGATACCGTACCTCGCTAGCTTCAGGATGGTCTGGTAGACTGGTGGGAGGCATCATGGTTTGCAATATGAGAACGAGGCATAGGCAGTACTAGTTTTTTTCGGGGGGATGGGGTGGGGTGCTCAATGAGCGCCTTCAATAAAGCTCTCGTTGGACGATTTGCTGACTTTTTTTGATGGTTTCCTGGTAGGCGGTAGCATTTCGTTCGCGTTTTGATAATTGCACGTTCCTCCTACAGATTTCCTCTACTAAGACGTGCACAAATATCAAAGGCTGGCTGAAGTAAAGCTAACCAGGCGTGCCCCCAAGGGCGCATCCAGTTGTCTGTAAAGACATTATTTGGGCTACCGGGTTTCGTGGTTTTGGTATGACCCAGTCGCGGTGTAGTGAATTTTCGGAGCCCTTAATACAATTCCCAGAACTTACAGAAGTAACCGACTTATCTGCATTGGTACAGTTTTCATACGTGTGCTCACTTAATGGGGTATTGTCCTTACTGACAAATGAGGAAAACCTATGCGTGCAGAACTACTGAGTGAATAGTGAACGAACATCACAGTCTGGGACATTTTCATTTGATCCCAGCTGGCTCACAGGCAATGGGTGTCATAACTCATCCCCTTCGTCACCTTTTACGGTGGGTCTGCATCGGCTGCACTCCGATTCACTGTCGTATCGGCCTCCGTAGACCGGTGACTGTGCTCTTCCATTCTTGTTAGTTTATGATAGCTTGGTGTGCATGGCATTATCATCCATGTCTCTCCCTAACAACGGTTGGTCAGCCCAGGTGAACTTACTCAAGGGTGTCAAAATAAAGATAGGGTCGGGCAACTCACGAAAAGTAGTTGCGGGATTCTGACATTGAATCTCACTGTAATGGTTTATTTATATGTGAACAAACTATGCAGTGAAATGTTGGTATTAACAGGCTACACTCAAACTGTTTCATTTTCTTTTTTCGTGTTGTAGGTAATGATGTAATCTTTAAATCTCCCTGGGTGTTGCATTGTGTGTTGCAATTAGATGAAGTGTGATGGCAGGAAGCGGCAGTTCTCGGGTTTGAAATAGAGTTCCATTTCTGTCGGTCTGTTTAATATGGATTGCAAACGCGCACTTACTCAGAGGTGGTTCTTTCAAAGCCGGTTACATCAGTGGCTTTCTTGTGTCCCCACGACCAATGAAAAGTCCAATGGTTCTTTGAAATTGTTATACTTCTTAAGATATGAAAATGCTATTTCGAGTCAATTTGTGACGTCTGACATCACGAATTTACTTCCAATGTGCTAAAGTAGGTTTTTTTTGCACAAAGGTTAGCACGGGTTTTTCACGTTTATTCCAAGCAAAAGTTATCGGTGTAGACCACAAAGATTTGTAGATTTGGGTCAAGCATGATCTTGATTGTTTGGATATACTGTGACGATTATAAAATGCACCTCGTAGTGGTTTGGAAGGTGCTTCTCCTCAGAATAGTCTGAGTTCCACTGTTCCGCGTTATATTCTCAAAGGTGTTCACACGCTTATCAGGAGCCCGATTCAGAATAAAAGGACAGTTGGAAGACAACGAAACACGTACGCGTGGTCAAACAGAAGTAGAGAACAGTTAATCAGGTGCAGTTGGATCAGGCTGAAGGACGGGGTCGTGACCGTCGATCGGACCACTTCTGCTACCTTACAATGGTGAGGCTACCGGCGATTGTCACGCGGTTATTATCATGGACTTTGGACAGTAACGGAACCGGTTCGATTCCCGCTAGTGTAGGTCACTTTCTCACTTGGTGGCGTTTCGTTGACCACGGCCCCCTTCATGAATTGTTATACCTTGTTGCATAGTAAATAAAAAGAGAACTAAAATGAGATTTTTTCAAAATTCCAGTTGTGTACTCGGTTAGGGCTGATAATTCCTACCAGCGGTTGTGTCTTTGAACTCGATATCAGCGATCGGTCTTTGGACGGTCTATCACTGGTAATACACGCGTAGGGTTACCATCTAACTCGAAGTTGAGTAAAAAGATATGCAAATGATATAGTGTGAGAATTCTCGGATTTCTGTTTCAGGTTTATCAGGGCGTGATCTGAAATGCTGTTGGACAATCGCGCGTCGGTTCTTTTGATATCAATGCTTTTGTAACTGCACGGAAATTGTAAACACACGAAGAAACGACAAATGAGTCGGTGATTTTCTGATTTGATCGACCAAGCATTCTTACATGGCCTGTGCAAATATCTGGATTTTATAAGGTTGCAACCGTGGTTCGATTAACGGCCTGATCACTCGTCCCTCTGTCTAATCTGAGTGTGTTTGGTATTCTTTCTTCTTACTGATTCTGCTTAACTGTTTTGCATTCTGTTGTCTACAAAACCTCGTATTCTCTCTGAATCCACTTTCACATGACCGTATGAAGAAAGCTGAAAAGAGAATCTAAGCTCCGTGGAATCGGAGACATGCTTTACAAGGGAGTAAAATGTCAGTCAACATAATTTCATTCAAAGGAATCAAACAGACTTAGCCAGCAATATTTACATTACCACTCTCATCTGTATTCCATCACCCCTCTACAGGCAGCATAAGCACAATTCTACCAGACGAAAAAGTCTCTTAGGGTCGGAAATTGACATGTCACTTACGTCGAACGGCAACCCTTGACTACATGAACCGGGTCAACAGTTTCGGTCGACGCACGTACACCAAGTCACATCAAAACATCTGTTATCCAGGACCGCGCTCAGTGTGCCACTTCCACTAACATGGCACCACATCCAGATTTTAGTTCTTCTCTCATTTGACTTTGCGATGCTTTGCGCAATAGTAAGCAGTTACCGCGTTCAGTTGATTTTCGGCAAAGCCATCAAATCCTTCAATTGATCTGAGTAATGTCATCTAACAAACAGAGCATATGAATCTGATTGGTAATTTTTAAAAACTGTAATGATGATTACTAACGAACGGTTCAAGTGTATGTGTTAGGCAAAACTGAGGGTCGATTTTCTGTTTGAATGGAAACCGCCAGATATCAAAATCAGTCTCTCCTCTCCCTACCCCGGCCTGGGGACAATTTCCGCAAAAATTCTTGTTTTTTTCATGACCCAGCTGCTGTTCGAATTTGTTGATTTCGTAAAACTCCATCCCCTAATCTGTCACGTATGCATTAGTGGATTTTTCTTTTCTGATTACAAATGAATTTCTGGAGCTTAGCAACTACCTGCTCATATTTTTCGGAAGAGCAAAATCCTCTGTGTTTAGGCCCTCCAGCTAATCTACGAGGTCACACCGAGGGCTTCAGAAAAAAAGTGAATGCGTCTTGTTCGAAAAGAAATAAGGGTTAATAGGTGAACTTTCAGAACGAGGTAATCAGCCGTACAGTTAGGTTAAGCAATACTTGCTATCTACTGAGACACTGCAAACAAGACCAAAGAATGACTTATCCTGCTTTTGATTCAAATACTTTTTGTTTAATCTAACTATGAGAGGCAATTTCATTTTATTTATCAGGCTCCGCGATCGAATTTGTGAACTTCAACAAAGAAACTAAATCTCAGGTGAAGACAAGCTAACGTGTGAAAGTCTAACAGGCACCCTGTTCCAATCAGCACATTGACCGGGATCATAAAATGCTGATTCAGACAGTGAAGAGGAAATTTAGTCAGACAAAAGTGCATCCCATTCTGTGCAGCTGTGGAAGAAAACCGAACAGATGAAGCAAAAGATCCCTGGGTGAACGCTATCCAGTTCTACTGCTGAAGCTATTCAAACAAACTTCTGTGATTCGGCTTTAAGGGATTTGGACATATTGCTGAAAAGGAGCATTCTTGGTATGGTGTCAAGTTTCTTTCAATGAACCGGACGAGGATAACTCGCTATGATGCCGAAAGAAATACTAGCCCCACCTTAGCGTACAAAGTGGAATTATTTGCCACCACTATGGTCCTTAACTATGCAAAACAATAAACTGTATTTTACAGAGACGACGAAATTACTGCCATTCGCTATGCGAGCTTCTTACAAGGCGTAACTAATACTTACAAGCCTTATGACTGGAGTGTTTGTGAGTCTGAACGCTATCACTTTGATTTCGCTCAGAAGAGGAAATTACAGTTCCCCAAAATTAATGCACATTTCAATCCGTCATAACCGCGCATGATAGAATACGAAAGTGATCGTGCAGCGTACGAGGCTGTTCACCTATTGGGGTTAGCCCAGCAGAATATGAGATCCACAAACAAACACCAAAGTGTCACTCAGAATTTAGGCAGTTAATATTAGTCGACCTTTTTCTCAAGGGAGACATTTTGTCTCTGGCTCGTCACTAGACGATGACTAATTAGTCCATCGTATTCCGTCGTGTCATTACATTATTGACACGAGGAGCCGGAATCTTAGAGATAAGGGAAAGTCCATTTGCACTACTCTTATCCAAAAGTTTAAACGGCGAGCCGCTATCGAAGCGACGATTTCACACCTACCGGGCGGTTGCTCTACCAACTGGGCTATTTCTGTACGACCAGTCGAAGGCTGATGTCGAAGTGTAACCAGTAAGCTCAGTTGAATAGTTTACGAAATAACCTCCAAAACGCGGTTCTTTCAAAATTCTATAGCTTGTTTAAAAATGATCTCTTTCGTATTGCCCATACTACCTGAAAGTAGAGAAGCCGTACCAATTAGGTGAAATCACGCGCAACCCATGTGTGTACACACATTCACTCAAGCACAAACGTACACAGACATGCACATACACACACATGCGTACACACACACACGCGCACGCACACATGCACATACACACATGCTCACAGGCACGCAAATGCAAAGTAAGGAAACGGCAGTATGTGGCTCGATCAATTACAACGTTCTACCACAGACTGGACAAGTTAAATCAGGTGGGTGATTTATCAGGGGAGTTTTGCGGAAAAGCAAGATCCAGTTCACGTTGCCTTGTATTTGAAATGAATAAAGACAGTAATTGCCTGAACAAGAGGCTAGTCATTCGTGCTCCTTATATGATCACTCGTTACACCACAGACAAACAAACAAACAAAATGAACACAGGGATGCACAAGGAAGCGAACAAATGGGAGTTTATTGTTCTATGTGAACTCATTTATTTCACTAGGTAGGAATGATCAAAATACGGCATGATTTCAGACCACGAATGGAGTGGGGAAGGAGCGGCAAATCTATTCTCATTTCTGCACTCGATGCCGCTCAGTTCGTTTAATTCTGCTGTTTACATCTCTTCCGCTTCCTTTCTCTATCTGACTATGTGTAACCAATTAGGCAGTTTTATTTACTCTGAACCTAATCAAACAAAATATGCACAGGGTCATCGCTCAAACCAGCTGGTTCAAACGGGGAAGTCATCGAGGTGATATATAAAGCTCTCCCGTCCGCATTCACGCTAAACATCACAGTTCAATCGAAGTCCTAATTTATCCATGCACTCCTCTATCATGTCTCGCGTTCTAGGACACTCGTTTGCAGTCCACTGTGGGGCCGTCTGTTGCGTCCTGTTTCTCGTGATCACGGCTGAATTTGTGCCCTCTAATGTTGTCTATTCGGATCCAGATGACGGAGAACCCATGGAGACGGAGATGATTTTCAAACCACTCGTGTACACAGGGTCTAGAGGAAAAAGATTGCACTGGTCTAACGCTCGAGAAACTCGCATTCGTGCCTGGACACCATCAGTCCAACCGTCGTTCTCTTTCAACGGAGACATGCAACTGCTTTCGCAATGGCGACGAATGGCAGCTCATGAAAATCCTTTGGCTATGTACGGATGAGTCGGATCGGAAAATCGTTGTTAATCTATCAAATCGATTTGAATCTGTCTGAATCGAATTGCGTAATCCCCCACAAACACATACACATACCCGTACATACACGTTTATTGAATAGCACAAGAAAATCTATAAGAACTACTGATATTTGAATATCTTCGAACGGAATATTTGAACACTTGAATGCAATTGTAAGCGCGAATTTTGTCGTATAAACTCCTAAAAGGGTGTAGTTTTGGAAATTTTCATATTAATTTCTTTTGTTTCCAACTGGGTCATAGTGTTGGGTACGGCTATACCAGTAAATACGGCTATCAACAATTGATTGATTTTCCGTTTGCAACAAATTTTCTAATTCTATAGGAATACCAGTGCTCAGTAGACTCGAGACGAGGTTGCCCGCTATTGATGAATCCCTTACACTGGCCTTGTCATCGTACAAGGAATTGGCTCATCCGAACACCATTCATTGATTCAGGTCACTCAGTTGGCCATTAAACTAATCGAGATCATCGAATGGTTAAACGGACGAAGGACTGCTATCGAACGCGTATCTGAGTAGAATCTAACGAAGTCTAAAATGTAAGCGTTCTTCAATGTCAGCTATAAGGTTAATTTCAAGAGGCTTTGGATGTATCCGCGTATCTCTCTTTCTTATAGTAATAATAATATTTTGGCCCGTGTCACTTGAAACAATTGGTGTAAATGGACAGCTGCTCCGGAGAGCAAGCAGTTGTTTTCACGGTTTTTCGTTTGTGGCAGTACAGTGATAATAGATGGAAAACAGTACACTTGGTTCACCGTCGGCTGGAATGAGTGGCATTTTCAAATTGTTGTGATAGATATTTGCGGTTTCTCATTTCATCTCTCTTAGTGAGTGCTGCACTCGCATTTGATTAGGCTCATGAAGGAGCCTTTAGGACGTTTGTTTTGTGCTCCACCGATCTTTATTCAGACAAGGCTTCCAAGGAAATATTTAGTCGAATAGCGATTGATTCCTTATTTAGGCAATCTGATCTGGTTTCCATTGGTTTGCCTCGCATCAACAATACATGAATTATGCTCATCTGTCCATGGGTTTAACCCTTGCTGATGAATCGGCCTTCAGAAAAATCGATCAGTGGTTGCCGAATCAACAAAGCCCGAAACGAGTGACACATGAACATTAACTCGTGTTGAGTCGAAGGACGGACCGGATAGTCTGCTGTTAGTGGTTGTAGCTAAAAGTCATACTCAGGATACTTAGGGGTAATTGGGTTCGAACTGACGGCGATTCTTGGAGAAGATTAAGCAGCTCCGGTGCTGTACTTCCCTAGTGTTCAGTTGTAAAATGAGCTTTTTCAATTCACTATGAACCACTGGATGCAAAACAAATAGATAATGTTTGAATCAATATTCCCAGTACTTTGCATATTCTAATATTTTGCTTTCACATTTTGAAGTAGCGAGTCAGTGCTTGAAGATAGTTCTTATGGCTTGCAAACGCCTAGCTTTTGCTGGTTATTCAAAACAATCTATCATAAGTAATCAAAACTGTTACTGAGAATCAGTTAGTGTAATATTGGATTGAACAAAAATCTCCAGGTACAGGTTATGATCAATTTTCACAAATATTACTTTGGAAGAAGAGAAATCGTGATACCTAGTGAGAAGATACAAATTCGTTCGTCGTGATGTTTTTTCTCCAAACTTAGATGAAATTTGATGCCCAATCAACTCTGATCCAGTAGTTCCAAACCGATCGAGTAGTCCTTCTCAGATTGGGTTTTTCATGCACATCTATGGAAGAAATAGTCAAGTTGCGCCTTTTCTTCCTTGGTATCATTTTAAGCTACAGAAGAAAGAACCTATTGCACTGAAAAGCACGGTTGAGTTCCACGCTCTGATTGGTCACCGTGATACGCAAAATCTTGTCTTTCTTTTGTCACTTCATTAGAGACCAATAATCAGACCCTGCCAAGGATGAGCAGTCACATTGTCTGCCTCTTTCCAGTGAACAGGTTGTAACTTCCAGGCTTGAATATGTGTCTTGCCATTCGCACTCTAGATTAGTTTGCACGTTTTCACTGATTCTGTACTTGCTCAAGTTGACCGTGAGTGCGGGGTTGTTTTATTCATTATTTCATTTTTTCTGGTCAAGCTTTGTGGTAACGGAATATTTTTTTTGAAAAAGACTTTCATTATTAGGTATTAGATAGCCGGGGAAAAAACGTTCTAGTCATCACCTCCTAGAATTGATAAGCATAGATTTTATAGCCGGTTACCGTAATGCTCCGCTTATCTAATATGCAGACATGATTTTCTTTCGCAGAATAACAGTTCTATAACCTAAAACAAATACTTTAAAAGTTCATCTGGAAACCTAAAATATTCAGGGTGTATATCCTGCGCCGGTGAGTTATTCAGCTAATCCTTGGAGCAGTTTACACGATAGGCTAAACCGAGGACAAAGACTTTTGGCCCCCTCTTGGAATGAATCGGCGGGATGAGATCCGCATTTGTCATAACAGCTACAAATAAGTGACTTCGAATGATCAGTGAGGTGCCGTGAAATCCTTTTGTGTTTGGAATGAAGAATTTGGAGAGAACCTATTCCTGAGCTATGAACTGTCGGAAATTTGTGGACGATCTATTTAATCATTCACCATAGTCCTTCCTTATGCAGTTCATCATAGTGATCTCAGTGATGATGTCTCGTACCTGAACAGAATCTTCGCAATAACTGAATAAACATAAACTACATCACCTAGTGAAAACCGTAAAACAAAGACAGTGCCTTGATTATGTGCTTGAAGAAGTACAGGAAGATTGAAATAAAACAGGTGGTTCGGCCTATCCTGGAAACGAATGATGATGTGAATAACACCGTCTGATAAGTTTTTGGAGACTCATGACATGAGAAGTAACTTGCTTTTGAACGAGATTCATGATCGAGGAACACGCGAGGCAATTTATGAGAATACCATCTATTGTGATGCAGGTAGAAAGGAAAATGGAAACAGCCTCCAAAAGGTGGCAGTTAGTTTGAGACTTCCCAGTTAGAGATGAATCAGCTTTAGGGCGACTGGCCAAATTTTGCACCCGATTCTCAGATGATGGGTTAGAAAGTGGGGTACCAGACCAAACTTGACCACAATTTTCGAGATTGGAACACGCTTTTGTGCAGTACGTTTGTGCAAATGAGGGATTAGTTGAGGGAGAGTCGCAAGCAGACCAAGCACAAAATTTTCCTTGAGGAAAATGAGGCATCTTCAGAAAGGCGGGTGGCCCAAGATGGAGAAAAAAAGCTAGAAGCCTAGAATTACCTCGGAAGAATTGGAAAGAACTCAGTTGGCATCTAAATTAAGATAAGCAGAAGGAACATACATACAAAAAGCATAATAAATGGTATGGGAGCATTAGAGGATGTTCAGGTTTTGCTCCCGCGACAGCTATGCTATTCATCAAAAACTGTAATGGAACTTCATGTTTTGTCTTTGTCATTACCTAAGTTCCCTGTTTGAAAGAGAGATATATGCTTCATTATTCGGAACCAAACCGTCCGTAGTTATCAAACGGCTTTCCTCACAATTCTTACTTGTATCTCATTAGCAGTCAAAAAGCACCGGGTTCCAGGACGAGGTAATGAAGCTTCAGAATATAAACGAATAAATAACTACATAAATGTACACATGGATGCTGTTGAAATTCGCTAGACAAAAGCTTTTCCTCGTAATTGACTCCTCCACCTGAACGGGCAGCTGCTTTTAGTAGGCCTTTGAAATTGTGTAACTTTGGTCACCATGATAAACCAACCTGAAGTTCGAGATTCCGAAGCCAGCTAAATTTTGAATCTAGCTTATTATTTAACTGGTGAAGTTAAAATTCTCTGAAGGTACTTTTAGTCGATCATAAATCAATTCTGATTCTACTAGAAACGTTTCTTTTCTCTGAAATGGCCACCGTGTGTCTGTCTAAAAGGAAAAATCAAATACGAAACGAACATATTTGGAGAATGTTATCTTATCTTACAGTTCAACAGACAATTCACGGCGAGCCGTAGCCTCGTTGAAGGAAAGCATTTTATTTATTTTAAACGCGTTATCTGGACTTCAAGGTCATGTCCACTTTGCTTTCTTCAAGTTGTATAAAAGCCTATTGGGAACCAAAACATTCAGCTGCCCTGTTAAAGAAAGGAATGACATCGTTCGAGGCCGTCGAATACTCGTTCTTGTAATAAGTATTATTCCTAATGTTCCTGTGAATCGCATGTTCTTGTATTAATACCGTGAAAAATAGTGCCGTAAAAGGATTTGGTGTGTAAACCGGACATATTCGATTACAACAATGTTGTTATCTGCTGTGGGATAAGAGCAGCCACGTTCAGAGAGAAATAAGTGTATGATTATTGAGGGTTAGGAATCTATTCCCATTCCACATTGCAAACGAAGGTGGAGAATAATGGGTTGGTTTTAGCCTTTGGCCTATTGGAAGTCAATGATATACGAAAGTCCGTATTACAACGAAAACAAAATTTCGAATCACTTCATAACCGGTTTTTGGTCATCGGTTTGCTTTGTACAACCTGTGGTGAATCTAAAGGGCTATCCAGTACGTCAACTGTGAAAGGAAAGTTCCGAAGAAACTCATTTCAGGGAGTTTGATGTTGTAAAACTCGCCGCAAAAATCCCCATCAACCTTGTTGGTGATTCGTTATCCATGTTACCTTGAACTACGCAGAATTCACTAGGTTGACCAAACAAACGTCCCTGTCTGTCAGACCATAATTACTTTCATAAAAGCTCTCTTACTGTAGAATAATGCGGCAGGTCCTCTCTCACATGAGGCTGTATATCTTGTGGACATGGACAAATTCATTCATTTTCTATCAGATTTTACAGCAGTCAAACAATTGAAAGTTTTGTGGGTCATAGTTTAGAATTTCCTGCTAATAACTCTGACTTGAATAAGATCGACGATTTACTCCTAGCGTTTGAGGAGCAGACAACGCAATTTTATCAGATAACATTGACATTTCTAACAGGGAGCAAACCTGTACGTGGGAGATATAATAATTTAAAAAACCACGATGTCTAGGGAATTTCGACAACACATGTATATAAACATATACATATGTGCAATGGAAATAAACTTACCAATCTTTTAATTCCTTTCTAAACTGAGGTCCTGGATAATAACGGTCTTTCAAATAGGCGATCCAGCTGCTGCCGCGGCCGCGTTCGCGGCTATGGCTAGCTTTGAACCGGGAATCACGAGATCTGCTGTTCACCGCGACAATCGTTTGATCACTACCGGTTCGTTGTGGTTCTCATTAGCATATACGTTGTCACATTGATGTTGGAGAATGTAAAGGGACGATTTCTTCCTTGACCTTTCGTTCAACAGACTCAGAGGAGAATCCCCTCAAGTCTACACCAATAAGCCCATGCAACTTCTAACAATCACACGGCTACCTGGAAAACATTCATCACGAATTATTTACTGGTAGCAGTTTTTCGGCACACTCCATGGGTATTTTACCTCATCAAGACCAAATCACATCGGAATTGCAAAAAATTGCTTTGCTTTCCTTGGAGGAGCTTCATGTTTGACGCTGATGCCATTTTTCGTTTTATCCTTCCCTAGTAGGAAGTCAGATAAGATGGACAACCATCCACGCTCAATCCTATGACTTGATTTTTCTTTTATCGCCCGAAGTTTGCATGACTTCTTTCTCGTTTTCCGTATTTGTCCACAAAAGAGACGACTGAATAATCTAAACAGGAAAAAGAAAGGTGTAAAGAGGCTTTCCTTTGATTAACACAATGTAATAGAGTGTCTAAACTTTTGATAAGACTCTTTACGTATCAATAATGACAAGTTTTCATGACGAGAGAAGACGTGATAAAACTGCTTTTTGAAATAACTAAGTTTGTTATGTTGAATAATCAATGGCTGTGCAAATTAAAATAAGACTCTTCTTAAGACTTCGTCAGCCGTAGTAGGAGAAACTGGTCTGTTGTCTAGACGTAAGCCTAACACATATCAAGAACAAAAAGTCAATCACACTTGAATGCGGCCGCCCAGTATTTTGGTGCACTTAATGTGGTGACATTTTATGAAGTACTGAATTGCACGGTGAGAAAAAAAGTACAAGACAGAGGAATGATAACGGATGATTAGGAGAATTATTGGGAAACCATGATGTCCGGCAATCGATAATATGCACCGCAAAGACAAAACCGAATAGGGACTCACTGTCTGCTAGCGATTTTCTGAGTAGTCACATCTGGTAGCCTGATACCTGCTATATTTTGATCAGTTTGTCTCGAGGTCGCAATGTGAAACCGAGGGAATCTGATTTAAGGGGATTTCTGAACTTTTGGCTGTATAGAAATTAGGTTACTCAATTAAAATACAAACAGAAAGCGGAAATTTGAATAAATTACTTGATCAAGATAGATTCTTTATTCTGCTAACGACAGTGAAGCTCTGCTGATTTTATAAAACAATATTCTAAGAGGAAACTTGTAGAAGCTTACAAAATGTGATAGAGTAGGTCCAGTTTTTCACTAGAAACACTGGAAGTAAATTCGAAGATGTTCTGTTCAGTGCTGAAAACTGTGTAAATTATACCGTTCATATCAGAGCAGACCAAATGTGCCCGAATGTTACTAGAGTTTGTAGGACACATCCTGCGTACCTGCGATGACTGGGTTAGAAAATTCGAACTGTGCTGCTTTGTGTCTCGATGATGTCTGAACTGCTGGTGCTCTCTGTGAAGCTAAGGACAAAACCCTTCACAAACAGATTAACGAAGTTGATTTGTGTGAAAAGAATTAAAATACATGCAACCCTACACTTGGTTTGCCGTCAAATGAAATTTCGAATTATCTAACGCTGAGCTGTGAGATAACGAAGGTGATACAACATGGAGCTTGGGAAGACCGCCTGATCCCGAACAAATGCCTGTGCCATACCACACAGGGCTTCATAATTTCGAAGTTCGCAACGTAAATTCCTCGCCCGAAATATCCCACAAACAAATAGTTTACCATTGGTTTAGTGAACTCGGTATCACTGCTGAATGCATACAACGGATTCATAACAGTTGAAAAAATGTAATATGATGGGACGAAATTTTACAGAATAAATTCAATGGTACATATGTCGGAATTGTGTCAAATACTAAAGGTGGTCGACTGTTTCTGCGATATCTTCCCCATTTGAAGTGTCCAGTTGTGGTGCAGTGATAGTGATTGTTGACAGCTCTATTTCCATTGGTTCAGTAGAGGAGAGAAACAGCAGTCTTTGGAGGTAGAAATGCCAGTCGTGTTGACTTAGTTTATTCTGTAGATATGCTGATATTTCTCTTTCGGTTGCAATATAATTACACGAACCCTGAAACTGTACTGGCAATCGCATCGGATAAGGCACTGACCCAATCATACTTCGTGGTAAAGTGGTTTTAATACTTCATTTACAGAAGGTGACCTACGTTGTCAAATAGAAGTAAAACAAGTTTTTCTCACAAGTGGTAATAAACATTGGAGTGAAGCGCTTGACAGCTGTAATTAGAGTTGTATCGAAACTCACTCACTTGTCGCTTTCATGATTTTCATATAGGAACGATGCACACCCGAAATCACAAAAACAGAGATCCACTAAGCTGTTTCTTTCGATGGGTCGTCTTAATCCGAATTACTTTCCAGGTTCCACAAGTACTCCCTTTATCCAGTGTGATTGATGATTCGGGTAAGTTTTCAGCATTCGATACTCGAAATGAATAAATTTGAACAGCTCCATCCTATGAATGTGTTTGCCCTCAGAAACCAGTGCCGCAATCTCTACATTGTTGTTTCGGGCATGATGACAATGGAATTACTTTTGATCATTTTCGGAGGATTGGATTCCACCTATGTAGGCAAATCTGTGCTGCACAATAGAAGAACTCAGTTTGGATATGAACCAGAAGACAAATCGAATGCAAGGAACAAACCAACGATCCAATGCATTTTGCTCACTCATGAGTCTAACTACGACGTGAAAGCAATTCATGTACAGAACACGTGGGCTCGAAGGTGTACGAAATTCTCGTTTATCAGCAAAACGAGGCATCCCAAATTAAAACTACTCAGTGAGTTTTCATCCCTTTAACTGTGACACTTTTGTTGAATACGTTGACTGATTGATTGGTTGGTTGATTGACCCAGGATACAAAAAGTAATGGTTCAACCCCGAAGAAGGTTAGCTGCACTACTTGTTATTATCACGGCAACCCTTAGTGGGATATTTTAAATATTATGAAACCAGTAAGGCGAGATATTCTGGTCAGCTGATCAAAAAAGAAGCTGCAATTCACCAAAGATGACCGGTTTGGCGAAGCAAATTGATTGCCATGAGGCACTTTTTAGGAATTTCGTGAACATTGGTGATATTATTTTATTTCACTTTCATTTCATTTCTAATATAAAGGGTAAAATGTTTCATAAAGGTGGTGGCATCCAGTTTAAGGTTTCCGAATACGAAAATGACCGGCGGTGGAAGGATTCGAACTCATGACATCCAAGTTTGCGACCATGACCGTCTCCGCACCACTGATTTGCTCGCTGGATAGTCAACCGCAAAAGTCTCAAACAGTTATTTTTCAAGGGTTCCAGAAGAAAACTACAATAATCAAACTTAACCGCCGTAATATTTCTGTCTCTCCACCTACTCAGCTCGTTTATGCCGTGACAACATTGTTGTGCTGAATTTTAAGGAATACATTCTTCACTAATACAGACACAGTACTATCATGGCATGATTTTCGTTGACGTTACAAGGCGCAATGAGTGATACTCTAGCTTCGGATATCTCATTTATGTGTATCCGAAGAACTGTCTTTCGGATGCTGAATTCACCGAGAAGAATAGATCGGTTGTGTAATTCTCAAGATGCTATGTCAGGACAAGGCAAAATTAGGATTTTTAACGTAACATTCGCTGACGAGTTTCAGCATACTAAACTAAAACAGCTACATGGGTTCCTTGCTGATGTATATAAGAACGATGGCGACACGTAGCCGAGGCCACTAGCATGGACATCACATACATTCATAATTCTGACGCTTTACTGCCTCATGAAAGTTTAGTTGACCAACTGTGGAAACACTAACGTTCACGTTTTGATCTTCTAAATGACGTCTCTCCAGTGGTTCACAACAGCGCCAGTAAATTAACTCCATCATCGGGCTTTCTGTCTCTAACTGCATGAGGCTGAATGCTTTCCTCACCATCGTTAAATGTTGGTCTGCAGGTGTCCTGTCAACACGCTTTCCTTCAATAGCTCTCCCTCTATCTGGTTTTGAAATGGTGTAGCTTATTGTCCTCTGAACGCTACATTCATCCACCAGTTCCCTCTACGAATGTCACAAATTATTTTTTTTTAAACTGACGAGTTAAAATTCGTGTTGTTTTCTCTCTGGAAACCTTCGCATTTACGAAAGTGAATCCATATCTTTCGGTTAGCAAATTTAACGTAACCGGAAGAGTAGCATGACCTATAAGCCCATGTTGAGTAAAGCCGCACTTCTTCAGGACCCTGTCCACACTACTGCCTATCTCCTACTTGTACAAACGATATGTGTACTACATCTCAGGCCATCCTTTGACAACGAGCTTTTTCGCTCACAGAATGACCCCGGATATATTCCGACCCATGCGAACGAATAGCACGCCTTCCAGCGGCGAACAGAACAGCCCGCCTTTCCTGTCTTCTGCTATCTCCCGTCCCATCAGAATCATCAATGATTAGTACTAATTTCCTCACCAAGATGAAGTCAACCAAGTAAAGCCTGACCAATAATTGCGCGGTTTCCGAGTATGCTCCATTAATTATTTCCCCTGATCCTGAGTGGCTACCGAAATTTTGGCTACTGGCAGTTTATTTCAGTAGTAAGCTTGGATTTGGACCGGACTGAAGAGTTCCTAGAATTACTAATCATCCCGTAAAATGGAGGCAGTTTCAGCACAAAGCAATTACTGTCCGAATTAAAGCTCCATATCGATTTTTCTCATTTGGGGTTCACGTTCATACTCCATGTAGAACCTTTACCTCAAAAGTGCATTACAGGAAAATTGCAGTAACTATCCTCTCCAACACAGCGAATAAATTTTCAGTCACGTCTAATGTGGGCTGTAGTGGGAAAACTATGTGAACATTGAATATTTCAAGTGTCCATAGTTTCTTTACTGAAAAAGCTCCAAACATTAGAAGAGGTATGTCTATTATTATAGAGCAACCAAAACTTGATGGAACTGGAATTGGCACATTACCTTGCATTAAGTTGTTCTCCCTAGAGAATTTTATCGTTTCACAGACTGGGAAAAAGTGGGATTCCAGTGCGACGAATTCTTCGTTGTTCAGGGTGCCATTGACAACAGCCATCGACGAGTCTGATCACAAAGAGTTTCACTATGTTAAAGTCACTATGATGAGTTTCTTCGGGAATATTTTATAAGGAGTCAAGTTTTTCCAGTCCTCCGTGTCACACGAAAACGATATGAAGATATTCGGCAGCCGTGCTTTTTCCGTGTGACCGAAATTTCTCCACCAGTTAGGCACATGACTATCCTTGTTGTGTGCATGAGGGCGGCTTTACATCGACTGACGGCTCAAACAAATTACTTTACTTTACCCTTTTTTACAATTGCAAACGGGAATTTACTATTGAAAAACGCCTTCTCAATAATCGCTGGAGGTTCTCTATTTATCACATTGCAGCAGAGATCACTAAACCCGATGTATTTGTTCTCATTATGTCACTTTGAAACAAAACCGTTCATATGGATATTTGTAAATGCCTGTGGTAAAGTGCTGGAAAATCTTGAGCACTGTTGGTCACAGAAACACGTGACAGGTAATTTTCTTTTTTCCTTAGTTATTGAAGTAGTGGAAATTTTTCGTATTGAGTACTCTAGTCTCCGTCGTCATGATAACGACCCGAATACTGAATAAGCGATGCTCAGATGATGTTCATATGAAAGTCAATAGATTCAAATTCGAATTATCTGCTGAGCTGCCAGATGGTATGATGCTCTTCTCATGTGAATTGCTCACTCCTGCTCCTTTCTTATAAACAGACACGTAGTCAGCTGTACAGCAAAACGAACTGCTCACAGGTGGATCAGCGTTTATCCATCAGTGATTAAAAAAAATCACTGTTGGTTTTCTGGAACATGTTTGTTTTAAAAATTGTTCGTATTCGACAATTCACTAGATTTCACCTCTCACGGTCCAGGCCAATTTGTCAAGGCCTCACAATTCAACCCACTTACGGATCAGATCAGAACTGAAAACACCAACAAGAAAACCACTGCTCTGAAAATAGATTGGGGTTTCGACTCTAGAACTATCTGTAGCTTTGGTATACATAGCCCTGTCCTTCATAGTCAAACATCCTCAGTTTCCAGATAAGAAAGTGGAAATATCACCCTTACCGCTCAGTGATTTTATCATATTGGATAAATGTTCATTGGTAAACCTCAGAGATGTGCTGGAGGAATATTTTGGCGTACTTTGCCATAGACTTCCAACTATCAGCTGTGATTCTACAACCACTTGAATTCATATACCAATTAAACTGTGATTGCAAGATTTCCACAAGAGCGACCCATCGATCTGTATCATCCCTCATTGCATTCCTCATCCTGCTGTCAGTTCCAACATTTCGCCAAGTTCACTATTTGCCTTACATTTGCAAGGGTAAAACGTTCCATGAATGAAGTGCACACAATTGTATGTATGCATCAAAAAATGTGAAAATTCAAAGTTTCCAAAATCGCTTTCAACGCAGATTATAACCAAACAAAGCCCGATGCCTACGGAAACCTGTGGGCCAAAATGATGGATGCATACAAAGCACTATATCGAGAGGCTGATCAATATGATTACGTCTTCAAAGCCGATGATGACACCTATGCGATATATGAAAATCTGGAAGCTTTAGTAGGAAAATTTTCGCCAGAAGATCTCATTCAGACTGGGCGCTTGATGCGAGTGAGTGTGTTCTTGTACAGAATCGCTGGTGACCGTTATCCTGTCACTGGCATGTATCACCCATGAACACTCTTACTTTGTAACTGACCGAAACAAATCTCACCATATCCGTTGCACTATTAGTCAGTGATATATACGGATGATTCATCGTGAAATGTCAACCTTCAACTCAATTGCAAAAATGAGTGTGGTTGCTCGGGAGAAGCCGAAGTTTTCAACTAACTACTTCAGAGCTTGTGAGTAGACAACTTAGTAGAATATGCACATAACTAATCAGTCAGTAGGTGGATTTCGTTGACCATGTTCTAAACATACTTGCACACTTTACGCTGACAGAAATTGCTGTGAAACCAAGACGTCTTTCGTTGAAAGCGTGGTTGTAACCTAAAAACAAGGTTCTAACTTTTAGTAATTGGCAAATGGCCCAGACAAAAGAGTTCCGGTGGATGGCTACCAATGGTTAAAATGTGTGGTGACGTCTTCTTTGTTGCTCATTTCAATGCATCTCTAAAGTCTCGAAAGCAAATACTAACCGCTTTACATTTTATGTAGAAGTAAAAACAAGTTTGCTTTGTTGCTATTGGAATTTTCCTTCTGACTTAATCGAATTACCTGGAGTGTCTGCACGCTTTTTACACACACTGTACAGCCACCTCATACTTATCACCGGTTATTTTCCGTGACATTACTACTAAATTCGATCAAGTAACCAAGCTTGGTGAGTAGTCTGCATGCCCATGGCTCAACCAGACCCTAGTGATAACAAGTCTAGCAATAAAATCCGATGTGTGTAAAGGTAATGAGTAGTTACCGTCGAAACCCTATTGTATTGACGTCAAACAAGACGTAGAGAGCCAGTCAGGATAGCTGGGACAGTAACCTTTATCCTTGACAATCGTGCTTCTCGGAGTTTTCATAGTGGTTGGACTCGCTGTACTCACACTCCTGACAAATTTGAGATGGTTGTGAGTATTTTCTGATGTTTGACTGAATGCCGATAGGTGATGACCCATTTTTTCTAAACAATTTGGTTTCCGAACTACCGAGATTTCTCTAATTGCATTCTTCCACTTGCATTATTACATTCATACTAACGACTTTAGGACAGGACAAGCCCTCAGTTCTTTTCAGGAGGATCCGGATACGTTTTATCGCGCGCATCTTTAAAAGAATTTGTCAGTCGTGGTATACTGACCCACGATAGACCACCTCAATGCAATTCCCGCAACGGACCAGAAGACACTCGATTGGGTAAGTTAACCATTCTGATTATGCGTGGTTTTAATGGCATTCCATGTTCGCCGGGGAAGTTTACTAACGTACCGACCCACAGAGAAATCAGCATCAATAAATTATACATTGCTACGACTGGGAAAACCACTCTGGGAGAACTATCTGATCTTGCCTCTGAACAAGCAAAGCTGCTGAATCCCGTTTGTGTGAATCGCACCGCAGCAGTGCCGCATGGACAGAGATCTAGGCGAATATTGATGAATCGAGATTAAGATTATGTGTAACATCTGCGTTATATGACTGAGTATGATCATCGCCCTGTGCTTTGGGAAGCAAGTATTGTTTCGTTCACATCTCAATGGACAGTCATTTATTATTTTCAGGTTTGCTCCTGTGCACTTATTATTAAGACTACTGTAATGGTGATTAAAGTAAAATGGTACGATCCTGTAGCCAAAACTGACATTAATTTTCTGTTGGAGAAGGCCATCAAAATGTGTTTACTCATTTATAGATGTCATCTGTCTCTAGAATTGTAAATCCCTGATTTGAAACCATAGCCAAGTGGGTATGAGAACTCTAAACTTCACATATATACAATTTAAAATCCAATTTCGAGGGCATATAAGCTGGTCATTTCATCTACCGCTTGAATTTCTCACCTGATTTTACCCGACTCTTAAGGAGTGAGGTAAATACATCTCCTTAGTACCCACCTGAGAATCCAGTCCGAAATAAGTGATTAACGAGACACAAAGAACGTTGGTGTTACGTACCTACCAATATTAGATTCAAACGATGCTGGATACTTAGGAGCGACAAAACCCCAGTTCTTCTCATATGTGTTAACTAAATGCGGAGTTCTCATGCATGTGATAAGTTTGACTTGTGTTTCAACATCAGCGTGATGCTTGCGCGATCTGCTTTTTCCGTCACAGCACGGATAATGTTTTTATTCCACATGAATATTGGTGTATGAATTCAAAGTAAAACCGAGCGGTCAACGAGTTATTTAGTCTGAATTTAACAAACAGTCCATTGTTAAAGTGTTCACGAACGGTCCTGAGTTCGGTCTCGTTGGTAGGGGGATGATGTAAGTAACTTCGTCAAACGATATGCGTGTTTTATAAGAAAGGTGTAATATAAATGAGAAATATAATAAATCAAGTTTTTCTTTGCAGCTTGGACTAAGATTGGTGGTTTGTTCCAATAAGCAACTGGCCTCAGTTAAAAAATTTAACGGAACTTACTATCTTGACGAGGAAGTGTCTTTTTCACATTTGAGCACATTTCGTTTTGTTGTGAACTGTGGCTTATGTCCAGTCAGGCATTTGACTTTCAACGAAAAACGATGTGGTGAATAATGAAAAAAGACGTGTTCAGCTGTCACGCAACCCATGTAATTTGGTTTATGAATTTGTCGCGGAACATTGGACCAAAGCATCGGTATGGTGAACATCTCTCGCGTACACACTCCTGCTGCCTCTAGCCACGACCTCAATTGTTGTGAAACAGGCTTAAATGATGCTTCAACACTCCATCTATTGACTATCATCTATTAAGTTTGTGCTTTTGTGCTCAAATCCACCTAACCTGTTGTCAGTAAGCATCAATGAGTTGACCTTAAGGTAAACTAGAAAAGCTATTATTCAAAATCATAATTTTTACTGGTTATTCAAATTAGAAATATTTGTATGCATGTTTTGTTAGTGCATGTGTTGCTATGACAGAAGTGGTATCGGTAGTAGTATTAGTAATAGTTATTTTAGTATTAGTTTCAGGGGAAGGAGGTGCAGAGTAGAATCATTTTAAACTGTAAAAGCGTCTGCAGGAAAGGACAAAGTATTTGGGAGCAGAATCAGGTCTGTCGACAACCAAAGGCATCCTAATAACAATAACGAAGTTGTCCGAATAATCCCACAGAGTACATGGAGAACAGCGAGCTTGTTCGCCTCCTTGTGTTGTTCTCAATGTGCTCTGTGGGATTATTCGGACAATAATGAACCTACTGGTAGCAATTATTCTTCATATTATTTGTATTGCTTTCGTTATCCTTTCTAGCTGATTGCGCACGTGCTATTGGAGTGGCTCAACTAAACTGTTTGGAACACAATCGAACTGAGCTATTTTTCAACAGAGAGCCCGAGTATTTGGTTTCAGGACGGCGATTGCATTTTGATCGGTTAAACAAAGGGCAATTGGATTGGGTAAGTCAAGTTGTAACCGAAAAACAAATCAGGATCTTCAAAACACCTTTACCTCATTTCTCACTCCGCTTCCTCTTCGTTAGAGTCGACACACTCGGCATCTGATTTCGGTGCATTATACGGGTGCACAAATGCAATATATCATGGAGTTTTTGATCTATTACATCGGACTTATACTGAATCAAGAAATTTTACGAAGCCCGAACTCTGAATTCCAGGCGCCGAATTACACTTGCACCAGACAGTATCCCAAAAGATGATATTCACACGGCACACTTTCAAATTCATATCATTTGGTGCTTTTTATCTTTCTAATTCACCTCCTACGAGAATGACGTTTTGACGGGGAACACTGAAATATCTTCTCGAAACAACAAATTGGCATTATTTTCTTATTTTCTGATCATTCACTTCGATAATCCCCCATCTTCTTCTTACATGTGAGTTTGGAATTATTCTTTATGATTTAAATGATTCCGTTGACCTTTATATAACATTTAAAACAATTGAGGACAAGCCAGTCCTCATACACTGACATGGTCATTAGATATTAACAATAAGGGGGTATCCACGATTCCTTGTGTGTGTCCGTTACCGATACTGATCAGTAGTCTTGATCGGTGGGAAATTAATTGCAAATCACAGAGTAAGTCCTTCTCTAAAACAACTGAGGCACTGGAAAAAGCACTGGAAAATAAATTATCCCACAGCAGGAAGATACCTTTTTGCTTAGCCAGCATTAAAGATAGCATCGATCGTCACCTTGATTCGTTGATTCAATTCTCATTTTTGTTGCTCATTGCTCCGCACAGTATCCCATAATTGTATTGCTTGAGTATGTTATTCTCAAAATGCATGAACCAAACAGTTTACTTGAAGTAGTAGTGCATAAAAATAGCTACAAAATGAGCATAGAGCATCAACGATCTATTCACAACCGGGAATATGCAGAAGGGCAAAACAGCTATTTCAGCTAACATCGTCAGCAGCGCATATTCACTGAGAAGTGACTGAGGCTCGAAGTCACAACCGGTTGAAAGTCTTTTTCTCGAAGCGCGTTGGACATTTATTTCCTGATCCCATATTTTATTTAATTTTTGAAATACAGTGACACTAATTTTTCATCAAAACACTGGGGATTCCGATTTGTGCGTACATTTTACTTCCATCGCCCAAAACACACTTTTATAATGACCTTCGATCCAGTCAGTGACTAACCAACTGTACTAATGTAACACGCAAGCAGCAGTGATCTTCCGCCGGGGAGTTGAGCGTGTTTGATCTGCAAAATCACAAGAGAAGAAAAAAACTCCATGAGCCGAAGCTCAGTAAGTGTATCAACGGCACCAACACTTACATTACTCGAACAACAATATGGCGGCTTACAGCCTGGCCATTGCACTAAAAATAGTACGAGAACAATCAGGAAACAGTGAAGACAAACTTTTCACAACATACTGCTCTAGTATTTAAATTAGGAAAATGGAGTTATTCAGATCGTTCGAAGAGGGGGGGGGGGGGGTGGGCGAACACCATCGACTGTGTACAGCGCAGCACACCAAAGACAAATCCATCATCGACATCGTCAAGCTCCTGACCTATCGAAAGTAACACATCATGGAGTTTTGATCTATTGCGTCGGATTAAAACTGCATCAAAAAATCTTACGAGGTCCGAACTCTGAATACCAGGTGCCAAATTACGTTTGCACCAGACAGCATACCAAAAGATGGTATTCGCACAGCGTACTTTCAAAATTCATACCAGTTTCTGCTTTTTTATTTATCTACTTCACATTCTAGATCGCTGGTTAAGATAACCGTTCGGTAATCAAGGATCAAAATCACCATACTTCGGCAAATGACGCGGATTGCGTATGCTGTACTGACTCTTGCTTCTGGCACTATGAACTCGACAGAAGACCTGAACATGTATAGTGCTGAAACCAGCCGACAAATGGTAGTACCTGGACTACAGCTGAGGCATATCAAGCAGCCTAACAAGAGTGAGACCTTGGGAGTTGAGTACTATATTTTGGAGCACAGTCAGCTATACTACTGAAAAATAGAGAGAGGGAAATATCAGTCTAGCTTATGACATCAAATGGTGAAGTTCGCTCGGCAAGCACACATGAAATGGAAAGGGATAAAGGCAAAAATATCATGTTGGATGAGCTTGGTGTATGATATGATAGTCGCTTCGTCTATTTCATTTTCGGATAACAGAGGGGCACAACGTTTGTTGTCTCTGAAATTGACCATGTTTCCAGAATCTCCAGATCGTGCATCAAAGTATCAAAGATATGCGAACTAACCGTGGAGTTCACCATCCTTTCGTGAAGAATGACATGGAATAGTGAGAAACGGGGAATAATAGGACACAAGAAAGCTGCATATCCACGCAATTTGAGTGGCCTTCATACATTCGTATTTTATTTCTCGTCTCCCGTGAACAAACTATTCAATGGTGTGGATAAATTCTCTTTCGAAATTGATTTAAATACTAGACAAAACAATCCCTATGCACACTGTTCAAAACCTTGCGAGATAATGATGATCACAAGCCAAACTAGGGTTATTTGCCATAAACATTTGGTTGATATCCTCAGTGGGGTTATTACGTTTACACGACAAAATCCCCACTTTCGGAAAGTGAATAGGTGACCAACAGTGGGAGTGCCAATGAGCGGAAGTGAGTCACAGTGTCAATACCAGATGTTTTCTCCACAAAAACGATTCATGAGCTAATAGCGAGGCTCAATTTACCATTGAAAACTTAGGAGGGCTGGGGGATGATATCCATCATGAGGTTCGCTCAGTATATGTGTGATGGGCTGTTTCCAATCAAAGCCGGTAACGCTTTTCGTATGCATTATTGTTGTAGAACAAACCTCCGAATCGGCTTGCATCCCAGTTGAGGTATTATGGCTTTGGATCACAGAGGATTCCTCACGTGGATGAAGCAAAATAACAATGATTTCATGTTGCTCGACAGGTAGTAAGGCGTTTACACCGCAGCAAAAGTTTCATTCATAAACAAACTCATTCACCATTTGAAACGACATTTTGAGTTATTTAAAAGCTCCGACAATCTGCAATCACGTTGTTGAGACATCTATGTTGAAAAAGCATATAATATAGGCTGTACCGTGTGTTCAATGGAAGTGGGTCTACCCCTGGAGGGTCGAATTTCTATATATGCTACTGAAAACGATAGGAGTAGTTACATTTTGACATCCGGCGGAAAAAGGCTCGAGATGATGAAGACCAAAGCCGAGATTTGATGATAATTATGATGTTAACGATAACGGTATATTTCTTGGCCGTGGTCAAGACACATGCACAAGGCAAGATCAGAGAATGAAGCAGTAAATTACAGTGTGGGGTATTCACAATTTTGAAATTTAAGAATCACAGTAGCAGAAATAAAACAAAAATGGTTCATTTTAGCCCGGAGTGATCGAACAAAGCTACCGCCGTACTCATACCTCGCTGCCGGTGTTATATCAACCCACATGAACGCGCCTATTGCTAATTTAAATGGCCACTGTTGACGTTTGTCCAATGTGAACTATTCGAAAGTAATTGACGGCCTGAAAACATCACTTGTTTATGAATGTCTAAAGTATCACGCTACTAGATCTCCGTTGAACGGAATATTAACTAAGCAACATCGAGAAGCTGTCCAAGAACTGGTAAGTAGTCAAGATTTACTACTATCGAAACCGGATAAAGGTGCCGGATGGGTTGTACTAGACCGAAGCGACCACGACAGGAAAATGATGACTATTTTATCTGATGAGAGCAAGTTCATTTACCATCAGGGTAAGAAAGACAAAACACAAGAAACCGAGACTAAACTGACAGAGATCTTGAAGCAACTTAAGTCATAAAACGCCACTTCCAAAACGCTGTACGACAAGCTTGTGTCCTGCGGCTCACAACCACCTAGACTCTATGGACTATCAAAAGCACACAAACCAAATATACCCCTAAGGCCGGTGATTGACATGAGCACCTCAGCCCATCACCCCACAGCTCAGTGGATTGCATAAATTCTTGAACCTGTGCGCAAGTCACTAGCAAAATATAGTGTGAAAGATTCGTTCTCTTTTGTGGAGATGATAAAACACCAGGATCTGTCTGAACGGACTATGCTTTCCCTAGATGTGGAATCCCTATTCACAAACGTTCCGTTGATCGAGACGGTACAATTCATCCGTTAATACTTGGCCGATAATTATATCAAACTGGACATCCCTGTGGCCAAGCCAAAAGAACTAATTCTTAGATGTACATGGAATATACGATTTCTGTACAGCGGAAAATACTACAGGCAGAAGGACGTGGTAACAGTGGGATCACCACTTGGACCCCTTCTGGCGGATATATTCTTAGCAAACCTCGAAAGTGGACCACTACGCAGCACCATCGACAGTCTATATATGTATACCAGATATATGGATGACACTTTCATAATTTGCGACTCAACAAAAGACATTGCCGAACTACTGCAGACATTCAACAACGCCCACGCAATGACCACATTTACAGTGGAGACAAAGACGGACAATTTCCTCGCTTTTCTTGATGTGGGATTACGTAGAATGGAGAATGGACATATAGAAAGGAGGGTGTGTCGGAAATGTACATGGTTGGGGCAATACACACATTTCCTAAGTTTTGTCCCTATACGATACAAAAGAAAACTAGTGAGCTGTCTGACCTACAGAGCAAGAAACATCTGCAATCCTGACACGATTGCCCAAGAATTCGAACACATACGTGACACATTATTAAAAAACGGCTATCCAGAACCGTTTATTCGTCAACATATGAGAGAGAGGAGACACAAAGTGAAAGTGCAAATTCCCAAGAAGAAGGATATTTTTCTAACTGTCCCGTTCAAGGGTGACAAGACCTTAGAAATACTAGAGCTACGCATATATAAGACCCTCGGGAAGTCCTTTCCCTCTGCGCATGTCCGAATCTTAACAAATACGAAGCCTTTCATTGTTCAACATTCCAAGGACAAGCTGCCTCATCAGTCTCAACCTGTTGTTCTATATCAGTTTACGTGCTCTTTTAGTATACAATATATTGAACATACAACGATACGCCTGTCGAAGAGGATATCAGAACACGTCCCGGCTTCTTTACGCAAAGGAACAGTTCGGACTATCAGTAGCGTAATCCTACATCTGGTGGATATCAGACATGAAATCGACACAGTGACAGCTTTCAGACCAGTCCTGACTACTCCCAGAGTCCACGCGAAAGGACTACGCAGGCGGTTGCTGATGACATCAGAAGCCACAGCTATTCGACCATTGAAGCCGGAATTGTGTAAGCAACGTAACCTCGTGCAACAGTTGTTGTTGCCGTGGCCGTAACACGTGATTTTCTTATGGTTCCCATGTAAAAATTCTCCCCAGTCCGACACCTCTTTTTTCACACCTGTCTTTTCACGCCATTTGGTTACACATTTCACACTTATTGTCGTTCACACAACGAACAAGATTAATCAAGTTGAAGCATGTTGTCGAGTTACCGGATGTGTTGCACATTTACTCACTCTCTGATATCTACAGCTGCACATATACTCTCCTTTACCCAGTACTATATATGTCAATGCCTGAAGTGATATATCGAAAAGAAATTTCTCCGTGTTACAAGTTTTTTTCATGAATCGATGGGCATATTCCATGATAGTCGAAAGTAGTAAAAGTTATACTCAGAATGAGGTTGGACAATATCAGTATTGGAAAAATGCGACGGATAAAAATTGTGTGCTGACATGATCAAGTTCACACACATGCTAATCACAGTTAGCAGAAAGTATACAAACCATCGAAACACAGTCTTGTCGGCTAGTGCGCATTGTTCTCTGAAATTTGCAGAACGATTTGATTTAAGAGGAATTTTATCCATCATTTTCATATGGATCGAGAATTGGTCGCCAGATTGAATTTATCACGCACTCAGCGAAAGCGACGCTTGTTGGCTTTGTTTTTCTATCATTATCCCGTTTCATTATTTTACTTCACGGAAACTAGACACCTTTGAACATACAAAGATGTGGAAAATCCGCGCACGAGTTGGCTTTTTGATTCAAAAACGAAACACATAATTAATTTGACGCATCACTAAAAGCCAGTAGCACATGACTCTGACTATAACCTGTATGTAGATATTCTCCGTTTTATATCACATGCACATGCATGTGAACTGTAGCGTGGGCGTTTGTACTAATTCCATTTCGTAATCAATCTTGCTCACTGTGACGGTAGGTTGTTGCTGAGAAAAAAAATCCACCGTCATTTTACTCCTGTTATGCTCAATCGTTTTTTTCAATTAGTTTCTTGGTGAACATGCTTTTGTATTTCATAACTATCCGAACCCATTCAGACGACGACTGGAGATGAAAATAACCTCGAGCTCACCTTCTGTTACCGAGAATTTTTAACGGCCTAGGTTAGGAACTCCCTCACTCTTACTCTTCTGTATTCTCCAGCGAAACCATATCTGGTCGGACTAACTGGATTAGCGGCACGATACAACATACCAAATTTCGGAACGAAGCTATGTACTATTTGTTAATTAGAGCAGATAACCTAAAAAAACGAGGGTGACAAAATTATTGGACCCCATATTCCGGTGAGCTATCCCATGGAAAAGTCCACACAATCAGACGGACCACTGAGCTTGGCAACAAACTGATTAGTACGGTCTGTGAATTTAGCGAATGAAAAACATGTGAGAACCGGAATCACGTGAGTCATACGTACGACAGCACATGATGCACCCTAGTTTTCTAGTCATTCCCGGTAACCTTCATTCACTGTGGTTATATTTATACACCTTACAGAACTAAAACTGAATTGTCTGCGCAATGCCGAAGAAAAATTAAATAACAGACTTTGAGATGGGCAAAGTATCCGCGTCCTACAAGTGGAACTCAGTTTGCATGAAATGCTTAAGATAGGTAATAGATTCAGAAACATTGTATGGCGGTATATGCAATATAGCAAGTGATGTGTGCCTGGAAAAAGAATAGGTCGTCCAAAACACTAAGGGAATCGGATGAACGCAGATCAATTCCCCCAGGCTCCAATAACACGTGTTCCATGTCTACTTGAAAAGATTTATTCGGAGTCAATGTTTCGAAATGGACGTGGATGAAATATAAAACACTGAAAACATACAGTGCTCTTACATCGCTGCATAAAGAACAACGCGGAAACACATGTGGCATTGACAAAAAGTAGTAAAAGCATCTACTTCAGTGAAGAAAAAGTTTAATTTGGATGAACCGGATGCCCAGAATTACTGCTGGTGTGATATCAGAAGAGAGGAAAGAATTTGCATTAAAAAACAATCACAAAACTGCAGTGATAGTTTGTGGATCCTTCTCAGGCGACTGTGGAAGTGAGCTAGATATACCTGAGGGCATACAAGATTCCACTGCGTATATTCGTACAATGGAATAACTTTTGTTCCCTCTAGTGACCAACAGGTTACAAGATGACGCCACATTCCACTACGATTATGCTTCTGTCCACCGTTCATACATTACAGAACGTTAACTTTTGTCCCGTGAAACCAAATTCATACGGTGGCCAGCCTGCAGCCCAGTTCTAAACCCGATTCAGAACCTATGCGGCATACTTTCTGGCCAGGTATAAAAGGATTTCATGGTTTACCGGTCAACGAGTGAACCGATAACCATCCTCAAGCGCGAATGGGTGAATATTGACCAAGAGGCAATTAAAGATCTTGTAATAAGCACGCCGAGATATATGGAGGTCTTCAAGAAAAATGGTGGTTAGACACAATTTCGAGCAATAACTATGGGAGCAGAGCCAAGGGAGGTCCTATACTTACGCCACCCTTGGTTTTGCATTTTCCAATTTAATTAGCTCCTAATAAATTATATTGTTGTTAAATTCCATATTCTGCATCGCAACGGTTATTCGGATGTTCTGACCAGATATGGTTTTGTTAGAGAATACAGAGATGGAAATATGCGTAAGAACGGGGGCGGTCCCACAATTTTGTCGCGTATTTTAGCTATTGTAATGGCTTATCCATATCATGGTGTTCCGTGATTCAATTTCCAAGAAGAACCAGGTTTGATAGACCAAAACAGGTGCTCCATCAATTCGTCTGCTGCTCAGATAATCTGAATGCTTCCATTTCGACAACTTATTCAGCACATCACGGAAACAGTCTAGCACAGGGACAGAACCTAAGATACGGCTATTTCGAACATAATTTCTGCCGAATGAAGATGATAAGGACAAAGCGTTTCTCGTGAGCAATACAAATCAAAGAACAGGAATGTCTGTGAATGACCGAATAAAGACCCTTTATTTTCTTGATGTGCAGCCTGTTGATGAAGAGAGTGCAGGAGTGAACGTTTTATGCACGGTTCTGAATGAATATTATATAATGGTTTATCCCAACGTTTGCCTATTCCTTCGTGTTTTCCATGGTTGTCACATTATTCCTCAGATACAATGATTTAAAAAGAGAAAATCTCCATGGACGTCTAAAGAAAAGATGGCCAGGAAGCAGTGGAGTTGTGTGATATGGCAGAATAAACATTTATTGATTAACGGAAGGATTCTGGGCAATACTTATCACAGAGACACGTGCGAAGTGCTTTACCGGGGCTTTACTTCTCTTTTGTTCACTAGAGTAGTGAAACTAACCGGTCCCTTGTGTACATTTTTACATTATCGCGAAAATAAAATAAGCGTTCAACGGACGACGTCAGGTCAGGCTATGAGTTGCCACATTGGAGCTTGACTAATTTAAGTGTGAGAATCCGATGAGGCACTTACTTAGCTTTAGACTTATGTCGTATTTTGCCTTTGTCCTTTCGGATTGAACACGTTCAACCTCCCGCGGAAAATCACCAACCGGCATTCTACAACGATGCTCGTATAACCTTGACTTCAAGGTCATGCATTCCGAACAAACAGACCGTATCTCCCCCTCGTGTGCTTACCATCAACCACGAAATGAAGCAATAATCTCCAAATATTTCTGTATTGTTTTTTGTTTCTTTGTAACAAATTTGATCGACGCTTCTGAAGAAGAAAAGCTTCCGACAGGATCGCGTAATAAACCATTGTTGTTTTTATTCTTCAGCGACCGAAATCTTTTGAGCAAATTTTAAAAATTATCCGCATTCGACCGTCTAATAAATTTCGAATTTCAAGCCCGAGTAATATCCATCACTGCACCCAATGTCACGCCATTTCAAGTTACTAGAGAATAGCATAGAACCAGCGTAATCAACATTAACTAATGCAGGATTACCACATCCAATCTGTTTGATATAATATAAAAAACCAGGAACATGAAGCTCATTACGAAGAAGATATTTATATTTGAACTTCGGGAACATCTGCAATGTTTGAAGGATGCATCATTGTGGTTAGTGCATAACATGGTAAAATAGTATGAGAAAACCATAACTAGTGGACTTGGTCGAGTAGGATGTTTCTTAGGCTTCCGTGTGGAAGTTCACGAGATTCACCGATCCGCGGACGGTTGAAAAACCTTAGGTGGCATGGCTAATAGCCAACGTCAACTGCCACAATTAAATCATAATTCATCTGCATGATTGTGAATTTACGGGTTAGAATATTCCCAATAGACGGTTTGGTTCGTTTCGCAGACAGCACGTCTCCGCCTTTCCTGAATGGGAGACAAGATTGGAGCCAACTAAGTAAACCGAGGGACTAGTCAAGTGCTAACTGTTATCTGAACCGAATCAACTAACTGAGTCTGCAACCAAACTAAACACTCAAATGAATTGGGATTGGATTACAGATGGGCCAATAAGTTTGCGTACCAGGATTTGGCTATGATCACCAAGCACCTTATTTAACGATCTGTTTTGTACCAATAAGCTTAGACGGTCCAGAAGCAGAGGTCTTCTTAGAACTAATGGTCTACCCCAGTACAAATATCTATCCTCATACCTTCCTTCTCTTAATCGCTCCTTGTGCTTCTACCCGTTTTGCTTTTGACGATGCTGTGAGGTAGCAGTCACAAAAGGAACAACACAGCAGTATCAGATAAATGACTGAAAAACTGAATTGAACAAGCTGCAGAACTGAATGCCAAAGAAGATGAACTTGTATTTAAAGCCTATTTGTAAGATGTTTGACAAATCCGACGTGGGGAACATATAGTATATTACTGAAAAACGTTTTCAGACCCTGGTATATTCTCCAGCTGTTGCTCCAAAGACCTGTATCACTCAATATGATAACGAGCAGAAACCAAACTGTTGAAGCAATAAGATATAAAGTTATTCACTCAACTGCCCACCTAGTTTTGTAACTGAAGACTGATCACTTTAAGAAGTTACCAAAAAGAAGAATTAAAATTACTGAGTCAGTTTCCACGGATATGGATCAAACCAGTTGCTTGTGACCAGGAGTAGAGAGTACGTATCACGCTCGAGTTTATTAACAACGCACTCGCTTGCATATCAAGTACCACGTGGGACCTCTTGAAAATGCTTTGCTGATCGATCGCACACTGATCTGGTTGTACGAGCATCATCTAGTAACCCGGTACATGATTCACCTGTTCCTCTGACTGAGTTCTATTTTGTTCACTGAAGACGAAGCTGCGAAGCGCCATGGTGCGAATAACTGCCCCGACAACTATAGAAAACTTGGAAAAATGAAATGCTCGGACTACATACAACAAATAGCATAAGACCCGCGGTAGAGAATCGGTCGTCATTGTGAGCCTCAAACCTGAGGATCCCGGGTGTAGTACTCCGTATGCATTATTTTGTCTGCTGTATTTTGCTACCGACTACTATTTCAGTAGTCAAACTTCATATTTGGACAATTCACGTTCATCGTTCTCGCTGACCGATCCTTCTGATCGGACAGCTAAGCGACAGTGTTTTCCATTAAGGGTCACTAACAATCCGTCTCGGATGTAGGCTTTGCTTCTGTTGTCCATTTTTCTTCTTTATGACATAAATTTGTTATTACAGAACCGCTACTTAACCGAGAATTCGACTGTCCTCAGGCATTATACCGACCTCGGGTGCATCTATTCAGTTTGAAGCAAACGCAGATCGCAAAAAGGGGATTTTCTGTCCACAGTGAGTTCGGATCCTGTAACCGTTAGTCACTGCCCTGCCAGCAGATTCCAGTTAGCCGCCACCTACTTGCTGAGATTTTGTCACGTAGAAAAAACTAAAAACACTATTATTGTTATGAGCATTCAATCTTAGGGTAAAAACGTGTGCAAGTTCAACAAATAGACACTGCTTTTCTTTCAAAAAAAATCGGGAACTGGTAAATACTTCTCCCTTTTATGGTGCATCTCGAGGATCGAGAAATGGCTAACTTTTATGAATTTCGTGAAATCATGATCAGCTTCAAATTCCTGTAGTATACTGTCGAAATAACAGTTTGCTCTGGGTGTAACAGATTTGAAAACCAAACCGAAAGAGCTGATCAGGACGGAAAAGGAAGTTGTGCATGTTGGACTTCCGCTTCAGCGACCGACTATTTCAGAGTAAAGTTTAACCTAATAGGCGACTGCATGGAAAGGTTTTATCAAGAAGATTGCATAGGGAGTATCCCTCTTTGTTTTGACAGAGCCATCATAGTTGGGTCAAATCACATTGTTTCCCAGACAAAAATTAAGGTGTATATCTAAATTTGTGAAGCGTTTTCCCATTTACAATAATCTGCATAAATACAGACCTGCACAAAAGGATGCATCCGTAACCAATGAAAACCGACCACACATGGAACATACACATGACAGTCACTTGCCCAACTGGCAGCCTTTGATTGGCCTCGACTCCCTTCCTGAAACACTGAACAATTATCACATGATAAAAAGTGAATAAAACGATAATAAGTCATGCTCATAAGTGTCCATGATACATGCATTTTGACAAGTCGAAATTGCAATATTGCACTATGCATGCCCAGGACGATTTCGCTGCATCTCGGTATGATGCATACTCCAGAACAAAACATTTGCATAGGTTACGTGGTTGACAACAATGTTTGTATGATCAAACGAAATTATGCCTACGTGGCACGGGCAAGGTAACAAACAGTTGTTTTTGTTGTCACAGAGAGCGGTGACTTGCAGCGATGACTGATATAGCCATGATTCTGAACAAAAATAGCCCTTTTCTATTCAGTACACTGTTTCCGGAAAGGATCACGGAATGATGATTACATTTTTTTCTGATGCAACGTACGACTGATTTTACTTGGTTCAAACAAGACGTGCAACCCAGTGGAAACAATACACTCAGGTCTGTCAAATGTCGCATCCTCAAACTATATATTCCGTGTGTTAGCTACTAGGATGTTCTTTCCTCTTCCCAGCCCTGTAGGCCCACTCTCTGTCCAACTTGCATATTCATTATTTCTATTTCCACGTGTAACATGGTGACAAAGGCAGTGGCCAGTGGGGTTCACCCTGTTGTTTAACGCTGTACGATGATGATGATAATTTTAAGACTTAGCGGCATCTTGACACCGTCAGTAAGACCCTTCATAAGGCGTGGGTTACCACAATGGATGCTGTAATTTCCCTGGAAATCTCACGCACCTTCTCCGATGCATTGAAGAAGGGCTATCGCGTATTGACTGACATTGATCAGGCAACGTTGAAATTGTTTGATTAATTTTTTGCCCCTGTTCAGATTTGGGAACAACAAATGTTGAGTCACATTAAACGATGGAACAGGACTGAAGGGCAAGATTCGGAAGAAGAATGGGAAGCAGTGACGCTATGATCATTAATCATGGGGGAAGTTGCACTCAGCGTCCAAACTATCTAGATTTGTGATGTTGCCGAGATTTCCACTAAACAAAATGATGTAATTTGCGATACGATCAAGTTCACTGTTCAGAACGAAGAAAAAGGCCAAAAATGTTTACAATATCTTACCCAATGAACAGTCAACTGCTTAAGTGTGCGATTCGAAATTTGAGGGCAGACTAATCTGGCCCATTAGTGAACCTTCACACTCGCATTCAATCTACAAAACAAACAGTTTGTTTGTCTACGTGACATCCAGAGGAGCTGAACTCTTAAGGAAAGGCGACTTGTTCAGGAAAATGTTAAATGATCATGATTGACATTCAGCACACTTGTTAGAGTAGTGATTGTTCATGGTAGGGTGAGGGGTTATTTAAACGCGTGATCTCGTTTCTTCACGAAAATATGACAAGTTCTTGGTTCGATGGCACGGGCCTAGACGAACTGGTTTAGGGAGTTTTAGGGCGGACTCCTACAATCGAGAATTGTACCGGGTTAGGACAAGCGAATTATTGGTCTTCATACGGGCACGGATAGTAGATAACACAGCCGACCTAAGGAAGGCCAGGGGGTTAGTTGCGTAGTGGTGAGCGAAAGCTACGCACAAGAAACCTTATTTAACTAAAACACCACCTGAGTATCGATAGCGTTTTCAGTCGTAAGCAAAGGAAGAGGAGTGTAAAGACGAAGACGGAATTTTGATCCAATTTTCTTCAAGTGCCCAGGACTGGTATCAAGCCCACTGGTAATACTCGGAAAAAACTAAAAAAGAGGATAAAATGACAAAGCCGTCGTGACTTTTTGGATTTAAAGTCCATGTCTTTATAAGCAATAACATAAATATGCTACTTGTGAGACATTAGTAGGAAAAAATACCAAAACTATAAGTACTGTTTTTTTAGAAAAGCAGCAATTGTTCGTTGCTTGACGGGAGCGACATTTTAAAGACTTAAGAAACACTAGCCGGCATCGCTCAAACTACTTCTTGCTGACAAGCACTGCATCCAGAAAGGGAGATCGTCGAAAGAAAGCACAGAAGCTCCGAAAAGGTCTTTCTGATGCGTAAAACTCTAACGGAAATGTTTCTTGATCGGTTCTTGGGAGTGGTTGGTGCATGGTGGGAGGTTTCACGAAGATTTTCTTGCACAGACAAAGTGTTTCCTGTAGGGGAGTTTCGTACCTAGGGAGTTTGCAATCTGGGCGAACTACTTTACTGCAGTTCGGTGTTATTGCAAAATTCAAACATTGTACATTAACTAATGACTGTCAGCAGTGAAATATTTGCTGCGAACGGGGAGTAGTGGGGGGAAATCACTTCATGCGGGGTTGCAAATATCGAAGCTTGCGGGCTGTGTGTTTACTTTCCAAGTGTGCGACCGCATTTCGTCTGCCTAATGTCCTTGCCGGATATATTTTATCGCTAGAATTTTATCCATAGCGTTATACTTAAATTTTTTGTGAAGCTACCTTTCATAGATAGACGAGGGTGATCTCTGAACCCAAAGTATGGTTCGGCATTGAACAATCAGATATATCCGGGGGTACCGGTCTTGTGATCTCCGTGCGACGTGATTACACACCGTTCTTCATACAATCCACTTGAAAACAAACGGCACGCTGTACTCCGACCTCAAATTAATTGACGCGCTTTATGCGGTTTTCGTCACAATAACGCACATGGCATGAACAAGTACTATAGTGCAGCACAATTTTTCACCACGTATGCTACAGGAGACCAGAATATGCAATTGTCCGCAATCGATTTTACGACGAAATCCAATACGCGAACTACTGGCCCAGTGTTGCTTCGGAAAGATGATACATACCGCAATTGTGCACACCAATCATCCAGGTTGGCGATGGAGACATTATGGCCGTGGTTGTTGTTCACTTTAATTCCACTTCTACAAACCCAATTACTCTAGACAGGTTGATCAACTTCTTGAATATCGTGAACCGTGAACGATGATTGAACCGCATTTTGACAGCCACGTCTCTAACGACTCGGCCGCGCGCGATAAAAAATCCGCCCAATTTGGGTGTGCACTGAAAACTAACCCTTGAGAAAGTGGATCATTTGTTTCTGTTAAAAAGGTTCAGTGCAGCAGTTAATTCAGCACTGGAATTCAACCCGGTTTGAAAATGGACTACTGTACCATTTGGTCACCCGACCCATTGTATGCATTGTGTTGAAAATCCGGGGCAAACATCCCGCGGGGACCAAATTTTCGAGCCGACTACTAAGTACGATACTGCTTAGCAGGTGAACCAATGCTGAAGAACTTCAGATTTACGTATGAGCAGGTGCGTTTGTGCTGCGTGTCAAAAATCACTAGGCGGATGCAAAATACGGGTTTTTATGAGAAGTCAAGTGATCTACAGTAAAGCAGTGTCAACTGGAAGTAACAAATAAGTTGGATTAACAAACCACTAAAGTGAATGACTCATAAAAGTGGCAAAATACACGACGACTGGTACAGTATAACGCCTGAAATAGAGTAGGACTCTCATTATTATGGGATCCAACCTCTCTCTGTAGGTTGGTCTTAGCAGCGGATCGTCTTTGTTTAGCTCAGGCCCCAAAAAAAATCGTTCGTCATAGGAGTACAGCTCTATGCGAACAAATTTACACCCTCGAAAAGTTAGTTACGAAAAAGCGCTACATCACGTAGTGTTGTTGTTAAACTAACTCCTGAGGGCCTGTCCAGACAGCCTGGTGATAAGATGTTTCACTTACAACCGTTCATCCCGGGGTTCGAATCATAATGAGGGCTCAGTAGATGTGCACTGCTGATGATTCCTAACGAGAATGAAACAGCTGTATAGTGCTCCTAAGGTTTCCAATGGTGATTTGTGCGTTGACACTGCATGATAAACCATGTTTTATATAAACCAAATATCCTGCTAAGCTCACTAAGGAAGCAAAAGTACCATGCTTGTATACTATTCCTACCGAATCAACATAAGTGGGACGACAAGCTACACTACTTAGATGGCTGACACCACAGGCTTATATTTTATGCGTACTCGTTTTATAACTCATACTTAATCAGACCAATTCAGCACGAGCTCAGCGGTCTGGATAAGGTGTTCCTCTCATACACTAAACGCAACGTGGGATGACATATCTGGTATCATGTCTACTCTCAATGAGAAATCAGATCGCACCTTTTTATTACATGCTTGCGCATGAGTGCATTGGAAGGGGTATATACCCCATAGCTGCTAACGCTTACTGTTCTATTTGGGATAATCGGCAATTAGACCCTGAGACTGTGAAGTGATAGAGAACCACATAAGGTCCCATTAGGTCAAGTACGGTAACGATCCGGACGACAGTGAATTACTGCCTACCACCTAAGTAACCGGTAATGCACGGGATTCGAACCTCGGACCTCCGACGTGGTGAGCAAACGCTTTAAACCACTTGGCAACCACCGACTTTAAGCTACTGGTATTCATGTGTTCAGTCCAGTGGCGGTTAGTGGACCGATCGGCCGAAATTTATTAACTCTCTTGGCGCACTTCGTAATATGTCATTTGGACCCGCGCTGAATTCCTGACACATCAGGATTATGCGGTTTCTTCCATCCTTTACCACAGTTTTCGTTCCCATGGCCCTGACAACAACGGCTACCCCTAATCCGCTCAGTCAGAAACATCTGATTTGCCTTGGTTGTACACTGTTAACTGGGTTATTTCTCAAGCGATTAAAAGAATGCATGTACGAGCAACAAAAAACAGACGAACGGGAACATGTAAGCGAAATCCAAATTGCCCCTCCCAAAACCACGAGACACAATAGTTGGGACCAAATTTCAAAGATTCCCATCGCTTATGTGAAGATTCGCGTCTACGCCAATCCGCCAGATCTCCTCCGTCATTAACCTGCCTTGTCGCATCGCTTCTCAATCGTGACGCGGTTGTAACGATTTTCTCTGCACACACTGACCTTATGGAAACACCAATCAGTACAAGTGAACTTGACATTAAGCTGAAAGTGAAATAGGGAGCACATTTACCAGTGTTCCGATGAAGCCAGAAGTGCCTAATATTCAAACAGCCATAAGAACGTGACCGACTAGGAGAATGCATAAACTGTCAGAATAAGTGTATTTGGAGTAAGTGCGCAGGGGACACGAGCAATAGGGGATGGAGGGAATTCACAGACGAAATAAACAAGCGAATTTCGGTCGAATAAACGGATATACACACGCAAATTGGTTTGTGACTATGTTGTTCGTGGTGTTGGGATGAAATGTGAAATGTGTACACAAGTTGATCAATACTGAGTCACCCACGAACACAGAATGCATTAGCCAGTTCCCATGTGGTGGACCAAAAACAGACAGAGATCACAGCATAAGTTAGATGCTCTCATTTTTTTGTTTTGATTGATCATAGCGGGTAGTACAGAGGGGGACAAGCTCGGTATCAAGGCTCCTTCCGCGTAGAAGGCGATCAAATCGATCAGGACTTGGAGGGGCATGAGCAGTCGAGCGTATCAGTGGGAGAAAACGGCTCTACCTCAATCTCTCATCGTCGCGCTTGTCGTAGATAGAATAACAAAACTAATAACAGCCCGGCCATAATTGGGATAGCATAGTAGTCCCAATCCATTTTCATGTACGAAGTCGGAGTGGTCTTGGTTTCGGGTGTACTAGGATCCATCGGCGTGGTTGTCGGTGTGGCAGAGGACGGGCTAGATGCCCCATTCCAGAGACGCTGAATGGATTTCACCTGACAGAATCCAAGACAAGATGAAAATGAGACGCCACGTAAAAGGCAGGGTATGTGACATCAGGTCTGTGGAGACTGAGTGAGTAAGCGAGCTGTGCAAGTGGGTACGTGCAAACGACAGATGAATTTGAACACAAATCACGTGAGAAATCGATTGAGAACAATCGTCGTTATACGAGAGTAAAGAAGAATTTGGACACAATGTACGGGAAGGTGAACAGCTTTCATGAGACCCATTATATTCTTTTCTAGGTTCAAATGGGCTTATCCATGAGAATTCATCTCAAATGTATTTTCTGGTTTTTGTTTTTTGCATAACTACTGTCAAAATCTACATCTCATGCCGTGATAATACGCACATACAGAGCACTGGTCTAGGCCTGAAACACACAAAAAATACCGTCCGTTCATTTTATTTTTTAACAGTGCATTAGTTTGGTTCAACCCGTAACAACAACGAGAACCTGACAAATATTACAAAGATGCTATTGCGCCTGTGAACGATGAATTGATTTCAACAAGTAGTATCTACAAATGTTGTTAAAATGCCAGATACATACAGTTTACAATATGAATTCAGTCATGACAGAAACTTACCAGCCCGAACTCTCGCAAATAATCCGATCCGAAATAGATTGAGAGACGAGCCAGAGCCAAATTCACGGGAATTTTTGCATCTAAAGAGGCCTCCGCGGCCATATCATAGTAACGTTTCGCCAGATGGATATCCTTGTGGAAAAAATCGACAAAAATGAACTGATTTCGTAAAGAAATCTCTACCGTTGTTTGACAGGGAGGCGACTAGCAAGTCCAAAGAACAGTAATTCACGATAATTAACTGAGATTTTGTGTCGATATAACATGACATGTAGCATGGGCAGTCAGCACAGTCGAATTGCAGTAAACTAGGGGCTGTCAATGTGTGTGTGAAAAAATGATGGCTTTTATCTTATGCTTATACATGAATACACCAAAAGAAATATGTCATGAACACTGAGGAACCTCGAATTATTGGGAATAATGCCGCCAATCCACCCTACCCATGAAGAAGAGAAATCCAAGTCAATACCCCAGCAGGTCAGACGTCGGTGACGACCCTGGTGACAGCAATGTGTTGCCTAACACTAAAGTTCGGTGGCAACGGCGATATTCAAACAAACAAATCGACTAGAGCCATTCAGCATCTCTAAGACTAGCAACCTACCACTGAGCTTTCATCCTAGATCAAAATCCCAGGTTTTATCCATAAACGAGTGGTGAAATCAAAAAGTCTGATGAAAATTTTTATTGACCTGTGAGGAGTAATGAAACAGCGATACTCGAAAGCGGTAAAATCATGTTGGAGGCTAAATCTTGAGCAAGTTATTGGAACTGTGAACTTAGAGACCATTTGAAACGCAATATTCCAAGGAATTCGAAGATTCAAGGAGATCGGTAAAACTGACGGCTTGGCGATGAGCAAATTGATCCGAATCCAGAAGGTGCGCAGCGTTCATCGACCGACAAGATATTACAGCCCAGCGAACAAAATTACGACTGATCTAAGTGTACTGCTAATAAATCCTGGTCATCGAAGGTTACGGATTTGTGTGGCCCATCAAACGAGCAGCCGCGGTTGAAGAGTGGGACATACATGACAGGTCATCGAGAAAGATGTCAGGTAAACTGCTGTTCGTTCTGTGAAGAATTACCATATTTCGTCCAATGAAACTGTCCAAATACCCACAGGCAACAACAGCCGAAAATGCCTATTTATCAGCCTTCCATTAAAGGTGGTCTCAATTCAGAAACCCTTATGGAACACCTAAATGGCCCAGTGAAAACCACCACCAACGTTACACAAGGAAGCGCATTCAATTGTTCACTTTTGATCAAAGATCAAAAATAAATTGCCGATGCTCATTACCTTCACCGTAATTTACTGTACAGGATTTGTTTTTATTCACTTCCCCTCCTCGTAACCTGTTTCTGTATTTGTGGTGTTGCTACTATGTTTGACTCCAGGCTCGGTGGTGTATATATATATATATATATATATATATATATATATATATATATATATATATATATATATATATATATATATATATATATATATATATATATATATATATATATATATATATATATATCCTTCGGGTCACGTTCAGCCGCATGCTATTCGCTCCATTGGAAAATGACTAACGAGGCTAGTCCAGTGACTGAAACTGTATCAGTGCAACGTTGGAACAGAGGTTGTGCAGCATTGGATATTCGCGTCTGACAGGCCGTGCCGAGATTGCTCGACTGACAGAGCGAGCGCTCAGTAAGCGAAAGGTAGCCGGTTCAATTCCGGCTCGCGGTATGGGCTTTCGGATGCGAAAAATGTAAGTAGATTTCTCGTTATCTGATCCGAAAACATGCGAATTCTAGGAAGTGTTATACTACGAATACTTGTTGTCAGCGATTAGCGGATGGCAATGAAGATACCACGCAAATTCAATCCCTTACATGGCTTGAATGATTTTCACCCCGACGTTCTCGCAGCCCGCCATTATTGTCTCTTCGTAAACCGATCTTTACCAAGTATCTTGAGATAATTTTTCGTAGAAACTAACCACATGGTGACATTTTACAAACCATGAACGCGCATGAGTGTAACGAAAAGGGTTTACCCCATCACCTTAAAGGTCCGCTGTACTACTAAGTTAACCACTAACCGTGATCTTAAGACATGAAGCGCTGAACTACAAAAGGTCCCAATGGGTTACGCGCGGTAGTGAGCCAGGTGATAGTGGGTTGTTGTCTTTTAACCACATTTAATTCACACGACTAAAGTCAATCTTAATTTGTGTGTAGTAAACAAAGTGAAGAATAATCACTTCATTGCTATCAATCGATACTGGTTGGGAGTTCAAGACATAACTGAATTGTGAATATAGCGGTCACGAAGTGACCTAAAATCACACTATCGACTGACCAATCAATTTATCTACCTTTTTTGTCTGTCGTAAATGCATTCTCACTTCTACTTAACGAGTGCTAGTCATTTCTCGACTGGTCACATTTTGCAAAGTACTGTTTGTTGCACATCGGTTCTTCTAGGAGATTGAGTCGATATGGGCGGATGCATATGATGTTATCGTGGCCGCAGTTACAGTCTAATCAACCGCTAATCTCGGGTCTAAAGGATCTGGTTGTGGTTTACATACATCTAATCGTAAACCTCAATCAGATACAAGATCAAATAATAGAGTATATTAAGCCAAAGGAAATTGCGACTGGAAATAATTAAGTGAAACAAGTACAAGAGGAAAGACAGAATACAATCGCACTATAATAATGACCAAGACCTAATGTCTGCAGGCGTCCAACCAATGAATGGATATGGCACAACTCTATCCAAAACCACTACCAGTGTATTTTATAAGTAAAAATCGATTATACAAACTGGAATGTCTGAAATACAAGTGAGAATCGGATTACTTGGGTAATAACTTACGGGTTTCAGGCCCAAACCTTGTTCGTGCATGTATGCCAAGTTGAACATCGCTTGCGAGTTCCGATGCAATTCTGAAGCGATTCGATAGTGTTGGATAGCTTTGGCATAGTTCACCTCGGTGCCCAAACCGTAGTAGTGATAGTCACCCAATTTGATGCGGGAACTGGACGAGCCTTTTCGTGGGAGGAAATTAGGCAGTTATTCACGGTACGGAAATAACCCCGAGAGGTAATGGTATTACTCACACTCAGACTGAGGACCACTTAGAGCAATTCGTTTTAACACGACAATCACCGATAAACAGTGGTCAATGAACACCCAGGACGCTATTATAACATTTTGGATAATATATGAGGAATACAGATTTTACTAGAATTCGGATGAAAATGAATTTCTTCTCCTGATTTTTTTACAACACGTCACGACACACGGTCAAACTATGAAGATCCGCATAGTTCATTCTGGTTTATGAACGGAAAAGTGCAATGGACAAGCTTGTCCTCAGCGGTTATTCTTCTGGCTAATCACAACTTATGTGACGTACTAAACCAAATGAACGAGTATAGTGCAGACGATGACAGACATGACATTTTTCAGATTGGTTCTATGTTCGAGTGTCGGCGAGGCCTTAGCCTTAATGACCGCGGTAACTTCAAACTGTTGTTGCAAGCCTGGATCAGGAGAAAACTAATCTTGACGGTGTCAGGAGGAACAATATACCAAGTACATGAGTTGTTGCCTAAGCAGCTACATTCCACCAATAGGTTGGGTATTGGATGAAGCATCTTTACGTGTAATATGAGATGCATTAGGCTTTTTCCAACCATGACATCCCTCAAAACCACAATGGTCGATTTTATGCAACAAGCTAGGCAAGGTTGACGGAAGATACTTGAAGATGACTAATATCTTAACACTGAATTCTTCGTCAAAGCACTGATCTTATGTGATGGTAATATCATAGTGGACGCAGAGTATTGGGTATACGAGACAAATCATTGGACCAAACATATTTTGTTACACGTTTGTGCACGAGTACAGTGGAAGGGGTAGACACCCACAGCCTTAAAAGCGCATTGCACTCCTAAGGATAGCTGGGAACCAAACCCTGAGACTTGGAGTGGAGAATCAGATAAGTTCGCAACCGGCCGATGTGGTAAAGAGTCAAACTATAGGTGATAGTGTTATAATCCACAAGGCGTGCCTGGGTGAATAGGTTGTTTATTGCCATCAACGTGTTCGGACATTGACAAAACAACACAAACGTTACAGACATTCTCATTTTCCAAATGGCTGTCCTGTTCACTTGAAAACAGTCATCGTCCAACGGAGGAGCGGTCAGGTGGTTTGCAGATTGTCGCTTACCTTATTGCGCCTGGATTGCTGAACTTAGCTGTGTTCGTTAATCCACAATTGTCCATAGTTCTGTCTTCAGCAATCAACTACTTAATAAGTAGTATATACACTCACAACACTCCTCCCCCTGACAAAAAAAAGGACGATCCAAATCCTGCAGACTGTCTTCAAGTCTTTCTCTATTCCGAGGTTCATACCTCCAACCCCGGTTCGTGGTGGTGTTGTCATCCGTCCCACAGTTCCTCCGGTGGTATGCTTTTTCCGGTCCGTGATACACACCGACACCAGCCTTGTTTCTAGATGGCAACAGTGAAGAGTGAATACTGAACACAACACCTGACTTTTATCGCACGTCACCACGACATCGTGCCTGACCACTTCAAAGCTACTGAGCACCATGCGTTGTGTCATTCCACTATCATCCTGGATATGACTTCCAGCAGTCTCCTTCCGGGATGCATAAGGTTGGACTTCATCGCCCGGCACTTGCTCAGGTAGGGGGTAAACTTCTTCTGTTTCAACTTTGCAAGGCGCCTTAGTTTCACACTGCGCACGACATGACCCGTAGTTTCTCAATGCAATGGCAACTGCAGCAAATGACATGTCTTCGCTTCCACCATCATCCGGTTGACTTTCAGAGCAATCCCGGTTACAGTTTTCCACATTTTCAGGGATATGGTTCAGTAGCCCGACATCTTCCACCTCGTCAGAAGTGATTGAAGTCTCCAGCATGAATGTATCCGGTATACTTCCCTCAATGTCCTTCGGGCTAAGCTCATTTTGGTCTCGAATTTCGACTTCAGTCTGAGTTTCCTCATATCTTGCAGCTTCAGTGACTGTGATATTGGACGACATGTCTTCGGTTTCCTCGGCACAATGTTCATGTTCAAGGCAACCTGGGTAGCAATCTTCCGCATTTTCACGGTTTTGGTTCGATTTTTCACAGTTCGCCAGCTCATCGGTAATGGTTGAATTCTCGAGCAGTGATACTTCTGGTGCAATCTTTTCGATGTTCTGCTGACATTCAGGATATTCGTCCAAAACAGGTTCCACATTTCCACAGCAGAAACACCCGGCTTCTTCCAACTGTCTGGCTTCCACTGTTCTGTCCTCCGTGCTCAAAATTTCTGGACCGTACGCCTTCTCCACACGATCCCTGTTCCTCCATGAATCTCCAACATGGGCCGTATTGACCACAGGCACGCCAAGCATGGCCAGTTCCCGAGCCACATCCGCGAGCTGGACCAAATTCAATGAACGGCCGACACGGGCGACGCGTACCATCCCACGCAGGGGCTCCGGCAGACTATCCACAAATCGGTCTGCCAACAGGTCTGCCCGTGACGCATCATCCAGCGTCGGCAACGCACGTTCCAGGAGTGAGCGGAGCGCGACGGCGTGCACCAGCGGATCCGTACCAACCCCCAGCTGGGCAGCCTTGAACCGGCGCATAGCGTCTTGACGGTCGGCCGGGGTATCTAGTCCTGCAATCAGGGCGTCCTTTGTGGCGGCCCACTTCAGCTCCTTCGGGCCCCTTCGCGCCGCATCCAGCACCGCCCGCGGCCTGTTCTTGAGAAGCGCTCGAAGGGCCGTCAACTTACCCCGGTCCGATTGGATCCCCGAGAGTTCCGCCAGATCCTCGAAATCCTCCAGGAAGATCCGTATGTCGCCATCCTCAAACGGCTCCGGCCATGGTAGATCCATCCTGGTCACGGCACCAAATGTTATAATCCACAAGGCGTGCCTGGGTGAATAGGTTGTTTATTGCCATCAACGTGTTCGGACATTGACAAAACAACACAAACGTTACAGACATCCTCATTTTCCAAATGGCTGTCCTGTTCACTTGAAAACAGTCATCGTCCAACGGAGGAGCGGTCAGGTGGTTTGCAGATTGTCGCTTACCTTATTGCGCCTGGATTGCTGAACTTAGCTGTGTTCGTTAATCCATAATTGTCCATAGTTCTGTCTTCAGCAATCAACTACTTAATAAGTAGTATATACACTCACAACAATAGTAGGTTGGCTGCGCATGCACATGAATAACCTTCGTCGGCGTCTAGTGTCCTTTGAAGCGGGTAGCATTCGTAAGACGAGTAACACTGGTAACGACTTGGGAGAAGGGTACAAGAACCCTGTGCAGTGGAATTGACCGCATGGGATGGAACCACCGACCTAATGTTCAGACGCTAGACGCTGGAAGATATGGAATGACTTAGCATTGAATAATACAGATTCCTGATGTGTTTATATCAACACGGTTTCACTACCTACCTCATATTCTTGTTCTTAATTCACTAGCACTTTCACGCTTCCCTATTATCATTAGGATTACGACTAGGTTTGCTGATGAGTGATGGCAATCAGAATCGTCACATTTGTTGTCTGTAGCTGATCTCAATGAATTGAACAGTACTGTCGGTGGTAGCACTGAACACTACGATCTGTGTTGAAAGACCCCGTTTTTAACTAACCACACATCAAAATAAGAAGCAGCAGTTATGTAAATGACCTTCCCCAACAAGCCTCTTCTTAAAAGGTTCGTATGGTGCAGTAAATATACGGAAACACAATTATGCAGTCGGGAAAGTCATCACCCATATGCTTGGATGCATACAAAACGCCAATCGAAGCGAATTTCCGGAAGCCTGTGGACTCACCTTGTGCAGCTGATCTTTGCCAATGCGTGAGCGCACGTGAATGGAAGTCCGATTTGTTTACAATGGTGATCTTCCCTGAAAACAGAAAGTGAAAAAAGTTTCATTTGGTGGATTGAATTGAATTTATCACGGTCCATGGATCTTTTTGTGTTGGTGAGATGTTCACTCAGACACAATCAGATTAATTTACCTTCTTCTAGCATGTAAGCCACATTGCTCTGCGCCACTTCATAGCCTAGTTCAGCCAATAGTTGATATGTGATAAACGCTTCATCGTACCGCTGAGCATGATAGGCTGCATACGCTGACATAAACCATCTGGACCAGGAACCGCGTTCGGCGACATTTTTGAACAGCTGAAACAAAAAACAGACCCCCGAAAAATAAGAGAGTAAGTGTAGCAGGAAAAACGATGAAAGTGAAAGTGAAAGCGAATAACTCACCTCAGTGGCTGTTGTGCAAGATCGTAGAACCCCGACACCGGTCGCATGCATCTCGCCCAGATAGAAAAATGCGAGTGTGTTACCTTGTTGTGAGGCCAGAGTGAAATACTTTAAAGCCAACTTGAAGTCTGCCTTCATGCCAAGCGTACCTGGATGGTGAATAAGAACAAGCAAATTTTGTTGTCAGAGAAGAGGGGAACCTTAGCACGAAACAGAAGACTTCCCAACCTCTGAACCGTCGTAAACGAAATAAAGCTGTATCCAATTTCTGGGTTTGATTCACAATGTAGTTATTTAATGAATGATTCACCACGCAGCATTGACGCGCGGCTCCTCGCGAGGAACCATTTTTACTGCATAGTTATGTGTCCTAGAAGTGGCGAGTGGGGGGCGAAGTGCACAGCCTCAACGACTCACTGCACTATCAAGATAACCGACAATCCGACCCTGTGACTGGGAGTGATGGAGAACCACATGAGGTAGTAAGAAATCACGTGTGATGACACGCCAGTAGACGACGGATTGCTGTCTATCACCAAAGTGTCCAGCAGTGGCGGGGTTCGAACGTTGCATGTTAACATCATCCTTGTTGGGAAACATATTAATTGCACATGTCATCTGCGAGCAGAATCAAGAGAAGCTTGCAAATCAGGCACGTTAACCAATGGGCTATTTGAGCTGGTCCGAAGCGGTTTGCTTCACATCAACACTACATGATATAGTGCTCATCCGTCAGTGGCTTTGAATTTTACTGTTACCGTTATCCACAAAACGATCGACTCTCATGATGAACGTTTTTTCAGTAGTAGCAAAAATGATGTAAAGTAAGCAGCTGAGGGGTAGCCCGGATATACTAACGGTTAATGTGTATAATTCATAATCATGCAGCACGAGTTCCATTGTCAGCTGGGACTCGGTGGATTTGCATAGATGAGCAGTCTTAAAAAGGATGGCACACTTGTGATTCTTTGGTTCCCAAAGCAGTTGAACGTTGACACTGCATGGGGAAACACAAAATACACACAACTAAAACCTCCTACTACTGAAAATGACTTACAGTTATTTTGGTCTGGCCACAAATTTATCCCCCCCCCCCTCAAGCTTTATCTCTAGCACAAATTATTTGCAACTCTACACATAAGATCATTCGAAAAGGGACGTGCATTGACCCTAATAAGACTAGAAAAGAATAAGGATCTCAATATAAATATCGTAGTCCGAACGGGGCAATAACAGCCAGCTTCCAGAGTTAAGCTCTATGCTACCGGGCGCGTATATAGGTCACGCATGGAGGAAGAGCCGCTAATAAATGGTTACAGACGATCTGCGGCAATGCTCGGGTTTTCCTCTTGGGAAGCATTCCACGCTCAAAAACGTCACATAAATCTGAAGGCAGCACTGTGACGTAACGAACGTGATTCACCACTAAACAAGGCAACAGCCACTTGCTATGCCACATTTAATGACAACGTTTCCCAGGAGGCAAACAAGTAGAACAGTTGGTCACCGGCCCGTCTGGAACGACGCTGTTACCTTGCAGGACGCGCTTGACTGCGCAAAGATTACAGTTGCATCCTCGAATTAAAAAAGTCGCAACAGATCTCGTTAGCTTACCCAGTACTCCGTACCGGGCATAAAAATTCAACGAAATCAACTGTGATAAATCCTATTGCGACTGAGTGTACTTTAATACGCAATGACGCTTTTTGCGCAAACGCAAGCTACCTTACACCGTACACAATGTTTCGCCAGCCCTTCAATTCCTCTTCATTCGCTCCACACTGTTTCACATCATCTGAAAACATCGGTCGTCTCTATTAGCAGTAGAGCCCCCAGTGGAAATCCTGTTCAATTTCTATCGTATCCTCCCCAAACTAGTATCCAAGTCTCCCTGAACCTGAAACCGCCGACTGAAGTACTCCTTTGTCTTCGGTGCCTATCTAAACTAACCACGTACAACGTGTGAACATTGTTGCGATTAGAACGAAGGGCGCGTTTAGCTCGTACGCTTAAAACCCCTGTCATCAATGTATTATATTCAAGAGACCCGCACTCAAGACTACAGCTCTATCATTTGACTGACGCCTCCATTCCATCCTTTCGTGAGGCTTCACTTACACTGCAGTTCCTGGTCTTGCTGGTGTTGCATTGGCTCACAGCGAGAGGGCTCGGGCCGTACTAGTGTGGCGGAGTGCGCACACTGCTTATTGAATAAGTGGTCGATTGCTCAGAACGCAATTATGAACAGTTGTGGATTGGCATGAACGAACGTTCCCATGTCAAGGGGACTTAACGCAATAAGGTAAACGACGGCATGCAAACCATACGCTAACGACCGCCTTCAAGTGGACCGGACAGCGACTTTGTAAACAAGCATTACTGTAATAGTTGGTTAATTTTGTCTATGTCCAAACGAGCTAGTTCCAATCGTCATGATCATCATCGTACAGCGTTAAACAGTGGGGCAAACCCCACTGACCACTGCCTTTCTCACCATGTTGCACGCTGAATTAGGAAGTATGAATATACAAGATGGACAGGGAGTGGACCTACACGGGTGGGAAAAGGAAAGAATGCCCTAGTAGCCAACAAACGGAATACACACTCTAACTGTACAAGCGCGCATCGATCAGTCATTCTGATTCGATAGAAAGTGACAACACGATCGCCACTGTTTGCGGTTCGCAGCCATATCCTTCAGTGTCTCCAGCCAAATGGTAGACGGATCTTTTGGACCCCAGCCACGAAGAGGTGAAGCAGCCACTTTTCCTAAGCCTGCTGTACATTTTCTCATTACTCGCTGCCACGTCATCTGCTTACCTCCACGTGGTCTCTTCCACTCCCTAGGGGGAACGGAGAATAGGACACGGTACGGTAGACGTGTTTGACATACGTAACACATGCCCCAACCAACGAAGTCTACTAAGTTGGATACGCTGTGACAAAACATTCTCCGAATTAGTAACCAATACTCGATTTCTGGCCTCATCATTACTTACTCGGCTATTCCACCCGATCTTAGCGATACTACGTAAACATCGGTGGTCGAAAACCTCAAGATGACGAATATCTTCAGCATGCAGTCCCAATAAACGACCTATTTCCCAGGCACTCCTTGTGGATTATAACACTGGTAGTACATTGGATCCCTGTAGTCAGTCAATGCGCTGGAGCAAAATGGGGTGAGAGAAAGCAGTTTGTTTTGCGCTTCTGGTGTTTCATTCACAGTTTTATACGTTTATGGGCAAATTGGCGGTAACCGAAATTTACAAAGTTCTGATATATGTAGACAGTAAAACGGCTTCGGAAATCAGAACAATGGTCATCATTTCGATTTACCGCGCAGTCTGAAATTCAGAGAGCAGGTTAAAACATAAAATCGCATCTTTACCTTTAAACAGTAAGTGAAAGCCACATTGGTGCTAGGAAATTAAAGTGAGTTTGTATCTGGGGTATACAAACTTCAACGATATTACCGTGAAGTAATGTTGAGAGCCAGCATGGGTGCCCCCTCCACTTTACAGAGTGAGATATGCGGCTTTCCACGTCATGCTCAATTCCTATTTAGGACTCACTGTACATGTGCTGCTGATGATGATGATTCTTCACAAGGATGAAACAGGTGCGTTTCCATGAATTTTCAAAGGTGAGTCGAGTGTTGACACTAGTACAATTCAGTTTTGCATCTAATTAAACTGAAAAGAATAGCCGCTAATGGTCTAAAACCAGAACAGACAAGAGTTGCGATGAGCGAAGAGTATTCTAACCAACGCTGTTGTGACGAGTGACGCGTGTACCACATGTATTGATGAGATGAACAGACTTTATGATCTGGCGAAACCCGTAGTGCCATCTTGTTTAGTCGCGCTTTACTGACTGTCTCAACTTCGGAAGACTACGGTGTGCTGCTGTACATTTGCGTAATGGAGAACAAGTAAGTAATCGAGAATTTAACTGACATAAAACCTTAGCTTGGAACAATATTTTTGAATGGATTTCCGGCTTACCCATAAACAGTCTTCCTAGGGCCAACTGTGCCTCAGCCCAGCCATGATCTGCAGCACGAATCAGCAACTCCATCGCCTTCAGTGGATTTGGTGACAATCCACCACGACCGTGCAAATATGCCATGGCCAAAGTAGTTTGTCCAAGCGGGTTATCTTCGTCTGCAGACTCGCGAAGCAACTTGAGACCTTTTTCTGGATTAGCTTGGAGTCTTTCGTTACCATTAAGATATATCTGATACAATGGAAGAGAAAGAAAAATGAGCAACCAATCGTGAAAACAGTACACACACCAGCGTTCTACTGGAATCAAAATGAACGCCAGTGGTACAGTCGATTATATCAATGACTATAGTAAAACTAAGTGCAAAGGTTGCAATTTCATCACCAACTGCCAACAGCTACCCGACTACCATGGCAAAACAACTGAGACCTCGTGTCTCAATACTCAAAATCCCAAGGTCAACATTGTTGGTCTTCCACCTTCCAAATTATGAAGCCACCTTGTTTTACAATCATTGTCGAAGTTCACGTTACAAGAGACTGTCTGTAGAACGGTCCAATCAATCTTTGCAAGGCAACAGAGTATAGTAGCAGCACCATATCAGTAATGACGAGGTGCGAAGGAGAGTATTTCAAGTGAATTGTTCGTCACTCAGAGGAACTGTTTCCCTTCGTCGGCTGCGGTGACTAGGTCACGTCTCAATGGAATGATAGATTATCTTAACTGAATAGTAATCGCTACATCCCAGGTGTCATAGGTAGAGGCAGATGAAAATAACTAGACGATTGAGGTCGAAACAAATTGTGAATGTAAGGCGGCGACGTGAGTGGTGTAGCTCAAGCAATTGAATTAGGGTGAATATCTGATCAATGCAACCGCAATCTGGACGGAATTTGATGTTGGCTTTGAATATTCTTTTCGCTAAATCTCGTCAAGCGAAGCGTCACGGACGTTAAAATTTTGGTCTAAAAATCATACCACAGTGGTGGGCACCACCCTCAAAAGATATTTACTTGAAAACCAGGACAATCAATTAAAAACCCCATCATGACGAAACTTACTACTCGTACTAGATGTCGCATAGCAGATCTGTTTTCGTTCCAACAGGAAATCGCCAACTCCTTCGAAAATAATTGGAGTGGCGAATTATAACCGATGGCCTTATTTCGCTTCAGTGCAAGAACATGACTCTATAATTCCACTTTGGTCTGAAGTTGCATGGATATCTACCGGGGTGATTCGGTTGATGATGGCAGCGATTCATCACAACCTCAATATTATGCCCTTCCTATCTATTGTACACTATTTGTCTAGTATTGTCGCGTGTTTCATTAACTGAGGTTCACCGACCACTGTGTCACAAATCGACTTAAACAGAGGCTAACCGTTTCCCAGGGTAGCAGCCATTTCTATCTAGTTAACAATTTCAATCTATTAGGTCCCGTGATTTGGTGCTTCCACCACTGACCCTTGAGAGATTCCGCGAGTTGTGACGAGCTGACGGACCAAGGCCGCAATGGTTATCCACTGTTGCTGAAGCTGACGCGGCTGAAACGCATATTGTTACCACCATCGTAAACTACTCAGCTTATTTGTTGATCGGTTATCATAGCTATATTAAACAAATGAATGAGATAAACTCTGTGTGTAGCTAGTAGTTTAAGGCTTGTGTTGAAGATGAGTGAACTGAAGCGTACAGCGCATCAGTTCACGGCACGGCTGGAGTTTGGAGTATGTGGTCCAACAGGATCTGCGGCTCTGGACACGAACATGCCAATGGTAACTTATTGTGATTTGACTGACTTGGTTCAGTTGATCTACCAAGTTCGACTGCCGCAACATCGTGTGCCGTGGGCTGTGCTGGAATTTTGTACCGGATAGGAACATGCGGTGGTCAGTGCAGGACTGAAAAAGTTCATTACCGGACCACAAACCACATAAAAATAAGTGAAAACGAGTTAGAAAAAGTTCATCTTTTCATCTTCGTGGTGATAGCGTGTAAAATAATCCACAGTGTAATATGTAGTTCTCTTCTTACTCTTTCTATACTTTTTTATTATTTCCCATTGAGGTTACTGCTCAGAGATGGTAAACAAAGCCACCGAACCCAGTGCATGATAAACAGTTGCTTGAACTGAAATGAACAGAATATTTCGTTGCGAGTTGTGAAAGTATTTATGTAGTCATATTCATGAATGTAACTGAAGACCGAAGTGCTAACACAGCTACCAAAATTTTGATTTCGGGTTTAACGACGTTTAATATATCACCGGAATCTATCCAGGGTATTGGCGCTTGATGAAGACCGGTCAGATTCCATACGCTACTCTAAGATGACAAACCAATGGCGATCCTCGCGCTTGGAGTTTTCGTGACAAAAAGTAGTCCTAGTTACATTAGTAGTAGTAACTGTAACAATAGAAAAACATCACCAGAGAACAAAATCTAAATAAAATGCACTGTATTTTTCTTACCTCTCCAAGATAAGCTTTCGCCAAGGCATTACCATTTTCCGCTGCCAGAGTAAAGTAATAGTACGCTTTCTGATAGTCTTTTTCCACTCCATGTCTTCCGTGGTAGTATAGCTGACCAAGACCAACCTGGGCACTGTCATTTTTTTTATCCGCCATAAACTGATAGTACTGGAAAAGATCATCATTCATGACCAGACCCCCCACGACCGCCTCGCCAACCGATCCGGCTCTACCAATTCCGCCGCCGCCAAACAGACCGAACAGGCCACCATGCGAGTCGGCCTCGTCCAGGAGGCGGGCACGACGAACCATAGGACCCAAAATTGTGGATCCGCTGGCTAGGGCGCGATCGGAAATTTCTTTGGCCACTTTCTTCGCTACACGATAGTAATAGGTCAAGGCAGATTCACAGCTTTCCTGTAAACCAAGACCCGTCCAATGGCGATATCCCTGTTCCACGTGCGCGTATGAAGTACAAAAGTATGAAAATGAAAACCATGGAGAAATGACAATAGTTTCCAGCCTACCAATAGTACATTTTCATCACATTATTGAACATTAAATACACTAAAACTGAAGTTTAAAAATATCCATTAAATGACATGAAATGATTAAACCAAACATCCTGAGGGCTCAGTTTAGCCGGCTAAGGGTTTCTGTGAGGCAGTGTGAAAGAAGCGAGAGCAGTGAACTTAGTAACAATGTGGGTCAGAGTCCCCAGCAGTGGTCCTGTGGACGTACACCAATTTGTGCCAATAGACGGGTTATTAAAAGTGTAAAGTCTGAAAGATCACATAACACGTTAGTGAAAATCTAAATACGCTATTAGGATAAACTTTTCCTGAACGAGTTCGCTGAAATTATAACCAAAAGCACTGTATTCTGAACGTACTTACACTTAACTTAATTGAATCAACCATCCATGCAAAGCAAATTTCATGAAATCAGTTCCATCGTTGATCACATAACCATGGAAGCCGAAGTAAGATATTTTCAGTCCTTAAAACTTAATGATTCCGAAAGCTGTAGACGCCAGACAGCGGAAAATTGAACGTTAGTGTGTTAGCGTAGATGATCAGCAGGATGATATTACCTTGAACAATCATTAGAACGATCTAACTCAAAAATGTTGCGACTGAGCATCCACTGAGTGGGAATGAACGATAGAAAACTTCTAACCAACCAATGTCATTAATTCTGAAAGGTAAACTTCCACCGTTGTGCGGGAGGATCGTACAAATCATGACTTGACAATCAATCGGCTGCATGCGAAAGGTGACTCTAACGACAAAACCTTAATGGAACCCAAATACGACACTGATTGCCTGGCTACACACTAGCCAAAAATGACCTGAGTCAGTTCTGTAGCCAATGGTTGGAGTTCATGGATGACACTGTATGAGCATGAAAGTTGTCGAGATATGATTGGGAGGATCTAGCCTCTAGCAGGTTTTTGCATGACTTGAAACTATTGTACTGAGAAGCTGCTGGACTGGGGCTGCCAAACAGATGCAAGATAAAAATCTGGGACTTACCATAGCCATTTCGGCAAGTTCATCCCCTCCGAGAGCACTGAAAGTCAGGTATACCAGAGCATGCGGCACACTGATATTCACGAACAAACCGTTAGCATGCATAAATCCAAGCCCGAACTGACCACGTGGATTTCCTTGTTGCGCCAGCTGTGCGAATTCCGAATGAGCTTTGGGCATAGACTGGTAAAAACCCCAACCAGTGAGAGTACCCAAAGCCACCCATTCACGTGCGCCAACATGTCCCAATTCGGCAGCCTCGTAAAACAGCTGGTAGGCACTTGTGAAGAAATTTTTGTATTTATGTTTGCACTGGCTTAAGAGTAGACATGGGTTTAACACCATAGAACAGCGAAAACGCATAAAAAGAGAAGTAATAATAATGGTGATTTCGACGAAAGCCACTTCGGTTTTCGTCATTCGCCATCGTTGTAATACAGTACCCGAAGTAATGAGCCATCCACTAGTTCTGTCTTACCACTACAATGGGTGACTGCAGACATGGGCTATCAGTAATCTTACAGAAGTATTTCGCACACCGGCGAAGTGAAGTGAAGTGCACGTTGTTAAGGCCAAGTTCCCACATATCTCCAATTAAGACTGTGAGCGGGCCAGTAAATGTTCATTATTTTTCGGTACGGTAGCCACATTTTGATGATGCTGACTGTAGGCATAGCCGCGCTGTCGCGTTGAAAGATTTTGGCCCTGGTCGGTTTTCCGGAAACATCGAAGAAACTCGTTCAATCTTAGAACTTGGGAGTCAGCAGTCACCTTCAATCTCAGTAATTCTAGTTGAAATCTTTCATCCAGGCAACGGTCCTGGTGGAATTATGTACTACTGGCGAGAAAAGTAAGCCAGATTTCAGTCGCCGAGCCTCCAGTGATGGTTTTGGATTGCTTACAGTTCACTCCTGGATCCAAATGAAAATGTCTGGAGTCTATTTCCGGAAGGAGTTTGTGTGGATGGATGAGCCTTCGGCACTTTATATCAGCTGTCTTCCGCTATCTTCAATGAATGGGATAACATAGAACTCGAAATCATCCGGAACATTACTAAAGGTCATTGAATTTTGTAACCAGCCGGTTGTTTTCGCTCTTCGTCCACGAATGGTTTTCCTGGAATTTCGCACTCTCTCATGTATACTATAAGGGATATATTGCTTCATCTGGGTCATGTTTAAAATCTGCGTGCATATTTCTTATATATATATGTATATATATATATATATATATATATATATATATATATTATATATATATATAATATATATATATTATATATATATATATATATATATATATATATATATATATATAAAGCAATTCACTATGTCAAAGGACAAACTGACAAAAGTCTCTAACAAAATCAGCCGTGATTGGAATCAAAACGAAAATCTTGTTTCACTGAACATTTGAAAACGAAAATGTAGCCGTTGCGTTCATGCACTAAGAGATGAAAACATGAAAACGCATGTATATAAAACGTTTTAAATACGCAGGTGAAACTACGTATTCCTCGGAAGACCAGCGTACGCGCAGAGAATTTTCGAGAAGTGCAATGATATCGAGAAAATGCGGCTCAATTTGGCAGACGCTACTACCAACGGTTATTGAGTATTAATTCACTGAAACTTACAGCGCTCGAGCTTGCGGATGTTCATCGGCTTCTAGCAATAATTTCATACCTTCGTCATAGATACGCTGCGCTAAACATTACATAATGTATTTTTCTAATTGAGATTTACCTCCAGATTGTTTGGACGATTTATGAGGATTCAGGACCTGGTCACTAGACTCACTGGCATCGTCTGCAACTTCCGGAGACTGATCTTCTTTTTTCACATTAAACGGACGATCCGAACCATGTTCATCAGAGTGAATATGCTCTTTATTCTTCACTTCATCCACCGGGGAAGAATCAGCTAAAAACGATATAAGGCGATTAAGCATTTACAAGCAAAACGAGTCACGTTGGTCAGAGTTCTCACCACCAAAAAGGCAGAATAAATCGAATGGTGCATACTTGAATCGCGTCTATTAAAACTCATTACTCAATAGTAAAACTAGAAAAGCTCCCTTAACTGGGGAACAATCGACTAAACTCCACTTTTCGAAAGCTAGCCAGTCAGCCGATTCGTGTGTGAATTTCCCGCATCACACTACTCCAAACTCTTATTCGAAATACGGGGTTTATTCCTTTTTCTGTAATCCACTGTGTAATGAAACTAACTGATATCCCGTGGGATATATAAGGCATGTCATCATCTATCGTCGTAACTGCTCCACAGTTAACATAAAAGCTCCGGTCGTTATATGCGATGGTGGTGGTCGAGTGATTTCGTAGCAATTGTTGATCACCTAGGAGGTCGGAGGCTTAAATCCCCGGTTGCTTGCGTGGTAGACAGTAATTCACTGCCACCCGGCTCGTTACCACACCTGGCCCATTGGGTCCTTACATGGTTTTCCACTCCAAGTCTCAGGGTCTGGTTGCCAGCTTTCCATAATAGTGCAGTGGGCCTTTGGGGTTATGGGGTACACTACCTCCATTGCACTCTATTGCACTCGTGCAGAAACACGTAATAAAAATAAGGGAGAACAGGAATACGTTGGTGAACAAGTTCGTTCTAGTGATTTAGAATTGTGTACACACAATGTTTAAAAATAGATAAGGGGAGATTCGGTATGGATTAAGTTCGCAAATACTATGGCGCAAAATAATATGAAGAGCGGATGTAGATTATCACCACATATCGGCCGGATAAGGACCTGTTGTTGAGTGGCAAATTTATCAATCTGCAATCTTCAGTGCAAAGGGACGGAGAAATTATCCCGTGAAAACTTTCACGTAGATTTTGTGCGCTTCGACTCGAACTGGTTGTCAAATCCGGACCGATCAGAGCTCTATGCAACGGGGCGTATCACCAGGTTGCAGATAGGGGACCGGTCGCTCCCGCGGGTAGCCATGAATTTGGTGGACTCGCCAAATAAGCGGTTAAGGACGATCAGCGACAGTGCCCGAGGATGTGGTTGGATTTCTGTTGGGCTAGCGTTGTCCGCCCTAAAAAGCCACATAAATCTGCTGACAGCACTGTGACGTTGCGAGTGTGGCCCGCCCCTAAATAAGGCCATAGCCACTTGTCGTGTTCTACCTACCCGACAAGATTTTTCAGACGAGGCGAAAGAACCATACAATTGGCCATCTGCTCATCTGGACCAATACCGCTACCTTGGAAAAAGCGTTTGGTCGCGCCAAGGCTAGAGGTGCATCCTCGAACAAAAAGAGCTATTCTGGACTGGGAGGCCGAGTAGTGTAACAGCCCACAATGCAAACAACCAAGTAAGACATCAATGGCAAAGATTAACTGTTGTACTTCTGCATACCTTCTGCATACGCAAAGACACTTCATCGGATATCCGACCTCCAGGTGAAATGCAGCTGCCTAGAGAATAGAACTTGTCTACTTGGTCAATGGTCACCCAAGTTCTCGAAAGTTTTGGTGTTGGACCAACCCAGTCCCACAACAGAACCTCGAGCTTTGAAGGTGCAAAACGGATACCGAACACTGCTACGCAGTTGTTCAAATTGTTCTGAAAATCTCACTTGGAACTATGTAGTTCGCATGTTCAAGGTGTGACATTTAGCCATCTGAAAGTTCAGTACCATGCTCCTCGTATGGTAAAAGGGCGGTCTCTATGACCATATCAGTCAAAAAGTTGAAAAGAAAGAGAGAGAGGTAATCCTGATGTACTTCTCGTGGTAAACTCGGATAACAGATCGCCGCAATCCCGAACTCCACTTCGGCTATTCATGTACAGGGACTTTATAATGGAAATAAATTTCTCTGGTACACAGCTCATCAGTAGGTGGTGCCAAAAAATGTGCGATATACTGAGTCAAACGCTACTCTCGGATCAATAAAAACAGAGATAGGTCTACGGAAAGTGTGCCTAGATTCTATTTTTTTCAAGAAGTAGAAATGTGACCAACACAATCTCAACCAGATCCAAGCCGAGCCTGATTCTAGCGCGAGCGTTAGCTAAGCGATGGAGAATAACATCAGCGAACAGTTTAGATGCTACGCCAACTAGGCTTACTCTCCAGTGGCTTTCACAGAACTCGTCGACTTTCTCATAAATCTGTACGATCACCGACCCACACGTGTTCTTTGGAACTTGTTCTCTATCACACATCAAACTAAGGAGTTCCGTTAACTCCAGTGACAATGGTGAGCTATCGTCTTTGGAAATAGACAGAGACGACTTATCTGGCTCAGCAAACTTATGTCGTATAACGTGGCTTATCTCACGGACAACCTCCGCTTCTGATGGAGGATTGGTATCTGCATCCAGAACTCCAAACATCGTGCTAGTTAGCAAACCTATTGTGAATAAAGGCCAGCTAATTAGCTTTTCGAAATGCTCCGCCAAACGATCTAGACGACGCCCTTGAGTCTGAATCAGTGAGCCGTTTGCCTCTTTGATCAGTTCACTGCCGTCTGGCTTTTCTGGATTGTGTTTCTAATCATAAGGAGAAGGTTGTGACTGCTGCCAACCGCCGCAACCTTTTCCATCTCCTTACATCTCGCAATCCACCACTACTCACGGTTGACTCTTAGGCTCCGAATCAATTGGTGTCCAAGGCATCTCCGTGCCTCATCATATCTGCAATCTGGAGAAGTCGATCTGTTCGCATCTATAAATGCAACTGGGGATGTAGATATCCATCGCTTTTGTGTGAGTTTGATTCTTGGACCTTGGGCAAGATTAGCATGAATCAGATTAGGGAACGTCCTGCAATAGTAGCAACCCGGCGATAGACAAACAAGTTTTCATCAGTGTCTGGAAACCGTTGGTTTGATGCGACAACAGGTGCAAAAGCCAGAAAGAGCGCTATTATATATTTTCCAAGCAGTATAGCGTGCCAGAGGACGTTTCAGTTGACTTTCTTCGAAACTTCGACCCCTTAAAACGCCAACAATAAAGCCTGACAAACCAATCAGGCTCGGTTTATTGATCAAGCCATTTGCTTACTTTTGTTACATTATCGACTAACCAGCCCGGTTTACCATCTGGCCATAAAACATCTAAAAAACTGATCAGGGAAAATAGTCCAAGTAACATACCATTTGTATTACGGAAGACGAGATCCGTCGAAGTGAAGCAGTTCATGCATTACGTGCCAGTACATGAATGCATAGGGAAGGGAATACTCAGTGGCCACGAATTCCCACTGCAATATCAAAGATAACCGATGGCCATACCTCAAGATTTGAAGTGGACACTTAAACAATGTTCTCGTAGGTCGGACGTGGTAATGAACTAGGGAACCAAAGTTGGCCGGTGTCGGGGTTCAAACCCCGCACCTGAGGCGATAGAGCTCTAAATAATGCAACTGTCGTCGTTCAATTTGGCGCAATGATACCATTTCGAGTGGCAGACGGTCCTACCATCGCCCGCAGTAGTACCCCCGCTTTTCCTTTTCTTCTGAAACCTTATGTGGTTCGCTACTCCAAGCCTCAGGTTCAGGTTGACGGTTTCACCGAAAAACTCGTGAAAGTTACAACTCACAGAAAACCATCACTCATGCTTACACAGCAATCACAACAAGGAAAGTTCTTAGCTCTCAACAACATTCGCGGTTCAGGCCATAACATCGATTCTGCACATCGTTTTCTCCAACCTGCATGTCCCCTTGCCTATTCTCGACTGAGACGCAAATCTCTATCCCGTCGGAGACTACTCATCTCCAGTTTCCGAACTACTTTTTCCACTCTTCATTTTCACCTAAAATTGGTGTCTGCGCCTATCTCTCCCAGCCAGCCGCTACCTCCCGTACCCCACACTTGGACCTTGCCAACCGCTAGTTCCAGTTGGTGTGGCTGAAGCTCCGGTTCCTTTCGTTTACCCATTACTTCAGTACCGTTTATCGCTCTCCCAAAGATAGTGATCCTTTCATTTCTGACTTGCTGTCTTCTGGCCTTGGGAACTTGTTTGCATCAGACCTCATCTGCCAAGTTACCGTTATTGGTGGTTTCAATGTCCGCAATAAAAACAGACTTCTGTACTCTTCTGACACTACGCCTGTGGCGCGGGAAACCGAAGCTTATGCCTTGGTCCACAATCTCAATCAACTCATTGACTTCCCTCCATGCATTCCCGATCGGGCTGGCGATCGTGTACACATCCTCGACCTCCCGACCTCCTTCCCCTTCTTGTTCTCTCATAAAAAATCTCGTCCTCCTCACCGGACCAATGAATCATCTCCTCCGTCACCTTTTCTCGCTCCGTTCTTATGTGCGAATTCGGACACATCTCTTGGCGTTACGGTTCAGTCAACTGGGATGGTTTTCATGATTTTTTGGTTTCCTATTCCTGGGGTGATATTTTGCCTCGCTTCTGATGTTTTTGCCCTTGTTTCAAACTTTACTGACACTGTTCTCCAATGCATGTTTTTTATCTCATACTTTTTCAAACCCAGCAAACTATGTTTTCCTGCGTGGTCTACCTGTGCCTGTTATCACGCTGTGCGTTTGAATAACTCAACATTCAGACGATGGTGCCGCTCCGCTTCTCTTCAACCTAGTAGTATCTTCATGAAGACCAGAAACGGGTGCTAGCTTTCCATTCAGAAAGTTTAAGATCGCTCCATCCGTTACACAACCCAACGTCTAGCTCCTTCCGCTACCGGTAGCCAATCATTTTGGTCTCTCGTCAAAGCCATTCCCCTAACTTTTGCCCCTCCATTTTCTCCCGTTTCTCTCATTCCTATGTCGCTCTAGTCCGAGAAAGCCGAGGTTTTGCTCCCCGATTTGCCTCTAATTTCACTTTAGCTGACTCTTTTGTACTTCCGCCTCTAACCACTCCCACTAGCAGTCATTTTATTCCCCTTATCACAACCAGAAACGTTTGCCGGACCTGACAATCACTCGACCAAAACAAACCACCTGATCCGGACAGTATTCCACTCATCGTCCTGAAAATGTGTGCCACGGAGTTGGCACCAATTTTACGTCATCTTTCTTTTTGCCTTCCTCTTTAATCCGTACGCTTCCTGCACTATGGAAAGAAGCCATAACTTTTCCTATTCTCAAACACAGCGAATTCACTGACTCGAACAACTATTATCCTAATTTCCCAACTTCTGTAATTTCAAAAGTCATGGAGACTATAATTTTCGACCAGCTACCACCTATCCTCGAACGCGGACGACTGCTGAGCAACCGTCAATAACAGCTCCGGCCTCATCGTTCTATTGGTGACCTACTAACTATCGTTTTGTACTCTTGGTCAGTGGCACTTGATAACCACGGAGAAACACACTTGATCTCACTAGACACACGAAGGCCATCGACGGTGTCTGGCACAATGGTGTGCTGATCAAATCACCCACTTTTGGGTTAATTCCAGTCTTTATGTTGTGGACGTTGAATTTTCTCAGTAACCGGACCATCTCCGCTCGGGTTTGTGGGGTACAATTACAGCCTCAGCTCGTGAATGCTGGTGTTTCCCGAAGTTCTTTCACCTATCCTCTTTCTGCTTTTCACTAATCGTCTACCCACCACTTCCAACCCCATCCACGCTCTTGTTGATGACGCCACCCTCCAGTACTCCCTTTCGTATCCCACCTCCCATTGTGCCACCGTCAACATCGATCGTGACTGCTGTGCCCTTGTACTATCCCCCAGTTCGAACCTTGGACAGATCTCTTGGGGCTCTCAAAATCGTTTTTTTTTTAAAGCTTCTAAAACATCTCTTTTCTCTACCTCTCCCAAACGCCACCCCTCTTCTCGACACTAAGGTTTTCATTCGGTTCACCTCCACTCCTCTAAGTTGACGCCTTTCCTGAATCGTTCAGTTGTTTCCTCTCTATCCTGGTCCTCATACATATGTTTGCTAGCTTCTCGTGCTGCATGTAAGATTGTATTTTATTCCGCGCCAAAAATTTCTTCAAACCAACTCACTCTCTCTTACTGCACAAAGCTCAAATTCGTTCCATACTCCAGTGCTGCTGTCACATGCAGCGTGGAGCTTTGTCTTCTTCATCTCTTCTTGGCAGGATCCAACGTACAGCTATCCGTCCGGTAGATGACCCCGCGTCAACATCCAACTTGCAGTCGCTTGCCATCGCCGGGCAGCTGTTTTATTGTCCCTATTCTACCGTTATTTTGCGTTTTGTTCCTCTGAGCTTCCCTCGGCCGTTCTTAATTCCATTACTTCCAACGCCAATTCCAAGCACAGGCAGCTAGTCACCCTTATCACATTGCTGTGGCTCGATTTCGGACGTCAGCCGTTTGTTTTTCTTTTCCCATTTCCCTCCGCTCTGTCTTCCTACTCACCTACAATTTCTCTTTGTAAAAGCGGCATCAACACACTAGTTTAAACGTGAATTTCCTCCACAAACTCCTCTTACAGTGTCTTCGAACAATGGAGTTTGCTCTTTTAACTGTAATTCATTTCAAGTGTGATAAAAAATATATTATATGTGGGTATCCGGAGAGCACAGTTACCGATATTAAACTAGATCCACGACCTCTGCGTGACGCCTTTTGGACCAAAAGTAAAGTGTATCGTGCAGTGATGACACCACTTCTACTGTACTATTCATAAACGTGTCTGTTTTTTTCCGAAATACCCCACTTCTGATTCCTTCGGGAGGGGGGAGGGGTTGCTCGTGTGGTAGAATAATTGAATAGGCATCAAGCGCTCATCAATCGTGGTCAAACCTTCATGTTGCGCTGGCTGGAACATGTACTGCGCATGCATCCTTACTTGGGCTGAATACTCACCCGTCGGAGTGCATGAAGCAATTACTTGACTTGACTAGTGGGGGAATAGTGAGAATAACCAATTTATAACAAGAAATAATGGTTTGGAACCCCTGGTCGGTGGACTCAAAGTAAGGGGCACCTTGGGTGGAGTCAACTGCACCCCCTTACTCAACTGCTGCAGAATACGGATGATCTGAACAGGTGTCAGGACCGGTGGTTCACTTGTATTCACACTTCCTTATTTTATCAACTGCGTTTAACGATAATTCTTGGGAGTTTGTGCATCCCTGAATTGATTATCCTGGTAGTCAGTTAAATCGGCGCAGATTATTACAGGAAGACGATTATAATACCGATGGTAGTCGAGCAGTTTAGAGCAGTTACCCACCACCTCGGAGGTCAGAGGTTCAAATCCCGTCATCGCTTGTCACTGGTGGTGGACAGTGTCCCGATATCATCAAGCTCGTTATCACGTCTGACCTACCGTGACCTTATGTGGCTAGCCACGGAAAGCCTTAGAGTCAGGCTGTCGGTTCTTCCTGATAATGCAGTGCTTTAGAAGCTGTGATATATTCTCTTCCCTGTACTCAGGATCGAGTACGTAACAAAATAAAGGGAAACCCGTCATGCCGTGACAAGAAGTTCCAACAGTCGAACCGAAGTGAAGTTGAATCTTTTGTTATTACATGCTTGCGCATGAGTGCAGTGGAAGGGATATACACCCCATAGCCACTAAGGCCACTGTACTATTTGGGATAACCGGCAACCAGACCCTGAGACGTGAAGTGACGGAAAACTACATAAGGTCCCAATAAGTCAGGTGTGGTAACGAGTCAAATGCAAGTGGAACACTGTCTACCACCAAAGCAGCCGGTGATAACGGAGATTCGAATCTCCGACCTCCGAGGTGGTTATCAAACGCTCTAAACCACCCGATCACCACCGGTCTGGATGGAGAAAGCATTCTTCAACCTAATTTCGCGCTGTAAAAGATGTTCAGTGGGTGCTATTATCCAAGAGTGAGATTGAATCACATTTTCGGGGCCTTACCTATAATCAGTAACAAAGACGAATTAGTGAGCTACCTTAGCCTACAGGTAGAAAGCCAGTACCACCGTTCGACGAAAACTCAGGAAGATATGGGGTCTTAGCTGTCAAGCGTGAACAGATGAATCGACGGTGTAACAGGAAACAATGATAAACACTGATTACATTCAAATTTCAAATCACAAGTCGAATAGTGCTTCCAGGGGAGGTAAATACGACCTCCAAGTGTAGTAAAAATTACCACATTTGCATGAATGCATACAAATACTTATGCCTACCAGAGGAGTGTGTGCTTTTCTCTGGAATGTCGACGTTCTTCACATCGGGTTGGCTTCCTTCTGTATTTCTCAAATTAAACTGTGTATCTTTTTGATTGAAGTTCACTTTTGGAGGCAACCGTTTCGTTGGCGCAGTATCTGTAGTATTATCATCAGATGTATAAAAAGAAGTAGCATCTTACCCGTTTCTTTCACATTGTTTTTGACCGCCTGTCGAGCATCTGAATTTGAACTGATTGAGCCTGAGTCGCCTCTGACATTATCACCTTCAGGGTCATTAATGTTCCCTAAGCAAACAAAAAGTAAAAATAAATCACAAGCAAAAACTCAAGCAGCAGATTATAGTTCTAGTGTTTTTCAGATGAACTTGGTAAACTTGTGTGACAATCAGGGAAGTCTGAAGAAAAAGTCGGGTTTCCGCTAAGAATCGTGAAGCAGCGACAGTACTCTGGTAACGGTAAAAAGTCCCACTTTTTATGGCAGTACAGCATTTGTAGCTATTACCTGGAACCTCGTAGCTATACTGAAAACAAGGAATAACAAGTATGGTTACTGCTCTTATTTAAAAGACATGAGTTTATAACTACTCATTTCGTTTTCTGTGAAGAATTTTCACCAAGTCTAAACAGGATAAACCATAATCGAATGACATTTATTCACTGTTTTCGGACACGGTTATGTCCCCAAGAAACACCGAAACGATCCACTGGTGCTGAAGGCACAGCACTGAGATGCTGTAGACAGTCCGAGCAAGAATCCCAACTCTCGACGACCGCGGTATTCGAACTTTACGAGGTTTCCGGAATCTCCGCCACAGGTCGACAAGACGTTTTGTAATTCCCAAGCACATTATGTATTCTATAGGGAAACAGTCATTCATGTTCACCGGGAATTGTTCGAATGATGATACACCAGTGTGGTGTCCAGCCTGACGTCTATCTCGGAAATCGGCGTCCGTCCTAGATGAGCACGTATAGGATGCAATTACCAATCGCCTTTGTGCACTGTCCCCTCTGTGTGCAACGGTGACAGTTGTAGAAACCACTGCGCTGTTTCACCTGCTTGATCAATGCTACTGCCGCTGCATCAGCAGCAACACTGGAAAGTGTGATGGGGTATCGCACTCCAGTCCCCCCAATAACCATGTTGTCATTCAACAAAACCTTTAATTCACCCATTAGATCTTTAAAGAGTGCACGTCGGTTGGCTTCGACATTCCACACTATAGGCAAATCAAAAAAACCCTCGACTTTGAATCAAGTGTTTTTCCTAAAATAGCCAAAGTGGGTTTGAAGACCCACGGAATAAACTCAATCCGTCAACATGAAGCTGGATTGGAACCGTAGTTTTTGTTCAAGGCTGCTGATTTGAGGGAACGTTTTATACATTCAACAAGCCCAAAATGTACGTACTGTCCCTTACCGATCGCTTTCTTAGACGATTGACGTGGTGTTCCTAACAATGTACGCGGATCAATAGTTAAGTCCGGATGCAGCTGTCTTATAATTTGAAGCAAGGATCTTGCGCTGTTCAAAGACATCTGAAGTTGCATTGCAACCTGGCGTGTCACGGAGTTTGCGAACAATTTGGGACTTACATCTAATAAAGAGGACAACTTCCCGAGACAACTAACCGTTGCCCGTTACACTGACACAAGGTGCCCGCCCTCCTATCAGACTTGTGGATCACGTGATCCTACCTGGCTTAACCTAGCCCATGGGTCATTTCTGTTTTGACGGCAGAGATATCCACGCTGATGAACAGTAAGCTAATCTTGTACTGTGAATTCCTTAAGATAGCCAGTTTGGCCCTGGGGCCCGGAAAACAGGTGGTTTGGAAAGATAGAACGCAATCATACGCCTCGTGACGCCAAAGTATCTAGTCTTTATTGAGTCGAAGAAGGTATATAGATAAGAACACTGACAAGTGGGGTATAAATGTGGTTCACAAACCGCAGAGCCCCGATGAATTCCGCACTCACCTATATTCTTGTTTGAAATGCATTCTACTGATAATATAGTGAAAACGAAAGCGGAAAGGAAAATAATAAGCCGATATCCCAACTTGGAGTTCCGATCCTGACGACTCCCCATCATAAAAATTCCGATGCACATTGCAAGAACCCACTCTCGGGCGAGGCGCGCAAGACGTATATTACCCGAAGGTCAAATGTCCACTTCAGTTCACGATTCACAGGGACTCACGAAGGTTGTTGGGCCTGATAACTGTAGTTTGCCAGTGGCTTGGGCTGTCACTAATTTTATTGTTCTTTGTAAGACATGGGTCATTGCGAATTGCTATATAAGCATCATTTCTGGTGCCAATGGGATAGGGTCAATTACCCGGGTTCAGTTCACTTCAATTTGCGCAGGACAGAAGTGAATGGGACCAGTCGTACATACAGATCGTTGTGCTTTCGTTGTGATTCCCTAATTCTCAGTGCTGCTCTTTCAAATTGTGGTCTTGGGGGCAGAATTTACAAGTCAGCACAACTTTAACAGACGAGTGTATTGACAAAAATACCAGAAGCTTGAAGAATCTTCCCTAGGGTTCGGCTGGGACTTTGGTTTCTTGCTGTGTTCGAGTAAAACTGTGGGGGAGCCAGATTGGGAAACAGTGGGAAATCCGCTTTCTGGAATAAAGTGCAACACCCTCCAAGTCATTAATTGGGTCTCTACTAAATTCTAGCGCCATCCACTAGTGGGAACCGTAACCAGGTGGAAACTTGAAAGTACGGATTGTTCCTACCTGGGTTTAGGTAGAGGAGTCGTTAAGCACTCATGGGTTTCTCGCTAATACCTCTGTGGCTCATAAGGACCTGAGCTGCATCCGGATTTTGCTACCACTCATTACTGTGAATGTATTGGATATTAGGTAAAAATTGTTTGTGTTGGTCAAATGTTAGTAAGTTTCTTCCAAGCCATTGGTCGACCTGCTCATTACATTTGATTGGACCAGCTGCCATATATAAACTGGTGCGCGGGCGCTGTGCTCCAATTCTGCGATGCAGATTGTGCGGTGTGGGTCCCGGGGTGCCAGCTATCCCGAGGGCGATTCAGCCGGGGTTCGGGCAATCTTACCGGGCTTGGAGGCATTCAGCCACGGATTCCACGACCGTCTCGGGTTTTCGCTTTTGCAATTCATGGACCAGTGAGTTAGCCGGAAAACGAGTTCATCAAGTACCGTTCCTGTACGCGTTTGGCACGTTTGCAATGCGGCTTTTGGAGAACTGCGTGAGCGTGTCATTTCTGACCGGATGATGGACATCCAAAAAATGAGAGAATGCGAAACCGGCCTCCGTGGGCACCTAGTTTGCTATTAATGCCGAGAGGTGTTGTCTTCCTTCAGGTGCTTTCGTTATCCCTCATTGAGAACCTAGGTACGTGAGTCTACTTCCACGCGCGCAACAACGGGGCGTTGTAGCGTGACGGTTGATGGACGTAGTCGGAGTGACGTTTACTTTCGTAACGAGCAGTGGAGTGCACAATTTGCGAACTACAGGCTGTAAAGTATATGGAAATCCTCCCTAGCCTTTGTCATTTGCTTGTATTGTTGAGACTATGCTCTTTATTTTATTGACTCTGGAACAAGTACAACACGCATCAATCACTACACTTCAACATCTGTTTATATTTTGCTCACGTGAAGTGGCATAATTTTGATTCGAACCTGGACTGCTTTGACGTTGGTACCTAACGTTAGTATTTGTTGAACTCTGGTCCTCGTCATTAGACGTTGTGGCCGTACAGTTGAGGTTTGTACATATTTATATGCGTATAACGTGTTAATCCAGTGCCGTAGAAACTACGAATCAATCTTGTTCTGGTTTTGGGATTCGTTTTGAATTGGCTACGCGTTGCTCACAGTCGTAATAACCGGTACTGCACTGAACTTGAAGCCACCAAGAGGAAACCAATCAGAAATGCCGAGAAGAGGAAAAAGACAAATCGAAGCTGGGCAAGAAGTAACCCGGCAAGTCCCTGAGGTACTTTTGGGTGATACCGAATCCTTAGACATTGCTAGTTCTGCTAGTTCTGTCAGCACAATTTCATGTACTTTATCTAGTGGTGTATAATTTAAAGGTGATGATATCTATCGGTTGGGAATAGTTGAATTAGAAACCCAGCCTGGGCCGCTCAGGAAAGAAGCGGAATCTGCCAGGAAAGATCAACTCCAGAGACGGGAGCGAGAGGTGACTTTGGAGACCACAGAGCATACGACCATTCAGCCTAGCTGTTCCGTGGAAAGATTAAATTCTACATGTACCAGTGTAACCCGCGCTGCTGACTTACCAAGAATAGAATTGTCTCCTCTCGATGGGAGTGGGGAACAGTACTGCAAGTCCGGTAAACAGAACGAGAACTTTGTTAAGGGAGGGTGTCCGATCCAGGACAGAATTTCTTGTACTTACCGCATTACTGTCGTGGAAGGGCCAGGGAAGCAATCGACAGGTGTCGATGCTGGAGCCCGAAGAAGGTTACACTCGGGCACGTGAAATTCTGGAAAACCTGTTTGGGCAACCATTTAAAGTCCTCCGGAATTTTGTCGATGGCATACTATCGGAGACAAAACGCTCCAAAGGCGAGTCGTGCTCTCTAGCCAGCCTGGTGATAAAAACGCAGAACTGCGGCACCTAGATTATTGATCAGACCTGGACGCTCTGCACACATTGGAGACCATAGTGCGCAGCTTACCCGCAGAACTACAGCGTTGATGGGCCGAGGAAGCCGGAGGGATCAGTAGATTCGGGCGAGAAACCACGTTTGCAGACCTGACGCAGTTTATAGACCGTCATGCCCGAATAGCAAACAGTTGTCTCGGTCAACTTGTGCGCGAGACGAGCAAATTATCTAGGATTACGACGACGCAAACCTGGACCAGGGAACCAAGTGGAAGCCAACCATGGCCGAGCACACACGCATTATCTCGCGAAGGTGAAAACTTGCCGGTGTGTAAAGTTTGTGGGGCGCCTCATCGCATAGCGGAATGCCCTCGCTTCCGCAACGTAGACGTCGACGAACGCTGGGAAATGGCTAAGAGACTAGGCTCGTGCTTCGTCAGTCTCAAAGATTCACATAGAGCAGCGATGTGCCGAACGAAACCCCGTTGGAGTCAAGATGGATGCTATGGGAAGCACCATCGCCTACTACACAAATGCCAGAAATTGAGTGCCAAAAAACCTCGAGGCCAAGTGTGGTGTGCTCAGTGTCTCGCTCCACTAACAAGTCCATTCGCCTGGGAGTAACAGCAGTTGGCGTAGATACCCCAGTTGGGGTTACAATAGCGTTGGCCTTCGTAGATAGTGGCTCGGATACCACTCTAGTAAGGAAGCAGTTTGCAGAGAGATATGGGATCAGAGGTAATCAATCTTCATTAGCAGTGAGCACACTGAGTGGCACCCAGGTCATCCAGTCGACCAAACTGCACCTACTACTCGTTTCCTTGGTCAACAACGACAGAGCAGAAACTCTAGAAGCATTCACCATAAAGGATCTGCCGACGGGAGAACCCTCAGTCAGTGCAATCGATTCTGACTCAGTGGCCGCATCTCGGCGGGGTTACGATCGAGGAGTGGCAGGATAACGAAATTGATCTTCTGATCGGTTGTGATATGCCGGAAGCGCATTGGATCCTGGATCAAAGAATAGGAAGCCGCAAAACACCGCATGCAGTACGCACTATATTCGGCTGGACTTTATATGGCAGTACAGATGGAAGATGCGTCAAACAAATCCAAATCAACTGCACTTCGGTGGAAGCGGCGAACATTGAACAGGCATTCCAACAGCCGTAAACTCCGAATTTGCTGACCTGGCCATTGATAGAGAAGCCCCATCACGAGAAGATAGGCCGGCTTTGAAAATGGTAGCCGAAAACGTCAAGTATGTAACAGATCGTTTTGAGGTTCCTTTCACGTGGAGATCCAACATGAAACCTATGCCAAACAGCCGAGAAATGGATCTGAAAAGTTTGTGCTTCCTGAAAACCAGGCTAATTCGAGAACCACAATTAAGGATAGAACACACGCGAGCCATGCAACGCAACATAGACTTGGGTTATATAGAAAGAGTGGATACAGCGGTTATCAGCACAAGTTTGAGGTGGTACCTACCTCATCACCCGGTTGTAAACCCAAAGAAACCGGGAAAGATCAAATTGGTCTTCGACTGTGTCGCGAAATGTCAGGGTGTGTCACCCAAAGACCACATACTACAGGGCCCAGACTGGGCAACATCACCAACCAAGGTTTTATGTTGTTTTCGTCCAGGAAAATTGGCCGTCTCTGCAGACATACGTGAAGTGTGTCTATAAGTGAAGATGCCCGTTGAAGATAGGGGCGCCTTTTGTCTTCTCTGGTGGCCTGAGAAAGACACAAATCGCCCACCTTACGAGTACAGGCTGACCGTGCACCCCTCTGGGACGGTTTCATCCCCCTTTCTGTGCTAATTTTGCCTTCCAGAAAACCCTCAAGCGTTTCGTCGGCACCAGCAGCATGTTAGGAAGAGCAATGGATCACTTCTACGTGGACGATTTTCTGTGATCCTTTGACGATCCAAATGCTGCTATTCATTATATGACGGAAATGATTGCCACTCTGAAGGCCGGAGGATTCAACCTCACTAAATGGACTTAGAACAGCCAAGAGGTGCTCAATGTTATACCGAAGTCCGAGAAAATGGAATTTAAGAGAGAGCTTTTGGGATCCTCTTCACAAACGGAGCGCACGCTTGGTCTTCAGTGGGAATCCAGAGGGGACGAATTTATTTTCACTCTAGACCCACCCAAACGACCGGTCACACGGAGAGTAATCCTATCATCAGTCTCAAACCTCTATGACCCCCTAGGTTTCGTTTCGCCACGGTTGTTGCCGGGAAAGTGCTTGCTGCAATCGCTGTGCCAAAGAGGGACGGGTTGGGACGAACCTCTCCAGGATGACGACGATAAGCGATGGCGCGACTGGCTGCACAGCCTGGAGCAACTTGGGGAGAAAGAATTACAAAGGCGCTTAACAGGTATCGAGTGCACAAACGACGCCCAACTCCACTTATTCTCCGATGCATCAGAAATAGGCTACGGGATAGTTGCTTACGGCTGCTGGGTAGACGAAAATGGTGGGCGGCACAGCCAGATACTATTTGCAAAGGCGGGAGTGGCTCCACTGAAAATGGTCCCCATTCCAAGGCTGGAACTGACGGCAGCAGTACTGGCCGTGAAAGCCGCGAGGATGATTAGAAGATGCTTCGATGGGATAAACTGGGAACCAAACATTTGGACGGACTCGGCCATGGTACTACATTATACAAACAACACAACCACTCGCTTTATTACTTTCGTGGCCAATAGACTCACTATAATCCACGAGATGACTAAGACCGATAAATGGAACTATGTACAATCCACCATTAACTCAGCCGACTTCTGCCCAAGGGGCCTGAAAACACTAGAGAGGTTGCGGATGTGGACGGTGGGACCGGACCTCCTAACTGCAGCTAAAGAGATGTGGCCGACGGTATTAATACCTAAGCCTGATGAGGGCGATATGGAGACTGAAAGACTGATACTGGCTACAAACGTCGCGGGAAGCGTAAGCCTTATAGAAAAACTGCCTCTTTTCCGGCTGGACAAAAATGTTGAGAGCCGTAGTCTGGTGGAAAAGATACAAAGTACTCCTACTGATTATGAAAGGCGCACGACCACAGAAAACATTAAATGTGGGACGATACTACCGGGCGAGCTGAACCAGGCCGAACTCGGCTTTCTGCGCCTACTGCAACTAGGCGCTTTCCCGTTCGAGGACCGCAAGCTAGCCAGGACAGATGATGATACTAAATGAAACTGAATTTTTTTATTTATTCCTTATGCATTCTCCAGCAGTACCCAACCCTTCACACCGTCTTTGAAGCATATTTGTTTTCAGTTTCATACGATGCTCACGATTTACTAGGGGGTTAATTGTCCAAACCCTAGTTTATCACACGACACGACATTGTTTGTGAAGTAGCGAAACTCTTGAACAAGCACTTACTTACCGCTTGTAAAAATATCACTTTTTCCGTGACCTATGCTTGTTATTATTCAACCTGTGTCCAAGTGGATATAAGTTGTGAGTCGAACATACTTCTAATGTGATAAAACCACACTTTGCAGTTATCTCTATTTTCATCTTGAATGCTCAGTCTTCATCTTGCCACGTACTTTACTCTCGTTCGGGCAGCCTTTACCCCTACATTTCGTAATCTGTCTACGCATCCCAATCACATCGAAGTCATTTTTTGTATGCGGATAATGTCTTATCATTCTCAGAAGAAACTCTAAGACGTCGAGATATGGAGCGTAACCTCAAGAAACCTGCAAGCGTGTCTGCGACTGGCCAACGATAGACGAAGCCCGTAGCGACCTGCTTAAGCACTGACTTAAGGCCTCGGTAGGTTAGAGTGAATCAGTACTCCTATTTATCCCCTGGATGTTGACCGTTTCATGGGGGGATTTGGTGGGCGGTGTAACGTGCATGCGTGGAAACCCTCCCTAGCCTTTGTCATTTGCTTGTATTTTTGAGACTATGCTCTTTATTTTATTGACTCTGGAACAAGTACAACACGCATCAATCACTACACTTCAACATCTGTTTATATTTTGCTCACGTGAAGTGGCATAATTTTGATTCGAACCTGGACTGCTTTGACGTTGGTACCTAACGTTAGTATTTGTTGAACTCTGGTCCTCGTCATTAGACGTTGTGGCCGTACAGTTGAGGTTTGTACATATTTATATGCGTATAACGTGTTAATCCAGTGCCGTAGAAACTATGAATCAATCTTGTTCTGGTTTTGGGATTCGTTTTGAATTGGCTACGCGTTGCTCACAGTCGGAATAACCGTTAAACAGGCCACCGGGTTTGTCGTACCTGTGACTGCCACGTAGCTTCAGTGGTTGTACCATCTGTCCGGTAGAGTTGGCTGTGGGATGTTCCGTCAGCTGGAAACCGGTGCCTTAGTGTGTGGACATCAGTGCTCAAAGGATGCAGTTACCAGTATATAGCAGGTACTAGAGTTGCCTAACTGTGGGTCCGGTCAGTCGTCTTCGTACCCCACGGCATGCTGTGTTATATCAGTTAACTCATTAGTAGTAAGCGGGAATGAGAAACGCGCAGCATCCGATAGAGCAGTCATGTCTACATTTAAAATACTAGCAAGCTTGTTACGGACTGCTGTGAGCGCCACAGAACAGAATCAGAATTACAGAATATACACGGGACCGGTATATATGCATATTTAAGTGTGTATGTAGTTGTGCAGTCTTCTGTTTTCATTTGGGAATCGGTGGCCTTTATGCGCTCAATGGAAGTCCATATATATATACATATATATACATATATATATATATTCACTAGAATCTAATTTGAATCGTCTGGAGTGTGAATGGATACTCTTTATTGAAGAGCCCACTAATGAATCACAACTGTGATTTCTCATAGTTATTCGTGTTTGGGTCACTGCTAACCCAACGAACAACGAGGCTGCATGTGCAAGCGCTCATACGGATAGTAAGTAGTATGTCAAAGTGTGGATAAAATTTCCCCGGAAGCACACGGCCGGTTTCGCGGTTGTTGCCGCTCATCAGGCATGTGTACCCGGTACTCCTATTCAATGAAGAGTATCCATTCACACTCCAGACGATTCAAATTAGATTCTAGTGAACATATAAGATCGGAGTGCACAAGTATGAAGACGAGTGGGCAGAGGAGTACCGGGTAAGCATACCTGATGAGCGGCAACAACCATGAAACCGGTCGTGTGCTTCCGGGGAAATTTTGTCCACACGTTAACATAATACTTACTATCAATATATATATATATATATATATATATACGATACTTTCGGGCAACCCGCCCGTGGACACTAATGAGCGGAAATAGACAACAGAAATATGAGCCCCTGACGGAGAGGTGTCGTACTAACTATCGACAGATAGTGTACAGGCTGATACCGGAACCGCATGAGTCCGCAGACTCACGCTTGAGTTGCGCATATCATTCCGGTATCACACCTAACTACAGATGTCTACTTATAAATAAGGCACATATGCACACGTATAAATGTGTCGTGAAACCTCGCAGTGCACAATATCTCCGTACGTTAGCCGCGATTCAAATGAACAACAACGGATTACATGTGAGCAAAGTCAGTATCGGGCGGGAGATGGGTATAAGGCACACCCGATTGTTTTTTCTTCAGTTTACGCATAGTTCGCTGGTGATTAAACTGCCTTGTAAGGGAAAAACCATGGTGCAGGGCAAATTTTTCCCATTCAGATGGTGCTTGATGCTAACGATGAACATGATCTAGGTCATGTGTCCGAGCTCGTACACAAACCCAAGCGGTTTGCGACACGTGCTGGACGTCAAAAATCGCAATCGTTGTGCTTACAAAAGCCAGTTCGTATACGATAAAATACTATATGCAATGCGTTCGGTCACGCGTGCGCTGCATTTGCATAAGGAAGATTTGCGGAATTTGCATAGAACAAGTATGTGCGTATATATGTATATATATTATATATATATACATATATATATATATATATATGCGTTTATGTACATGTACACATGTTTGTACGTATATATATATATATATATATATATATATATATACACGTATATGTATACATATATATATATATATATACATCAAAATTTTAACCTTCAGAAAACCAACCGTGGAGGTGTGCCATGCACACTACCAGCACATAGAGCACAAGCAAGTACCTGAACTGCATTACTCGGTCAGTAGCGTATATCATTCGGGTTGCACATCTAACTACAAACTTCCTTTTACAGATAGGGCACAATAAACCCTCGGCTTGCAATCACGTCCCAGATAAGTTAAGTAGTTAAGCCTCAGCAAACAGAACTGGAACGGTATTGAGAGTAAACCTCATATTGAGGAAAGGTTATCATAGGCGTCATCAATATATGTTACAGGCGATTATATACACATACATGTTCCAATGTTTGTAAACCTGTATACGTGCACCTGCACTTCCACTTACACATCTTCCATTCATTCTGCGGTCGGTTAGGGGCTGTAATCCCTTATTATTTTCACGTTACTTAGTATACGTTCTACGTTCCACGTACGTCACATTCACCACCATCATGGTACGCACGTATCACGGCGTATCTCAACCTTGGCCACAATACTGTTAGATGAGTACTTCTTATTACGTCATAAGCATCATTTTCCTTACACTTTTCAATGACATCGTTAGTGCTCACAAAGGATGCATACCACCTTCGTCGCAGATTATGATACTACAATGAAAATTAATGGACGTTCGACAGAATTTGATTGCGCCCACAGTCGAAAGGAAAAATCTTCCGATTCCGTCAACGGGCTATTCTACGTCCGTTCGAAAAAACGTAATAATAACAACAGTCATTGTACACATTGCACAACCATGCACGGTCTACAAATTTTTGGGCGGCAAAAATATAACCAGTAGATAAAATGTTTGACGGAAACCAATCATAAGGCCTATCAATATGCGGTTTCAAGGAATAGCTCCCAAGCGTGCCATGCTGGGACTGAAACTACATGCAAATGAATGTACAACCAACATTGATGTTTGACTGCGCGATCCATGTTAACGTTTTTAGCCACCTCCTGCTGCAACATAGACTTTCTTCTTAGATGAAACTCATCAGGGGAATCGATTTCTTGGATGCAAAATAACATTTTATCTGACGAATTTGAATGCGAAATGCATTTTACGTCATCTGTAGGACGATATTTCACTTTTCTGCACAAAACCACCATTAGTAGATGGGAGTTCTAGGTGAAAGTCCAACTGGAACATTTATCTGATAAGTCAAATTATTTTTAGCAAACATTGACAAGCTGCTTAAAGGAATAGCTCCGAAGCATGCCATACCGAGACTACAACTTCGTGGGCATAAGTCCACAACTAACATTGATAAGTGGCTGTGCATTTCTTGCCTGCGGTTTTAACCCTCAACAGGTGCAACATAAGCTTCTTTGTCACATAAAACTCAACAGAGGCATCAATTTCTTGGATGCAATACATCTCATTCACTGAGGGGGTTTCAATGCACAATGCATAGCGCACCATTTGTAGGACAAAATTTTAATATAAACTGGTGGATCAACTCATCATTTTTTCCAAAATAACGCGTCACCAAGGCTGAGGCGCAATTTAAAAAAACGTAATGGGTAAGAACAATCGTGGATACCGTTGAAACGTGGTCACTATCTTCAAATCCTCGGTCCGCTGGTAGACCCTACGCCCCCATCCGCCTAACAATTTACTCAGGATTACTTCCATCCCAGGTGAAAATTTGGATGCTGTTTGCATAAATCCGCCATTCGAAGGGGTTAAACAATGGAGGGTGTCAGCTGCAACACATCACGTGAATACCTTTTACTACCCAGTCAACTTTAAACCATCGAGGTGAGAACCAGCAACGTGGTGATTTTGTGTTGTTGACATGTGTATGGGTGAGGGCATGTACGACTTCTCGTGGAGCAGAATCCCGGCGCCTGGTGACTCATGAGGCTTATTCCGACCTGGTTTACAAAAGTTACCACTAGCGTTCCCTCTTTTTTCTTTTCGTTCAGCTTCATAGTCGGCTCACTCGGCTTGGGTTCTTGGCCCTTCTCTTCTCCCTTCTTATTCACTCTATCCTTTTTCACCTTCCTTTTTCAGCCCTTCACTGGATTTTGCTCTTTCTCTTCCTGGATTTGCTTTTTTTCGTCTGTTTCCCATATCTTTTCGCAGGATCTCAACACTGTCGTCCCCTTCCTTTCCCCATTGGTTACGTCGTTTTCATGTTTCTAATCCTTTCGCTCCTTACCTTCCATCACTTTCTTACTTTCTTTTCTTTCCATTTCACTTTCCTCTTTGTGGCTTACCATTTTCATTCAGTTTTTGTTATATTATTATTAATGATGGCATATTTCTCGACGATGGAAGAAAGCTGGATTTAGAAAAGGGAGTAACCAACAAGCGGAACATCGATTCCCCGAGGAACAAAATATTGCAGAGAAAAAAGGTTAAAACCCCAGCAACAGACCAGGTAGCGCTGGTAAAATGACAAATCTAGTACTTCGTTGCATTTCTCGTGGCATTTTGTGTCCGCGTTGGGCTTTTTGGGCGAGGGTTGGCTGCCATTTGTGTTCGCTTTTTCGTCGTTAGAAGGAGGAGAGCATCATCGAGTCAGGACCGATCCTCATTCAATTGGGAACCCGTGCACGATGATTTAAATGGCTTCGACATTGAGAAAGTCTTGTAATAAGAATTTCCTAGTGCTTTTTGGTAGGTCTTATGCAGCAATATCAGGAGCTCGTGTGAGTGAGTCTTGGTCGCTGCAGCCGACCATGGGGAGGGTTGCACACGGCAGAGAATAAGATAAGCGGCCTGCGAGATACATTACAGCCATGCAGCGCGATAACCGGGAAGTTCTTAAAATAAAAAAGGGAGGATTGCAGTCTGCAAGGTTTTTCAACTGAGGGTGAGCTTGTGCAAAATGACAGGTAGGGGTACGGAGGTTGGAAATTAGGCCCAGTGGTCTTAGTTAAATGAGGAGTCATATATATTTTAAGTCGCAGTTCGTAGGGACTAATTGCACCTGCACTGTTAGGTCTGGTTATAGAAAACAAATTCGTCAGTCTCCCGGGGAATCATATCGTCCTGGGTTAATAAAACCTTGGAGACCCACTGGGGCTATCGGGTCGGAGGGCTGCGCTAGAAAGCAGCCGGAAGCACTGAGGACCTAAATGGCAAATTCGTTTATTAGGTCTAGAAGATATATGACCCAATCCGTAATTGCTCATTTACAGGTTTAATTCTGAATTTTGGGGTGGGGCCTTGGTATACAGAAGGTTGTTGTTAGGTTGGGCTGTAAACCGGAGAGAGGGTGGGACACTGGGATATAGGAGATGCTGCTTTCATACGGAAGGGTGTTAAAATAAATATGGCCGGAAAAACTGGCGGTTTTCCCTATGCTCTTATTAATATGTTTATGTATGCCTGCACGCTTATATATATAGTGCCATAATGAGACGTGTTTACCGTCCGATGTGTCGACTTCTTGAACAGGGCAGCGAGATAAGAGTCAGAGCCACGGTGGATTTTTAGCTGACGTGAACACACGCGGCTAGGGTATTGAAGGGCATGCGGTGGATAAAGCTTAGGGCGGGAGGCGGATTATCATATGCGGAGAGTCCAGCTCACTATCACCACGGTCAGTCTCGTGCATGAGAACCAAAATCATGCCATTTGCGCTCTAAGAAAAAGACACAAGCGCGTGGAAACCTAGATAGAAGACAAGCCACTTACGAGTGAGTACCCGGGGTTGACTTGAGAAAGGTTAGTTCAAGTATAATTCTCGAGCTCAAACAAGTGCCGGAGATAGTCGGTCCATGCATTGACACGAGGGATTATGAAAGTAGCCGGCTTCGCATGATAAAACTTTGGAAAGCTTACACGCACAGCGGGATTTGGCGTCAGTAAGCTGGCTGGAAATGGAACAAGGAACCCGGGAGAGTGTGGAGTGAAAGATGGGATCGGCTTTTATGTGGAGAGCTCATTTGGCACATTATCAACCCTCCTAGGGTCAGGCAGAAGTACTGCAGGCTCAGCCCGTAAGCTTACTTGTTTTGGAGGGCATCTCATAAGCAGGGTCGGGTCGTGGCTGTAATAAGGAATTCACCCTTTATAAAAGGGACCTAGAGGGTGATCCGAAACCTTTACAGCCAGAAGTATCTTGGCTAATTTGATATATTTTCTTTTTTCAGGTGAGAGAAGAGCATGTTCACCCCACAGGGCGTAATTCCCACTTCTCCTTCACCCGCCTTTTCTAAGGCTTGACCACTGGGGTACGCCACCGCTGGAGTCGGCAGTTTATCCCTCTTATAGTAAGACAACCACAGATTTGTTGTCGTCTCCCATCGGTGCCATCGTGGCCTTCAGCTACTAAAGAGATAGAATGTGGGTGACGGACAAACGGGACGATTCCAGCACCCGGAAAGTGAATCGTTGACTGCTCGCTTCAGACGAGGCCTGAGTCCGATGGCTTTCGGTTTTTATGTGAGTCCGCTGCTGTCAGCACAACCTGCAGTGATAAATCGAGGCAACTTACGGGTCGTTATTAGTTTTGGTGCCTCAGTAATAACGGTTTTACAGCGGCCAATCATAGGAAGACTTTGTGACGATTGTATTAAATGATGACAATTCCTAATGAACCGGATGGGTTTATATAAAGGGGCGAGGGTAATGTTTCATTTGGACGGTCTGCGGTACGTGTGCCTTTTTCTGATCTGAGTTTTAAGTCATAAGTCTCATAAGTGTACTCTTCGAGGGGATTTAGCCAAATACTACGGGCATCTGGATCTGATCGTTAGGCATGTGTAGGGGATCGTATAGTAAGCAGTAAATTATCAGTGAAGCGTGGTTTAGGATTGTCACTAGAGAAACTAACGAAATATCGTAGGTTAGTTTGCAAAGAGACCGGATGATACGCGAACGGTGAGGTCAAGTCATGAAACTTCACTTGGTTGTTGGCCAAGTCAAGGACAACGATGTCCAGTTCAGAAATAGGATCGCAAAGAGGGTGGGCCACATGGTCCGGTGAGAACAAAATGGTTGTAGTGGCAGGGGTATTTTGAGAGCACTATATTTGAACGCCCCTTTCAAGCGCATGATCTACGGAAATGCAGTAGTCTGTCGGGTTGATCACATTGGGAACACTGAAGAAAGCCTTCAGCGCTCGCATAAAATAGAGGGGATTTTATAGAATGCCTATCTAAACTGAGAGTTTATTCCATGCCTCGCTATAAGGGATGAAGAAGAAATCAGATTTGATGACAAAGCTCGATGGGGGTACAGGTAAAATTGGAATACGGTTCCGCCGTGAGCATGCTCTGTGGCAAATAAAATATGGACGTTTATAGAATAATGACATTAGGCTTCAGGTGTCATCGCCAAATGGCCTCGAAATCGAGTTGAACACTCCGTTCGCGATGAGAAAGGAGTGGGTTCAGTACAATCAAGCCTATGGCAAAGGAGCGTGGGACATTTTCAACCGTGGCGGAAGCTGTTTTTGTCATGTAAGAGCCAATGGGACAGCAGAATTCGAAAAGTGGCCCTACAAGGTGGCCGTGCACGGTGTGTAACGGCCGGTTATGGAAAATCCCCCCAGAAACAATGCAATTTCATGTTTCACTCACATCACTCGCTTATATACACTATTTGCGTGTTTTTATGCGCTGTGTTTTCATGAACCAAAGTTGTTTGTTCTCTTCCAACGCGCTAATCTGTCATATCCTATTTAGACCTGCTTGAAGCACGTGCTCATTTTTCGCACGCCGCAATTTGATTCTCGCCTTTTGAGTCCTTGTGATGACACAATTGAGGTTCGTATCTGCTTCATGTCATTGTTCATTTGATGATCTAGTATCGTGGGATTTCACGGAATATCGCGTTCTGATTTCGGGATCCGTTTCAAATTTGGCAAGGTGTTGCTCAGAGGCGTCTCACAATACTCAGTTGATCAACTTGGAACGAGGAAATACGCGACACTTCAAAAGAAGGATCGATGCAATTGAAATTTGGACGGGACGTAATACTGCCAGTCACTGGGGATGTTTTGGATACTTTTGATTCTTAATATAATGCTAGATCGCCTAGTCCTGTCAGAGTTAGCTAATGTATTACTGAGGGTAATATGGATTACCAGAATGCTGATCTATTTAAATGAGGATGGTAGACCTAGAACAGCGACTGTTATCGGCTAGGCAGCAGGCCCAGTAAGTTGGGATCGCAGCCCGTCTTCTTAGACACCAACGAGCAAATCGAGTCATCGGATGCTCTGACGTTAGCTGATCTCCCCATGCGAGCTCCAATGTAGGTGAACCCAATTTTAACCGGGTGGCCCCACCTGCAGGATGTGACCGTTTGTAGACTAGGAGGACGACGAAGTAGACATCCTTGGGTGCTGGACCAGAGTGTGAGCACCTGCCAGGCACCCTTTGCTGTGCGCAAAGCACCGGAAAGGATATTATATGGCCCAGTATAGAGACGTGGTTCCGTAAGGTACATATCAGGAGAAAAGGACCACATAGAGTAGTAGTCGCAGCGGCTGTATGAAAAGGAGTTTCGGGACGTTGGAGACGAAAGACTATCACTATCTCAAGAGGACCACTTCGCTCTTCAGACAGTGAAGCAAGGGACTAGAGGCCTAAAAACAGTTCGAGGTTCCCCTTCCATGGCGCACACCAGCTAGCCCTTGGGTTGATAAGAGAAGCTATGCTCTGCAAAGACTATTACGATTGAAAGAAAGCTTCGTTCGAGATCAGCATCTGTGGGAACTATACGCAGAATTATTGAAGCGAAACAAAGCCCTCGGCTACTATGACGAGGTGCCTGCAACCGCCGACGACCGGAAGGGGATCTGGTAGCCACCTCACCACCTGGTTGTCAACCCCAAGAAACCCGAAAACTGCCGGTGGCTTTCGACTGTGCAGCCAAGTTTCAGGGCAGGTCGTTAAACGATCGCCTATTACAGGGCCAGACTAGACCACGCCATTGATTGAAGTTCTGTGCCGTTTCAGAGTGGGAAGAGTGGCCTTGTGCGCCTACATCGGGGAAATTTTTCTGCAGAATAAAATACCGGTAGAAGGACGAGACGCGTTGCTTTTCCTGTGGAGCAAGGAGAAGAACCGGAACAAAGCAGTGATAAATTATAGAATGGCAGTCCACTCCTCAGGATGGGCACCACCACAGTTTTGTGCGAACCACGTCCTTCGAGAATCAGCGAACAAACGTAGAGATTTGGTCCACCGGCCGGTGGTAGATAGCATCATCAGAAACATCTACGTCGACGGCTATCTTGGGTCATTCGATGATGTACACTCGGCCCTAGCGCAGTTCAGGAGCCTAACAAGATTGCTAGACGAGGGTTACTTCCAGCTCACGAATGGATGTGGAGCGCTTCGAAAGTGCTCAAAAGCGTTCCGTACCACGAGGGCGCTGAAAGGGTTCAAGATCTGGACGGCTCTCCGCTCCATACCGAGCGCACTCTAGTAATACAATGGAATGCGGAAAAGGAAGATTTTTTTCAAGCTAAACGTTCCCGAGAAACCAGTAACTCGTCGCGGTATACCATCTGCTGTCTCTAGTTTGTTCGATCCGCTAGGCTTTGTCTCCCCCCAGCTGTTACCCGGAAAGATCCTGCTGCAGCGGCTCTGCCGTAAGAAAGTCGATTGAGACCAGCCACTGGACCAAGAAGACCGGTTGGACTGGGAGGAGTTTCTGAACACCCTAAAGAAACTAGGAGAAGTACGGACTCCACGATGCTTGTCCCCTGGTCACACAACACGGAAGGGGAAATGCGCGCCTTTTCTGACTCATCCAAAGTCGGTTAAGGATCCGTGGTATACGGAAGTCATACATCAAGATTTTTGAACCACGCGCTTCTCGAGCAGCCCTCTTCTTGAAAGGAATTGGGTGATTCATGCGAGGGGTGTACCCTGGTGTCCCTTTCTCCTGGTCACCCACTGATTGAGCAATGTACGACTGAAATTATCAGTCAGAAGTAGAATTCAAGAATACTCTTTACCGTATAAATTCAATGCTCGAACTCCACCGGAATAGAGTATGTTCCACAGGTCCTGTGTGCTTTCCGTAGCTTCCCAATTGACTTCATCGACTGAGCTTACAACACGCCGAAGTACAGTCGGTCGTGCCTGGTTGTTAGAATCCGGATGCGGCCTTGCGACCCTAGAAGTATTGATCGAAAGCTACGGAGAACGAACTTACTGTTGGGATGAATGTTTCATTGTGTTGTGTGGTCCTCTTAGAATCGGAGTACTTGCCACGACATGTTGTCTATTTGTTCTGTCATGGCTGGCCAAAACATCGTACAGATGACACCATACAAAAGCGCCAGTTGGACGGCAGCTTAGGAGCTATCTTCAGTGGTGTTGCACCCATGATTGAGTTCGACAGTGTTGTAGTTTAGACTAACTTTTGAGGGTTGTGCTCATTTGTTTATAGCTGGTTGGCTCTAATGGAGCCACGAAGCAACTACGGTCAAATGGTTTGACTTCTTTTCCCTCTCGCGGAACCTGGTTGTGAAGCGAATAATGGTTTGAAAGGCTGGGATCGCGTTTGTTGACATCCTGGAGGACCACTTCGGCGGCACAGAACTATCATTGGTCTTGCCGAAATGCGCGTGACTCACGCTCAGGCTGTACAGAACTAGTACTTACCCGGAATTTGACTGAGCTGATTTAGTCTGAACATCGCCTTGTGAGCCAGAAAGCTATGGTTAGCTACCTGAGACAGATCACCGGAAATTATCGAGCCTGGAAATCTTTCCTGCACAGCTTTCTACAATGAGATCACTTCTCAAGAGTGCCATCTAACATGGTCTCCTTAGTATGAAATACTTCACATTTTCCGGTGCCAAAGGGTAGGCAGGTGGTGACCCAACATCGGTGTCACCTCTTCAGGCCTGCTTACAGAACATCGTACAGAATCGTTTAAATTCCGCTACAGATTTTGACATGGTCGGCGTGCAGCATGAAGTTAGAACCCACCCGCGAGTGAAGATAATTACTGAAGATAGTGTAAAGCCCTGGACCTGGTGTAAAAATCTGTGCTGAAAATCCTTCCAGTTGTTCCGAATGGTTGCGAATGTGATAATATTTAGCAATAATTTACTAGCCTCTTCCATACACATCACTTTTGCACGCTTGTTCGTTTATGTGGGATGTTTGGGCTTCGCCCTGAACCATTTCTGGCCGTCGCGCTTGGACCACGGAAGGTTAGACTTTTGAGTTTTCTATTAGGCCAGTTTGGCCGCATGCCCGAGGTTTGCATACATTCGTGTCTTTTGTAACCTTAAATTTAATACCTTAGAAACTATGAATCAATCTTGTCCTGGCTTTGTGGTTCATGTGAATTAACTGCGCGTTGCCCTCATTGTAATCCTTGCTACTTATAGCAATCAAGTAGAACCGTGACAAGAAAACTCATTAGAAACACCCAGAGGAGGAAAAAAGGACCTAGCGAACATCTAGACGGAGACGTAATCGATGGAGATAAACCCTTGAGAATGATGGAAACTACCAGGGCTTCAGCACTCGGCCTGCCAAGAGAAGGGCTTGATCCTTTCGATGGACGCCTCGAGAAGTACTGCATATTCATGAAGTAACTTGAAAATTTCGCCGAGTGTAAGGTTCTTGATGCTGGGCAAATGCTTTTGTAATTGGTGCGTTACCATCTTGGGGGGGGGGGTCAAAGAAGTTATCAAAGGCTGCACGATTTTTGATTCAGCAACGGGGTACTTCAGGCACGCAGAATCCTCAAAGAGTTGTTTGGGTAACCTTCCAAGGGGCTAGAAGCTTGATTGATGGTGTTTTATCTGGGGCAAAGTGGACCAAGTGTAACGCTGAGGTACAGTGAAATTTGGTGCTAACTATGCAAAAATGCAGCATATCACCAGGGCATTTAAAATGCCAGCGCGATTTTGGTGAATAGCACACACTGGAATGCACTGTCCGGTGTCTACCTACTGGTGTGTAGATCCGATGGGCATTGGAGGCCGAGAGATTAAATGTGCTCTTGCGGGAACCTACTTTTGATGTAGGTTTCTGGTACCCCATATTAGGCTACTGTTTCTTACTAGAAACCTGTTGTTTTCAACTACTGGTCAAAATTATGTCTGCATACCTATTTGTGGAGAAAAGTTGGACTCCAAAGCAAAGTTCAAGTGACAGTGAGATATGGCACAAATTCGTGAGATCAGAAGACAGAAGGATTATATAATTAGCACTCATCAAGTTTTTGGAGACAGTAGAAATCAGTTTCTCATTACAAATCAGCTTTGAAAACAGAAGGAGGACAGAAAGTAATGAAAGGCACGTCTTCACGGAAAGTAACGGAAAACTGAGGCAAGTTGTAGAGTTTCACAGATTTTTGTTTAATAGTGTGACAAACTATCCTCCAGAAGGCACGAACAAACGTTCTCCCTAGAAAACCGGAGAAACTATGCCACTTGATTCCAGCTAATGAGCCCCACTTGAAACGTCCAAGTAGAATTCAGATGAATTTCTTATTGTTTTTGTGCGAATTGTGCGGAAAATGGAAACTCAGTATATTTTTGCTATCGTTCAAGAAAAATGGGTCAGCTTGAATTTGCGTGGGAGATAATGTGAGATGCATAGCTGATTCGTTCAGCTCGGGATGGTCTGAGAGCTATTTCATCCTTATGTACACTGTTGTGAGTTTGGCTCATCAGCATGTTCGTTTAATTTCAGAGACTCGTTATCAACAGTTCCATAGTTTTAAGTTTCTTTGATCCAGAGCCACAGAGTTACACGTTTTTATTTCAGTAAGCCTGTACATTGGAGAACTTAGGACTACTTTGTGTATTAAGCTCTCTAGTGCAATCGCTGCCAGTGTTGCAATGCCCAAATTACCAGCTAAACAAGCCGCATCCTCACTGGTTGGTCGTACCAGCACCCGACCAAAAGTACTCGCCAAGTCGAAAGTCGCAAAACTCCCACTGGATCCTTGTTCCGTTAGCCTGACCGATGATTTTGGCGGGGCAAACAAAAGGGCGGAGACCATAGAACACAATATCTTTAATCTCAGCAGCCACATTTCTTTGATTGATACGACCCTATCCAAGCTAATTCCGTTCACGTACATCTCTGACCCCCCAACAAGACCGTCAACCTAGACCTAGTCGCGGCTGGGAGCTTCATAGACGCCATTGCCTTGGAAATAGTTCAAAGAATCAGCAACTCGAAAAATTCTGTCGTATTTAATATTCTCAACAGAATCCCTGCTGAGAAAGTAAAAAATAACCTTATAAGTTCTATTAATATGGCACACCACCCATGCCAGTGCTTTCAGCTACGAAAGAACATTCAACACAAATCCTGTCCAGTGTTGTTCAAATTTCTTGACGAGGAACCCGCTAAACAATTCATTAAGAGCCAATCCACCGTCGCTTCGAGATCCCCGTTCAAGAACATTAAGATTACTTCCGAAAAAACCCCATTACAAAGGGAATTCGCCAGGTCCACCAGCACGCATTCAGCTTTGTCAAAAATTGTCCGCCCTCAACTATCCGCTTCTTCTCAGACTGACGATGCGCAAAATGCACGCAATATCAATTCGGCTTCATGTTCACCAGAACATCGATCCCATATTTTGGACGTCGATTTAGATATATCCATTTCAACGTCACCTCACCAGCCAGCGCCTAAGAAACCGGGAAGCATAGAGTTTACCCCTGGCAAGCTGTCCCCTCTTGGGCTGACTAACTCGATTCCACCATTATCTATCACCGAAACATTGGCCACGATCGATGACGATGCGAGCCGCCTAACCGGCTTAACAGCCATACCCAGAAATCCTCAACCCATCAACGGAGCCACCCCAAATTCTTCTTTGCCATCTCTTCACTCGGCTCCAATAGCCACGCTGCAATCTACGATGCCTAGGCTATCCCCCAAACTAGCGAAAACGTCATTACTAGGTGGACCGCACATTGTTGACACTACCGTCAATCCTAACTCACTCACCAAGCCACACTTCCAACGGCTAAGGACCCCAAGCGAGGCAACATTGAGTGCAACAATGGACGAGAAAACATCATTCATGACATATCTCCCCAATCTAAACCACCAACCACTAGTTGCACTGTACCTTCCACCCAGTATCGAGTTTTCTACACCTGGTTATCATCCTCATCAGGCTGGTACAACTAACCTCCGAGCCTGTTCAACAACGCCACCATTCATACCAAACTATTGCTTTAGTGTTCCACATAACCTCTATCGTAGCCTAAGTAATATTTTCTCGCATGAATCTCTTTTCTTTTATGGTTCATATATCTCACCCACCCTGAATCCTTTTTCTACCGCAGGCCACTTACAACAGTACCCACGACCTCCCAGTCTCTACGCCAACCAACACCCGTATATCCCACTTCCATTTCACATTACCCCTCCAGGTAACAGCCCAATAAATTACTGATGTCAGGAGGGCACCTGTGTTACCGCCCGTAATAAGGCAGGTGCCAAGATATCTGAGGCTGCTACACTTCCTTTTTCTTTCTCACTTAACAGCCACTTAACCCCCCTCCTCATATTTCTACGTCCCAGCCACCAGTATCTACCAGTAGAAAAGCACTCGATAGTGATCTTTTGCGGTGTTGTTTCGCACTAAGTAGACTTACCAACCGCCGACATCCCTCCAATCTAACGAATCTCATCAGTACTAGCCATACACAGTCTAGCTTAACAACCAAGCTGACTGCCTCGCCAGGTGTTTCTACTCAGCTTATTCCACCATCCACATTACCGACTACTCCATCTCAAGGAATACTGATTGCGTCAGCCGATCCGCCTTCAGCAAATGCAATTTCGGAATCCTATAAAGATCTTAACGTTAACCTTGACTCCACTAAACGGTTCTCATTGTTTATGCTGAATGCACGCTCAGTAGTGAATAAGATGCGAATGCTGCGTATATTACTGCTCACGTCTGATTACGACCTTATTTTAATTACCGAAACCTGGTGGACAGACAACACTCCAAACGAGGATATCGCTATCACCGGATACCAAGCTTTTACGAAAAATGGACTCACTCAGCGAGGAGGAGGCTGTCTTATATATATAAGACAAAACATGCGAGCGAAAATATTTCAGCACCCCATACTCAATAACTTGCCGGATTCAGTTTGGCTACAGGTCACTACAGGATGTTCTGACTTCATTGTTAGTTGCATCTACCGCCCCCCGAATACTAGTCAACACGACTTCCTGCCTATCATAGAGGCGTTAAACGTTGTTGCGGATATACCCAGCCCAAAACTGGTAACCGGCGACTTTAACGCACCAGGCATACGTTGGTCCACTTTGAAAGCCCCACATCACTTACTACACTTCTTGACCAGCATTCGTTTAGGAGGATGGACTCAACATGTGATGTGCTCAACTAGAGGCAGTAGCATTCTTGATCTCATTTTTACGGTAGGATAATCTCGCGTACACACATCTATCTCGAACAGCATCCCAGGTTGTGACCACCTGCCGGTAAGAATGTGAGTTTTCAGTGCCAACACGAACCGTCCACAAACCAACCGTTAAAAGACCGTTCCACCAAGCTAGCTGGAACCAATTACCCTCACTCATTCGCTCGCAGAACTGGGATACTTTCTTTTTGTCTGATGACTTGCATACCGTGGTGGATCATCTTTACTCCACACTAAATGCATGTCTTGACGTAATCACCCCAACCCAAGGTCTACCTGGGCGAGATAAACCAAACAGTTTTTGTCGATTAAAGCAGAAGCTTTCTATGCTAAAACGCAAAATCCTTAGGTCGAGAGACTTTTCGTTGTTCTTGCAAATGAACCGTTTATCTCGTTCTATGAAATTGATTGAAATGTCCCTCAGTAAAAAACAGGAATTAAGGGCTCTGAGTCACCCCAAGAGGTCCGAAGCTCTATCTAAGCTGATGAAGTTGAGAAACAGTCAGTGCAGTTCTCCTATCTCATCCATTATATATAACAACAATTATATAACGAACTCCCAAGAGGTCTCCGAGGCATTCAGTGCCTACTTTATTTCGTCTCTAACGACCGATGACTCCCCATGTCTATATCACGTTGAGCCGCTGACATATGTACAGCTTACAGCGGTTACATTTCACCCAAACGACTTACCAGTACAGCTAACTAAAATTAGGCGGTCATACCACCCCGGGCCAGATGCCGTACCACCGGCTACTTTTAGTCTAGGTGGCACTGATATCCCATTCTTGCTGTCAGAGGTTTTTAATTTATCTATGAGCAGTAGCGTTTTCCCCTCCCATTGGAAAACATCCGTTATTATCCCAATTCCTAAGAAAGGTTCACGCCAGGACCTAACCAACCATCGACCAGTGAACCACACCCGTATAGTTTCCCGAATTATGGAAAGACTGATAAAAAATAAGCTGACAACTCATCTACTGAACAATAACCTCATTAACACTGGATAGCACGGTTTTCTTCAAAAAAGATCGTGTGCCACTGGTATGAGTGACTTCCTTAACCTAATAACTACGGCCACTAACAGTGGTAAATCAGTGATCGTAATCCTCCTTGACATGACTAAAGCTTTCGATCGAGTATCCCACAACAGACTCATGGCAAAGATGAAAACCTACGGACCCGATCCTGAGTTGGTTTTCATCATATCTAACATCAAGAAAGCAGGTGGTGGACGTTGATGGCAGTTTATCATCACCTCGACCAGTTACTAGTGGAGTTATTCAGGGTAGTGTACTAGGTCCCTTACTTTTTCTTATATATGCTAATGACATTTTTAACATCAACACGCACACGGGGCTGCATTCCTTTTTGCAGACGACATAAAAATTACGTACTCCTTTGAACCTGACGCCTTAGCTTCTACCATTGCTAGCATAACTAGCGATTTACTATCGCTAGACTCATGGAGCAACCAATGGTTGATGAAATTCTCCGCTATCAAAAGTTGTATCGTTATGTAACAGCGTCAGGTTCCTGCGGGAATGTTTAAAACTACTGACCAGTTCATCCCCAACAGTCCGGAGGTAAGGGACATGGGATTACAATATTCTTGTACATTTAATTTCTCCGAACATTCGGCCGTGCAGGTTGCTAAAGCAAGACGGCTAATTGGTCTGATTAATAGAACCTTCGGTCTTACAGAGAGCAAGCTAAGCATTTTTAAAACTCATGTCAGACCACTTCTGGAATATTGCACTGTCGTCTTTTACTAAAATGCGCAGATTGACAGATTTGCAATTGAGAATGTACAACGCAGATTTACCAAACAACTACTAGGATATTCCTCGCCTTTAAATTATATGGAAAGGTGTGAAGTATTGCACCTAGAGCCCCTATGTCTGCGCCGTCTATGAATGAACCTGTCTTTCTTTTGCAATATTGTAAAACGTACATCTTGCGATTCAGCCCCCCAGGTCAAAACTCCCCCCAACTATTCTTTACGACATAGGGACTCTATGGTCTGGATTCCAGTATCCAAGACTGCGATGCGGTCAAACTTCTTTATTGTTAAATATTCTTCCCTCTGGAACAAACTCCCACTTCAACTTAGGTCAATGTCTTCGGCCCCTTTATTATTCAAAAAAGAAATAAATAAGCACCTAACTGTCCAAAAACTCATCCGAATGCATGGTCCCTACATGTCTATTACCCGAGCCTACGAACTGGGCCTGGGATACTAACAAAAAGCTTAACAGCTTTGTTCAGTAGACAGTCATTACCGACAGATGGTAAGGAGCATTCTGTATTATAGTTAGCAAATAAAAGCAGTCCAGCCTATACTCCATGACTGTCAACAACACACTCCACGCGTTTGTCTAGCAGCTTCCTATTTTCAACTCTTCTGACCACGACCCCCTACTGGCCACTGGTACTCCGGTGACCCTTTTTCCATGCTGTCAGATTTTACCATAGTCGGTTAGGTCCTTTTTTTATCAGCTGCCGCCACGTATAAGAGTATTTATAATGCTAGAAAACACACAGCAGCATATATAATATTGTCCTCAAGGTGCCAGTCTCATCTACGCTTCAACTATTTACTCAGTGAGACCCTATTTCAACACACGAGATTCCAGACCTCGTTCTGATGAACGAACCGCCACAATGGATGTGCTCTTCCATAAACCATTCGTTGAACTACACACAGGTATTTGCCCCCAGTGTCGCCTGTTCTCGCCTCCTTGCTTTTTTGGTAATTCTCACTAAGTCTCACAATAATTAATCGCTAGTACCGGTCTTCTTCGCTTTCCGTATGTTGTTTAATCCAAAAAAAACAGATCTCAACGTCACGACCACCCATTTCTGTTACTGGCATGATTTTGATGTTCTGTCTTTCTCCCCTAACCCACAGCTGGTAGAATTGCCAGACTGCAGCCTTCTCCGTTTTGTTTTCAGAACATGCACCCTAAGGACGATTGTCGCCTTCTTCATCCCAGGAATAACTTGGAACCTCTCTCGCTGGACAGAACAAGCGAGATTTACACACGACTCCATTTTCGCCCGTCTCACGATCGCTTTCCCCAAGATTCCCACCATCAGACTTCTTGAACCTGGACTACTCGATCTCACTGCATTCATACAACTCATTTTAATCCCATATGTCATTATGCCCGTTCCGTGTTAGAACCCGCTAACACTGTTCAAACACTGGCACCTTTATCGTCACTGTTCATTGCTTCATCGGTCTCCAAAAACAAATGTCCGGCGCTGACGTATCTTTCAGTAGTCCTCCAGTGAGCAGCGAAGTAATTAGTAACTACCTGCACTCTCTATAGGTCAATCCGATCGCATCCGCAATGCCGTTGCATCGAGTGTTCGGGCTCTGCAGATCACTGCGTTCCCTCCACGACTGAACGTCTCCGATACACTTCCAGTGCTGCATCGCCGCTCCGTTCCCATCATTTGTTACACCTATCAAACTGGTCAACAGAAATGTGACACTCACCGTCTACTTACTATACCATCACCGTTATCGACACCTTTGATCTTCCAGATGTTGCATTCGTGTTATATTACCGAAACTGACCCTGTATCCAGCCACTAAATCACACCACCATCTGCACCGGCTGATACATTTTATTTCTATATTCGTTGATCCACGGCCGCTTTCCGCGATATACCTGGGCAGTTTTATTGATGTCATTTTTGCATGGTACACTCCACACAGCGTTCATCTATTGACGTACACTTACCTATGAATTACTCTACCTTCCCTCCCGCAGAACTGAACACCTGTATAATGGATGTAACCACACGGTCAATATTAATTAGTCTTCTACCTCCGCTTTGACATTTCATACCAACCCTACATGAAGCTAACAATTTGCCGCACGCTCACCTGTTTTCCTCCGGCCGTTCCCAGCCACCATCACTCTGATAGTCTCCCTCCCAAGAAATACGCAATTGTTTGCCACAAATATGATTCCTCCAGTATACAGCCACCACTTTATATACTACCATCTTTGCAGACTGATATATTTCCATGTTAATACTTCTTGACATGCCTGTAGTAAAGTGAATAATTCACCGAACGCTTCGACGAGATTTCTATCCATATGCCTCTCATATTCTGTAGCGCACCAAAAACATATCCTTTGAATATGTTCGAATTTCTACTAGTGGTAGTTATTTCATATACCACTTATGCATGTACTCCAGACCTTCAACTGACATCATTCGGCCCTGACCTTCGAATTTGCCGGGCGTTATTACAGTTTGAGTTCACTGTAACACTCTCTTTGATACTCTGCATGCAAGTGTTGTACCCTTTTGTGAGTCGTCATTCCAGCATCACCTTAATCATCTGATCATGCATTCTAGCATGCTTCGGGCGCATTCGAAATATACATTTATTATTATTATTATTATTATTATTATTATTTGCGTGGGAGGTAATGTGAGATGCATAGCTGATTCGTTCAGCTCGGGATGGTCTGAGAGCTATTTCATCCTTACGTACACTGTTGTGAGTTTGGCTCATCAGCAAGTTCATTGCTGTTTCGTCCTACGAATAGGAGGGAAGCTTTGTCGTTTCAAACACGCTCTCCGTTTCTTCGGTTTCCTATAACGTAAAGCTGTTGCAGAATCTGTCCGGTATACAAAGCTACATCCGATTATGGCTATTGCCCTCTCAACTTTGTCGCTAACTGTAAACCGAGTAAAAAGTTTGCCACTGAGTTCATTTATGCACACTGATTTCAGTTCAACAGCCATTGCCTTGACCGAGGTTAATGTGCTGCGCTGCCTGCCGAGCGGTTCTATAAAAGATCCACATGCTGCCTCCCGGTAGACCACTTCAAGTTGAGCTGCATGCCTTGGTGATGTCAGAGCTTCACTCAGGTTTCCCGAAAGGGCCCCTTTTAGGATACGACAAAAGCTTTCAGGCCACTCCTCGCCTTCTTCACAGGTGATCCTACAGTGACAGCTTAGGTAGAGAACTTTCGCTTTCCCCTTAGCGATTTTGTCTTTGAATTCACCATGGAAGGCAAGGACTGATTATCTTTTGAGCAAACTTCACTTTCTTTAAATAGGCCGCTGGACTCAAAATCAAAAAGCTGGTTGTGTTCAGAATGGACATCTCTATCGCCAGCACAATCAGTTTACTGCTGTTGATTGTAGAAAACCTTTCTTTAGTGGCTAGAGAAGTGTCTAAGTGGGTTCGCTTGACGAATGGTTCCTCTTGCTTCCCTATGCTCTGTTGAAGCACCCAATGAGCCTCTGGTACTTTGCGCTGAATTAGTATATCTTTGTGGGAACTAGATACGTTTCGAACTGTACGCCTTTAAAATAAAACTGTCTCTTTGCGACGGCTTTCATAGAATTATCGGGTCTCTTTGGCGAGTTGTCTGCAACGAAAATTTTTTTATAGTCAACGGTCCCTCCATCTGTTAAAGCCACCAACTATGGGGTGAGCTTGGTCTACTAGTTAGCTTAGCTTCCCGTCCGTGTTGATCGTAAGAGAGGTAAGCCCGCCCGTCAAATAACACCTATCTGTGGACCCGCGTGTGACCAGTAAAGTGTCCGACCACGTGTTCGAAGACGCCACCACCCTCCCTATTTCTTTAGGCTTCAATATGCGGACAGGTACAATGCCCAAACTAGCTGGTTTACAATCACCAAGTCCTGTTGTGCATTCGGCCTTGGGTTCATCCGGAAGCGTAGGCCCGGTGTTTCGAGGGACAAGTAGTAACGGACAACGATTATTCCGGCACCGTCCGGGTCACTTTTCACTATGAAGAGGCATTCTGAGTCCCGGCGAGAGCCATTCAAAAGCAGGCAGGGGTCCTTTCCGCTGCAGACCACCGATAGGTTACATTCAGCACACGGAGGGTCCGTTGTGAGACCATTTTATGCGTGTTTGTGATCGATCGAGCTCCCCAAGTGACTTGTTTGACTATCTTTCCCGGGCCCAAGTATGATATGATTGGCTATTCATGTCCACCCACGAGGTCAGTGCTAATTGGTTGGTTGATTTGTCCATGATTCTGGTGTGGTCTGTGCCTGGCACAGACAAAATAAGTGCTTGTTGACGTACAGTGCGCGAGATCCGTCTTCTGAGTTGCAATAAAACATTGCCGTTGCAGGCAATAAGTACATCATTAAAACGCCTGCAATGTTCTGGATAGAAGCTGCAGCGTCTGCGCTCTAGAGTCTTGGGTCTCCTGGAAAACTACATTTCGGACTACGTGGATCTAGGTAAATTGCTCGACCCAAGCTTGATTCCGGACGATTCGGCAAAACTGATATTCTTCCGGAATTACCTGGGTAACGAGGGCCAAAGTCAACCCGACATTCATTCTTTACGTCAAGAAACTACTTTGGATAAAGCATTTCAAACAAAAGATGGAATTTTGGGTGCCACGTCGAAACTTTTGTGTACCAAAGTTTGATTTTTTAAGGGTTTCGCTAGAAGGCGGGGAGATTCTGGAAAGCTTTATATCGCGCCTCTGTCAGAAAGTTTGTTACTGCTACTTTTCTCGCCTACCTACCAAGGTATTCAAGGATGTCGCGGTCATTCAACGATTTATTGCTGGCGCAAAACGCGGCAAAATCTGGGGATGCCTTTTAACGAAAGAGGCACCAGAATAGTCGTAGCGGAAGGGGTGTGAATTGGCAAAAATCTAGCACCAGGTCCGTTTGCAGTGCGAGTTGTTTCCAAGCTCATCACATTCTGTCTCATGCACCCAAAATTTCAGGCCAACAGCAAGTTTTTGACCCACCGGCAAATGTTTTCGTTTTGGCTCAGAGGCTCACCGAGCAAACTGTTTTGAATGCGCTCCTAAAGAAGCCTAACGTCGCACGTGTTATCAAATTGGAAATTTCTCTGAAGTCCGTCGTATTCGGCCAGTAAACGAGTTGGGTAATGAAACTGTGGTCGATGAGGGGGATTAACATCTCACCGAACTTAATTATTTTCCGTTCTCTGAAAATGGGCTGTGTCTCACACACCATACACTTATTACAGAACCCCCACTTCCATGCTCTGATATTAGTAATATTCAGTTTTCATCCTCAAATGGTAAAGTACCTCTGATTTTCGAGCTTGCTTCTGCTTCATCTATGATTGTCTCACATTTTTCAATCTGCGAGAGTCACTTTAAACGTTTACCTGTGCATTTAACTGCTCATAAATTTGGCGATTATTCAAATTTGCCGTAAAAATGACGGGGCTTATAATGAATGATTTATGTGTAGAAGCTTCACAATATCGGCCTATTGCAATGTACACCGAAAAGAACCCTTTGCTTCGTCGTTATGCCAAGGGTGGCTCTGAACTTTGTGTCTTCTGTTGACCGAATGTCTATACCCTCCATCATTAGGTCCTCACCGCGTCAAAATTGTCCCGCACTGTTGGCCGAAACGATTGGGAGTAATTCCGGCTCCGTAAGTCAAGTTCACCTGTAACCGAACGCAAAGAGATCATCTGTCCCTCAACCCCGACCAGTACCGTTGGCTGAAAAGGGGAGCTGTATTGACTGCCGTAGAACAAGTTCCCAAAGCGACATAATCGAACCAATTACATGCTCAGCCTCAGTCCATCTTCTGAATTTAGTTTCTAAAAGGGATTGTGGCTTTCGACTTTGCACAGATCTTCGGACATTAAATGATCAGGTAGTTGTTCAGAAATTCATGCTGCTAAGTCCTGAGGTGCTAATGGTCCGTTTTTTAAGTGCTAAATATGTTTCCAAAGTGAATATTACAATTGCTTTTTATCACATGCCGCTTATGGAAGAATCCAAACCACCCACTGCTTTCCCTATTTCTGAAGAATTGTTTCAGTACGGGGTCCTTCCAATGGATTTGAGATCAGCTCCATCGGCATGGCAGGGATTAACGACTCGGTCTTCATCTATACAACGAAAAAGTACTACTTACGGGGAAGATAGATCTGTTTTTGGAAATTCTAATCAGATACATGACGCTGATCTCTAAGCTATGTTGGATTGTCCTCATCGGTTAAACTCGCGTTCGGGTATGAACAAATATGTTCTGCACAAACGAAGACATCCTTCCTGAAGCATATCATATCCGGGGATGGAGCTTGTCCAACAATGAAGACTTGAACAAAATCATAAATATACCGGAACCCATTAGACCGACCCCATTCAAACGTTTTCTTCGGTTTCTGTTCTTATAGTGGGATCACTTCGAACACTATTGATGGCTCGCACTCCATTCCAGTGGACCGACATTCAGTGTGATGCCCCTACACGAGTGAAACAAAAGATTGCATCTGTTCATACTGTCAGTATTTTTGGTGAAACATGTGATACATTTGTTTCAGCCAATGCGTCGGATGTTGCAATAGGAGCTGTCCTGTCTCAAATTCAAAGTGGACGAGAAAGTGTTATAGCAAAAGCATCAAGGAAGCTTTCGAGCACCGAAAATAAGTATTTGGCCGGTGCAAAAGAAGCTCTCGTCTGTGTTTGGATTAACAAAAATGGCGTTTGTTTCCCTTTGGTAGGAATTTTACGCTCTGAATTGACCATGCGGCTCTAACTACACTAATGAGCGGTAGAAGTAAAGGCCACGGGCCACTTCGTATTAGCAGCCGGTATGCTAGACTACTGCCCTATGGCTTTGCAATACAATGCAGTTGTGGGTGGGAAAATCAGGTTACGGATGCACCTCCACTTTTGCCGATGAATGGCCAAGAAAGTGCCAAAGATACAGCCGAAACCGAAATAATCGCTGCTTTAGATGGTTCCGGAATTAAAGCTATAACGAGAGAGATTGCGTCAGAGAACTTCAGAGGGCAGTGAACTGCAGCAGGTCAAATAGTACGTTCACGGTCGATGGCCCCCTAAAAAGGGCCTTAATCCGGATGAACTAAGATGTTACTACAGCCTACAAAGGGAGCTTTCAATGATAGATGGAGTTGTCATGCGCGGATCAAGATTCACCCCACCATCTACTGTGAAACAAGAAGTTGTATTATGTGCCTATGAGGGACATCCTGGGAGTGAAAAGACTCACTTGCGGGTTAGCGAATGGTATTAGTGGCCGCGTGTGTTTTTACGTTGAGGTCATTGGTACTAACTGCGGATCTTGGCAACATTTCGATAAAACACCCAAACCTACACCGGCACCAAGGCAAAGAGTGGATCATCCTACGTGGAATGGGTAAAGTTGGCTCCTGAAACCATGGAACCACTTTCAAAAGCTCCAGCTAACAAACGAAGTGTGCTTTTGTCACTTGTTACTATAGCAAGTGGCCTGAAGTACATATATGCGAAGGTATAACCTCTTCTAAGACAGTCAGTGGATGGAGCACCCCAAAGCTTGTTTCGGTATTCCAGAAGAGGTCGTTACAGACGGTGGCCCATATTTGATCAGCTCCGAATATAGAAAATTTCTAACCCGGCAGCGGCCTAAACATTCGCGAACCGAACCCCATAATCCTTCAGGCCACGGCACTGTAGAATGTCACAACCGTTCATTGAGAGAAAATATTCAGACATCGCGGTTGCAAGAAGACTAAAGGGAAGATTTCGTGGTTCAGGCTCCCCTTTACATATAGCTTCAGTTGTCACGAGGCAGCTGATAAGAATCCAGGAGAACTTATGTTTGGGAGGGCTTTACTTTCAAAGCTTGACACAGGACACCAGATAGGGAATGACATCTTGGGACTTAAATAGCTCCGGAGACATAATTATCACAGTACTTACACGAGAACAGCGGAAGTGCTGAAACCTGAGACTCAATTTCGTTTGCCGAATCAGACAGGAGAAGCGAGATTCTCACCGCCAGTATTAATCAAGCGAGTTCTTGGACCAAAAGCTTATGAATTAGCCGATGACAGGAAAGTTAACGCTGGCCAGCCCTGTACTGGGAAGCACACCAGAACGATTCTTTGATCCATCCTTCTCCAGCAGCGCAGCTCTAATCAACAGAGCGAGTTTTGTTCCCCACGAATTCAAAAGCCCCTTGAGCACTACATAAAAGCATAAAACATTTGAAATTGAGGGTGGTGGTGTGTGCATCAAATGCACGCCCAAGTTCGATCAAGCTCTCCACTTGATCCGTCTGACGGTCTTCCCCTGTGCTTACGTAAGGTGGCATGATTGGTTTTTCATGTCCACTCACAAGGTAGCTTTTAACTGATTGGTTGATTTATCCATGATGCTAGGGTGGTCCGTGCCTGCGCAGATAACACAAGTGCCTATTTATGTAGGCTACGAGAGCACCGTGTTTTAATTTAAAACACAACAGTTTCGGGCAGCCTGGTGACCGACGCAGTAAGTTGAGTAGCTTGCACTGGATTGACCTTGCGAGCTCTCAACTTGTCGCCCGCACCTCAGGCCAAGATGGGTTTAGGTTGTGGTCGTCCCCTGCTATTTGAACCGATTTGGGTGCACCTGGCAGCAGCCTGCAAAGCCTCTTGATGGACATGTCTTAAATGGGTATTCGCAAAACAGGATTGACGAAACATAAACTCAGTCAAATTATCAAGAAAAGCCTCTGGCCCAAGCACATTTGGTCTTTCGGCTTCCTCTGCTCATCGGGTCTGCAAACCAGTAGGTAGACACCGGACAATGCATTCCAGTGCTTACTATCCAAATCGAGTCCGATTTCAAAACTTCTACGGTACTGTATACAAAAAATTCAGCAATCTTTCGATGAGCTCTTACGTTTCAAACTGAACGACAAGTCAATAACTGCAGCAGAATTACTGAAAAAGGTTAGAGAAAGAAAGCGAGGACACTGAATACAGCCAAGACAAAGTTCAAGCTGAGCAACTCACACTCGAGGCAACGATGAGGGTCCGGTTTGTGAAAAATGTTTAGAGCACTAAACAAACAATCGGAATTCTAGTAAAGATAGGTCATAAAATGAAATATTGTTGTTCGTATTGTGGATGTTGACAAATGGGACAAGGTAGTCCGAACTCCGTTGCATTGAGTGTGACAGCAGCACTGGAGTATGGAACGAATTTGAGCTTTGTGCAGTAAGAGAGAGTGAGTTGGTTTGAAGAAATTTTTGGCGCGGAATAAAATACAATCTTACATGCAGCACGAGAAGCTAGCAAACATATGTATGAGGACCAGGATAGAGAGGAAACAACTGAACGATTCAGGAAAGGCGTCAACTTAGAGGAGTGAAGGTGAACCGAATGAAAACCTTAGTGTCGAGAAGAGGGGTGGCGTTTGGGAGAGGTAGAGAAAAGAGATGTTTTAGAAGCTTTAAAAAAAAAACGATTTTGAGAGCCCCAAGAGATCTGTCCAAGGTTCGAACTGGGGGATAGTACAAGGGCACAGCAGTCACGATCGATGTTGACGGTGGCACAATGGGAGGTGGGATACGAAAGGGAATACTGGAGGGTGGCGTCATCAACAAGAGCGTGGATGGGGTTGGAAGTGGTGGGTAGACGATTAGTGAAAAGCAGAAAGAGGATAGGTGAAAGAACTTCGGGAAACACCAGCATTCACGAGCTGAGGCTGTAATTGTACCCCACAAACCCGAGCGGAGATGGTCCGGTTACTGAGAAAATTCAACGTCCACAACATAAAGACTGGAATTAACCCAAAAGTGGGTGATTTGATCAGCACACCATTGTGCCAGACACCGTCGATGGCCTTCGTGTGTCTAGTGAGATCAAGTGTGTTTCTCCGTGGTTATCAAGTGCCACTGACCAAGAGTACAAAACGATAGTTAGTAGGTCACCAATAGAACGATGAGGCCGGAGCTGTTATTGACGGTTGCTCAGCAGTCGTCCGCGTTCGAGGATAGGTGGTAGCTGGTCGAAAATTATAGTCTCCATGACTTTTGAAATTACAGAAGTTGGGAAATTAGGATAATAGTTGTTCGAGTCAGTGAATTCGCTGTGTTTGAGAATAGGAAAAGTTATGGCTTCTTTCCATAGTGCAGGAAGCGTACGGATTAAAGAGGAAGGCAAAAAGAAAGATGACGTAAAATTGGTGCCAACTCCGTGGCACACATTTTCAGGACGATGAGTGGAATACTGTCCGGATCAGGTGGTTTGTTTTGGTCGAGTGATTGTCAGGTCCGGCAAACGTTTCTGGTTGTGATAAGGGGAATAAAATGACTGCTAGTGGGAGTGGTTAGAGGCGGAAGTACAAAAGAGTCAGCTAAAGTGAAATTAGAGGCAAATCGGGGAGCAAAACCTCGGCTTTCTCGGACTAGAGCGACATAGGAATGAGAGAAACGGGAGAAAATGGAGGGGCAAAAGTTAGGGGAATGGCTTTGACGAGAGACCAAAATGATCGGCTACCGGTAGCGGAAGGAGCTAGACGTTGGGTTGTGTAACGGATGGAGCGATCTTAAACTTTCTGAATGGAAAGCTAGCACCCGTTTCTGGTCTTCATGAAGATACTACTAGGTTGAAGAGAAGCGGAGCGGCACCATCGTCTGAATGTTGAGTTATTCAAACGCACAGCGTGATAACAGGCACAGGTAAACCACGCAGGAAAACATAGTTTGCTGGGTTTGAAAAAGTATGAGATAAAAAACATGCATTGGAGAACAGTGTCAGTAAAGTTTGAAACAAGGGCAAAAACATCAGAAGCGAGGCAAAATATCACCCCAGGAATAGGAAACCAAAAAATCATGAAAACCATCCCAGTTGACTGAACCGTAACGCCAAGAGATGTGTCCGAATTCGCACATAAGAACGGAGCGAGAAAAGGTGACGGAGGAGATGATTCATTGGTCCGGTGAGGAGGACGAGATTTTTTATGAGAGAACAAGAAGGGGAAGGAGGTCGGGAGGTCGAGGATGTGTACACGATCGCCAGCCCGATCGGGAATGCATGGAGGGTAGTCAATGAGTTGATTGAGATTGTGGACCAAGGCATAAGCTTCGGTTTCCCGCGCCACAGGCGTAGTGTCAGAAGAGTACAGAAGTCTGTTTTTATTGCGGACATTGAAACCACCAATAACGGTAACTTGGCAGATGAGGTCTGATGCAAACAAGTTCCCAAGGCCAGAAGACAGCAAGTCAGAAATGAAAGGATCACTATCTTTGGGAGAGCGATAAACGGTACTGAAGTAATGGGTAAACGAAAGGAACCGGAGCTTCAGCCACACCAACTGGAACTAGCGGTTGGCAAGGTCCAAGTGTGGGGTACGGGAGGTAGCGGCTGGCTGGGAGAGATAGGCGCAGACACCAATTTTAGGTGAAAATGAAGAGTGGAAAAAGTAGTTCGGAAACTGGAGATGAGTAGTCTCCGACGGGATAGAGATTTGCGTCTCAGTCGAGAATAGGCAAGGGGACATGCAGGTTGGAGAAAACGATGTGCAGAATCGATGTTATGGCCTGAACCGCGAATGTTGTTGAGAGCTAAGAACTTTCCTTGTTGTGATTGCTGTGTAAGCATGAGTGATGGTTTTCTGTGAGTTGTAACTTTCACGAGTTTTTCGGTGAAACCGTCAACCTGAACCTGAGGCTTGGAGTAGCGAACCACATAGGGTTTCAGAAGAAAAGGAAAAGCGGGGGTACTACTGCGGGCGATGATAGGACCGTCTGCCACTCGAAATGGTATCATTGCGCCAAATTGAACGACGACAGTTGCATTATTTAGAGCTCTATCGCCTCAGGTGCGGGGTTTGAACCCCGACACCGGCCAACTTTGGTTCCCTAGTTCATTACCACGTCCGACCTACGAGAACATTGTTTAAGTGTCCACTTCAAATCTTGAGGTATGGCCATCGGTTATCTTTGATATTGCAGTGGGAATTCGTGGCCACTGAGTATTCCCTTCCCTATGCATTCATGTACTGGCACGTAATGCATGAACTGCTTCACTTCGACGGATCTCGTCTTCCGTAATACAAATGGTATGTTACTTGGACTATTTTCCCTGATCAGTTTTTTAGATGTTTTATGGCCAGATGGTAAACCGGGCTGGTTAGTCGATAATGTAACAAAAGTAAGCAAATGGCTTGATCAATAAACCGAGCCTGATTGGTTTGTCAGGCTTTATTGTTGGCGTTTTAAGGGGTCGAAGTTTCGAAGAAAGTCAACTGAAACGTCCTCTGGCACGCTATACTGCTTGGAAAATATATAATAGCGCTCTTTCTGGCTTTTGCACCTGTTGTCGCATCAAACCAACGGTTTCCAGACACTGATGAAAACTTGTTTGTCTATCGCCGGGTTGCTACTATTGCAGGACGTTCCCTAATCTGATTCATGCTAATCTTGCCCAAGGTCCAAGAATCAAACTCACACAAAAGCGATGGATATCTACATCCCCAGTTGCATTTATAGATGCGAACAGATCGACTTCTCCAGATTGCAGATATGATGAGGCACGGAGATGCCTTGGACACCAATTGATTCGGAGCCTAAGAGTCAACCGTGAGTAGTGGTGGATTGCGAGATGTAAGGAGATGGAAAAGGTTGCGGCGGTTGGCAGCAGTCACAACCCTCTCCTTACGGTTAGAAACACAATCCAGATAACCCAGGCAGCAGTGACAATTACGGCTACAAATGGCTACGATTTCAGCGGTAGACTAATTATAAATCCCATGAGTGTTCCTAGCTTTTGATTGTAATCCCCCTTTGTTGGGGCATCCTCTATCTGTTGCGGGAGTTTATTCCAGATAGGACTCACCCTTTAAATGAAAACCTTTGGGCTCGAGAAAGTCCGTGTAAAGGATCTTTATAGTTTCTCAGTACCTCTATTTACCTAAGTGTATTCGCATGAGGAACCGATCAACTAGCCTGGAGGTGAAGGGGCGGAATGTTAGAAAATCTCCCAAATTAAGCCTAACCCCAGGGAGATAGATATTAGGTGCAGTCATTCTGAACGGGTAAGGAATGTCGGTCTGCCTCTACACGGCTTTGTGGCTTTTCTTTAAAAGCGCTGGAGATAGCTACCGTCAAGGGAGGGATCTTTTTTGTGGAATTTAGCTGCCGTTTATCAGAATGGGGGAAGTAGGTGCTGTATTGAATCCGAAAGTCTTCTTTGAGCATACGAGGAGCGTCCCCTTATTGAGGCTTCAAATTCTCAGGGGAGCCTTGCTAGTCTTCGTTTGATGTAACCAGAATGAGAAGTCGCTGATTAGCCAGAAACCTAGTATCTGATGTTAGTCATGCTTTGACTTTGTGGTGTTCCCCTGGTTCGGAAGCGTTGGTCTGTAGATCCACCAGAGAACGTACTGACGCATTTATTGGTAGGCTCCAGTCTACCGACCAGAGCTCAGTCGCATCAATCGCTGACTACAGTTGTGTTTTTGGAGAGTTCCAGATGGTCCCATCATCCGCCTGCATGGCGATGCTGGATTTCAAGGTCCTTTGAAGATCTTCGATATAGGTCAGTGGCAGTAAGGAGTCCAGTACGGAGCCCTGAGTAACTGCCATAGTAACCGGGGATGAAGGGTAAAATGAAGCTCCTGCATGCAAGGTGAAGGTGCCCTCGGACAGAAAGCTCCTAAGAGCGCAGAAGGGTTCAGTGGAGATACTCCGTGATCCCAGCTTTTGCAGTACCGGCGAGTGTGGAGCTCTGTCGAAGGCTTTCAAGAAACCTCTGAAGGTGGCGTAGGAGATTTTACTCTGGTTGTAGGCCTGATTGAAACTATCCATGATGATTGGCATTTTAGTGATGCATGATCTGCCTGGCAGCAATGCCTATTGGAAAGGGCAAGTTAATAATTCGCCGGCAGATGGCGATAATCTCTCATTTATTGATGTGCTCGAGGACCTCACTAGGAATACCAGTTAGACTTATCAGCCCGTAGCTAGATGGGAAGTGCCGATCACCGTTTTCGAAAATGGGCTCAATTATGGCTTTCTTCTACAAGCCAGAGGAGGAGTCGTAGTCTAGACGGTGTTGAAATAGAATTGGATATGAAAGGGCTAGAATATTCGCGCATTCCTTTGGTATCCTAGTGTGTATGTTGTCCGTCCCTCTTGGCACCATACCGGTTGGCCTATAAGAGTTGTAATTCTACCTCCCAGACCGAGAAGTGGAAGCTGTCCAGATTCCGCTGCACAGCCATCGGAGGAAGAGTGGGGTAGGTTAGAGTTGGCGGATGGTCGAAAATAAAGCGAAGATCCGCAAAGTTATCAGTCATTTACTCGAACAAAGTGGGTAGAGCTCTGTCAGGCAGGTAGGGGGTTGGCACAGAGGGCTTGCTGCATTGTACGTGGCGGATTTGTCCAACTAGAATGGATTTGTTGGAGAGAGCGCGTGTGAAGAAGCCCCTTTGCATCCCTTTGGGGTGGTCACGGAATTTCGACTTGCTGTATTTTCGAATCCTTTTGAATTTGCCAGCGTTTACTGTCAGCTGGGTGCTCCTCACCGTGGCAAACAGGCGTGCACGCTGCTCTAGCCGGCGGGGGGAAGGGAGGTGGTAGTATAAGCCTGGTGTTGTTTATCATCTTTACCTTCGGCACGAACGGAGCTTCGGCGCTGGAGACTCCCTGTTCAGTTTGTTGGTTAATTTTAATAACTGCTCCTTTCCAGGGAATGGGTTCTATTTGGAATGTTTGACACTCCTTAGGATGGAAGTAGCTGGTGTTTTTAAAGACCTTGTTGTCCTCAGTGACGGATTACAAAATGACCTCGTGGTGACGAAGTCAAGGCGGAGGACTTCCGTACTGGCTGGGAGTAACGGATTTTGTCCATATAGTGCTACTCGCTTGCGGTGGCAAGATCAAGAAGAGCGGGTGTTTGCCCTTGGCAAGACGTAGTTGGAATCAACACTTGTTGCCTCCAGGACATTTGAGGGAGCACTTCCTTTAGTTGGGCACCAAACGTTGGGTCTGTGGAGTGGTAGCTAGACCGGTGTATTGGGGGAGCTTTGAGGTCTCCTATTATCAATAGGCGGGTGAACTGGTGTATATTCTTCAGTTCCTATATCTGTCCAATCAGTGCTGCTGGTTTTTCTGTTTACATTGTGGCAGTCAGTATTTTATACCCCCTTAAAGTTTCTCTACCGCTCAGCCTCAATTTCTTTCAATAGGCTGTCACAGGAAGGCATGAAAGTTGGAGAGAAGATGAGTGCCGGGGGAAACTTTTCATTTGGGTAGAGTAAAACACTGCCAGCTTGAACTCGGCCAGGGTGTTTTTTGGATCACTGAGTATCAGTTATTATCTATTTCTCCGGCTGAGTTATCTTAAATGAGCCAGGTTTCCGTGATACCCATTATGTGAGGGGTCTTGTCTGCCACGTTTTATCTAGGCTCAAACTCCTTGTTGGAGGTACTTAAGCGGTTGTAGGCTAAGCATCTCAGAACATGCTGACCATAAACTTTGGTGGAGAAAGAAGAAGAAGCTGCTGGATGGGGATCTGCTCTGATCGTGCTAATACTCAAAATATGTTTTCTAAAGTTTCCACCTCTGTGGTGGCTTCTCCGTCAAGGATTTTCGGTTTTGCCTCTGGGGATGGATCGTATCACCCATATTCCGAATACGTGGGGGATAGTTTTCGAACTTTGACGGAGCCACCGTGATGGGTGATACTAGTGAAGGGGTGATGATGAAGAGTAAGGGAGGTATCAGAAGGTGTGACGTGGACGGGGTAGCGTCCTTGGAAGCCCACATCGTTTGTTTTGAAGCGTAGTTTCGAGGAGGCCGTCTTATATTTCTTAGAGCACGATGATCTGCGGCTATCAAAGCCTACACCCTTTCCCTCCTCAGCTACTCCAGAGCTGCCCAGAACTATGCTTGGAAGGTCGGTAACTGCAGGCACCTTTGGTTTACGAAGCACGTGATTCCTTGGGAGGATGGCTGTGGGACTTGTCTTGGTTTTTGCTAGTTTAGTCGGACGAATCTAAAGCAACCTCAAGAGCTTTTGTTTTACTTTCATGATCAGGTTGTCAAGATTTCTTTTCGAGTCTGTCTCACACAGAGCAGGCTTAACTTAGAGATCTTTCTGACTAACTGGCAGTGACTTCTGATTTTTTCTGATTGCTCGACGACTCCCCTGATTGGGTCCTCGGTGTTCAACTTTATCAGGAGACCCACTGTCCTGCGCTCGGTTTTGGAGAACAGCCAGGAGTTTCTATCTGGGTTTGGGGCTTGGGGGGTTTCCAGGGCGCAAAGATGCGAGATGGCTGTCTCTCTTGGGTTCAAGCCTCTTGAGGAAGAGCCCTAGGTTATTACTCGCCTGGCGCTAATTGCTTCTGCCTGTGGCTTCATGGCCTCCAGGACGTCTATTGGGGTGATATCAACCCGTTCTTTTTCCCCGGTTTACATGGAGTGCTACTCCATGGCACGATGAGATTCACCTGACACGACCCACATTCTAATATATACGCCAAATCCTGCAGGCGATGCTCCTCAGCGACGTCACGAGGATGCCACCAGTCCGGGTTTCCGTAGACTTCTAGACTACCGGCATTAATGCTGCTGGACGGCCTCAGTCTAATCGATATGTCCAGGTATTTGCTTCAAGGATATTTGGATGAATTCCTCCACTTTTCATAGTTGAGTAATCTGGTAATCCTTTTGTGGTTTGGTGACTGGTTTGCTTATATAAGCGGGGCAAAATTCAAGCTCACCTTCGGCAGGAGTGACAAACTCACTATTTGCTTACGTCGTCAAAGCCACCATATGTCTCTCCTAGAAGACAACCTCCTCATATCCTGAAAAGCTATAGCTTCGAGGTGTCACACGGGTTCAAGGCTTTGAGCTCAATTGTCTCAGCTCTGGATGAATTCATGTTCGTCCTTCTGAGCCACGGAAAGGAAACAAGAACGAAGGGAGACGGGCGGGAGGGGGCGGTGGCTGAAATCGTAAACAGAATGAAAATATCATGAAACACCTTTGAATTTGTACTTTGCCCCAGGAGAAATAAGCTTGCAAAAATTATCAACAGCTGAATAAAGGCGCAGAAGAAACCATCTCATTAGCTTTCGGTTTTCGGAGGGGGACTTACTCGGGATAACTGATGCATAGATCTAGCCTTCTCTTCAGGATGGTATGGCTCTGCAAATGTGCAATATCCCCCGAAAGTGCGCTCCGCTATGTAATTGACCTGTAGTTGGAGAGGCTATCCCGCCTCAGTTTGAAAACTTTCTGCTGTGACCGCGGAGATAAGACGCTGAGCAGACGGAAATAAAACGGCCGCTTTAACCTGTTTTAACAAGTGAAGCTTGAAAAAAGATCTCCTTTTATGCATCTCAAATCAAGGAGACAGAGGAGTAGAAGCAAACGGCCGACGGAATTGATTAGGTGTGGCGTGTTATATCGCTTCGGTGGAAGTCCCGACCAAAACTGTGGTACAGTAATCAGCTACCATGCTCCAGTGGAGAACGGGTATACGTGTCGAAGACAATTGGAAGGTCATTCCCAGAGATGCACGGATAGGACCTATGACTCGCACTTGGAACTCAGAAAGCGGGCTTCTTCCAAAGCTGACAATGACGGAAGAGGAACAGGTTACATTCTAACTAGGAAAAAAGAAACTGTTCCGGCCGACTACTCACAATGTAGCCGGGCTCCTAATGGAAAACGTTATAGGCTGCTCTGTCGCTTAACGCGCTCAGGCATTAGTCGCCATTTACTGGGAGGTGCTCATCCTCAAACCGAAAATTTCTATTATCAGTTGAGCTCAACAGGTGTTTTGCGCTTGAAATCCAGAGGCTTTTTTGCACGCTCGTACAAAGATGTTAACTGAATGATTCATCTGAAGATCGTCTTTCGAAACCAGGAATGCAAGGGCATCCATAAAGCCAGTCATTACTGGGAAGGGTTGAAACAAAGCTCTCCGTACCTTAAACAATTAGGTGGGGTCTGTAAAGAAGCTGAGTGGTATGTCAAATAAGAAGCCCTTATTTTCCTGTTCAGTGGCTCATAAAGAAGGAGGGTGAGCGACACCCTGTACAAGACCTCACAAAAACCGACTGAAGTAGCTTGTAAATGCAGACTAACGTCGCAGGCCTCGGTCAGACTGTCCATGACGGTGAGCTGATTGGTGATGCATGATCTATCAGGGAGGAACCCATGTCAGGCGTTAAGACTTGACTGCAAAACGTCTGGACTTCCGGTTTCTTTGCAACGATGAACTCCTCAGACCCCTCGGTCCCCCAACAGATGGAAGATTCCGGTGATCATCAATACTTGGCCAAGGTCAGCAGAGATTCAAGCTGGTCGTATAACCTTGTTCTCGTCGACGAATTTTCGTAACAAAACCTCAAGTCGAACTCTCCCCGCGGCCATTCTCCTTGAAAACGGGGACAACACCGAGCGGTATTTGGTAGTAGATACCTGTGTAAAGGGTATATATTGAAAACCCTTCATGGTTCCAAAAGCTTTGGAAGCTAGACTATATTTGGTAATAATTTGTCGGGCACTTTTGTACACAACACTTTTATTTGAATTTGGCCTTGGACTGTTGTTGTGCCTAAAATGCGGTTAAAAAAGGGCCCACGTGCGTGGATAAACGTATATTTCCTCAGCAACGTACAGTACTGGCGAGCGGGTTAAAACGCAAACAAATATGCAAGAGCTTGAGCCAGTCATGTGTATATTCGGAAGTGTAAGACAACGGTAAAGTCGGGCCACGTCGTGCAAGGTCGCGCAACAAGTGATATAGTCTGGTTGATTAGTATCGTCCGGGCCGAAGCACGGCAAATTTCAGCTGTGTACGTGCATGTGTGCGCGTGCAAGATCATCTGTCTGAGAGCATGCCTGTTCGGGCCGGACACAACAGACCGTGTTTGACAGTCGTGCTCAGACCACTGGTACTACAGTAGGTTCCGGCCTGAAGACGTTTGATTTAACACCGGGGTAAAGAAACTGGAGGCGCCATATATGAAAGTGGGAGATTGGTTTATTCAACCCAGTGTAGACTACCAGGTATTTTGCTCTCCTTAAGTGTCGTAATTTTACAATTCTGACATGAAGGCTTTTGGCAAGTCTTCCACGAAGGAAACGTTTTTAAGGATTATTCCATCATCACAGAGTTCTATTTGACTAATGAATTAAAACATAGAAGCAGAAGCCGCCCGGTTACGAATTAAAATGTGCAAAATAAGTGAGGAACCTTCCCTATCAAATAAACGCCATTGACTAATCTCAACCAACTGTCCAAAAAGCCATAGCGCACCCAACTGTATATTGTACAACCAGATTCGGCCCACTGTTTGCATCCTGCAACAAAGCGCAATATTCCCATCTACACGATGGTGTTGTTAAGCACAACTCCTGCTTTACCTTTACTGACCGTATGCCTAACTGTTTCGTGCTAAGCAAAAACTGGGGAGCCATAATTAGGCGAGAACACCACTCTTCTACTTATGTTTACCTCAGGCCGGGATTCGAAGCAAATAGGACCCTTCACCCTGGGCCCAACATTGCTAACTAGGAAATTCCGCAACTCTTAATTATACCTGCTCGTCAGAAGTGACCTTGGTTAAAAGCTTGTGTCCAAGCCGGGTTGCAGCGCATCATGTTTTCCACCTCCACCTGCCGACCATGCTTTTATCTCTCTCCCCTACATCCCAGGCCACTTACGCCTTCGCGCTTGCCATCTTTCCTCAATATATAGATGCAATAGCCTTGGAGACTCACAGGAAGATAAAGAACGCTAACAATGCTATAGTTTTAAACGTCCCGGAAAAGCTGTCAACACAGTCTGTTAAAGCCACAATACTGAATGCATGCAACATGACTCATCACATGTGCCATTGCACTAGGCTACGGAAAAGGTCACCACGATACCCCTGCCCTTTGCTGTTTCAATTTTTCAACCAATTAACAGCCGCTGAGTTCATCAGCAACTGTCAAAGGATTGCCGCAGCTACGTCATTTAAAAACATAAAAATACACACCGATAAATCTCCTCTACAAAGAAAGATGTTCCGCATGCAGAGAGGCAAACCAGCGCCTCCCACTGGCTCTGATCAAACGAGACCCGCAGATGCATCATCACGTACGCCAATGAACAGGACTTCAGCCAGAACACCTACTACGCCTGTGGCCCCTTCGGCATCCGTGGACTTCCGCCAGTCTTGTCCCCAGGATCTCACACAAGTTTCGTGCAATTCAACCCAGAGTGCTGCACAGTCTTCTTCTGACAAGCTGAAAAGGCCATCACAAAACGTTCATGTAAAGCCCATCAGACAAAGGTTAAATGTGGCGAAAACCCAGGGTAGCAAATCTGCAGTGAGAAATGCATCGGCATTGCCATCGGTGTACATGACGCCAGCAGAGACCATAGACTTAGACATATCGCCGTATGTGTCACCGACCCAACCACCAGGAAAACGTCGGCACCTTGCCTCCTCACCTACCACGTCCGCTAGAATAAATAGCAAAAATCAACCTCATCAAACCTATCATTGCACATTCTCAGGGTCTTCCACAAATCTACCCAGAAGTTCTCCATCCCAGTTTAGCCACAAGACAACTGATCTACCAGCGACATCATCTCTACAGCCTAAAACGTCCACCTGGAGGCCTCATGACATGACTGCGACAATACTGCCACCGCCGCCGCATATACCTAGAGCTATGATGACCAAGCCCGGTAAGCACTGCTCAACAGGCATGCAACCAACTAACCCCCCTAGCCACTATCAACAGCTGCAACCCCTCCCTCAAGTCAGCTACAAGGTCGTAACCCCACTTCACGATCCTCCCTATTCAGATGCCGGCTGTGGAGTTCAGGCGGGCATCGAGCCCTACAGCCACAACACAGTCGCCTCGCCTCAGCTCCCTCTGACTAACAAACCTGTAACCCCTATGAGCCTACAAGCCCCTTCCACGTTGGAGGCCCTATCAAATCCACTAACGCCAAACCGTCCTCAGATAATGTATGGCATGCCCCCACCGTTCCTTATGCCCTATCTCCAATGGACAAATCCTCTAAATCCCTATGATAATAGCGCGCCAAATAATGGCCATTGTTTCCTTAGGCACATTCCACCACCGTCTATGCCCTACCTTTGACAATGCCATGTGTCAAAGTTGCCGGCTGCCCATTCGTTAACTCTACCTTCGTGTGAAAATCTGTATTCCAAACCGGAGCTGTTTACGGACTACACTGTTATGCAGTCTCGTATCTTCGACCCTCCTCGGACAAACGGAAATGTTGTTATATCAGACACTTCAGACATCCCGCACTTCTTAAGGGGTTTGTCTACATCGGATCCTAGCACCACCCGACACCATGGCGTCAACAGCCCTTCTTTTTCCAACATCGCGCCATACTACGCAACAGCTCATAGACCAAACCTCCCAGTTCACGGAGCTGATTTGCCACCTGCATGTGGACATGCTAGTCAGACCAAGAATCTAGACTGTTCCGCACCACACAATCTACTCGACCAACCGAATTCCCCAAAACCAAATGCCAATAACAGTATCTCTTTGGTTCTTTTCAATAGCCGATCCATCATAAACAAAATTCGGCACTTACGATATCTGACCACTAGTTCTAATTATGATATAAACTTGATCACTGAAACTTGGTTAACCAATTACACCCCAACAGACCAGATTTCTCTTGTAGGCTACAATGTCTTCAGAGTAAATAGGGAAACTCGACGCGGTGGAGGTTGTTTGGCATTCATAAAGCAGACCTTTAATACAACGGCACTTCATCATCCTCTACTCGACTCTGTTCCCGATTCACTTTGGCTAACTGTCCACATTCCTGGCTCTCAACTCCATGTTGGATGTGTTTACCGTCCACCAAGCGAAAATTTCACCGGACTCTCATATCTAATTGATGCATTTGAATACCTATCCTTGCTGCCCTCAAGTATAAAAGTTATTGCTGGTGACTTTAACCTGCCCAAGATAGCTTGGCCATCTTTATCTGCACCCGCCAACCCTTTACCATTTGTAACAAGTATTACTGTAGGAGGGTGGGTACAGCATATCCGCTCTCCTACGAGAAAAAACAGCATTTTAGACCTTTTTCACCCATGGCTTCCCTCATATATTTGTCTCAATCTCCCAAAGTTTGCCCGGTAGCGATCACAATCTGGTTAACTGCCGCATTCCCACTCACCCACAGCCTAACCTGAAATCACACTGCATCAAACCCTCTCCTCTCCCTGACTGGAAGGTTCTCCCTGCTACCACTCGGCAAGCTGAATTGAGTGAGTTTTTTCTCTCTCGTGACCCACGAAACGCCACTGATATTTTCTATGCACAGTTCTTCAGATGTCCTAATAGGATTACCTACCTCCCCCAGCAAAGGAATAATAGGAAATCCCATATCACTTCGCTGCAAACAAAGAATGCCAGGCTCCAAAATGTTCATGAAACTTCACACGACTTTGCAATTCCTATTCAACTTTTTCGCCACACTTCTACTATCCAAAAGCTTGAAGAAACTACACTACGTAACCAGGAAACAAAAACTCTGCGACACCAAAATAGATCTCTTCGACTGTCATTATTGTACGGGACCAGAACCTCTCATAATCATGGAAATATCCCGCACACCGTTTCAATGGACAGTGCATCCGCCTCTACTCCCCTCTCTATTGCAAAGGCCTCCAACTCATTCTTCGCCTCAACTATGGCCCCTATTATTAATGTTGACCCTCCGCCTCTTCCCTTAGTTACCGCTTCGACTCTGTCCACAGTGGAATTTGACGCCTCAATTATCTCCCAATTATTAACCACTTTCAAGCCATCATCTTACCCAGGACCTGACGGTTTACCGCCCACTGCAATAGTTAAATGCGGACCTGACTTACCTTACCTACTACTGAATATATTTACCCTATCAGTGAACTCCAGTCTGGTGCCCGCAAACTGGAAATGCTCAGTCATAATCCCGCATCACAAGAAAGGTCCACTGTATGAGGTAACAAACAACCGTCCCATTAACCATGCACCTGTCCTCTCTCGGCTAATGGAACAAATCGTAGAATAACACATCGTCAAGCACCTCTTCCAATTGGACGTTATTAATCCTCGACAACACGGCTTCCTTCAATCAAGATTTTTCGCAACCTGCCAACTCGATTTTTTAGGTCTCATCACTGAAATGGCAGACAATGAAACCACTCTTATAGTACTTTACTTGGATATGTCAAAGGCGTTTGACCGCGTGCCACACCCACATCTTCTGGCCAAAATCCGATCATTTGGCATTACTGACCCTTTACTACCTTGGATCAATACTTACCTGTCTAATCGCTCTCAGGTTGTCTCGATAAACGGAGACTGTTCCAAGCCTAAACCAGTTACAAGCGGTGTTATACAGGGTAGCGTCCTTGGCCCTCTGATGTTCCTCATGTATATAAACGACATATTCCTCTCAGTGAGCCTTGGCACCCCATTTCTTTTTGCCGATGACATTAAAATTGTATACTCCTTCAAGCCTGAATGCATCGCCTCGGCTATCTTAAACATCTCTAAAGACATATCTGCACTCCATAGATGGTGTTCAACTTGGCAGATGAATTTTTCCGCCGACAAATGTGAGGTTCTTACATATAAATACAAGCAACCTCCAGGATCCTTAACCGTTTGTGGTTCAACCATTGCTAACAAGCAAATAGTTCGGGACCTTGGCTTGAACTATTACTGCACATTTAATTTCTCGGAATATCCGGCCCTCAAAGTAGCTAAGGCCAGAAAGTGTCTAGGGCTAATATTTTGCTCCTTACAACTTCGAGACTGCATTATTTTCCTTTATAAATCTCATGCCAGGCCTTTATTAGAATACTGCCCACTGACCCTTTCTAGTATGCGGAAATCAGACAGAATTGGTATCGAGTCAGTTCAACGTAGTTTTACCGAGCGACTGGTTGGATGGAGCTCAGCCCTCACTTATGAAGAACGCTGCTCATTTTTTAAACTAGACCCTTTATGGCTTCGCCATATGAAACTGAACCTTATCTTTTTGTATAACATCCTTCACAGTCGGACATATACTTCTAATCCACCGCACTTTGCGCCCGTTTCTAGCTATCCACTACGTTCTAGAATTCTTACTCTTTCAACCCCTATTACCAACACCAGCTTACGTTCACATTTCTTCATCACAGTGTACTCTAAATTATGGAACAAATTACCGTCAGAAATACGCAGTTCTACTTCCAGCCATCAGTTTAGAAGTGCGTTGGATAAATTCCTCACGGTTACCCAAACCTTACAGCTCCTAAATGTAGACATGCCTGATGACCAAGCCTATGAGAAGGGTCTAGACTTATGAATCGCGCAAACACCGGCGGTGTATGACAGATGAAATTAAATAACCATTCTTAGTTTTCCCCCCTTCTGCAATCGAAATATAGTCTCAGAGAGTCACTGTCTATTATTGTTGCCTCTTTGTATCGATTCCCATTTATCCTCAGCTGGCAGCATCCCAGACTGCGCTCCTCTACGCGAGCGCAACTAGGCTGGCGGATCGCACCTCCTGTCACCAGAATTGGTTTTCAGGTTGGGTGTCCAGCGCACGGCCAGCCTCGCCCACTAGTGCCAACTGCGGATTGAAAAACAACGTCCCCTTCATATTACTGCTGCCACCCATTGCCTCCTCCAACGTTCCTGAACAAGGTTTACCATACAACCGGTCAAGTTCCACATCAACATATGCACATATACTCACTCGGCTCAGAAATGTACCCTATTATTTTCGACTACTGGCATTTATATCCATCGACTTATCTTTTATTTGTCTGAACTGATGCCATGTTTACCCTCATTCTATTATATCAAGTTACCGAATTCTGTACCCCAAAACATGGAACGGTGTCACTGTTCGGATCTTTATTATGAATATGACAATTCCTGGTATATTCTTGAGGAGACCATTCATACAATTGGTAATTTGTATGTCACCATTAAATTTATCTAAACAAAACCATCATTTAAAGATTCGTCTCTTACCTGCCAACAATTCCACACAAAACGAAATGGTCCTCCTTCCAGGGCTTCATCGGCGTGATACCACCTCTACGTTCAGTATATCCTTCCGTTGCATCTTTTCTCATTCAGCCATTTGCATTTCATAAAAGTTGCATTGGCAATGAAGTATTCACAATACAGGACAAAACTAGCTCGACACTGAGAAAGCGATTTCTTCAAACCTTTGCTGAAAATCTACTATAGGTATGCCAATCTACTGACCTTCCAGTTGTTTCCCAAATGCCCCATGTCAGAATCATACCAGCGCATCCCCTTTGGCGATTCTTTACATGATTTGACAGTATCGTTTATGCACCTCCCCCATGCGACTTCATAAGATAATCGTATATCAACTCCTGTATCCACCCTGCGTGTCAAAATGCGCTCAACAATTAACCTGAAATGAACCCTTTATTCGAATCGTGTTTCACTCACCTGTCAACTTTCGTCACTCTGCTCCAGTGAAACTTCCAGGCTCGGTCATCTACATCCACCTCCTTATGAGGGCGTCCTCCACAACCTCTTGATTAATCGTAAATACCAATTCCGTGGTTAAACGGACAGTTTCATTTACGCATTCTCCCTCCTCGAAGGACACCACAAATCCTTCGGTATTATATTTCTGCTATTTTCCGGGTCATCTGGACTACTGGTTCAAGTGCATGTCCTTCATCACCCAAAATTCTCCAATTTTTCGTTGGTGCTTTTTCGAAAGTTTTCTTTGTCAGTTTACTCACCCCTGCGACTTTACATCGACGCTATCCAAAATACTGCGCGTTTTTACTTCATCACCGCTTTACTTCATCACGTATCTCGACGGCGGAGCCCATTTCACTCATTTCGTAAATGTACGTCCACCCGACCTCCAAACTCAAATTTGCTTGGCAATCGTTCGTGCGACCACTAAAACCTGCACACTTTTAGGCTGCATTTACCCAAATGAATATCCAAGGAACCTCTTTGTGACCTCACCTGTATCATATGATCATGCAATTGAGCATGCTTCGGGTGTCCCCGAAATAAACCATCATTATTAAATGCTTTCGCAGCATGACAGACCTTAGGGGTTTTATCAGCCGAAAATCTAATCGACGCCTTAGCTAGAACTTTAGTTCAATAAGCAAAAGACTAAATTCTGTTGAGTCTTCTAGGGAGACAGCGAGTGTAGAGGAATTAAAGCGAAGTCAGTAGTACTCACCGGACATCGGTGAGCTACGGTCGGTCAGCGGGTTCGGTGATGTGACTTTGGCTGGTGCCGTGCCGTAAATTAATCACGGATGGTTCATATCTCTGGACTTCATGGACACAGGTGAGACTGTATTGGGCCATGGCGTATTACATGCAATTATGCCCGAAGAAATCCGCACTAACTGCTCAACGGCCGGCTGATTTTCCGCTGAGACATTGTCCCAATCCAGAATGTGTAAAACCATGGTTGCTGACCGTAGACTAGAGCGATATAGCTCTCTGAGAACACTGTACCATGGGGGGCATGTAATGCTTTTTGGGTTCCACGTTAAGGGTATGCGTGAGAGATACCGTACGTTTTCTTGTGTATCCACCTCCGATAGGGATATAATATTTCTCTGGGCATAAAATAGACCTAATTTGCATTCCTTGGCCCGGGCTAGCTTGACCTTTCAATACAGGGCATTACTTGCAGGAAGTTCATGATCCAGTAATTAGTAAAGGAATAGACGTTATTGTAGGTGCTTCTATGGTTGTGGCAAAGCCAGCAACCAGCGATAATTTATTAGCTGCCAATGCCAGTGGCATTGGATCGGAGTTCTGACATAAACTAGCCTTTGGAGTAATAAAATACGCCCAAAAAGGACACTGCTATCATAGAGAGCTCTTTACAAGCCTTGGATTTACGTCCAATGCCTCGAAGTCATTTAGCTTGAAGAGCAAACTTTGTCTTTTGGATCCAGCGGCCTCGCTGAGTCAGGAGGGACGCTTGCAGCACATGCAAAATCGAGTGCCCAGTAGTGAAAATGGATGGAGGTGTTCAATGCCACTGGCATTGGCAGCTAATAAATTATCGCTGGTTGCTGGCTTTGCCACAACCATAGAAGCACCTACAATAACGTCTATTCCTTTACTAATTACTGGATCATGAACTTCCTGCAAGTAATGCCCTGTATTGAAAGGTCAAGCTAGCCCGGGCCAAGGAATGCAAATTAGGTCTATTTTATGCCCAAAAATATCAACCATTTTGTATACAGCTGATCTGAGGTCCTTAATTGCACTGCCAATGGTGGCTTACTAAGAATTTCCGGTAGTAACATTGGAAGTTGTCTGCTTACGATCCAGTTTCGGCTTGGAAAAGGAAGCATTTTTTAATACCATCAGTTTCAAACTGCCCAGATTTATGTGAATAATGGGAAACCCAGTCTCTAAGACTACAAGTAAGTGAAGACGGCGTAGGGCTTAGCGGCGACTGAATGATCAGTTATATTGTGGGTTTCCGGATCTCATGGCAACTCTATAAGCCCGAATTCCTGAAGTTACTGCCGTGTACTTCTCGGTCGGCATTGTGATTGCCAAAACCGGGTGACCATCTAAATGCTGTAGAACCACACAACTTGCATAAGCAGCCGGTCTACTTAAGACGAACTGCGTCATATGATAACCCTCGCAGCCTCGGATGTGATCACCTGTTCCTTTTGGGGGCTCATGCCTACGAACACTCATTAAAGACCCCATGCTTTCAAGGGTTTTTCTTGAAAGCACCACTTAGAGACGATTTACGAGACTGGCCGGTATTTAAGTTCATGGTCCCGGTTACTAACATAGTAGCGGAGTAGTTATCATTTTTCGGGTGACATTTACACCCAACTTGTCCCGTGCGCATACAAGTACCTTCCCAATGCTGAGATGCTTCGGGCCTTGGAGCCTTTAAAAAGAGGAAGAACCCGTTAAATACTGGTTCGCCTTTAGAGTATAACGTTGCGGGTCCAGAGAAATATTATATCCCTATCGGAGGTGGATACACAAGAAAACGTACGGTATCTCTCACGCATACCCTTAACGTGGAACCCAAAAAGCATTACATGCCCCCCATGGTACAGTGTTCTCAGGGAGCTATATCGCTCTAGTCTACGGTCAGCAACCATGGTTTTACACATTCTGGATTGAGACAATGTCTCAGCGGAAAATCAGCCGGCCGTTGAGCAGTTAGTGCGGATTTCTTCGGGCATAATTGCATGTAATACGCCATGGCCCAATACAGTCTCACTTGTGTCCATGAAGTCCAGAGATATGAACCATCCGTGAATAATTTACGGCACGGCACCAGCCAAAGTCACATCACCGAACCCGCTGACCGACCGTAGCTCACCGATGTCCGGTGAGTACTACTGACTTCGCTTTAATTCCTCTACACTCGCTGTCTCCCTAGAAGACTCAACAGAATTTAGTCTTTTGCTTATTGAACTAAAGTTCTAGCTAAGGCGTCGATTAGATTTTCGGCTAATAAAACCCCTAAGGTCTGTCATGCTGCGAAAGCATTTAATAATGATGGTTTATTTCGGGGACACCCGAAGCATGCTCAATTGCATGATCATATGATACAGGTGAGGTCACAAAGAGGTTCCTTGGATATTCATTTGGGTAAATGCAGCCTAAAAGTGTGCAGGTTTTAGTGGTCGCACGAACGATTGCCAAGCAAATTTGAGTTTGGAGGTCGGGTGGACGTACATTTACGAAATGAGTGAAATGGGCTCCGCCGTCGAGATACGTGATGAAGTAAAGCGGTGATGAAGTAAAAACGCGCAGTATTTTGGATAGCGTCGATGTAAAGTCGCAGGGGTGAGTAAACTGACAAAGAAAACTTTCGAAAAAGCACCAACGAAAAATTGGAGAATTTTGGGTGATGAAGGACATGCACTTGAACCAGTAGTCCAGATGACCCGGAAAATAGCAGAAATATAATACCGAAGGATTTGTGGTGTCCTTCGAGGAGGGAGAATGCGTAAATGAAACTGTCCGTTTAACCACGGAATTGGTATTTACGATTAATCAAGAGGTTGTGGAGGACGCCCTCATAAGGAGGTGGATGTAGATGACCGAGCCTGGAAGTTTCACTGGAGCAGAGTGACGAAAGTTGACAGGTGAGTGAAACACGATTCGAATAAAGGGTTCATTTCAGGCTAATTGGTGAACACAATTTGACACTACACTAAACCCTTGACCTTACTTCATTGGTCAAAGGACTGTTAAGTATATGATTACCGTAAGTCTCCCGTCGGGAGTTGTGGTCTTGAACCGTTGCCGATTGTACGGCTACCTGACCGCACGGACCAATAAGTCTTCGCAGCGTAGGCTAGAATAACCGTGGGGACTTTATTTTGGGAATAAACAGCGAAGCAAATTACCTTTCCCGGAAGCAACGTCTTCACCGATGGGCGAAAATTATTTCGCTGAAAGAATTCTACTTGTCGTGTGATGAAATTATACCACGTCTACTTGCAATTCCACCTGTTTGCGAATTGTACGGGCGGAATCACGAACGGATGGTTGAATGGGAGTCCCGGGAGTCTGATTTGAAAGAGCGCAATTTCCGATATAGCTTTTTAACCGCTTCTTGGGACTGATCCTGATCACTGACGATTCTATGCCACACCAATAACCGGACAGGGAGAGAAGCCCCTGAAAATCAAACAGCTTGGCAGATGCTGTTGATTATTTACGACCACTAGTTCAGTCAACAATCGGTGAAGTCCGAGCAGGTAAAGGCGTAGATAAATACCAGGACTCACCAGGAAAAAGTTGAGAACCACCATCAAGTTAGCGAAGTCACCTAACCGGCTTTCTCTCGAATGAGAATAAGATGGGGAACGTTTGGTTCCAATAAAAAGCAAAAGATTACTCGCCAGTTATTTAACGCCTGCTTTGGGCTAACCCAGTTCGTAACTTTCCGCATCATCTTGGTACACTGAAAGTTGAATTTCCGTGTCTCCTGCTTAGTCTTTTTGGTCGCATACTGGAGGTCTATATGTTGTTGAAATTTTGTGACTTCCAGCTTAGCTCCGAATGACTTCACTAGTCGGCTTCGTTCTGAAATTTGGATTCGGGTAAATTAGCTAGGCTTTCCTAGAATTGCGGCTCTTGTGTCTTACAAAGAGTGTCACAAGGAGTGGAAATGAGAAATGAGTCCGTTGCATAAACGAAGCCGGTAGTGCGGGCTCATGTTCAGCAATCCCTCAGTACCGTCCTCTACACCTTATCTAGGCGCTATTTGAACTTATCCACTGTGCTTGCTAATATCATATCTCTTGAGAGTTCATTTTAATCGTTTAGTACTCCAAATGCAAAATGCTGTCCTCTGATTCGCCTCTCGGATGGCTCTTTCTTGATTGCCAGCGGATCCTCTTGATATTTTGCAGGTCACTATGAGGTCGCCACTCCTTCTTTCTGAATAGCTCGACCCTAAATGCCCCAACCTCTGTCCATGACGCAAATCCCTGCATTCTGCGAACCATAGAGCAAGTCGCCCTTTTTGCTGCTAGAAAGCCTTTTTGTCCTTCACAATCATGGTCTCCAGGCTTAAACGCTGTTTTCTAGATGGAATTTTGCGAGGTCTTTGAATAGTGGCAAAAAGACTGACTTATTCCGGAGCCGGAAGCTCTCCATAGCTGGTGCAGAGCCGTACTTTCTTTGTGGCACTAGGAGCTTGGCTTAGTGTCAGCGCTTACCATGATTCTTGGATTTTGCTCTCCCTGAACCTGGGCCGACTCTGCCCAATGTTCGCAATCCCTATATACGCCTCAGGCCACCTGCAGCTTTTCTCAGCACTGTCTTGGACGGAAGGTAGTAAATTCGCGTTTTGGGATGGCTTTTGACGTCCGTTGTAATAAGTGCTTCGTAGTAGTTCTCGCTATGCTGCCGTATCTGAGACATTCTTCTTTTTGGTTCTGTGAACCGTAGAAGAGCCCGGTACCTGACAGTGCCTCTATACTCCTTGGACCCCTTGGTTTCCGCTTTCTGGCTCTTACTGCCCTGCTCGCCACCCACAGTAGTCGTCCGTTTCTTCTGACCCTTCTGAGTGGCGCAGCGGCTGCCCTACACCACGGTGAAGTTTTGTAGATTTCGCTAATTTTCCATATTAGTTACTCTAGGAATATTCCTCCAGCAACCTATATAAAACTTCTCACCATTGTCATATTTGACAAATCCTTCCCTTATTCACACTACTGGTCCCTCATAATTCGTGTGAGCGACCCAGAGTTAGCTGCAGAAAAACAGCAGTTGCTATACCTACCCGCCCTTGGGTTGTCCATCCGTGAGTCGTCATCATAGATCATATCGCCTACCACCAATATTCTGTAAAAAAGGCAAGGTTGGCGAGCAAACGGTCTCAACCAATGGCTTTTCGCCCTACAGCAAATCAGAAACCCAAACGACCTGAACACAAAGATGCCCTCCAACAAGATGGAAATATTTGAGGAGGTCAGTATAAGGGCCAGTGCCATTGAAAGTAACTTGGCAGGTATGTCCACCCAGATCGCGTCGGTTGATAATACAATATCAAAGCTAACACCACTAACCTATCTTCTTGATCCCTCGGCACTCCCTGGTCCCCAGAACCTAATAGTAGCCAGTCAGTTTCTTGGCTCAGTGGCATCGGAAATCCTGCGACTGCCGCAGAATGCAAAAAATGCAGTTGTCTTCAACATCCCTGATCGGCTGGACAACACTCTGGTTAAATCTACTATCCTCCGAGCCGCGGGCATGGCCCACTTTCCAAATCACTGCAGAAGACTAGGAAAAAGGTCACAAAAGCACTGTTGTCCCCTTCTATTCCAATTTTCTGATGGAAAAATCGCTAGAGAATTCATCATTGAACAGCGTATATTCGCAACTGCTTCACAGCTTAAATCGATCAAGATATAAACTGACAGAACGCTACTGCAAGGAGAAGTGATAAGATGTGTCGCTTAAAATTCCAATCACATTGGCGTTAAGATCCAGAGGTCACCCTCTTCCCCAAGCGTTTTACCAAGGATCAACAAAACCCCTCACACTCCTACCCCTAGAAGGTCCACACTGTTAGTTGACCTAGACGAATCTTTCCCCACCTCCTCAAAGCTACCCCATCCAAAGGGACAACATATATCACCAACACCTACGGGCTTATCCCGAAAGGGTCCTCACATTACGCCCCCGGCGCCGGAAGACAGTTCCGCGGGACTTCAAGTTCTCAATGAAATAAAACCTGCAGCACTAATATCTGTCCCCATGGGCCCCCGTTTAGGAACTGATGAAAAACCCAGGCGTGCCTCTCATATGTCACGTATGTCGTTGACAATAAATAACCGTCAAGAAGAGAGGGTCAACGAGAAGTTAGTTGCCCAGGCTAAGTCTTAGTGCGGCCAAACGATACGGTGATGCGTTAATAATGACAATGACAGTTCCTTCTTTAGACCGAATTCATCACCGGCCAACTTCCCTCATTTGGAATACCTTAGTATCTCTCAGCAAGTGAAGCAAAATAACACTTCCAATATGATGATACAACAACAATGGGAACATACCCGTAATAAAAATGGATGTTTTGATGAGCGAACCGCGTTCACACCTAACTCCGTACTAACGGAACCTCCCCATCAGCCTTATCTCACATTATTCCCATCCTTCCTACCTCCCCTCCGTTAAACTATCAGACACCACTGCATATCCCCCCATCTACTAGCGGGTACCCCTATCTAGCCAAAGAGCCTATTTTTTCCATACTTACAGTGGGCACAACATGGCCCTATAATCTAGATGTGCCCCATATGAACCGTTCTAATCAGACGTATAGCAGTGTAATACCTAATACCCTGCAATTTAATATTCCACATGCAGACCCAAGTCCTCCCTTTGCGAATGGCAACTTACGCGGGCTTGCATCCTGCGCTGATGATTCTTTTCAGGTTAGACGCAGCGGTCAACGAGCGGTCAGTACTAATATCAATGATGACGTCAGAGGCACTGGAATTTTCACAATGCGATTGGTCGATGCACGCTCTATTAGGAACATAATCAAATACATACGATCAGCGGCATTACCAAACGACTATAACTTTATTTTAGTGACGGAATCTTGGTTGCCAGACTCCTACCTAGTAGAGGACACTGAGATACTCGGCTACAAATCCTTCACGGCAACGTGGTGGAGGCTGTCTAGTGTATGTAAAGGAAACTCTGAGGGAGACAAGCTTCCAGCATCCTATTCGAACCGGCATTGTTGACTCTGTACGGCTGAACGTTTAGGTCTAACGTCAATAACTGGTACTAGGTTGCGTATATCGTCCGACCAGATCTAGTTCTGACGCCCTCCTGAAAATTATCGAGGCACTGGAATTATGCCGAGAATTGATAACTGATGACTTTATTTTACCGGCAATATTATGGACATCACTCACAGCACCACACCATTTACTACAATTTTGAATGCAACTCGCCTAAGAGGATGGAGGCAGCACGTCACGTCCCCAACCAGAGGTGACCATACTATTGACTTATTCTTATCACCAGAATTAACCAAGGTTATGACAAAAGTTTGGAATAACCAACCCGGGAGTGCTCAAGCAACTGTCCACTGCCGCTTCACAGTACCCATAAAGGAAAAACAGCCGGCACCCCCGTATAAACTATATCATAAGACCAACTGGAATACACTGACTTCTCTGATTCGCAGTCAAAATTGGGACACCTTCTTTTTGAGTGCAGATCCCCGGCTAGTAGCAGATCAACTCTACTTTATATTTTAACAATGCTTCAACCGAATAATCCCATTTAAAAGATGACCAATCAGCCCCCAAAACAATAAATTGTCTTGTCTCAACTTGAAGTTAGGTAGATTTTAACGAGTTTATCTTAAAACAATGGTTTTTTCACCGTTTACACAGTTAAATTGTTTGGCTGAAAAAATTAAACTGTACTCCGAGAGTGAAATAATACAACAGGAACACAGGGCCTTACGTGATTCCAAGAAAGTCGAGATTCTCGCAAAACTGATCAATTCGAGGAACCCCAAAACAATTCCATCTACCTGTTCTATCTCTTTCAATAACACGTGATTCGACAAATCGCTGGACATAGCAGAGGCGCTTAGCACGTTTCTGCTTCCCCCTTAACTAGCGATGCAGCACCATTTTTCTACAATCCACCAGTACCATCATGTGAGCCACTCTCTTCTGTAACATTCCTGCCCTCCAAAATCGAGCCTTCAATTTCAAATATCAAAATGTGTTTCCACCCCGGATCAGACTCGTTGTCATCGGCCATTTTTAGATAGAGAGGCCCCGATATCCCAATTCTTTTATTAAATTTATTAAATTTGTCTATACGGTTTAGTTGGTACCCCACAGAGTGGAAAACTTCGGTTATTATTCCAATTCACAAGAAGGGAACACGGGAGGACCTGGCCAACTACAGGCATGTGAACCATACCCCAGTATTATCAAGGATTATGGAAAGATTGGCAAAAGTTAAACTAACAGATCACCTCCCTAAAAACCACCTTAAAAGTGAAGGTCAGCACGGTTTCCTAAAACATCGATCCTGCGCAACTTGTACGGCTGACTTTCTGAACCTTATTACGATAGCTGCCAATGGTGATAAAGCAGTGATCTCAGTCTTTCTAGACATGCCTAAAGACTTCGACCGGGTGTCTCATGTTCGTTTTCTGTCAAAGACCAGGGCAGACAGCATTGTTGACTCATCATAAGCCTGGATAGAATCGTACTTGTCCTCGTGCAGTCAAGTGGTAAACGTTGATGGCACATTTTCCACGCCCAGCCCTGTAACCAGCAGTGTGATCCAAGATGGTGTACTGGGCCCGTTGTTGTTTCTCATGTACGTAAATGATATATTTACCGTTGTTCGCCATGGAACTCTGTTTTTATTTGCCGAGGACGTAAAGTTATTGTACGCCGACCATAAATCATCGGGTAATTCTATAGCGAAATCGTCGGAGGACTAACGGATGCTCAATTCGTGGTGTACCGATTGAGTAATGAAGTTCTCGGCGGACAAAAGCTGCATTCTTACATACAAGTGTCATGTCCCTCCCGAAACGTTGAGTATAGGTGGTCATCCGATCCCCAAAATACCATCAGTACGCTACCTGGGCATATGCTACTCCTGTTCGGTCAAATTCTTGGAGCAAATAGACACTCAAATAGATAGGTCCCGCAGGTCAATATGATTTGTTCACAAACATTCCGTTTGCGTGAAAGTAAACTCAGTGTCTATACAACACACATTAGACCATTGCTAGAGTATAGTTCAATAGTATGCTCTAACATGCGCCAGAATGATAGGATTGCCCTTAAAAATGCTCATCACACCTTTACTGAACAAATGGCTGGCTATCGTCCTACTCTCAACTATAAACAGCACTGTGACCTGCTACACCTCGAATCTCTCTCCGACGGATAAAGAACAACTTGTGCTTTTTCGCTCACTATTACAATATAAATCCTGCAAAGCCTCCCCTGTGGTACGAGACCCATTAGGCCTGATGTATTCGTTACGAAGCAGCAGCTATTCGGTCATTGTGCCGTTCTCGAGGACCAGCCTACGGTTTAACTTCTTTATTGTTAAATATTCACAAATGTGGAATAAACTTCCGCCGAATGTCAGTGCAATAAGCCACTTGCCGAGATTTAAAGAGGAATTAAACAAACGGCTCGATGTCCTGACACTCGTATCAAACAATGATCCATACACTTCGGAGGAGCGAGCATACGAAGTTGGTTTGAGTTACTGACAAGTTGGTCTCAGTCAGGGGCCACGAGACCTACGTACCACACAAGTCACCGTATATATCATTCAAGTTTTAATAATCTTCCGTGTACAAACTTGTGTTTTGCAAAGTCGAACCATTCACCAAGTAGTTCCAATTTCTTGATACTAGAGATTTCTCTTTACCACTGACCGTTGATCCCCGGCTAGGAGCATCCCAGACTGCGTTTTTCTATTTTTACATTTCCAGACAATTACTGATGTGTGCTTTCCCTTCGATGGTTTGGAATAATACATGGCCTACACTTCCCGCCGAAAACTCGATACCTGCCCGTCATTTCATCACTACCACATTTACCCTGCTCTCCAGGACCCCTCGCAGCCTGGTCCCAAGCTCCTGGACTATTCGATCTCTACAGCTATGTGCCAACGCCAACATCACACAAGCGAATCTCGCTGGTGCGAGAAGCCGTCAAATCCACCGCTTTGGCCGGCGCACATTGAGTGTGCAGGACGTCTGCAACGATGTGCCGGCGCAGCTGGGGTGGCAGATTGCACCTCCTGTCACCAAAAATGGTTTCCAGGTTGGGCGTTCAGCATACGGTCAGCCCCACCCACCAGCACAGGTTGCGGCAAAACAAACATTTACACATCATAAATGCTGCAAATGTGGAACTATTCCCCCTAGGTATCGCCTATTTTTCATCGTGCTCATCTCCGTCTTCGCCATCTTAATTTACCGCTTCTTAGGCCCGGCAAAGTCTATTTCCCCTAGCAAATAATTATCGCTGGTTTAAAAGACCGGTGCCGTACTCCGCTTACCGTTCGTGATCCTTTTTTCCCGAGGATTAGTGCCAAACCACCCACTTGTCTCATTGGCAAACTTAACCAATCCCCAAGATAAAACTCGCCCTATGTTATCACAGTTACTGATATATTTGAAAAATGTCACATTTAATGTTGCCATACACTTCCGTCCCACAACGTTCAAACAGTATATTTCACTGAGGAATATTTGTTATCAGAGCATTCCAACAGTTGACGACGTTGAGACAGTTTGCTCTCCCTATCAGTCCTTCTGTTAGCCCACTCGGCTGTAGCATTGCAATATCCTCACCCTGCAAGGGTTCATGCCCGTCCCATGTACTCACGTCTGAGAGATATCTGTATCGCAGAGTTTTGACCTTTCGCCATCACATGATCCACCTTTTACAAAGAATACCAACAGACAGTATTTTACTTGTCAACTACTTCACCGCCCAACTTTGCAACTGTATTTATCGGTTATCTGGTGCTTTTTCATGTCCGGTATTCTGTCTTGATAGATCCTCTCAGAAAATTTTGATCCTTGCCTCTCTCTGGTTACGATGTTCAGCCAGTAGATAACAATAGTCGTACGTAAATACTTACTTGTCATTTGAATGCTCATCCTCGCAAACCTTGCATCTGCTACCATCATGGCTACGCATCACAAGTTGGTTTGTCACCCGGTTCCCAGTTTCATTTTGGTGTATCACTTTCCACCTTTTTGAAAGTAAACAATGTGCGCAAAGATTACACGCTTGCTTCCGGCCACTTCTTTCACCATCACCTGGGCAATCTCTACAAATGAGTCATTCACTGGATGTTGGAGTGACTCAGCCGATATTTGGTCGCTGAACTTCACAAGGGTAATCTTCGAAAGATCCTTCCTACTCTTTGTCCGCAGCTTCATTCCTCTCACCGTCTGATTTCCAATCCAAGGCCGTGCCATACTCCGCGAAGCGCTATAGCTGGTTCATTTCTCCCTTGGAAACTTCTTTTTCCTCAGGATGAACAAAACTTCCGTCAATTCTGCTTGATCACCTCTTTGCACAGTCCCTCTTTTTGTATTATTTGAATAAGAGTCTACTACCTCTGACCAGCTCCACCTTGACTTGGCCGCCTCGGCCACCCAACCTTGAGTTCAAATTTTCCGGGCGCTGCCTTAAACAATAACTTAAATACTTTCTCCTGTACAATATCGAGTAAATACCTGAATAATCCTCCTAGAATTCGGACTCTTCGTCCAATTGTACAGTTTGACCTTGCTTTACAGCATGCCTCGGGGCCATCCGAAATAACTCATTATCATTATCATTATCATAATAATTTGCTGCTGTTCCATTTATATTGTTGTTCTACGTTCTAAATATTGCTCACTATCTTGCAGTCTATCCAGAAGCTCAGTTCTATCAAACCATTCCAATCTTCCCCCAGGGGCAACTTCCAAATGTATCAGCCGCACGTATTCCTTAGAGGTATGGCCTGAACCGGATTACTCTGCGGTCTATTTTAAACACTTAGCACGTCCTGACACCGGATCGGGATTGACGGTAACTGGCCAAATCTTGATCCTGTCACTTGAGTCTGGTGTTACACTAGAACCTCTCCGCGGAGTAGGCTGATTGGTCTCCTCCAAGAGTACATCCTGGAGCGGTTTTTGAGGTAAAGTCTGTTTCCATGGTGCTGAAACCGCCCGTAATGTTTACCTTCCATCCCATGCTGATACCCTGTGATGGATGCTAGCAGTCCGCTGCCCTTCTCGGTCCCGTGACTTGGCCTCTTAAACGCACCAGCAGCTGGCATTTTTGTTCTACCCATAGCTGTTAACGCCCCTATAGCTTATATACGGAGTGCCTTGCACTGCACCAGTACACTGCCTTCGACATGGCCCTCCTGCGTATCTACCCTTGAGATTGAATGGCAGTCTGGGGCTGATCCAACGTCGCTTCCACCTGGCCTTGGTCACCATTCAGTGAAAGTCCTCATATCTACGACCACTCTTTTAGCCTTGAACCCTGGCCGCGTGGTGCCTAGACTTGTTGAAGGTGTAGGCGCCTTCGTTAGAGGGAGCTGCGAGTGCTCAAGTCCTGGACCCCAGCACACGAACCGTCTTTCATATTACAGTCAGACCTCTAGATCTGCTGCCTTTCAAGGGTCAGTTCTTTTCAAAGAGCAATGAGTACAGTGTTAGCGTGTAAAACAATGAAAACTCAATTATTGGTAATCATTCTGTGGTTTATAGAACCTCTTGCACCAATCTGATTGCCCGATTCACAAAATGCTATACGAAATACGCTTTCCAACTGATCAGGAAACTCCATTGATGTGGTCAAACAAAAACATATCCAACAAGCCCTTTCCTTTTTAAGAATTTTGTACTTACCAACCGGATGGTAACTTCGCTCACTCCGAGTTCTAGCCAGTGAACACTTCTGTCCGACGGGTGAATGTTTGGTGTTATCTGAATAAGTCTCTTCATCATCGTCATCTTCGTTATCGTCTCCCTGGGCCTCCCGTTACTAATCATCGCCTTCTTCGGGATTTTCTCAGATGAAACTTACTACCCCGTATTCGACGTCCTCCGAAGTGCATTGGGTATGGTTTTATTGTTACGCGCGCTAGTGCCTCTCCTTTCGTCCAGAACTTTTCTTACGGTTCAGTTGGTTGAATCCAGACTAAGTCATCTGGTTTGCGTAGATTCAGCGGTTCGCTGGCCCGAGCGTAAAGTCCTTTTTGGACCTTCATTTGCCTTTTCAGTTTCAGTGTGACTGTTGAAGTTGCCACAACATCTGGGTTCAGTGAACTAGCACAAGCGGGCAGGAAAGTGCTTTTCCGTCTTTCAAATAGCCATTTCGTCAGGCTTGCCTCCGCCGTTGCCAGAGGCACATTTCGAAGCTCAAGCAGTGCAATAAGCTGATGGCTGCTGTCAGACCTGCAGTTCTTGAGTATCTACTCCGCCTGTTTGATGACTCTGCGTGCTTTACTGTCTGACTAGTTGTGATAAGAACTGATGACGAGATAGCCGATATGCCGCATCTCTGAGAACCGCTGGAATCCCGCTCTATGAAACTGAGGAATACCTTCGGAAACTACTCGATTTGGGTTATCCTGAAGTGCAAAACTGGCCCCTCTTCTTTGCTAATTTCTGCAGTGGTTTCTGTTCTCAGAAGGTCGACTTCGAAGAAGTGGCTAGTAACCAGCGGCCACTAGGTTACCCTCCTTACATTGGTAGGGGGTACACAGAGCCACCATTTTCCAAGGCCGGTCAGGTATTAGGGGCATTTCTCGGGGTTCTCTCCTTTGTCTTCGATCAAGTCTTCTGCATGGTTCGCTACTAGCCACCATCTGTCTAACCTGTTTTGCCGTACCCGTGCAGGAATATGTTTCTCTGGCTCGGGTGATACACCCACTGGTACCTGCTTGTGAACAGTGTTACCGACGTAGGCAGCCTCTTTAAAAAGCCTGTCGTGTCACCAAAAGCTCACTTTAAAAGATCAGCTCATCCTCTGTGGTCGGCTTATCATGAAATTTTAAATAGTATGCCACTTCTGCCGATGGGATTTTCATATCTTCCTGCCAACCTTGAGCGATAACTTCCTTCGGGGATTGTAGACAAGGATCTGCCATCGAGTTGTTCTGGATTTGAGATAATTCAGATTCCTTAACCGTCAATGCATTTGTGATAGTTTCATCTCGGCTTTCGTCCCTAGTATTCGACATTGACGCTCGTGAGAGGTTGTCAGCGACAAATATCTATTTTCCTTGCTGATAATTTAGTTCGTGGTATTACTTTTGGAGGCTTCCTTATACCGAATAATGTCTTCTTGCTGCACTTATCCACAATAGTGATCAATGGCCAGTGATTTGAATATAAGTGTTTACGCCATCCAAAATCATGGAACTTCTCAGAAAGGTACATGATTACCAATGGTTCTCCTTCGATTTGCGCAAGTTGCCGTTAACACATTGTCAACGTCCTCCTAAGTTAATCCAGCGGGCACCTATTCTACATCAGAACAGCTCCGAAACCATGTTGACTTCCCTCATATGGTTTGCATCGAGGCAAAGCATGATAATGATGTGCTAGGACCGGGGCTTTCAGGATAAGCCACTTTTGGCGTTTAAAAATTGATAACCGTTCGGTTGCCCTCGTCTGAGTTCAGCCCTTATCTTATTCGGTGGATTTATCTCATCAGATCCGCTTACTTCGGTGAAGACCTGCCCCGATAGTTAACCTTCCTATTTGAAAGTGATAATTCATTCGTATCAATAGGTGCCTGCATGTCTAGCACTGTGCCCATAATAATGTGACCGTGAAGTATGATTGCTGTTTGACAAAAAGGCTACTTTTTTCGTCCCAGTTTGATTCTTTCACGGTGTCATCAGTGAAGAAAAGACTCGAACCATTCGTTGTGCCCCTCAATACTTCTGCTAACAGTCAGGATATCATCTGCTATTCAAAATACTCCCGGTAATTCCTCTTCTGGCTTGAGAACTCTCGTCTGGGATGCTATACTCGATACCTTCAGGCCAAAATGTAGCTGCTTTCAAAGGTAGCGGCTATACGATGTGTCGACGTGATCAGATAACTTGTGGCTTCATCCAACTGTACATTCCGAAGCGCTAAAGCGAGATCAACTTTCACACAGCAGTTCGCGTTAATAATTCAAGAAGAAAATCGTTAGGACCGGATAACGAAAAGCACTCCCGCCCGATGGTTTTGTTTGGTGGTTTGGGATCAATGCAAAGGCTAAGTTCTTCAGATGTATTCTTGAAGATCACATTTCGACCCACCCGATCTGTCGGTTCATCAGATTTATCCAGGACATCTTCTGACATGAGAATGTGCAACTGGCGCCCAAACTGTTTTTAAATGCCCAAAGAACACACCTTGTCGATAAAGTCACAGATTCCGCTGGTTCCTGTTCGCTGAACGTCGCCGCTGCCGGACGCTCTATTCCTTTCTCGTCGGGAACAGAGGCATGTTGTTTCAAGCAATATTTGGCATTATCAAATGCATGCTGAGTGAATGAATCACAGTGCGATGACAGTAAGCTCACAGTTTCGATAGATTCACATCCGAGGATGGAAGCATAGCCCTGGTTCAGTACAACAAAATTTATAAGCGACCAATACCCATCCTCTGGATAGACTAATTTCATCATTGCCTCCTCCCAGAATGAACCTTGTCACCATTCCGCATAGCGATTCTCTACATTGTCGGTGGAATAGTAGACAGAGAGCTCATGGTGCTGGTGTTCAATAATGTCCCCTTTTTCAACTAAAGATCCACCCCTCCTCCGTTCGTCACCATCTTGCCGAAGACGACCTTTCACCGCTTCCGCAATTGTGCTCTACTTACTGGATCTGCTTTCTTACGATTTTATTCATTGTCTACAGTATTCTCTAGAAAACGTTTCAATGAAAAGTGGATACTCCTTTCGCATCTATAAAAAGTTCTTCCCTAGGCAGGGCAGTTGTCTCTTCCCGCAAAGAGTAGTCTGCCACAAGAATGGCACGCCATGTTTGGGACCGTGCGTGTCTCTGTGCTTTTTTGTACAGACCACGCAATTCCGACGCATCCAACTCCTCTGTGAGTTTTTCGGCTGCTTTACCATTTCGGCAAATGTCGATGTACCATTAAAGTGACAATTTTGGAATCTTCGACGATCTTCTTTTCACCCTGGGGTCAAGTAATCCAGTCACTATCTGATCCCGCATGAGGCTTCCTTCTAGGAAGGTGCAAAAACTGCATGGTTGTGGCAGTGCCCTTGACGATAACTCAGAAGAGCCAGAGCTTTCATCGAGCATCTGTGTTCTCTAACTGAAAACAAAACTCTCACATGTTTTTTGGCACTCACCAGAACAGTATCACTTGGGTTTGATCGTGCCTGTCATCCAGTGGCTTCTGTCCCAAAGGAGAATCACGTGAAAAGACGGTGATGAGAAGATCTGCTGGTCCAATGGTAAAATGAAATGAAGCAAACTGGATAGCCCTTGGTTCCTATTCATTCGCTGACAGTATCCAAAATTCTTGAAGCTACATTCGGTACGCCTCCAGCTGTCAGCAAACCGACCGGTGTATTCCGTCGCCAAGTAAGCCAGCGGGCGGACCTGCAGGCGGTTGTGCGGCCGTGTCTATGATGTCAACATCTTCACTTCGGTTTCCGCCACCACCATATCAAAATTCAGTTCCCCGGGAAAAGCAATGGGTGTATTGGTACAGCGTGCAACAGGGAAATCTAAGTTGCTGGTAATTACTCCGTGGTATATAAAAACTCTCGCACTAATTAGATCGCCCAATTTACAATGTATAAAGTGAAATTGCTTTTCGACCGATCAGGAAACACCATGGCTGGGGTCGAAAAAATTATCCAGCACCTTGCCCATTGGAGAACAACACAAGGTGGCGAACAAGCTCGTTCTCCGTGATTCGTAATCATGCCGAAGTGGGCAGTCAAGACTGGTGAGGTGCCGTATTCTAGCCACAGCGGAGGCGGTATGCATTCATTTCTACAAACCCCCGTTTTGCGCCCCAAACAGTTAGTGCGAAAGCTAAGGCTTCCTTGGCTCACCCTCTACCCACAAACCAACCACAGATCCGTTGTTCCGACTAATGACACCGCAGACGCACATTCACGGTCCAGAGATGGATCGAGGTCACGCATGTGATATTTGATCCCCTCTCCCCACTTAAATTTTGACTCATCGCCTTATCTTGATTTCTGCTTTTTTCACCTAACACTGTTCATATAAAATGTAATTTAATGGCATGATTATGAATCACTGAAAACGAGCTTGTTCGCCACGTTGTGTCTTTCTCCATGTTCCCTGTGGGATTAGTCGGACAATCAAACCTTGCCTATTACCAAACTTTTCGCCTCCAGGTTTGCTCTTTGCGTCACTGCTCCTGTGGTATCGGCGAGGGCTTTTTACTCTCATTTGCCTGCCCTAGATTTGTGATGGTCTGGTCCTTTAATTCTGGAATGGGGCAACACTTCGTTTACCCGGATCAATGGCTGCTTGGAAGTTCGTTCCGCTATTCTGCTGGTCTTTACGGTAGGAGACTTCAAGAGGGCTCTGTCAAAACCCAGTATTTCGCTCTCCACGCTTCCTTGGAAAACTTTGGCTGACTTGTCATCAGTCACAACGTTTTCCCCATTTGAAGTTTGTCCGAAACCTCCAGCCGCGCTTCTGTGGCGAAGGCTCGTGAACATTGAAGGCAAACGTCTTGGCCGTCTCTCCGTAATGATGAGCTTTCCATTCCACCTCCCCAATCTGGTGGTTACTCGGAAAGCTGCGTGTTCAGAGATTTTTATTACCCGAAGTAAGTTGACCAGGTTGTATCGCATCGCCCTGTATCTTAGCACGGGGTTCATAATAGCCGCGGCCAATCAGGAGACAAAAAATCCTTCGGCGGTTTGCAAAACCTTGGGAGCCCACAGATGCGCAAAGTGCTTCGTCCGTTCCCCTACCAAAATGAGCAAACATCTTGGAGCTATGACTCGCAGAAACTGCAAGAGACATTATTCTTTTGGTTCAGTTTAATTTTCCACTGGACATTTTGTGGCTAGATTCACTGTTGTGTCCAGACAGTTGAGTTGTTAGCGAGTTTCGGTTGCTGCCAACACGGCGTAATTATTTTCTTCTCCTGAAAGAAGGGAAGTTTTCACAGTATCAGTTCTTACAGAGAAGGAGGCAAACAATGAATGGATCGTCCTGGCTCTAGAACTACCTAACGGAATTCGGGGCGTGCTGCTTCCCAACAGCTGCCCACGGCTTTCTGAAAAGTCTCAGAATTAGTAGTATCTACCACCTACTCCGTGAGCTTATCCCAAAAGAAGTATCTCTCTTTTGGAGGGACAACTTGATTGAGTCAGGGTCTTGACTGCTCTCTTTGCAGTGTAAGGCATTTCACCCTTGCACCTGTCCCTAGGATCGGCAAGAATTTCTGTTTTCCATTTATGCCTGACTGCTGCTCTATTTCCCCGAAGGTTTCTATCAAATTTCCATTCAAACCATTTTATGGAGGGCAGAACATAGACTTGAAGGCGCTCAGCTTAGCTATTCCTTCTCAACCAGTCATCATCCTGTTTGTTAAACTTTGCACGTTCTTCGAACGTTATGCGTCCTTCTGACTGCAAGATGCTCTGGCTTGCCGGCAGTGTCCCAGGTACGGCCTCATTATGGCACTGTAGTTCGGAACAACGTCTATTTTCTACTCTACATGGTGGATCCAACTGGGAAGTGTTTCATCTCGGCCATGTGTACTGCAGCGGTGTTCAGTCCCTGCGGCTTCAAACGGTGGTTCGGCATCACTCCTTGATCTTTGACCCAGGGGGCCTTTTGCGACAACCCTATAACACACCCACTGGTCAGCTTGTCCGTCACCAGTCGGTCTTACTTGCGCGGCTAACACATACAGTTCCGCATCTACCCCAGCTACCCTGAAGTCATCCACAAAATTAGGCATAGGGATCGTTAGTCCGTATGCTAAATCGTTGATGTAAAAAAGTAAAGGCAGAGGGCAGGGCACCAAACCCTGTGGCCTCCAGCTAGTTACACCTGATTGCTCCGCATGACTGTTCACCTTGGCAACATGATTTTATCATGAGAGGGAGCCCTTCACCCATTGCCTTGCCTTCCTAACAAATCCCAAAGGGCGCAATCTGACTTTCAGGATTTCGTGGTTCACCATACCGAAAGCCTTGCCAAAGTCCAAACAATAGAGCGGTATTTGCCATTTTTCGTTCGGTGGCCTGGTTACTACACCAGTCACCAGCAGAAAATTTCCCGGGCACCAGCGTTTAGCCAAAAACGCTTGCTGCGCGCTTATTATGAGGCCATTCCGAACCAGTGCGTGGAGATCGCTTTTCCAACTACCCACGGCAAACACTTGCACAGTACTGAGGGTAAACTAACCGGCCTGTAATTTTTGGACTTATGCCTGAGTCCGGTCTTCTGTGATCCTAACTACCGCACCTTGCCACAGTTTGCCATCCCATCCCTGTTAAGAGCTGGCTTATATAACTGAGTCACCGGAGACTTTGAGATCTCAGCCAGAGGCTGAACGATGGCTAGACGAATCCAACTGTCTTTATGGCTTTTTTCCGCTCGGAATTCGCAGCCCAAAAGCACATCTCTTCTCTGTCCACACAAGGTTTGACATTGTAGCCACATGCGTTTCCTCCATTCTTTCTTCCGCACTATCAGCTAGTTGATAAGTCATCCTGAAAAGTGTCGAGAAGGCGTCAGCCTCGACTTTCACGCCCGTTGGTAACCATCCATATGCTCCCTTCCAAGTTGCCACACTTTCCCTCATGGCGGTGGCATTGGATGTGGGCGTAAAACGCTTGGGGATTTGTACGGACAGACGCAGCCAATTTGTGCTAGAGGAGTACGTTCTCACCCACTGAGTCGTTCGAACTCTTTTCCCGACCATCCTGTGGCTGCTGCTTGCTTGCTGATTTCGTGGTCAACGATCTTATTAAACCGCTGAACAAAGCTTTTCGGGATTCCACAGTGGAGAATGCTGCGAAGGAGCTTGACGGCGAGTGGCAGCATTCCCCTCCCACCATGACCACGCATTTACTACGTTGTGCATTATATAGTGCAATTTTACCTAGTAAATGGCTTATGTGATGGCCCACGAAAGTTCCGGCAGACAAAAGTCTCTTCCCACGGTACGAATGCACTGTAGCAATCGGCGAAATTGGTCTTGAAGTCTACTCAACCACTACAAATCCCACCGCAAAAGACCTCGTCATTCCTCATAGAGCCCCAATGTGTCCCAGCCCGCTTTGCACTGCTCCCGCTCTGAATGATCTGACTTGCCGCTATACTCGAATGCAGCCAATCACTCACTCACCTGGTCCTCTTTACTTAAGACTAAGTCCTAAAACAGCCCCAGTTTCTTCCTATCATCTATCGGCTCCCTTCCAACCCGGGAATTCCACATTCCTTTAAATTCATTTGATGAATGGATCGTATTCTCTTGCAGACCGTGTTTTTTTCCATTCTCCCTAGTGTCTCTTAGGCCCCACTGCATGACTGGTTCCTTGTTTTCATTTCGCTGCCCACAGCTGATCCTTAGATGGACCCAATCAAACGGATTTTACACTATTACTTACCTTTTCAGTCCACAGCCTGCGGAAGCAGCTTCTCAAGAAGTCCTTTTGTTCCTCCTCTTCTGCCTTCCTGCACATGGCTCAAGTAACCGACAATTAATTAGCTTGTGACTAGCCGGGGACCGTGATAAGCGTCCTTCACAATTTTCCCCAATTCTTGACATCTTCAGGCAATAAAAGATAGTTCACCAGATATTGAGGCAGTGATAAAATGATAGGGATCAAAATAAAACCCTCGATATTATCCCGTTTCTGGCTTCGCCGGCAAGCCGGGGATTGGCTCGACCGACAGAGAAAAAGGGTTCGGGATACTAAACCTGGATGCATCCTGCATCTTGTACTGTCCGCGAGCTGGAAGATAAATTTTGGGCAACTCCGAAAGTTCAGTTTGGTGGCTTTACTCTGAGCGTGAATAGCTCAAACGATCCCGTCTTGTGAAATCTATCGGACATCACGATGCGGGACTTTGTAACCGCGGGCCCCGCGTGGACCTGGAGTGCAAATTCTAAGACATGACGATAATTAAGAAAATAGTGAGTCGGTCGATACGTAAGAATCGACCTTAGCTGACGGTTATGCGCGGAGCATATGGTCGAGGGCCTGCGTCATGTCAAGAAGAATAACGATAAATGCCTTGCCGATCTCAGTGGACGTTTTAGTGTGAATAAAAGAGCCGAGTTGGTGGGTGAGACAGCAAACAGACTGAAGGGAGCCATTTTGATTATTAGTTACTAACCCCGCGGGTGGGGACGAAAGGGGCTACTTAACCTTTGGAAACATTTTTTCATTATACCCCATGTACTGGGAGTTTGATGCTGGGGCGGCTTCAAGAAGGGACTTGCTGTCAATGCCACTGAACTCTTTTTCAGAGTTGGTCATTTTGTTCCTTCAAGGCATTTTTTTCTTTTTTCTTTTATTTTTTCGTCCCAAGAATTCAAAATCCTAAGGTTTTCTCCTATCTCTACTTGTTTCTCCGCGATTGGAACACCTGACCTTGGCTTAAACATTTCCGAAAGATATTACCGTCGCCATTACCAAGTGCGCTTAAACTTTATACTATTCTTCAGATATGCATAATATGACATGCTTTTTCTCTAAAATGTCGGTTACTAGCATCAGTTTTATCATACCATCGTGTATCTAGCATGCTTGGGGTCTCTTCGAAAGAAGCTGTTAACAATTTATTTAGTGACACTAGCCTCAGGGTGGTAGTAACGATTTTGTGGGCACCTTATGAGACACGACATTGTACCTCCTTTCGGCGACGTGAACCAAGACGTCCAAATCCTCCAGAATCGTAGAAGGTATAAGGAAAAAGCCCTCGATTTCACTACGATGTGTAACCTATCACTTGACCACGCTAGTATGGTGTATATACAGATAAATCCCACAGTTTAATTGTCGAGCCCTTTCGCAGCCTTGGTATTCTCAGTGTTTTGGTGAACGCCGTTCAGGGTTGGAGCGACTTCATCACTATTGGCCGATGGCTGTATCTAAATGGCATAATAATGCAGACTACTTTTTATGAAGTGCACAAATGGTGTGAGGCACACATGGTTAAGCACAGGTCAACTATTTTCACTTGTTTGGCTTTAGCAGTCAACTCCTTATCAGGACAGTTGTAACCAACTGCTTCTCCTGTACGGGTGATCAGTCACAGCTAAGAAAACCATCAGAAAGATAAAATCGGCGAATATCACAATGGACAGCATTTCCTAATTTAGACTAAGTAAGAATGATGTGTGAGACCACAAACATCAATATTCAATTTCTTCTTCCAAAAGAGTACGAGGATGGAAGAATGAAGGGGCACCAACAATAAAGAGTTAAACTCTTGCTGCCAATATTAAACGTATTACAGTTCAAATAATTTCTAGGATGTTTGGCAAGATGGTGTGGCACAGACAGGGAAAAGTTGCATGACAATGCTGCTTTTGCGCAAACAGCCAGAATCCACGGGAAGATTCCAGCCGGTATTGGTTCCTCAGTCATTTGAAATTATTGTATACTTATCCAAAGCGGCTGTTTATTTAGAAAGAAAGCTTCAAAAATGGGCCATAAACAATGTTCATTTATCTGTTTATTTGACCTTGGCGGCCTCTCGGAACAGACCTTTTTACTCCAAGTCTTAACGAAGGTCACTTGTATCAGTACGAAAAAGTTATTTCTCAGCGGTTCGTTAAAAAGCTGAGATTGCCTCTACGGCAACCTCACGGTTACAATTTACGAATTTAAGTGCCAAGCAAAAAGCTCGCTGGAATCCTGAAGCCTAAAGAAGATCGGATGGAAACATTCTACATTGGAGAGTTCGTAATCATGAAATGTACAACTATAAGCATAACTGAATCATGCAGCCAAAATGACTCATCAGCGAAAGCCCAAAGGCCGAATTGCCGGCTGTCCCATCTCAACAGTACCAGTAGCCCTGTGTAATGATAGGTTACTGCTAGGAGGTCCGAGGCATGCATAGTTGCACAATAAAATAGTACAAGCGAATCAAGCTAGTTAGCGGAGGTCCCCCAAGTAAACACACAGCATATGGCATTTGAACATTTGAGTGGTCAATGGATGATCGCCCGGGAAAGGTGAACTTCGAGATTGGATGACCAAAGGGTAAGGACCCTAGCAGTATTGGCTGGCGGAACACAAAAATCAGACAGAAGCAGCGGAAACTAATGTGGCGTTAAGTGGGATAGGGGGAGATTTCCAGGGGAAACATACGTCAGACGAAAATAAGAACCCTTGGATCACACCGTAGTGCAGTGATGAAAGCGGAAAAGTACTTAAACCTGAGAGATCTATATCAAGGAAAACAAAACGATAGTTCACCGAAGGAAACACGAGTTACTTAACAGAGCACGTAATGTGTAGATATGGGCCAGTAAAGCCAAATATGAATGAATGATGCTAGAGGCCAACTTGACAGCGAAGCCAGTTGGTGAAGGATTGGATCAACGAAGCGTTAGAAAATGACAGTTGTGACGGATGGAACTGAAACGAAGAATTTTTACAGGTGACTTGCAGAGTGGTTTGGGTGGCTAGATGACATGACGATCGGCCAGAGAGAAAGCAAAAATCGACAGAGGGCGAACATTAAACAGTGGGTGATTTTGGCAAAAGCTACACAAGATGCAGCTAAACCAAACTATTTTCCGTTGTTCAAACGTACGGTTTGCGGCTCATCGCCGACATCAAAGGCGCGATGCTGTCAAAATTTATATTCTGAACCCGTTACCGCTATTTCATTGCCCCATCATCCAATGAACCATCTTCCAGGTCACCGGGAACTTTCAGATCACAAGATAAACAGAAAATCCGGGAAGATTCGGGCCCGTGCCTCATATCAATATATCACTTCAAAACCTGAAGACTACGACGAACTTGTGCGGAGGATTCAGCACAAGGTTGCTCGGTCATCAGAATGGCTACAAACAAGTCGAATTTTGTGGTGAAGGATTGGGTGGAAATAAAGGCACTCTGTGAAAGTTAATAGCAGACAGATGGGACCTACCAGATTAAATCGTATAAAAGTACTCAAGTGATAATATATGGATGTCTTGTGCTGACTGGTGTTGGGGACCACGTGCGAGAAGCAACTGGGAAAATATAACCTGACATTTGGCCCCCATTACACCCAAGCGTAGGATGCATCACAGTACGTACTAGAATCCCCTCCGAGGGCTTCTCGGGTAGGAAAACAGAGCATAAAATCGGGAGCCGAAATGAAACTATCTATTATTTTTGGGTAATAAGGCTTTCCAAACTCCGAACTTGTTGGCAGACAATTTATGGCATCTTCGTGAACTCTACCAGGAAGTGCTGGAAAAAGTGGGCTGGTGTGCTTAAAATCGGCGGATTTAGGTCACATATTGCATTGGGGAAACCGGAGTCAACACTACTTCTAATCCTTCGGGGTTTGTTGCTACAGGGGACATTTAATTGGATTTTAATAGTATACCGACTAGTCGAATACTTTCCCGCTAATAGGACTAGATGGAATGTCTCATTCAGATGGATGTGAGGCTAAACGATGTTAACATGGAGAGCTTTTTCAGGAACGTAGTGGATACCGTTGCTACCGGGGGACAGGTTTGCTCACCGAAGTGAGCTCGAAACACATCAGATTTCTTTCCGGTAGACGACGACCAAATTATCCGGCAAAGTAGTCAATGTTTTCAACCCGAGTGTGAAGACGGCTTCCGCTCTGTCTAAACTGGAGGTGCTTGTGAGATGAAAGTTAAGGGCTGCCCGTGGGACGCTAGCATACTAACACCCCACGCGCAACACCTGATATATGAAGCATGTTAAAGCTGCTATTTTAAAAGCAACCCTTAAGGCCCATCCAACGGCTTCCAGTTGTCATCTGCTAACCTTGATATTCGATCTCATGGCCAGTCCTAGCGGCCAGCTTCTTATTTTCACTTAAATGTACAAGTTCTACCGAACTCCCGGCCAGGTTCCTAATAGAAGTGTGCACATGTTACCCCTAGGCTCAGAAAACCACATTAATTTCAGTCATCACCAATATTCGGCCCCGTCGATTTCCCCATTATGTTAGATTCGACCCTCATGATGATCTTGTTCTCTCTGACCCAGCTGCTGGACGCTGTGCCCCAGAATTTATGGAGGTCTCATTGCTCAGATGCGCTTATCACAAAACTTGCAGTCAAGATAAAGTCCTCCATCATTTGTGGAAATCATACGAAACCACTGAACTAACCTAAGACAAACGACCATCATCTCGTTTTACTCACTCGCCTAAAGGATCGTATTCCATGACAAGGTCCTCCATCTGTTGCGCAATTCATGTGACACCAGTCAGTCGGTATTTCATACCGCGGTTATCCTTCCCCCGCGCAACCAGTCATTCTACCATGTACTTTTCCTGACAGACTCACTGGTATTCAATCATCAACAATCAAAGATTCTGACCACCTGATTGTTTCCCCGTTGTCCGGTGTCGGATTCTGTTCAGCGCGTTTGTTGGTTGTCTCACTGATGCGCTACCCTTTTATGCTCTCTTTGGGCCGCTATATTTTCACATCTTACGTCCGCTTCATTATCAACCTGAATTCCTCCCTCTCCAGCCACTGATTCACCTAAACAAAGCCCTCCGATGAGTCCCATTTCTCGCAATTGCCAAATTCCTTTATTCTGCTCCACCGACGTTCACTACTGGGCATCTACTCCAGGACCCACCACGAGCTTTTCTTCTGCAGTTTTCCTCCCAAAATCAGTTATCCGTTTTCCGGGTTACTGGTTCATCTGTATAACTCGCGTACTTCCTTTCCTCAAGAAATAAACCGCAGTTGCTCTTGAACAATTCTTCCTTTACGGAGCCGATAAGGCCTCTTGTTCGTGTGTACCCTGGTTTTCTCCATTGATTCTCCCTATTATTTGCTAGTGCTTTTCCGAATGTTTCCTGTCAGGAAGCTCACCCTCGTAAATTCGACTCTACATTGTCCGAATTCCCGATCTTTTCCTTCCCATTCTTGTTATCCCCACTTACGTATTACGACCACACTGTCAGTTCTACTCATTTTTCGGGTGAAGTGCTGACCTGGTACAGACAGCCGGTTGTGGCTACCAAAAGCAGGTTGTGGTACTTGGAAAGCCACAAGTAATGCAGGCATTTTGTGGAAGCTACCCTAGAATGGCAATGGAAACTTCAGAATCCTACTATATAAGGTTCGATAGTTTTTGGTGCACTCTGCCTGACACTCTGGCTTACAGTTGGGCCTACTCTCTGCGCTTATTATGCTAAAGGTGCTGACTAGGAGCGCTACCTAGGCCTGTATCCTAGTATGTCGTCGGCGACTCATGATATGCAAATCCTCACATGTACAGATGAGTAAAGAATGGTTGGCGAGATAACGACAGCCCAGAGACAAGAGTAACATCATGGAGCCTCCGAAAAATCAGTACAGTTAAAGTTTATGGTATATACACGTGTGCATATAAGACATAAAATCCATCGAGTGGTGGACAGAATACGCAACCAACGGCACACCTTAAGTCTGAATGACTTGACTCAGTCCCTTCACCCGGTTGCAATTAATCAAATAAACGAAACATGGAAAGGTGCCAATGAGCACGAGGTGCAAAACTCAGGGAACCACAGTCGCATTCGTCGATGATATCAGTAAAAGAGGATGGTGGAGTTCAGTTTAGTCAAGTTCACAAATGAGAGGCAGCGGCCACTGCCAACCGAGCATCTCAGATTCCGTCGGCGGAAGGCATATCAGTTATGTACCCACCAATGCGCCGTGTATTTCGTGAAATCCTCACCAAGAATAAGCGGAAGTCGAGAGGCCTCAGCGCACATCAAAGGCGAGTGGTATTGTGCTCTGCAAGCTTCCACCAAATAATTATGCAATAAAGAGAAAAACAAAATAAATCAGACTGACCGTGGGGTCACACTTGTCGGTTGGATGAAAATGGACCAAATTCATCGTCACAGGCTGCCTGGTCTCACTTATTGGGCTCCCTTGAATGCCTCGACAGTCGTCTGTCCTACCACCCTTTCTGGCCACAGATCCCAGTGGTTCAGCATTCTAGCGCAAAAGAAGTGAAATTTGACCATCAACCTAGACCGAACCCTCACCAGCCTCTTCCTGTGACCTCCTCTACTGGAATCGGAAGCCAACTGGAACGGACTGCTTTGTTAGGGCTCAGAAAACACCCTTATTGAGTTTATCTTATCTGTCAGATCTCCCGGCAGGTTTCTTCATTTTGAAGGGGAAATTTCGAGGTCCTTTGTTCTCTGCTCTCAAGTCTTGCCCATCTGACCTTCCGCCACAGGCTTTGCACTATTATCAATCAGGCTGCCCCCTTTCTACAAAAGGCAGACCACGCTTGTACACGCCGTTCTTGAAGAAGCCTTACTACATTTACGTGTATGGATAACAAAACCTCTGGTTGTTGGCACTACTCCGGTCTAACTCCGTGGAGTTTCTGCGTGCGTTTCGCGCCGCGGCTGCACACTGATCTGACCACTTAAGACCTGGAGTCCGCGAGAATCCAAGATCTTCAAGCCTGTTTATTGCATGCATGGTGAATTGGCGTTGATCATGCACCACCACCAGGCTTGTCGCCGTCCATGGTATTACGTGACATTCTTGAGCCATGCTAGGAGGGTCCTTTTTGCTTGCCTTGTTTAGCACGCCAGCCCATTTCCTGCCGAGCACTTTCCGTCCCCAAGCCCTCAACAATTTCAAGTCGTGTGCAGAAACAGGAGCCGGGTGACTGTTTGACTGGCGCTAGACGGTAGTTTTCTCGCTGTTATCCGTACAGTTATTATTAGGCTATCTAGGATAATCCCTGAATTTATAGCCCTAAGGGCTGTTGTCAGACCCAGAAAAAAGCAAGCAATTTTTTCTGATAAATATTCCCTTAATCCACCCGGTGTTAAAAGATAAGTGCAAAAGTGATCTTCGAACTGCTCTTAGAGTAGGAGCTAAGCGAAACATCAGTCTCAGTCAAACAACACTAGCAGATTCCAAGATACCTCTCTGGGAATCATCCTCGTAAAGTTACTAAAGCCGTCTGGACTGGCGAAATACACCCGGAAGCATTCCAACAGCACCATCCGCAGAAACTGCCTGCATTTTTTAGCTTGAAAACTAACACGTAGTTAGTTTCGCCGATATTGACCTCCAGTGACGAGCACTCTCTCCCCAAGGCTTACATTTATTGGCATTACTCTGCACCTAATCCCCTGCTTCGGCACAGCTCTCTTACCCCCGAATATATTGCCACATCTTATCCCATTGGCCATCCACATCCTCACTACCATAGATATGCCAAAATCTCCTCCCAGCCGACTCAAAAACCACAGTCAGCAACCGCCGTCGCAAGGCAGCTAAACTCTAAAACTCACCAGATAACTGCTCAGTCTCTCTGGTAGATATACTTGGACAAGCCATTAGACAAACTACGGAAATTAGCAAAAAATCTAAGCAGTCTTTCATTTTGAATTGACTCCACTGATCTGATTATCGGTCATCTAATGCCTATAGGGTTCTTGCTTGACCCAGCAGCACACCATACCCTAACCAATCTACTACTGGCCACGAAGTTTGTGGACACAGTAGCCTCGAAAGTCTTCAGAAGGATGAAAAATGCAAACAATGCTGTCATGTTTAACATTCCAGACCGAATACCTCTCTCGGCTGCTAAAAATATGGTCTTAAGTGCTTGCAACCTTGGCTCACAACCGTGCTACTGTGTTAGACTCTGCAAAACTATGCGCTCCACCTGTCTACTGCTGTTCCAGTTTACAAAAGAAATAGTCGCCAAGATCTTTATCAGCCAGCAATCTTCAGCCGTAGCCAAGACAGGCTTCAAATGGACCAAGATATTTACTGGCAAGGCCCTACCGCAAAGAAAGGTGTACAAGATTCATTCCCAGAACAAAAACCCCGGAGTAAACGCGACCAGCAACCCACCCCGAAACTCCGGTGCACCTATCACTGGCCATCACCCGATGTTGCCATCTATTGCAGATCACAATGCAACCTTAGATTTAGACAGTAAGCCAATTTTCTCATCCAATCAGTCACCTGGCAAAAGCCCCAATATTCAGAATAGCCCAATCGAATCTCTAGACGGGAACAAGCGCCCCAGCATCCACAAAACTGATGAAGGTTCCTCCGACTCATCCACCCGCGAGCTCATGTTCTCCACAAGTCTAGATGACCTCATTTCTTCTGCTAGCTCCATGTAGGGTTATTCAACCATGCCTAAGAATCACTGTATCGTCAGCCCGCTTCCGTCTACACCCATGCGCTTTGTTACCTCTGGCATTTTCGATAACCCAACCAGGCCCCAAAGCCCGCCCGCTGAACTCACCCATTCGCCTCCAGAATGTATCTGGTTACCACCTAGCCCACCTCCGCTGATTAGCCCGCCAGTGCAGAATGACTCCCAGAAGGTAACACTTCGTTGCCAAAAGAACAAGACCCATCAAAATAATGCACATGCAAACTAAAAGAAAATGGCTCAGTCGAGCGAAATTTTACAGGCCTCTTGTTTGGCTGTGAATCCTACCCTTCCATCTCGGCTAACAGCCTTTTTATTTCCACCCTACTTTTAACCACCTAATCCCCCTTCAGTCATAGCTCCATTACATTGATATTCGCTACACCAGCCACTCTACTCCTCAACCGTTACCCAGTAACTCCCTGGGAACCAACTGTGTGCCTTACATAACTTCCCACTCCCAAAAGACTCATCAGGTCTCAGGGTCTAGTACTGCCATCCATCCGCGGTCGCTTATTTCCTGCCGGCCCACTCCAAACATATTCCCCGCATTCAAAATACTCGCCTGAACAGCACCTCCCTATCCCTCTTTCCCTGCGCAGCCCCTCTCCAGACTTCAACTCATCAAATCCGTGGAACAACTGAGGTCCTCCCCCCATCCTTGCCCTATATTTCACTGGGATTACCACCTTCGTCACCACTACCAAACCACCACCATATCCAATACTACCGAGGCCTACATAATCTCCTTCAGTCATATTTGTAAATTCCCGTTCATTACTGAACAAAACTAAAGCCCTCTGCAACTCCTCTCAGACCTCCAACTTTGATACTATCACTGTAACTAAAACTTGGCTGACGGATTCCGTCCCCACAGATCGAGTCTTTCCAGTTGGCCACCAGAGGTTCCGAAGGAACAGGCCTAGTCGTGGAAGAGGCTGTTTAATTTGTCAAAAACTCTCTGCCGGCCACTCCAATCTCACACACAACTCTGGACGCCATTCAGGATCCTCTGTGGCTAACGATTCCCTTACCTAACTCCTATCTCCATATGGGTTGCATCCATCGGCCCTCTGATTGCAATGCTGTGGATCTTACCAAGGTTACTGACGCATTCAGCGGTCATTCATTGCCGCCCTGTTCCTCCAAACTCATCGCTGGGGACTTCAATGCACCGAGCATCTGTTGGAATACCCTATCTGCCCCAAACAACCTATTAGATTTCTTGCCATGCATCCGCGTAGAGGGCTGGATCCAACATGTAACAGTCCCAACCAGAGGTAACAACATTCTTGGTCTGTTGTTCACTACTGGTTTATCGGATGCTTCAGCCAGTAAGCCCGACCTATTCACAGAAAGTGGCCACACGATGATGTTCTGCATCTTCGTGGTTCCGCAAGCTTTTGATAGGTCCCACTCACCCAATCATTTCTCTTCAACGGTCAACTGGGACAATCTTACCTGTACGCTCCGATCGTTAGATTAGGATGACTTGTTCCTGCAGAGCGGCCCTCAGCTGGCTACTGAGTTACTATATTCCAACCTATCATATTTGCTGTCCGCAACCACTTCAACTCGTATCTTATCAAACCAAGCCCGTAATTCTGTCTTGAGCTGAATGCAAAACAGATATCTCAAGCTCTAGAAGATGTATTACACCAATAGTGACTTATCGTCATTCTTGTAGCTCCAATGTCTCTCGGTAACAATCAGAATCAAGACTGAAGGTAAGCTCAGAAAACAAGAAGGATCTGCTCTGAAATTCCACGATACTTCCTCAATTTGGCACGCCTAATGAAGAGCAGAAATCAGCGCAACCCAGCAGGTATCCTTCCTCTAATTTCTGCAAACAACGATCACATTATCTCACCTGCAGCGATAGCCAAGGAGCTTATTTCCTACCCTGCTGCATCCATGACTACGGACCCTCTTACTTTACCCCAAGCATTGGCCCTGTCACCGAGCACTTACTGTCCCGTTTAGAATTTACTCTAAAAAAGTGACCAACCACCTTACCCGTGTCCGGAGGTCCTCACACCTTTGCCATGATGGTGTCCTACGGACACTTCAGGGTCTTACAGGAACTGATGTCGCAGCCCTACTATTGAAGGTCTACAATCCACCCATCAGTTTTTGCATATTCCCCTCACAGTGGAGGGCTGCGGTCATCATCCCAATCCATGAGAAGGGATCAATACATGACTCCTCCAACTACCGGCCCATCAACCACGCTCCAACTGCTTCTAGATTGATGGAGCGGCTCATCAAACAGCGGATGTCTGACTTCCCATTGTCCCACAACATCATTTATAGTGAGCAGCATGGTTTCTTAAAGCCCCTTTCATGCATCACTTGTCAGCACGGCTTCTTTAACCTCATAGAGGATGCCGCCGACAACAGTAAACCTATCATCATTATATACCTTGACATGACAAAGAAGTGTGACCATGTCCTTCACGCTTTACTACTAACTGAAATCAAAGCTCATGGCTTTTCCGGTTCCCTTTTGTCGTGGCTAACATCATATCTATCGAACCGCTCACAAATGGTTTCCACTGATGGGTGTTTCTCACAGTCTGCTGCGGTCACCAGTGAGGTTATAAAAGGCGGTGCACTCGGTCTTCTACTTTTTCTCATTTACAGAAATGATATATTTCCCATCTTGCACCATGGTACCCCATTACGTTTCTCTGATGACGTTAAGATTGTGTATGAGTTCCCTCATCAGAACCTCAACATAAAGCTGGGTGAAATTTCCAGTGGCCTGCGGTGACTCGGGAACCAGTGCAGTGTGTGCAGTATGGACTTCTCGACCTCGACGGGCTGCCACACAACCTCCAGATGTCAAGTGGCCCCCGGAACCTCGCTTATCCACAACCTACCCACTTCGTACAGCCCTTTAGTTCGAGACCTTGGTCTTCATTATTATTTTAGCTCTAGGTTTCCCGAGTATGTTCCGCTCTAGATTGCAAAGACGAGAAGAACCACTGGCCTCATCTCCAGAACTTTTCGGCTAAACGATTGCAAGCTGCTTACTTACAAGTCTCACGCCAGGCTTCTCCTTGAATACTGTTTCATTATTTTCACCAACCTGACGAGATCTGACAGCATTTCTTTGGAGTCCGTGCAACGCCGCTTCACCAAATAATTGGTGGGATTTTCCTCCAGTTTGTGTCACAAGGATCGGTGCATCCTACTCAGTCTTGGCGCTCTATGGCTGCCTCTCATGAAGCTTAGTTTATGCCTTCTGTTTAGGCCGTACCACCGTATGGCCTTATCATTTACCGAAACCATTGGTCTCACTCCCTCCACAAACTATGCCCCACGCCATCGGTCACTGCAGCTCTCTATTCCTAGATCAAAATTAGCTTCAAGATCCAACTTTTTCCCCTTAAAATACTCAAAGTTACGGAATAAGCACCAGCTGAACATCCGCGAAAGTCTCTCAATTTCCCAGTTCAGAGGCTCGCTCGATCGCTTCTTGACTGTTCTCAATGTGACCTTTCTTACCGGCTAGGTCGTCATCTAAGAGGAGGCCTATGAAAACGGGTTTGATTACTAGGATTACCGCAATAGAACTTTCATTTCTCGCCCGACGGCAAAGGCCAGGGCAATCATTTTCTTTTACGTTATATTGCGCACAATCTATACTACGGTAGCTAAAAATTGCTAACTTTTGTAACTATACCTAGTTTACTGCTTGCTTGTTCTCCTAATTCTAGACAATGTTCGAGTTCTATTACCAACCAGTCTAAAATTCTTAGCCTTAGATGTTTCTGCAACAAACAGGTATATGACTTTGGACTCTTGGACAGTGAGTTCCGCAGTTCACCAATTTACCTGATCTTTTCACTCCTCTCCCGTTCATTTTGCTACCATTACTCACCTGAGTTTTATGTCCGGCTATATTTCGCCTTTCTTAATCCTCTCATTCCAGAATCTACCATCCCAGAAGCCCATCTGCTAGTATCTACTTGGTGGCCTGTCCTCTCGTCCCACCTCTGTATCTACCATCCCCCAACTACTATAATAATAATAATAATAATAATAATGGTTTATTTCGGAGATGCCCGAGGCATGCCAGGTGCATGATCAACTGTTTACAAGTGATGGAATAAACAGACAAAACCCTTGAAAACGTAGAAATTTAAGTGACAGGAGTTGAAAAAACGGGCTAAGAATGGGGAGTAACGTGGGATGAAAGTAGGCAAATGTATGTACCCCAAAGAAAATGTACTGGGTATAAATGGACCCATGGACCGATTCAAACGGACGCCCGGTGAGTTTGAAAAGTCAACGTCAGGTGGGGAATTCGGCTGGTCAGTATAGGAACATCTGAGGGCTGACTGATATACATGAGAAAGGCTAGAAATCAGCATAAGAAACTGTAATAGCAGGAGACGATGAAGAAAAAGTGAGATTCACTGCAGGGGTTAGGTAGCAACGAAGCACTGGTACTCCGCCATAGATGGTCGGTGAACAGGGCACAAGACTCATTGTAAAACAGGAAGCGAGCAACGTAAGACGCAAAAGGTGAATCAGGTAAAAAAAATAGTTCATAGGAGTTGGACACAGTAGATGTGGGTTATAGATATAGAAGGAATGGATGCATACCACGGCGGCCAGCGGGATGATAGCAAGAGAGATGGCCTGCGAGGAACTGCAGGATACGGAGCGAATGCATATATACATAAGTGCGGTTGTTTAAAGATATACATATATATATATACATATAAGAGAAGCCGTATCAATAACAATGGAGTCCTAGAAAGAAATTATCAGTTATTAGGACAGGCAGGTTAGGTTAGGTCGAATGTTTGTAGAATTAACTTTGGAATATCTTGGTGAATTATCTTCGTGACAGATGAACTTGGCGGATCAACAGAGAGAGTGAAGAATGCGGAAGCACAGAAAAGACGACGACTGAAAAGCAGTTCAAAAGAAGGAGAGATGAAGGAAAGTATCGTAGAGAACAGGTAAGAATGGATCTAATAACCTGATTTATGTAGGTGAGACAACGAGTATTGGTCAAGAATGGAAGGAGCATTAATAAATGGGTTTACATTATTCAGCAAAAAGATGGTGGCGATGGAGATGGCTAAGCAGCGCAGAGCCATTGTGCATACAAAGTAGAGAAAGTTCCCTGGGAGGCGGAACTGCCCGTGGTGCAAGATACAGCAGCTGTGACGGCAGACAACGTGGGAAAGGAATGAGCAAAAGGGGTACCAGAGGGTAATGGCAGATCAAGCGGACTGAAACTGTGAATGAGAACCATGACGAAACAGTGAGCCTACATTAGGTTGCAAGTGAAAAGTAGAACGGTCCAAAAGGCACAAACAAAATGCCTGTGGCAAACAGGAGATGGGAGCACGGGCTGAAAAAGACAGGTGAGACATAACCGGTAAGATCATTTCACTGCAGGTGAAACACGAAAAGGGCAGAGAGGAAAGAAGCACCGGGACAGGTAAACCGGTGGACGAACATATCGCATGAACAATGGATATGCGTCGGAGTCGAGGACATAGAAATTGGGAGCTGCGTGCATGCCGGCAATAGTACAGGTGGATGTAAATGGACAATATTAATCGGAGCACTGCCAAGTGGAAGGATCCACAGAGGAATTGCGGAGCCAGGCAAGGAAAATAGAGTGTCAGTGACTGGATAATAAATGTGGCTGTGAGAGATTCAGAGTTCGGAACGGCAGTTCTAATATGAGAAATGGTCATGGGTGCAAGTGGGGCTGGTGTGTAATGGTATTAGGCATAAGAAGGGAGAACGAGGGAGGGTTTGACAGAAAGGTAGGCAGTGAGGCGTAAGAATGTGATCAGTGAGCTTTATAGGCCTAAGATGATACCAAATGAATAGGTACTACAAGCCGGCAACGCCGACATTGGTGAAGAAATAAGATATTGGCGGTCGTCGGCAGAGTAAAGTGGTTAGGACGATAGTGACGTGCGATGAGAGGTAACACAGCGAGAGTCGATAGGAGCAAGGAGAGAATGGATAGATGTGCATAACGGAACGAAAACATAGATGTGATAGGATCGATGGGCGGGCATACAGTGGTGAACAAGGATGGTTGGAGCATGCGATCTGCAGCTGACAGCATTAGAGCGTGCGATCCACAACCGGTGCTAGTGGGTTTGACTGGCCGTGCGCCGGACACCCAACCCGAAAAACGCTTCAAGGTGAACACGGGGGGTGTGATCCACCAACCTAATTGCGCTCGCACATCGTTGCAGACGACCTGCACGCCCGATGTGCTCCGGCCAAAGCGGTGGATCTGACCGCGCCCCGCACCGTTGGGAACGGCACTAATGTTTATTGGTGGTTATGCATGTGGGGCGTAGTTCAACTGTGATAGTATGAGATATAAGTTCGGCGGTCGGATGGTCAGGTTGCAAGGGGTTCCAGAGGACGGAGCCAGCGGTTAATAATCGACCAAACAGCGGCGTTATCCAGGCGCGTATACCAATGTAGATGGTGAAATGCACGCAAGGAGAGAGCTGGAAAAGGAGAGCAGATAAAAAGGGCAGTCAGGGTGTACCCCTGCTGTGGATCAACGGTTAATGGAGGCATATAGAAACTAGTAAAAGACAAGGCATAAGAGTGACAGAATCTATGGGAGAAGGTGAAAGCAAAGTGGTTGAAATTAGTAGCATTTTAATTTGTTTGATTCATTAAGGAAATGGTCATAGGCAGTCTAACGTTGAGAACTCAGTCGGATAGATGAAACTGTCTATCGCTGATTGTTTCCCTAATTGAGGGGAGCAGGGTCGGGGAAGGAGTTGGTCTTAGAAGTCGAGGCCCCTCTCGTAAGCTATATCTTCTGCCATGCTCATATTAGATAACTGGAGTGCACAGGTGACGCTGAGATATGGGATGAGTGCCGACAGAAATTAGGACTTGGTTTATGAAGCTCGAAGGGTTCATGGGCCACTTGTTCCAGACTTTGAAGTAGAAAAGAAGGAAAAAACGTGACCGTATGGCCGACTTAGCTATACTGGAAGGGACAGTAAAAGGCCAGTGCGGAAGTGAGTAGAGAGTTTTGCGGGTCAAAGGAAAAAGACCGGTTATAAGGCAGGTTATACAAGAAGACTAATTTAGTCTTAAGCGGCGGAGCCAGAGTGGGTCATGATTCAGATTTCGGCATCATTCTGTATAGCTCAAGGCCGTGGATCAACCGAGTATTTGCTTAGTAAAACGCCTTTGTATGCTTTAAATCGCAACTCTGTCGAATTTTGTCATGTTGGTAAATATTATTGGGCAGTGTTCAGGCAAAGGCCTGATGTGGGGTTTGTAGATGCTGATGATACTGTCCCGGAGACGAAAGGAGCGGGAGAGCAGGGCCACACTTCTTCCCTCTTATGCACCACACCAACACCACCATCGGCAGAGCTAAACTCATCTACACCAGCCAGACCGGAATGGTCTCTGATGGTCTCGGGCATGGTCTGACATTGAATGAGACTGATACACGTATGCTAGCCTGTGCTTCGCAACATTCGTTGTCCTACTCAGTGTGTTTGCTTGGCCCGACTCTACCTTTTTCCAGCCCATGCTAGCTAAACCCCTCATGTCAACGGCACCCATACCATAGCGTCTTCCGAAAGTTGGGAAAACAGACCACCCCCAGCAGTTGTGAAGAAAAGAAAAATACGCATAAAATTACGATCGGGCGGAGGGGCTATGGAAAGTTCCTATATTGGCTGAACTACCTCTCCGTTAGGAAACCAAAAAAGGATGAAAGTGGGATCGATTTGATCTCCAAATACCGCTGACATCGGGCTGTGCAGAAGATGGGCAACCTCCATCTATGGTAAGTCTCCCACCAACTCAGACCTGATCCTGCGAAAGGGGAAACCCCACATCGCCCTTGTTTGCTTGACAAGCTTTTGGTTTTCACGCACGAGACTGGCTAGGGTGACAGCGCACTGGACCCTCCACATACTCTTACCCACCTCCCGCTCTAAGTTTCGGCCACCCCATACCCTCCCTAAGCGCACCTAGCATGCATATCGACACTAAATACAATCACTACCGCAGCCCTGACCTTGAACCCATTGACCCGGACGGCCTGTAGACGTACCTGATGAATAACAGCAACCGCGGCAAAGCCCGGAAAAGGAAAGAAGAGGAAAGAATATGTTGAAAACCGGTCACCTTTTCCATCCATACCTTTCCGTCTTCCGTCATCTTTCTTAGAAGGCGGCCTTCTCGATGTCCTAGCATCCAAGCCGAGCTTAGGTTTACAACCCCACCTAACGGTAGCCACAGCCTCCCGCCAACTACAGTCACTATCGCAGCCTGGACTCTGAGCCCACTGACATGGATACCGTATGGAGGCAGCAGATAACCAACACCTGCCTCATTTAAGCCTATGAAATGAACACGGGAAACCGTTCGTGTTTTCCATTCCTTACCAACTATCTTTCCTCACTCTAATGACAAATATGATATTCATGCAACCACCAAGTCATGAGATTTCCCCGCTCACATTCAAGTTTAATCTCAGTAGGCCAGCACTACCGAGTAGGAGCACAAAAGAAATTGCATCCACGTTTCTCGGCATAATAACAATTTTCTCCCATGCGTCACCACCATTGCCCCGGGGGTTCCTCCTGCAACCTTACTTAATTGTTCCTCAGAAATTCTAATCGACCGCAAAGGCAGAAGCAGCATCCCACCCGGTTTACGCTACCTTGATAGCCTGTAGTGGTACTGATCAACCCCCTGCAACCCCACGTTACTTAAACTCTCGAATTAAAATCCGGATCAGAATACGGAATGTGCCACTGACAGTTCGAATAATCCCAACCAGTTCATTTTTGTTTGTCGCCCTTTATTATCATAACTCTCCGCTGGAACCACGTCCAGACTGCTAACATCATTTATTTCAGGTTTGTCGTCGCCCACTCTCTCGGGTCCTACTTTCGGTGACCAAGGTCCACACTTTGACCCGTACCGACAGAGACCTAAGTGCAGTCTTTCATACCAAACGGGATTGCACTCGAGCCACGCGACCTAAAACACCCCCAACTGCCTACCAGCAGATTGTAAGCGTCTTCTGACACAATAACTCCCCTACTGGTGTCGCCATTGGAGCCTATACGGGACACATTTCACGAATAACCTGCTACTGATTGGTCGACACGTCCTTTACCCCGCCTGATGAACCATACCCAAGGGATGACTCATATCACCTTGGTAGTATGTGGAACAACCCGATATCAGAGCTAGAATACGCAACACAGGAATTTGTTACTCACTGAATTTCGATACTCCATCCGAATGCAAGTCCACTTATTACCCTCATCCGTGGTTCCTAATAATGATGCCGAATATCACTGAGAACCAATAAGTCAATAAATGTTTGTCCGCGTAACAGAACAAAAAGGAGCGAGCCTGCGCCGAGGTTTTTTACTCTGGTTTCTGTTGCAAGATTTCATTTTTCTTTCGGCTAGTATCCGGCTAGAACCTGATTCCTCACTAATTCAAGGCCTTCGGGTTAGGCTCCTTTTTTCTGAATGATGCGGGTTATTGATCCTAAACCTAAACTCACCTTTTATATTGATTCCTGTTTCCTCCACAGTTATCATCTTTTCCGAGCGCACTCCCACACGGTTCGTTCTCGTCTCATTACGCACTTCGTTTGTTGAAACTGGGAATATCCGTCATTCCGGGCCAACATCGTCCTCATAAAGAGTAGTTATCTTCGTGTTCATCAGTATTTATCCATGTTCGGAACTTATTCCGTTCGTAGAACGCCAGTGGGCCTCCGTTATCCACGGCTTGCATCATTTTGGTTTATAAGGCATCCTCAGCACTACATTTTCACGAAATATTTTGTATCTCCAAGGGGCCACCATCAACCAACTCGAATTCGAAGCCAAACCGTATATGCCGCGCAAATCATTATCATTTCGATTCATTTAAACTATTCCAAGCTGTATTATTTTGTTTCCGGCGTTTTTGGCTCCCTTCCTTGAAATTCGTGCTTAGTTCATCATTTTGAGTCGAGCTGTACACCATGATCATGCGCTTGCTCGGGCTTCTCGACCATGGTCGAGAAATATACCATTATTATTATTATTATAATAGAAGAAATGGTAGCAGGCCTAGTACAGATCCCCGAGGTACTCCACCGGTGACTTTCACCATATCGGGGCCCCCATCGCCCACATCACCGCAGAATATTCTAAAGCGAGTAATCTATGTTAGTGTTATCGTGAATACCTCACACTGAGCACTGCTTAAGATGTTTGCGGAAAGTAGCACAAGCGTGAGCTAAGCTTACGGTTAAACGTGTGGATGGGGGTCGCGACCGGCGGATAATGGCATGATTAACGCCGGCATCCTTTACACAGTTTGCAGCAAATCGACTCCAGCTGTTCCATTGCGCCTTTTGCTTTTGTTTTGTCATCAAAACATCTACCAGCACGCCTGGACAGAAAAAACATAAACAGGCATTAGAAAAGAGAGCTGTGCGTGTATTCGCTGGTGATCGAGGCGCTTGGTGGATTAGCCACAAATATTTCATCAACACTCTGGAAGATATCCTCAATACACCGTGACCGGTAATAAAACGTTTGCAACCACAGCCAGAGACTCGGCAGTCATCAATAGATATATGCCACTAATCTGAGCCGCGGTCAAAACCAGCACCCAGAAAACCAGGAACCTAAATTCGTCGCGCGAACTTAAGCTGCTTAACGAAATTATTTAGCTGATTATTTCATTAACTGAAGGAAGCAATTTAAGTTGCAACTGAACCCAAAGATTCGATTCAAGCTTTGTGTTGGTTAAGCTGAAGACAGCCATACCTTTGTTCCATTATAGTAGAAGTAAGGCCAGTCAAGGCACGTGCTGAGCCTTGGGCTCACGGAGGCCTCTGCGGTTTTGTTGCTTCAGATCGAACTCGGTCAACACTTTTGCGCAAGCCCACTTGTTCCTGCCTTCTGCAATTCAAGGCCAACGTGGTATCGCGCAACAAGCACGCCATGGCACGAAAAGAACACAGACGGGAGGAAGTTTGTGTGGGAACTAAAGCATTTTCGGAGGTAAAATCTAACCAATCATGTACTACCGATGAAAACCGAAAATGTTTCTAGGCAAGGATAATGCTAACCTCAAGGAGATTATTTCAGTAAAACTCAAGCAACAAAAGGTATAATGTGTTTGAGGTCGATCGTCAGAACAGACCAAGAAAAGAGTAAATCCAAAGTGACTTTCAAAAATAGTTCGATTTTTCAGAAACGCTGAGGTCACTACAAAATCCTGTTTGGCTTGTTTGAATGCTGCCTCCTCAACGGGAGTCAAATTCGTCGCCTTGGTGTTTCACTTCAGCAGGTTGGCCAAGGGCGACACACTGAATGCACGACGTGGGATATAGCTACCGTGGCGATTGGAATTCCCAGGAAGCTGCATAGTTATGTGACTTTCTAAGATGCGAGAGAAATATGGGACAAAGCTGCCTGTGTGGCAAAGGCTTTCAAATGCGCTTCCCCATACATGAGAAAAACCCAAGATATATGACTCAGAACCTAAACGTTCAGGCTCACTTGAAGTTACTTCCGCTGGGAACAATGGAAGAGTTGACCCGGGGGAAAGGCACTCTATGCTAGGAGACGCCGGTGAATAAAATACCTTTGGTGTAGCCGGAAGCGAAAACGGACCTTGGAACACATCTAAAAACGTTGGGACGCCTGTACCGCGTTTCGCAGTCCAAGCCTTATCCCGCCCTACTCGATCGGGTCAAAAGGTACGGTGGTGACAGTCTTGGGTTTTTCCTCTTCGATCTCAGCGTCTGATGACATATCTTCATGGGATCATTTTTGGATGCCATTGTCCTCCCAGAGAGGCTGAGTGCGAAATTTCGCATGTGTGATATGGGGTACCCGTCGGGAATGGCGACGTCCTTGAGAAGGTGACAGACCACACAAGGCCTTCAATCAGCGGATGACTTTGCGAACATGTACAAAAGCTACGCCTGCGGGCTTATATATGGTCTGAAGATACCAAGTTTGATGGTGTGATAGAATTTAGAGAGAGCAGTATAGAGTCAGTTGGGGTCAGGTCATCTTGGACGACAATGAACACAAAGGCCTCTAGGGAGGATGCGGTGAAACACAATGAGGTACCGAATGATCAAGTCAACATAGTTTGATTACGACGGGGAACTCCCTCAAAATTCCAGCGGATGTTGATTTCCGGATCACCGGCCGAAAGCCGATTGGGTAATGCGTTTTCCCGTTCCTACTGCCCAGATCCCGATTTTGGCATCCTCTCAGCTGCGATTCTTGGGTTCCACGATCAGGCCAAATTGGAAGAGGAAATTTGCACCAAGAACGGGCGTCTGAACTTTTCATGTATGGTGCCTCGTTGAAAACTTCGCCAATGGCCTGAATCAACAGTGACTGATCACGAGCAGAATTCTGAAATAGCCGTGTTATTTGAGGCCTAAAATACAAAACGAGATGATTGAAGGCGGTCTTGTGTAGGTTTTGACCGAGAGCTTATCTTGGCCCCGGTATCAATGAGAACTAGAGGTCACCTGGCAGCTGGATGACGTGAGCAAGTCAAGCCGGACGCGGAGAACCGGCAGTATCAGCTGCCGTTACTAGCTGGCTTAGTCGGTTGATTGTTCGGTGAAAGTACGGAAGAGACATCCAAGATCACACCTTGGTGCATGAGTGCCGAGCACGCGACGGTATCAACACCATATTTGTATTCGGCTGTTGCGGAACCGTGATATAGGCCGGCCAGGTACCTGCTCCGACTGGCGTCGATGAGTAGTAACGAGCTGCACATTGCACCGACCTGACTGCACAACATTCGGACAGTTTAGTTTTGGCCGGTAACTTCGTTATTAAACTGCTAGTGTTGAGATGGGTTGACAAAGCTGCGAAAAATGGCAAATCGTGCTCAGCTGCGAGCATTGATGATGCCACGGAGGAATGATGTGCCGGAAAGGTTTCGGCGGACTCCGAGGTGGAGGTTGAGGAGGGTTGTGTTATGTAAACACAAGGCTCACCGGCATAGCTGGATTCCTTTTTTCGATCGGTTTGTTGGGTCAGTTGTCCCAGAAGGTAAGTGGGCTCCAACACTGAAAAATCTTGTTGCGTCAGCGGAGAAAGTTCATCGAATAACATCTCCCTGAGAATTTGGCCGTTCTTTTGGAGTCCATCCCACAGAGACCGCATATGAATCACAAGTTGGGACTGTGTCTGATACCCTATATCAACCAAAGGGACCATTTAGTGTGACATTTTTACAGCTAATTTTTCGGCGTGTTACATAACTGCCGCTCTGACGTCGGCGTAAAGGCCTTCCTAAGGAATAAGGTCGACGTCTTTTGAATCGAAAGTGACGCCGAAGGGAGTGCCTGGACAGTGATTGACGAGCTTGCTAGTAATGCCTCCCGCGCCAAATACACCCTATATTAGTCTCAAACCCAACAGACGATTTGCTGGACTAAAGCAAAACAGTTCATGGGCAGATGGGCTGAAGGCTTTGGATTCTTTGTGGGGCACTGGAATGTGTGAAAGAAGTACAAAAACCAAGTCTAGTTTGGGGGAAAAGAAATAAGGCTGACCAAATATAGCGAGCGGTAACCCGTTTATGCGGCAAGCCATCAATGTCGAAATAGTCCGGAAGTGCACAAGAAAACTAGAATCGGCGGAGAAGCCTTATCAGATTACAAAACAAAGTAATGTATACAACAGAAATAAAATGATACAGCTTGCACAAAACAAACTCAGGGTAATTCGCAGTCCATGATGCAGCTAAGTGTATTTCGAAGTTCCAAAGTAAACATTAGGCCACAAATGGTCGTGTTCTGCAAGCGACAACAAAAACAAATGAATAAGTGGAAAAATCTTTAAAAGGAGCTGCGAAACATAGAAGGAAACCAACAGCATTCAACAAGAGGAGGGGAAAAGAGCCAAGTACGGCAAGAAGTACCCGAGGAGAAGCAGAGGAGAAAAGTTGCGACCTGCGCATCAGGAAACATTAATGAAAAGAAGACAGAGGAGGCCCGGCACTTTCGAGGCGAATGCAGAACAGACTGAGTGAGGCTGAACTGAAGGCTAAAAACCCTGAAGCCAGCATGGAAATGTGAGGCAAAGTTCAGTGAGCTCAGCAAATTTTTGCGACTCGCAGGTGCAAAGGGCTTCATGTGAGTTTTACTCTGTTCGATACCTGCATATTCGGGGCCAGCAGAACCTACTTTGCCAGAATGTTGTTTTTCGTTTCTTCTTTCAAAATCTTTTGATGCACTTTGCGATGGATTTACCGCTTATTTCAAATAATTGTCACAATCCACTCGCGGACCGGGGCTGTAATTGTGCGGACTCCCCACTGTGTTTGGAACCAGTGAAAGCTGGAATTGTGTGCAGTATCTGTTGTAAGCTGCGCTTTTAAAAACGTCGCAGTTTATCACTTGAAGCTTTTAGTACTAATAATGGGCGAAAGAGTTTCGAGCGAACAGGCGTCAGATATGTAGGTATGTGAAAAAGTATATCCAAAATTGAGATGGGATAAAAAGAGAAGAGTTGAGGTTTCCATATCTAAAATCTCGTCACTCAACAAAAATCATACAATAAACCAGAGAAAACCAAGTGCCCCGAAAACCCTTGTGGCCCGGGGCACCAAATGGGGATCCGTAATGGAAGGTTCCCCTGAGGTTAATTGAAAGATAAATTGGACTTGCCAGTTTAAAGGCAAAAATTGTTAGCCTTATAGGGTCTCTGGTCAACCTAGAAGCAGCTTCAAGTATCGCCCTTGGGCGATGCACGAATGTTGTAATCAAGGCTTTTTACCGCGCATTCACTATTGCGGAATTCACGATAATGAGGTGAGGAGAACAACCTGTAGCCTTCTGAGGCTGGTTAGGCGACCATGGAAATGTGGACCCAAGGGTGTCTCAGAGCTGGATAAGTGAAGGAAACCGGTTATTGAAGTCAGGGACCAGGGGCCGGTCCCGGCAAAGTTCACCAACCTTAGATTCATGGATGATTCCTTAACAGCGCTCAGAAAACGGAGCCTAAGGACGGGGGATGAAGTAGCTGTTGGGCACCACCACATGTGCAAAACCAAAACCGATGTAAACTACTCAACAGCCTTATTTATCGACCTAAGTAAGAGGATACTGAAGGTTAAGCTACCGAAGCCACTGCCGACTAAACATTGGTAAATCCGCGTGCCATGTAGATGCCTCCTTGCCCGTCGGAAATCCCACAGTACCGTCATCACCTGCGATTTCCTCAAACGGTGCAAACGGGATTAACAATCGGGACTGACTAAGGAGTGCTTCATGTGCGGGCCGGAAGCCTTAAAGAGCATAGTGATGTAACTTGCACCAAGAGAATCCCTGGTGAACGTTTCACGTACATGCCAGTTCCCCATGAACATAAGTTTTCCACTAAACGTTGCATACCTTTTACCACGCAACAGCTGACATATCTAAATACTTTTGCTTATGTCTCGATTTATCAACCACGATACTATTTGGACTTTACTACTGACTCCTCCGTTGTGGCTGTTTCTGGCTTTTAGAACTTCTGAAGAGTGGTTACCACTTGGCAAGCATAAAGGCAGCGCAACTGTCGCTTGTATATACTTTGCATGCTTATACTTCGTTACTCCGTCAGTGTCGGATATTTTGATCGGTCCTGACTTACTCTGGGTTCCGCTCATTTGGCTGCGCGTCAGTTGGGTTCAAAAAGACGACGAACAACGGTTGCCAAGTACTTATGCTTGAGGCTTTGGAACAAGTATAGGGAGCTTGTGTCTTGAGCGAATAGCACCATTTTTATGGCTGCATCAAGAGCCTTGCTGAAGAGTCCATGTGAAGTAGGCGTCGTGACTCGGCGGAGTATCCACACACATGAGGTAGACATGGTAGATGGAAGGGGGCCTGAAAAGCAAAACCGTTCGTCGCGCAGGAACAAAAACAGCTAGGTAGAGAAACCCTTTTAAAGGGTTTTATCCTAGGCCATTCGCCGAAAATCGATATGGTTGTTGGTTTTTGAGGCCAATCTGGATCCACAGAGGCCCAGCGGCCGGAGAGAAAGAGAGCTTTATATTCCAAGCACACCTGAACGAAGGAAGAGCTGGGCCAGAAAAGTAGTGGTGAGCTGGTTCTCACCCGTTCAAAATGAGACTAAGAAGACTTGTGGGATCCGTGACGGGTCAGCAGCGCAAATTACGGGATTTGTTCTTAACTAAACAAAGATAGGGCTGTAGAGGCCGCTGGAGCGCCATAGAACAAGTTCCTGATTGCAAATCAGCTTCAGGTAAAAAACTCCAAAGATGGTGTGTTTGACCTCCATTTGCCCTTCATTTGTTTAACTTATTCACTCGTTGCTCTTACCTGGTCAAGGCCGACCGGTTTCACCTAAGGTTTGCTCGGAATAGGCCCTGGCACTGAAATTCTGTGGCTCGGTCGGGCCTGCAATCCGCTCAATTGTTGGGTTTTGCCCTCACATCGACCTGAGACAAACTACAGTCAAGTGAGCAATTTTTGCTGTTCCTGTACTCATGCTTGATTATTCAGATACCGCACTTGACAGGTACGATTATTTTAATATCGCTTAGTCAGTGGTACCAGTCTCGGGCTGACTTCCTTCGAGATTTTTGATAGCGGCAGATAGATAATCGCAAAACATCTGCCGTAGCGGGTTTTGATCAAGTTTTGAACCTTTAGCAGTTGACCCACCGTGAATCTTCCACGCAGTTCTGTCACTGCGTTTGTCCTTTTGATTCTGTGACTGACAGGTAAATTGAATTTGATAGGTTACCATGTGTTGTCGAATTTTCCGTCTTACTCCTCTACACCTTTATTCGTAACCTTGTCCTTGTTATATGCAAAAAGGCTCGGAAATTGTCGCTCTTGGTGAACGGCCAGCTGAAGACCCCGGAAAGCCTCCGCCAGGAAGGTCCTCACCTACGTGCTCCTTTCTTGCTGGAAAGATGGCTGATTGTGGGACATTAGGCCACGACTGTAGAGTGTTTGGTCACAGCTGGAAGCTGCTAAAACAATGCTTCTAGTGGCGAAGGTTCAAGGACCGAGTTGGACACTGGCACTCCAGAACCCTGGTGGTAGTGAACGGTCTTCTGCCGGGGCGAAAACGTTTTTGCTTATAGGCATCTCACACGATTCGCGACTCTGCCGCCGAATTGGGCAGGTGGGAGGGATGAACTAGATCATTCATTACCAGAAGAGAATTACAAAAATGTGAGATTTCGTTTTTCAATGGTTCCGCATCTGAAGGAAAAATTAGATGGTCGGGTTAGAGATTATGGTCAGGGCTTCACTCAGCCCTCTTATGACTGCCACAGTAAAGCAATGGAAGTCATTCTTTATGGTCCTGTGTATTCTGCAGACATGGAGTAAAAGCAGGAGAGAAACATACTGAAATAAATGTGTGGTCATCCGCACCAAGTTGTGAAACCCATGCTCAACGAAGCGACCACTCCCGGATCAATTGAAGCAGACTAAGATTTGGTGAGGACTTGCGCCAGTAAATAAGTAAATTTTGCCGACGCACTATAACTACTGGGATATGTAGCTGAACTTAATTCGCCGCGAACTACTATAGCTGTTTCAGACAAATTGGCGAAGTTTTTATCAGTAAGCTAGGTGAGAACATCGAAGAGATTTACCAAGGTTGCCGAGGGCCCAGTTTCCGTGGCCTGTGCGATCACCTGCTTTCTAGGCTTGGTTTGCAGAAAAAGCATCATGGTTACCTACTTCAAACCCGGAATAAGTGGCGGATAGCCCAGCTGGAGAAGGTCTTGCTCGCGGAAGGACTCATACATTATTTTCTAATGGTATACTGTATCCAATCCTCCGAGGATGTCATACCATTGTGAACTGTCTTGAATTTCAGGCCTCCTCCGTAGTTACGCCAAAGCTGTGTTCTATCTGTTCAGGTTATGGCCACCGAGCTGACTGTTGTCTGAACAGGAAGGATAGTGAAGGAGGCAGCTATATTCGGTAGCACCGCAGTCACACGGAGGCATTAGATTTCTAGTGCACAATGCGCCGTGCCAGACCTTCCCGAGCGGCTATGAGGTCAGCCTAGGTATTGTGCCCACAGTTATTGAAGGTCCGAACGGATCTGCAGTTGTCAGTATGCTGCCATACACGGGAGGTGACACATCTTCCACTAGTGGTGGGTTGGCCAATCTTTTGGTTTTACGGGCGCGGATCAAGGGTACAATAAAATTCCTATTGGCAAATCATTTATTTGGTGCATGTGTGTCCTTCCGTTCAAAAGCCGTATTTAGAGAGGAGCCGACCTACGTGATAGAAGCCAACTTTGGCCCTTCTGCTCCCGAGGCGCCAGCCAAGATGCGATGCATACAAGCTCTTGCTAAAAAGGGTCACCTAAATGATGCTAACCTCATTCTTGCAACTGACTTTTTTACAAGCCTTCTGATGGGTTTAGAAGCACCCAGCGCACCCGACGCATATTGTGATCTTGAAAAGTAGAGCGGTAGGAAGGGTGATCCTAAGGCCAGCCGTAGGCCATTTAGATGGGGTTCTCTAGGCTGGCTAAGTGCCTTCCTACGGCACCAAGTACGTACTTTTGAAGTGTACACAAGACTTCAGAAGATTAAGAGCTATCCAGGTGGACTATATTGTGAGGGCTTCAAAGAAAATGCAATGGAATAAACACCCTTTCTGTCGAAAAAGAACGAAGAGCTGATATAAACGGAAGTTACATGGAAGTCATAGTGTAACGAAGAACACAACACACGGCAGGATACTTGTATTCCCACGGTCACTCAAGTCAAATCATGGCACACATACAGTCGCTTATATAGGCCCCTTTCCAGGCTGCGCGGCACCAAGATTGCTATTGCCGCTGCTTGAGCGCTTCGGCTGCGTTCTGTCCATTTGCCTGTGGCCGATGGCTTGCTTCTATTGCCCGTCATTTCCCTTCGTTTGGTTCGACTGCCTCAGTTGACGGCTCGATCGGCAGCCCTTCACCTGAGCTGTCTTGCTGGTTGCCGGAGATCCCGCTGCTTCCTCTCTGGCCGTCTGTATGCTTCTTTTTGCCTGCTTCGGGACGCCTCCGACATATTTGCCACCCGTTCTTTTGTCTGTGGCTCTCGTTTGGTTCGTTCGTTCGCTTTGATGTTCACGCCGTTCCCTAACCCCAGCATTCCCTGTTACACTCGCCTTTCCTTTAAAACTTTCGGTTCGGAAGTGGCAGGGTGCGAAGTCGCATCCGTTAACCCATTTGCCCTGCGGTCCTTGATCGATTTTGAAACTGGGATTCTTCCTCTCTAGTACGGTGTAGGGCCCACTCCATCGTTTGTGGAACTTGCTTGCCCCCTGATCGGCCACTGTGGGTCTGTTACGATTCCTAACCTTTGCCAGCTGTCCGGATATGAACGGATCCCATTTCTGTGTTTCGTCCCGTCTATCGTACCTTGCCTTGTTACGACTCTGAGAAATTCTTGTCTTTTGTACTGCCGCTTTCTCTAAATGCCTCCTCCCGCGGGTTATCAGAGGTTTATCATTTTTCATGTTGAGCCACACATCCAGTCGCGTTCTGGGTTCCCGCCCAAAAACCAGCTCAAACTGTGTCGTCCTCGCTGTTGAAAGGATCGTTGCGCGGTAACTGAGTGACTTCTCTGATAGCCCTTCTTGCCAATCACTTCAGTGGTTATTTAGCAACTCCCTCAGCGTTCTGTTGAATCTTTCCATCATTCCGTTTGCCTGAGGGTGGTGAGGCAACGTTCGTATTCGCCGGATCCTCCACTGCTCCAACATGCCTCGAAATTTCTTCGATTAGAAGCGGGGACCCTGGTCAGTGATGACCGATTCTTGTACACTAAATCGCGCTACCACATTATCGACAAACACGCGAGAGACCGTATCGCCTATTCGATCCGGTACCGGGATTGCTTCCACCCAGCGAGACAAGTGGTCAACCGTTGTCATGATGTACCGGTTTCCAGTAACATTCACAGGTGAAGGACCAAAAATGTCCAAACCCCAGCTTTGAATGATTCGCTGTGCTTCTATGGGCTGCGTTGGCGGTTTTGCTGTTGCGTGTTCTCGGTTCCGTTGACAATCAGGGCAAATTCGTATGTAGTCGTCAACGTCGTGCGGTGTCGTTGGCCAGAAGTCTCTGCTCCGCAATAATTCGAAGACTCGTTTTTGTCCTATGAGAGCACTGTCGTGCGCTTGCTGTAATGCCTGCTCAGGTTCGGCCTCGGGAACGAAAGGCAGTCGTCTGGGTCGTAGATCTTGTCCCATATCAATGTCAGCAAACAGCTTGCCATCTTCCGCATGCAATCGCTCCCAAATTTTCAATAGGTCGCGCAGTGCAGGTGAGCCCCCGTCTGGTCTTGTTTTGGCTTGAAGATGTGAACAAACTGTCCGCACCAGACTGTCATTTCTTTGGTGGCTGGAAACACCGTCACTTGACATTAGCCGATTCACTGAGATCACCTCAGCCGGCAGCTGGTCGTCTGGGATCGGGCGGGATAACGCGTCAGGTATTTCGTTTTCCCGTCCACTAACATACTCGATTGTAAAGATGAATTCTTGCAGGCGGTATGCCCACTTTTCCAACCTCCCTCTTGGATCTCTTGTTGTCATCAACCACGTCAATGGCTTATGATCCGTTTTCATACAGAAGTTAGTAGCAATCAGATATGTTCTCCACTTTTCCAGTGCCCACACGATCGCCAAACATTCCTTTTCCGTGGTGGAGTATTTCCCCTCGGCACTTGTGAGCAGTCGGCTGGCGTACTCGATCACCCCAGGCGGTTGTGACAATACCGCGCCAATTCCGACGTCACTGGTATCCAAAGCTACGGTGAATTTTGCATGCGGCTTTGGTACTGTCAAACAGTTTCGAGGGTATTTTGCACTTTCCTTGAGTTTCCCGAAGGCCGCCTCCGTATCTGACGTCCAGTCGAACTTCTTGTCCTTCCTCAGTGGATGAAACAGGACACCAGCTTTCTGGGCAAAATTTGTCACGAACTTCGCTTCATGGCCGACCAAGCCAGAGAAGGTTCTCAGTTGGCGCTTTGATTTTGGCGAGGGGGAGCTCCTAATTGTCTTCACTTTCTCGGGTAGGGGTTGTAGTTTTTCTCCTCTGACGATATGTCCCAAACAAACGATTCTGTCACGCGCTATCTGGCACTTTTTTGCACTCAATTTCAAACCCGCCGCTTTGATTCTCTCCAGGACTGCGCCTAATCTGGACACATGTCCGTCAATCGTCCTTAAAAATACCACAATATCATCCCCATACACCAGAACACCATCCAGGTTTTCCATTACCTGCGGAAGCAAAAGCCTGAAAGTATCCGGTGCGAAAGACAACCCAAAAGGCATCCGCAGGAACTCATACTGCTTCCCGTTGGCACAGAAAGCTGTTTTCTCTCTGCCGCTCACAAGCACCGGCAGCTGCAAATAGCCCGACCTCCAGTCGGTTAACGATAGCATCTTCGCGTCATGAAGCTGCTTGAATATCTTCTCGGTTAGTGGCACTGGGAACGCGTCCTTAACTGTGATACGGTTGAGTTCCCGGAAGTCAACGAAAAGTCTATGCGTCCCATCCGATTTCCGCGTTAACAACACTGGTGAGGAATACGGGCTAGTGCTTTCCTGAATTATTTCCTTCGACTTCATGTCCCGAACTTGATTCTCAACTTCCGGTACGACTTTCCGCGGCAGCCTTTGATACACTGGTTTGCACACCTCACCGGCACTAAGTTGATGCTGTGTTCTTGCCAATCGCAAAGGCCGTACTCGTCATCTGGTGTCAAAAATAACTCCGCATACCTCTCGAGGCACTGTCTGACACACGGGACTGAACAACCTGGAACCAAGGAAGTTTTTCAATACCAGCACAGTTCGGCCGGCCCCAGCGGGATTGCAGCTCGATATCCTTCTCCCCAACCCGCAATCGATGAGCTTCAAAGTCGATTTTGGCTCTGATACTTTCCAACAAATCAACCCCAACGATTGTCTCGGCGACCCCTCCAGCCGGTAACATCTCATGCGTCACAGGAACGTCGCCGATCTGAACAGCTAGCTGCTGCTTTTCCGCTACTCTCAGAGCCTCTCCTCCGACTGCACGCACTCGTATTTCGCATGGCCTCACTACCATTCCCTCAAAGCGAGGTGTCACAGATGCCCCAGCCCCCTATCTACAACCGCAATTTTACGTTCGCCCCCAATTATGATCTCAACCATAGGCACCCCCCTCGACTTGAATGTGGATAAAGAAAAGCAAGACGAGAAGCGTTTTTCTGGACAAAATCGGGCGAAATGTCCTACCTTGCCACATACAAAACACCTCTTTCGTGCTCCATGCGTCAATGCGTCATTATTGCCTTGTGTTTGTCGGTTGATTTCCAGTCCTAATTGTGCGATTTCCTTGCTTATCTTCTGCAACGTGGACTCCAAATTCGACTGCTCTAATCGGGAAACTGTCACTTCTTCTTGGGCTGCACGAACAATCATAAACAGGCGTTCTGTATCATTCACGCCGCAGGCAATTGCTATTCTCAACCTGCCTTGGACTTCCGGGGCCATGCTTTGAACGGAACTATCACGAACAAGGCGTGCCCTAGTTACGCCACTTGCCTTGGGCGGCCCGATCGATAGTCGGCGCGACAGGCACTGATAATGCACGACTGGGTCTTGAGTGCTGTCGTAATGAGCCATGTTGAATCGGTCCACTGCTTTCTTCTGATCACCTTCCTGTGTAAACTCCTTCACGAGCCCGGCACGGACCTCCCGATAAGTGGGGCTTGTTTTTCCCCCCATCTTCAGATCATACACCGCCTTGGCACGCCCGGGAAACAGTGCCTCAAGCGCCGCCAACAAAGGTGTGTCTCATTTTACTCCGTTGCATGCCGCTCTCCTTTTAAAACCTGTGATCCATTCCTCCACATCTCCATCCGCGAACGCAACAGGCCAGGGAAACTTCATCAAGTGAGCGTGGTCACAGCACCAATGTGACAGGGACGACAACACACGGCAGGATACTTGTATTCCCACGGTCACTCAAGTCAAATCATGGCACACATACAGTCGCTTATATAGGCCCCTTTCCAGGCTGCGCGGCACCAAGATTGCTATTGCCGCTGCTTGAGCGCTTCGGCTGCGTTCTGTCCATTTGCCTGTGGCCGATGGCCTGCTTCTATTGCCCGTCATTTCCCTTCGTTTGGTTCGACTGCCTCAGTTGACGGCTCGATCGGCAGCCCTTCACCTGAGCTGTCTTGCTGGTTGCCGGAGATCCCGCTGCTTCCTCTCTGGCCGTCTGTATGCTTCTTTTTGCCTGCTTCGGGACGCCTCCGACATATTTGCCACCCGTTCTTTTGTCTGTGGCTCTCGTTTGGTTCGTTCGTTTGCTTTGATGTTCACGCCGTTCCCTAACCCCAGCATTCCCTGTTACAATAGAGGGTCACTCTTGCGTAAGCCTTCCATAGAGGGGTGATATAATAAAGGACAGCTGTTGCTGAACAGCGGCTATTCGTCGCCCGCTCATCCCAGAGAGAATGACAAGAGGGGATGCCAAACTGGGTGGAAGTTATGAGACTATTGCTCACTAATGTTTTGAAAAGTCTACGCTACTGGTAGTGCCAGTGAGCGCAAGGAAGCTAGCTAGGTGTTTTTTCTACCGTAACAAGCTGTAGTTAACCGAAAGGAACCAGAAAAGCTACGAGTGGTCTTCGACAATGCGGCTGTGTATCGGATTCAGTCTCTGAACTTTCATTATCTCACGGCTCAAATACGTTACCCTTTAACCGAGGTGTCACTGTTATTCCCACGGGGGCCTGCGGGCATTTCTGGGGATATCGAAAAAATGTTTTTAGTGGTATTTGTGCACTCGGAGAAGCAAAAAGCACCACGATCCTTGCGTTGGCCGGACGACGATAACTTGGAGGAACCTGCAGAGGTCAAGTTGGTGATCCACTTTTTGGAGCTGTTTTTCCTCTGTTTGGTGCAACTTTCACCCCATTGAAGCTGTAGAGGTACTTGGTCACGAATACGATCCTAGTGTACCATATGCCACAATGGATAGTTTTTAAGTGGGCGATGGCTTTTTTATGATACATAGTGACGCCGATGGGTTGACTTTGAAAGAAGGATCATGGGACCTCTAAGCTCGAGGTAGGTTGAGGATGACCGGATGGGCAAGCAATAGTCGTATTTTTATCGATAGATTCGCGACCAAGGAGCCGGACAGTTCTATAAAGGAAATAAACCTGAACGCTATTTTAAAGCGGAGCACATTGGGATTTGGGTGAAACATGGATACTGACTGCTGTGTTTACCAACTTCGGATTCGGGGTCCACTGGCGAAGCAAAGATTGATGCTATCTCAGCCAACGGTGATACGCTACCTTTGAGATTGGGTCAAACTCCACATTTACTGCTGAAACATTTGTTACAGAAACAATACAAAATGACTTTTGAGTTATAGTATCAGCTATAGAAAGAGGAACGTGATTAGTGGGGACAAAGCAATCTTTTCATTGACGGAATAGGGTAGATAGGTGCACCAGGACGGCTTGCCCAAAAAAAGGAATCGGAGGCCATCTTCACCCCTTACTTGTTGTTCGAATCATCACGGGTTGAATATGTTCGGCAGCACAGTAAATTATCAAAGGCCAACTCAAGATTGACGAGTTCAAATCAATAAACGAAACGCATTCGGAGTAATGTTTGATAGCAGTAGCTGTTTCGTGGCTCAAGGAAGGTCACCGGCAAAATTTGTGGCAAGAGAGGACATCACCGAAGGACCTGTCAATCCACCGGCAAGCCAAAATACTCAGCTTCAATGATAGCCTAAATGCTTTCATCCATTATCATTGCCGCCGCTCCCAAGTGACGATCGAGAGCGGTCACGGATGTCTCTCTCAATGGACCGCCATTAAAAGCACTGATCGAGGCGGGGAGCTCCAAAAACCGTCTCAGAATCCGTTGTCAATCGTGATAAGTGGTCGGTTGAAAATTCCCTTGGGGGGGTTGTACTGGCATTCACACGCCTTAAAGGCAACACTCGCGGTCACGGTTGCGTGCCTCTCAGGAACCAAGACAATTTTTTCTACTGATCCTTCTATCTGTCTAATCCCGTTTGTGTGCCAACGTGCTTATCCGCCATGGCCTTCTAAGACTGCATAGAGTGTTCAAATACTGCCCGGAGAAAATAAACCCTTTTCTTCTCTGCGTGGCCTTGCAGCTTCTATAATCCAACCTCCTCCTCTTTTTGAACACCTTTTGAGCAGCATCAGGCCAATCGTTACCAAGTCTAAACGACATTCTGTGGAGGATGAGAACCTTATTCAAGTGGAAGTTCAAAGGTGGCTACAAGGGAATGTGATTGAGTCTTCACTATTCCCATGGCGAGCTCAAGCGTTAGTCACAACCAACGAAAGACATAAAAAGTGCGTAGTTTTCGACCGTAGACAGACGATAAATTGCTCTATTAGTTTGGAAGCTTACCCTTTGCCTCGAATATGCGATATGTTAGAAAACTGTCCAAGTATTGATTATACAGTATGCTGGATTTGGGGGGCGCATAACATCAGTTCCCAGTTCGGAAAAACGAGAAAATCTATACTGCCTTTAAGGCACGTGGTATCTTGTATCGATTCCAAAGCATTCTATTTTATGTCGGTGATGGAATTGCCAGTTTCCAGCGCACCATCGATGCACTTATTCGAGATGAAGGCTTTGAAGGAACTTCTGCTTGCGTTGAAAACGCGGCAGTTTACGATAGGGATAATGAGGAGCACAAAAGAAGTTCGAAACGATTTCACACCTACAGAAAAGTTAGAATAGAACGAAAACAAGTGCTAAAAACGAAGTACAGTTACTCGGTTATGAAATCTCCTTGGGAATAATCAAGCCGGACCCAGACCACTTCAGGCCCCTTATGGAAATGGCGTCACCCATTGACCTGGAATATTTGCCTACTACTCTCACTGGATATCACACTTTGCCGCCAAAATTTATCTTCTCGTTGTCAATCGAATATTCCCATTATCATCGGTTTTCACTGGAGCATTCAAAAGCCTGAAAGCTGATTCAGTCTAGGCTACTGTTGCCACAGTGGATTTATGTTCTCCACTAACTTTAAAGACCGATGATTCTGACGTTGCTGTCACTGCAGCTTTCAATGGACACGGAAGACATGCTGCATTTTTCTCTAGGACTCTATCACCAAGCAAACGCTGCCATTCTGCAACCGAGAAAGAAGCATGTGCAGCGATAGCGGCTGTTGAAAAGGGAAGCATCCTCTGTTGGGCTACCTCGAGAGCGACAATGAACACTACGGCGGTCTGACACGAAGGCAGACCAGCTGGTCCGCCAGTTGTGCTATATGCAGCGATCTTCCTTGGGGGTCGCACGTACACGATGTGCAAAGAGATAGAAAGAATGGAAACCCGTTGAGTCGAAGCCCAGTAAGTGTATAAGCAGGTACCAACACCCACATGAGCGAAAGTGGGAATGGCAAGCTCCGCCAATGCGTTACAAAACGGCCTCCATCTGGCGTGATGTAGCTACCGAGGGCGCTAAATAACCGATTCAAAATACTGAACGAAGAAGCTAGAAGTTTTACCAAACTAATTCCGGACGGGCAAAAAGCAAAAAGGAAAAGGTAGCCTGATTTCATCGCCAACGTGAACTTGACTGTATCGTGGTTGCCCAGAATAAAATGCTTCCCTTTTCAACAGCCGCTATCGCTGCACATGCTTCTTTCTCGGTTGCAGAATGGCAGCGTTTGCTTGGTGATAGAGTCCTAGAGAAAAATGCAGCATGTCTTCCGTGTCCATTGAAAGCTGCAGTGACAGCAACGTCAGAATCATCGGTCTTTAAAGTTAGTGGAGAACATAAATCCACTGTGGCAACAGTAGCCTAGACTGAATCAGCTTTCAGGCTTTTGAATGCTCCAGTGAAAACCGATGATAATGGGAATATTCGATTGACAACGAGAAGATAAATTTTGGCGGCAAAGTGTGATATCCAGTGAGAGTAGTAGGCAAATATTCCAGGTCAATGGGTGACGCCATTTCCATAAGGGGCCTGAAGTGGTCTGGGTCCGGCTTGATTATCCCCAAGGAGATTTCATAACCGAGTAACTGTACTTCGTTTTTAGCACTTGTTTTCGTTCTATTCTAACTTTTCTGTAGGTGTGAAATCGTTTCGAACTTCTTTTGTGCTCCTCATTATCCCTATCGTAAACTGCCGCGTTTTCAACGCAAGCAGAAGTTCCTTCAAAGCCTTCATCTCGAATAAGTGCATCGATGGTGCGCTGGAAACTGGCAATTCCATCACCGACATAAAATAGAATGCTTTGGAATCGATACAAGATACCACGTGCCTTAAAGGCAGTATAGATTTTCTCGTTTTTCCGAACTGGGAACTGATGTTATGCGCCCCCCAAATCCAGCGTACTGTATAATCAATACTTGGACAGTTTTCTAACATATCGCATATTCGAGGCAAAGGGTAAGCTTCCAAACTAATAGAGCAATTTATCGTCTGTCTACGGTCGAAAACTACGCACTTTTTATGTCTTTCGTTGGTTGTGACTAACGCTTGAGCTCGCCATGGGAATAGTGAAGACTCAATCACATTCCCTTGTAGCCACCTTTGAACTTCCACTTGAATAAGGTTCTCATCCTCCACAGAATGTCGTTTAGACTTGGTAACGATTGGCCTGATGCTGCTCAAAAGGTGTTCAAAAAGAGGAGGAGGTTGGATTATAGAAGCTGCAAGGCCACGCAGAGAAGAAAAGGGTTTATTTTCTCCGGGCAGTATTTGAACACTCTATGCAGTCTTAGAAGGCCATGGCGGATAAGCACGTTGGCACACAAACGGGATTAGACAGATAGAAGGATCAGTAGAAAAAATTGTCTTGGTTCCTGAGAGGCACGCAACCGTGACCGCGAGTGTTGCCTTTAAGGCGTGTGAATGCCAGTACAACCCCCCCAAGGGAATTTTCAACCGACCACTTATCACGATTGACAACGGATTCTGAGACGGTTTTTGGAGCTCCCCGCCTCGATCAGTGCTTTTAATGGCGGTCCATTGAGAGAGACATCCGTGACCGCTTTTGATCGTCACTTGGGAGCGGCGGCAATGATAATGGATGAAAGCATTTAGGCTATCATCGAAGCTGAGTATTTTGGCTTGCCGGTGGATTGACAGGTCCTTCGGTGATGTCCTCTCTTGCCAAACGGATTCGCAGGTGACTTCTTTTGTTGGGTGCGAGTATTTTGGGTGCCATCTTTAGCCACAAAGAAACATATTGCTTTGGCGGAAGCCCCAGTGGCTTGCTCTCCTGAGGTGTCACAGCCTCGGCGGTCAACCCATTAATTGTGGAGGCACCATATGGCCCTGTGACTGCCGCCGAATTGCAGGACTATTTTTGCTTTTGGGACAATTCTTAGCCATTCGCTCCTTCATAAGCGGATTTGAGTTCAGAAACTTTGTGTTCCAAATGCTTCGACAAATGAATTGATATCACATTCAGGTAATGGATACGTCCCGCTTAGCCTTTTCGAGATGTTTTCCACCGTCTGTGATATAAAGTTACCTTTCTTGGTCAGAATCCGAAGTCTTTGCAAAAGCTGAATAAAGCTTCGTCCAAGATCTTGTTTACAAGTGGCTAGTAGATAACGAGCCAACACTCTGTTTTCGATTTGAAAGCACAAACTGTCAAGTGCTGCCGTAGCTGAATCATCACTAGCACAATCTGAAATGAGGCTATACTCCGACGGCGAGATAAATTTGGTTAAATTTCTGAGCCCACCTGGATTATGCACCGAATCGACGAAATAGGCAAGCGTGCAATTCCAGTGAGTCGATGAGTCCACAGCATTTGATTAGATCGGATCTTCGAAAAACCGATCTGACCGAAGAAAACAGTCCATTATTTTCAGATGAGTAAATTGCAATGCTATCAGGCCCGATTGTACAGTTGCAATAGTTACGACAATATGAGGAATCGAGAAAAAACGCTGCCGGATGATTTATGCATCATTCATCTGAAAATCTCCCATATGCTGAAATATTAAAGAAACGTGCGTAAGAAAATTCACCAAATACAAATTTTATCATGATAATACTTGCCGAGTTAGAGAATACGTAATATTCAGCATTATCACCCACCGAATACTTCGTGCAACTACGCCTGCAAGGCTGACCAAAGCCAATGCTTGACCGCTGTCCAATAGGAATCTGGCTTCTTACTAGTATTACAGGTCTATACTTAATCATTTTGGAATCGTATTTAGTTCCTTTGAGTCCACATCTGTTATCCGGAAAATGCATCTCTTAGCTACACATTCTGTCGGTTGATTCGCGACCGTCTTTATCAGCCACGTCCATACGCCATTAGCATCGTCAGCTTTGCATACTGAAGTTATTACGCTAGCCGACTTCAAATTGTGATACAGATACATTTGATATATCGTTCGCCGTGAAGTTTCGTAGGAAATACTGTTCAGTACAATGGGTATCGTGGCTGTTCGGATGACCTTCCGTAGTGTCACTGGATGGAAAGGGAAACAGCGTTATCAACTCCAGCAGCGAGCCATCGTAAGTCAGACATGCCATCGACCAATGATTCGAAAGGTAAATGCATCACGTTCACAGCAGAAGTTCGTGCAAGATGACAGGATGCAACATTGCTGGATTATATCTGAGCGCAAACAATAGACCCGTTACTGCTGGGCGAACTATTGTCATCCGTATAGGAATTTCGTTGTAATGGAAAAGAAAGATGTAGTCCCTCAACAAATCGCTCGTACAGTCGTTAAACAGGATTTCAGGGTCCCTTGATACGACACTTCTAGTAACCAAGGCACGATTGGGGAGGTAGTCGAACGCTCCCCGAATAAGTGCATCATCATTCAAAATCATCGAATTGTGAACTTAAGAAGCAAAATTCTCAAACTGTCGGGCAAACATAAAAATCAGGTACACACTGCTGGCAACGAGCATGCGAACAGGAATGACAAAAATGTACATCGCCACTATTAGTACCGAAAACCGATGATGATGATGATAATTGCATACTTCCTAACAGTAATAGAGACACATGTACAAGGCATGATCAGAGGACATAGCAGTGCGTACTAATGCGGGCATTCAGAACTTTGAAACTTAAGAATCACAACGCGGTAGAAATGAAACAATGAAGGTGAGTAGTGTTTGAGTGAATTGAAGCGGAGATGGTTGACGTGCAAAATGTAAAGCAGTTTCGAATTCTGGAATGGCGTAGTGGATAGCTGGACCAACCTTGGAATGCCGATATAGGCGATGCTGGAGAATGTTAAAAAATGCATTGATTGCAAGGACCAGTAAAGCAACAGGCGTCGGACGGCACAACGTAGGCAGTGTGCTGGGGCAGGAGTAATAAACAGCGTGCCTTATGGGTACCGAAAACTGGCCGCGACCGGTCAGAGCGTCCAGAAGGGGATGCGAGGGTGTACCAACTGGATGCTTAAGAGATTAATAACGAGGAACCCGGTGAGGGTGTTACCAAAAGACACGGTCGACAATTGCAGCTGGAGATGCCAGCAGAATTTAAAAGATTGATCCAATTTTGGGAAGCTATTGTGGGGGGGAGCCAGTAAAATAACTACAAGTGAGTCGGATGTGATAATAAGATTGACCTTTTTGTATAGGTGATTCCAGTGTTATATGAAGATTCATACGAAGGCAAGGAGCTTCTGTAGAAATGCAGTGTACTTTCGAAGGGCATTCATGGTGTATGGACGCAGAAAGGGCCTTCAAAGAGGAGCCGTCGAAGAAACAGACCACTGGAGTCAACAGCTTTGGTGCAACAAAGCGGAAATCGGAAGAGTGTAAAGATAAATTGTTCTGTAAGTGATAAAAGAACTAATTGCTTAATTGTGGTTGGCTACAGGTGGCTGGTATTTTGTTGCTTAAAGGCCTTGGTTGCATTTGATGACAGGCAACGATTGGTTTAGTGAGCAGGCAACAATGGGCTAGGTTGACGGAGTAACGAGGACTAGGTTCCGGTCATTGATTTAGCAATGCAACGCAGAATGAACTGAACTGTTCGTGCGGAGCAAGGGAAATAGATGTTGAGCGGCTGTACAGTAATGATAGGTGTCAGGAATCCACTCTACGATCCCGTTGGACTTTCACGAGAGATTGTTGCTCCGGTCACAGGATTATGATCACTGGTCAACCATACACGAGGCCCATTTATCGTCAGCAGGCATGAGTATAGGTTCTAACCATTGAAAGTCCGATTGATCAAATCGTTTATTCCGTAAGGTAATTCGGAAGTAACTTTGAGTTGGCTGATGGCTACCCAAGTAACCAGTATGATCTGAGAGAGATTAGGAGTGCGGCAGTCTGGACAGTGTTCCAGCTGTGGGCTATGATTATCGTTTTATTAAAAATCCGACAATGAACATTTTGTTTTCTGACGGCCAGTGGGCCAATCTATCGGGGATCAGTGGACGGAGACTGGTAGTTGGGTGATAATGTAGATATGGGGAGGTATCAAGAGCGGGTTAAGTCGGCGTACAAAATGGTTTGGTTGGTAGGTAGTGGGTGAAGTGAGTGGGCCTAGTTGAGAACCGGGAATAAAACTATAGAAGAGAGCGTTGTCAGGAAGAGTAATGGGAAGAAAAGAAGGCAGCAGTCTGGCCGTTGCATCAGATGTGGGCAAAGACGGCAAAAATAGTGAAAAAGAAAGAAAATACTCGAAATTAAGGTGGGGCATTTTCAGGTGGAAGCAAGTGTGTGGTATTCCGTGGGGTCATGAGAAATCAGAAGTATACAGATTCCGGGTGGAATGGTGGAGAACTATCTAGAACAAAAGAGCATCGGGCATAATGGCGGGTCAAAGTCAGGTGACGTCTACCGTGTAGGCATTGTTCAAACGGAACTTTGAAATGGTTTTTAACTGTGGGCTAATTATAGGTATGCAAATTAGAGTGCAAAATGGCGCGGTCTGATAAGGTACAGACCAGGGGGTAGTATTCCAACAGCGACCTAGAGTGTGCCTTAAATATCAGGACGTTGCTCTCCCGAGTGCGGAATGTTCTGGAGATGAGTGCAACCATCCTTCTTGCCATACCGATTTGGGTCCGTTCTCGTTTATGGAAGCTAAAGGAATGGAAATAAAGCAGGCCCAGGCCTCTTACCACGTGGGTAATGGAAATCGGCAGACTTCTTAATGTGAGAGAGCCAGGTGGAACGTGGCATTTGTAGGACGGAAGAGAGCACTCAGCTGCCGAAAACGTCATCAGCCATTGAGTATATCATTCATCAAGGGACTTCAAGCCTGATAGGATGTTACTAAGAGCTGAGTGCAGGGCTTTCGCCTAAAAAGGGTGGACTAACTTTGTGTCGTCAGCAAAGAGAGATGTCATGCTATGAGGAACCACTTGGAAGACGTCGTTTATGTACATTAGAAATAGGAAAGGGCCTAAAACGCTACCCTGTAAGACCTAGCTATTAGTTAGTTTGGGCCGAGAGGATGTCCCATTGACCTCGACGTCTTGAAAACATGCGGAGAGGTGAGATGATAGCCAGGACAGAAAGGGGTCGGAGACTCCGTAGGGCTTAATTCAGGCAGTAAGCGAGTGTGAGGTACGTGGCTAAAAGCTTCAGTCATAAAGAGAACGATGACGATGATTGACCAGTTTCTGTCGGCTCTGAGGTGACCAAATTGAGAAAGTCCGTCTGACACATGAAGCAAGTGCTGGTACGCATCCTCCGAAAGTAAATGTATCAAACATAATGGTCCCAGGTGCAGTAAGAATTATCGATATTCGCCGGATTTCCAGGTTCCCATTTCGCCGATATGTCGGCATTTCCATGGAAAACCACTAGTCATACCAATGTTTTTAGGATGATAAAACGAGAGATTATTTTAGACGGGCTATTAATCAATTCGTGCTTGCCAGGCCGAAATGAACAAACAGTAGTCAATAAATTGTCTGACCACTCACGACGTTACCCTTTATGCTGATTGAGCATTTGTCTACAGTCCGACGCAAACCAGGCAGGATATTTTTATCGACCAAATCGGCCCAAAGAAGCTTGAACCTAACCGGACGCCCAAGTTGGGATTTGTTCGATTTCAGCTTTGTATACAGCAAGGTAATTTCTGTGAAGCACACACTTTGTGAGTCGGGCTTTTGCCTTTTATTTTCCCATAGCGGGCTGGAGCGATTGGAGCCGCAAGCTTAGTTTGAGTGCGCAGGCTTCCCAAGGGCCCTGATGTGTTATTTGGGGACGGGCCTCGTGTAACAATAGCTTCCAATAATCCTGACTTGAAGGAGAGGCCACAGCCTTAACTTAACCTGATCGAGACTTTGACAGCCCGACCTGCGAGTATGAGCCCAACTCTAGCCACAACAGATCGCGACCCGGACAGTATTTTTAGGAGCATGGCGGAGTTTATCCGTGACCCTCAGTCTGGCGTCCCTTTTGTTTCCTAGTTCAAACCCCACGAAGACATCTTCGCCGTGGAACTCTCCAACAAGAATGATGAAACAAAAGTCTGACTCTTGCAGCAGAGTTTGAGACCAGCGGAACAAGCCAGCTAAACTAATTAAATTCTGCCTGGATTCCCCCGTGACAGTTTATTTGGTGACACCATTATCATCATTACAAAAAGTTCTGTTCAACGCACATCATCAGTGCCCCAAATTAATGAAGGGAGACGCCAGCGATCTCGTGACATACACCTGAGTCGTGAATCGTGAGTGCAGCTGTTTCAAATTGCTACCATTGACAGAAGATCAGTCCCGGTGCTTGGTTTTAATTTGCTAGTTAAAATCACCCACTCAGTCAGACCTGCGCGCCAGATTGCTGGAGAAAATTGATCAGGAGCCTAACGCAACTCTACTATGGGTTGACTAATCTGAACTTCTTATCAGCCGGTGACGTGACATAGCTATGATTCGGTGGTTCGATCACCTATCTCAAACAGTCAACAGGCTCACGAGGCACCAACAAGTTCCAGCCCAAGAAAATCAGATCAACTTCTATGAACCTAGCCCGAACAAGCCGTATTCGCCGTGCCCTCACTGTGGTGTGTGGCACTTTTATCGTCTCCGTCCATTTATACGCCACCATTGTACGCGTTGTCACAGCTTCGGTCATGAAGATTGACAATGTCAACCAAGAAGTCCAACATGGAAGAAGCCAGTGATTATGTTCAAACCCAAAATCGATAACGAACACCCATCCGTCCACTCGTACGGACTGACCGCAACCCTTCAAATAAGTTTTGCTGAAGGTCGGAAATTTGTGAATGTCTGCACCAACCACCATCTGGTCCGTCTACGGTTAGACATACTGCCAAACGTTTGCATTATTTCAGAAAAGACTTGGCTCGCTGCTGGAAGCCCAGACACCCAAACAACTTCTTTGGCTGCAACTAGTGCTTGTGCTGGCACACTCAAACTCTACAGGCAGCTTCACCGTGAAATGAACCTTGTGGGAAAATCAATGAACCTGACAGGTTACAACATTCCAGCTGACACGAACCACTCTGGATCTGACTGGACTGTGTCTCGCTGATGTACCCATCAGTGCTTTCTATCACCGTGCGCGATTGCAAGCCGAAAATTCGTCGCCCGTGGGCCCGCTCATCAAAAGCTTTCCCCCAGTCTCCGAGGAGAGACTCGGCTGCTACACCCAAACTCAAGCCACATCACAAATGAAAAAGACAGCTGATCGGTATTCAGGCCGGAGCACCCCGTAACGTATGCTGCCCTATCTCTCGCCGACCAGGAGCTTAAATGGCTTGATGACCTAAAGATCCCAACTACCCTGTTATTGTCCAAATGGGCTGCGCCCACTGTGGTTGTGAAGACACACAATGGTACTATCAAACTATGTACCGACTTTTCAACAGGCCTCAGTGAGGCGTTAGAACCCGACTGCTATCCACTACCGCCTCCGGAGGATACATCAACAACCATCAAAGGCGGTACTTTTTTCGCAAAACCGGACCGAGCCGGGGCATATTTCTAGACAGGATTGGTACCAGAGTCCTGAAATATGCTGATGATAAACGCACATCGAGGGTTATACCTTCTTGCAGGGCTACTGTTCGGAATAAAACCACCCCTGCGATTTTCCAACGAGTGATGAACACAAAGATGGCTGGTCTTCCCGGAACCGATGCCAACTTGGAAGACCATAGTGATGGGAAAGCAAGCGGAGGAAATTCCATATCTGCTGGGTGAGCTACTCAATCAAATCCAGTTATTCGAGCTACTCCTAAGACTAAAAATGTGCCAATCCCACCTCTACTCAATCAAATACCTGTTTCATATTTGACACAAGCAGTCGCCACCCAGATACAGGAGACCTCCGAACAGTACAGCAAATGCTCTAACCAAAAGACGTCACCCCTGTTGGTTCATTTTTGGGACACATAAGTCTTTACAGTGCATTTCTAGTGGCAATTCGCGAAATAAGCTTGCTTCTCAATTCACTGCTTCAAAAAGGTCAACCGTGGGACCGGTCACAGAACTCTCAAGCATTGTCCGAACATCTGAAACGAATGCCAAAGTCAAAACCACTGCTCATAAACTACAACCCGAAACTTTCGACCATTTTTGCCGCGGGTGCATCATACTACGAAGTCACAGTGGCGTTCTCACCCGTGTTCCAAGACGAGCCAGACAAAGCGGTAGCCCATGCCTCGAGCACCCTAAAGCCGGTGGAAAGAAACTACGGATGAACTCACAGACAAGCCCTAACCATGGTATTCTCCATGAAGAGGTTCCACAAAATGTCTGTATTGCAGAACTTTTACGCTGCTCACGAACTACTAGCTGCTCTTCTCAACCTTCGGTACAAAAGAGTCATACCGGTATACTCAGCCAGCAGACTCCAAAGATGGGTCAAGATCCTGCTAGGACTTGAATTTGAAATCATGCCTCTTGAGACAAGTGAATTCGGACGGGCCAACCGACTATCTCGCCTTATCGGAAATCATCCGGAGCAGGATGAAGAAGCGGCCACTGCCACAATCTCAGCCAAACAAGCGGCGTTGTCCGAACTAACCGACTCCGTTCGAGCAACCTCGGTAAAGGACGACGAACAGTACTACGACAATTCCACACCAGTCATCCGGGGATCAACAGGAGGGCTTTCGTAGCTGGAAGTTAAGCTTATTGGCCCGCCACCGATGAGGAAATCCGAAACGTGGTACGACAATGTCCCAAGTGTCAACAGGCGGTGGGGATGCCCCTACACCAACCACCTGTACCGTGGCCAACACCTGAATGACCATTGGCGGGACTTCACATCGACTTCATTTGCCCTATTGACGGAACCCACTAACTGGTCGTCGTCGATGCTTTAATACAATGGCCGAAAATTATCTCAGCCAACCCAGCAACCTCTTATGGCCTGAGCGGCACTACGAAAGATCTTCGAGTTACACGGCCTGATTGACCAGACCGTATCTGACAACGGCTCACAGTTTGCCTCCGCCATATTCTGCGACCGTTGCCAACAAAACAACACTGGACACACGCTCTTGCCGCCATATCAACCATAGTTCAATGGCCTCGCCCAGCGGTTCGTGGAAGAACATAAGAGGGGACTGCTCAAGTCGCCAGGGAGGGATCACCAGACGAAATCCTGCAGCCGTTCCTGTTTATGTACCGCACAAAGCCAAATGCCTCCACACCTTAGGGACCATCTTCAGCAGAGCTTCCGGTGGATCGCAAACTAAGGACCATCAACAATGCCCCGTTTTCCAAAAGACCATTTGATTTTCCGCAGCGGGCTGGAGAGATCGAAGCAGCAAGCCAAGAGTGGGTGTGCAGGGGTCCCAAGGTTCGTACTGTATTAAACGCGTGGTAGTAGACTGCGATTCCTAAGTGACTCGGCGGCAGACGGAACAAAAAAGGCACATCTATCCCTGGAACTATTAGGCCAGGGCTACAGCAAACTCTTGAATATACTCAAGCACACCAGATGCACATATTTGAGGCAGAATGTGCGGACCACGTCTGAAATCAGAGCCACAAATGGACAGTTGGATTCCGGTAATTTGCGTTTCCTGTGCTGTTTGGCACGAGAGCTTTCGACTGTCCTTTGTTCAGCCGTTATGAACGAGAAGGTCATTTTATCACAAGTGTAGTTTCTTGGCTGAATGCATCTATCACGCTCGAAATCAGCTTTGCATCCTCTACCTTGGAAGGCCGACTCTCTTGCGGGGGCGTCACAGATGATGGCAGAGAGCGCGCATTCGTAGGGTGCACCGAGGAGTACAATGCCGTGTTCCAACACCATCTTCAGTTCGTCAGTGCACGTCTGCGGAAACTATTCAACGAGTTTCAGTTTGCCTTTACCGAGGTAAAGTCTCACAGTAAATGGTGGACCCATCAGTGATCGAACTGTTCTTACCAATATTGGCCACAACTGCACGTCTGAGGAAAGATAAGTGACAGTTTCGTCACAAGGCACTGGTATATCCAAGGGACATTCTGGTAGTTTCGGAACTTACTTTGAACCAGAAAGTCCTTTCACAAGTCCCAAGTGAAACTAACTTCCGTTCGAAAAACTCCGGAGGATGGACTTCCGTAGTGTCCCGCACAGTCCCTTGGAATGGCTGCGAGATATCTTCCAAGTATGCGCAGCATAACAGCACGCTGAGACATGTTAAACCGAAATTTAACGAAATCTTGGCGTAGTTCTTTGAGTGTTCAAAAAGTGTGATAGGTCTTTCCAATGTTTGATATAAATAATTCCTGTTATTTGTGTGAGTCGCTACACCATGATCCTTCCCCGGGTTTACTACAGCCTCGGAGGTAGAGAGTGCTTCTTTGAGCCTTCGAGCTGATACCGACAAGGTTGACCGCACTAACTGAGTATTATCTGAGCTGATGGGGCCATCACGGTATCTAGATCCTGGAGGAGTTACCAACACATTACAGTCGTACCGTCAACAGTAAATATTGAACATTCAATAATATTTCCCCATAAGGGCGCGTCAAAGTACGGGCACAGGGCTTGCATTTAGACTTCCTTGGAAGGCGAGATGTTTGCACTCGTGATAATGAGAACATGATGGCTTTACCTGCCAAGGAGAATTTAGACAGAACTTCTGCCAAATTACAGTCGTATTGCACAAGTAAGACAACCAAAGTAAATGAAAAGAACCCGTTCAATACCAGCCCGGTACTGATTGCTGGCTAGCCCAACCAGATCCCTACCATGACCCAACTGATTCTCCATCATAATAAACTGCAGCCTAGAGATTATTGTACGTTTCAATTGTGCACGCGAGCAAACGAAGTTAAAATTAACCATTTTTCCTTCCATGCACGTATGATGTTTGCTCACTTTCGGCAAGCTATGTAGGCAAAACGACACGGCAACTGTCCCAAAGAATCGAGGAACACAAACCAGCTTGGCTGAGGACAGGAACTATAAGAACCATAACTAGTGCAATCGTAGCGCACCTTGCCGAGACAGGGCACCAGGTAGACAACGAAGCCTTCAAGATAATTTACAAAGTGCCTGTGAATTCTTCGAAGATCGTTCGCCAAATCACTTTGGGAGCAGCGGAGGCAGTAGCGATCAGGCTGTTAAATCCGTCGCTTTGTTCACACAAGCGATTTGTCAAATCACTGCAGCTACCCTGACCGCGATCGGAAAGTGGGGGACAAAATCATGGTGACCTCGACCGCGACCTTTCAGTCGTGACAGGAAGCAACCAACCCACCCCAGATGTACTTTCTACACCGAGTTTTCCCAACCACGAACAACCAACTTCCCACCCCTTTTCCGAACCGCAAAACACCTACAATATTGATTAACCAATCTTATTTTATTCTGTAAATACCCTGCATTTTGTTCCGAAAATATGCATTCCTATCGTATATATATGTAACTGTATTAGCCAGAGGATGAAGTTACCGAAAACGAGCTTGTTCGCTATCTTGCCTTTTTCTATAATGCAATGGGATTATTCAGTGAAATATATATATATATATATATATACATATGACATATGTTTATTGTGAAAGTAAGTGACAATTGTCACTGACCAATAATTTAATAATACACACGAAAAAGCATGGTTTTGAGTAATAATTTGTGACACGTACCACGTATGTCAGTAGTGACAGGTGAAGCATGCCATTTTTATCGGTGCCCCATTGGAAGAGATATCGGATAAAACGGAATATATAGTGGGATATGAAATTTCCTGCTCGGTTAAATTTCCCCCTCTAAAAAGTCGTAACCGATGTCAACATTCGTGATCCCAGTATTAATCGTAATTGATGGAGTTATATACATATACTGCATACAACCACGGTGCATCGCAAAAAGCGGAAAGTGATCTATTCCGGCTGTAATTGGCGAGTCCTCTTACATAATAATTACACTGCGTATGCAATCACTCCCTCGCAAAGACTGGAGAGGCTACCTGTGTGCGAAACAGACCGGCACATTATGCGTTGGTTTGCAGACAAAATAGATCGTGGAGAACCCGGGAGGCATAGAATGTACGGTTCGCATACGAGGTACGTCATTAGCACCTGTTTTATACACGTACATATTTAATTTTCATCACTTCTCCCATTTTTGACTGTAAAATAGCGAATGAATCAGTGTTTGTATGAATTTGTGCGCCTTGTTTTCATTGTTTCACAGCTTACACATTATTGAAAAAAGAACCGTTGATATGACCGATACCCATTACATTTTCTTCGTATGTCGCAGTTATTTATCCACATTGTTCTTCGATCTGAGGTTACTGGTGGCGCGTTTCTATACCGCTCCCAATCAACTTCTGACTGGCTATACAATATAATTATTTTGCTGTTTTCTTTCGGGACTAACAAGAAGAGTTGTGAGAAATAACATGGATACGGACATGTAAACTCTAAATATCGGAGAAAAAGTGTACATCAAATTTCTTGTAAATAAAGCTGGCATCTATTTTGACGGCTTTAATTTTTATTATGGAACGGGACGCAAGCTTGGTCCGGGACTAAATATAAACTGAAGTCGTAAGGTTGGAGTTCATTTGGTGAAATGTAGCGGGCAAAAGTGGCATACCTGAAACATCCATAAGCGCACCCAGCTGAGGCCCGTTCCCAGCCTAGCCGGAGCCCGGCAGGGCTACTGCCGGGTTGTCTACTTACTGCTACTTGGGTGCTTGCGGGGCTCACTCACCATTTTTTGTCACACTGGCCGGTTTACGACGAGCAAAGCAGCATCGCTAACAACTCGGCCCAGTTCCCGAATTGGGATCCCACATATACCCATATGTATACACTGAAAGGGTCGGACCAGAGGACCAATCAGTCAGTTCAATAACCTTCTGGTTGGAGCTATTTTTCTCATTACAGCTTGGGACGTAACTGTGGTTACCAGGTCTAGACAATGACTGTTATTTTGCAGGGGTCCTGAAACAACTGCGGAAGGTGTTGTAATAGAAGGTGTCAGGCAACCCGTATCTACCGAACGTCGATCTACCGGGCACAACACCGTGGGGACTATGTCCGAATATATATATATATACATATATATATATATAGATGTATATATATATATGTATATATATATATAAATGGTACTGCTTGGTGGAAGCAAAATCTAACGATGTCGGTCAAGTAACTGAACTCTGTTCTGTCATAACTCGTAGAAACTTGCCCCGTTTTCACCGATAGCTTGCGTAACCGCATATGTCAAGCGTGTATCAGCAGAGAACAAGACTGCATCGTGCACTAACAGTAATTGTTCGCACTGAACTTTACTGGATTAGATCATTTGCCTTGTTGCGCCTACCTCCCGCCATAGTAAATCCCTTTTAGCATGGGATAGTATAGGTTGCTCAAAGATGTTCAATGCATGTCTCAATATTCACATCGTCCCATTAACCTTCTCACCTTCACTAGTGGCCGCTTTTCACAAAAACAACGACTTCGAGATAATCATAACCTAGGACTGCCCTTCCAAAACGTATCTAAGGACACAGTCGAAAGTTTCCAATGGGTTGGCACATTTTCAGCCAACAAAAGATAGGAGGGGTCCCTACAGGTCAATTGTACAGTCCCACCCACGCAAATCACAACAAACTGGTTGACCGAAATATTTTCACCATGGAAAATTCCTCCAATTTTTCCCCATTATAAATACAGCGGGTGTGTCACGTAAAACTCAGCAGTTGATTCATATCCCACTTTGGCAGATCAATTTCGCACTTTCCGAAATTAGCTCCACGAAAATACGACAGTCCGCGCCAATTTAATTACCCCAAGATCGGAACTTACGCCTATACTCCGGCCGCGGCGTCGACCTTTCAACTCCGCGGGTAGAAAAGAAAGTGAGTTTCCAAATGTTGATATCACTCATACACCGGCCATTAGTGACTGTAACGAAAAACCGGCGCCCCACCAACTGGGTTGTGTATACGTGTGTAGTATAGCTGGGACCGATAGATACGGGGTTTCGCGGTCGTTGATTAGAACAGCGTCCCTGAGAAAACTAAAAGATTATCATTGACAGGTGCTTTTTGAACGCCTGGTAGCAGCCAACGACACAGCCATCACAAGGGTAATCTGAATGTAGAAGTTAGAGAAAGTGAGCTGTGGCGTACAACATCTGTCAATTATTGTCACCCAAATCCCATGCGACGTCCTTCTGGGGATGGGCTTGATGGACAGATTACACTGCCCGTTGGATTTGAAAAACAGCCGATTGATCAACCCAACTCCATCGGTCTTCCTGAATAGCCAAATGGGCGGTCAAAAGCGGATAAATGCCACGTTCCACGCCGGAGCCAGCGAAGGCCCCTTAGCAGGTCATATCAAAGATGTTTGGCAAAAACTGGGCAGCTAGTGCAACCGAGTAATCAAGGATCAGCTAGCAGAAATGGTCAGAACCTACACTGGCGCTTTTGTTTGGAGCAAATTGGACCCGGGTTGCACAGGTCGCTTGAAGCGACCCTGCGCCTAATAGGGTCCCTCGGCGTTGAGCCCCTCCACACATGCGGGAGGAGGTGTACATGACAATAGAAAATGTTACAAAACAAATTCATCGAATCATCGCAGTCACCATGGTCTTCACCCGTAGTGTTAGTAAAGAAGAAAGAAGGAACCCTAAGGTTGTGTAGATTACAGAAAAATGAACTCGGTCACGAAAAGGTTCATCCCCACCAGCAAAAATCAATGATCTGTTCAAAGCTTCCGCTGGGGCGAATTACTTCATGTCACTAGACTTGACCTCGGGGTGGTAACTGGTCGAAACTAAGGGAATGGATTGATCCAAAACGGCATTCATGGTACCGACGTGATTGTTAAAATTCCAGACCATGCCGTTTGGATCGTCCGGTGAGCCAGCCGTCTTCCACAGACAAAAGCAGGAGGTATTGCGGGATATACTTCGACATCAATGTTTGGTTTATCTCGATGATGTGGTTGTACACAGGAAGTCTGCTGCCGAACACCAGAATGGTCCAGAGAAACTACTGAACGGAATGTTGAAAAATGGCCTAAAGTTAAGGCCACTGAAATGTCAATTTCCGCAGGGGGAATTAACCCACTTGGGCCCCGTGATTTTGAAGGATGGGGTTTGCACGGACCCCCAAAGATGGAACAGGTAAATTCTCGGCCGATGCCCCTTTGTGTTGACGGAGTCTGTAGCTTCCTGAGGTAGGTATTGTATCAAAAGAGATTTGATGCCGACTTTGCCAACGTTGCTTCCCCACTCCACCAACTACTGGAAAAAGGCCGAATGTTTGAATAGTCAGAGGAATACGACAAGGCCTCTCATAACCTACGGGTAAAATTATGTTTTGCTCCTTTTTTGACCCTCCCAAACCTATCAAAGAGATCGGATAAATTTATCCTCGATGCTGATGCCAGTGCTGTAGCACATGAGGCAGATTTATCCCAACTAGACGAGGACGGTAGTGAACACGCGAAGGCGTATAGAAGCCGATGTCTGAAGAAGTCAGAAGGAAACTAGTGCGCCACAAGGACATAGGCGCTGTCAGTGGTATATTTCACGAAATCTCATCGTCAGAACCGCAGTCGCGCACTGAATTTCTTTTCCCCTACTAACTCCACCTCCCCAAGTGGCACGTTGCCCCAACCTTTGGGGCAAACTTGGGGCATGCCCCAGGTTTGCCCCAAGTTTGCCCCATGTTTGCCCCAAGTTTGCCCCATGGGGCACGCAAGGGGCAAACTTGGGGCTGCCCCATGGGGCAAACTTGGGGCTGCCCCATGGGGCAAACTTGGGGTGTGCTACTTGGATCGTGACTCTCAGCTGGTGTCGGTTGACTTAGATGAACCTATATCACCATCGCTGGTACAGCCCTGCAGCAAGTGATTTCAAATAGATTACACCGTCACTGCCCTCCCTCCAGGCCAGAGTATTGTTATATCCCCTACTCTCGAAAATTCCCTCCCTCGGGTCTAACCCATCAGGCCAGAGAACTGCGTGGCGGTTACTTATGCCACGCCCAATACTTCGCATCTAAACACTGGAGTATCGTCAACAAAACACACACCGTCACCTCCCCAGAATAATAGCGGCAACAAAATAGCGGCGGAGAAAACAACTGAAATAATACAATTATTCATCACAGGTCCACAAAGGGGTTCGGGTGAAAAGGCCTCTTCGTTGAAAAATGAAAAGCTCTACCCAATAAAGGCCCCTTTAGGCTCTTTTGACGGTAATCAATATTCAGCTTGCTATTATCAACTTATCCAATAGCTTCCACCTGTACCTTCTACTGTCGTGCAGGAGCATAACTCCCTTGGCGCGTTTCTTCACATGCCTGGGGAACCATGTGTTATCCCACGACATCGGCCTTCCCCGTTTACCATTCCCACACATTCGTTTCTAAACTGTCCTCCACCTCCGCATGTGGTTACCCCTCAAAACCGCTTTCCTTATAGTGTCCAAGTCTTCGGCAGGCTAGAGGTGCGACCTTATTTTCCCTGTTCATTATTAAACCTGCTGACATTTTCAGGTTCATCTATCTTTTGTCAACACCAATCCAGTTTATATGTATCTTGCACGGGCGACCTACATAAACAATCGGGAGCTTGCTTTCAAAAAGGATTACATCAGGTTTTGCAGGAAGATTGTAACTTTTTTACACCCCAATTGCTCCTACCTCCGGAACTACCTCCGGTACAACCACCTGGAGCTTTGAACTGTCCATTTGGTGGACACTACCCAATCTGACTTTCTATCGATTCATCTTTATCTCATACTAATCCATCCACACCAGCAAATCAACTTCTGTCGGTCGCACTGCAATTACGCGATGGTCATACGTCTAATAGGGCCTCTGTTAGTGTTTACAATACTGAACTTCAACCTGGGCTTTCATCTTTGATATTAATCAATGCTCGATCAGTATTAAACGAAATGCACTTAGTGCTTCCCATGGCCCTCACAGGAGGTTGTGGTTTCATTTCAATAAACAAAACGTGGTTGTCTGATACCGCTCCCATTGAAGACACTTCTGTGGTAGGTTTGTATCGTACTACTCTGTCTATATGGTACACTAAACGAATGTCAACAATATCTAAGACGACACTAGCAAACTAAGATGGGCGGAGGAGCGTGCGGTGATAAAAAGGCCAAAAGGGTATGTACATTAGAAATTGAAATGAAACAAAAGGTGTGACTCAAACTCACAGTTGTTCAGTGTTCTTGTAATCAGGAAATGAGCGTCGAAGAGCCAATATCCGCCAATGTCTTCAGTTCAGTTCGGTCTGACAGCCATCCGTTAGACAGAACAGGATGGTATCGAGCGAAGTGCCAAGAGACGCGGTTGAAGCTTCTAAAATGTTTCGTTTCACACAGTTAGTTCCGACCGATATAATTCCAAGACACTCCACACCAGAAGATGAGACCGTTGCAGAATGAAAGATTTATTTACAGCCTTTTTGTATTGCGCGGTGGTGACAACCAGAAGGTGTGTGTGTTTTACATTAAAACGTCAGTAAAACAAAGGAGTGTCGCACCAGGGGACGTTGAAAATCATGGAAAAAGTTGTAAATGTATAGGTACCTATAGGTTTCATGGCCTTCGGGGGAAAATAGAATACACCATCGAGGTGGAGGTTGTTTGACTTACGTAAAGGAAAGTCGCGTCGCATCTTTGTTTGAGCATCCAATATTGGACAGCATGGAGGATTCAGAGTGGCTCAACGGCAATACTCAGCATAATGAGATTTTGGTTGGTTGTGTTTACCTTCCAGCTGGTGAAAATAGTTGTGACTTCTTAACTATTACTGACGCACTGAATTTCGTCGCAGTTCTCCTTGGTGAACTTAAGCTCGTAGCCGGTGACCTTAATCCACCGGATGTTTGTTTGTCAACGTTTTCTTCTCGACAAAACTCACTTGGCTTTGTGACCACTATCTGCCTTGGGGAATGGGTTAAACAAACCTCCTCATCAGCAAGATTAAATGACACACTAGACTTGAAACTTCACCTTAGGTGGAACTCAGGTGTCCGGTCTGGTCCGAGAGAAATTTCCAGTAAGTGATCACTCCATGGTCTCCTCTGGGTTCTTTGTCCCCAAAATAATCCACCAAAATCTACTCGTTACTAGCTCGTTGCACTATGCCAAATGGGACCCATTACCTTTGCCTATAATGGCACAGAAATGGGGTGAATATTTCCTATCTTGCCAACCGCAAGAGGTAGCAAACAAGCTCTTTCCTATCCTAAATTGCTGTTCCGATATGATCACACTCAAAATTGGCTCCATTGAAAGTGTAAAACTAAATAAAATATGCCTAATGAAGCAGCAACTCTCAAAACTACAACGTACATTTCTCAAAACAAGAAATTTCTCTTTATACGTACAATCTGTTCACCTATCTCGAGATATCATCGCTTATTCAGAGTGGATAAAGAAAAAAAAATGAAAAAAGTGCTTTGCGCAAATCAAAAGGAGTAGAGATTTTAGCTAAATTAATGAAACGTGGAAACACTCAATACACTTCAGCTATCTCTTCTCTTTTCTACAATAATGCTCATGTAAACAAAGCATGAGACATATCGAAGGCTCTTAGTGTGTTTTTGTATCCACGTTGACAAATGATTCTCCTGCAGCTGTCCCGATTCTGACACTTAATTCCTCGGAAAGCCCGTCCACGGTTTCTTTTCACCCAAACGATGTATCACCTCTGTTGTCAAGTACTAGACTGTCCTACCACCCTGGGCCAGATGCGTTACCTGCGGCCATTTTCAGGTTAGGCGGACCCGATATTCCAGTTTTATTGTCAAATATTTTCGCCTTATCTGTGCAGTATGGTTTGCTTTCTATCCAGTGGAAAAGCTCAGGTGCTGTTCCAACTTACAGAAAGAGATCAAAACAAGATCCATCAAGCTACAGACCTGTCATTCACACCCCAGTTATCTCAAGGATAATTAGAAGGCTGATTTAGGCTGAGCTTTCGAATCACCTCTTCGGAAATAATCTTATAAATACGGCCCATCACGGCTTTCTTAGAAACCGCCCATGTTCTACTTCTTTGACTGATTTTTAAACGTCACAACGATTGCTGCCAACAGCGGCAAGTGGGTGATTATAGTTTTTCTCGATACGACTAAAGCTTTTGGCCCAGCTTCTCCCTCTCGACTTTAAGTCAAAATAAAAACTTACGGCATTACTGACCCCTTATATTCTTGGCTGTCGTCTTAACTGTCTTCACGCTATCAGGTGGTAACGTAAGTGGCACAATGTCACTACCTAAAGCTTCTAATAGCAGAGTTGCTCAAGATAGCTTTCCAGGACCAATTTTCTTCTTCATGTATGTGAACGATAGTTTCAGCCTAATCCCTCACGGAATTCCTTTCTTCTTTGCCAATGATGTAGAAATATTGCATACCCTTGACCCCCATTCTTTGAACACTACCATTAGTAATATATTGCAGGATCTGGCTTCAGTTATCACTAGAGGGACTACTCGGTTATTGAAATTTTCTTCCAAATAAGTTGTATTCTAACTTATAAATGTACCGCACCACTAGGGCTGCTTGGCATAGATGGTCAAATAATTGCAAAAAATTCTTCGATACAAGATTTGGGTCTTCAGTTATCTTTCTCGCCTAACTTCTCGGAAAACACAGCCATTCAGGTTTCAGGGATTGAAGGCCGATTGGATTACTTCATAGGACATTTTTATTACAAGAAAGCAAACTCGATGTTTAAAAGACCCATATCAGACCACTAATGTGGTATGGATCATAGTCTATTCCGGTATGCGACAGTGTGACCGAATATCCATTCAGAATATGAAATGAATATTCACGAAGCAATTATTAAGTTATTCTACAACGCTGCCACCTTCTACACCTAGACCCTCTCTGGCTACGAAGACTGAAAATTATTGTCTTTCTCCCATAAACTCACTGAAAGTCAGATTTGTGATTCGTCACCACAACTTAGATTACCCACTGACTTTCGGTACTCATTACAGCAAAGCAGTTTCTCTGTAGCTGTCCCAGCTTCTAAGATAGGCCTTCGGTCTAATTTCTGCATAGCAAAGTTCTCTTCGCTTTCAAATTAAATGCCACTAGGAGCTCGTTCACTAGACCGCCCTCAGCATTTAAGAAGGAGGTAGATGAATTATTTGTAGTGATCAAAATAATTCATATTATCGAACCTTACTTTGCGGAGGATAGGGTTTATGAAATTGGTCTAGGTTTCTGATAAACTTCACACCGTTAACTAATTAACCACAGCTGGAACCCATCCAGATTGCTGCTTCTCTTTCGATTTTATTCCAGGTTAGTTCTGTCGTTTGGATTTCCGCAAATATCGACCACCAGAAAAATTTTCAAATTATCCGGCTGCTGAATGTGGTGCGAAAATATTCCAATCTCTGTTGATCGGTATGTACCAAATACTGCATTTGGAATCATAACCGCGAAAACGGTGAACTACAGACGGACTCCACCAAAGAATGGTTTGCACCATCCCCCGAATCATTACCCGGAAACTCTCCAGGATGTACCATTTATGCTCTCCTCATCACCCCTGGAACTTTCCTTAATTGTGCCTATTGGCATTTGACCCTCCGCGCATTTCGATAGCAAAAATATCGTGCAAAATCCAGGCAAAAAAACTTTGCTTGTTATTGCAGTTCTGATGACGCACCATGCAAAGCATTTTTCGAAATGCACAAAAATCTGTGTTTATGGGACGCTTTTCAGCGTGTCCATCCAACACTCGCGCTGCAGTTTGGTCATTAGTTCAGCATCGCAGAATCCAACGTAGTTTCTCTTGAGTCTTTCTATAAAACCGCTCGTGACTCCTCTCAGTGGTCATTTCCTTGCAGTTTCCGCGGAAAAAGAATCGGTAAAACTGCGGGTGGAGAAAAATAAACTCATCTTATTGTACACCGTTCTGCTAATCAGTTTTGAATTCGATGGGTTTGTGACTGCATACATCCTGAATTGATTTTGTGATCATAATCTGTTTGGCCGCATCCCATTATTGGGTTATTTCTACCATTTTTCGAGCCAATTTTCCGCATTATTTGACGTTCCAGTATTCTGAAACAATGCGTTTTTCTACAATGAATTTGCCCTTCCATTCCGCCGCGAAAATCCTCCGGAATTTACTCCAACCAGTGATGAATCTAATTTGGTACTACATTCTACTCTGCCTTGTTCCCTATTAATATATATTTGCACGATTTTGTATATTTGCATGAACTGTGAACTCTCATCATTCTTATAGCATGCATCTCGTCCGTTTTTGAGTAAAACACCATGACCGTTCTCTATGTGGCCTTGAAGGTTCTACAATCCAACCTCTTCCTCTTTTTGAACACCTTTTGAGCAGCATCAGGCCAATCGTTACCAAGTCTAAACGACATTCTGTGGAGGATGAGAACCTTATTCAAGTGGAAGTTCAAAGGTGGCTACAAGGGAATGTGATTGAGTCTTCACTATTCCCATGGCGAGCTCAAGCGTTAGTCACAACCAACGAAAGACATAAAAAGTGCGTAGTTTTCGACCGTAGACAGACGATAAATTGCTCTATTAGTTTGGAAGCTTACCCTTTGCCTCGAATATGCGATATGTTAGAAAACTGTCCAAGTATTGATTATACAGTATGCTGGATTTGGGGGGCGCATAACATCAGTTCCCAGTTTGCAAAAACGAGAAAATCTATACTGCCTTTAAGGCACGTGGTATCTTGTATCGATTCCGAAGCATTCTATTTTATGTCGGTGATGGAATTGCCAGTTTTCAGCGCATCATCGATGCACTTATTCGAGATGAAGGCTTTGAAGGAACTTCTGCTTGCGTTGAAAACGCGGCAGTTTACGATAGGGATAATGAGGAGTACAAAAGAAGTTCGAAACGATTTCACACCTACAGAAAAGTTAGGATAGAACGAAAACAGGTGCTAAAAACGAAGTACAGTTACTCGGTTATGAAATCTCCTTGGGAATAATCAAGCTGGACCCAGACCACTTCAGACCCCTTATGGAAATGGCGTCACCCATTGACCTGGAATATTTGCCTACTACTCTCACTGGATATCACACTTTGCCGCCAAAATTTATCTTCTCGTTGTCAATCGAATATTCCCATTATCATCGGTTTTCACTGGAGCATTCAAAAGCCTGAAAGCTGATTCAGTCTAGGCTACTGTTGCCACAGTGGATTTATGTTCTCCACTAACTTTAAAGACCGATGATTCTGACGTTGCTGTCACTGCAGCTTTCAATGGACACGGAAGACATGTTGCATTTTTCTCTAGGACTCCATCACCAAGCAAAAGCTACCATTCTGCAACCGAGAAAGAAGCACGTACAGAGGTAGCGGCACTTAGAAAAGGAAAGCACAACTTCCCCAGCAATCATCTCAAGCGTGCCACTGATCAATTGTAGGCTGGATCTAATTTTGGTTCCCTAGAGGGGGGAAGATCAAAAACGACAAAATGCAACCTTGGTGGACCTAGCTGTCTCCGAGTTCCTACCACATCACATATCGACACGGTTTGAAGAAAAAAGCCGCGAATACACCTTCTGAAACCTACTGTTGGGCGGTGTTCAACACCGATTATCTAAATCTATCCCATGGCAATCTCTGACACCCTAGTTCTGTGAGCTAGAGTCATTCCGTTTGCGCGAAGAATCTTCCGTTTTCCGTCGATTACGTAAGGACTGCAGTACAACAGTTTTAGGAGTGTGCCCAGTTCAAGTCCCTTTTTTATAAACCAGAGGGAAGCAGACTGGTAAAAGCCACACAACCCTTAGAAGGGCTCATTGTAGACCCTTAAGTTTCTTCATTTTCATCCGCAAGGAAAAGATATTTCGTTTTTGTAGATGAATACCTCTGTTTCCCTTCTGCATGCCCTTTTGTTATAATGAACTCATCGGCAGTTATTTCTCGTCTGAATAACTTGTTTCCGATATTTGTTGTACTTTCTTACATTCCTTCTGTTCGTGTTCTTGAGTGTATATCAGAAGAAAGTATGTGGATTCTCCTCGAAAATGGTGTAGCTGTTAGCGGAACTGCAGTTTGCAACCCGCAATGCAGTGGTTAGGCAGAACGAATGTATGAAGTACTATGGACAGTTTTTACATTAGCCTTATAGTCCAAAGGTTAAACGAGCAAAATTGAAAAAGGGTCTTCTGGGTGCCTTGCACTCAATAAGATCTCTCTTAAGTGCCACTTCAAACGCTCCTCCAAATAAACGAATTTTCACGCCCAGACAGAAGTCGTCTCCAGGATGCTCGTTCCCTAAATGGCTCATATCTCCTGGACCAGTGTTACTACGCAACAACTGTCGACAAACGAAGTGTGGTCCTCTGCTTGAAGAGATCAATCTCACTGAGAGTAATCCATAGTACGCACATGTTCCTCATCGTGACGGACGAGATGATACAGTTTCTCCTCAAAACCTAATGCCACTAAACGCCACAATGCTGCACACCGAAACTGGTACCACTAATCCACCTGCTGATGAAGTACCAGAAGCTGCTACGGAGACTAAGGACTCCAGTCGATGTATTGCCAACTTCCATTCACAAACAACAACTGGTGTTAAGCAAGTCGCTGCCAAATAAGAGCATACTCGCCGTTATTGTTTACGAAGTGGAGGAATTTAGCTCGTAGAAAATGTCTATCCCTTTACTCGATTTTGGATACTAATCAACCGGGATTTTCCTGGCCGGGGGACAGTTATTTTAACAAAGACCACAAGACGGGCTAAGACACTTGTATTTCGGCGATCAACCTTGTCAAGTTCATGAAACACAATTTTTTACATAGTCCCTTTTCCACCAACATTGCTATTGCGGTTGCTTGAGGTTTTTTGCCGCTTTCTGACCAGTTGCCCGAGGCCGATAGCTTGCTTCTCTTGCACTTATTTCTATTCGGCCAGTCCGATGGTCTCAGTTGACAGCTCGTTCGGCAGCCCCTCACCTGGGCTATCTTGCTGGCTGTCTGAGATTCCACAGCTTCCCCTCTGCTAGTCCGTATACGTCCTTTTGTCCTTTTCGGGAAGCCCCCTAAATATTTGCCGCCTTTTCTTTTTGCCTGTTGCTCTCGGTTGGTTAGCTCGTCCGACTTGATATTCACTTTTTTCTGTTGTCTCAGAACTCTTCACTCCATTACTTTTCCTTCAGTTCCATGGGCACTATCATGACAAGCTTTGTATCTGATAAATTTTCTTGTGTAAGTTTGTTTTACACTTCAGCATATGGAAGATTTTCAGATGAATGAAGCCCCAATCACCCGGCATCGTTTTTGCGCGATTCCTCAGATTGCCGTATCTACTGTAAGTGCACAACTGCACCTGACTGCATTACACTGAGTTACTAAAGTAGGACCAGCCTTGATCGCTCACAAAAAGGAAGACTCATGTGTTAACTGCCTAGATTTACGTGCGAACAAGGCAACAAAGGGAATGGTAACCAGAGTGTCGTGGCCCCGAAAACGACCTTTGGTTCTTTCACGTTTTGTGACGTCGGTGTTAACGGGCCATACTGTGTGTGCAACGGCAGTTCTTCTCGTTATGAAATGTCACACACTGGAAATGTGTCTACCGTCCGCAGGCCTCAGGGTGGACCCAATGAATTTGCCTCCTAAGTCCAAGTCTGGTTCGTTCCCTCCGCAGACACTGAAGGCGTCCTGACGAATGGGCGAGTAGCTCATTTTCAGCAGTCATCTTTTAGAATTTGTCTTGTATGTTGTGAACGTTGTGCTTTTGAACTTTCCGAAAGCTACTGAATGCAGTTGGTCCACTGAAATTTCCGAATCATCATTGACTATGTTTCTGTTTGTCGGAGCCCATTTACGTTTTGACGACTGGAGCACAGACTTACCTTCCCCATGTGGGACGGTTTGTGGTAGAGCATAACTGTCACGGCTGGTACTGGCAACACGACCATTTTTGAAATACTTCTTCCTTCTTTGTGGACATCTTGGGTATGTCAGCATCAGACTCAGGCGAAACCAACGTCTTACTATTTGGCGGTTGGCATAGCAGTTTTGCTCCCGGTCAAGAAGCTAGAGCATTGCCTGCAACCTTTTTCCCCAGCATGCTTCAAGTTACTGCCTTATCTTTGGCGAGCAATTCCGACGCTGATACCCCATCACTTTAACACGCTATCGGAGACCTTGGTTGATGAACCTCAATGTGCTTAGTCTGTACTAAGCTACCAGAAATGCTTTTGCTCACTGATCATCTGCCCAAAGGGACTTTTTCCACTGGATGGTTCACTTCGCTGCAAGCAGCTTACAAATGCCAACAAGGAGGTGACTGAATGAACCGTTACACTTTGCATCCCGGTTGAGACTTACGTGGTTCGTGACACCCCTATGATTTACTTCACACCATATTTTATCGATCTGCTCCATTGACTGCACAACTTCTCGACGCAAGTGTTCTGGTAAAAAATCGCTTGCGTGCCTCAACAATCTTAAAAGCAATGGTTGCAACCATTGCATCTCATCAGATGCCCTATAAGAGGCCATTTGACCCTCGACAACCCCGTGAAGGCTTTTTCAGTCAAAGACTGAACACGACTGACGAAGTCCTTGAATACCTCCAGGATATTTGCACGGTTTGATAGACCATCTTTCAAACACCCGCTTTCTGTTTCTACTCCGTTTGTAGTGAAATAGCCTAAAACTAATGCACCACTGGTCATATATCAGGCCCTAAACTGCTTAAGTGGTATCCAGATATTGTTCACGTACTCAACCGCCTCATTGCTCCTACATTCTATAGCTGCTCCTGATCTGTCAAAAGGAACCCTAGATTGAGCTAACCCTAGATTAAGTATCCACTGAAAGATGCTTAACTTTCCTCTCGATTTTATTCCGTGTAGGCGGCTGCACCCACGTTTAATGTCTTGCATAACGTTAAAAAGACAAAACAACTTGAGATTCTGGATAGACGTCCGTGAAAGCTTTAAACCTTGCAAAACTCCTGTCATCTACGATCGCCTTACAATTACTGGTCTGAAGGAGCATTTTCCCCATGAAATATACAACCCTATGTTAGCAGTCACCAATCTTTTTAGAAGAATGGCATAGAACAGACGGTGACCTGACTCCGTTCCATCAACTATCATTTTGCACCATAGAATGCATTCACCACGGTTGAGCTGGTGAGCAGCATCTGTCAAAATGACGTAGCCAAACCCAAGACATAACTGTCTGCTTACCGAGGGGCTGAAGAAGACAAATTTCTTCTAACAGCTATCGGGAATAATCTCCGGATAACCATAGACCTGCGACAACTTTTTAACCTCTACTTCACTTACTAACTCCCTCTCGGTCAGTCTTTTGCTTATGGATCTGAAGTCATCGTTATTCTGACTCCGGTTGAATTTCCTAAAAGTTTACTCTCTTGGCTTAGACTTCTCCCTGAAAGTGTCTATCAGTTGCAACATACGGGAATCCTGCACAGGTGTCATCCTACGGCTTCGTACATGAAACCCTCATTCCCTACTTGGAAACTATGCGAATGCTTCATCGACTGACTGACGACACAGTAACAGGAGCCCGCAAATAGTAGCGCGACAAAAGCCGCGCAATTCAAATTAGGCTACTGTAAATATAAGAGTGGGGGCGGCCATATTGGAGGGACTTTTGAACGTGCTCATCGGTTGTCGTTCGTTTGTTGCAGGTGCACCTGTCGGACGTGCGAACTGGACGAAGCCTGGTGAGGATTCTCGGACAAGAAGACCTGCCGCTATCCCCGAAGAGCGTAGTGACCCAGACCCGGAGAAACCTGAGCTGTAAGGAACTGGTGTAATTCGTTTCTATTGCGTTCATTCCTGCCCAATACACGTTCCTCTCTTGTACCCTGGGTTCTCCATAATGACCGAGCGTCCTGCACTGGACGATGGCTGATGAGTCTCGTATGTGTCTGTTTCTAGCTAACCGGCCTGTTACACTACCTGGAAGAAATTTATTTAACAACAAACGGTCACATACCTGGACGACTTATTACACTTCCTTTTACGGTGAACGCAGCAGTATTTTTTGAAATAATAAATCACGCCCTCTGGCAGATGGATGCCTCATTTTTCGTCATCGAGTAAGTCTCCGGACAGTGCACTTAAAAGATGTGAAAGTTTCTTTTTGAAACTCCGAAAAATCGGCGTCGAATGAGTCGATATTGGGGTTTACACTACAGACCGAAGGCAGGAACAGAACAAAATCGTCCACTGGTACGCGCTCCACTTGCAACAAGACGGCACAACGCGAAACTAAAGTTCAGCGAAGTTACTCGCGCACAAGCTCAGATGTGACAGGTGAACCAATCAAATGTCAGGATACAAACAGAAGCATCAACATTAGGCAAAATACTCACGAACCAAGTAAAAAACTTAGGGCCCCGGATACCAGGTACCAACTTGATCCCGAGAATGGCCCATGGAACAAGCAACAAGCCAAAAGTTCTTACGCGTGCCAAAAGACGATACAAGTCGATCGAATAGGCGAAGGACGTTTTGTTTTGAAAGGTTGTCCCTCGTGTTTATGTTTGGGAGCAACACCGGACGCGATACCAGCCATGGAAGCTTAACTTTCGACCTTCCGCGCGAACAACAGTCAAAATGTGTCTTTCAATTGGCGGAAACCAATTGTCCTTTCTGAAAGCACACAAACAACGCACAGCCTTCTGGCATCGAAAAACATACAAAATGCCTGCAGCTAAGTGCCAATTGATTGTGTTCGTCTAGGGTAATTTTTGGTCATGAATTTACACATTCAAACTTAGTCATCTCCATGTCGTTGCAAAAATCTCCCCCCTCCCCTGGAAGGGAGATGTCGAAGCGACCCTTCCATCTAATTGGGGCTTAACGCGCGTAGGTCTCCATAAGCGTCACACGTCTCATGTCATCGGCCGCCCAAGGGGCCGTGTTGCGACACCACAATCCGCTCGTGCCGCCAATGAAGAACTACTACAATGCGCACGGACTTAGCGGTCATCTACAAAGTCCGCACCTAGGTGTGGCAGAAAAAATATATATTTGTACCGTACGAAATAATCCAACACGACGTTCCGGAGGTTTCTCCGTTCACCGTGCCCGTACATGCAATGAAAGAGAAAAATGAAATACGGGGGCAAACGTCGGTGAGTGAAAGCGAAATGAAAGAAACCCACCCAGGTCGGTGGGTACAATACACGAACTTGAAAATAATTGAAATGTATTTCTCGCTTTCAAAACGGTTTCATAAAACCTTAAACGGTGAAAACGACTTTAAGTGTGTTTGAAAATTGAATGCTATCTACAAGAAGCTTTGGTCAATTTACAAGACTGCCACATCGCATCTTTTGCCGTGGCTTCAAGGTCTCAGGCTGCGCCGGCTGAGGCTTGAGGTGGCCTCTGTGATGGGTGGAAGAACTAGTGAAAGCTCATGATGCATGATGTCTCCCGCAGCTGGTGTCCGATGAGCTTTCCCGCTTCCCTCTCATTCTTAGCAGGGATCCGGCGAAATGCACTCGGCAGTGTTGGGTGCATAACTGGTGTGCATACCATCGAAGGAATTCTGGATGCTCGATTGGCCATGGCCATTACGTGTCGTGAGCAAACTGAACCGAACTGAACCGAACTATTGCTGAGCAGTGTTTCCTTTTCTAGACTACCGTCAAGGTGAGCAGCCTTAAGACGGTTAACCGATATGGTTTTATGTTTAACGTTTCGGTCGATGAGGTGAACTCGATGGCTTTGCGCGGGCACTTTATATGGACCTTCATAAGGTTGCCGTAGAGATTTTCTACTGCTATCTACGCGTACGAAGGTTTGTGCGCAGGTGGACAGTCCAGGTGGAATGTAGGTCGTTTGAGACTATGGCCGCGGCGAATGCACTTGCAAAAGGCGACTCTGTGCAGCCAACTGTTGAGCTTATGAAGCACAACCATCGTCATTCACGCAACCTATGGCAGAGTTATCCCCGGGTGAACGGAGACTTTGACCAAAAGCTAATTACTCAGCAGAAGCATTAATATCAGGTTTATAAGCGAAAAGCAAACCCAAGAGAATGATTGGGAGTGTCTGCACTCAATTAGAGTTGTCAGCAGCGATGAGCGAAGCTTCGAGCTGTCAATGAAAACTCTCAACCATACCAATGGCTGCTGGGCTATGTGCTGTCATAAGAGAACGGTGACAGCCCAACAAATGCCGTGTTTCTCCAAATAGATGTGACCCATTCTTATCGCCGCGATCAGTAGCTACTGTTTCAGAGCAACCGTACAATGAAAAACGAGGTCCCATAAAGGCAACGTTTTCGGGCTCCTGTCTCTACTTTGGCCATGGGAACAGCCTCTGGCCAACGGATGAAACGGTCGACCGTAGTCAGAAGGTGACGGAAACCTTTACAGGGCCTGAGAGGGCCAACGATATCCATGAGGATATGAGAAAACCGTGAGGATACAACGGGGAAGTAGCCTATTGGAGCCATTGTTTGCCTGCTTACCTTTGATCGTTGGGATTGTACGCATGAACGAGCCCAAGTACGAACATCCCTTTGCTAACCACGACTGGCTTACCTATCTGTAACTAGCTTGGTGGTGGCTTGGATGCCAAGATGGGTTAAATTATGTAAAATGCCGAAAATTGTGCGGAGCCAAGACATGGGTACGCCGGGGAGTGGGTGTGGCATAGTTATGTCACACATTATCGAGCCCGAGGAAGTGGCTAAAGGAAACTCCGAAGGTTTAATTGATTCCACTTGGCTTGTATCTGTGAAATACAATTCCGAACTTCGGGCTGCAGCTGAAGCTTCGAGGTCTATGACCCGTTGCTCGCCAGAAATATTCTACTCTAGAAACAGCATCAACCGCAACGTAGCCGGCTCCAGAAAAGTGACGAACATCAGTGGAAAACTGTGCCACGAAGTTTAAATGACGCAACTCACGTGGTGAGTGTTTATTCTTTTGACGGTGGAATACCTACGTCAATGGTTTGTGATCGGTAAAGAGGACGAACTGCCTGCCTTAAAGAACATGTCAGAAATGTCTAACAGTACCGTAAACAGCGAATAGTTCCGGACTAAAAGAAGAGAACTTAGCTTCAGCCAGCAGGAAACTACGAGAGAAAAAGGCTAGTGGTTTCCATTGTGATGCAGACCACAGCTGTAGCACGCCACCTACAGCTTTGTCAGAGGCACTGTTGGATTTATCCAACCCAGCTTCGGAGTCGAAATGGACCAGCAAAGTAGCAGAAGCTAAAAGGCCTTTAACTGCGGTGAATGCAGTTTTACCATCCCCGGGCAACTCTTTGGGACCATCTTTAGAGCCTCGAAGTAAATCTGTTAACGGCTGCATCAAGCGAGCACAGTTTGGGATGAAAGACCGATAATGGCGCATCATCTCCTTGAAACTACGAACAGCGGCTAGTGAAATAGGTAGCGAAGAGTCGCGAACGGCGTATACCTTTTATTTCAAGGGCCGAATACGGCTTTCATCGATCATGCGGCCTAAAACCTCAACCGGAATTTGGCCAAATGTACATTTGTCCCCTTGGACGGTAATACCATGTGCGGCAAGATGCTCGAACAACGGATGTAGGTGTTGCTTGTGTGCATTTTCAGATCCACCAATTAGGAGCAGATCGAGTATGCAGGCGACAACGAAATCTAAAGCCCTGATAACCTGGTCAATATAACCCTGAGACGTCTGCGCAGCTTTGCGCAAACCGAATGACTAAGAGGAATTCGAAGAGGCCAAAGGGTGCTGTTACCGCTCTATTGTTTCGTCCCACTAGCTCTAGTGAGAAAACTCTTCCGCCTTCGAATCATCTCATTTACTGCGCAAAAACAAACCGTTTTTGTAGATCACTAGGTGATCAGAATCAATGTCACTGTACGAAGCTCATTGGTACAGAGCTCTAATCCAAACCGGCTTTTCTGAGTAGATATGTTGTACAAGTCTCCGATTGGCTGATTTCTTTGAGATCGGTTGGAACAAATGCTGGCTGGTTATTGGTTGCTTCCCCCCCCCCCCCCCCCTTCCGTTTGATTAGAAGATCTTTTGGCCGCTGATTGGTTTAATCCGATACGCTCCCTTAAAACAACGTCTGGCCGTTGATTCGTTGACTCCGCTCGGTTCGGTAAGGGCAATTATTTGCGGCTTCGTTCCGTTTCATCACGGACCGACTGAAACATCAACCCACTTTGCTGGCCCGAGGCTTGCCACCGAATTTGAACAGGCGAATACGTGCAGTATGTAAACGAAACTAGACCGTTTGTCAATGCGTCAGCAAATACCGTTGCAACCACTGTCTTATGTATATCGTCATCCGCGATAGGAATCTGCCGATAAGCACGTTCCAGATTTATTTGGAGAGCACAAGAGCACCGTTGCTGTTGGCCCTTGTGTCTTGAATGTTTGGGGTTGGATACATATCTGAGACAGTGGCATTATTGAGGGCTCTATAGTCTTCACACGGCCGCCAACGGCCTGACTTTTTAGGGACATATGACTTGGTGAGGCTCAGAAACTACATGATGCACATATAATACTTAATTGAAACATGCGCTGGAACTTGGCTCGCACGACTTTAAGCTTGTCGGATGCAAGCTGACGTGCCCTAGCAAAAGCTGGTGGGCCTGATATGCTAACGAAATGACCTACCTAGCTGGCTGCTGCAGATAGTACGGGCTTTGGGTGCTATATTTTTGGGTATGCATTCAATAAGTCACTGAAAAAACGCAAACAAGTCGTTTTGTAAAGAACAGGACTGATCGGATTCGAATCGACCGGAATCACATTCACAGACAGATTAGTGACACGGTCCACAAGACGTTTGGGTTAAAAATCAACCAAGGGGTCGAAGTGATGCAGGAAATCAATACTCAGAATGGCGTTCTGAATGTCTGTAATCAAGAAAACCCAACGGAAAGTGCAACGACGACCGAAATCTGATGTCTTCGATATTTGTCCATAAGTCTGTAGGGAAGTACCATTAGCGGCACGTAAGTTGGAGAAAAAGGCACCTCAGGACGATACCTCTGAAGATACCAACAAAAGGCGTCAGATGATGTTGGCTGAACCCGGAATTCTTACACGGTTTCTAATGGGAGATCTGTTTGGACGACTCTGTCCGTTAGGTAATGCCTGGACTGAGTGTCCAACTGACTACACAGAGAGTGTCTTGATCGTTTAGACAAGGTCGTGCATGGTGGCTTTTAAAGAGGCAACCACGGACTCAAGTTGCAAGGAAATCGCCTGAATGACATTTCTAGTGTACTACTCTGCCTATATGGCATACTGAATTAGTGTCAACAATATCTAAGATGATACTAGCAAACTAAGATGAACGGAGGAGGGTGTTGTGATAAAAGGCCAAAAGGGTATGTACATTAGAAATTGAAATGAAACCAAAGGCATGACACAAACTCACAGTTGTTCGCCGTTCTTGTGATTGGGAAATGAGTGCCAAAGAGCCTATTTCCGCCAATATCTTCAATTCAGTTCGGTCTGACAACCATTCGGTGAACAGAACAGGATGGTATTGAGATAAGTGACGCCGTGGAAGCTTCTAAGATGTTTTGTTTCTCACAATTAGTTCCGACGGATATAATTTCAAGACACTCCATATCAGAAGACGAGACCGTGCCAGAATAAAAGATTTATTGACGGCCTTTTTGTATTGCGCGGAAGTGATGTTCAAAAAGGTGGGTCTTTTCTTTACCTTGAAGGATCGGTACAATGAAGGAGTGTTGCACCAAGGGGCGTTGAGAATCATGGAAAAAATCGGAAACATACAGGTACCTACACATTTGACTAGTGGGTTTCCCCAATTTGGTCAGCGTTCTCAGCAAGCTTTTCGAGAAATTCCCCAGTGGACAAACAAAGAACCTTCTGCATGGCCCTGGGGACATCGCTCTCAGGAGACTATAATCGGTCCTAGTAGTTTCCAAAAGTGTCCGCATGTGCCGAAACAACTGTAACGAACGTTTGAGCAATGCGTAGCCGAATTCGCAACGGATCCCGAAATCAAAAGACGATTATTCGTGATATTCTACGATACTAGATTATTACATGAACAATGACATAAAAAATATACAAACCTCAATAATACGATCACAAAGACTCAACAACGAGAAACCGAATAGCAGCGTGTGAGCAAACAGCACGTGCGTCACGCAGGTCCTGAACAAGGATGTGCCAAAGTAGCGCTCTGGGCGCGAACAAACAACAATTGGTCCAGAAAAACAACCAGTTCGTAAAGACAAGTCAACAGTGTAGGCAAATGGGTGATGTTGGGAAAAACACTGAATCGCGAGAGAAATAGGGGGATTTTCCACGACCGGCTGTTACACCGCCCACCAAAATCCTCCTAGATCTTTAGCAGAGTCAAAGGTTCGGTATAAAGGTACTGATTCTTCCTACCTGCCTAGGCCCTGCTTTCAGTGCGCGCGTCTATTGCTCGTCATCAACGTTCTACTACTGGTCGCACCTAACTCACCGGCTACATAGACAAGAGGCTAGTCTACATCTTCCACGAGACCAAATGACCGATGGCGGGCGTGAAGGATCACAGATGTTGTCCTCTTAAAGGGCCGTCCGGTCCTGGATGTATGTGCTTGAGTGTGTGTGAGTGTGTGTGTGTGCCGGGGTGTACAATGAAATCACAGGTATGACTACACATCAAGGGAGGACTTTCTGCAATGTCAACAAAAGACCGTGTGGCAAGAGAACGAGTAAAATGTAGCATGTGTGTGTGACCTGAGCTCCGCTACTTCCACATATGCAAGGGGCATTCGGTAACGTCAACAAAAAGCAAAACAACGAACACTGTCACATGTTTGATGGGTTTACGGGATGTAGAGTGCGTCGTGCATGTGTGTATGTTTCGGGATGTATAATGGAATCGCATTCATCACCACATATCGGAAAGAACCTTCCGTAATGTCAACGAAAGACCGCGAGCACTGTAACATGTTTGACGGAGACCGTGTGGTATATATGGTGTTGTTTTATCCATCTCGATGACTAGTGTGAAAAGGTTTACTAGGCCTCAGGGTTATCAGCTCCTCCGTCTTCGCTCTCGAGTAGGTTAATACTGCGTATGTCACGAATGAGCACTCCGTTAGCTGTCTTCACCTTCACTGTTCTTATCATTCCGTCAGTGCTTTTGACGGTTTCCGTAACTACTCCCAAAGACCAAGCGCTGTAATGTGCGCGTTCGTCGGCGATCATAACCACGTCCCCAACTTTGAATGGTCTTGTTTTGGCCAGCCACTTCTGTCGAGTCTGCAAAGCCGGTAGGTACTCCCGCAGCCATCGCCTCCAGAAGACCTTGGCCAGATAGTTCGCTTGCTTCCATCCGTGGAGGTAGCTCCCACGAAGGTTTACCGGCCCTTGGAAACCCTCGTTCGACCTTAACATCAATAAGTCGTTCGGGGTGAGCGCTAGGTGGGTGGGGTCGCCGTTCCTTACTGGAACCAGGGGGCGGTTGTTCAGGATTTGCTCCACCTCAATCATGACGGTGTTCAGCGTCTCGTCGTCGGGCGGCTGCTGCTCCATGATTGACAGCAATATCCGTCTGGCGGACCGGATCATGCGTTCCCATACGCCGCCTCGGTGGCTGGCCTGTGGGGGGTTGAGATGCCATCGTATGCCGTAGGCCACGATTCGATCCTGCAGTTTGCCCCTGTTTATGTTCTTGTGCCAACGCTGCAATTCCCGGTGAGCGCCCACAAAGTTCGATCAATTATCTGAGTATATATCGGCCGGCACGCCTCGTCGGTTGATAAATCTTTGCAAGGCCCGTAGAAACGAATCGGTCGTCATCGAATGTGCGACTTCTAGGTGTACCGCACGTGACTTCATGCACGTCATGATACATCCGTATCGCTTTTCTAATCTTTTCCCGCACTTGATCCACAAGGGCCCGAAATAGTCCAACCCGGTGTTACTGAACGGCCACCAGCCCGTAGTCACCCTGCATTCTGGTAGTGGGGCCATGAGTTGTTTGCCCGCCGTGGCATTGCGTCTCCTACATTGCACACGCCGTCGGATTACGCGTTTTACTGTCTCTCGTCCTCTCAACAACCAAAGACGCTTTCGGATGACGCTCGTCACGTGACTTTCCCCGGCATGTCCCTCCACGGCGTGGACGTGTTGAATCATTAGCTCCACTACACGTTTTCTCGCAGGCAGCAGTATAGGATACTTTGTGTCGAAGTTCAGGTGGGCGTTGGTCAGCCTAACATCCACCAGCAGCAGTCCGTCGATGAGTTTGGGGTTTAAACGCTTCAGCTCGCCTCTTGGAGATGGCATGTATTTATTGATCGGCCCCACTTCTTCCGCCCTCTTGAGTTCTCGGGCGAAAGCCTCGCGTTGTATCATTCTGAAAATATCGTACTCTGCAGCTTGCAGCTCATCGGGACTTATCGGGCCGACCCGTATCCGGCCTGAGGACCGCAGCCCTTTCATGACTAGTAAATTTCTGTTGAACCTAGTTAACCAAACTAGCGAACGAAGTGTCTTCATCCAGGAAGAAAACTTGACCAGTCGCGATAGAATGGATGTCGCTTCGACGACGCTGGCCGCTATCACTACGCCTTTGATCTCCAGTTCCACTTCCGTAGGGAGTTTTAATTCGAACACGGGCCAGTCCTGTTTGGGCAAGTGCAGGAAGTTTGGCCCTCTTGTCCACGTGTCCAGTTGCCTGAAGTTGTTCGCACCTCGGGAGCACAGGTCGGCCGGATTATCGCCAGACCTGACATGATTCCACTGGTTCGTGGCTGATTCGTCGTGGATAATCGTGGGCCGGTTAGCAACGAAAGTACTAAACCGGCTCCGGACGTTGTTGATATAGTAAAGTACTATCGCTGAATCCGTCCAGAAGCTCACCGATCAAATGTAGAGATCGAAACATCTCTTCACAGCTTGCACCGCCCTGACTGCCAACACGGCTGCGCTGAGTTCAAGGCGTGGGATTGAGACCGACTTTAGTGGAGCAGCGCGGGCTTTGGCGAACGGGATCCTCGTGGTATATTGTCCATCTCCTGCGCACCATCGTCCGTACACCACAGCTCCATAACCGACTTCGGATGCATCGGAAAAGGCATGTAGTTCTCCAGTCCGTGTCGTATGGCCAGGAGTCAAACATCGTGGGATTCTTATGTCCCCTAATTTCTTCAAGGTGTTCAAAATTCTTCCCAGTCCAACCGGTCCCCTCGGTCCAGTGACTGGTCCCAATTAAATTTCTTACAGCACAGCCGCTGCAGCAAGATCTTTCTGGGTAGCAGCCATGGTGAAACGAAACCGAGCGGGTCGAACAAACTTGAGACGGCAGATAGTATGCCACGACGGGTTATTGGCAGCTCGGGAACGTTTAGTTCGAAAACAAAATCGTCCGTTTCCGCGTCCCATTGTATCCCTAAGGTGCGCTCGATAGGAAGTGGAGAGCCGTCCAAATCTCTTACCCTTTCGGCCTTTTCGTGATACGGGATGACCTTCAGCACTTCTGAAGCGTTCGGCATCCACTTAGTTAGATGGAAGCCGCCCTCTTCCAGCAATCTCGTCAGACCCCTGAACTGCTCTAGAGCTGATTCCACATCATCGAATGACCCAAGGTAGTCGTCGACGTAGAAGTTCCTGGTGACGCTATCTACTACCGTCCGATGTACTAGATCGCCATGTTTGTTCGCTGATTCTCGGATGGCGTAGTTTGCACAAAATGGTGAAGATATGGCTCCGAAGGGGTGGACGGTCATCCTATAATTCACCACTGCGTTGTCCCGGTCGCTCCCTTCCCACCACGGGAAACGCAAAGCATCTCGTTCTCCTACCGGAATCTTCACCTGATAGAACATTTCCCTAATGTCGGCAGACAAAGCCACTTTACCCACTCTGAAACGGCACAAAACGTCGATCAGTGGTGTGGTCCAGTCAGGCCCTTGTAGTAGGCGATCGTTTAACGACTTGCCCTGGAACTTGGCCGCACAGTCGAAAACCACGCGCAGTTTATTGGGTTTCTTGGGGTTGATAACCGGGTGCTGAGGCAGATACCAGATACCCCTTTTGCTGTCGGTGTTGGCAGGCACCTTTTCAACGTAACCGAGGGCCTCGTTTCGCTTCGTCAAATCCGCGTATCGTTCCCACAGATTCTGGTCTCGAATGAAGCGTTCTTTTAGTCGTAGTAATCGTTGGAGAACATAATTTCTGTTATCATTACACGGGTCGACCAATGTGCGCCATGGGAGGGGAACCTCAAACTGTTTTTTGAGGCCTCTAGTGCCTTGCCGTACCGCTTGTAGAGCGGAGTGATCCTCTTGAGACAACGATGGTCTTTCGTCTCCAATGTCATGAAACTCCTTTTCATACAGCCGCTGCAGATGATACTCTATGCGGTCCGTTTCGGCGGATAAGTAATTCTTGGAACCACGTACCCCTACTGGACCGTATAACATCCATCCCAGAGCCGTGCGTACGGCATAAGGTGCCTGGCGGTCGCCCACTCTCTGGTCAAGCACCCAATGCGCCTCTGGCACGTCGCAGCCGATGAGGAGATCCACTTCATCATCTTCCCAGTCTACAACGGTTACATCCTGCAGGTGGGGCCACCGAGTCAATATGGCGTTCACCGACCTTGGTGCTCGCATGGGGAGATCCGCTAACGTGAATGCCTCCGTTGGTTCAATTTCCTCGTTAGTGTCTAGAGAGATGAGTGGCAGCCTTAATCTACCGGCAGTCATTACCTGTGTTCCGCCCACCGTGCTCACTGCCAACGACGCCGCACCTTTAGCGAGCCGGTGTTTGTCGGCAAACCGCTCTTTCACTAAAGTGGTGTCGGATCCACTATCAACGAAAGCCAACGCCTTGACTATCCTAGTCGGAGTCGCTACTCCCTCGGCCACTACGCCTAAACGTACCGGTTTACTGGCAGATCGTGACGTTGAACAAATAACGCTGGGTTTGGTACTCGCCTCGGATATAGTTACTCTCGCCTGATGCAGCAGCCGATGGTGTCTGCCCGTGCATCCCTCGTAACCACATCGATTCCTTGTCCTACAGGCTGCTGCCCGGTGCATGGTGTTGAGACAGATAAAACATGCTCCTGCCATCCTCGCCATTCCCCACTGTCCGTCTAATGTGGCGTTGCCGAACTTGGGGCATTCTGGTAGGCCATGGCTGGTACCACAGGATCTGCAATTGCGTTGCGCCGTAGCATCTCGTGAAATGACATGTGTATTGGTCCAAGGCTGGTACTTTGGATGTTCCCGTACAGGGGTTTTGACTTGGCTAGTACTGGGCTTGTTTGCTCGGTTGCTGTCCCGGATGAGTCGGCCGAATCTGCTGTCAGCTATCTTCGTTTGCCTGTCTAAGTATTCAGTCAGGTCTTCGAAGTTGGCTTCTCTGTCGCTTCGGCTTATCCGTTCAGCTTCTTCAGCCCACCGACCCTGTAGTTCGGGAGAGAGGTGACGGACTATGTTTTCCAAAGTGTGCATGGCATCTAGGTCAGCCCCGTAACCTAAATGGTCGAGGGTTATTGAGCAGTTTTGCATCTTAATCACCAGATCGGCCATGGTGTAGACGTCGCCCTTGGTTCTTTTTGCCTCTACCATCTCGCCCTCTATTAGGTTACGGGCTACTTTGAAAGGTTGGCCAAACAAGTCCCTTAGAATCTTCCTTGCCCTTGTGTAGCCTTGTTCTGGGTCGAGCATGGTGCACCCGTCGATAGCTTCTCTAGCTCGGCCTCGGCAGTAGTGAGTCAGGTAGAGAAGCCTTTGCCCAGGGTCGGTTACCTTATTTTCAACGAACGTCTCGAACTGCTTGACAAACTTGCAGTATTGCTCAGCTCGCCCGTCGAAAACCGTTAGTTCCACTCTAGGCAGATCGATCGATGGTGGTTTGTAGTCGGCGACCGGCATGGGGTTCCCTATCTTATTGCACCCTAATCTATCGGAAGTGTCGAAGTCACTGGTCTCATGCTCTCGCTCTTTCTGTGTACACTTCTCTGCTTCCTGTGCCTGTAGTCTAGCCGAAAGTAACTGTTGCTCTAGTTCTAGTATTCTCAGCTTATATAAATCGACATCCTTACGATCAATATTGCTTTCAATAACACATGAGCTAGCACTGACAGAACTAGGCGATCTAGCATTGACTAAAGAATCATATGTACCCAAAACCTCCCCAGAGACTTGCCATATTACTTCCTGTCCGGATTCGACTGCTTTTGATCCTTTCTTGGCATTTTGCGTGATTTTTCCTCTTTCCAAATAGATCTATTGAGTATTGTTACGAACGTTGAGCAATGCGTAGCCGAATTCGCAACGGATCCCGAAATCAAAAGACGATTATTCGTGATATTCTACGATACTAGATTATTACATGAACAATGACATAAAAAATATACAAACCTCAATAATACGATCACAAGGACTCAACAACGAGAAACCGAATAGCAGCGTGTGAGCAAACAGCACGTGCGTCACGCAGGTCCTGAACAAGGATGTGCCAAAGTAGCGCTCTGGGCGCGAACAAACAACAATTGGTCCAGAAAAACAACCAGTTCGTAAAGACAAGTCAACAGTGTAGGCAAATGGGTGATGTTGGGAAAAACACTGAATCGCGAGAGAAATAGGGGGATTTTCCACGACCGGCTGTTACAACAACTGCCTAGGTTTGCGAGCTCCTAGTTTGGTGTCTGGAAACAAGCGGGCCATGCGCTGTTGGTCAGACATACCAATCCGGCTAATGACCGCTGCTATGATGCTTTCGTAGGGGTTAGGTACTTCTGATTCCAACACATCTTGCACTTCTGCAATATGTGGTGAAAGGAATGCGTCCACATAGTGAAACCTGCTGCTTTCCCTGGTCACTGCGCAGAGCAAAAGTTGACTCTAACTGAGCGAACCAAGCCCTAGGGCTACTCTCCCTGAACGGCGCGAACGTAAAGGCAAGTGCATTTACCTCATCTTCAATACAATAAGGGTAGCTCACAGTAAAGGTGGTGTATGAAAAAACGCATCATCACGCCAGCTGAATCTTCCTGTTGGTCTTCTGCCATTGTAATTCCCCCCAATTCAAATGGCAAAACCCCTCGGATATGTGGTGATTATCGGTTGACCCTCAACAAAAGACTACTCCAACGCAAGTGTACTACCAAAGAACCAGAGGAAGTGCTCTTTCGTCTTTCAGGTTCCACAGTCTTTTCGAAGAATGACCTCGAGGATGCATATTTACAAATACTACTTGATGATGGATCTAGTTTGTTGACGTACGTCAATACTCCATCTAGCCTTTTTAAGTACAATTCCTCACCTTTTGGTTTGCTTGTGTCATCTGCTATATTCCAACAGTCACTTAATTTTATTATAGCCAGTCTCGACGGAGTTGAATCCTATCAAGACGATATTGTTTTTCAGGGTCCACGGATAATTATCCAAGATTCCGGTTTTCGTTGTTCATTGGAGCGATTTCTTCAGCTTAACGTCACAATAAATCCAAACAAGTGTGTTTTTGGTGTTTTACACTGCTCATGCCTGGGGTATACCATGGAAATTGAGGGCATTTCTCCAAACTGATGCACATTCGCCCACCAACATTCACGAACTTCGTTCTGTTCTCGGTGCATTACAGTACTATTCTCGGAATGTTCCAAGTTTTTCTCAGTGGCCTAGCTGTTTGTTCGATCTTATTGTTTCTAAGTGTTTTTCATGGTCTCCAGTTCACGAGCACGCTGCGTAATCTATTGACAATCCTGAAGTCGGATGTGGTTCTTAAACCGTTTTCACCGAAGGATCATTCCGCTTTAATTACTGATGCATCTCCGACAGGCTTTGGTGCTATGGTGAAACACTGTGGTCGACCTGTGATCTGCATTTCACGACGACTCAAAAAAGCCGGAATGGGTTATTCTCAGACCCAGAGAGAGGCACTGGTTGTCTATTGGGGAGTCAAACGCCTATAGAAATATTTGTTTGGTAACAAGTTTACCATCGTCACTGACCATGAGGCGTTAAAATTTGTTCCCCACCCCACACAATCACTAGCAAAGTCATCAGTGGCAATGGTTCAACGCTAGAGCATCACATTGAGTTCTTACGACTACAATATTTTCCATCGAAGATTTAAACACATTTAGCTTGCAGACTTTCTATCCCGATAGGCTCCTGCATCCACGCCGTCGCATTCTTCTGATTTCTTGTTGGTACAGCAGCTTCTTGTGCGTAGAGAAAACTTGATTCACTTTACCTGTGAGTACTTCGTATCTGTGATCTCAGAGTTGCGTCGTGGATGAAAAAGGAAGAAAAATGACTATTTCCGGACTTCTTTACTCACAGAGAGAGCCCTTCGGTCACTCCTGATAGACTGTTGTGTTTTATTGATCGTGTTGTTATTCCTCCGATTCTTCAATCGGCCATACTTCAAGACCTACATTCCGGGCACTTGGGAGTTGACAAAATGAAGTCCTCAGTCCGATTAATACGCTGGTGGCTCGAGTTAAACGCAGATATTATCAATACTGCCATGGACTGCCAACGGTGTTTACACAAGCTACACTGAAGACAAAGCAAATGGCTCCCGCGACCAGCTTTATGCGAACCACGGCAGCGTGTGCATGCTGACTACTGTGGTCCATGTCTGGGCAATTATTATGCACTGGCAGTTGTTGATGCATCTTTTCGCTGACCAGAGGTATTTTGGACTACATCACCTACAGCCGAATTCACACAGACTGCACTGCGCAAAACGTTCAGTAGGGAAGGAGTACCTCGTGCACTTGGTACAAATAATGGTACCCGTTTCTCTGCTAGGTCCCTTGATGATAGGTCGAAGGGATTTGGTTGTCGTCGTTTGTATACTGCACCCCACCATCCTCAGTCTAACTGGCTTTCTCAGAATTTTGTTCGTACTCTTAAAAGTGCTGTACAGTCTATTAGTCCTCAGTCTTTTGTTCAACTAGACCGAACTGTTGAGGATTTCTTGATGCAATACCGGAATGCTTGTCATCGTACAACTAGTAAGAGTCCAGCACAGTTATTCAAATCTCGTTGTTTGAGGACCAATTTTGAATGTATCTCTTCTTCTGATGTAAGCTTTTTCAGAGGAGATGATTTGCGACCATCCAGTGGCATAATTCTGGCACGAAGCGGTAATCGAATGGTGACCTTACTTGACTGTCATGATTTGTCCATATCGACCAGGTACAGTTCAACACAGAAGGTCAGTCAGAGAACAGTTCCACTGTTGTTTCTCCCACTAATGCTCCTATTCCAGGTAGTGACACATAATGTGAATCTGGTGAATCATCCGATGAATCTAAGGTCAAAAGATCGACAAGAATACAAGCTACATCTGCAAAGGACTATGAGCATTCGGAGCTAAATTGAACGTGTGGTGGATGTGGTATTCATGACTGACTATTCATGTGACTTTTACCATTTCTGTTGCATTCACTCATACCAATACTGTACGTACTTAAACACAATAGGAGAAATACCACGGTACTTCGCGTGCCAAATCCGCGTTTTGAATCCGTGATATTCTCAGCGAGATATTACTACGGTAATCCATACAGTATCGCAACTGGCTTGTTGAGAAAAATGTGGAATAAAACGATCATAGTACTAAAGACCATCAAGAATAGAACTTAATTCATTAAAGCTTACGGGTTAGGGTACGTCAGTGAAAGGAGCTAAAAGTGCTGGGTCGGGGAGAAATCTTTACTGTTAATAATGTTGCTAAGACAAGCAAACTCAGAAACACAGAAAATACGCTTGTTTGGGGTAATGGAAACGTCAAACTTAATGAATTGATTCAGCAAATAATAGACACGATAACCGTGTATAGCTCTAATGGAGAATGGACAACAATTTCATCTTGGTATGACTGAAAAACTTCAGGGTTTTGTACAATATGGTTGGAAACTAGTAGGCCAAAAGGCAAGACGTTGTATCGAAATAAGTCCAAAGGATTAGCTATGGTTGTTAACGAACTTGATTTCTTGTCCGGTGGTAATTACTAGTGTTATCTTCTAAGTCAGCTTTTGAGAATATTCTAGACCCTGCAGGTCGACGGAGCACTCCTCCAGGATTCTCAGCCTTAAAAATACGCAGGAGTAATCACCCACTGAATTTTAATCGACAGCCACCCCAAATCCGTGGTGTCTTACTGCCAGTCTTTAGCGCAGTGATAATCGGTGCAGCCCAGTCAGACGACTCCAACGGAGTAATGATTTCTCGCTTAAACACCAACCGTGGCACCTGGTGTACGGGTTTCGGTGGTCAGGGCTAAAGAGACGAATGGCGCGCGGGGGCGGCTGAATAAAACAGTCACGAATCAAATGATGGTTCGCTAGTAGTCGGAATACCAAAGTCACTAGTCGTAGGGATGTTTATGCAAACTTTCAGAACCAAGAGTACAGAGTGATAAACGATCAGAGAGGACCCGTAGCAGTGTGTGTCATACTAACAGCCGAACCAGGGACAGCTTGGTTCAGGGTGTTACAGCAAAGTTTATACACTGGGTGGCCATAAAGATTATGGTTGTCAGAAATGAAAACAGAGTAACTACAAGGCTCCGTCAAGTCAAAAAACTATTCCGCGTCTTAGAAAAACGAGGTCGCCACATAACAAGAAAGATGGTTCATATGGATTCGCAGTCTATAAACAACAGCCTAGCTCGTTTGATCAATCATAGTATAAGTCACTGGGTTTTCATTTGATGATGTAACCATGACCGAGATGAGGGTCTAAGTGCCACAGGCAGGCTAAGTCAACGTCTGTGCATCGTTTACTCTGTGCTTGAGACTTTGGGGATTTTCCATTATACTCTCTAGCTAACCAAGACCACGTAAGACTTCACATTTTGAGAAGTCTACAGAGTGTTATTCGAAAGTAAGAGTTACTTCGAACAGCAATCCAGATTTCATGAGGTGTGTGCTTCAACCAGACAGGTTTATTGTTGTGGGATTTCTTGTTGTGTGCCCGTGTCTGTGGACCTTCCTATTTCAAGAACGAACCGGAAATTGGGCTTGAAACAAGCAGTAAGTAATCATCCATAAAAAAAAGAATAAAACAAGTAACGAAAGTTAGTTGGCTTTCATCGTTCCTGCTTATTTTGTCCTCAATGGCCCCGGCAGTCTTTCGCTGTACTCAAAAAGAACATAATACTGAAAAACACGATATCTCAGTTCCTGGATTGTACCCATTTCCCCGGAAACCCAAGTGATGAGGCATAACAGGAGGTCTATTTTGTGTCTAACCTCGCTCCTGGAAGTCACATTCCATCAGAAATCTTAGGGCACAGTAAAACAGGCTGATTTAGATCAAGTGAATCAGGTACTGGCGATCAGAAAGTATTCTAAATGTGCAGTTTACGAAGAATTTTCAAACCAAATCTGACGGCCGTGAATCAGAGACCAAGAACTCACAGTCGATAGGATTAGGATAAAGCAGACGAATTGGAACCAAACAGAGACCGAAGTGTGGGAGCGTATGCCCAGTAATATCTAGAATAGTCACTTCGGTTGGGTTAATCTTGGCAACAGAAAAAAATCAATCCAGAGCTTGACTTGAAAAGACTGATTACACACTCCCAGTGCCAACAATAAAATTGTGGTTGCTACCCTCCGTAGTAGACAGTGGTTGACATGTGAGACTTTCCTTGGCAAAACTGCTAACGCAAGTGTCAAAAAACTGTCCTTGGATTGAGAAATGTTAGATAATGAGTGAATCGTCAATCGACTTGATTGACTAGTTCTCTAAACACTTTTATTATGGTCAACCACACCACAGGCAAAACATGTAGGGACATTTAAAACGGGAATGAAACTGACCACAAGAAATGCACTTGCCCAAATTTGAACGTTTGGGGTTGGATTTCGAATGGTTCGATCATTGCACTGCAGCATCAGTTCTACGATAACCGATTGACTTGCTCACATGCTGCAAGTTTTGGTTGTGTTAACCTCCTGTGTACGTCGTAGAATTAAACAATCCTGACTTGGATACAACGGGTAAATACTTCACATCTTAGTTCTGTTTACAAATATCACGGGTGTACTGAAATATCTGGTCAGCTTGGAATAAAAGCTTTTGCTATCAGTCTGATATGTTGAGACCAGCAGACAATTGACCACGTAGTTCGTCTGTCAACTGGGCCCCATATTCACCCTTCGACACCTGTTCTGCAACCCGACCGATAAGTCGCGCATAGATTTTTATTTTCCGACTGAGCAAGGCAATTGAATTTGGCTCTTTCGGCCGTTACAAATTCACTGATTCAAAAAGTTAGAAAATCGGGGAATTCAGTTTTTCCTAATGCTGACTGATTGGAGTGGACTGCAAGGTCATTTTTCATTAGACCGTATCCATCCTTTCCAGTGCAGTGTAGGAATAAACTCTGTCTTCTTCTCATCGTCCAGCTGATTTCTGACCGTACACTGAATTTTGAACCGTTTCATACAATTCCCGAACTTCCTGGATGTTGAATTTACAACAAGGGTTTCCATTTCAGAGGCATTCGTTGTAGCACTCCTCTTCGCGACGCCAACTGCATTATCAAAAGGATTAAGCAGACTGATTCCTTCGAAAAAGGAAACTCCGAACCAGTACGGAAAGCTGAGGACTATTTTGTGCACAAGGAGTCTTATAATTTACACGTGTTTAGTATGACATGAAGAATATTATAATGCAATATAGACTGAGTGAGTCATTCTTGGATACCATAGTTATACATTAAAAAAGGAAGTAAACGGAATAATAAGGAAAAAGAAAAATGACTAATTGCCATCGCAATTCTCCTGTGACTTAGCTGTCACTTTTTGTGGCCGCGAAAGTGAATTTTGCATACGAACTTTACACCAACTTCTATGGTTTGAACCAATATTTTAAAAACTTTCTTTTGAGCTCATTACAAACTAGTAATCGGATTGCCCTCCTTTATGCCGAAATTTATGTTTGGTTACTGGAGTCCCTAAAGTAATATAATGCAGAACGAGAAATTTAGTACGCGGTAAATAAAGCCGTTCCGTCTATTTGTGTAATGCCCTCATGTCTGCTTTTCTTCGAAGAAGTCTTCACAAACTCGTGATTTTTCTGCTTGGTCCTGAACTACCGGAAATGTAAAAGAAAGTCAGCTGGCATTACGGCCGTGCAACTTATGCTCAGTGAACGGAGATAAGCTTTTCATACATATTTTTTTACAACACTCTCTGATATTTCATGGGCACTGTCCGTGTACTTTTTCATGCGAAGAGGAAGGCAACTGCCGAACGCGGTACGCAGCCATCGGTTACGTCGTAGTTGATTATATCGGTGCTTGAAAGACCAACCAGTACTTCAGCATGATAACTAACAGAATAATCCACTGAACACGTATTTTGCACACACCATCCCTTGTTACTTTTTTCTGTGCAACAATAATGGCACCACTTTGAATGCAGAAACATACACGTTCTGGATAAAGTTCATGAACTTGTCTGAGCACATATGCTAATGGTAAGTGCAGCTACCCTTAAATCAGTTTTGTGGTAAGGTAACCGAGGTTACCCACTGCGGTGAGTTGATGACCATACTATCAGGGCTTGAAGTATTTGAAACTGTTGTCCGTCGGTGAGTTGAATTAAAGGGTCACTGGCATGCGTCGATTGATAAAAACAATACGCTTAGTCGTAATAGTTATCACAACCTCACCGTGTTTCTCCCAACCTCCTGACAACCAGTCAGGTTGCCGTGTGGTGAATTTGAGTGGAATTTATGCTACCGCCCAAATTTGAAATGAGAAACAACCTTTCCCCACTACTAATTTGAAAACAGAAGTCAAAAACATAGATTGCACGATGTATCCTGGATCATTTCGCTGCATCTTTACAAAGTGCATTCTGCAGTGAAGTGATTATTTTTATAGCAAAATAAATGAATGAAATGTTTATAAACAAAGACAAAATCACATGACGTCATGTGATTTTGAATGAATGCCTTATCACCACATAATCCTTGTCTGTGTTCCCACTTTGAGAATGCGAACAACCTTCGGACAATGAGTGATGAACATCCAGCCGTAGTAAGAAGGTACGGGAAATTGTTGTATGGTCTAGGAGAACCAACGATACCATTATGTATAGGAGGAAACCCTCAGGCTGTGTTCAGAAAGCGTCCTAATGGAGCCATTTTATATTTCTTTAATTTTGCTTGTTGATAGTGAGCTCATGAACGGGTCCAATTACGGAAGTTCCCTTGCATACAGGGCCAGACACGCCTATTTGCAACTAGCTCGGTGGTGGCGAGAATGCCAGGATGGACTAGATTTTGTAAAACATGAAAAATGGTACGACTTTAAGACACGGGTATAATGGGGTGTGGGTGTGACAAAGTTGTGTCACCCGTTATCAAAACCCAATTGAAACCCGGTTCCAAAAGTTGGTCTGTAGCCAAAGCATCGAGGTATGTTGCCTGTGGCTGACTAGAAACAGCATCTAATCAGGAAAGAGCGTAGGTCACAACATCGTCAGTGCCAGGAACCTGACTAACACAACTAGAGAACTGAGCAATAAAGTCTCTATGATGTAACTCACGTGTTGATGGTTTATCAGTTCGAATGTGAAAAGCTTGCTTTAAGGGTTTTTGGCCGGCAAAGATTATGAATTGCCCCCCTTTGAGGATACGTCGGAAGTGCTCCTTCCCCCAGGCAGCACACAGAGTGAGGTCCCAAATTAGTGTATGTTAGGACCTTTAGGCGTACCCTGGCAAGAACCACTGAGTATGTTAGGCTCGCCTACAAGCTCCCTATTGAGATAGCGTTAGGCAGTGCCCAGAGTGTGAAAATCCCCGAAAATGGATTATTCTTTTTCTCAACAGTAGTGACCACCAGATTGAAAATTATCTGAAAATTATCCATCCTTGCAAACTAAACCATTATTATTCTACCCATCTTTGAAAAAATACGTCTTTTTAACCAATAATACATGTGTTATGCAAAAATGTCGTAATTATGTATAAATACTGGGTACCCCGGAATCTTCGGTCCGATTCATTTGACGATATGCATTGTTCTTGCGATCTACGGTCACCAGATCTGTAACACTAAAAAGCACAAAGTTAGGAATGTGAGCAAAATTTACGGAGACGTTTTAACTAATGAACTTCATGCTTAGGTCTCTAAAATAATCAGTTTTGAAACGGAAAATGGTTTGATGGGGTACGTACCAAAAAGAAAATCCCATGCCTTGTGTTCTTAATCAGTGGTAGAACAAGTAATAGTGACACTCCATTTATTTGTACCAGAGTAAACAATGACCCCGACCGTGGCTGGTAAGCAAACTGTGAAGTACGTGAGTAATGTCAAAGAAGCTATGTTAACTGGCCGGCTTTAATTCGCCTGAGGTCATTTAAAGTCAGTCGACACGTAATCGATACGTAGGGCAGTCTAAAGGACAAAAACAGTGCAAGGACTGAAGCACGATTGAATATCAACAGGTGTATGCCCACGCATGAGAGGGATATTCATCGACTGTCCGCTTCGGTGGCGTGACTCTTCAAACCGGACACAACTCCGTCCCTCCCTTGTCAAAAAAATTAATCCGCGTTGCATAACGAGTGACCCAGTCACGACAGTTATCGCGATAACAATAGCAATGGCAATAGCCGTAGTAGTAGCAACAGTCGCAGTAGTAGTTGAAAACGTAGAAGCCTTAGTATTAGCAGTATCCATAATAAGGACAGTAGCAGTGGTAGAGTAATCACCGTAGTAGTAGCAGTATTAGTAGCTACAGTTGTAGCATCAGTAATACTCATAACATATGACAAAACAATGGACTGACCAGCGCCTGTGTGACGGATAATGCATACTGGACACGTGGGAGAATGGTGAAAAATTGGGCTACGCATTTAAGACTAAAAACAACATTAAAACAGGAAAATGAAGTCATCAGCGAAAAATTTGCCGGGAGTTGAAACGCAGAACACAGGTTCAAATAGCACACATTTGTAAGGGTCAAAAAACTCCGGATAACCTGCAGTTCGTCATGTGAATAAGTAAACTCGATTATGGTGCATCTGTTTTGGAAAATATAATAACATGCAGAGCAACAAAGCTTTAGCTCAAATGTCAGGAGAAAACTTTAAATGGATCTCTGATTATTGGTAAATCACAATTTCTATGTCAGTTGTATATGTAATATAGAATCAATCCCCGCGATATCATATGTTGTGCACGCAGGCAGTAGCAGAAGAACACGTAATTTTCGTAAGAACGTCAGTGAAACGAGACTGCTGTTGGCGAGTAAGCCACGAGCAAGCACGTAGGCAAGTGAGTAAGTTAACTAAAAAGCAGCAAGCTAGGGAGTGAGTGAGTGAACAGGCAAGTACAAGAGCTGAGCTAAATGTACCTTGACGCGCCAAAAGGTAAGGTAGTCGATCAGGCCAGTTCGATCAGTCAATACCGTTCACAGTGAAGCATGAATAAAGACCAACACCAAGCTAGCTTGTACCCATTCGTGAAAAGGATATTTATTGTCTTCTCGAGCGTAGCATATGTGGATTTAGCCTGATACAACATCATGAAACAAGAACAATAGTACAAAGCTTTGCTTGGCCGACTGCCCTTTGGGCTTCATCTTTCTCACGCAAACCTCAGGTCATCCGGTCACCCCTGCACTCGGAAGCACCGGACTCGAGTTTCCTTGTTGTAAAAACTTATCAGTAGTGGGATTATGACAGCATCTCCCTTCGAAGCTGTCGGGCTTTGCTGGTTGTCTGGAAGAAGACATCTGGAAAAATTTAACTCAGCAATTCAGATCAGCCCGGGAGGTAGCGGAATGGGGCGGTGGTAACACATACGTCTTCGAGGCGAAAAAGCCCGGGTTCAAACCCTGAGAGCGATGGCGGATATACAAACAAGAGAGAAATTAGAGTCTGGTGCTTCAAAATGCAAGGTTGATCGGATAACTTGAGGTTTGTACGAGAAAGAGAGAGTCCAAAGGGCAGTCAGCCAAGCAAATTTTCATCAGTCCCTCACACTAACCTAAAGTAATGGTGAGAAATATACAAATAATACAGTGACTTGAAAACAGTTTATTATACGAAGTGGATGCTCGTCGGCCGTCAACCCATAGAAATTGGAGTGCGATGGATAACTTTCATGGGAAATATGACTGTCCCTGAGGAACATGTAAAAATTTCATTTGTGCTAAATTTTCACCATGCTTCAAATACAGTAAGAGATGTTGATGAAGCTAAATTTTAATAATCCATTTTCAAGAAGAATATTCAAGAAATGTATTATTACTGCTTTATGATCTGCCCGAGAAGCTCCAGTGAGAAGAGTTTCTGCCTCCGAGACATTTCAGTTTATTAGCTATGAACACGTCTTTTACACAGAAAGAAGCAGCCACTGTTACCAATCATTGCAACACAAACTGATTGGATCAAACTTGCATGTGTTAATCTCACTTCCGATTGGATGATTGTTGATATGCCCAGCCAGCACTTACCTGGCATCCGTTCTCATCTCATACATCGGCTGCCTTTTTGCTTTACGAATCCAAGGGCTCAGGCATTCGTCTAGACTCTGGACAGACTCTGACATGCTGACCGATAACGAGACTTGGCTATCTGCTGACGATGAGTCAGCCCATACCCTCCCAAAATGTTCCTACGTGCTCGTCTAGAATCACCGCGATCCATTAGGTTGAAGAATCAGCGATTTAAGTCTTTCTCTGTTGAACAGTAGTTCTTCTGCGAACCGTAAGAGAGAGCAAAAAGTATAGGGGGTTCCGTAAAAACAACGAATTTCATTGACTTATCTTTGATGACAGCAGAGAGCAGTGACTGTAGACGGCTGTTTCTCGAGCACATCAAACTCAACAACAGTCCAATACCACTTCGTCCACCGCCGGCTCTGGCAGAATATCTCACACTGTTTCGGCCATGTCTATGTATGCACAATTCTTTAGATTGACCATCTGAGCGTGTTCAGTGCAAATACAGTAGCTTATCACGTTGCGGTGAGCCTCTGTAGATTGCAAAATGCTGTCAAGACATAACATGTCTTTCAAAGTATTTACCCGTCGAGTCTGTGATGGCTGCTCAGCTGCGCTGGTGGCAACGGCTGCCACTGTTATTGTATCCAACGCGGTTTCCATCTTACCAACCCTATCCACTAAATTTCCAAGTGTCACTAGAGGCGCATCTTATTGATCTCCAACGATCTCCAATTCCCCCGGGCAGATTTTTGGTGATATTGTAACAGGGAATGCTGGGGCGAGGGAACGGCGTAAACATCAAGGCGAACGAACGAACCAAACGAGGGCCACAGACAAAAGAACAGGTGGCGAATATGTCGGAGGCGTCCCGAAGCAGGCAAAAGGAGGCATACCGACGACCAGAGAGGAAGCAGCGGGATCTCCGGCAACCAGCAAGATAGCTCAAGTGAAGGGCTGCCGATTGAGCCGTCAACTGAGACAGTCGGACCAACCGAAGGGAAATGACGGTCAAGAGAAGCAAGCCATCGGCCACAGGCAACTGGACAGAACGCAACCGAATCGCTCAAGCAGCGGCAATAGCAATCTTGGTGCTGCGCAGTCTGGAAAAAGGCCTATATAATTGACTGTATGTGTTCTATGACTTGACTTGTGTGACCGTGGGAATACAAGTATCCTGCCATGCGTTGTCGTTCTTGCTACATTGGTGCCGTGACCAAGCTCACGTGATGAAGTTTCCCTGGCCTGTTGCGTTCGCGGATGGGGATGTGGAGGAATGGATCACGGATTTTGAAAGGATAGCGGCATGCAACGGAGTAAAAGGAGACACACCTTTGTTGGCGGCGCTTGGGGCACTGCTGACTGGGCGTGCCAAGGCGGTGTATGATCTGAAGATGGGGGGAAAAACAAGCCCCACTTATCGGGAGGTCCGTGCGGGGCTGGTGAAGGAGTTCACACAGGAAGGTGATCGGCAGAAAGCAATGGACCGATTCAATACGGCCCGTTATGACAGCACCCAAGACCCAGTCGTTCACTATCAGTACCTGTTGCGCCAACTATCGATCGGGCTGCCCGGGGCAAGTGGCGTAACTAGGGCACGCCTTGTTCGCGATCGTTTCGTTCAAAGCATGGCCCCGGATGTCCAAGGCAGGTTGAGAATGGCGATTGCGTGCGGCGTGAATGATACAGAACGCCTGTTTATGATTGTTCGTGCAGCCCAAGAAGAAGTGACAGTTTCCCGATTAGAGCAATCGGATTTGGAGTCCACGTTGCAGAAGATGAGCCAGGAAATCGCACAATTAAAACTGGAACTCAATCGACAAACACAACGCAATAATGACGCAATGACGCATGGAACACGAAGGAGGTGTTTTGCATGTGGCAAGGTAGGACATTTCGCCCGATTTTGTCCAGAAAAACGCGTCTCGTCTTGCCTTTCTTTATCCAAATTCAAGTCGAGGGGGGTGCCGATGGTTGAGATCAGAATTGGGGGCGAACGTAAAATGGCAGTCGTAGATACGGGGGCTGGGGTATCTGTGACACCTCGCGTTGAGGGAATCGTAGTGAGGCCATGCGAAATACGAGTGCGTGCAGTCGGAGGAGAGGCTCTGAGAGTAGCGGGAAAGCAGCAGCTAACGGTTCAGATCGGCGACGTTCGTGTGACGCATGAGATGTTACTGGTTGAAGGGGTCGCCGAGACAATCGTAGGGGTTGATCTGTTGGAACGCGTAGGAGCAAAAATTGATTTCGAAGCTCATCGAATGCGGGTTGGGGAGAAGGATGTCGAGCTGCAATCCCGTTGGGGCCGGCTGAACCGCGTTGGTATCGTAAAAACTTCCTCGGTTCCAGGTTGTTCAGTCCCGTGTGTCAGACAGTGTCTCGAGAGGTATGCGGAGTTGTTTTCGACACCAGATGATGAGTACGGCTTTTGCGATTGGCAGGAACACAGGATCAATTTGGTGCCGGGTGCGGTGTGCAAACCAGTGTATCGGGGGCTGCCGCGGAAAGTCGTACCGGAAGTTGAGAAGCAGGTTCGTGACATGCTGTCGAAGGGAATAATTCAGGAAAGCACTAGCCCGTATTCCTCACCAGTGTTGTTAACGCGGAAATCGGATGGGACGTATAGATTTTGCGTTGACTTCCGGGAACTCAACCGCGTCACAATCAAGGATGCGTTCCCAATGCCACTAACCGAGGAGATATTTGAGCAGCTTCATGACGCGAAGGTGCTGTCGTTAATCGACTTGAGGTCGGGCTATTGGCAGCTGCCGGTGCTCGTGAGCGACAGAGAGAAAACAGCGTTCTGTGTCAACGGGAAGCAGTATGAGTTCCTGCGGATGCCTTTTGGGTTGTGTAACGCACCGGCTACTTTCAGGCGTTTGCTGCTCCAGGTACTGGAGAACCTGGATGGTGTTGTGGTGTATGGGGATGATATTGTGGTATTTTCAAGGACAATTGAAGGGCATGTGTCCAGATTAAGCGCAGTCCTAGAGAGAATCAAATCGGCGGGCTTGAAGTTGAGTGCAAAGAAGTGCCAGATAGCGCGTGACAAAATCGTTTGTTTGGGACATATTGTTGGAGGAGGAAAACTGCAACCCCTACCCGAGAAAGCGGAGACAATTAGGGGCTTCCCCTCGCTAAAATCAAAGCGCCAACTGAGATCCTTCCTTGGCTTGGTCGGCTATGACTCCAAGTTTGTGCCAAATTTTGCCCAGAAAGCTGGTGTCTTGTTTCAACTACTGAGGAAGGATAAGAAATTCGAGTGGACGTCAGATACGGAGGCGGCGTTCAGGAAACTCAAGGAAAGTGCAACAAACCCTCGAAACTGTTTGACAATACCAAAGCCGCGTGAGAAATTCACCGTAGCTGTGGATGCCAGTGACGTCGGAATTGGCGCAGTATTGTCACAACCGTCTGGAGTGATCGAGTACGCCAGCCGACTACTCACAAGTGCCGAGAGGAAATACTCCACCACGGAAAGGGAATGCTTAGCAATCGTGTGGGCACTGGAAAAGTGGAGAACATATCTGATTGCTACGAACTTCTGTATCAAAACAGATCACAAGCCATTGACGTGGTTGATGACAACAAGAGATCCAAGAGGGAGGTTGGCGCGGTGGGCATACCGCCTGCAGGAATTCACCTTTACAATCGAGCATGTTAACGGACGAGAAAACGAAATACCTGACGCATTATCCCGCCCGATCCCAGACGACCAACTGCCGGCGGAGGCGATCCCAGTGAATCGGCTAATGTCAAATGAGGGTGTTTTCAGCCACCAAAGAAATGACAGTCTGGTGCGGACGGTTTGTTCACATCTTCAAGCCAAAACAAGACCAGAAGGGAGCTCACCTGCACTGCGCGACCTACTGAAAATTTGGGAGCGACTGCATGCGGAAGATGGCAAGCTGTTCGTTGACGTTGATGTGCGACAGGGTCTGCGACCCAGACGACTGCCTTTTGTTCCCGAGGCCGTACGTGAGGAGGCAATACAGCTAGCGCACGACAGTGCTCACATAGGACAACAACGAGTCTTCGAATTGTTGCGGCGCAGAGTCTTCTGGCCCACGATGCGGCACGACGTTGACGACTACATACGAACTTGCCCTGATTGTCAACGGAACCGGGAGCACGCAACAGCTACACCGCCAATGCAGCCCATAGAAGCACAACGAGTCTTTCAAAGCTGGGGTTTGGACATTTTTGGTCCTTTACCTGTGAGTGTCACTGGAAACCGGTACATCATGACAATGGTTGACCACGTGTCTCGCTGGGTGGAAGCAATCCCGATACCGGATCAAACAGGCGATACGGTCTCTCGAGTGTTTGTCGATAATGTGGTGGCGCGATTTGGTGTACCAGAAACGGTCATCACTGACCAGGGTCCCTGCTTCGAATCAAAGAAATTTCGAGACATGTTGGAACAATGGAGGATCCGGCGAATACGAACGTCGCCTTACCACCCCCAGGCAAACGGAATGACGGAAAGATTCAACAGAACGCTGAAGGAGTGGCTAAATAACCATGGAAGTGATTGGCAAGAAGGACTGTCGGAGATATTACTCAGTTACCGCGCAACGAACCATTCAACAACGGGGACGACACCGTTTGAACTGGTTTTTGGGCAGGAACCTAGAACGCGACTGGATGTGTGGCTCAACATGAAGAATGATAAACCTCTGACAACCCGCGAGCGGAGGCATCTAGAGAAAGTGGCCGTACAACAGACAAGAATTGCTCAGAGTCGTAACAAGGCAAGGTACGATAGACGGAACCAAACACAGAAATGGGATCCGTTCATGTCCGGACAGCTGGTAAAAGTAAGGAATCGTAACAGACCCGCAGTGGCCGGTCCGGGGGCTAGCAAGTTCCACAAACGATGGAGTGGACCCTACACCGTATTGGAGAGGAAGAATTCCAGTTTCAAAATCGATCAAGGACCACAAGGCAAATGGGTTAACGGATGCGACTTGGCACCCTGGTACGTCCGGACCGAATGTTTTAAAGGAAGGGCGAGTGTAACAGGGAATGCTGGGGCGAGGGAACGGCGTAAACATCAAGGCGAACGAACGAACCAAACGAGGGCCACAGACAAAAGAACAGGTGGCGAATATGTCGGAGGCGTCCCGAAGCAGGCAAAAGGAGGCATACCGACGACCAGAGAAGAAGCAGCGGGATCTCCGGCAACCAGCAAGATAGCTCAAGTGAAGGGCTGCCGATTGAGCCATCAACTGAGACAGTCGGACCAACCGAAGGGAAATGACGGTCAAGAGAAGCAAGCCATCGGCCACAGGCAACTGGACAGAACGCAACCGAATCGCTCAAGCAGCGGCAATAGCAGCATCTCCCTTCGAAGCTGTCGGGCTTTGCTGGTTGTCTGGAAGAAGACATCTGGAAAAATTTAACTCAGCAATTCAGATCAGCCCGGGAGGTAGCGGAATGGGGCGGTGGTAACACATACGTCTTCGAGGCGAAAAAGCCCGGGTTCAAACCCTGAGAGCGATGGCGGATATACAAACAAGAGAGAAATTAGAGTCTGGTGCTTCAAAATGCAAGGTTGATCGGATAACTTGAGGTTTGTACGAGAAAGAGAGAGTCCAAAGGGCAGTCAGCCAAGCAAATTTTCATCAGTCCCTCACACTAACCTAAAGTAATGGTGAGAAATATACAAATAATACAGTGACTTGAAAACAGTTTATTATACGAAGTGGATGCTCGTCGGCCGTCAACCCATAGAAATTGGAGTGCGATGGATAACTTTCATGGGAAATATGACTGTCCCTGAGGAACATGTAAAAATTTCATTTGTGCTAAATTTTCACCATGCTTCAAATACAGTAAGAGATGTTGATGAAGCTAAATTTTAATAATCCATTTTCAAGAAGAATATTCAAGAAATGTATTATTACTGCTTTATGATCTGCCCGAGAAGCTCCAGTGAGAAGAGTTTCTGCCTCCGAGACATTTCAGTTTATTAGCTATGAACACGTCTTTTACACAGAAAGAAGCAGCCACTGTTACCAATCATTGCAACACAAACTGATTGGATCAAACTTGCATGTGTTAATCTCACTTCCGATTGGATGATTGTTGATATGCCCAGCCAGCACTTACCTGGCATCCGTTCTCATCTCATACATCGGCTGCCTTTTTGCTTTACGAATCCAAGGGCTCAGGCATTCGTCTAGACTCTGGACAGACTCTGACATGCTGACCGATAACGAGACTTGGCTATCTGCTGACGATGAGTCAGCCCATACCCTCCCAAAATGTTCCTACGTGCTCGTCTAGAATCACCGCGATCCATTAGGTTGAAGAATCAGCGATTTAAGTCTTTCTCTGTTGAACAGTAGTTCTTCTGCGAACCGTAAGAGAGAGCAAAAAGTATAGGGGGTTCCGTAAAAACAACGAATTTCATTGACTTATCTTTGATGACAGCAGAGAGCAGTGACTGTAGACGGCTGTTTCTCGAGCACATCAAACTCAACAACAGTCCAATACCACTTCGTCCACCGCCGGCTCTGGCAGAATATCTCACACTGTTTCGGCCATGTCTATGTATGCACAATTCTTTAGATTGACCATCTGAGCGTGTTCAGTGCAAATACAGTAGCTTATCACGTTGCGGTGAGCCTCTGTAGATTGCAAAATGCTGTCAAGACATAACATGTCTTTCAAAGTATTTACCCGTCGAGTCTGTGATGGCTGCTCAGCTGCGCTGGTGGCAACGGCTGCCACTGTTATTGTATCCAACGCGGTTTCCATCTTACCAACCCTATCCACTAAATTTCCAAGTGTCACTAGAGGCGCATCTTATTGATCTCCAACGATCTCCAATTCCCCCGGGCAGATTTTTGGTGATATTGTAACAGGGAATGCTGGGGCGAGGGAACGGCGTAAACATCAAGGCGAACGAACGAACCAAACGAGGGCCACAGACAAAAGAACAGGTGGCGAATATGTCGGAGGCGTCCCGAAGCAGGCAAAAGGAGGCATACCGACGACCAGAGAGGAAGCAGCGGGATCTCCGGCAACCAGCAAGATAGCTCAAGTGAAGGGCTGCCGATTGAGCCGTCAACTGAGACAGTCGGACCAACCGAAGGGAAATGACGGTCAAGAGAAGCAAGCCATCGGCCACAGGCAACTGGACAGAACGCAACCGAATCGCTCAAGCAGCGGCAATAGCAATCTTGGTGCTGCGCAGTCTGGAAAAAGGCCTATATAATTGACTGTATGTGTTCTATGACTTGACTTGTGTGACCGTGGGAATACAAGTATCCTGCCGTGCGTTGTCGTTCTTGCTACAATATCTGCAAGCTCGCTTGGAGTGACCATGGCTGTCGAAACAAGCACAGCACTACCAATAAAATAATTTCATCCTAAAAAGGCAAAGTGCGATGGACCAATCGGGTAAATGCAGACAATAGTATTCTTGATTCCTGTGTCACGACTGGTATTGAATTTAACTGTCTGTCGGATTTAGATGTACAGAATGCATACCTTTGGGTATAACAATAGGTGGCGTATTTCTGCAATTCAGTCACGTGTTTCATCTCGGAGTCCAATAAGAATGCACATACTGTCGTAAAGTTTAATATTCTTATAAGACAGTAAGGTCTATGATACTGCCAGTGAGCTACGTTGTTGTACGCCTGGCAAGTGCTAGCTTAAAGTATCAGGCACGTCGTGACCTTGCTCCATTGTTGAGATGGACGTCAACAAAATAACCATATTTTCTATGTGCACAGACGGCTGTTCCAAGTTTCATATATTGATCGGCTTAAGAAAGATTGAGTTCAAAATTCACGAGTACGCTAATGTGTCGTAGAAATTGGTACATCCCAGTTCAGAAAGTTGGTAGAAACGCAATCTCTAGCAAGCTGCATCGCTTTGGATGGTGCTTCAACGGCTAGATAGCCAGAGGAAATCACATTTATTGGAAATTAGGGCGAAATAACTAATTTGTAAAATTCGGTTCTTCTTTTCATAGCCATGGACAGGAATGTCCTCGCTCCCACAATGTGGCCTTGCAACAATCGGTCTCTTCGGGCATATCGATGTGCCTGTTCTAATTCCAGGAGTGTAAAGGTAAGCGTTTAATGTGAAACAACGAGTGGTACTTGGTAGCATGTACATTTCACGTGAAACAACAAAACGGAACGTCTAAGTTGATACTTTAGGATATAACAGCTGATAACATGAAATTTTCCCATACATTTGATACACAAGCTCTATCCACGACATAAAACAATAATGAATGAAAGCCAATAATAACTAAAAAGATACGGCAAAAACACGGCTTCCCAGAAAAGTTTGCCAGTAAATAATCACATTTCGCCACAGATACATTCGGTGAGATTAACCTGCCAAATGAAAGCGAAAAAGCGAAGTAAGATCACGAAGGTACGCACTAAAATGCAGATTGTCAACTTGTCCCGCAGTTCTATCTCACAACGTGTACGATCGATATATCATTATATTTCCCAGTAGAGTTTTACGAGAATCTGCACAACTTTTCATTGGAGACGTTGCATGTCTTTTTGCTCCAACAGTATATCAATATTCAATTAATGGAGCGGTTAACCGCGGTAAAACGTCATCATGGTGGAGTTCAAACATTTCTGTCCGAGGTTCAAATTATGCCACTGCTGCCGCGGAACACTTTCTCCAGTTAACAGTCTCTAATTGGCCGCGACCACATTCATGAAATATTTTGCTGTTACTATATGACGGGAAGAAAACATGTGAAGGAATAAAAAACAACACACTACTTCGGTTACAGTACTGTAAATTGTGAACATTTCCCTACTCTAAGTAAGATACCTTTTTTGGCTGGTAAAATACGACATAAGGAAAATAGATTTGGTATACTCTGTGGCGTGAACCACTGCTGAACCAAGCTGCCTATTGCATTGTCAGCGGCTTCTTTGGCTATACACAACTGGACTTGAGAATCAGGACGAAGGAGAAAAGTAGCGGAGGCCAGTGCGTCTTTAGCCGCTTTGAAGGCGGCTTTAACATTTTGGGTCAATTCTACCGGACCACATTTCACATCTCGAAGTAGATCTCTCACGGGCTGCGTTAGATCGAAATAGTTTGGGCTGAAACGGCGAATACCGACTGATGAAAAATCCCAAACCACTTGAGGCTTTTTCACTAAACGAATTTATGCCCAAAAGTACTTCTACGCACTCTGACGGCCATTTGCACATAGGTGTGACCTAACGCTCAGATAACCAAAGTAGATTGTATGTTCGCATGCATTCTGTATACGTTAACATACTACTTACTCTCAATATGAGCGCTTGCACATGCGAAACCGGTCGTGTGCTTCCGGGGAAATTTTGTCCACACGTTAACATACTACTTACTATCAATATATATATACTTCGGATTCACTGATTGCTGGTGGGCAGTCTAAGCAGGCGAAAACGAGATTTAAATCACCGGTACCTGCTCAGTGCAATGCTGTAAGGTTTGCGCCATGCTGTGTAAACCAGACAGCACGCATGGAAATTTGGATAGATCAAAGTTGTCACTACCCCCTTCTCAGGAATCCGCCGATAGACGTACCCGATCTGATTTTCAGGACGCCTGTGTACCGCCGAGATTGGCCATGATATCGTGAAAATGTTGGATGGGATGCCCATCTGGAACAGTACAGTTATTGATTAATCTATAAGCTCCACGTGGTCACCGATCTCCTCTCTTTTTAGGGACTTCTAGGGGTGCTGAGGCCCAAAGACCATTGGGGCACGAATATTGCCCCATTCGAGCACGCTCTCATACTCGGCTTGCGTGATTCCAAACCTGTGTGATAGAAGCCGGAGGGCCCGATGTGCCAGCACAATGACCTTCCGTGTCACTAACGGTGGGTTGTGTGGACGACGGGTACAGCACTTTAGGGTGTACGCCAAGTTCCTTGCTGAACAAGCTAATCCTATTCATGGAAAGATTAATGGTACGATCAGCAAAATGCACGCGGAAAGCATCAACCAAGATGTCGAAGTGATGCAGGAAATCGATAGGAAACATGGCATTCGGAACCTCTGCAATCATGAAGAGGCAACCAATTGTGAGATCAATATCAAAATTTAAAGCCTTGGAAACTTGCCCATAAGTCTGCTTGTATGTACCATTAGCGGAAGAAAAAGTGTACCTATCCAACCTTGAACCTGTAACTAGGAGCGCAATAACTCCAGCAACTGTGTCTACCAGGTAGAGCGTGACTGAGTTATTGTGGTGATTCTACATTTTTCATACGTACTGGCCGACCAGTCAGAGCCGAGATCAAAGCAATTGATCAATGAGACTAGAGAAAAGGCGTGTTCCAGTCACAGAGTCTGACCACTGGGACAGTTGTTGGTAGCAAAACACGGGAAATGGAATAACACGAACAGAGTGTTACACTATACCCGTAGGACTCAGTAGAACCATGGATATTGATTATCGCGGTACTGATATCCTGCGATCACGGTCTATTCCGACATCACGTGAGCTCGTTTGGTAAGTTTGGGCCCAATAATCATGTTGCTCACGAACCAATACTTGTGCGTATGTGTTCCTTTACATATTCCATGCCTATATATAAGCTGTGTTTTACATGCCAATTTGCCAATACATCTCTCTGACAGCTGTTGTGTCTGGTGATTCCGTTTCAGGCATTCGATTATCACAGTTATGTTCGATAAGTTGAAACAAGCAACTATCCTGGCAGTTAGCGCCCGTCACAGCTGTTCACTGTCGTTCACGTTTCTCTGGTTGGTCCAATTTATGGAACAAGGTGGGGAGCAAAAACACGCCTGAGAAATGATTCCATTTATTGCACTGGAATAAAATGTTAGCTGACGGTGCCTGAACCAGGATTTTACGCGACTACGACTGACAGCCATTTCGACGGGACCACCTGTGGGCAACACTTGCTTTGGGTGTTCGACTGATAGCGTAAGAAGTGCCTCAATTTGTTTGACCAGATCATGGGAAGTTGCGGCCAGTGAGGCTATTATGTACTCATTTCGAAAGGAAGTCGCCTCATAGACCTTCGGTTCATAGGTTTCCTAAACTTTAGAGTCTGTTCTGGCAAATCGTACAAGACGTTTGTCTGTAGGCAAGCAAAACTGCCTTTTCCACATCAAAGAGACATTGAAGCCATATTTCCTTCAGGAGACTAATATTTATTTTAGTACATCCTACGAGAGTTCTCATGTGCCAAAAGTTTACGATCTCCGAGTTCGGTGTCTAAAAACAAAAGGAATATTCGCTTTTTGTCAGAGGGTTAAATCCGGCTAATGAGTGCTACATTTACGCGTTCATGAGGTGTGGATTCTTCTGAATCCATCACATCACGCAATTTATTGATAATGAGGAGGGATCACCTGGTGGAATCCGCTTTCCTCAGTAGCTATCTAGCACAGAACAAAAGCTGCTCCTAACTGCAAAAACCAAGCCCCGGGGTTAATTTTCCCTAATAGCTCGACCAGGACCTCAACTGCTTTCACCACAGCGGAAAAGTATTCACATTCTCTCATCCTGCAAATGCTAAAATAAAATGAACAAAATTCGAAAAGTTAAAATCAGACAAAGTGGAAAAGTGAAAGAAGACTACTAAAATGAACTGCCAACATTGGAGGTTCTACCAAACATCGGATAACACAAAGGACTCACGAATTTAACGCCCCCTCCAAAAAAAGCATTACCCGGTACTAACTGGACCCGGTGTATGACTCGGGCAACGAGCAACAAGACAAATGTTCCAGCAGTTTCCAAAAGACAGTGAAAGGTCGGTAGGACAGGTGAGTGACAATGGGCAGTGGAACAGAGTAGTTTGTTGATCACATTCAAAGGATATAGCGCCACCGAACACAAGGTTAGCTTGGTGAGTTGTGGTTCAGCTGCACGCAAGCAAAGCAATCAAGAACGATTTTCAATTAGTGTAAACCAGTTATGGCTAGAACAAGCGGACAAACAACCAACAGCCCTGTAACACAGAACAACTTAGGAATGCCTAGAGCTAAATTGAAGTTATTTACACATATCCAGTTTAATTTCAATCAGTAAATTTACGCAAGAAAACTCAGTCGTTTGGAGATTTCTGTGCACCAATCCTCCTATTCCTTCCTCACAGATGAACAGGAAAGCCACCGACGACCACCACAAGTCAAACGGAAGGTTCATCAAACTCAGATGGTCTTTGTAAGCTCCTCCAAGTATGATCAAGCACTAGTGAGAGACAGAAACATATTTCGCCAATATCCTTAACTAACTGAATATCATCGGGGTTAGCAAAACGGACTGCTTATCATGTGACCTCTCGTAAAAACTACTGAAATTAGATATAACCCACATTGCACAGTCAAATGCATCCGAGATTGCGTGGTACGTAGGTTGATATGACTGTTTTCTTTCGAAAATCAATGTTGCACAGTTACATTCCTGTCTGTGTCACATGATCGACCAGTGAGACGCAAATATGCACAGACAAGTCCGTCGTTCAGACCAATGAATGGATCGATCAGACTAAATTCATCTTCGTTAGATACCACGGGTAACTGTACGGGAATGCAACACCATTGGCCAGTATCTACATCGATTTTCGGGAAGGATCATTCACGGGTGTATATGGTCAGATGCTTCAATCCAAATTTGCATTGCATCTGCATTTTATATGTAACATCGAAAATACAATGAAATCGAACTCTTGATGGAGTGTTATCGGTAGACCATCTGATCTGATTGATTTTTCACGTTTTCAATTTTTGTTTTGAGGTGATCCAAATGTGAAAAGTCTTTGGCCTCGGCGGGATTTGAACCCACGCATGGTCACCACCCTCGCTTTAGTACCGCGAGTGCTCTACCAGCTGAGCTACGAGGCCACGCCGGAGAACCTTCGACTTTCTGCATATGGATCACAGTATACCCGCCCAAATTACAGTAGCACATGGCATCCACCACAGTGAACTAGCTTGTAATTTGACTGCCTACAGCAGGATTTCCCTTTGTACTAACCGGACTCCACCAGTTAAGTGCATTGGGCATGTTTACAATGTATTGATGGTTGGCAGATTTTGATAATGTTTTGAGGTGATCCAAATGTGGTGGATGCCATGTGCTACTGTAATTTGGGCGGGTATACTGTGATCCATATGCAGAAAGTCGAAGGTTCTCCGGCGTGGCCTCGTAGCTCAGCTGGTAGAGCACTCGCGGTACTAAAGCGAGGGTGGTGACCATGCGTGGGTTCGTATCCCGCCGAGGCCAAAGACTTTTCACATTTGGATCACCTCAAAACATTATCAAAATCTGCCAACCATCAATACGTTTTCAATTTTATTTAATGTGTACATTCAATGGATGGCGTTGAAAGTTGTAGTTTGACACGATTTTGACGATCCATTTATCATGGCGTAGTTGATCAGTCGGTGATACTGATCATGATAATGAATGATCGGGATCAACGGTGATAGATATTCGCATTCCAGAGTTGCGAGGTGATTGATTCACGACTCATCGTTCAGTTCTCCAAAGATTCTTTGGTCGACGTTCTTGAAAACTTTTTGTAATAACAATCTACATAGAAATGGAGCGAGGTTATCCGTTCGTCATGACAATAAAATCAAACGTTTACGCACGGCCATCGTTGGTCAATGCACAATCTGTGCTGAAAATCACGTGATCTAGTATTTCGGTATTTTTACTCAAGCACAATTAGAAAATTCAAGTCACAAGTCAAGTACCACTCAATATATATAAATGTATATACGATAAGGCCAATAGTGAAAAAATTCAATTACATTTGTCTTTCACGTTTATGAATATTCGAATAACCAGAGCCATTTGGTTCATATGGTGAATAACTTATGGTAAACTGCAGCTGATAGGTGCTACAGAAACCAAATGATTCAGCTGCAGGTGGTATCAGTTTTTTGAAGCGTGCTTAATCACCCATTACTATTCATAGCTACAAGCCTGTCAACGTTTACCTATTTCTCATGCGAAAGGCTGAATTGATATATCGAAATGCTGGTATTGGTCTGCTCATTGGGCTGCGGGGAGAGATTGGGAGCATTTTACCAACACCTCACCGACGTAGACGAGCGAACCATTTCCGCAAGAATTGCCCATAGTGACTTCTCATATTGTGTCCCAGTTTGCCTGACTATGGATCGTTTGGCATGCCAACAGTTTTAAATTAAAGGTTCCCTTTTGAAGAAAAAGCGCTACTCGAGAACACAAAACAAATAAGTCTCTTTTATTCAGTTCAACAGAACGGACAGAAGACATGTGTCGTGGGGTGCAATCTATCTGTTTGTTCCTATTCATTGCGAAAGGAAATCTTCAGTTTGAACTGAAGGATATCTCTGTGCTTTTTCGGGGGTGGGGAGAGAGAGAAATAGGTTTGATGGGTGAGTACCAAGATAAACAAACGTTCTTTTGTGCTGACAGTCTATAACATCGTTAGTGGATTCACCAACATCACTCACTTTGTTACTTGATGTAATCACGTTTCACAAACGAAAAACTGGAGACTTCACGTCATTTGGCATGGTTACAATAGGTTTAATCACTGATTTCGATAATAGTCTGGGTAAGTGCTCCGACACTCGTTCATCCAAACAATCATTTTTTCTGCCAACGTACACGACAGCCCAGATACAAGTAAACTGATAAGTAAAGTGGAAGTCATTGTTATCAATAGAACTGTGAGCCGTAGCGGTGTCCGGATGTGTCTAACCTTCTGTTTTTGTGAGTGAAATATTTGGTGTCCTCACGAATTGCACAATTTGGATTGTACATTTCAACGAAACACCGACCGAAACAATAATGATAATATCATGAATATGAGGAAGGGATTGAACACAAGCTATGTGCAAATGAAGTCAGAGGCAAAGTATTTTCCCTGGAAAATTATCCTGCTTCACTGTGGTGAATCTCAAGAGCTGTTTCCAATTTATGAATGATTTACTACACATTACTTTCTTTTCCTCTTCAGTGCATTTGCCTTGTCGACTTTACCGAAAATCGATAGAATGGTGATTAGGGAATAATAATATGTAAATATTTCGGATGATACAAAAAATTAGTAATAAAAAAATCTTTTTTGTCTCTTTATTTATTACGCAGCAGTGCGGAAGGCGGCTGCGACCGATCAAAGGCTGCCGACTATGAGGTTGACCCGTGGTGGTGTAGACCGAGCCGGTGACCCCACAGTTCAAATTCCGCTGTGATGACCATTTGACCATGGCCGATCAGTGACACTGGATGCTATTCACGGTTCCGAGTCTCGTACGTCTGCTTGTGTCTATCTCCGGATCTGATATAATAAATGAGACTACTACGGCTATTACGGGTACTGTCTATTTCCAGTCGGTTCGCCTCGATGGACCAAAGGGGTTCACTTGTGAATTACACATTTTTTCTTGTCTTCTTCCCAACATCTAGAACCAGTAATAACTGTCCACATCTTCGGAGTTCATTACCAAGGGGCTAGCCGATCGCAATGATTAGAGCTCGCATATAGTGTGTGTTGTTTGATTTGGTCCTTGCTTGTTCAATCGGAGCCTTCTTTTCCATCAATAAAGAGTTTGGTTAAACTTCTGCTTAGCGTCCGTTTATAGTAAACCACCATCAAACATCTTCTGATCCGTTTTGAGCCCCTTCTCTCCTTTTCTTCTGGTTCTTCTTCAGGGTTTCTTTTGTTTGCCTCTGATTCGGCGTGCGAATTACGGGTGGCACCGCGACTACCTCGATAGATAATGGAAGCGAATCGTGGTGCATTTCTAAGAGCAAGAAGAACAATGTGGGAAGAACTGATATTCGCCATCAATTTCGCGTGCCTTCAATCAGCTAATAACGCAGATTATGTACGGTTTCATTGAATTCAGACAATTGAAAATCGCAAGCTCTCACTAATGAACAGAAAGAGTCATTCGTGCTAGTACTTGCGACCTTATCAGAACCGAAATAGGGGGGGGGGGGGGGGGGGTTGGAGACAAGTCAGGATGAGGTCACAGATCACTACCACGAGAACACAAATTGCGCAACAAATTTCTTTTGGATACAGAGTTCAGATTTTGCCCGACGAATAATTACTCTGTGATCTCCAGCAAATTATTGTTCCCTGATTTGGTGATGATCCGGAAAGCACTTGTCGGGTGAACACAGTGACCTTAATCCAACAAATGGCGAAGAGTTACCATCTGGCTCAGTGGCACACATCCCGGTGGAGATCGCTATGTGGGCTCTGTTCACTTCGAGCATGGTAGTCTGGAACATTTTTTTGGTGGCCATACAGTTATCAAGGCACGTTTAACCTCAAGTATATCACAGTTTGATCGTTGAAGACAAATCCTGCCAGTGATGAACGAATTAGTTTCCAATGATGTTATTGACCCATTGGTCAGGATTTTGAAATTTCGATTTAATCGGAGGTTGCAGTTGTTGTGATGAGTTTCGGTAAAGTTATCAACAAGTTTCATCACAAAATAAGGAAAATTATTATTCATGATTTTTTCACTTGAAAGCCATCTACAGACAATAAAGCCGTGATTACGAAACGATCACCAATGTGAGTTTGAAGTGAGGTTCATTCGTATCTCTCCTAGACTGCTTTAGGGTACATCCTACCCAAGAAGTCAGTTATACCACAGGTCACGAACCGCGATAGAGAAGGACGGAGACAGATAATCGTAAGGTGCAAAGCGGAACGATAAGCCGCCTAACCACGTTACCGTAGTTTGGTTAGGTGGGGACAAAAAGATGTGATTCTGGTTTTTGTTCATCGAACAGTTTCTACTGAAATGATCAGTGCCCCATGGTTCAAAAGAAAGAAGACGACACCGAACACAGAACAACTTAAGAATTGCCTAGAGCTAAATTGAAATTATTTACACATATCCCGTTTAATTTCAATTAGTAAATTTAAGCAAGAAAACTCAGTCGTTTGGAGATTTCTGTGCACCAATCCTCCTATTCCTTCCTCACAGATGAACAGGAAAGCCACCGACGACCACCACAAGTCAAACTGAAGGTGCATCAAACTCAGATGGTCTTTGTAAGCTCCTCCAAGTATGATCAAGCACTAGTGAGAGACAGAAACATATTTCGCCAATATCCTTAACTAACTGAATATCATCGGGGTTAGCAAAACGGACTGCTTATCATGTGACCTCTCGCAAAAACTACTGAAATTAGATATAACCCACATTGCACAGTCAAATGCATCCGAGATTGCGTGGTACGTAGGTTGATATGACTGTTTTCTTTCGAAAATCAATGTTGCACAGTTACATTCCTGTCTGTGTCACATGATCGACCAGTGAGACGCAAATATGCACAGACAAGTCCGTTGTTCAGACCAATGAAAGGATCGATCAGACTAAATTCGTCTTCGTTAGATACCACGGGTAACTGTACGGGAATGCAACACCATTGGCCAGTATCTACATCGATTTTCGGGAAGGATCATTCACGGGTGTTTATGGTCAGATGCTTCAATCCAAATTGGCATTGCATCTGCATTTTATATGTAACATCGAAAATACAATGAAATCGAACTCTTAATGGAGTGTTATCGGTAGGCCATCTGATCTGATCGAATTTTTACGTATTCAATTTTATTTAATGTGTACATTCAATGGATGGCGTTGAAAGTTGTAGTTTGACACGATTTTGACGATCCATTTATCATGGCGTAGTTGATCAGTCGGTGATACTGATCATGACAATGAATGATCGTGATTACAGATAGGTGAACAACAGTTTATTAGTTATAGTACTGGTATGCTACACTATATACATGAATGTCGGAAGCATTCGAAATCAATGATTGAAGAATGTTCAGAAAATCCTGGAAGAGATATAGCCACATGTATAAAGCTAAGAATGTCATAAAAGTAAGAGGAAAAAAGGATATTCGAGTTACAGCAACACAACACATGCATTCCAGACAAACGTCACCCCACCCATTTCATTTTATTAGTCCTATGGTTTAGCGACGATGATTCACAAAACGAGTGTTTCTATGATTCAAGCTAATTTGCTCGTGTTATTCGACCGACGATCGTCACAGTTTTTCCACATAATCAAAGACATGGTGAAGCCGCTTTAATTCCGCTCACTTTGTTTTAGTAATGGTGATAAACGTGTTTCACAAAAGGGTTACACAAATGTGAGTTATGTGTCGGAAAACTCCCAATGAACACATTTGGAGAACACAGTTTGGCGAACAAGCTCGTTTTCAGTGATTCATAATCGTGCCATTACATCACAATATATTACGACAAGTCAAAGGGTTGAACCAATTAGATAAATGGAAAGTGATAAAATTAATAATGAAAGGGGTGGGGGAGGGGAAGAAGACAACTGTAATCGGGGCTTAAATCAAAACCGGATGTGTATTGTTCTTCTCGTGTGTTTTCAGTTTTCATCTGGTCTATGGCCTGTTGTTGGGTGGACGGAGGATCCTAAGCTTCCCTGGCGCTCCGTCCAGGGTTCGAGTCCCGCTTCAGTCACCGACCACTCCCAATTGCCAGGCTCAAATCGACCACGAAGCCCTTCTTGAAATTCCGTACCTTTATGGTATAATAAAAGGAAGTGAATAAAAAGATAAATGTGGGAAATAAGAAAGTGGCTTGTTGCTAGAAATAGGATTCAGATGCTACCGGAGCAGGGGGTTCCATCAGAGAGTGCGTCCACCATAGCGATGGCCCCTTATTGTATACATCACAGATCTTTTGAACGCTGGTCAGCTGTTATTGGTAGATTAAGAACTTAGGTTAGCCTTAGTCCTAATAATCAACCGGTTGTTTGAAGTCTGCATGTTTAAGTTCATCTGAAGTCATCCGGTCTAGTCTCATGACCATTTCAGTCCAACTCACTCTGGAAGTTTGGAGCATCTCAGCTCACTGTCCTCGGGCTCCAGCTAGCTTGGCCTCGCGTAACTCGAAAACTTTACAGGATCATCAATAAACCTACAAAAATCATTAAGTCTGTCGTCTTCTTTCTTTTGAACCATGGGGCACTGATCATTTCAGTAGAAACTGTTCGATGAACAAAAACCAGAATCACATCTTTTTGTCCCCACCTAACCAAACTACGGTAACGTGGTTAGGCGGCTTATCGTTCCGCTTTGCACCTTACGATTATCTGTCTCCGTCCTTCTCTATCGCGGTTCGTGACCTGTGGTATAACTGACTTCTTGGGTAGGATGTACCCTAAAGCAGTCTAGGAGAGATACGAATGAACCTCACTTCAAACTCACATTGGTGATCGTTTCGTAATCACGGCTTTATTGTCTGTAGATGGCTTTCAAGTGAAAAAATCATGAATAATAATTTTCCTTATTTTGTGATGAAACTTGTTGATAACTTTACCGAAACTCATCACAACAACTGCAACCTCCGATTAAATCGAAATTTCAAAATCCTGACCAATGGGTCAATAACATCATTGGAAACTAATTCGTTCATCACTGGCAGGATTTGTCTTCAACGATCAAACTGTGATATACTTGAGTTTAAACGTGCCTTGATAACTGTATGGCCACCAAAAAATGTTCCAGACTACCATGCTCGAAGTGAACAGAGCCCACATAGCGATCTCCACCGGGATGTGTGCCACTGAGCCAGATGGTAACTCTTCGCCATTTGTTGGATTAAGGTCACTGTGTTCACCCGACAAGTGCTTTCCGGATCATCACCAAATCAGGGAACAATAATTTGCTGGAGATCACAGAGTAATTATTCGTCGGGCAAAATCTGAACTCTGTATCCAAAAGAAATTTGTTGCGCAATTTGTGTTCTCGTGGTAGTGATCTGTGACCTCATCCTGACTTGTCTCCAACCCCCCCCCCCTATTTCGGTTCTGATAAGGTCGCAAGTACTAGCACGAATGACTCTTTCTGTTCATTAGTGAGAGCTTGCGATTTTCAATTGTCTGAATTCAATGAAACCGTACATAATCTGCGTTATTAGCTGATTGAAGGCACGCGAAATTGATGGCGAATATCAGTTCTGCCCACATTGTTCTTCTTGCTCTAAGAAATGCACCACGATTCGCTTCCATTATCTATCGAAGTAGTCGCAGTGCCACCCGTAATTCGCACGCCGAATCAGAGGCAAACAAAAGAAACCCTGAAGAAGAACCAGAAGAAAAGGAGAGAAGGGGCTCAAAACGGATCAGAAGATGTTTGATGGTGGTTTACTATAAACGGACGCTAAGCAGAAGTTTAACCAAACTCTTTATTGATGGAAAAGAAGGCTCCGATTGAACAAGCAAGGACCAAGTCAAACAACACACACTATATGCGAGCTCTAATCATTGCGATCGGCTAGCCCCTTGTTAATGAACTCCAAAGATGTGGACAGTTATTACTGGTTCTAGATGTTGGGAAGAAGACAAGAAAAAATGTGTAATTCACAAGTGAACCCCTTTGGTCCATCGAGGCGAACCGACTGGAAATAGACAGTACCCGTAATAGCCGTAGTAGTCTCATTTATTATATCAGATCCGGAGATAGACACAAGCAGACGTACGAGACTCGGAACCGTGATCAGTATCACCGACTGATCAACTACGCCATGATAAATGGATCGTCAAAATCGTGTCAAACCACAACTTTCAACGCCATCCATTGAATGTACACATTAAATAAAATTGAATACGTAAAAATTCGATCAGATCAGATGGTCTACCGATAACACTCCATCAAGAGTTCGATTTCATTGTATTTTCGAAGTTACATATAAAATGCAGATGTAATGCAAATTTGGATTGAAGCATCTGACCATATACACCCGTGAATGATCCTTCCCGAAAATCGATGTAGATACTGGCCAAATGGTGTTTCATTCCCGTACAGTTACCCGTGGTATCTAACGAAGACGAATTTAGTCTGATCGATCCATTCATTGGTCTGAACGACGGACTTGTCTGTGCATATTTGCGTCTCACTGGTCGATCATGTGACACAGACAGGAATGTAACTGTGCAACATTGATATTCGAAAGAGAACAGTCCTATCAACCTGCGCACCATACAATTTCAGTTCAGTTTTGTTGTCTATAACCTCTCTTATTTTAGTAGCTTTCTGTATGAGAGAGCGTGAGCGCTCACTTCATAAACAGCCTGTTTACTGAGCCTGGAGGATAATCAGACAGTAGTAAATAGTCGACGGAATATATATTCCTTTCTCACTATCTCACCATGACGATTCGGAAGAGCTCACAACAACGACTTGACTTTTACAAACGTTCGGTTTCATTGGTGGCGTTCGTGTTTATTTAACTTGAAAATATCTGAAGAACGTATCTGAGTCCGCGTGCAGTGGCTTCGCTGGCAGTGCAGCTTCACAAATCGCTATTTGTTAGTACCTTGGAGTTCAATCGTGTCAGAAAAAGAATAAATCAATAAAGGTAGAGGGGGAGGAACGAAAGTGTGCGACCACCTTTTATTTCAACGACATGGGGTACACTATTTCAAGAACGATGCTGATGCCAACGGGAGACTGCCAAATGGGGAAGCGAAATGAAGTGTTAGGATTCGCTCTCGGGAGTACAAGGTCTAAAGTTTACTAAGAAAACCATTCGACCGACTATCCGTCAAAGAGGTCTAGGGTATCAGAGATATGCAGCTTTTTTGTTAGAGCCCACCGTGAATTTCTTTCGTATCTCTTCCAACAAGGCTATTTTGCTGGCAGTCGGTCCAAGACTAGGGCAAAGTAGGTCAAGCCCCAAAATAATCTCTGAGCTCTTCGGTGATGGTCACCGATATCAGATGTCCACAAACTGTCGACCGTCTATTTTGTAAAAGTCGACGATGGGACACATCAGAAATCCGAGTACATATTCACCAAACCGATATTTAAAATCGGATGAGTTGGTATTATATTTGTGGCCAGTGTTATCATAGATAAAACTGGCCTGGAATCAGTGACATCAATCGTTCTCGGATTATTTTTACAGCGTCGTTTCAGATTTAAAATATCTACCTTTCAGCCTGACTCTTAAATTTAACATTTTGCAGTAATACTGACAATGCTTGAGACCACGCGATTTCCGCTTACGTATACATACTGACTTCAAATTTCCCATTAGAACTTCTATGACTGAAAGTTTGCACAACAGTTTCTCCTGTTTTGCTAAGCCTTCATACACACAGTTCAGCAGAATTTCACCGGCCAACTGTTACGTTACCAGCACACAGAAGAGATAGAATATTTCTTCCATCACAATACTTATCCGTATCACAGGCTCGAAATCTCACACTGGTAGTTTAATGTAACTAGATCGCAGCTTGATGTTTTTCAGTCAGGGTGATAACATTGAACAGGTTCGTCCGATTTGTACAAACGTTCCTATCTATCGTTTAGAATTAATGTGGGGTTGATATAAAGACACACCAGCTTATATTGGTACAAAACAACTTATGAATACATCCTATGATTAGACACATTGATACTGACAAATAAGTCATGTGATGGAAGCACCGTGATCGACTTTTGCGACGAAAATAGGAAGCCTAATATTGAAATGACTCAAAATGGAAACCGTAAGCTACGGCGGAGGGCCTATTTCGATTGACGAATGAGAGAGAGAGAGAAGCAAAATCCCTGTGAGCTCTGCAGTCGACCAAACTTGTCGTAGGTTTTCATCTCCATACGCAGCATGCTAGAACAGTGCTCTTTGGAGGAAATTGCATCTGTCGGATTTACAAAAGCACAAGAAAACAGAAACGTCAGTGACCCGAAGCTCGGTGAATGCATTGATTGGGTTAGAAAACACGTAAGTCAACCGAAAATCAACAAGGCGGTCTATGACCTAACGTTACACATAAGATCCTCAATATCTACTTTTTGAGGGTCGAACACAGTCACAGAATTTGTGTCATAATACACTACTGGCCATGTCGGAATCCAGATTGACAGTATTTTTGCTTTGATGCTACTTTTGCCTGTTGCCCTACTTTTGATGCGGATTCCGTTTAGCGACTCTAAAGTGCATCTGGTGTTTCCCTCTTTGTGCGGCATAGTTTTCATGTCCACGAGGGATGCTCGCATCCTAAACGGTCTATTCAAATGCGGTAATAAGAGATGAGGCTTTAGACACAAATCTGTGTGGATGAGGTTACTCTCGGCTGCGGCAAAGCAGTTATCGAGTCCGGGTTCGAGTCCAGTCACCGCCGATTACTTCGTCTCAGGCAGCCTTTAATTGGCTGTGATTCTCTTCCTGGTGTGCTTTAACATTTGTGTGTAATAAATCAACGGGAAGGCGGAAGATTATTGTCACTATTATTTTTGAGACTAATCAATAAAGTATCTGATTGGCCCAGAAGATTCTATGATCTATCACTTTTGTCAGTTCACTTGACATAGTAAAATATCACACGAGCTTCTTGCGTTTTGTGAAGAACGAAATCTGTGATCCAGAAACGCGAATCATCCACGTGATCTAGTCTGCGATTAAGAACTCTCTTAGAAGCTAAAAACAGAGCTTCGAGCGCAGACAACATGAGTCAATCTGTTTAGTCGTACGATCCGAAGATCTAGCATTGGCATGTGGTCCTGTCGGTCGTCACAAGGTGGTCTTTTCAGACCCTCGGTACCAGTTGTAATCTGGGTTCACCGTCTGTACAATGGGATTCAACGATTGTCGTCTTCCGCGAGTCCACGCAACCTGATTTCCGAACAAGAAACCCTGGGATACCCAGAAATGGTGAACGCACTAAGTCAACTTATCTGTTATTTCGGAATGTGATGATTTGATCATGAGTATGATTTGTCCTCGTCTGAATGCTCATGGTTTCTGATGCTACCAATCGTTGATCCACATTAAATTTAGCTCACTGCGAGTAAAAGCATTTGTGAACCGAGCGGCATACCAATCCAGAATTGTTAATTCTACCATGGAGGGATGGCTTCTCCCGCCACTATGCTGTTCAACAGTGGTAAAATGCTGAATAAAAACGGTAAATCCTATTTCCAGTATAAATTCGCTTATGTATTATGTTTACGTCAATCACAGTATCATTAATAGATGATCCTTCATTGGTTCCACAACGTTGTCAATTACCCAACTCAAAGCAGATTCTACCTGAAAAAATTACTCACCATGACGTAGTACTATTGAACCATTTATACAAGTTTTATACGCAAGCTGGTTACACACGCCCACCACTAGTGTAACACTACATGGTCCTATTACTTGAAGGAAACTGTTGGTTACTTGAGGGCTCGAATGAACAGTTATCGTGGCTGACTATCATAGAGTGCGTGATATTACAGTTGAACCCAGAAACCCTGTTTCGGTGGCCCGACTGTGGTCTGTTAGTAACAGTGATGAATAATTGTTTCTCTCTACTGATGACCGAATTGCATTCGTTCTGCATAGTTCTTGTTCGTGTTTGTAACTAACTGCCTTAACCACATTGTTGTTTTAGCATGTACAATCACCGTCTGCTTAATCCCCATCCCATCAGCAACCTAACGGAGAACGTATGAGCAGTTAGTGGTAAGGTAGCAGTATGTTCATAAACAGATGACGCGGGACGGAAAGTGCAAATAGATTTTCTATAGGAATTCTGAAGTTTGGGTATGATCGGGTCGCTTACCAGCCGGACTGGTTTGGTCGCTAAAAAATTAGCTTACGTGACTGGTTAGACTTCCCCTATCACCCACCTACTGATACCACAGCGAGTAACCCAATGTGGTGTTCTGTCATTAATAACTATATAACAATGACATATTCGGAACACTGAATGGATCTTGTCTGCGATAAAATCCTAGACTTTTCTGACAGTTCCTTTTGGCGCGAACTTTCCAGGTTGTCATGCTTATCCCATTGGTTTGTCATGCCAGCTCAGTCACGAACTCTTGTGCCTTTCCAATTTCAACTCGAGAAAAAAGTCAAGCGATTCCGAATTGGGCAAATACATCCTGAACTGTGGCAATAGTATTCAGAACTGCTAGCAGAGTGAATGGTTGGAATATCCTTCTGACTGGCTGCGAAACCAGCGCAGTTGTAGCGTTCTGTTGAAGGATTCGAAAACGTGCAAGTCCTTTTACTGGAATGGATGGCAGAGTGAAGAAAAGCCCTGGCTATCGTAGGAGTGTGAAAAAGTAGAACCGTGATAAGACAGCAAACTCATGGAAAACCGCACTATGTAGCGTCAGGGTATACCACTGATCGTGATACTCAAAGAATCCCACGGTTACCAGCCGTTTGACCAGGTGTAGATCAAAGGTAGGATGACGAGCGTAATTCCCAAAGACCATATACGGCTGGTCCGAAACGGTTCACTTTCGGCACTAACACCAGACTAAAGCCTATGCGTGCGGAGGCTAAAAGAACGGCACGTTGCAAAATGATTCTATTGAGAAGAACTGTACAAGATAAGCTCTGATCTAAATTCTTTTTTTCAACTGTCTGTGGTGACGGAATCAACGCATTTGTTATGGAAAATTTATTGTAGATGTGTGTGTGTGTGTGTGAACATGACTGAAGTTTGATTGAAGACGAAGCACAAATACGGTTGTCTGTCGCCATTTGATTCACAGGTTACTTGACATGTGAGAGCTCACACATGACTAATAAACGCTTTCACAATGTTAGCTTTAAACGTTCCACTCCAAAACAGGGTGCAGTCCATCGGAATTTATCTGAATAAATGGAATCTTCAGTAGTGCAGTCGAATATATCTTCAATACAGTCAACCACATGAGTGATATCTTGCCCAGTATGCAATTGCACGGATTGCTAATGAATAGAAGACAGTGACTGGAAATACCTTGCAGCATGCAGTTACGAAAATAAAAAAGCAGTCAGGTTTGAAATGGCCACGAAGGGCTCCAGATTATACAGTGCTATCCACAGTTAATTATCTAATAGCACCTGTGGGTTTCATCTGAGACGCGTGGGCCGAAATGCATTCGGTGTTACGACGGAACACGAACGTGGTGTAAACGAATTTAAAAGTGTTACCTATATCCGATTTCCAATAGTGCAATTTTGCCCACTGTGATGGGAATACAGAAAAAAGGTTGGTATGCACATGCATCACGTGGTTAAAAACGCGCGATGAACGCTCTCGTGGCAGTCCAGTTCGTCTGGATGAGATTCAGTCACGTGTTGCTGCCCGTACATGGTCAAACGACAATGGAACAGAAATGGATCAACACAGGCAGATTATTTACGACCACCGAATATCTGTTCCCGTCAGAGAACTGTAGGTATCAGACAAGGCTATTTGGCACGGGGTTTCGAAATTTTTCCTCCACAAAACTATCAATTACCAGAGCAACACTGAGATATTAAATCCAGCGTTAACCTTCTGTTGAGCGGGTAGAGTGCAGTGGTCAGTAGAATTAGGCAGTTTCTTCTGTACAGCGATTTAACAGTTATCACTTTCAGAGTCACAATAGCAAAACAGACTAATCATGCCGGTGTTCCCCAGATTTCTGAGCAGGATACTGCTTAGACACAAGTGATGAACAGTGACGATCATTCATATCAGGAACGTCTATCGTGTGTAAAGGATATGGTAGGCTGAATGTGAATGATTCATAATGAACGATCTGAAGAGATGCACAAGTTGATCCGCATAGCGATGTAAAGAAAGCGAGCAGGAATCGGTCAAACTAGATACTTGTGGTTCGCTGAACAGCCTGCTTTTACAGTGACACTACCCAGATTGGCCTCAGTGCAAGCACATTCCTGTATTATTTCAGCCGTGTCTGTGTGTTCAACTTTTCCCCTACTATTCTATTCCCACTAAATTGGTCCACCTGACCTCAGAGATGTCTTGATCTCATGTGTTTAGCTGAAACATCTTTCTGTTTGCCCGGGTTCTTCTGCGACCTGGTTCCCTGTCAGCCGGGTATGCCTTGTCTCTAGCTAGGTGTTCTAGGAATGACCACATCGTCTCCAACATGTAGCTAGGGTCTAACTGACTCCACTGCCGAAGAAGTCAACTATACAATATGCTCTCATCTGGTGGTATTGCGTACTGATGTAGGAGACTCGGTGAACTTACCAGATCGCCGTAATGACACAGACAGTGGGAAGGCGCGCCTTTCCTACTGGGGCCTTGTGTTGCACCGACCAAAATCTTCGGACCAAAGTTATGGTGCGTTCATCACAGAAAGGTCATGGGGCAATGCTCAGCTATTATTTTATGAAAACAATGCTTATTTGAAATCAGTACCATTGTACATTCTACAAGCCACTGAACAGTGGCTATTTACCCACCCGGATTGATTCTAGACAGCCCATTTCGGGTCGATACGGTGTGGCGTGGCACCCATTCCACACTGTTTAAACGGGCTCGCAACAAAAACTAATCATTCGATGATCGTTTCCGCATCTTAGACGGCTGCACAAAATTTACTAAGATCAATTACATTACTTGTTTGAGAACAGAAGTTTCATCCCATTGACACCATATTACCAGAAATTGATTCATTGGGAATCATCGCGAATGAGTTGAGGACGCTTTGTAATGGAGAATTCTGTTCGAACACGTCGTACCGCAGAAAGCAACAGTGAACACGAATCAGAAAGCAAAGAGAAGGCGAGAATGTCTTTGGTGATTTGATCCTCAAGCCGTTACAATCAACACGACGCATCCGTTAATAAAGTTCCAGGTGGAAACCGAGGAAGAAAATTGTCTTCCATTTCCCGATTTTTGCATGACTAGACGGTTCGATTCGGAGAAAGGTACACCGGAAAGTGACTTGGAACGACCAGTACACGAACTTTCCTATTTTCGTGCCACTTGACTACAAACGCAATCTGATACGATGTTTTCCGTACAGAGCGAGGCAAATATGCATCACAGATACTCTAGAGGAAGAACTGTCATTCATAAGAAAGACATTATTAAACAACGGATATCTGGAGAAGTTCGTAGACTGAAATTTGACCGAACGGACAACACCAGTGAGAATACCAGGGGTCGAAAAGAAAGTGCTATTCATCAAACTGCCATTCAGGGGGGATCTTGCGACTGAGAGAGTCAGTAGAATTCTGTGTGCCACAGTAAGATCTACGTTCAAAGCCGCCAGAATCAGGTGTGTTCGCGGTAAAACCTGCAATTCGATGCCACAACAAAGACAGGCTACCTCCGTTGATCTCATCTATAATTATCTACCAATTCAAGTGCACTTGTGTGGGTCGAACGACAAGGTAGCTATCCAAACGCATCAAAGGACATCACCCACGGTGGCTTAGACACGGAGAGAACGGACTCATATCAAGTTCCATTACTGCACACTTGGTTGAAAACTTTCACTCTACAGACATCTACCCGACCTTTACAATAGCCCATCGCGTCCCACAATATGCATCAAGAACAATCGGACTTCGAACGCCGAATTAATTAGCTTACGTCTTGAGGTGCGTAACGAAAGTTGGTCCGAGAACACTTCAACTGCCCTGGCCAACAGTCGGTTACATCATACATGTGCGTGGCCGTAAAGTATGTTAATTAGATCTGTTACGTCACCCAGTCATTTGTGCAAGTTTCACATTGTCAAGGTTGACTCACCCACCTGCTTGTCGTCCCTTCCAATTCCAAACACAGAATGAGACACCTAGAACTCTTCCGATTAGCTTTCTACAATTTTCGTTACCATAGAAATGTGATTGTAATGGCTTGAGAATGACTTCACCGAAAACATGTTCACCTACTTTCTGTGTTCTCATTACAATCAGATTTATAAGCAAACAAGGTAAGGGAACCGAGGAACGTGTAACCTGTTAGTCAATCGATGGGTTGGCCGACCAATTAGTCGGTAAAATTACGCGTCACAGTCGGATGCCTGGATTGGCATCATATTCGCGATGGCGTCATCGACTTTTGGTCCAAGCGCTTGAACTTCCATGGCCAAAGAGCGATGATGTCACCTCGAAACGTGATGCCGATCCAGGCTTTTGTCTGTGTCACGAAATTTATCCGCATTTCCTGTTTATCGACTGACTGGCCGGCTAACCGGTCGATTGGCGAACTGATTACGAGCTCCTTCGTTCTCCTGGCATGCATACTTGATTGCGACGGCTGGAGAATGAAATTAAAAAAACCTTGGCGTACACCTTGTTTTCTGATATTAAACAAGGACTCCCTTCGTGTAGTCAGGATACATGTGCTGACTGAACAAAACCAGTTAGTTGCTTATTGGCTTAGTAGTAGAATAGACTGAAGCCGAATTCAGACGAGAAAGTTATAATCACCGATGCGTTGGTTACCGCGGATAACCTTTCTCCAGGCAAATTTGCAATCTAACGCACCACACGTAACACCGACTTTCCGATATATTCCAAATCTCGTTCAGTCCTGACACAATTAGACCATACTTCATTTTAGATGATGTACTCAGGATCGCATTAGTTATTACTCGACTTTCACTTGAATGGCACGTTGTGTTTGCACGACAAACTTTTGCAACATGCTTACATTCCAGTCAAAAAACTCTGATAAAACTTGGGTAAAATAAATAAAAAATACGCAACAATGGGCATCAAAGATATAAAGGTGTGGAAAACGAAAAGGAAACATCAACCGAATTTGAAAAGTAATTCCTTTTCAGTCTAGTCCTTGTTGACCAGTGTCCACGCCAGATAAGGCACAAGAGTTATTGTATACGTTGACTCTGAAAGAAATGTCGAAATTCATATCTGGTGGATGAGAGAGAACGACAGAGACAGGTCAGTGTAATGGATCCTGTATTATCTTGTGGGCCAAGGCTACGCAAGATCTGATTTGGTGTTTAACTAGTTCAGTCAAACAAGGGTGATTGAAACGCGACTGATAATTACCAATCCGCGGTGAAATGCTTTGAAATCTTGTTTCAAAAGGCAGGAGAAAGTTTAGGGTGAACAGTACAATGAGACCGGAAGAACAAATTTGAAGACAATTGTTGGTGGTGTACGAAACTGCCCGAGTTTTTTTATTTGAAAACCAAAGCGTCGCAGTTTACGGACACTGTACTGAATGTCAGACCAATATTGGAGAGTACACTCCCTCAGCTTCTACGATCGCGTTCGTCGAGGAAGTCAACGGAAAAAGACAGTGGAGTGCCAACCGCGTTTATTCTCACAGGGCCTGAGTACAGAGACCGCGCACTGGCGTGTGCCGGGGAAGTGAGTCGGAAGTAGCACTTGCGGTTGCCGCGTGCGCGAAACGTACAGTTAAACAAGTGATAGACAGGGTGTGATCGGCTGATCACTATACTAACACCCAGGTAATTGACGGAACTAACTCTGGGTGGGGATTCGGAATTCAACGTAACAAGATCTGTAGGGAAAGGTGAGCGGGAGAGAAAACACATTCGAGGTATCGAGATGGATCCAGTTCTAGACCCAACAGGGAAGAGAAACTTCTTATGTGAGATGGATTTTCATCAAACCCCTCGAAGTCTAAGAAATTGCAAATAGTTTGTCGGAGGACAACGTCTGTATATGCAAAAATAGATTGAATAAAGAAACCGGAAGATCATCGATACAAGTCAAAAATAGAAAAAAGTGATAGCACTACACCTTGGAGTACACCAGAATTGTGAACAAAGGTTTAGCCCGACCTTCGTTTGCTGAACTCGATTATGAAAACGGTCCCGTAGCCATAGAGTTTCAGTAGACAGCTGTGCAGCCTGGAAGATTGGGGGCGTAGAGGAAGACCATGAAAAGGCACCATCAATGGCTGCATTGAGAAGGGACAGGTCGTGATGAGAAAGCTTCCGAAGGCTAAATCTCGTCCGATTTGAAACGAGTGTTCTATGGGCAGTGTGTGAAGGAATTCTGGTCTTAGAAGAAGCAAGCAATGGTCGCTTATGGAGACTTTGAATTTAAAGGAAATTAAGCGAGGGTGCTCGGTGATGACTTCGTCTGATACCAAGTTCTATAAGGTTGGTTAGACCTTACCATACTGTCTCCTTATTACTCGCGTTCGCGAGTCTCTCCTACTAAGCACTGACCACCTGTCCATCATAGTGATGTTCCACGCTACGTCATCACGTTCACCAGAGCAATGTTTCCCACACACATCGGAGGGAGAACACTATCGATGAAGAAAGCGATTAGCGTATAATGAGAGTAACGTGCACGCGTAACGGCCACCGCTCTTGGTAGCAAGCGTCCAGTTAAACAATAGTGTGATATAGAATGCATTATTGGCGCGAGGAGCCTCAATCTTACATATTGGAAAATCCAATTGCATTTTCCACATCCAAAAGTCCAACGCCAAGAGCCGAAATTGAACCGGCGATACTCCACCTACCGGGTAGATGCCCTACCAACTGAGCTATCGTGGTCAGAACAGTCGGGTGTGAATAACACAACCGAATATTCGATGATGCGCGAACCTCTATTCCAATGAAACGCAGCAACTGTTCCGGTTTTAATCACCGGGCTAGCCTCGCCGGTCGCTTTCCAATGGGACGACCGGAACACGGCTGAACGTGATTCGATGGACAATGAAGTATATTCGTAGAACGCATTATTAGCAGACAGACTAGCAAGGAGATTCCGTCTGTGCGGGATGTCGTTTTCTTTCTCAATCGCTTTGCTCTCGTTAGTCACCAAAAAACCAGTCTTGTAGGGCAAAATCCTCGATCTGACTGATACAGAACGCTCATGTTACACGAGAGTGCCACAATAACACACTGTTTAATTGGTCACATCGTGAAGCCATCCACAACGGTGAATTTACCATGGTACTCACTCACTGAAGAGCAGAGGATGCTTTTTCATTGCAGTACATACATGGTGGAATAATAACGCGCAATAGAACACTGTTCAGGGAGCGAAGTCAATAGCTAGTACATGGGAGAACGAATAAGATACCGGTGATCGGTACAAGCAAACATTCAAACTCCTCTATTGTTTGATTCCAGGCTTGCACACAAGTACTGTAGGCTAACTACACATTTAAGAATAATTGACAATATCCCTGAGATTTGAAGTGTAGACCCCAGTTGGTCAGGTATGAAAACAAACCGATGTGAATGGTGGTGGCAGGTTTCATAATTTCGGTATGCGTCAATCGACAGTTCATTGACAAGCCAAGTTATCACCAATTTTATTACGTGCTTGCGCATAAGTCTAGTGGAAGGGGCATTTACCCCACAGCCAAAAGGGCCCACTGCACTATTAGGGATAATCGGCAATCAGATCGTGGAACTTGGAGTGGAGAACCACATAAGGTCCCAGCAGATCAAACCAGATGAATGTCTAACACGTATACCGAGACCTCGAAAACCGCTGGCTGATTTGCAACATTTGTAGCTTCGATGCCGTATTTCACTGCTTTGCGATTTAACCAAATGCGATCTAAGACTGTGACTTTAAGTACCCGTGTGAGAGACACGTGTTTGTCATATTATGGATACCCACATGCCGACGTGGTTCATGCAACAACACAATAACTCATTCCTAGGACATCACTTCCCTTAATTGAATACGCGCAACAGTTTGTGAGGTATGGGACAGCATGTTCGACGAGTCAAGACAAAAGTGCACAGAATGAACATAGTGTTTGATGTAGAGAAAAAATCGCCAGGCTGCTTAAAGAGAAACAAAATGAAATTAGTGAGTAAAATTATAAACTGGTCTGAGCAGGATAAAATGACGACACGATTACAGAAACATTGAAAAATGTGGACGACGCCCACATGACTATCCGAAAAGGTACCGGCTAACAGAAATCCGTTGAAATCGGGAGATGTGTGCAAAATGGAAAGGGCGAAAGGACGACAGCAATGGCTCAGTCAAATGTGATCACAAAATATGTACGAGACGAACGTTTGTCACCCAAATGCGAGTTAAATATATGTGTTAGATGACAAAGTCAGAGTAGGAAACAACGCGGAAAACAATGGTATCACATCCGTTAACACAAATCATCTATCCGTTACTAATGGGTATGTTAATTTGCTCAGAATGAACGCGCAAACTCGGAGCTGGGTTTCATCGGAGCAAGTGATTCATTTATTTGTGAATAATGATCGGTGAGGAGTGAGACCCATCACGTGTTAATCTGTTTGCGTTCCCATCGCGTTGTGTTCGTAAAATGACAAAAGTGAGATGAATTGAATTTACGTCAAAATGGAGGGCAGAGACTGGAGGAAGTTCAATCTTGTAGACAGAGCGAAAGATGTTCTTCTAGATCTGTGCGTGAGGCAAATCGCTGTGAGCAGCTTGGGCACCAGGGTTCCTCCTGAAAATTCGATGAAAAGTGATTGAGACAGAACATTGCGCGGCATATTGCTGATATGAAAACGCAGACTGTAAAGGATTCAGAGTTACCATGGTAGTTTTTTTTTGTCAACATGACTGTATTCTATGCGTTGTCTTTAAAACGAAGATTGAAATCAATCATTCCATGAAATGAATCAGATAAGCAAACGGATAAGGATACGAGACTAAACATTCAAATCATTAGGAAGTTTGTTAAGCTCAATAGAAATCGTGCTGTGTAGATCTTTATGACACGATCCTGTCGACATGCAACGGAGGGGTCATACCCCATAACGACAAGGTCCCACTGTGCCAGTGAGAACCGACCCTGAGTGGGATGGAGGATCGCATATGGCCTTAACAGAATGTCAACCTACCATCAAAGTTGACTCGCAGTGGCGGGTTTCAACCTTATAACCTAGACTTGACAGCTGGTGACCAACGACACTGCACCATTTTACTGGTTTCGCATCTAACTACAGTAGACTTTCTCTAATGTATCTCACTTCATCGTCCGGTTCTGCGCACCAGCAAATAAACCAAGTAACACTTTGTTGTCAACGCGTACATCGAAGCATCTTTGATTGGGATTTCAATGTAAAAAGGATCAAATCTAGCAATAAAGTAGCTTCGTTGCTACGGTACGCCCGCTGGCGTCAAGTAGAGATGATTCGACAGGCGTACCGAGTACACATTTCTGATGAGCGGCAACAACCGCGAAACCGGTCGTACGCTTCAGATACAAAACCGTACAATTTACATCAACGAATAAAATAAGACAAAATGAAATTACACCAGTGGAGGCGGTACTGGGTAAATATCACAGTCATCATGAGAGACAATGCACGACGTACTGTCACATCGGAATCAATGATGGCAAACTCCTGTCTGAACATCATAAATCCATGAACACGAACAGGCCAGAACCGGTGCAGCGCACTTTTTTTATGAATTTTTAGACTTTGCCAGTAAGCAGGTCTTTTGCAGGAAAGCCTTCACAAAGAGCATTTAGTGTATGAAAGTAATAGGTTATTCTGAAAGGATTTGTCTTTGACAACCGCGTAACCGATGATATATATATATATATATATATATATATATATATATATATATATATATATATATATATATATATATATATATATATAGTTGGATCTAACGTGACACAACGCTATCTACAAACTATGTAATTGTTTCATTTCTTGCCACGTTCACGGAAACATCTCGTTTAGAAGAAAGTTCCAGAAGGCAAATCCATTTCTTTTACATTTCGCATCAGAACAGTCAAACGTGCATCGGCACCCCCAACAGTTTGTAGCACGATTCAAGAGAGGAGCCAACCGCAACTTTGAGATTCGGATTGGACATCAAACTAAGACTTTGATAAATCGGATGTAGTGAGTAGCCGAACAAGCATCTTAAATGCAGTCGAACAGTTAAGCAATCTCAAGTTATTGACCGCACACATCATTGTCCAAAACGATGAATAACAACTGTAAACAGTAACTGATAGTTTTAGAAAACGACAAATCAACAGATATTCTGGTGTTAGAGTAACACTGTACACCACTAGGTTCCGGGAGACATTGTTGGGTTATTAGTCATTGTAATACGACACGATTCTCGTTTGACACGGCCAATAAACGGAGACGTAAACTAAACGGACAGTGCTCATAAACTATGAATGTGATTCCGTTACGAAGAGACTGCACCTTGACGTAGTGTCATGGCTTTCATGCCTCCATGACCAAAACACATGTTCACGGTTCATTGGGCTAAGGACTGAATCCAAAAAGCGGGTCGATAACAAAGCATCAGTGTAGACAAAACAGAATAGGCTCGGGAAATATTTCTCTCTGCTGTTCATCCCTCACATTTTAATTTATAGTGGATACTAGGAGCCATAATGAGCCGTGACTGAGAACTTGTAGCCCTCCGTTAAGGGTAATAACTTAGAGGAACAGGAAAATAGCACTTTTGTCCCCTCACTGCTTTCAACGTCCCTACACGCTGCCAAACGGGACAACAGGCTACCATAACTAGGACACCTGCAGCTCATGAAACCGTTGTGATGAATTCACTCCCCAGATACAGGCTCGGCTTCTCATTTCATTCTTCGCGTGTCGGGCGATTCGGTGTCTCGAGATCATAGTCACGCTGGTGTTGGCATCGCTTTGAGCATGAAAGCTGAGCGTGCACTGCTCAACTGGATCCCAGACAGCAGTCGCCTGTGTGATTCAGCTGAATGATTATGTGCATATCAACAGTAACAACCTGAAGCGTCGATGCCCGTTTATCGTTTCTGTGTATGCCTCAGTTGTCTGTAATTCTCTTGAGACTAAAGACGAATTCTACCAAGACTCGACTCGACTACTCCTTAGCGTGCACTCTACGGACATATTGGTTGTCGCTTGCGATGTCAATACTCAAATTGGAATAGACGAGACAAAGCAGTATATCGGAGGCCGATTAAGCGTTCCAGTCGGCCGAAGTGATTTTGGTGATCAATTAATCCAACTGTTTCGATCATAAACTACTCCTAGAGAAAACAAATTTTCATACAAAAGCAGCACCAATTAACTTGGCGTTTTCTTGAACCTCCACAGCGTTAGCCTCAGACTGATCACAGTGTTATCGGTTACCGCTGGCGCGGACCAACTCAAGATTGTGGATCATTTTGGTCCACGTCTGTAGACACTGATCATGCTCCTATCCACGCGTTTGAGCCTACGTCTCGTCGGTGGCCGAAACAACGCCAAAGCTAACCGTACTCTGAAACTGCTACTGAACGATAACCATCGATCTTTTTTCCAAGCAAAATTACCCACTAGGTTATCGATGCAGTCAAATGCCCAGGATCCAGATGAACGATGAACGCACATCAAGGAGGCTTCATTTGAGGTCGCTAATGCAACCTAAGGTCCAACAACCAGACACACACAGAAACGATGGATATCTGCATTCTCCACTGTACTGCCAGGTGCGCACTGACCGATTCCTCCGGATTCCAGATATGATGAGAAACGAAGATGCCTCAAACAACTGATGATGAACGTGAGAAACGACCGGGAGTAGTGGTGGATTGCAAACTGAGAAGTTGCAGAAATCGGTAACTGCGCAATCTTTTTCGTCTAATTAGAAATACCGGCCCACGAAAGCCAGGCGTAAGCGAACTGATCAAAGAAACGAACGGCTCACTGATTCAGATTCAGTAGTATCTTTCATATCGTCAGACGAAGCCTTCTAGAAATCAATTTAACTGGTGTTTATATACAGCAGGTTAAGTAACCGGCACAATGGTTACAGTTCTAGTTGTACATGCCAATCCTACGTCAGAAACAGCTGCGTATACACACGCTTGTATGCAAACTCACATCGAGAGCGCTAAAACCCCGGGTTTGACCGGGTCGGGCTTCTTGAGTCACATTTGGATTGACCATCGGACTGGTTGCTGCATGGTGCATTATTTGTTCGATTCGACGACGGATGACCGGAAGAGCATTCACTGAAGCGTGAACGGCTTCTGATAAACCCTGCGCTACACCACTTGTTGTCTGGGTGTTCCGTTATTGGGGTGAGAAATAACAGAGAGGGCATGCAGAACAGAATGAGCAGAGACAAAAGCTAATTCACCAGAGACAGGTCGGAAAAAATGGTACGATCGGCAACGTGTTCAAACTATGTGCCATGACAGCACCTAGGTCTAGTTTCACTCACTCAGACAAGTTAAATTATATGGAAAAGTAAGATAGCAAAGTCAAGCCCGAATGAATACTTCAAGAACATGGGAAAGGACGCGAATGAATCCAGTATCCATTAGTTGACGAACCTAACCGCCGAAAGAGCAAGTCGTATAATCCAACCTAGGGGACCTGCAATTCTCCACAACATGGAGCGTTGGTCAACACATGTACCTCTCATGCAACACTAGCCTCGATAAACAACGGTTCGGAATGTTCACCAAGCGGCACACGTAACACACGTCTCAATCATAGAAACCTGCTAAAGTCAACTATCGTGTCTAGCGATTTTTACGTACCGTCCAAAACTCCACATCTAATTGAACCTTAATTTGTCAATTCGTTCCATTGAAATAAAGCAATTCTATGAACAAATCTGTGAAGAAAAACCACCGAAATTTATTCGTTCCTGCTCTTGAAAAGAACAAAAACTAGCAACACTTGTGATACATATTCTGCATCTAAAATACACGAACATTTTGTCAAGATTTCTTTACATTTACGCGATGAATAAACGATGATCCACTCTATCGTTCTCTCAAGTTCGGCTTGCTATGTACGCGGAATTACGAAGTTACCTTGTAGGATCAATAACCATCAACCGCATTGGCTAGGCACTGGACAGACACAAACTGAAGTGAGATTATAGCACAGTTAGCAGAAAAGAGGAACCGGATAAACGATGATATTCGCAAAGTGAATGAATCCAACCAAAGCCGTTCATCAGTTTGGCGACAGTAGAATAAGTGGGTATCTCTTTATTTAAACTACCGCTTTGTTCCCATAAGCGATTTGTCAAGGCTAACATGGAAACCTCAGTTGAGCGTGGTCATGTTCAAGACCGTTCGACTTAAAACCGGAAGTGATTATTATGCAACCCCAAGGACCCTGATCTCGTGCCATCCTTTCGAACCACGGACATACCATAACACACGACTTTTGCTTTTCCGATCACTGTATTCATACTACTGCATTATACTTAGGGAAAAGTCAACAATTAATTCAATAACAGGAATAATTTCAACTTTTCACTTCCGACTGACAAATGGGCTAAGCATTTTTTACTGGTGTAACCCAATATTCCTAGAAATCATGTTCAACAATATTCTTGCACGGACTCGTACTCCGTTTAACAAATGCGTACGCGTCCATACAACTGAGTGAAAACTACAACTTCGTCCATTTACGAACCACGGACTGTTGCATCAGTCCGCGAAAACCTACCTGGTTTATGCTGATCTGAGTCATTGAAGCCCAGTCATCCTCGTGAAACGGATTCGTGCTGAAGAATGAGTGCCGGGAATGAGTTGTAGGGCCCACACTCGATGAAGACACTCCAGCAGCTTCTGAGTGCTGCAAAACAAGCCGAAAAAGTACGCTAGATGAAGAGATTTTCACTCGGCAACTCACTGAGTGGATCATAAACTACAGTTACGTAACTGTGTTGTCTAATATCTGACGCATAAGTGAAACTCAATCGCACGAGGTGCTGATAAACTCTCCGACAGGACTTCTTAAGTGATTTTGTGTTTGCGTATCATGTGGTATAATCAGCGAGCTTTTAGTAGCCTCACTAACTGCAGGCCTACCAGTAAATTAGAGGCATATTGCACAATTTAAAAGAAATCTACCCACGGCCTATCGAATCCCGTCTTTGACGGAGAGTTAATATTCAAGTGCAACGTTACGCTAGTTGTTTTCAAAATATTTGCTAAGGAGTTACATAATCAAAGCTATCTTTAAAAACTGCAAACTAACGTTCCAGACGGAGCTCCTGTAAATGAACCAGTAAATAGTCCGCCCATTTGAATATTTTACTAACAACTGACGTTCATAATAGAACTAGAACGAATGCGGGCTATTGTTCATTTCCTCACACCATGTACAGCCCACCGCTTCTTAGGCTTCAGAGTATGAAACGGTCACAAGGTGAAAGAGTTCCAGTTTAACACACGTGTCCGAGCATTTATGGCGAATTCCGATCTTGAAAAGTTAAGATTGCTGGTGGGTCGCTGACAAAATGACTTCTGGACGTGGGTCTTGGCTCCAAAAATTTCAAAAAGCGGACGAAACGAGGATGGGACAACTTGAACTATTGAAGCCACTCCAGAAAAGCGTATGGAAACTAGTCGAGGTGTGAATTCGTGAAACACTTATTTTCTGAGACTGACAGAAAATAAAAATCCATCTGTACATTCTAAATTGTTCAGACAGTAGCGATTCTTAAGGCAGTCAAGGTTTGCATCAAACGTTTACGTTCGGATCATAAACTATTCCCATTAGACTCGACGTTTCTCTAACGGCTCTCAGCTTCAAACCGTGAAAACCCAGTTAAAAATCTCTACGGGGAGTCGTTCACTGTGTCAGGAGGGAAAGAGATTCAGTGTATCGGAAAACGATGCACCACGTGGTATGTCAAACGAGAAAAATGTAATGCCAATAACACTGCGTCGTCATTAGAAGAACTATGATCAGCTGGCATCCCCAAAAACGCGAGTAACCTTTCTCGAGACAATTTCACATTTGAAAGCTCTCACACAGAAAAACAAAGTGCATAACACTTACAGTGAGTTGCGGCGAGCATGGTTCTGTTGGGACTGCATCTGTTTGAACCTGTAGATGATGCGAACAAATAACGAGGCTTAATGAGGTCAACAAAAAATGATTAGCAGTCTACCACTTCTACTTCGTGAAATGGAATAAGAGGAAAAAGATAGTCGCAGTGGCGCCATGAACACCGGCAGTGGCAATAGCAGTTTGACCATCAGAATAAAGAGCATCTAATTTGACGCGCTCTTACTAACGGAATAAACGTTTCGGTGTCATCTGCACGAAAACTAGGGGTTTTGAAGTTCCCGGCCGCAGATTCGTACTAATTTTTTTAAACACTGTGAGTCAACCAGTGTTAAGAACCTGGGGAGTACAAGGGATAACTCACTCAAGTTTCGCAGTTTGTCTTAATTAGCTTCAGGTGAGTGCTACACGCGAACAGTTGTTTATTTCTTTTTCTATTTGGCGAAGGACGTTTACGTCTTTAATGATGATGCACTTCACAGTAGTAAAATATGATGTCTTAGCGAACTCTGTGAATGAGCGTAAAATAATATGTACTTTGGATTCAATTTGGAACAATGAATAACTCCACCAGTATTTGTCTTGAGTATGGCTGTAAGCATTTTCAAGAAGTACTGTTTAACAGGAAATGGCAACCGATTGCCATCGATCACAGCTGATGCACTCAAACAGTCAAAGTAATAAGCGAAAATCACGAAGACAAAGAAAGAATTCGAATGCAACTACGCCAATGGCCGCGACGCATGGCCATATCACCTAATGCCTCCAACCACTTGGAAGACATATCTAGTGGACCCCAACCAGGAAGTCTAACACGTCCCACTAGACCAAGTTCACTGGTCAGTGTTTTCATACATATCCACCATGCCATGGACTGACCATCTCGACCTACCTTCCAATCACTAGCTGACTCAGAGAACAGCGTACGCCGAGGAAGTCTCTGGTGGGCATGCGTAACACATGTCCCAACCACGTCAACCTGTTTGGATTCAGTACTTGATCCACAGACTAACATCTGGTTCCAAACACCTTACGTCTAACCTTAGCATTGCTGACACGGTGTCCCCACCATACTCGGGCAATGCCACGGAGACATCGCTAGCAGCTTAGACGCCATCGGGATTAGGCTTATACCCCTATGATTGGCGCAGTCACTGCGCGAGCCCTTCTTGAAAATGGGGATAACGATCGATTCTCCTCACGAGGGAACTTTCTGAAAAATTGAGAGACCCTGAATAACAAAGTTTGAAGTTCTCCAACAAGCTTTATTCCACCATCTTCAAAAAAGGGATGGGAAAAGGCTATCGGTGCCTGCCGCTTTGTGACGTCCTAGAGCTTGGAGATCTTTGCGGATCTCCGCCTCAGAAGGTGGATCTATCGAAACAGACGACGGCACGTGTGCCGGAACGGCTGCGGGAGAGGTTGACACAGCAGGCCAGCTAAACTGCGCTCTGAAGAGCTCCGTCCAGCATACAGAACGTCACTGCAAACTGTGGATAAGCGAACCATCAACGTCGCAGATCGTTCCACTGACACCTAACGGCTTCCTACCGGTGACTCGGATAAAACGAAAGAGTTTGTGGAGACTTCCCGCAGCTGCAGCATGTTCCATCTCTTGTGCTTTTTGAGATCACCAGACTTCGCGATCCCTACGCAGACATGTGTTGAGTGCACGTCTGGTTGTGAGCCGTGCTGCATTATGCTCACTACCGGCCGGGATGAACTGGCGTGCAGCAAGGTGTGCAGGCTCAGCAGAAATCCAGGGTGTAACGACAAGAGACAGGACACAAACCACTTTGCCAGCGGAATATAAAGTATTGCTATTAAGTGACCAGTGCTGGTCGATGTTATCTGGCGGCGTTGATCCTAGATTTCTAGCTAGAACGGTTCGCAAAGTTGAGAGACAAAACGGACCAGACAGCATATCGCAGTCAAACCACTGCTGCATCGTATGTTTGGCACGCCCACCCAAGCACATGGATACACATATGGTCGGAGTCAAGGTGAGTGCTTCAGTACAACCAGCAGTCTTGTACGCAGCCCCGCCATTAGCAGCTAATTGCGACGCGGTCTATCTGGATCTATTTCTGGCTCGAAGAGGGGACGCCAAGTGGCGAACCGGCGATTAGAACATCTGAAGTTCGTACTGGCGAGAAACAGGAGGTGGCCTGAACACAGAGCAAAAACCGTTCCCAGTTTTCTCAACAACAGGAATCGAGGCCAAAAGGGCCTCCCAAATGCGCCCCGTTCGAAGACAGCCGACCGACTCTGGCATTCATGTCCCCTGCTAAAATCATGATATCACCCCTTTTTTTACTTTATGTAGTAGATCGTGTAACTTTTGGTAGAGGACGCTTTTAATTGCATCTGAGCTGAAATCTGTGGGGACATAGGCAGAGACGACAAACTAACTGCGTCTATCGGGGCGTGGTCTGCTTACTTTGTATGAACCTCTAAGCCTCACTGCGCACAATCGACTGTAAACTGGGATCCAGTCAAGTAGAGCAGCCTAAGCCCTCTCACTGAGAGCTACACCTACACCAACAAGACCAGCAGCCGCAGCTCCAGGGTCCCCAGACAAAGACAAGTGAAGCTTTACAGGATTGGATGGGGGCGTCAATCGAATGACCGAGCTGGAGTCTTGGATGCGAGTCTCTTGAATACAACACACGTCTCCAGTGTGAACTAAACACGCTTGTTGTCCTATACACAACAGCGTTCGCACATTAAATATGGCCAGTGTAAAAGGACGCCTGGGGCGAAGAACAACATTAGCTGGTGGAAGCGGGTTCGGTGAGACTTGGATATTAGACGAAGAAGGACGCCAGCTAACAGGAACAGGACTTCCCCAAGAGACACTACCGCAAATACGGCTGACTGCACTTCCTGAAGAATATGAAAATGTTTGTGTGCAGGGGTGAGGTGTGGAAGTAGAGAAATCAACGTGTGTGTACGGCGTGTGAACATCAGCGGCAGCATGTTTTTGACGAGCGTAACGATCGAGCTGTAAGATTTCCATCGCCTGCATTGTTGTTGACGTGGTGGGCTGCTGTACTACTTGGTGCCCCAGTCCAGAGTAGGCGATTTTATTCGAAGATGCACCTATAGCTTTTGCGCAATCATACGCGTCCTGTAAGGCAGCAGGGTTGCTCCAGATGAGCCGGTGACCAATTGTACGGTTTATTCGCCTCTTCCGGGAATCTCTGGGGGCCGGTGACTGGTTGTTCAGTTCATACGCTTTTGGATGATGCTAAACATCCTCGGTGACCAGTAAACCCCTCCGCCACAGATGCCGGTGAGCATAGTGTTGTACGCTTCATACGCCACCCATGGTTGGTTTGGAATCAGGGTTTAGCCAAATCTCCTAGGCTAACTACTAGTCAGTCAACTCGGCTGTGAAAACACCTCCACCACGAGAAGGCAGTGTGTAGGACTTCCTCAGCAGGAGCTATATTGGACGCGCGGTCATTCGGGAGTATTTCGAGAGGCGTTCAGGGCGAGTAGCCATCTCGGAACCTGAGACACCCAACCCCGACCATACCGAGGCATTTCGTCGCTTCACTGCTACCTCATACCTACCAGTTATATCAAGCGACGACACTGACTTCCACCGGAACCTTGTCACGGAAAGCATCACCTCATTGAATGTATTCAAGGAGCTCACTCACTTCAATGCAAACAAGACAAGTGGCCCAGACTGCTTACAACCGATCCTGTTGAAGGAATGCACCAGTACACTATTCCACACATTTTCTGGTCTATTTGACTTATCGTCAAATAGTGATGTCATATCAATTCGCTGGAAAGTGGCTTCTATAACCCCAGTACCAAAAAATGGCACATGAAAACACCTAATTCCTTGCGCATCGGTTGCTCTTAAGGTACTTGAAAAGGTCATACTAAAGGAACCAACTGCCCAGATCAATGTGTTGGACTCTAAGCAATTTGCATATCGTCAATCACGATCTACCGTCGATGCCCTGGCCTCTGTCACCCACTCTGTTTTATCATGTTATTCGCCAAAACCAAGCAGTTACGATCTGTTTCTTTGCTTATAGTGACGCATTTATTTGTGTTGATGGATTAAAATTACTTCATATTATTGTTGACTCGGGTGTCAATACCTCCGGCATTATTTTTCAGCCCGATTACTTTTCCAATCGACAACAGTTTACATGATACTGTGGCTAAGCTTTTCCGATGTTCCCTTCTATAAAGGGCGTTCTGTTCAGACAACTATTATGTATGCACTGGATGCGGTGGTTTTGGTTGGAAGTAATGAATGAGAAAAAAATTTGAGAAGAGACGAGGGCACTACACTACTGGAATTGAGTTCATGAAGGAAGTTCGGGGATGCAAGAGCGCCACCGATCGCGGCTTCTAGCCATATCTCTCAACGTATCTAACCACTGAGTGGGAGGGTCTCTTGGAACCCATCCAGGAAATCTAACAGGCTCTACATGGCCAAGTCCACTGGCTAGGCTTTTCATACCTTAATCCATGTCATGGACCAACTCCCTTACTCATCCTCCAACCGGTACCCGCCTCAGCAAACATAGCATGTCGAGGGATCCTGTCAGGGGACATACGTAACACATGTCCCAACTATATTAACCTGGTGAGCTTGAGCGTTTCATTTAATTATTTGATCCATGAACCTTTGACTTTTCGCCAAGCCTCAGCATTACTTACACGGTGTTCCGACCAGATTCGAGCAATGCTACGAAAACATCGGTGTTCAAGTACCGACAATCTTCGTATGTCCTCCACCCACAGTGGCCATTTCTCCGACACATACACAAGCACCAGTCTGACTACCGCAGCGTACGCTTAGCCTTTGATAAGTAAACGGATGTCATGTCGACACAACAGATGACTCAGGTTGGCAAAAGCCAAACTAGCCCCTTGTATACGCAGAGACATCTCATGCGATATCCCAACTCCGGATGAACTGCAGCTCCCTAGGTAACAGAACTTGCCTACCACGTCCACAGTCTCCGTAGACACTGTAAATTTTGGCGTTGGACCAATCCATTCCTGCAACAGCATCTTGCACTTTGAAGACGCAAAACGCATTCCAAACATTGGTACGCGATCCATCAAGCTGTCTAGAAAAGCTCACAACTTACCTAGATCTTCACTTAGAAGAACTTCCTCGTCAGCATACTCAAGGTCTGATATCTTCCCACCCGGGAAAAGTTCATTGCCGCTATCCTCACCCGACAAAAGTGCGGTCTCTAGGACCATATCAATCACAAAATTGAAGAGAAAAGGAGAGAGGGGGCAACTCTGACATACACCACTTCTCGTGGTGAACTCGGATGAAAGATCACTGCTGTAAGCCCAAACTCGGCTTCAGCTATTAATGTAAAGGGATTTTACGAAGGAAATGAATTTTTCTGGGCCAACGTCTTTGAAAATGGACGGAGGCAACCCATCCGGTTCAGAAGCCTTATGTCGTTTAGGATAACTTATCTTACGAAGAACCTCCGCTTTTGACGGAGGACTGGTATCTACAACAAGAGCTGTAACCCTTGAGTTACTAAGCAAACCTGACGAGGATAAAGGCCAATTAAAATGCTTCTCGAAATGCTCGGCCCAGCGAATTAGACGACGCTCCTGAGTTTGAGTCAGTGAGCCGTTCGCTTCTTTAATCAATTCGCTAACGCCTGGCTTACATGGAATGGTTTGTCTTATTACACGAAATAGGTTGCGGTTGTTGCCAATCACTGCAGCTTTTTCCATCTTTCCGCACTTCTCAATCCACCACTGCTCACGGTCATTTCTCAAGCTCCAAATCAGTTAATGTACAAGGCACCTCTGTGCCTCATTATATCTGGAATCCGCACATCTAACAGTGCAACTGAGAATGCAGATATCCATCGTTTCTGTGTGCGTCTAGTTGCTGGACCTTGGGTAACATCAACAGCCGCACGTAGAGCCTGTTTGATCACTGTCCACCGCTCTTCTGGATCCTAGGCACTTGACTGTATCGATAACCTGATGGGTAAGTACGTTCGGAAAGCAGATCGTTGATTATCGTCCAATAGCAGCTGCGGGGGACGGTTCGCTTTGGCGTTGCTTCGGCCACCGACGAGGCGCGAGCTGAAGCGCGCGCGGACAAGAGCATGATCAGTGTCTACAGACGTGGACTAAAATGATCGACAATCTTGATTTGGTCCGCGCCAGTGGTAACCGACAACAATATGGTCGATCTGAGTCCAACGCGGTGAAATAGCGGGAGGACGCCAAGTTAGCCGGCATCCCTTTTTGTGTGAGAAATGTGTACTCGCTAGGAATAGTCCACGGTCTGAACATAGTTGAATGAGTCGGTCACCGTTATCAGTTCGATCGGCTAGAACGCAATATCGGCTTCCCATATTCATCTCCATCTCGTTTAGGCTTCCGACTTGAGCACTGAAATCAACTGCAACAACCATGATGTTTGTAGAGTGCACGCTGCGGAGTAGTTGAGACAAATCCTGGTAGAATTCATCCTTAGTCTCAGGAGAGCTACAGTCAGTTGAGGCATACGCAGAAACGACAAACAGTCATCGGCACTTCAGTTTAGTGCCGCTGATACGCAAAGAACCGTTCAACCGAACTGCACACTGAGGGCCTTTTTTAGGGCGCCATTCTATCAGCGTTTTTTCTGCTTACATATTATCCACGCCCGTTCACGACCATTGTCTCCTTATTAAACACGCCCATGGCGTGATTTTTGGAATGACCAGCTCTAACAGCTCGATATTTCTCCTCCTACAACAAAGAGCAACTGAGCTCGTCAACTGGTCTTCAGATCGAAATCTAAGGATGAATCCGAAAAGTGCTCTGACATTCTGTTCCATCTCCATTAAAGTCATAATAATCCAACCTGGTGGTATCAAACTCATAGTCATCAATGGAGAACCCTACAAAAAGAATCGTCTGTAAAGTACCTCGGTGTATCCATCAGCCGTGACTTTACCTGCAGAGATCTCGTCGCAAGTGTCTTCTCCAAATTTCGACGACTGAAAATTTACTTGATACGGCTGGGGTCATTTCATTTATTAGGACGATTCGTATTTTCTTGCATCCCTCACATTAGCTCTGTGGTTCAACCGTCATATTCCCCGGACTGTTCATGGAAGATATTAAAATTTTCGTCACGTCCTTTAAACACTTGTCTCGACATAGTGGCATCACTTCCGACCCCCTCATCCAATTTACCGAAGCCAAATATCAAACGTCTTGTCCGACTTTTAACGTGAAACCCTAGGAGACAGCTCATGTCTGTTCATTCTGATCTTAGGAATTGTATATCTACATCTGCCACTCGACAGAAATACAAACACCTGCATGAGTGTAGCTCGCCACTCCAAGTCTCGGTCAATTTAACAACTATTCCTAATAGTGCAATGAGCCTTCGAGGCTATGGGTAAATATTCCCTCCAGTGTACTCATGCACAAGCATGTAAATAAAGAAGGGATTACCAGCAGAACCTTCAGAGTCATCACCAAACGAGACAGAAAGTCGAACCTTAATAGAAGATTCGCAAAACGTTTATTTTCTGACAAATTCCTTATGAAACTGCGCTGGATGGTAGCGGAGAATCTTACGATCACTTGAAGTTAAATGAACATGAAGACGAAACAGATACACCTGAGTCTCCATCACTTTATCCTCAATTAGCCATCTTCTTGATGCTGATGGGTAAACTACCAATGAAAAATGTTCCCATGCTATTTGGCGAAATATGACTGATGTCAAAAAGAGACGACCTCACTATACAAAGGTGGCAACAAGAACACGGTACTTCTGTCGTAGACGTGGATCAAATTTATTAAAACAGTCTTCTCGGGTACGAGACCGATCAACCTCCACTAGCGAGCCCTGGGAATAAAGCACCCCGAGTTTCTCTCGACAGTGGGAAAGTCATTACTCTTCAGGTAAATATCAGCCCCCCCCCCCCCCTCCAATCAGAACCGGAGATTATGCGCGAGGTAGATTTTCTGAAAAGACGAAAGATCGCAGGACCGGACGGGTTGTCTCGATCTGTTTTCAACGATGGAGGCAAAGCTTTGGTTTCGGATTTAACAAAACTCAGAGTAATGTGGGTTAGTGAACGGATTCCCAGGGAATGGGGTGAATCTGTGATTGTCCCGATTTACGAGAAAGGTGACAAGTTTTCTTGTGAAAACCACAGGAGCTAGCTTGGTAAATACCGCATCCAAATTGCTCCCGGGCTAATTCTCCACTGACTATCCAGCGTCCGCGAAGTGTGCACGCGTGAGAATCAAGCTAGTTTCAGACGCGGTCGCGATTGTATCGACCACAGTTTACCCCTGGGCAAATCTTGGAGCACAGACACACGTTTCACAAGCCCACAATTTCTGTCTTTCTTGATCTGAGAGCGGCATTCGACTCAGTCGACCGGACAGTTCTCTGGTACTGCCTCGTTTTAGGATGTGCCAGACAAATCTATTTCCCTTTTCCAATGCTTGCATGCGAAACGCCGAGTCCGAGTTTATGCTTAGGACTATCTTTCATCCGAGTTCACCGTGGAAATTGGTGTTCGTCAGATTTGCCCTCTTTCGCCCTTTCTTTTCAATTTTGTAACTGAATTGATTCTCGAGATAGTCCTATGCACGTGTGAGAATAGTGGCAATGATCTCTGCTCAGGCAGTAAACTGTCTGACTTGGAATAAGTGGATGATATTGTTGTTCTAAGGGAAGATCAAAGTAATTTGTATTCTTTCTTAAGTAGCCCAAACAACAATGTAGCAATGTTTGGGTCGCGTTTTGCATCTCCAGTGTGTAAAATGCTGTTACGAGCCTCGTTTGGCACAGATCAAACCTTGTTTTAGCAGGGATGCTCTAGCTGAATTAGATGAGTTTTGTGACCTGGAAAGTTACATTTCATCAGGTAGACAGGTATCGGGTGAAGTGTCATCGCGGATGCAGAAGGCGCGTTTGGTCTTTGCCAACCTCGGCCATTTGTGGTGCCGGCGTGACATTCGACTGTTTGTCAAGGGTCGAGTTTGCAATGCGGTGGTTAGATCAGTGTGGAGACTTTATGGTACAGAAAAGGCGTTTTGAATGCACAATTGACGAGCCAAGGAATTATGTACCACATTCTCCCCAGCTAGTTTCTTTTGGTGTAATGAAGATTACGATGCATATAAATGATTTGTTCACGCTTCCCGATTACGAAGATTGTAAGGGTAAATTCGTTGTTGCCGTTTGGGTAAAGATAATAAATCTGGTCGAGTGTCTATGGGAAATGAAGATACCTGAGTAACAGAATGTAGGTCTGACTCGTTTGGTGAATGTGTTAGTGTGATTATACTGGGCGCATCGTTGGTGGGGCTTCTGTGTGAAATGGAAGGTCGCGTTTGTAGAGTGGATGCTGGAGCTAGTTGATGAATGGAAACTGTTTCTTCACGGCCATCAGGAAAACGAACGCGAGCGCACGTGGGATTACAATAGATTAATTCCACTTCACCAACGAGTGGGTCGTACTTGGATGTTCTGGCACTTCTGCGCATGAATACCAGTCCGGCAGTGGATAGCCAGTTTCGTAATGATACACTCGTACGGTGTAGCATTTGTGGCCGTGCACAATAAGGATCGAATACAATGGAGAGCATCGAGGACTCTTTCCCACTGAGAAATTCTAGATTTCTGGACTTGAGGGCTAAGGTGATTATTCTCCATAGAGTGCCGTTCAGTCTCGCCACTTGTCCATTGTCCTGAGGATTATAAGTCGTGATTCTACTTGTCGCTATGCTATTGCCGTGAAGGAAATTGCTTAATTCCTCTGACATGAACGAAGACCCGCGATCGGTGTGAATGTAGGATAGCATACCGAACCGTGAAAACAGTTGGCAGAGACAGTTAGTAACCACAGATGTGGATGTGTTCAGACAAGCAAATGCGAAAGGAAAGCGAGAGTACTCATCAATGATTATGAGGAGATACGTGTTGTGTGAAACTGAGGGAAGTGGACCTTTGAAATCCATGCTGATTCTTTTAAAAGATTTTATAGTACTAATTACTCATCCCAGTGACTGCTTGAAGAATTGGGGTTTTAATTCCATGCATATTCGGCAGTTGGAGATTGTTGCTGTGATTTCATCTGTGGAGAATGGCAAGTTTTTTGTGCGAACAAAGTGGAGCATTCTGGTGACGCCTGGATGGCATAGTGCTCAATGAAGTCCGTGCTGGTTAGGGGCCGCCAGTGATGCAATGCAACTTAGACGGGACAAGGCATCCGCTGCCACATTCTCTTCTCGACGATACTGTATGTCGAAATCGAAGCTTGAAAGTTCCATTCTCCAATGTTAAATTTTGTCGTTTTTAATCTTGCTTTGGTGAAATATATCAAATATGAATGAGACAGATTTTTGATCCGCAAGGAGCGTAAATCGAGTTCCCACCAGATAATGTCTCCATTTCCTAATGGCTTCCACGATGGCACAGGCTTCCTTTTCCACCGCAGGGTGGTGTCGTTCATGGTCTGTTGGGGTCCTGGACAAGAATGCAATCGGGCTTCCATTATGGGTTAGGGTGGCGGCAACAGCAACATTTGAAGCGTTTCCACGACGAAAGGAAGAGTATTACCGACTGTAACGATCACAGAATCCTCGATTTCTTTTTTTAGACCCTCAAAAGAATTGCAAACCTCAGTCGACAGAGGGAAGCTATTGTTATTGATGATAGGATAGATCTTGTCGGAAAAGTCAGATATCCATTTTGAATAGTACGAAAACAGTCCTACCACGCGTCGCTGAGATTTCAAATTTGTGGGTAGTGACAGGCTTCACAGAGGTTGAAGACGGTCGGGAGCTGGTCTAATGGATCCCGTGGAAAACTCATCCCAAGAGACGTATTTGGCTGACGTCGATTGTTCTTGTTTACAATGAAGGTAAGGCTGTACTTTCTGGCAACCGGAAATAGTTCATTCAGACTGTCGTCGGGTTCTATTTTGGTATTCCCACAGACAGTCAAATTGTCGACATATGCGAAAGTTGCCTCTAGTTTTTCGGTTTGAATTATTTCATCGACTACTCGCTGGAAGCATGCTACTCTGTTAGTCACTCCGAACGGGATGCGACAGAATTGGTAAAGACTTCCACATGCTTCAAAATAAGTATAAACCTTTTCCTCGTATCTGATCGAGATCTGGTGATAAGCGCTTTTCAAATCCAGTGTGCTGAAAAAGCAGTACTTTGCGATCTCAACCATGCTGTCGATCCTCAGCATGGGATACGCGTCCAGATAAGTATATCGATTGATGGTTCGGCTATAGTCAATGACCATCCGTCTTTTGTGGTGTTCATTCGTAGTAATCAGGACCTGAGCCCGCCAAGGGGAATTGGATGGCTCGATGATCTTCTCTCTGAGAAGCTTTCGAACTTCCGCTGAAATAAATAATTCGTCTGCAGTAGACGGACGTCCAGACTTAGCAGCAATCGGTCTGAAGTTAACAGCGGAGTCACTGAATAAGGAAGGAGCGCGCACGTAGGCAGCAGTCAAGTCGCAGACTATTAGTATAAGTTTGTCGCCTCGAAAATGAATTTGAACAGCCTCGTGGAGTCGGAGGAAGTCGTGGTCCAAGAGAACGTCTGAGCAGAGATGAAAAAGAACGGAGAGTTAGATTCGAGGATACTTCTGGTCCTTGTACTGCAAATTGACAGAGCAGCGACCAAGAGTGTGACTACTTAGATTAGTGTCGGCCATTCTCATTTGGTTGCAAGAATGTTCCATTTTCCATTTGTACTTCTAGATAATCCAAGCTGCGATGTAACTCTCTGAGCTTCCTGTATCGATGACAGCTTTCAATGAGACAACGTTGACGACTACCTCAGTGGTGGCATCGACTTGACATTGTGGTACTGCTGCTACGGTGATAGAGAATAGAGGAGTCTCGGTGGCCGCAGAACACGCCTTTGGTAAGATTTTGGAGAGAGTCGTTTCGAAAATAACCTCTCTTGCCGCGGTTTTTGCATACCGGATCCCGTGCTGGACACCTAGATCGATGAAGGTCTAGCCCACAAAAGTAGCACTTGGAATTCGAAGCTGAAGCTGTATATTGTTCTCGTTTTTCCGGAGAGTTTCGAGTTGAACTTGTTCAGCCACAGTCTTTCACACAGGCGTTTAATGGTAAATTTGTTTCCTACGACTGAGAATTTTTGAACGCCATGTCCAGTGAACGAGCCTGGTCAAAGGCGATCTGCACGTTAAGAGAATTGTTCTCCAACAGTCGTTGAGGGATACTGGGTGATTGTAAGCCAACAACGAAAGCATCTCGGATGGTGTAATCCGTTTCCGCAGGAACGGCCTTGAAGTTGCAGTCTCTCAGCTTCTGCATGTAATCATCCAGGCGTAGACTTAGCTCTTGTTTGCAAGTAGCCAGTATGTGTCGAAAATAGATTTTATCCTTCCGTTTCACATACCGGGCCTCGAGAGCCTCCATGGCGTAGTGGAATGTAAAGAAATCAACTATGTGGTCATAAACCGAAGGTGATATATGGGTGATCAGAGTGTCCAGTTTGTTGGGCTGTAGATGATCGATGGCAGTCAGAAAGCTAGAGACTGTCCTATACCAGTGAATCCGTTGCTTGGAGGCGTTAGGCGAATCAGGGTCGGTGTGCAACCGTTCAGGGAACAGGATACGACTCATTATTTGCATTTGTCGAAGGGACTGTTATAAAACACGACTGAGCCGGAACGTCCCGGAATAAGTGAGAAGATAGGAGGCCTTGATATTAGGCTTAATTCGACAAAAACATGCGGTATCAGAGGTGAAATTTATAGAGGACATGTGGTGAATTTATGAGACAGAAAAAGCGAATTCAATGCACAACTGGCGGGACAAGCAATAATGTACCACAATCACTTCTATTATACAGATCAGAAACATGGCCGTTACGGTTGACAAATGGGAGAAGACAGTGGTAAATAAGTGGTTTAGGGCACCTCCTTAACACCACGCAGGTACGGATTTTGAACCACCGTCGAAACCCGGTTACTTTGATAGTGGAGGCTAATCCACTGCCAACCGCATCGATACCACAGTTCAGTATTCAGTTTATCAAACCATTATTCTCGCACTTCTGTGCTCTGGTTTCGGTTGCTACCCTCCAGCATCGTCCAGTAAAGCGCAGAGGGCATAGAATCACCAAGTGGAAAAAATCCAAGAACAGAGTAATAGGAGGAAATCAGAAAGGCGAACAAAGAGTCCGAATGCAACTACGCCACTTGGCGCGACACCTAGCCATATCGCTTAATGTTTCCAACCATTTGGTGGGCGGATCACGTGGATCCCAGCCCGGATGTCTAACACGTCCTCTTAGCCAAGTTCATTAGTCAAGGTTTTCATACCTTTTTGCCATGTCATGTACTGGCCTCCTCGACCTACCTTCAAACCATTACTTGATTCGGAGAACAGCGTACGCCGAGGAAGTCTCTGGTGGGCATGCGTAAAACATGTCACAGCTACCTCAATCTGTTTAGATTCAGTACTTGATCCACAGACTGACATCTGGTTTCAAACACCTTACGTTTAACCTAAACATTGTTGATACGAATATTCAGGTAATGCTACGGAGATATCGTCACTCGAATACCGACAGTCTTCGTCTGTTTTCTAACTTTAAACACCCTGTTTCTGAGCCGTATAAAAGAACGGACCTGACTGCCGCTTCAACTAGAGAATCTACCAAAACAAGGTTTGGTGTGTATGAACCAAGTTCTGCAATCGCATTTCACACTTTGAAGGCGCAAAAGGCATCCCAAACATTGCTACACTGTTGTTTGGGCTACTTAAGAAAGAATACAAATTACTTTGATCTTCCCTTAGAACAACAATATCATCCACTTATTCCAAGTCAGACAGTTTACTGCCTGAGCAGAGATCATTGCCACTATTCTCACACGTGCATAGGACTATCTCGAGAATCAATTCAGTTACAAAAATGAAAAGAAAGGGCGAAACAGGGCAAATCTGACGAAAACCAATTTCCACGGTGAACTCGGGTGAAAGATAGTCCTAAGCATGAACTCGGACTCGACGTTTCGCATGCAAGCATTGGAAAAGGGAAATAGATTTGTCTGGCACATCCTAAAACGAGGCAGTGCCAGAGAACTGTCCGGTCGACTGAGTCGAATGCCGCTCTCAGATCAAGAAAGACAGAGATTGTGGGCCTACGGTACATTTATATCTTTTTAGAGTATGCCGAAGAGTAAAGATGTGGTCGACACAAGCACGACCAGGCCTGAAACCGGCTTGAATCTTCACCACACCTGATCTACGAGGACGTTATGTAGTTCTTCGCCACTGCAAATCTCAGGGTCTGGTTGCCGGTCATTCCTTTTAGTGCAGTGGGCCTTCGTGGCTATGGGTTAATAACCCTTCCACTGCACTCATGCGCAAGCATTTAATAAAAAAGAAATTGGTCGGATATGGTAGGAACATCGCGTCAGCAATGCTGAGGTTAGGTGTAGGGTGCCGGGAATCAAAGCTCAGTCTTTAGAACAAGTACTGAATCTAAACAGAATAACGTAGTTGGGATGTGTCACGCATGTCCATCGTTATAAATCCTGGGCGCACACTGTTCTGTGAGTCAGCTAGTGGTTGGAAGGTAGGTCGAGGTGGTCAGTCCATGGCATGGCGGATAAGTATGAAAACACTGACCAGTGAACTTGGTCTAGTAGGACGTGTTAGAATTCCAGGTTGGTGTCCATTAGATCCGTCTTCCAAGTGGTTGGAGGCATTAGGTGATATGGCCATGCGTCGCGGCCATTGGCGTAGTCGCATTCGAACTCTTTCTTTGTCTTTGTGATTTCTGCTTGTTACTTCCTATTTTCATCCTCTTCATTTCATGATCCAAATCCTTTTGTCCTTTGTTCCACAATGCAGGAAGGAACCGGCCAGAACCAGAGCACAGAAGTACGAGGTTGCTGGTCGAATAAACTGAACTAAACTAATAAGCCAAAAATGACGAGGTTGCATACAAGACGATCGCTCGTACTGGAGCACCTCCATTGATTTCGACCACGCATTAGTTCGGACCAAGCTGTTCATGTGCTTCGGTGGGCGCCTAAAAAGCACGCTGCAACGACGGTTAGATTGTGATAAGCTTTGCGATCCATTTCGCCTGACCGTCTTCCAAAGTGCGCTAGCTAAAAAGCTAGCTGTGGCCCCAAATGTTGACATCAAACAGCACCAGTCGCTCATCAAGAATACTATGCATTTCGCTATTTCACTAGGCTGTGGTCTGTCTCGTCGTGCCGAAGGACCCTGGATTTCTGCGGAATCTCTGCGTCTTATCGATGCACGCCAGTCGATCTCGGCTGAAAGCAAGGATATCGCAGTACGAGTCGTAATGAGAGGTGTACTTAACGCGAGTATTTGTAGGTACCGCGAAATCCGGTGGTAGCAACATGCATCAGAGATGGAACGTGCTGCCATCATGGGAAATTCCGCAAGCTCTCCTATCTCATTCCTGTCACCGGTGTGTGAGTGAAAAAATTTGTGGAGCTGACGGTTTGCCAATTCACAATCAGAAGCGATGTCCCGAACTCTGGACCAAGCACTTTCAGACACAGTTTGGCTCGCCCCCAGTGTAAGTCTCCCCTGCAGCTCTTCCGGCACACGTTCAGTGGTGCGTTTCGACAGATCCACCTACCGAGGAGGAGATACATTTGGAAATCCAAGTCTTAGGACGTCACAAATCGCCGGACTCCGATAGCTTTGAATCGGTCCTTCTCAAAGAAGGGGGAAAGCAGCTCGTTGGAAGACTTCATTTTGTTCCCAAAAGTTTGGAATTTCGAGCAGGTCCTCTCCGTCTGGAAGGGGAGTCTATTGTTGTCCTCATCTTTAAGGAAGGCTAGCTCAGTGACTGCGCTGACCATAGGGATGTAAGCCTTATCCCAAGAGCATCAAGGCTGCTTGCGTCTGTCATACTTCACAGGTTGCACCGAACGCGTGAGGTGCAGATTCGATCAAATCTTCGCCCTTCGACTGCTGTTAGAGCGCTTTTACTCCTTCCAAAGACTAATGATCATCGTGTTCCTAGACATTCGTGCTGCCTTTGACTGTGTCGACAGGACAACACTGTGAAATTGTTTGTTGAGAAATGGAATACCTGAGAAGTGTCTTCTCTCAAAAGAATCGCGTTGTCACACCTCAGGTAGGGTTAGGGCCTACAGCCAGCTGTCACCACCTTTCGTCGTCTCCAGTGGAGTACAACAAGGTCGCCCCATATCCCCATTTTTCGCCAAATTTGCCACAGAGGATATTTTACGAAATGCTGTTGGTCTTCCGTACAGTGAAATTGAACTGCTCCCAAGAAATAGTTTCCGACTTGGAATATGCCGATAATATCGCCCTGCTGAGTGATTATGCACAGGCAGTGCAACACTTTCTGAACCACTTGGTGATTGAGGTATCCAGATATGGTATGTACTTGGCGCCTTCCAATCTCTGAGGGTTATGTTTTTCAGGCTGCGGTTCAAAAGCACCCCTGGAATGTTACTCTTCTACACAGCCGGATCACGGCGGCATCGACGGCCTATCGCAACAAGACCACGACACCATTCAACACCAGATGACCAGTTTACATGAGCTGAAGTCCAATACCTACTAGATGTCCGTATACTCGAAACGACATCTCCCTGTTGGGCACAGGTCCTCCTAACTTCCTATAAAAGACAAAAAAGCATGATCGTGGGCCACAGTCAAATTATAAGTCAGCTTACTTTCTCGACGCATATCCGCTCCATCGCACGGACCAATTAAATGAGCAAATTGCGCGTTTGGAGATAACTGCCTCCAAATGCCTCAGTATGGTCGGGGGTAAGTGTCTCAGGCTCCGAGATGGCTACTCGTCCTGAACGCCTTTCGCAATGCTCTCCAATGACCGTGCGTCTAACAAAGCCTCTGCTGAGGATGTCATACTCACCGCTTCCTCGTGGAGGAGGCGTTCCCAGTAAAGTGAGAGGATGAAAGCGAATGCCCGGCGCTGTCCACCGGGTTGGCTGACCAATGGTCAGTCTACAGGAGATGGCTAAACCCTGATCCCAAACCAACCACGGATGGCGTGTGAGGCGTACAACGGTATGTTCACTGGCATCTGTGGTAGAGAAGTGCACTGGGCACCCAGGATATTTGGCCTCATCCCAAGGGCGAGTGAACCGAAGAGTCAGTCACCGGCCCCCAGTAGGTTTCGGACCCGACGTTTCGTACCGCTGTCTTGCGGATTAAGCTTGGGATAGCTAAAGGCTCCGGTTGTGGATCCCTAAGAAAACCACCTGATTTGGCTTGGGCAACTTGGAAGTATTGCGCCCACAAACAAATCATGGACTCGGACTACCTATCCCTTCCCTCCCCCCGAATGTACCATGCTTTGTTTGGCACACAGTCTGAAACCAGCTAAGTGTGAAATTTATATATATATATATATATATATATATATATATATATATATATTTTATAGAGAAGTCAAGGCGTACGCTGAGTTGTAAAACGTTTATTGTGACGTTTCGATCCAAACTAGGACTCGTTGTCAAACGTGAGTGAATGAGTGTGTGAATGGGACGGCTGGTTCCGCGCGTTTTTGGTGTGTTGCTCGTCTGTCTGTTTCTCGGTTTTTCGCCATCGGTTTTGCCAGGGTGACGTAATGCTTATCAACCTCGACGTGTCGGTTGAACGAGTTGATCGAATGGAGGGCTTCGAGGACCAGGCGCTCTCCCTTCTTCTTTGCTCGGGCGACTACCCTTGCGCTATCGATTTTGACCTCGTGATCTGTCTCTGCGCAGTGGTTGAAAATCTGTGAGTGTGGGTTGGCGCGTCGCAGTGCTAGTTTGTGTTCGTGTAGGCGAGTACGTAGTTGTTTACCAGTCTCGCCTATGTATTCCTTATCACATCCTAGGCATGGGATAGCATAGACCACTCCTGATTGATCGTGCTGGTCCACACGGTCTTTTCCGTTGAATAAGGCGGTCCGCAGGGTGCTGACGGGTTTGTGGGCAACTTTGATGCCCAACGATTTTAGCATACGATCTACTGCCTCTGATACTCCTCGTATGTATGGTAGTAAGACTATGCTTTCTGGGCTACTTTTCTTTTGGTCTTTTTTTGTTATTTCGGGTGCAAGAGTTTACGAAGCTTTTTGGGTAGCCGTTTGCCATGAACAACTTGAAAAGCCTGATCATTTCCTTTTTTCGGAGTTCGGGTGTGCTGCAGTGTGTGTTGGCCCGGTGGAATAGGGTGCGCACACAGCTCTTCAAGTGACATGTTGGGTGGTTGCTTTGGAAGCTCAGTATGCGGTCGGTTGTCGTTGGTTTCCGATAAACCGTTGTTTCCAGATTTCCGTTTGTTCGCCTCATGATCAGAATGTCTAGAAACGGCAGTTTTGCGTCGCATTCTTCTTCCATTGTGAATTTTATTCCAGGTATGAGCGTGTTCAGGTGTTGATGAAATCGATCTAGTTCAGACTTTTCTAGTATTACAAATGAGTCATCAACGTATCTGATCCACAAACGAGGTCTGATTGTTTCGAACGCTTTGGCTTCAAATTGCTTCATGACTGCATCTGCTAGCAGGCCTGAAAGCGGCGATCCCATCGGTGTGCCTCGTATTTGTTTGTATATTTTTTCATTGAATTGTAAATAGGTTTCCAGGCAGAGATCCACCAGACCCATCAGGTCTCTTGTTGATAACATCGTTCTTTCTTGTAGACTGGAGTCGTTTTCCATCAGGCTTCGGATTCCGTCTAAGGCCATCTGCCTTGGGATGTTCGTGAACAGCGATGTCACGTCAAAGGAAACCATTATTTCATCTGTTTTAATTCTGAAGTTTCTTATTTGTTTCAAAAAAGCAATGGAGCTTTTTGTGTCGTGGTTGTCCTCTGGAAGAGTCGGGCGCAGGAGGCTGAAAAGATATTTGGCTAGTTGATAGTTCGGGGCCATAGTGGACGCGACGATTGGTCGTAGTGGCACCTGCGGTTTGTGAACCTTAGGAAGTCCGTAGAGTCGTGGAGTTGGACCTTCCATGGGTTTTATACGTTTGTATAAATCGTCTGTGATCTTTTTGCTTTTTTTTGAGTGTGGTTAGTGCAGTAGAAATTTTGCTTGTTAGTTTTTTGATCGGATTTCCTGTGAGTGGTTGGTAGGTTTCCTCATCACAGAGTAGCGTTTCTACCTTTTTCTTATAATCCGAGTTGTCGAGTATTGCGATTGCGTTGCCTTTGTCTGCGGGGAGAATGACTATTTCTCGATCTTTTTGTAATGTCTTTATAGCTCTCACTTCATGGTTAGGAAGGTTGTATACTGGTCTAGGTTGCGCGAGTTGACGGCAGATCTTAGATCGTATCTGTTGACGTACTTCTTCTGTCACGGGGCATCTTCTTATTCCAGCTTCGGCTGAGGCAACAAAGTTGGCTGGCTTGGCATTGGCATAGTTGAATGTTAATCCTTTCAACAAAACAGACGTTTCGGTTGGGAGCAGTTGGTGTTTTGAAAAGTTGTGGATTGGTTTGGCGTATTCAGATTCTGCTGGTTTGAGTGCGCTGAGTTTCCTTGTTAGTCTTTCTCTGACCTTAGACCGATTTGCGTTCGATGTCAATTCGATGACATTTTTCATTCTTATCATCCAGTTGTCATCAAGTAATTTTGAAGCTTCCATCACTGATCGGTTTTGCTGGGTTTCGTAGGTGTATTTTCTTCGGTGAGCATCATTGATCAGCTCGCGGTGCATCTGCTTGCAATATGAATTGGTTATCTTTCTCGCACGTTCTGAACATACAGGCGGATTGCATTGAATGCTTTTTGAAAGTATTCCGTTTCGTAAGCACTGATGGAGAAAGAACAGTTGTTCACGCACAGCACACGAGCGTTTGGAATAGCTTTCCCATTTTCTCACACATTTAAGCGCATTGCGTATATATATATATATATATATATATATATATATATATATATATATATATATATTGCAGATAACCAGCACTCAATCTGAAAAGCGCTAATCACCAAATTCTTATCAAATCTTAGGAAATACTTTACTTTCGAGGATTGTGGTGAGAAGTTGTATCAGTTTTGTCATATCCCGTTTAGTGTCACTAATAGCGCAGCATGCCCTCAGTGAACCCTCGATAACAGTATCAGAAAAGAAAAATCCTGGTATTCACGCCCACGTGGACAATGTCATAAAATGCAGTTAAGAATTGAAAGGACGTGACCAAAATCCTGAAGAATTTTCTGGACGTGGCCAAACATACAGTTTCACGTTAGAGGGAAATAAGAGACTTCTTTAGGTACAACAAAAACATTTTAAGCTCCCGAGTTTCCAAGTTTCTGTAGGATTTGATCCGGAACAATTCAAACCTTTGGATTTGGCCTCTCCTCGAAATATCGGGGAAGAAGGGTGCGCACCAGGAATGCTTATGTATTCTTCGTAGTGGATATTACACTTCTCAGATAAGAAAAACCCACTGATCCGAAATCACACATTTTCAATGTCCGAACTCGTCACACGATGATTCGAAAAAGTAAAAGATGAACTCAAAGAAACTTTGGTGGTGACCGTAAAGACCAGTGTGTGTTTTGGCTGTGAAGATGGATGCCCCAAATGTTACTATTGCTAACACACTCTAACAAAATGGTAGATCGGTGGCATTTTTCTCTAATGCACTGGCACCAACCGAAAGACACCATCCTGCTGTCGAAAAAAGCTTACGCCGTAGTTGAGCTACTTAGGAAGATATTTAGACACGCAACCCAATGACAAACAGTGAAAATGACTATGGGCAGGTGCAGAGTAAGGCAATATAAGGACACCATTGATATCTGTTCTAATTCACAAGTTGATAGAGATAAAGAAATAAAACAATATAAACAACTTAAAGGGAACGCACTGCATTGTTGGTCACCAAGGCTTTCGGCATAGGATCGGTCTGGACTGAACACGGGAATGTCATCAGGTCGGCCTGGTTAGATGCCTCGTCTATCAGCACAACTGGGAGTGCCGCTGATTGGAGTGAAGATGGCGCATCGACGACGACCGGTGCAACTGTTTGAATGGAAGATGTTAACTCTAATAAGAGGGGTTAAGGCACAATACCTCTGAAATTTCCTGTTGCTGAAGTTTGGTGACAACAAGGATAATGAAAAAGATGCAGTGAAACGTTACACCTCCAGTTCCCGTTAACCCTCTGTCAGATAAGATTCCGCAAACTGGATTCGGTTAGAGAAGGATACATCCGCTAACCAAGAGTGTCACAAGCCCTAGAGCTCCTTAACTGTTGATGGCTGCAAGTAAAATTTTAAATACTCACTTTGTGCGCACACTTTGATTTACACTGACTGATTCAAGGGGAAATTTCCATATTAGTAAAGTATCAGCGTCTTCTTGAGATAAGCGGCCGATCCGGCAAACTGATGTCTGATTCCCCAGCAATTATGGTTACACCATGTTTGCCCGTAGAAAACTGCGTAATTGGTGTGAAGTAGTTGGGAAATTTCCAAAAGTCAACTATCATCGTGTGGGTAGTTTAATTCCCGGTTTAGGACGTGACGAAAAGAGGTGTTCTTGCAGCTTGAAAAACATTAGTGATTATTTGGTAACTACAGGGATGTATGGGGTGTCTTATAGCGGTAGCATCCCTGAGTTGGTAGACTGTAGTTCCCTTGAGGTATCTTCCATCCCTTTGGTCTCTTTCGGGCACCTAACTCTCGCCTATGGCACCACGAAGTTGAAGCGTGTACCAGCTGCCACATTCCCCCAAACCGATCGAAAAGTGAAATAAACCAAGTCGAGGTTAACCGAGGTCCAGAAGTTTCGGCAGGACGGTGTTCGGCATGTGAAGACAGTTACCCTTGAATGAGCGAATGAGATTCACTGTATAAGCCAACGGCTGTGAACGAAATCTGCCGAACTAAAGGCTGCATGAAATACGGGGATCGATTCAATTAAACTGAACGGTCAGCGAGCTCCTAGGGAGGCACTGGCAACTATGCAACGACACGCTGCTGCCTTGCGGCCCGCACTTGATTGTGCACATGAAAGAAGAACGCCATCCAAAAAACCCGAGTAGCCCTGGGGAAGTCCATTGTAACAAACACTCGAGAAACTTCACGATCATGAAGCCGGCATATCATCTCCAAAAACCCTGCCGCGATAAAAAAAAAGAAAATTTATTAACTACTGACGGTTATTCAGTGACTACGGCCGAGGTTTAGTAAGAAGACCTTTACGCCACACCCAAGGTCAGACCACGGATGAGCTATTGAATACATCACGGGGTTTTGCAGCCTTGTTTGAGTCAACAATCTGTGCACTCAGGGAACACAAGAGAAATTATCATGGTGCATAATTAAAAGAATGATTACAACAATCAGGTTGAAAGTTTAAAATTCATTAAACTTATAGAAAGCTCAAGAAAGTGACTCTGTGTCCCACAAATGTAATCAATCAAGAGGGCGAAATATGATACCTTACTTCTGTCAATAAATGCACCAATACCCTGATATCATATAATCTCAGAGCTTTAACCTACGGAACGCACAGCAATGTAGCGAAAATCTTTTGACATTTTTCAGTCAAGTTTATTGAACCACCAACCTCACTCTTAGCTGCGCTCGTTTCCAACCCACCCACTCAATATCATCGAATCAAGGGGGGAGCGAGCTGAAGCATGAAATGCGAAAGACCCGGAAACAAAGCAATCAGCGGACATCACGGAGACAAAGAAAGAGTTCGAATGCAACTACGCCAATGGCCGCGACGCATGGCCATATCACCTAATGCCTCCAACCATTGGAAGATGGATCTAGTGGACACCAACCTGGAATTCTAACACGTCCTACTAGACCAAGTTCACTGGTCAGTGTTTTCATACTTATCCGCCATGCCATGGACTGACCACCTCGACCTACCTTCCAACCACTAGCTGACTCACAGAACAGTGTGCGCCCAGGATTTATAACGATGGACATGCGTGACACATCCCAACTACGTTATTCTGTTTAGATTCAGTACTTGTTCTAAAGACTGAGCTTTGATTCCCGGCACCCTACACCTAACCTCAGCATTGCTGACGCGATGTTCCTACCATATCCGACCAATTTCTTTTTTATTAAATGCTTGCGCATGAGTGCAGTGGAAGGGTTATTAACCCATAGCCACGAAGGCCCACTGCACTAAAAGGAATGACCGGCAACCAGACCCTGAGATTTGCAGTGGCGAAGAACTACATAACATCTCCGTAGATAAGATGTGCTGATGATCCTGATGACAGTGGTTTACCGTCTAACACCAAACTAACCAGTGATGACGGGGGGGAGGGGTTCAAAGTCCAGACGTATAACGTGTTAGGAAGACGCCCTAAACCACCCGATCACAACAGTCTTCTCCAATCTACCACCCTTACCGGGCACATTTCTAAGCCGCATAAAAAACTGGTCCAACCACCGCATTGTAAACTCAACACTTGACAAACAGTCGAATGTCACGCCGGCACCACAAATGGCCGGGGTTGGCAAAGACCAAACGCGCCTTCTGCATCCGCGATGACACTTCACCCGATACCTGTCTACCTGATGAAATGTAACTTTCCAGGTCACAAAACTCATCTAATTTAGCTAGAGCATCCCTGCTAAAACAAGGTTTGATCTGTGCCAAACGAGGCTCGTAACAGCATTTTACACACTGGAGATGCAAAACGCGACCCAAACATTGCTACATTGTTGTTTGGGCTACTTAAGAAAGAATACAAATTACTTTGATCTTCCCTTAGAACAACAATATCATCCACTTATTCCAAGTCAGACAGTTTACTGCCTGAGCAGAGATCATTGCCACTATTCTCACACGTGCATAGGACTATCTCGAGAATCAATTCAGTTACAAAATTGAAAAGAAAGGGCGAAACAGGGCAAATCTGACGAACACCAATTTCCACGGTGAACTCGGGTGAAAGATAGTCCTAAGCATGAACTCGGACTCGGCGTTTCGCATGCAAGCATTGGAAAAGGGAAATAGATTTGTCTGGCACATCCTAAAACGAGGCAGTGCCAGAGAACTGTCCGGTCGACTGAGTCGAATGCCGCTCTCAGATCAAGAAAGACAGAGATTGTGGGCTTGTGAAACGTGTTTCTATGCTCCAAGATTTGCTCGGAATCAAGATGCCGGCCAAAAGAATACCCGTTGCTGACCGATCGCATACAATTGAACCCGAGGACCTGAGACAAGTCCAACCCCTTTTGTCGCATGCTTTTGGTGAGGTTTCTTGTCCTGGCTCACGGGTTAGTGGTTAATCAAAAGCGTCATCTAGTTCAAATTTTGAGAACGTGCTTGTACTAGGTCAACTGAAGAAGAAACAGCTAATCGAAGAAATTCGATTAGAGAATGAGCACCGTCTTTCGAAGGCGAGAAATGAGGTATAGATGGCACGACTGAATTTCGAACTCTCAGAACAAGATGAAGTCTGTGATCCTTTTAGCGCGGATGCAGTTAATCAGTCCAAAAAAATCGAAAGGTTCCTCAACGACTGTGAGAAACAGGATCACAATCTACTCCGTGAACCCCACTTTCCATTACCAGAGGAAACGCGAGATGTCTTATGCTAAATGCAGCTACCTAAGGTAGAACTAGCTGAGTTCGATGGTGACCCAACACGGTACTGTAGATTTGTGAAACAATTTGAGTATTATATCGAAGGCAGAATCAGTGATAAAGGCCAAAGATTGCTGTATCTTCTGTACTACTGCAAGAGAAAAGCTAGACGCAATAGAAGAATGCGTCATGCTGTCCCCGAACCAAGGCTATCGAAAGGCTCGTGAAATCCTTAGGGATCTATTCGGTCAGACGCATGTCGTCGCACGATCCCTGTTGAACAGTCTGCTGTCAGCCGTGATACCTAACGCCGACAATGCCGAGTCACTGTCAAATTTGGCGATGAAAGTGCAGAGCTGCGAAATCGCCTTATCTCAACCTGAATACGATGCGGATCTTAACTCAGTAGTCACGTTAGAGGGGATCGTTCGTATGCTATCTCGGCCGCTGCAACATCGATGGGCACGACTTGTAGACGAAACATCCGAGACGTCAGTTGCGCCAAACTTCAAACAACTGAGGAAATTCGTAGCAGCCGAAGCTCGAATAGCCCGAAGTCGATTTGGGCAGACAGCTCTGTCAGCTACGGTGATATCATGAGCCCCACCTTGTAATTCAGCGTACAGGAGTGATCGTCAAGTAAACTTTGCTTGTTCGAAATTTATGGATAGAAAATAACAAACACGTATTGTATGCAAGGAGGGACACAACGCAGATGGCTGCTCAAAATTCGCAGCAATGGAAGTTAGCGACAGATGGAATTCGCTTCGAAAAAAGGTGGCTGTTTCGTATGCCTGCAAAAAGGACATCGTGCAGCGGATTGTACCCTGGCCACGGTATGTGGGAAGTTCGGGTGTAGTACCAGGCACCACAGTTACCACTTCGCGACAAATTGAGTGTAGCTTACCCAGAAACGTACCAGTGTGCAGCCAATCGCACCACGGGCTACGACGTAGCACTCGGCATTATCCCAGTGAAATCAGTGGACCTAAAGGGACCGTGCTAATATACGCACTCATAGATAGTGGTTCCGACGTAAGTCTGATAGAAAAAGTTCTGGTGGAACAGGTTGACCTGTCTCAGATGCCGTCCTGTATGACTATCAGAACAGTGAGTGGACGCTCCAAGATAGAATCAAGGGTTGTGAATCTTTGTGGGGTATCTCCGGATGATTCAACTAACGTTTCAGTGGAGCGTGCCTTTTGTGTCAACCGGCTGTTCTCTAGATCCTCGAGTATGGACTTGCGGTCGGTCAAGGGTCGATGGACACTGGAGAGGCAAGGGTAGGAGTACTGATAGGTTCTGACGTACCAGAGGCTCACTGGGTTCTGGAGCAGCAGACTGAAAACAGGAACGAACCGTACACAGTCAAAACTCAACTGGGATGGGCCCATCAGCCGGGATATACGAAAGGTGTGTTTGCTGCAAGAGGTGGATTGACCGGGTGCTGTCGCCCTGTTTGCATTTCAGCGCTTGTGGCGAGAGTAAATTGTACCATCAGTGCTGGGGGTGCGGCAGAAGCGACGGTAACTTAGGCTAGGGAGTGCGCAGGTGTATTGCTGTAAATCCTGACACCCCGAGGGAAGTTGGAGAGTGCTGAATCGCAGGTAAGAAAGGGAAGCCAGGACTCGATTCTGATTTGAGCATGACGACTAGGGAAATCCGTGGCGGATGTGCCGGGCGGTGTAACTGGTAGCCCTTTGTGGCGCCGGCGTGACATTCGATTGTTTGTCACGTGTCGAGTTTACAATGCGGTGGTTGGACCAGTTTTTTATGCGGCTCAGAAACATGGCGCTAAGGTTACTGAATCGGAAGACTTTCGGTGTTTCACCATCGATGTCTTCCTAGCATTTGTGAAATATTTTGAGACTACGTATCAGCAATGCTGAGGTTAGGTGTAGGGTGCTGGGAACCAGATATAAGCCTCTGGAACAAGTACTGAAACCAAATAGGTTAGGTGACTAGTGCATATGGCACGCGTGTCCACCGTTAGAAATCCTAGGCGCGCGCTGTACTGCGAGTCAGGTAATGGTTGGAAAGTAGATTAAGGTCGGTGGTTGGGACACTTGGTACGTATGGCAAGCACACGTCTACGATACAGTGCGTTGTTTTTTGTTACTCCTAGAGAGTGGAAAAAACCGCGTGCAGGGGAACAGATGACATTATAAGGGGAAAGAGGAAGTGTGTAGCCAACTTAGGAAAAGTAGGTGCTTCGCGTCTTGTTGGTTGGGGTCCAAAAGATTCCTCAACCAGTTGGCTGGATACGCTAAAGGATATGGCAGCAAACTGTGGGCAGTGGCGATCGTGTTGCCACTTTCTGTCGAACTCCTAATGGTTGATTAATGTGCGTTTGTACAGCTAGACTGTGTATCTCGTGTGTTGGCTATTAGGGCATTCTCTCGTTTTCCCACCCCTGTAGGTTCACTCCCTGTCCATCTTGTATATTCATTCTTTCTATTTCAACGTGCAACACGGTGAGAAAGGCAGTGTTCAGTGAGGCTTGTCCTGTTGTTTATCGCTGCACAATGATGATTTTTTACTACTGACTAATGGAATGTACATTAAGGAAAATATCTGGTTAGGACGTGAGAAAACATCCTACATGAATACTGCTTTCTCAACTTTAGAATGAGCGACTGGGCAGTAAAACCAACCAAATCGCTCAGCAGGATATTTGAGTCCAACTGCTTGTTATCATACTGTCGTTTTGACGCTGCCAGTTTCCAAACTACCACCGAACTGATATCATCACATACATACTATTTTCCACAGTTTAGCTATACATTCAAACGGTAAATTCTAAGTGCATAACCAAGGGGAGCTTCAAGCCTCAGTCGACTTGAATAGTGTTGTTTCATGTAAAAGCATAACTACAACGAGGTTGTTTTATTAACGGGTTATAGACAAAACCTCTGCTAAAGGGAAATGCCGAGTAAAATTTGTCACATCAAATGATACTGTTACTCTGAGTACCTCATTTCCCAAGCAGTAGCCTGACAGCGCACTCCTGACAGTCGAGCCGATTGTGGTTCGCACAACTATGGGTAGAGTGTATTGGTTCACATAAGATGAGCAATTTTTATTTCGAAATGTAATAGTTGATTTTCTCGAGCGAGTTGTTTAATAACAGAAGCATGAAGAATACTACGCAGAATACGAATCGTCTTAAGAGGAATGTAAATCACCATGAAAATCACTTACCAGATCTGAACTGGATGCTTAAATGACTTAAGCGATCACATATTGAAACCAAATCGGCGCACAATGAACGCATGCTGGTGGGTTCGGCAACAGCATCTTGAAACGTTTCAGGCGTATTAGGTGGATTCAAACTGTCGCCACTAGTAAATTAGAGGGCGAAGAGTACAATGCTCATATCCAGATCAAGATATATCAGTAGTGTATTTTATTCATAATCAGCAAATACACAAGTCTAAATTAGTTTGCGATTTTCTCTCCACACGGCTGTGATTGAAACAAACGCTGATTTACAGCCGCACGTTAATATAATGCACCGACTGAAACCAATCTTGATTTTGCATGCACCGGTGCCATCGATGATTTGCGCAGCCATGAGAATGTGTCAGAACTAAATATTTCTCACACAGCCTCAGTATACACAAGTGGCCATAAATCCAACGACTATAAAAATGCCAGTTCCCAGTTAGACGACTGTAAGTGGCACATATATATTCAAAACGTATTCGAAGAAATGAAAAAGTACAGATTTGTTGGAAGTACAGATCCAGATCAAATACTGCCAGTATGACAACACCGCTTGTTGCACTCTATAAGTAGCACCTTATACCTGGGGTTGAGGTTCGATTTGTTACCAACGGACAATTTGTCGTGAAGCCTATTTGTGGTCACCAGGCTTACTTACTGCGGCCGCAAGTGTCAAACCACCCCAAGTCTCAGATACAACTTTGCCACCTGTATATCAATGCGTGGGGTAGAACACATGCTTGCATGCGAAACGCCAAGTCCGAGTTCATGCTTAGGACTATCTTTCACCCGAGTTCACCGTGGAAATTGGTGTTCGTCAGATTTGCCCTCTTTCGCCCTTTCTTTTCAATTTTGTAACTGAATTGATTCTCGAGATAGTCCTATGCACGTGTGAGAATAGTGGCAATGATCTCTGCTCAGGCAGTAAACTGTCTGACTTGGAATAAGTGGATGATATTGTTGTTCTAAGGGAAGATCAAAGTAATTTGTATTCTTTCTTAAGTAGCCCAAACAACAGTGTAGCAATGTTTGGGATGCCTTTTGCGCCTTCAAAGTGTGAAATGCGATTGCAGAACTTGGTTCATACACACCAAACCTTGTTTTGGTAGATGCTCTAGTTGAAGCGGCAGTCAGGTCCGTTCTTTTATACGGCTCAGAAACAGGGTGTTTAAAGTTAGAAAATAGACGAAGACTGTCGGTATTCGAGTGACGATATCTCCGTAGCATTACCTGAATATTTGTATCAACAATGTTTAGGTTAAACGTAAGGTGTTTGAAACCAGATGTCAGTCTGTGGATCAAGTACTGAATCTAAACAGATTGAGGTAGCCGTGACATGTTTTACGCATGCCCACCAGAGACTTCCTCGGCGTACGCTGTTCTCCGAATCAAGTAATGGTTTGAAGGTAGGTCGAGGAGGCCAGTACATGACATGGCAAAAAGGTATGAAAACCTTGACTAATGAACTTGGCTAAGAGGACGTGTTAGACATCCGGGCTGGGATCCACGTGATCCGCCCACCAAATGGTTGGAAACATTAAGCGATATGGCTAGGTGTCGCGCCAAGTGGCGTAGTTGCATTCGGACTCTTTGTTCGCCTTTCTGATTTCCTCCTATTACTCTGTTCTTGGATTTTTTCCACTTGGTGATTCTATGCCCTCTGCGCTTTACTGGACGATGCTGGAGGGTAGCAACCGAAACCAGAGCACAGAAGTGCGAGATTATTGGTTGTATAAACTGAACTGAAACTGAAGTGAAGGAAGTGCTTTCTTTCATTCCACATTTTCCTAAGCCCAGAAGATCACAATCTCGTGAGTTGTGAAACCACACACGCAATCGTGCTGTGCGATTGAGGAATCTAGCGTTCCTGCACGAGAGCCGCTCCATTCCGCGATTTCAGCACTTCGTGTAGACGAAGAACAAATGCTCGCTTGCCATACACATTCAAGAGTCGTATCATCCACCATAAACCGAAACGCCTCGTCCTTCCTGCCGGTGGCAACCATACACTTCGGTACCTTACCATAAACATTTTGGGAAACTTGTGCTCTTACAAACTGTCTTCACTTGTAATACTTTTCGCCTTTTGATCTGCGAACCTCAAGAAAGCCGACGTTTTGCTCTTCACGTAATACGACTTTTCCTCCGCCAACGTCCACTCTAGTTGATCGGTCTTTTCTCGCCCGTCCTAAAAACAAGATGCGCCAAGACCTTGAAGTCACTCGATCGTCATAAACTACATAATCCAGAAGGTTCATTGTCCTCAAAAGGTTTGCCCGTGGCAAACTCCCATATGATGTCCTGTTTGTTTTTCTTTCCCATATTTTTTTCCAGAACCATGAGAAGTCGTGATCTCCTTTATCCCTCAAGCATGGTGACGTATCTGACCACAAAAACTGACACCAAACCTATCCAACTTTTGTTATGTCGGATGATGATCTCCGACGAGTTCCGCTCGTTCCCTGAATATGAAGGACCACTGAGTTACCATCAATAGGGACTTAGACCTAATCGATCCATTGATGACCTACGGACTCTCGCCTCGCGCTCCCGGTCAGCGACGCTCGACAACCACCAAGAAACACACAGGGTGTGCAGGATTGCCGTTCCATAACTGAGTGACTCATAGATAAACGAACCCCGAGTCCCAAGGCAGAGAACACAACACGTAACGTAGGACCAATCATCAAACAAAAACACTGACGTACCTCAAACTGTAGGCAAACCGACCAAAGAATCAAGACAGTCAAAAAAGTCTTCAAAACGCCCAGGCAACAATGGATAGGAAACGCTAAAAACGCCGGTGCAGGAGCGAGTCACGTGGTTTACAAAGGAAGTTATTTATGAGAAGAATTTCGACCAAATCACCGGCCAGAAAAGGAGAAACACATACGCAAGTGTGGTGAAGAACGTAATAGCATGGCTATGAGAAACCGGCATGATCACAATGGGAAGGCCTAAGTTCAATTATTCACTCACGCAAAGCAGAGAGGGGAGGAAATTACGTCCAAGCGGTGGGGCCTAGCCAAGTAACCCAGGCATTAAAGACATACTCACAAAAGGAGGTCGTGTAAGAACCAACACGTGAAGGAGAGGAGTGTGTGGAGACAACAACGACGGAATCGTCGTGGAGGAAAGGTTACGTGAGCGACAAAGATCTGTTATGAGAGTTCAATACGAACATATAGGGCCAACAAATGGACCCCAGACAGATACCGGTTAAGGTCAATCAACACTTGTCATAGAAACAAAGCAATGGAGGTGGACAAACATTCATCACGCAGGCGTGGAGGCGGAGGGGTGGTGGTCGGCGTGGAAACTAGTGGGCCAAACGCATAGGAAACGAAGGAACTGCTTGGTAAATATATGGCAGAAAATTGTGATGAATAGCACGGGATCTGAACCAAACCAGTTTCTTGATGTGGCAAGCTGAGTTTTCATGTCCCATTTTAATAAGTATTTACACCAGGTCTCTCAGAATATATAAAAAGCTTTCGATCATGTATTGCACAAAAGCTTACCGGACTAACCTCTGCCTCTCCGGTTTCGCTCGATCTGTTTCGTGCACACCAATTTTTTTTAGTAACTGGTTGGTGGTCGAGTGGTTTAGAGCGTTTGCTTACCACCTCGAAGGTTCGAGGTTCGAATCCCCGCCATCACCGGTTACCTTGGGGGGTAGACAATAATCCACTGTCGTCCGGATCGTTACCACATCTGACCTATTGGGACCTTATGTGGTTCTTCGCCACTCCAAGTCTCAGGGTCCGATTACCAGTTATCTCCAAAAGTGCAGTGGGCCCTTGTGACTATGGGGTATATACTCCTTCCACTGCACTCATGCGCAAGCATGTAATAAAAATAACTCATCCAAACCAATGAGGTCAAAGAACAACCATTCCCCGAGAATGCGATTATTCAAAAAAGATTGTTACTTTCTCCCTTGTTATTTTTGCTGAACAACGACTTTTTGCACACCACTTCTAATTCCATTCATTCTTTTACCAATTGCGGTACTGAACACTGTTCAATTTCATATCCCATTTCTCGACACACCATCATCAACAACGATTATCCTCCTGTTGTCGTGCTTGATTCTGATTTCCAATAGCTGTACTTGGGGCTCCATATATCATGTTCTGCTCAATTGAAATAAAACTTTTCTCCCATCGATCTCTTGCAAACACCTTTTTTTCTCCCTAACTGAATTTTAATTTGGTTCCATTTTATTACGCAGAATCGTCCCCTCCGTAGTCTGTATCCCATACTGATCTTAATACAGTAGTCCCCCTCCCCACAAAGCAGCCGCCCTGACTGTGATAACCGCACTGCAAGAAACATTTTTAATGTGTACGAAAACCTCTCAGCATGCAATAAACCCCCCAGAACCGAACAAGAAACACCCATCAGGATCTCACACCCCTACCTCCCCAACAAGCAACACTTTTTGGATCAACTTTATTTGAGAATTTCGTTTTCCCAACAAAACTGGTTATCTATTCATGTATATGAATATATCCGTTTTCTGGCTCGTTAGCACATCTGAAAAATAGGGACCTTACGTGACTCTCCACTCCAAATATAAGGGGTTGGTTGTTGGCTATCAATCTGAGGCTTGGAGTACACCCGTTCTACTGCACTGCACTCATGCGCAACCACGTAAGAAAATAAGTCAAAATCACTGAAGCACTGAGTTTGGTGAGTTCTAATCATACTGGCTGAGTATTAATCGGATCAACGAGCAATAACATTAAAAACTTTAGTCGCTGGCGTGGGATGAGGGGGGCATCCATCTCATGCTAAGACGTCGCTGTTGTTTGCCCGTCAAAGTGACCCAGGCACTGAAAAGTTGAACAGTAAGTCTGACCCACGTAAGCCATGTTTGCATCGAATTTCGATGAATTTTGCGATAACGCATCGCAACAAAACACGTTTCTCTCACGATTCATACTGTTTTTACTGTTGTCATTAAGTCGGCATAAGTCCTTCTGGTTGAATTTAGGTCGTAAAATGGTTGAAAGATGCACGTTTTAAGCAAATTCCGCGTTAAAAACAAAACTACTTACGTGACTACTTCCCTCTGACTGTCTCCCTCCCTAAATACAACATATCTCAGCAACAAACAATCGCAGGAATCCTAACTAGCACTGCTTGCTGGGATGAGCTACTGTACACATTTTTGTTTTGTTTTCAGTGCAACGTGGAAGATTCCCTCGCTATCCCGCACGTGACACAGTTGTGAATTGATCTATCTTACATTGTCCATATTACTCGTCATTTCACGTATCATTCGTATCCACATTCATTTTCTCTTTTGTTGCCACATTTTATTCCAAACTGTCAATTAATTAAAGCTCACAAATTGGTCAAAATCCGTAACGCTCAAACATATTATCTATTTCATACACCTGCTTCAGATCAAACATGGAGCTAACGTAACAAAAACAATTATAAAAAATGGGGGAAATCGCAACGGAGCATATGAAGCAGTCATTAGGTTCAGATCAACCATCAACCTTGCACTTTTGTGACTAAGTTCTCGTTGCCAATTCCCAGCATCGTTCATTCGAGGGCAGAATGAACAGAAGTACAAAGTGAAAAGTAGCCGAAAAGAAAATTATAAACGAAGAAAGAGACCGGAGGCAACTACGCCGCTGACCGCGACACCCAGCCATATCAACCAATGCCTCCAGCCACATTTTGGGTGCCTTTGATGGACCCCAACCCGAAGACTCATACCTTCCACCAGGACAAGTCCACTGGCCAGGTTTTTAACACTTTTCCGCCATGTCCCGGACTGACCATCACGAACATCATCACCGTACAGTGGTAAACAACAGGACAAGCCCCATTGAACACTGCCTTTCTCACCATGTTGCACGTTGAAATAGAAAGAATGAATATACAAGATGGACAGGGAGTGAACCTACAGGGGTGGGAAAACGAGAGAATGCCCTAATAGCCAACACACGAGATACACAGTCTAGCTGTACAAACGCACATTAATCAACCATTAGGAGTTCGACAGAAAGTGGCAACACGATCGCCACTGCCCACAGTTTGCTGCCATATCCTTTAGCGTATCCAGCCAACTGGTTGAGGAATCTTTTGGACCCCAACCAACAAGACGCGAAGCACCTACCTTTCCTAAGTTGGCTACACACTTCCTCTTTCCCCTTATAATGTCATCTGTTCCCCTGCACGCGGTTTTTTCCACTCTCTAGGAGTAACAAAAAACAACGCACTGTATCGTAGACGTGTGCTTGCCATACGTACCAAGTGTCCCAACCACCGACCTTAATCTACTTTCCAACCATTACCTGACTCGCAGTACAGCGCGCGCCTAGGATTTCTAACGGTGGACACGCGTGCCATATGCACTAGTCACCTAACCTATTTGGTTTCAGTACTTGTTCCAGAGGCTTATATCTGGTTCCCAGCACCCTACACCTAACCTCAGCATTGCTGATACGTAGTCTCAAAATATTTCACAAATGCTAGGAAGACATCGATGGTGAAACACCGAAAGTCTTCCGATTCAGTAACCTTAGCGCCATGTTTCTGAGCCGCATAAAAAACTGGTCCAACCACCGCATTGTAAACTCGACACTTGACAAACAATCGAATGTCACGCCGGCACCACAAATGGCCGAGGTTGGCAGAGACCAAACGCGCCTTCTGCATCCGCGATGACACTTCATCCGATACCTGTCATGGAGAATGGAACTTTCAAGCTTCGATTTCGACATACAGTATCGTCGAGAAGAGAATGTGGCAGCGGATGCCTTGTCCCGTCTAAGTTGCATTGCATCACTGGCGGCCCCTAACCAGCACGGACTTCATTGAGCACTATGCCATCCAGGCGTCACCAGAATGCTCCACTTTGTTCGCACAAAAAACTTGCCATTCTCCACAGATGAAATCACAGCAACAATCTCCAACTGCCGAATATGCATGGAATTAAAACCCCAATTCTTCAAGCAGTCACTGGGATGAGTAATTAGTACTATAAAATCTTTTAAAAGATTCAGCATGGATTTCAAAGGTCCACTTCCCTCAGTTTCACACAACACGTATCTCCTCATAATCATTGATGAGTACTCTCGCTTTCCTTTCGCATTTGCTTGTCTGAACACATCCACATCTGTGGTTACTAACTGTCTCTGCCAACTGTTTTCACGGTTCGGTATGCTATCCTACATTCACACCGATCGCGGGTCTTCGTTCATGTCAGAGGAATTAAGCAATTTCCTTCACGGCAATAGCATAGCGACAAGTAGAATCACGACTTATAATCCTCAGGACAATGGACAAGTGGCGAGACTGAACGGCACTCTATGGAGAATAATCACCTTAGCCCTCAAGTCCAGAAATCTAGAATTTCTCAGTGGGAAAGAGTCCTCGATGCTCTCCATTGTATTCGATCCTTATTGTGCACGGCCACAAATGCTACACCGTACGAGTGTATCATTACGAAACTGGCTATCCACTGCCGGACCGGTATTCATGCGCAGAAGTGCCAGAACATCCAAGTACGACCCACTCGTTGGTGAAGTGGAATTAATCTATTGTAATCCCACGTGCGCTCGCGTTCGTTTTCCTGATGACCGTGAAGAAACAGTTTCCATTCATCAACTAGCTCCAGCATCCACTCTACAAACGCGACCTTCCATTTCACACAGAAGCCCCGCCAACGATGCGCCCAGTATAATCACACTAACACATTCACCAAACGAGTCAGACCTACATTCTGTTACTCAGGTATCTTCATTTCCCATAGACACTCGACCAGATTTATTATCTTTACCCAAACGGCAACAACGAATTTACCCTTACAATCTTCGTAATCGGGAAGCGTGGACAAATCATTTATATGCATCGTAATCTTCATTACACCAAAAGAAACTAGCTGGGGAGAATGTGGTACATAATTCCTTGGCTCGTCAATTGTGCATTCAAAACGCCTTTTCTGTACCATAAAGTCTCCACACTGATCTAACCACCGCATTGCAAACTCGACCCTTGACAAACAGTCGAATGTCACGCCGGCACCACAAATGGCCGAGGTTGGCAAAGACCAAACGCGCCTTCTGCATCCGCGATGACACTTCACCCGATACCTGTCTACCTGATGAAATGTAACTTTCCAGGTCACAAAACTCATCTAATTCAGCTAGAGCATCCCTGCTAAAACAAGGTTTGATCTGTGCCAAACGAGGCTCGTAACAGCATTTTACACACTGGAGATGCAAAACGCGACCCAAACATTGCTACACTGTTGTTTGGGCTACTTAAGAAAGAATACAAATTACTTTGATCTTCCCTTAGAACAACAATATCATCCACTTATTCCAAGTCAGACAGTTTACTGCCTGAGCAGAGATCATTGCCACTATTCTCACACGTGCATAGGACTATCTCGAGAATCAATTCAGTTACAAAATTGAAAAGAAAGGGCGAAACAGGGCAAATCTGACGAACACCAATTTCCACGGTGAACTCGGGTGAAAGATAGTCCTAAGCATGAACTCGGACTCGGCGTTTCGCATGCAAGCATTGGAAAAGGGAAATAGATTTGTCTGGCACATCCTAAAACGAGGCAGTACCAGAGAACTGTCCGGTCGACTGAGTCGAATGCCGCTCTCAGATCAAGAAAAACAGAAATTGTGGGCTTGTGAAACGTGTGTCTGTGCTCCAAGATTTGCCCAGGGGTAAACTGTGGTCGATACAATCGCGACCGCGTCTGAAACTAGCTTGATTCTCACGCGTGCACACTTCGCGGACGCTGGATAGTCAGTGGAGAATTAGCCCGGGAGCAATTTGGATGCGGTATTTACCAAGCTAGCTCCTGTGGTTTTCACAAGAAAACTTGTCACCTTTCTCGTAAATCGGGACAATCACAGATTCACCCCATTCCCTGGGAATCCGTTCACTAACCCACATTACTCTGAGTTTTGTTAAATCCGAAACCAAAGCTTTGCCTCCATCGTTGAAAACAGATCGAGACAACCCGTCCGGTCCTGCGACCTTTCGTCTTTTCAGAAAATCTACCTCGCGCATAATCTCCGGTTCTGATTGGAGGGGGGGGTGATATTTGCCTGAAGAGTAATGACTTTCCCACTGTCGAGAGGAACTCGGGATATTTTACTCCTTGGGCAATCTAGTGGTTTTCAGAGCCGTAAAACACTTCTCTCCATGTTTATTCGCTGGAGTGCTCTCCAAGTGCATAGTGGTTAGAACTAGGTGTTGCCTAACACCCGATTCAGAGACTGGACCTCGTCTGTTCACTACTTATTGACCTATCATGCATGACTGCATCTTCGACTTAACAAAGCATCCTTCGTAGCTCTTCGCGTCATGGAGGCACCAGAGCCACCACCTGTTCCAACCGAATATAATACACCAACGACTACGTGTAGAACAAACCATCGACTTCCAAAAAAATGTCGACCTGACCAAACAGCTAGATACGACACAAAAACAAGCTATATCGTATCAAACTTAGTGCCAGTCTCTCACGTTATTTATCCAACAAGTCCGTTCCACCAGCAGCAGAAATAAGCAGCATAGAGTGCGCAACGTAACCGGTAACAGTTGTTGGCAACTGTTATTTTCGTGGCTTTGGTCGCCATTCATCGCCAAAATGCCCTGCTCCATATGCCGTCTGTCCAAACCAGTTGCACAACTTTCAGTCAATGGTATCACGCTATAGGCGCACGTCGATACAGGGAGCTCTGAGAGTTGTTTCAGGGCTGTGGTTCAAAAGCACCATTGGAGTGTTATTCGTTTACAAAATCGGGTCATGGCGACATCGATAGCCGGTTTCCGCCTCACATTATGAATCATGCCAGTGCGAAATCACACACGCATCCACATTCGCGTTCGCTCTTCTCACTCGCAAAACAATTATGGACCCATCACTCGCACAAACATTCGCGGACTGGAACACAATACTGATTCTGCACACCAATTTCTCCAATCTTCTCCTTTCGCCCTATTTTTGACTAAAACTCAAATCTCCCCCTCATCGGACATCACCCACCTCCAATTCCCGAACTATAACTTTTACCCCTCTTTCTCACCCGAAGCTGGTGTCTGTGCCTTCGTCCACCAGTCAGCCGCCACGTCCAGACTACGAAACTTCGACTTTTGCTGTCGCGACTTTTGACTGATATGGCTGAAGTTCCAACATCCTTATCTTAATCAGTATTTTTGTTTTTTTTACCGTTTATTCAACAGTAGCGACTATTACATTTTCGTTTTCTTATCTTCGAATATTGAGCGCTTGTTTGTGACAGATCCCAACTGCCATATTACCATCTTAGGACATTTTGATGTTCACAACCGAGATTGGTTGACTCACTCGTCGAACACTTCGGCACTGGCGCGCAAAGCCGAACATTTCGCCGTGGTCAACAACCTCTGCCAACTAGTTGACCTCTCCACACGTATCCCCAACCGAGCTGGCGACCGTGTTTATACCCTTGATCTTATTCTCATTTGTTTTCTTTCTTTTCTCCGCCCTTCCCCCACTTGGCTCATCCGAACATTGTGTTGTTTCCAGCGCCATCAATTTCAATCGCTCCGATCTAATACCAACCTCGAGACACACATTTTGGCTCCACAGTTCAGCGAACTGGGACGGTTTTCGCGATTTCCTAGCTGCCCATCGATGGAAGGGTTGCTGCTTTCCCTAGGACGTTTCCGCCTCCGTTTCTAACTTCCGTGACACTGTTTTTCAAGGTATGCAACCTTTTATTCCATACTTTTCCAAACCCGAATCCCCGAATGGTTTAACCAAGCAAGTGGTTGTGCTGTACACTTGAAGTGCTCAGCATTTCGCCGCTCGCCCACTCCCGACTTCCACCACTTCGTGCAAGCCGGGAACAGATGCTCGTCGACCATACAAAGAGCCAAAGAACGCTTCGTCCGCTGGAAAGCCGAACACTTCCTCTCATCTGGCATCGTTAGTCGAACATCTTGGTCTTTCGCCAAAGTAGTCGCCAGCAACTTTTACTTTTCGAATTCCTCTCATCTGCAATTCCTCTGGTGATCTTATTTGTCAAATACACGAGAAATCCGAGGTTTTTGCTTCCCAGGTTGCCTTTAACTCCACCTTAATCTCTGATCCCATTCTCTAACTCATTAGCGCTAGCATGATCGGCCAAGCGCTGCGTTCTTTGGGTGTATGCAAACCACCCGGTCGAAACGATATACCACCCATCGTCCTTAAAATGTGCCCCTGAACTAGTCCATCTTTTACGTCGTCCTTTGTCTCTCTATCCAACTTTCTACACTTCCGGTCCCTTGGAAATGACGTGATTTCTCTTTTCACCAAACGTGGTGATCTTTCCGACCCGAATAACTATTGCCCAACTTCCCTCACAACTATTAATTCGAAATTATTCGATACCGTAATCTCCGACTAGCTGCGTACGTTTCTCGAACGCGAAGGACCTCTGAGTGATCGCCAGTACGGATTTCGACCTCGCCGCTACACCGATGATCTGGCTCTCGTCTCACACTCCTCGTCGGGTGCACTCGATAACCACGGAGAAACACACATGGCCTCGCTCGACATCTCTAAGGCTTTCCACCGAGTTTTGCAAGAAGGTCTTCTGGTGAAACTGCTCGCGTTCGGGTTCTCTACCACTCTCGTATTGTGGGCAACAAGTTTTCTCAGTAAGCGAATCATCTTCGTTACAGTCGATGGGGTTTTTCCCCTGCCATTTCCTGTGAATGTTGGCGTTCCCCAAGGTCTATTATTCGCGCCCACCCTCTTTTATTTATTAATGATCTACCCACCACTTCCAACCCAATCCATTCCTTCGCCGATGACGCCATCCTTCATTCTTCCCTTTCTTACCACACTCCCCGCCATGCCAACACCAACATCAATCGTGACCACAGTGAAATTAGTGCACCATTACACTCCGACCTGGAACAAATCTCTTCCTGAGGCTCTCACAATCACGTTGCATTTATTGCTTCCAAAACCTCTCTTCTCTGTTCTTTGAAATCTCACTCGCTTTACCACATTTATCCTTTGATCCAACTGTGCTGCATTACAGATTCTATCTCTCTTCTTCGTTTATCTATAAGTTCTCTGTTAGTCCGCCTTCATATATCAGCTCGCCTCTCACGATGCGCGCAAAGTTGGCCTTCTGTTTCACGCCAGACACTTCATACCCGTGCATCTGCTGTAAAAAGCCCAGATCTGTCCAGCACTCGAGTACTGCAGCCACGTGTGGAGTGAAGCTTCGTCTACCTCTCTTACTCTTCTTGATCGGGTTCAATGAAAGACCGTTCAGCTGACTGACGACTCTTCTTTAACCCCTAATCTGTAGTCATTAGCCCATCGGCGGGCGACTGCTTCGTTGTCCCTCTTTTACCGGTACCTTTGGATTTTATAATTCTGAGCTTGCTTTGGTAGTTCCTCTTCCTAAAGCTTTTCCCGATCATCACGTACCCGTGCAGCTAGTCATCCTTCACAAGTTTCTACCACCGGATGTCGTACATTTATAATTCATTCTTTTTTCTCCGGAACATTAGACTGTGGAACACGCCCTCTGTCTTCCCACCCACGTACCTCTCTCCTTAAAAGCAGAATCAATAAATCGGTTACTACGTGGATTTTCCCCCACAACCCGCTTTTACGGTGTCTTTTGATTATGGGGTTTACCCCTTATACTGTAATTCACTTTACGTGTAAGAAAAAAGACCGGTGACGTTTTTTCCTAGAATACCAACATCAACCGAGAGACACCAATTTGCCGTCGAGAAAGAGGCTTACGATATTAAACACTGAGGAATCGGAGACACTACTTGATAGGAAATCACGTCCAGAAACGAGCCGAAAGGCACGGTAAGGTAAAAACTCTACGATGGCGAGTTGAACTATCTTACCTTTGATGTGACGTCTTCTACCATCCAGGATGTGACAACCAAGCGGCTGACACGCTCTCACGCGGCTATTGTGCAGCCACTCTAGATCCCACCATTCTGAGATTTGCATTAATCATTTCCATCCGAAGATAACTCGTATCACCCACGTTGTTCATTCCCGATACTTACCGTATTCTCTGGATGAAGTGCGGTGCGAGGTTCCTCAATGTGAGGTGTGCGCGGCGGAAAAATCAGGATTTTGAAAAACTCCGGATAGACTAATAATAAAAGCAACGCAACCTTTCGAAAGCTTGAGTATCGACTACAAAGGACCGTTGCCCTTATGCACGCGTAACAAACATCATTTTTATTGGGAATGCACCCGTTTTTCTTCCTCATTTGTTGGGCAGGACACGTCTTCCACGACAGTATTCAGATGATTAGGAAAAAGCTTCTTTACCCTTGGACTGCCAGTCTACATTAAATGCGACTATGGCTCCTCTTTCATTTTGAAAGAACCTTTTCTCTTAATTCGGACTCAGTAAATGTGGGTTGTGGCCCGAAAACAAGCATGTGTATTTCATAGTAACAGTCAAATTGTCCACGGAATGCACGTTCAAGTCTCCGAAGTCATTGTCAGTTTTCTAATTTAATTTCCATTTCTGACAAACGGGAAACAGGTCATCAGCACAAAGATGTTGACTAAAAGGACCCGATTCGACTATCATGCAAATTGAATCATAGACAAACACTGATTACTGTCTTCATCTCTCTTAAACAAACAAATGAAATAATCAGAAACAAAGAAACTGATTGGCTTACCGTGAAGATAACTCCAATTTTTCTATCACCGACTGAATATTCTGCGTTGCTGAGATCAGGGCCTTTAAGTCCTCCTAAAACAGAGATAACCAGTGTTATACGAAGTACTCTTCACACGAATGGAAAAACTCTCATGTAACCCACGATAGCACGTTTCGTTTCACCTGATTACCGGTCAACGCAGAACTATCTTCATTATGATTTCCCGGAAGCAAAGCGGTACTTTCATGTGATTCGTGTATTAGTAGACCTACGCGATCACGTGGTTTTTGGAGATGGTCATGGAAACAACAGCTACTAGCTATCAGGCGCATTTAGTCGTTTCCACGTTTCCTCGATTAGTAGCAGCGTCTCGTGAATTATCAAAACCCATTTTGGATTTTGCTACTCGTGATGTTATTCCTCGGACACCTCCACTAGCAGAGATGCAGTTGTTGATATGCGTTTTATTTCCTGGTTGCGCATGGGTGCACCGGATGACCTCGAAAATACTAAGGGATCAGCAGAAACCTCGGCAAAGACTTAGTGCATAACCACGTAAGACTGAGCTGCTTTAGGTAACTGGGTTCAGTTTACCGTCAGCCTTTCCAGCTTTGCAGCGGCATGGAATAAAGTTCACAACATACTTCCCGTGAAAAAAGCCACATAAAGTGGCAAATTGTGTATTAAATTCTATGCACCAGTTTATTTTATTGGGAGTCATTCCATGGTACGGCTTATAAGTGCCGGATTGTACCACCTTTTGGACAAGCATTTAGGTAGGACACAATACAACTTAAGTATGAAAGATGATCAAACATCCAAGAGTACTTTCGAAGTTTCACGACTTTTAATACTCACTGCTGCTTCACTTTCCTTCCGCTCAAGGGATGTTTTCAGGGATTCGACTTCCTCCTGTAGTTTGCTTATCTCCGCGCTGGCATCTACTAACTTTGAGCAGAGATTCCGGACATATTTGGATCGAACTTCCTCAGTACTCGTTACCTGCGAAGAATGATCAAATAAATGAAATTACATTGTTATCCAGAGCTTTGATTATCTCCTCTGTGTTCAGCGTTCTATCACTCGGGGTGTGCTGCAGTGTGACGCACAAGGCTGAGTGCACTTGATCCCTTAGAAGCAGATTCGACTGATTTACGGAGTCTGAAAAATGTTTTTATAAACCACAAATCACCTAGAGCCTGAGTGATTAATTCAACCAAGGTCTGCAGTCTCTTTAGCGTCTCCTTCTCAGCACTGTCTTTGTCAGCCACTACGACGAAATCATCGGGAGCATCAATGTTTGATTCTTCCATTTGTAGTATGTCTGGCACGATGCGTTTGTCAAACCAGGTGACAGAAAGTATACTGTTGTTCAGCCTGAAAACAAAACTGAGCAGAATAGAGGCTGTTATGGGCACGAATAAAAAATTGCGGAACGGTAGTTCTACTGATGAATGGTTGATTTGCAGGCACAATTCTCAAGTCGGTAATATAATCGAACACCTCTAGCCCACTCGATAAGCAAATACTGGTCCGATATCCAACATACCGTTCACTGTCTGCTCGCATACCAGGAAGAACACAGACGTCAAGTGAACGTGTATTATGGGAAACTGTCATTTACAGCCGTTTTGCAATGACAGTTCAGGAAGGGGAAGAGTGTGTTGACTTCTACATCAGAGGTTCTTCGTTTTGAATCACTTGGCAGCACCTCTGTGGCATCTGTAAGGTGCATATTCATCAAAAAGTACACCGACAAAGATGGACTTGGCGATTCACTTCAGCGCGCAATACTTAATATCCAATAATAATCCTACGTAAACCCAAAAATCAAAAAATAGAATTCCAGATCATAGACTTATGTAAAATTAACATGAGGCCCGGTGAGTGCATCTGTAACACAGTGACAAGCCCAACCGTGACACGACAGAAATGAGGAAGAGGACAACGGCCACAACGCCGGTTCGACAAGGATACGTGTCAGCGTCGGCACAGAGGCAAACAGAGGCGCTGGATCCAGCGCTCCTCTGTGGAGGTTGCATTTTTACGATCCACAACAAAGAATAAATAAAAACCCGACGAGCTGAAGTCCAGTAAGTGTACAACCAGGTAGCAATACTAACAGAGATTACGCAAATGCGTAACACACCTACCGGGTTCAAGTACTGCATTACACGAACAACAACATGGCTGCTGTAACGCACTCGGCCATAGATCAGTTCAGTTCAGTTCAGTTCAGTTCAGTCTGCACAGGACAGGTAATGGCCACGGCCAATCGAGCGTCCAGAATTCCTTCGATGGTATGCACACCAGTTATGCACCCACCACTGCCGAGTGTATTTCGTCGAATCCCCGCTAAAAATGAGAGGGAAACGGAAAACCTCATCGCACATCAACTGCGAGAGTTATTATGCATCGTGAGCGTTCACTGAGACAGTATGCAATGAGGGAAAAAGTCTGCTAAAACATACTCCAGAAGGACCACAGTGCTACCCGTCATCCATCTAGTTGATATTCTTAAGGCTCACTACAAGGAAAGATCTCGTACCACTTGCGATCAAGGGCACATTTGAAGGATTGGACTGTCTGCAGATCTACCATTTCACCAGGCAGACCGTTCCAACTGTTCACAACCCTGTTGCTGAAGAAGTGCGATCTAGCCATCAACCTAGATCGGCCTTTTATCAACTTCTTTTCGTGTCCCCTTGTTCTGGAGTCTACGGCCAATTGGAATAGACTATCTGGTCTGAGGCCAGAAAAGCCCTTCATTACCTTGAACGTTTCTATGAGATCTCCTCGACTTCTCCTCCTTTCCAACGAGAAGAGATTCAGGTCACAGAGTCTCTGCTCGTAAGTCTTACCCCTCTGCCCTTCAACCATCCGCGTGGCGAGACGTTGGACTTTCTCGAGGCAGGCGGCGTCCTTTTTGTAGAAGGGTGACCAAGCCTGCACACTACCTTCTAAGTGAGGTCGTACTATAGCCATGTAAATAGGTACGAATACCTCCGGCTTCCGGCAAGACAAAGCCGATCGCAGTCTAAAGAGCTCCCCACGAGCCTTATGCGCAGCCGCGTTGCACTGCTCCGACCATTTGAAGTCACTTTTCATGATGATCCCCAGGTCTTTAACCCTACTGGCTGCCTCTACGGTGAACAGCCCTTGATCATGAGCGACAGTTAGGCTCTCTGTTGCCCTTGACAAAAATGGCTTTTTTGAGCGTTTAGAGGTAAGTCCCATTTGTATGCCCAGTTTAGGACGGTGCCTATTTCCCTGCCCAAGTCCGCCCTACCCTTAGATCCAACAATCTTCACATCATCCGCAAAAATAAAGCTGGGCGATTGAAGAGTGGATGCTAGGTCATTAATAAATAACAAGAATAGGACCGGGCCTAGGACGGATCCCTGAGGTACACCACTGGTGACGTTCACCAAACTGGAGCACCTGTCCCCCACTTTGACATAAAGCGTCCTGTGGGAGAGGAAGTCCTCCAGCCACCTATATACTGGCCCACCTATCCCGAAAGTCTCCATCTTGCATAGCAAAAGACGATGATTAACGGAGTCGAACGCCTTGCTAAAGTCGAGGTAACATACCTCAACATGCTTACCTTCGTCCAGTCGTCGAGTTACTTCATCTAAGAAGCACAGGAGATTGGTCAGGCAAGATCTATTTTTCAGGAATCCATGCTGCGCCGGGCTTAGCATGGAGTGCTGCAGTAAGTGCTGGCAGATATGAGCACGGATGATCTTCTCGAGAACTTTACAGAGAATGCTAGTTAGGCTTACCGGCCTGTAGTTCTGCACATCCGACTTAGGCCCACTCTTATGTATTGCCACGACTGCCGTGACTTTCCAGTCCTGAGGCAGCTTTCCCTGGTCCAACGTGGATCTATACAATCTGCATACCGATGGAGCTATGATATCCGCCAACGGCTTGATGATAGCTGGATGAATGCCATCTGGGCCCGCTGACTTGTGGCTGTTTAACTCCTGTAGGTACTTACGCACGCATTCCTCTGAAAGATCTAGCTCGTTTAACTGAGGAGGATGTATCAGCGCCAGATCTACTAGTACCCCACTATCTATCCTATGTACACTACCAAAGTATTCCCCAAGGGCGTCTGCTTTGCCCTGGTCGTCAGTGACAATACCATATTCTCTAGTTGATAGCGGACCTACGGCATTTCTTGTTGAGCCTTTAGACTGTACATAGCTGTAGAACTTCTTCGGCTGTTGTCTTACAGACTGGGCCAATTTCAGCTCAAATTCCCGTTTAGAAGTTCTCAAAAGGCTTACAGTCTCGTTTCTCAGCTTCGTATAGCGATTCCAGGCTAGCTGGCTGCCGGAAGCTTTGTACTGGTTCCAATAGCGGTTTCTACGTCTGATGGCCTTGGCTATTGCAGCCTTCCACCACATGGGCTTGCCCTCCCCACTCCTTCGTTTTAGGGGTGCGAACTCTTCCTGTAGGGCAGTCAGGGATCCTTTTATGGCCTGCCAGCGCTCCTCCACAGTAGCCTCCTCTGGCGCGTCCCAGGTCAAACCCATCGCCCTATTACGAAGCCTATCTATGTCCATACTACCGAAATTCCTAATCAGCCTTGAGGGTACCTTCGATTGCCGCATGCATAGAACTATTTTGACACACACGTGGTCACTCTTTCCCAGCGGTGCACAATAATGCAGTCCAGCCACATCGTTGGGGAAGTTCGTTATAGCTAGATGTCTTGAAGTCTTGAAGTCTTGAAGTACTACACGGGTTCGAGGCTTTAAGCCCAATTGTCCCGGTTCTCTAGGAAATCTTTGATCTTCTGTCGGATTAACCGAGCTGAAACGAAAGTAAAAAGAAGCGGGGGGGGGGCGGGGGTGGCAGCGAAAACAAGATACATATAACCTCATTCAGTGTCACACTGTGGACAGTGCCTTAAGCTGAGTGGGGGTGCGGCATTCATGAACATATATGCGATTAAAGACAACTATTTTTTTTGACAAAGGGAATTATTGGGAGAGACCCACGTAGATGTCTAGCTTTTTCTTGAAGATAGTTTTGTCCTGCGACAGAACAATATCTTCCGGAAGTGCATTCCACATGGTAATAACCCTATAGCTAAAAAAGTTAATCCTTAGTGAAGTGCGTGGCCTCGGTTTGAAAACTTTCCTGCTGTGACCACGGAGAGAGGAGGCTGGACAGACGGAGAAGAAGTAATCGCTTTGACCTGTTTCAAAAAGGTGAAACATCAAAAACAGATCACCTCTTACGCGTCTTACGTCAAGGGGATAGAGGTTGAGGAGTGAGAGGCGGACGGGATAAGGTAGATGGGATAGACCACTTATTGCCTTGGTGGAGGCCCGCTGAACCCTTTCTAGGATCTCACGGTCTCGGACAAGACCAGAGTGCACTATCTGACTACCGTACTCCAGCAGAGGTCGGATATAAGTGCCGAAAATTATGGGGAAATCATCCTTAAATATGCGCGGGAAGGACCTTCGAATCATGTTTAGAACTCGAAAGGCAGACTTGCTCGCAAGTTCGTGATGATGAGAGATGGATAAGTTACAATCTAACCAGAAACCGAGCACCTTGTGTCGGTCAACCCTTGGCAGAGTGGCTGCTCCAATAATGGAAAACGTGTGACCAGTCTCTCTGCCGAAAGACATGCTCACGCGTTTGTCATTAATAACTGAGAGGTTCCAATCCTCGGACCGGCGTTTTGTTTCGTCAATTTGCAATTTGCAGGTCTTCAGCGCTTGAACTCCAGAGGGTTGCATCGTCCGCGTACATGGCAATGTTCGCAGGAAGGGCTGTCGGAAGATCGTTTCTGTAGATCAAGAAAAGAAGAGGACCTTAGACCGACCCTTGGAGGACCCCAGCTGTTACTGGAGCGGGTTGAGACAAAACATTCCCGACTTTAACCACAAAGGCGCGGTTGGTAACGAAGTCTTGAAGTGGTTTACAGGTGCGAGGTTTTAGCCCTTAACTCCCTGGATCTTGTATACGTCTCCTTTTCCCCGTTGAATCCGGGCACGAACGGCTAAACTCCAAAACATGGAACATGGTGTTCGGCACTGCCTTACACTATCGGTGCTGCTGTTTGCGTTGGTGAGGGAAGCAGCCTTTCGAAATTTAGCGGACGCGGCTCGACCCGCCCCCCCTCTCCTTCCCTGTTGAAGCCGAGCTGTATTTTGACTGATATGATCCTGAATAATGTAAGCTTCCCCATGAACGGATCGTCAGCTGACGCCATGCGCATGCGCACACACCTACACACCTGCTCGCGTATACGTTCGCTCGCACGAAACAGTGCTCGTACTGTCCGGTTATCCGCGAAGCCGCAATTGCTCATTTTTATCGATTTCCTCTAATAGATCTATTTGTTAGACGTGCATGTACGTCACCTTCATGCTCATTCATAAAAGGACCTACTCGATGATCGGGGGTTCTATGCCTTCTAACAGCTGATTCACAACACCCCACCATTGACGTAACCACTTCCTCAGACGAGGCTACTTTCCCAATGATGCAGTGTGATTCCCTTCCTTGGCCAATGTCTCATTCCTCCATGGGGTCGAGACGGTCCTTCGTAGTGAGCTGTCAACTGATGCTCTAAAGTAGGCAGTTCAAAGTCAGGCTGCAGAGATAACTGAGCTAAAGCCCACTGTCCACACCTTCAGGATGAGTTAACTGGCCTGAAGTGCTTGGTTATCGAATCCCTCCCAGTATCCCAGGCAGCCGATCATGTGTGCAGAGTATGTGAGCAACAAATTCTTGATGCTGCGAAGATTCCGCAAGACCCCGAGAAAAGCTCAACTCTGATCGCCCTCATGACACCTAAATCGAGGAGCTTAACCGCCTTAAGCTTCCCCTCACAATGAAACGTCGGTCCACGGGGCTGGTAACCGAAGACACCAACCGGGTACACGGCGTTTTAGTTTAGGTGGTCTCCACAGAGGCAGCCAAACGAATCGCTTCCCCAGCCGCAAAGCTCAAGGAGGAAATGAAAAAGGCTCAAGGGTCTATCCACGGACAAGCCACTTAACCTGAGGCTAAGCAGTGAGAAGGCTAAGCTAGAAACCCCACAAAAAGCCGATCTCGTGCTCAGAGTGCTGCCTGTTGTCCAGGTAACCCGCCTTCAGGATCGAGCTCCATGCGCACCATCCGCTGCCCCGTCGCGGAAAGCACCTTTGGTAGTAGAACTAGTGCTACTAGACATCTGACGCTCAAAAAAGTATCTCAGGCAGCAACACTGCTAATAAGACCGTATTAACTGACGGGACTCACCCATCCCCTAGCAACCTGTTTCTGCTGAACGCTGCAGTGAAGAAGTTAATGCACCAGAAGAAGCCTTTGGTGCGGTCATGCAGAACAGGATCATGAACAAGAAGACTCAGATTGGTGAACCAAGCAGCATACATAGAGGTATATCACCAAAAGCAGCCCACCCTTTTCGGAGACCTAAGGATGTAGACCGTCAACCTGGCATGATACTCCCCAGGTTACTAGACGTCAAAACTTACCTTTCCCTCCAACGGGTTCTTTGCCCTCTAGCCCCGCAAAATCTTAAGCGCTCGACTCCCCCAGGACCCTTTTTTCACCCCAACTCCCCATCCTCCTCCCCCCTCAAACCCAGAATTTGTTGTCTTTGGCGATTCCGCAACTACTCCTGAGCATATGCCGAAGTGTTTTTACAACAGTTGCCTGGGTGTGCTAGATAAGATTCCGGAGCTTCGGCAGCTTGCCGTGGATGGGGAGCCTCAGACCATAACCCTCACAGAAACCTGAGCCACCCCTGATATATTAGGTGCCGAAATATCCATTCCGGGATACTTCACCGAAAGGCAGGGCTCTAGCAGAAGTCGTGCCGGCGGGGTTATCATATACTACGAAAATGCTATCCCTCCTCCCACTTTACTAACGACTCCCACTTTCTCAAGTATTGATTGTCCGTCGGTTGTATCTAAACTCCCTAGGACAGACGACCTACTACTTGGTGTGGTTTATCGCCCTCCCGCGTGCAATTCAGCCGACAGCTTAGGTCTCATAGAGTTATCAGGCTCCCTGAAATGCTAATCAGACTTCACCCATCTGTTGGTCACCGATGACTTCAACTCACCCAGCATCGACTGGCAAAGAGCCGATGCCCTGACGTCACCTTTGCAAACCGCTCCCAGATCTTGTACTCAAGAACTCATGGGTGTTGAACGTAGAAGACCGCACCAGATATCGCACAGGGCATGCCTCGTCACTACTAGACCTGGTCATCACCAACGAATGGTTCCAAACACATGTGGTGCACTACTTGCCACCTCTCAGCAAAGGTGATCACATTCTCATTGGTTTCAATCACATTGTGAAGTGGCCTCTTCCCTCAGAAATAAACGTTTTGAGATCTTTCAAAAGGACCAGTTTAGACCACGTCTGTGCATCTATTAGCTCACCGCTAAAGTCAGCGAACCTAGGTAACTCTACCGATGAAATGGCAGGGAATCTCGGAGAGTTGATCTCCTTAGCTGATAGGCTATTTGTCCCCAGAATTCGTCTTCCACAGATTGGTAAGCGGTGTAACGTATATACTGGGAAGTCCTCCCCAGCCGTTGTCGCATACTTGTATTTTTGGAACTACGCTCTTTATCTTATTTACCCTCGAACAAGTACAGCGTGCATCAACCACTACACTTGAACATTTGTTTATATTTTGCTCGTGCCGCGGCATGTTGTTGATTCGAACACGGACCGCTGTAGCGGTGGCACCTGGCATCGACCTTTGGTTGAACTCCGGTCCCCGTTGCTAGACGTTGTGACCGTACAGTTGATGTTTATTCATATTTATATGCGCATAATTTGTTAATCCCGTGCCGCGGAATCAGCGAATCATTCTTGTTCCGACTTTTGGACTCGTTAATTTAGCTGCTCGGTACTCATGATCGGAAGAACCGTTATAAGCGGCCATTCCCTTACCCCATTAGGGGCATTCTAGACGAAAGCACACGCCTCTTCTCTAGGTACAAGGCCACAGGTCTTGCCCGCAATGCAGATTTCAGGATTATCCGCAACATATGCAAAGACATGATTAGCTCCTATCAGAACGCAGTCCAACGATCTGTACTTGATCGAGCGCGGACCAGTACTTCATTTCTCTTTCGGCACATGCCCCGTCTGAGGGACACAACTTTGACGCCACTTGCTCTCAGAGATCATGCTGGATCCTCAGCCACTTCCTCAAGCCACATAGCCAAAGCTATCAGCTCTTACTTGCACACTGTTTTTAGCTCCTTACTCACATCATCCCACCCTACCATGCACCCGATATTTTTGGCCACTACCCTTAGCCATATTACTATCTCCATTGGTGCCTTTGCACAAGGTTTCCGTCGGCCCGTCCAATACAGCTTCACGGGACCTGACGTAATCCACCCCCGTATTCTCGAGGAAGCCGCGGACACATCAGCTGATCCTTATGCCTCGCTTTTTCAGCGACATGCTGACGACGGAGTTTTCGCCAGCAGCCGGAAAAAAGCAGCCATCGCATCCATCTATTGTATTTACGGACCCATAAGTCTAACTAGCATCACCAGCAAAATGTTTCAGGGAATTTTTAAGAGTGAGGTTCTTCTTCGGCTGCATAGAAATAAGATCCTGTCCCTGTTCCAACATGGGTTTCTTCCTGGCATCACTAATATGCTTACAGTCGTGGATAGTCTGAAGAAAGAGTACGATGATGGCCAGCTCTCACACTCGTCATTCATCCATTTTGCCAAGGCCTTTGACAGGGTCCATCATACCCTCTTTGAAAGCTGTGAAACGCTCTTCCGGAAGATATTGTTCTCTCGCAGGACAAATCTATCTTCAAAAAAAGTGAGACCTCTACCTGGGTCTCTACCGGTAGTTCCTCGTCCAAAAAGTGAAATAGACGTCGTTTATTGCATTCCCGTCCCGCGATATGTTCACGAATTGTCGCACCCTTTTTCCGCTTAGGTTACTGTCCATATTGAGACGGTGCATGACGTTATGTATAATTTGCTTTTGCTGCCGCCCCCACCCCGCTCGGCCCCGCCCCGCCCCCACCTCTTTTTACACTTGTTTCAGCCCGGTGAATCCGACAGATGATCAAAGATTTCCTCGAGAACCGGGACAATTGGGTTCAAAGCCTCGAACCCGTGTAGTACTTCAAGACTTCAAGACAACCTTTTCCGCATAAGAGACAGGGCAGGTCAGGTCAGGTCAGGTCACAGGGCTTGCGGCTTGAGCCAGTAAACTTCCAGTCTCTCTCAATGCGAGCCCAAGGGGTTCCCGCCATGCTGCAACTCCCGAGACTCTTATATAATCCGGCAGTTTCATCAGCTGAAGGAAGGGAAAGAAACTGGCTGTCCTTCGGCAACAGAAACCTCACACTAAAATAGGTTCGGCGCCACAGCTCCCAGCTATCCCCGAGCATAACCATACACAGGTGTTAATATGGTATGATGATCGAAAGGGTGACATGAAGGATGTGATAGGGATAGGTGCAGTTAGAAAACACTAGAGTGATGAGATGCGGTACAAGATAGTTAGTAGAGGGGATAGAAAAGAAGTGATAATAAGAATGCAGGAGAAATTTGCCCAGGGGGTTAATAACAGTCTGGGAATACCTCTGCCCAGCAAGCATCCAGTGTGTTCAAAGGCAGCGGCCGAGCTTGTTGTCACTACTTGTGGGGGCCACTTGTTCCACCTGTTTATGACATGGTGGGAAAAGAAACGTGCCGTTATGTTATTACTTGCTCTTGGTTTGTCCAGTTTACGCCGGCTTTCCCCAAGTGCAACATTGTGACAACGAGTCAATCACGGTCTGCCGATCGTAGTGGTTCCCTTACATAACTTTTAGCACTTTATAAGATCGTCTCTTAGCCTACGACAGTCAAGGGAGAATAGATTCAGGGCTTTCGGTCTTCCTCGGTACGAATTCCCTTGCGTATTATTTACCATCCGGGCAAACCTCACGTGAGCGTCTTCTAACACCCTCCCATCCTTCGCCAGGCTCGACGCACAAGCTTGAACAAAAGTCTCCAAGTGATGCCTTGAAGTCACCTTGTATGTAGGTAGAATAACTCTGGCCTCTCTAGAAATCAACGTTCTTCTTAAGTTGAAAAGCGCCCTGTTTGTCCTGACTGCGCCCGAAGTTCACTGCTCGGCGGGTTTGAAGCTCTCGTGCACAAGCACACCCAGGTCCCTTACCACAGCAGTGGAAACAGTCCTGACTGGGACAGACAGCCCTACGTACCTGTCTTTGTTGCTTTCCCTGCCTGCCAGCAACTATTTGTACTTGGCTCCATTTAGGGGTAACTCCCACTTTTCAGCCCGATAACTTATCTTGTTTAAGTCGGTTTGCAGTTGCCTTGGGGTTCGTTCATCTGCTATCCTGATATCATCCACGAACGAGAAGCCCGGGCAGTCTAGTATGGTTATCAGATCACTCAAGTATACCAGGAACAACAGTGGTCCCAGCACGGAACGTTGCGACACACCACTGCATGTCTGGGCCAGTGTAGGCTTGGTGTCCTCGACCTGTACGAAGAAGGCTCTGTTGCTTAGGTATCCCTTGATCCACCCCACAATCTGTGGGACAACCCCAAATACCAACCCGTGTTTCTGAGTAGCGATCAGCTGGTGAGTCCGTACATGTTCTTTTAGTCGCCCTCCGACCCGTCCCTCTAGTACTTTGGGGGCGATTGGTAGTAAGCATACGGGACGGTAGTTGGAGGCCACTTGCCGTCTGCCTCCTTTGTTAACGGGGAAACCTTGCGCCAACCTCCAATCGCCCGGTAGCTCCCCGGTGTCTAGAGATAAGTTTATAAGCAGTGTTATCGGTCTAGCCATTACTCTGGCTGGGGATTTTAGAACGGAGGGATGGACACCATCTGGCTTGGTAGCATTATTCCCATTCAGACTGCTCAGCTCCAGTTCAACCCCACCATTACTAATGGCGACTTCATCCACGATGATATTCCCGTAGAAGACTTTCGTGGGCGGCTAGTGGACGCGTCTTCTATCCGGTCTGACAGAGGAATAACAACCCTACCCCCTCCATCGGACGAATAGAGAAGATGTAAATCGGTTTACAGATGCAAAAGTGTATTCTTTATATCGTGGCACCGAAACAGTACCGATACGAGAGATACACCGAACAGACATGAACGCAGCGGCTGTGCAAAAAGCGAACCGTGAACGGGTAAAACCGGCCAAAGACCGAAGGTGAAAGTGATTCAAAACGAGGTCGATGGAATCCTCGGGAAAATCAGTCCAGTAAAGCGTACGCAATAGAACAACACAATGAGATCGATATCAAGCATCAGAAAAGATCGTAGAAAAAATAGATCCAAAACCGTGTCCAGAAAAAGGTCATTTTCTCGGGACAATAAAGGTCACTGCAGTTTTCTCATGACGTCTCTCGGTGTCTCGTCTGTGCACATGTTGAAAAAAGTTCTTCAAAGTGTGCGCTTTCTAGTGAGCGCTCGTTGGCTGCTCTCCTTTTTAGTTGACTACGCACCCCACGGAAAACCATGCTGTAGCATTGGACTGGACTTAGTTGGAGTGAGCCTTAGGATATGCCTTTACTGTACTCTCTAGGGCGCCTTCTTATCTTGCCTGACTTTCTCGCCGGACACTAATGACACGCTCACGGGCTAGCATATATTGCACCAAACTCTGATATCCACTTGGTGCCCAATGGCAAAGCCATGCTTTGTGCTTCGCCAGTTGCATCTTGGCGGACCGACTCGTCCACCATGGTGGTTTGTCCTCTCTTTCGACGCGTTTCAGTGGGGTGAACTGGTGGGTGGACCTGTGATCACTGATGACGGCCCACCCCTCATACACCGTGTGATAATGAGCGCCCCAGTTGACTCAACCCACTGCTTTTCTGATTGTGACGACCTCGAGACCCGTGGAGTTCCTTCGCACCTTATTTGGCACCCCACAGGGAGCCCTTCGGATCAGGAATGTGATGACTACATGGTTGGGCCTCCCAAGCGGAGCGGCGAACACTAGCCCACTTACTTTCTCCCTGCGTCTGGTGATCAACAGACTCAGTACACTGGGAGTTTACCCTTCCCTCATCATGGTCAGCTGGTTGACGAGCTGAAACGGTGGTATGCAGTTCACCAGCTCGAATAATTTCCTACCACAGTAGGTGCCAGTTGAAGGAGAAAGGCTCCCTTGATTCGTTTCAGGGAAGTTGAAATCCTCCATTATCAAAATCCAGGATTCCTCGGAGGCAATCGTGGCTAGATATTCGAACAATAAAAGGCCATCTTCTGGACTAGCATTTGGGATGCGGTATACGCATACCATATCCACAAGAGATCCCGGAGATACCAGGCCGCGTATTAAAGCTTATATATTTGGGGTGTGCAGGGCTCCACCAGACTGCCGTTGAAGGTTTCCGTTTATTAACTGTAACTTTCCTCCCCCTACACAGCCATCGTCTCTGTCGGTCCGGTGGGCGCAGTATCCCTTGGTGGATATCAGCTCCGTCGCTGCACCTTGGAGCAACCACGTCTCCACTATCGCAACTGTTTCAACCTCCAGTTCCTTCCTCTTGTTTGCTGCGGTACAAGCCTTAAAGTACACTACACTGAGTTCCCCCGTGCGAGGTACCCTTTCGCCCACCTGTTGGACGTTACTAACCTCTTTCCCTAGCTGAATCTCGGACTCATCACCCGATAGCTCTTTTCGTATGTTGTCACTGAATTAGGGTGTTCGGGGAGGAAGGCCGGACTGTTGCTTGTTCCACTTTCCCCACTGCGGTATGCCTGGCTCACCACGGAAGTGCCAGCCACTGCGAATGCTTTTTGGGGCAGATGACGGGCTAATACCATAGACTTTGCGCCCATCAACGGGGTGGATGGGGTTCCTTTTTGGGTGAGGTTTCCACCGGGAGCTTTTCTAAAGCCTTTATCCGAGTGGTCGGGTTTCACACGCACTACTCCATTTATGCGCCTAACAATTTGTTCCAATTCTGCTAGGAATATGTCTCGGAAAAGTGGGTTTCCAAACTCCACAAACACAGGTCTGTGGCCCTGGTTTTCTTTTGAGTTGGCTGACCAGCGGCCCAGCCTTAAAACGCTCCCCGAAAGAACATGCTCAGGCACAACAACCTGTGGCAGTAGGTTTGCAGCCTGGTGCCTTAGCCCCCTGAATCGCTGTCCAGTTGACAAGCAGAGAGGCTAAGTTATCCCTATTTTATGAAGTTGAGAGGATATTGAATAATTGGCCGATAGCCCGACTTTTGTCCGATGACCAGGGCAGGTTGGCTCTGACTCCGAGCAGTCTACTACTGCGGAGGGGCGATTGCCGTATATCAGATGATGCCAAAATGAGGGAGCACTAATGAAGACGTTGGAAGCAGGTCAACCACCTCGCGAAACTATTTTGGCGCTGATGGGAGAGAGAACGTCCCAGCTCTGCAGGCCAAACAGAAATGGCTTTCAAAACATACAAACCTTTGAAAGGGGGACATCGTGCCAGCTGCTTCAGAGACCTTTGCGAGAGACAAGTGGCCCATGGGATAACTGAGGACGTAGAAGTTGATGCAGATGGACTCGTGCTGACGGCCGTGGTCCGCAATAGCGAAGAAAAGCAAAGGAGGGACGTAAGAAAGATTTGCTTTTTAGAAGGTGCCGACTAGAAACCGGGGTCGAAGGTTAGGGGGTACGCAGGCTTACTGCTGTAGGTCCTCGCATACCTCATGGGAAGGGAGGTAGCAGGCGTGCTGCTGTGAGTCCTGTGAACTCCGGCGTTTCGAGAGCGTAAGTAAGAAGGAGGGGCAGAACCAAATACTGTCTGAAACTGCCGTGAATGACCGGGAGGAATTTTGGCAGCCAGTGTAATGTCCATGTTTATTTAAAAAATCCTCTTCTGCTCACATTCCTATACTCTTTGACCAACTTTGGACCGCCTTCTTTAACCTAATTCATGCTGACACTGTTTTGTGGTCGGCAATTACTCTACGCTTGGTGCACTTACTTTTTATTTTTTGGTTGTGCTTTCTTACTGAGATTACTTTGAGGGCAGTTGATATGGTAGTGAGATGCACTGATTCAACACAATTTTGTTTTATCACTCATTGGTTTCACTTCCTCGCTCACGTCTGTAATGGCATTAGCTCTCTTAGGGCCAATATGTGAATATGACATTATCACTTCCATTGTTTGATCCATACTTTGTCTCTGTTTCATTACCTTTCAGGCCTATATGCCAGCCAGTCCGGTCCACAAGAACCTCTCTACTAGACAGAACTCCAATGGATCTTTTCTCACCTTTCGTGTTAAGCCTGTCCCTGGGACTCCCGGCGCTCAGGATGTTAATACACTTTTTGCCTAATATACGCGCTCTTCTGGTGTCTTTGTTCTTCCTGCGTGTGAGCGGCCTGAGAACGGTGTGTTGGACGTCGGCCCAGTGTTTGTTTACCAAATACTAACATCGAGTCTATCTCGGATTCATTTTAGACCGATTGCCATCTCGGCTGCTCATCCAGATCCCCCTTGCTCGTTACACGTCGACTGATCGTAGACGTTCAACTCGTTTACGTTGATTTTTGGCTGCCACGCTCAGGAAATTGTTATTTTGGGCCGGATTAAGCGTGGAGAACTTATTCTATTTGTTTGGACTTCCGGACAGGTACTTATTATTTACTCTTTATGGTCAACTGTTCCCCTTTTTACATAATTTTGTCCTATTTTTGACTGCCCTTTTGGCTGGATTTTGGCTGAGGCTCACTGTCAAAGGAAAGATCGTGTTTGTACTTATATTTTCACTCGCCAATAGTACCGTAGAATTTGCAGAGCAATCGTGTTCTTCATTTGGGTTCTGCATCGGTTTGGGCTTGCGCCACTTTGAGGCTCCAAGGTGCTATCCAGAACGAGTGAAGCTTATTAATCGGTGAATTGATAATTGAACCGTTGGTCAGGCTTCACCCGGACCAGGGCTTGAGATTTTTTGTCGTTACATAGGTTTTACCAGACCATTATCAATTGGCCTTTCCCGTTATGTTCTTTTCCGCAAAGAACAAAGAAATATCCCCTGTGCGCAGTGTCCGCAGATATGGACTTCCATGTCGGTGGAAAGACAGTACGACGCCTTCACTGGGGGGGGGAAGAGCATGCGTGGAGGAGGTGGCAGGAAACCAAAGGGCAGAGACGATTAATGGAATACCGGAGAGTGAACAAGCGGTTTTTGTGACGACAAAGGATAGACAAGCTAACATACGGAGTCGGAGTAGCTATGTCCACGGAGGAACACCCAAAATCTTTCTTTAGCTAACTCCAGGCTAGTGCGAATATGCAGGTAATCGTTGGCAGTCTGAAAATGAGAGACGAAAACCAGGCTGAGAATAAAGAACACGAGGCGGAGGCCCCCGAGAACACTTCGAGGAGGTCCGCAGAACTGATGAGGGAAGATAGCCGCCGACTTAAAAGTGGCCTAGAACTGCTCCAATAGAGCAAATGGAAATAGCTCCAGACAAGGTACGATTGACATTGGACACCCTCGACACCGGGCGGTCCCAGAAACTAGATAGAATGCATCCAGAGATTCACAAACCACAGGCTTGAACACAGGTAAGGCCCCTATCCGTGCCGATCAAAAGATCTCAGAGAAGTTGGGCTACCCAGTGAATGGCAAATTGCAGAAGTCGTGCCAAAATCACAAGAGAGGTTTAAGGGACGAGCTTACTAACTACGGGCCTGTTAGTCTGCTATCAGTAGCACTAAAGATTATGGAAAAAATAATGCGGAATGCTCTGACGAGTCACCTGGAGAAAAAACTCCAACCGTCGATCAACAGCACGGCTTAAGAAGAGCAGATCCTGCCTCAGCAACTTGCCAAGCTTTTTTGATGGGGCAACTAAAAGGTTGGACCAGGGAAAGGAGATGGATGTATGCTATCTAGACTTCCGTGAAGCTTTTGATGGAGTGCATCACAGGCTGCTTCCGCGTAGGCTAGGGGGGATGGTGTGGCTACAGTGCTAATGAAAAGCTTACCCAGCTGACAGCCGATTCTAAGTCCTCAATGTTGACAACACCTATCGTGGTAACTCAGAGGTGGGTATTGGGCCGCGTACTGTGCCTGTCGTATGCGAACGACATACTGCGGGCTATAAGAGCGCCCTGCCTCATGAATGCAGTTGATGTGAAGGTTGTTTCATGCCCAGAATCTAACCAGGTTCAGATGGACCTAGGTGCTCTCTACCAGTGATCAGTAGCTTGGGACTTGAATATAAACCTGTCAAACTGCCGACGCCTGGTTGCCGAGGGAACCAGCGGACTGCAGTATTCGAACCTGGAAGCCTTGGAACCACCAGCCTAGAAGTGCAAGGTTAGGGACTTGGGCATGGTCCTTTCAAGTGACCAAACCCTCGGTACAATGTCTGCAGCCGGCTAACAATGCAAATAATGCTAAGTACCGGGTGCGCAGACAGCTCGCACCAAGAGACCCCAGGGTGCTGTTGCGGGCTATATATGACCCCTGTCCGACCCTACTCGGAGTATGTAGTTGAAGCCTGGGCCCGGCTTTAGTGGGGGACATCCTTTCTCTGGAGAAGGTTCAGAGAATGTTCACGAGAGCTGTACTGGGGCCACGAAGGCTGCAGTACGAGGACAGGCTAGTTGATCCGGCGTTATTCGCGCTGAAGTACAGGAAAGCGCGAGGGATCCGATCGAAGCAATGGAAAAACTGAATGAGTTGTCAGCAACGAACAAGCCGCTGTCTACCCGCGGCGGGAACCCCGCTCTTCGAGGGCACCAGTTGTTACGAACGTTTGAGCAATGCGTAGCCAAATTCGCAACGGATCCCGAAATCAGAAGGCGATTATCCGTGATAATTCTACGATACTAGATTATTAAAATAAACAATGACGTAAACAATATACAAACCTCAATAATACGATCACAAAGTCTCAACAACGAGAAACCGAATAGCAGCGTGTGAGCAGATAGCACGTGCGTCACGCAGGTCCTGAACAAGGATGTGCCAAAATAGCGCTCTGGGCGTGAAAAAACAAAAATTGGTCCAGAAAAACAACCAGTTCGTAAAGACAAGTCAATAGCGTATGGAAATGAGTGATGTTGGGAAAAAACACTGAATCGAGAGGGAAAAAAGGGGGATTTTCCACGACCGGCTGTTACACCGCCCACCAAAATCCTCCTGGATCCTTAGCAGAGTCAAAGGTTCGGTATAAAGGTACTGATTCTTTCTACCTGCCTAGGCCCTGCTGTCAGTGCGCGCGTCTAATGCTCGTCGTCGACGTTCTACTACTGGTCGCACCTAACCCATTGGCTACATAGACGTGAGGCTAGTCTACATCTTCCACAAGACCAAATGACCGATGGCGGGCGTGAATGGTCACATAGACGTTGTCCTCGTACGGGGCCGTCCGGTCCTGGATGTACGCGCTTGAGTGTGTGTGTGTGTGCGTGCGTGTGTGTGTGTGCCGGGGTTACAATGAAATCACAGTTATGACTACACATCAAAGGAGGACTTTCTGCAATGTCAACAAAAGACCGCGTGGCAAGAAAACGAGTAAATGTAGCATGCATGTGTGACCTGAGCTCCACTACTTCCACATGTGCCAGGGGCATTCGGTAGCGTCAACAAAAGGCGAACAAAGAACACTGTCACATGTATGATGGGTTTACGGGATGTAGAGTGCGTCGTGCATGCGTGTATGTATCGGGATGTATAATGGAATCGCACTCATTACCACATATCGGAAAGAACCTTCTGTAATGTCAACGAAGGGACCGCGAGCACCTTAACGTGTTTGACGGAGATTGTGTGGTATATATGGTGTTTCTTTATCCACCTCGATTACTGGTGTGAAAAAGGTTTACTAGGCCTCAGGGTAATCAGCTCCTCCGTCTTCGCTCTCGAGTAGGTTAATACTGCGTATGTCACGAATGAGCACTCCGTTAGCTGTCTTCACCTTCACCGTTCTTATCATTTCGTCGGTGCTTTTGATGGTTTCCGTAACTACTCCCAAAGACCAAGCGCTGAAATGTGCGCGTTCGTCGGCGATCATAACCACGTCCCCAACTTTGAATGGTCTTGTTTTGGCCATCCACTTCTGTCGAGTCTGCAAAGCCGGTAGGTACTCCCGTAGCCATCGCCTCCAGAAGACCTTGGCCAGATAGTTCGCTTGCTTCCACCCGTGGAGGTAGCTCCCACGAAGGTTTACCGGCCCTTGGAAACCCTCGTTCGACCTTAGCGTCAACAAGTCGTTTGGGGTGAGCGCCAGGTGGGTGGGGTCGCCGTTCAATACTGGAACCAGGGGGCGGTTGTTCAGGATTCGCTCCACCTCAGTCATGACGGTGTTCAGGGTCTCGTCGTCGGGCGGCTGCTGCTCCATGATTGACAGCAATATCCGTCTGGCGGACCGGATCATGCGTTCCCATATGCCGCCTCGGTGACTGGCCTGTGGGGGGTTGAAATGCCAGCGTATGCCGTAGGCCACGGTTCGGTTCTGCAGTTCGTCCCTGTTTATGTTCTTGTGCCAACGCTGCAATTCCCGTTGAGCGCCCACAAAGTTCGATCCATTATCTGAGTATATATCGGCCGGTACGCCTCTTCGGTTGATAAATCTTTGCAAGGCCCGTAGAAACGAATCGGTCGTCATCGAATGTGCGACTTCTAGGTGTACCGCACGTGATTTCATGCACGTCATGATACATCCGTATCGCTTTTCTAATCTTTTCCCGCACTTGACCCACAAGGGCCCGAAATAGTCCAACCCGGTGTCACTGAACGGCCACCAGCCCCTAGTTACCCTGCATTCTGGTAGCGGGGCCATGAGTTGTTTGCCTGCTGTGGCATTGCGTCTCCTGCATTGCACACACCGTCGGATCACGCGTTTTACAGTCTCTCGTCCTCTCAACAACCAAAGACGCTTTCGGATGACGCTCGTCACGTGGCTTTCCCCGGCATGTCCCTCCACGGCGTGGACGTGTTGAATCATTAGCTCTACTACGGGTTGTCTCGCAGGCAGCAGTATAGGATACTTTGTGTCGAAGTTCAGGTGGGCGTTGGTCAGCCTACCATCCACCCGCAGCAGTCCGTTGATGATTTTGGGGTTTAAACGCTTCAGCTCGCCTCTTGGAGATGGCATGTCTTCATTGGTCAGCCCCACTTCTTCCGCCCTCTTGAGTTCTCGGGCGAAAGCCTCGCGTTGTATCATTCTGAAAATATCGTACTCTGCCGCTTGTAGCTCATCGGGACCTATCGGGCCGACCGGTATCCGACCTGAGGGCCGTAGCCCTTTCATGACTAGTAAACTTATCTTGAACCTGGTTAACCAAACTAGCGAACGAAGCGTCTTCATCCAGGAAGAAAACCTGACCAGTCGCGATAAAATGGGCGACGCTTCGACGACGTTGGTTGCTATCACTACGCCTTTGATCTCCAGTTCCAATTCCGTAGGGGGTTTTAATTCGAACACGGGCCAGTCCTGTTTGGGCAATTGCAGGAAGTTCGGCCCTCTCGTCCACGTGTCCAGTTGCCTGAAGTTGTTCGCACCTCGGGAGCACAGGTCGGCCGGATTATCGCCAGACCTGACATGACTCCACTGGTGCGTGGCCGATTCATCGTGGATAATCGTGAGCCGGTTAGCAACGAAAGTACTAAACCGGCTCCGTACGTTGTTAATGTAGTAAAGTACTATCGTTGAATCCGTCCAGAAGCTCACCGACCAAATGTAGAGATCGAAACATCTCTTCACAGCTTGCACCACCCTGACTGCCAACACGGCTGCGCTGAGTTCAAGGCGTGGGATTGAGATCGACTTCAGTGGAGCAACGCGGGCTTTGGCGAACAGGATCCTCGTGGTATATTGTCCATCTCCTGCGCACCATCGTCCGTACACCACAGCTCCATAACCGACTTCGGATGCATCGGAAAAGGCATGTAGTTCTCCAGTCCGTGTCGTATGGCCAGGGGTCAAACATCGTGGTATTCTTATGTCCCCTAATTTCTTCAAGGTGTTCAAAAATTCCTCCCAGTCCAGCCGGTCCCCTCGGTCCAGTGACTGGTCCCAATCAACTTTCTTACGGCACAGCCGCTGCAGCAAGATCTTTCCGGGTAGCAGCCATGGTGAGACGAAACCGAGCGGGTCGAACAAACTTGAGACGGCAGATATTATGCCACGACGGGTTATTGGCAGCTCGGGAACGTTCAGTTCGAAAACAAAATCGTCCGTTTCCGCGTCCCATTGTATCCCTAAAGTGCGCTCGATAGGAAGTGGAGAGCCGTCCAAATCTCTTACCCTTTCGACCTTTTCGTGATACGGGATGACCTTCAGCACTTCTGAAGCGTTCGACATCCATTTAGTTAGATGGAAGCCACCCTCTTCCAGCAATCTCGTCAGACCCCTGAACTGCTCTAGAGCTGATTCCACATCATCGAATGACCCAAGGTAGTCGTCGACGTAGAAGTTCCTGCTGACGCTTTCTACCACCGTCCGATGTACCAGATCGCCATGTTTGTTCGCTGATTCTCGGAGGGCGTAGTTGGCACAAAATGGTGACGATATGGCTCCGAAGGGGTGGACGGTCATCCTATAATTCACCACTGCATTGTCCCGGTCGCTCCCTTCCCACCACAGGAAACGCAAAGCATCTCGTTCTCCTACCGGAATCTTCACCTGATGGAACATTTCCCTAATGTCAGCAGACAAAGCCACTTTACCCACTCTGAAACGGCACAAAACATCGATCAGTGGTGTGGTCCAGTCAGGCCCCTGTAGTAGGCGATCGTTTAACGACTTGCCCTGGAACTTGGCCGCACAGTCGAAAACCACGCGCAGTTTATTGGGTTTCTTGGGGTTGATAACCGGATGGTGAGGCAAATACCAGATACCCCTCTTGCTGTCGGTGTTAACAGGCACCCTTTCAACGTAACCGAGGTCCTCGTTTCGCTTCATCAAATCCGCGTATCGTTCCCACAGATTCTGGTCTCGAATGAAGCGTTCTTTTAGTCGTAGTAATCGTTGGAGAACATAATTTCTGTTGTCAGTCCACGGGTCGACCGGTGTGCGCCATGGGAGGGGAACCTCGAACTGTTTTTTGAGGCCTCTAGTGCCTTGCCGCACCGTTTGTAGAGCGAAGTGATCCTCTTGAGACAACGTCGGTCTTTCGTCCCCAATGTCATGAAACTCCTTTTCATAAAGCCGTTGCAGATGATACTCTATGCGGTCCGTTTCGGCGGATAAGTAATTCACGGAACCGCGTACCCCTACTGGACCGTATAACATCCATCCCAGAGCCGTGCGTACGGCATAAGGTGCCTGGCGGTCGCCCACTCTTTGGTCAAGCACCCAATGCGCCTCTGGCACGTCGCATCCGATGAGGAGATCCACTTCATCATCTTCCCAGTCTACAACGGTTACATCCTGCAGGTGGGGCCATCGAGTCAAGATTGCGTTCACCGACCTTGGTGCTCGCATGGGGAGATCCGCTAACGTGAATGCCTCCGTTGGTTCAATTTCCTCGTTAGTGTCTAGAGAGATGAGTTGCAGCCTTAATCTACCGGCAGTCGTTACCTGTGTTCCGCCCACCGTGCTCACTGCTAACGACGTCGCACCTTTAGCCATTTGGTGTTTGTCGGCAAACCGCTCTTTCACTAAAGTGGTGTCGGATCCACTATCAACGAAAGCCAACGCCTTGACTATCCCAGTCGGAGTCACTACTCCCACGGCCACTACGCCTAAACGTACCGGTTTACTGGCAGATTGTGAAGTTGAACAAATCACGCTGGGCTTGGCACTCGCCTCGGATATGGTTATTCTCGCCTGATGCAGCAGCCGATGGTGTCTGCCCGTGCAGCCCTCGTAACCACATCGATTCCTTGTTCTACAGGCTGCTGCCCGGTGCGTGGTGTTGAGACAGATGAAACATGCTCCTGCCATCCTCGCCATTCCCCACCGTTCGTCTATTGTGGCATTGCCGAACTTGGGGCATTCTGGTAGGCCATGGCTAGTACCACAGGATCTGCAATTTGGTTTCGCCGTAGCATCTCGTGAAATGACGTGTGTGTTGGTCCAAGGCTGGTACTTTGGATGTTCCCGTACAGGGGTTTGGACTTGGCTAGTACCGGGCTTGTTTGCTCGGTTGCTGTCCCGGATGAGTCGGCCGAATCTGCTGTCAGCTATCTTCGTTTGCCTGTCTAAGTATTCAGTCAGGTCTTCGAAGTTGGCTTCTCTGTCGCCTCGGCTTATCCGTTCAGCTTCTTCCGCCCACCGACCCTGTAGTTCGGGAGAGAGGTGACGGACTATGCCTTCCAAAGTGTGCATGGCGTCTAGGTCAGCTCTGTAACCTAAATGGTCGAGGGCTATTGAGCAGTTCTGCATCTTGATCACCAGGTCGGCCATGGTGTAGACGTCGCCCTTGGTTTTCTTTGCCTCTGCCATCACGCCCTCTATTAGGTTACGGGCTACTTTGAAAGGTTGGCCAAACAAGTCCCTCAGAATCTTTCTTGCCCTTGTGTAGCCTTGTTCTGGATCGAGCATGGTGCACCCGTCGATAGCTTCTCGCGCTCGGCCTCGGCAGTAGTGAGTAAGGTAAAGAAGCCTTTGCCCAGGGTCGGTTACCTTGTTTTCAATGAACGTCTCGAACTGTTTGACAAACTTGCAATATTGCTCAGCTCGCCCGTCGAAAACCGTTAACTCCACTCTAGGCAGATCGATCGATGGTGGTTTGTAGTCGGCGACCTGCGTGGGGTTCCCTACCTTGTTGCACTCTAACCTACCGGAAGTGTCGAAGTCACTGGTCCTATACTCTCGCTGTTTCTGTGTACACTTCTCTGCTTTATGCGCCTGTAGTCTAGCCGAAAGTAACTGTTGCTCTAGTTCTAGTATTCTCAGCTTATATAAATCGACATCCTTACGATCAATATTGCTTTCAATAACACATGAGCTAGCACTGACAGGACTAGGCGACCTAGCATTAACTAAAGAATCATATGTACCCAAAACCGCCCCAGAGACTTGCCGTATTACTTCCTGTCCGGGTTTGACTGCTTTTGATCCTTTCCTTGGCATTTTGCGTGAATTTTCCTCGTTCCAAATAGATCTATTGAGTATTGTTACGAACGTTTGAGCAATGCGTAGCCAAATTCGCAACGGATCCCGAAATCAGAAGGCGATTATCCGTGATAATTCTACGATACTAGATTATTATAATAAACAATGACGTAAACAATATACAAACCTCAATAATACGATCACAAAGTCTCAACAACGAGAAACCGAATAGCAGCGTGTGAGCAGACAGCACGTGCGTCACGCAGGTCCTGAACAAGGATGTGCCAAAATAGCGCTCTGGGCGTGAACAAACAACAATTGGTCCAGAAAAACAACCAGTTCGTAAAGACAAGTCAATAGTGTATGGAAATGAGTGATGTTGGGAAAAAACACTGAATCGCGAGGGAAAAAAGGGGGATTTTCCACGACCGGCTGTTACACCAGTTGAAGCTATTTGAGCCAGGGACCAATAAAGCTATGGGTGCCTCGTCGTTCGATCGCAGGATAGTTAAGACCTGGAATAACCTTCCAGGGGCAATGGTAGAAGCGAACACCGTGCCAGCTTTCAAGGGGAAGCTGTAAGCTGCTTGGAAGCATGCTCTCCCGGTTAACCCCTGAGTAGGCAACTCGAGCCTAGTTGTAGTATTCCGTCCCGCTCCAGTATTCCTCTTCTTCTTGCTCTTTTTTTCTATTTCTTCCCCTTCCCTTTCATCAGTACCCTTTAGTCTGTCCAAGTACCCGTCCTATATACTTTTTGATCCCTCTGGACCTTTCCCTCTGCTTTTTAACAAAAACTGTTAGCTGGAGGTCTTGAACGATGGGGGAAGAGCGAACATGCAGGTTTCCAAGGTCTGCTCTAATAAAATGTCGCTCTTTGCTACGGTCTGTGACGGTGATTCCGAAGTGTGTAGTGCTCCTAGCTTCCGAAAGACAGAAGATCCAAGAAAGTCAAAGCACGGTGAGACCCAGGGGCTGACGAGTGCTTGAAACTGGACTATCTTTGGCATAGGCCGCCAGTCCTGTGCTCTGAACCGAGCTGACACTGGTATAAAAGTAAATGCTTCGCATTTAGCACATGAGTCAGACAATATAAACATGAATACACCAATAAGTCGCTATCAGTCCTGTAGTTTTTATAAGTTACGCGAAGGAGAGATTTGCATAAACATTCTCGAGAGGGATGAGAACGGGCTTATTTATGACTGCGCGCAAGTTTAAGTACGTTGGACTGAAGACAAAACATGAAAATATGAGGGGGTGTAAACGCAAGGGGTTTTGAGGAATCGGCTGAACTTGGCGTTAGGCCTCACCGGTTGTTTAGTCTGTCCTTGAATGCTTCTTTTGAGGAGGCATTCACAAACTCTCGCGGAGGGCTATTCCATAGAGATATCTGAGACGAGAAGGAACGTTATCTAATGAAAGTACGCGGAATGGGTTTGAATGGTTTCCTTGAGTGTCCTAGCAGGGTCTCCAAGCCCGTTGAGAATGGATTGGGCATCGGGAATAGGTCTTCTCTAATACGGTGGGCCCCAAGTGGGTAGAGATTAGGTGATGTTAGAGGGACTGGGTAGGGGTTAAATCCCAAGCCATGTACCAACTTCGGTAGCCTTCTGTTGAATCCGCACCGAAATGTCCAGCTCTCTGAGGAGACCAGTGCGTACTATCTGGCTGCCGTATTCTAAAAGAGGTTGAATAACGGTTCCACATAGAAGATGGATGCCTTCTTCGGCCATCGACAGAAAAAATCGTCTGATAAGGTTTAGAACTAGAAAGTCTTATTACTGGCCCACTCTTGGTGAGAGGAATACAAGAGATTACTACTCAGCCACAAACCAAGGATCTTGTGCCGGTCCACTATTCTGATTTACTCATCTTGACTTATCTTGAGGAGATGGACCGGAGCATTGGCAACGAAAGGCCCGCACGTTTATCATCGTTTATCGAGAGGTTCAAGTCAGTTGACCAGAGTTTGACCGGGTCAGAGGCTGACTGCTCAGCTCCAGCGTCCGCATCCCAGGTTGTGACGTCATCTGCGTTTATCACTGTGCCAAACGGAACTACATCGGGGAGGTCGTTGATGTAAATGGGGAGTAGAAGAGGGCCCAGGATAGAGCCTAGAAGGACACCTACGTCAATAGGTGCAGGTTGAGACCGAGATGTAAACGCACAAACCGAGGAGGTTTGGCTCTTCAAACAGCTCTCTATCAAGGATAGTAAGCGACCGCAGGTGTGGTACAGTGTGAGTTTTTAGGGAAGCAAAATATGCGGGACTCTATTGAAGGCTTGGGCGAAATCAGCGGACGCAGCAAGGAATATCATGCCTTAATCGTGGGTCTGCTTTGGGCTATCCATAACATTCAGCATTTTGGTGAGGCATGACCTGCCAGGAAGGAAGCCGTGCCCTGCTGGAGACAGTAAACAATTGTCGAGTAAATGTTTCGTACTCTCGCTTCAATGATGCGCGGGAAGGATTTTCTAGGGACACTGGCGAGGCTTATTGGCATACAACTTTTAGAAAGGTATCCACCTCCTTTCTTGCGATTATGGACAAGTACGGCATGCTTCCATGAATTTGGAAACCCTTTTCTGTCTTTGCACTGTTGAAAGGGCGTAGAGTAAGATCATGCGAGAGTGGAAGTGGATTATCTAATGATGCGTGGATGAAAGTCTTCCATTCCCAGCAAGCTGAAAGGGTTGAGTTTGTTAAGCCCCTCCTCCACTTCTACATGGGATACTGTGAGAAGCTCCAACGGGGAGACTAGCTGTTTCGGCTGGAGAGATGGGTGTCCGCACGCAAGAACTGCAGTTGTGGTGAAAACCGACGTGAAATGAGATTCAGACACTGCCGCTCCCTCAGAAGGGGGTTGGCAGGAGAACCATCAGAGAGCCACAGCTCCAGCGCTGAGGACCCCGATTCACGGTTGCGGCACAGGTGCTCACGGAAAATAATAATAATAATATTTGTATATTTCGGATGCACCCGAAGCATGCTGGAACGCACGATCAGATGATTATAGTGACGATGGAATGAGAACTAACAAAATGGTACGACACGTGAATGCAGAGTATCAGAGAGTGTTACAGTGGACTGAAACGGTAGTAATGTCTGGCAAATTTGAAGGTCAGGGTCGAGTGGTATTACGGCTAACAATGTTTGGAGTCGGTCAAAAAAGGGGGAGTAAGTGCATGAATAGTACAGGAAATAATCACAACATTAGAAATTCCAGCCGAGCCAGAGGATATTTGGTGTAAAAAAATAAGAAACAAAAATAAAAGTCCATCAAAGGGAATTCAAAGACTCGTTTGCAGGTAGCAGGGTGTAGAGAGTATATGGATGGAAAATTCATGTACAAGAATGGATCTTCAGATATAAAAGTCCATGAATCAACGGCTAGTGTGATGGTTGAGTCTAAAGTTGAGATGCCGAAGTCGCCAAACACGAGGAAAGAGACCAACAAGCCCCATGGATAGAAGGAGATATTTTAAGAGCTCTGACGCGAGAAGTAGCCAGCGGTTAGGCGATAAGTATCCAGCGGTTTATTTCCATTGATAAATATATGTCACGAAGTAAAGGCCAGGATATGGAGTTATGGCGGTGAGTCAACGTGAATTGTGTCCTGTGGTGATTGCAGGGGTGGATAGAGAGTAGAGGCGATAATGTGGTAGAAGGTAGATAAATGACCTGAAGACCTTTTTGGTAGGCAGATCCCACGGCAACTGTGGATCGCCCGGTCTAAGGTTCTTTACTGTAGTTTCTCAAAGTGTTCCCCAATATGGGGTTTGCAAAGATTTCGGACGCATCTGCAAGCTTCTGCATCCGCCGGAAGGGATGTGGATGGGTACTTTACGAACAAATGACAGATTTAGTAGAGAAGGCTTCTAACCGACGGTAGCAGGCGTCCCTTACCCCTTGGAATCGCTCGGATTCTAGGCACCCACAGAATATCTGCCTTCAATGCACATCGCTCTAGTAGCTTTTTGCTTTCACCCACGTCTACATCCTCCGTTATGTCACTTAGTTCGCTTATACTGGAGGACTTTATCATCTGAAAATCTGTTCTCTTGCTAGAACGGCCAGTCTGTATGGGGCGGAATATAGACGACCATTTCAATATGTAGCCGAAAGAGAGAACTGCGTGGTCACGCTTACCTAGTGGTGGTAGAAGACTGAAGACTTCTAGGCTGCCTTTGTAATGAGGTACGATCAGACCCAGGAGTGATGAGTTTTAAGCCGTTCTAAGTCTAGTGGAAAGGACCACGTGCTGTGCCAAAGATTAGTGGGCCAATAGATCCGACAATGCCACACCGTACTGTCTCTCAGCGTCGAGGTTTTCCCAGTCCACTCCAGGGGCATTGAAGTGCCCCATAATGAGAAAGTGACTAGAAGAGTGCAATGTTTCGAGGGCTTTCAGAAGCTTTACCATAGAGTGAATCTACTAGTGAAATGTAAGGGCAGCGGTGAATCCCACCCAGAAGCAAAGTAGTGGAGAGACAGAGGTGAAAATTTAACCATAAGGGGTCCGAAGTAGCTAAAGATGCATCGAGAGTAGACGCCCGGGGTTAGGAGGCCACTAGTGTAGAGAGCTAACCCACCAGCAGTTCCTCTTCCTGAATCACGAAGGAGAAAGAAGTAACTTGGTATTCTTACTTCACCATCTTGACAGTCTGGTGTAAGTCAGGTCCTCGTGATGGCATGACATGGGTTTCGTGCTGGTTGCTAATGGTCTTAGTTCAAGCATCTTGTTTGAGGGGCACTTCAGTGCCCGCTAATTGGGAACAGGACTTTCAGTGGGAAGGGGTTATTGTCTGCGCAGGTTTCTTCATAAAGGGTGAGGCCTACATGAGGGGTATTGGGGACAAAATTGGGGTGTCCGAGGCACCTAACTCAGCGGGTAACGGGAAGTGTCCCTCTGTTGTTCGGGGTTAAAGTGATCCCGTGCGAGAATAGCCGTTTTGTGAATCAAGTGCTCTGTGGGCCGTGTGGAGCTGAGTAATTTCCAATAAACGACGCCGTCTCTCATCCCTAAAGAGCTGGGCTCCTTTGTCATATGCTTTTGAGGAACAAGAATGGGGTGATTCAAGAAGGCTTTTCCGGTTGCTGGGCTTAAACGTTATTCGAGGCTGTGGCCCATTCTGAGGCGTCCTCCGGGTGTCTTTTCCCCGTTCGTAAAATTCAGGTTGACTTGGATAGTTGCCTCAGGACCATCTTTACTCTCTCCGAGGCTGATCTTATTCAGTAAGCTGAAAGCCATCGGGATTGGGAAGGGACTTGGAACAACCATGCAGGCCTTGGTGTCCGCGTTCTTGCATGAAGCATCGAGATTTCCAGTAATCGTTTGTCCTGTGGTCTCAAGTCTAGTTAGACAGGCAACTGAAGACGCTTGCAATTTTGGGTATGCCTTTATGGTCGGGGCAGTCCAAGGTTTCGCCGTCACACGAGCTTGCAATGGGCGGTCAAGTTCTACTCTACGCACCAAAACAAAGGACTCTATAATTGCCTGTTTTTTGCTCGATCGGAATGATTGCCTGTTCATCCCAGGTGGATTCCAGGATTAAAAGCAATATCCGTTTGCGCTTCTGGAAGATCAGCTAAAGGCTTTTGTCATGGTTTGCAGTAGGCAATAGCCCGAGCGTTCTTACTATTTATAGGGTCAGTTGGATTAGGTTTGCGCCTCTAGGAGCTCTGTCCCATAAAATTGCTAGTTTAGCTCCAAATGACTGCGCTCGCAATTTCTTGGCAATGTCTAAACTTAGATGCCTTGGTACTTCCATAGACTAGTTAGTAGTTGATTTGTGTAACTAGGATTTATTGAAGGTTTTAAAGCCGACGATCTCCGCGTCAAAGGCTGCTATTCTCGTCCGCAGCTCTTTTATATCCATGGTCTACAGAGATTCCTTCAGAACGGGGCAAAGGCACGACCGTCTTCTTGTTAGCTCACGTTCTGGCCCCCGGGCATAGCCGCATCATCCTCCTTGGATTCCGATACTTTACCGGTGAAAATGGGCAGACCAACGAATAAAAACGTGGGAAGAAATACACGGTATACCGCCCAAACGAGAACACTAACAAGACGGGGAGCATTGGAATGGCGGCCGAGGCGAACGGCGGTCCAGTTTCTTGCACCTGTGAGCCTCGGCATCTCACTGAGAATCGACTTCTTCGGACCATTCCTTGTCTGTTGGTAGAGGGCAACTGAATTCACGTGACATGTTTTAGGTCACCGTCGTACGGAGCAACAGCCGCAACATTTCCACAGAGTAGCGCCCCAGAAACTAGCGCGCCCACTAGTCATGCAAAATTCTGGTCGCCCAGATGTCAGCTGTTTTGTGAAGAATGTTTAGTACTCTAGATGCCAGGTACAAACTCGATCACGAGAGTGGCTCATGGAATGGGTAAAAAGCCAAAGGTTCCGCCGTGTGCCAAAAGACGATAAAAGTCAATGGAATAGGCGCAGAACAGTTCACATTGGAACAATGTCGTTCACGTTAACGTTTGTGAGCGACACCGGACACGATACTAGCTAAGGGAGCCAAATGTTCAACCGTCCGCGGACAAAGTAGTCGAAAATGCTTTTCATTTGGCAGAAACCCATTGTCTTTACAGAAAGCAGACAAACAACGCACAGCCCTGTGGCATCGAACAACATACAAACTGCTTAGAACTAAATGGTAATTGGTTATGTTTGTCTGCCGTAAATTTTGTCGTGAATTTGCACGTTCGATCTTAGCCACCTCCAGGTAGCTAGAACAACTCCCCCAGGAATGGAACTGTTGAAGTGGCCCTTCGATCTAATTGAGGGCGTACCACGCGCAGGTCTCCATAAGTATCACTAGCCTCATGTGATATCGGTCGTCTAGCGGAACGCTTTGCTATGCCACAATCCGCCCGTGCCACCGTTGCAGATATACTGAAATGCTCACGAATCCAGCGGTTACCTGAATAGCCCTCATCCAAGTGTCGCGGAAAAAATATAAATGTAGACCGTAGAAAGTAATCCAACACGACTTCCCGAGGGTTCCCCATTCAAATCGTCCGTACATGCAGTAGAAGGGAAAAAAGAAAAACGCCAGCGAAAGGCGAAGAATTCAAACAAAAATAAAGAACTTACTCCGGGTAGTGGGTACAACAAATTTAAAATGACAAAAATGTTTTTCTGGCCTTAGGAATGGTTTTACTAAACGCCGAACAGTGAAGACAATGGAAGGGGAATTGAAAAAATGAATGCTATCTACGAGAAGCTTTGGGCAATGTACATGGCGGCCAGAGCTCCTCCTTAGATGCGGCTCCACGGTTTCGGGCTACACTGATAGAGGTGCAGAGGTGGTCTCCAAGATGTGTGAAGGAATCATTGGGACACCGTCGCTGAGCAGTGTCATCTCTTCTAGTCTACCGTCAAGGTGAGCAGAATTAAGACGGTCGGCCGATATAATTCCGTGTTTACGCTTCCGGTCAATGAGATGAACTCGATCGCGTACCTCGAACGCTTTATATGGACCTTCGTGAGGCCGCTGTAGGGATATCCCGAAGCTGTCTACTCTTATGAAGACGTAGAAGCAAGTGAACACTTCTGCTGAAATGTAGGTCTTATAAGAGGGAAGTAAAACCAAGAGAAAGGTTGGAAGCGCCTGCACCCAGCTAGACCTGTCAGCAGCTATGAGCAAAGCTTTGAGGTTTCGATGAAAACCCTCAATCATACTGTTCGCCGCTGGGTGACATGCACTCGCACAAAAGGGATGACAGCCCAAAATATGCAATATTTCTCCAAAAGAGTGTGACTCAAAGTGTGCACAGCAATCTGTAGTTACCTTTGCGGGAATCATATAATTAAACTCAACGTTCCGCAAAATGAGCTGTTACGGTTTCCGCCTCCACACTGGCAACAAGGACGGCCTACGGCCAACGGGGAAACTGACGAACATGTTAAAAATGTATCGTTAACCTTTGAAGGGCTGTAATACATTTTGAACTATACATGGCCAATATCGAACGAATCACAAAACCAAAACACAGTTGATCCGCATATTCTACTATATTGAGTCACTAAATTAACAACAAACTCAAATATATACAAACATCAATTATGCGATCACACGGGTTCAAAATACGAGTGCCAATTTTACGGCGTGCCAGAGCCCAGCACATGTGTCACGTAGGTTCAAGATGGGGTATGACAAGGTGGCTCGTTGGATGCGAACAAACATGGGTTGGTCCATAGAAAACATGAAGCGTACGGAACGCGTGAATGGTGTATGTGGGCGAGTACTATCACGAAACCGCGAAATTATAGTGTCTTCGAAGGATTTTCTACAACCGATCGTTACAAGGGCTGAGAGGGCTAACAATATCCACGTGGATATATAGTATAGTATATTTCTTGACCGTGGTCAATGCACATGCACAAGGCAAGATCAGAGCGTACAGCAGTACATGTCAATGTGATGTATTCACAAATTCTAAATTTATAAATCACACAGCAACTGAAATACACCAGTAAAGTCATGTAGTGTTTGAGTGAACAAAAGTGGTAATGGTTGAGGCGGGAATTCCGAATCGGTTTCAAAATCGCTGGGCAGTAGTGGGATTGCTGATATAAGCGACAAATGGACGGTCACTAACGAGCAATCGGGCGGAGGAGATGCCAAAGAACATTGCTAGAAGTAAAGCAAGCATGGAGCTTTCAAAGTGCAGTCAGAGATACCAGCGGAATATTGGACACCGATCCAGCATTGGGTAACTAATTGTGGAGGAAACATGTGAAATAAAGGCAAGTGAGTCAAAGGTGAAAATTAGACGTACCTTTTGTTCAGGTTATTACAGTGTCATATGGAAATTCAAATGAAGGCGAAAAGCTTCGCAGGGACTTTAGTGAACTTTTGAAGAGCATGAATGGTGTATGGACATATAACGGACTTTTAAAGAAAAGCCGTCAATGAAACGGATTAGTGGAGACAAACGTCAATGGTTCGGCTAGGCAGGAGTTGGAAGAGTGTAAAATGTTTTTTTGTATTTAATAGAAAATTGTTAACCAAATTATGGTTGGCTGCAGATGGCTGGTATTCTGTTCCTTAAAGACCTTGGTTGCAGGTGGTGGCAGGTAGAATGTTGAGGGAAGCGGGTAAAAAAGGGCTAGGTTCCGGTCATTGGTTTCGTACTGCAACGCGGGAAGAATTGAACTGTTGGGTAGGATTATTTGGGAATAGACGTTGAGCGTATGTGTTGATGGTTGGTGTCAGGAATCATCTCTGCGATCCGGTGAGACTTTCATGAGGTTTTGTTAATCCGTGTACGGTGCCCCATGTAGCGTCAGCAGGCGAGAGTATAGGTTTAAACCATTGATCAAATCGTCCAGTCCTTACGGTAATCCGGAACAAACGTCGATTTGGCCGATGGCTACCCAAGTAACCAATGCAATCTGGAAAAGATCAGGAGTGCGGCAGTCTGGAGAGTGTTCCAGCTGTGGGCTATGATTATCGTTTTTATGGAAGCAAGAAAATGAACATTTTGTTACCCGAACAATTAGTTATCGTTTGGCTAGTAGACCGGTCTATTAGGGATCCCTAGACGGAAACTGGTAGCTTTCTAGGGTAGTTGGGTGATAGTAGAGATTTAGGGCGATATCAGGTAGGCGGTGGATGAGGAGAGGATGTCCGTTTGGGAACCAGGAATAAGACAGTAGTAGAGGGTATGGTCCGGAAGAAGAATGATAAAATAGGAAGACAATAGTCTGGTCAGTTCACCAGCTGTGGTCGAGGACGGCAAACAGTAAAAAGGGAGAAAAACACTGGGTGTTGAGGAGAGGATTTTTCATGTGGAAGCACACGTGCTGGTATTCCGCAGGGTCAAGAGAAATCAGAGGCATACGGATTCCGGTTGGAATGGGGTCTTAACTTACCATGAGCATATGCGCAGAGTAGTAAAGCCTAGTTACTAAGGAATGGTAATCCGTGCGGCAAGGCTTCAGTGTACGAGAAAGGCGCAAAAAACAGGATGGGACGGCTGAGTTCTAGCCTGAGCCAGTAATTAAGTGAGAGCGAGCACCCATCGCTGAAGGACGGAACGGTTGTATTTATATATATGCAAATTATGTTGTAAAATGGCACAATCTAGTTAGGAAGGGGGGCAAAAGTGAGTGGAGCATACCCAAGGTATATGTATATATATATATATATATATATATATATATATATAAATGTACGTATATGTATATATATATTGTATATACAAAAGTTATATATATATATGCATATATATGTATAGGTTTATATATATATATGCATATATATGTTTATATATAAATGTATTTATAAAATATATATATTGCTGTATACGTGGGTGCGATCATCAGACGGTTCATGCGAAAGCGTTTGGACGCAAAATACTGGCAAGTAAAGTGATATAGAGAGACGCAGTCCTGGTATAGCCCAGCTGAGGATCAACGGTTAACGGACAACCTTGAGGATAAAACAGGAAAGTGTCCTACTGAGGCCTCTGCATATCAACGTAACTTGGAGAGTTGGCAATAAACACACGAACGAGCCTAGTTGCGAACATCCTTTTGCGTGCCGTGCCAAAAAAACCTATCGGCAACCAGCTTGGTGATGGCCGGGATGCCGGGATGGGCCAAATTATGTACATCATCGGAGGTCGTGCGGCCCCAAGACATGGATGTGGCAAAGTTGTGTCACGTAATATCGGGCCCCAGGAAGTGGATAACGGAGGAGTCAGAGGTTCCAGTTATGCCAACTGGCTTTGACCTATAAAATTCAGTGTCGAACGTTGAGCCTTGACCGAAGAATCTGGGTCTATGGCCCGTGGCTGAAAAGAAATATAGCTCACCCGCGATGGAGCACCAGACACTACTTTTTCTGCGCCGGAAACGTGACAAAGGTCACTAGAAAATTCCGCGTTGAAGTCTAAATGACGCAATCCATGTGGTGAGTGTTTATCGGTTCGACCGTAAAAGACATGCGTCATTTACTTATGGCCGGTATAGATGATTAGCTGTCTGCCTTTGCAAACGTGTCGGAAACGTCTAAGAGTACTGTGAACAGCAAGTAGTTCCCCACCAAAAGTAGAACACTTAATTCAGATGACAGGAGATGACGAGAGGGAAAGGATATTGGTTTCCATTTTGATGTAGACCACTGCTGTAGCACGCCGCCCATTGCTGTGGCAGAGGTATCGAGGGCTACCTAAATGAGATTTGGCTTCGAAATGAGCCAGAAAATTGGCGGAGGCCAAAGAGTCTTTAACAGCATTGAAGACGGTTTAAGCATCCTCGGCTAATTCTGTGGGACAAAATTCAGCGCCTCGAAGTTTTTCCGTAACGGGCGCATCGAGTGAGCACAGTTCAGGATGAAGCGCCGTTGATAGCTTACCATCCCGTTAAAAAAACGAACGGCGGCTAGCGAAGTAAGTAGCGGAATGTCACAAACAGCTCGTATCTCTCATCTAAAGGGCCGAGTACCAAGTTCATTTATCATGTGGCTTAGAAACCAAACTGAATTTTTGCCGAAGAAACTTTTGTCCGCATTGGTGGTTATACCATGTGCAGCCAAAAGCTTGAATAACTGAAGAAGTGTTGCTTGTTTGCATCTTCAGATTCACTAATTTTTGGCAGATCGTCTACGAAGGCGAGAGTGAAATCCATACCCCTGGTAACCTGGCCAATAAAACTCTGGAAGGTCTGTGCAGCGTTGCGTAAATCATGTGGCATTCGTAGGAATTCGACAAAACTGAAGGGTGTTGTCACCGCTGCCTCAGGTTAATCCTTATCTGCAACGAGAATCTGGCGCAAAGAACCCACTAGATCTATCTTCAGAAAACACGTGAAAACCGTTGAGATTGGCACTGATATCCTGAATGCGAGGGATGGGATACCTATCTGGAACTGTAGCATTATTGAGGTTTCTGTAATCTCCGCATCGTCGCCAATCGTCAACATTTTAGGGACCATAAGGAGGATCGATCTTCTCTATATTCGCAGGCATCTCCGACTGCACTTTGATAATGCCATGTTAACTCCATTTTTAATTTTGTTTTGGTACCACTCTCAACCAGTTTCTCGGTATTGATTCCTCAAATATCCAGTTGGTGCCACCTCGCGTCTCCTTCTACACTTCTCGACTCTTCTTTGAATCTCTTTCACTCCACCACCCTCTATCTTTATCGACTGCACACCAAATTCCGTAGATCGCCGTGATCCATTCTCGACTACCGAATCCGTCGTAGACTGTTATCGGCACCCATAATGCAGGTGGTGTATTATTCCTGTCGCGACTCCCAGTTCATGTTGTGATGTCCGACGCCAGTAGCTTTGTGGTTTCTTGCAAATGCTGCACTTTTACCCTTCTTCAGTATCGCTTTTACCTGCGTTCCTACGTCCATCCGGCTAACAATACCGTCCCCGTCCTGAATTCGAAACCGATTCACAATAGCCGAGCCAACCCTCTCCGCTTTAGTTCACCTAAACACCGTCCAGACTTACTGTTCTGTTACTGCAATTGTATGAACCCTGAACTTCAAAAGTGTGAATACCCCACACTGCTGTGAATGGCTGCGTTTTCTGATCATGCCTTGTGCCTGTGTCTTGACCATGGTCAAGAAATATACCATTATTACTATTACTAAGTGGTGAAATTCAAGGACTATTTCATGCACGAATTATACCTGATTCGGGCGTATGCTCAAACTTAGCTCGCGCGGGTTGAAGCCTGTCGGGTGCCAGCCTATGTGCCCCAGCAAAAGCTTGATGGCTCAACGTGCAAACGTAATGACCCACCGAGCTGGTTTCTGCAGGTAGTACGGACGGTGGGTGCTGCACTTCTGGTTATGCATTTAATACATCATCGAACAAATGCAAAACAGCCTTCTTATGTAGAACAGGACTGATCGGGTTTGAATCGACCAAAATCCCATTCACAGGTAGATTACTGACACGGTCCACAAAAAGTTTGCGATAAGATTCAACCTAAAGTTAGGAGTGATGCAGGAACTCAATGATCAGAATCGCGTTTTGAACCTGCGCAGTCAAAAACCCAAGGAAAATTTCGACAGAGAAAAAATCCACGGTCTCAGAAACTTGTGCATAAGTTTGTACGGAAGTACCATTAGCGGCACGTAAGTTGAAGAAGGGGCAGCTATCTAAGTTTTAGCCTGAATTTGGGAGCATACTGAATTCAGCACCCGTGTTTACCAAGTAGTGTCCCTGAACGGTGATCGGTTACATAGAACAGGCGACTATCCTGGATAGTAGCTTCCATCACAGCTACGCACCGGCGTCCTCGGTTCCGTGACTGACTGGGGCCATGACACAGGGCGGAGCGCAATGACGCGCCTCAGAACCATGCCTCTGATGATGCCAGCAAAGAGCGTCAGTTGATTTTGGCCGAAACGGAACACTCATACGCTTTCTACCGAAAGATCTGTTTGGGCGACGCTGCCTGTTAAGTGATGCCTGAGTTGGGCGTCTGGCTGATGACATACTGGGTGCCCTTACCTTTTAGACAATATCGTGCGCGATGGCTGTTAAAGAGGCAACCACGGACCAGGTTTGCGGCGAAATTGCCTGGCTGAAATTCGACTCGTAGGCCTCTTCAATTTGGCCGCCCTTCTCGGCAAGCCTTCCCAGACGTTACTCCGTAGACACTTAAAAACCTTCTTCAAGTTGCTGGGAAGATGTCTTAGCCAAATCCCTTTTCAGGAGAATATTATAGGTTTTAGTAGTTCCTAAAACAGCCGGCGAGTGCTGAAGCAACTGCAAAGGTTTGCGAGCTCCTGGCTAAGTGACTGTAAACAAGCGGACGATTCGCTGTCCGCCAGACATGCCAGTCGGGCTAATGACGGCTACTTTTATGCTTCCGTAGGAGTTGGGTTCTTCTGATTCCAGCACGTCTTGCACTTCGTCCGCAATATGTGGAGGAAGAACTGTGACCTTGTAGTGAAACTTACCACCCTCCGTAGTCACACTACGCACGACAAACACAGATTCCAACTACGCGGACCAAGCCCGAGGGTTACCTTCCCTGAAAGGTGCGAACGCAAAGGCAAGTGCATTTACCTCAGCGTTAGTACATTAAGGGCCGCTTACAGTGAAAGTGGTATGATAAGTCGATGTTAGTCAAAAGTGGGAAAAGCCAATGCAGTGAGAAAAATGAAAAAACAGGGTAGAAGCATTGAGTTACCACAGACTCAAATTGACAAAATGTTATTCCGGCACCCGGGGATCTACAAAAGTAGTTGAAAAGACCGTGGACTCACCAGTTGATTGTTCTGGATACCAGATAACAGCTAGATCCCGAGAATGACCCGTGGAATGGGTAAAAAGCCAAAGGTTCCGCCGTGTGCCAAAAGACGATAAAAGTCAATGGAATAGGCGCAGAACAGTTCACATTGGAACAATGTCGTTCACGTTTACGTTTGTGAGCGACACCGGACACGATACTAGCTAAGGGAGCCAAATGTTCAACCGTCCGCGGACAAAGTAGTCGAAAATGCTTTTCATTTGGCAGAAACCCATTGTCTTAACAGAAAGCAGACAAACAACGCACAGCCCTGTGGCATCGAACAACATACAAACTGCTTAGAACTAAATGGTAATTGGTTATGTTTGTCTGTGGTAATTTTTTGTCATGAATTTTCAAGTACAACCTCAGTCGCCTCCAGGTCGCTACGAATGAATCTGGATCTGTCTGGGAACCCTCAATGTAAAGGGCGAACGGTCGGTGAAAAACTGATTCAAAAATGAAGGGAGGAGGTTAATAACAGGAGTTTTTCTGAGTGCCATCCACTTTCTTACGGGAGCTCCGGAAATGCGTGTCTCCTCAAGGTCCAGCTTGTTTCTGAAAACGATGACCGTATCTGCTGTCACTACTCCCGCAGGGAGTTTATTCCAATCGCTTATCTCTCTCACTAAGAAGGATAGTGCAGCCATATTCTCTTTGGCCCTGGGCCTAAATACCTCCAGCTCACGCTGTTGAAGTTAAGGGTCCGCCACGGGCAAACGATGGCTAGTGTCCCCTGGATAAACCCTTTGGCCCCTCCATTGCTTCTACGAGGTTCCCTCTTGCAAGTCTGCATTTACACGAGGGCAAATCTGTCCTCGCACTCTAGTCCTTCCCGACCGAAGATCGTCCCTGTAAACATCTTTTGAAGGCCGTCTCTTGTTTAGGCATACCTAACTAACCGGGAAACCCAGGTCTGAATGAAGCGGAGAAGGTGAGGTAGCGCCAGTTAGGTTTAGTTCAGTTTTTTATTTCGGATTATACAACACTTTGTGTGGCTAAATTCAACAGCCTCACCAGTCAGCTGTTCTTCTGACGCGTTTCCTTACTCCCCGGCAGTGCGCTTTGTATACGGGAGCGGGTGCTAACCAACACAACCACAGACACTGGGAGGGTTTTTGGGCTCTTGCTGTTTCAGGATTTCGCCCGGATTTTTTTCTCGGGTGACTTTGTTTCTGAAACCCCACCCCTATTTTTCATCTGGCTAGCTTTGGGAAGGGTGTGTTGCAGAGTGTGCCTAAGTGGTTCCTGGAAGTTGGTGCACTGCTACATCTATCGGCCCTCCTAACGGTTTACTCCACCGAGATACAAACTTGTTTTTGGGAAACTAATCCCTTACGTTGAGTCTTGAGTGTGCCCTTTGCAGGTTAACGCTATGTTCACCGAGGCCGGGCTCAGAGGCAGGAACAAGCAAGTTACCTAGGTCTGTATACGAAAGATCCCTTGTAACCTTGAAAGCTTCTATTAGGCCACCTTAAAGTTCACAAAGTGTTGAGTGGAGAGGTGAGGATCTTCTAGGCGCTGAGCATAAAATTTACCTCTCTGACCGATGATCATCCGTCTTGTAGGTGTCTATACCCGTTCCAAGCCATCCTCATCCTTGCAATAACAAAGAGGCATACCTGCGCACAATACTCCAGAAAGGTTCACAGCAACGCCCTGCGAAATGGAACGGAGATTGCTGTTATCTGCGAGTGACAGCAATGCACACTCCAGCTGATACCCCCTCCCGGGTATATATGCGGCCGTCCGCCATTGTCTTCAAGGCCTAATATCCCGTGTGACCATCACAATTGAGTCTTTTACCTCAGAGATTCTTCAAAACTGAATGCAACACTTTCGGTCTACGCAGGTAGTGCAACACGCAGGGACCAGTGATCTTCAGATCGGGGGGGGTTGTACGCATTTGATCTGAAAAAGCACAAAAGGAAGGGATATTTCATGAGCCCAGGTGTATTAAGTGTGTCTACAAACACCAACACTTGCGTCAGTGGAACAATATGACGGCCTACAGCATGGTATTAAGAAGGGCCATGACTTGGCATTTAGCGGATTCGAAGGTCGAGCCAATCGACCGGCCTATCTGGGAATAGCATCCATAAGCCGCACTGAATGGCTCCCCACTGTCCTCACATCGTCTGCAAAGATGGAACTCGGGTTTTCAGTTCTTTCGCTAGGTCGTTTTTGTATAGAGGTCTCAGTGCTAAGCCTTGCAGCACACTGGTGGTAAGCCGCTCCCACCTCGATAGATAACCTTCCACCATGACACAGAAACTACTGGTCCCAAGGAAGTCTGCCATACAAGCATCCACCTTCCCATCGTCCTAACGTTCTGCAATTTATAGTCCAGCTGGAGGTGACTCGAGGAACCAGTGGCCTTACTGAAATCTAAATAACAAACCTCCACTGTCGCACCTTCATCCATTTGTCATTAGCTGTAGTCCAAGAACGTTGGTAGGTTTGTCAGTTGTTATCCTCAAAAACAGACCCATGTCGTGCAGGCCTCGGCGGCCCGTTATTGTCCAGGCGCAGGCAAAACAGCTCCCTGATTATGCGTTCCAAGCACTTGCACAATACTGATGTCAGGCGGACCGCTCTGTATTTCTCCGCTTTCTGCCTAGGTCCTGCCCCTGTTTCAATGCAAAAAATGGCCATTTTCCAGCCCTCAGGCGCCTCACAGTCGCTTATCGACACTTCACGCAGCTGAGTACCAGACCCCGATAAAGTATCGGAAACAAGCTGAACAATTACCGGACAGATCGCCTCCGGTCCGGCTGCCTGTGCTTGGACAGAGATTCAGGATCCTCAAGAAATTAGGCCTTATTCACAGTAAGCTCCCTGGGAGCCGGCACACTCCCAACCTCTGAGTCCGTCGCAGTAGGCTTGAAGTTCTGACGACACGCACCTTTAATTAGCCCAAGTCAGGTTTCTGCCTTGTCTTTATCGTCGAGGGAAGTACATCTGCCGGTCGCTCCTTAGCTAACTACTCCCTAATGCTTCATCTTCTTAGACTGTACACAAGAGAAAAACTTCATGAGATCAACCCAAAATGTTTGGCGATTTTTTCCCAAGCCTCGCATTTCGCCTATCGTTCCCGGGCTTGAGCTTTGTTTCTGACTGATTTGTGAGTGGCCAAAGCTTGGTGTACGCCGCGAAGTTCATAAAAAGCACAGTCTTCTACAACCAGTTAATGTTGTTGCCATATGTGGCTCCAACCAAGACGGCCGGTTCTAACTTCTTGGCTGTGCCAGCCAAGCTAATCCTCCCGCCAAGTTCAATAGAACAGCTCTTATTCGTCCCCAATCCCCCTACATTGAAGGCTTTGAAACCTCCGGGTAACGGCCTGTTTTTCGTGCCGTTAGCTTCAGCTGTTCGTCTTCCTTTCCAGCCTAGTGCGAACCAAACTAGATCCGGGTTTGTCGTGCATGTTGCGGCCTTTGATGGGTCTTTGCGGACTGCATATGGGAAAAGGTCCCTTGTATTCAGTTAGTTTATTGGCAGCAGCTATTTCTTCCCCTTCTTCACTCTCTGTTCAGCTGCTTCTGTTTTCTGTCCTTTTGCTCACCACTCGGATATTTGGTTCCGGCTTTTCTGCCAAGTTTCATTCTGTTCCACTTCTACGATCAGCTTGGAAAAGAGCACGGCCAAGTACGACCCGCAAAGTCCTGGGCTAGGCCAGCTGCTAGTAAAACTAGAGTTGCCTGAAAGTGGACTCCCTGAGCTTGATGGTTCACGTTTACCGTATGTTCCTTTCTCCCGCCAATATGAGATTCACGTGAAGAGCTGATCAGAGGATTACCATCAGCCTTTCAACTATTTATTTCAGCATTGTAAAGGGGAGGCGAAGGAAGCTACTCGGGGCTGTTTGCTTTGTCCAGCTAAGGAAGGTTATCAGCGGGCTAGAGGCATATGAAGAGAACGCTTCGGTCGGAGGTATCTCATCGTACGTTGCATGCCAGATAGGATAATCAGGCTTGGATTGGTCTCTCAAGATCCGGGTGCCTTGTTGTTGCGCGCCAACAAGTTGGTCATTTGCGCAGATGCACTGGAGCAACTAGGGTATCTGGGTGACCTTAATTCGGTTCACGCTGCAGAGGCAGTTTTGATTAAGTTACCTAGGTACGTGGCAGTTGAGGGGGTAAAAGGGCCGACGGGGTCTACCAGACGGACAACGAACTGAGGTTCCGCGATCTGTGTCAAATAGTCAGTTCTAACGCAAGCTTGAAAAGAAATAAATTTGGTTACTTCCTTCGTGAACGAGAGAATGTGTCAGACGTCTATAAGACAGTTCGAATCATAAAACCCTTGCTTTACCAAATAATGGTACCAGTTTCTGTAGGTGTCGTGGCAGGCTACCTAGAGGGCTGCCAAGAGTTCCGGGCATTGTCGCCTAAAAACGCTGGGAGTTTGTGTCTCGATTCAAAGCTTGTTTCTCTCAATTACCTCCGGAGCACCTCACTGGCGGACTTCGTTTCAGGAGGCTCTGTCGAGAAGAGGATTGCAATCACTGGCATCATCGTTTGTTGCATGAAGTGAGCAAAGTCCTCGCCCCCATAGTGTCTTGTCGACTATTTATCACGAGTCTCGGTGTAGGCTTGGGAGCAGCGCCGGTCATTATTGAGGGTGCAAGCAAAACAATACCTACCAGAGCACTGCTGGACACTGGAGCAAATACCACTCCCATATTTTTTGATTTGGCTGGGACCTCAGGTCGCATAAGAGAGACAGCCAGAATTAACCTGTGCACTCCCATTAAGAACAGTATAGGGCGTTGCTGAAGGGCGCCGTTCAATCTCGAGTCTCTGGATGACAATGAAGTGATCACAAAGGACGACGCCCATGCTGCTGCACCAGTTCTGGACGCACGGACCACCACAACAAGTCAGTAAACTTTGTCTAAATAGGAACACTCAGTGGAGATGGAATTTGAAGCTACTTTAGACCCAAAAATCGGAGTGTCCATTGATTCAGACTTCTCTTCGGTGCATTGGATTTTGGGACAGCAAAGGGGTTCTAAAGAGGACCCTTACACCGACCACACTGCTTTGTGCCTGGCCATGCGAGGTTCGTTGGATAACGGTTGTTGAGGCTAATTCATGGCTTGTGGCGTACACAGCCTGGGGGTTATTGAGAATAACCTCCAAAGGTTCTCTAATAGATATTTGGATGACAGTGATCCGCCGGGAGCTTCACTGTCTACGGGGGATGAGAGGTCTGTCGAAACTATGGTGAAGTCGTTGAGGCTGTGGGGCTGACATCTTAGTTTTGCGCTGCCGTGGAGAGGCAATGAACTCGTGAAGATTTGCAATCGTTTAGTCGCTTCGTATCGTTTAAAATTGTTGGGGAATAGGTTTCTAAGGGATCCAGAGCCCAAAATTAAATAGCCGGATATAATTGAGCGTTTCTTTGGAAGAGAGCATGCGGTGCTGGTGTGAGGGGACCTCAGGGCAGGTAGGCAAGCGAAGAAGCACCTGTCACAATGTGTGGTGCTAAGTCCTGATAAGCCCGAAATGGTTCTTGATGTCTTTGACTGTGTTGTAGTGTTCTGAGGGGAATCACTTTGAGCGCACTTAATGCAGGGTCCTAATTTAGTTTCGACGGTGATAAGTGTACTTTTCTAGCTTCATCAGAAACCTGTGGCCTTGTGCGTTGATGACGAAGATATGTTCCTACAAGTAAAAGTGCCCGAAGGAGGCCGAGATACCCTCCGGCTTCTCTGGTGGTCTGGTGGTGATACTGGCGGGCTGAGAGAATTTAAGTTGACAAGGCATCCCCTTGAAATGGCTTCGTCACATTTCTGCCCTAGTCTTGCCCTGAAGAAGAGGGCCACCTTATTTGAGCACCTGTTATCGTCTTCGGTACCACAAGTGGTCTTGAAGGATCTCAACGCTGACGGTTGTTTTACTTTCGCTGACAATACAGCAGGAGCATTATGTTTGGTGGAGGGATTACGTGGTCTAATAAGCCTTAGTTGGCTCAGGTTGACTGAGCAGCTGAGCAGTGAGTGAGAGATTTTAAGTGCCGTCCCGGTTGATAAAAGAAGCAGCGCTATAAAATTCTCCAATGCGGATTTGTAGCCGACGGTGAGAACGTTAGGTGTGGCTTCGAATGTTGAGCTATACGTTTTCGAATACTATGTTCACATCAGAGATCGAACGACAACAATAAGAGCTTTGTTGGTTCAACTGGCCGCAGTCTGTCATCCCTTGGGTCGGGCTAGTCCGTTCATCCTACCGAAGAAACAGCTGTTTCAAGGTTTGTGCTGGTCAGGGCTGGTTGGGATGATCCACTTGGCTTAGATGCTGAAGTAAAGCGGGAAGAAATTAGGAGGATAGCAAAAAGGATCGAACTGGTAAAAGTGCCACGATAGGATGCATGTGATGCTTTGATGTCGATGCTGAAGGTGAGTTGCGCTTATTTTGTCATGCTTCCGAAGTGGGCCACATGGCAGCGTCTTACCTTAGGATTGTTTCCGGAAAGTCGGAGCCACGAAGTGTACCTGGTTTTCTAAGTCGTGCGTGGCATCTCCGAAGGCAGTCTCAATACCAAGGTTGAAATTGGCTGCAGTTGTCACCGATTTGCGGATAGTGAGGGTGGGTAAAATGGAAATGGGTCCAAAGCTGGGCGACTTTTACTTTTGGACCGATCCCATCCTAGTTCTTCAACACTTGGAGAATGATGAAGGGTGCTTCACTACGTACTTTGCGGACCGGCTGTCCAGGATCCGTGACCGCTTACTTCCTTCGACGCGTCAGCTGCTGTGACGCTCCTTCCAGAAAAGGCCCTTTGACCTTCATTTCGCCCAATTTTTACTGCCTCATCCGTTAGTGAGGTCCTACCGGCTGTCCACAGAAGTGTACTTTCAAATCAACGACCAACCGGCACACAACTGAGCAATAATTGTTATATTGAGGTCCAGGTGCGTCGTAATTTCTCAGTTCCCCACCAAGAAGACAGTCAACCAAAAGGGCTCAAAACTCTGGGAAAAACCTGCTGGGTTGGAGTGACACAGCAGCGAAGACATGCAATACAGGAATGAACCATTAACTCACAGGCATTTATTCCGGTGCACAAACTGGGAATATTGGTTTTGGATCATAGTACTTTGTTGTTGTTTGCGGTCCCCACGCAATAAAAGCATTGATACCTATAGTCAGCGCCTCAGTGTATCATGGTTGACCGAGCTGAGAAAACACGAAGCAGACAAACAGGGCCACGAAAGCAGATACGCCGAAATGTTTTCATTGTTATTTTGTCAAGCCCACGGGTCACATCTTTTAGTTAAGTCCAATTTTTGTGTTGTCAGTAGGTGGGAGGTCAAACTTCTTAGAATGCGACCGAAGCATGGGCCACACGCGACGGCTCGCTGAGGAGGATCGAATACTTCCGACGTTATACGGCGGCACAACTACCCTGGGATATGGCCCACAAGTGAAAGAGCAGGTGGGCCCAAACGAAGAACGGCCTCTCCAGCTTACCCGTTTTTCGTAGGTAGCCAACCCGAAGCTTTTCGCATGCATTGCTGAAGCACTAACGAGATGGGCATGCATCATTGTAACCCAAAGTAAGCCACATCAAGTCAGGCAAAACAAACACGTGAGCAAAGCGATGTTAACTAAGTGCACTGAAAGATTAATCAACGCAGTAAAGTAGTGACAACCACCTACCTGCTTAACCTTACCAAACCAACCACGTCCAGCAGCCGAAATGTCATCTGATAAATGGAACATAAGCAAGCTAGCTTCAAAAAAATAACTCAAACTTCAGCGGAATCACTCAGCGCGGCACACATTTACAAACAGGCAAGATCTACCACACAATTAAACTAACCACCGGTACTCTCCAACAAACAGAACTTGCACACACCATTCCTCAACAATTCGCAGGAGGTGCGAACTAAAGCCTCTCTAACAAGTCCATCTTTTCCAGACTGCACTTCTCTAACAGCCTCTAGAGACCAATGGTTTTTATAACAAATGCCGCTTACTAGGAGAACTAAATACCCGTTTCCAGACCTTCCATTCTCGTCCACCACTTTTGCATTTCTTGCAGCACACAGACAAACTCAGCCTTCCTACTTTTCCAAGACGAATCCGCAGGCAACTGTACCCTTCTCCAGAGTTTGACAAAGGTAGAGGAGAACTCCTTACCATCAAGCATAGTATTGTTACCGCGAAATATCAGGAACTTGGTAGAGGTCAATACTTCGAGTTCTTTGCAATCATCTGCCACTGGATTGAGGGGGCGACCGTTGAGGCCTCTCCCTACCTCTACCAAAAACGTCACTAGACTTTCATCAGTCACGCCACGACCATGTGCGACTGATTGCAGCACATGCCGCACCGGAAGAATCATCCGTTCCTAACCTCTACCCTGGTGGTTTGTCTATGGTGGGCAGAATCCCCATTCAACACCAGTGTTCGGTAGAAGGCGATTTATTTTGTCTCGAGACAGCTCTTAAATAAACCCTTGAATTTCTGACCTAGCTCCCTGAAATCGCTTCCGTTATTACCGGAAAGAGAATCGGTTCACTTCAGCCCAGTCCAGCTCAGTACTCATGACTTCCAAATTCGTGAGGATCGCACCATTCTCTGACTGCGAACACCACTTCCAACACCCATCCTCCAGTACTTCCTCAATGGCCCTCAGTCCTGACGACTACCTTGGCCTGCCTATGGCCGTCGGCTTGTCATACCGAAAACCTGGGGCAGCTTTCTGTTTTCCCTTTGGACCTTTCGCCGGTGAAGTTTCAGTCTTGTCCATGACTTTACTCTGAGTCCCTCTGTGTTCGTCTGGTATGGTGTGGCATCGGCCCCTGGTGTTGTGAGGCACCACCGCAGCCTGTAAAAGACGAGCAAGCAACTTTTATGTGCACCGCTCCCACATTCATACCGCTTTTCTTCAGTCCTGCCAAGCTTACCGGAAAGTCGCCTAAAAATACCTGCCCCCACATACGCTGGGGCATTACCAAGGTTCTCTGTACGTTCAACTGACGGAGACATTATATTCTGTGTACACCGGCTAGCTGTCATTCGGCAACAGTGCAAGCATTTTCCTCGAACACGTTTATTATCCGCCCTGCCCCTAACGGTCCAGAATCGCCCAAAAATGTTCTCTGGGAATTAGGGACGGCCAAAGTGACCTTCCATCTCATGATAATGCCTACCAGTTACTCGATGACTCTGTGCAAGCCTGGAAGAATGATGGCATTCTTAGCCTCTTTTACAGCTCCTTCGGTTGATGCCTCTACTATTTCTAGTGTATCATTATTTACCAAGGGTACATTTTTACAGGAGAATAAGTTTTGGCGTACAAATGCGCGGGGATGGGACTCAAACAGTCTTATTACTGTGCTCATGTGGAGTTTCTGGACTTCGACTTGTAAAATAAACTGGCCGACTTATTCTGCAAAAGAATAAGTTGAACATAAGGAAAAGATCTTCCATTATACTTACTGCTCCTAAAAAACAGAGATTGGATCTACTCAGATGAACTGCGTGGGAGGTGTGTTGCAAGCCATGCGCCATCTTCGCTGCCTTTCTCTGGTCTTGTTTCAGTGGTTCTCGATCCTTGATGTGACAACTGTGTACCACTGGAGTGCCATATTCTAATAAAAGACGGAAGTGCGTTCCATAGAGAAAATGAAGTTTTATTTTTATATATGGGCGAACAAAGGTTTTAGCGTAACAAAAATCAGGAAACGAGATTTGCTGGCCTATCTTAGAAAAGAAATGTGCCTCCTCCTCGCCTTTATCGACTCTGGCTGCTTCAAAGATTCCTCGGGAAATCTTCTCGTAACCCCATCCAAATTTTTCAGTAGGCACCTCACAAATAACGTGGAAGAATTCAGGAAACCCTGTTCCAATCATAAGCATCCGTATTACAGACAACATTATCTCATTTGCCTGAGCTATCGTCACCGAAAATCCGGTTGTGTGTCGTATTGCTCTAAATCCTTGGCACAAATCGGACCCCCACCGTTACCTTGAGCTTGAGTAGCTGAGCTTGGACTTCGTTGTGACTGAATTCGGTAATCTCGACTTTAGTTTCTAACCTTTTGCCGTAATTCAGTTGTAGTTGCTTGTTTATTGTTCATTTTGGAGCGTAAGAGCCCAGAGAAACACTAATGAAGTTTTTTTATTGTGAAATTGCTTGACTTGTTGTGTATGGTGCCGTAGTTATTTGGAATCGACTTAGTTCTCGATTGTGCCAAAACTGGCTGCTACGCATCGCCCTGTGCCCCGTTGGTAGAACCTTACAAATACCTTGAAGTGACCGTGCTCTTCGGTGGGCAGGACACAATCCTGCATGGTTCCGAGGCAGCCACCTTCGCCTTATAATATCGGAGGGCACCTCGACTGATCAACAAGGCCCTCTCGGGTCAGCTGTGCAATGCAAGTAGCGACAGCAACCAAGTGGAATGATACAACGCGTGGAGAACAAGCGTTCTGTATCCTTCGGGCACACTGAAACAGCATCCCAACCATCCAGCTGAGAGCCAGCAACCCTGAAAAACTCTCTCATCCTTTTACCGATCTCCCAAATATGCATCCAAACAACCCTCAGTCGGAAGACAATCAAGTCTCGACGGCCCCACTCCAAGCTTTTCCATGGAAGCAGGATGTTACAGCCCAACCAAATGTAGTTATTTCGTCCTCCCTGGTGGGCGCGTGACCAGCCAACCCCATACATATGTTTGAGCCCGGCCCCTGCCACTCTCGATCACCCCACACGTTCTCACCCATCGCCTCAATATACAAACTCCTGTCTAGTTACTTTTTTCCCCACAAACAGCCGCTTTTTATTCTTGGTCTTCACCCGTCCTCTACAATTGAATTCACCTGCCAACAACCCCTTCTCCCTTTTCTGTCAACTCCCCACTGCTAACTCTGATTTGAACGCATTCGCTCCTATGAAAGAAGACCACGACACCACGCGTCCATTCACTGATATTTACCACTTTTGTAGCCCAGCCACCATTGCCCACTAACAGTGGTGTCTACCCCACTCCAAGGCGATGCACACGCAATTACCTTGCTCTAGATTAGTGCTTGTACACTACTAAACTAAACCCAAGTTCTCCACAGTATTGTACTGTCATCCGACTTCGATATCTTTGCCATCAGAAGAACTTGACTAACTGATTCCGTCTTGCCTGATCGAATTTCTGTTGCCGGTTAACAAACCCCCTCAAAGAACCATTTTCGTCGCGAGAGGGGCTGTATATCCACGTTCAAAAAAGCCTACCCACCGTTCTTCTCTCTCAGCCAACACTGGAAGCAATCAAGAACTCCATCTGGACAACAGTTCTACAAGCCGGTTCTTTTCTCCATCTGGGCTGCGTCTATCTGCCACCCAGTTCACTCTTCCGTGGCTCCGCTCCTGCAGTCAACACTTCCGACTATTTTGCGCTGCTCTCTTTGTCGAAACTCATTGCCGGCGGCTTCAACGCTGCTGATATCTGTCGAAACATCATGTCCTTACAGCCATACCTCATGAACTTAATTTTGAGCATACGTGTAGGACACTGGGTCCTACTCGTAAAGGCTCTGGTCAGAGGAAACCACATTCACAGTTGGCATACCTGATGTGACATCCACTAACCCCGACCTGTTCCGCGGCAGTGGCCGTAAAATGGTACCTTATAGATTCCTAGCAGGGCCTTCGGATCCGAAATCTAGAGCAAGCCAACAGCCTTTATCCAAGATCAACTGGATCAGCCTTGAGCCCATGCTAGACCTCTTTAATTTGGATGATCATTTCCTGCAACTCGACCCTCAGCTTTCTACTGACGTGCGCCATGATGAATTATATGCTTGCTTGTCGTCAGTCACCACTACTAGAACCACACACCCACTGTTCTGGGCCTCATCTTGGAAGCCTACAGAAACGACGCGAGAAACTCCAAAAGACTTATAACAGTATCAAAGACTTCCCAATGTTGTGACTTTTCCACCGACTTTCCGTAGCCACTAGTCTTTGGAATTGAGATATGACGAAAAAACAGTAGGTATTGGCCTCGAATTTCCATGATTGATTTTGCCATAGGCCCGATTGTAAAAGAGCAGAAATCATCAAATCCTTCAGGAACACCCCACTTTATTTTCAAAAACAATACGCAAATCAAATCTATGGTCGTAATCGCTGTATAGTCAAACTTCGCTTTCCTGGAATCCGTGGCTACTGACGTCCCTAAAAAATTGTCCGCCGTAATGCTCCTCACGGATCACCTTTTCCCCCACTTTGAATTTAGCTTAAACGACTCGGCCCATTTACTACTACGAGTTAGACTATCCCCCCACCCTGCTTATGACAGTTTCACTCCGTCACTTTTCCATTTTATTGGAACTGATGTGGCTGCTATCCTTGTGAATCTCTTCCACTTCTCCCTCAAACGTGGCATTTTCCCATCCCAATGAAAACCTTCAACTATTATCCCAATCTGCAAGAAAGGTCCGATGCATGGTCCTCCAGACTACCGTCTTAATAACCACACCTCTCCAGCTGACAGAATAACGAAGCAACTGATAGGGCAGCGAATTCCTGACTTTCATGTGCCCCCTGACCCCATGCGCAGCGATCAACATGCCTTCCTCAAGTCACAATCATGCACCACTGGTCAATTTGGTTTCTTTAGCCTCCTGACCACGGCAGCTGACCACGGGAAATCTATGACTATCTTTCCCTCCTCTTCAACGATGGCATCAAAGTTGTCTTTGAGTTTCACCACCAAGTTTTGCATGGCTTCTCAAGAAATCTTATCAATGGTGCACTTCATGTCAGATGTGCTTCGGCACTTCTAAAAGCTTTTACACAGCCCATAAACGTCAAGCCTCTCCCGTAACCCTGTAGCTGACTCAACTGTCTATCGCCTCAAGCTTGTCAAAGCGGAATCTTGGGATCATTACACTATCGGACAGCCGTTCTCAGAACGTGTCGCATTCTAGACAGCCAGTGCTAAAAGGATGAGAGGCATTGTTCTCAGACCATTTAAAATGAAAGTTAGTCTTCTCTTTACCTATCAGTCTCATGTAGGGCCGCATCTCAAAATCCGTCCATTATTTATCCAAAGTGTCTAAACTGTTTAGAATACGCATTGATAAATTTCGACGTCCATCTACCTCAGAGCCTGCAGGATACTCTTCCTCGATGAGCCATAAATAGCGCAGCACTCCATTAAACCTGGACCCCTTAAGGCCCAGGCATATGGGACTTAGGTTTTCTAAGTGGATTTGTTCATTGCTCTGCTTTTCCTTCTATCAAATTTACACAGTCTTCCCTATCTTCATCCCACCCCTTAGGCCTTAGGGCCCTTCGTCTGGCCATCCCACAGCCGAGGCTTGCAACGAGATCCAACTTCCTTCTGACCAAATAATCAAGGCTATGGAAGAGCCCCCGTCGCTACTCGCAAATGACCGCCATTAGCAGGTTTCAGCCACACCTAAAAATGAAAACCTAACTGCAGTTAACAGCAGCTTGTGGCCAGCACCATCAAACCTGAGGATCCGGCTTATAGAGAGGGCATCGAATGTCAAAGCTCAAGCAGTTGTCTGCCCTCTCTTTCAGTTTTCTCTCTCTTACCGTTCAACTCTTATGCTGCCCTTGCCCCACCATCTAGCCAAATGATTCCTGTATTCATCCATCCACGGTAGTATGTTCTGACTTTATCTAGTTAACCCACCGAGTAAGGCTCCTTCCAGCTTGCTTTCAGGCACTTGGCCTGTCAGCATGTGGGCCTCAGATACTAAATCTCGTACTGGTTCGTGCCGGACTCATCTCACCCAAATATTCTATGTAAAACTCAATACACACAGCCTATTCGCCCTTTCTGTTCCACAGCCTTGCCGTACCTTTTATGGTTGTCTTTCAGAGTAGTTTTCTAGCACAGCACTGGAGTCGGTCCCATTTTCGTTGTCTTAATTTTTTAACTCTGACACTCTTATCCTGAAACTTCTAATATTAGTTTTATCTCCGCAACTTTGCCCATTTCTGCCCCGCCTTTGATTGTTGAGAACTCTATCATTCCTGAGATAAACTTCTTTAACAACCCCGAACCAAACTGTCCGTTATGCACAACAATCCACATCAGCCTGTACTTAGCTATGCACTGCCCGGGCAGACTCCTCAAACCCACGGATAACCAGCGAAAATACCCGGAATATAACAAGGTATGTTTAAGTTTGCTGTTCACTAAGCATATGTTCATCCTATCCAAGGACAATCACATTGTACCCTACGCTATCTCTTTGCATTTTCCTACCAGCTTATTCTAGTTCTTTCATCCCCAGTTGCTCCTATCCACCAAAAGAGATCATCAATAGTCCATAATGGAAGATAGGCATGGGTTTGTGCGAGTGCCTGAAGAATCTGGCGCTGCTCTTAGTAGATACAAGCGGTCCGAGGTGACTCCAATCCGTGTGTTTTGCTTTCACTTACTTTCCACTCTCTATGCTCAAAACAGCGACACTCTCGATGGCAACGGCAGTTAGGTCATGGCTACTCTCGAAATCCAAGAAGCCGGACCACTCCCAGCAGTTTGGGACACCATTTGCAAACTCGTAAATACATGGCGGGCTGAGGGGCTATGAGAAGCTCCTCCGCCGGCTCAAACACTCTACTCTGAAAAAACGGTGATAGGTGAATATCTTAGCCCCAGAATACAATTTGCTCAATAAGACCAGTGAGGGAAAAGAGCACTTCCACCGTCCAGCCCAGATCCAACCCCGCCGATGGAAAAAACCGAAAAATATCTACCGTGCTTTCACCAGATATGCCGCTGGTTCTTCTGCTTACTCCTGGGCGTGGTGACAGAGTACTGAGCTTTCCGCATATTCACGTGGGTCAAGCCCTTTCCTCTCTACCATCTTATCTCACATACGCACCTACTGACCCACATGCTGATGCCACCTGCAAACTTAAATATCTTGTTTCTGTCGTGTGCTGCCTGGCCACCGGGGCTCAACTTCCGATGGCACATCAGCAGCAAGAACAAAGTAAAAAACGAAACCTGCCAACGCTCCTCTCACTTCCCCAGTCCAATGATACCGGACCACATTTTTGTTTATATCTGAGCCGCTCCGTTTTGCTAGAACCTTGCTTTGCCGGCTGCTACTTAACGAGCATCGCAGTTCTAATCGCATCAGTAGTGAACACCCTATCGAAACCCTGACTAACGCTGTGCGACCTAGGACCGCTTAGCAATCCACCAAAAGCCTGCCTCAGTGGAATATAATACTTTGAGCATCGTAGCGCTAGATAGCTCAGTGGGAAAGGTATCACCCTAAAACCTTGGGCCATGTTCTGCCAATATAATAGTTTGGGCTGTCAGTCCACACTGGATAACGGTGCCACGAACCACGGATCTGGCACATAATCCTCAGCCCTCCTTAAAATACTAAGTTCACATTGATACCCAATAACTTTTTAATAAAACTAAGTTTTATGCAAAAGTCCACCGTTTGGGCGTAATCGGGGGTAGTTCTTAGCACTCGTTGTAGGATTTATGTTGCAGCAGCATATTTCCGTCTTTGTCTTTACCTTACCTCTCTTGACACTACCCCCACTAATACATATCTACTGAGTCTTCTTTAGGCTTATTGTCCCATTCCGTGCAACTTCCGGTTTTGATCCCTTGGGAGGGCATCCCTTCTCACCAACCCATTGCAAGCTTAGCCACTCCTATTGCAGCTGATGCATCCAAGCTCTCTCACTATCCTGCTGTTAGACAAATCCTACAACAAACATAATGATATCTGCCGTTAACCTTTAGGGCCTTTCAGTATACGCCCGAAGGAGTAATTCTAATCTACCGTTAACATTTTAACCGTAATCCTCAGTTGGGATGCCCTCCACGTGGCCGATTTCTCCACCTGTTTCAGATTTCGCTGAATACTGCCTTATCTACCACAACGCTAGGATACAAACCCCAAATACAGCATGGTTTCTGTGAGCTGGCTGATCTTGCCATGTCGCTTACCATACACGATGGTTGGGGATTACCGTCGGACTCGTTCTACCCGGGCTCATATCGGAGCCCTTCGTCTACTGGCTATCTTGATCGCAATCTAACCAACAGGACTAAGAACTTTCTCAAAAGCTCCACATTAGTCCGACTGGCGTTCCCGATACAACACTCTCCCCGCTGATGTCTCCATGAGACATTACGCAAAGACAGACCATACACCAACTGCTGTTGCAATGGCAACCGACGTCTATCATTTTCAATCGATATGCCTCGCCAGATCCGCTGGCCACTTCGTCCAATGACTGATAATCCCACTGCCCTGAGAAAGTATTTCTTATTCCGAAAGAGGACTGTATTCAAAGGATAATGTGCATTACCGATGACAGCCACCCCCTGATACATTATACCAGGCAGAAGCTCCACTCTTCCAATTTCAAATGATTTGCAACCACGCAGGGTCACCTATCTCAATAACGGGTCGGCGAGGCTCTCCCTTCCAAAGCCTCTCAAAGTGTTGGGCACGCGAACCCAAGATACACCGAGCCAACCCCACATGCAATGCCCAGTACGGGTGCATGAAAGCCCTAGGAGACTTGATAAAATAATATATTTTTCAATTTCACAAAAACGTCAAGCCTAAGGCCAGGCAACTACCTCTACTGTTGCTAAGTTGGATGATCCTCCAGTTAAAAGTTTGTAACGGTCCATCCCGCTAAGTAACATTGTGCAACCTGAATATGCTCTCATGCGAGCTGCTCTGCCACGGGCGAGAAGTATACAGTCATGATTATTATTATTGTTCTTAAGAACAACGCAACCCTTGCCAATTTGAGTGTTATGGCAAATTTTATCGAGGTGGAATGGGAAGTCTTTGGTCACCAGTTGACTTCAACAGCCCTAAAGGGAGCCATTTATACGAAGTCTTGCTATCCCCTACGTCTTTGCTCCCGGGGCCCAGGCAGGAATTAAAGGTAAAACATACCTTGACAGCAAAGCGAATGCAGTTGTGCCATGCACCAACGCGTGCAGAGTTAGGAACGAATAAGCAGGACTCTTCAAAACGGCTGGGTGGCACAACGCGTCAACCGCTGCGGTTGCGGAACCATAGCTTTATGAGGACGGCCAAGCAGCGGGAACTATGCAAGTGGAATCCCTATTTAGGGGCAGGGCTGTGAACATGACTGCTGAAGGGGAGGGGCGGCCATCTTCATTAGATTGGGCGCGGGCCATCTCGAATGGTAGACCAAGACATGCACTCGCGGTCTCCAGCTATATACGGCTACTATCACACTTCCGAAATGAAGGACAAATGCTACCTTCGCGTAAACGGCCTTGAACAAAACCACGGCGGAGAAGGCCACTCTACTTAGACGTTACCTGTTTATGGCAAGAAAAGTTAAAAATATAAAAATACAGAACGGGAAACGGAGAAAAATGAAAACGAACATGGATTAATTTGGCAAGCTACGGGGGAAGCCGTGGATGCTACCGGACTTGCAGATATTCTTTGTTCTGTTAACCCGGTCAGTGCTGTGCCATGCATTCATGTGGCGACTCAGCAGGCATCAGAACTGAATCGCACTCTGAGGAGCTTCGGCCAATCAAGATAGCCGGAACAGGTACCACGAGGGCTCTCTGTGATTGGTCGGCCAATAATCAACGGATTGTTTCCATTGATGAAGCATGTTTGTACAAACTTGTTCAGCAATACAGTTTACATGCTATTCCGCGACTATAATCTCCTTACTGCATCGGTTTGCGTAGTTCCAAGTGAGGGTGATTTCGCTACATCCGTTTCGTTCGGGAATTGCGAACAATACAACTGGAGTCGGGTCGTAGACCTGCTCATTACCGGAAAGCTTAAACAGTGCCCTGGTGCCTCTGAGGAGGAAGGCTGCATGGAACAGTTTGATTTCTTGGTGCAGTATACGCAAGGACGTGAAGAAAGTGGACCAGACTGCCCTCCTGGTGGCTGGAGGCTACTTTTTTCACTCGCAGATGAAAAGCCGCGTCGCAGTCCCGTTGGAGGAGCTAAAAGCTCTACCTTTTGACCAAGAAGTTTCTGTCAATTCCCCAAAAAAGTCCGAAAGGGAGAAATTCCGTTCGCCAGTTTGTGGTCCAAATTTGGACCATCTTCATATTTTTCGCCGTAGGCGGTATCTTTGCCACCTGCACAGGGCAGTCATGTTCGGTTTGTTAACCTAAAAACGTGAATTGAAAGAATCAGCATCATTACCGTCGTGTAACTACATTTTCTACTGATTTTGACAGTCATAGTAACTGAAAACGTACATCAAGTCCACTTTTGCAAACCCAGTAGGATCCCAACCATAACCCAACGGAATCCCAACCACAACCCAATCAGATCCCAACCACAACCCGACTTGAGCCTCATCAGAGATTCACGTCTCTCTTATTAAACTAATTTCATTATGGAATTTAAGTATGTTTTCACATACATACGATCACTTAGGAATCCACTACGAAGCTGACAGGGGCACGTTCGTGACCAGTAAGATATATCTCACCTGCAGGTGAGTTATTCATGGATAACTGCATATTTAAGGCCAACAAACATAATTAGGCATGCATGAAAGTTTACTACGGTGATTGCACGGAGTATATGGCATCTAATGTAACAGAATGTAAAAATATAACCATCTAAAGACGAGAACGGTGAGTCACCGCCATAAAACAACGAACCACCATTGAGCAATGACCATCCACAATGGCGAGAGACTGCACTTTAAAACAAAATGTAACGCATCTCGATGCCTGCTTTCTTCGGAAATTAAACATTTTTGGAATATGTTAACAATTTCCGTCGCAAAAATATGTCTTACTTTCCAAAAATACTGAATGAAAATCCCAACCAAATCCCTATCAAAACCCAACGTTAACATGGGGATGAGTGCTACATGTTAACATGAAACTTCGTGCTATCACCTGAATGTTGTAACCCTCGGCTGCGAAGCATAATGTCGGAGATCATTTAGGGACCAAACCGCTTGGTGGCTCATTTATCGGTATAAACAAACCTGAGCTACAGAAGAAAATTTGGTTAAAGTTCGACCTCTCCTTTTCTGAGGCCCGCTCGTCGGGACAACAATTCGATGAAGTAGCTGAAGCGACAGCCGAGCACTTCGTAGTGCGCTACCGGCAAGTTTATCCTAGTAAACCACCCAGATCGCATCAAATCCCTCGTCCAAAGCCGACCGACAGGGTGATTTTTCGATGAAGACGGGGCAACTGAACCACTGCTTCTTTCACAGAGAATTACATCTCTGGTTCACCTACCACTTTCGTAATGCGGTATGCACCCCCTGTGGAAAGACTGGTAGTATTAACGGTAGGCTGCCAATCCCAGTGTGATATGAAAAATACAACTCCTAAGCGTCCCAAAAGAAGCTACAATCCAGTGTGCTCTCCGAAGAGTTCGACTGAGTCCGGCAGACCATCGTGAAGGTCATTCCACTTTCAGTGTGGCTTGAGGCACGGATTCACTCCGGATACCGGAAGCTGCGAGTCCATCACTCCGAAATATGCGTTCGACCCGATGCAGCAGAACGTGCCCAAACAATCCACTGGTCTCTGTTTTCACGATGATACTGGTCGTCGAATTCGCCGCCAGGCGAGACCAAAGTAATGTTTCGGTAGAAGGGTGGCTACTTTCCCTTTCTCTTCCTGATTTCCGTGCGGTACGTTGATTCTGCGTCTGAAGGCCCCGCTTGCGTTAAACCAATCAATACCACTCCAAACGACACGTGAGAATCTTGTGGATCACCTTATTCACAGGCCGTTGCTCGCCAAATGCCCACATAAGAAGGCGGCGTGGAGATTGAGCCCCCCACACTGGGAGTGCATGGTTATCTGATGATCCTGAGGAGACGCCTTGCCGTTCGGCCAGAAAAAAGGATCCCAAAATGGAGAGGTTGTCGTTACGCGTCTGACTTCACTCCCATGATGACAGACGGACAGGCACACTGGATTTGGGGTGAAAATCGGCTGAAGTTGGATCCACGTTCACAGAGATGCGCGGCAATCACGGTGGAACTGGAATATTTCATGAAATATATGCTCGGCCATACTTCTCAAAAGTTCACCTGGCTGATATATGCTCGCAGACTTCGCTCCACACAAAGTCTGAACCCCTAACAAACACCAGGAACCCCGTGAGACGTGTTCCAATGCAAGTCCTAGTTGGTCGGTAAGCATGTGCCATCCGGGGCATTCTGAGCTGCATTTAATGAGGCGGCGTGTGGTGTCAAAGGAGCGATGGCCTTTCTGGACCATTTGTTAATTTTGAATCAACAAAGGAAGAAAGGAATAGTCGACCGCGACAGCCCTTGCAGAGGTTGTTGAAACGAACGGTACCAATCAAAGCCACTGATAACTAATTCGCTTTCACCACTTCAGATTTCTTTGGCTTCCCCGGCAGTACAAATGGATACTGACCCGATCCCGACTGTTTCAAACTGCTGATTTGGATCGGGTTATTGAAAAATCAAGCGCACTTTTGACCTATCTCTGGAGTCCTGCAGCACTGACGCATATGCGTTCCAGGCTTTGCAACACGATCGCGGATATTGCTCCTAGCCTATTCATTGAGTGTTAAGCAATGGGACAAGTGGTATACAAAGATCAAGCCCGGTCGTATTCGAAATATCGTTGACTGAACGATACTGGTCCCCTCCCTGGCTCAATAAGACCGAACATGCTGATCACCGGCTCGCCCTAGGTTGGAACGGGAGCAGTTTTGGAGCAGGATGCAGGTCCAACCATCTGCATCGTGCCCTCTCTGAGTACCAAAGACACTTGCTATTCCCAGATGCAAAAGGAGCCTTGGCCGCTCACCAGGCGGGATGTTGACTGCACCAGCCCTCTGTCAGATCAAAGTTTACTATTATCACTGGCCACCGGTCCATTCATCCCCCATGTAACCCAGGCAAATCCGTCGCTAACTCAAATGCTGCTACTATTAATTGATAGGATAACGCACTGGCTACCTGCCGCCTCGACATTCTTCGTCAGATTAGCGGGACAACGCCGCAATCCAGCCTACTGATACTGCACTCACGGTCCTCAGTGGCAGAAAAATGGCATTTCACATCGCCGGCCGCCATCACGTCGAGGGAGGAGTTGCTGCTCCTCCTTGACTTTGGCGATTGGAGAAGTGAGTGATCCCGAGGCAAAACGGAAGTGTCTCAAGTTCCTCATGCTGTGAAAGTAATTCAGCTTCAACCCAGATGAAGTCCTCCGTCGAAGGGAATGGATTGTTATTCCATACCCGCAACGTCCATTCTGAATTAAAGTCCTTCATTTACTTACCTTCCTATACTTTATCATGGAATCCGAGCTGCCTCTGCCCACTTTACTCGTGCTGGCACGGTGTTGTGTTTGCCGTTTAACCTACACTTTGAGCCTTCAATACTTTCTTTTGTCTTCACGCCTTCTTATTTACATAATTTTTCACTTAGATAATTTTTTGGTAAGGCAGTTGACCACACGGAGTGAAGACAGTTTTTTCTCCTTCATTCCAACATTGTTCACTCGATCATGTCGCTGGATCGCGAGCGTTCAGTTCGTTCACACTGATTTCTGGCTGCCACCCGCAATAAATGGTTCCTGGAGCTGATTAGGTTTGTAGAAAAAAGAAGTTGCTGCGCTACACCAGGTCGTTTTGCGTGCTGTTATCGATATAGTTTTCATTCATCTGTCTTAGGAAATACTAAAAATTATATTTTCTCAGAGTATTCCGTTAACCCATAGAAATTCAGGTATTCTTTTCTCAGTGGTAAATTCTAACCCAGCTCTAGTTTCCGTTACTTTTCCACCTCATTCACAGCATCTTTTTGATATTTCAAAATGCCACATGTAGCAAAGAAGACTTCCAGTACTACCCCGTCCACTCATACCCCGGTCACTAGGGAAAATAGGCTTCTTCAAACTCCCGTGGCCTTAAAACAATGTTCGGTTGACCTCTGTGACTTTGTAGGCTTGGCGACGGAAAGAACAGCTGTTCTAGACCGAAGTATTTCAGATATAAAGTCTCGGCTTCTGAATTTGGAAGATACGATATCTAAACTCGCCCCCTTACTGTGCATCACTGAACGCATCGAAAATTCAACCTTACAAAACCTGACAGCTGCGGGCCGCTTTATCGACTCTGTTGCATCCGAAGTTCTCATAAGAGTGAGGAACTCTCGTAATGCAGTCGTGTTTAATGTCCCAGAGAGAATACCTCTGGAGCATGTCAAGCACACACTGTTGAATGCATGTGGTATGGCCCACCTTCCTTGTCAAATAACAAGGCTGCGTAAGCGCGTTCAGCGCTTCAACTGTCCAATTCTTATGCGATTTGCAGATGATCTGTCTGCCAAAGAGTTCATAAAAATGCGTTCCACTATAGCTTCTAATTCTCCTTATAAAAACATAAAAATAGCCGAAGATAAAACCCCACTTCAAAGGGAAATTACCAGATCTCCTTCGACTTTCCCCACTAGAACGACGCCTGATAGTTCTGAGCCTTCAACACAGACGGCTGGTCGCTCCACAGCTCCTTCTCAAGTCCGCACTGCTTTATCTTTACACGCGTCTCCCGCCTCTTCACAACCGCACACTGCTTCCTCATCTGCTCCCGTACTGTACTCTTTAAAATCTGATGCCATTACTGTTGATCTTGACATTTCCGCTTCTCCCCTTTTACTGCCACCCAGTAAGAGACGCCAATTATTGCCTCGCTCTCCCACCTCATCGCCTGTTGGATACACCCCGAACTCTAACTCGCCATCTGTTCCCTCCGGTAATAAACTACTCGCCGTCCAGAGGAATAGGTCTAACAGTCTTCCCATTCTTCCCACAAGCCCCTCCCTCATTCAACTGTCTCCTCTTAAATCAACTCGCCCTAACTCACCGAATAAGGTTTCGACCTTAGAAAATACCCCTTGCTCCAATGCATCGGTGATCCCTACAAATTCACCGTGCTCACTGCCTGTCAGTACCAAAATACGGCCTCCACATGCCGTCCAATCTGCCACACGTCGTACTTCTCACCCAAAAACTATCTCCACTGCTCCCGCTTCTAACTGCTCCATATTTGGTGTTCCACCGAACTTGAGTTACCCCTACCACAATGTGCAGCCTAATCTACCACCCTACACCCCTATTCCTCACACATTTTCAACCCTGCCCTCTGCACCCCCCCCCCTCAGCCAATACTCGATTCCGACTGGCCGGTATTTCTCGACAGCTCCTGATCACCCCTATCTGGTATCGACCCGCCAAACCCCACAGGTTTTTCCCTTTGCTCCGATGTTTCCCCCTCCGTTGATGCCCAGTCTCTCTACCCCTCAGCAGTCCCTCTCACTGCAACATTTAATCCAGCTTGGATGGAAGCCACCCCATCTGAACCTCCACTAGCCCCAACATCAACATATTCCCCTTTGACCCTAACCTCCGCTCCTTCCAATCGCGATAGCCTGCCTCCTTCCAAATTACACCACCCCCCTGATGTGCCTATACCACCTCCCATAAATGGTATACCTCTAGCCTTATTCAACTCGAGTTCTATTCTTGACAAACCTCCGTACCTTAAAAAACTTGTCCTTACAAATAATTACGACATTATCTTAATAACGGAATCCTGGCTTTCTGAGAGTACTTCCAATGATCAAGTATCTTTGGTAGGGTACTGTCTTCTAAGGACCGATAGACCGAACCGGCGTGGTGGTGGGTGCCTAGCCTACGTCAAGGAAGTCTACACCACGACCCCTCTTTTACACACGGCATTCGATTCTATTCCCGATTCTCTCTGGTTCACTATGAACCTCCAAACCACTGTTCTTCACATTGGCTGCGTGTATCGATCACCAAATTCCCCCAGTTCATTGTTTCCACTTCTCATTAGGTCTTTTGAATACCTCTCTTTGCTTCCTTCTGGAACCAAGCTTATTGCGGGTGACTTTAATCTCCCTCACATCTGTTGGGCCACCCTCTCGGCTCCTCCCAATCTTATGGACCTGATCACTAGCATTCATCTTGGCGGCTGGACACAACATGCTGTCGAACCTACCAGAAATGGGAACATACTAGACCTGGTATTTACTCATAACATGCCTCTCATCAACGTGACCGTGACACGAAATTTCCCCGGTAGTGACCATAAAATGGTTATCTGCCATCTGCCCCTTAGTGGCCTGCCTAGTCCCGCACACTCCTCCAACAATACATTCCTATGCAGAAATTGGGCCTTGCTAGTCACGCTTCTTCGGCAGAATGACTGGGGTGATTATTTCCTCACCCAGGACCCTCAGCATGCTGCGGATATTTTCTACTCCTTCTTTTCCGATTGTCTGGATAAATTGTCCAATACTGCCCAGGCTGTACCTAAAAAGAGGTCGTCTGTCTCGCCACTCCATAAGAAGTACCATAAACTTCTCAAACAACTACATAATTCCAACGACTTTCCGCTTTTTATTCGTCTAAACCGCCTCTCCACACTTATTCAACGACAAGATAGTACGCGACTTCGTGAACAAGAAGCTAAGGCTTTGAGTTATCCTAACAAGTGGCAACTTCTTTCTATGTTGCATAAGTCTAGAAACGCTGATGTTAAGGCCGACTTCCAACTTCTGATTCTGGATAATAACTCATCTATCACCTCCCCACCTTGTATAGCCGAAGCCTTCAATGCATTCTTTGCTTCAGCCATGGCTCCAGCTACTGTCATTGCCCCGCCCCCATCTTCACCACTTACCGACTCTGTCATTTCTACGATACCCTTCGATGCCAGGAGTATTTCCAAGCTACTATCCAATAGCAAACCCTCCCCTCGATCAGGCCCCGATGGCTTACCACCAATTGCACTCGTCAATGGTGGACCGGATCTCCCCTGTTGTTGTTTAACCTTTTCAATCTTTCACTTAATGGTGGCACCGTGCCTGCTAATTGGAAGCGCTCGGTAATCGTTCCCATTCATAAAAAAAGACCTTTACATGAGGCATCCAATTATCGCCCGATAAACCATACCCCCATCTTATCCAGAATAATGGAAAAAATAGTTAAAGATATTATTATTAACAATTTATTAAGCCTCAGTCTTATTAATCACAACCAACATGGATTCCTCCGTTCACGGTCCTGCATGACTTGTCAGTATGATTTTCTGAATCTCGTCACCGACTCTGCTGAAAGTGGGAAATCTCTTGTTGTTCTTTATCTTGATTTATCCAAGGCATTTGATTGTGTCCCTCACCCCCACCTTTTAACAAAGCTACGGTCATTTGAAATTGTCGATCCACTTCTTTCTTGGTTCTCGTCTTACTTATCTCATCGTTCACAGGTTGTCTTAATTAACGGACACACCTCTAATCCTAAGCCTGTTACTAGCGGTGTTATTCAGGGCAGTGTTTTGGGCTCCCTGCTTTTCCTCCTATATATAAATGATATGTTTCCGACAATACTTAATGGCACGCCGTTTTTGTTCGCGGACGACATTAAGATAGTCTACACTTTTTCGCCTGGCAACCTCAGTACTACTATCCCTAAACTCTCTGCTGATTCAGCCGCTCTTGATGAATGGTGCTCAACCTGGGCGATGAAATTCTCCGCCGACAAGTGTATTTTCCTTACTTACAAATGCCAGGTTCCTCCTGGTTCTTTATGCATTGGCGGTTCACCCATCGACAGCCATCCTTTAGTAAGAGACCTTGGTTTAAGTTATTCTTGCTCTTTCAACTTCTCGGAACATGCTGTCCTCCAAACGGCGAAGGCTGAAAAGTGTCTTGGTCTTCTGTTCAGATCCTTTCAGCTTAGGCAGAGCATTCTCTACATGTACAAAGTACATGCCAGGCCCCTTCTCGAATGTTGTACCCTAATCTCCACTAGCATGAGAAAATCCGACAGGATTATTATCGAATGTATTCAAAGAAGATTCACAAAACAGCTTATCGGTTGGTCGTCCAACTTAAACTACAGGGAACGATGCTTATCTCACAAAATCGAACCACTTTGGCTTCGTCGCATCAAGCTAAATTTGATATTTCTGTATAAGCTATTGACTAAGCAGTCCTATTCCTCCAACCAATTGTGCTTCTCTCCGGATACTGGATATTCACTCCGGAATAGACAGTATACCATTACCACACCCTCCGCGAGGACTGTTCTACGCTCTAAGTTCTTTTTCTTCGCATACTCCAGAATCTGGAATAAACTTCCCTTGCACATAATAATAATAATAATAATAATATTGGAATATTTCTCGGCCATGGTCGAGAGGCACGCGCTAACGCATGATCATGGTGTAACAGGTTACTCAATGAGATGAAATATTCACAAAATTCTAAGTATGAAATTCCATAGTATCAGAGATGGAAAAACATAGACAGCAACAGTTTGGATGGATCATTCTAATAATGGTTTGCGCGGCAGTATTGAACCAGTTTCGAATCCGAGCTAGGCGGTGGTGCGCGGTGGAGATGTCGAAGAAATCGTTAACGCAGTGCTAAGGAGGCATTATGAACAAGAATGATGCAAGCCAAGGAAACCGGAGGCCAACTAAGGTTCCGCAGATGGAGTAAGTTTTTAACAAGAAGAAAAAAGGGGGGGGGGAAATCGACGCATGCGAAGAGGATAGCGATCCATGGAGACAACGCAGACCCTGAATGACGGATTTACCGGAGTTCGGAAAACGGAATGAGCTTTGAATCAAGGGGACATGAGGCCAATTTCGTGAAAGTGAACTGGTGGATGTGGGAGAAACAGCAGTCCATAAAAAGGTAAGTTTAGATTCAAGGCCAATAACATGTACTATTCAGAAATAAGAAGGCGCAAATGGAAGGTTCTCGAGAAGTGGAGAGTCAATTTCCAGCCGGCTACGGTTCGGAGGAAGGATAACCTGTGGTAACGGATAATAAAGTGGGAAAATCTCCGTATGGACTTCAGCGTTATTATGCTGTTTCACTGACAAATATATGTATGTGTTGATGCATTTGCCTTCAGTGTTATTCAGCGTCATTTCTGGCAATGTACGGCTTCGAATGCGTAAGTTTCGTCTGGCAGGGCACAGTATGTGTCGGTCAATCAGCCGAGTGTGGTTGTATATTAGCGGCATGCGCGTGAACTGGAATTCGTGTTCGTTGCGTTAGCAAAATGCTGAACGATCTGATAAGCAATTAGGGGTATCTCCTGTTGTGTGGTTTGATTTCAGTCTCAGTTGCTATGGTAGGTTCCACCTGAGTCTCTATCCGTGCGAGTCAAAGCGGCATCCTTGGTCAGCCAATTTGGCGACTGAGATGGTGAGAGACAACGAACCTGAAATAAAGGGAGATTGCAGTCTGGACGTGGTTCCAGCTGTGGGTTATGATAATATATGAAGACAATAAACAATGGATTGGTTAGGTATATGTGAGTAAGGCATGGGTAAAATAGACTCGCAGTGGATTTGAGCTATACTGCTGCAGGCCGACGAAGTTGCGTACACTGGTTTGGTGACCGTGTATACATTTAAAGGGATTTGTGATTTGCCCGTGAGTATGGCATCGCTGGGATACTAATAAAAGACCTAGGGCTTCACGGTTAAGAGTGGTTAGTATTGATAACCCTCGATACCGTTTGCTTACGCAGAACGTGGTTTGGCAACGAGGCGATAGGATAGGTTTGAAGTGACAGACTGAGCGCGTAGGACTAACATACTGTTTGCGTGGCGCTACGCTGTTACTGTCTCTTTCGGTATAGTGGTTATTCTATACTGAGTAGTTTCTGAGGAGTCAAAGTAGAAGGAGCTATTGGGGTGACAGTAGTGATACATTAGAGGTAATTGGTCACTTGTCTTGGAACATTGACGCGAGTTCATCTATGCTCTTCCTCGATAGTGCTATCGTACTGAGATTAAGCTCCAATGTGAGCATGGAAATCTGATGCGGATATGATTGCATGGTTACCGTGGTATCTTTTTCGCTGTTATCGTACTGCAAAGCAGGACTACACCGATGTGAGGACTGGTTTGGGGAACCGTGAGAGGTGGATCCGAATTTTCGTCAGGGAAGCAAACTCTAACGGTCCACATTCGGTGCTCATGGTAGGCGGCACAGGGGCCAGCTTCAGGTAGGGAGGTAGCACGATACACAACTACTGGCATCCAGCACGTGGCTCTCCAAGAATGATCCACACTTTTTAGACGTTCTTATTATTCTTTTTTTAATGGTTTTATCACAGTCAGGTATCTGGCTGTCAGAGAAGGCGGAGCTGCTTTTGGGTGGCGACCACAGCTCCCACGCCCCGGCCGAAACATGGACCGCATGTAACAAGCCGCGTTGGGAATAGGTCAACCACACCAGTTAATCCGTAGCGACACTACAACCCAGAGACATGGGTCACATGTGACAAGGCTGGTGTGCCTGGAAGACAAAACAGTGGGGTATATTTTGTTTCTCACTTTTTTGTGCCAATCTCTTACTTTTTGGTGTTTATGTCGTATTGGTGGTCAACTCCATGCAGGGAGACCATCACGGCCAGGAATGTTTACAAAAGTGCCGCGCTAACACTCGCCTTATCCGTGAAGTCAGAACACCCAGGCCGTTAACATGAGACAAAAAATGCAGGGGAAGCTAGGGTCAACCACAGCCTGCGATTATTCGATGGGGTTTATGTTCAACACAACGCCAGTCTGCACAAAGATGGGGTACAACTTGCAGCACTAACAACGTGATTCGTCGGTACGATCCACAGATGGTTAGTAGTTTTGCTGGCTAAGTATTAAATGTTGTATAGGCCTATCGTGGAGGATGCTAGAGTTCTGTGATAGGGACAGAATTTGAGCTGTGAATGTCTAATGGTGACTACTGGATGGAGGTTGAGGAGTGTGACAGGTGCTGCGTCTTGAGCTAGAGGAAAAACCTAATAATAATCAGATCTTCTTGGTCAAAGTATGCATTCGTGCATGCTATTGATAAATTCCTTACTATCCTAACTGTTTTGCGCTTATTCAACGTTCACGTATTCGAACGTCAGGCTTACGAGATAGGCCTTGACTTTTAAGCCATTGCTCCGCTTTCTCTCTTCACTTTACCTTCCAAAATAACCTCACCGCTTTTAAAATTCTGATTGCTTTGTTTGACCGCTTCTCCTAGCCTTCGCCATCGACATATGTAAGCATGTCTGCGTCCACTAACTGCTTTTCCATACCAACTTATAGGATCCTGCCAATTCAACCTTGAGATAAACCCTTTCAGATGCGCTCGCATTTATAGAGACCACGGTATTACTCCCCACAGGTTGTCAATATCTCTCACCCGCTCCACGATTTATTAACTTTATTTAGTTATATTGCGTCTGCGGCCCTGAAACCAACCTCAACATTGCTATAAAAACTGCTTCAGTATCCAACCCCTGGTTGGATTTTATATATATATATATTTGTATATACAAATATATATATATATGTACATGTATATATATATATATATATATATATATATATACTCACTACTTTCCTATAATTATTAACACAATCATGGTGAGTAACTCAACGCTCCTCGATATCTCTTAGCTTACAACGCCTCTCTTCCGCACCAGGTCCCACCACACATACTTCGCTCACCACCTCTGCGATTTCGAACTGGAAAATCCAGTCTGATTCATCCCACTTAGCGTGACTCACTAACTGAACTCAACACCCAGTTATGACGTTACCATTTATGCTCCCACCCTATCCCCCAGCTAAGGTTCTTCTGTAATTTCATGCAGAACTTGGTCTTTACTCCTGCTCAGTGACCACTCTAGGCTAAATACTAACTTTCCCACTGAAAGTTCTAGCCACACTTAGGCGTATTCCTTTTAGTCTCACGTTTCATGGCCTCAATGTGCCTTTGGCATCCGCCGCACCGATGAGCCCGTGCTTAACTTTCGTTCTTCTTTCCGTTAACCGTTGATCCTCAGCTGCGTCACTCTATCTCACCTTCCTTGCCGTAGTCTTTTGCGTCCGACCGCTTTCGCATGACCCGTCTGATGATCGCACCCACGTATACATCAATATATATATATATGTATAAATATATATATACCTTGGGTATGCTCCACTCACTTTTGCCCCCCTTCCTAACTAGATTGTGCCATTTGACAACACAATTTGCGTATATATAAATAAAATCGTTCCGTCCTTTAGCGATGGGTGCTCGCTCTCACTTAATTCCTGGCTCAGGCTAGAACTCAGCCGTCCCATCCTGTTTTTTTTTGCGCCTTTCTCGTACACTGAAGCCTTGCCACACGGATTACCATTCCTTAGTAACTAGGCTTCACTTCTCTGCGCATATGCTCATGGTAAGTTAAGACCCCATTCCAACCGGAATCCGTATGCCCCTGCCGAATACCAGCACGTTTGCCCCCACATGAAAAATCCTCACTTTAACACTCAGTGTTTTTCTCCCTTTTTACTGTTTGCCGTCCTCGACCACAGCTGGTGAACTGACCAGACTGTTATCTTCCTATTTTCTCATTCTTCTGCCAGACCATACCATCTACTATTGTCTTATTCCTGGTTCCCAAACGGACACCCTCTCCTCATCCACCGCCTACCTGATATCGCCCCAAATCTCTACTATCACCCAACTACCCTAGAAAGCTACCAGTTTCCGTCTAGGGATCCCTAATAGACCGGTCTACTAGCCAAACGATAACTAATTGTTCGGGTAACAAAATGTTCATTTTCTTGCTTCCATATAAATGATAATCATAACCCACAGCTGGAACACTCTCCAGACTGCCGCACTCCTGATCTTTTCCAGATTGCATTGGTTACTTGGGTAGCCATCGGCCAAATCGACGTTTGTTCCGGATTATCGTAAGGACTGGACGATTTGATCAATGGTTTGAACCTATGCTCTTGCCTGCTGACGTTACATGGGGCACCGTACACGGATTAACAAAACCTCATGAAAGTCTCACCGGATCGCAGAGGTGATTCCTGACACCAACCATCAACACATCCGCTCAGCGTCTATTCCCAAATAATCCAACTCAACAGTTCAATTGTTCCCGCGTTGCAGTACGAAACCAATGGCCGGAACCCAGCCTTCGCAGCTGTAAACTTCGTCAAACCAGCCCTTTTTTTACCTGCTTCCCTCAACATTCTACCTGCCACCACCTGCAACCAAGGTCTTCACGGAACAGAATACCAGCCATCTGCAGCCAACCATAATTTGGTTAACAATTTTCTATTAAATACAAAAAAACATTTTACACTCTTCCAACTCCTGCCTAGCCGAACCATTGACGTTTGTCTCCACTAATCCGTTTCATTGACGGCTTTTCTTTAAAAGTCCGTTATATGTCCATACACCATTCATGCTCTTCAAAAGTTCACTAAAGTCCCTGCGAAGCTTTTCGCCTTCATTTAAATTTCCATATGACACTGTAATAACCTGCACAAAAGGTCCGTTTTATTATCACCTTTGACTCACTTGCCTTTATTTCACATGCCTCCTCCACAATTAGTTACCCAATGCTGGATCAGTGTCCAATATTCCGCTGGTATCTCTGACTGCACTTTGAAAGCCCCATGCTTGCTTTACTTCTAACAATGTTCTTTGGCACCTCTTCCGCCCAGTTACTCGTTATTGACCGTCCATTTGTCGCTTATATCAGCAATCCCACGACTGTCCAGCTATCCACACCGTTCCCAGCGATTTTGAAACCGATTCGGAATTCCCGCCTCAACCATCACCACTTTTCTTTACTCAAACAGTACATGACTTTACCGGTGTATTTCGGTTGCTGTGGTTTATAAATTTAGAATTTGTGAATACCTCACATTGACACGTACTGCTGTATACTCTGATCTTGCCTTGTGCATGTGTATTGACCACGGTCAAGAAATATACTATACTATACTATACTATATGTTCACACAAAACGCCATCTGTTGCTAATAATGGTGAATTCAAAGAAAGAGTCGCGACGGGCAAGCCGAAGTTGGTTTGGCCAGGCCACTGCTGCCGAACCGCCGGTCACGGAAACAGAGAATGAGCCGGAAAACCTTTGACAAATCTCTAAAAATAGATCTTCCTCTGAACCTAATGGGGATTTTAAATATCGGCAGTCCAAGCAACGAAATGTATAACCAGTCTGCCGGGCGGCAACGTATGGTATCTGAATGGAACTGTGCGGACGACGGGGCGACAAATTATGCCCATACAAAGAGACGGTAACCGTGCTGAAGTCGGCGTCTATGAATAGACTCATAATGCCAGTTTCGATGTACCCCTTTCCAGTAGCGACAATTTGGGGAGGGTACATTTCCACAATTGACTGGAGCTTCACATAGGGGACAGATCTTGAAACTGTTTCACTGCATTAAAATAAATCGGATGGAGATCTTGTTCAAGGCACCAAAGGGCCTTGTATACCCTCAACGGTAAAAAGGTAATGGATACCGTTATGATCCAAAAGCAATATTACGTAAAAAGATATGAACTAGCTCACTGACAGGCTCGCCTTGAGTGACTAAGCATTTTACTCCATTTTTTGCTCACATATGGTGAAGGTAACCAATTTTCCTTCAACAGTGAAGGCAACATGCTCAGTTCCAATTTCCTGCATAGCATGCACAAATGTAAATGAAAGACTTTCGTCAAAATTTCATTCGGAAGGTTTGAACCGGGCTTATTTGCTGACTTCACATCGTGAAGTTACCCATGTCCCTGAACAGAAACTTTTGTAAGCTGCTCAAAGACTACAGTTTGTCACACCGTTTGCACAAAGGAACTCAGCAACATTTGTTTCCGTGTTAGTCGCCGGCCACTTTTTGTGTTGATGGGAACTTCAGTACCATCCTTCCTACACTCATTTGCAAAGCTGATTTATAATGAGAAAGATATTCCAATGTCTTTCAAGGGATTAGTTCAAAAGCTGTCTATAGACCCGCTGTTTTTCAAGCTGCCAGACTTCTGCGATATCTCTTTGTCACTGGGACTTGGTATTTAAGTTCAACTTCCCTGTGCAATACATAGACAAAATCACCCTAAGCGGCTTTTTAAGTAATAAGTCTGAGGTCAAGGTTAACCCAAAAGAAAAATAAGGTTATCTCGTTTTGACCTGTTCCTATCGTCTAGAGGTAGCGTTGTACTCACTACTGTAAGTACTATCCTACCACTCCATTCTAGTGACACACCAGCATGAAAACCTGCGCCGCACTACGGTTAGGTGGTCATTCATTATCATGAATTGTTGTTATAATTTATTAAAGTTCTTTACCTTGAAGATACTAAAAGATGCCTCCAACTACCGATCACATTTAATCCTTTCTGTTTCTTATCCGGGTTCCTTTTTACTGGTGGTCGTCGTCCACTAAGCACTCGGTACCCCTCCTATGGTTCCATACCTTACAAGCACCTTTAGTTGCACATTCCTAAAGCTGTCTTACTCCTAACCAATCTCCCGCCGTCTCCTAATTATTCTCATTTTAATTATCCATATCTTGTTCGGTCCCATTCGGAAATGACCCTGCCAAAAGTTTCATTTTGACTCCTGGCCACCTTTAGAAAGGGTCCTCGTAGCACCGCTGTGTATATTTCAGCCTGTATATGCATATACATATAAAGATTACCCTCAGACCTCACCTTCATCATCGTTTACAAATTTCCCTCTGAAACTTATTCCGTCTGCCGGCGAGATTCACATAACAGTATTATCAATATCACAATTTGTCCAGGCTCTGACATAGCCGCGATGTCCTCTGTTCCTCAACCCCCTTTCGCCTCCACATCCCGTGACTCACTTGTCACCGTAACAATTATTTTATTACTCAATGATTACCCCCCGCTGTCGCCCACCTCACACATTGGCCTCTGTTTATACCCTTCGTCGTTCTTCTGTCCTACCCTTTTAAGTCACCTCCGTTATTGGTGGGCGACTAACTTACCTCAGCATTCCTTCTTGCTTCTTTTGCCAAGCCCCTTGCAAGATTGTGCAACCTCCATTCTCAACCAGCTCTCCTGACTCTCGAACTGCTAAGGTCAGAAAACTCAACTCCGCCCAGGAACTTATTCCCTCACGTTTGCTGGCACGGATATAGTCACTTTGCTATCTAACAAATCTCATGACCTGAGAAGGCACGCCGCAGAGATTACCGATAATCTCCAACTCATGGACGAAACCCTGCTAGAGGTTCCCTTCTGGTAATTCTCGTTGAACCCGGAGCAACCAAGCTCTCACAGGTATAGGAAACAACGGGGCACCTTCTCGACCCCATTACAACCGCATTTTCGGTTCCAGTGATGCCGTGGTCTTTACAGTTTCTGAACGTCTACCCACATAACTGGTCAGACAATAAGCTTTGTGCGTACGATATGGCTCGTCGTAGGAGCCAGTGCATCAAGCCTCGCTGGAATTCCCAAAGTCTTTACTATTTTCTCTTATTTCAGTTCATGGGCACCCTAACGGCCAGAGAGTTCGCCACCAATAAACTGTCAGTTGCTGCTTGCTCGTTCTGTAAGAATATCAAGATATTCGCCAATAAAACAACATTTCCAGGAGAGACACCTCAATCACCCAAAGGTTACACAGCTTCATCCGTCCGTACCAGCCCAAATGCGACTGATACCAAGGCCGCTCAATACCACGTAGGCATGAAGCTACCAACGGATTCAGCCCCCGCTGTTATCTGCTCGTGTACTGTTGACCCAGGCCCGACTAACCTCCATCATAGGTCCCACTTCTGCTCAAAAGCCCTTATATAGTCCCTCGCCGATAGCTCCCGCCTCTATTTGCGTCAGAACTCCGACCACTTGCTGTAAACTACACTTCACCTCAGTACCGACCCCACAATCCCCGATCAAGGCCGCAAAGTCGGAAATCGACACCGGCTCAACTCCCGAAAACTGCCGTACCAGCACTCACCTGTCCTCCCGGCCCCGTCCACGTGTTTCCGACCGCCGTTTCCACTCTAGCGACCCTGTCCACTATCCACTCAGTGCACACTCTAGTCTGCAGAGTTTAGTGTTTTGTGGCAAGCTTCTTTGAAACCTCCTTTGAGCATACCAGAAACCCCAACAAGTTCTGATTCCGTCTAACCACTCACCTAACCTACACCTCATTGCTGCCCACTGAAATTCTTATAAGTCCCAACTTGTGGCCCCATGGGAGCTAAGCAGGTAAACTAGCCTTTAACTCTACCTGATGCTATCAAACTTAATTGCCCCAGTAACGGTCCTGGCCGTCCTACTGCACCCAAACCCTTTACTTCACTTTCCTTGTCCTCGCGTTTTCTCCCCCTCCGGATGACGCGCAGCGTTCTGTCCACCAATCTGCCCTGCGAACACATATCCCTTCTTTCCTACCTGACCATAACACCCCAATTAGCAATCTTAGTATGCTACAGCAGCCTCCTCCATTTTCTCTCCCCAGTTCCCGCCTAATGCCTAACAATCCCAGGTTCAGGCCAGTACCCGGCTTCTTCACTCCTCGTATCTCTCCGCCCCACACAAAGACCCCTACCACCGGCTTGAGCTTCTAGCCTTTTTCGCAACCAGTGACTTATTTCCTAGCTCCTAACTCTCGCTATTCCAAATAAGCTTACATCTATACAGTCGCTTCTATGCTCTCCCACAGCCCCCTTACTAGTCTTGTCCGACGCATGCATCACTCTCTGCCCACCAACCACCTTTTCTTGGCCAATACCTACTACATCTTGACCCAATCGCTACACACCCTAAGGCCCAATTTGGTAGACCCGTGCAGGCCCACCTTGCTGACCACCCATAAAGGCCGGTTGAGCCTTGTGCCGACAACTTGCCTATTTATTGTCCTTTTCCAAAAATCGCCCCTCTCACTTCTCGAGACACATTTCCTGTCGCCACTGGAATACCAACGGTCAATAACAATGGTGTATTTCTTGGCCATAGTCGGGGGACATGCGCGAGCGCATGATCATGTTGTACAGCGTTACTCGGTGAGATGGGATATTCACAAATGTTGGGTATAACAGTAAAAAGTGCCAGTGATGGAAAAACAACCAGCGATGGTTTATATGGACCACTACAATAACGGTTCGCATGGCAATTTTGAACCAGTTCCGATTTTGAGCTGGATGGTGGCTAACTGTGAGGATACCGAAAAAGCCGGTAATACACTGTGTTAAAGATGCATTATAAACGAGAATGATATAAGCCATGGAAAAAGAAGGCTTATTGGGGTTCTGCGAACAGTTCACGTTCTAAATAGGGAGAAAAAGAAATTGTATGGAATTACACCGGGAAAAATCGATGCATGCGAAGAAAATAGCGAACCGTGAAGATAATGCAAACCCTGAATGACGGATCTACCGGGGTTCAATAAAAGGAATGAGTTATGACACAGGGAGATAGGAAACCAATTTTATGAATGCGCAGTTGGGAACTTTGGTGAGTGTGGAAGGAACAGCGGTCCATAATTAGGTGAGTTTAGTTTCAGGATCCGTGACCTGTACCATTCAGAAATGAGAAGGCACAACTGGAGGGTCCTAGGAAAGTGGAGAATCAACTTCCATCCGGCCATGGTTCGAGGGAAAAATGGACTGTTAGGACGGATACTGAAGTGGAAAATCTCCTCGTAGGCTTGAGCTTCGCTCTGCTGTTTCACCGACAAATATATATATATATATATATTGACGCGCTGAGTCTCAGTGTTGTTAAGAGTCATTAGTGGTAACGTACAACATCCTATGGGCGTGGTTCATCTGGTGAGGTAGAGGATGTGTGTCGGTCAATAAGCCGGGGGTGGGGAGATGTGCCGGATTCAACTGGTGACTGGTTTATTAGCAGGTCACGCATAAACTGTTATTTGTGTTGGCTGCAACGGTGATATGGGCAGGAAAGGCCTTACGTTAGAAAACGCTAATCGTCCGACAAGCAGTTGGGGTATTTTCTGCTGCTTGGCTTGATTGCAGAGTCAGTTGCTATGAAAGGTTTCCCTTGGGTCCCTGTCGGTACTGGTCAAAGTGGCATTCTTGGTTATCCAGTGTGGCGACTGAGATAGTGGGAGACGCGCCCGACATCGGTGCTTTGCGAGCCCCGACGTTGAGATCTTTTCTACCAGTTCTTCTCAACTCTCGAAAAATATTTAGGAACGTATGGCATCTGCCATCCTTGGCACTCACCTCAAACCCCGAAATAATACTAATAACCGAATCACGGCTAGCCGGAAGCACATTACCGGACCTGGTTGGCATAACTGAGTATCACTATCTCTGCAGTATTCTCCAGTCCAGGCGTGGCGGTATTTAATGAGTCATTGATAAATGCACTTCCCACGCTAGCCCTACTAACTATCTCCCTTTTATACCCTTTACATATTCCGTGGGGTTATTCATTCACACCTCCGACCAGAAGCTCCTTCTTGGCTGTGGCTACAGCCCTCTGGGTCGGGATCATTCTAAAATGGACTCAGGAGTGGATATATTTAACCCCGCCAGTGACCACTTTGCAGGTTCAGAAATTGTTGCAGGAGACTTCAACATCTGTCCAATCTGCTAGCCTTCTCAAGCTAGACCTACTTTGCCCCCCACCCGCCTTCCTCTCCCGTGTCTTTCTTGGTGGGCAGACCCAGCTTGTTGCCTACCCCACGAGAGGCAACAACGTCTGGGAAGTGGCAATCTCCATCAATATTCCTGATATCATTACTCAGGCCACTGGACACTTCTCAGGTAATGACCACCTTACTGTCTCATGTAAATGGAGAGGCTTCAACCATTCTCAATGGAATCAGCACCCACCCCTATCTTCGAATTCCTATGGTTCACGCAACTGGCCTCTCGTACCAACGATACTACACCCCCCCGACTGGGACGATCTTTTCTTACCCCCGATCATCGGAGGGCCATCAACTCTCTCTTCTGACCTCTCACGCCGCTTAAATAATCCTAAACGATGTGTTGATTCACATCCAGGTCCCGCCATCCCCCTGTCTCTCTCATAGCATAAGTTGGCCAAGCTGCAGCTCATTTTTACTAGATCATACCACCCCACAATTCTCCGGAGCATCAATCAGTTGCCCTTGGAGCTGCGTCGTAAGGCCAAATTTCCTCTAGAGAGCAAGAGACTATCGCTTTAGCGCGTCCCAGCAAAACTAGCAAACCACCCTGCCCGCATAGTAACTGTTTCAATGGTCCCAATTTGCTTGGTCCCATTTCTTGGCCTGCGGCGCATCCACGGCTTATACTCCAGAGTCAATTTCCGAAACCTTCAGTGATCACCCCTGTTCCTCACTTGCCACACGCCCCTGTGTCCCTCCTCCTTCTGCTTACTCCGGCACATCGGCTCCTTTACCATCGATTCCATCCAACATCTTCATACCGTCCGGGCCGAATCGTCTCCCACCGGCCCTACTACGTTTGGGCGCCCCGACCCATCCTGGTTTTCACTAAGTGCATGGGCAGTCGCCGTGCTTGAAAGCTTCCTTCCTCCGCGGCGATATTCTATTATTACCCCATGCCAAAAGGCCGACTATGGGACCCGAATAACTATCGGCTTATTAATTGCGCCTCGATAATCTGAAAAATCGTGGGAAGACTAATCAAAAGCACGTTGTTCACCGTCTCATATCCAGCAATCAGCCGGATCCTGGTAGGCGCGGTATTATGACTTCTCGCTCTTGCTTCTCCTGCCATCTGGACTGCGGTAATGTCCTATCATCCTCAGCCGAAGCCGGGAACTCTGTATATAATACGTATCTTTAAGTGTCAAGGGCTTTTTACCGTGTCTCCCAAAGGTACTTGATAGCCAAAATCCGATAGTTTGTTTTACCGGATCTCTTCCCCTCCTGACTATCATCCTACCTCTCGTAAACATCACAAAGTGTTTGAAGGTAGCCGCTAACCTTTCGCCAAACTGATCACCATCGACATCATCTAGGACGTTGTCAAACGTCCACCACTATTCCCCATTTATTTCAGTGATGTCCCCGCCTATTTGCCACGGCTCCCCCACCTCTTTGCTGCTGACATAAAAGTTTTATACTCCTCCAGCACTAACGATGTTTATTCGACCATATGCCACGTATCGGGTGACTCATCCTCTCTCCATACGTAGTATACCCAGCGGTCCATGAAATTCTCAGCAGAGAAAAGCTTTCTCGCACCGCACAAGCTCACGGCACCGCCCAGTCAAATTAATCTGGACGACCAGTCCCCATCAACCCCGAGGGAACTGATGTTGGTATATGCTGCCCTCATTCCTAAAACTTAGCGGGGCAGATTTAATCCAAACCACCGAAGCTTATCGGACCCTAGGCCGGATACATCGATGTTTATTACTACCCGCCAGTCGCACTTCCACGGGTCCCTCATATGTGAGGCCACTCCTAGAATACCTTCCGATAACGATTGCCTATCGGCCGCTTTGCTCTGTTGTACCCGCCGAGGATGTCCGGCGTGCCTTCATCAAAAGGCCCCTGGGGCATCCCCAGCCTTAACATACGGTCAACTCTGTCAGCTCCTAAACGCCAAGCTCTTCTGGATCCACCGCACGGGACTCAAACTAGTCTTTCTCTTCGACCTAATCAACTGTAACGAACACTCGTGGAAACCCCCACCCCCCCCCCCAAAAAAAAACATTGCACTTCCATGTTTACTTAACATCACTCACTTATTCACACTATTGACTTATTTTATGCACTGTATGATTTTACGAACCAACGTTTGTTCGTTCGCAGCCAGCACATTGCTCTGCTATATCCCTGTTCTGGACCTGCGTGACACACGTGCTCCTCTCTCGCACGCCACAATTCGGTTCTCGTCTTCTGAGTCCTTTTGATTGCATAATTAAGGTTTGTATCTGTTTCGTGTCATTGTTCACTTGATAACTTAGTATCGTAGAATTTCACGGATAATCGTCCTCCGATTTTGAGATCCGTAGTGAATTTGGCTACGCATTGCTCAAAGGTGTCTTACAATAATCAGTTGATTAAGTGGGAACGAGAAAATACGCAGCATGCCAAGAAAAGGATCGAAACCATTGGAATCTGGACAGGAAGCAATACGGCACGTCACTGGACAGGTTTTGGGTACTTTTGATTCTTTAGCTAATGCTAGATCACCTAGTCCTGTCAGTGCTAACTCATGTGTTACTGAGGGCAATATGGATTGCAAGACTGTCGGTCTATTTAAATTGAGGATACCAAACCTAGAACAACGACTGTTCTCGGCTAGACAACAGGCCTAAGAAACAGAAGAAAAACGTAGACAGAAAGAGCGTGAGCGGAAGGTTAACGACGACTACCTATCCGACAGGTCAGGACAAAATAAATAGGAAATTCCGCGCCGGTCGCCGACTATGAAACACCAACGCTACCAAGGATCAATCTGCCAGGCGTAGAACTGACAGTTTTTGACAGACGATCTGAACACTACTGCAAGTTCGTCAAGCATTTCGAAACTATCGTCGAAAACAAGGTAACCGAGCCTGGGCAAAGGTTTCTCTGTCTGACTTATTATTGTCGAGGTCGAGCAAGAGAAGCTATCGATGGGTGCACCATACTCGGCCCGGTGAAAAGCCACATACGAGCGAGGAAGGTTTTTAGGGACCTGTTCGGCCAGCCATTCAAGGTTGCCCGTAATATAATGGATGGCATGATGGTAGAGGCCAAAAGACCAAAGGGCGACGTCCATACAATGGCCGACTTGGTGATCAAAAAGCAGAACTGCTAACTAGCCCTCGACCATTTAGGATAAAGAGCTGGCCTCGATGCAATGCACACCTTGGAAGGCATAGTTCGTCACCTCCCTCCCGAACTACAGGGTCGGTGGGCGGAAAAGGCGGAACGTAGAAGCCAAGGCGACGGGAAGGCTAACTTCGAAGACTTGACCGAATACTTGGACAGGCGAACCAAGATAGCCGACTGTAGATTTGGCCGACCTATCCGGGACAGTAACCGAGCAAACAAGTCTGGCACTAGCCAGGTTCAAACTACCGCTCGGGAACAGCCGAAAAATCAGCCTTGGACCAATTCACACGCCATTTCACGCGATGCCGTAGCGCAACCAAGTTGCAGGTACTGTGATGCTAGCCATGGGTTACTAGAATGCTCCAAGTTCGCCAACGCCACAATAGACGAACGATGGGGAATGGCGGGGATGACAGGAGCGTGTTTTATATGCCTCAACACCACGCAACGGGTGGCAGCTTGTAGAACAAGGACCAGATATGGCCACGAGGGCCGCATGGGCAGACACCATGGATTGTTACACAAGGCTAGAGAAACTATACCCGAAGTGCGCACAAAGCCCAGTTTAGTTTGTTCAACGTCGCGGTCTGCCAGTAAACCAGTACGTTTAGGAGTAGTTGCCGTGGGGGTGATGGCCAAAACCAGGGTGGCCAAAGCGTTGGCTTTCGTCGGTAGTTGATCTGACACTACGCTAGTGAAGGAGCGGTTTGGCGACAAAAACCGGCTCGCTAAAAGTGCGACGTCGTTAGCAGTGAGCACGGTGGGAGGAACACAGTTAATGACTGCCGGCCGTCTAAGGTTACAGCTCATCTCCTTAGACACTAACGAGCAAATCGAATCAACGGAGGCATTCACATTAGCTGATCTCTTTATGCGGGCGCTTAGGTCGGTAAACGCATTCTTGACTAGGTGGCCTCACCTTCAGGATTTACCCGTTGTAGAATGGGAAGACGACAAAGTGGACCTCCTCATCGGCTGCGACGTGCCACAGGCACACTGGGTACTTGAACAAAGAGTGGGCAACTGCGAGGTACCTTATTCTGTACGCACAGCACTGGGACGGATATTATATAGTCTAGTAGGGGAACATGGATCAGTAAACTCCTAAGTGCAGTGGCTGTGTGAAAAGGAGTTCTACGACATCGGAGACGAAAGACTATCATTTTCTCAAGAGGTCCACTCCACCCTGCAAACAGTTCGGCTAGGCACTAGAGGCCTTAAAAACAGTTCGAGGTTCCCCTCCCATGATGCACATCTGCTGATCCGTGGACTGATAGCAGAAACTATGTCCTCCAACGACTACTACGACTGAAGGAACGCTTCGTTCGAGACCAGGATCTGTGGGAACGATACGCAGAATCAATGAAGCGGAACGAAGCTCTCCGCTATGTTGAAAAGGTGCCCGCTAACACCGACGGCCGAAAGGGTATCTGGGATCTACTTCATCACTCGGTTATCAATTCCAAGAAACCCGAAAATCTGCAAGTGGTTTCCGACCGTTTATCCAAGTTCCAGGACAAGTCGTTAAACGATCGCCCACTGCAAGGACCTGACTGGACCACACCATTGATAGAATTTTTGCGCCGTTTCAGAATGGTTAGAGTGACCTTTTCCGCCGATATCAAATAAAAGTTTCACCGGGCCAAAATGCCGGCAGAAGAACGAGATGCGTTGCGTTTCCTGTGGTGGGGAGAAAACAACCGGGAAAACGCAGTGGTAAGTTATAGGATGACCGTCCACCCCTTCGAAGCCATATCATGGCCGTTCTGTGCGAACTACATCCTTCGAGAATCTGCGAACAAACAGAGATTTCGTCCATCGGTCGGTGGTAGATAGCATCAGCAGAAATCTCTACGTAGACGGCTATCTTCGGTCATTTGATGATATAGACTCAGCCCTAGCGCAGTTCAGGGGCCTAACAAGATTGCTGGAAAAGAGCGGCTTCCATCTAACAAAATGGATGTCGAACGCTTCAGAGGTGCTCGAGGTCATTCCGTACCACGAGAGGGCCGAAAGGGTTAGAGATTTGGACGGCTCTCCACTCCCTACCGAACGTACTTTAGGAATACAATGGAACGCGGAAATGGACGACTTTGTTTTCGAACTAAACGTTCCTGAACTGCCGGTAACCGGTCGAGGTATACTATCCGCCGTCTCTTGTCTGTTCGACCCGCTCGGTTTCTTCTCACCGTAGCTGCTACCCGGAAAGATCTTGCTGCAGCGGCTATGCCGCGAGAACGTCGATTGGGACCAGTCACTGGACCGAGAAGGCCGACTGGACTGGGAAGAATTTTTGAACACCTTGAAGAAATTAGCGGACATAAGAATCCCACGATGTTCGACTCCTGGCCATACGACACGGACTGGAGAACTACATGCTTTTTCCGATGCATCCGAAGTCGGTTATGGAGTTGTGGTGTACGGACGATGGTGCGCAGGAGATGGACAATATACCACGAGGATCCTGTTTGCCAAAGCCCGCGTTGCTCCACTGAAGTCGGTCTCAATCCCGCGCCTTAAACTCAGCGCAGCCGTGTTGACAGTCAGGGCGGTACAAGCGGTGAAGAGATGTTTCGACTTCTACATTTGGTCAGCTAGTTTTTGGACGGACTTGAAGATAGTACTGTACTACAATAACAACATCAGGAGCCGGTTTAGTACCTTTGTTGCCAACCGACTCACGATTATCCACGATGAATCAGCCATGAACCAGTGGAATCATGTCAGGTCCGGCGATAATCCAGCCGATCTGTGCTCCCGAGGTGCGACCAACTTCAGGCATGTCAACACGTGGACGAGAGGGCCAAACTTCCTGCAAATACCTAGACAGGACTGGCCCATGTACGAATTAAAACGCCCTCCGGAAGTAGATATGGATATCAAAGGCTTAGTGATAGCGACCAACGTCGTCAAAGCGGCATCCGTTTTATCGCGGTTGGCCAGATTTTCTTCCTGGATGAAGACTCTTCGTGCAACATTTCGGTTAGCCAGGTTCAAGCGAAATTTACTAGTCATGAAAGGGCTACGCCCCTCAGGCCGGATACCAGTGGGCCCGATAAGTCCTGATGAGCTCCAAGTTGCAGAATACGAAATTATCAGAATGATACAACAAGAGGCTTTCGCCTGAGAACTCGAGAAGGCAGAAAAAGAGGGACTAATCAACAAAGAAATATCATCTTCAGGAGGCGAATTAAAGCACTTAAACCCCAAACTCATTGATGGACTGCTGCGGGTGGATGGTAGGCTGACCAACTCTAACCTGAGCTTCGGCACAAGGTTCCCTATACTTCTGCCGGCTCAACAGCATGTGATGGAGCTAATGATGTAACACTTTCAAGCCGTGGACGGACACGCCGGGGAAAGTCACGTGCCAAGTGTCATCCGGAGGCGCCTTTGGTTGCTGAAAGGAAGAGCGACTGTAAAACGCGTAATCCGACGTTTTGTACATTGTAAGAGACGCAATGCCGCAGCAGGCAAACAACAAATGGCCCCGCTACCAGAATGCAGGGTGACTCCGGGCTAGTGGCCTTCCAGCGACATCGGGTTGGACTATTTCGGGCCCTTATGGACCAAGTATGGGCGGAGGCCGGAAAAACGATATGGGTGTATAATGACGTGCATGAAGTCACACGGTACACCTAGAAGTCGCACATTTGATGACAACCGACTCTTTCCTGAGGGCCTTGCGTTGACCTAATAACCGGAGGGGCGTACCGGTAGATATATACCCCGACGATGGGTCGAGCTTCGTGGGCGCCCATCGAGAATTGCAGCTTTGGCACAAAAACATGAACATGGACGAACTGCAGGATCGAACCGTGGCCGATGGTATACGATGGCACTTCAACCCCCGCAAGGCAGTCATCACTATGGCGTGTGGGAACGCCTGATCCCGTCCACCAGGCGAATAGTGCTGTCAATCATTGAGCAACAGCGGCCTGACGACGAAATATATAGCACTGTCATGACTGAGGTAGAGGGAATTCTGAGCAACCGTCCACTGTGTTACGAACGTTTGAGCAATGCGTAGCCAAATTCGCAACGGATCCCGAAATCAGAAGGCGATTATCCGTGATAATTCTACGATACTAGATTATTAAAATAAACAATGACGTAAACAATATACAAACCTCAATAATACGATCACAAAGTCTCAACAACGAGAAACCGAATAGCAGCGTGTGAGCAGACAGCACGTGCGTCACGCAGGTCCTGAACAAGGATGTGCCAAAATAGCGCTCTGGGAGCGAACAAACAACAATTGGTCCAGAAAAACAACCAGTTCGTAAAGACAAGTCAATAGTGTATGGAAATGAGTGATGTTGGGAAAAAACACTGAATCGCGAGGGAAAAAAGGGGGATTTTCCACGACCGGCTGTTACACCGCCCACCAAAATCCTCCTGGATCCTTAGCAGAGTCAAAGGTTCGGTATAAAGGTACTGATTCTTCCTACCTGCCTAGGCCCTGCTGTCAGTGCGCGCGTCTAATGCTCGTCGTCGACGTTCTACTACTGGTCGCACCTAACCCATTGGCTACATAGACGTGAGGCTAGTCTACATCTTCCACAAGACCAAATGACCGATGGCGGGCGTGAATGGTCACATAGACGTTGTCCTCGTACGGGGCCGTCCGGTCCTGGATGTACGCGCTTGAGTGTGTGTGTGTGTGTGCGTGCGTGTGTGTGTGTGTGCCGGGGTTACAATGAAATCACAGTTATGACTACACATCAAAGGAGGACTTTCTGCAATGTCAACAAAAGACCGCGTGGCAAGAAAACGAGTAAATGTAGCATGCATGTGTGACCTGAGCTCCACTACTTCCACATGTGCAAGGGGCATTCGGTAGCGTCAACAAAAGGCGAACAAACAACACTGTCACATGTATGATGGGTTTACGGGATGTAGAGTGCGTCGTGCATGTGTGTATGTATCGGGATGTATAATGGAATCGCACTCATCACCACATATCGGAAAGAACCTTCTGTAATGTCAACGAAGGGACCGCGAGCACCTTAACGTGTTTGACGGAGATTGTGTGGTATATATGGTGTTTCTTTATCCACCTCGATTACTGGTGTGAAAAAGGTTTACTAGGCCACAGGGTTATCAGCTCCTCCGTCTTCGCTCTCGAGTAGGTTAATACTGCGTATGTCACGAATGAGCACTCCGTTAGCTGTCTTCACCTTCACCGTTCTTATCATTTCGTCGGTGCTTTTGATGGTTTCCGTAACTACTCCCAAAGACCAAGCGCTGAAATGTGCGCGTTCGTCGGCGATCATAACCACGTCCCCAACTTTGAATGGTCTTGTTTTGGCCATCCACTTCTGTCGAGTCTGCAAAGCCGGTAGGTACTCCCGTAGCCATCGCCTCCAGAAGACCTTGGCCAGATAATTCGCTTGCTTCCACCCGTGGAGGTAGCTCCCACGAAGGTTTACCGGCCCTTGGAAACCCTCGTTCGACCTTAGCGTCAATAAGTCGTTTGGGGTGAGCGCCAGGTGGGTGGGGTCGCCGTTCAATACTGGAACCAGGGGGCGGTTGTTCAGGATTCGCTCCACCTCAGTCATGATGGTGTTCAGGGTCTCGTCGTCGGGCGGCTGCTGCTCCATGATTGACAGCAATATCCGTCTGGCGGACCGGATCATGCGTTCCCATATGCCGCCTCGGTGACTGGCCTGTGGGGGGTTGAAATGCCAGCGTATGCCGTAGGCCACGGTTCGGTTCTGCAGTTCGTCCCTGTTTATGTTCTTGTGCCAACGCTGCAATTCCCGTTGAGCGCCCACAAAGTTCGATCCATTATCTGAGTATATATCGGCCGGTACGCCTCTTCGGTTGATAAATCTTTGCAAGGCCCGTAGAAACGAATCGGTCGTCATCGAATGTGCGACTTCTAGGTGTACCGCACGTGATTTCATGCACGTCATGATACATCCGTATCGCTTTTCTAATCTTTTCCCGCACTTGACCCACAAGGGCCCGAAATAGTCCAACCCGGTGTCACTGAACGGCAACCAGCCCGTAGTCACCCTGCATTCTGGTAGCGGGGCCATGAGTTGTTTGCCTGCTGTGGCATTGCGTCTCCTGCATTGCACACACCGTCGGATCACGCGTTTTACAGTCTCTCGTCCTCTCAACAACCAAAGACGCTTTCGGATGACGCTCGTCACGTGACTTTCCCCGGCATGTCCCTCCATGGCGTGGACGTGTTGAATCATTAGCTCTACTACAGCTTGTCTCGCTGGCAGCAGTATAGGATACTTTGTGTCGAAGTTCAGGTGGGCGTTGGTCAGCCTACCATCCACCCGCAGCAGTCCGTTGATGATTTTGGGGTTTAAACGCTTCAGCTCGCCTCTTGGGGATGGCATGTCTTCATTGGTCAGCCCCACTTCTTCCGCCCTCTTGAGTTCTTGGGCGAAAGCCTCGCGTTGTATCATTCTGAAAATATCGTACTCTGCCGCTTGTAGCTCATCGGGACCTATCGGGCCGACCGGTATCCGACCTGAGGGCCGTAGCCCTTTCATGACTAGTAAACTTATCTTGAACCTGGTTAACCAAACTAGCGAACGAAGCGTCTTCATCCAGGAAGAAAACCTGACCAGTCGCGATAAAATGGGCGACGCTTCGACGACGTTGGTTGCTATCACTACGCCTTTGATCTCCAGTTCCAATTCCGTAGGGGGTTTTAATTCGAACACGGGCCAGTCCTGTTTGGGCAATTGCAGGAAGTTCGGCCCTCTCGTCCACGTGTCCAGTTGCCTGAAGTTGTTCGCACCTCGGGAGCACAGGTCGGCCGGATTATCGCCAGACCTGACATGACTCCACTGGTGCGTGGCCGATTCATCGTGGATAATCGTGAGCCGGTTAGCAACGAAAGTACTAAACCGGCTCCGTACGTTGTTAATGTAGTAAAGTACTATCGTTGAATCCGTCCAGAAGCTCACCGACCAAATGTAGAGATCGAAACATCTCTTCACAGCTTGCACCACCCTGACTGCCAACACGGCTGCGCTGAGTTCAAGGCGTGGGATTGAGACCGACTTCAGTGGAGCAACGCGGGCTTTGGCGAACAGGATCCTCGTGGTATATTGTCCATCTCCTGCGCACCATCGTCCGTAAACCACAGCTCCATAACCGACTTCGGATGCATCGGAAAAGGCATGTAGTTCTCCAGTCCGTGTCGTATGGCCAGGGGTCAAACATCGTGGTATTCTTATGTCCCCTAATTTCTTCAAGGTGTTCAAAAATTCCTCCCAGTCCAGCCGGTCCCCTCGGTCCAGTGACTGGTCCCAATCAACTTTCTTACGGCACAGCCGCTGCAGCAAGATCTTTCCGGGTAGCAGCCATGGTGAGACGAAACCGAGCGGGTCGAACAAACTTGAGACGGCAGATAGTATGCCACGACGGGTTATTGGCAGCTCGGGAACGTTTAGTTCGAAAACAAAATCGTCCGTTTCCGCGTCCCATTGTATCCCTAAGGTGCGCTCGATAGGAAGTGGAGAGCCGTCCAAATCTCTTACCCTTTCGGCCTTTTCGTGATACGGGATGACCTTCAGCACTTCTGAAGCGTTCGGCATCCACTTAGTTAGATGGAAGCCGCCCTCTTCCAGCAATCTCGTCAGACCCCTGAACTGCTCTAGAGCTGATTCCACATCATCGAATGACCCAAGGTAGTCGTCGACGTAGAAGTTCCTGGTGACGCTATCTACTACCGTCCGATGTACTAGATCGCCATGTTTGTTCGCTGATTCTCGGATGGCGTAGTTTGCACAAAATGGTGACGATATGGCTCCGAAGGGGTGGACGGTCATTCTATAATTCACCACTGCATTGTCCCGGTCGCTCCCTTCCCACCACAGGAAACGCAAAGCATCTCGTTCTCCTACCGGAATCTTCACCTGATGGAACATTTCCCTAATGTCAGCAGACAAAGCCACTTTACCCACTCTGAAACGGCACAGAACATCGATCAGTGGTGTGGTCCAGTCAGGCCCCTGTAGTAGGCGATCGTTTAACGACTTGCCCTGGAACTTGGCCGCACAGTCGAAAACCACGCGCAGTTTATTGGGTTTCTTGGGGTTGATAACCGGATGGTGAGGCAGATACCAGATACCCCTTTTGCTGTCGGTGTTAACAGGCACCCTTTCAACGTAACCGAGGTCCTCGTTTCGCTTCATCAAATCCGCGTATCGTTCCCACAGATTCTGGTCTCGAATGAAGCGTTCTTTTAGTCGTAGTAATCGTTGGAGAACATAATTTCTGTTGTCAGTCCACGGGTCGACCGGTGTGCGCCATGGGAGGGGAACCTCGAACTGTTTTTTGAGGCCTCTAGAGCCTTGCCGCACCGTTTGTAGAGCGAAGTGATCCTCTTGAGACAACGTCGGTCTTTCGTCCCCAATGTCATGAAACTCCTTTTCATAAAGCCGTTGCAGATGATACTCTATGCGGTCCGTTTCGGCGGATAAGTAATTCACGGAACCGCGTACCCCTACTGGACCGTATAACATCCATCCCAGAGCCGTGCGTACGGCATAAGGTGCCTGGCGGTCGCCCACTCTTTGGTCAAGCACCCAATGCGCCTCTGGCACGTCGCATCCGATGAGGAGATCCACCTCATCATCTTCCCAGTCTACAACGGTTACATCCTGCAGGTGGGGCCATCGAGTCAAGATTGCGTTCACCGACCTTGGTGCTCGCATGGGGAGATCCGCTAACGTGAATGCCTCCGTTGGTTCAATTTCCTCGTTAGTGTCTAGAGAGATGAGTTGCAGCCTTAATCTACCGGCAGTCATTACCTGTGTTCCGCCCACCGTGCTCACTGCTAACGACGTCGCACCTTTAGCCAGTTGGTGTTTGTCGGCAAACCGCTCTTTCACTAAAGTGGTGTCGGATCCACTATCAACGAAAGCCAACGCCTTGGCTATCCCAGTCGGAGTCACTACTCCCACGGCCACTACGCCTAAACGTACCGGTTTACTGGCAGATTGTGAAGTTGAGCAAATCACGCTGGGCTTGGCACTCGCCTCGGATATGGTTATTCTCGCCTGATGCAGCAGCCGATGGTGTCTGCCCGTGCAGCCCTCGTAACCACATCGATTCCTTGTTCTACAGGCTGCTGCCCGGTGCGTGGTGTTGAGACAGATGAAACATGCTCCTGCCATCCTCGCCATTCCCCACCGTTCGTCTATTGTGGCATTGCCGAACTTGGGGCATTCTGGTAGGCCATGGCTAGTACCACAGGATCTGCAATTTGGTTTCGCCGTAGCATCTCGTGAAATGACGTGTGTGTTGGTCCAAGGCTGGTACTTTGGATGTTCCCGTACAGGGGTTTGGACTTGGCTAGTACCGGGCTTGTTTGCTCGGTTGCTGTCCCGGATGAGTCGGCCGAATCTGCTGTCAGCTATCTTCGTTTGCCTGTCTAAGTATTCAGTCAGGTGTTCGAAGTTGGCTTCTCTGTCGCCTCGGCTTATCCGTTCAGCTTCTTCCGCCCACCGACCCTGTAGTTCGGGAGAGAGGTGACGGACTATGCCTTCCAAAGTGTGCATGGCGTCTAGGTCAGCTCTGTAACCTAAATGGTCGAGGGCTATTGAGCAGTTCTGCATCTTGATCACCAGGTCGGCCATGGTGTAGACGTCGCCCTTGGTTCTCTTTGCCTCTGCCATCACGCCCTCTATTAGGTTACGGGCTACTTTGAAAGGTTGGCCAAACAAGTCCCTCAGAATCTTTCTTGCCCTTGTGTAGCCTTGTTCTGGATCGAGCATGGTGCATCCGTCGATAGCTTCTCGCGCTCGGCCTCGGCAGTAGTGAGTAAGGTAAAGAAGCCTTTGCCCAGGGTCGTTTACCTTGTTTTCAACGAACGTCTCGAACTGTTTGACAAACTTGCAATATTGCTCAGCTCGCCCGTCGAAAACCGTTAACTCCACTCTAGGCAGATCGATCGATGGTGGTTTGTAGTCGGCGACCTGCGTGGGGTTCCCTACCTTATTGCACTCTAACCTATCGGAAGTGTCGAAGTCACTGGTCCTATACTCTCGCTGTTTCTGTGTACACTTCTCTGCTTCATGCGCCTGTAGTCTAGCCGAAAGTAACTGTTGCTCTAGTTCTATTATTCTCAGCTTATATAAATCAACGTCCTTACGATCAATATTGCTTTCAATAACACATGAGATAGCACTGACAGGACTAGGCGATCTAGCATTAGCTAAAGAATCATAAGTACCCAAAACCTCCCCAGAGACTTGCCGTATTACTTCCTGTCCGGGTTCGACTGCCTTTGATCCTTTCCTTGGCATTTTTCGTGAATTTTCCTCGTTCCAAATAGATCTATTGAGTATTGTTACGAACGTTTGAGCAATGCGTAGCCAAATTCGCAACGGATCCCGAAATCAGAAGGCGATTATCCGTGATAATTCTACGATACTAGATTATTAAAATAAACAATGACGTAAACAATATACAAACCTCAATAATACGATCACAAAGTCTCAACAACGAGAAACCGAATAGCAGCGTGTGAGCAGACAGCACGTGCGTCACGCAGGTCCTGAACAAGGATGTGCCAAAATAGCGCTCTGGGAGCGAACAAACAACAATTGGTCCAGAAAAACAACCAGTTCGTAAAGACAAGTCAATAGTGTATGGAAATGAGTGATGTTGGGAAAAAACACTGAACCGCGAGGGAAAAAAGGGGGATTTTCCACGACCGGCTGTTACACACTGGTTCTAGTAACCAATGACGATCCCTCCCATCTAGCGCTCACCCTGAACGACCTATTGTCGTTAAGGTCGAACGAGCATTTCCAAGAACCAATGAACCTTCGTGGGGGCTACCTTTATGGATGGGAGCAGGCAAACTATCTTGCCTATGTTCTTGGAGGCGATGGCTTCGGGAGTACCAACCGGCTCTGCGAGCTCAACAGAAGTGGCTGATCACAGCAAGACCGGTGAAGGTTGGCGATGTAGTGACGATGTCAGGCGAACACGCGCATTTCAGCACCTGACATTTGGGCCTGGTTATGGAAACCATCGGAGGCTCTGACGAAATGATAGTAATTGTGAAGGTGAGGACCGCCGACGGAACGCTGATCCGCAAAGTATGCAGTATCAGCCTCGAGAGTGAAGACGGGGAAGCCGATAACACGTAAACCCGGTAGACCATTCCTCATTGGTCTTCGAAGTGGTTGAAGGAACCTCATGTGTGTGGGGGAATTTACGGCATACTGACTTATTGAACTATCCTACGCCCTTACGCATACACACTCACGAGACACACGCTCATACTTCATGACCTCCATCAAACACGTTTCATAGCTCACCGATTTTCTTTGACGTTGTCGAAGGCCTTTCCCATATGTAGTAGTAGTTGGAATTCCATCATACATCTTGACACATACACATATACATGATACACGTTTAAACTTCACAACCTCTATCGGAACGCGCGGAAGGGTTGATTGTTCCGCGTTTATCAATGACATGGGAGGTATCTCCCGTAAGGAATGTTTGGTACTATTTGCCCATATACCAGAGTGCGACCCCACCCATGCCACCCGCACGCATAAACTCACACAAGCACAAGCTGCCGAGGCACAGCTGCTCTCTCGAGGACAGACCCTATGTTTCTCCTTCACGCCCGACATCGACCGGCCGATTTATTGACGACGCAGAGTAACCTCGCGTCAGTGTGGCCACCGGATCAAAGGTGGTGGTGAGTATAAAGCTGACGAAAAGGTATTAGGCACGTGCACTGGCAGTAGGGTCTAGGTAGGTAGGAAGAATCAGTACCCTTATTCCAAATCTTTGATTCTGCTAGGATTTGGGGGAGGATTTTGGTGGGCGGTGTAACGACTGGTCGTGGCAACCCCCACCCCCCCCCCCAAAAAAAAAACATTGCACTTCCATGTTTCCTTAACATCACTCACTTATTTACACTGTTGACTTATTTTATGCACTGTATGATTTTACGAACCAACGTTTGTTCGTTCGCAGCCAGCACATTGCTCTGCTATATCCCTGTTCTGGACCTGCGTGACACACGTGCTCCTCTCTCGCACGCCACAATTCGGTTCTCGTCTTCTGAGTCCTTTTGATTGCATAATTAAGGTTTGTATCTGTTTCGTGTCATTGTTCATTTGATAACTTAGTATCGTAGAATTTCACGGATAATCGTCCTCCGATTTTGAGATCCGTTGTGAATTTGGCTACGCATTGCTCAAAGGTGACTTACACCTTTCACCTTTTTTGCACTCATTAATACATCTCACTCTCTGCCCCCTGCATCGAACCCGTTAGTTATCATGCCTGTTTGCTCCACTCGCCCCAGTCTAGTCTTGCCCTCGAATTCCAGTTTTATCTGATGGCCTGATTAAAAATCTCGAATAAGCTCCCCCTTAGTATATTATTGGTAAAATCGATAATACTAATAATTTATTCCAGGGGGAGCTTGAGGCACGCCTGAAAACAAGATCAATTAGTACCTGTAAGGTCATAACAGCTTACGGTACCAAGGGAAATACGTAAAATCGGAGTATGAAGGAAGGCTAAGGTACGCCGAACTGGAACGACAATACGGCCCGGCAAAGTTGAATATCAAGATCAGGTGTTAAGGTCAACCAAGGTCAACTGGAGGTGATTGAATTGTCGGAATATGAAATGCGAATCATACAAAATTGGATGGGAACACTGGGGCTTCTAATAGGAAAAATGAATATTTTCAGGGTGTTTTTGCCGCGTTAAATTTTGAGAAACTTTAGGAAGCTGCAGTGGACGAGAAGGACATGGATAGAATTTGATGGATGAAGAAGGACAAAGAGTCAACAGTGAAGTTGAGTAAATTAATGAACTGGTTAAATAGTAACGACTGATGGACGACGACCGAAAAAAATCATTAAAAGATGATTCCGCGTCCGGAGAAAGACCGCAAAATTAGTAGGGGAAAATTGTTGGTAAGGACAGTAAGCTTGGATCGGTGGAGTTTCTTGAGGTGGCTGCAGGTGATGAGAACGTGCAGGGTTTACCTCTCAAGCAGCACTGCCCAAAAATGTGCCCAATTCGGCCAGGATTGGGCAAACTTTGGTCTAGCTGATCTCAATTTTATGCAACTGCATTGAAATGCGCTGAGAAGAGCTACCAGCGCCCAACAGGGCTAGGACTGTGCATGACCAACACACCGAAAGAATCGCAGAAAATGGCTGCTCACCTCTCTCCAATAACTCCAAATTCGTTCAGTCGCCTAATATACAACCAAGATGTTTGCCACGTCTTCGAGCTTAACTACTCGATTACCACTATATGAGCAAAATGGCCATTTTATGAAAAAGTAGATAAATTTTCCGAAAATATGTCGTACATATTTACAACAAAGTAGTTGATCTATTTTCAGTCGCTGCACCCTACTCAAGGATGTTCCCGGTTCTTTTTCATACTGTGCACGGGATCTGTAAAGATGAGGCATTGAAATGTTTATATTGGTTACATCTTTCCCGAACAAGACGGAGGAAGCAATATTTTCAGTTTTAAATATTAGAAGTCCAAAAGTTGGTAGTTTTGTACTAAATTTTATGTATGTAACATGTTTACATATGTAAATAAATATATTCAAATATATCAACGGATACTGAACCAAAGTTCCACTTGTTTGACTGATCAATTGCGTTGGCGAAACCGGAAAAAAATCCCATGTCTTATTGAACATATTAATCGACGCGTGCTCCGACAGCTAAACTTGCTAACGAAGGAATTCCCAGGAAATAAATTTGTCACACATCACCACATAAGAAAATGGCTAACCGTCCTTGCCGTCTTCCTTCGCCTCGATCCCCAGAGTTGCTGAACCAGCGCTTTATAAGTCTGTCAGTGACAGACGTTGGCTCGTTGAAGAATCGCTTCATCCTTCTCATAGAGCCTGGTGTTTTTATGAAGGTAAACTTGAACAACCTACCTTTAACGGCGGCGATCAACTCATGGTCGTTAACGGCTTTTTGTTGAAGGCCTCCTAGCCACCAACAGTTCGGCGCAACCCCGACCCCTATTGATGCGAAGAGCGTGCTATGCGCGGTTCCAGCCCAGTCGTAATCAGTGAACCTCCTGGGTGTGGCCGTCTGAAAATGTTCAGTTGAAATATATACCGACCACTCAAGGCCTATCAGGCCAGCTCAGAGCCACGTAGAGATTCTGAACTTCCTCCCACAGCTCTACTCTTCTTGCCCTTGACGGCACTGCTGATGCGCGCGTGGCTCCCAAAGCGACAGTTAGCCCTCCCAGAACACTCTCGACCTCACTCAAAAGGTAGCGTTCACAGCAATTGTTCTCACATGTATATATGTAGCACTGATAACTTCATGCAGGCCTTTGGCAAGTCTATCCATTGGTGCCTATCTAGTTGCGGAAACAGAAACGTTGCCGTGTGATAAGTTGTTCATGACATTTAATGATAACGGTAACCCGAGGTTTCTTGAGGGGCTCCGGTGGATTCCAGTGGTTTGACGTTTGCTTGCAGCAGCTGGGGTTGACGTGATGTGCGGCAGGGTATGAGACGAACTAAGTGCACAAATGGTCTCTCGAAGGAACAATAGCTGCTTCCTCCAAAATCGGTGGTGAGGATGGCGGCACTTCGAAGGATTCACAGAGTGCGCTAGATACCACCGTGAATGCCTCTTCAAAACTGTCATCGGACGTCAACTGTGTTGGTACTCTTTGAACAGAGTTAACTCTCAATCGTTCCTACCTCCTGCCATCTGAACAGAGCTGGCCAAATTGTGTTTGGGGTACAGTGTCATCCGTATTGCAGATGGACGAATAATGTGCCAGCCTACTTTCGAAAACGGAAGCTTCCCCGAAATCGTATAAGAAAGTTACTCTTGAAAGCATTTACCCATGGCAAACATCTCCACAAATTTGTGTACCGGAACCAAATCAGGCAGTGAGGCACCCAAAGGCAGCAACTGTCGGCACGCACCCTTACTCACCGGACACGGTGGCAATTGACCACCCCTTTGCTGTGGATCACAGCAAACGAGTTTTTTTCTACAAGTGTTACAAACAAGTATATCTAAATAAATCAATTAACTGAAGAAAACAAAAACCACTTCGGCTGGTATAATCCACGGACTACGAACCACCTCATATACGTGTATATCTATAATACGCCCAAAGAACTTCGGTAGGACCAAACATTTGATAAAAAAGCTATGTGAATTGGGGACTCACATGGAACGAGTTGACCGACAAAAGCAGGCATTTACAGGAGATAGTGTGAATGGGAGTGACATGGATGTCGAACTGTTATCCGTCTACTGAAAAGATGAATAAACGAGTTGAGTGCAACGAGTGCGTAAAAAGTCTCCGACAATAATGATAATGATAATGGTTTATTTCGGATAACCCGAGGCATGCTGTAACGCAAGATCAAACGGTACAATTGGACGTAGAGTCCGAATTCCAAGAGGTTGGTTAAGGTATGTGCACTCAATATTGTACAGGAGAAAGTATTTAAGTCACTCTCTGTGGCGGCGCCCGGCAAATTTGAACTCAAGGTCGGGTGGCCAACCCGGTCAAGTCAGGGTCGAGATAGTCGAAGGTAGCTGACTCTTCCTGAAACAGTACAAAACGAAGTGCTATGCAACAAGAGAATCAAACAGAATTGACGAAAGTTTTGTTCACTTCGAGGGAAAAGAAGTTTCCGAGGGAGACATGAACCAGCTACAGCGCTCCGCGGAGTATGGCACGGCTTTGGATTGGAAATCAGACGATGAGAGGAATGAATTTGCAGACAGAGAACAATCAAAATCTTTCGAAGATTTTCCTTGAAACGTTCAGCGACCAAATATCGGCTGAGTCCGTTAAATACCCAATGAAGGACTCATTTGTAGAGAGTGATTGCCTAGGTGATGGTAAAAGAAGTGACCGGACGCAAGCATGTAATCGTTGCGCACATTGTTAACGTTCATGAGGGGGGAATGTGATGCACCAAAATAGAAATGGGTACTGGGCGAGTATTTAAATGGCAGGTAAGTATTTACGTTTGATAATCGTTATCTAAGGGCCGAACATGATGACCGGAGAGATGCAAGAATCAAAATTGTCTGGGAGGATTTACCAAGATAGAATACCGAATATGAAAAAGCACCAACAAACGCTGAATACAGTTGGGAAGTTGGGCGGCTGGATGTGGATGGAGTCCGTGGTAAACCAAACGGACATCACATCTGGCGAGGTCGCTGGAGTGATGGTGGAAGAAGTGGCAGGATGTAAACATGTAATCGTTGCGCACATTGCTTACTTTCATAAAGGTGAAATGTGATGCACCAAAATAGAAATGGGTACTGGGCGAGTATTTAAATGGCAGGTAAGTATTTACGTTTGATAATCGTTATCTAAGGGCCGAACATGATGACCGGAGAGATGCAAGAATGAAAATTGTCTGGGAGGATTTACCAAGATAGAATACCGGACATTGTGGTACGGAAGTGTATGGCAACAATAAATGTGAATTTTGCAAATATATTGATAACTTATAAAATAGAAGCGAGTTTTATCTCGGGGATTGGTTAAGTTTGCTAATAGGACAAGCGGGCAGTTTGGCAAGAATCATCGGGAAAAAAAGGATAATGAACGGTAAGCCGAGTACGGAAACGGTCTTTTAACCCCGCGATAATTATGTGCTAGGGAAAGTAGATTTTTCTGGGCGTAAGAAGCGGTAAGTTAAGGTTGCGAAGATGGAGACAAGTTCGATGAAAAATAGGCGGTAACTGGGGGAGATAGTTGCATATTTGTAGCATTTCGGGTGAATGATTTTTTGCTGCGACCGGTGCTGGTGGGTGGAGCTGACCGTGCCCGGGACACCCAACCTGAAAACCGTTTTTGTTGACAGGTGCCATCCGCAATCCTATCTGCGTCCGCACATCGTTGCAGACGTCCTGCACGCCCGATGTGCGTCGGCCAAAGTGGTGGATCTGACCGCGGCCCGCACCGGCGGGCTTCGCTTGAGTGATATTGGCGTTGTCACATAGAGATCGAATAATCCAGGAGGTTGCGAGGGGTCCTGGAGAGCATGGCCTGTGTGGTAGTGACGAAATGACGAGCAGGTATCGAGTTTTCAGCGGGAAATGTGGGCCAGGTATTATGCCAAGCCATCGAAGGGAAGCCATCATCAGCGGTTGTCTGGAAAAGTAAAAATAGAAAAACGCAGTCTGGGGTGCTCCCAGCTGAGGATCAGCGGTCAGTAGTAAAGAAAAACCTCTAGTATCTAGAAATTGGAACTAATTGGGGGATGGTTCGACTTTGCTAAACACAAGGTTTTACGCGAAAGATTAATGAAACTTGGGTGGTATTTACGGCGACTTGTGAGGTACGTAGGTCTCGTGGCCCCCGACTCAGACCCGCGTGTCAGTAACCCAGACCAACTTCGTACGCTCGCTCCTCCGAAGTGTATGGATCATTGTTTGATACGAGTGTCAGGACATCAAGCCGTTTGTTTAATTCCTCTTTGAATCTCGGCAAGTGGCTTATTGCACGGACATTTGGTGGAAGTTTATTCCACATTTGTGAATATTTAACAATGAAGAAATTGGACCGTAGGCTGGTTCTCGAGGACGGCACAGTGACCGAATGACTGCTGTGTCGTAACGAATACCTTAGGCTTAATGGGTCTCGTACCACAGGGGAGGCTTTGCAGGATCTATATTTTAATAGTGAGTGGAAAAAAGACAAGTTGTTCTTTATCCGTCGGAGCCAAAGGGGTTCGAGGTGTAGCAGGTCACAGCGTTGTTTATAGTTGAGACTAGACGAATATCCAACTATTTGTTTAGTAAAGGTGCGCTGGACATTTTCGATGGCGATCCTATCAGTCTGGCGCATGTTGGAGCCAACTATTGAACTATACTCTAGCAATGGTCTAACGTGTGTTGTATAGACACTGAGTTTACTTTCACGCAAACGGAATGTTTTGTGGACAAGTCCTATTAACCTGCGGGACCTAGCAATTTGAGTGTCTGTTTGCTCCGAGAAGTTGAACGAACAGGAGTAGTATATGCCCAGGTCGCGTACTGATGATTTGTTGGGGATCAGGTGACCACCTAAACTAAACGTTTCGGGAGGGACATGACACTTGTATGTAAGAATGCAGCTTTTGTCCGCCGAGAACTTCATTAGACAATCGGTACACCACGAATTGAGCATCCGCAGGTCCTCAGATATTTTTGCTATAGTATTACCCAATGAATTATGGTCGAAGGTGTACAACAACTTTACATCATCAGCGAATAAAAAAGGAGTTCCATGACGAACCACGGTAAATATGTCATTTATGTACATGAGAAACAGCAACGGGCCCAGTACACTACCTTGGATCACACCGCTGGTTACAGGGCTGGGTGTGGAAGTTGTGCCATCAACGTTTACCACTTGACTGCGCGAGGACAAGTACGATTCTAGCCAGGCATATAGTGGGTCAACAATGCCGAATGTCTTAGCCTTTGACAACAAACGAATGTGAGACACCCGGTCGAAGGCCTTAGACATGTCTAAAAAGACTGAGATCACTGCCTTACCATCATTGGCAGCTATCGTAATAAGGTTCAGAAAGTCAGTCATACAAGTTGCACAGGATCGATGTTTTAGGAAACCGTGCTGACCTTCACTTATAAGGTGGTTTTTAAGGAGGTGATCTGTTAGTTTAAGTTTTATTAATCTTTCCATAATCCTCGATACTACTGGGGTATGATTCACAGGCCGGTAGTTGGCCGGGTCCTCCCGTGTTCCCTTCTTATGAATTGGAATAATAACCGACGTTTTCCACTGTGTAGGATACCAACTAAAGCGCATAGACAAATTGAATAAATTCGATAAAAGAATTGGGATATCTGGGCCACCCAATTTAAAGATGGCCGATGGTAACGAGTCCGATCCGGGGTGGAAAGACATTTTGATATTTGAAATTAAAGGCTCGATTTCGGAGGGCAGGAATGTCACAGCAGAAAGTGGCTCATATGATGGTACTGGTGGATTGCAGAAAAATGGTGCTGTGTCACTAATTAAGGAAGAAGCAAAAAACGTGCTAAGCGCTTCTGCAATGTCCAGCGGTTTGTCGAGGCACGTGTTATTGGACGAGATAGAAGAGATAGATGAAGTTGTTTTGGGGTTCCTCGACTTCATCAGTTTTGCAAGAATCTCGACTTTCTTGGAATCACGTAAGGCCCTGAGTTCCTGTTGTACCATTTCACTCTCGGAGTACAGTTTTATCGTTTCAGCCAGACGATTCAACTGTATAAACAGCGAAAAGTCCCTTGTTTTAAGATAAACGCGTTGGAGTCTACTTAACTTCAAGTTGAGACGAGACAATTTATTGTCTTTAGGGCGGATTGACGACCCTTGTGACGGAGTTATTCGGTTGAGGCATCGTTCAAAGATGGAGTAAAGTTGATCTGCCGCCAGCTGGGGATCTGCACTTAAAAAGAAGGTGTCCCAATTTTGGCTCCGAATCAGAGAAGGTAGTATATTCCAGTTAGCCTTATGATATGGTCTATGCGGGGGTGTCGGCTGTTTATCTTTTATGGGCACTGTGAAGCAGCAGTGGACAGTTGCGTGATCACTTCCGGGTAGGTTATTCTGAACTTTTGTTACAACCTGGGTTAATCCTATTGACAAGATTAAGTCAAGAATGTGGTCGCGTCTGGTTGGGGACGTGACGTGCTGCTTCCATCCTCCTAGGTGAATTGCATTCAAAAACTGTAGTAAATGGCGTGGTGCTGTGAGTGATGTCCAGCATATTTCTGGTGCATTAAAGTCACCAGCTATCAATTTTGGGCCTATTTTAAGATCACTAATCAGGTTGAGTGCCTCTATAATTTGCTTGAAACTATTAGGACTAGATCTAGGCGGACGGTATACGCAACCTAGTATCAGTTCTTGACGTTCAACTTCAACGTTCAGCCATACAGAGTCGACAATGCCGTCTAGGATAGGGTGCTGAAAGCTTGTCGCCCTGAGAGTTTCCTTTACATACACTAGACAGCCTCCACCACGTTGATGTGTTCTGCCTTTGCTGAAGGATTTGTAGCCGAGTACCTCAATATCCTCTACTAGATAGGAGTCCGATAACCAAGATTCCGTCACTAAAATGAAGTTATAGTCATTTGTTAGTGCAGCTGATCTTATGTATTGGATTTTGTTCCTAATAGATCGTGCATTGACCAATAGCAATGTGAAAAGTTCAGTGCTTCTGACGTCATCATTGATATTAGTACTTACCGTTTGTTGACTGCTGCGTTTAACCTGGAAAGAATCATCAGCGCAAGATGCAAGCCCGCCCAAGTTGTCATTAGCAAAGGGAGGACTTGGGTCTGCGTGTGGAATAATAAATGACAGGGTATTAGGTATTACACTACTATAGGGATGATTAGAACAATTCATAATGGGCATATCTAGGTTATGGGGCCATGTTGTGCCCACGGTACGTATGGAAAAAAATAGGCACTTTGGCTAGATATGGGGTACCCGCTGGTAGATGGTGGGATATGCGATGCGCTTGGATAGTTTAACGAAGGGGGAGGTAGGAAAGATGGAAATAATGGGAGATTAGGCTGATGGGAAGGTTCCATTAGTGCGGAGTTAATCATGAACGCAGTTCGTTCATCAAACCATCTATTTTTATTATGGGTATGGTCCCATTGTTGTTGCATCATCATCTTGGAAGCACTATTTTGTTTCATATGTTGAGAGATGCGAGGAAATCCCAAATGAGGGAAGTCGGTCGGTGCCGAATTCGGTCTAGAGAAATAACGATCATTGTCATTATTCATGCATCCCCGTATCGTTTGCCCGCACGGAGACTTAGCCTTGGCAACTAAACTCTCGTTGACCCTTTCTTCTGGACGGTTCTTTATTGTCAGCGACATACGTGGCATACGAGTGGCACGCATGGGCTTTTCATCAGTTTTTAAACGGGGGCCTATGGGGACAGATATTAGAGCTGCAGGTTTTATTTCATTGGGAACTTGAAGTCCCGTGGAACGGTCGACCGGAGGTGGAGGCGTATTGTGAGGACCCTCCTGGGATGAGCTTGTAGGTGTTGTCGATATGTGTTGTCGTTTTGGCTGGGGGAGCTGTGGGGAGGTGGGAAAAGATTCGTCCAGATCAACTAACCCTGTGGATCTTCTAGGGGTAGAAGATTGAGGGGTTTCGTTGATCCTTGGTAAGGTGCTTGAGGAAGAGGGGGACTTTGGGATCTTAATGCCAATGTGATTAGAATTTATAGCTGCACATCGTGTCACTTCCCTTTGTAGTGGCGTTCTATCAGCTTGTATCTTGATTGATTTAAACTGTGAAGCAGTTGAGACTATACGCTGTTTAGTAATGAACCCATGTAGCACACATCCCCATGTTAACGTTGGGTTTTGATAGGGATTTTCATTCAGTATTTTTGGAAAGTGAGACATATATTTTTGAGACGGAAATTGTTAACATATTCCAAAAATGTTGAATTTCCGAAGAAAGCAGGCATCGAGATGCGTTACATTTTGTTTTAAAGTGCAGTCTCTCGCCATTGTGGATGGTCATTGCTCAATGGTGGTTCGTTGTTTTATGGCGGTGACTCACCGTTCTCGTCTTTAGATGGTTATATTTTTACATTCTGTTACACTAGATGCCATATACTTCGTGCAATCACCGTAGTAAACTTTCATGCACGCATATTTATGTTTGTTGGCCTTAAATATGCAGTTATCCATGAATAACTCACCTGCAGATGAGATATATCTTACTGGTCACGAACGTGCCCCTGTCAGCTTCGTAGTGGATTCCTAAGTGATCGTATGTATGTGAAAACATACTTAAATGTCCATAATGAAATTATTTTAATAAGAGAGACTTAAATCTCTGATGAGGCTCAAGTCGGGTTGTGGTTGGGATCTGATTGGGTTATGGTTGGGATTCCGTTAGGTTATGGTTGGGATCCTACTGGGTTTGCAAAAGTGGACTTGATGTACGTTTTCAGTTACTATGACTGTCAAAATCAGTAGAAAATGTAGTTACACGACGGTAATGATGCTGATTCTTTCAATTCACGTTTTTAGGTTAACAAACCGAACATGACTGCCCTGTGCAGGTGGCAAAGATACCGCCTACGGCGAAAAGTGTTGATGATGGCACTGTGCCCATGTTGTATTAATGCGAGCTTGTGGGAACATCGCAATGGATGTACAGTGTACAACAGCCACGGTATGGTTCAATGGCGTTCATAATTTCCACAGAAACACCACTCATTGATAATTCTATCAATTTTGATAATTCTGGTTTGCTGCCAGCGACTTCTTCAGTCTCCTTTAAAGAGGATCACGGACCGATGCCAATATCTGCGATCGTAGCAGACCAAAGGGCTGATGAAGGAAACGCGTCACAACTTCATTAAATATCGCTTCAATATGTCTCAGCGAGCCGTGATTTTGCGCATACTGGCGAAGCGATTCCCAAGCATTCCTCGTGACCCAAGGACGCTGTGTGGGACTCCCAGGCGGTGTAATGTCAGCTGTCTGCAGAATGGGGAGTATTTTCACCTTGGACTTGGTAAAGGCATCGTGCAGTCCATATCGGCACTGAAACTACCTAAGTGCATCCTTGACATCCAAGTGCATTGTGACGGCACCGTCATCTATCGATCGTCAGACTCGCAGTTGTGGCCAATATTGGCGCGAATAATAAGACCACAAGTCAGTGAGGTATTCACTGTTGGATTTTACTGTGGTAAAGGGAAACCAAAGCCGTTAGACCAATACCTTCATGAGTGCATCAGTGAACTGAACCAAGTATTGCAACGAGGGATCTTACACAATAGTGTGCATTACCAATGTACCTTATCCTCTATTGTCTGTGATACGCCTGCTCGGTCGTATATTCGACAAGTTAAAGGGCATAATGCTTACTTTAGCTGTGATCGGTGCATTCAGCCAGGCTACTACGCTGGGGGTAAAATGACCTTCCCCTCCATCAGTTCTAAGCTACGGACGGACAAAAGCTTTCGTGCGAAAAGGCACATAAAACACCACCTCAAGAACAGCAACAGTCCATTTTTGGCTGTTGAGATTGACATGGTCCGTACATTCTGTCATGACTACATGCATCTCATATGTTTAGGTATGATGCGTAAATTACTTCTGTCTTGGCTCAGTGGTCCCAGGGACAGATTCGCTGGTAATAATGCATCTTTAGCGGACGAGCTTGGCGATCGAATTCTTCAATCCCATGTTGGCATTCCCTGTGATTTCCCACGTAAATGCCGGCATATTCGAGACACGGAGCGCTGGAAAGCCAGCGAATACCGGCAGTTTTTGTTATACTTAGGCCCCGTATGTTTGAAGAACATTATTTCGGAAACAGCTTACGACCATTTTTTGTCTCTATCCATATCTGTTCATATTTTTTCGCATCCTCAACTGTATGTCCGTTACAATAACTTTGCATCGAATCTTCTACGACTGTTTGTTCAACAGTTCGAAGTGTTTTACGGAGCACATGAACTTGTTTACAACGTTCATAACTTAATTCATTTGCATGATGACGTACTTTTGCATGGTACGCTGGATAACTTTTCCGCTTTTCCTTTCGAATCTTATCTTGGTTTTCTGAAGTGTTTCATTAAAGGACCGAGGAATCCTGGACCTCAGTTGTACAAACGATTGATCGAGGGCGTATCCGATTTTCATCTATCGATCACACAATCCTACGTAGATGACACAGGTTCACTTCTACTCAGAACCCCCAAAGGAGATAATTTCATTATTCGGAAGGCGTTTTTTTCCAGGCAGTCACCGAACAATGTGGTTATTGTGCATAACTTCCCTGGTGTCATTGTGAGCAATACTGGAAACACTTTTTATTTCAAACGATTTCTTAATCCAAGACCTTTTTTCACCAAACCCTTACCCTCCACACATCTGTATATTTTTTCGGTGGTTAATGTGAACAATGAAATTTTTTCTGCTATGAATAACGACATAGAGTGTAAATGTCTTTTACTACCCTGTGGAACACACAGCGTAGTTATACCGATTTTGCATACATTTTTATGAATTAAACTCGCTTTCACAGATGATTCTTCCGTCCATGATTACCTACTGCGATTCTCGATGCTTGATTGTATAAATATTTTTTTCAGATGTATCGCCTCGTGCGCTTCACCAAGGATGGCTCGGTCGGTGTTATTCACCGAAACTGGTTTGTTGATTCCACACATACCAGATGGCCCAACGTAAAGAGAGCTTCGGAATACCGGACAATGTTAATTTTGGGTAAAGAGTTACCATCGGATAATCCGGTATACGAATGTCGGGAAGTATTTAGCTCAGGTATGAATCCATTTAATGCTTAACTCGCTGTCGGCAGAAAGCTACCACGAAGTTCTGCAGTGTGAATCTAATTACCTGCAAGAATCAACTTCCGAACAGTCCGACGTGACGACGCCTATGACCATGTTCGGTACAAGGTACACCACCCGGAAAAGGTAAATTACTGGGGTTAGTTTACTCTTTCCAGACAGCCTATCACATTCACCAGTGATTCCGAGGACACAGATTGTGAAACCAACCCGAAGAGGAAATTTCTGGTGCCATTAACGGTTCCACCATCGCCGGAAATATGTCTCGGCGCAACTCAAAAGGCGGGGTTTGTCAAGCGAATTATTTAATTATTCCTTCTACTTAGACCGTCTTCCACACCGCATCCGGCTATGCGAACCATGGCCATGTCCTCTCCAATATCGTGCGTTCTTAAATTTAATTCTCTAGCGATTTTTTCATCCGTAAATTGGAATAGAAGGGGACAAGAGTGCTTTTGTGACCTTTTTCTTAGTCTTCTGCAGTGACATGGAAAGTGGGCCATGCCTGCGGCTTGAAGGATAGTGGATTTAACCATTGTGATGTCCAGTCGATCAGGGATGTTGAAAACAACTGCATTTGTTGCATTCTGCAGCCGTCGCAGGATTTCCGATGCCACTGAGTCAAGAAACTGACTAGCTGCTATTAGGTTCTGGGGACCGGGGAGTGCCGAGGGCTCCAGAAGGTAGGTTAGTGGTGTTAATTTAGGGTCGTTTGGGTTTCTGATTGGCTGTAGAGCGAGAAGCCACTGGCTGAGACCGTTTGCTGGTTGACCTGGCCATTTATTTTTACAGAATATTGTTGGTAGGCGATTTGATCTAAGATGATGACTAACGGATAGACCACCCAAGGGCGGGTAAGAATAGCTACTGCTGTTTTATTTTTGTAGTTAACTCTGGGTCGCTCGTACGAATTATGAGGGACTAGTAGTTTGGACAAGGTGTAGATTTCTTAAATATGGCAATGGTGAAACGTTTATTATAGGTTGCTGGTGAAATATTCCTAGAATAATTAATATGAAAAATTAGCGAAATCTACAAAAACCTCGCTGTGGTGTAGCGCAACGGGTTACTGACACGCGGGTCTGAGTCGGGGGCCACGAGACCTACGTACCTCACAAGTCGCCGTAAATACCACCCAAGTTTCATTAATCTTTCGCGTAAAACCTTGTGTTTAGCAAAGTCGAACCATCCCCCAATTAGTTCCAATTTCTAGATACTAGAGGTTTTTCTTTACTACTGACCGCTGATCCTCAGCTGGGAGCACCCCAGACTGCGTTTTTCTATTTTTACTTTTCCAGACAACCGCTGATGATGGCTTCCCTTCGATGGCTTGGAATAATACCTGGCCCACATTTCCCGCTGAAAACTCGATACCTGCTCGTCATTTCGTCACTACCACACAGGCCATGCTCTCCAGGACCCCTCGCAACCTCCTGGATTATTCGATCTCTATGTGACAACGCCAATATCACTCAAGCGAAGCCCGCCGGTGCGGGCCGCGGTCAGATCCACCACTTTGGCCGACGCACATCGGGCGTGCAGGACGTCTGCAACGATGTGCGGACGCAGATAGGATTGCGGATGGCACCTGTCAACAAAAACGGTTTTCAGGTTGGGTGTCCCGGGCACGGTCAGCTCCACCCACCAGCACCGGTCGCAGCAAAAAATCATTCACCCGAAATGCTACAAATATGGAACTATCTCCCCCAGTTACCGCCTATTTTTCATCGAACTTGTCTCCATCTTCGCAACCTTAACTTACCGCTTCTTACGCCCAGAAAAATCTACTTTCCCTAGCACATAATTATCGCGGGGTTAAAAGACCGTTTCCGTACTCGGCTTACCGTTCATTATCCTTTTTTCCCGATGATTCTTGCCAAACTGCCCGCTTGTCCTATTAGCAAACTTAACCAATCCCCGAGATAAAACTCGCTTCCATTTTATAAGTTATCAATATATTTGCAAAATTCACATTTATTGTTGCCATACACTTCCGTACCACAATGTCCGGTATTCTATCTTGGTAAATCCTCCCAGACAATTTTCATTCTTGCATCTCTCCGGTCATCATGTTCGGCCCTTAGATAACGATTATCAAACGTAAATACTTACCTGCCATTTAAATACTCGCCCAGTACCCATTTCTATTTTGGTGCATCACATTTCACCTTTATGAAAGTAAGCAATGTGCGCAACGATTACATGTTTACATCCTGCCACTTCTTCCACCATCACTCCAGCGACCTCGCCAGATGTGATGTCCGTTTGGTTTACCACGGACTCCATCCACATCCAGCCGCCCAACTTCCCAACTGTATTCAGCGTTTGTTGGTGCTTTTTCATATTCGGTATTCTATCTTGGTAAATCCTCCCAGACAATTTTGATTCTTGCATCTCTCCGGTCATCATGTTCGGCCCTTAGATAACGATTATCAAACGTAAATACTTACCTGCCATTTAAATACTCGCCCAGTACCCATTTCTATTTTGGTGCATCACATTCCCCCCTCATGAACGTTAACAATGTGCGCAACGATTACATGCTTGCGTCCGGTCACTTCTTTTACCATCACCTAGGCAATCACTCTCTACAAATGAGTCCTTCATTGGGTATTTAACGGACTCAGCCGATATTTGGTCGCTGAACGTTTCAAGGAAAATCTTCGAAAGATTTTGATTGTTCTCTGTCTGCAAATTCATTCCTCTCATCGTCTGATTTCCAATCCAAAGCCGTGCCATACTCCGCGGAGCGCTGTAGCTGGTTCATGTCTCCCTCGGAAACTTCTTTTCCCTCGAAGTGAACAAAACTTTCGTCAATTCTGTTTGATTCTCTTGTTGCATAGCACTTCGTTTTGTACTGTTTCAGGAAGAGTCAGCTACCTTCGACTATCTCGACCCTGACTTGACCGGGTTGGCCACCCGACCTTGAGTTCAAATTTGCCGGGCGCCGCCACAGAGAGTGACTTAAATACTTTCTCCTGTACAATATTGAGTGCACATACCTTAACCAACCTCTTGGAATTCGGACTCTACGTCCAATTGTACCGTTTGATCTTGCGTTACAGCATGCCTCGGGTTATCCGAAATAAACCATTATCATTATCATTATTGTCGGAGACTTTTTACGCACTCGTTGCACTCAACTCGTTTATTCATCTTTTCAGTAGACGGATAACAGTTCGACATCCATGTCACTCCCATTCACACTATCTCCTGTAAATGCCTGCTTTTGTCGGTCAACTCGTTCCATGTGAGTCCCCAATTCACATAGCTTTTTTATCAAATGTTTGGTCCTACCGAAGTTCTTTGGGCGTATTATAGATATACACGTATATGAGGTGGTTCGTAGTCCGTGGATTATACCAGCCGAAGTGGTTTTTGTTTTCTTCAGTTAATTGATTTATTTAGATATACTTGTTTGTAACACTTGTAGAAAAAAACTCGTTTGCTGTGATCCACAGCAAAGGGGTGGTCAATTGCCACCGTGTCCGGTGAGTAAGGGTGCGTGCCGACAGTTGCTGCCTTTGGGTGCCTCACTGCCTGATTTGGTTCCGGTACACAAATTTGTGGAGATGTTTGCCATGGGTAAATGCTTTCAAGAGTAACTTTCTTATACGATTTCGGGGAAGCTTCCGTTTTCGAAAGTAGGCTGGCACATTATTCGTCCATCTGCAATACGGATGACACTGTACCCCAAACACAATTTGGCCAGCTCTGTTCAGATGGCAGGAGGTAGGAACGATTGAGAGTTAACTCTGTTCAAAGAGTACCAACACAGTTGACGTCCGATGACAGTTTTGAAGAGGCATTCACGGTGGTATCTAGCGCACTCTGTGAATCCTTCGAAGTGCCGCCATCCTCACCACCGATTTTGGAGGAAGCAGCTATTGTTCCTTCGAGAGACCATTTGTGCACTTAGTTCGTCTCATACCCTGCCGCACATCACGTCAACCCCAGCTGCTGCAAGCAAACGTCAAACCACTGGAATCCACCGGAGCCCCTCAAGAAACCTCGGGTTACCGTTATCATTAAATGTCATGAACAACTTATCACACGGCAACGTTTCTGTTTCCGCAACTAGATAGGCACCAATGGATAGACTTGCCAAAGGCCTGCATGAAGTTATCAGTGCTACATATATACATGTGAGAACAATTGCTGTGAACGCTACCTTTTGAGTGAGGTCGAGAGTGTTCTGGGAGGGCTAACTGTCGCTTTGGGAGCCACGCGCGCATCAGCAGTGCCGTCAAGGGCAAGAAGAGTAGAGCTGTGGGAGGAAGTTCAGAATCTCTACGTGGCTCTGAGCTGGCCTGATAGGCCTTGAGTGGTCGGTATATATTTCAACTGAACATTTTCAGACGGCCACACCCAGGAGGTTCACTGATTACGACTGGGCTGGAACCGCGCATAGCACGCTCTTCGCATCAATAGGGGTCGGGGTTGCGCCGAACTGTTGGTGGCTAGGAGGCCTTCAACAAAAAGCCGTTAACGACCATGAGTTGATCGCCGCCGTTAAAGGTAGGTTGTTCAAGTTTACCTTCATAAAAACACCAGGCTCTATGAGAAGGATGAAGCGATTCTTCAACGAGCCAACGTCTGTCACTGACAGACTTATAAAGCGCTGGTTCAGCAACTCTGGGGATCGAGGCGAAGGAAGACGGCAAGGACGGTTAGCCATTTTCTTATGTGGTGATGTGTGACAAATTTATTTCCTGGGAATTCCTTCGTTAGCAAGTTTAGCTGTCGGAGCACGCGTCGATTAATATGTTCAATAAGACATGGGATTTTTTTCCGGTTTCGCCAACGCAATTGATCAGTCAAACAAGTGGAACTTTGGTTCAGTATCCGTTGATATATTTGAATATATTTATTTACATATGTAAACATGTTACATACATAAAATTTAGTACAAAACTACCAACTTTTGGACTTCTAATATTTAAAACTGAAAATATTGCTTCCTCCGTCTTGTTCGGGAAAGATGTAACCAATATAAACATTTCAATGCCTCATCTTTACAGATCCCGTGCACAGTATGAAAAAGAACCGGGAACATCCTTGAGTAGGGTGCAGCGACTGAAAATAGATCAACTACTTTGTTGTAAATATGTACGACATATTTTCGGAAAATTTATCTACTTTTTCATAAAATGGCCATTTTGCTCATATAGTGGTAATCGAGTAGTTAAGCTCGAAGACGTGGCAAACATCTTGGTTGTATATTAGGCGACTGAACGAATTTGGAGTTATTGGAGAGAGGTGAGCAGCCATTTTCTGCGATTCTTTCGGTGTGTTGGTCATGCACAGTCCTAGCCCTGTTGGGCGCTGGTAGCTCTTCTCAGCGCATTTCAATGCAGTTGCATAAAATTGAGATCAGCTAGACCAAAGTTTGCCCAATCCTGGCCGAATTGGGCACATTTTTGGGCAGTGCTGCTTGAGAGGTAAACCCTGCACGTTCTCATCACCTGCAGCCACCTCAAGAAACTCCACCGATCCAAGCTTACTGTCCTTACCAACAATTTTCCCCTACTAATTTTGCGGTCTTTCTCCGGACGCGGAATCATCTTTTATTGATTTTTTTCGGTCGTCGTCCATCAGTCGTTACTATTTAACCAGGTCATTAATTTACTCAACTTCACTGTTGACTCTTTGTCCTTCTTCATCCATCAAATTCTATCCATGTCCTTCTCGTCCACTGCAGCTTCCTAAAGTTTCTCAAAATTTAACGCGGCAAAAACACCCTGAAAATATTCATTTTTCCTATTAGAAGCCCCAGTGTTCCCATCCAATTTTGTATGATTCGCATTTCATATTCCGACAATTCAATCACCTCCAGTTGACCTTGGTTGACCTTAACACCTGATCTTGATATTCAACTTTGCCGGGCCGTATTGTCGTTCCAGTTCGGCGTACCTTAGCCTTCCTTCATACTCCGATTTTACGTATTTCCCTTGGTACCGTAAGCTGTTATGACCTTACAGGTACTAATTGATCTTGTTTTCAGGCGTGCCTCAAGCTCCCCCTGGAATAAATTATTAGTATTATCGATTTTACCAATAATATACTAAGGGGGAGCTTATTCGAGATTTTTAATCAGGCCATCAGATAAAACTGGAATTCGAGGGCAAGACTAGACTGGGGCGAGTGGAGCAAACAGGCATGATAACTAACGGGTTCGATGCAGGGGGCAGAGAGTGAGATGTATTAATGAGTGCAAAAAAGGTGAAAGGTGTAAGTCACCTTTGAGCAATGCGTAGCCAAATTCACAACGGATCTCAAAATCGGAGGACGATTATCCGTGAAATTCTACGATACTAAGTTATCAAATGAACAATGACACGAAACAGATACAAACCTTAATTATGCAATCAAAAGGACTCAGAAGACGAGAACCGAATTGTGGCGTGCGAGAGAGGAGCACGTGTGTCACGCAGGTCCAGAACAGGGATATAGCAGAGCAATGTGCTGGCTGCGAACGAACAAACGTTGGTTCGTAAAAACATACAGTGCATAAAATAAGTCAACAGTGTAAATAAGTGAGTGATGTTAAGTAAACATGGAAGTGCAATGTTTTTTTTGGGGGGGGGGGTGGGGGTTGCCACGACCAGTCGTTACACCGCCCACCAAAATCCTCCCCCAAATCCTAGCAGAATCAAAGATTTGGAATAAGGGTACTGATTCTTCCTACCTACCTAGACCCTACTGCCAGTGCACGTGCCTAATACCTTTTCGTCAGCTTTATACTCACCACCACCTTTGATCCGGTGGCCACACTGACGCGAGGTTACTCTGCGTCGTCAATAAATCGGCCGGTCGATGTCGGGCGTGAAGGAGAAACATAGGGTCTGTCCTCGAGAGAGCAGCTGTGCCTCGGCAGCTTGTGCTTGTGTGAGTTTATGCGTGCGGGTGGCATGGGTGGGGTCGCACTCTGGTATATGGGCAAATAGTACCAAACATTCCTTACGGGAGATACCTCCCATGTCATTGATAAACGCGGAACAATCAACCCTTCCGCGCGTTCCGATAGAGGTTGTGAAGTTTAAACGTGTATCATGTATATGTGTATGTGTCAAGATGTATGATGGAATTCCAACTACTACTACATATGGGAAAGGCCTTCGACAACGTCAAAGAAAATCGGTGAGCTATGAAACGTGTTTGATGGAGGTCATGAAGTATGAGCGTGTGTCTCGTGAGTGTGTATGCGTAAGGGCGTAGGATAGTTCAATAAGTCAGTATGCCGTAAATTCCCCCACACACATGAGGTTCCTTCAACCACTTCGAAGACCAATGAGGAATGGTCTACCGGGTTTACGTGTTATCGGCTTCCCCGTCTTCACTCTCGAGGCTGATACTGCATACTTTGCGGATCAGCGTTCCGTCGGCGGTCCTCACCTTCACAATTACTATCATTTCGTCAGAGCCTCCGATGGTTTCCATAACCAGGCCCAAATGTCAGGTGCTGAAATGCGCGTGTTCGCCTGACATCGTCACTACATCGCCAACCTTCACCGGTCTTGCTGTGATCAGCCACTTCTGTTGAGCTCGCAGAGCCGGTTGGTACTCCCGAAGCCATCGCCTCCAAGAACATAGGCAAGATAGTTTGCCTGCTCCCATCCATAAAGGTAGCCCCCACGAAGGTTCATTGGTTCTTGGAAATGCTCGTTCGACCTTAACGACAATAGGTCGTTCAGGGTGAGCGCTAGATGGGAGGGATCGTCATTGGTTACTAGAACCAGTGGACGGTTGCTCAGAATTCCCTCTACCTCAGTCATGACAGTGCTATATATTTCGTCGTCAGGCCGCTGTTGCTCAATGATTGACAGCACTATTCGCCTGGTGGACGGGATCAGGCGTTCCCACACGCCATAGTGATGACTGCCTTGCGGGGGTTGAAGTGCCATCGTATACCATCGGCCACGGTTCGATCCTGCAGTTCGTCCATGTTCATGTTTTTGTGCCAAAGCTGCAATTCTCGATGGGCGCCCACGAAGCTCGACCCATCGTCGGGGTATATATCTACCGGTACGCCCCTCCGGTTATTAGGTCAACGCAAGGCCCTCAGGAAAGAGTCGGTTGTCATCAAATGTGCGACTTCTAGGTGTACCGTGTGACTTCATGCACGTCATTATACACCCATATCGTTTTTCCGGCCTCCGCCCATACTTGGTCCATAAGGGCCCGAAATAGTCCAACCCGATGTCGCTGGAAGGCCACTAGCCCGGAGTCACCCTGCATTCTGGTAGCGGGGCCATTTGTTGTTTGCCTGCTGCGGCATTGCGTCTCTTACAATGTACAAAACGTCGGATTACGCGTTTTACAGTCGCTCTTCCTTTCAGCAACCAAAGGCGCCTCCGGATGACACTTGGCACGTGACTTTCCCCGGCGTGTCCGTCCACGGCTTGAAAGTGTTACATCATTAGCTCCATCACATGCTGTTGAGCCGGCAGAAGTATAGGGAACCTTGTGCCGAAGCTCAGGTTAGAGTTGGTCAGCCTACCATCCACCCGCAGCAGTCCATCAATGAGTTTGGGGTTTAAGTGCTTTAATTCGCCTCCTGAAGATGATATTTCTTTGTTGATTAGTCCCTCTTTTTCTGCCTTCTCGAGTTCTCAGGCGAAAGCCTCTTGTTGTATCATTCTGATAATTTCGTATTCTGCAACTTGGAGCTCATCAGGACTTATCGGGCCCACTGGTATCCGGCCTGAGGGGCGTAGCCCTTTCATGACTAGTAAATTTCGCTTGAACCTGGCTAACCGAAATGTTGCACGAAGAGTCTTCATCCAGGAAGAAAATCTGGCCAACCGCGATAAAACGGATGCCGCTTTGACGACGTTGGTCGCTATCACTAAGCCTTTGATATCCATATCTACTTCCGGAGGGCGTTTTAATTCGTACATGGGCCAGTCCTGTCTAGGTATTTGCAGGAAGTTTGGCCCTCTCGTCCACGTGTTGACATGCCTGAAGTTGGTCGCACCTCGGGAGCACAGATCGGCTGGATTATCGCCGGACCTGACATGATTCCACTGGTTCATGGCTGATTCATCGTGGATAATCGTGAGTCGGTTGGCAACAAAGGTACTAAACCGGCTCCTGATGTTGTTATTGTAGTACAGTACTATCTTCAAGTCCGTCCAAAAACTAGCTGACCAAATGTAGAAGTCGAAACATCTCTTCACCGCTTGTACCGCCCTGACTGTCAACACGGCTGCGCTGAGTTTAAGGCGCGGGATTGAGACCGACTTCAGTGGAGCAACGCGGGCTTTGGCAAACAGGATCCTCGTGGTATATTGTCCATCTCCTGCGCACCATCGTCCGTACACCACAGCTCCATAACCGACTTCGGATGCATCGGAAAAAGCATGTAGTTCTCCAGTCCGTGTCGTATGGCCAGGAGTCGAACATCGTGGGATTCTTATGTCCGCTAATTTCTTCAAGGTGTTCAAAAATTCTTCCCAGTCCAGTCGGCCTTCTCGGTCCAGTGACTTGTCCCAATCGACGTTCTCGCGGCATAGCCGCTGCAGCAAGATCTTTCCGGGTAGCAGCTACGGTGAGAAGAAACCGAGCGGGTCGAACAGACAAGAGACGGCGGATAGTATACCTCGACCGGTTACCGGCAGTTCAGGAACGTTTAGTTCGAAAACAAAGTCGTCCATTTCCGCGTTCCATTGTATTCCTAAAGTACGTTCGGTAGGGAGTGGAGAGCCGTCCAAATCTCTAACCCTTTCGGCCCTCTCGTGGTACGGAATGACCTCGAGCACCTCTGAAGCGTTCGACATCCATTTTGTTAGATGGAAGCCGCTCTTTTCCAGCAATCTTGTTAGGCCCCTGAACTGCGCTAGGGCTGAGTCTATATCATCGAATGACCGAAGATAGCCGTCTACGTAGAGATTTCTGCTGATGCTATCTACCACCGACCGATGGATCAAATCTCTGTTTGTTCGCAGATTCTCGAAGGATGTAGTTCGCACAGAACGGCCATGATATGGCTTCGAAGGGGTGGACGGTCATCCTATAACTTACCACTGCGTTTTCCCGGTTGTTTTCTCCCCACCACAGGAAACGCAACGCATCTCGTTCTTCTGCCGGCATTTTGGCCTGGTGAAACATTTATTTGATATCGGCGGAAAAGGTCACTCTAACCATTCTGAAACGGCGCAAAAATTCTATCAATGGTGTGGTCCAGTCAGGTCCTTGCAGTGGGCGATCGTTTAACGACTTGTCCTGGAACTTGGATAAACGGTCGGAAACCACTTGCAGATTTTCGGGTTTCTTGGAATTGATAACCGAGTGATGAAGTAGATCCCAGATACCCTTTCGGCCGTCGGTGTTAGCGGGCACCTTTTCAACATAGCGGAGAGCTTCGTTCCGCTTCATTGATTCTGCGTATCGTTCCCACAGATCCTGGTCTCGAACGAAGCGTTCCTTCAGTCGTAGTAGTCGTTGGAGGACATAGTTTCTGCTATCAGTCCACGGATCAGCAGATGTGCATCATGGGAGGGGAACCTCGAACTGTTTTTAAGGCCTCTAGTGCCTAGCCGAACTGTTTGCAGGGTGGAGTGGACCTCTTGAGAAAATGATAGTCTTTCGTCTCCGATGTCGTAGAACTCCTTTTCACACAGCCACTGCACTTAGGAGTTTACTGATCCATGTTCCCCTACTAGACTATATAATATCCGTCCCAGTGCTGTGCGTACAGAATAAGGTACCTCGCAGTTGCCCACTCTTTGTTCAAGTACCCAATGTGCCTGTGGCACGTCGCAGCCGATGAGGAGGTCCACTTTGTCGTCTTCCCATTCTACAACGGGTAAATCCTGAAGGTGAGGCCACCTAGTCAAGAATGCGTTTACCGACCTAAGCGCCCGCATAAAGAGATCAGCTAATGTGAATGCCTCCGTTGATTCGATTTGCTCGTTAGTGTCTAAGGAGATGAGCTGTAACCTTAGACGGCCGGCAGTCATTAACTGTGTTCCTCCCACCGTGCTCACTGCTAACGACGTCGCACTTTTAGCGAGCCGGTTTTTGTCGCCAAACCGCTCCTTCACTAGCGTAGTGTCAGATCAACTACCGACGAAAGCCAACGCTTTGGCCACCCTGGTTTTGGCCATCACCCCCACGGCAACTACTCCTAAACGTACTGGTTTACTGGCAGACCGCGACGTTGAACAAACTAAACTGGGCTTTGTGCGCACTTCGGGTATAGTTTCTTTAGCCTTGTGTAACAATCCATGGTGTCTGCCCATGCGGCCCTCGTGGCCATATCTGGTCCTTGTTCTACAAGCTGCCACCCGTTGCGTGGTGTTGAGGCATATAAAACACGCTCCTGTCATCCCCGCCATTCCCCATCGTTCGTCTATTGTGGCGTTGGCGAACTTGGAGCATTCTAGTAACCCATGGCTAGCATCACAGTACCTGCAACTTGGTTGCGCTACGGCATCGCGTGAAATGGCGTGTGAATTGGTCCAAGGCTGATTTTTCGGCTGTTCCCGAGCGGTAGTTTGAACCTGGCTAGTGCCAGACTTGTTTGCTCGGTTACTGTCCCGGATAGGTCGGCCAAATCTACAGTCGGCTATCTTGGTTCGCCTGTCCAAGTATTCGGTCAAGTCTTCGAAGTTAGCCTTCCCGTCGCCTTGGCTTCTACGTTCCGCCTTTTCCGCCCACCGACCCTGTAGTTCGGGAGGGAGGTGACGAACTATGCCTTCCAAGGTGTGCATTGCATCGAGGCCAGCTCTTTATCCTAAATGGTCGAGGGCTAGTTAGCAGTTCTGCTTTTTGATCACCAAGTCGGCCATTGTATGGACGTCGCCCTTTGGTCTTTTGGCCTCTACCATCATGCCATCCATTATATTACGGGCAACCTTGAATGGCTGGCCGAACAGGTCCCTAAAAACCTTCCTCGCTCGTATGTGGCTTTTCACCGGGCCGAGTATGGTGCACCCATCGATAGCTTCTCTTGCTCGACCTCGACAATAATAAGTCAGACAGAGAAACCTTTGCCCAGGCTCGGTTACCTTGTTTTCGACGATAGTTTCGAAATGCTTGACGAACTTGCAGTAGTGTTCAGATCGTCTGTCAAAAACTGTCAGTTCTACGCCTGGCAGATTGATCCTTGGTAGCGTTGGTGTTTCATAGTCGGCGACCGGCGCGGAATTTCCTATTTATTTTGTCCTGACCTGTCGGATAGGTAGTCGTCGTTAACCTTCCGCTCACGCTCTTTCTGTCTACGTTTTTCTTCTGTTTCTTAGGCCTGTTGTCTAGCCGAGAACAGTCGTTGTTCTAGGTTTGGTATCCTCAATTTAAATAGACCGACAGTCTTGCAATCCATATTGCCCTCAGTAACACATGAGTTAGCACTGACAGGACTAGGTGATCTAGCATTAGCTAAAGAATCAAAAGTACCCAAAACCTGTCCAGTGACGTGCCGTATTGCTTCCTGTCCAGATTCCAATGGTTTCGATCCTTTTCTTGGCATGCTGCGTATTTTCTCGTTCCCACTTAATCAACTGATTATTGTAAGACACCTTTGAGCAATGCGTAGCCAAATTCACTACGGATCTCAAAATCGGAGGACGATTATCCGTGAAATTCTACGATACTAAGTTATCAAGTGAACAATGACACGAAACAGATACAAACCTTAATTATGCAATCAAAAGGACTCAGAAGACGAGAACCGAATTGTGGCGTGCGAGAGAGGAGCACGTGTGTCACGCAGGTCCAGAACAGGGATATAGCAGAGCAATGTGCTGGCTGCGAACGAACAAACGTTGGTTCGTAAAATCATACAGTGCATAAAATAAGTCAATAGTGTGAATAAGTGAGTGATGTTAAGTAAACATGGAAGTGCAATGTTTTTTTTGGGGGGGGGGGTGGGGGTTTCCACGAGTGTTCGTTACAGTTGATTAGGTCGAAGAGAAAGACTAGTTTGAGTCCCGTGCGGTGGATCCAGAAGAGCTTGGCGTTTAGGAGCTGACAGAGTTGACCGTATGTTAAGGCTGGGGATGCCCCAGGGGCCTTTTGATGAAGGCACGCCGGACATCCTCGGCGGGTACAACAGAGCAAAGCGGCCGATAGGCAATCGTTATCGGAAGGTATTCTAGGAGTGGCCTCACATATGAGGGACCCGTGGAAGTGCGACTGGCGGGTAGTAATAAACATCGATGTATCCGGCCTAGGGTCCGATAAGCTTCGGTGGTTTGGATTAAATCTGCCCCGCTAAGTTTTAGGAATGAGGGCAGCATATACCAACATCAGTTCCCTCGGGGTTGATGGGGACTGGTCGTCCAGATTAATTTGACTGGGCGGTGCCGTGAGCTTGTGCGGTGCGAGAAAGCTTTTCTCTGCTGAGAATTTCATGGACCGCTGGGTATACTACGTATGGAGAGAGGATGAGTCACCCGATACGTGGCATATGGTCGAATAAACATCGTTAGTGCTGGAGGAGTATAAAACTTTTATGTCAGCAGCAAAGAGGTGGGGGAGCCGTGGCAAATAGGCGGGGACATCACTGAAATAAATGGGGAATAGTGGTGGACGTTTGACAACGTCCTAGATGATGTCGATGGTGATCAGTTTGGCGAAAGGTTAGCGGCTACCTTCAAACACTTTGTGATGTTTACGAGAGGTAGGATGATAGTCAGGAGAGGAAAAGATCCGGTAAAACAAACTATCGGATTTTGGCTATCAAGTACCTTTGGGAGACACGGTAAAAAGCCCTTGACACTTAAAGATACGTATTATATACAGAGTTCCCGGCTTCGGCTGAGGATGATAGGACATTACCGCAGTCCAGATGGCAGGAGAAGCAAGAGCGAGAAGTCATAATACCGCGCCTACCAGGATCCGGCTGATTGCTGGATATGAGACGGTGAACAACGTGCTTTTGATTAGTCTTCCCACGATTTTTCAGATTATCGAGGCGCAATTAATAAGCCGATAGTTATTCGGGTCCCATAGTCGGCCTTTTGGCATGGGGTAATAATAGAATATCGCCGCGGAGGAAGGAAGCTTTCAAGCACGGCGACTGCCCATGCACTTAGTGAAAACCAGGATGGGTCGGGGCGCCCAAACGTAGTAGGGCCGGTGGGAGACGATTCGGCCCGGACGGTATGAAGATGTTGGATGGAATCGATGGTAAAGGAGCCGATGTGCCGGAGTAAGCAGAAGGAGGAGGGACACAGGGGCGTGTGGCAAGTGAGGAACAGGGGTGATCACTGAAGGTTTCGGAAATTGACTCTGGAGTATAAGCCGTGGATGCGCCGCAGGCCAAGAAATGGGACCAAGCAAATTGGGACCATTGAAACAGTTACTATGCGGGCAGGGTGGTTTGCTAGTTTTGCTGGGACGCGCTAAAGCGATAGTCTCTTGCTCTCTAGAGGAAATTTGGCCTTACGACGCAGCTCCAAGGGCAACTGATTGATGCTCCGGAGAATTGTGGGGTGGTATGATCTAGTAAAAATGAGCTGCAGCTTGGCCAACTTATGCTATGAGAGAGACAGGGGGATGGCGGGACCTGGATGTGAATCAACACATCGTTTAGGATTATTTAAGCGGCGTGAGAGGTCAGAAGAGAGAGTTGATGGCCCTCCGATGATCGGGGGTAAGAAAAGGTCGTCCCAGTCGGGGGGTGTAGTATCGTTGGTACGAGAGGCCAGTTGCGTGAACCATAGGAATTCGAAGATAGGGGTGGGTGCTGATTCCATTGAGAATGGTTGAAGCCTCTCCATTTACATGAGACAGTAAGGTGGTCATTACCTGAGAAGTGTCCAGTGGCCTGAGTAATGATATCAGGAATATTGATGGAGATTGCCACTTCCCAGACGTTGTTGCCTCTCGTGGGGTAGGCAACAAGCTGGGTCTGCCCACCAAGAAAGACACGGGAGAGGAAGGCGGGTGGGGGGCAAAGTAGGTCTAGCTTGAGAAGGCTAGCAGATTGGACAGATGTTGAAGTCTCCTGCAACAATTTCTGAACCTGCAAAGTGGTCACTGGCGGGGTTAAATATATCCACTCCTGAGTCCATTTTAGAATGATCCCGACCCAGAGGGCTGTAGCCACAGCCAAGAAGGAGCTTCTGGTCGGAGGTGTGAATGAATAACCCCACGGAATATGTAAAGGGTATAAAAGGGAGATAGTTAGTAGGGCTAGCGTGGGAAGTGCATTTATCAATGACTCATTAAATACCGCCACGCCTGGACTGGAGAATACTGCAGAGATAGTGATACTCAGTTATGCCAACCAGGTCCGGTAATGTGCTTCCGGCTAGCCGTGATTCGGTTATTAGTATTATTTCGGGGTTTGAGGTGAGTGCCAAGGATGGCAGATGCCATACGTTCCTAAATATTTTTCGAGAGTTGAGAAGAACTGGTAGAAAAGATCTCAACGTCGGGGCTCGCAAAGCACCGATGTCGGGCGCGTCTCCCACTATCTCAGTCGCCGCACCGGATAACCAAGAATGCCACTTTGACCAGTACCGACAGGGACCCAAGGGAAACCTTTCATAGCAACTGACTCTGCAATCAAGCCAAGCAGCAGAAAATACCCCAACTGCTTGTCGGACGATTAGCGTTTTCTAACGTAAGGCCTTTCCTGCCCATATCACCGTTGCAGCCAACACAAATAACAGTTTATGCGTGACCTGCTAATAAACCAGTCACCAGTTGAATCCGGCACATCTCCCCACCCCCGGCTTATTGACCGACACACATCCTCTACCTCACCAGATGAACCACGCCCATAGGATGTTGTACGTTACCACTAATGACTCTTAACAATACTGAGACTCAGCGCGTCAATATATATATATATATATATATATATATATATATATATATTTGTCGGTGAAACAGCAGAGCGAAGCTCAAGCCTACGAGGAGATTTTCCACTTCAGTATCCGTCCTAACAGTCCATTTTTCCCTCGAACCATGGCCGGATGGAAGTTGATTCTCCACTTTCCTAGGACCCTTCAGTTGTGCCTTCTCATTTCTGAATGGTACAGGTCACGGATCCTGAAACTAAACTCACCTAATTATGGACCGCTGTTCCTTCCACACTCACCAAAGTTCCCAACTGCGCATTCATAAAATTGGTTTCCTATCTCCCTGTGTCATAACTCATTCCTTTTATTGAACCCCGGTAGATCCGTCATTCAGGGTTTGCATTATCTTCACGGTTCGCTATTTTCTTCGCATGCATCGATTTTTCCCGGTGTAATTCCATACAATTTCTTTTTCTCCCTATTTAGAACGTGAACTGTTCGCAGAACCCCAATAAGCCTTCTTTTTCCATGGCTTATATCATTCTCGTTTATAATGCATCTTTAACACAATGTATTACCGGCTTTTTCGGTATCCTCACAGTTAGCCACCATCCAGCTCAAAATCGGAACTGGTTCAAAATTGCCATGCGAACCGTTATTGTAGTGGTCCATATAAACCATCGCTGGTTGTTTTTCCATCACTGGCACTTTTTACTGTTATACCCAACATTTGTGAATATCCCATCTCACCGAGTAACGCTGTACAACATGATCATGCGCTTGCGCATGTCCCCCGACTATGGCCAAGAAATACACCATTGTTATTGACCGTTGGTATTCCAGTGGCGACAGGAAATGTGTCTCGAGAAGTGAGAGGGGCGATTTTTGAAAAAGGACAATAAATAGGCAAGTTGTCGGCACAAGGCTCAACCGGCCTTTATGGGTGGTCAGCAAGGTGGGCCTGCACGGGTCTACCAAATTGGGCCTTAGGGTGTGTAGCGATTGGGTCAAGATGTAGTAGGTATTGGCCAAGAAAAGGTGGTTGGTGGGCAGAGAGTGATGCATGCGTCGGACAAGACTAGTAAGGGGGCTGTGAGAGAGCATAGAAGCGACTGTATAGATGTAAGCTTATTTGGAATAGCGAGAGTTAGGAGCTAGGAAATAAGTCACTGGTTGCGAAAAAGGCTAGAAGCTCAAGCCGGTGGTAGGGGTCTTTGTGTGGGGCGGAGAGATACGAGGAGTGAAGAAGCCGGGTACTGGCCTGAACCTGGGATTGTTAGGCATTAGGCGGGAACTGGGGAGAGAAAATGGAGGAGGCTGCTGTAGCATACTAAGATTGCTAATTGGGGTGTTATGGTCAGGTAGGAAAGAAGGGATATGTGTTCGCAGGGCAGATTGGTGGACAGAACGCTGCGCGTCATCCGGAGGGGGAGAAAACGCGAGGACAAGGAAAGTGAAGTAAAGGGTTTGGGTGCAGTAGGACGGCCAGGACCGTTACTGGGGCAATTAAGTTTGATAGCATCAGGTAGAGTTAAAGGCTAGTTTACCTGCTTAGCTCCCATGGGGCCACAAGTTGGGACTTATAAGAATTTCAGTGGGCAGCAATGAGGTGTAGGTTAGGTGAGTGGTTAGACGGAATCAGAACTTGTTGGGGTTTCTGGTATGCTCAAAGGAGGTTTCAAAGAAGCTTGCCACAAAACACTAAACTCTGCAGACTAGAGTGTGCACTGAGTGGATAGTGGACAGGGTCGCTAGAGTGGGAACGGCGGTCAGAAACACGTGGACGGGGCCGGGAGGACAGGTGAGTGCTGGTACGGCAGTTTTCGGGAGTTGAGCCGGTGTCGATTTCCGACTTTGCGGCCTTGATCGGGGATTGTGGGGTCGGTACTGAGGTGAAGTGTAGTTTACAGCAAGTGGTCGGAGTTCTGACGCAAATAGAGGCGGGAGCTATCGGCGAGGGACTATATAAGGGCTTTTGAGCAGAAGTGGGACCTATGATGGAGGTTAGTCGGGCCTGGGTCAACAGTACACGAGCAGATAACAGCGGGGGCTGAATCCGTTGGTAGCTTCATGCCTACGTGGTATTGAGCGGCCTTGGTATCAGTCGCATTTGGGCTGGTACGGACGGATGAAGCTGTGTAACCTTTGGGTGATTGAGGTGTCTCTCCTGGAAATGTTGTTTTATTGGCGAATATCTTGATATTCTTACAGAACGAGCAAGCAGCAACTGACAGTTTATTGGTGGCGAACTCTCTGGCCGTTAGGGTGCCCATGAACTGAAATAAGAGAAAATAGTAAAGACTTTGGGAATTCCAGCGAGGCTTGATGCACTGGCTCCTACGACGAGCCATATCGTACGCACAAAGCTTATTGTCTGACCAGTTATGTGGGTAGACGTTCAGAAACTGTAAAGACCACGGCATCACTGGAACCGAAAATGCGGTTGTAATGGGGTCGAGAAGGTGCCCCGTTGTTTCCTATACCTGTGAGAGCTTGGTTGCTCCGGGTTCAACGAGAATTACCAGAAGGGAACCTCTAGCAGGGTTTCGTCCATGAGTTGGAGATTATCGGTAATCTCTGCGGCGTGCCTTCTCAGGTCATGAGATTTGTTAGATAGCAAAGTGACTATATCCGTGCCAGCAAACGTGAGGGAATAAGTTCCTGGGCGGAGTTGAGTTTTCTGACCTTAGCAGTTCGAGAGTCAGGAGAGCTGGTTGAGAATGGAGGTTGCACAATCTTGCAAGGGGCTTGGCAAAAGAAGCAAGAAGGAATGCTGAGGTAAGTTAGTCGCCCACCAATAACGGAGGTGACTTAAAAGGGTAGGACAGAAGAACGACGAAGGGTATAAACAGAGGCCAATGTGTGAGGTGGGCGACAGCGGGGGGTAATCATTGAGTAATAAAATAATTGTTACGGTGACAAGTGAGTCACGGGATGTGGAGGCGAAAGGGGGTTGAGGAACAGAGGACATCGCGGCTATGTCAGAGCCTGGACAAATTGTGATATTGATAATACTGTTATGTGAATCTCGCCGGCAGACGGAATAAGTTTCAGAGGGAAATTTGTAAACGATGATGAAGGTGAGGTCTGAGGGTAATCTTTATATGTATATGCATATACAGGCTGAAATATACACAGCGGTGCTACGAGGACCCTTTCTAAAGGTGGCCAGGAGTCAAAATGAAACTTTTGGCAGGGTCATTTCCGAATGGGACCGAACAAGATATGGATAATTAAAATGAGAATAATTAGGAGACGGCGGGAGATTGGTTAGGAGTAAGACAGCTTTAGGAATGTGCAACTAAAGGTGCTTGTAAGGTATGGAACCATAGGAGGGGTACCGAGTGCTTAGTGGACGACGACCACCAGTAAAAAGGAACCCGGATAAGAAACAGAAAGGAATAAATGTGATCGGTAGTTGGAGGCATCTTTTAGTATCTTCAAGGTAAAGAACTTTAATAAATTATAACAACAATTCATGATAATGAATAACCACCTAACCGTAGTGCGGCGCAGGTTTTCATGCTGGTGTGTCACTAGAATGGAGTGGTAGGATAGTACTTACAGTAGTGAGTACAACGCTACCTCTAGACGATAGGAACAGGTCAAAACGAGATAACCTTATTTTTCTTTTGGGTTAACCTTGACCTCAGACTTATTACTTAAAAAGCCGCTTAGGGTGATTTTGTCTATGTATTGCACAGGGAAGTTGAACTTAAATACCAAGTCCCAGTGACAAAGAGATATCGCAGAAGTCTGGCAGCTTGAAAAACAGCGGGTCTATAGACAGCTTTTGAACTAATCCCTTGAAAGACATTGGAATATCTTTCTCATTATAAATCAGCTTTGCAAATGAGTGTAGGAAGGATGGTACTGAAGTTCCCATCAACACAAAAAGTGGCCGGCGACTAACACGGAAACAAATGTTGCTGAGTTCCTTTGTGCAAACGGTGTGACAAACTGTAGTCTTTGAGCAGCTTACAAAAGTTTCTGTTCAGGGACATGGGTAACTTCACGATGTGAAGTCAGCAAATAAGCCCGGTTCAAACCTTCCGAATGAAATTTTGACGAAAGTCTTTCATTTACATTTGTGCATGCTATGCAGGAAATTGGAACTGAGCATGTTGCCTTCACTGTTGAAGGAAAATTGGTTACCTTCACCATATGTGAGCAAAAAATGGAGTAAAATGCTTAGTCACTCAAGGCGAGCCTGTCAGTGAGCTAGTTCATATCTTTTTACGTAATATTGCTTTTGGATCATAACGGTATCCATTACCTTTTTACCGTTGAGGGTATACAAGGCCCTTTGGTGCCTTGAACAAGATCTCCATCCGATTTATTTTAATGCAGTGAAACAGTTTCAAGATCTGTCCCCTATGTGAAGCTCCAGTCAATTGTGGAAATGTACCCTCCCCAAATTGTCGCTACTGGAAAGGGGTACATCGAAACTGGCATTATGAGTCTATTCATAGACGCCGACTTCAGCACGGTTACCGTCTCTTTGTATGGGCATAATTTGTCGCCCCGTCGTCCGCACAGTTCCATTCAGATACCATACGTTGCCGCCCGGCAGACTGGTTATACATTTCGTTGCTTGGACTGCCGATATTCAAAATCCCCATTAGGTTCAGAGGAAGATCTATTTTTAGAGATTTGTCAAAGGTTTTCCGGCTCATTCTCTGTTTCCGTGACCGGCGGTTCGGCAGCAGTGGCCTGGCCAAACCAACTTCGGCTTGCCCGTCGCGACTCTTTCTTTGAATTCACCATTATTAGCAACAGATGGCGTTTTGTGTGAACATATAGTATAGTATAGTATAGTATATTTCTTGACCGTGGTCAATACACATGCACAAGGCAAGATCAGAGTATACAGCAGTACGTGTCAATGTGAGGTATTCACAAATTCTAAATTTATAAACCACAGCAACCGAAATACACCGGTAAAGTCATGTACTGTTTGAGTAAAGAAAAGTGGTGATGGTTGAGGCGGGAATTCCAAATCGGTTTCAAAATCGCTGGGAACGGTGTGGATAGCTGGACAGTCGTGGGATTGCTGATATAAGCGACAAATGGACGGTCAATAACGAGTAACTGGGCGGAAGAGGTGCCAAAGAACATTGTTAGAAGTAAAGCAAGCATGGGGCTTTCAAAGTGCAGTCAGAGATACCAGCGGAATATTGGACACTGATCCAGCATTGGGTAACTAATTGTGGAGGAGGCATGTGAAATAAAGGCAAGTGAGTCAAAGGTGATAATAAAACGGACCTTTTGTGCAGGTTATTACAGTGTCATATGGAAATTCAAATGAAGGCGAAAAGCTTCGCAGGGACTTTAGTGAACTTTTGAAGAGCATGAATGGTGTATGGACATATAACGGACTTTTAAAGAAAAGCCGTCAATGAAACGGATTAGTGGAGACAAACGTCAATGGTTCGGCTAGGCAGGAGTTGGAAGAGTGTAAAATGTTTTTTTGTATTTAATAGAAAATTGTTAACCAAATTATGGTTGGCTGCAGATGGCTGGTATTCTGTTCCGTGAAGACCTTGGTTGCAGGTGGTGGCAGGTAGAATGTTGAGGGAAGCAGGTAAAAAAAGGGCTGGTTTGACGAAGTTTACAGCTGCGAAGGCTGGGTTCCGGCCATTGGTTTCGTACTGCAACGCGGGAACAATTGAACTGTTGAGTTGGATTATTTGGGAATAGACGCTGAGCGGATGTGTTGATGGTTGGTGTCAGGAATCACCTCTGCGATCCGGTGAGACTTTCATGAGGTTTTGTTAATCCGTGTACGGTGCCCTATGTAACGTCAGCAGGCAAGAGCATAGGTTCAAACCATTGATCAAATCGTCCAGTCCTTACGATAATCCGGAACAAACGTCGATTTGGCCGATGGCTACCCAAGTAACCAATGCAATCTGGAAAAGATCAGGAGTGCGGCAGTCTGGAGAGTGTTCCAGCTGTGGGTTATGATTATCATTTATATGGAAGCAAGAAAATGAACATTTTGTTACCCGAACAATTAGTTATCGTTTGGCTAGTAGACCGGTCTATTAGGGATCCCTAGACGGAAACTGGTAGCTTTCTAGGGTAGTTGGGTGATAGTAGAGATTTGGGGCGATATCAGGTAGGCGGTGGATGAGGAGAGGGTGTCCGTTTGGGAACCAGGAATAAGACAATAGTAGATGGTATGGTCTGGCAGAAGAATGAGAAAATAGGAAGATAACAGTCTGGTCAGTTCACCAGCTGTGGTCGAGGACGGCAAACAGTAAAAAGGGAGAAAAACACTGAGTGTTAAAGTGAGGATTTTTCATGTGGGGGCAAACGTGCTGGTATTCGGCAGGGGCATACGGATTCCGGTTGGAATGGGGTCTTAACTTACCATGAGCATATGCGCAGAGAAGTGAAGCCTAGTTACTAAGGAATGGTAATCCGTGTGGCAAGGCTTCAGTGTACGAGAAAGGCGCAAAAAAAACAGGATGGGACGGCTGAGTTCTAGCCTGAGCCAGGAATTAAGTGAGAGCGAGCACCCATCGCTAAAGGACGGAACGATTTTATTTATATATACGCAAATTGTGTTGTCAAATGGCACAATCTAGTTAGGAAGGGGGGCAAAAGTGAGTGGAGCATACCCAAGGTATATATATATTTATACATATATATATATATATATATTGATGTATACGTGGGTGCGATCATCAGACGGGTCATGCGAAAGCGGTCGGACGCAAAAGACTACGGCAAGGAAGGTGAGATAGAGTGACGCAGCTGAGGATCAACGGTTAACGGAAAGAAGAACGAAAGTTAAGCACGGGCTCATCGGTGCGGCGGATGCCAAAGGCACATTGAGGCCATGAAACGTGAGACTAAAAGGAATACGCCTAAGTGTGGCTAGAACTTTCAGTGGGAAAGTTAGTATTTAGCCTAGAGTGGTCACTGAGCAGGAGTAAAGACCAAGTTCTGCATGAAATTACAGAAGAACCTTAGCTGGGGGATAGGGTGGGAGCATAAATGGTAACGTCATAACTGGGTGTTGAGTTCAGTTAGTGAGTCACGCTAAGTGGGATGAATCAGACTGGATTTTCCAGTTCGAAATCGCAGAGGTGGTGAGCGAAGTATGTGTGGTGGGACCTGGTGCGGAAGAGAGGCATTGTAAGCTAAGAGATATCGAGGAGCGTTGAGTTACTCACCATGATTGTGTTAATAATTATAGGAAAGTAGTGAGTATATATATATATATATATATATATATATATATATATACATGTACATATATATATATTTGTATATACAAATATATATATATATAAAATCCAACCAGGGGTTGGATACTGAAGCAGTTTTTATAGCAATGTTGAGGTTGGTTTCAGGGCCGCAGACGCAATATAACTAAATAAAGTTAATAAATCGTGGAGCGGGTGAGAGATATTGACAACCTGTGGAGAGTAATACCGTGGTCTCTATAAATGCGAGCGCATCTGAAAGGGTTTATCTCAAAGTTGAATTGGCAGGATCCTATAAGTTGGTATGGAAAAGCAGTTAGTGGACGCAGACATGCTTACATATGTCGATGGCGAAGGCTAGGAGAAGCGGTCAAACAAAGCAATCAGAATTTTAAAAGCGGTGAGGTTATTTTGGAAGGTAAGGTGAAGAGAGAAAGCGGAGCAATGGCTTAAAAGTCAAGGCCTATCTCGTAAGCCTGACGTTCGAATACGTGAACGTTGAATAGGCGCAAAACAGTTAGGATAGTAAGGAATTTATCAATAGCATGCACGAATGCATACTTTGACCGAGAAGATCTGATTATTATTAGGTTTTCCTCTAGCCCAAGACGCAGCACCTGTCACACTCCTCAACCTCCATCCAGTAGTCACCATTAGACATTCACAGCTCAAATTCTGTCCCTATCACAGAACTCTAGCATCCTCCACGATAGGCCTATACAACATTTAATACTTAGCCATCAAAACTACTAACCATCTGTGGATCGTACCGACGAATCACGTTGTTAGTGCTGCAAGTTGTACCCCATCTTTGTGCAGACTGGCGTTGTGTTGAACATAAACCCCATCGAATAATCGCAGGCTGTGGTTGACCCTAGCCTCCCCTGCATTTTTTGTCTCATGTTAACGGCCTGGGTGTTCTGACTTCACGGATAAGGCGAGTGTTAGCGCGGCACTTCTGTAAACATTCCTGGCCGTGATGGTCTCCCTGCATGGAGTTGACCACCAATAAGACATAAACACCAAAAAGTAAGAGATTGGCACAAAAAAGTGAGAAACAAAATATACCCCACTGTTTTGTCTTCCAGGCACACCAGCCTTGTCACATGTGACCCATGTCTCTGGGTTGTAGTGTCGCTACGGATTGACTGGTGTGGTTGACCTATTCCCAACGCGGCTTGTTACATGCGGTCCATGTTTCGGCCGGGGCGTGGGAGCTGTGGTCGCCACCCAAAAGCAGCTCCGCCTTCTCTGACAGCCAGATACCTGACTGTGATAAAACCATTAAAAAAAGAATAATAAGAACGTCTAAAAAGTGTGGATCATTCTTGGAGAGCCACGTGCTGGATGCCATTAAATACTATCGACGCTACCTCCTGGGACGTCATTTCCTCTTCCGCACAGATCATCGAGCACTTTGGTGGCTCACCAACTTCAAGGACCCAGAAGGCCAAGTAGCACGTTGGCAAGAGCAGTTACAAGAATACTCATACACTTGCCTGCACCGACCGGGGAAACGACACGATAACGCGGACGCCATGTCGCGGAGACCCAATCGAAACCATGGTGATTGCCTCTCGTGTAATTCTTAGTATGTGGCACTAGTCAACCTCGATGCAAGTCCGGAAGGCTGGAGAAAGATACACGCTGATGATACTGAATTGGCCATCTTGTACCGATGTATGAAGGAAGGAGGAAGAAGACCAACAGGTGAAGAACTGGCGGGAACAAGCTATGAAACCCGTTGCCTATGGTCGCTGTGGGACAAAATTAAGCTATACGATGACCTACTCTTCCTTCAACAAGGGCCTAACTACCTCAGGCGATTAGTAGTTCCGCAATCACAAACGCAGGCTGTCATGGAACGACTTCATCGCGACTTGGGACACCCAGGTCAGAACAAAATGTATGATGCAGTCCGTGCCAGATACTGGTGGCCCCATCAAAGACGTGACGTCGCCAACTTCTGTCAGCGATGCCAACCATGTGCTACCTGGAAAGACCCTAACCCCAAACGCCGAGCACCACTCAAACACATACAGGCAGGGTATCCAAACGAAATAATCGGAGTTGATATTATGGGTCCACTACCGGAAACCCAAAGGGGGAACAAATATATCATTGTGATGGTCGATTACTTTACGAAGTGGGCAGAAGCTGCCGCAGTCCCTGTTATCGATGCGGCAACCGTCGCAAGAACAATTTTTGAGAATTGGGTCTGTAATTGGGGGGCACCCGGGCAACTTCACTCAGACAGAGGGAGCAGTTTTGAAAACAACACTGTCTATGAATTGTGCAAACTACTGCAGATTGATAAAACCAGGACAACCGCATATCACCCTGAAGGGAACGGATTGGTTGAACGGAAGAATCGCACCATAAAAGGGTTACTGAAGGCCTTCGTCGAAGAAACGAAACATTGGGACCAAGCGTTGAAGCAATGTTTGATGGCATACAAAAGCACTGTACATCGATCGACGGGACAGACACCGCACCTCCTCTGGACAGGGAGAGAAATGCGCACCCCATGTGACCTACGAACACCCCATGTCGGGCGACTGCCTCAACCAGTAACGGACTACATAGTAGAACTCAAAGGAAATTTGATCAAGACGCATGAGCTTGCACGACGGAATTTACGAGAGAGCCATCGACAACAGAAGGAATACTACGACAAGAAAGCCCACAGATCGCCGCTAGAGGTAGGTGATACTGTGTTCTTGCATTCCGACGCATTATCGATGAACGTTCCAGCAAAACTGCATAAACAATGGACAGGGCCGTTCGTCGTAGAAAGGATTATTTCTGAAAATCTTTGTTCTGTTCGCGACAAGACCGGTCGATTCGGAACACTCACCGTTCATTTCAATCGGTTGAAGCCGGTGTTGGGAACAGAGAGCATCAGTTATCCAACAGATAGCAATGAAGTCCCAGAAGTGGGCGCAGAGGTAGAAATACTCAGTCAAGGAGGCGAGGCACCGGGACGGTTCCTGATTAAGAGGGGTATGGTTTGGCGCGAAAACATTGTAAATATGGCTGCTTATCTCCTTAAGATATACACCCGTTGACCCTACTGTACATACGTCTCATACTCCTAATTCTTCTTTCCTGTTTCAGAAACAACCGTGAATATAGTGGACGAAAATCCTGATCACCCCCTTGAAGACTCAATTGACTAGTAAATACTTTTATACCCTTATATCTAACGTATCACTGTACTAGGTGCCACATAATATAGACTGACTTATTGTGAACTGGGCTTCTGTGTATACTACACATGCTTGAGCCACGGGGTTTTGAGCCTTTGGGTTTTACTGTGGAGTCTATTCCACCGTATACTTGAAATTTGTGTACATTTTTACCTTTTGTGAATCTCAACCTGGTATCGTAGAAACTGCGGATCAAACTTGTTCTGGTTTTGGGACTTATTTGAATTGGCTATGTGATGTTCGATTTGCGTAAAGTGACTTACAAACATTTCTCTTGACCCCTCCCCCCTTCGAAGATGCTACAGCCCAGTCCTTAATAATGAGTCTGGGTAATACTATCTGTACCGTTACCATGGGCTCCGTGGTGCTTCGCTCCTTCACTTTGCTCGCGCCTGTTCTCGGAGGCTTCAGGAAGGCCTTCTTAAGACCCGGAGTTCCGGTTTTCCACCCTTCGCCTAATGACTACAGCTGCTTTATCTTCAGCTAGCACATCTTTTTTTCCTTTGAGATATGTCTTATTTGCCCGACTGCCGCTAAGGAGGCGCCCCTGTAACGAGGGCTGGAGAGCTCAACAAGCGTGGGCTTTGGTTCGCACTCAATAAAGTCAGTCAGCCCTTTCCATTGCCCCAGGTATTAACTCTTTTTACGGCTACGGGCCGAGGGATTTCCATGGCTTGGAGTAAGCCGACCAGATGGTATTTCATTGTCCTGCTCCCCTGCTTGACATTTTTCATGAATAGTCCCGGAATTCTTAAAGGTGCTATATTCCAGACAGTACTCCTACCGTTTCTCTACGCACTCAGAATTTTAGTGAAATTGGCCGTTTCTTGTTCCTCCTAACCTACCGGCTCATTAAAGACACTTAATCCAGTTACTGTGTCATTAGTCCACACCACAGCAGCAGCTTGCCGTACCTGCTTAGCCCTGGCGTTCTTCAGGTTTCCGGGCATCACCTCCTGTCTATTGCTTTCCTTCACTGGAGCCAACCTAACGATTTGTACGTTTATGCTTTTTTCTGGTGACCTCTGCCTGGCCGGTGGTCCTAATATCCCTCTCGATTAGTTTTATGCACCTTGGACATTTCCAGCTTAGTTTATCGTACTCAAAGTGCAACCGATGGTACTTCTAGCTTAAACCCGCCCACTTTGAGTAGGACCATGTTTGACAGGTATCACGCGGAATTCCCGCAGTGCATGCCATCGTATTCTCCTCAGAACACCGAAGTCTTCCATGCTGTACACCCACCCCATCTTCTTGGTCTGGTGTTCTGCAGGTTGCCGGATTCTAGTCGCTAATTCGTCCAAGCTGCCGGTCTAACCTTATGACAGGGGCAATATATGTAGTCTGGGAAGACTGGGGGATGTCCAATCGGACAGGTTTCCAATTAAGATCGACCTATAACGAGGAGAGTGAGTGATCTGTCAGCTATGACAAGCCCGCTAACCTTGTAGTTGTTTTTCGTCACTGGTCCCGATCCTTCATGGCCGTTATCTCTTTCCTTCTTCAACTTGGTGGTATTTCTTTGTGATTCTCAGCTCGGTTTCTATGTTTCTGCCGAGATGGTATACCTTATTCTTTTCCCTGTCTTCCACTGAGCCCATCGCCGCGGTGTGGTGCAGTTCGGTGCGGATGAACTGGAAGTTAGACCGCTGGACAGTGGGAGAAGGTTTCATTTTGCAGTATTGGTTTTAGCTTAAGTAGCGCAAGGGATTGTGCCCTGGAAAATACATCGGAGATCGGACAGAGAGCTTTCAAACCAAGGGTGTCGCTCGCGGCTGTGTCGGGCTGCAGGGCTTGTGGCTCTGGCCTAAACGAAAAGCCGTTGTTCTCGCATCAGCGAGCTTTAGGCGAAGGCCGTTACGTTGCGGCTATGAGTATTCTTGTGATGATCTTGTGGCTTGGTAATTGGTTCACCCGCGGCGGCGGAGCAAAACAGTCTAGCTTGCCGTCAGCAGAAGTTCAGCTAAGTTCAGTCCGCTTCACGGGACGTGTGCAGCGGTGAGCCAAAATCGTCCAGTTTTTTGCACTTTCAGCCACCCGGATCTTCCTGTGCTGCAACGGTCAGTAAGGCCAGACCATCTTCAATCTAACGGCAGGGAAAACAAAAAACTGAACACTCCCGGCGCTTATGTGCCAATCTGAAAATTGTACAGGATCCCTGTCGCCAGCTGCTAGCAGCTGGTGGCCAGTCATCCGTAGGACCAAGTGTTACAAGAAGTTACTCAAGGCTATAGAGGTCAAAAGCGATCGGGCAAATGAAAAGGTGACTCAGATGAAAACGGGGAGGATGTTTGAGGGGGCAGTAAACTGAGATGGGCGAAGCAGAGGTATGGCGCCACTCTGCCATCTTTCTCTGGGCTTGCTCCTCCTTTTTGCTTCAAGCCGCTTCTTGAAGACTTTGATCGTGGACGCCGCAATTACTCTGTATGGTAGTCTGTTCATAGAGGAGGAAAACCTTCCCTCAGTCAGGTCTTCGCCCGAAATCGGTAACTTAAGGGCATGTCCTCGGACTGCGGGGTTGCTACCGGGTATCAGCAACGGCCTCTGTAACGACCGGTAGTGGAAAATCCCTCTAAAACCGTTGCAGTTCCATGTTTTTCTCAACATCACTCACTTGCCTACACTACTGGCGTGTCTTTAAGCACTGTTTGTTTTCATGGACCAATTTTGTTTGTTCGCGCCCAGAGCACTACTTCGTCATATCCTTGTTCTGGACCTGCGTGGCGCACATGCTCTTCGCTCGCACGCCGCAATTCGGTTCCCGTTTGTTGAGTCCTTGTGATCTCATAATTGAGGTTTGTATCTGTTTGGTGTCATTGTTCATTCAGTAATCTAGTATCGTAGAATATCGCGGATAATTGTCTTCCGATTTCGGGATCCGTTGCGAATTTGGCTACGCATTGCTCAGACGTGTGTTACAGCTTCTCTGCCCCAGGCGAATCAGTTTTTCTTTCCTTTATTTTGAAGCTAGGGTCTCGCGACTTGCCCACATGGTCGTAACCCCCATATGTCTCTCCCAGCGAACAAACTTCCTAAATCCCAGTGGAAGAATGGCAGGCATTTCGGCAGTGGAAAAGTAAGGTAGCAACAAGAGAAGAAGAGGGACACGAACAGTGAACTAATGACATCCTTCGACTGAGGATCAAACTTGGTCGACAGAAGGCAGATAGGGACTGAAAAACAGGTGGAGACCCGCTGTTAGGACTCATGAAAGGATCTTTTATTACGAATGAGATTGAAAGCTTTCAGGGAAGACTTCTGTGGGAGGACGGCCCGGGAGAACCTCGAACATTCCGTGGTGCTGCCCGTGCCCCCTGAGAGCCGTATTGCAGCTAAGCCTACGGAAAGTAAGGTTATGCCACGACAGTCCGATTAACTCTTTGAAAGCCTGCATGAGGTCCTGTCTCGAACGTCGTTGTTCCAGCGAGAACTGACTGAGCTTTTCCAGTCTGGCTGGATAGGCTGTAACGTGTATGTGTGCAAATCTTCCTTAGCGGTTTTTACATACTTGCATTGTTGAGGCTACGTTCTTTATCTCGTTAATTATCGAACAAGTACAGCATGCATCGATCACTACACTCCAACATTTGTTTATATCTCGCTCACATGGAGTGGCATAATTTTGACTCGAACTTGGAACGCCGTGACGGTGGTACCTGGCTTTGGCCTTTGTTGAACCCTGGTCCTCGTTGCTAGACGTTGTGGCCGTACAGTTGAGGCTTGCACCCATTTATATATGCGTATAATTTGTTAATCCAGTACCGTAGAAACTACGAATCAATCTTGTTCTGGTTTTCGGATTCGTTTGAATTGGCTACGCGTTACTCACAGTCGACGTAACCGTTACAGTACTCAACTGGAGTCTCCAGGGGGAAATCAACCAGAAATGCCAAGAACAGGACAAAGAAAGACCCAGGCTGGACAGGAAGTAACCCGACAAGTCCCTGGTGTATTTTTGGGCGATACTGATTCCTTAGATATTGCTGGGTCTGCTAGTTTTGTCAGCACAATTTCATGTACTTTATCTAGTGGTGTATAATTTAAAGGTGATGATGTCTATCGGTTGGGAATAGTTGAATTAGAAACCCAGCTTGGGCCGCTCAGGAAAAAAGCAGAATCTACCAGGACAGATCAACTCCGAATACGGGAGCGAGAGGTGACTTTGGAGACTACGAGGCATCCGGCCATTCAGCCTAGCAGTTCCGTGGAACGACTGAAGTCGACTTGTACCAGTGTAACCCACGCTATTGACTCACCAAGAGTGAAATTGTCCCCCTGCGACGGGAGCGCAGAACAGTACTTTGAGTTTGTTAAACGATACGAGAACTTTGTGGAAAGGAGAGTATCCGATCCAGGGCAGAGATTCTTGTGTTTACTGCAATACTGTAGTGGAAGAGCCGGGGAAGTAATCGACGGGTGCTTGATGTTGGAGCCCGAAGAAGGTTACACTTGGGCACGTGAAATCCCGAAAGACACGTGTGGGAAACCATTTAAAGTCTCCCGGAATTTGATCGATGGTGTACTATCAGAGGCAAAACGTTCCAAAGGCTAGTCAGGCTCTCCAGTTAATCCGGTGAAAAAATGCAAAACTGCAGCATCGCATTGAATAACCTAGGCTACTGATCGGATCTGAAAGCCCTGTACACATTGGAGACCATAGTGCGCAGTTTACCCACAGAACTACAGGGTAGATGAGCCCAGGAAGCCGAAGGGATCAGTAGATTCGGGCGAGAAACCACATTTGAAGACCTGACTCAGTTTATAGACCGTCGTGCCCGAATAGCAAACAGTCGTTTCGGTCAACTTGTGCGCGAGACGAGCAAATGACCTAGGATCACAACGACGCAAAGCTGGACCAGGGAACTAAGTAGAGGCCAACCATGGGCAAACACACTCGCAGTATCTCGCGAGGGTGAAAACTTGCCAGTGTGCAAGGTTTGTGGGGTGCCTCATCGCCGAACGGAATGCCCTCGCTTCCGCAAAGTAAACGTCGATAGACGATGGGAAATGGCTAAGAGACTGGGCGAGTGCCTTGTCTGTCTCAACGATTCACATCGAGCAGCGAGGTGCCAAACGAAACCCAGTTGTAGTCAGAATGGATGCCATGGGAAGCACCACTACTTACTACACAAATCTCCGAAGTTGCATGCCAAAGAAACCCCGAGGCCAAGTGTGGTGTGCTCAGAGTCTCGCTCCACTAACAAGCCCATTCGCCTGGGAGTAATAGCATTTGGCGTAGAAACCCCGGTTGGGGTTAAAAGTGCGTTGGCCTTCGTGGATAGTGGCTCGGATACCACTCTAGTAAGAAAGGAGTTTGCTGGGAGATATGGGATCGGAGGGATCAATCTTCATTAGCGTGGTGCACAGTGAATGGCACCCAGGTCATTCAGTCAAGCAAACTGCACCTACAACTCGTTTCCTTGGCCAACGACAATAGAGCAGAAGGCCTAGAAGCATTCACCATAAAGGATCTGCCGACGACAGCACCTCATTCAATGCAATCGATTCTGAATCAGTGGCCGCATCTCGACAGGGTCACGATCAAGGAGTGGCAGAATGCACCGAAATTGGCCTGCTGATCGGTTGCGGTGTACCGGAAGCATACTGGGTCCTGGATCAAATAACAGAAGGCCACAAATCATCTTATACAGTTCACACTACGTTCGATTGGAATTCATATGTTAGTACAGACGGAAGATGCGGCAAGCAGATCCAACTCAACTCTACTTCGGTGGAAACGGCGAACATTCAACAGGCATTCCAACAGCTTTATACCGCCAAATTTGCCGACCTGGCCATTGATAGAGATGCCCCATCACGAGAAGATAGGTCGGCTTTGAAAATGGTGGCTGAGATCGTTGAGTATGTAATAGATCGTTTCGAGGTTCCTGTCCCGTGAAGACCCAACGTGAAGCCTATATCAAACAGCCGAGAAGTGGCTCTGAGAGGATTACGCCTCCTCAAAAACGGGCTAATTTGAGAACCACAATTAGGGATGGAATATACGCGAGCCATTCAACACAACATAGACTTGGTTTGAATAGAAGGAGTGGATACAGCGGTAATCTGCTCAAATTTGTGGTGGTACCTACCTCATCATTCGGTCGTAAACCCAAAGAAACCGGGAAAGATCAAATTGGTCTTCGACTGTGCCGCGAAATTTCAGGGTGTGTCACTCAAAGACCACATACTACGGGGTCCAGACTGGACAACACCACTAGTTAAGGTTTTGTGTCGTTTTTGGCTAGGAAAGGTGGCCGTCTCCGCAGACATACGTGGAATGTTTCTACAAGTGAAGATGTCCGTTGAAGATAAGGACGCCCTTTGTCTTCTCTGGTGGCCTGGCAGCGACGCAATTCGTGCACCGGACAAATACAGGCTGAACGTACATCCCTTTGAAACGGTATCATCCTCGTTCTGTGCTAATTTTGTTCCTCGGGAAACCCTCAAGCGTTTCGGCGGCACCAGCAATCTGTTAGAAAGAGCAGTACATCACTTCTGCGTGGACGACTTTCTGTATTCGTTTGAAGACTCAAATACTGCTATTCTATACATGACCGAGCTGATCGCCACTCTGAAGGCCGGAGGATTCAACCTCACTGAATGGACTTCAAACAGCCAGGAGGTGATCAGTGTTATCCCGAAGTCCGAGAAAATGAAGTGTGCTTGGGAGCTTTTAAGATCCTCTTCACAAACGGAGCGCAAGCTTGGACTTCAACGGAAGCCCGGGGGGGACGAATGAATATTCACTCTGGACCTACCCAAACGACCAGCCACACGGAGAGGAATCCTTTCATCAGTCTCAAGCCCCTATGATCCTTCAGGTTTCGTTTCGCCATAGTTGTTACCGGAAAAATGCTTGTTGCAATCGCTGTGCCAGAGAGGGACGGGTTGGGACAGACCTCTCCAGGATGACGACGATAAGCGATGGCGCCTTTGGCTGCACAGCCTGGATCAACTTGGTGAAATCAAAATACAAGGATACTTGACAGGAAGCAAGTGCACAAACGATGCCCAACTCCACCTGTTTTCAGATGCACCAGAAATAGGCTACTAGGTGATGGCTTACGGCTGCTGGGTAGACGTAAATGGTGGGCGGCAGAATCAGATAGTATTTGCAAAGGCGAGAGTGGCTCCACTGAACACTGTATCCATTCCAAGGCTGGAACTGACGGCAGCAGTACTGGCCGTGAAAGCCGCCACGCTGACTAGGAGATGCTTCGATGGGATAAACTGGGATCCAAACTTTCGGACGGACTCAGCCACGGTACTACATTACAAAAACAGCATTACCACCCGCTTTGTCACCTTCGTGGCCAACAGACTCACTATAATCCACGATTCGGCTAGGACTGATCAATGGCACAGTATACAATCCGCCAGTAACCCGGCCGACTTCTTCTCAAGGGGTCTGAAAACACCAAAGAGGTTGCCGACGTAATCAATGGGACCGGACCTCTTAACTGCGGCTAAAGAGGTGTGGCCAACGCTACTAATACCTGAGCCTGATGATGGCGACATTGAGACCAAAAGACTGATAATAAATACAAACTCCACGAGAAGCTTAAGCCTAATGGAGAAACTGCGCCCCTACCCCGACTGGATGAAAATGGTAAAAACCGTGATCTGGTGGACACGATACAAAGTACTCCTGTTGATTATGAAAGGCGCATGACCACGGAAGACAATTAATGTGGGGACAATACTACCGGGCGATATGAACTAGGCCGAACTCGACTTTCTACGCCTGCCACAACTAGACGCTTTCCCGTTCGAGGCCTTCGAGCTAGACAGGATAGATGAAGACACCGGAGGAAGCCAGCTGTTGTACAGCAGTATCCAAAGACTAAAATCTATGCGAAACAACGGACTGATGGAAGTTGGAGGGCGGCTGACGAACTCAAATCTAGTGTACTGAGCAAACAAAATATTCCATAATGGTTCCTCGTGACCACTACACAACGAGATGCTTGATAGACCATGTGCATCGAGAACAGGAGCACGCAGATTTGAACTACTTATTGAACAATATACGTGGACAATTTTGGATTACAAGGGGACCAGCGACGGTTAAGCGAGTCATAGGCAACTACATCATTTGTCGTCGCCGGAATGCGGTCGCAGGCCAACAAATGATGGCCCCCTCCCTGTCATGAGAGTTCAACCGGGATGGTGCTCGTTCGTGGAAACTGGCATCGATTACATTGGCCCGGTACTTTACGGCAGCAAAGGAGCGCCCAAAAGAGGTATGGCTGCCTGGTAACATATTTACAATCTAGAGCAGTCCATCTTGAAGTAGTGCATCATATGACCACCGATTCATTTCTATTGGCCTTTCAAAGGTTCATCGCTAGGCGGAGCGTCCCCAAGAAAGTATTTTCAGACAATGGCTCGAACTTCGTTGCAGCTTATAAGGAGTTAGAGAAATGTTGGAACCTCCTGGACCACGCCAAAATAAAAAACAAGACCGTAGCAAAGGGAATAGAATGGCAACTCGACCCACCTTATGCCAGTCATCGTGGTGGTGTTTGGGAAAGGCTGATACAATCGACTAGGAAAATACTCATGGACCTGACCTCATAACAAAGCCTCGACGACGAGACGCTGACTACTTTACTAACAGAAGTAGAACGCATACTGAACAACAGACCCCTGGTGCCGGTCGTCCCAGACCCGGAAGGCGAACCGGCTCTCACTCCCAATGACTTGTTATTACTGCGGTTAGACGTAGGAACAATCACACCGAAAACCCTACGTGGAACGTACGTCATAAGACGGAAATAAGTGAATCACCTGGCACAGGCTTTCTGGAAACGTTGCACGAGGGAGTACTTACCGACTCTGCAGCTTCGGCAGAAGTGAATCTCCAAAGAGAGGTCGTTCAGACGTGGCGACGTGGTCATCCTCGTCGAGAGCCACTTACATAAAGGCGATTGGGCGATTGGAGTGACCAAGGACTGCCATACTGAAATTGATGGCCTCGTGCGCACGGTGGTGGTGAGAACGAATAAAGAGACGTATTGCGAGATATCCGTAAGATATGTCTGATTGAAGGTGACAATGGCGGGGGCGAAGCCGACGCTACAGACCAAGCTAAAACCAAGTCTGCTGATACCAACTGAAGCTGAATTTATTTATTTATCCCTCATGCATTCTCCCGTAGGTCCCAACCCTTCACACCGTCTCTAAAGCATAATTTTGTCTAATTTCATACGGTGTTTGCGATTTACAATGGAGTTGGTTGTCGAAACTCTGGTTTATCACACGACACGACAACATTCGTTTGGTAGTGGAAACTCTTGAACAAGCACTTTTTGACCGTTTGTAGAAATATCTCTTTTTCCATGACCTCCTATTTGTATTATTATTCAGCCTGTGTTCAAGTGGATATAGGTTGTGAGTCAAACATACTTCTAATATGATAACACCACACTTTCAGCCCCTGATGTTCGAGTACCCTGTAGTCATCTCGATTTTTCATCAAGAATCCTCAGTCTTCATCTTTCCACGTACTTTACTCTTGAACAGGCAGCCTTTTCCTCAACATTCCGTGATCCGTCTACGCATCCCGACACATCGAAGTCCTTTTTCGCATACGGATAATGTCGTGTCACCCTCAGAAGAAACGCTAAGAATCGAGGTATGGAGCATAACCTCAAGAAAATCTGCAAGCGTGTCTGCGACTGGCAAACGATAGACGGAGCCCATCGCGACCTACGTACGCACTGACTCTAGGGTCTAGGTAGGTTGGGGCGAATCAGTACCACTATTTACTCCTTGGATGTTGACCTTTCCATGGGAGGATTTGGTGGGCGGTGTAACGTACATGTGTGGAAATCCTCCCTAGCCGTTTTCACATACTTGCATTGTTGAGACTACGTTCTTTATCTCGTTAATTATCGAACAAGTACAGCATGCATCGATCACTACACTCCAACATTTGTTTATATCTCGCTTACATGGAGTGGCATAATTTTGACCCGAACTTGGAATGCCGTGACGGTGGTACCTGGCTTTGGCCTTTGTTGAACCCTGGTCCTCGTTGCTAGACGTTGTGGCCGTACAGTTGAGGCTTGCACCCATTTATATATGCGTATAATTTGTTAATCCAGTACCGTAGAAACTACGAATCAATCTTGTTCTGGTTTTCGGATTCGTTTGAATTGGCTACGCGTTACTCACAGTCGGAATAACCTTTGCAACGCATTTCATTAGGACCACCAGTTAACCTTAAGAAACTGCGCTATACTTCCTCTGGCGCCTGCTTGTCACGTTTGAATGACGGCGATCAAGCTTGGACACAATTCTCCTAGAGTGACCGAGCTATTACCTCATCCAGGTCAGTCAACAAGATATTGAGGCTTGAGCACTGTTTGCATCCGGTTTCTTGCACTCCAGGTTCCGGAGGTCCTCACAAGCTGCAACAGAAAAACGAAGCACAGAATTCTTTCTATCGGCAGCGACAATGTGGTAAGTTTCTAATTGTCTGACCATCCGTTTTTTTCCTCCAAAAGAAAATGCCGTAGGGGGTGGTGCATCCAGCCGTCTACCCATCTGAACGATGAAACATTGTGGCGCCACGGGCTGACTGCCTCGAAGGTGAGAATTTGGAGCCTATTTTTTTTGGTCCTCTCCTTCAAATGCAGTGTAGATGAAATCGAAGACTTTCTATGTTCACTGCTTTTGCGGACACGACTGAGGGTGTACTAGAGGGCTTGGAGGGTGAGAAAAAATCAGAGGAAACAGAGAAAAGCGAGAAAGGGAGGGTAAAATATTTGGAAATAGGTTGAAAGTAGCGCCGATGATAGCTTCGGCGAACGTGATACTGTGCTAACTTAGGAAGTCAGATAAAGGATAGTTCACCGTACTAAAAATGCACCTGCAACTCGACACAAGCCAACTTCAGCTATGTATTTGGATCTCTTTCAAAACACATCGAGGACCGGCTGTGCTTTCGGTGGTTTTGAGTGATATGTTGCTGTGTGTCGTGTGATTCAGAGCCCTGCAGTCTTCTGTCCAGAAGCTGTCCTAATCTTTTTCTGACCTCTGACTTTCAGGCGTTAGACTGCCTCAGTGTCCTCCAGGGCTCTTAAGACACGGAAGCCTGGTATCGCACCTCACTTATGTCAGCCTCCACGGTAGAGGCTCAATCGTTTTCTTTATCGCATCACGTTCCGGATGCTATAAGCCAGAACGGCGGCCAACTAGAGCACAGCGTATATGAACCTTTGTTCTATGGTTTTGTGGGTACCTCCCTCATGGTCAAGGATCACTAATCCGGCGCGGCGACATTTTGGGCTATGCGTAGCGCTTAGCTGCCTCTCGACTTATACTAGTATCTACCCATATGATGATACCTCACTTATCGTAGCAATTGAGCTGTGTGCTTTGCGTCTTGCAAGACTGCAAAAAGTATTTGTGATGATCGTTGATTGTATTCCATCCGCAAAGTCCATGAAACTTGATTTCTACCCACCTTTCTGGGGTGAGGAGGGAGACGTCGGAATTAAGCATCATCCACCTCCGAGCTCCACTGCGTGGTCCGGCTGTCTTGGTTGCTGAGGGAATTGTTTGTGGTTTCAAGCACCACGAGCTGCGTTACTAAGAGGATCGTGGGGTAACCTGTTATTCAACGCGGGATCTTCAAACCGGCCCAGCCGGTAGGCCTCTAACTTTCTCTTGAAATCAAAGACCGTCTGGGACCCTTTCACCGAGGACGGAAGTTTATTCCACCGACTTGTTGCCCACTTGGTGAAGAAATTTCTTCCGGCGCTCTTGTTGCGAAGGCCTTCCACAAGCTTCAGTCAGTCTCTCCGGAGCCTTTATTCTATACCTCTTGGGGGCAGCCAAAGTTCTCCAAGTTCGAGGCACCTGCCATAATTTTGAACAACCCAGCGAGGTTTCCCATCGTTCCTCTTCGTTGCGAAGAGAAGAGCTCTAATTCTGTAGGCCTCCTTTTATGTAGCCGACTTTGGAGTCCAGAAGATACGCTTGTGAATCTACTTTGCAGATATTCACTTGGTTTCTTACCCCTAATAAAACTGGGGTGCCAAGGTTGACTGGAATATTTCAGAGGCTGTCTTGCTCGGGTGGTATAAATCGGCTTCAGCACCCAACGCTTGCTCGAGGCGATGGTTTTCATTAGTATTGCGGGGGCACTTTTGCCTTTCTCTGAGGATTCCAGGCACTGACTCTGGGGTGTTGAAGTCCGTGGTCATGAATATCCCTAGAGCAATAATGGTATTTGTCCTCTCCAAACCCAATTCAGCTCAGTTTGCACAAGATTTTATGTTGGTAATTCCATTCACATGTCCGGATGGCTGGGTTGTTGGTGCCTTTCCGTAGCTCCCAACACTGCTTTTTCCAGACGGGGGAAAGTTCACGCAGAAGTGGTTTTCAAAGTCTCCGTTACTTTGAGGTTTCATTTTGCCTTCCTGGCTGAAATGAATTTTTACTGGAGATTTCGCAAAGTTTGGAACTCGCACAAGGTCTGTAGGACACAGGCACCCTCACAACAGCGCGAGAAGATCGCCAGTATTCTCGGGCCTATTTGTTATCGAAGTATTGGAAGTAATACTCCAGTACTAGCCCAAACGTTCCCGGATCTGGTGATTATCTCGTTGTATGGTGCTGACCGGTGACGTGTAAAACATTTCTGTGGATAACGGGGCAATTGAAAAATGGGAAAGTGTTTTGAATATAAACCTTTGGGGCATCTTGCCTCTGGTACTTACGATGGGCTGGGATATTCAGCACTGGACAAAGGAAGAAGATTCAGCTTCGCAGCATTCCCTTTGGCTTGAGTGGCGCAAATAACGTTCCCTTAGAAGAACTTTAGGACGCAGCTCAATGAGATTTTGGAACTGTGCGCTGCTCGCTGCCAGAGCACACAGTACCCGCGGTTTACAACTGGCCCGGGTTCTTTCGTCAGGTTTGCTGCTCACTGTCGTAGAGGAGACCTGAGAAGTTGCCATTTCTGTTTGACTTCCGGTGCCAATGTTGACACTGTCGAGCATCCAGACTTAGCTGGGACTTCGGTGTTCTCCGTTTTGCTCGCTGCATTTTACTACTAGATTGGCTTAAAATGGCATTTTGAGAGCTGGTGGCAGGTAAGAGTATTGCATTTTGCTGATGTGTGTGTGGGTGTGAAAGGGCGGGTGCTCGTCGGGCTGGGCTGGGGAGGCAAATCCCCATTCCTGGTGGCCCATGACTTTTACTCTCACTGGTTTTACTAGAGTTGCAGCTGGTACTTCTTTCTTGTTATGGTTTCTCCATTCAGCTTCATAGGTGGCCTAAGAAGATTGGGCTATTGTTCATTTTCTTCTTTTTTCTTTTCCCTTTCTATCCGTCTCACTTCGTTTTTCTCTCCTTCTTTTCGCAGTTTGAAATTATTTGCTATTGTTCCCTATATTTTCTGTATTTTCTGTTCTATTTTGACCCTTTGCCGGATCGAAGCATCATCTTAACTTTTCTTTTGTCCCCACCCTTCTATTCTTTTTCTCCCATGTCTCTTTCATTTCCCCGCTTTGAACTTTGAGTCCATCTCCTTCGTTCCCTTTTTGTTTCCTTCTTTATTATGCTTCTAACCAACTGAAGCCCGTAGATGTTTGGAGGTGACTGAATGTGAATGTGTAAATTCACGGTCCAAAATGATCACAGACGAAAATAACCGAATAGAGCCCATCCCTAAGCAGATCGTATTTTGTTCGATGTCACAGGGCTGTTCCTTGTTTGTCTTCCTGATGTGCGGACTTTAGGTCCCCACCAACTAGATAACACAAACGACTGCTCCGCTTGAAGGAATGTTAAACCTCTAGCCCCCTTAGATAGTATCTTTTCACGAGCCGCCCTAAAAGATGGACGTGGCCGACACTGTTTCAGGGCAACCCGTCCTCCCTCACTTTGCCCGTCCCTTTAGCCATTGTTTGGATCTGGTTAGTGCCTGGTATACCGAATACTAAAATCTAACCATACTGAAACCTGTTTTTGTCCACACGTTCTTGGTTCTGAATAATTTATTTACACCGAAGGAAGGATAGGTGGTGTCCAGCTGCCCTGCTCAGATGGGTTCAAAACGACAGACTATGTAAATTTGTGATGCGCTCTGTTATACTTACCGTCTGTTCCTCTCCGCGAAGTACAACACACGACCGTCTGGAATCTCGAATGGAGCCTCCGGGTACTGCTCGGCCACATGCTTTTCGAGTTGCTTTTTGGGCGATTGTTTGACGGTCGCTTTACTTGCGGGTGCTGGTAGCTAGTCCCACGTGGGAAAACACTTTCCGAGAAAAACTGTGTCTTGGCCCTCATCAGTGGACCTTCCTTTCATCTTCATGAGGGGCCATGCGTTGATGAAGTAGGCACTAAAGCGAACAGGTGCCGACTGAATTGTCTCTTGGAAAGTAGGATATTTCTCAGGAGATCAGGTATTTTACCCCTCCCGTATTCCACACCATAGAAGTAAAGACACCGTGGTTTGCATGGGTATACCAGGCTGGATATCTATCTCACTCGCTTTGTGGCTTTTTGCTGAATTCTCTGTCAAAGTTGCCTTAACTCCGTCGAAGGTTTGATGGACCAGTCTCAATGCTTATCTTCTAGTGCTGTCCGACCAGTTGGAATGTTTCAAGTGTGAACTTTTCTAGGAGTTCGCTCATTTGGTCAAGTGTTGACAGGGATCCTCGAGCCAGGATGTCGTAGTTTATGGTCTGAGTCAGATAATCTGCAAAAATCCTGTCCGGATCTCTTTCCTGTGTAGTTACGATCAGTTGAGTCTTGAGACAGTACAAAAATGCAAAGCTGAAGGCCAAATGCTCATGGATCTTGCGATCATCCTGCTGGCAGAATATAACAGGTGGGCTGGAATTTAGCACATCGCGTCACAGGGAAAAGGAGAAACGGGAGGGTTCAGGGTAAAAATCTCGGAGGTTTGATGCTCCTAGTTTTGCCGGAGGGCCAGAAGTTAGACCACTGGACAGTGACAAGGAGTTCAGCTTTTCAGAGCTCATATTCGCGTCTGGGCACAACTTTTCAAAACCTACCAGATGCGCGAGTATTCTATATCTAATATTTGCCCACAAAAAACAACATTTCTGCGACTGACGTGTCAGTGACCAAATTTCCGTGGTAGTGACTATAAGATGGTCAACCATCACTTGCACCTTGGTGGCCGTTCTAATCTCGCTAGCTCCCCCGACAGTACATTCCAGTACGAAAACTAGACTTCGCTAATCACGCGAATTCGCCAACCGAACCGGAGTGATTACTTTTTCACTCAATACCATCAGAGGCTGCGGATATATTTGACCTCTGCCTTTCTGATTGTTTGAACAAGTTATCTCATCCTTCTCAGGCTGTATCTTGGAATGGTCCCTCTTCCAGCCACTCCACAAGAAGTGCCACGAAATTTATAGGTTGCTGGTGTTTCCCATGACTCCCCAACTTTCAATTGACTTAACCGCCTCCTTATATTTATTCGACGGTAGGTTGGGATACGACGTCTTAAGCAGGAACCTAAGACATTGATCTGTGCAAATAAATCTAAGCTGCATTCTGCTTTGAGCGAATCTAGAAACGCTGACGTGAAACCTAATTTTAACCCATAATTTTGTCTGATAACTCGTCAGTTGCCTTATCTCTTTGCAATCCTGAAGCCCCAATAAATTCATTGCCCTAGCCATGGTACCAGCCACTGATATCACCCTCCCCGCATTCACCTCTTACGGACTGTCCTTTCCACCATAACCTTTGATGCTGGGAGTACTGCTAAGTTATTATCCAACAGCAAACCGTCCCGTCAAATGGGCCCAGTTGGCCTACCGCCTGTCGTTTCTACCAGCGGCTGTCCGGATCTCCTCCTCTTGCTGTTTGACCTCTTTACTCCTTCCTTCAATGGTGGTTCCTCACCAGACAACTGGAAGCGTTCAGTAGTCGTTCCCGCTCATAAAATGGTGTCTTTACACGAGATATCCCATTGTAACCCTATAAACCATACCCTAGTTTTATCCAGAATAGAGGGTAGAATAGTGAAGAAGCACATCAGTAACTACCTAAAGATCTTTAACCTTATTACTGACAAACAACAACCACTCACCAAAACTTGTAAGTTCGATCTTATAAATTTCGAAACTGGTTCAGTTGAAAGGGGGAAATCGTTCGTTGTTCTTTATCGAGACTAACCTAGGGCTTTTGATCATCCGAAATAGGTTAAGATTTTCCCCGGAAGCTGCATAGTTATTTTGCGATAGACGGAATTCCATTACCACAACGCATGCATGGGTGGTTCTTAGATCAAACGTTTACCCTCCGAAACTCCGGAATTTGGAAGGAACTCGCTTTGCACTTTACAACTTCTCGGTCAACAACGGTTTTTTTGAGGAACGGGGAATACGAGCCGTAGGGCTTGGACAGGAGTGCAAAAATTAAAACAAACACTAGGAACAAGGGTAGAGATGATTTGGGAACAAAAGCTGGGATTCTGGGTTGAAATGCCGCGGCGGAGTAAGAGGGGAGGAATGGAACCGGTTTGGGCCTAGCAAAGTGAATCTGGTACGATGTTGATAAGGGATGAGAATGGAGGCCGAGTTTCCTCCAACGGAGAACCCAGTACATGGGGCGGGCAAGAAAGAAGCTCTAGGCCTAGGGGCACAGTACCGTGTTCAGCGAATGTCATTTAGGTGAAATATTATTACAGGGAATGGTAGAATAAGTGAACCTAAATGAAAGTCGATAAGTGAGCTAATAACGATCATGCCGGTTTTATGGCACTTAAGACGGAAAGAGAGAAAGGTGGAATTTTGGAAAAGCAGGAGCTAGAAGTTGCAGAGAAGAGGATGAAGCCGGACCTAGGTAAGCCAGACTGTAGAATGAAAAGGGAGATTCCGTTTGAAAATGTGGAATTTAGTTAGCTGTATGATAGGATGTGGGGGCAGCATAAGTGACTTCACTACACGGGGTTGAATTCCGTCGATGAGCCACCTGAAGTAAAAGAACTGAGGCTGAATTTTGTCCAAAGGAGGGCCTAGCGCATGAGGCGGGCATGAAAGCAGCTCTAGGCCTAGGGGTATATTTGCCATTTCGGATGGATGGTTTCTTGGTGGAGGACTAGACTTGGGGGTGCTGAAGGCTGTACAGAGACGATAAATAAAAATTGAGCGGTACACGGCTGGGCGATCAGCGGCAAATTATGTGGTATGTGGGTCTCCTGGCCCGTGACCCAGAACCGCGAGGCAGTAGCCCAAAACAACTCCGAAGTGTACGAATCATTGCTGGATACAAGTGTCGGCACATCAAGGAATCTGTTTCTTTCCTCTTCATATCTAGTAAATGGACCACTGCACAGACATTTGGTGGAAGCTTATTCCACTTGTGTCACTATTTAGCAGTAAAGAATTAAGCACATGGAGTAATTCTCGAGAATGGCACTATGGCAGGATGACCGTGTGTGTAGTAACGAATGCCTGAGTCCTGAAGGGTCTTATACCTTAAAGGACTTTGCAGGATTGGTTTTTATCAGTGGATGAAAAAAGGACAAGGTGTGATTTATCCATGGCAGCCAATGAGGTTTGAGGTGTAGCAAGTTACGGCGCTGTTCATAGTTGGGGCCAGACGAGCAGCCAACTATTTGTTTAGCATGTGTGCGCCGAACTTCTTCAGTGGCAATGATGTCGCACTCGCGCTTGCTAGAACCAAATTTTGCACCGCACTCTAGCAGTAGTCTAACATGAGCCATACGGACACTAAGTTTACCTTCACGCAAAAGGAACGTTCTGTGAACCATTACTAATAACCTGCGGGACCTAGCAACTTGTGGGTCCGTTTCACCCTGGGAAGATGAATGAACAGGAGTGGCATATGCCCTAGTCACTTACTGATTATTCGTTGGGGATCAGATGGCCATCTATAACAAACGTTCCGGGAGGGACACGACACTTGTAAAAATTCAGCTTTTGTCCGCCGAGAGCCCCATTAGCCAGTCGCTACACCACGAACTGAGCATCAGTAAGTCCTCCGAGATTTTTGCCGTGGTACTATCCAACGAATTTGATCGAAGGTATACAACAACTCTGCTTCGTCGGGAAATAAAAGGGAGTAGCTTGGCGAACCACGGTAAATTTGTCGGTCGTCCGCCTAAGGAACAACAATGGGCCCAGTACACTACCTTGGATCACACCGCCGGTTACAGTGCCACGAGTGCTTACTGGTTGACTGCTCGAGGACACGATATCAACAAGGCATACAGTGGGCCACCAGTGCCATATTTCTGGAACTTTGACAACAAACTAATGTGAGACACCCAGTCAAAGGCTTCAGACATGTTTAAAAAGACTAAGATCGTTGCGTCACCGTCACTGGCAGCCACCGCAAAGAGGTTCAGAAAGTCATCCGCACAAGGTGCGCGAGGTCGATTTTTTAGAAAACCATGGTGACCCTCACTCATAAGGTGATTGTTTTTTTTATGGGGGGGAGGGGTGGTCGATCTGTTATTTTAGCTCTTGTAAATTTTTCCATGATTCTCGATACCGCTAGGGCGTGATTCACAGGCCGGTTATTGACCGATTCTTCCCGCGCTTTGTTCCTATGAATTGGAATGGTAGCCAAAGTTTTCCACTATATGGGATAGCAACTCAACCTCAAGGATAAATTAAATAACTTTTATCAAGAGATTGAAATACTGGGGCCCCTAAGTTAAAAATTACCGAAGGTAGCGGGTCCTGTGCGGGGCGGCATGACATTCTGGTATTTGAAGCTAAAGGTTCTATTTTCCGAGAGTAGACATTTTACAAAAGAGAGTGGCTTATGTGAAGGTTCTGGTGAATCTAAGAAGAAGGGTGCTGTGACACTAGTTAAAGAAGAAGCAAGTATGTGTTAAGCCCTTCTACGATATCCCGTGGTCAGTTGAGGTGCCCGTTAATAAAGAAGGGGGAAGAGACAGATGGTGTTGGTTTGTGGTTCCCCGATTGCATCAGTTTTGTAAGAACCTCGACTTTTTGGAATGATGTAACGTCCCTGTTTCCGTCGTATTGCTTCATCCCAGAGTACCGTTTCGTAGTTTCAGATAAACTGTTTGGCTGTATAAACAGCGAAAAATCCCTTGGTTTAAGATAAGCTCTTTGGAGTCCTTTTAATTTCAAGTCAAGACCTTCTCAGTCAGGGATTGCATAAATTCCTCCTTGTCATGACTATTTTGCACCTATTCTATGTCCGCCCAGCGGAAAGTCAAGCTTACGAAAAGACCTTGACACTTCAGCCAGTATTCCACTCATTCGAACCACCTTTCTATTAAGGTAGATCTCACGCTTTCATTCTCATGGCTTGCTGATTTCAAACCACCCGTGTTCAGTCTATTCGTCCTCTTACTACTCCTTTTTGATGTATCTGAATACATGACTCCTTTCACAAATCGTCTCCCGGTTATCTTCCTTGAATCCTGTTTTCAGCAATCCGAAGTATATCCGTCTCTATGTGTACAAATTTTCAGAAAAGGCTCCGTGGGGTATCTCATAAACTGTCTTTTTGCAAACATTTTTCCTTCATTTATTAACTAAGTTATATTAAATTGGCAATCCTATATTCCACCGCAATGTCGTCACGTGAATTCTTTTTATTTATTCATCGTTTCACGACCTTTTTCCCACTGTCCCATTGCGACGGCGCACTCAATAACTCTTTACTCCCCGGTATCCTTCTGCCTGCTTTGCTTCTCTTCTACATTTGGTTTCATCGTGAAGGCTTCCAGAAATTTCCCAAAACATTTTGACAGGAAGGTCAGCCTTAGTTCTCTTATTTGAAGTGGCTCATTAGCTGTATTTGGCCTTCTCCTATAATTCCCCTCTTTCTGCTCTCACAAACTATCCCTTAGCTAATTTTCTTCCATTTTCTCAAGCAAAACTTCGTTTTTATTCTACAGACTGGGCACTCTAAATTCAGCATTGACCCCGTCACTGAGCCTCGTGACTCTAAATTTTCCAAAGTTCCACTGCTTTTATTTCGTCTCACCTGCAGTAGCCACGGCTCCACCTCCGTCCGTTTATGTATCTGCTCCCATATAGGTTCATCTACTACGCCAGTTCCTGTGGCCACTTCGTCCTCAGTCTCGCTTTTCTGGGTAAATTCTCATCTAACTACTGAATCTTGCATGTTTCACTCTTTCAGAGTTGCACTACCTCCCTTGTACCATCTCCCGCGGCCGCAGTGTCACCGTAACCTTGAGCCGCCTTGGCCTAATGTTCACGTAATCCTTCTTTCACATAGGATAATACAAGATTGGACTGTACCCCCCCTACAGGATTGCTAGAACCCCTGTTCAAATACCTTTACTTTATTCGCCCCAGTAACCGAAACCACCCTTGGAACATGACGGCGGTCTTCCTTTCAGCGCATATATCCCCTAGCTTCCTCAACTTTTTTGCTGGTGGCATTCCGACGGTAAACCAGATGTCCTTCTGGTAGTCAAAACTTCACCTAACAAGTCATTTTCTATACAGAATATGGTAGCTCTATGTGGGTTTTACCCTGTCCCAACATTTACTGGGATCCGGCTCGAGATTACCATTTTTCCAGTATCGTTGGTCCCTGGCTGAGACACTTTCGGACTGCTTTTTTACTTTACTCCCCTTCCAGGCCCCTTAATGGGGATGCCTAAACTCGATGACGTTTCAGCAGCCTTACGACTGTCTCCTTAAAACTTGGCCGAATCCTCGGGCTGATGAATCAAACAATCTACAGTCATTTCAGTCCAAATTGTGCTGGGGCATGGTCAGATCCACTGCTCTGGCCGGTGCACATCGGGAGTGTGGAACGCTTGCAACGATGTGCAAGGGTAACCAGTATGACCGATATCACTTCCCGCTCCCACTTCTTGAAATGTTTTTCAGGTTGAGTGTCCAGAACAAGGTTGACCCCATTCAATAGCCCCGTTTGAGGATTGCTAGATGCCGATTTCCTTGCCGCACCGTTTCCCTACTGACTATTTGGAAAGGCTGACTTTGTTCTCATCGATTACTGTGGCGTGCGTGTTCGAAACATGCCAACATCCCCATAAATGCTAGCCCCTTCTGGGTCCGGTAAAACGCACTGCTTACTGTCGTTCATCCTGATTCTCATTGCTCTCACCTCGGGATATTTTTTCGGTAACAACAATCTCATTCCCACGTATTCTTTTACTCTACCCCGTGTCACAACCTCTTTAGAGTGCTCTCTGAACCTTTAAAGCCTTACTAGTTGCCAGCCCCTTCCGGATGCCATTCCATTTTCATTTTCAAAGACGAAGCTTCTTACTACCATTGATATAACTTTCATTCACACTTATACTGCTGCTGTGCGTTCCTGCTTTACCGAACCTGGCAGACTTCACCGTCTGAAAATGCCCTTATTTTCCAGCGGCCGCACGTCTGATCGGCCAATTTTTCTCCCCATCATCCGTTTACCTAACTATTCGTATCGAGATATTTCCTTTCGTCTTCCTCGTTTTGTAAAGCCCAGTGCCTTCTACACGTCCTGCAGATTATTTTACTTATTAGTACGCCAGATCTAACTAGAAAAAACAGAAATATTGGAGACATCATTTACCTTTTTATCCGGGAAACTCTTTATCCCTCCTGATCGAAATTTGCTACCTGTGCGGCCATGTGGTTCAACGGTCACCCCCGTGCAAACTTGCACTCCTAAAAATGGATCTCGTTGCTACCTTGATTCATTGTTCATTACCACTTCGGCAGTCGAAAATCTTTGCCGAAGTACACACCCTAGCCGAAGTCGCTGTTCAAAATACACCTCCGTATCTTTCCGGCTGTCAAAGATCTGGGTGGTGAATGTGTGCTCCCCCCAACAGTTCAACTGATAATCCTTTCTGAGAGATTTCATCGCGTCATTCTTATCTCATGAAGCACCAGCCCACCGTAAGTTAACTCGTTCAGCAGACTGTTATCGGCGGACACTGTGTAATCACCCTATGATTGCGAACCATAATCAATCCGCCTTTAACCCTATAATGAGGGCCCTTCTTTTGTCTCCTTTTTATATTATGGCCGGTCCAATGCAACCATATACCTAACAAATAGCCCCAAGAGCTCTATCAGAAGCTGTCGGGCACTGCCAAACGAGGCTTTGGGGTGGCGCTCGACGGCGATACGGTTTAAGGTAAATGGCATAGATCTCTCCAAATTGCCAAGCGCAGTTTACGTGTCTGGCTGCTGTAAAAATAGGTAACAAAAATTGGTGACTTTTTGCGCGCTTTTTGTTTTCCTATGTGCCATAGTAACTGGATGGTCTTATTGGATTTGCTTCCTGCTTGTCGGCAGGTGAGTGTTTCCAGCAATGCGTAAGTAAGGTCAATATTCTAATTGTCTAGGTTCCTCGAATATGTCTAGCTTAGACTATGTTTATACTTTTTGGTCTCCTGAATAGTACATCATGAAATATATCACACATACAAAAATGGAAGTTTCTTCTTACTTTGTCATTGCTGTAAACAGTACTTCCCGGAAATTGGGAGCAATAAAAATATAGTTACCTGTTGAAACTCATTCTCTTCATCGTTTCTGAGTCCTGTAGGAGACACTTTGTTAGGCCAAAAGAGAGAAGTGGCAGAGGTTGTGGAGGAGAAGGACGGAAATAGATGCCATGCAGTGTCCATCATATGAAGATGTCAGTTTGTGGGGGCACACAAATTAGTGTCCCAAACAAAGAATCCTAAGTGTGCCATCATAATTGACTTATTTATTTGAGCTAACTGGACAGCAGTTGCAGCAAGCACTTCCAGTGTATTTCTTCAAGCGGGGCCACATCCGCTGGAGGTGCAAGTAGAAGGGGCGCATGGGGACCTGACAGGTGGGGACCCTCTTCCCACTGCTTGGACATCCATGGCGATCTTTTCATCAGGTAAGATGGTGTCGTGTTTACATAGCTTTGTTTTCAAGCAACGGCTGTGAATCCTAGTTTTCCATCTCGGCTAACTGCCTTTTCATTTCCACCCTACTTGTACCCACCTTATCCCCCCCATTCACCGCTCCATTACATTACTATCCGCCACACCAACTACTCTATACCTCTACCGCTACCCAGTCACTCCCTGGGAACCATTTTCTGGTTTCACCTAGCTCCCCTCTCCCACAAGACCCATCCTCGTCTCTTGCCCCAGTACTGCCATCCATCCGTGGCCGCTTTTTTCCTGCCGGCCCCCTTCGAGAATATTCCCCGCATTCAAACTACTCTCCCAAACAGCACCTCCCCATCCCTCTCCCCTCACACTATCCCCCTCCAGGCTTCAACTCATCTAATCCGTGGAACAACTGAGGTCCTCCCCCCATCCTTGCCCTATTCTTCACTGGAATTACCACCCTCATCACCACTACCGAACCCCCCACCATATCCACCACTACCGAGGCCTGTATCATCTCTCTCAGTCATACTTGTAAATGCCCGTTCATTACTGCACAAAACTAAAGCCATCTGCAGCATCGCTGAGCCCTCTGACTTTGATATTATCATTGTAACTGAAACATGGCTAACAGATTCCGTCCCGTCAGATCGAGTCTGTCTAGTTGGCTACCAGATGTTCCGAAGGAATAGGCCTTGTCGTGGGGGAGGCTGTCTAATTTATGTCAAAAACACTCTGCTGGCCATTCCACTGTCACACACAACTCTGGACGCCATTCAGGATTCACTGTGGTTAACAATTCCCTTACTTAATTCCTATCTTCATATTGGTTGCATCTATAGGCCACCTGATTCCAACGCTATGGATCTTACCAAGATTATTGACGCTTTCAACTATCTTTCATTGCTGCCCTGTTCCTCCAAACTCATAGCGGGGGACTTCAATGCACCGAGCATTTGTTGGAATACTCTATCCGCCCCAAACAACTTACTAGATTTTATGTCATGCATCCGCGTTGGGCGCTGGATCCAACACGTAACAGTCCCAACCAGAGGTAACAACATCCTTGATTTGTTGTTTACTATTGGTTTATCAGATGTTTCAGCCAGTACGCTCGACCTCTTTCCAGGAAGCGACCACAGAATGGTGTCCTGCACCTTCGTGGTTCCGCAATCTTTTGACAAATCCCACCCACCCAATCATTACTCTTCAGCAGTCAACTGGGTCAATCTTATCTGCACGCTTCGATCGCTAGACTGGGACGACTTTTTCCTGCAAAGCGACCCTCAGCTGGCTGCTAATTTACTATATTCTAACCTATCAGACTTGCTGTCCAAAATCACTACTACTCGTATCACATCAAACCGAGTCCGTAGTTCAATCCTGAGCCGAATGCAAAACAAGTATCTGAAGCTCCAGAAGGTGTATCAAACCAATAATGACTTATCGTCATTCTTGCAGCTCCAACGTCTCTCGGTAGCAATCAGAATGAAGACTGATGATATGCTCAAAAAAACAAGAAGTATCTGCCTTGCAATGCCATGATACTTCCTCCAAGTTGGCATACCTAATGAAGAATAGAAATCAGAGCAAACCGTTAAGTATCCCCTCTCTAATCTTAGAAAATAACGACCACATTACCTCACCTGTAGCGATAGCCGAGGCGCTTAACTCCTACTTTGCTGCATCCATGACTACGAACCCCCTTACTTTATCCCCATGCATAGACCCTGTCACCGAGCACTCACTGTCTGATTTAGAATTTACTTTAAAAGAGGTGACCAACCAGATTACCCGTGTCCGGAAGTCCTCACACCTTGGCCATGATGGTGTTCCGCCGACACTTCTACGTCTTGGAGGAACTGATGTCGCAGCCTTACTATTGAAGGTCTACAATCTATCCGTCAAGTTTGGCATATTTCCCTCACAGTGGAAGACTGCGGTCATCATCCCAATCCATAAGAAGGGACCAATACATGACCCCTCAAATTACCGCCCTATCAACCACACTCCAATTGCTTCTAGGTTGATGGAACGCCTCATCAAACAGCGAATGTCCGACTTCATATTGTCCCATAACATCATCCATAGTGGGTAGCATGGCTTCTTAAAGTCACGTTCATGCACCACCTGCCAAAACGACTTTTTTAACCTCATAACGGCGGCCGTGGACAACAGTAAATCCATCATCATTATATACCTTGATATGACGAGAGCGTTCGACCGCGTCCCTCACGCTTTATTACTAACCAAACTCAAAGCTCACGGCTTTCCGGTTTGCTTTTAACGTGGTTAACATCATACTTATCGAACCGCTCACAAGTGGTTTCCATTGATGGGTGTTTCTCAAAGCCTGCTCCAGTCACTAGTGAAACTATACAAAGCAGTGTACTCGGTCCTTTACTTTATCTCATCTACATAAATGATATATTTCCCATCTTGCACCACGGCACCCCATTCCTCTTCGCTGATGACGTTAAGATTGTCTATGAGTTCCCTCGTCAGAACCTCAGCATTATGCTGGATGAAATTTCTAGTGACCTAAAGCGACTCGGGGATTGGTGCAATTCATGGAGTATGGACTTCTCAACCTCGGAGAGCTGCTACACAACATTCAGATGTCAAGTGGCCCCCGGAACCTTGCTTATCCACGACATACCCATCTCGTTCAGTCCTTTAGTTCGAGGTCTTGGTCTTCATTATTCTTGTAGCCTTATGTTTTCTGAGTACGTTCTACTCCAGGTTGCAAAGACGAGAAGAACCACTGGTCTCATCTCCAGAACTTTACGGCTAAATGATTGCAAACTGTTTGCTTACAAGTCTTACACCAAGCCTCTCCTTGAAAACAGTCCTATTATCTTCACCAACATGACGAAATCCGACCGCATTTCTCTGGAGTCCGTGCAACGCCAATTCACCAAACAATTAGTAGGCTTTTCCTCCAGTCTGTGTTACAAGGATCGATGCATCCTACTCAATCTTGACCCTCTATGGTTGCGTCGCATGAAGCTCAATTTGTGCTTCCTGTTTAAGCTGTACCACCGTACGGCCTTTTCGTGTACCGAACCCATTCGTCTCACTCCCTCCACGAATTATGCTCTACGCCATCGGTCATTGCAGCTCTCTATTCCTAGATCAAAACTAGCGTTGAGATCTAACTTTTTCCTTATAAAATACTCAAAGTTATGGAATAAACTCCCGCTAAACATCCGCGAGAGTCTCTCAATTTCCCAGTTCAGAGGCTCGCTGGATCAGTTCTTGACTGTTCCCAATGTGATCCTTCTTACCGGCCTGACCGTCACCGAAGAGGTGGCCTACGAAAACGGGTTTGATTACTAGGATTACTGCACTAGAACTTTCATTTCTCACCCGATGACAAACGCCAGGGCAACTATTCTCTTTTACGTTATATTGCTTACAATCTATACTACTGTAGCCACAGTTTGCTGACTTTTATAACTATACCTAGTTTATTGCTTGCCGGTTCTCCTAATTTTAGACAATGTTCCTGTTCTATTGCCAACCAGTCTAAGTTTCTTAGTCTTAGATGTCTCCACAGCAAATAAGTACGTGGCTTCGGACCCTAGGACACTGAGTTCCGCCGTCTACCACTTTACTCGATCCTTTCGCTCCTCTCCCGTTCATCTTGGCTACCACCACTCACCTGGGTTTTATGCCCGGCCTCAATTCGCCTTTCTTGATCACCTCATTCCAGAATCTATTATTCCAGAAGCCCACCTGCTAGTACTTACTTGGTGGCTTTTCCTCTCGTCTCACCTCTGTATCTACCATCCACCAACTACTATCATATTCTCTCTTATGCACCACACCATTTCCCATCAGCAGAGCTAAACTCATCTGCACCAGCTAGCCCGGAATGGACTCTGATGGTCTTAGGCATGGCCTGGCGCTGTACGAGACTGACACACGTATGCTAGCTTGTGCTTTACAACGTTCGTTGTCCTACTCCGTGTGTTGCATAATCCCATCCTGCATTTTCCCAGCCCATGCTAGCGAAACCCCTGATGTCAACGGCACCCATACCATTGCGTCGTTGGAACGTGGGGAAAACAGACCACCCCCAGCAGTTGCGAAAAAAGACAAATACGCATAAAATTACGATCGGGCGGAGGGGCTATGGAAAGTTCCTATATGGGCTCAACCACCCCTCTGTTAGGAAACAAAAAAAAATAATAATAATAAAACTGAAAAAAGGGAACAGTGGAAACGAAAAAGACCTCGTGGGATCGATTCGATCTCCAAATACCACTGACATCGGGCTGTGAAGGAATTGGGCAACCTTCATCTATGGGAAAGTATCCCATCAGCTCTTACCTGATCCTGCGAAAGGGGAAACCCCACATCGCCCTTGTTCGCTCGACAAGCTTTGGTCTTCACGCTCGAGACTGACTGGGGTGACAGCGCACTGGACTCTCCACATACGCTTTCCCACCCCCCGCTCTAAGTTTCAACCACCCCATACCCACCATAAGCGCACCTAGCATGCACGTCGACGTCAAATACAATCGCTACCACAGCCCTGACCTTCAACCCATTGACCTGGACAGAGTATCGACGTACCTGACGAATAACGGCAACCTCGATGAAGCCCAAAAAAAAGAGATAAGAACATAGTGGAAACCGGTCACCTTTTCCTTCTATACCCTTCTATCTTCCGTCATCTTTTTTAGAAAGCGGTCTTCTCGATGTCCTAGCATCCAAGCCACGCTTAGGTTTACAACCCTACCTAACAGTAACCACTGCCTCCTGCCAACTACAATCACTACCGCAGCCTGCTCACAATTAAGTTAAATCTCTGAAATGCAGACGCAGCATACCACCGGGTATACGCTATTTTTGCTAGCCTGTAGTAGTACTTATCAACCCCTTGCAACCCTACGTTACTTAAGCTCTCTATTTAAAACCCAGATCAAAGTACGAAATGTAACACTGACAGTCCACATAAACCCAGCCAGTTCTTTATTAATTGTCGCTATTTATTATCATAACCAACAGCTGGAACCACGTCCAGACTGCTATCACCATTTATTTCAGGTTTGTCGTCGCCCACTCTCTCGGGCACCACTTTCGGTGACCAATGTCCACACTTTGACCTGTACCGACAGAGACCTTAATGGCATCTTTTATACCAAACGGGATTGCAATCGGGCCACACGACCTAAAACACCCCCAAATGCTTCCAAGCAGATTGATAGACGTCTCCTAACGCAACGCCTCTACTACTGATGTCACTGTTGGAGGCTTCAGAAATAACAGTTCGCAAGCAACCTTCTATTGATTGATTGACACGTCCCTTACCCCGCCTGATGAACCATACCCACGGGATGCTGCACATCACCTTGGTCTCATGTGAAACAATCCAATAACAGAGCCAGAATACGCAACACAGGGATTTTTTCTCATTAAAATTCGATACGTTATCCGAACGCGAGTCCACTTGTCCCTCACATCCTTGGTTCCCAACAATGATGCCGAAGATCACTGAGAATCAATAAGTCAATATATTTGTCAGCATAACAGAACAATAAGGCGCAAGCCTACAAGGAGATTTTTCGCTCCGTTTTCTCTTCCAAGATTTCATTTTTCTTTCGATCGGTATCCAGCTTGAAATTGACTCTTCACCAGTTAAAGGCCTTCAAGTTGCGCTGCCTTTTTTTCTGAATGATAAGGGTTATTGATCCCGAACCTAAACTCACCTTATATATGGATTGCTGTTTCCTCCACATTCATCAACGTTGCCTGTCCATTTCCACAAAGTCTCCTCATGTCCCCTCGTTTCATGATGAACTCCCTCTATTAGAATCGGGAATATCCATCATTCCGGGCCAACTTCATCTCCATGGAGAGCCGCTCTCTTCATATTCACCAAAGTTCACGGTTGTACTCCCATTCATTTCTTTAACCTCTCCATGTCCATAACTTACTCCGTGCATAGAACCAGCAATAGGCCTCAGTTACCCACATCTTGCATTATTATGACGTATAACGCATTCCTAGCGCTATATTTTCACGATATATTTTGTATTTTCACGGACCACCACCAACCAGTCGAATCCGAAACCAAACCGTATTTGCCGCGCAAACCTTTAAAATTTCAGTCGACTCAAACTATCTCTAGCTATATTGTTTTGCTTCTGACGACTCCACTCGCTTTCTTGAAATTCGTGTATAGTTCATTGTTTTGAGTAACGTTGTACACCATGATCATGCGCTTGCGCATGCGTCTCGACCATGGTCGAGAAATATACCATTATTATTATTATTATTATTATAAAGCGGGGAAGAAATATATCCACTATAGCAAACATGGATATGGCACAACAGCCACTGTCTGATCTATTCGTCACGGAGAACGTAGACATGAAGCAGCGGCGAGACGTACTCTCCTGTGCGGTCAAGTCTGTGCCCGGTCTCGCACGTGATCCATGGACTATTTCTCCCACATCACGTTTGTGTGAAGAAATTCAGTTGGGCGGTGGAATATATATTAACGTTGGACCGACAGATTGAAAGAGTTTTTTTATAAACAGCACAAATAAGGTTCCCAATTCTGTCGACCAACAAATAAATATAGGTGATTTGTTTCTGTTTCGGGCATCTTTCATTCAGGTGTGGCCTGTTATGAGAAGGATAGTGCGGTGAATGAGCCCGTAAAATATGACTGTTTGATTTTACTGAGGTGTGAGAAAACCATATCCAATACACAATAAATTGGCCACACGGTGAGGGGACTAGAAAAGCTGATGCAAAATGGCCTAAGCTGTCGTAGTTCTTCCATGCGAGACAACTTGAAGGCCGTCATCTGTGATGCGACTACCAGGGCCTTCGCTCGTTAAGTCAGAAGCCCGGCTGGTTATTTCGGCGATGATAAATGCAACCGAAGTAGTAAGCATATTGATGGGAAGATGACTTATTCAGCCGTCGAGGCTATCGCAAGAACGGATGAAAAGTTTCGCGCCAGGAATTATCGTCGTCAATACGTAGGCACCCCTCCTTCCCTAGCTCTACCCATCGACTTTGTTATCACATTCCCGTTGAATTATATGCGTCTGAGATGCCTAGGTGTAACACAGAAACTAGTTACCACTCGGTTGAAAGGCAGTCATTTATCACGTTGCCGTCCGGGTAGGTCAGGTGCTACGGAACTTTCCACGGAATTCCGCTAATCCACAGACATTTTACTTGTCCGGCTCATCTAGCAGACGAAATCAGAAGACGTTGAGCCAGAGATAGCTTCTTGTGCCTGCCTTAGGCATCTTATTTCGTCGAGCTTGACTGTTTGACAAAGAGGCCAGCTGGACCGGCTGAGAAAGTGCACAAACGCTTGCGCTAGGTGAATGATGCTTTCTGTCACCTTGAAAGAACACCGGTCCTGGGAGACACGCACCTAACCTTACGCCGTTCCTTCACAACTCCTTGTTCTTGTGTCATCAGAGGGATGTTTCTTCCAGTGTACGTCCCAATAACATCACTGTGATAGACGGTGAACCGGTGACTGCTGTAAATATGCGCAAGCGCATGATCATGGTGTACAACGTTACTCAAAACAATGAACTATACACGAATTTCAAGAAAGCGAGTGGAGTCGTCAGAAGCAAAACAATATAGCTAGAGATAGTTTGAGTCGACTGAAATTTTAAAGGTTTGCGCGGCAAATACGGTTTGGTTTCGGATTCGACTGGTTGGTGGTGGTCCGTGAAAATACAAAATATATCGTGAAAATATAGCGCTAGGAATGCGTTATACGTCATAATAATGCAAGATGTGGGTAACTGAGGCCTATTGCTGGTTCTATGCACGGAGTAAGTTATGGACATGGAGAGGTTAAAGAAATGAATGGGAGTACAACCGTGAACTTTGGTGAATATGAAGAGAGCGGCTCTCCATGGAGATGAAGTTGGCCCGGAATGATGGATATTCCCGATTCTAATAGAGGGAGTTCATCATGAAACGAGGGGACATGAGGAGACTTTGTGGAAATGGACAGGCAACGTTGATGAATGTGGAGGAAACAGCAATCCATATATAAGGTGAGTTTAGGTTCGGGATCAATAACCCTTATCATTCAGAAAAAAAGGCAGCGCAACTTGAAGGCCTTTAACTGGTGAAGAGTCAATTTCAAGCTGGATACCGATCGAAAGAAAAATGAAATCTTGGAAGAGAAAACGGAGCGAAAAATCTCCTTGTAGGCTTGCGCCTTATTGTTCTGTTATGCTGACAAATATATTGACTTATTGATTCTCAGTGATCTTCGGCATCATTGTTGGGAACCAAGGATGTGAGGGACAAGTGGACTCGCGTTCGGATAACGTATCGAATTTTAATGAGAAAAAATCCCTGTGTTGCGTATTCTGGCTCTGTTATTGGATTGTTTCACATGAGACCAAGGTGATGTGCAGCATCCCGTGGGTATGGTTCATCAGGCGGGGTAAGGGACGTGTCAATCAATCAATAGAAGGTTGCTTGCGAACTGTTATTTCTGAAGCCTCCAACAGTGACATCAGTAGTAGAGGCGTTGCGTTAGGAGACGTCTATCAATCTGCTTGGAAGCATTTGGGGGTGTTTTAGGTCGTGTGGCCCGATTGCAATCCCGTTTGGTATAAAAGATGCCATTAAGGTCTCTGTCGGTACAGGTCAAAGTGTGGACATTGGTCACCGAAAGTGGTGCCCGAGAGAGTGGGCGACGACAAACCTGAAATAAATGGTGATAGCAGTCTGGACGTGGTTCCAGCTGTTGGTTATGATAATAAATAGCGACAATTAATAAAGAACTGGCTGGGTTTATGTGGACTGTCAGTGTTACATTTCGTACTTTGATCTGGGTTTTAAATAGAGAGCTTAAGTAACGTAGGGTTGCAAGGGGTTGATAAGTACTACTACAGGCTAGCAAAAATAGCGTATACCCGGTGGTATGCTGCGTCTGCATTTCAGAGATTTAACTTAATTGTGAGCAGGCTGCGGTAGTGATTGTAGTTGGCAGGAGGCAGTGGTTACTGTTAGGTAGGGTTGTAAACCTAAGCGTGGCTTGGATGCTAGGACATCGAGAAGACCGCTTTCTAAAAAAGATGACGGAAGATAGAAGGGTATAGAAGGAAAAGGTGACCGGTTTCCACTATGTTCTTATCTCTTTTTTTTGGGCTTCATCGAGGTTGCCGTTATTCGTCAGGTACGTCGATACTCTGTCCAGGTCAATGGGTTGAAGGTCAGGGCTGTGGTAGCGATTGTATTTGACGTCGACGTGCATGCTAGGTGCGCTTATGGTGGGTATGGGGTGGTTGAAACTTAGAGCGGGGGGTGGGAAAGCGTATGTGGAGAGTCCAGTGCGCTGTCACCCCAGTCAGTCTCGAGCGTGAAGACCAAAGCTTGTCGAGCGAACAAGGGCGATGTGGGGTTTCCCCTTTCGCAGGATCAGGTAAGAGCTGATGGGATACTTTCCCATAGATGAAGGTTGCCCAATTCCTTCACAGCCCGATGTCAGTGGTATTTGGAGATCGAATCGATCCCACGAGGTCTTTTTCGTTTCCACTGTTCCCTTTTTTCAGTTTTATTATTATTATTTTTTTTTGTTTCCTAACAGAGGGGTGGTTGAGCCCATATAGGAACTTTCCATAGCCCCTCCGCCCGATCGTAATTTTATGCGTATTTGTCTTTTTTCGCAACTGCTGGGGGTGGTCTGTTTTCCCCACGTTCCAACGACGCAATGGTATGGGTGCCGTTGACATCAGGGGTTTCGCTAGCATGGGCTGGGAAAATGCAGGATGGGATTATGCAACACACGGAGTAGGACAACGAACGTTGTAAAGCACAAGCTAGCATACGTGTGTCAGTCTCGTACAGCGCCAGGCCATGCCTAAGACCATCAGAGTCCATTCCGGGCTAGCTGGTGCAGATGAGTTTAGCTCTGCTGATGGGAAATGGTGTGGTGCATAAGAGAGAATATGATAGTAGTTGGTGGATGGTAGATACAGAGGTGAGACGAGAGGAAAAGCCACCAAGTAAGTACTAGCAGGTGGGCTTCTGGAATAATAGATTCTGGAATGAGGTGATCAAGAAAGGCGAATTGAGGCCGGGCATAAAACCCAGGTGAGTGGTGGTAGCCAAGATGAACGGGAGAGGAGCGAAAGGATCGAGTAAAGTGGTAGACGGCGGAACTCAGTGTCCTAGGGTCCGAAGCCACGTACTTATTTGCTGTGGAGACATCTAAGACTAAGAAACTTAGACTGGTTGGCAATAGAACAGGAACATTGTCTAAAATTAGGAGAACCGGCAAGCAATAAACTAGGTATAGTTATAAAAGTCAGCAAACTGTGGCTACAGTAGTATAGATTGTAAGCAATATAACGTAAAAGAGAATAGTTGCCCTGGCGTTTGTCATCGGGTGAGAAATGAAAGTTCTAGTGCAGTAATCCTAGTAATCAAACCCGTTTTCGTAGGCCACCTCTTCGGTGACGGTCAGGCCGGTAAGAAGGATCACATTGGGAACAGTCAAGAACTGATCCAGCGAGCCTCTGAACTGGGAAATTGAGAGACTCTCGCGGATGTTTAGCGGGAGTTTATTCCATAACTTTGAGTATTTTATAAGGAAAAAGTTAGATCTCAACGCTAGTTTTGATCTAGGAATAGAGAGCTGCAATGACCGATGGCGTAGAGCATAATTCGTGGAGGGAGTGAGACGAATGGGTTCGGTACACGAAAAGGCCGTACGGTGGTACAGCTTAAACAGGAAGCACAAATTGAGCTTCATGCGACGCAACCATAGAGGGTCAAGATTGAGTAGGATGCATCGATCCTTGTAACACAGACTGGAGGAAAAGCCTACTAATTGTTTGGTGAATTGGCGTTGCACGGACTCCAGAGAAATGCGGTCGGATTTCGTCATGTTGGTGAAGATAATAGGACAGTTTTCAAGGAGAGGCTTGGTGTAAGACTTGTAAGCAAACAGTTTGCAATCATTTAGCCGTAAAGTTCTGGAGATGAGACCAGTGGTTCTTCTCGTCTTTGCAACCTGGAGTAGAACGTACTCAGAAAACATAAGGCTACAAGAATAATGAAGACCAAGACCTCGAACTAAAGGACTGAACGAGATGGGTATGTCGTGGATAAGCAAGGTTCCGGGGGCCACTTGACATCTGAATGTTGTGTAGCAGCTCTCCGAGGTTGAGAAGTCCATACTCCATGAATTGCACCAATCCCCGAGTCGCTTTAGGTCACTAGAAATTTCATCCAGCATAATGCTGAGGTTCTGACGAGGGAACTCATAGACAATCTTAACGTCATCAGCGAAGAGGAATGGGGTGCCGTGGTGCAAGATGGGAAATATATCATTTATGTAGATGAGATAAAGTAAAGGACCGAGTACACTGCTTTGTATAGTTTCACTAGTGACTGGAGCAGGCTTTGAGAAACACCCATCAATGGAAACCACTTGTGAGCGGTTCGATAAGTATGATGTTAACCACGTTAAAAGCAAACCGGAAAGCCGTGAGCTTTGAGTTTGGTTAGTAATAAAGCGTGAGGGACGCGGTCGAACGCCCTCGTCATATCAAGGTATATAATGATGATGGATTTACTGTTGTCCACGGCCGCCGTTATGAGGTTAAAAAAGTCGTTTTGGCAGGTGGTGCATGAACGTGACTTTAAGAAGCCATGCTACCCACTATGGATGATGTTATGGGACAATATGAAGTCGGACATTCGCTGTTTGATGAGGCGTTCCATCAACCTAGAAGCAATTGGAGTGTGGTTGATAGGGCGGTAATTTGAGGGGTCATGTATTGGTCCCTTCTTATGGATTGGGATGATGACCGCAGTCTTCCACTGTGAGGGAAATATGCCAAACTTGACGGATAGATTGTAGACCTTCAATAGTAAGGCTGCGACATCAGTTCCTCCAAGACGTAGAAGTGTCGGCGGAACACCATCATGGCCAAGGTGTGAGGACTTCCGGACACGGGTAATCTGGTTGGTCACCTCTTTTAAAGTAAATTCTAAATCAGACAGTGAGTGCTCGGTGACAGGGTCTATGCATGGGGATAAAGTAAGGGGGTTCGTAGTCATGGATGCAGCAAAGTAGGAGTTAAGCGCCTCGGCTATCGCTACAGGTGAGGTAATGTGGTCGTTATTTTCTAAGATTAGAGAGGGGATACTTAACGGTTTGCTCTGATTTCTATTCTTCATTAGGTATGCCAACTTGGAGGAAGTATCATGGCATTGCAAGGCAGATACTTCTTGTTTTTTTGAGCATATCATCAGTCTTCATTCTGATTGCTACCGAGAGACGTTGGAGCTGCAAGAATGACGATAAGTCATTATTGGTTTGATACACCTTCTGGAGCTTCAGATACTTGTTTTGCATTCGGCTCAGGATTGAACTACGGACTCGGTTTGATGTGATACGAGTAGTAGTGATTTTGGACAGCAAGTCTGATAGGTTAGAATATAGTAAATTAGCAGCCAGCTGAGGGTCGCTTTGCAGGAAAAAGTCGTCCCAGTCTAGCGATCGAAGCGTGCAGATAAGATTGACCCAGTTGACTGCTGAAGAGTAATGATTGGGTGGGTGGGATTTGTCAAAAGATTGCGGAACCACGAAGGTGCAGGACACCATTCTGTGGTCGCTTCCTGGAAAGAGGTCGAGCGTACTGGCTGAAACATCTGATAAACCAATAGTAAACAACAAATCAAGGATGTTGTTACCTCTGGTTGGGACTGTTACGTGTTGGATCCAGCGCCCAACGCGGATGCATGACATAAAATCTAGTAAGTTGTTTGGGGCGGATAGAGTATTCCAACAAATGCTCGGTGCATTGAAGTCCCCCGCTATGAGTTTGGAGGAACAGGGCAGCAATGAAAGATAGTTGAAAGCGTCAATAATCTTGGTAAGATCCATAGCGTTGGAATCAGGTGGCCTATAGATGCAACCAATATGAAGATAGGAATTAAGTAAGGGAATTGTTAACCACAGTGAATCCTGAATGGCGTCCAGAGTTGTGTGTGACAGTGGAATGGCCAGCAGAGTGTTTTTGACATAAATTAGACAGCCTCCCCCACGACAAGGCCTATTCCTTCGGAACATCTGGTAGCCAACTAGACAGACTCGATCTGACGGGACGGAATCTGTTAGCCATGTTTCAGTTACAATGATAATATCAAAGTCAGAGGGCTCAGCGATGCTGCAGATGGCTTTAGTTTTGTGCAGTAATGAACGGGCATTTACAAGTATGACTGAGAGAGATGATACAGGCCTCGGTAGTGGTGGATATGGTGGGGGGTTCGGTAGTGGTGATGAGGGTGGTAATTCCAGTGAAGAATAGGGCAAGGATGGGGGGAGGACCTCAGTTGTTCCACGGATTAGATGAGTTGAAGCCTGGAGGGGGATAGTGTGAGGGGAGAGGGATGGGGAGGTGCTGTTTGGGAGAGTAGTTTGAATGCGGGGAATATTCTCGAAGGGGGCCGGCAGGAAAAAAGCGGCCACGGATGGATGGCAGTACTGGGGCAAGAGACGAGGATGGGTCTTGTGGGAGAGGGGAGCTAGGTGAAACCAGAAAATGGTTCCCAGGGAGTGACTGGGTAGCGGTAGAGGTATAGAGTAGTTGGTGTGGCGGATAGTAATGTAATGGAGCGGTGAATGGGGGGGATAAGGTGGGTACAAGTAGGGTGGAAATGAAAAGGCAGTTAGCCGAGATGGAAAACTAGGATTCACAGCCGTTGCTTGAAAACAAAGCTATGTAAACACGACACCATCTTACCTGATGAAAAGATCGCCATGGATGTCCAAGCAGTGGGAAGAGGGTCCCCACCTGTCAGGTCCCCATGCGCCCCTTCTACTTGCACCTCCAGCGGATGTGGCCCCGCTTGAAGAAATACACTGGAAGTGCTTGCTGCAACTGCTGTCCAGTTAGCTCAAATAAATAAGTCAATTATGATGGCACACTTAGGATTCTTTGTTTGGGACACTAATTTGTGTGCCCCCACAAACTGACATCTTCATATGATGGACACTGCATGGCATCTATTTCCGTCCTTCTCCTCCACAACCTCTGCCACTTCTCTCTTTTGGCCTAACAAAGTGTCTCCTACAGGACTCAGAAACGATGAAGAGAATGAGTTTCAACAGGTAACTATATTTTTATTGCTCCCAATTTCCGGGAAGTACTGTTTACAGCAATGACAAAGTAAGAAGAAACTTCCATTTTTGTATGTGTGATATATTTCATGATGTACTATTCAGGAGACCAAAAAGTATAAACATAGTCTAAGCTAGACATATTCGAGGAACCTAGACAATTAGAATATTGACCTTACTTACGCATTGCTGGAAACACTCACCTGCCGACAAGCAGGAAGCAAATCCAATAAGACCATCCAGTTACTATGGCACATAGGAAAACAAAAAGCGCGCAAAAAGTCACCAATTTTTGTTACCTATTTTTACAGCAGCCAGACACGTAAACTGCGCTTGGCAATTTGGAGAGATCTATGCCATTTACCTTAAACCGTATCGCCGTCGAGCGCCACCCCAAAGCCTCGTTTGGCAGTGCCCGACAGGTTCTGATAGAGCTCTTGGGGCTATTTGTCAGGTATATGGTTGCATTGGACCGGCCATAATATAGAAAGGAGACAAAAGAAGGGCCCTTATTATAGGGTTAAAGGCGGATTGATTATGGTTCGCAATCATAGGGTGATTACACAATGTCCGCCGATAACAGTCTGCTGAACGAGTTAACTTACGGTGGGCTGGTGCTTCATGAGATAAGAATGACGCGATGAAATCTCTCAGAAAGGATTATCAGTTGAACTGTTGGGGGGAGCACACATTCACCACCCAGATCTTTGACAGCCGGAAAGATACGGAGGTGTATTTTAAACAGCGACTTCGGCTAGGGTGTGTACTGCGGCAAAGATTTTCGACTGCCGAAGTGGTAATGAACAATGAATCAAGGTAGCAACGAGATCCATTTTTAGGAGTGCAAGTTTGCACGGGGGTGACCGTTGAACCACATGGCCGCACAGGTAGCAAATTTCGATCAGGAGGGATAAAGAGTTTCCCGGATAAAAAGGTAAATGATGTCTCCAATATTTCTGTTTTTTCTAGTTAGATCTGGCGTACTAATAAGTAAAATAATCTGCAGGACGTGTAGAAGGCACTGGGCTTTACAAAACGAGGAAGACGAAAGGAAATATCTCGATACGAATAGTTAGGTAAACGGATGATGGGGAGAAAAATTGGCCGATCAGACGTGCGGCCGCTGGAAAATAAGGGCATTTTCAGACGGTGAAGTCTGCCAGGTTCGGTAAAGCAGGAACGCACAGCAGCAGTATAAGTGTGAATGAAAGTTATATCAATGGTAGTAAGAAGCTTCGTCTTTGAAAATGAAAATGGAATGGCATCCGGAAGGGGCTGGCAACTAGTAAGGCTTTAAAGGTTCAGAGAGCACTCTAAAGAGGTTGTGACACGGGGTAGAGTAAAAGAATACGTGGGAATGAGATTGTTGTTACCGAAAAAATATCCCGAGGTGAGAGCAATGAGAATCAGGATGAACGACAGTAAGCAGTGCGTTTTACCGGACCCAGAAGGGGCTAGCATTTATGGGGATGTTGGCATGTTTCGAACACGCACGCCACAGTAATCGATGAGAACAAAGTCAGCCTTTCCAAATAGTCAGTAGGGAAACGGTGCGGCAAGGAAATCGGCATCTAGCAATCCTCAAACGGGGCTATTGAATGGGGTCAACCTTGTTCTGGACACTCAACCTGAAAAACATTTCAAGAAGTGGGAGCGGGAAGTGATATCGGTCATACTGGTTACCCTTGCACATCGTTGCAAGCGTTCCACACTCCCGATGTGCACCGGCCAGAGCAGTGGATCTGACCATGCCCCAGCACAATTTGGACTGAAATGACTGTAGATTGTTTGATTCATCAGCCCGAGGATTCGGCCAAGTTTTAAGGAGACAGTCGTAAGGCTGCTGAAACGTCATCGAGTTTAGGCATCCCCATTAAGGGGCCTGGAAGGGGAGTAAAGTAAAAAAGCAGTCCGAAAGTGTCTCAGCCAGGGACCAACGATACTGGAAAAATGGTAATCTCGAGCCGGATCCCAGTAAATGTTGGGACAGGGTAAAACCCACATAGAGCTACCATATTCTGTATAGAAAATGACTTGTTAGGTGAAGTTTTGACTACCAGAAGGACATCTGGTTTACCGTCGGAATGCCACCAGCAAAAAAGTTGAGGAAGCTAGGGGATATATGCGCTGAAAGGAAGACCGCCGTCATGTTCCAAGGGTGGTTTCGGTTACTGGGGCGAATAAAGTAAAGGTATTTGAACAGGGGTTCTAGCAATCCTGTAGGGGGGGTACAGTCCAATCTTGTATTATCCTATGTGAAAGAAGGATTACGTGAACATTAGGCCAAGGCGGCTCAAGGTTACGGTGACACTGCGGCCGCGGGAGATGGTACAAGGGAGGTAGTGCAACTCTGAAAGAGTGAAACATGCAAGATTCAGTAGTTAGATGAGAATTTACCCAGAAAAGCGAGACTGAGGACGAAGTGGCCACAGGAACTGGCGCAGTAGATGAACCTATATGGGAGCAGATACATAAACGGACGGAGGTGGAGCCGTGGCTACTGCAGGTGAGACGAAATAAAAGCAGTGGAACTTTGGAAAATTTAGAGTCACGAGGCTCAGTGACGGGGTCAATGCTGAATTTAGAGTGCCCAGTCTGTAGAATAAAAACGAAGTTTTGCTTGAGAAAATGGAAGAAAATTAGCTAAGGGATAGTTTGTGAGAGCAGAAAGAGGGGAATTATAGGAGAAGGCCAAATACAGCTAATGAGCCACTTCAAATAAGAGAACTAAGGCTGACCTTCCTGTCAAAATGTTTTGGGAAATTTCTGGAAGCCTTCACGATGAAACCAAATGTAGAAGAGAAGCAAAGCAGGCAGAAGGATACCGGGGAGTAAAGAGTTATTGAGTGCGCCGTCGCAATGGGACAGTGGGAAAAAGGTCGTGAAACGATGAATAAATAAAAAGAATTCACGTGACGACATTGCGGTGGAATATAGGATTGCCAATTTAATATAACTTAGTTAATAAATGAAGGAAAAATGTTTGCAAAAAGACAGTTTATGAGATACCCCACGGAGCCTTTTCTGAAAATTTGTACACATAGAGACGGATATACTTCGGATTGCTGAAAACAGGATTCAAGGAAGATAACCGGGAGACGATTTGTGAAAGGAGTCATGTATTCAGATACATCAAAAAGGAGTAGTAAGAGGACGAATAGACTGAACACGGGTGGTTTGAAATCAGCAAGCCATGAGAATGAAAGCGTGAGATCTACCTTAATAGAAAGGTGGTTCGAATGAGTGGAATACTGGCTGAAGTGTCAAGGTCTTTTCGTAAGCTTGACTTTCCGCTGGGCGGACATAGAATAGGTGCAAAATAGTCATGACAAGGAGGAATTTATGCAATCCCTGACTGAGAAGGTCTTGACTTGAAATTAAAAGGACTCCAAAGAGCTTATCTTAAACCAAGGGATTTTTCGCTGTTTATACAGCCAAACAGTTTATCTGAAACTACGAAACGGTACTCTGGGATGAAGCAATACGACGGAAACAGGGACGTTACATCATTCCAAAAAGTCGAGGTTCTTACAAAACTGATGCAATCGGGGAACCACAAACCAACACCATCTGTCTCTTCCCCCTTCTTTATTAACGGGCACCTCAACTGACCACGGGATATCGTAGAAGGGCTTAACACATACTTGCTTCTTCTTTAACTAGTGTCACAGCACCCTTCTTCTTAGATTCACCAGAACCTTCACATAAGCCACTCTCTTTTGTAAAATGTCTACTCTCGGAAAATAGAACCTTTAGCTTCAAATACCAGAATGTCATGCCGCCCCGCACAGGACCCGCTACCTTCGGTAATTTTTAACTTAGGGGCCCCAGTATTTCAATCTCTTGATAAAAGTTATTTAATTTATCCTTGAGGTTGAGTTGCTATCCCATATAGTGGAAAACTTTGGCTACCATTCCAATTCATAGGAACAAAGCGCGGGAAGAATCGGTCAATAACCGGCCTGTGAATCACGCCCTAGCGGTATCGAGAATCATGGAAAAATTTACAAGAGCTAAAATAACAGATCGACCACCCCTCCCCCCCATAAAAAAAACAATCACCTTATGAGTGAGGGTCACCATGGTTTTCTAAAAAATCGACCTCGCGCACCTTGTGCGGATGACTTTCTGAACCTCTTTGCGGTGGCTGCCAGTGACGGTGACGCAACGATCTTAGTCTTTTTAAACATGTCTGAAGCCTTTGACTGGGTGTCTCACATTAGTTTGTTGTCAAAGTTCCAGAAATATGGCACTGGTGGCCCACTGTATGCCTTGTTGATATCGTGTCCTCGAGCAGTCAACCAGTAAGCACTCGTGGCACTGTAACCGGCGGTGTGATCCAAGGTAGTGTACTGGGCCCATTGTTGTTCCTTAGGCGGACGACCGACAAATTTACCGTGGTTCGCCAAGCTACTCCCTTTTATTTCCCGACGAAGCAGAGTTGTTGTATACCTTCGATCAAATTCGTTGGATAGTACCACGGCAAAAATCTCGGAGGACTTACTGATGCTCAGTTCGTGGTGTAGCGACTGGCTAATGGGGCTCTCGGCGGACAAAAGCTGAATTTTTACAAGTGTCGTGTCCCTCCCGGAACGTTTGTTATAGATGGCCATCTGATCCCCAACGAATAATCAGTAAGTGACTAGGGCATATGCCACTCCTGTTCATTCATCTTCCCAGGGTGAAACGGACCCACAAGTTGCTAGGTCCCGCAGGTTATTAGTAATGGTTCACAGAACGTTCCTTTTGCGTGAAGGTAAACTTAGTGTCCGTATGGCTCATGTTAGACTACTGCTAGAGTGCGGTGCAAAATTTGGTTCTAGCAAGCGCGAGTGCGACATCATTGCCACTGAAGAAGTTCGGCGCACACATGCTAAACAAATAGTTGGCTGCTCGTCTGGCCCCAACTATGAACAGCGCCGTAACTTGCTACACCTCAAACCTCATTGGCTGCCATGGATAAATCACACCTTGTCCTTTTTTCATCCACTGATAAAAACCAATCCTGCAAAGTCCTTTAAGGTATAAGACCCTTCAGGACTCAGGCATTCGTTACTACACACACGGTCATCCTGCCATAGTGCCATTCTCGAGAATTACTCCATGTGCTTAATTCTTTACTGCTAAATAGTGACACAAGTGGAATAAGCTTCCACCAAATGTCTGTGCAGTGGTCCATTTACTAGATATGAAGAGGAAAGAAACAGATTCCTTGATGTGCCGACACTTGTATCCAGCAATGATTCGTACACTTCGGAGTTGTTTTGGGCTACTGCCTCGCGGTTCTGGGTCACGGGCCAGGAGACCCACATACCACATAATTTGCCGCTGATCGCCCAGCCGTGTACCGCTCAATTTTTATTTATCGTCTCTGTACAGCCTTCAGCACCCCCAAGTCTAGTCCTCCACCAAGAAACCATCCATCCGAAATGGCAAATATACCCCTAGGCCTAGAGCTGCTTTCATGCCCGCCTCATGCGCTAGGCCCTCCTTTGGACAAAATTCAGCCTCAGTTCTTTTACTTCAGGTGGCTCATCGACGGAATTCAACCCCGTGTAGTGAAGTCACTTATGCTGCCCCCACATCCTATCATACAGCTAACTAAATTCCACATTTTCAAACGGAATCTCCCTTTTCATTCTACAGTCTGGCTTACCTAGGTCCGGCTTCATCCTCTTCTCTGCAACTTCTAGCTCCTGCTTTTCCAAAATTCCACCTTTCTCTCTTTCCGTCTTAAGTGCCATAAAACCGGCATGATCGTTATTAGCTCACTTATCGACTTTCATTTAGGTTCACTTATTCTACCATTCCCTGTAATAATATTTCACCTAAATGACATTCGCTGAACACGGTACTGTGCCCCTAGGCCTAGAGCTTCTTTCTTGCCCGCCCCATGTACTGGGTTCTCCGTTGGAGGAAACTCGGCCTCCATTCTCATCCCTTATCAACATCGTACCAGATTCACTTTGCTAGGCCCAAACCGGTTCCATTCCTCCCCTCTTACTCCGCCGCGGCATTTCAACCCAGAATCCCAGCTTTTGTTCCCAAATCATCTCTACCCTTGTTCCTAGTGTTTGTTTTAATTTTTGCACTCCTGTCCAAGCCCTACGGCTCGTATTCCCCGTTCCTCAAAAAAACCGTTGTTGACCGAGAAGTTGTAAAGTGCAAAGCGAGTTCCTTCCAAATTCCGGAGTTTCGGAGGGTAAACGTTTGATCTAAGAACCACCCATGCATGCGTTGTGGTAATGGAATTCCGTCTATCGCAAAATAACTATGCAGCTTCCGGGGAAAATCTTAACCTATTTCGGATGATCAAAAGCCCTAGGTTAGTCTCGATAAAGAACAACGAACGATTTCCCCCTTTCAACTGAACCAGTTTCGAAATTTATAAGATCGAACTTACAAGTTTTGGTGAGTGGTTGTTGTTTGTCAGTAATAAGGTTAAAGATCTTTAGGTAGTTACTGATGTGCTTCTTCGCTATTCTACCCTCTATTCTGGATAAAACTAGGGTATGGTTTATAGGGTTACAATGGGATATCTCGTGTAAAGACACCATTTTATGAGCGGGAACGACTACTGAACGCTTCCAGTTGTCTGGTGAGGAACCACCATTGAAGGAAGGAGTAAAGAGGTCAAACAGCAAGAGGAGGAGATCCGGACAGCCGCTGGTAGAAACGACAGGCGGTAGGCCAACTGGGCCCATTTGACGGGACGGTTTGCTGTTGGATAATAACTTAGCAGTACTCCCAGCATCAAAGGTTATGGTGGAAAGGACAGTCCGTAAGAGGTGAATGCGGGGAGGGTGATATCAGTGGCTGGTACCATGGCTAGGGCAATGAATTTATTGGGGCTTCAGGATTGCAAAGAGATAAGGCAACTGACGAGTTATCAGACAAAATTATGGGTTAAAATTAGGTTTCACGTCAGCGTTTCTAGATTCGCTCAAAGCAGAATGCAGCTTAGATTTATTTGCACAGATCAATGTCTTAGGTTCCTGCTTAAGACGTCGTATCCCAACCTACCGTCGAATAAATATAAGGAGGCGGTTAAGTCAATTGAAAGTTGGGGAGTCATGGGAAACACCAGCAACCTATAAATTTCGTGGCACTTCTTGTGGAGTGGCTGGAAGAGGGACCATTCCAAGATACAGCCTGAGAAGGATGAGATAACTTGTTCAAACAATCAGAAAGGCAGAGGTCAAATATATCCGCAGCCTCTGATGGTATTGAGTGAAAAAGTAATCACTCCGGTTCGGTTGGCGAATTCGCGTGATTAGCGAAGTCTAGTTTTCGTACTGGAATGTACTGTCGGGGGAGCTAGCGAGATTAGAACGGCCACCAAGGTGCAAGTGATGGTTGACCATCTTATAGTCACTACCACGGAAATTTGGTCACTGACACGTCAGTCGCAGAAATGTTGTTTTTTGTGGGCAAATATTAGATATAGAATACTCGCGCATCTGGTAGGTTTTGAAAAGTTGTGCCCAGACGCGAATATGAGCTCTGAAAAGCTGAACTCCTTGTCACTGTCCAGTGGTCTAACTTCTGGCCCTCCGGCAAAACTAGGAGCATCAAACCTCCGAGATTTTTACCCTGAACCCTCCCGTTTCTCCTTTTCCCTGTGACGCGATGTGCTAAATTCCAGCCCACCTGTTATATTCTGCCAGCAGGATGATCGCAAGATCCATGAGCATTTGGCCTTCAGCTTTGCATTTTTGTACTGTCTCAAGACTCAACTGATCGTAACTACACAGGAAAGAGATCCGGACAGGATTTTTGCAGATTATCTGACTCAGACCATAAACTACGACATCCTGGCTCGAGGATCCCTGTCAACACTTGACCAAATGAGCGAACTCCTAGAAAAGTTCACACTTGAAACATTCCAACTGGTCGGACAGCACTAGAAGATAAGCATTGAGACTGGTCCATCAAACCTTCGACGGAGTTAAGGCAACTTTGACAGAGAATTCAGCAAAAAGCCACAAAGCGAGTGAGATAGATATCCAGCCTGGTATACCCATGCAAACCACGGTGTCTTTACTTCTATGGTGTGGAATACGGGAGGGGTAAAATACCTGATCTCCTGAGAAATATCCTACTTTCCAAGAGACAATTCAGTCGGCACCTGTTCGCTTTAGTGCCTACTTCATCAACGCATGGCCCCTCATGAAGATGAAAGGAAGGTCCACTGATGAGGGCCAAGACACAGTTTTTCTCGGAAAGTGTTTTCCCACGTGGGACTAGCTACCAGCACCCGCAAGTAAAGCGACCGTCAAACAATCGCCCAAAAAGCAACTCGAAAAGCATGTGGCCGAGCAGTACCCGGAGGCTCCATTCGAGATTCCAGACGGTCGTGTGTTGTACTTCGCGGAGAGGAACAGACGGTAAGTATAACAGAGCGCATCACAAATTTACATAGTCTGTCGTTTTGAACCCATCTGAGCAGGGCAGCTGGACACCACCTATCCTTCCTTCGGTGTAAATAAATTATTCAGAACCAAGAACGTGTGGACAAAAACAGGTTTCAGTATGGTTAGATTTTAGTATTCGGTATACCAGGCACTAACCAGATCCAAACAATGGCTAAAGGGACGGGCAAAGTGAGGGAGGACGGGTTGCCCTGAAACAGTGTCGGCCACGTCCATCTTTTAGGGCGGCTCGTGAAAAGATACTATCTAAGGGGGCTAGAGGTTTAACATTCCTTCAAGCGGAGCAGTCGTTTGTGTTATCTAGTTGGTGGGGACCTAAAGTCCGCACATCAGGAAGACAAACAAGGAACAGCCCTGTGACATCGAACAAAATACGATCTGCTTAGGGATGGGCTCTATTCGGTTATTTTCGTCTGTGATCATTTTGGACCGTGAATTTACACATTCACATTCAGTCACCTCCAAACATCTACGGGCTTCAGTTGGTTAGAAGCATAATAAAGAAGGAAACAAAAAGGGAACGAAGGAGATGGACTCAAAGTTCAAAGCGGGGAAATGAAAGAGACATGGGAGAAAAAGAATAGAAGGGTGGGGACAAAAGAAAAGTTAAGATGATGCTTCGATCCGGCAAAGGGTCAAAATAGAACAGAAAATACAGAAAATATAGGGAACAATAGCAAATAATTTCAAACTGCGAAAAGAAGGAGAGAAAAACGAAGTGAGACGGATAGAAAGGGAAAAGAAAAAAGAAGAAAATGAACAATAGCCCAATCTTCTTAGGCCACCTATGAAGCTGAATGGAGAAACCATAACAAGAAAGAAGTACCAGCTGCAACTCTAGTAAAACCAGTGAGAGTAAAAGTCATGGGCCACCAGGAATGGGGATTTGCCTCCCCAGCCCAGCCCGACGAGCACCCGCCCTTTCACACCCACACACACATCAGCAAAATGCAATACTCTTACCTGCCACCAGCTCTCAAAATGCCATTTTAAGCCAATCTAGTAGTAAAATGCAGCGAGCAAAACGGAGAACACCGAAGTCCCAGCTAAGTCTGGATGCTCGACAGTGTCAACATTGGCACCGGAAGTCAAACAGAAATGGCAACTTCTCAGGTCTCCTCTACGACAGTGAGCAGCAAACCTGACGAAAGAACCCGGGCCAGTTGTAAACCGCGGGTACTGTGTGCTCTGGCAGCGAGCAGCGCACAGTTCCAAAATCTCATTGAGCTGCGTCCTAAAGTTCTTCTAAGGGAACGTTATTTGCGCCACTCAAGCCAAAGGGAATGCTGCGAAGCTGAATCTTCTTCCTTTGTCCAGTGCTGAATATCCCAGCCCATCGTAAGTACCAGAGGCAAGATGCCCCAAAGGTTTATATTCAAAACACTTTCCCATTTTTCAATTGCCCCGTTATCCACAGAAATGTTTTACACGTCACCGGTCAGCACCATACAACGAGATAATCACCAGATCCGGGAACGTTTGGGCTAGTACTGGAGTATTACTTCCAATACTTCGATAACAAATAGGCCCGAGAATACTGGCGATCTTCTCGCGCTGTTGTGAGGGTGCCTGTGTCCTACAGACCTTGTGCGAGTTCCAAACTTTGCGAAATCTCCAGTAAAAATTCATTTCAGCCAGGAAGGCAAAATGAAACCTCAAAGTAACGGAGACTTTGAAAACCACTTCTGCGTGAACTTTCCCCCGTCTGGAAAAAGCAGTGTTGGGAGCTACGGAAAGGCACCAACAACCCAGCCATCCGGACATGTGAATGGAATTACCAACATAAAATCTTGTGCAAACTGAGCTGAATTGGGTTTGGAGAGGACAAATACCATTATTGGTCTAGGGATATTCATGACCACGGACTTCAACACCCCAGAGTCAGTGCCTGGAATCCTCAGAGAAAGGCAAAAGTGCCCCCGCAATACTAATGAAAACCATCGCCTCGAGCAAGCGTTGGGTGCTGAAGCCGATTTATACCACCCGAGCAAGACAGCCTCTGAAATATTCCAGTCAACCTTGGCACCCCAGTTTTATTAGGGGTAAGAAACCAAGTGAATATCTGCAAAGTAGATTCACAAGCGTATCTTCTGGACTCCAAAGTCGGCTACATAAAAGGAGGCCTACAGAATTAGAGCTCTTCTCTTCGCAACGAAGAGGAACGATGGGAAACCTCGCTGGGTTGTTCAAAATTATGGCAGGTGCCTCGAACTTGGAGAACTTTGGCTGCCCCCAAGAGGTATAGAATAAAGGCTCCGGAGAGACTGACTGAAGCTTGTGGAAGGCCTTCGCAACAAGAGCGCCGGAAGAAATTTCTTCACCAAGTGGGCAACAAGTCGGTGGAATAAACTTCCGTCCTCGGTGAAAGGGTCCCAGACGGTCTTTGATTTCAAGAGAAAGTTAGAGGCCTACCGGCTGGGCCGGTTTGAAGATCCCGCGTTGAATAACAGGTTACCCCACGATCCTCTTAGTAACGCAGCTCGTGGTGCTTGAAACCACAAACAATTCCCTCAGCAACTAAGACAGCCGGACCACGCAGTGGAGCTCGGAGGTGGATGATGCTTAATTCCGACGTCTCCCTCCTCACCCCAGAAAGGTGGGTAGAAATCAAGTTTCATGGACTTTGCGGATGGAATACAATCAACGTATCATCACAAATACTTTTTGCAGTCTTGCAAGACGCAAAGCACACAGCTCAATTGCTACGATAAGTGAGGTATCATCATATGGGTAGATACTAGTATAAGTCGAGAGGCAGCTAAGCGCTACGCATAGCCCAAAATGTCGCCGCGCCGGATTAGTGATCCTTGACCATGAGGGAGGTACCCACAAAACCATAGAACAAAGGTTCATATACGCTGTGCTCTAGTTGGCCGCCGTTCTGGCTTATAGCATCCGGAACGTGATGCGATAAAGAAAACGATTGAGCCTCTACCGTGGAGGCTGACATAAGTGAGGTGCGATACCAGGCTTCCGTGTCTTAAGAGCCCTGGAGGACACTGAGGCAGTCTAACGCCTGAAAGTCAGAGGTCAGAAAAAGATTAGGACAGCTTCTGGACAGAAGACTGCAGGGCTCTGAATCACACGACACACAGCAACATATCACTCAAAACCACCGAAAGCACAGCCGGTCCTCGATGTGTTTTGAAAGAGATCCAAATACATAGCTGAAGTTGGCTTGTGTCGAGTTGCAGGTGCATTTTTAGTACGGTGAACTATCCTTTATCTGACTTCCTAAGTTAGCACAGTATCACGTTCGCCGAAGCTATCATCGGCGCTACTTTCAACCTATTTCCAAATATTTTACCCTCCCTTTCTCGCTTTTCTCTGTTTCCTCTGATTTTTTCTCACCCTCCAAGCCCTCTAGTACACCCTCAGTCGTGTCCGCAAAAGCAGTGAACATAGAAAGTCTTCGATTTCATCTACACTGCATTTGAAGGAGAGGACCAAAAAAAATAGGCTCCAAATTCTCACCTTCGAGGCAGTCAGCCCGTGGCGCCACAATGTTTCATCGTTCAGATGGGTAGACGGCTGGATGCACCACCCCCTATGGCATTTTCTTTTGGAGGAAAAAAACGGATGGTCAGACAATTAGAAACTTACCACATTGTCGCTGCCGATAGAAAGAATTCTGTGCTTCGTTTTTCTGTTGCAGCTTGTGAGGACCTCCGGAACCTGGGGTGCAAGAAACCGGATGCAAACAGTGCTCAAGCCTCAATATCTTGTTGACTGACCTGGATGAGGTAATAGCTCGGTCACTCTAGGAGAATTGTGTCCAAGCTTGATCGCCGTCATTCATACGTGACAAGCAGGCGCCAGAGGAAGTATAGCGCAGTTTCTTAAGGTTAACTGGTGGTCCCAATGAAATGCGTTGCAAAGGTTATTCCGACTGTGAGTAACGCGTAGCCAATTCAAACGAATCCGAAAACCAGAACAAGATTGATTCGTAGTTTCTACGGTACTGGATTAACAAATTATACGCATATATAAATGGGTGCAAGCCTCAACTGTACGGCCACAACGTCTAGCAACGAGGACCGGGGTTCAACAAAGGCCAAAGCCAGGTACCACCGTCACGGCATTCCAAGTTCGGGTCAAAATTATGCCACTCCATGTAAGCGAGATATAAACAAATGTTGGAGTGTAGTGATCGATGCATGCTGTACTTGTTCGATAATTAACGAGATAAAGAACGTAGTCTCAACAATGCAAGTATGTGAAAACGGCTAGGGAGGATTTCCACACATGTACGTTACACCGCCCACCAAATCCTCCCATGGAAAGGTCAACATCCAAGGAGTAAATAGTGGTACTGATTCGCCCCAACCTACCTAGACCCTAGAGTCAGTGCGTACGTAGGTCGCGATGGGCTCCGTCTATCGTTTGCCAGTCGCAGACACGCTTGCAGATTTTCTTGAGGTTATGCTCCATACCTCGATTCTTAGCGTTTCTTCTGAGGGTGACACGACATTATCCGTATGCGAAAAAGGACTTCGATGTGTCGGGATGCGTAGACGGATCACGGAATGTTGAGGAAAAGGCTGCCCGTTCAAGAGTAAAGTACGTGGAAAGATGAAGACTGAGGATTCTTGATGAAAAATCGAGATGACTACAGGGTACTCGAACATCAGGGGCTGAAAGTGTGGTGTTATCATATTAGAAGTATGTTTGACTCACAACCTATATCCACTTGAACACAGGCTGAATAATAATACAAATAGGAGGTCATGGAAAAAGAGATATTTCTACAAACGGTCAAAAAGTGCTTGTTCAAGAGTTTCCACTACCAAACGAATGTTGTCGTGTCGTGTGATAAACCAGAGTTTCGACAACCAACTCCATTGTAAATCGCAAACACCGTATGAAATTAGACAAAATTATGCTTTAGAGACGGTGTGAAGGGTTGGGACCTACGGGAGAATGCATGAGGGATAAATAAATAAATTCAGCTTCAGTTGGTATCAGCAGACTTGGTTTTAGCTTGGTCTGTAGCGTCGGCTTCGCCCCCGCCATTGTCACCTTCAATCAGACATATCTTACGGATATCTCGCAATACGTCTCTTTATTCGTTCTCACCACCACCGTGCGCACGAGGCCATCAATTTCAGTATGGCAGTCCTTGGTCACTCCAATCGCCCAATCGCCTTTATGTAAGTGGCTCTCGACGAGGATGACCACGTCGCCACGTCTGAACGGCCTCTCTTTGGAGATTCACTTCTGCCGAAGCTGCAGAGTCGGTAAGTACTCCCTCGTGCAACGTTTCCAGAAAGCCTGTGCCAGGTGGTTCACTTATTTCCGTCTTATGACGTACGTTCCACGTAGGGTTTTCGGTGTGATTGTTCCTACGTCTAACCGCAGTAATAACAAGTCATTGGGAGTGAGAGCCGGTTCGCCTTCCGGGTCTGGGACGACCGGCACCAGGGGTCTGTTGTTCAGTATGCGTTCTACTTCTGTTAGTAAAGTAGTCAGCGTCTCGTCGTCGAGGCTTTGTTATGAGGTCAGGTCCATGAGTATTTTCCTAGTCGATCGTATCAGCCTTTCCCAAACACCACCACGATGACTGGCATAAGGTGGGTCGAGTTGCCATTCTATTCCCTTTGCTACGGTCTTGTTTTTTATTTTGGCGTGGTCCAGGAGGTTCCACCATTTCTCTAACTCCTTATAAGCTGCAACGAAGTTCGAGCCATTGTCTGAAAATACTTTCTTGGGGACGCTCCGCCTAGCGATGAACCTTTGAAAGGCCAATAGAAATGAATCGGTGGTCATATTATGCACTACTTCAAGATGGACTGCTCTAGATTGTAAATATGTTACCAGGCAGCCATACCTCTTTTGGGCGCTCCTTTGCTGCCGTAAAGTACCGGGCCAATGTAATCGATGCCAGTTTCCACGAACGAGCACCATCCCGGTTGAACTCTCATGACAGGGAGGGGGCCATCATTTGTTGGCCTGCGACCGCATTCCGGCGACGACAAATGATGTAGTTGCCTATGACTCGCTTAACCGTCGCTGGTCCCCTTGTAATCCAAAATTGTCCACGTATATTGTTCAATAAGTAGTTCAAATCTGCGTGCCCCTGTTCTCGATGCACATGGTCTATCAAGCATCTCGTTGTGTAGTGGTCACGAGGAACCATTATGGAATATTTTGTTTGCTCCGTACACTAGATTTGAGTTCGTCAGCCGCCCTCCAACTTCCATCAGTCCGTTGTTTCGCATAGATTTTAGTCTTTGGATACTGCTGTACAACAGCTGGCTTCCTCCGGTGTCTTCATCTATCCTGTCTAGCTCGAAGGCCTCGGACGGGAAAGCGTCTAGTTGTGGCAGGCGTAGAAAGTCGAGTTCGGCCTAGTTCATATCGCCCGGTAGTTTTGTCCCCACATTAATTGTCTTCCGTGGTCATGCGCCTTTCATAATCAACAGGAGTACTTTGTATCGTGTCCACCAGATCACGGTTTTTACCATTTTCATCCAGTCGGGGTAGGGGCGCAGTTTCTCCATTAGGCTTAAGCTTCTCGTGGAGTTTGTATTTATTATCAGTCTTTTGGTCTCAATATCGCCATCATCAGGCTCAGGTATTAGTAGCGTTGGCCACACCTCTTTAGCCGCAGTTAAGAGGTCCGGTCCCATTGATTACGTCGGCAACCTCTTTGGTGTTTTCAGACCCCTTGAGAAGAAGTCGGCCGGGTTACTGGCGGATTGTATACTGTGCCATTGATCAGTCCTAGCCGAATCGTGGATTATAGTGAGTCTGTTGGCCACGAAGGTGACAAAGCGGGTGGTAATGCTGTTTTTGTAATGTAGTACCGTGGCTGAGTCCGTCCGAAAGTTTGGATCCCAGTTTATCCCATCGAAGCATCTCCTAGTCAGCGTGGCGGCTTTCACGGCCAGTACTGCTGCCGTCAGTTCCAGCCTTGGAATGGATACAGTGTTCAGTGGAGCCACTCTCGCCTTTGCAAATACTATCTGATTCTGCCGCCCACCATTTACGTCTACCCAGCAGCCGTAAGCCATCACCTAGTAGCCTATTTCTGGTGCATCTGAAAACAGGTGGAGTTGGGCATCGTTTGTGCACTTGCTTCCTGTCAAGTATCCTTGTATTTTGATTTCACCAAGTTGATCCAGGCTGTGCAGCCAAAGGCGCCATCGCTTATCGTCGTCATCCTGGAGAGGTCTGTCCCAACCCGTCCCTCTCTGGCACAGCGATTGCAACAAGCATTTTTCCGGTAACAACTATGGCGAAACGAAACCTGAAGGATCATAGGGGCTTGAGACTGATGAAAGGATTCCTCTCCGTGTGGCTGGTCGTTTGGGTAGGTCCAGAGTGAATATTCATTCGTCCCCCCCCCGGGCTTCCGTTGAAGTCCAAGCTTGCGCTCCGTTTGTGAAGAGGATCTTAAAAGCTCCCAAGCACACTCCATTTTCTCGGACTTCGGGATAACACTGATCACCTCCTGGCTGTTTGAAGTCCATTCAGTGTGGTTGAATCCTCCGGCCTTCAGAGTGGCGATCAGCTCGGTCATGTACAGAATAGCAGTATTTGAGTCTTCAAACGAATACAGAAAGTCGTCCACGCAGAAGTGATGTACTGCTCTTTCTAACAGATTGCTGGTGCCGCCGAAACGCTTGAGGGTTTCCCGAGGAACAAAATTAGCACAGAACGAGGATGATACCGTTTCAAAGGGATGTACGTTCAGCCTGTATTTGTCCGGTGCACGAATTGTGTCGCTGCCAGGCCACCAGAGAAGACAAAAGGCGTCCTTATCTTCAACGGACATCTTCACTTGTAGAAACATTCCACGTATGTCTGCGGAGACGGCCACCTTTCCTAGCCAAAAACGACACAAAACCTTAACTAGTGGTGTTGTCCAGTCTGGACCCCGTAGTATGTGGTCTTTGAGTGACACACCCTGAAATTTCGCGGCACAGTCGAAGACCAATTTGATCTTTCCCGGTTTCTTTGGGTTTACGACCGAATGATGAGGTAGGTACCACCACAAATTTGAGCAGATTACCGCTGTATCCACTCCTTCTATTCAAACCAAGTCTATGTTGTGTTGAATGGCTCGCGTATATTCCATCCCTAATTGTGGTTCTCAAATTAGCCCGTTTTTGAGGAGGCGTAATCCTCTCAGAGCCACTTCTCGGCTGTTTGATATAGGCTTCACGTTGGGTCTTCACGGGACAGGAACCTCGAAACGATCTATTACATACTCAACGATCTCAGCCACCATTTTCAAAGCCGACCTATCTTCTCGTGATGGGGCATCTCTATCAATGGCCAGGTCGGCAAATTTGGCGGTATAAAGCTGTTGGAATGCCTGTTGAATGTTCGCCGTTTCCACCGAAGTAGAGTTGATTTGGATCTGCTTGCCGCATCTTCCGTCTGTACTACCATATGAATTCCAATCGAACGTAGTGTGAACTGTATAAGATGATTTGTGGCCTTCTGTTATTTGATCCAGGACCCAGTATGCTTCCGGTACACCGCAACCGATCAGCAGGCCAATTTCGGTGCATTCTGCCACTCCTTGATCGTGACCCTGTCGAGATGCGGCCACTGATTCAGAATCGATTGCATTGAATGAGGTGCTGTCGTCGGCAGATCCTTTATGGTGAATGCTTCTAGGCCTTCTGCTCTATTGTCGTTGGCCAAGGAAACGAGTTGTAGGTGCAGTTTGCTTGACTGAATGACCTGGGTGCCATTCACTGTGCACCACGCTAATGAAGATTGATCCCTCCGATCCCATATCTCCCAGCAAACTCCTTTCTTACTAGAGTGGTATCCGAGCCACTATCCACGAAGGCCAACGCACTTTTAACCCCAACCGGGGTTTCTACGCCAAATGCTATTACTCCCAGGCGAATGGGCTTGTTAGTGGAGCGAGACTCTGAGCACACCACACTTGGCCTCGGGGTTTCTTTGGCATGCAACTTCGGAGATTTGTGTAGTAAGTAGTGGTGCTTCCCATGGCATCCATTCTGACTACAACTGGGTTTCGTTTGGCACCTCGCTGCTCGATGTGAATCGTTGAGACAGACAAGGCACTCGCCCAGTCTCTTAGCCATTTCCCATCGTCTATCGACGTCTACTTTGCGGAAGCGAGGGCATTCCGTTCGGCGATGAGGCACCCCACAAACCTTGCACACTGGCAAGTTTTCACCCTCGCGAGATACTGCGAGTGTGTTTGCCCATGGTTGGCCTCTACTTAGTTCCCTGGTCCAGCTTTGCGTCGTTGTGATCCTAGGTCATTTGCTCGTCTCGCGCACAAGTTGACCGAAACGACTGTTTGCTATTCGGGCACGACGGTCTATAAACTGAGTCAGGTCTTCAAATGTGGTTTCTCGCCCGAATCTACTGATCCCTTCGGCTTCCTGGGCTCATCTACCCTGTAGTTCTGTGGGTAAACTGCGCACTATGGTCTCCAATGTGTACAGGGCTTTCAGATCCGATCAGTAGCCTAGGTTATTCAATGCGATGCTGCAGTTTTGCATTTTTTCACCGGATTAACTGGAGAGCCTGACTAGCCTTTGGAACGTTTTGCCTCTGATAGTACACCATCGATCAAATTCCGGGAGACTTTAAATGGTTTCCCACACGTGTCTTTCGGGATTTCACGTGCCCAAGTGTAACCTTCTTCGGGCTCCAACATCAAGCACCCGTCGATTACTTCCCCGGCTCTTCCACTACAGTATTGCAGTAAACACAAGAATCTCTGCCCTGGATCGGATACTCTCCTTTCCACAAAGTTCTCGTATCGTTTAACAAACTCAAAGTACTGTTCTGCGCTCCCGTCGCAGGGGGACAATTTCACTCTTGGTGAGTCAATAGCGTGGGTTACACTGGTACAAGTCGACTTCAGTCGTTCCACGGAACTGCTAGGCTGAATGGCCGGATGCCTCGTAGTCTCCAAAGTCACCTCTCGCTCCCGTATTCGGAGTTGATCTGTCCTGGTAGATTCTGCTTTTTTCCTGAGCGGCCCAAGCTGGGTTTCTAATTCAACTATTCCCAACCGATAGACATCATCACCTTTAAATTATACACCACTAGATAAAGTACATGAAATTGTGCTGACAAAACTAGCAGACCCAGCAATATCTAAGGAATCAGTATCACCCAAAAATACACCAGGGACTTGTCGGGTTACTTCCTGTCCAGCCTGGGTCTTTCTTTGTCCTGTTCTTGGCATTTCTGGTTGATTTCCCCCTGGAGACTCCAGTTGAGAACTGTAACGGTTACGTCGACTGTGAGTAACGCGTAGCCAATTCAAACGAATCCGAAAACCAGAACAAGATTGATTCGTAGTTTCTACGGTACTGGATTAACAAATTATACGCATATATAAATGGGTGCAAGCCTCAACTGTACGGCCACAACGTCTAGCAACGAGGACCAGGGTTCAACAAAGGCCAAAGCCAGGTACCACCGTCACGGCGTTCCAAGTTCGAGTCAAAATTATGCCACTCCATGTAAGCGAGATATAAACAAATGTTGGAGTGTAGTGATCGATGCATGCTGTACTTGTTCGATAATTAACGAGATAAAGAACGTAGCCTCAACAATGCAAGTATGTAAAAACCGCTAAGGAAGATTTGCACACATACACGTTACAGCCTATCCAGCCAGACTGGAAAAGCTCAGTCAGTTCTCGCTGGAACAACGACGTTCGAGACAGGACCTCATGCAGGCTTTCAAAGAGTTAATCGGACTGTCGTGGCATAACCTTACTTTCCGTAGGCTTAGCTGCAATACGGCTCTCAGGGGGCACGGGCAGCACCACGGAATGTTCGAGGTTCTTTCGGGCCGTCCTCCCACAGAAGTCTTCCCTGAAAGCTTTCAATCTCATTCGTAATAAAAGATCCTTTCATGAGTCCTAACAGCGGGTCTCCACCTGTTTTTCAGTCCCTATCTGCCTTCTGTCGACCAAGTTTGATCCTCAGTCGAAGGATGTCATTAGTTCACTGTTCGTGTCCCTCTTCTTCTCTTGTTGCTACCTTACTTTTCCACTGCCGAAATGCCTGCCATTCTTCCACTGGGATTTAGGAAGTTTGTTCGCTGGGAGAGACATATGGGGGTTACGACCATGTGGGCAAGTCGCGAGACCCTAGCTTCAAAATAAAGGAAAGAAAAACTGATTCGCCTGGGGCAGAGAAGCTGTAACACACGTCTGAGCAATGCGTAGCCAAATTCGCAACGGATCCCGAAATCGGAAGACAATTATCCGCGATATTCTACGATACTAGATTACTGAATGAACAATGACACCAAACAGATACAAACCTCAATTATGAGATCACAAGGACTCAACAAACGGGAACCGAATTGCGGCGTGCGAGCGAAGAGCATGTGCGCCACGCAGGTCCAGAACAAGGATATGACGAAGTAGTGCTCTGTGCGCGAACAAACAAAATTGGTCCATGAAAACAAACAGTGCTTAAAGACACGCCAGTAGTGTAGGCAAGTGAGTGATGTTGAGAAAAACATGGAACTGCAACGGTTTTAGAGGGATTTTCCACTACCGGTCGTTACAGAGGCCGTTGCTGATACCCGGTAGCAACCCCGCAGTCCGAGGACATGCCCTTAAGTTACCGATTTCGGGCGAAGACCTGACTGAGGGAAGGTTTTCCTCCTCTATGAACAGACTACCATACAGAGTAATTGCGGCGTCCACGATCAAAGTCTTCAAGAAGCGGCTTGAAGCAAAAAGGAGGAGCAAGCCCAGAGAAAGATGGCAGAGTGGCGCCATACCTCTGCTTCGCCCATCTCAGTTTACTGCCCCCTCAAACATCCTCCCCGTTTTCATCTGAGTCACCTTTTCATTTGCCCGATCGCTTTTGACCTCTAAAGCCTTGAGTAACTTCTTGTAACACTTGGTCCTACGGATGACTGGCCACCAGCTGCTAGCAGCTGGCGACAGGGATCCTGTACAATTTTCAGATTGGCACATAAGCGCCGGGAGTGTTCAGTTTTTCGTTTTCCCTGCCGTTAGATTGAAGATGGTCTGGCCTTACTGACCGTTGCAGCACAGGAAGATCCGGGTGGCTGAAAGTGCAAAAAACTGGACGATTTTGGCTCACCGCTGCACACGTCCCGTGAAGCGGACTGAACTTAGCTGAACTTCTGCTGACGGCAAGCTAGACTGTTTTGCTCCGCCGCCGCGGGTGAACCAATTACCAAGCCACAAGATCATCACAAGAATACTCATAGCCGCAACGTAACGGCCTTCGCCTAAAGCTCGCTGATGCGAGAACAACGGCTTTTCGTTTAGGCCAGAGCCACAAGCCCTGCAGCCCGACACAGCCGCGAGCGACACCCTTGGTTTGAAAGCTCTCTGTCCGATCTCCGATGTATTTTCCAGGGCACAATCCCTTGCGCTACTTAAGCTAAAACCAATACTGCAAAATGAAACCTTCTCCCACTGTCCAGCGGTCTAACTTCCAGTTCATCCGCACCGAACTGCACCACACCGCGGCGATGGGCTCAGTGGAAGACAGGGAAAAGAATAAGGTATACCATCTCGGCAGAAACATAGAAACCGAGCTGAGAATCACAAAGAAATACCACCAAGTTGAAGAAGGAAAGAGATAACGGCCATGAAGGATCGGGACCAGTGACGAAAAACAACTACAAGGTTAGCGGGCTTGTCATAGCTGACAGATCACTCACTCTCCTCGTTATAGGTCGATCTTAATTGGAAACCTGTCCGATTGGACATCCCCCAGTCTTCCCAGACTACATATATTGCCCCTGTCATAAGGTTAGACCGGCAGCTTGGACGAATTAGCGACTAGAATCCGGCAACCTGCAGAACACCAGACCAAGAAGATGGGGTGGGTGTACAGCATGGAAGACTTCGGTGTTCTGAGGAGAATACGATGGCATGCACTGCGGGAATTCCGCGTGATACCTGTCAAACATGGTCCTACTCAAAGTGGGCGGGTTTAAGCTAGAAGTACCATCGGTTGCACTTTGAGTACGATAAACTAAGCTGGAAATGTCCAAGGTGCATAAAACTAATCGAGAGGGATATTAGGACCACCGGCCAGGCAGAGGTCACCAGAAAAAAGCATAAACGTACAAATAGTTAGGTTGGCTCCAGTGAAGGAAAGCAATAGACAGGAGGTGATGCCCGGAAACCTGAAGAACGCCAGGGCTAAGCAGGTACGGCAAGCTGCTGCTGTGGTGTGGACTAATGACACAGTAACTGGATTAAGTGTCTTTAATGAGCCGGTAGGTTAGGAGGAACAAGAAACGGCCAATTTCACTAAAATTCTGAGTGCGTAGAGAAACGGTAGGAGTACTGTCTGGAATATAGCACCTTTAAGAATTCCGGGACTATTCATGAAAAATGTCAAGCAGGGGAGCAGGACAATGAAATACCATCTGGTCGGCTTACTCCAAGCCATGGAAATCCCTCGGCCCGTAGCCGTAAAAAGAGTTAATACCTGGGGCAATGGAAAGGGCTGACTGACTTTATTGAGTGCGAACCAAAGCCCACGCTTGTTGAGCTCTCCAGCCCTCGTTACAGGGGCGCCTCCTTAGCGGCAGTCGGGCAAATAAGACATATCTCAAAGGAAAAAAAGATGTGCTAGCTGAAGATAAAGCAGCTGTAGTCATTAGGCGAAGGGTGGAAAACCGGAACTCCGGGTCTTAAGAAGGCCTTCCTGAAGCCTCCGAGAACAGGCGCGAGCAAAGTGAAGGAGCGAAGCACCACGGAGCCCATGGTAACGGTACAGATAGTATTACCCAGACTCATTATTAAGGACTGGGCTGTAGCATCTTCGAAGGGGGGAGGGGTCAAGAGAAATGTTTGTAAGTCACTTTACGCAAATCGAACATCACATAGCCAATTCAAATAAGTCCCAAAACCAGAACAAGTTTGATCCGCAGTTTCTACGATACCAGGTTGAGATTCACAAAAGGTAAAAATGTACACAAATTTCAAGTATACGGTGGAATAGACTCCACAGTAAAACCCAAAGGCTCAAAACCCCGTGGCTCAAGCATGTGTAGTATACACAGAAGCCCAGTTCACAATAAGTCAGTCTATATTATGTGGCACCTAGTACAGTGATACGTTAGATATAAGGGTATAAAAGTATTTACTAGTCAACTGAGTCTTCAAGGGGGTGATCAGGATTTTCGTCCACTATATTCACGGTTGTTTCTGAAACAGGAAAGAAGAATTAGGAGTATGAGACGTATGTACAGTAGGGTCAACGGGTGTATATCTTAAGGAGATAAGCAGCCATATTTACAATGTTTTCGCGCCAAACCATACCCCTCTTAATCAGGAACCGTCCCGGTGCCTCGCCTCCTTGACTGAGTATTTCTACCTCTGCGCCCACTTCTGGGACTTCATTGCTATCTGTTGGATAACTGATGCTCTCTGTTCCCAACACCGGCTTCAACCGATTGAAATGAACGGTGAGTGTTCCGAATCGACCGGTCTTGTCGCGAACAGAACAAAGATTTTCAGAAATAATCCTTTCTACGACGAACGGCCCTGTCCATTGTTTATGCAGTTTTGCTGGAACGTTCATCGATAATGCGTCGGAATGCAAGAACACAGTATCACCTACCTCTAGCGGCGATCTGTGGGCTTTCTTGTCGTAGTATTCCTTCTGTTGTCGATGGCTCTCTCGTAAATTCCGTCGTGCAAGCTCATGCGTCTTGATCAAATTTCCTTTGAGTTCTACTATGTAGTCCGTTACTGGTTGAGGCAGTCGCCCGACATGGGGTGTTCGTAGGTCACATGGGGTGCGCATTTCTCTCCCTGTCCAGAGGAGGTGCGGTGTCTGTCCCGTCGATCGATGTACAGTGCTTTTGTATGCCATCAAACATTGCTTCAACGCTTGGTCCCAATGTTTCGTTTCTTCGACGAAGGCCTTCAGTAACCCTTTTATGGTGCGATTCTTCCGTTCAACCAATCCGTTCCCTTCAGGGTGATATGCGGTTGTCCTGGTTTTATCAATCTGCAGTAGTTTGCACAATTCATAGACAGTGTTGTTTTCAAAACTGCTCCCTCTGTCTGAGTGAAGTTGCCCGGGTGCCCCCCAATTACAGACCCAATTCTCAAAAATTGTTCTTGCGACGGTTGCCGCATCGATAACAGGGACTGCGGCAGCTTCTGCCCACTTCGTAAAGTAATCGACCATCACAATGATGTATTTGTTCCCCCTTTGGGTTTCCGGTAGTGGACCCATAATATCAACTCCGATTATTTCGTTTGGATACCCTGCCTGTATGTGTTTGAGTGGTGCTCGGCGTTTGGGGTTAGGGTCTTTCCAGGTAGCACATGGTTGGCATCGCTGACAGAAGTTGGCGACGTCACGTCTTTGATGGGGCCACCAGTATCTGGCACGGACTGCATCATACATTTTGTTCTGACCTGGGTGTCCCAAGTCGCGATGAAGTCGTTCCATGACAGCCTGCGTTTGTGATTGCGGAACTACTAATCGCCTGAGGTAGTTAGGCCCTTGTTGAAGGAAGAGTAGGTCATCGTATAGCTTAATTTTGTCCCACAGCGACCATAGGCAACGGGTTTCATAGCTTGTTCCCGCCAGTTCTTCACCTGTTGGTCTTCTTCCTCCTTCCTTCATACATCGGTACAAGATGGCCAATTCAGTATCATCAGCGTGTATCTTTCTCCAGCCTTCCGGACTTGCATCGAGGTTGACTAGTGCCACATACTAAGAATTACACGAGAGGCAATCACCATGGTTTCGATTGGGTCTCCGCGACATGGCGTCCGCGTTATCGTGTCGTTTCCCCGGTCGGTGCAGGCAAGTGTATGAGTATTCTTGTAACTGCTCTTGCCAACGTGCTACTTGGCCTTCTGGGTCCTTGAAGTTGGTGAGCCACCAAAGTGCTCGATGATCTGTGCGGACGAGGAAATGACGTCCCAGGAGGTAGCGTCGATAGTATTTAATGAAGTATACTAGGGCCAGCATTTCTTTCCCCGTGGTACAGTAGTTCTGTTCGCGTTTGCTTAACATTCTGCTTCCATATGATACCACATGTTCCTTACCGTCCGGATTGCGTTATGAGAGTACGGCTCCAATACCCCTTTCCGATGCGTCTGTGTCCAATACGAATTCTCCAGCATTCTCTGTAGTGTCTGGGAATGCTAATACCGGTGCTTGACATAACCGCGTACGGATGTCTTCGAATGCTTGCTGCTGGTCCTCACCCCTGTGGAATTCTTTATTGGCTTCCAGTAACGCATTCAGCGGAGCAGTTATGGTGGCAAAGTTATGGATAAACTTTCGGTAGTACGACGCCAGTCCTAGAAAACTCCGAACCTCGTCGGTAGTGTTTGGGGTCGGCCAGTTCTTGACTAACTCTGTTTTTATAGGGTCTGTCTGAACGCCTGTGCCGGACACAAAATGCCCTAGGTACGTTACCTGTCGCTGCAACATGTAGCATTTAGACGGCTTCAATTTAAGGCCGACGTTGCGCATTCTGTCGAATACAAGAGCTAGGTTGCGTAAATGTTCCTCTGGTGTTTTGCCTTTAACGATTACATCATCCAAGTATACTAAGCGGCACTTTGGGATTAAATCTACCAAAACGGTGTACATTAGACGCTGGAAGGTGGCTGGTGTGTTCGTTAGACCAAAGGGCATTGTTTGGAATTCGTACAAACCAGTTGGAAGTGCGAAAGCTATTTTCTGACGGTCTAGCTCTTCTACTTCTACCTGCCAGTACCCAGAGGCCAAGTCGAGCGTATTAAACCATTGTGACCCTCCTAATGATTCCAGTAAATCATCCATCCTTGGAAGTGGAAATGAATCTTTCTTGGTTACCTGGTTAAGTTTCCGATAATCGATGCAAAGACGAAGTCCACCGTCTTTCTTCTTTACTAGCACGACCGGTGCCGCCCAGGAAGAGTTGGAGGGTTGGATCACGTTATTATCCAGCATTTCCTGGATCACATTTCTTACTAGTGCCTCATAACAGGGCGGAATCTTCCTGGCGTGTAGTTTGATGGGTTGGGCTTCCCCGGTGTTGATAGCGTGGCGCACTACGCCCGTCCAACCTGGTTTTGTGCCATCCCATGCAAAAACATCGGTATAGTTGTTATTGAGATTTGTTAGTTGCTTTATCGTCTGTGGTGGGGCGTCCACCGATTGTGTCAAGTTGTTAATGTCCTTACTATGATCGCCTTCAATTGACACATGTGACGTCGAATCGTGCTCTGATGTTATTGCTTGTAAAAATCTGACATGCCCTCTGGGGGTCTGTACCAATTGGCGATCCAGATTTATAGTACAGTGTAGCAGGGTTAGTAGATCCATTCCGACAATGACATCTAACGCCATACGGCAAACTGCGACAAAGGTGTGAGTCTGATGTGTCCCTCCTAAGTTGACGTGGAGGTCTACCTTGCCGGCGATCGTCAAAGGTTCTCCTGTGACCCCGCATAACGTCTCTTTCGCGTCACGGAACCTAAGGCCTTTTATGCCCCGGCGCTTCAGCCACTGCTGGTCCACGAGACTGCGGGCCGCCCCTGCATCTACTAGCCCTTCTACGTAGTTGTCCGCCAACCTAATTGGAATCATCGGGAAGGGTTTAGTCTGCGAGGCATTTATAAACGTAGGAACTGGCTCACCTTGTGTCCGTAGACGTGGTGGCCGAGATGTTCTGTTTTCTTGGTGTTCTTCGCCATAGCGTTGATGGTACTGTTGAGTTGGCTGCCTCCGCCAGCCGGCATTTTGTTCTCCTCGGGCGAGGCTCCGTAGGCGCGCGGGTCGATAGCGCCGTGTCGTGTACCCACCCCGGGGTGGTCTGCTCATGTAGCATCCCACAGATCCAGACTCCGGATATAAGGCTTCCAGTTTTTCCGCAATCTCCAAAGCTGCCTGGAGGGTCGGCGGTGGTCTAAGGACAAATTCTTCGTAAATCCTTGGGGCCGTCGTGCGTTCCTTTAGTTGTTGGTAGACCAGCTTCTCCAATTCATCTACTGAATGTGTCGGGAACGCTTTCTCCCCGAGGCGACGTAGAGCAGTGGTGAATTCCAAAATTGACTCTCCAGGTCTTTGCGCTCTATCGTGGAATTCACTTTGACGCGCCAGCAATAGCCCAGGTGGGTCCAACACACGTTTAATGTCTTCGAAAGTGCTCTCGGAAATGACAGCAGGGATCACCCGAGCGTCAATAACACGGTCGTATGCTTGACCATCCAACAAGCTAAGCAGTAGATCTGATTGCTAATCTGGTGTGAAATGTTTGAGGTATCTGCGAACTTGTCCTTCCCATTGCCGATAGTTGTCACCCAGGTTAAATTTGGTAGGAATGGGGATAGGTGGGTGGCGCTGAGAAATCTGTTGCAAATTGACGCTCATGGATTTAATGGCATCCGTATGGGACTCTAATACGGTGACCGGTACTGGTACTGCTTTTTCACACATGGATGCCGGCTTCTGGTTCGGAGATTCTGTGGGCGCGGTTGTATCTTCCTGTTCAGATGACCACATTTCAGTATGCTTTTGAATTTCTCCTTGGTTCGATAGCAGGGTCGCCAGTTGTAGTATACACAGAAGTCCAGTTCACAATAAGTCAGTCTATATTATGTGGCACCTAGTACAGTGATACGTTAGATATAAGGGTATAAAAGTATTTACTAGTCAACTGAGTCTTCAAGGGGGTGATCAGGATTTTCGTCCACTATATTCACGGTTGTTTCTGAAACAGGAAAGAAGAATTAGGAGTATGAGACGTATGTACAGTAGGGTCAACGGGTGTATATCTTAAGGAGATAAGCAGCCATATTTACAATGTTTTCGCGCCACACAAGACAGTCAGAATCCGTTCAAGGTCAAGTTCAAACATCTCACAAGAATAAAGAAACGTGCAAAAGTGTGGTGTACGGAAGAGCGTTCTAAAATGATGTCAACTGTAGTCAAATTCACAAAGCATGTGCAGCATTTGGAAGGGCTTTCGGTATTTGTTCTTTACACTGGCCCTCACCGAAACTCCAAGGAATGTGACGTGCAACACAACCAAGAAGGAGAGAGGGTATTAATCGGCAGCGGCACCAAGAACCCAACAGTAATACAGAAAAACAGTCCGGGTGCTCGAGTTCGGGACCTGAGCACTCGCCTCCTCTCTCTAGGAGATGCGGGAAAATAGAAAAGAGTGGAGAGATGCTAGCGGCCTACACCAATACTGCAAGCGCGGGCAATAAACGGCCAGAGCTCAACGCTAGGAAACAGGCAGCAGATGTGAGATTCGTCACTGAAACGTGGTGAAGCTCATTCGGAAGCGACGCCGGGCCGATTCCCAACTTCGACTCAGGCTTTAGGGTGGATAAACTGGAAGGTCGAACCGGAGGCGGTGTAATGGCCCTCCTAGAGGAGCAGTATAGCGGCCTTCGGAACATTCGGCTTGTCATGCCCAACCTGCAAGCGGTAGAGGTAGTAACAGCTACAGGCGGACCGAAAGCATCAGTTTTCGAACCTATCGAAGCCCAGGGGCGGAATATGCTGAGGACAGTGGCCTGCTTGGATCCATCACTAAGGTTGCCAAGGCGGGATCAAATTTACTTACAGTGGGTGATTTCAAGGTGCCAGAAGTAGACTGAACCTCAGAAACCGCCCCAAAAGGCACATTCGCGGAGAGATGGCTCCACCTAATCCACGGGAAGGCCCTTGCCTATAACGTTAATCAAGTGACAAGATAGAGATTTGTTCAGTCAAATTCAACCATTGAACTGGTAGTGACCAGGGCCCCTAGTGACCTAGAACATCCAGAAGTGGGATAGCCCATAGGTTCAAGTGATCATGGAGCAACCCAGTTTAGGTTAGACCTTCAGGGAATAACCGCTCCTGATAAAATGGGAAGGAACTTCTCAAAGATGGACTAGAATAGCTTGGTATAACTGGGCCCCCGGATAGAATGGGATATGGTAAGCGGTGACTACAACGTAGAACACAAATAGAGTTGGACGAAGAGCGGGCTGTTGGAAATGACAGAGGCCGTCGTTGGAAGAGCCAAACGAAAAGGATCACCACAGCGGCGGACAAGCTGCGTGAGAAAGGCTCCAAAACCAAAGCAAAAAGCATTCAATAACTACAGAAGCACCAGAGGCTACCGGGCCTTCCTAAAGTTCAAGACAGTGAGAACTGGACTACCTCAGACCCAGAAGCAGTACAGGAGCAGCCACAATGGAAGTATTGCGTGGAGCGTGGAGGGCAATCTAAAAGTAAACTGCATCTGCTTTTAATCTAAGGCGGCACTGAGGAAAGACATGGCGGGGAGTGAGGGCAGTATGCAGACAGGAAAAGCATGAATCCCGTTTGAATTCTTTTAGCGGGTGCATAAACAGGACTAGGGTGCTGAAGGGCTACCTACGGCCGACGGCAGTGAGTTCTTGGAAATGCTGGGCGAGCAAGTCAACGCAGGAGAAGTAATAAACAGCCCGAAGCTGCCAGAAGCATCCAAGGCAGCGGGGCCGGATGACATCCACCCAAATACGCTGAAACCACCAGCGTCAAGTTTGGCCGAACTACTAGTTAAGCTGTTCAACTCATCACTGGACAAGAGTGCACTGCCCAAAGACCGGCTTGTATCGATCATCACACCCGTTTATAAAGGTAGAGATAGCGACACATGTACCAGTTACGGGCCGATTAACCTAAAGCCAGTGGTGCTTAAAACTCTCGGGAGTATACTGCCAGATAGATCAGTGACTCGTTTAGAGAGGAGCAAGATAGTGATAGCCCACTAGCATGGGTTCTGACACAGGCGCTTTAGTCTCTCCAGCCCAATAAGCTCCTTGGTTGAAGTACCCGGTTGGATGGACTGAGGAGAACGGGTGGATTCTGCGACCTGGATTTCCTAAAATCATTTGATTCTGTTAACCATAGACTTCTCGAAGTGGAGGTGGAATCGTCTCAAATTACGTCGGAAAAACAGAAGTGGGTTGCACAATGCCCAAAATTGGGAGTTTTCCGAGTGACAGTGGAGGGCTGCTTGTCGGACAATGGGAGACTGCATAGTGGCTTTCCGCAAGGGCCAGTCCTTGGACCTCTTCAGTTCCTAATGTACACTGAAGCTCTGGCAGGCGAGTCGGAATACCCGTGCCTCTCGTTCGCGGACGACCTCAAAGTGGTAGGAGCACCAGATGATGCGACAGTTCAGCATACCACTGCTCAGTGGAGTGGGATCTTAAACTGAGGCTGAGTAAGTGTGAACACTTCGTCAAAGAAGAGGGACCGCGGCCTACCCGAATAATGGGTCCACCAGCAATCGGGAGGCACTAGCTCAGACCACGAAGCCCGGGATCTAGAGGTGATGGTGAGGGCTGACGCCAGGCCAAGTCGCCAGTGCCAAAAAGTAATGCAAAAAGCACGTAGAACCCCGCTACAGCTAGGGGTGGGGGCGGTCAGCTCTGGGAAACCGGAGGCCTTACTGCCATTGTACAAGGCCTTCGTGGGATCGCATTTTAAAAACTGAGTCCAAGCGAAGGGGCCACACTAGGTGAGGAGAATCAAGGCTCTCGAGCAGCTATAAGGGTGATTCACGCGACGGTTTGAACGTTATCGAGATTTGTGCTACGAACAGAGGTTGGAACAACTACAGTTATTTTCTTTAGAAAGAATAAGTGGCCTCATAATGCCTTTCAAAATTCTAAAAGGGTTCTCAGAAGCATTGGGTCACAGAGGGACCTTGTTCGAGCTGCGACGGAATGGCTACCTAACAGAGCTTGCACTGACAATCAAGAAAGAGAGTATTTTGACTGAAACCCGAAGTCAGTCTTTTGCAGTTGGGGTCGACAATGATTGGGATAAGCTGTCAGGTGTGTGATGAGCACAAGCACAGTGGCTGAGTTCAAAGGGAGTTTGGATAGGGTGTGAATGATTGCCCGAAGAAATAAGACTGGTGGTCTACTATCGTTGTTTGTAGAAAACTGGCTAGCCTCTTTCGCTCCAACTCTCGTGGAACCCTTATCTATACTATCCTTATACTAGGGAGATTACCCGTGAGGTGTGTGTATGATTGGCTGCTGTGATCCGAAACATTGTGGAAGAGAAAAGAGAATGGAGATCTAAAATTAACCCCTTTCTGATCACAGATGAGTATTGGAGAAGAGTTGTGCCTTCCAATTGTCCAAGCACCGGGGGATCCAAGGAGCTCACCAATGCCAGAATATTGACATTCGGACATTCCGTCGTCAAATCCTGGAAACGAGTCGAAAATCGAAACTAAGGATACTGTCAGGGTTTGTATTCTAAAAAATCTCCAATTTCCCCACTGTCCCTTTATCCGCCGTACTGTCTTCCACCCCAGCGATGATATCCAGAAAACAAGACAGCTACAAGATCCTGAATCTTCGGGCCTTGGCTCCGTGCCTGTTTACCACTTCAAGTTTTTCCAGACTTCAAGATCCGAATCCTTATGACTGGACCTGTTGGAACGTGCGCAGCGCGCGGCTTGAAAATCTCTCTGTGTGACGCCCAATGGATTTTCCAATGCAGAATCGTTTGTGCAATTAAAGATAAACGGAATGCCCTCTTCCAATGTCCAGTGATCTTTCTGCCAGCTCACCGGCAATACAAGAAGCATAATGCCGTCAAAACTGGTATCCTGAACCATTTTGCTTCGTCCGATGGTCTATCTTCCAGCTAGCCTGCAATATCAGATGTAGGATATTGTCAAGACTTGTATTTTGAACCCTCCAGCTCTTTCCCATCATCTCATTATCCAGTGAGCTATCCTGCAGCTCAGAGGTGACAATCAGATATGAAGATAACCACAAGATTCGGGAACATTTAGGCTTCAGCCTCGTACTCGAGTAATACTCCAGTACTTAAAGACTATCACTGATGTAAAAGTACATAAATAATCAGTATAAATCAGTCCTCTTTGATTGTTGCACTATTTTCCAGATAGGTGGTTTCGCCAACCTCTTCCAGTTTTCAGTTTGCTTGAGCAAGGTTGGTACGACCAGCTGGAATAGAAGAGAAAATCCGTTACCTCAGTTCGTCATACTCGTATGACCTTCCTGAAGTTCCTATTACACGTGTAACACGCAAGCAGCAGTGATCTTCCGCCGGGGGGTGAGCGTGGTTGATCTGCAAAAGCACAAGAGAAGGAAAAAAAACTCCACGAGCCGAAGCTCAGTGTATCAGCGGCACCAACACTTACATTACTGGAACAACAATATGGCGGCTTACAGCCTGGCCATTACACCGCTCCCCCTCAACGAAAGAACACTGTCCACAGTGTTACTTACTCCGCCATCACACCACAGGAGTACTCAGTTCCCTGGGACCACGCCTTGGGCAGGCCATTTTACAGGTTCACTGCCGATTACGCAGTACCTCAAAACTACACAACCAATCGGGCCTTCCGCTTTATTACTCCGTGCAGGCCAATTCAAAAGACCTCTACTGGGCCACATTAAGACCGTGTCACACTTCACAGAGCACAATTATCTGTATGGCCATTTTCAGGTCAATCACCAAGGCCTCCCATAACCTCCGGTCCCGGGTCGCGGCACCAAATTTATAACACGCAAGCAGCAGTGATCTTCCGCCGGGGGGGTGAGCGTGGTTGATCTGCAAAAGCACAAGAGAAGGAAAAAAAAACTCCATGAGCCGAAGCTCAGTAAGTGTATCAGCGGCACCAACACTTACATTACTGGAACAACAATATGGCGGCTTACAGCCTGGCCATTACACACGTGACTTCGGGGGCTGACCTTGTTCGATTTGTTGTGCGAGTAGTGCGTTGCGCCATAGCGGCTGTGGTCATGTGTGGCCGTCTTCTGATCCTTCCGTGCATTGTGTTGTTGAATTTGCACCTTTGTTGCGCTCATGACTGTTTTGCTCAGGTAAAATAATTCTAATTTTTTCGAACGATAATGAAGCTCCATGGATCGGTTGGAGATGTAGACGCAGATGTTGACCAGGTTGACGAGTTGAACATGGAGATATTACCCCGACTTAGGAGTATTCTTGACATGGAATATTTTCATTATATACAGGTAATCTGGGAACATTCTGAAGGTTATAATGTAATTATTCCACCAATGGCTAGTTATATTCGATTTTTCATTTCGTCAGCATGATTTGTACTTGGTTATTGGTTAGTTCGGTCATACCTGAATGACACCACTCACTGAGTTTGATGTTGACCGTATTTGCGTTCTTCAGTACTTAGAAACCATTTGCATAGCATTTGTATCATATCTTTTTCCCCCCTAAGTCTTGTGTTCACTCAGGTATACCTGTCTCAATCGATGGTGAGTTAAGTTCACGTCGCCCAGGACAGGTAATTGACACGGCCACTAGTGCCTCCAGAATTCCTTCCGCGGTATGCACAAAAGGTAACCACCACTGTACAATACATTTTGTCGACTCCGCATTGAAAATAAGATAGCAGCACCCCTTGCGGCACACACGTTTCAAGTTTTCGGAATTAGAGGCAGTGGAACACCTCCCGTATGAGCCTCATCACCATCCACTCTTGGCTGTGACCCGACAACAGGGGTTTACACCAACGCTCAATCAGATGCGTATCAAGTTTCCTTCTGAAAAGTTTGTAGTTGTCCTCTTCCACCACGTTTGGTGGCACTGAGTTCCACAGTTTGGTTGCCCTCCTGAAAAGAAAGTAAGCCAGTGGTAGCCCAGTAGACTGCAGCTTCATGAGCGTCATCGAGTGCCCCCCCCCCGCTGTGTGCGAGTGGCTACGAAGGGGGAATTCCACCTGCAACTCGGCACCCATTTCATCCCGGAGTATTCGCCGGATGCATATCAGGCCGCCTCGCACTCTTCAATATGCCTCCGGAAGCAGACCGGTTAACTCCAGCTTGTCTGCCGTAACTAAGCCTTCGTAGTCCGGCAACGAGACGAGTGGCGGCTCGCTCCACCCGTTCCAGCTTCACAAGTTAAGAAGCCGTGCAGGAAAATGTAACCGCTCCGCCGAACGTCAGGCAATGACGGACGTGAGGTATACAGGAGTTTAAGAGCACCATAAGGTAGCTCCCCAAACGTCCGACGGATCACACCATAGATGCTCCACGCCAAGGCGCACACCTTATCAGTGTGATTTCGGGTTTTCAGCGTAGGTAATGTGAGGGAATGCGCGCAGCACGTTGCTAATAGACTGCCTGGTTCAGTGTAGCAGACAGCGCGTGATCGGCTGACCAGAATCGCCAGCAAGATCAAAGCCAATGAGGCAATCAATGGATCAGTCAGCGGTAATATTCGGTCAGAACCGAATCAACCAATCCGAGCGCAGCCAGATAAACCAGACAGACGGGCCGTTTAGGTCTATCAGTGGGCCAGTAATCTTTTATGCACGGTTTTGTTATGATGAGCCCATATTTCATGTAAACCATGTGTTCTGTACCAATAAAACGAAAATTACCTCGAGGAAGAACCGAGTTCTCACTAGAGTTAGTGGGACGGTACAAAACATGGTGTCAGAGAAATCAGAAGAACCCTGCAGCTGCTTGCAGACAAACATGTCAAGATCGTTGGCAATACCACTTCCGGCGCCGCTGCAAATCCTAGATAAAAATCGTTTGCTTGTAGAATGGAGTTTATGGAAACAGAATTTCGAGGAATTCGCTGCCTTCATTCGGTTATTTTCAGAACCAAAACAGTGTCAAATTGCTATGCTTCGATATTGTTTTGGCGATGAAGCTAGACGTATTTTGCTCACACTTGATTTTGGTTTTGACGAAGACCAAGAAGACTCCAAGACAGTGTTGCTGGAAGTAGCCGAGTATTGTTTGGGTTTATCTAATGAAAAAATCACCCCGGTCTTTGAGGATAGCGAGACCACACACCCTAAATTTACTGTGGCAGATGACTCTGTGGAAGGTGTAGTAATCGGGGCAGAAAATTCTGAGACTTTTGAGGAAAAAGTGCGCAGCTACATACAAGAGAAAAACGAAGAAGTGAAATCATCCGATCTATCAGTACCGAAAAAAAGAAGAGATATGGTTTGAGGTCACTACAGAAAGATTTTACCAACGGGAAGGAGAAAGATTCATACAATTTTCGGGAATCCGTTCGTGCGAGTTCCAAATGGACAAGCCAATCGATCAAAGATGTAGAAATCACGTATACATAATAGTCGTATTTTCACATAGTTTCAGCCACTCATTAGTCTGCAGGATCTTCGGGGCAATGAATGTGTATCCATCCATTACATCCGTCAAAAAGCAGGGCCTTTACCCTAGGTCGCACAGTTTTTTTGCAGATTAAACAATCACAATTCAACACAGTCGGTTACACTTATCGCGTGGTGATAATCCACACACACACACACACACACACACACACACACACACACACAGAGAGAGAGAGAGAGAGAGAGAGATAATAATCCACGATTGACTGACTTTCGCGGGGCTCAACGACACACGTCACTGGTGTAGCGCAGAACTTGATTGAATGATCCCTCTTGTAACGTCGGTTTGCGAGTGGTTTCCGATCGGTTTGTTCAGTAGCCATCTTCTACAGGCCAAAAGTGAATTGGTGAGAAGATCGACGACCGGAGTGTTTCACACTGTCTTGTGAGCATTTACTTTAATATATCGATTTGAATCCATTGAAATGCCCTTTAAAACCAAGTTACAGATTGTTCTGTTTCATTCTCCGTAAAATTGATGAGGTAAGAATAATATCAGAATTGACAGTTTAGGAGATCAAAGTGAGCAAGAAAGAACGTAATCTGGGATAAGTGACAAATTATTGAGGTTTATCGTGTGTATCACACGATCGGCATAAACCGCTCGAAAACGGTTAATAAGTGACCCAGAAACTATTGAAAAATCGCCCAAAAGTCGCTCGGTACAATTGTGCCAACCACTCGGAAACCGGCGAAAAACCGATCGGTTTCGGAACGGTTTTGCTACAAAAGACATGCCAGCCCAGAGAGACATTGTGCATCGTGATCGTTCATTGGAGAATTATGCAACAAAAGGGATTGTTCAGTTTAGAATCACAGACAAATCGTAGTGGTATCACCTGTCCGTCTACTGAACGTGCTCAAAACTCGTTGTTAGAGATAATTTCACTGCACTTACGATCTAAGGCCTCTTAAAGGTCTGGGTGGTTTGCGGGTCTGTCAGTTCCCCAGGCAGGCTGCTTAAAAAATGCGATATGGTTATCAACCTAGCTGGAGCTTTTGTGAGCTCCCCGTGTTCCCTTGTTCGGGATTCCACAGCCTCCCGGAATAGACTATACCACCCAAGACCGGAGAAAGCTTTCATTACCTCAAACTTCTCTGTGAGATCTCCTGGAATTCTGTTTCCCAAAGAGACAAATCCAAGACCACGGTGTCTCCGTTCATATGTTTTTACCCGTCTGTGCTTCAACCGTTCGCGTCGTAAGACGTCCTTTTTGGAAAAGAGTAACCAAGCCTCCGCGGTACCTTCTAAGTGGGGTTGTGCTATAGCCGTGTGCAGTTTTATGAATAGCTCTGGTTTCCGGCACGACCTTGTTGACCTCAGTTCAAGGAGCAAATCTCGAGCCTTTTGCGCGCCAGCACTGCACTGGTCTAGCCATTTAAGTTTTGTCACGGCCACCCCGAGATCTCTAACCCTGCCATGATGTTCTGATCGCTGAGCTTGGCGTTTAGATCGCAAACGTTTCATCATCAGTCGAGGTGACATCGTCAGTGCATGGCAACCAACAACGTGAGCTACAACCAACACAAATGTTTAAAACTATTGAGATCTCTAACCCGGTTTACTTCTGTGGCGAACAGACCCTGGTCGTGGATTACAGTCATGCTTTCCGTTGTCCTTGACAGCATAACTTTTTCCAGCGTTGAGATGTAAGTCCCACCTGTGCGCTCGGTCTGGAATAGTTCCTGTCCCTGCCTGGACCGCGCCTCCTCTCAGATCCTACAACTTTTACGTCATCTGCAAACACAAAAGTAGGTGTTTGCAGGGCGGATTCTAGGTCGTTGGTAAATGATGAGAACATTATCGGGCCTAGGACGGATCCTTGAGGTACGCCGCTGGTGACGTCCACCAAACTAGAGCACCTATTTGACGTGAAACGTCTTGCAACGGTGGAAGTCAGACAGCCACCCATGTATTAACCCACCCATACCGAACGACATCTTGTTCCCCTTCTAATCGTCACTGACAAAAAGTTGTACACTTTTCACGGTGACAGCTGATTCAATTTTCGACATACACTGCACCCTAAAAACCGTCATCCTCGGTAACAGTCTCACCACTGCTACAACATGAAAACGAGAGAAACGTGCACAGCCCTGCACAGCCCGACCTATGGCAATACCCGGGTCTTTGTACACATGTTCACTGGCTTCTCGCGCTGCACGCAGGATTGGTTTTCTGTTCCGTGCCAGACGTTTATTCAAACTAGCCCACCTTCTCTTACTGTACAAAGCTCAAATTCTTGTCATACTTGAATACTACTGTCTCGTGTGGGTAGAGCTTCGTCTTCTTTTTTGTCTTATATCGACCGGGTACAACGTAAAGCCGTTTTTCTGGTAGACTGCAGTTTTAACGTCTACTTCGCAGTCGTTTTTTACTACATGCTTGTGCGTGTGTGCAGTGGAGGGGGTATACCCCATAGCCACAAAGGCCCATTGCACCATTAAAGATAACCGGCAACCAGACCCTGAGACTAGGAGTAGTAAACAACATAGGGTCCCAGTTCAAGTCAGTCCATTCAAACAATAACCTCGCACTTGTGCGCTCTGGTTCTGAATGCTACCTCCCAGCATCGGTAAATCAGGGGCAAAAGAAAGAAGCATGGAGTGAAAAGAACCGAAAGCGACGTAGGAAGCGGAAATCACGAAGACAAGGTAAGGGTTCGAATGTAACGGTAGGTATGCGTTGCGCATGTCCCAGCCGCCTTAACCTGTTTAGATTCAGTACTTGATCCACAGACTAAACTCTGGTTCCCAGCACCCTGCACTTAACCTCAGCATTGTTGATACTCTGTTCCAACCATATTCGGGCAATGCTACGAAGACATCGGCGCTCAAACACTGACAGTTTTCGCCTATCTTCTACCTTTAATGACCGTGTTTCTGAGCCGTATAAAAGAACAGATCTAATCGCCGCAGTGTACATTCGACACCTGACAGACAGTTGGAAGTCGCACCGTCGCCACAGATGGCTGAGCTTAGCGAAAGCCAAATACGCTTTCTGTATACGCGATTACACTTGATCCGATATCCGCCCACCTGGTGAGATGTAACTGCCCAGGTAACAGAACTTATCTACTTCAGCTAAAGCTTCCCCTACCAACACAAGATTTGGTTTAGAGCCAATCCAGTCCTGCAGCAGCATTTTGCACTTCGAAGTTGCAAAACGCATCCCACTGTTGAAGGGGACCAACTGAACCGTCCCTTAATGTGCTTCACGCAACGGTCTAGACGACGTCCCTCAGAGTGAATCAGTGAACCGTCGGATTCCTTGAATAACTCACTTACACCTGACTTCCGTGAACCGGTGCCTCTAATCAAACGGCAAGGGTTGCAAGTATTGTCAATAGACGCAGCCTTCTCAGTTTCTCTACATTTCGCAACTCACCACAGTTCACGGTCATTTCTCAGGCTCCTTGTGATTTGGTGTTTCAGGGATTTACGCACTTCATTGACTGTAGCATCCAGAGAGACGAATCTGCAAGCAACTGATGTCGAAGATATCCATCGTTTGTGAGGTCTGGATAAACTAGAGTACTGTGTGGCACCTGAAGCGGCACACAAAGCTTCCTTGACCTGTTGTAAGTGTCCATCTGAGTCCCAGACATGCGGCTGCATTGATGACCGTGTAGACAGCCATGTCTGGAAAGCAGATAGTTTAATAACGTCTAGAAGCAACTGCGCAGGAGAGATGGCTCTAGTCTTGGTATGACCATGAACGGGACATAAGCAGAAGCGAGCACGTACTAGTGCGTGATCTAAGTCCACAGGCGTAGACCAAGATAAACGACAATTCTCAGTTTATCCATGCCAGCGGTGACCGATGACAATATGGTCCATGTGAGTCCAGCGTTGTGGAGACATAACAGGACGCCATGTGAGTCTATGCCGCTTTTTATGGCAGAGGTTTGTACCCATCAGGAACAATTTTTGACCAGAGCACAACAGGATGAGACGATCACCGTTATCAATGCGATCAGCTGGGATAGCAAACCGGCCTTCAATGTGCCTTTCGGAATCCCTCAAACAGCGAACTTGGGCGTCGAAATTCCCAGCAATGACCACCAAGTCTGTTGAACATACGCTTCGAAGCGGTCGAGACGAATCGTGGTAGAATTTGTCCTTGGTCTCAAGGGAAATGCAGTCAGTGGGCGCATACACAAGCACGTGTGTGTGTTGCTGTTGACACGTACAAAACCACCCAACCGAACTGCACAGAAACAACTATTGGCTGTGATCCAGTCTAGCAGTGCACACTCGGCTCTCATGCTCAAAGCAACCCCAACGCCGGTCTCACCGGGAGCACTAGATATCGGATCATCTGATACGCGAAGAGTGAACCGAGAGACTGAGGTTGTATTTGGGTTGCGAAGAATGATGACAGAAGTGATGTCCTTTATGCGCGTTTCGGTGACTGCTTCTATTTTCAGAGTGTCAGTAGTTTTAGCGAGGAAAGTCTGTTGCCCTATCTGGAATAGCGTGAAGACGTTGAAAAAAATCAAGCCAAGCAAACGGTTAGGCTTGAGATGAACGACCGATTTATGCCCAAATACTGAAATACTTCTTTCTTTAGAGCTGCAATTACTCGTGGCGTTTTGCATCGACCTCAAATAAAAACTAGTCAGGCTTTTTACAGGAAAGATGCTGGAGGTTTCTGGGGAAACCATACCTTGCAGCTACCCACATCGCAGAAGGGGTTTTTCTTTGGGAACCCTAAACTGAGCCTTTGACTCGAACATCTGAAGCATAAGGCAGTGAGATGGTAACCCAGTACGGGGAGGTAACCGAAGCACCCGTGGAGAAACTTCTTCTGGTCTGTCGCGTGAGACCTAATTGTTGGACACATTCTGTTTTGTTCTCGTTGGTGCCGGTGGGTCAGGTGTGCTAATGAGCCGGACAACAGTGGATTACTGACTAATTCCGTCGCCCGTCACTAGACATTTGCTTTGTTGTCTCTATTCCGCCGCTATTATTTTGGGTTTTGTTCCTCCGAGTTTGTCTCAGTTGTTCCTATCCCTACTACTTTCCAACGGCAATCCCGAGCACAGACAGCTAGTCACCCTTATCGAGATTCTGTCGCTCGATCTCGGACCTCAGCCTCTCAATTTTTTCCGGATCCCTGAGTTGCGAAACATTCACTCTCCGTCTTTTCATTCACCTGCAATCTTTCTCTTTTCAAAAGTGGAATCAACAGACTTTTTGACGTGAGTATCCCCTACGGATTGCTCTAACAGTATGCTTTCATATTGTAGGGTTTACTTCTTTTACTGTAATTCACTTTGTGTATAGTAAAAGGAATAATTTCGTCATATACCGGTCAACTCCTATGCAGCTTCAACATAAAACGCTAGTAAAAAGTTATTCGGCTTCTGCACGGGAAGAAAGTGAAGCCAATGAATTGCGCATCCATTCATTCAATAATTCGGAAGATAACACGCGCATAAAACCGTTCTGTAGAGGTGTTTGAACTTCTTCCCAAGTAGCATAGTTATTATCCTAGACGGGATAAAGGTGGGCTCTAGATGGGCGCCCACCGCACGCCCAAAACGAAACAGAACAGGATAGAAGTAACAGTTGTTGCTATCACCCATCTTGAATGGGGCCGGGCAAGACGAGTAACGGTAAATTATCGTACATATTCTGCTAATTGTTTCCTTCATAGCGTGTTGTATTATATTAGAACCATATATTTATTTTCGTTGCTATTTCCTCGATTATCCCAATTGGTATTGTTTATCCGGACAAAGTGATGTCGTATTCTCGTCATAAAACAGCATATCCCAGGTAGGAATGGGATGTACGCTCAACAGAAAACGTGGAAATAGATGTACTTGTTTTTTCCTTGACATAATTTATATTCATTGGTACATAGGTTACACGTGGTCTATATTTGCACAGCTACCCCCTTTGTGTAATCTCTTTTTCCAACGAGAACTGAATATGATCCAGTTTTCTAGGAACTGTGCATGCTTGTTAAGCTAATAAGAAACCACGTTCCCTCCGTCAACAATTATCCACGGCTAAGTGATCTACTTATCGGCCCCGTTATCCCCTCTACCGCTAGGAACGCACATTTCAATCTTGTATGGACTATAAAAAGCTAACCATGGCAACTTGTCTGTTCGATCTTCCAAATACTAGCTGCAAAGCTAATGGGAGCACCAGACAGTACCAGTCAGGACTTGTCCTTTATCAGGAATAGTCTTTATTCTTTTGTTGTGATGAGTTGTGGCTGTAAAACTCAGGATTGCTGCTGACTTTCTGCACTTTCGAATCACGCATAGGTGAATTCCATCTGGCAGCGAACAGAATGTAGCACATACCCACGAGGTATGAACTCCGTCCACGTCTGCGTAAGTATGTAGAATTCTAGTGTTCATAACCCTCGTCAGTGGTGGGACTTGCAGCTGCATGCAAGTGAGTAGATCTGCTAGTTTGAATATATTTTTATCCAAAATAAGTTGATTAGAACATCTCAGTTCGCAGTTGTCTGACCCCTGTGCCCGTCTGTCTTTATCAGACGTCCGTGGCCTGTTTTGATATAGAAACCTACAGAAGAGGAGCTCCACAAGAGGCTCCGGGCCTTATGACATCACACAGCGTGGGGTTCGGATGGTCGTCTTCTCAGACCTTTACGGACGATAAATTGTCGCTTTTCGGAAGACTTAGTGTTTTATTCCTCCGATGTGTGGAATTCAGGGCAGATTCCTTGATCGTAGGATCAATCAATGGTTTTCCACATCTTGGTTATACGAGACATTTTGAGCCACTTGACGATCGATTTGTCCGGGTATGGAATGCGCTTTACTCCACTCACTTACCAAACCCTTCTGCGGACCTATTGAGCTCGAGACTGCAATCACCCTTTTGGAAGATCAACTGGAACCGCTTGATAGCCTAAATTACCTCGAGTTGCGATATAGCTTCAAGTGGCAGCATTTGACCTTATAGGTTCCTAACATAATTTAGCCATGGTTCGGTTTTCCTCCACCGTGTATTGCTACGTATCTGTTCTGCCGACCACGTTTTTTACTGGTCGGCTAGTGGTTCAGCGAACTCTGTTCCACCGTTCATTGTTGTACGACAATGACAAATCATCGATTTCACTCAGCTGAGAGCAACAGATCTACGTAAATTAACTTCAGTTACCAGTATTTTTGAAAGTATAATAGCTTTTCCCGCCAAACGTTGAGTTATCAAAACTTATTGTCTGTTTGTGAGAATTGTAGGAATTGTGCGAACACGCCAGACTTGTGATATCTAGATTTGCAACAGGTTAGTATGAGTGAGAGCCCGGAATCGAAATGATACACTTCGGTTGTCTACTAAACAAAGTAAGCAAAAACAAAATGTCATTCAGAAGAACAAAATGACAGAAAACATCAAAAAGTGCACGGCAGAAAAGTCACTGCATGTCATTTTCTACAAACCGTTCTTTACATTGTGCTCCACTCGCTCTCCCCTATTTTTGTGGTTGTTGTTCTTGCGTATTCACCGTGCCTAGTTTCAAGCGGGTGTTTATATATATATATATATATATATATATATATATATATATATATATATATATATATATATTAGGCAAAATAAATCAGCTGAAATGCATAAGGAACTGTGTCAAGTGGAGAATGTCTACAGACAACCTGGTTTCTTTTTATCTGTCACTCATCCCTCGTCAGATCATTTATGCTATGTTTTATACCTCCTCTTCCATTAGAACTGGTGTTTCAGTAACGTTTGTACTTACTGGTTTTTAAGAATCCAGGAAATAGTTGTTTTATATAGTCAGCCTGCGCCTACTACTAATCGTTAGAAATTCGGTGAACCTCTGAAATTTAAAATTACGGTTGTAATTTCATATCATTCTTTATTGTTAGATGAATCTCGAACGCAGTTGTCCGTTTTTCAAAGATGACCTTCGATGTGTCCTGAGAGATTGCCGTGTTGATGACTGTCCCGTGGATGAAGTGCCGCTTGGTCTTAGAACTGACTCTGTTCCACCAGGGTTACCATCACACAAGGTTTGACAAATAGAACTCACTTTATCTCCTCTACAGTATAGTAAAATCATGAACACGGGAAAATTGGACCCCAGCGGGGAGATTGACTGCCAACTTAGTAATTTGGATAACACACTGAGGTTCGTGACTTCACTGATTTTTACTTTTAATGGCATCCTAGCCAATACATTTTTTTTGAAGTAACGATTGTTGACCTCACCGTCTCTTTGAGGTCCAGTCTCACGTTTATAACTCCTGGACAATTTTGATCTCTACGAAAGTCATATTAATCTTTTGAATGAACCTAAACATGGAAATACTATGGAAAATGACTAGAAATTGTGCTAGGAACTATCAATTTTTTCTCAGCTGCAAGAAATAACTATTTCCTCCATTCGTTTCTGATTAGCACGGTGCTTCTGAGACCCAAAAATGCGTAGATGGATTTTTATCGTAATGTTAACTGCAAACTCCAAATACAATTCAGTATTGTCTCAAAATGTACCAAAACATGCCAACTGGGCTTATAACAAATGAGTGCGTGGCAAATCCCATAACCAGCAGGTCTAAGCTCATGGTATTGGAACTAATCTCCCAGATTAGAAAACATTTTAGATTACTGGTACTAGGCACCAGATTCGAATTAAAAGCCAGAGATAAAAGCTTTATACTCATTGTAAAAGTGCGCACATGTGCCCGGAAGCCACCGACACTGGTTGATTATTTAACCTGTATTAGCTGAGCCGATAATCACTCTCATTCAACAGGTGGTTTCGTGCGCTTCTTGTGTACAGTAGAAACCGACGGGATAACCTCATGCAATTGTTGGTTGGTACGACGTTCTAGGACTTTCTTGACTGCTTTGTTTCTTACTCGATTGCTTGTGTCCCTCCTGTTGACCAGTCAAGCAAAAGGACCAATTGGGTCGGGTACACAACGTACTCCAGTCGTTGAAAGCAACTGATCGGATTGATCCCTGGCCAGTTTCCCTTCAGTGGTTGTAATTTTCGATCTGTTTGGATGATTTGTTTCGGGATCTCGCAGGGATTGTCATGGCTTCTGGGCACGATTGCAATGATAGCAATTAAAATCTTGACAACTGTTGCGTATTAGGAAGAAAGGCTTGGGTTTTTTATTAGTCGACCATATGTGACATGTTTTGCGTGTTCCAGCCCATCGCCTATCTTTTCGTGCTCCATTTGCACGTGCTGGACAAGGCTGGAAGAAGCAACGTGGCGGTCATACCATGACTTGGCGTGGAGGTATGACGAAGCTAACGTCAGCACTGGCTTCGGTTGGCACCCACGGGATGAGGATTGCCGCTTATTGGAGACGTTGAGGGACATGGCTTAGAATAGAAGTCAATGGCGCGGATTTCGCACGGTCTGTCTGTTGAACTCTCACGTTCCATAAATACAAAAATGTCACTCAGATAGCCAAAATTCCAAAAATCATCAGAAGTGTTCAGTGAAAAAGCAAAGCAAAAAATCACAGCACGTTATATTCTTACTATCTGATTATGATATTCTCTTGTACATTATCAAAATCTGCCAACCATTAATATCTTGTACTTCTATTTTACAAGTATTGTCATTGAATTGATGCCATGCTCGCTCTCAAGCAGGTATTAGATCCTAGTGAAGATATAACATCGGAGTGTTAAAGTATGGAGACGAGTGGGCTGAGAAGTACCGGGTACGCATACCTGATGGGTGGCAACAACCGCGAAACCAGTCGTGTGCTTCCGGGGAAATTTTGTCCACACGTTTACATACTACTTACTATCAATATACATAAATGTTACAGTAGTGTATACGAATTTTGTTCAATTAAGAAGAAAGGTCGGACACTTTACACGTCAAACCTTTTCACCTGTTGGTTCGTTAAACATTTATCCAATTTTTGTCATTCTCACCTGGTTCTCAATACAGCAGGTTAGTGAGAATACCATTGAATTGTGAATTTTTCTGCAAAACAAACGATGACCTCCATGGCCAAAGGCGGGGCTGTTTTATCTTATGTAGCGTTTTAAGGTTTTCCATCGTGCATAACTTTATGCTAACTTCCTCTGGTTCACCCTGTTTTGCTACGTTGGTTAACCTTATCGTTGTTTTAGTAGCAGGCTCGAAGACCTTGATGCGGTCTTTATTTTGTGGCCTTGCCTCGCTGGGGAATGTGTTTCTTCGCCCATATAAATGCAATAAACATAGGGGGTACCTTGTATTTTCATCTTAATGACTGTACGCCATCTAGTCCAACACCTTATCAAACTTATAAAGAACTTGCGGATTCTGCAGTCCTAAACCTCTGGATCAGTATTTTCAGTCTCTCGGGGATGTGGAATCTCTACCCATCTCGTCACGTTCACGCTTTGCTACGAAAATTTCGGTCTATTGCGCTCATTTATTGAGAGGAAGATGGGGATAGCCGTTGGTTTACAGCTACCCTTTTTGGGATAACGCTGTCCGACGGTAGTAAGATTGTTCAGATTGTGACTGAGATTAGGGATAACCTTTAGAGTACAATACTGGAGAAAGGCCTTCATCTCTTAACTGTCGTTAAAATGCATACACTTTGGCGTGTCCAAGGAAAATACCGTGAAGTTCTCTTATCTAGTTTCCTTCAGGATGGTGAAGATAGTTGGGTTTTTTTTTAAAACTTCATTTTACTTCTTTTTATTGCACTCTTGTTGTGTACATCTGTTTGAAGTAGTCTTGTTCATTGGTTTGAGCGCACATTTAACTGTGAAGAAGTCTTTTCAATTTTCTACTGGCGGTGAACGGAATAATCACGTAAAATGCACGGTAATGTAATCAAGACGTTCAAAGCTTCCACATAGCATATATCTCACATTCTTGCGTCTTCTAGACACAAGCGAGACTGCCCCGTTCACTTCGGTAGAGGTCTAACCATGCGCACGGTTTTGTCTCATCTTGTGGCGCCAAAGTGAATGACATTCGCTGCCTTCATTAGTTGTTTCTATCGTCACATCCACGTCTCAGTTGTTTTTTCTCTCTTCTTTCCTTGTATACAGTGACGAAAGTCGATCACTTTTGCACAATTGGACTAAGCATGATGAAATGAATGAAACTTTGTTCTGCGAACTTGATGGTATGTTGGTTGATTAGTTTACTTGTACTCTCTTTAAGCTTTCATGTGTCGTGCTCCAATATCCTCTTGGTTTGGGTTCTCAGTGAGTCTGGTGTCATGCGAACAACTAATCTTTTTTGGTTTTCATTCATCAGCGGAAGATTGCTATCCAAACAATCATTTTGTAACCTAGTTAGTGTTAGATATGAACTATGGGAATTATCTTGTGTGAAAATGAAGTATCCAAACCTTGAATATCACAAAAGCCTTCAACGATAATGGCCGAGAATTGTTACATTGCCGTCAAAAAACTCAACGAGTATTTTGGTCCGTTGTCTCGGGATACCTATTAACCTGTCCAAACAGCACTACCGGGCCTCCTCAAATCATTCCCACGGCTGTTCGGAAGTAGCTGAGTACACTCAATTCAAACAACCATCAACCGTGCACTGGGTGTGGTGGTTTTGGTTGCTATCTTCTAGCGGCAACCTCAGTAGGAAATAATAAAAGAAAACAAGAATATGAAAGAAGTAATAGGAGAACTACGAATATGGGTATCAAGTCGATAAAGAAAGTTAGGGAAAATAAGAGCTTTACTGACCGCGACACCTAGCCATATCCTCCAGTGTATCTGACCATAGGGTGAGAGGGTCTTTTGGACTCTACGCAGGAGGTCTAACACGTCGTACGTGGTCAAGTTCGACAGTTAGGTTTTTCATACCTTTCTCCCATGTCATGGACTGGTCACCCTTACCTTTCAACTATTACCCTTCTCAGCGAACATTGCGCGCCGAGTAAATCCTGTCGGGAGACATGCGCAGCACATGTCCCAACTATATTAACCTGATGAGCCTAAGTGTTCCATCTAATAATTTGGTTCGGGAACCTGACTCTGCGCTGGACCTCAGCAATGTTTATTCGGTGTTCCCAACAGGTTCGAGCAATGCAACGAAGAGATCGGTGTTCAAGTGCCGACAATCTTCGTATATCCTCCACCGGCAGCGGCCATGTCTCCGAACCATACAGAAGCACCTGTCTGACTACCGCAGCGTACACTCGACCCTTGATATATAAACGGATGTCATGTCGACGCCACAGGTGACTCAGGTTGGCAAAAGCCGAACGAGTCTTCTTCTGTACATGCAAAGCCATCTTATGCGATATTCGACCTCCAGGTGAAATGCAGCTGTCGGGATAACAGAACTTGTCTATCTGGTCTGTAGTCTCCCCAGACACCGAAAATTTTGGTGTTGGATCAACACCGTCCTGCAACAGCATCTTGCACTTTGAAGGTGCAAAACGCATACCAAACATTACTACGCAGTTGTTCAAGCTGTCTAGAAAGCTTTCAACTTACCCGGATCTTCACTTAGAACTATGTTGTCCGCATAATCAAGGTCTGACACTTTTCCACCCGGAAAAAGCTCGATGCCACTATCTTCACCTGACAAAAGTGCAGCCTCTAGGACCATATCAATCACAGAGTTAAAAAGAAGGAGAAAGGGGGCAACCCTAAAGTACATTACTTTTCGTGGTGAACTCGGGTGTAAGATCACCATGAGCCCGAACTCGGCTTCGGCTATTCATGTAAAGGGACTTCATGATAGGAATGATTTTCTCTAGTACACTCTTCAACAAGAGACAGCGCCAGATAACTGCGGTTGACTACGTTGAAGGCCACTTCAGGGCCAGGAAAAAACGGATATTGTGGAACTACGGAAGGTGTGTCTATGTTCTAAAGTTTGTCGAAGAGTGAAAATATGATGAATACAACCTCGACCAGGTCCAAATCCATCTTGATTTTCGCGCAAGAACTGATCATGAGTGTTAGATAAGTGGTGGAGAGTAATGCCGGCAAGTAGTTTGGATGCGATGCTAACCAAACTTACTCCTCTGTGGTTTTTAACAGGAGGACATGTCATCCCTCTTATAAATCGGTACGACCATCGATTTACACAGGCTCATTAGAACTTGTTCCTTCTCCCATATCAGACCGAGGAGTATTGCTAATTTCAGTAACGGTGCGGAGCTACCGTCTTTGAAAACAGATGGAGGTAACCCATCCGGTCCGAAAGCCTTGTCGTTTAACAAAGCTTATCTCATGGAGAAGCGTTGGTATCTACAGCTAGAACAATAACCATCGTGCTAGTTAGCAAACCTGTCGTAGATAAAAGCCAATGAAACTGCTTCTCGAAATGCTCCGCCCAATGAATGCTCCTGAGTGTGAATCAGTCAGCCGTTCGTTTCTATGATCAGTTCATTGACGCCTGGCTTTCGTGGGCCGGTATTTCTAATTAGACGGAGAAGGTTGCAGCTGTTGCCAATCACTGCAGCTTTTTCCATCTCCCTACACTCCCCAATCCACCACTGCTCACAGTCGTTTCTCAAGCTTAGAACCAGTTGGTATTCAAGGCATCTCTGTGTCTCATCATATCTGGAATCCGGAGTTATCGATCTACGAGCATCTAACAATGCAACTGGGGACGCAGATATCCATCGTTTCTGTGTGTGTCTGGTTGATGGACTTTGGGCAGCATCAGCAGCCTCAAGTAAGGCGTGCTTAATCTCTGCCCTTCGCTCTTCTGGATCCTGGGCATTTGACTGCATCGTTAACCTGGGGGATAATTCTGTTCGGAAAGCAGATCGATGGTTATCGTCCAGTAGCAGCTGCAGGGGACGGTTGGCTTTGGCATTGTTTCGGCCACCGACGAGAAGTAGGCGGAAACACGCGTGGACAAGAGCGTGATCGGTGTCTACAGACGTTGACCAAAATGACCGACAGTCTTGAATTGATCCGCGCCAGCGGTAACCGATAGCACTGTGATCGATCTGAGTCCAACGCTGTGAAAGCGCAAGAGAACGCCAAGTTAGTCGGTGCTGCTTTTTGTGTGAGAAATTTGTTCCCTCTAGAAATAGTTTGTGGCCGGAACATTGTTGGATGATATGGTCACCATAATCGGAAGGAACACCTAATCGGCCTCCGATATACCGCTTCGTCTCGTCTAGGCTTTCAGTTTGAGCATTAACATCGCCAGCCGCAGCTAATGTGTCCGTAGAGCGCATGCTAAGGAGCAGTTCAGACATATCGTGGTAGCATTCCTCTTTAGCCTCAGGAGAGCTACGATCAGTTGGGGCATGCACAGAAACGACAAACGGGCATCAACGCTTCAGGTTGTTGCTGTTGACATGCACAGAACCGTTCAACCAAACCACGTACAGACGACTGCTGAATGGGACCCAGTCGAGCAGTGCACGCTCAGCTTTCATGCTCAGAACGATGCCAACATCAATCTGACCACGAGCACGAGATACCGAATCACCCGACACGCGAAGAGTGAAATGAGAAGCCGGGCTTATATCTGGGAAGTGTTGTTAGCAATGAAGTTTGGTCTTGTATTTGTGCTTCGGAGACAACACACATCTATTTTAAAAGTTTAAAGTTTTAGGTGTCTCGTTTGGCAAAGTGGGTGGGCGTTGAAAGCAGCTAAGTAAAGAGAATGTTTACGTCTGGGAATCGATTCTCTACTTCCCCCTGTCTCCAAGTTGTTGCCCTTACGGAGGGCTACAAGTTCTCGGTCATGACTCATTGCGGCTTCTCGTATCCACTTGGAATTAGGAAGTGAAAAACGAAGAGCAGAGAGATAAGAAATGTTTCCCGAGGGACAGCTGGGGATTTCCGGCCACATCATACTTGACGGCTGCCCATACCACAGAAGGGGTTTTTCTTTGGGAACCCCAACCAGAGCCTTCGATTTAAAAGTCTGACCTACAGAACAGTGGAGCGTTAACCCAACACGGGAACCTGACCGAGGCACCCGTGAAGAAACTTCTGGTCTGTCACGTGAGACCTGTTTGTTGCACGCATCCTATCTTATCTTCGCTGGTATTTTGTTATCGATACGCTTTTCGGAATCATTCCTTAGCCCTGCGCACCCAACGGAGCAAGCGGAACATGGATGGCAGGGAGCTTCTCAACTTAGGCGGGCGATAGCTTCCCAATGAAATGCGATGACGTCTCCCACCGTCGAGAGAAACCGCAGGTACTTCACACCTACGTCCATCTAGTGGAGGTTTTTAGACCGGCAACCTGTTTCTCTCTCAGTCTGTTCGCTTTAGGGAAGTAATGAGCAGAAACAGATGTTACCCATCAAATTGTTCGGAGACTGTACATCGCCTCGCCTTTACCCATAGACATGTCAGGCATGATTTCATCTCTGGCTTAAGGAAGCCATCCTATATAGCTTTTTGGTTCATGAAGGTACGCAAGCCATCACACCACGTCAAACTACAGTCTCGTCGTGATTGGCTGAGTACACTGAAGACCAGTAAAGCCTCAGGACCCGATAGTTTACTTTCTGTTTTTGTGAAAGTGTGCACTGATGCCCTATTGGGCCCTTTGGGGGGTATTTTCAATTGTTGTCTGAAAAGCGGCAAGGTTCCTAACATATAGAAACCTACAAAGATAACGTGTCCCAAAGGAAGAGCCTGGTACCTACCGCTCCATTGCATGTACATCAGTGATGTTCAAGACGCTGGAGAAAATTTTTCTGCCACGTTTTTACTGAGAGTGCCGCGGAAGATATCTATCAATTTACATACAGATCTTCCCGATCCCACATTGTTGCCATAGCATGCCTAGTAAACTCGATGGTGGCCGCTTAAGACAAGAAATGTAAAGTGGTTACGATGGCATTCCTGGACTATAGAAATACTTACGGCAGTATCGATAACTCAGTGTCACAATCTGTTACCCGAATCAGGAGTTGATCAGAGCTTATGCAGACTGATTCGTGACTATTTCACTGACCGGGCTCAGTTTACGTCCTATGATGGAACGACATCCTCCTCGCTGTCTGTCAGTGGTGTCTTATAGGGTACTGTCTTTTCATACTGCTTCTTTTCCTTGTACGTAAAACAATTACCTATTCCATCTTCATTTGTTTTATGTAAATATGCAGACGACGTTGTTTTCGAATGTGAGCCATTCCCATAATCCAAAGCATACTAGATGACATTGTAAATTGTTCCTCTTCCCACTCGCTGAGTTTGAATGCATCTAAATGTCATGATATATTTTATTTGTCATCCAGATGATCAGATCAAAATAGTATTGACAGACTCCCTTTCTTTTCTGTACACAACGAACATATTCTGTCACTGTCCACAGTCAAATACCTCGGTGTTTTATTTACTTACAATATTTCGTGGTCTATGCACACCAGTGAGGTATTTTGCAGAGTTAAAAAGCTGTTTGTTTTCTCTCGGACTACGTTTGCTCTCCGTACCTCACAAAGGCATTTAAAGGTTTGCAACCGCTTGTATTCTTCCCCACTGGCTTTACTGCTCCCCACTAATCTTTCCTGATTTGCGGAAAAAGGACTCTCATTTGATCATGAGGTCCACAAAACACATCTCTAGATGTGGTGATATATCAAGAGTCACACTTGTTGACATAATAACAGAAAAACCCTTCTGTGCTTGTGATAGTTTCGCTTCCAAGATTCTTTTTGATTCCCATCATTTCGTACACAGTGAACTTACAAAGACTGTAACTACATCCACCACACGCTAAAAGTTCATACTCCTTCATACTCGCACTTCTGCATATTCCGATTGTTTTGCTATATTTTGCTCGTCTTCTTGCTGATATCATAGAAGTCCTCTCAGAACTACGAAACAGGTTGAATGCTGAAGGCTAATCCGCTTTATGTTCTTTCCCTTTGTTGAAATTGTGCAGACATTACATTATTTTATCCACAAAAATGGTTCAAAAGGCGGAAAATTCACCTTTAAAAGTGCATAAAGTACCTACTGAATTGATTTGAACTTTTTGTAGCAAGGCAAGGAGAGTAAATATTTTGTTGGTACTCTTTGATGTCTATCGTGTCAATTTTTCAGTGCGTCGTGGTCGAGTGCTTTGCGTTTCTTTCACCTCTGAGATACAAAGTTTGGACCTCACCATCGCTAGTCGCGTTGGTAGTCGACGGTAGTCCACTGTCGATCAGCTTCACGCCTGACCGAATGAGACTTGATTGGTTTCTCCATCACTCCAAGTCCAAGGATCATATTTGGGGGTTATCTCGGATGCCACGCTCTATGCCCGTTCCACTGCGCGGATGCACGAATGAACTGCGAAAAAGAAGGAATCTCATCTGGGATGCTACTAAGTCTGTGGTTATCTCTAAAATGAAAGCTGGCCTTTGGCCACTCATGTGAATGGTTGTTTGATCAAGCTCCTTAGGTTCAGATTAGATGGTCACAAAATTGTACGGTGATATGACACAAAAATGCACGTATTCTACTACTTACTTAACCTCAATGCAGTTGGCTTCGTGGAGAGGATAAGCCGGCTTCATGAGATCATGAACTTTCATGGTGTTCGGTTCAAGAGACGTCCCCAGCGTCACTTGGCTTTTTTCGGGGCGTACCTCTATCATTCGCACAACCAAGTGTTGGCTGCAAGGCAGCATTGTGTTGATGCATGGTTGCCGGGGCCTCCCTCAGAGCTCGTTCGTCGTTCGATCGATTTGAATACAACCCATGCAGCCCTATTACTCCGACTGGTTTCCTTCACAGCCGTTGGATTATGCAGTAAATTTCGTCTACACATTCAGGGGTAACTGTCTTCACATGCCAAACACCGTCTCACCGGGGTTTTCGGACCTCGGTTACCTTCAACCTGGTTTAGTTCACCTGTCAAGTGATTTTCCGGGATATGACCGCTGATGCATGCTCCAGCTTCGTGGAGCCACAGGTCAGAGCTGGGCACCTGATGGATACCAAAGAGATGAAAGATACCCCAAGGGCACGACAGTCTACCAACCTTGAGCTGCTACACCTATGAGACATCCCATACATTTTATTATTCTGCTAGAACCTAAGGCATTGTGATCTCAAACCTTGGAGCAAGGAAAGTAGAGGGAACCACCCCATATACGCCTTTTCACATGGATTTTGTAGGCTCTCGCCGAAAGGGAAGCATTTTTCCATATTCCTTTCAAGTGCTCGGCAATACGCCGTTGGAACCGGGTGTCATCAATCGCTCCCTCCCGGTTCCAATAAAGCGTCCCCAAGGTTTGTCGTTCTTCGTAACAGGCGATAAACCAGGGCGCATCTGCAGTGCTAGGAAATGTCTCCTTATGCATTTTTCCGGAGAGAAAATTCCGCTTGTAGTTTTGGTCTTATATCATCCTGAAGTACTGCTAATTGATTGTACTAGGCTAGCAATACTCCGAATCACAAACTCCAGTAATTGCCACCTCTACGTTCAAACTACGAAATGTAACCAAGATGACGTGGATGTTAGACAATACTCGGTGAAATGCCTATGTTGGCTGCAGGATGCACGCATTTACAAGGCACACGTGATAGAAATATCCAATGCGAAACCAGCAGAGTAAAGTGGATCGTGTGTGTGTGTGTGGTGTGTACGCCAGTCTGTCGGTGAACACAAACGACAGTGAGTCAGCCCAAGCAAACAAAATAGTTGGGGCATGAGAATTGAGCCGTGGCATACTCGGTTGGGTCTGTTCAAATGTGTGAAAGCCTGCATCAGGAAACTGGGCTCAGTGTGTAAGAAATCATGGGAGCCGTCATTCAAATTCAAGCCAGCAATATCCGGCCACATTGGTAGTTGTTTCCGTTACAATTTGCCTCAGACATGAAATGACCATGATTTCTTTGATAATACCCGGGAAACAACCTCTAGGGTATTCAGAATTGGGATCCCACTTAGGCCATCAATGGGCCTCGTCGTGGGGATTTGCACTCTAGCTAGTTTTACCATCTCAGCAACAAGTTTTGTCTTTTTTCGCAGTACACACATGATTCTTCTATCCCTTCTAAAATTGGAAGTGTTGTGTGATCAGTGAAAACGCATTTGGGGAAAAAGTTGCACTTCGGATGGGACAAGCTGGACTGCTTACAAGCAAGCGTTAAACAGCGAATAGATCATTTTGATGTGTTTCAGCGTCATGGTGATTTTTTATGTAGTGGCACTGTATACCCTGTCACTGTCACTAGGTAATCCAAACACAAAATCCACTTTATGCAGCGGTCCCTTCGCTTATCGAGCTCACTGCAACTTAGATCTTAGTCTGAACCGGAAGCAATTAAATGCCGTGCGATTCCGGTGCCGAAATTAAGCACCTCAACCGGGCGAACAAATGCCGGACTGCGCCGTACCGAACTGAATGAGGTTGATGATCGAACACGAATTAAAACCTGAAACTGAAATGTTGCTTCTTTTCCTTCAAATTAGTTTCTCTTTCGCAAAATTTCCAGACAGTTTGCATCGGGATTTCTGCATCTGACTGGGTATTTCACAACTGTTTGCCTTTATGGACTTGAATTGAGAATCACAGTTTTCTCAACACATCTAGTTCTCCTCACACAACTAAACATCACAGACCAGCAATAAATTGTAACATTCATAATTTGTAGTCGCTGTCCGTCACTGATTGATTTCATGATAGGGGGCTTCGGAACACGTGTCTATTGAAGCTGAGCAACACAAAAAAGAGTCATAATTGTAAAAGAAACAGAAATAGTTATCCTTCTGGATAATAGTTCTAACCTTCATACACAAACCCGACACGCTAAAAGTCGTTAGCCTAATAATAACCCATCATGTAACACGGCTTGATGCGGAAACGCGCTCGCTGAAGAGATTACTTTCGGTTAGCGGATATGGAGCTTACCAAACCGATACAATATGGTCATTCCTAATTCAGGTTTCAATGTTGGTTATTCTCATGGTAATGACAGACGGTCATACTTAGTCAGTTTATGCCCATAGAAAGATGTTTGGCGTACGCTGGCCAAACAGTGAGAGAACTAAATGCGCGAATATAAAAGACTCGTAAAATACACCGAACGGAAATACTTGCGGCTTCAAACCGACATTTCACTGGAACCAGAATATGTACGAAATACGATTTAGCAGATTTGACAATTGCAGAGTTGATTCGAGTGTTGAAAGTCGTCAATCCAGATGGAAGTTGAACCTACGCAAGGTCGCCACCGATGCGTGTTTTGTCAGCTTAGTTACGAAGCCACACCGAGAGCTTAGGACGTTTCGCAAATGGATCACATTGATTATGCGACCGAAATACAGTAGAATATTGTATCCGCTATAGTGTGCCTAACTTGTAATTTGATAGCCTACTGCAGAATTTCTCCATAAATAAACCATGGAAGACAGTTGATGATAATGATTCCCGGCTGATTGGTAAACCCCACATTCCTTTCCGGCATCGGAACGATACGTATCTGCGCGGTCCAAATGAAATTTTGTTAAGGTTAACATTCTCCTATCCTCAGAGCTTCTAATTAAAAGTCGATTACCATGGTTGATGAAAAGAAACATGCGGATACTGGAATATCATCACTTCGTCTACTTGGCGTCAATTTTCATCGAGTTGAATTGGCATTGTGAACATTTCAATCTCTCTTGAATCAGCGACAAAGGCAACTGTTAAAGAAAAGCACGGCCAATCTTGATTGTGTTGGCAATAACGAGACTCAGTCGATTGATTTCCGTCATATATTGCTGGTCGTTATGGCTGTTTGTCGGATTGGTAGTTGATGCTGAGTTGGTCAAACGATCATTTTTACAGAGTGGCTATGCACGAGCACAGTTGAAGAAACAGCCCGTGACCCAAAAAGCCCAGTGCATTGTCAAGGATAACGGGCAGCCACGACTTCTTGATTTCGAGTGGAGGACCAAATAGAATCCCAATAGTTCACCTCGAGGAACTATCTTTTTCAGGCAGATGGACAATAATAAAATCATACAGCTGGAAGATAATCTGAAGCAAAGCTAGAACGGGAACTTTTCCCCCATCGAGTTGGTCGTTTTTCTCTCCCACTTTTTGGTGTGTTATATTTTCTTGTTTGCTCCTCAGATATTCGCTCATTGTCAGGTGTTTCTGTCATCAGAGGTTTAACTGGAACCTATTATTTGAATCAAATCTCCCTTGTTTCCCTACAACTACAGATGAGAGAACAGGAAATATGATTTATGTGGATCTGTTGAAAAATCCAGAACGATATACTGGCTACAAAGGCGAGGCATCCAACCGGATCTGGTATATGATCTATGCAGAAAACTGCTTCAAGTAAGTCACGTTTTGTCTGTTCCATGCTCCAACACCTTCCACGTTATTCCTCATTTTACAGTGAGGAGGGACAAGGCTATGCATCGCTGGGTCCTAATTCTGGTAAGTTACTTTTGTGATTGGTTCTCATTTTTATTTGCAGCAAATCGATAGCTATTCTGGTAAACCAAAAGTAAACTATATTGGGTTGATCCAAACTTGAAAAGTCGTCGACCCCGGCGATACTCGAGTTCACCTGCGCCTTAGTACCGTGTGTGTTCTACCCGTTGATCTATGGTTGGTGTCCATGCTTGGGTTCGAGCTCTGCCAGGGCCAATAACTTTTAAACAAGATAATTCAACATTAGTCTATCAAACCATATTTCATCAAAAAGTGGATTAGTTCCTCTCGAGTTAGTCACTGTTGCCAGTGTGTAATCTAGGTCATGTGATCCCTATTTGGAGGGACAGCTGGATCATCCGGCAGTTAGCCGGCATCATCATCATCATCGTACAGCGTTAAACAGTAGGGCAAGCCCCACTGACCACTTCCTTTCTCACCATGTTGCACGTTGAATTAGAAAGTATGAATATACAAGATGGACAGGGAGTGAACCTACACGGGTGGGAAAAGGAAAGAATGCCCTAGTAGCCAACACACGGAATACACAGTTTAACTGTACAAACGTACACCGATCAAACATTCTGATTCGATAGAAAGTGACAACACGATCTCCACTGTTCGCGGTTCGCAGCCATATCCTTCAGTGTCTCCAGCCAACTGGTTGATGGACCTTTTGGACCCCAACCACGAAGACGTGAAACACCTACTTTTCCTAAGTTCGCTGTACATTTTCTCATTCCTCGCTGCCAAGTCATTTGTTGACCTCCACATGGTTTCTTCCACTCTCTAATAGGAACGGAAAACAGAGCACGGTACGGTAGATGTTTGTAACTTGCTTCTGTAGATGTCCCCCTATCTTATTCATCTCCTTACAGTTCGAGAGCTGACGTTTTTTGCCCTATTAGACTGATCGAATTTTGCGAAATCTAGTGTCTTTGATGGACATCGAATCTAGGACCACAACCGAAACCTGCTGCCACGTGCATTATCTGCTGGATATGGGCCCTATGCTCATCTACATTACTGTTTGTCGTAGATCCTAACTCGTGCTAATTTCTGTTGATAACTGGTGCAAACTTCTGGATCAGACAAACGTTGTACGACCAACTGGGTTTGCGGTTTTCGTCGATGACCATGGAGCTGCAGATATAATCGCATTAAAACTAATGAATGGCCCGACTCTACGTACGTGGACCAGTAAGATCTACAGTTCTGAACAGAACTGCGCCACCGGTAGCTTACTGTGATATGATCAATCTGACTCCGAATACCTGTAGGGTTAGAAAGCCATGTCGCTGTGCGACGCCAGTTATGTCGGAAATTTGTACTAGAGAGGAGTAACCGGTTGTCTGCACAAAACTGGAGAAGCCTATCCGTGTTATCCGTGCGCTGAGCGGGTAAGACACAACAACCATCTAAACAAGCTTCTGCCATACTAAATTTGCCAACATGTGCATTAAAATCACCAGCCAGCACTACAGTGTCAGAGCCTTTGCTCCTGTGAACGAGAGTGATGAGTTCATCATAGAACTCATCCTCCTACGTGTCAGGGCTGCAGTCCGTAGGCGCGTATGCCGAGATCACAAACAAATTGCTCTTAACACAACTATCCTTTCAAACGCCAACTGACCCCTGTGGTCTCACTGCTCATAAGCGACTATTAACCGGAATTTAGTCTAAAAGGGTAGCCTCAGCCTTGTCAGTCAAGACTATTCCCACACCACGTTGACCCGCCGCTCTAACTAATTCGTCTTCTGAGATGCGCAGGAAATACCTCGATGAGATACCAGGAGTAGTTAGTTGAATCACATTGCTCGAATCCTGCATACGCATTTCACTTACACAGCAGACATTAATCTTCAGGGAATCCATTGTAAGCGCTAGGTATGCCTGCCGACGGGCCTACATGAGTGTACACACGTTAAAGCAGCCGAGATCCAGAAGCTGACGAGGCTTGAGGAGATGTGAGTTACAAGATAGGCGATTACTCCCATCATCATCATCATCATCATCGTACAGCGTTAAACAGTAGGGCAAGCCCCACTGACCACTTCCTTTCTCACCATGTTGCACGTTGAATTAGAAAGTATGAATATACAAGATGGACAGGGAGTGGACCTACACGGGTGGGAAAAGGAAAGAATGCCCTAGTAGCCAACACACGGAATACACAGTTTAACTGTACAAACGTACACCGATCAAACATTCTGATTCGATAGAAAGTGACAACACGATCTCCACTGTTCGCGGTTCGCAGCCATATCCTTCAGTGTCTCCAGCCAACTGGTTGATGGACCTTTTGGACCCCAACCACGAAGACGTGAAACACCTACTTTTCCTAAGTTCGCTGTACATTTTCTCATTCCTCGCTGCCACGTCATCTGTTGACCTCCACGTGGTCTCTTCCACTCCCTGGGAGGGGCGGAGAATAGGACACGGTACGGTAGACGTTTGTTTGCCATACGTAACACGTGTCCCAACCAACGAAGTCTACTAAGTTGGATACGCTGTGACAGAACGTTCTCTGAATTAGTACCCAATACTCGATTTCTGACCTCATCGTTGCTTACTCGGCTATTCCACCCAATCCTAGCGATACTACGTAAACATCGATGGTCGAAAACCTCAAGACGACGAATATCTTCAGCACGCAGACTCCAAGTTTCGCAACCATACAACAAAACTGAACGCACAGTGGCACAGTATACACGACCTTTCAACTTCAGTGAAATATCAGGTCGGCGCCACATGTGCTTCAGTCCAGCGTAGGCCGCTCGAGCCTTGGATATCCGTGTACTCACCTCTACTACTGTGCTCCCATCCGTCGTCACGCAGCTACCGAGGTAGGTGAAGTGATCGACAACTGCCAGCACCTCCCCATAGAGCATCAAGCTCGGAATTGTTGACGTCCAGTCTTGTAACATCACCTTGCACTTTGAAGGTGCAAAGCACATGCCGAATGGAGCTACAGCTCTTGCGAGATTATCTAGTGCACGCTGAGCATGTTCCGTGCATTCGAACATGCAGACAACGTCGTCTGCGATTACTCCCGACACTGTTTGACAATGGACCACTGCAAATATCGGGCGTGTTATCAGTGGGAGCAATATGGTTGAGTAGAAAGGTCAGAGGGAGGTGGTTGGGGCAGAAGACGAAGAGAGAATAAAAGAGAGGGAACTCTGAGCAGTAGCTGACTTATCACTACCCATCTTGCTCGATGCAATGGGCAGCGCGGTCCTGATTATCCTGCGTGACGATCGATGCAGTGTAGAATTCTTTCTGGTCGTACATCACGTTAAAGGACGCTGTGCTACTTATTACCCCGACGCGATGATGATTAATAGACATGAAAAGAAAGCTATAATAGCAGATTTGTTCATTCAGTAGAATTGATATTCGGCTCTGAGATTTCTGTGTCGTTGAGTTCGCCAGGGAAAATATACAGCGATATGATGGTCAGCTTTTTTCGTTTCGATCTGAGTAATTGAAGCAAGTGAAAATTCGGGTTACTATCGAATGCTTCTAATAGTTCTAATGCCCGACTCACCATTAAAAATCCAAGTTGACCTTTTAGGAACCATCATCAGCATCATCAGCTGCGGCTGTATTGTGCATATCAACTAAGTCTTAACGGGAAACTGCTGAGAACTCAAAGTGTGTAACGGTTGGATTTTTCGGGCCGGTATTCCACGAAGATAACATAGTTATTGATCCAAGCGATGATGGAAAAATGTGTACTTCAAAAACGTTGATAATCCAGCGGGAATCATTTATGACGACTCCATTTTCCGAATGTCTTAGTCACTCTGTTAGCCCAGCTCTATAGGTTGTTAAAAGTCAGGTCAGATGACCTGACAGATAACGCGCCAGACGGATAGGCATAGGCCGTCGAACTCGAGTCCCAGTTGGAACTGTGGATGTTTTTTTTTACAATCTGATTATCAGAGTCCCACTTTCAGTGAGTAGCTGAGAAACAGTAACAGCCCTGAATTGTTTTGTTCACCAGTACAGTCTGTTGTTAGTGTTATTGTTTTGATTTTTTTTGGCTGAGTTTCGTTCCCGGTCGGTCAATCAACGAACTTTCCAAGTTCGATCGAAAAGAAACCTATACAGATGGGTATGGGCACGCGCGCATTCGTCATATCACCGCACTATTGATGCCACCTAAGTTGCAGTTGGGACACCTGTAGTTTAATTTCCCCGGCTTGAGAACTACTCGTCATCAGGGATTTAATCCTTCACACACACACACACACACACACACTTTGGTTGCGTGGCCTTCAGAGACCCCGAAATATAAAATTTTACCTCCGAGAAGATGAACTAAGTTGCAATTATTACTATCATAGAAGCACAATAGAAATTTAGGCCAAAAGGGTTGGCGTTTCTCCCTGTGGGAAGTGTGGGAGTATCCGATTGAACCTCATAAATGTTAAGGGGCATTGTGGATAGCGACTTTTCCATTCATAACTTTCTAAAACCACATGAGTGGTAAATATACATTGTGTTGAAATTTCCAGATGTGTTAACCTTTTCTTTTATCGTAAGTGTTTACTATGTTACAATGCAAATAGATTTGCATGAAACAAGCCTTATTCCACACACTGATTCCTTAAACTTTGCACTTTCCTCCATTGTGTGTGAGTCATATAATACTGGTGCATCGTATGGTTGTCCCGTGTCCTCTGAATTATTTACTGCGCATTGCGTCTCGTAAAGTACATTTTTATTTTTCGGCGTGGCACCATAATGCCCCACGTAATTATTCTGATACTTCCTTTTTTGATCATAAATGTTTTTCTTCCAGCTTGCTACCATTACTCACTGCTAAAAATGATCATTTATTCGCTTCCTGTGAACAGGCTAAATAATATGATTCAGTTTCAAGGTTAACTTAATTTGCAAGTAGTCACGTGATCCTTACTTGACTCAACCGATCGCCACACGTCAAGTGACTTCGGTTCAGTGTGCAGTATTTGTTCACGGGGATGAAGTATTTATGCTTCAATGATTGCAAGGTGTAATTGGGTCTGTTATCATACTCAACTGAATTGTTGACTGGTCCAGCTTGCTAGTTTTGCCCATTTGTAGCCTCCGCGCCCCTGGTGTTCCGTTGCACCTGTCCGCGTCCAGGTTATGGTAGTACAAATAGTGCTACTGAAAGTCTTGTCGCATCTGTTTCACTAGTCATTTCTTGCTTCTGTTGGTCGGAGAGTTGCAGTTTTTTAATGCTAGGTAATGCTTCGGTTAGTGGCATATTTGTAGTTGTGAAACATCCGCTTCCTGCCGATTTCTTTCAACTAAATGGAGGTATTTCTGGAAGATCGAGTATATTACCCAAAATATGACGTTCCTAGTGTTGGCCGGTCTTGATGAAGAGTACACAACCAAATGCACATCGCAACAGACCAAGAATCAGTCGTGACAAACCTTGTACATTTTAAGCACCTATATATATATATATATATATATATATATATATATATATATATATATATATATATTGGTTTTCGGTTACTATTCCACAACAGAGGTCAGAAGAAATCATAGGGCGAGAATAGATAAAACGCACCGAGAAGGGAAAGAGTGAATTACGGTTTCATAGTTAACCATATTATAATGTTCGAACGTATTTGGGTTAGTACGATCAAAAGCCCTGTGCCGGCTTATTTCTTTTTAAAATAGTAAACCACGAAGAGTGACTTTGACTACTTCCTCTAGTGTCTCTAGTAAATGCGTCTTAGAGATCCTAGCCACTTAGTCTAACACGTGCCCTGTTAAACTGTGGCGCTAACTATGGATTCGGTGATCTCCAACTTCTCAACATGCTACACTCCAACATGTCCAACTCAATTGTCCAATGCAACTCGCTGATTGCCTTCGTGAACGTTGTCCGCACCGCACACTAGAACTGACTGGTCTGACTGCTTCATTATACGCGTGCATAGCCTGGTGATCATCAAATGAATGGCACTGTGATACACCGAATATTTTAAGCTATTGTTCTAATCCGACACACTAGCTCTAGTGAGAAGACTTCTCTGCTGCCGAACCGTTTCATTTTAGTAACGCAACAGATGGTTTATATTAGGATGTCAGGTAACCGCAGCCAAAAAACATTGATTCAGTACGTTTTCCATAACAGGTTCTTCTGACTGGCTCTTTTAGTAGCAAACCCTATTGGCTAATTTTGTCCCGTTCGATTGAAACGACCGTTGACGGCCGATTGTACAGAAGATGACATACTGTCTGTTAACGGAACTGGGCCGTCTAACGACACTGTCGGCCCATAACCTCTTTATCCAGCAGAAATAGCCAGGATCTGTCTATACGAATTAAACATTGAGAAAAATACCTTGTTGGATAACGAGACGTGTCTTAGTGGTATTTCGTTGGAATTAGGTTAGGTTTTGATGTAAAACTTGATTTCACCTTACTAGCCTTACCCGCAGAAAGAAAATCGTATGAGTCTAAGAAATTGTATTCATGAAACTGGATTAGGTAAAGTAAATAATCATCTTACCCAGTAATGTCGTACGGTTATATGATCTATATGATTTCACAAAAAACGTGATAATGTGCACAAGTCCTGTGTTATTCAAGAACATCGATAGCACGAAGCGGCTGAACGTCGATACCGGCCTCGTTAAAAAACTGATTGATACGTCTGATGATCATGAAACATCCATCATCGTGATTGCACAGCGCCTGAATGGTGATCACTGAAGTACGGTTTGTAACGAAACATGCAAGATTCGGAAACTGGCTCGTCCACGTGCTTGTGAAGAACTGCAATGTACGATATGCGCTAACGTACGTGCACGACCGGATGCCAGAACAAGTCAGAGTGTATGTATCCAACTCCAACTAATTATTGTTGTTGAATTGATCCAAATGAGAAAAGTCGTCAACCCCTGCCAGAATCGAGTCCATCTATGAAACGCTACCCACGATGCAGTACCGCATATGGTCTACCAGTTCAGGTTTGAGATCACGCCTAAAGGCTTCAGAGATCCCGCAGATGGATTAAAGTGTTTACCCCCCCCCCCCCACGCTTTCTCCCTAAGTTGCTTTTGTTGATGGTATCCACTACTGTGAGCTTGTAATTTGACTGCTTACAATAGAATTTCCCAGTAAATGTTAGTCCGTAGATGACAGGCAAACAGTCTTTATTACTTTAATTTATCCGAACACGTGTGCCACTACAGAATATAATAAGATCGGCGAAATGTGTGTGTACCACTGCTCTATTTTCATCCGCAATGTTACCATAAATCTGACGCCTAACACATCCCTTTTTGGACCAGTCTGACACAATCCAAAGAGAACAGTAGTTAACACAATCGATTGCGTGTAGATGACAGTTTTCAGATTATCTGGCAAGTTTTACTCAAATCGAAGTGACAACGAATAATTCGCGTACAACAACTGAAACAGCTCAACAAGTGAGTGAGATAAACAGGAGACATGAAACAAACGTTCAGGGGATTTTGTCGCGAAAAAAAATCAGAACTGTAATACCAGATCTAAAATAAAATGTTGAATCCATTTCCAAACGAATTTGACTGACACTATTGGCCAAGTCTTCGAATTAAATAGGATAGAATACATACGGGTGTGCAGAAAGAGGTGGTGAAACAGTTGTTCGAAAAATCCACATTCCGTTTGTTTCTGACTTGTGTTGTGCCTAGATATGTAAATGGCCGATGGTAGTTATGGTGTGGTACATTCGCTGTCACATGTCACGCGTTTTGTTTTAATCACTCTTGTTGTCTGCGATCAATTTACTTGGGCGAGAAACGAGATGAATTAGGTGTGAAATGCTCCAAATCGAAATCGAATTAATTACTGTCTGCCTTCGGTCGTGCACCACGTACGAGTCAAGTACTATGATAAATACATCATGGTGGCGAGTGTTCACTGGAGTAGTGCATGAACGTGTGCTGAACGCGTCCAACCACTAAATCTACATAAATAACCAGAGCCGACTTCGGGCACACTTTGATCTTTCATCCGAGTTCATCATCCCCAAATTTGTTTGCTGTTCTTGTTTTTATTAACGTGGTCCTAAAGACCACCTTTTTGTCATATGAGGATAGCGGTGGTAAAGTATCGGGACTTGAGCACACAGACAATTCGTTTCTTCTAATTGAATATCCAAGTAAGTTGAGGCTCTTTTGAACAGTACGGATAATTGCGTGGCTATGTTTGGGGATACGTTTTGCACTTTTAAAGTGTAAAATGCTGCTGCTGGACTGGGTTGGTCCACTGCTGAGCTTGTCCATTTCAGGAGGAACGGTGAGTCTGATAGACGTATTCTGGTTTCTTGAATTCTAGATTTCACCCACGGACCAAATATCAGATGAGGTTTCATCGTGTACACGGAAGGCGCGTTTTGTATTTGTCAACCTCAATCATCTGTGGCGTCGATCTGACATCCATCTGTCCATCAATAGTCGTGTTTAAGCTGTGACGGAAAAGCAGAAGCGGTGAGGACAGGCTGCATAAATCCCAGTTGACTCCTGGGGTAGAAAAACAATGTGGATATTAATCAGTAACCACGACCACGGTTACAATATGCAGTTTAATAGTCATAAATACATTGTACAACGCAAATCAGTAGCCAATCAGATCGTCTGCAATATCAATCGGTCCATAGTGTAACTATAGAATAGAGCTCTTTCGTACTTGTTCACTTAGTATCATGTGCAGATAAGTGAAAATTAATTTCCTCGCAAGTAGAGCGTAAAAAAATGAATGGATCTGTTGTATTAAACCTCTTAAGTCTTGAGCTCAATTATATTTAGTTATATTGCTTATAGTTTCTCAGACTGTTCTCAATTGATGTTTGAAAATTCTGGTACATATTTGCAATCTGTCGTAGGATGGTGGACAGATTTACCCTATTTGAAAGGTTAGTGTGAATGCCGTCCTTTCATTTGATCGTCGATTTTGCCATCTGTTTGATTTTCCTTTTGTGTGAGGCCAAATCTAAGTTGATTCTTTCAAACGTGTCACCATCCTATTCTCTGCAAGTGCTGTCATATAGGCATTCTGGGAGGATAGTGCAGACCAAGAGAACAGGCACACTGCAAGACGCACGAGGAGTTTATACGAAGTGTGATTCATAGGGTTTGTACCAGACATCATTATAGGCGGGGCTGGTGGGGAGGGGTGGTTAATGAGAATAATGGTTTCCCTAGGGGAAGTTTTAGGGATCACCGGGATTGGATTGGTTGGGTATTATTTGTTCATTTTCTGCTGCACCTCATAGTTCATCTGAGACTGGGCTTACGCGGACGGTATACTAATAATTTGTCGACCCGCGCCTCAAAAACGCTTCCACTTATTAAATTTAGTATGACAGTTGGTCATACCTGTAGTCCGAAGGCTCCATGCTGGCGTCTTCCGAATCCGTTCATCGGACAAACAGTTAGCAGCCTCATGTACACTGTTATGGGGAATTTGAGTATAGCATGCATTGTGTAGCCCACGGACATTGCCATAATTTGAGTCATTCGTGTAACGGAAGCAGCAATCTGGATCCATACCACTTCGTATAAGTCACACACGGCGCTTGTAGAGCGTAGCGCCGAACAGGTGAATATTCCCCAAGGCCATAAACTAGCTGAGTATAGACTGGAACAGCACTCGACTCGTCGAAGGTTGTTTAATGTTTCTTTGTGTGCGCGTATTTCAGCTACAATTATTTCAAGATCCTAAAACTTCAGATCTCTAACCAATTACCTAACTATTTCTCCAAATTCTGTTGATGTGAGCAAATTTCACTTACCTTCTTTGTATTGTGCAGTCTTTAGTAATTTTACGTTGTTCTCGGTTCGAATTTTGAGGCTGGCAGTTTACTACTTTCAATCCCGATGTCAGTATTGTCTGCTTTTCATGAAACACTGGTTTATCGAAGTCATTCCTTCTTATATGTAAGCCAGATATGGGGAAAGAACGTCTCTGTCAATTGGTAGTATCTGATATGTTCGCTGCAGTCGTTCCGACTGATCTTTCGGAATTTCACTGCCGCTGATCCTGGTACGCACTGTGTATCACAATCAATACGATCTCGCATAGATGGTGAGTTTCGATCCATCACTCTAAACGTCAGAAGATGAAGTGCAAAATTGCATGACTAATATCTCTGAATTTCTCCAAGGTATCGTTCTATTTCCTACTCTTCTGATTATATTGGTGATCTTTCTCTCTAGTGGTACACTTCTGTATCTCGCTTTTTCAACTTAGTTTTGGGCTTACTCTGCGGTCTTCAAAAGTCTGCTCTCCTAAAACATTTTGACTCTGTCTAATTTGGGGTTTTTGATCTTTTCAAATGCACTGCATAGTAGATCGACTTACATTATTCTGCCATTGTCGACTTCCTCTTCCAGTTTGAATACTGCACAAACAAGTTACATGTCGATTTCCCCCCAATTTCATACACTTTTCCCGAGACAAACCAGTCTTTCTGTGATACCGTACGATTCAGTTCAGTTCAGACAACCAATAACCATGCACTGAATGCAGTGATATTGATTGTCATGTCTCAATAGCAACCTCAATAGGCAATAATGAGAAAACAAGAGTGAAAGAGTAAGAAGAGAACCACAAGTAGTAGTAGCGAGTGGATAATAAAAGTTTGTAAACACAAGAGCGCCACTGATCGCGACAGCGAGCCATATCCTCCAGTGTATCTAATCTCTGAGTGGACGGTCTCTTGGGTGATACCACTTCCGTTAGGCTAACCATAATATCACCTTATAGCTTTCCATTGTATTTTGTCGTTCGTACGTTGTGCATTAAGTGGTATTTCTGGTTTATTAATCGACGGACCATGTGAATGAAACGTTTCCACTGGAAGTTTGTAGGTGAGTTTTCCCCAGAGTCGTTCCAAAACCGTCAGCGGATTTCCGCGCCGTTTGATCCCAATGATAAAATTAATGAGTAATTAAAAATAACACAGAACTGTCAGTGTAGAAATGTGAACACAGCGAAGGAAACGCCGTACAATGGGGCAATTTAAATCATGCTTTGAATCATCCATGGATCTTCCATCGACAACTTGACTGACTGCAACAATGCCTATTTTTGTTTATTTTCATACAAGCATTTGCAATGATCGTACCTGAGCGGCACAAATTTTTCCCAAGCAAAATAGTATCCTAGGTGATGACTAGTTTGAAGTAACAACAAGATATCAAAGGCCGTGTGTGTGTGTGTGTGAATCGTCTGCCCTAATCGTACTTTTGCGTAATTAATGGTCAAACACTCATTAGTACTATGCACCGGATCTCATGCAAATGACCATGCTATGAATAACAGTGAGTGCCGGATTTCTAGCTCGTTTGCTACGAGATATTCTTTGAGACAAAGCGAGCATTATTTGGAGGCTACAAATACTACACTATAAATCAGTTAGATTATACCTGAATATTACCAATGGGGAATGTATGACCTATCTTAAGCGGTCGTTTTTTTCGTTTCAGCGTCACATACCTCCACCGAAATATCATGCCTCGTGTATCACTTAGTTGTCTTTCGAATGCCGCCAATCACGGACTACTTAATTTGGTTTGGTTGTCGTTATCACAGTCCACCACAATAGAAGCATTCAGAACACAGATTTCCAAATGGCATTAAGAAGTTTAGACTATAACACTCAGTTTTGATGGTCTTTCATCGCGTATCGTTGCAAATACCGTCTCTCGCTGGACAACAACATTATATATATATATATATATATATATATATATATATATATATATATATATATATATATATATATATCGAGAAGTAGAGTTGGCTTCATCGTTCCTGATGGCTCTATCTCATCGGTGTTGACATCACATATTTTCGCTTTTCTTTCTTATGTAGAAGATCCTTTTTAACGCCGATGATATTCCTCCCTTGTCATCAGTCATCTCATGAAATATTGATGCACTTCATTGTTCACAGTTACACATACATACATCCGATCTGCAGGTTGGCTTTTAAGAAAGTAGTCTTGTGCATGCTTATGGTGATCTGCACAAAGAAAACGATCCGTGCGTGTGTTTATGCTCAAATACGCTTTGTGAGGTGAATGCCGAGAGCCCTCTTGACTACGCGTTTGTTCTAATCGCATCTGGCAATTTTATTCCGCTTTCCTACACGAAGAATATGAATTTCTTGCACCGTCAACTTGAAATTCTACGATTGCCCAGATTTTGTGACTTATTGGTCGTATGATAAGGGGTGGGAGACAATTGAATGCACGGGTAATATTCTGTTGATTCATAATTCAGCCCAAACTCAAAGAGCCATATCGATCAGTCTCGCGTGTATGTCATTGGTTCACATCTTTATCGAGTCTTCTTATTGCCTTCGGTTTCCCTACTGCTGCAGGATTATAGTGTGTACCGACCTGGTCACTGATCGTTGTGCATGGGCGACAGTTATCAAAGTGAACCCCCAAACCAACATGTTCTCAAGTACCAGGAAGTTGTGCAAAGGTTATCGCCATAATCAAAAGAGGTAAAATCATGAGCCAAATTGTTGAAATTCACAGAGACGAGAAGTCATCCAGACCGGCAGTGGTTCATTGGATAATATACAACAAGTCGTGCATAGCATGTCGTGTGCATCTGTCAACAAACTCGTCAAACATATGAGTCTTGATGCCCACATTGGCCCCCTTGGCGATATCTTTACCGGGATACAAGGAATATAACGCAATAGTAATATATGGTTGCAGGTCATAAAGTAGGTGGGACAAAACAGATGAAGGTTAGCGGAGACCTTCAAATCCCGACAAAACAGATTTATTCATGCACAGTATTTCAGCTTTAATCACATGCGCGAAGATCAGGCCAAGATCCGACGGCCACGGAGAAGATTCTCTTATCAAGCCCCGTTGTAGAAGGACTCTTTTTCGGCAAAGCAAAACGTTATTGTACTTCATGTGACCTTTCTGGGTGCGCTTCTTTATACAAAGTCTATAAATGCACCCTCGACCACGGCGGGGTAAAGTCCCATCGGTTACCCTACTGCGGACTGAGCTACCAATTTAAACACCACCCCGCAGCATCCAAGAGGGTAATCTTCAACCTCAGTCGTTGTGCTGTATGGATTTATCACGGATCTTCATTCTGTTTGAAATCTTGTATTACGAGAATCCTGCATATTTTCTAGCCGTTGTAGAACATAAACATAAACCACTACCTCTGTTTCCCTCCCGGCAAGTCTCCCAAGTTCATCGTCCTGCGACCAAACTTTTTGCCAGCAGCTCTCTGCGGCGAGTTGTTGCACACGTAAAAACTTTAAAAGGCTACACATGGACGTTCCGGTTAGTTCTATACGTCATCAAATCATAGTTTTCCGTGCGGCCGTTTTTCTAACGGATTTTTCGTACACAGTGCGCGTTTTCAGCTCTCTCTTGGCTCCTAAATTAGTCGGCTACGGAGACAGATTGCTAGCTCGGGCTTTTATTAATGCATCTGTAAGATGCAACGCAAAGCTAAACCACGCAGTCATGCACAGTTAAATTTATCTAAAACGCGTCCAGTTGCCTATTGAACAGTGACTTACCGCTGATCGTAGTGCCTCGATTGATTTTAAGTTCCACTTTGTTTATTGGATTCGGTTTTCTGTTTGTTCGTTTTCTCGAAATTCCCAATAAAACGGTCATTTGGTGAGCGGTCAGATAACAGCTCAAAAAATCCACAAACAGTCTTGGTTAGTATTTTTCCTCATCAAACAATGCGGAAAACGACGATTATGGTTCCTCTAGTTCATGACTCGACATCGCAAGACAATCATCTCGCCCGTTTTTCTTTACCCAACGGTGTTTCCAGATCCATTTAATATGTGTCCAGGCGGTGCACGCTATAGATAGGATAATAATTCAGTTGTAACTTTTCGCCTTTAATGGTTGCAATTTTTTTTTACTTATACGCGATACAAGTTGTTTTCCTGTCGCATAGAGTGAACCAAAAGGAGGGAGGAAAAATTGGTGAACGGGCTGAATTCCTTTTGTCTACGTTCATTTATGCGCAAATAGCCAGTGGGACAGGGTTGTGAACTTTAACAAGCATTAATCCTGTGGTCGGGTCCCGTTTGTTTGATTCCGCCCCATTTTTTGTTGTTTTGAACCGATGCTTTTCGCGACAGTCATTGGAGATAACGGTTACCATGGTGATTGCATGGTAAGCCCTCGTATAAAACTGTTCATGAAACAGATAATTCCACTTGATCAGACACGTGCTACAGTTTGCCCATTCTGCATTTCAGTTTGTCCGGAGCTAACCATACCAAGGATATTGTACTAAATTTTTCCTCCACTGGCATAAAAATGTATGAAATAGTGAATTTCAATTCTTTCACGAACATTCACATTTCCCTCCATACTACCTCTTTCTGTATTTGTGGTGGGGGCACCATGCCTGGCTCCGGACCCGGTGTATAATTACAAAAATTATATATATATATATATATATATATATATATATATATATATATATATATATATATATATATATATATATATATATATATATAATTGATTCTGATACCAACGCTTCCTCATGGGAAGAGGTCTGGAAGAATAACGGAAGAGCTCCACCTTGTTGAGATCTAAAGACTTCGTCTACACTGCACCTGGTTCAATTCACCTGTTGATTGGTGAACAGTAGAATAACCGTTATCTTGAGAGGCTGCTTTTCGCTACAGTATTTGAGCTGGGTAAAGACAGAATATTGACAGGGTCTCCAACCATAGGTGTTACTCCTACCCATAATCCATTCACCTGGCTTTCATAGTTTCATCTCGTTCAATTCTTACTTTGGCTCGAAGTGCTACGTAAATAGGATCAGCCTCAGTTTGTCCTACCACAATATTTCCACCCCGGTTTTCGGTTCCTGTTGATGTGAGCTTCACTAACTATTTTCCCTACGTTCACATCCCAATGGTTCTTGAATGATATTGATTGATAATCTTTTTGCTCATCGGTTTGAAGAGCTCATCTCGGTTGAGTGGCTTTGGTTTGTATCTCTTTGATTCACCCTCCCCTCTCTCCCTACTTCCTGTGAGAACAGCTTCCAAAAAAAACTGCGCTCATATTCGTATTTCTTCTGCCCATTTTCTCTACTGTAGATTTATGGCAATGTCTGGAAAAACGAGCGTTCTACCGAATGTTATCTGGATTACATACCAGTATCACCATTCACCTGTCCTATCGATATCCACGTAATCGTAAGTATTGTGTTACGTTGCTTTCTCGATGTGCAATTTCGTTTGTTCTCACTATTTTCCCTTTGCCTGTCTAGCAACATATTTTGCATCCTGCTGTTTGGTGAGATGAATGATGCATCGTGGCATTAGACACCGTCTGTCTGGATGTAAGATCAAGCGAAATGCTGCCAATGGGTTGTCGAAATTCTGTTTTTTGAATGCCATATTAAAAGACAAAGTGTCGCAGATTTTCCGACGGAACCATCGGCCGCGTTAGCATAGTTATTAAAAACTGCGGTTCCATTGTTCAAACGACAGCTAGCTACACACTCGTTTTATCCGCTGTGAATGAGTGATGGTGAAATCATTTTTTAATAATGGAAATAGTTTAGTAGTTTTTGGTTTTCTCCAGATCGTCAGACACTGGTGTATGCTACCTAAAGTGCAGATCCATGTCTGGCACACGAGCTGTCCGTGTTTGCTTCCCGGCCGGTCCAGCTGGCAACCGGTGGCGTTCGACTCTTTTCTGTCTCCGACCACTTACCCGGTCCTACGAGATTCGAACCGTACAATAGCCAGTCAACTTTGACAGTTGACTGTAGCATTCTGCTACCGCTCGGGTTATTACGATATCCTTGACCCCGTTCGCTGGGCATGTATGGGTTTTGTGGTTATGGTTGCCAGTTCTCTCCGTTAGTGCAGTGGCCTCTTGTGGTTATGGGGTACGTCCCTCCGATTGGATAGACTAAGGCACGTCATTAGATGACTGATTTGGGAACCGCATTGCTTATGCTTTTCCAGTTGTTAGGAAATGCGAGTATGGATTACCAGCCGATGGTTTATTCCTACTGGTAAATTTGTAGGTACTTGGGTCACTATCGGTGGACTGAAAAGATTAGTATCTGTACCGATACGGATACGAGCAAAATAATAAAGCTGGAATGTCACGTGACTAACACTTTAGACGCATTTTAATTGGATCCAGGCACCAGAGTGCATGTGATCGACTTAGCCCGTCAGTTGAATTGTTTCTGTTTGCACCTGCAGTACGTCTGGCGCTTAGAAATCGACCGAAATTAGCACGTGTTGTCCCGCCTTTGTTGAATAATAGTCAAATGCCAATCAGGGATTCGCAAACGTTTCTTCGTGATTTAAGTTTTTTCTTAGTTTACGCGTTTTTCTTCTGGTGGTGTAGTAAAGCGGATAGATTTTCCTTCAGTCGATCAAACCGTTCACAGTAAAATCTGGAGGCAAGCATAGAAACATTCAAATTCGTTCGGTCAAGGCGATCTGATGATAACATATTTCGTTTTCCAATCCAAGTCTTGTTGTCGTGGTTGCTGGTTATCCATGATCGGGCAGTGGACCTTTGAGGCTACAAAAGAAGGTTCTTCCAGCGCTTCCACCCGCATGCATGGTAGGGAACAGCTAAGTTTCATTTCTTGAACGTAACGAGCACAGCATTGTTTCGTCGTGAATCGCGTTTGCTATCGGAAAGTTGAAAAAACTTCGGAAGATTTGTTGACCTTCCCTGTCACACTAAATTGGAAGCCAAATATAGTTTGGCACCCAGTTAACTGGTTCCAAATACCTGGAACCGTACTTTGACATGATATGATGGCTTATGTGCTTCAGTAGCTAAATGAGCTACTGTTTATGGCTTTGAATATTCGGGGAAAATTACAATAAATAAACATGGGACGCAATTTTCTGTTGGTTACAATAAGCAACCGGAATATCTGGAGTTTTTCTAAGCAGTATGGAAGTTCTTTGTTATTTCTGAATGAATCCGAACAGCACCAAACAAAATATGAACATTGAGCTTACCTTTCTCTGTCTGGGGTCGACTGTGAAAGTGAATATGCGACCATTTCGTAAATTAGCCTGCACCAATCAGAAATTACACGTGGAAGTCCCGAGGTAGTACTCACTGCAGTGCTCCGTATTCAGTCCTACATTAGAAGAACTATCCACTGCCTTGCAATCTGAGCTGTATCTTTCACTCGGGCCTCCTTAGAGAAAATCTACCTGTTTCTGTCCTTCTCAAGGTCTAATCTTTCCACGTTGAAGAGGCCATCCTCGGTATACTAATCCCAATCAGATAGCACTCAGTATGATTGCGCACTGTTGGTCCAATCCCTTCCCTTGTCGTAATATATTTTGATGTAATGGCATGAGTATGCATCACTGAAAACGAGCTTGTTCACCAGTCTGCATTCTCTAAATGTGCTCAGTGGGAATAGTTGGACACTGTAAAATTATGGATTCAACTGGTCGCTGTTTTCGCTAAAATTAACCATCCTGTGAATAACTAATTTTGTGTCAGATGATGTCACATGAAGCTTTTCTTTCCTACTACCTGAAGACTTATCAGTTCACTTTTCGAGTATACATATACGAGCTTTTCACTCCTCTCCTCATTCTTTGAGTCACTTTCAACCAAACATAAGGGAGTAGCCTTCAACCCCTTCCCTCCCCTAGTGATCATGTGTACGCAAAACTGCTGGGCGACGAACAGTCTAACAGAGGCCGAATGGGCACCAAATGTGAGGGAATTTAAGAACCGCTTCCATCCGGATTCAATCAAAGAAGGTCTCAATCGATTGCGCAACCTCTATTTCACCTATCTGGTTGAATTGCGTGCTCTTGCCAAGGCGGCACCTTATTTGAAACGTCAAGCATTTTACACGGGTGATGAATCAGCTGACAGAAATGCGCGACTTGCGGTGCACAACCTATTGAACATTATCCAGTAAGTAACTATTGGTCTATATCAGTCCTCATTTTTTTGGTGAATTTATGCACTGATTTATAATTTTACTTCGTTTGAACATAGCGAGAACTTTTTAGCTGTCCTCTGTGTGGAAATAAGTTAATTTTATGGTAACGGCTGATGACGGTCGTCCATGAACTGCACTGGGCGGTAAGGTCGGCGCACATTGAAATCCTAACAGTGTTGCGACCTACTTCAGTATTATCCCCTAAACTTGTGTTGTTGGTGGCGGTTAAGAGGGGAGGGCATTGTGTGATTCACTGTTACTACTTTGATTTCTTGAAAATCATTCGCAAGATATCAAGAAATCAAAAACCCTAGACTGGTTAGAATGGCTTAAGTGAGACGACTGTTATTTTTTTATTGCATGCTTGCTCATGAATGTAACGGAAGGGGTGTATACACCATAGCCACAAAGGCCCACTGCACTATTAGAGATAACCGGAAACCGTACCTTCAGACTTGGAGTGAAGCACCACATAAAGTCCCTATAGGCCAAGCGTGATAACGGGCCGGACTACAGTGGATTACTGTTTAGTACCGGCGATGGCGGGGGTTCGAGCCTCTGAACTCCGAGATGGTAGGCAACCATTCTAAACCAGTGGACCACCATTGGCAGGATGTACATATCACTCCGATTTTGCGTCGTTAATTCTCCTTCTCCGAACTACCATATATTCCGTGTATTTTACCGAATAACAACACCGCAGTTCTCAATACTTTTGAAAATTGGCTTCTGATCTCCGAGCATGGCATTTAAGTCGCAAACGTTTCACCACTAGTCCAGGTAACATCGTCAGTGCGCACTGCAGTGTTTCTGGGTTGAATAACCTGGAGAGTACTGTAAATCTGTTTTAATTTTTCAACCGAAATCTTCTCTGGGCGACTTTTAAATAAACTTGATATGAAAATACCGTGTCGGAACCGCCTAACACGTCAGCGTTTGTGTGGCTTGGTTTTATCTTCAGGACAGCGCATCATGCGGACATCCTCACACTGTGATACTCATTTTATCACTCGCCTCGATTGAACTCTCGGTCAGAGTCAATAACTGCCTGTACGGTGGAGTCCATTACTCAATTCGTGTTTGAACACTCCAGGATGTTTTTTTGATAGAAGTGTATCGGCAATTCATTCTACTGATAGTGGAACGGTTGTACAATGTTTCCCAAGTCGGATCATGCGTTTTGATGTAATCAATATGCAGGGTTGTGTTAGGGTGAGTCATTCGCGCACGATGTATATGGTGGTGCTTGAAAATGCATGAATGATGATTGGTACTTGCACTGGATAAGTGAACATTGATTGATCTAAATGGGATTTTTTGTAATGCTTGCAAGTAAAGCACAAAAATCACCGCGGAAGTGTTAGTATTTCGCGATGAATTATTCCATGAAAAGTTCTTTTCTCAGCAGTCACATAAGTTTTGTTATTCATACCATATCCGTTTACTCTTCTGCTCAATAAAATGAAAAACGCTTCCCCCCGTGTACGCAATTGCTTCAAAAAAGATGAATTTTCCTCATGGATACCATCCTTGTTTGTATTCGCAACTGGGTTTTTATGTACCTCATTTTACTGATCGATCGACAAAGGTGCACACACTCATCAAGCGTTTTTCAATTTTTCCCAACCCTAAAGGTCAAAGGGGAACATGTTTGATGAACGACTGCTGTTTGCCGGAAATTCACAGGAGACAAAGGTTTTGAAACAGCGCTTTCGAGAGCACTTCCGCAATATTTCTCGGATCATGGATTGTGTTGGTTGTAAGAAGTGTCGACTCTGGGGGAAAATTCAGGTACGCCTGTGTGTGTGGGGGGGGGGGGAAGGTGTACATGCCTTTTAAGTGTGGTTGAAATGTATCAGTCACTCGTCTGCACGATTTGGAAACCTCATTGTATTTTCTGACTAATCAGTAACCGGATTTTTCAAGCAGCTGATCGTGAACAAAGTTTTCTGTCCACCAAAAAAGACCGATTCTCTTCTTGGTTATTCGTTCCGAGGGAAATTTCAACATGTCGGTGCACATACGCTAGGTTCCGCTTGGCTACAGTCATATCCGTAAGGTCAAAGTGGAACTGACCACAACTTTTTGAGACCGCTGTTCGTTGGATTGTATTTTCCCATGATTTCTTATTTACCCCTTACAAATTGGGGCATCTGTTCTGCAGTAACTGTATCTAATGTTACGGGAAAAAAGGTGAACTGGTTTACTTCACGTTTTAATTAAAGCAGCTCGCCAAATCGAATTGGTGAAAACATTTTCTTCTGTTCTTGTTTCTACTTCTTTCTCAACATAATGATACAACAGTTCAAGAAGCGGGTCGCGAACGTGACCAGCGACGGTAGCAAAATTCTAATCCGAGACAGAATGGCTAACCCCGATGATCGTTTGACCACCACCGGTGGAATTTTACGTTATTTCTCAATGGTAACAGTGATTCGGGGACTATGTAAGAAATTAAGTGGATGATAAAAATGGCCAGAATGAAAGTCCGTAGTGGTGCACATTGCACCGTAGGGGAAATTCCTTTTCGATATTTCTGGGCGAGGATCGACACTGTGGTACCGATGTGTTAAAGCGCTCGACCGGTGTTCACAAGTAACTGGCGCTATCTTCTACTGGTCTTCATTTGAGGCCTTATTCGAGGCACCTGGTCTTGTTTAAAAATGTCCCTTGCCTAATTTTCTCATCCATGTGTGTGCACTTGTGAATGGCATTAATAATAAGGAGAAACAACGTCTATTCGGTTGTAAACTTGCAGAACCAGTTAGCCATTTTGCATTTCGCAAAATATCATGGTGTGTTTGATGAAGTCATTACTGTCACAGGAGGTTCCGTTTGCAGAAGGAGGGACGTTTTAACCACGGTAAATAGGAGTAGATACATACATGCACACACACACTCATATGCAGATTTTTTTTGCAACAAACTGTAATTCAATGTAATCAGTAGCTGCTTGATAATGAATTACTACTCGGGAGTTCGTTTTCGCATAAACCGCTGGTTTCTCCTCTTGAGTCTTTTTCCCGAATTCTCGTTTTTGGTGAGAGCGAATCGGACTGCTTGTATCCCCAAAGTAGTTGGTCTTCTCTCGCTCGATTTCCCCGTGTTTATTGGTCGGCTGAATTGTGTCGTATGAGGGCCGTTTGGTAAAATTCTAATTCTCGCATTCACATGTTTGTTCCGACTGCTTTATTTTCCGTCCAGACGCAAGGTATGGGGACAGCATTGAAGATCTTGTTCTCGGAACCAGACCAAAGAATCATCGGACCAACACGCGATCCGGCTTATTATCCGGGTTTCCAACTACGAAGACAAGAGATTGTAGCTTTATTTAATGCATTTGGACGGTGAGTTAATTTCTTTTCATGTCGATTGGCATATTTCATTGGTGAATCATTTTTGATGAAATTATTATTGATTTTTACGCATTCTGGATTGGGTGATTAGATCAATGGAATTTTAATTTGTAAAACCAGTAATTATGCATTGTGTGAAACAGTCTTGGTTACCATCCATAGCAGTTATCTCACTCGGAAACCGTAAGAATAAAAGTGTGAAAATAATCGGAAGAGAACTGCCAATGGCTGTATCGAATAGAAGAAGACAATTTGTGAACACGAACTATGTGATCCTATCAAAGAGTAACACGTGTAAATCAATCCAATCGAGAACACTGGTGCAAAGCAGCGATCCAGAATCACAGGGCAGGACACAGACGGCCTCAAGTTATGGCGCGATAACCAGTCAAGCTGCGGATTCCGACACCTAGACCGACCACTAGCTACGGACAGAGAGAGAATTTAAGATCCAGTTCACAACGATGTGTAAATAGATGAACCAAGGAGCATATCAATATATGCAGGGTGCGTCACTGTCCACAGGACATTTATCGGTAAAGAGTCAACGTGAATTCGAGAATTGGTTCAAAAGTAAAAATAATACGCAAAACGAACACGTGGGAAGCGAGTGAAGGTGCACCAATACCACCCGGTGGTGCCCGGAAATTAAGTTCAACTAAAGTGAAATCAAACATTACAAATACTCCGGTAACTCCTCATTTTTAGAGAAAAAAATATTTTTACGGTTCCCATGGCTCATTTTTGGAGAACCTGGTTGGTTCTCTCAGCTATCTATCGGTGTCTATCCATTGGGTAGGCGGACCTCTAGGACCAAGCCCAACGGGCTTAGCGGGCCTCCAGTTCAGTTCATTTCCAGTAACTATTAACCATGCGCTAGGTGCAGTGACTTTGGCTACCATTCCTTATCGACAACCTCAATCGGGAATAATGAAAAAATAAAGGAGCCGTACAGGACCAAGTATATTGATAAAGGGTTTTCGGCTTGGCCACTCAGTCATCAACTACTACCTTGTTCGGTGAACATTTCACGCCAAAGAAGTTGATCAGGGACATGCGCAACAGTTCCTAATGGCACTGCCCGATGAACTTTGGTGTTTGACCAAGCGATTCGCCACGAGGACTCGCACTTTGTGCCTAACCTCAAGTTTGTTGGGTTTTACTTCAAAGTATCTGTATGCGGGGTAATTTTCGTGCGTCTTCCACACGCAGTGGTCATGTTTGTGAACCATAAAAACGAAACTGATGACCGAATAACAGGCAATGTAGTCGCGACAGCTGTTGACTTGACTGAACGCAAGTGACCAGACGGAACTCGGAATGCTCCGTCTGCTCTCATTTCTTGAGATGTCTTCCAGAAAATGAGGTCGTACTTGGTTTACTGCATAATAAGTATGACACATCATGCAATCTCACCACTCAGCTCACCATTGAAAACCATGGAAGCACTGTAAAGCTATTTCATCTTTGTTAGGAATCATCAGCGGTGCACATCCACCTAGCCCCCATGGGGACTCGGACCCAGGTGAGTGATCGTAAGTCGAACACATTCACCACAAGGCTATCCCGACTGGCTCTCAACGATTTTTTGAACATCTACACGACATGATGTAGCATTCTTCCGTCACTCGCGTTGAACTGTGATATGAATCATATACAGATCTAATCTCCTACTACTCATAAGTGCATAATAAATGTTTTCCTAATTGATAAATTGACTGATATGTGTTAGCCTGAGACACTATTAGTTATTTTCTACATGTTCTATCCCTTTTAGTCTCTCTACCAGCATTGGAGCTCTGAGAGATTTTTGCCATCTGATGGAAAATCCGTAATCATGAGGTTCATTGGTCCTGTTAATGCGATCGGCTACATCCAATCCGTCTTTCCTATTGATGACCATCCGTTTTCTCATCCTTGGTGGCTGTGTTTTCCCCGATGGGTTAACGAAAGATATTTTCAATTCCTGTCTCTCGTCTTGTCTCACTATGCATAACAACTTTCAGTTATATTGATGTTCATTTTTTCATTGAACCTCTTTGTCGCCACGAGACCATCGTTATTGTTCTTTGCTTTTTCATCATCATTCTGTCCAGTTCACTGTTTTCCCCTGGGTATCAGTTTCCATTGTGTCTCGACTATGTGCATTTTTTATCGTTGTTCGTCAGTCTGGTTGAGACGCGATATCATCGTTTTACTTTTGTTTGTTCGAAGAATTCACAGACCACGTTGCCCTTTCAAGTTCCTTTGTGCGTGTGTGCGCGGGAGAGAATGAAGAAGTCTTTGTTCGGCAGATGTCGAGTCAGATCTGTTTGTTTTTAGATCGTTCCTCTCTTTTCCGTGACTTCGTTCGGTGTCAATTTCAATCATTTCCTATATATCCTGAAGCCGGCAACTCTATGGTGTTACACTATATTTGTGCGCAGTAATACAACGGTTGTGTGCAGCTTCTCCGTTTTATTCATTTATTGTTTACTAATTTGTCATGAGATTCTTACATATCGTTCATCATTAACAAGATTCGGAAGTATTGAAGAGTTATTTCACTCTTGGTAACAATGATCAACAAGGCGTATCGAACTAGACAGCTTTCAGATGCTCGAATCCTGGGTTTTACATTGAAGGGTCAAATATATATACCATTATACTGTCTCCGCTCATTTTTGGCCACTGGCTTTGGAAGAAATTATAGACTCTCTCGTAGTTGTTCTAGTTGAAAGCCTACAATGAATCAACCGGTTCGCAATCCATGCACACAACCGCGTCTTCAACAAAAACGCATCTCAGACAACAGGTACAAGTCCACGGTAGAACGCACCTTGGACGTTCAGTGATAAATGTATTATATCGAACGTATGCACTCGGCCGTTACAGTTACATGGTCGCTCACGATCGTTTCAACTTAGCGTGATTATCGTCGTGACTCTGTGCTTGTTAATTTACGGTGTCGGCGGCATTTAGTCGTCTCCGAATAGGACTGTTACCATCATTTTGTTGGCTAATGACCTTAACAGTTTCAATACCGATACAATGGCTTAATTTCAAGTCATGAAGTCTACATTCTTACGAGTAAATATTACCAAACGACAACGAAGCGGTACGTTGGCAGTCATTTTAAATTTGCCACACACTAGAAGGTGGCAGCTGTGACCACTGCAGATTACACCGGCGTTCCGAAGGAGGAGTTGTCAAAATGCGACCAATAAGACAGTTTCAATAGTAAATCAGTTCGAAATGGTGACCACTTGTAGCATGCAATCAGGGTAAAAGGCACAATCCGAGTACAAACTGTAAAAATGCGTTACAGTGCTACAAGGTTTTTAAAGTGAGACGTGATAGGAATGGATTACTTCGGCATTCAGTTACGTATTGTTTTCTGACAAGGAAGAACAGAGGGTGGATTCAGTTCGCTGCAACACAAAGGACCGGTCACCTAATTGATTAGGGAATTAGTTGACTGTCCTGCTCTGGTTCAACATACCGTAACCCAAGCACCGAGTTCTTCGATGTGTCCTTCAAAGTCAACCCGCGATCAGTTTCGGATGTACCGGGTGGATGGCTCCTTGAGTCCAGTAGTTGATCTATCAGGTTCCAACAAAGCAGTGCACAAGGGATACGCGTAAGGATCAAGGAAAGTGTACATGTTGGTGTGTGGTTGCGAGAAGAGAGTGTGTGGCAGTAAATAGATTGGTCAAATCTAGTGTCTCGCACACGTTGCATTATTGGCGTTACATGTCAGTCGCCGGGGTCTGATAGTGCGTAGGTGGTGGTGGTCAAGTAGACACCAAAGCGCACCGGTTAAATTTCGCTGACAATTATAGTACAGTATTTCTTTTGGTCTAAAACTGATCCTGCAGTCATCAAACGCCCATCTTTGGTTGCGTACGAACTGTTTTCGCACTGCCGACTTCTGAGATAAAACTAACCAATGTTTATGACATTAACCCAGAATCTCAATCTCATTACGTGTTCCGGACTTCCCAGACCGTCTTGTGCTGCTAATATATTGACCAGTAAGTTTATTCAGTTACAATGGAATGGCTTAGTATTTCCGTTTGATAATTTGTGTCTACGTGACATTGATCTGTGTCTTAGTCAAACTATGCTCCGGATAACATACATACCCTCGTGTACACACTGCCATAAGTTATGATCCGTGCACGTGAATTCAGCTCGTCGTTCACTTGCGAACAAATCAGTCTCAATTTCTTTTCCTTTACCCTCCCCCCCCCCGCTCTTCATTTCTTTTCCCCAGGTCTTGCAAGTGGGCGACGATCATGTAATATCAGTCACACCAGCATGTTTAAACCCGAAGGTACCTTTGAAATGTTAGGTTGGACTGCGTCGTCCCTATAGTTTATCGGGTAACAGTCTGTAGATCAGACCTGGCTGCTGGGTTTTGGATAGCTAACTTTGCGGGTGTTAAACAGCGCAATTCTGTAGGATACGGGATTTAGAAAACATAACGTGACGAACACAGATCTGTCTTTTCGGTACTTCTTCTCAGGCCAGTACAGTACACATACAAAGTTTTAACGTTATTCACAAATGTGATCCAGAGTATTAACGTAAAAGCACAAAACTGAATGTCAAATCCGTTTCTGTCGCATTTGTGTGGGCGCATTAACCACCTGGTTCACCCGTCCTGTGTGTCTGTCCCACCATCATGTTGACCTTCGGCCGCGGGAGTTGTAGTGTCTTGCCAAACTGTTTTTGCGAGCACAGGATTGGCCTATGTAACCTGATTGCAATCGCCTCGGCCGTAGAGAGGACCCTGACTCCTTTAGAGCGGTTTGCCGACACACGGTAGATAACGGTAAATGGCCCATCTCGCGTTAGCGTGTAACCCGTATCGATTGCGTGGGCCAGTATTGCGCTGATTACCGTCTTATTGACCAACTTGATTAACAATGTAGGACAGTGTTCTTGGACTCGATCGGACAAGCGCTTGGTTGTTCTTCCGACGTATCTCGCTCCACAGGAGCCAAAGTAGGAATGTAGACAGCATGGGGTAGAATAGTCAGGTAGCTTGTCTCTGAGCTTCAGTTGAAAGCATGGTTTAGTTTTGAACGAGATTTGCAGCTTGGCTGCGTAGAACGTGTCTGTCACCTTATTAGATAACCGTCGGGTCGGTGTTTCTGCAACCCTATCTCCTTTGAATTCTATCCGAGCGAATACGATCTTTTTTGGGACGTTAGGATATCTTGACCGAGGATCCGCCTTCATGTGTTGCTTGAGGAAGCTATCTGGGTATCCATTTTCTCTGAGTGAGTTGCTGATAGATTCCAAAGCTTTCGTGATCTGGCCCGCTCTGTAGGTCAAACAACGTACTAAGTTTCGTTTATGCTGCATAGGAACAAAGCTTTCGAAATGAGTGTATTGCCCTACCCACGTTGGTTTATGATAAATACTGCGTTCCAATGACCCACTTGCTATTCGTCGTAGGAGCACGTCGAGGAATGGGAGCACATCGTCCTGTTGCATTTCTAGTGTAAATCATAAGTTCGAATGTGCTACATTGAACTTTTGTAGTAGTTCTTGTGCGTTATGGTTGGGGGGAATTAGACAGGTGTCGTCTACATACCTCTTATAGATAGATAAACTTGTGATGACTTGACTCATTGTGTGATTTTCGATCTTTGACATGAATGTATCCGCCAGCACAGGACCAAGTGGGGATCCCATTGCTAGGCCATCTTTCTGTCTATAGATGTTTCCTTCAAACGTAAATTGTACATTTGTGGTGCACAGTTTCAGGAGTTTCTTGCATATATCGACTGGTATACCTTTGTTGGTGTCTTCTATTGATAAGTACTCACAAACATAGTCTATGGTTTCAGCCTGAGACATATTTGTGAATAGAGAGGATACGTCGAGGGAGAGCATTTTCTGTGATTTGGCATTTATATCCCTGATCACGTCGACGAATCGGAATGTGCCTCGAAGGCTATGTGGTGACAGTTTCGTTCTTATCGGTTCCAAGAGTTCTCTAAGCCATCGCGCTACGTCGTGATATGGTGAATCCGACGTGTCAAGTATAGTTCTCATGGGGATACCTGTTTTGTGTGTTTTCGGTAGACCATAGAGTCTTGGGATTGTTGATCCTATGGGCCTTATACGCTCAAGTGTAGTCGCGTCTATCACATCTTTCTGCCGTAGCTTTCGAGGCATGGTGGATATGTGCCTCTCAGCGGTGGTATTTGATAATTGCACTGGATTAGGTGAACAGCACGTGTCCTGTATAAAAAAATTCTTTCGTGACTATTCTGAGGTACATGATATCCAAAAGTATACTTGCAACAGAGAGCATCTGGATTGCCAATCGACTGACTGTATCACCGGTCACTGATAACAAAGACGAATCTTACGAGGTGTCAATCAGGAGGGGAATTCTTCCGCTGCGCAAGCTGACGTCTACTGTACAAATCTAACGATAAACTGCGCCCAGTCAACTGATGTGTATTCCTTTCCATTTTGTTGCACAATTCATATAAGCAGAATATGTAGTAATGTTTACGTAAAAGATAAGCATTTTAATACAAAAATGAAGTGTGAAATTCAAAGAGACTGTCGACTTAACCCTAGCTAACTGAAACCAAAACTGTCTATCATTTAATAAAGTTATCGAACGAATGGTCTTTTGGTTGACTAGTGTCTGGACTAAACTCCTTTCACCGTGCACTTTACGTTCGATAAGCACAAGAAAAGAAAAGCCGATGCTAGACGAAGTCAAATCGGAACTATATTTAGCGGTCTTTAAAGATCCGTCTCTGGGTTATTGAACTGAACAGCCAGGAACGTGGTAAATCCCGAGAAAGAATTAAATGAGAGCTCCTAGATGAACTGTTATCTGTCCAAAAAATTCGGGATCATCTCAGTTCGGTCGAAATTCTGATATGCCATCGAATTCCAGTCTATACAATCGATACCACTCTCAGTAGCCGAACATGTACAACAGTCACTATTATTCAGCGAGAGAGCAGTATTAGTGATACGTACATTCTGATCGTGACTTCTCGTTCGTGCCCAAAGAGCACGAAAACCTTATTCACAGTATACACATTTCCACTAGTCGCCTTATACCTTACAGTCCTCAGTGCAATGGCCAAGTTGAAAGCCTGAATGGTGGTGTTTGGAAAGCTGTTATCTTAGCACTCCGATCCCGCAATCCAGCCATTCAGCAGTGGGAAGTCATCCTTCTCGATTCTCTCCATTCCATTCGTACCCTACTATGCACACCGACAAACTTTACTTCTCATGAGAGAACGTTCCGACACAAACGGAAAGCAACAGCTGACACGTCACTGCCTAGCTGGTTGTTGAACTCGGATCGGGCACTTCTTTGTACGACCAACCGATCCTTCAGATTTGATCAGTTGGTCGAGGAAGCTTAAATTTCGTAGTGCAACTCCAATTTTACCAGTATTCGTTTTATTAACGAGCGAGGGGATGCAGTGTTTTTTAGACATCTAGCACCAACTGCCGAAAACCAATCTAAGAAATCAGAAAGTGAAACGGAACAAGGTCTGATTTTCGAGTTTGTAAATGAGTCTCCCTCCACTGCATCAGAATCAGACCCATTTCTCAACTTCTACGTAGCACACACAATCGAAAGTACCACTCAACAACCTTCGCTAGATGAAATCCGTAGGCTCCAACAAAGCGTTCGTCTTGACTATGTGAGAAGCACGAGCCGTAAACCATTTTGTGAATACGCACTATCTCCTCTTTCTTTATACATATTGTAGCGTACTACTCTGTCTATATGGTACACTAAATTATTGTCAACAATATTTAAGACGACACTACCAAACTAAGATGGGCGGAGGAGCGTGCGGTGATAAAAAAAAAGGCCAAAAGGGTATGTACATTAAGAATTAAAATGAAACAAAAGGTGTGACACAAACTCACAGTTGTTCAGTGTTCTTGTGATCAGGAAATGAGCGCCGAAGAGCCGATATCCGCCAATGTCTTCAGTTCAGTTCGGTCTGACAGCCATCCGTTGAACAGAACAGGATGATATTGAGCGAAGTGCCAAGAGACATCGTGGAAGCTTTTAAAATGTTTTGTTCCTCACAGTTAGTTCCGACCGATATAATTCCAAGACACTCCAAACCAGAAGATGAGACCGTGCCAGAATGAAAGATTTATTTACAGCCTTTTTTGTATTGCGCGGTGTTGACGACCAAAAGATGTGTGTGTTTCACATTAAAACGTCGGTATAACAAAGAAGTGTCGCACCAAGGGACGTTGAAAATCATGGAAAAAGTCGGAAATGTACAGGTACCTACAATATCCTCACATGTCTCGTATTTCACTGTGAGCATAAAAACACTCATCAGTACATAGGAACGGAAAGAAGACATATATTGCGGGAGGTAGTGAACTTATTATTCTTATTAAGTGGAGAAAGGAGATAGTGTTTCAAATCATCAGTACGTTAGTTTTGGTCTCCGCGCTTCAGATCTTTATTGGTGGGGTGAATGTGGTGAGACCGAAAGTGCTTCGCACGTGCTCTTGGCGGTTGCTTTTTCTCGTACATATCGACGTTTAGTAACAATTGTCTATTTATGTTTTATCTATGGCTCTATTACAGGTTGCCTAACGCCGAACTTCGGGTTATCAAGGATTCTGCCATCAATTGTATTTTTTGTTAAGTCTTACACGGAGAATCAAAATACCCGCTGTTGTGGGATTGGGACATCCTTCTGTGGAAGTAGCCCTTCGAATCGAAAATCAAAATATTTGGAGCCGGAAAAGATGAATCTGTTGAAGTGGAAATCACACATTAACTTTGGAGACATGTTCAAACACCATGCGTTAGAAAGTTGTCTGCACTGATCGCCTTGTTGGTCAATGTGTTGATCTTACCAAATCGCTGTTCGTTCAAGTCAGCAGCGCACGCCTATGAACCCGTCCGTGAATGAGGCTCCCGTCTCACGTTTCGGTCGGAAGATCGTTTGCCCAGCACGTTTTCGCGACTAGGTCAAACACGATCTTAATCATTGCACTTCGCAGTAATAACTTTCGTGTTTATCGTTTCCACACGATTTAACATACCTCATTAGTTATTACTGTATTCTAGTCAAGTCCGTTGCGGCTGCTACACCGGCTTTCGGTTTTTTTTCGTTTCACGGAACCTCGCCATATGGTACGCTTCGCTGGTCCCACGAAACCTGGAGAATTTTGGCACCAACGTTTGCATTCTGGATCGGCCCTATCGTTTTCGTTCCTTGCCACTGACTAACCTACCGATTTGACTTCCGGATATCATATTGGTTAGCTGTTACCCGACGCTGGACGTTATTGGTGTGGCATACCTGGATGACGATTCACGCAACCGATGTCATTGGCAACGAATCTGGTTTACGCTCGACCATCGTTCTACGGTTCCTGCATACCACGGATTCTACCCGTCAGCATCCTACAGCACAGCTACATTCACGTATTTTGCACGTATTCACGCGCACGAATATCGTTTGCATGTCTTCTCCTTGACATTTTTCGAAAGCTTTCCGTGCTTTCTAGCGGAGGGCTGCTGTAGTGACCTCGATCGTTCTGAGAAAGTGACCGTTTTCTGGACATCATTTTGGATCTATTTTCTCTAGGATCTTTTCTGATGTTTGACATCGACCTCATTGTGTTGTTCGGTTGCGTACATTTTACTGGACTGACTTTTCCGAGGTTTCCGTCGACCTCGTTTTGAATCACTTTCACTTTCGATCTTTCGCCGATTGTACACGCTCGTGGTTCGCTTTTTGCACAGCCGTCGCGTTCATATCTGTTCGGTGTATCTCTCGTATCGGTACTGCCTTGGTGCCACGATATATAGAATACACCTTGCATCTGTAAACCGACTTGAGTCTTCTCTACTCGTCCGATAGAGGGGATAACGTTAGAATTTCGCTGACAGACTGCATAGAAGACACGTTCACTAGCCGCATTCGAACGTCTTCTATAAACTGTTTACGTTTTCAATAGTTTTAAATATTAGTATTGGTTGTAGCTCAGGTTGTTGGTTGCCACGATGTTCTGATAACTGAGCTTGGCGTTTATATCGCAAACGTTTCATCACCAGTCGAAGTGACATCGTCAGTGCATGTGCGCTGTTGGTAGTGATCTCTTATATTTATAGGTTTGTCATTAGTCCTGACCTTGAGCTTCGTAGACGACGTTGTGCTCAAGGCTCGACGTTTGTTTTTCGGCTTCGCCTCTAAGAACTTGACCTTTGACGGTTGACGTCCCTTTTGGTGAGCTTGAATTCTTTCGCTTTGTGCTGTTATTTCCATTTTTGATATTTGAATTCTCGGCGAGTCAGTTCCGAAGATGTATGAGTGTGAAAAACTCAGATTCAATAATGCAGGTTGAATGATTTTGATCCACTAATTCCGTTTCTGACTTTCTTGATTAGTTCAACTGTCTGTTCTTCATCAAACTGTACACGTAATTCAGTTCAATACGTTTATTGATTGAGTTGTTTGAAGAGTATCAGGCTTCCAAAAGCTCCCTTGCGTGCCTCGTGGTTGCTTGATCCAGAATTTTAACCTCGTCCAGATTGAACTTGTGTCCTCCTTGATCCTCGTGGATGGATATGAGAGAGAATGGGTCATATGGCCAGTTTATGCTCGTGCATTCGAGTGGCAACTTTTCTCCCGGTTTGACCGATGTAGCACCTGTCACAGACCATACACTTGATTTTGTATATAACTTTTCTTCTTTCTTCGGGTTTGAAATGAGTTTTCTCATGGTTTTGGTCGGTCTGTGGGCAACTGTTGTCTAGATACTGAAGCAATCTTGCAGTTGTTTCAGAGACGTTTTTGATGTATGGTAGTGTGATCCTTCTCTTTGGTTGTGTTCTTTGATTTATTTTTCTATTCATCCCATACACGGTTCTTCTTATGAAGTTTCTTGGATATCCGTTTCGCTGGAACATTCTGAAGAGGTAGTTTTCTTCTTGCGTTCTCAGTTCTATTGCGCTGTAGTTGGTTTTAGCTCTCGTGAACAGGGTCCGAATGCATGACTTTTTATGGTGATTTGGGTGATTGCCGTGAAAGCTTAATGTCTGATCCGTGTGTGTTAGTTTCCGATACACGGATGTCTCCTGTGTGCTGTTGGCATTTATTTTCACGAGCACGTCCAAAAATGCAAATTCTCCATTGTTCTCCGATTCAATGGTGAATTTTATGTCGTTGAAGATGTTATTAATTGTTTTTTGTGTGTTTTCGATATCCGAGCGTTTTATGATGACGAAAGTGTCATCCACGTATCTGACCCAAAGTTTCGGCCGGATCCTTGGTAGTGCAATATTTTCCAGGGCCTGCATTACAGCTTCAGCGAGAAATCCGGATATTGGTGAACCCATTGGTGTTCCTTTGATTTGTTCGTACACGTCACCATCAAATTTGAAATAGGTGTATAGGCACATTTCCAGCAGTTCGTAAGTTGTTTGTGCTTCTAGTGGTTTGTCCGAGTAGTGGTCTTGCAGAAGTTCTTTGGTTACGTTCTTTGCTAAGTTCAAATAAAGTAAAATGTGCGGTGACATCAAATGAAATCATCACTTCGTTTTCTTCTATGGTTACGTTTTTTATTTGTTCCAAAAACTGCTGCGCGTTGGTTACGGAGTTATTTGATCCGCATATCAGTGGTTTCAAACGTCTCCATAGTTCTTTAGCCAACTTATATGTTGGAGATCCAGTCAGGGAGATGATGGGTCTGAGTGGAATATCTTCTTTGTGTACCTTGGGTAATCCGCAGAATTGTGCGGCGTTTGAGGCTTCAGCTTTCATTCTCCAACATTCCTCTTCAGTAATTCATTGCATGTCCTGTAACTTCTTCAGGGTTTACGTTTTCGGTGCTCGATGGTAAGCGACCGACCAATCAAATGAAGACGTTTGTTCGGTGAGTGATTCTGGTGTTCATTTGCCGATTACAACCTTACACTATCGTCAACCACAAAGCATTGAAAATGATTTGGTCTGATGCAAGACACAGTCCAGCCGTTGAAAACTGATCCTAGGTGGACTGGCCCTGGTGTTTCCGTTTGCCCATCGGCCAGTTAGATCAGTTTCGGAAAACAGTCAGTTTGATCAATCACTTTGAGGCAGTCGAAAGATCTCATTATAATTATCAGTTTTTTATTGCTTACAGTGGAAATAAGTTAGTAACCTCTATGTGACCGAGAACTGCCAACTTGTCATTTCGCTCACATTTCCATCTACCATTGATTTTACTTCAGAAAAATTGTCAGTTTTCTCGTTTTCGCAAAATTCTTATGCACAGTGTGATACATGGACCAGAATTTCACTCTTCACCAATTACTTGCAACGTGTCACACATACCGTCAACCGACAATAATGGTTTCCCTCAACTTGAAAGGCATCTTCGACTCAGGTGACCGAACAGCACTATTCAGCGTTCTTCACCGAAGAGGTATGTCACAGAAGTCTGAGAATCTACTGGGATCACTGCACTTTTATACTTCTGGTCGGGTAAGGGTTTATGATGAACTATCCAGTCCCTTTGAAACGGCCAATGGTGTTTGAAAATGGTGTCCCATTTTGTCATTCCTGTTTAACCTCATCAACGACGAAATGATGGAGAGTGCCTTGCGAAATTTTGCGGATATGGGCGTCGAACTGGCGAATAGTGAAAACCTGTGACCTAGATTACGCGGACGATCTTTTCTGCTTGCTCGAATGGATGGAACACGCGTAAAATACACTAGATAAACTCACAAGAGCTGTAGCTCCACTGGGGATTTACTTTTTACCTTCAAATTGTAAAATGATGTTTTAATACTGGACGTCAAGGGTTCCGAACTTGACGTTTATCGAAGTAATCAGATAATGACGCAGTCGACGAAGTTTGAGTGGGACTCGCGAAGAGAACGCAGAGTAACTTCTCTCTTCCAATATAGTTGGAAGCTTCTCTGTAATCTAAAAAGTGGATTTCGACAGCTTTTCTTTGCTTGTCCAGGGACGACAGAATGTAATCAGACAGATAGGTGAGGGTATCCACAGTGGAGTATAAATGGCGGTAGGAAAACCTGACAGGGTTAAATGAGTCCAGTAGTGATGTCATCCTTTGCAATAGAAGTCTCTCGAACATCTTTGGAACGACGGATATGCAAGCTACAGACCGGAACTTGGATGTTCCTTTCTTTGGTATGGGTGTAATCGAAGCCAATCTCCAACAGTCGAGGATGTTGTTCTGGCGCAGGCACTGATTAAATAACCCAAATAAAACCAGGGTTGAGGTAGATGCACATTCCTTGAGTACAGTTGGAGATACGGCATTCGGTTTACTAGGTTTCTTTTATTTCAACAGAGTCAGCTCTTTGTAAACGCCCGTACACTCTAAGGTGGATGCGGGTCCGTCCTGCGGAAGTGTGTCTTCCCCGTCTATGTTGGGAATTGGACAGTTGACTTTGTTAAATCTCCGACTGGGCACTCCCACATCCACGTTTGGCATACGACCGGTAGAGTAAATCCCGCACAGGTGCTTTAACATGTTCCACGTTTCTCGATAGTTTTGTTGCCTAATATTGATTGGTCGTATATCAGGTTGGGTCTTTTCAACTCTCTCCTGCTCTGCATTGAAAGTGATTTCGCGGATACGCAGCCTTTGGACTAATATGCACTTTCCTTCCTTCGACCTAACTGTCTGAGGCTGGGGGAAGAAAAATGATCGCTTCGAATGCAAACGGCCTTCCGTGGACAACATTTGTCATAGCAGAAGTTTAAATAGCTACTCAGGTGATACCCGTATATCGACGGATCTGAGTGAGAGAATATACCCAAATTAGACTGTGCAATCATTTCTCGGAGTCTCTCGAGGGAATCAGGGTCACATTTCCGTCTCGTACGTTTACGATCACGGTACTGCGTGGACTGCTTGCGGGTGGTTTTGCTATTAATTGTGGGCGTAACTTCAACAATTGCGTCCCAATAGGCGAACGACGCTTTACGAGAAACAGATTTTTGTTGTTCATAAAAAAGAGATCTAATTTTGTATTCATTCCGGCAGGAAAGTTCGCAATGTTTGATAAACCCAACATGGTTAAAAAGCTAACATGGAATCTGTTGAAATCTCCGCATACTGTACATGATGAGATATGAATATGTTCTATGAGAGTTGTGGCTAGTGTGTTGGAGAAGTGCTCGAACTCATTAACCGGACACAAAGGAGAGATATACATGACAGACCGGTGGTTAGTCAGAAATTTAAGTTTGTACACGTCTACCGTACCGTGCCTTGTTTGCAGCTCCTCCTCGGGAGTGGAAGAAGCCACGTAGAGGTCAACAGAGGACGTGGCACCAAGAACGGGAAAATGTACAGCGAACTTAGGAAAAGTAGGTGCCTCACTTCTTCGATGTTGGGGTCTAAAAGACTCCTCAACCAGAAGGCGGGGGACACTGAAGGATATGACCGCAAACCGTGAACAGTGGAGAACGTGTTGCCACTTTCTGTTTATTCATAGTGAACGATCAATGTGCTTTTGTACATTTAGACTTTGTATTCCGCGCGCTGGTTACTGGAGCTTTCTTTCCATTTTCCAGTCCTGTAGGTTCACTCCTTGTCCACCTTGTTTATTCATTCTTTCTATTGCTATTTGCAAAATGGTGAGAAAGGCAGCGGTCAGTGGGGCTTAACCTACTGTTTATCGCTCTACAATGGTGGTGATGATACCAGTGTGATTTATTGTATGTAAAAAAGACGATGTATAAAGTGTACCCATCTCTTTTTAAGCGAACCAAGGTTCCACTACAGTTCCATGAACGAAATTTCGTATCGTATTCACTGACCGCAATCTCCATTCAGAGTGATGCAAATTGAAAATTTCTTTACTACTGGTTCTTTTTCCGCTGAATCCTCATGTGATCGTAGTTGGCAATTATTTTCCATCCCTTTCGTTTTAAGTGGTAGTTGGCCAAACAAGTTATTTTCAAGTTGGAAATCAGCGTGAAGAAAAGAATTGGTTTCTGGGCTTTCTAAACCACTCACAGACAGTGGAAATAAAGAGAACTAATTTAAAAGTATATATATATATATATATATATATATATATATATATATATATATATATATATGTTCACTAGGATCTAATTTGAATCGTCTGGAGTGCGAATGGATACTCTTCATTGAAGAGCCCACAAATGAATCACAACTGTGATTTCTCATAGTTATTCATGTATGGGTCACTGCTAACCCAACGAACAGCGGGGCCAAGTCCATAACTTTTTGCCACGCCATGGATTGATCACCTCAGCCTACCCTTCAAGCACTGTCTGCCCCGGAGGACAGTGTGATCCGAGGAAGTCTATCGATGGGCATGCGTAATACAAGTCCAAAACAACTTAATCTGTTTAGACCGAGTGCTCGTTCCAGTAATTGACCTCTGGTTCCCAACACCCTACGCCTAACCTCAGTCGATTGCCGATGCGGTGGTAGAGAGTAATCCACTGTAGTTCGACTCGTTACCACACCAGACTTAATGGGACCTTATTTGGTGCTTCACTCCATGTCTCAGGGCTTGTTTACCCGTAAGCCCTAATAGCTCAGTGGATGTATATGGCTATGAGGTGCACCCTTACCACTGCATTCATGCGCAAACTTTTAATAAAATAATTTAACCTGCTCAATAAAATCAACAGAACTTTTGTGTCTCACACATAAATGTGGTAAAAGAATAAGCCAGTGATGTATACATCCGTAGCACTTCCATCCGAGAATGCACACAATGTGACTTTATGCGTGGCTAATGGTTTTAGCTCTGTATTGACTAAATATAGCCGACCAACCACAGCAAAACACGTCGACGTGTATGCACGCCTTTGACGTGGCATTCAGACTGTCAGTTGTTGTGGTCGTATTGAGCTAGGTTCTAACAATAATAGTGTAAAATCTGATAGGGGACTGTCAGCCAAAATCATCACAAAAATAAAATATACAAAATTTTTCATTCAATTTGTTAAATTGATTCTAACTAAATAATCCATAACCCAACCAGCCACAGTGTTGTCCTCGCTTATTCCGGTGTGTGATAACACGGTCCGTGGTACTTATTCTATGAAAACGGATAGACTGGTAACATCAAAAGGAATACTCTTCTTCCGGTCATTTGTATTAATTAAGGAGCGAGAACACCGAATCAGAAGCTAGTAGTGCTTCAATTAGCAACATAGGGAATATCGCTTTTCCCGCTTTCTTCCAACTACTTATTTGGTATACCATCTTGTTCCCTTCAACTAGAAGCAAAGTTTTCACTCACCTTTGGATTCGTCTTGTTTTGCTATGAGTTCAGACTAAATAAGTTTTCCCAGTTTTTGTTTAGCAGTTATCGTACCGAGCATAATATTTAATGTATTCTCATAAGAATATCTGATACCCCTCGGTCGTTCAGGCTCCATGTGTTTACTTGCGCTTCATTGCTTCTTTTAGAACGCGTGCTTCGGGGCGTTGGATTTCTTCTTCTTCTGTTAACCATTTTGCCTGACCGATCCGGTCAACTCGAGTTTCATCTCTTTTTAATGCTTTTGGCCATGGTCATCTTCTTTGGTCTGGATTCTATGGCCGTTCTTTTGTTCTTATTGAAGAATAATCATTTTGATTTCTTCATTTGATATACGACAAATTACAGTATTTATGGTAGGAGGCCGGGGACAATAAAAGTCAGCTGAATGGGAATGCGACCGGCAGTGGCAGAAATCGAAAATACCAAATGTCTAGACATGAAGTCCACGACGATGAACGGTTGATCACCCGCGGTCGAAAGTGGGACTCGTTTTGTCTATGGCTGTCTGATTTGAAGATGGTCACATATCTCCTTTTGCTGATTCTACTGCCTGTGGCTCCTGATTGGCTGCAGCGTTCAACTCTGTAGTCGCCTCCTTTAGTTTGAGCTAAAGTTTAAAAAAAATTGTATATCATAATTCGGTCCCTGACCGTCTTTCACTCGTATATGATCAAGTTTCGGAAATTAACTGACTTCCATAACACAGTCAAAATCAGATCATATTTCAAGCACCGAAGGGTTCAGAGCACCCTTTAGATACCGTCTATGTCAAAAGTACATCATTTTAGTCAAACGAGACATGCGCTAACACATTGAGACAGATGCTGATGAGCATAGCACACAATTCCACAGTATTTCATGAATCGGTCGCGATCCAAGAAACACAAGATTCAAAGCAAATAAACAGTATCACTCTGCGCACGATCAGAACCGTCCAGCCTCATCTGACGACGAATGAATGTACCCTTCCTTCTGATTCGTTTACACACGCAATGGTGCTTTAAATGTACGGAAAGTAGCACAGAGGATTTACAAAAAACAATCGTTTTTCCGCTTGTTCATTCCTGTGTTGGCATGGCTTTTGTTTTGTTATTTGTCCCATTGTTCTTGGTGAAATCTGTGAAGGGTTATTGGGATATTACCGCGCGTGCTGCTACTTCTCAGTCGAGCTTCTGTAAACCTCTCATGTTTGATATCTACTGAACCGCATAAACCACGAGTATACATCAATGGTAAGCTAGAATATGCGATTGCTGTAGGTCTCAAACGTCCCTGGTACACTAATCTTCTACGTTACAGTGATAACCTTTTCGAGTGCTCACTTTTATTGTAACAATGGATTTTATTTCACAAAAGACCATCAAAATGATTACGAAAGCGTAGTGATCTGCTCACCCGCCTTGACGTTGAACGTAGGTCATGTCGCAGCCCATGTGAGCCTCTCCGGCTTTGAGGTGCATCCGTTTGACGGGCCTAGTGCACTTACGGGATTGCACGAGTAACCTCAAAACAACAGTCGCTTAAGTCCTCCAAAGTTTCGCTCCATTACGTTGGTGGTACGTTCACACACGCGCCCAGAGTGAAATCAGTCAGTTCTAAATGCGGATTGAGAAGAATACGAGCGAGCTACTTTGGTGTGCTTCGAACTAACAAAAGGGTAACCGGTTAGGTAGCACAATACCTTGCACCCACCGAAGCACACTTAGCACTCATCAAGGCGTGGTCGAAGGTCAAACAGGTAGCCTAGTAAGATCGATAACCTTGTTTATACCCCCCAGCTGCGGCTTATGTTAATGTGGTCAATCCAGGTGCAGTATTGAGCCGACGAGAAGGATGGTGGTACTTTAAGTTTTTCGCCGCAGGTAATAGACAATGGTCAGAAAACGGAGTCGAATGCCTTTCCTCGTTGTCCGAACGTTAAGAATCCAGTTCCAAAGTCCCCTACTCCTCCCTAAACATTCTTTGTTCAATAAAATACGATTAAACCTAGGATTAGTATTCCCTGCTGAACTCACATTAGTCCTTTAATATAGGTCATTGAGCCTTTTGTAGAAACTGTCTAGATCCTACGCTACAACCAGTAGGTTCATACGTAACTACTGCAAATTAGTTGCATTTGTCCGAAAAATGGTCATACAACTTGCACGAACCCCTGTCTTACCGCCCACATTTGACTGTTGATTAAGATACTGTCTAGCTTTGCGAGTTCGATCCCAACGCCTAATGCTACACAGCTACCTCCTAACTGGGTGCCACAGCTTCAGGGTACCCAAAAAGGAGAAAATTAAACTTGGCATAAGGGTGGGAAGGGGCCATCATTCGAGTCCTGAGTTCAACACACCGGTGGCAGGGATCATGAACGTACGGGCAGAACCTGTCTGTTCTCTTTTATACCATAAGTGTGCGCACATTCACCGCAGCCAGCTTTAAGAAGTGGCCAACCGGTACTTTTAAGTTAGACGGTTTTTGGAAAGCAGTCGTTTTGGTGAGAACTGAAGTTCGATCAGAATCCCTGGTTGAGACACTACTGCTATTACTACACCTTTTCCCATCAAGCTTTAGCCAAAACCCACAATTCTTTAGCCACGACCCATCATTCTTTAGCATTGACGCACAACCTTCAGCCATGCAGCTGCTAGTCAGTCAGGTCAAAAGGTAAGATGTCACAAATATGCAGTCCTGTAAGGAAAATCTGTAATGTAACAAACGGTACTCTGTTTTGCATTTCAAGTCACAGACAAATATTAGAACTGGATATGATGATACAAAATAAAGGTTTGGTTCCTTAAACGTTTAGATAAGTGAATACATTGCAATTCCGAGAGCAATCACACGGTTATCGTAAGTACACCCCCATTAATGTCATAAATTTATTTGTGCTGTAACATTTGACACCATTACTATCACCGAAATTGCAACAGTAATAGGGGCTGTACCACGTGGTTCGACGATAGGGGCACATCGTTTAAACCTTCTCCAATCAATTGGCGATGCAACAATTGATACCATTACCACGGTCAACTGCGCAGTATGTGATCGTCACACTTCCTCCTTTGTTCCGTTAGCTTTGCAACAGCAATATTTTTAATAAAATAAATTGTTCCAAAATCTCTTGATGTCATTGCATTCCGATACTTTTGACCTGACCGGCTAGCAGCTGCATGGCTGAAGGTTGTGAGTCAAGGCTAAAGAATAATGGGTCGTCGCTATAGGACTGTGGGTCGTGGCTATAGGATTGCGGATTTTGGCTAAAGCCTGATGGGAAAAGGTGCAGTAGCCGCAACCCTTATTGGATAAGAGAGCTTAAACGGACAATGTTGCTTGTAAAGTCAGATGGCTTGTACAGCTAGTGATGTTAACTGTGAAAGGAGAAGTGTTCTCCGAAAATCTCATGGCAATATTCATTGCTTGGTGCTGTTGGTTGTGATGCTAACCCTTTGCCGGGTCAGAGCAGCAGGCTATTTGTGAGCCTCAACCGCACCTATTTAAGGAAGGATATACCTTTTGCTTTAGAACAAATAATTGCGGTCTGTAAGCAACAGGAATTCATACGGTCTAATGCATTTTGGAATCTCCAGCAGTCCGTGGAATTCGGGGATTGATAGTCTCATGGTTCACATGGAAAATAGATCTTGATCTGATCTCCATGAGCCAGTCCTTCGAAGCTGATTTTACGTTTAACACCTGTCGATCTGTTTACTAAGGATCTCAACGGTTTGTTGAACATCTTAACTACATTAAAGGGTGCCCTTTTATCACTGACCTTTCAGAGGTGATAAACTATTGCCCACACAGCGATCGACATCTGTGATAGAGAACTCTCTGGGAAGGTTTGAGTTCAGTTCATTCAACCATTAAGCACACACTTCTGTGCTCAGGTTTCGGTTACTACCTCTCAGCATTGTCGAGTCAAGGACAAACAGATCAGAAACTTAAAGTGAAAACCAACCGACAACAAAATAAAAGAGAACTGTGCGATCGATTGAGTCGAGTACTGCTTTCAGATCAAGTAAGACAGAAATTGTCGGCCTACGGAAGGTGTGTCTGTGCTCTAAAATTGGTCGAAGGGTGATGGTGTGGTCGATACTACCCCGACCGTGCTTGAAACCGACTTGATTATTACACGCACACCCTTCACGGGCTCTGGATAATCGATGTAGAATAAGCCCGGTAGGCAGTTTGGTTTCGATACTTACCAAGCTAATTCCTGTGATTTTCCCAATAGGACTTGTCACCAAGATTGGTTTGAAGTGCATTGAAAAATCGATGCGCCGTGTAAAATGTTATGGTAAAATTTTATTGTTCAATAGCCCAACGTAATCGACATGGTCGATGGGTAGTTGACTTTTCGGTCACCAAGGGCAACCTTTTCCGAGACTGGTTTTGCAAGCAAAATGGTTACCCGTGGTGACCGAAATGTCAACAAACAACCATCGATTTCAACCATACTGCGTTACTAAACAAACATTTTACCTTGTCACCTTTTTGGCAAATCGGCACGATCACCGATTCACACCATTCCCTGGGAATCTGTTCACTGAGCTAGATTACTAAGAACTTTTTAACTCCGAGACCAAAGTTTTACCCCCATCCTTGAAAAAAGCTGGAGACAACCAATCCAGTCCAGCGGCTGTGTACCTTTTCAAGTAACCTATCTCTCGCATAACCTCCATTTCTGATGAAGGAGTGAAATCTACCTGCATTGTTTTTCTGGCGGGTGTATTCGGAAGGTCCACGGTTGAAGTGGGCTAACTGAACTGTTGCTTAAGGTGCTCCGCCCGACGATTCAGACAACGTCCCTGAGTGAATCAGTGAACCGTCGAATCTCGTGAATAACTCACACTTGACTTCCGTGGACCGGAGCCTCTAATCAAACGGCTTAGGTTGCGAGTATTACCAATAGACGCAGCCTTCTCGATTTCCCTACACTTCGCAATCTACCACAGTTCACGGTCATTTCTCAGGCTCCTTGTCAGTTGGCGTCTCAGGGATTTACGCACTTCACTAAATGTGGCATCCGAAGAGGAAAATCTGCAGGCATCCAACAGAGCAATTGATGTCGAATATATCCATCTTTTGTGAGGCCTAGATGAACCAGAGTACTGTATGGTATCTGAAGCGGCATACAAAGCTTCCTTGACCTGTTGTAAGTGTCTAAGTCCCGGACATCTGGCTGCATCGATGACCGTGTAGACAGCCCTGCCTGGAAAGCAGATCGTTTGTTATCGTCTAGAAGCAACCGCGCAGGAGGGATGGCTTTAGTGTTGGTATGACCGTGAACGGGGCGTAAACAGAAGCGAGCACGTACTAGTGCGTGATCTAAGTCCACAGGCGTAGACCAAGATGAACGACAATTCTCAGTTTATCCATACCAGCGGTGACCGATGACAATATGGTCCATGTGAGTCCAGCGTTGTGAAGACATAACAGGACGCCATGTGAGTCTATGCCGCTTCTTATGGCAGAGGTTTGTACCCATCAGGAACAATTTGTGATCAGAACACAGCAGGATGAGACGATCACCGTTATCAGTACGATCGGCTGGTATAGAAAACGGGCCTTCAATGTGCCTTTTGGAATCCCCCAAACGACGAAATTTGGCGTTGAAATCCCCAGCAATCGCCGCCTCGTCCGCGGGAAGCTCGCTTCAGTGAAGCTGATACATTCCTGAAAGAATTCATCCTTGGCCTAAGGTCAACTGCAGTCAGTGGGGCATATAAATACACGACGAAAGAGCACCAACATTTCAGTCTGCTGCTGTTTACACGCACAGAACCACCGAACTGCACACAAAGAACTACCGATTGGAATCCAATATGGTAGTGCACGCTCAGTTCTCCTGTCCAAAGTGATCCTGATGCCAGCCTGATCACGAGTACCAGACACTACATCAACTGACAGTTTAAGAGTGAACTTAGAATGCAAAGAACAATGACAGGAGTGGGGTCTTGTGTGCGCGTTTCGGAGACACAGCATTCATCTATTCTGAATGTTTCAAGAGTTTAAGCGAGGGCAGCCTATTGCCCTACCTGACATAGTACGCAGACGTTAAATGAAGCTCGGTGAAGCAAAAGTGTGAGCATAAGAAATGTGTTTAATTTGTATCCTACTACCAAACTGCTGTTTTCTTCAGAGCCACAATAATCCTTGGTATTTTTCATCGATCATAAATTGAAGAAGTGGAAAATATTGACGTTTTTACGGGAAGGATTCTGGAGGTTTATGGGCTAATCATACTTCGCAGCTGCCCACACCACAGAAGGAGTTTTTCTTTGAGAATCCCAGCCAGAGCTTTTGACTCATTTCTAACCCACAAGGCAGTGGGACGATAAACCAGAACGGAAACGTGAACCATGAAGGGACTTCTGGTCTGTCACGTGAGACCTGATTGTTGCACGCTTTCTGTCTTGTTTTCACCGGTGCTTTGTTATCGACCCGCTTTTTGGATTCATTCATTAGCCCTGTGCACTCAACGGAGCAAGCGGAACATGGACGTAGCAGCATTCTTTGGGTTCCGGGCTGCCTAGCTTAGACAGGCGACAGATGCCCAAAAAAGTTCTCATAAATCTCTGATGGCCAGTAGAAATCCTAAGTACTCCACTGCGTAAACGGCATCTCTTCATGCTTATTTGTTGGAGTGTCCTCTTCAGGGGCATGGTTTCTGGCCGTGCAGAATCAGGTATAGCCCAACAGCTAGTTCAGGCATATCGAACTACGTCTGGCCTCTATCCATTGACCTGTCAGACATGATTGCATCTGCAGCTCAGGAAAACCATACTGCATAGATCCTTGGGTCATGAAGGTACGCAAGCCATCACACTATGCCAAGTTACAGCCTCTTCGTGAAGACTTCACAGAACCAAATACAGGCAGAGGCAAATACACACCGTAGGTCAACAGCTTTTGTGCGCATAGTTGGGATCTAAGTTTACTTACCAACACAGCCCCATGAAGGGCGAAGAGCTTCGGGTTCCGATTTCCTGTAATCAATCGGAACGCTCGACGCAGATCAGTCTGGAAACGTTAGGTCACGAGGGGTTTTGCTATCGATGAGACCGGGTTTTTCGTGGTCGTTTGCTGTCCGGCCGTGGGACGGCCCATCCACTGCAACAGCCACTTCGGTCCATGTTCACCCGTTATTCAACAGAGTCACAGATTCATTCTGCCTATGCGGGTGTCATCGTAACTGCAGGTGAACTGACAAATACCGTGGCGTTAAGGCCTGAGAAACTCCCTGAATTGACTCGAGGTCTACTTGTCCCTTGGTGGTGTGCGAAGCCTGCAATTCAGCCGCCTTATAGGTGCGCTTTAGCACCCATTTCAGATTTTAGGTAATTCAGTTGGATAGATGATCACCTTAAAACGGTAAGCTTATTCGGACTCATGCCATATTCACAGAAACTATTCACTCAGAATGTGTTGCCTGCCGTGGTGTTAGACAATCAGACTTCCCGAACCGGTTTCGGAATTGTTTGATACTTGCTGTTCCCCTTGTGATGCTCTATAGGGGGAGGGGGAAGTAGAACTCAATGGAAGAAACCGTTGGTAAAATTTAAAGTGCTGTGAGTTTTTTTTCCTTTTTCACCGTACACTTTTTGATGTTTTTTGTCATTTAGTTTGTCGGAGTGACATTTTTGTATCAATGAGGCATGAGAGTTCAACAGACAGACTGCACAGCATTTGCCCCACTGACTTCTATTTTGAGTCGTGCTTCTCAACATTTCTAACCAACGGCAATCCTCGTCCCTTGGGCCCCAATCAGAGAGGCGAGAAGCGCCAACCGAAGCCAATGCTAATGCTAGCTTCTTCTTACATCTACGCGAAATCATTGCCTGACCACTGCATTCCTTCTTCCGGCATTACCCAACACGTACTAATAAAGCACAGAAAAGTAGACGATGGAACAGTCATTCGCAAAATCTGACTGAGCCACCATAGGCGATGTTGAGCGATCGCTTAATTGAGAGAGCGGCTATCCGTGCCCAACACACGACGGTGCAGCCTGTCATTACTCACTCGATGTTCCCATCAGACGCGAGCATTGCTTCGGAGACATCGGTTATCAAACCTGGAAAAAGGCCGAGCGTTCTCAACGCGAAGGAGCCAGATCCCGCAACAGTAAAGTAAAACACCGCGAACCACGGCGACGTACACCCGTTCCTAAAGAGAGAGCCGAGTGTCACGGCGATGTCACATGTGTCGTAGGTTTGCGAAAGCAGCTCTACCTCTTTCTATTCATGAACAGATCTCCTCCTTAACACCACCTCCAGCTGCTATCTAGTTATCGACTAACTCAAGCTGATCACCCCGAACGGTGAGTGCAGACAAAGGCTCCTGGCAATCTTGCCAAAGCATTTGGAAGGCCAAAAGTACACACCATATCTGGATAACTCAATCACCAAGCTGTCCAAATCACTGTCTGTGCCTTATTATTCAGCAAGGCGATGTCATCGGTATATTTAAAGTCGAAAACTTTGTTCCTAGGAAGGAGTTCCATTCCACCGTTCGGAAGACCAGATAAAGCACTCCATAGGAAATCATCTGTTGCAAAGTTGGACAGAGATGGGGATACTCCACTGACGACGGCGAAAGGGGACGAAAGCCGGTCGTAGGCCCTAACCCGACCTGAGGTGTGACGATACAACTCTTTGATAATTGGTACGTACTCCTCAGGTACTCTATTTCTCAACTAACAATTCCATAGTGCAATCTTATTGATAGATTCGAAGGCCACGCGATTTTCCAGGACAACGATGGTTTTTGATCTTTGGAAATTGTGACGGTGCTCCATCAGCTGTCCGAGGGTGAAGATTTGATCAATACATCCACGACAGGCACGAAATCCAGCTTACTCCTTACAATTCTGCTCTTCACACGTTTGGTGCAACCTGCGAAGTATGACAGACGCAAGCAGCTTCGGTGCTCTTGTGATAAGGAACATCCTTATGTCTAGCGCAGTCACGGTGAGAGCCCTTCTTCAAGATGGAGACAACAATCGGCTCCCCTCATAGGGAGGGAACCCGCTCGGAGCTCCAAACTTTCAAGGATAAAACATGAAGTTCTCTTATCAGCTGCACTCCCCCCCCCCTCTTAAAACGAACCAGGGGAATGCCATCGGAGCCCGGAGATTTGTGACGTCTTAAAATTTAGATTTTCTTTCAGATCTCCGTCTCGGTAGGTGGACCTGTCGGAATGCACCACTGAAAGTGTACCAGAAGAGCTATAGGAAAGGCTGACACTGAAGGCCAGCTAAACGGTGTCCGAAAGTAGCCGGCCCAGATTTCGACACACCGCTTCTGACTGTGAATTGGCTAACTGTTAGTTCCACAAATTTTTTCACTCACACCTAGTGACTTCCGGTTACTCGAATGAGACAGAACAGCTCACGAGAATATCCCATGGCAGCAGCACGTTCTATCTCTGATGCAAGTTGCGACCACCAGACTTCGCGGTCCCTACGAAAAGACTCATGTATCATTGAGTCAAGTTTCGTTATGCTCGATTCCAGCCGGAACCGACTGGCGCGTGTCGAGAAGGCGCGAAGATTCAGCAGAAGTCCAGAGTCTTGCGGCAAGACGAAACAAGCTACAACTTTCGAGAATAGTTGAATGCATAGGATTTTTGATGAGCGACCAGTGCTGGTTGATATTGACAGGTGGGTCTACAGCTGGCGCGTTTCGGAAGACGGATAGACGGGATGGATCGGAAGACACATCACAATCTAGCCGTCGTTGAGGCGAACGTTTGTGGCACCCACCGAAGAGCATGGGACTACTTGCTTCAAACTGATATGTGATCGGAATCAATGGAGGTGCTTCAGTACGCGCGGCAGTCTTGTAAGCAACCCCGTCCTTTTTGGCTTATAGTGATGTGGTCGATTTGGGTCCACTGTTGACTCAAAGAGAGTGGAGGCCACGTGGCATACCGGCGATTAGATCGTCTGGAGTTCATACTGGCGAAGAACAGGTGATGATCTGTGTGAGGGAATGTGTTAACCCATCGTTGGCGGACAGCCAAGTCGCGTTGGCAGTCATCACTGGTGCGGCACCGAGCCCAAGGCTTGAGATAACGGAATCTCGAGTGACAAAGCCGATCGCGGGAGTGGATCGATAAGTGAGAGATGGGTCTTGTCAGCGTTGTTTAGGCCTCAAGGCGTGGTCGCCCACACCAGTCAGATCAATGCGTTATGTGCGAATGTGAAAGCAACCTATAAATTCTTTGTTTTGTGCTAATAAACTGAGGCAGAATTGAGTTTACGCCGGAGGCAGTGAGACGGAACAAAACTGAGCACAGGGCTAAAAGCCGTTCCCCGTTTTCCGAGCGAAAGTAATCTAGCCCAAAAGAGTCTCTTAGATGTGCCTCGTTCGATGACAGCCGATGCACTCTAGCACTCAGATCTCCTACCGAAACCACGTTTTCGGACCGGCTTGCTTTATATAAGTCGTGGAACTTTTGGCAAAAGTTATCTCTGATTGCACCTGGGCTGCAGTCAGTGGGTACATACGCCGAAACGACAAACAGATTGTGTTTATCAAAAACGGTGACTGCTCACTTCACGAACCCTTGAGTCTCGCTGCGCATGAACGACTGCCGACTGGAATCTAGTCTAGCGGCGCCTGTTCACCTCAGTCACTGAGGTAAATGCCAACGCCAGCAAGACCAGAAGCCGAGGCCTCAGCTTCCCCGGTAAGGTGTAAGTGGAACTTCACGGAAGGATTGGATAGGGATGTCAGTCGAATGGTGGAACTGGAGTCTTGAATGTGAGTCTCTTGAATCCGGCACACATCGATGACAAAAAAATTCAAGCTTACGAGCTAAATCCGTATGTTATCCTAAACGCATCAGGGTTCGCACGTTGAAAGTGGCTAGTTTGAGTGGCCATCGAGGATGAAGCAGGGCATCAACCGGTGATAGCAGGTTCGGTGATACTCGGGAGCTAATCGAAGACAGATGAAGGGAACACATTTCGGCTTTCCACCAGTGGCACTACAGCGGGCACGGTCGATCAAAGAACCCGCGGGGTGAAAAAATGAAAATTAAAGTGGGAAGAGAATGGAAATGAGAGAACAAGTTATGTACGGTGTAGAACAATGATCGTTCGTGCGCTTGCAAGAGAAGTCAATCGTAGTAGCAGAGTCTTTCAAGGTTGTTTGCGTTGCGGGATGTTGTACTGCTCGGTCGCCCATTCCAGAATGCTTGCCTCAGTTCAACAATAATTAGCATGATTGACGTACGCCGTTCAGAATATTAAGAGAAATACTTACACCGTGCAATTTTTATCTTTTATCTGTTCTAATCAACTGATACTAAATTTCTTATAACATTGTCCCACTTCACCGACAAGCAAGTAAAGCAGTACTAACCATAAAATGCGCTATTTGGGATCTTCTGCTGTGTAGTTGTATCTTTAACTAAATCGAAGATGCATTCGGTGGATTTACGAGTTCATTGATAATACGACCTTGTCGAAACACAGTTATAAGACGTTAGCAAAGCATTGTAAAGAAATAATGTAACTCATTTCATCCAAGCAATGTGACTCACTTAGGTGATCCAATTTCACTTTTGTTGAGCTGTTCAAATCCTAATCGAATTTGTTACATTTCAAACGTTATTATTTGAACAGGTATATTGACTTTTTTTTATGGCGGTGCATGAGTGCACGGGAAGTAGCATACCACATAACCTCAAAACCCACTGTGCTATCAGGCATATACTGCAACCTGGCCGTGAGACTTGGATAGGTAGCGGGCCTGACAACAACGGAGTGCTCTCTACAACCGGTGTGACTGGCAGTGAAGAGGAAACTTCTTGTAACCAACTTTTGACAGTGAAGTGAAATCCATCGTTGGAATAATCAACTATTTACGAGGCACATAAGGAATTCGAGCCGAATACTTGTGTGTAAAAGCACGGATTAGCCGTGAGCGTGTGCAATACAGATTTGTGCGATAGGCTTGGATGACGGACGCTGGGTGTTGCTACTAAGTAGTAATCAACGGTCACACCCTCACGGGGAAGTAGTAACATAGCATCTCATCTATGAAATAAGCGAACTTCGAGTGCTTGCACTAAGGAGACGTCTACGGGCTTTGCTTATCGGTTTGAACAATGGTGTCCCTTTTAGGAATCTGGCTTGCACGTTCCAAAAGCTAATTACTACTGTTAAGCCGACTTGATCCAGCAGCAAGCAACTCCTTTGCGCCCAATGGTGTTGAAAATGGATTTTCTGTCGGGCAAGGTTGTCTCGTTTTCCGGTAGGATATCGGGCAAAGTTCTACCAAGCCCAAAATAATGAGCTTGGATTTTTGCTGGCTTCAGCTATCTGTGGTATTGACTTCAGAGTTGGTTGTCTACTGAGACTGGAGTAACCAAGTCTAGTTCACTATGCGACTTGGAAATATAGCCGTTACGGTTTGAATCACCCGCAAAGACTATCAGCTGGTCAAAGTGACAGATCCGCTCAACGGTAAGTGATAGTAAATTCAGGTTAACAGTTATTATCGACGGTCTTCTGACATGCCGAATCGTACGTCACCTGTTTAGCTGAAATAGGCTCAAAACAAAAAAAAATGAGGTAAAGAAAGAAAAGCACAATTATGACTCACAAAAGCAATATATTTGCGTCTGATTGTTATGCTCTTCTTTCGACGGATGCATGCACAAACACACATTTATGTATTCATGAATATGTACCAGGACAAGTATATCAGAAAGGTTTGATTCTCCCTGTGCGGTTTAACCTAGTGAGACCGTGTGATACACTTGTGTGTTTGTGTCACGTGAATGTGTGTTTGTGTATACCAAAACGATTACAAGTTGGGTCGAGACCCGATTGGCCGATAAGGCAGTCAGTCGGATGGAGGCGACTGTTCAAGTACACAGGTGGACAGGTGGCTGGTTGATTAATCGGATTGATCTCACTAGCAGTTACTTCACGTGATTATGACTGAATAAATGACCATCCTCGCCGGGTGCAATAACTGTTGAGTGTGGTCGGCTATCTATAATCAGCCTGAGACGAGGGAACACCAAGGGCGAGCAGACTAGAATGCATTTGGTCACAATAGTTTAAGCGAAGCCAGTACACAAACAGCGTCCATTGTGGAATGACATAATTGGGGGAAGAGAGGGGGAGGTGGGGGCTGAGAATTTTGAGAGTGGGTGATGTTTGGGCGTATACATAACTGCTTTCATGATAGGTAACCCTCGATGACGAACGTGAAACAAAGTTGAGTGATAAGATGTAGTTAACATCAGTCTGAACAAAAAGTGTATATTTTGTGCATACGGTTGCATGTTATACAGGCAGAAACACGAAGCAATGGTGATCGAAAAGCCACAGTAATGCAAGTAAGGGACTCACTGAACATCGACAAATTTAAGTCAGATTTTTGAGTTGTTTATTTCGGAAATCGACGACAAATGGGCAAGATAACCGAGCTGTCTAAACGGTATTCGTGGTCAGGTCACGATCATTTTGTGCATTTATTGGAATGTGTAAGTTGGTACATATCACGTGGCGATACCCGTTATCGTGTTTGTGATGGTGATAGTGATGTTGTTAGTTATGACAGTATGAATAATAACAATAGTGACAATAATAATAATAGCAATAACAATGATAGTAGTGGTAGTGATAGAAGTAATAGTAATAATAACAGTAGTAGCAGTGGTAGTAGTATTAGAAGAAGTAGTAGTACAGACTATCACAGAAGGGCTTCGCCTGGGACTTTTAAACAGTTCCAACGATCCATCATGTCATAAGCGCAAGTGAAGATAAGTGAAGCGATTGATTTTCAAAACAAATGGATAAGTAACTTGAAATAATTTCAACTGAAAACAAAAAAATGATGAAGTGGAGTAGTAATACGAAAAAAAACTGATTACCAACAAGACTGTTGTTATTGGGATTATTCTACTCAGCTGCAGCAAAATAACAAACAAAAATCATGAGAACTGAGAAGAATGTGACTTTTTAACGCAGTGCAAACGATCATAAGTTAAGTGGTTTGTACGGTCCGGAAAAAGCAACGACCTAACAGGAAACAGATATAGTGGGCTGAAACTATTCTGGGTGCACAACCATCACACGACTGAAATGGAAGTCCTGTGCATCGGGTTAGGTGCATTTGGGTACTCAAATCTTTGGATAGAAGCCACTTGGCATGGTTTGGTCAACGAGATCGATGGGTGACTACGAAACCACGATCTATGTACAACGAGAATGTATTAGGCTTTGAGGGAATAAACGCGCAACAGTACTGTGTGAAAAAAACCGAATGGTTGAAGATACACAGATACTGTGGACAATCGATAGTGATACTCCGGAATTAATTTGGAGTCAAAGAAATAACTGGACCCGTTTATTCGGATAAATGTACACGCATAAAATGAAGTTTGACTGAAAGAATTTTCGGCCTTTTTTTAAATCAGGCAAACCACCGGATGGAGGATAGGGTATAAATGTGTGCTTTGGCTGAGGACGTATGGGTTGGCGATGGGCTTGTCAAAATTCAGAATAAATCCACTGGGTTCTCACCCGAAGGGAATTTGGTCGCATCTTGCTGATCATGATCAGGTTCCGACTCCGCGACTGTTTGACCAAATTCCAATCCTAGACCCAAAAGATCGGCAACTTCCCCTGTTGGTGGTGGTTGCTCCGCATGGTTCTCCCCATGCATATCGTGGTTTTCCTGTGTGATAATTTCGTGCACCTTGTTGTCCACATGTTCAACTCCATTCGTTGGTGGGGCTTCATCCAGAATTCCTTTCAACATTGGTTCTTTACGTGCACCCAGCTGGTAGTCAATTCCAACTGTGTACCGGTATTTGCTTGTATATTTGACAAATTTTTCTGCTACTCCGGTGTGTTCCACACTGATGGAACGAACAGTGGCTCCGGATACGGTGCTTGACGGCATGGTGTACTCGACTTGGCAGTCAGGAACCAGAGTTTCCCACTCAGGCACGTTGTCGTGAGCGGCCAAATTCATTTTGCACGTGAGCAAGTGAGGTCGAAAAGAAGCTACCAATCGGTTGATTTTCCCAGGGGTGATTTGGCGGGGGAGTGGGGAAAGCCGATGTGAGAAGAAATGGAGAATCACATGAGGCTAGACCAAAACACGAAGGTCGTCAAATGTTGCGAACTGGCCAATTAATCCTATAATGCTGTCAATTGTGGTCATATTACTAAAGAGAAATGTTTTCCTTCCATGCCATTACACTCAGTTTGCACGCATTCGTTTCTTACATTTAAGTATTTTCATCAAAGTTCGAACCTCAACAAATTCTGTCACACTTTGCATCCATAACTGTAGCTAGCCGAAGGGAACCATTGATTGAGAAAGTCAATAGAAGTTATGCAATGAAGACGGAGCAGAAAGAATACCAAGAAACCGTGAATTAAAGTGGCGTGAAAGCCAGCCTCAACGGTAGAGTATTGTTCGGTCAAACAAACAATTTGCACGGTATGTTCCCACCATTGTGTCTAACGCGATATCGGTTCCTCGTATACACCGATTTTATTGTCAACACTGTGTCAACTTTGATGTCTATCATCGGTGGCAAGTGTCGCCTAGCCGTTCGCACTCTGTACTCTTCTGCTATCCCGTAAGTATCCGTGTACCACGAATTTCGTTTTCTATTGTTCCTGGTCGATCTGTGATCATAGTTATCTTCCACGTTCTTAAGTTACCCGTCATGTTGGCCTGTATGGCCAAAAATTGTTTCAACTGACTACTACTTTCCAAGTTGTCGTCTAAGAGGACCGGAAAAGTCATTGATGAACGTATTTATCTCAGCTCGGCTTATTCAGAATTTGGAAATTCATTGGCAGTACATTTTATGACTGAAGTCAGTCAGCTGTTTCAAATATTATCAATTACTGCACTTTTTTATCTGACCCTTGATGTCCGCCGAATGCGATGTGCTATGGTTTCACCCTCGTACCACGTTTTTGTCCGTGGGCATCTTTATATATTCATCGTTACATTCGAGGATTAAAATTATTTTAGTAATATTGCAAAAAATAAAGTATATATGACCCGCTGCCTAACTTAATCAGTCACTCATCCACTCACTTACTGATACTAGCCCAAGAGGATTCAGATAAGCTTATGTGCCTATAAAGTATCTTCCAACATACTGAGCAAGTTGATACTAGTCTATTCGATCTCTGACTGACATTTTGTTTTGTTTTGTTTTTGAACTTCATTCAGTCCCATAACTGAGTCTCAGTGCAGTTGAAGAAACACTCCCATAGCTTCAAGGGCCAACTATGCTACTAGGGATAACCTCGGGAATCGGATTGGGGAACCACACAAGGTTTCAAGGTCTAGGTTTCATACTGTAGCAACTGTTTTTATCAAAGCTTCCGGTGGAATCCATGGTCACTAATACATTCAGCAAGTTGGATTCATGCTCATACAGTGTCTGTTCTCAAAGAAAAGAAAGCACAATAGTCATTCCAAGTGAAAGCAGAAAAACCCACCTTCACTCTTTTCCGGTATTCTGGGTATGCGCCAAACTACGGCTTTGTATAAATGTTCATACTTGGCCAGACCGATGCTTGCCTCCAATATACTTGGAGGCAGTAAACTTTGAGCCATTTGCGTAATTCGTTCCAGTCCCTTAATCCGACCGGGTTTGCGCAACGTCGAATGTACCGAGCCGTATTTGTGGTGCTTTTCGACACGGAAATGATAAATCCAATCCTCCGGAACGGGAATGTGAATTTCCACATTCTCACAAGGTACAGCACCCTTTCGATTGCATGCACTGAAAAATCCAGGCACGAGTAGTTCACAACGCATTGACACACGCCGTCCGTCGATCGAGTAGACACATTTGAGCTGCAACGGCAATTCCCGATTCCCCCGCAAACTTACTCGGAATCGTAACAATTCGAAGCGACATCCGTCCAGTGGATAGAATTTCAACATGTGATCTTTCTCGTACGCGTCCATCTCCACACAAGAATGGAATTCCGGCTTGCGTATACTAATCCAGTCATCGTGCATCACGGGCAAAATATCGGCGCGCCGGACCACTTCACGACCGAAACGCCACTTATCATTCAGTCCTAGGATAATGTGTGGTCCACCGTTCACAAATGCGGTACACAGAATACGAGTACGTGCTTTCTGCTCTTCAATTGTCCCCGTTGCGGAAACGTGGCCCTGATACTCGTCAACCACGTAGCAGCACACCTCTTCACGACTGTAATTCAATGTGGTATCTTTGTGTGCAGGAATTTTCATCAAAGCATCTTCAAACACAGGCATAAGTTGTCGCACACGACTCTGGTCGAGGGAACCGAACTTGAGAACCTCCGTGTACACGGGTAGATGGTCAACGGCGACATTTTGTTTTGGTTTGTGTGTTACCAAGTGTTGTAATGTTTTAATCGAAAATTTCTCCGGACGGATACCGACTAATTCTCTGTACGACACGTGATTCAATTTGAACACGTGCAACTTGCCATATTTATCGTATTGCTGTAATTTCTCCCTTGACAGTTGCATATAAGGTTCAATACGAATAGACCTGTATGGTTCTGGGGATATTTGACCCGAATTCTCGTCCACTTCATGTATGTTGACCAGTTTACGATCATGGTCAATAGTGAAATGGATTGCCACTTCACGCCAGTATCGATCTGTGGTGTACTTACTCATCTGTTTGACACGGGTCTTCTTTTCTGGATAACGCAACCATAATCGATAGAAGGCATCATCTTCAGTTGGTGGGTTGAATGGGATATCCAACTCTGGATCTGGTGTGTCTGGTCTGGGAGGTTCCGGTTCTGCCGGCTGTGTAGTCGATGCTGCAGCCGCCCAGTCCACATTAAAAGCCTCGTCCGCTGACAAAATCGGTTTGTCGATGGGTTCTGTGGGCTCTTCGTTGAAATCAACCCAACCAGCAGGAACTTCACTCTTGAATATGTCAGCAACTTCAGAATCTTCAACTTTATTCTCTACTGGTTCAGTGACCATATCTTTCAGCGTCTGCCTTAAGTTTTCTGGCGGTGCTTGAATTGTTGGCACTATCGACCCACTGTCATCTGTCTCTGATTTTGGTTCTTCGGAGAGCTGATTGATTGTGATAGACAGTGCGGGTTCTTTACTCTTTTTATCATGTTCCTCAGATGCTACCGACTCATTTTCACTTTCGGGATAGATCGTTTGCAATGGATCAAAACCGCTTTCCGAAACCTGCTGTAAATCCTGAGGTTCTATGGTTGTATCATAGGTATCATCGGCCACCGGCTTTAAGGTCAAGCCGGTATCAAGTTCTACAGAGCTTCCACTGCTCTCAAAGCTATCGTGAATTTTATGCGAACCAGATTTTTTCACAATGATCAGTTCTATCCCCGCCGCCGCTCGTGTCAGTTCATCACCCTCTTCCTCGTTCCCATCTAAATCTGTTCGTTTACGAAACGGATTATTTCCAGATAAAGTTTCCTGGCGAACTGGCTTGTTCCTTGGACGCGCAATAGCTTTCAGCTGTTCATCTGCCTGCTGGGCCTTGGACTCCAGTGAAGTTTTGCGTTCCACAGTTGCGGTTGGCAAAACACTGAAATCGTCCCCACTAAACGGATTGGGAAGTTCACTGCTAGACACACGAACCTCGGAGAAGCCGCCCCAAAGAATATCATCAACCGGATCATCAATATCACTCGTATCATCAACTGCATTTATGGGAACCTCAAGTTCATTTACTTCTGGACTGTTTACTTCATCAGGATCACTGGCCTCCTGTACTACTGTGTCCACTTCATCATCAAGAACATTTCTTTTCTCCTCACTTTGCACAGTCTCTGTGAGCTCCTCGTGTGGAACATATTGCGTCGTATTTGATTCTGAGATTTGTTCCGTCACTTCCTTCTGAGGTGCAATCATACCAAAATCTTCCAGAGGATTATATTCCGGTTTGGGTTTCAACTTTTCCAATAGTTTTAGAGGATCCGAAACCAGTGTTTCCGTTGTGGGCTCAACTGTTCTCGGATCCTCAATGCCTAAAAAAGCGTCAATATCTTGAGTGATTTTTTCACCAGGTGAACCACGTAAACTTTCAAACTCGAAATCGATATCCAAATCGGTTGGCAATAGAGTGTCATAGACTGGCACCTCCTGGACTATCGCGGGCTGGCTAGCAAACAGGTCTTCAACCACTGGTTTGTCCGGATCGCCCCAATTCTCGTCTGGCGCTTGGTTAAAAGCTGTTTCGAAAAACGACGATTCCGTTGGTTTGGTCTCACCTTGTTCCCAAGGGTTCTCACTTTGAATAACAGCAGCTCCGTCAACTAGGCCACTACCGTTTAATTCGTCTTCTTCTAAATCTTCTAGTCCACGAGCGCTTTGGCCAAACACAGTTTCAAACTGAGCCCAGTTCTCGTCCGATTTGGATCCTGAATCAGTTTCTATCGGTGCGAACTCCTGAACTTTCGAGACAGATTCTTGAACTGTATGCTTGATTTGTGCGGTTAGTTTCTGAAATTCTTCCCACTCTTTCGAATGAGTTTCACCGACCGGCTTGACTGGCTCGTTCGGGGTGGTTTTCAGCAGACGACTAAGTTCTTCCTGTTCTTTGCGCTGTCTTCTCTCAGCCTTGGTTTCACCGCGTATAATACGTTGGATTGCTTTTCTCGGATTTGGTACAACACTTTTGTCCAAGTGTTTTCGGAATGGAAAATTCGGATCCGGGTCTGAGGGTAAGGGACCTGCCAAGAACCGGGTGCAAACAGAACTGCGGTACAAGAATGGAGCGAACATTGCAACAAATAATGAAATGGATGAGAAACGAACGAGTTACACATAGGTAGGGATCAGCCGATAAACAGTGCTAACTGATAAACGAGAGTCGAAGGGATCATATATTCCAACTCATTTGCTTAGATTTAGTGCTTAGCTTTAACTCCTAACTTACTTGTGCTGTGGAATACCTCACTGCTCTAATACTCCGCGTTAATCCTGGCGATTCGTTTGTTCAATATTTGCATGTTTCCAGTCCCCGTCCCGTGATTTTGCAGTGCAGAATAAAAAACACAGATGGAAAATGTTGCCCTCATTTCAAGAGAATAATACCGTCTATCGGCATTAGATTGTACGCAGCTGTGTGGGCAACGTGTGCACCAAGCTACATACCACTTAGTGTCAACATTTCAGATAGCGAAATCGTCGTTCTCGAGAGTAGTCGGGTCTAACCCACAAATAACTATCAGCAAACCAAGTTGTGGTTCCCTAGTGAACACTTCAACCAGGTGTATCCACTCGCACATCTGACGCACAAACGAGATTTATGTGAGCATAGTGAAGTCTGCAAAAGAATAACGAGAGAATGGGATTATTCAAGAGGGAAGAAACAACCAAACTCTGATGAATCATTACATGGAGCAATATCTTGTAAGACGATTATCTCTCCAAAAGCATTTCTGATAAGATATTCCGGAAACACTTCATGCTTGAGTGAGAGGAATTTTGCACTGCTTAAAGTACCTTTGATAGTACTACCAGGATTAGGTTGGCCATGGTTTATCGCAACCCAAATCATCAGGTACGGTGAGTGCTGCAACCTCGGAATAAATTTCCTGGAAAAATCTTGGCGACAGATAACTTTTTGTGTGCACCCCAAAGTTCATCAGCAAAGTAAGTCAATCAACAAAACGATATTCGAATCCATTTTTAGTCCTTCGCAAATTCAACACATGACTCCCTTGGTTGAGCACCTAATGTCTCTCATATAAACCAAACGTTGACTATCTGCTTGCTTTATCCGTTTTTGTAGCAGTAGATAGTATCATCTTGGAATAAGTGCGAGAACCTTCCCGTATCCTTTGTTGTTGTTGTTGTTGTTGTTGTTGTTGTTGTCATACTAATTAAATCATCGTCTGCCGTGGATAAACTGGCTTTTCGCTCGCCAGATCTTCTGATGATGATGCTTTTCCCACTAATACAGCGGCAAATTCGTTTACTGTCTACACCAACAATCAGGTAAACATTTATTATAGAAAAACCAGCCCGAAACGTTCCCATAATGTTATTCTTGTCCGTTTTGCTAAGATGTCTAAAACGTTTTGGTCCTGAGTGCACTTGAATCGATCATCGCAAAAGAAACCAGACGAAAATTTAGCGGACCACACTCACATAATCTCGGTGTGAAGGTTGTGATTTTGAACCACCCGAGTCTTTTCCTTCAGTGAGCCTATCAGCAGCAGCGAGTTTGCTGGCGAGTAGCAAGATAATATCGTATTTTTCAAATCCATTCGCACCATTTTCGCTTCTTTCTGATGCATGATGATACATGATGAACAGACACCTAGGCAGAACTGTTTCTAACAAGATCAGTATTTACTAATTAGTGAGGAACACCACCTGTGGTGAACTTCACCTTTATAGATTTGAAAATTATTTATATCTGGCTTTCGATTAATTCTTTAACGGTAAAGGTTCCGGGAAAATTTGCCATGGAGTCACACGATTTAATCGACCTTCCAATCACCACAAAACTAACGAAAATAATATTCAGACTTGTGAAGGTTGAGGGGTTTACAGCATTCGATTACCACCTCGAAGGTCAGGGGCTCGAATCCTCGCCAGCACCGGTTACTTTGGTCGTAGACAGTAATCCCCACTGTAGTCCGGCTGGTTATCATACCTGAGCTATTGGGACCTTATGTGGTTCTCTATCTCTCCAAGTATCAGGGTCCGGTTGCCGATTATCTCCCACAGTGCAGTGGGCCTTCGTGGCACTCATACGCAAGCATGTAATAAAAATAATATGAAATTACATAGCTTCAGTCTTTATTCATTATGTCATAAGAAACTTTGGTAGTAGATATTCATTGAGAAGAAAATAAACTGGGACTTCAATTTCTACAACATCCCTATGGTGGCGATGTCCTCGCGTGAGTTCTATCGGTGATAGTCTAATCACTTATCGGTTATTTATATCGAAATAAGCAAATACTTGATAGCATTCCTGGATCCGTATTTTCCCGAACTGTGTGATATCGTTCAGTCACATTTTTAGTCAGCATCCGTCATTTAGTACAGTACCAAATGTTGCCTTTTATTTATCAAACATGCGTGCTTTGCCGGATGTGGCTATATTTTATCCAGAAGGCTGCGGAACCTACCCATTGTTGAGGTCTCTCAGGTATTGTTACATGGGACTTCAAGCATAAACCAAGATTAAATCGTTCAGAATAATGACCGTAAAGATTTATTGAAATTCGACATGGAAATTCAGTTCGCCATGTGAAGAAACTCCTCTGATCTGGTTTGGTCCAGGTCCGATGCTAGCTATCACAAATCTTCCTTGTATTTGTCAAACAATTCTTTTGTTTCACATGCACTTTGACTACTAGTTTCCAAGATGACCACCACCCCCTCCGATTTCACACACGCATGATTATTTGTTTCGTCAATCCCATTGCGTCACACAATTTTAGCCTTGTTTCTATAACAGGTGTCGGTTGACCTTATTCGTAATTGGTCTCATTGTTGATCTTATCTGTTCTTAGTGAACTCAGACTCAAGATGGGTTTTATCGCTTACGTGACCTTTTCCCCGTTTTGGAACCTCCGGGCCCTGAGCCACTGGTATTCAGACCCGTTTTGTCATTACGTCTGTCGGGCATCTCTGGCTGTCCTAGAGGTCGACATCTGAACAAGTTTACCTTGGCGATTCGGATCAGTCCGGACGGGAGCGGGGTGGCGTAGTGGTGACACACACGCCTTCGAGGTGAAAGGGCCCGGGTTCAAACCCTGGGTGTGACAGAGGAAATGCACCACTGATGAGCTCTAGCAAGGGTGAAACTCGAGTATGGTGCTTCCGAGTGCAGGTTGGTCGGATGACCTGAGGTTTGTGCGTGGACATCAATCCCACACATTACTCGCAAGTAATTGCATGATTATACACGTCATTATTGCCTGGGTTACTCTATAAGACCCAAACGTTTGGACGTAATTATCTTCCCCTCTCCATCTGCCTTAGCCGTGATAACCACTGAACTTCGGCCATCCCGTTGTGATGGTGCTACTTTCTCGTAGGATGCTATTCCGTTTGTTCTTCACCGCGGTTGTGCCCCTCAGACAACCCTTTTCTTCCGACCGTTGATTGGTCAAAATGCCCACATAAATAAGGACAATTGTAAACCACCTAACTCCCTCCTGCATCACCGTCTCGAGCGTTTTCTGTCTATTGTTGCCTGAGCGTTTTGAAGCCCATATTAACTGTTTTGATTCTACGGTCCGTTTGCCCACAATTTAGGTGTTATTCTTATTTGCATACGAGTAGTAGGAGATAGGATTTGCGTAATATGATTCATCATGCAGTTTGAACGCTCAATTCACCGCTGAAAACTACGGCAGCACCGTACGGCTGCTTCATCCTTGTTAGGAACCACGAGCCATGCACATCTACCGAGCCCCAACTAGGACTCGAACCCGGGTCGGACGATTGCGAGTCGAACACCCTAACCACGAGACCATCTGGGCTGGCTCCTGACTGTTTGTTGAACATCCACACTACATGATAATTCGTCCTGTAGTACGAGTAGTAACGCGAGCTTGTGTTCTCTGCCTTGGGACTCGGGTTTCGTTTATCTGCGAGACAATCCTGTACAATGGCATTACATTATTCAATGCGAATAGTGTTCGATACTTGTGTTTAGATGAAACTAACTGTCGGTCATCATCTAGCAATCTCTAATCAGTTTATCTCTGTCTTTTTAAAATAGATAGGTAATTTACATCTAGCATCTCATGGCTTTGTTTTAGCTACTCCAATCAATCATTCATCGAATTTCACGGATTTCAGGGACCTCTCCGTAATTTTCGCGTACTGTTATGCCCTCTCGTCTCAGCCACAATCCCTCGGAATCAGTTTAGCATGGATAATCTTATCGAGAACGAAGCCATCATCCGATGAACAATGAGTCATGGACTTGGTGCAGAGCATGTCCGATCCACACTATTTTACTCAACTAAAAAAATAAATACATTGATCAGAACGAGAAGTAAATCTAAGTTTTCGCCAGCATTACAGCACACTTTTGACATGAAAAGGCGAGTAACGGGGAAAGGGGTTGCGCAGCAAAAATGAATCTTTTCACGTTGCATTTGTTTATCGAAGCAGCCACCTGTTTTAACTTCAGCCCTCAAGTGTGAACAATCACCTGAATCCACCTGACATTCGATTTATAGGGTTTTGAGAATTGGTAGGAAGCAAGTCCGACTGTTTGTTGGATGAGTTCTAAAACAACAGGCACTTGCTGCTTGCCACCAAAACGCACAATGGAATGTTTAGAGAAATACTCGGTCTGCCAGGGAAGTCGAAAATGCGCTCCACAATAGTCCAAATTCCTATACTGAGGTGGTAAGTCAAAAATATTACTCGGAGAGGAAATACGATTTATAATGAAACCTAATCCAGGGGTGAGAGATAAAGATTTTCACTCGGCAGCTCTCAAGTTCCAAAATCCCTAGTTGTTTAACTACCTGGTTTCAAATTAATTACTGTCACGTTGAAGTTCTACTTTATTAAAATGCGGTATTGTGTTTGGCTGGACTAAACCGTTCTGCAAACGATGCACATGGATAACATTATCAAAAATATAAACAGCTGGATTGTCTCAGCAATTGAACTCATCCTGAGGTATACAACTGCAAAGAGCTCGGTTCAGTTCAAACAACTATTAACCTTTCACTGAATGCACTGGTTTTGTTTGTTTTTCCTCAGTGACATCCTCAATCGAAAATAAGGAAAGAACAAGAGTTTCAGAAGAGTAAGAAGAGACCTACAAATAGTATCAAATCGACGAGGAAATTTTGTGAACACCAGAGCGGCACTAGTCGAGACAGCGAGCTATTTCCTCTAGAACATCTAAGCACTGAGCGGGGGAATCTCATGGATCCAACCCAGGCAGTCTAACACGCCGTATATGGCGAAGTCCATTGGTCAGGTTTGTCATACCCTTCTTCCATATTATGGTCTGCTCACCCTTACTCATCTTCAAACCAATATCCATCTAAGCGAAGATTGCGCGCCCATGAATCCCATCCGCGGACATGCGCAAAGAGCGAAACATTCCTGAAATGACACAGTCAGGAACGAATAAAAATAAGTGGGAAGTACCGAAAGTTTGTTGCATTCTTGTCACTAATCATTATCAGTCACAAATGAGACTAGAACTCGTGCTTAAGGATTGTGAGTTCCAAAAGTTGGCCACAGGTGTTTCATTTCAGACATATTCAGGAGTACAGTGGAAGGAGTATGCCCCGTAACCCCACAGACTGAATAGTCCACCAGGGTATCAGGAATGACCGGCAATCTGACTCTGAGAATAGTACTGGAGAACCGTTTGAGGTCCTGATAGATCATACTTGGTAACGAGCCGGGCGACAGTGGATTGCTCTACGCCCGCAGTGTAACCGGCGGTGTTGAGGTTCCAGGTTCAATCTTCCAAGGTGATACACGGACCTACTACTTGACCACCGCCGGCCCGTCGAACAGAGTGCAGCGTCAGCACTGCGTGATACATCGTTGCACAATCACTTTGAATGTCCAATCCCAAATAGGACGCTTTGTATTTCTTCTAACCTCGTCGGTGGAGAATGTGCCGATAATTTTATTTCCAGATGCTTCAATAGTGTAGCTGAAAGTCTGAATGTTCTCGAAAAGATATTTACGGGAAATCCCTAAATGGTCTATTTTTCATTCTCTCTCTCCCTTGCCGTTCTCAAATTATTGGTCTGTTCCGTATTTTTCAACACGGCTTGCGGTCAGAAACTGATTTCGATAGCCTACGGTTCTTCTTCGTTTTTAATGAATGCCTTCCCTTAGAACCTTCCGTTCAGCAGCTTGGACTTACTTCGACGCAAAATGTTTTGAATTGTACACACTGTTGACACAGTGTTTGCAAAATCTGAAACGTTCCTATCTTTGAAACCCGAAAAATTTGGAGCATGATACATTCTTTTTTCTCCTGTTTGCTATCTTTTTTAATCACTGGATCCACTGTGCCCCGCAATTTTGCCTTCTTTAAAGAATAACCCGATCTCACCACCAAATAACTGAAATCGTTTTCCTTCCATAGCATTATCAACAGAGATACTCTTGCAAGCAATTTTTGCTTGCGAAAAATTTACTAAAACTTTCATGTCGTTTAAAAGCCTATGACGATCGTGTAAGCGGCTGTGACGATCGTTTAGGACCCAACTGTGGTCACTTAAAAACCTTTGACGATGTTTAAGATACTATGGCTAAAATTGTGGTTCGCTGCCTGTTCGCACACTGTGACTCACACGCTGTAATTGGCCTCATCTATGTAAAGTCGTTAGATGGAGCTATCATTATCCTGTAACCACAGTGCGTATTGAGCCCGCATCTCTTTGACATCAGTCCCGTTTCGCTCGATCGGATGTATGCATAGTTTCTTTGTTGCGTAGCCAAAACCATTGAGAAGACGATCAATGGGAGGTAAACTGATCGATACCCTCGAGTGTATTAGCTCCACCTTATTCTTCATCCCACTCAAAGTTATTTTAGGATTCTCCTCTACCATTGAGCACAGTTCCATTGCGAATTTATGAGAACATTTACGTTTTGCGAACCCTTTAAGGCTAGACTGTCTCCCGTTTGGCTATGGTTCTGCAGGTATTTATGTTGATTCCGAGATGGCTGGAAATAAGTTTTAAACCATGACCTTTTCTTGCACACCGGACAACCCTTTTGCGATCTTGATCACTAATTGCTTTTCACTTGCGGTACGAATCTGTATTCAGTTGTTCGCTCAGGTCGATTATCTCAAGTTCCCCCACTAGGAATTCTGCGGATGTTGAAGCACTCATTCAGCTGGAGACTTTAAAAATGGTAGAAATCAACTGTGCACCGTGCATGCAGCCGCTCACGTGACTCGCACAAGGCTACGAAGTCCCCTAACTGTGACCGAAAACTCACACGTGATGTGGTCTTTTGTGGTATGGGTGTGTCAGAAAGGTTTGGTTACTGTACCCTAGGCTGTGGTCGCTATATTAGAGAATGGCCCAATCGGAAGCGTCAGAATTCACAACTTGACAAGGTCGTGTGATTGAGTGAAGAAAGCGCATTGTCTGCGCAGCTGAAGGCTCATTTGTAACGCCCATTCCTATAGACGTGAGGCACACTCACAATGCAAGAAGCTATTGATGAAAGTGTGGCGGAAGCGATGCAAATAATTGATCTCAAGAAACTCACAAAGGCACGGAGAACCATCAGTGACGATGATAGAAAACGGATAGTACACTGTTCAAGGAATGGTGAAAGCCTGTACCTCATAGCGAATCACCTGAGGATCAGCATTAGGACCCGCCGAGGCATTGTTGTAAGAGAACGTGAATTCAGTCTTAAACGAGGATTCACAGGACGAAAAATTTCAGTTGAATGTATCGCACAGATCTGCTCCATTATAGAGGAATATCCCGAAGTAACCCTTTCTGTCGAAATGAGTGGTATGACATCGCATGTGGATGAGAGGACAAAACTACCTTGGAAGCACACTATCGGTTTCGAGGTTGTTGCCGCCCATCAGATATGCGTACCCAGTACTCCTCTGCCAGAAACAATGCCATACTACACATTTCGAAAATCCATGATTAGGATCATGTGTTCTCGTTCTGAGGATTAGCCGTATCAACCGACGAATTAACTTTAGAAGGATCACCGTATGATCCGTAAAATGAACTCTCCGTCCATGCACGCTCTATACGATTCACATGAGACTGCAGCCGTAACCCCTTCTGTGATCAAAAGGAAGATGTAAACTACATATCCCAAAATTACGACCAGACTATATTTTGTTAACTCAATGCATCCAGCTTAGTGTGTCAACTGCTGGACTATTTTTTCCATGTGTTGTTGTGAGTACTTGACATGCTTGTCAATATGCACATTCAACTACATTTATGCTTGATAAGATATAGGTGACAGCTAGTGTTCTCACCTATCGGCCACGGTGTGCGAACAAGCAGCGAACCACAATGTTAGCCATAGTATCCTAAGCATCGTCAAAGGTTCTTAAATGACAACAATTGGGTATTGAATGATCGCCATAGACTCCTAATGAATGTCATTGGGCCCTAAACGATCGTCACAGCCGCTTACACGACTGTCATAGGCTCCTAAGCGACAGGAAAACCTGTAGTACACACAGAATGGAAAGTACAGTTGGCCTTGAAACTATGTACAGTAAAACGGAACACAGCAAAACCCCTCATGAGTTGGATATGTTGATGTAATGATAATTTTCGTTACACTTGTGTTGAATTTTTAAATTATTGTTACTACGGCGTATGTGGAATGGGTCGCCGTAACGTAGCTACCGACAAACGTCATTTGAGACAATGGTCACGCTACTAACACATTTATCAGTAGTGACAACTTAGACGTACCTGAAATTAGGCAAAACAACTAATTGCCACAAGAAGGAATAAATAGGTGCGTCTGCTTTGATCACTCGTAAGTTCGCTGTTTTCTCCCGGTATTTCGGGATGAAATCAGTAAACAGCGATATATTTAACAAAATCTTTTTTGGCAACATCACGCAAAGTAATCCTGTACTTTCGTCTAAGACTTCCTTTTTCAATGTGACTTTCGCTCGCAAGTGGAAATTGTCTGAAAACACCTCTGTCACCATGGCTATCGATGAGAATTTTTTTGCAAAATGAGATTGCAAATTAGAAAACCAAACGAGTATATTGAGTAGGTTATATTCGGTTATTTTATGTACCATAGTCCCACTCGGCGATTTCTTTCATCTGATGATGCTATCGTTAATTAATTCGGTTTGAGAATTTCGTTAGTTTTAATTACGTCAGTTGTTGCTTTTTTGTCATCACTAACCAAATAGTGATGGATATAATGCTTGTGCCATTGCATGTTAGAATCCTTGCTGAGATTCGGAGTGAGTTATGTTGTTCCATATGTTATCGTTTAGGAATTAACCTGGACTCCTCTCATAAATTATTCTGAATTGAAATCTATACCAATTCTGCTCAGTTGATGTTTACGAGAAATGGGGCTTAATCGGAATAAAACCAATTACTGTCAAGTGGTGGCTCAATCTGTGGACATACCCGACAACGGAGGTGGAATTCACTCCATTTAAATTGATATCAAATCTTTCCACGCACAGTTTTACAGCTGTACATGTACTTTCCAACTGTAGTAAATGAACAAACAAAAAATAATAATCAACTACTATTTGGTTCATATTAGTCAAGCAAACAAGTAACAGATACAGCGAGGTAAGTTTTGACATGCTTTATTCCCTTTATACCAGGCCATAATGAACCTTCTATCGGAACACCGTCCGCTTCGGAGACATGCATTGTCCGCTTTAATAAGCGGATGTGGCTAGCCTCGTTCAACCGTGTTCTGACGAAGAACACAATACATTCCCGGAGAACTTCGCCGAGGGAAAGCTACATTCACGATATTTTATTTCCAAATAAAATTGGATAGAAACTCCTAAGTTATTTGAACAAGCAAGTCAGAAAACAAACAGTGCGAGAGGAATTACTTTCTTACACTCTCATCGGTCTTGTATGTATAATATCAAGCAAAAGGTTTTTTTCATGAAACGAAGGAGTTAATTAGACATACGCAACCGATAAGAGGATACGAGATGAATTTCTCCCGCGATGTTTGTTATTTGACTTGCCTGTTCGACTTAATCACCGGGTCCAAATATTTCACCTTCAGTTGCTACTTATCTGTCGACCATATTCATCACTGTTGAGCATACAAAGCACAGCCTGTTCTATTTGGGCCATTTAAAGAAGCCACTTTGCAATTTGTGTAGTCGTAATCCCCAGGCGCGCAGAACAGACCATATCGAGTAAATGTTCAGATCATGTGGATTCAGTTAACGCGAGTAATTAATTTTCGCACCTGTCCCTCTGGTTTGCACGGAGGGGAAAACGGTACTCACCTAGTTCGTGTTATGTAAGCATGGCGATCGTATCCAGGCGTGTGAAGAACACATGAATGTCACAGAGTAGAGCAGAACAGAACAAAGTAGGACAAAGGACTAGGCGGAACGGAACGGATAAGCTCAGAGTAAGAGAACCGAACGCAACGGAACAGAAATCACAATACGGTTCTCTAGTCGATGACACGTTCCAAATTGGCCCACCAGCGTGTGTACGTATGGTACGCGCACAAGTGACTTGAAGCGGAAGTGGTGTTTTTTGTGATCGATTCTTTTATCGCGTCTGTGTGTGTGTGTGTTTATGGATTGATTTTCTCGGAGGTAATGGGGAGCGGCATCCCGTTCCCGTATCAGGTTCCTCCAAATGAATCAGCAGTTCGATTAGGAAATTGGCATATCTTCGATATGAATTGGCCGCCGAACGAGCAAGCCAATACGAATCACGTTTATCTGGCCAAAGTCGATTGGACAACTACACCAAAATATCTCTGAGGCTAATGTCACCTCACTATAGGTCATCGTGTGTGTGTCTGTGTGTGTGCGTGTGTGTGCGTGTGTACCCACTGGTTCACATTGATCGAACTCATTGCCTGATAGATTTCGCATCCACGGCTCTCACGAAGAAAGGGGAATGGAATGAAACGTTTAAAAATGGTCAGCTCCATCAAGTGCGTACGTACGTCTACGCCCAATCGTGTTAGTGAATGTATCCATATGGGATGAATATTCGCCTATTGATCGTTAAGCTCCAGCCGAATTCTACCTGGGTTATGTCCCATCCCGTAGCCAAATGAGTGCATGTCTGTCTATCTAGCCCTGTGCTTAGCCTTACATCAACGCCTTAAAATGTGTGGGAGTGTGTAAACCAACTCATACGCGTGCATTCCTCGGCCAACTGGGAATCCCGTGGAGAAGGAAACGGTAGGGTCATCGAGTGATCCTCTGATTGGCTCATGCTGCGTTGATGGGAAAAGTTAACGATCACTAAACCCAACAGATTAGTGCGTTTGGCGTAGACGTGTGCGTCGACGACGTACTTGCCAGTCTACGGACGTGTTTGCTGTGTATGTGTGCTTCTTGTCCGTTCATCAAAACTCTCTCATCGATCTCTGTCTGTCCCACGTGTCAGCCTCATTCAGTAAACCATCGATCGGCAGTGAGAACAAAACGTTCGGCTGCTTACAGTAGAATACCGATCAATAAATCACTCACCAATCAAATCACCAGTGAAATGGAAATTATCAATTTCAACTGTAACAAATTTCCTTAGAGCGCTGTTTATCAGTGCGAGTGAGCATAGAAAACTGATAGTCACGATCAATAAGACAAAGTTTTCAATAGACTATCAGTAATACTTGAGAAAGACCGTAGCAAGGAAGAGGTTCGTTGTGGACCAATGATGGTACAAATACACTGACCATATATGATACCTTTTTCAGGACTAGTCCAAACCATGATTTTCAGTTTGAAGAGAACAAGGAGCTGACGGTGGCTATGAATATGCTTAGAGGTTTTCGATCGCTTGGTTGAAACCAGTCAATGCTAGCAGTACAGTTTATATTAACTGGATTCCGAGCTATCTATCCTCTTCATAAGGTGCGTAAGCATATACCTTAATTCAGTCTGCGTTAGACATCAGCCCAGTTCAGTTCACTTCCAACAACTATCAGCCATGCACTGGAAGTGGTGGCTCTAGTTGCCATTGCTCAACTTGGTATTTCGGTTGCTAGCGTTTTATCATCAGTCGAGGAAACATCATAAGTATGTAGATATTTTTTATTGCATTCTTACGCATGAGTGCAGTGTAATGGGCATACCCCATAGCATCAAACTGGCCCACAGTTGTGGGATTCGGACAACTGATCCCCGAGATGGTAAGTAAACGCTCTAAACCACCTGACCAACACCGGTCCCCTCATGATCTAACCACCAAACTAAGCGATCAGGAGCTTAGAAACACCATCAACCTGATCTAAAAACACAACCCGAATTCAAAGTCAATGACAATCCGGCAAGGTATATGTGAATCAATGGTAAACGGGAGGGTAAGATCTTCGAGCGGCTTAGGGCGTTTGATTACCACCTTGGAGGTCAGAGGCTCGAATCCCCGCCATCACTGGTTACTTTGGTCGTAGACGGTACTCCACAGTCGTCCGGCTCGTTATCACACCTGACCTATCGGGACCTTATGTGCTTCCCCATCACTCCAACCGTCAGGGTCCGGCTGCCGGTTGTCTCCAATAGTGCAGTGGGCTTTGTGGCTATGTGGTATGTACAGCTTCCACTGCACCCACGCGCAAGTGTATAATAAAAAAGGAAACCGTCCGAATAACAAACGATTTTTGAGAAGTAGAATTCTAACTAGTATTTTACTGTTAGCATATTTTCGACGCATATCCACCGCATGCACGCACCGGTAACTTTGCAGATGCTCAAATAATTCACCGCAGACGTTTACACCCTGTAACACACAAAGAGGACGAGGATAACGATTATGTGTGCTTTCTTGTCCAAACAATGAGAAGTGTACACACTTCTAGCCTTGAAAATTTCTGCTATGGTTCACACCCTTTGGTCTCAAAACTACTTTCTCCTATGGGGATGAATCCCATGTTTTTTCCATCGGCCGAAAGATGTTGCCTGTGGACGAATCTGTTGGTTTGATTTCGTTTGACCGAAAGAGGGAATCCTAGTGACCAACAGTTTGTTCTGACATATTGTACGGATCATTTTTTGCGATCATTGTCCAGCCTAGTACTCATTACTTCTGGCATATTACTAGTGGTAATGATCACCCAAATCTCGTCATTCGACTAATTAACAACAACAACAACAACAACAGCATCATCATCATCATCATCATCATCATCATCATCATTATCATCATCATCATCATCATCAACATGATCATCATCTTAGTAGTAGAAACAATAACCACAGAAAAATCTAACCTAGTTAATAGTATTAGGACGTATTTCGCACGTCTGCGAATAGACTCCTTCCGATAGCAACATTATTCGGGGCGTGGGATAAATACAAGTTAGCCAACAGGAGCCAGCGCATGACATGTCAGATGAACAACGAAGACTAGGACTGTCGGACCTGTTCGTTACATGACTTATAAATAGTGCACACGAGATCAGCCTGCCTAATGACAAGACACATTGGGTGAAGATAACAATGCGATATTCCTGCACTTGTATACTGTGATATATATATATATATATATAGATATATATATATATATATATATATATATATATATATATATTGACAGTAAGTAGTACGTAAGTGGCTAGACAAGATTTTCCCGGAGGCACACAGCCGGTTTCGCGGTTGCCGCAGCTCATCAGGTATGTGTGTCTTTGTCGTGTGCTTCCGCGGAACTTTGTCCACCAATTTACATACTATTTACTATCAGTATGATCGCTTACACACACAGCTTCATTGTTCGTTAGGTTAGCAGTGACTTAAACACGAATAACTAACAGAAATAACAGTTGTGACTCGTTTATGGACTCTTCAATGATGGGTATCCATTCACATTCAAATTAGATCCCAGGGACGAAATTTATATATAACTCATCACCCTTACATTGCTTTTATCTGCAATTGTATGTTGCACAATGGCACACCACGAATTATTTGTTTTTCGAATGAGATTTCGGTACGAAAAAAGTACGGTAACCGTGGGGCTTAGTGTATAATCAGTAACCATTCGCACGGAAGGGGTGAAAATAGAAACAAATCAATGTGCACATCGAATACTGGGTGAAACCCGGGCAATCTCACTCTGTTAAAGTCCAGGTGATGCATTCTACAGACTTCCCATCGTTAAGTGCCCACTGTCGTTCATTAAAAAGCCATCGATGGTTAATTAGTGACCATAGCTTAGGATGCAGTAATCAAATCCTTCTGACACACCCACACCGCAGAAGGTCATACCCGATCGTGTAACTATACAAGGATACAAAGTTTATGGTCGCTCACGTTTCTATCCTGCGATTTTTCTACGGATAGTCTATGCAATCGATCTCCGCTGCAAACTACCATCGCGCCAGCTCGCTAACGAAAATCAGAAGGCGACAGTGCAGCATGTCGGATGACAGTGCATTTAGGGGAATAAACATGATACTTCGTTTAGCTAAAAAAAAATAAAGCCTCGTACGGTGTGGTGGTTTACTGAACATTAATCGACCCGGTTGGACACGCTCAAAGCGACTAATTACTTGGGTCCAGAGAGGTTTTCGCAACATCCTGACAACCAAGGTCCACAACTGGGCCCGGAAATTCACACGAGGGTGCTAAATGACCGTCAGTGGCTACGAAAGGATCGACAGTGACTACCAGAAGATCGTCAGAGGCCGCAAAGCAACAGGAAGACCCGTAGTTACGGGTCAGTATGATGATTCATGTGTGACAGTAACCAATCAGTCGTGATTTAGAATTTCAGTTCATGCCCTTGGGTGATTGTTTTTCCTCATCTTACAGTATGGTTCCACAGCTAGTTTTGTTTTTATTGTTTTACTTCCTTCCTGTTCATTGTATAATCGTCGTACAATATTTCAGGAAGGGAGTCGCGGTCAATTTAAGGCTGCCACTTGGGGAAGTGACCGCCGGCGGCGTGAGGACTCGAACCTGGGACAGAAGGTTTCGAATCCCCAAGGATGATCATTTGACTACCGATTCGAAATCCGTTACCACCGGCTGGTTTGTCGGTTGACAATCAACCAATGTCGTGGTTTTTGGTGCTTTGCTTCAGGTTTCACGGTCGCGATTACCGATTATCTGTGAATATGCAACGACCACGGGGTATGACTTTTCCACTTGAGATTTGGGAAGTGTATTTCGGGTTTTTTCTCGAATACCGGTCAATATGCGAAAGTAAACTGTTGGATTGTTGCTTTGGTCGACAATGAGAACTTTATCAGAAACACAGGCTCACTATGAATGGATCAAAGACAACAAGCCCCTCGTGCACTGCATAGATATGGCCTCAACTGAGAAGACAGAAGAAATTGACATATCATTTCTGAGTGAAATTATTTACCTTTCCCCCGATTTGCATGGAGATTGTAACATCTGGACCAAATATTACTGTGTTTGGCTTGATAGTATCCAGCTGATCGATAAAAAGTAGTGACCTCAGCCTAAGCGGCTTATAATTGTCACTAGAATAGAAAGCATGGATCATATGGAGTTTCGTTTCCATAATTAAAACTCAGTTGGCTGTATATCAGTTTGCATTTCATGAATTTCAAGTGAAATTCTCTTTTGCAACCATGGTGTCACATAAATGAGTTGGAATGGACAGTGTGTACGTATTCCGCATGAATTAGTCCAAGCATTACTTATCACTTAAATAATCTCGTCTTAACTAGTCTCGTAGCACTCTCAGTCATCACTGAGTGCAAGCATCATAAAGAGAGTAGTGAGGTGCACAAAGGGATATCCAGCCAAATCCGAAATAGTAATACTGAAAACTAGAGCTTAGAGCGTAAAGACGAAGGCCCCAACTGCATCAGTCAAAAGGAAGGACTTCAGTGTCAAATTATCAAAAGTGTGCAACTTGATTTTCTTCGGATATCAACTTTTCTAGTTCCAACAACGGCGAAAAGCCGTCTCGAAAAAGCTATGTAAACATAAAACACACAGATGAACGGGGAAAATAGGGAAATACCTATCGTGTTTCCAGTTTCCATCAATTTAGAAATATAATTTGATTTATCATGTGCCTGATTATAATACTGTTGTCTAAACGAGTTGAATACTGTGAAAAATCGGAGATATGAATGCACGTGGCGGCGTCTGTATCTTACATAATCCACTTTGGGAAAGCATTGTTCTTGACCCAGTTGTAGATGAAAAATATTATTCCCAGCGCAGTACACCAAATACTGGGTGGTGCTAGAATTTATTTGCTACATATACGATGTCGCGTGGGTCTTGAGTTAGCTAATCAATCAATCGTTCAACGATCCTTTCAGTAAACCACAATATTGTGGGGACTCACCCAAAGCGAGCAGAAATGAGCTCCATAGACTAAACTGCATGCTTGGTCGGTCACTAACCGCTATCGGCAGTTTCAGGGAAACGTATCAGAAGATTATGCACTTGATTGATGCCAATCCAAGTAAGCATTCACCGTGGACAGACGTTCGTGAATGCAATCGCCGTTTCACCACACCCAACATAGAATCCAAACATCGAGGCTGACTCGCACACAAGCCTTGCCATGGATACTATTGCCTCCTCGGACGTGCACGAAGAACTAATTCACCGTTACAGAAACAAGACAAGCGGTACAGACGACCTACTGGGATTACCCTAAAGGAGTGTGCAGTGGAACTCTCCAACAGATGTTTGATGCGGACGATAATTCCACATTGCCGGATGGTAACCTCTATTTCCATGATGCTCAAAAAAAGTTCACTTGAAAAACGTTCCATCGCCTCTATTTCACTATCCCTCAAGATGTTTGAGAAGCTTGTGTTGTGTAGGATCTCCCCTCAGACCATCAACTCACTGCACTCTAACTAATTTGAATACCGACGCTCCCATCCGACTAGGAATGTTCTAGCTTTAAACATCTATTCTGTTTTATCATCTTAAAATGGCAGATGAGCGGTCAGTGTGCTTTTTTGACTACATTAACGCATCCATCCCAGTCGACAGACCCAAGCTAATTCAGATTCTTGAGAGCTATGGAATTAACAAGCCTCACACACAGTTATTGTTTCACTACTTTTCCAAGAGCGAACGGCTGGTCCGATTTCAAGGGCAAACCTCTTCAAGGCTGCCTTCTACCATAGGGGTCTTACAAGCTGCCATACTATCACCTTCCCTAGTATTCATTTCTGTCTCTTTCATGCCTGCGTACGATGGCAGTCTGCTTACTAAATATGCTGATGACGTAAGTCTCATTTTATGCCGTTTCACCAGTTCTGTCCGGATACTTCTGCAGCAAAGAGTTACCGAACTCAGCAAGTGGCTTTCCACTATTAATTTGAAATGGATTTTTCCAAATAGGCCGATATTTTATTTGGTCTGAACAATGGTATTAAGTATCATGATATTTTTGCATCCGATTCAGCGCTACTCGTTACCGGCGTGCTTATTGCTAGAACGTCATCTACCAAATATCTCGAAGTTAATATCAGCCACAATCTTTCCTGATCTGAGAACTTCACAGCTTTTTTCCTAGAAGTCAGAAGTTTAAACATTTACGTACTACGACTAAGTTCCTCTTCCACATCACTTCAGTTAACTGAACGCTTCACACTCGCCTATATTTTACCGCACCGGCTCCAAGGTTCTCCACCTATTTTCCCAGATTTTGCTTGTTAGAGATTTCAAACCTATTATCAGATCTATCAGAAATTTTGATCGAAGTGGTGGGATCCCGTGTGGTCAGCCCATCCAACATGAAATATCCCAACACCACCCTGATTATCACAATTCTCGTCAAAGATACGGGATGACCAATCCGCATCCTGTCTATCCAGATCTAAGTAAACGTGTTTATACGTCTTCCGCTAGGTTCTGATACGAACGCTCGTTCACCGTACTAACACTTTCAAGTCGTCTACGATTCCCGACATCATCGTATACTTTACCAACCCCAACAGTGTTATAAACGAACTGAAAAACTGGCTAAAGTGGACATTTTCTTTCAATCTTGTTGTAACTCATTCCCATTATGCATGGACTTAGGTGGTTAAATAGTAACTAAATATTCACCTTCGGGTGCAAAAACCGATCATTTGAGTTGTCAGCAGATCAGCTCTAACAAGTTATTTAATCTTGTAAGCATTTGCATAGTATGGTTCATGACCTATGGGTTATGTGGCATTATCTGTAAACTCACGAAATTTTTCGGGCATAGTCTTATGGAAGAAATTAGACGGAATCAGAGTGTTTGGTATGTGACCACTTCATGTGAATACCGCGGATATCGGGAGATAACTAACCGTTATGATATTTTATCCTTAACATACGATCGCTTTTGGTCGAACTTTTACCACAGGTTAAGCAGTTCCATCGATTTTCGCAGAAGTACATAAACGCCGAATTACTGACCATAAATAGAATATCCCCGAAGGAGAGATAGACCGTTAACCTCGGGTGTCTAGGACGTTGGCGTAATTTGTTGAACTTGGGGAAGATTCGCCGAGATGTTCAACCGGGGCTGTTCATGTAGTTCAAATCAAGTCGAAATCAGTTGGATTTGAAGATCGTCCGACTCTTCCCCTGTTTTCGATGACCCGCATGATAAACATAAACCTCAGCTCCGACGACCAATAGATTTAGGATGAAGGTCAATGAATTTCATTTGCTCACGCATGAACCATGCGCATTTTTCGGCGGGCACTCACTTGGTATCCCCGTGGGTTTGGGGTCAAGATAGTTTCGTTCATATCCAGATTTTGCTTAAGGACAGGAACAGCGTTACAGTTGGAGGAATGTATACTCGGATAGACTAGAACAGAGCGACACAATTCTCAATCAGCTCACTCGGAGGTACATTTGATGCATTCGACTGTCCTTTGGAAGGAATAAATGATAATAAATGCTTGTGACAATCATATGATTCATCATGCGGTATCAACGCTCAACCCATCGTTGAAAACCAACGGAATCAATGCACAGCTGTTTAATCAGACTTGTTAGCTATCATCAGGAGTGCAGATCAACCGAGGCCCCACCGGGACTGGAACCCAGGATGAACAATTACCAGTCGAGCATCTAACCATCAGGGTATCCGGGTTGGCTATAAATGCTTCGTTGAACATCGACGCTACGTGATATGGCACCATTCAGTCACTGGCTCTTCAAGGTTGCAATTTCTTATTTGCACAAAAGTAGACTTCTATGATAGATCACGTTCCCGAGGAACATGGAGAACAAAGGTATGAATCCCAAACAAGCTCACAGACACTGAATACGGGAATTTACTCTCCTAAAAATACAGAAGCCAACTATTGTGTAACGAATCTAGCTCACGCTAGAACGCAGAAGTGTTCTGTGAGGGGTCTAATCAGAACACATTTGTGGAAGCCCATCGCGTACATATTCAAGGTCCTTCAAAGCTCACATCAATGAATGTTTGTAACCACATGATTTCTATACATGTCCTTGTATAAGACTGAATTCGTCTCGTCAGACTTGTTGATATATGGAGCGACAAATCTCTATGGATCTCATAATTTGATCCTCGGGGTCGACGGAACACGATAGGAATGCAAAAGCTCACCACTCAACCATTTTGTACTATTCAAAACGAGCATAATTACACAATCGCTTCTAACAGTTACAAAAATGACCATCACTTCCGGTTTGAACACTCAGCTGCAAATCGATGAGCTTGTGAATCTGGATACGGCCAATTCTATAAAAATTAGAATTAATTTTGCAAACAAAGTAAAGACAAACATTGTCCCATGAGGATTTTGTTTGAAAAGGTAAGATAACAAGAAGCAAGTAGAGTTACGACTCTCGTTGTAAACAATGCGGATCGAAATTTGTTTCACTTAGACTCCAGACAGAACTGATTTGTGGTAGGTTTTAGTCAGGTTTGTGTGGTTCTTAGTGGTAATTCAAAGTTTCAACAGATAAATCCACTATTTAAGTTATAAATGCTGCATAAACCTGCCAGTAAAAGTATAAGTACTACATAGCAGATCTTTCAGCATTACATGGCCTTCCGCATCATGTCCATAAATTAATCAATCAGTCAGCCGACTAACCTTTCAGTCATGCAACCTATTAGGCATGCACGGCAGAAGAGACGAAACATACTGTAAGTGTGTCTATTTTCTATGTCTGTTAGTTACCTAGTTGTTTTAGGTGCAATTTATAATTATGGTAGAATTTTATTGCTCAATGACACAGCGTAGTCGAAATCGTTGGTAGGTTGTCGACGTTTCGGTCACCACGGGTAACCTTTTTCAAGACTGGTTTTACAACCAGTTTCAGTCGGTTGTAAAACCAGTCTTGAAAAAGGTTACCCGTGGTGACCGAAACGTCGACAACCTACCAACGATTTCGACTACGCTGTGTCATTGAGCAATAAAATTCTACCATAACATTTCACATGGCGCATCAATTTTTCAATTTATAATTGACTTTCGAATTGAGTAGTATGGCATTGTGTGTGGATGAGAGGACAAAGTTCCCCCGGAAGCACACGACTGGTTTCGCGGTTTTTGTCCCTCGTCAGGTATGGGTACCCGATACTCCTTTACCCAATCATCCATATACTTGAACACTCCACAGTTGGTTTACAGCTGTAATCTCATTTGAATCATATGGAGCGTGCATGGACGGGGAGTCCATTTTTAGAATCACACGGCGATTCTTCCCAAGTTAATTCGTTGGTTATCACGGCTAACCTTCAGAACGAGGACATATGGTCCCAAGTATGGATTTTCGAAATGATTAGTATGGAATTGTGTCAGTTCAGTATTATTTAGCTATTCTCGACAGGCTCACCGTAATCATCTCTATTATTTGTACATGTTGGGCATTTATTTGTGGTCTTTCCAAAATTTACCAATCCTTGATACTGGATAAAACTTCTGAGAGCGGAATGCGGGCGTACACGGATCTCCTTCGGACTCTGGAGCGGGGCAATCGCGTAATGTGTTTCATGAGTGTTGAATGATTTGGTCCTAACAATTCATATTCTAATATGACTCAATCTGAGACCCCGAAATCGCCAATCGGACCACGAGGAGGACTGAATAAATGAGTGGGGAGAGGGGGGAGCAGATTTCTTGTGTGTAGTGAGTACCTCAATTGCAACTGAGTGATATCGCAAAATCTACTCTTGTGGTGGACATGAGAACTCTGTCCATTTGGTGTGCCAAACGGTTTGTGCAAGTCTCAGCTGATTCCAAAAAATAGCGACTCCATTGGTACTTAGACAAGACTGAATACCCAAAACAATCACAGCTGTCTCAATGTGAAGTGATCGACACCACAAACTTTAGGGCCAAGTTGTTACTGCCTTTGGAACTGTCACAACTCGTTAACCACATAGTCCTCAACTTCTGCGGCAGAATTCTTCTCGGTCTTACGGTAATGATATGCCGAGAAGGTTGGTCGAGGTATACAACCAGTGGCGGTCGAGTGGCTTAGAGCCTTTGATTACCACCTCGGAAGTCTGAGGCTCGAATCCCCGCCAACACCGGCTACTTTAGTCGTAGACAGTAATTTACTGTCATCCAGCCCGTTATCGCACCTGACCTATTGGGACCTTATGTGGTTTTCCATCACTTCAAGTGTCAGGGTCCGGTTGTCGGTTATCTCTAACGGTGTAGTGGGCCTTCCTGGCTATGTGGTATACCCTTTCCACTACATTCATGCATAAGCATGTAGTAAAAAACGGCCACAAAAAGAATCATAACTAAGTCATGTGTATGAGGGTTGGATACTTTAGTCACGATTGGTTTCCCTATTTTTACCCGTAATTTAGTTCCAGTGCAAAATTACGGACTGCAACTACGTATCGGGGTTTATAACAGAACACCGTACTTTCTCTCTAGACAAACAATCCTTGGAGCAAGTACTAGTGGCCAAACAGCCCGAACCAAAGGGTCCGAAATTTTTTGGTAATTCAATTCATAACATTTACGGTATGATTTAACTGATGTACAAGAAAGGCAGATTAAACAAACGGTCACAATGATTGTCTGGGTCTACACAAGAAAAGTGAGTGATTTGCACCACTGTCAAAACAGTGAAGGGAGGCACTGCAATAAGCACAAAATCATCTCATTTGAACAGGGATTTTACCTAGATCAGCTATTCGCATTTCCCAGTTGTAATCTAGCATTAGTTTGAACCAAAACAATCTAATATTCACAATCGAATCTGACATCCATGCTGTTCCTATTGGTTTCTTTCCACCTGTATTGAGAAAAGCACTGGGCGAGAATGACTGAAATGCTTCTCGTCTTGCTCAGAAGGAGAAACAGGGAACCATGTCGAATATGTCAAGACAACAAGCAGAAAAAGGACTTACATCCGGATGAACCAGTTTGTCTGGGAAAGCAGGCTGTGTAAAAACTAGCTAATTTCTTTCATACGTAAAAACAATAGGGGAGAGTAAATTATGATCTGCGCGCAGAAGTCCGCGATTCTCAATTTCAGATCGCATACATTCTACAAGACTGAAAACTAGATGTGGATCATTTTGGGAACGAGACCACTGAGACCGTTCTCTAAAAGGTAGAAAGTGTGGAAAGTATTTGGTGAACCCAGTAATGACGCGTATACCAGCTGGAATAACATCCAGTCTCTGTATGCATTACGGGAATACGGGGGAGGGATATGCCGAGGTTAATAAATTACATTAACCCTTTTTGACCGCTGGAGGTCAACTTTCGTGGGAGACACCTAATCTACTATGGCCTTGAATGATTCTTCATTCCAAAATTGTCAAAGCCGTGGTTGTTACTTTCCCGGCAGCGAAGTGAGACCCTGTTGATTAGAGTTTTCCCCGATTAAACTTGCTCTTGGGTAAATGTTGCGTCTCAAATCAATCTAATGAATTCCACTGCTCCCATAGCCTCAAGCACAAAATAATCCGGTAATCCGGTGATAGCGAAGTATTTAAGAGGCGGAGGGTACTGCCAATCTAAGACTCCCGGTCGGAGAAACGGACTGGCGGCATCGCGAGGACTCGAACACGGGACAGAAGGGTCCAGCTTCCATCATGATGATCGTTTGACTACCACCTGTCAAAGGATGATAACTGATCAATGGATGATTAAGTGGACGGCAGCCCCAAAGCTACGCGTGAAAGACCATATTTTGGTTCAGTGATCGTCTTTTCCAGTTTGATTTTACGTCTTCAAACAAAGTCGGATTCCCTATATATATATATATATATATATATATATATATATATATATATATATATATATATATATATATATATATATATATATATATATATATATATATATATATATCAAACTGTAAATCATCGACAGTTATTCGGCTAATGAAGGTTCATTCATTTGTGCACAATATCATGTTGTAGAAAGTCACCTCTAAAAAGCGACATCTAAATTGTACATTTTTCAATTAATTTGTCCAAAAGAGCTAGTATAGTGAGAAGAAAGACGAGAAGGACTACAATGAGTGAAGGAATCACTTCGGAATTGTAAAACCTGCACACTATTTTCGTCGAAATGATGCAAGTGAACAGATGTCTTCAGTGAATTTGTTCTGAAGCCTGTCCAACATTTAATCATGATGGGAAGGTAGGTGTTCGTATTATAAACCTGATATCATGTGCGACTACTGAAACGAGTAGGAAATATGCCTCATTTCCTTGGTCCCAGCCGGAAATTCAAGAGATATGAACCAAGATCAATGCCGAAGCTAACATTTCCGCATCTATTGCACAAGTCATGATCTGGTCACTTTGGCGCTCATGTTAGTCGTCCTCGATGGAATGTAAACAATTTTCAGTCATATTAGCTATGGGGACACTTTCCGGACATTTTCACCCAACATTCGGCACAAATTCATCCACCTACTCAGTAAATTAATTTGCGCCCACTCACTCTTGCTCTCAATTTCAATGTTCCTGGCTCCCGAGCTGAGTCACTTGTAAGTTGCCAATCTACGAAAAACCAGCTAAGAGGATAAAAATGACTAAAATTAGGTTTTTCTCATCTTGTGATTTTCCTCACATATCTTCTTTTTGTGTTTTTAGGAAGCTTTGAGATCGCGAGCTCACAATGACCCTGTAGCTTGTTGAATTTTGAGTCTCTACGTGGAAAGGACAAACATTGGACGTCTCCCGTTCTTCAGAATGCAACCTCATCACTGGAAAGTATCGACTGAGGACAATGTCAAATACACAGAATGTCAATACTCCAAAGTATAGCCTCATTTGCACGAATTATTTCCGACATGTTCCTCAGGGCCTGAAGTCAGGCATGATGTCAGCACCATAAATGGAGAATAGGTCTAACAGGGAGGTGGATACAAATGTAAAAAAAAGTCTTTTCAGTGGTTTTACTGCACACATTTCCCTATATTTCGCAAACTTCTATTCAACGTTTATAGTATCCGAGTTCCATAAGCCCCGGCAAACAACTCGCACCTCCTGGCTTCGGTTCCGAGACACATGCCTCAACTTCTCCAATCAACGACAGTCCTCATCCCTTGGGCCCCAACGGGGGAGTTGGGACGCACCGACTGAGACCAGTGTTGATGTCACCTTCTTTACACCCTTACGCCAAATCGTGGCCTGACCACCACGTCGCTTCTTCTAGTCATAATTAGGAAGCGCAAATAGCGCATGGTAAGGAAGACTGCGGTTAGGCATATGCAAGGCGTATCCAAGCCACCGGACGTAATGTAGGGTGCCTTGACACCCAACACATAATGACAAACCTCATCGTTAATCACGTGGTGTTCCCATTGTGGTATTGTAGACTTATCCCTCAATGGCAGATGAATGTCGTGGCAGCGCCACATATGGGTCGAGAATTAGGTCTTCACTTACAGCTAGGTCTCAGTAGACCGACGCTAATTCGCTTGTGCAATTCAGATATCAAAACTCACTGACATTACATACACTAGGACGAACATTTACTGATTCAGTTATCCTTAAAGCAATGAGCTCAGTAGTAATGCGAGTCATGAAATAACCTCAGCCTTGTCCTTTCATACACCGAGTGAGCTTTTGGGCCAAAGAATCTGGCATGGAATTTTATTGGTCATATTGGGATAACACATATTCATTTCCGGAGAGAAGGGGCCCATGCTGTCATGGTTCTACCAGACGAGCCGGGAAACTTGACCTTAAGACTTGGGATATTGGACAGTATTCGGTTGTTTGAAGCCGAAAGCCGAATGAAAGCGAACATATCTTCCATCAAAGCTGATCGGCAGCCAAGAGGTTGAAGCCATTTTGTCAGGTTTATTATTCGGCCACTGATATAACCTGCACCAGATGTGGAACTTGGGCCGTCTAACTGAAAGCCAGGAATCAACGACGGGGCGATTTTTCAATAAAACCTGGTGCAGCTGACGAATTACCGTGCACCACTGTGAATAAGTTGCCATGCCTATATTTTTCTCATCCGGGACTAGAGAAAATTCACTGAACCAAAATCATCCATACATCATCCGAAATAGGGGCAACCGGATTAACCGTTTGGTTTGGTGATGTTGATGTGTTATTGTCATTCTCCAGAATTCCAATCCAGTTCTTCCACCCCTGTAGATTTTGCTGCCGAGCAGATCGGAGCAATGAATATTTGAGTGCCACACAGTGCGGTGCCCACGTGTGGCATGCAGTTGGGGACCAAACGGAATAGCCTATGATTTTCAGCCTTACACTTATGGTTTGAGTCTACAGAGTTGTGCATCTTATCAGATTCTTAACAATATCGGTAGTACTTTCAGAAATTTTCACCGATGAAAAACAGTTGCATTATCTAGTATAACAATATATTGTGCTTCAGTTGAAAAGAAATAATAATTTAGCTTGGTTTGTACCGTTTCGTGTAAACCCAGACAACTTACCTAAATCCATGACTCCAAATAGTTTCTTCTTTTTTTGCTGTTGTCCAGCATGATCAGAAGCGGTCGAATCGAGCGCTCTTGTTGGTGGTGGTCTCGATGGTGGTGGACCAGTTGTCATTGGTGGAGCTACTGGTGGAGGTGGAGCTACTGGTGGAGGTGGAGCTACTGGTGGAGGTGGAGGCCGCTTTGGCACCGTGTCCTCTGTCGGGAAAGACGTGGTAGTTTTTGGAGGGGGAGGAGGACGTTCCGGAGCCGGTGGAGTCGGTTGAGGCTCAGAAATCCAATGCAAGCTCCCAGTTGATGCAGAAGTGACAATGATGGATGGGGCAGTTAGGATAGTGCTTTGATCATTAGATTCTGCTGCAGCCAACTCAACTGCGTAAAATGGATCCTGTTCTGGATCAGGTTCGACTTCGAACTGAGATTCCATATATTCCTCCTGTTCAATTTCTTGATCGTATGCCCCCGTGTCAGTAGCATCAGTTTTCGATTCAATTTGTTGACGATCCACATCATCTTGACAGTGGTCCGAATCTGATTCAGCCGGGATCACATTCACTTTGACTCCACACTTTCCAGTCTCTTGAGAACTTTCGTACATGGCAACTGTTGACCCTTGATCCGACATTACTTGTTTCCCAGATTCGAATTCATAGCCCGTCGGTTCAGCTTTCTCCTGGATTTCTTCTTCATCCAATGATTTTTCACTTAGAGAAGTACTGCGATCCGATGCAAGTCCACCGTCAACGTATTCCGAATCGGAACTGTTGTCGTCGGGTACAGTGGCCCAGTCTTCGTTCAGCGGGCTCTGTGGAGGCGACAGTGTACTGTCCGTATTTTCACATACAGGATATTCTGTTTCATATTCAACAGACAGCTTTGTCACACTGGAATCATCGACAGAGTCCACAGTGACACTTCGACTCAGTCGTTCGGATTGCCACGTGTCCTCTTCTTCCGTATCGTCCCCTGTGTCCGCTAAGCTCCGTGGTACAAGGTCATCTTCGTCTGAACCTTTTGTTGACAATCGAGACAGTGATGGTCGCTCTTTTTGTTGCATTTCTTGTGCCGTTGGTTTTTGGGATTGCAGGTCTGTCTTGTCCACGTTTTCCGTGGTTGTACGTGATTGCGGGCTTTCTATGAACTGGGACTGCAAACCATTATGTTCTGTTGAGCTTGTTTGTCCTATCAAACGCTGACGCTTGGACTGAAGATCCTCGTGCTCCACATCAGACACATCTGTCAATTCAAAGCAATCATGTTGAGCCAGCGGAGCAGGTGCTTCAGCAGACCGTATTTCATCGTTCAATTTTTGTATAGAGGGCGGAGGAGGTACATCCGTGGTTGGAGAATGTTCATTAGTTCGCATCTTCGGTGGAACCGAGATCGCTCGAGCTCCATCACTCGGCTCTTTCTCCGAACGACGTCGAGGACTGCGTTCCCGTCTAAAACTGGTGAACACACGAAATCGTAGCCGAGGTGAGGACGGAAAATCACAAGAAGCCGAGGCTCTGGCTGGTTTACTGGTCACACGAGGCTCAATGGACTCGATCTTGGGCGAACTGGGACCTACTTCAGTTGGGCTTTTCACACTGGTTGCATGGACTGATTCACTCTGTGACTTGGTTTTCGATTTTGATCTTCGTCTAGTCAATAAGGCCACCGGATTGAATCGTGAGCTCATGATTACAATCGGGTCAACTGGAGTTGGTCAGCGTAAGACAAACAAAAAGCATCTTGGATCACTGTTGCCAGATCCCGTGATTGCAAAAGTGACCTAATTTTTGCTTAGTCTCTGTGTACGCGCACCACATGTTTGCATTGTCCCGGGGATTTTCGCTGGTGTGACTGCGTGCAACTGTGGATTCACCTATAATATCAAATGGAACAATATGGGGAACTTCGAGTTGGACACGGGCTACTGCCGAGCCACGCTGGATTTAGCGATGCTGTTGATCAGGCTTAGCTGGATGCTGACCAACAGAAAGTGAGATGAACGGACACGAGTTTGGGTGCGTACCGACCCACGCACTGATGCCATCCTGACAGGCCTGGCTCGTCTCAGCGGGGCATTTTGTGTGTCGGTGAGACTTATGGGAGTAGAACGGAAACGTGTTCGGTCCGTGAAACGAAATACGTGCGTAAGCATGCCTATCTGTTTGTTCGTCCATCCGTGCGTACAGATGCACGCTCAAGCAAATACGAACACACACGAGGACAGACACAAAAACAGCACGAAGGCAATTGCCTGAAATCGTTCCTCTGACCCGTCTAGGTTGCGAACACATCGATCGTTTTGCAGAGCACGGTCCAGCCTTGGGTCACGTGATTCCCACGAGGAGGCCTTGAGTCTAGTTATGGTGCCGGTCGGGGAGATGAAAATTAACCGCTCCAAATGCTAACGCCTTGCTGTTTGAAGAGGGACAGTCGTGAAACTCCCTGGACCGTGAAAATCTGACTGCGACGCAAAATGCGGTGGGATGGGGGGTGGGGGTGGGGGTGGGGGTGGGGGTGGATGCGGGTGTGCGCGGAAGCAAATACGCCGCCTACACATCCACTTTCACTGTTTTAGTCCCCCTCGCTCTTACTACCGCCCAAATGTCACTGACTCCAAAAACAACCAACTCGTTGCCTAACTGCTTTGGCTTTGTGTTTCCAATGTTTTTAAGAGCACTTCGGTCCTCTGTTGATAGAATTCACGCCGTTTGAGGAACGCCTATCCAGGTTGCCAGACTGATCACATTGACACAAAGCGAGCTCATTGAAGTCCAGCACTGAAAACGCCTAACCAATGTGCCGTTCTAGTGGTTGTTTTTTAGTTAGGAAAATGTGAGTCTCGAACATAGCTGTGCATTTTCGATTTTAGTTCTGGGGCCATGCGAGGAAATATACTCCGTAGTTTTCGGGACGAACTGAGGATATAACCATCCGGATGACAAATAACGCAAACGTGTCAGTCGGTCTTTGTTCGGAAGGAAGATGGCGGAACAAAAATTACGAACTCTTAATTGTTAATCTAATTGGGACAAAACCCACGATAACAGATCAGTTAAGTGATCATGCGATATTCATATGGATATGTATCAGTCCACTTCCTGAAAAGTGGTACTTTTAACATTCAATAGTTAACTGCCTGAAAGATATAATGATGCTCTGAATTGTGCTGTTTCGAATGAATTCAATTCGTAGTTTGCTTCATGTGCCCACTGCAATCGAAATGCCAAATTCTTACGAGGCTTTATTTGTTATCCTAAGAAGTGTCCTTTTAAAGTGCGTTTATCCTCAGGTAAATTTTCAAAGTATTTACGCAACTAGCTTTCATAAATGGAGGATAGGAGGAACCCATTCTGGGACATCCTCATCAACAGTACGGGAATCACATACTACGGCATCAATTTCGGCAGTATTGACGCAATATCTGTAAACCAGAAAACTAGAGCGAGTGGGACGGCTCTCAGTCACAGAACAACGCACATGATCGTAACCAGCATTGTGACGAACATCTTGAGTTCTCTCCTAAGTCACGTGCCTATTCTTACGTGTTGTTTGTCCTCAAGCTTCGCGGTTAAACGACGATATTGAAAGATCTTTGTTGATAGTATACCACTTTCTATTCTACCACCAACACAAACTGAACTGTGAGAAGATAGCTGACAGAGCGATTTGTCAGCTACATAAGCTGATGAAGTCGTAACATATATTGTGCCATTTTTATTCTATTCAAAAGAAACGGAGTGTTCTACGTCATCTATTTTTTCATTTTTATCACATTGTTATCATTATCAGGAAAGACCAAGTTCGTGAAATACGGAATCATTTACCTTTCACCAACCTAATCAAAGCTCAAGGAGCTATTTCACCGATAAAATGCGACCTAATGAAGTTGACACGAAATTAGAAATAAATATAAGTAGTGCTGGGGTTTTCCAAGCTGTCTTTCTTCTTCCACACTCGTTGTCGATATGAACGAACAACTGAACCTTTCCCCCATCCTACCAGTTTTCTCAAGTTCACTGACCATTCGATTTTTCACGATTTCATCCGATATCACACCAAAAACATCCCATTGGAGCAGCGTTTGATTTGAAAACGGAAATCTACAACACAAATTCCAACGGTATGCATCCCAGTCATTTAATTGCATCTTTACCAAGTGCGTACTGCACTCAAAGTGATTAATTTTTATGGCAAAACACGTGAACGGAACGTTTAGGAACAAAGGTACAAGCACATGACGTACTTTCATGTCTGATAGATAAACCTACAACAATTATCGCACTTCGTTACCACTGCAATGGTAAACTGATCGTAGGCTCGCGTTGTTTACACAGTTCAGGGTGGTGTGTGGATCGACAGGGCTTCCATATATCTTAATAGCTTGGTATTTGTGGTCGAGTAGACCACTCTGATCGTCTGACTTGCGATGACTTCATTCTTGGTCCCTTAAAGATGTCGAGCAACTGACGACCGGTTTAACTTTTGCTCGGTTGATGGTGCAGTCCTGATGAATTTGCTGTTCATTGTCTTCTGAAGCCGTACCGGAATGTGTTCAGCCATCCGATGACCTAGTTGCCGTTCCGTTCTGCCTATGTAGGTGGCTGGACGATCACATTTGAATTGGTATATGCTGTTACATTTGGCAGTGGTGGACAGGGGATAAGTTTTTCCGTCGACGTCGTAGTTAATCGGGGAGTCATAAGTACAACTACCTAGCGGGCAGCCTAGTAGATGCGGCTGAAAGCTGACGGCAGACGTTTCTGACCAATCCACCAACATTATCACCTTTGTAAGGGAGTTTTAGATATACTTTTTATCTTAGATACTGTGGCTGGGATAGCCTTCCTTTGTTTCAGATGGTGATACTTTGGCAGGAATGATGTTGGGTGTCCATTTGCCATCACCCCACATCCCATTATTACGGTTGCCTGTTTCGTACTTAATCTCATCATGGAAATTCATGAAATATGAAACGAAACACTATCTACAAACCTATTCTGGCACCCATTTACAAACATTAGAAGGTTTGAACAGTAACGCCGAATCTTCTGCCACACTACCCTTATTTTTAACTCAACTTCAGAACCTGAGCTTTTGATTGTTGGCTTTACTTCATATAGCTTCTTACCCCAAAATTTCCCTCTCACTAAGCTTCCTCCAATCAAGGCTTTAGTACGGATCACAGCCCCATTAGCAAACAGGGATGTGTACTTGACACAATTTTCTCTGAACAAGCGATACCTCTCTCTCAGTCGATACAGAGGAATTCACACATGGATTAACAACCTTTCACGACATGATTTCTCCCAGTCGGTATCTTCTGGTAGTCCCTTCCCTTAGGTGAAAATCTATTCGTGTACTTATCACTTCCGAAAATGATTATCCTTCTAACCGTGGTAACTAAGGTGTCTCTATTATATTATTTCGAAAGTAATGGATTTCAATATCGCAAAGCAGCTTCGTTCATATCTTGGTAACACTGGTCTATTGAGTGACCGACAATACAGGTTTCTTCGTCGCTTTCTTACTGATGACTTCTTATCGAAAACGTCCCACCTCCAACCATCAACAATCGATTACCTCGACAAGTCTCTCCTTGTGCCCTTGGACGCTTTCATGACCTCTTGTAGCGGGGAATGCTGGAACAACAAGACTACACGAACATCAAACCGATTGAGCCAACCGATCGAGAGGCGCAGACAAAAGAACAGACAACGAATATGTCGGAGGCATTCCAAAGCAGACCAAAGGAGGCATACGGACTACTACATGGGAAGAATCGGGATCTCAGGCAACCAACAAAATAGCCCAGGCGAAGGGCTACCGATCAAGCCGTCAACCGGGACAATCGGATCGGCTGAACAGAAATGGTGCCCAAGAGAATCAAGATAACTGCCACAGGCAAGCGATCAAAACACAGCCGAAATACTCAGGCAGCCGCAAGTACAGTGTTGGCTTAACGCGGTCTGGAAAATGGATATGTAAACGATTGTATGTGTTTCATGAACATAATTTGTTTGGCCATTGAAATACAAGTGTCCTTACACGTCTAGCAGCCTTCGTTACACTCTGACTGGGTCTAGTAAGGTGGGCTCCCACATAACTTCCCTAACTTTGATTTCTTATATTTTCATCTTGTGGGTTCAGAGCTTCCTCCTGGACTGCTCCACTTTGGTGGGCATCAATGGTGACTTAAACTGAGTACCCTCAGTTGACTCCAGCGATTCTCACGGCTTCTCACTTTCTCCCATCCTGCTCCTCACTTTTACAAAACGATATTTATTTTCTGCACTCAAAGGCAACCCATTGCGCTCGTAGAAGACAAACGGCTAGACACCCCTGAACACGTCTTCTACCGAGTCGCGAAACTAAATACCGACAAAATCGCCTCGACCGAACGAACAGAGATGTTTCGAATCGGTAGACAGATGCAAGAGGGTAAAGTGTATATTGCCGCCCCGAAATAGAACCGATACGAGCAACACATGAAAGGCGAACTATACGAGGTTGTGAAGTGAAAGGAAACCATACGAGGTGCAATGGCAAAAACCGAAAATGTGCAAAATCAAAGCGAAGAGAAACTTCGTGATTTTTGATTTCATTAGAACAAATGCAACCAAAGAAACATAGCATAATCGAAATCGAGCGTAAGGGCAGATCGTAGAGGAAAGAAATCTCAAGTGGTGTCCGGAAAATGTAAATTTTCTCGGGACGATCAGTACCATTGTGCATTTATTGTTGACGCCTCCCTCTAACTCATCAATACCACACCTTCTTCGTATCACCATCGTCTGCATAACTCACGATAGTCATGCCGCGTGTTTCTATCAAGTCATAATTCTACGCAACCGCTCTCTCGGGAGCCAAAAATCGAGTCACTTCAATGCTTCCTATATTTCTTTTATATCTCTTCCAATGAGTACACATTTTTTCTGTATCTCAATTTTAACAACAATAAGCTTCGTTTCAATTCTTCGAAGACACCTCTGTTTATCCAAGTTTATTCGTTCCTTTCTCGTTCCAGGCACATTTCTTATATTACCAGATGTGCCTTAAGACGAATCCGATACTTTTTCAGCGTTCGACTTCAGCTTATTGCATGATATCGGATCTAAATGTACCCCAACATACAGTAACAGCAGATACATTCGAGGTGGTACTCCATTAATTCCCTTCACTTCCTGAATCAGTGACATTTTCCTTTCCTTCTTAATAGACAATCCCTGTTTAGAATCCCGTACACCAATCACTAACTCTCGTCCAAACCAAGAAGGAAACAGTTTCATCTTCGTAATTTGTTAATCATAATTCAGCGGTAACTCCAGCGTTTGTTCAATTTTTTTGGAGACCTTGATGTAAGCAAATAACATTGTGTAGTATGCAAGGACGGCTGTTCCTTCGAGAGGGCTGCTTGTGCTCTGTCTGTAGAACACAAAGATAAGAAAACTTTATAAGACCAAAGCTCAGTACTCGTATCAGCTGGATCCTACACTTACATTATTCGAACACCAATACGACTGCCAGCAGCCTGCTCACTAAGAGTGGGCATTCGTTTTTCAAGCAGTACAATGAAGAATGAACGTAAAATCGGCAGGTCATCAATTAAACTTTGAGTCTTTGCTCCAATTTGATAAGATAGGGAAGAAGAAAACGATTTGGAAATGTGAGAATTTCATTTGCTTTCATTGGATGGTAAAGTGAAATATCAATTTTCAATCATCCAAATCGGAGGCAGTAGGGCAGCGTCCCGCGTTTGCCTCGTCATCTCAGCACTAGAAACTTAGAGTTAGATGGACTTGTGGTGCCACCACCTATTCAAAAAAAAATTCAGGCTTCACTTGAAAATGTGGTCATTCTTCTGTTCCACTACTTCTGTGGGCCGGGCATTCCATTAACTCGCAACCATCCCTAAGAGTAGGTGGACCAGCGGCCCAACCACCGGTGGTTGTTTCAAAGCCCCAGCGGATAACCTCGAGTCCGATTCTGCGCTCACTAAGGAAAGTTTTCGTCAACTCAGGCCCTAAGTTTCCACGAAGAATACGCTTGGCTTAGAAGAAATCACCGTGGACTCTACCGTAGGCCTTTGGAAACAGTCCGGTAGCTTGAAGACGATCTTCCTAGCTGATCCCACATAATCAAACGATGAGGAGGGCGGCAATCCGTTGTACTCCCTCCAGTTTGGCACTTCCACTGCCGTACAGGAGAATGCCACAGGACTGCCATATTTCAGTCGCGGGCATACACCTAGAGTAACAATTACTTGTTCTGCTGATACTGATTACGAAAGCAACACTTTAGTCTTCGGAGTTGAGACGACTGTTGCTCCATGGTCTTCCTCACAAGCCGAAGTGCGTATGGGCGTCCGGTGTAAGTAGTAAGATGTGTCACTGACTACTCACCCTCATGTAAGCGCTGTTCTTCACATTAAAGGGAAGCTGCCATATCTTGGACCATTGCTCCAGTGCCTCCAAAGCATCCTGAAAAACCTGCAAATCTACTTCTGGCCTGATTGTTTGCTGTATTTTAAGGTAATTTTGTGTAGCCAAGGCAAAGTGATTAGAAAACGGAGGGGAGATCGTCCTTTTACCCCCTTAAAAGTAGCTCCCCAAAAGCCGATCTTTGTGGAACTCCACTGGAAGTATTGAAGGGACACAATAGCGACTGTGAAACTTTCAAGAAAAGCTTCATTTCGTTGGAAAAACCCTGATCCAGTGAAGCAATGGTGCTTTTACACCAGTTTCCCGTGCGGTACTCTATCGAATGCTTTGCTAAAGCCAATAAACATGGCGTCTGTGGGTGCCCTGTGGCCTTGGTCTCCACCCGGTCTTCAGAAGCACACAGCGGACTGGTTATACAAGACTATTTCTTCCGAAATCTATGCTTTCGAGAACAAAGCAGTTGACGACTCGCAATATGTTCTGTGAGGTGAAAAGCTACTGGGTGTTCCAGTGTCTTGTCAACGACGAGTGTTAAGGAGATAGGAGGGTTGTAAACGGCAGCCGTCCTTGAACCACCTTTGAACAACTGAACAACGATGGAGTGTTCCCATTCTCTAGGTAGCCCTCCAGCCAACAAATCTGAGTCGAAGAGTCTCATGAATGGTGGAGTGAACACTTCAGCAATTCCGTTGCCATCCGAGAATGGACCTCGTCCTGTCCTGAAGACTGATAATTTGTGACCGAGCGCAGTTCTTCAGCTATCATATTTTCAATGAATTCAAAGAATGGCATCTTAGGAGCATTGGTTGTAACCCCTAAAGGAGGTAGAAGTTCTGATTCATACATAGGTTTTTAGTATTTCGTCAGTGTATCCGCATTGTGACAGTCCGATTTAACGAATGGTCCTCCCTCAGTGATGGGATGTCAATGGTGTTTCTGGTTCTACGTTTTAGATATGCAAACAAACCTTTTGGATCACATGGAGTAGACTGAAAGTGTTTCCTCGTATATACAATGCTTCAAATCTTTGGGCTCAGTGTATTGATTGCGAAGGCCTGGATAGTGTTGCACGATGGGGTTGCCAAGCTCGATTTTTGCGCAGAGGTAAACATGTGAGCTCCAAGTCAAAGCACGGAGGTCCCCTGGTACGTGAACGACGCCTGGAGAGAGGTACGAATGTCTGACACAGATAAAGTATACCCATTTGAATCGTCCCCCAGGACGGACCACTAGCGTATCAGGAAATAGATACCGTGGACTTAAGTATTTCATCTAACTGCATGCACCAAGTATTAGATGCACCTTCAGTCTGGGCATAGCCTGTGCTCCAAATCGCCAGTATAGAACCAGAACCGAATGACCACTGGTTCCAAGAAGTGGTCTATAGTGAATTTAACACCAACAAGGCTTCCGGGAGAGATGGCCAAGTCCAAGATAAAGTCGTAGTTCCCTTAGGTACGTGTCGGTTAATTTACATGCCGAATAAATGATAGATCCTGGAGAATCACAAGGAGTTCTGAAATAAACCGGTCGGGGACTTGTAGATATTTTTGATTTGCCCATCTTATATTCGGGGCGTTGAAGTCACCTGGAACGAGACAATGCCCATCTCCCACCCACCTTCGTATGCCCGGTATCATGTTGGGTGAGTCCACCGCCGGATTCCGGTAAATGATCTCCACGGGCTCATATCCACCTGTAAATAGCTTATACAATACGTGGCAGGTAGGATCAACAGTAAAAAAGATAAAGTAGATGTTCATGATTCTGTCAGAAAAATCCTCACATCTCACAGTATACCAGGCTCATTTGAACTGGCCAACCTTCTTGACAGTCTTACAGTATGAACTAGCAGAATATCCTCAGTGAATGTTGATCCTCATTTCAACAGTTTAGACTGACTCTCATAAACTGTCGAGGACTTTTGAGTTTTGGGTATACGCATGCAGGCAGATTTGTGGTGTGGCTATAGGAAATCCCATGGGTTGCTTACTGGCAGGCAGGTGTCTAGGACTGCCTGAAAACCAGTTAGCTGGTCACGTCCCCCTTTTCTTTTGTAGATACTTTATTATTTCCAAGATGACCGTTTTACATAATTGTAGAATATTCTGTGCTCCACCCATCCGAAGTTAATTGTATCTTATGAAACAGCATTGAACGTTAGTTTAACCTTCTTAGGCACTCCAATCGCAGGGCCTCTGAAAGGCTCTCTAAAATGGGGCCATTCACAGAAAAAATAACAAGGAGCCGTCTTTATGCACTGTTCTCTGCATTCACCCTCGTTGCTTACTGAAGTGATCCAGTTAAAAGGTTTTCCCAAGAGTCTGCAACATCTACGCTCCTGACAAACTTCGGAAAGAAAAAGATTTTGTTCAACGTTGGTCCCAAATATCACACTGTGTATAAACTGACGTTTTAGCTTGAGGACTTAGGGTAGTAAGTTGTATGCTTACATCACGCAATCTTTGTCTTCTCTCAGTTCTCACTAACGAGGTAAACGGGCTTCGTTTTTCGATGGTAATCCATGTTAACTCAATAACCCTCAAACAGACGCGTTTCAGTGACTTAGAACGAAAACGGTGTGACTCACACTACACCGTTTTTTGTGATTCGTCTAGTTAACGTGTGTGCATAAAGTCGGTGTGTTTATACTCCAGTGAGCGGGTCTGATTCCTTTGACTCTTGTCCGATCATAGCAGTTACGGTAAAAGGTATGTCGTCTATCCCTCAGGCTACATTATTTTGTTGCCTGATAGTCAGCAGAACGATTAATGAGCAATTTCGACCGAAAATGTGATTTACCCCGATAACCTGGGTGCATCAGACGTTACAGCCTGTAAAGATTTCCGGTTACATGTTTGGCTACTGAAATTATTGGTAGTAGACGAAAGCGTATTTTGAATGCAGCACAGGTGAAAAATCTGTACTTCAAGTGACAGTGGTCAACACAATGACCACTCTGTTTGCTAATTACGAATTTAAAAACCTAATATTATGATCAAAATGCAGATTTCCACGACCGCCATAGTAAAATTATTGAGAACTTTCGCTCGTATTTTATTAACATTTCCAAGCCACCTGCATATCAATTAATCGTTCTGTATAATCTACTCTCATTTGATTTTTGGGCAAATGAGGCGCAAAGTAACATTCACATGAGTTATGATATAAATAATCTTTCGATAGCTTTGGATGAAACTATTGGTTTATGCGATTTCATACTGATAAGCCGAGAAAAATTTGATACCCTTGTTTTGAGGACTAGACTATAGCTGGAATTTTTGACTGACCAATAAATTAGTTTGATATTTTGCGGTTTGATCATAATTTCAGAGACTCTCTTGAAACTGTGCAAGACGGGGCTGCACCAAGTACGTTTAGGAGTATATTTATCAGCATAAATCAGGGGTGCTAACCAGTTCACATATATCAACTCTGTTCGCAAGAGTTCCGCTAATCTATAATACCAGCTAATCAGGACAGTAGCGTTAGATCGGTAACCTTATCCGTTCGATTCCCTGGTAAGTGCGCTCGTTGGTCCTTTATGCCAATCGTGAACCATCTGTCTAGTTATCTAGTACTCGGTACTGCTCAAACATGGTAACCAGAACGACACTTCTCACGACCCCGGAGATAAAGAAGGCGATCCGGGACGAAAGTAGCTAATGTGTATCTGCGAGATCTCTCGATAGGCACATGAAAGCGCAGTTGTCAAAAGGCCAATGCACTTGGAAGTCAGCTTTCGGTTAAGCAATAATATGCTTTCAATTAATGAATTAAGCTGAGTTTTGCTGCAAGATTGAGCTACTTTGATGGTGAAGTGCTGTCAGTTTTCCCCTGGGCGCTTTTCGTTATCTTTCGAGAGTAGACCGTTAGCTAGTACAGTTTTGTAATCACACCGTCTGACAAGTGCCATTTATATTCAGTTAATAGATAAGACGTAAAATAATTTGCTGACAGTTTATCATCCACCGTTATTTTCCCCCGAACAGCTGAAAAGCACCCTAAAATCGAGCTCAAATTAGTGTAGTATTAATAATGAAGTTATGCAATATGTTTACCGATTTGTGTGGTCGCGGCCTCATTTACACACAAAGTGATGCTTCCGATCTGGTTCGTAAGATTGACCGGAGCTCAGTAGATGACTCTGAATGTCTCGTTGATATTCATCGAATACCCCGTACTAACTACGCGATCTACAATCGAACTATGAATAGCCCGCATCACTCCCTTGCTCAGCCACGCAGGGAGGTGCTATTGTATTGTCATGATCAGATGCCGACTGGTTCGACCGACGTAACCGGTTCCATGGGAGAGGCTGGTTGACAGAGGCAGTCGATATTTAAGTCGTTGGTGAATAACTGAAAGGACTGAACGGAACACCCTTATTTCGGTGGCATTAAAAGTAGCTTGAAAGGTCTTCAAAATTTGTTTCTTAAGGAGTTCACTCAAGTCTCCATTCACGGAAGGAAAAGTGATAGATAATTCCTTCCTAACAACGGCGTAGAGTTGGTGCTCCGACGGCCTCCATTTGAGGTAGTGCTCAATGAACTTATCAAGTAATCTCTTCGTAGAACATTAGGATTGTTTGTTTGTTGCTTCTTGTCAACTTGATTATAAAGAATGCGCGTGTTTACTGAGTCGGCCGACTGGTGAGTCTGATCGATCGATCAATAACACCACTCTATCTTCTGAAGGATAGTTCAGTGTCAAAAGGTCAGCTAAATGATGGCGTATTTTATTTTTTTGTCCACAGCGTACAGGATTCTGAGATGTAAATGATGCTTTACATGTTAACGTACAAAGCTTTAATCGATGAGGACTATTCTCACTTTCTGCATCCGCTTACGGAACAGATCGGTTAGTTTATAATTCAAGCAGGATGAAGAAACTGGATAACGTTGATTGGCACAGCCTTAGACATTCTGAATATTATTACGATTATCAATATTATTATTATTATTATTATTATTATTATTATTATTATTATTATTATTATTATTATTAAGATTATCAGCTATTGTTTTAATTGTAGCAGTGATACCTGACATAGCTTCTTTTGTTTCACCGGCATTGATGGAAGAGATATATCCAAGGACAGAAGGTCCTTATTGAGTAAGGTTTAAATTTGTTGTCAAAGAAGATGACTAAAACGAGGTCGTGTGTAACGCAAAATTAGGTTTGGTTGGGCACTTGAGGCACATTGTAGACGTCTTTGAATGAAACGTGAGATGATAACCTTTTTTCTCGTTTGATTGACTGTCCTTTTGGACTCCACGTTTCACGCGCAAACCTCAGCTCATCCGACCAACCAGCATTCGTAAGCACCAGACTCGAGGTTTGCGCGTGAAACGTGGAGTCCAAAAGGACCGTCTATCAAACGAAAATTAAACAATCCCACACTACTCGCAAGTAATTGCGTGATATATGAACCTTTTTTCTCACAGCCTTTGTACCGTGTAGTTCATTCCAAACAAATTGTGAAACAAAAGTTCTAACTCTCAAAACGAGGACATGAATTTATTGGAACCACTTTCGGGATCTCATAAGTAGTCGTGATTTGCTATATATCGGCATTACTTTCCTTTGGTTCGGAATCTCTGATCCACTGGACCCACTGGGTAGGGTTTTTCCATCATAGAAAACTCACGAAGGTTAGACAGGAGCTAGCTTAGACAGATTTAAAAATGACCTGTGTGGAACCAGCAGGACTGCTTTTGTACCCCCTTACGCGGACCCCACGGTTAGTTGCGCTACATTTTGTTGTGAACCTCATCAATGTCACTTTGGAACTATTCTTATTATTAACACACGTCACCCAGAATCCCATGCTTGAAGGAATCACTCACTCGGATTAGAGACACAGTATGTTCCGTCTCTCCACGCATAACTTGTTTTTATGAAAGCTGGGCGAGACTAAGTTTGACTAGGAAACACAAGCAGCCCGGCTGGCAGACTGACTTTAGTCGCACAAACCCAAGGAAGATGACAGTTTCGGCATTGATCAGTACTAACATTCGGTCTCTTTTCTGGAAGATGTCGTTTCCAACCAATGTTCTGAACCATCGAATTAATACGAACACCTGTGTGACCTGTATCCCGGAGTCTTGGTTAAATGAGAGTACTCAAGATGAGCTCGTTCTCATTGAAAACTTCGAGTGCTTTCGTCAAGATAGAAAACAGTGTAAGGTGAGGACATTTGGCGGTGTAGTTATTTCTAACAATTCCGAGCGATCTGGCTAGTCTGAAGTTGTTTTTACTCTCTCTTGTAACGGTGTTGACCGTGTACCTGTTAAATGTCATCCTAAATTCTCACATCTTCGAAGAACGATGATCAGTAATCTGTACAAATATTCGGGATCAGCTCAGTTCAGTCGAAAAGCAGTCATACAATCGAATTACCGTTTACACTACTGATACTACTCTTTCCCGCTAAACAGTAATGTCGGTTGTATATTTTGGCCACTGCGATTAATATCAGTGGTATAAACTGGAACTCGACCGTATATCATGATTTCGACCGAACTGAGGTGATCCGGAATTTCTTGGACAGACTGCACGTAGTTCCCCTTTAATCCCAGAGGAACATCAACCTCTTCTTCGCCTCTTTGATACCCGCTCTGATTCCTTTACTATCTGACTATTTATGCGTGGTTGTCGGTAGTTTTCATCATGCGCCTACGTATCCCTTACTTGCTTTTGGTTTAAGTGACCTCTGTCTTATCCCAACTACAGGAAATGCTGTTTTAGACAGAATTATCACCAACCATCCCGAAATCTTTCACTTACAAGTGAAAGCTCCTGTTTCAACGATTGATCACGCTCTCATTATCATCAGATTCAAAATTTATTCAAGTTCAGGACACTCTTCTTTGGTCAGGACAAAACAAACGAAGGTACCCTCTAGGAACCTGTCACCCACCAATATTACTCTTCTTCAATGATCCCTTCCCGTTGTTTATTTGGGGTTTCTTCCGATTGCTGTCTTTGCTCGCTAGATTTGTTTACGAAAATAGTGAGTGCGGTATTTGATTTGAGTTGTCCTATGGATACTGTTTTTTAAGAACGGCAAAGTAGCCTCTCACAGCTTAAATTTCTGAGAAAGCAAAAAGGACGTGCCTATAAGCTGCTCGACCAGGCTTCTGTGAATTAATACTCTATCCTGATCAAACACGAGACACAACGGCCAAACACGACATTCTCCCACAAGTTCTTCTCCACCACTAATAGCAAACTTCTATGTCATGGAATCCGGCTTCTATGTGGACAACGGGCCCAGTCGAAAACCACGATATGGATGCTGACAGCCTGAAAACCGCGTTTATTCACCCCTCATCGGATAATCCACCTTCCCATATTCCTTCTCTTTCCTCAGATATAGAGCCTTTTTCCTCAGAAGAAGTCTTGAAGCTACTCTGAACCTCGAAGTCGGCTTCTATTGTGGGTTCAGACGGCTTATTCTCCACGGTTCTCAAATCTGGAGCAATTCAACTATGCGGAATTAGGACTTCCCCCATCAATGTCTGTTGTTGCTGGTGTTATTCCTGACTGCTGGAAATCCGTGAAGGTAGTACCTATTCCCTAACACTGTACTTTCAACAATTTTGAAGACATTTTCGTCCCATCACCATCACTTCTTCTGAGATCTAGTTGACTGAGCGTGCTATCCTTAACCGGTTGCTTCTCTCTTTCCTTATTCCAAATGATCCCCATCAATTTGCGTGCGAACCCAACGAAGCTAGTGTCTTTTGGCTGTCCCACTTCTTTACTCTCGTGGTTGAAGGACTACTTTTCCAATATTTAGCCTAATGTACTAAAGTTGGTGCAAGTTTATCGAGTCATTTAAGTGACATTTCTGGTATTTTTCAGGATGCTATTCTCTCCCCGTATCTCTTCACTGCATATATCGGCGAATTATCCACCGCCCCACCAGCACGACTTTTTAAGTGAGCCGATGACAAGGCGCTCTGTCAATCTGTCTCCAACCAACAAGATTTTAACTCTTTTTAAGAGAACCTACACAATATTCACAATTTTTCGTCCCATTCCGGACTAAATCACAACTTTTTCACAAGCTTTCGGAGTAGATTCTCCCGTTCTCGTTCCTCTTACCCCAAAGAGCAATCAGTCACCAACAATGTCCCCGTTTCCAGAGCTGACTCAATCCGATGTTCAGGTGTTATAATCAGCACCAATATACAATGGTTTTCTCGTGCTCTTCATTGTGTTAAAATTACGCAGATTGTCTTCTCATATTTGTAGGCTAAAGCAGTTTGGTGCCACATAAGCTATCATCTTTTCTTTTGTCCTCCAATCTATTCACCCAGTCTTACTCTACTGCTCTCCCGTAATCTTTCCTGGTCTACTTGGGAAAGACTTTATTACACGAAATGGTGGCCTGGCCGTTATCAGTCGTGCTTCTTTGATTTCTATAGGCTCTCTTATCTCCAAAGTTTTGATTTGCACGTTATAGCCTGTGAAAAATTCGCCAAGAAGATTCTTGCGGACCCCATCCATTCCCAGTACAGTGACTTATCTACATGTCATTCGCATTCCTACACACTTTCTGCACTTAAATGTATCCCCTCCTGTATAAACATCTATAGAAACTCTAATGTCTTGTTTGACAGTGTGTTCTGGTTGACATGGTGAAATGTACAGAGGGACTTAACACGAACATAGGTGGCTGAATCAGTTTCCATTTTTCTACGGTATTTATTTTTTATGTTTATTTCAAAGTGTGAATGATCAGTTTTCACTCCTTTTGGCTAAAATGTGAGTTTATTAACTTTCTGAAGTCCTCGATACAATACAGTACAGTCGATGATTTCGCATTACACTGAATATTCGAGAGAAGATGGATCGGACGGGCACGTTTCTTTTACAAATTATCAGAGGTGATTTTATAAAAGTCCTTATGCAGAAGTGAAAGCAGTGCGAGAAGTACACAAAGTAGCCATATACATGCGGTACAGAAAGGTTACGATTTAATTACCGCGTCCTTGGTGATTGTCGAGTGACTAGGAGATTCTGCTTTTTTCGTAAAGTCTTTGCAACCCTTGACTCTTTTGCATCGAGAGCTTCGTCTGTCTTAGCTACAACATCCAGGTGGTCGTCTGCACCAGAAACTTTGCTATCAGCGGAGGGAGAACACCCATCACACTGGTTTGGCATTATCATCTTCGGTAATCTTAGTTGTAGATATCCCATATCCGGGAAGCATTCTTCCCATTGGGGATTGCACGTGTCAAAAGAAAAATCCGAGAGCCGAAGCTCAATAAGTGCATAAACAAGCACCAAAACTTATGACAAACAAAAATCGTTGTGGCGTTCTGTAGCCTGCCATTGATGTATCGAGCCAATCGAGTTAGGCGCAGAACCAAAGCGAATCCGATCAAGTCCGAAGACGAATTCGAGATCAATATGTGGTACTAATCACGTGAACTTCAGTGAGACAAACCCCAATAGTTATCAAACACTGAGTCTAACTCCACGACCGGATTAATCGTCCAGCCGTAGTTCAAATTTAGTGTCCACGGCTCCGAAAACGAACTGGTGTAGTGAGCCGGCTGATGACAGCCATACTGGTAGTCAATTAATGTAAACGTAGAATCCTGCGGATGCACTTATTGAGCCTTAGGCCGAAGGAGTTTTCTTTCCTTTGTGTTTTGCCGATCGGACACAAGCGACCCCGGTGGAGGTACGCTGATCCTTGCATATTACACTAGTCAAACCGGGAAAAGTAAGGTCACGACGATGCGATAAAACAAACAGCTGCGAAATGTCTGGTAGTGAAGATGACAGGGACAGGCTCAGTTAGGAAACAGTACCGGGGAGATAAATTGGGGAAACGATAAAAATGAGTGGTGATAACTGCATTCACAAGTCCGATCAATGCTACATTAGGTATAATGAGTTTCTTACTACCCTGCATGAAAATACAAAATGTGAAAGATTAGGCGACCAAGCTTTTTGATGCTCATACGGCATTGAAACACTCCTGTTCAATGAGTGAATGACTAGGCAGTCAAAATAGTAATTTTTTTTACTAGACTCAATTCTGTGCTTGAATATCCGAATACAGCCTCTCTATTTACACAAAGCCTTCAGAAGACAGTGACCGGCATCTACAGTAAACGTGATGAGTTCTCTAATCACGGATACATTTCAGTGCAAGATGATGATCCACTGCTCTCTTGGTGGATCTCAAGAAACACCAGTTTTCCTTTTGAAACGGATTCAAATCTCTTTGCATTCTTCAGTGACGTCATTGATGATCTTACATGGAGACGTAATATCATTCAGAAAGTGAATGACTATCATTCGAAAAGCCCTTCTTTGTGTCAAAAAATTAGTACCACTTTTCCAAGATAACCGAAACTTATCACGCAATCGACTCAGTGGCCATGATATGGCTTAAAAAAGCGAACCCCCGATCGGTTAAATACGTACCTGTCAACGAAGCTTTCGGAGCAAACAATATTAACACCACTGCCCAGTAAAGCTCTCAGATTGCCTATCGTACATGTCACAAACAAATCAGCTTATCCTCGATGGACATCAACGTAACGAGCCACGGAGCAGGGATTTCGTCGTCAAGTGACGGGTGACCGATGCCACGTCAGTCAAGTATCCGTGTTTGGAACTCTGTGACGCTAGCAGTTTCACTTAAAATTACGCGGGATTCACTTGAAGTTATAACGGCTTCATCTAAAGTTACAAAAAAATAATATTTTACTTCCCTTAATGATTATACGGTAATAAGAAATATTACTCCAAGGGGCCTTGGCCAAAAGGTTGCTGATTGGGGGTGTCGGAAATCGAACCGGAGACATCAAGCCATAAATTCTATGACGACTAAAGCTTGGCCACCGCTGGTTGCAAACGGTATAGACTGAACATAGGAGTATGCCTTCCGTATTGCATTTTCTCATCAAAAACTATCTTCTTCCCGCACTTTGCTGAATAGTTCCAAATTTTCTGTAAGGTTGGCGAAATCCCGGAGTGAAGTACTCGGAAGCTGTTTACAAGATCAAGGCGGTTGATTATTTCGACAGGCTTCAGGAGAGTTCAACTACCTTCCACGGTGTAGTTTCCTTGAAAATAATCCCAAAATTTCCAATCCATGTATCGGGCCATTCTCTGTTTTATCCTGGAAGAACTGTGATTATTGCAAAAAGCGTTCAAAGTTTAGAAGCTATTTGCTGATTTGGAGATTAATCTCACCCGTAACATCCTAGAGTTCGGCAACAACAAAAATAATATTCTGGCTTTGGTGTTTTGTCCCCCGCTTTCTGGGGTTTGATTGCTTTGACTGTCAGCCAGACGATCACTGACACCGTTTTTCCAGTTCGGCAGTGAGCCCCATGGGAAATGATACGTGCTTCGGACGTGCAGAACACTCAAATTTTGACCGATTTCTATCATTTGGAAAATTTCCGTGAATTGCAATACATGTAATTCCCTCTGGACCACCTTGGCGTGCTATGCTTGCAGTGATCGATCAGGGACTGCGCAAGTAACACGGCGAAGGGTAGAATCGTGAGGAAATATATTATGAAATAAGATGGTATGAACGAGGACGGTATATCGTGCACGGAGATTTCCACCGCTTATCCGGTGTTACCTCGTGGTATGTTAGGATACGTTTTCGGATCAGGAAAAATAACTTGTGAGATTCAAGCATTTCATTTACTCCGGTGTAATGAGTACTTAAAACGTGCCAGTTTACACATAATGCAGTGAGAAAAATATTGCAATGGAATGGGGTGGATTGAGAGATTTCTTTATTTGCCTTGTCACTAACGGGACAGACCTCTCCACTCCTTTCCATCCCGCGCCGAAAGCACTGTACGCGGTTTCAATCCGGACTATTCCAGGGTTATATTTTCTTCGCTCTGTGATATATAAAATGACATGTTTTACATACTCGGTAGAAAAAAGTGAACGAAATGATTGCATCTCGCGACTTACATTTTCTTAGCATTCTCAAGAAATGGACAAATGGGACCCAATGCTTTAATGTAGTTTGTGTCATCTAGTCAGACGTAATTCTTTTAAAGCAAATAGAAGTCATGAGAGAAAAAAGGAAACGAGATTAGAATGGGAATAAATGCCCGAAACCATGGAACGAGGGAGCCGGAAAGGTGACAAACTGCGGGTGGGGAATAAATCATCCGAATGTGATTAGTCTCACCGAAACATATTACACGCTGGAGCACTTGTATTTCAAAATCACTCATTGAAAACGTATTTGTAACCACTGTATCATTAATGCAGTTAGAATTGATACATATTGTGGTGATAGCGAGGACTTTTTCGTTCCTTTGAAAAAAGAGACAGGTCTGTTAGATTCCTATTGATGATAACTAGTCAAGTTGAGTTTGTGAACTGAGCAGAATTGGTGAATCAGTTGAAACGGTATCATTGGTAACGCAATCCAGCACAGATGTGAACTGTGATATTCCCCAACTCGTGGTAAAATTTGGCCCAACACAAAAATTGTTCCCTTGACTGCGTCACCTCATTTTGCTTAAACCTGTTGACCATGGCGTGATCATAGAACTCAACACACCCGGGTGGTGATTCACTTGGAAATTTTTTTAATTGTTCAACAGATTTCACCACAGACACATGGACTACCAATAATACATACCTTTAAGAAGTAGTCACTACTGTGCTTGACAATGGGTTTTTGTCTTGAAAATTTCGGAATAATGTTGTTGTCCGTGGTTCAGCTTTGCTTACTTTTAATAAATTCTTATTTGCTGATCTTGACTTTCGGATTGCAAACTTTGCAGTATCAGTCCGAGTGAAATTATCATTAACCCATAGAACTGGTGATGAAGCACTCAACAGGCTGGAGCTTATGACACGGTTCGATTGTTTTGCCAACTCAATGACCTGAAAATTTTCATGACAAATATCCGAACGACGCACCAACAAAAACCCATTTTCACTCGTACTGCGTGGACAACGATTTCCTCATACAGGTTTTATCTGTTCTTCTTGCTGTCTAATTTCTTCACTGAACTTCATTTATACGGCTATGTAAATATAAGGAAAAGCTCTTCGGTATTTTTTTAATTTCTCATTCAAACACAATCTGTTCACTTTTGATCAAGCAACGTATAGGTATAGAAGGTAGATTCCAGTCCAAAATTTAAGCAACCGCAACAGTTCTGCGCAAATCAGCTAGCGATCGCTTTGCCGTAGAACATAGTACTCCCACCTAGCACCGTCTTTCCTACGTGGCAAATCCTTTTGGACTCCAAGCTGAAAGACTCATACTTGATCGGTTAAATATTTCACACCAGTCATTTATCTATTTGTCAGTCAAGACGATTATCTTACTAGTTTCTTCAACAAAACAATCAGACAAGTCCATCTCCACCAGAAATTTTCAAATCTGTCGATGTGTTATTCTCAAAACTGGAGTATTGGACATTTTCTTTTATCTGAACTAGACAATATGCGCTCCTGACCGCGTGGCATTTGTAGTCTGGCCAAAAAGAATGAAACAGAAATAATGGAGTTTGTTTGTCGTTTGTTCGTGTACTTGCGACTACGCACCCTTTTTGACAGTCTCCATAAAATAGGACTCGTTTGAGTCGCTACCACGATGATAAGCTTGATACGTCGTGCTGTTCTTTAAAAAGGAGACCAAGAATTCAACATGGGGGCGTGGTGAGTCTAAAAGCCAACATTTTGATCACAAATGCTTCTCAATAACTGGAAAAGTCACAAATGTGTCAATTCTCCTGATGCTAGAGTTTGTGTTCTTAACTTCGGCTGTTTTTCATTTTGGAATATTACTGTCTTATTGATCCGTTTACAGAACGAAAGCAAGGCCTATCGTACAGTTTACGGAGGAGTGCATAACTGGCACCATATAACAAACAGTTAACTTTTCGGTTCTGTTAATATTAATGTTCCGTGGTCAACGCAGAAACAAATGAAACAACGACCAGTCAGACAAAAGTCAGTGACAGAAAAACAAGAAATGACTGTTTCGAGAACAGCTCACGGTAGACAAAATGGACCTTGTCAGACGTGTACAAAGATGAACCGAGTTAAGCGCTACTGATCAAGACATCAGTCCGAACAGTTAAACCCGAAATAGCAGGAGCCGTAAGAATAAAAACAAGCTCAATGCCCTTAGCCAAATGATATAAAAGGTTGCCGATACGCTCAGTTATTAGTTAGATCAATCTGGGTGCTGTATTTTGGGCATGAGGATGGTTTATCTAAATTACCGCACCATAGGCTTTGTAATTTTGAATTGTTTGGCTCAGTGAAAGCACTTGTGTCTCCTGAGTTTTGCCTTCTTGCAACACCAATTGTATACCTTTCACGCCATAGGATTTCAATCAGTTACTGCCTCTGGAGTGGGAATCTTATCACCACGAGAATGTGGTACGCACCGCCGATTTAATCGTGAGACACGGACCATAAAATATATTTCACTGTCCGGGAGAGATAACTTTGTCCTCAAGGCTAGTCAGTCGTGTTGTGCAGATCCTAGTCCAATTTCGACTGATAAGGAAAATTCACAGGTTATTACGCTGAACATCCGATTCTTAGAATCACAGCTTGTAACTCGGTCTGGTGTTCAGGTTTTGCACTTAGCTTGTGGTAACATTATCTTTGATGATCCCACCTAGGTGGTGCGAACTAAAGCCTAAGATAAGCCAAGACCAGGAACTTATAAAAATGACGTTCATTTCATACCTACAGAGCCGTTAGTGGGACTTGAACTAGGCTTCCCGCATGATAGGAGCCACTGGGTAAGCATTAAGCTATCCAGGCTAGCTCCTCACTACAAAACTACATGATTAGGGCCCAAACGTCGTTTGCGGTTGGACTCAGCTGATCATTACGCACTCAGTGACTGACTTCTTTGAGTGGTCTTGCCAGTTTAGGGTTCTAAATGATAAAATGACATTATTTACACTCCACAGAGATGGGCTACCTGGTGAAAGTGAAATTTTCATTGTTCCCCAGTTATTTCATCTTTTAACACCATTGATTTGCCCCCCAGATCAGTTCTTCCGTTTTTCAGAGTTAGGACACTGAGAGATACAACTTGATCGGGATGCATTCGTTCAACTGCACATCATGCTCAGACATAAATCGCCACACCCATCTTCATAGGTGTAAGTGTTGATACTTGTTTATGCACTTGCTGAGCTCTGGTTCATCGAGCTTCTTCTATGTCTTTGCTGAAAGTGAACGTTCAAGCTTCATGGAAGAAAGCTGCATCCAGCATATTACAACTGCATGGTGAGCAGGATATAATTTTACAAATTTATTGGCCACAGTTCAGAAGAGCATTCCTTCACTGCAACAATGAGACATGTACTCCTGAAGAAAGTGAAAAACACGCATAATGTAAATTTCAGATGCAATGTAACGACAAAAGCCATGGTACTGGACACCCAATTCACACTGACTAGAGTCTTTCAACCAAGTCAAACGGTGTAGGGGTACGAGTGTGAGCACGTGTAGTGATTTCCAGGCTTCCGCACGCGGTCTGGCATGCTATAGTCTCGTTCCCAGTATCAAAACAATCAGATGAAGTCAGACCTTGACAGTCAGATTGTGTGCATACAGAGGAATCTCTTTGTAATTGGTCAGTACTTTGTCTGCCATGCGGGCGAGCTTAGTTTGCTTGGTTTTCTGTGTTCATTTGACTCGGGGAAGTGCAATTACTAACATGTCCTGGGATTTCATCTACAAAGCAAGCAATGTTCAACGCTGCGTCCACGGAAACACGGCAAACCTCGACGGATTATTTACACTTTGCAGTACTAAACGATTTAGAAGGCACTATTGTGTAAACCAACTGCGGCACACACGTCAGGCGCTAAGGAGGGATTCTTGGCCATGTGACGGCTGTTTGTCTTGCATGCTCACAGTTATGGGTCAAGGTTCTATGCACAGAAAAATCTTAGTTACAAAAGCCCTAATGCTAGCCTTCTGTGGTTAAGTCTTTCAATAAGCGGAGACCAAGTCACAGAGGGTAACTGATGTTCAAAGAAAACCACCAAAGGTTGAAAACAAGACTCCGGAGATTGATCCAGACCGGTATACTGTCTGCATTTAACAAACTCGCTTAGTTCTCGGACAAGTGTGAACGTAAGAAAACGGTACCACACTGATTACTTACGTGACTCGTGCGCTAATTAGGAGCCAGCAGAAATTTTTGTAACTTGCTGCATTATGTGGGCTTCCGTTTGTAGAAAGAAGAAAACTGATCAATTCTCAGAAAAGGTGTGATAAGTGGAGTGCGTTGATTTATGAACTCAACGATGTTTTGATGTAAGTACTGTGGTATTGGATCTGGATGACAGGATAAAATATCCCCGGAAGCATACTACCGGTTTCGCGGTTGTTGCGCTCATCAGGTATGCGTACCCGTTACTCTTCTGCCCAGTCATCCCAGTGGGTTTATCACAATCTCATTTTAATCGTAAGAAGCATGAATGGACGAAGAAGCCATTTTCTGGAATCACACCGTGATTCTTCCGAAGTCACTTCCTCAGTTAACAAGACTAAGCTTCAGAGAAAGAACACGTGTATCTAAGTTTGGGTTATTTTGATGTAAGTATCGTGGTACTACGTGTCCTCGTTTTGAAGGTTACCCTTGTTAACTGACGAAATAACTTTAGAAGAATGACCGTGTGATGACGATGTTTTCCTATGATTGCATCCAGAATGTCTATTGATTTTATTTTCCATTGAAAGAGGGAGATTCAAGTGAGATTTGAGCCCGATTGAATTTGTGTAGAGCGAAGATCAAATGAAGAACTGAACTACATTTGTCAACCCGTTTCCACCACTTTTCTTCAGCTGAAAGTGGAACTCGAATTGGTGAACCATTTCGTTCCCCGACCCTATCTCTCTGTATCTCTCACCGAAGAGAGTATAAAAGAAATTCAGCTCAACGATTCAGTCTTTGTTCGTAGGCTTCCGTTGTGTCCGGATTAGACATTCACACACCGCTCGGAAAATCGATCAACATCTCCCTCTTTCATTGGCTTGCGCTTGTTGATGTTCAAGTCAAGTCAAGTCGAGTATATACTGTACACACACGAAGGTGGATAGTCATGCTGTGTTTGTCGACCGATCGATTCCGCTATGTATCGATTAGCGTTGCTTGACTGCGTGCGAAAGTACTCTAGCACATGAATGTAAGTTAATTCACTGACATTTATTTTCTAGCTTGAACTTGTCTACTGTTTACTCTCCGTCTAAGGCCGAATTTTGTGTTTACGCTTGTACAAATAAAGACAATGCCAACATAACGTGTTCTACTGCCATCCACGAACAAAACAGCGTCCATATAGGTTTCACTGTTCATGGTAATCCTTCAGTCAAGTTGTATTCTTCGTGTATTTCATAGCTTTTCTTTTTCACTTTTATGACAAGCAGAATCCATAACAGACCATATTATTGCACGAGAAAAGCTTTGTTCGAATAGGAATATGTCTGACCTTCAATGAGCAGATAATGTTGTTTTCCTGAGTCAAGTCACATTTAAGTTGCTACTTTGTCTAGAAGACCATCATAACAACATCATCAAAGTAAGGAAAGTTGTCTCGGAAGTGGGTTCGCCCAACTTGTCTAAATCTATCCTGTCTTTCTATTAGATGTAATAAGTCAAAGGGATAATTGTACATCAGTCAGATGGCTGAATTTATCTAGAGGTTGAGCATGGAATGGATTATCATCACATGTACAAAAATGCGTTTAGCTTCCTCATTTTCGTCATCTAGGATGACGACGAAAAACTCAGTTGTCCATCAGGTGTCGGACATACTCGGTGTCGCTGAAGTCATTTACAATATGTGACTCAGGTTGCCGGTACAAGAAATAGAGGGACTATTTGGATACCGTCTGTCCAGTTCTTCGAACCATTGCTTGCATTAGGCGGATAAACCAGGGCATCAAGACTAAGGTCAAGTCTCAAAGTACCTGAAGCTTGAGGCTAATCACCAGGTCCAGATTTTATTATCAACGGGTTTGGTTAGTCTTTTACTTATGCATTCGGTTAGGAATTCTCCGTACGGAAGGCCAAAGTGGGTTTTAGTTGCAAGATGGATCAAATAATCAATGTATGACGTGATAGAATGGCTTGGTAATAGTAACCAGTTGATTAGGCCAAGTACCGTCACATAGGTTTCCAATATTAGCCTAGCGGATGACTAGAAACGTGAAATGATATCTTTCAATGCTGTGATCAGTGGCGCACTTGTGATCAGATCCATTCTTAAAGCAATTGGCCTTCATTCATTTTGTTTTCTCGCCTTTCAAGCCTCAATTTTTATCATTTCTGACCAAGCTGTGCCGAAGGATAGGGAATGAAACCAGATCACACAATGAAGAACCTAGAAGTTGACATCGTTGAAACTAAAACTGGTCCATTACGAGCTGGTTCTGGCTGGTAAGTGGTCCTTTTGCTCGTAAGCTTGTTCATTTCTGAGCAGCACTTAACATGGTGTCTCTTAAGAACCTAGTCTCTTTTTTGTTTGTTCTTGAGTGGGATGAAGTTCGATATTAGATATAGGATACTTTTGCTTGAATGTGAATCGCTGACTATTGCAGAGATTGACTGGTTGCTCAAGATGTTTTGTTTTAGAATCACACATATTTTTATGTCTTTTCGATCATTTTCACGCAGGGGGGGAGCTTTTATGGAATTCCATCGAAATGGGCACTCGGAATCCCATACGAACCGTTGACATTTCATATAAATCGCTGACCCAATGCTCACTGTTCTCGTGCCCTAAACTGTAACTCGTAGCCGTATAAACCACTGCTTGTTGAGAAGAAAAATGTTATCCGTATTTTGGTTTTCACTCTTTATTTCTAATGTTAAGACTTATTCTGAACTGCTTCGTAATATTACGACCGACCTGTTTTCGAGGAGGCATAACCAAACAACCAAGTAGTTTGGTCTGTACGTTATTGACGTAATTATTCACTTATAAGAGACTTCTAATGCATTCCACTCATTGGGCTGTGCGACTGGACTCATTTGCTTGACTGAACAAAGAATGTCATCAGTCAGTTCTTAGCTGGACCGTTAGCTGCTCGCTTGTCAATCAAAATGACCGATCACTTGGACATGAATAGTGAGTCACGTAATCCACAAGCCCGTGCACAGAATCCAACCTAATGTAAAGATAATCACTGTAAATTAGAACTCGAGCCAGGGATGTATTGTAGGTAATAACCTGAGCATGCCTTATTTTCACTTAATGGCCTAATGGAAGAGATCGATATTGCAGACAAAAACCGACTTAAATATCATTGTTTTTGTATCCTATCGGGTCGTCGTTACCGAATGTTCACCGAGTAGATAGTGACTGGCTTGTTGATTGGGTGAATTCTAATCTATCCGGCTTTTAAATAGGGGGTATGCGTTTGCCGATGAATTGCAGACATGACTAGTCCTCACGAACCTTCCGGAATTAAGCTCACTCTTACACTCACTATATCTGTTTCCCTATTTTTCCTCTCGAAACGAAAAGATTACCTTGTCGTTATCCTGGATGACTTACACGGAACACGGACGGATCAAGTTTAAGAGAAGACAATATTGTTTTCTATCAGAGCTTTGCATCCAATGAATAGCTCTTTACTGCACGTCTATACAGACAGAAAAATTGCAAAAACTCGTAGTTTAGCTACTCTTGGTAGTGAAGCCTATCACAGTTATCGTTGTACCACGTTGATTTAGGCTTTACTGGCCAAGTAAAAAGCGAGTCTACGAACAAACATAATGCAACAAGATAGTGTAGAATGTACCGCTTGTGTTTTGTGTAATTTACCGAGAGTAACTCATCGTTTATTGAACGAGAAAAGGTCTGTTCCAGCAGACAGAGCTACCATATTATACACTACCACTGGTAGCCTAGTCCTGTGTGGCAGTACGCAAGAGACAGAAAACTGAAATTGATCAAAGATCAAGTCCGAATGTCAGCGGCTTATTCATTCATCAGATAGGCACTTTGCGTCAAAACCGTCATTTGTGCTCTGTCTTCGGTATAGAGGTAGAGGAAATCATTCCCATTTAAGCTTGGTCATCTTAGCTCAGGGACATGGACCCAGACATCAGAATCCTGACACTATCTCTTCAGAAAAATTCCAAGTAGTCACTTGAGCACATAGTCATTGAACTTATTCCTCCGTCAGCTCAACTGACAGCGCGTTCCATCAAATGACCACTCTGAGAGAGAGAGAAGGTAAACCAAGGATAGACGAACGGGCTGGTGCCTCTTTAGTTTGAACCGATAACTCCGCGTACGGCTACGATCGCTAAAAGTGCACTCAGGTCTTCACTCTGAACCCAAGTCTCCGAAGTGTGGATTAAGTCAACTCGCACCTGTCGGCACGCCTTTAAAAAACAGCCCGGTAGCCTGCAGACAACCTTCATAGCTGAGCTCATGCAGTCCGACAACTAGACGTATTGGGCCCCGTTTTCATTCTTTCCAGTTTAGTTACGTCCGCAGTTGTACATTGGAATGAAGCGGGACCACTGTATGCCAATCGTGGACATACATGGGAGGCGTTCAGCACACTGGAAGCGTCACGAGAGAATCGTCGGAGTGACTGACGAATGGCTTCAAGCAGAGCCACAGATTTAGTCATTATGAAATCTGGCCTTCGAGGACAAAGCGACTACAGCACCGCACGCTGTACTGAACACATTTGCATGATTCACATGTTGGTAGATATTGCTTTCGGCTTAAACATGCATGTGCATGGAAAGATGCGGACCTGCATGCACTCGCATACTAAGTGGACAATCGATCAATATCCCTCTCATACGTGGACAGTGTTGGCTGACTGATATCGCCACATATCAATTAACGTCACATGACCTCAGCCGAATGGACATATGGCTTGTTCGTGAGAATGCGTGTAAACCCGCTCACGCCTTACTTACTTGTCTGCTTGGTTTCTCACCGGTTACATTCGGGTGGGGTGTTCACGTGGTTGCAAACAAATCGAGTACAAAAATTTACTTATTCTACGACAGTGAGCAACTAGGTATACGGTGCTCCCTATTTCCTCGCATATTTCCGCTTCTGTATTTCCTAAAGAAGCTACACCTGGTAAGAACCATCAAATGTACAGTACGATACGGCTAACCATACATTATGTGCTAGTAAAAACAGAAAACTTAAAAAACGAGGGTGACAAGTTTTTAGGAACCTCAATCTCGCTGTGCTATCCCACGAAACCACGGAGCTTGGCAACAAGCTGGTTAATTCCCTCTGTGGATTTGGCGACTGGAAAATCCAGATACATGTTGAATCGGAAAAATTTTATTCGAATTGAAAACAGTCAAATGAAAATCACGAACGATTCTGTGCGGGAGATTCGTTCTCATCAGACTTCGCCGAAGAGGGGATAAACAGGCAAAAACCTTTCCAGTGAGGTTGTTGCTGACGACGGTGAAATGGTTATTGTATCGAACCTGAAACCCGGCCCCGGGTTGAACTCTTACTATCACTGCGCCATTTGAGAGGCTCTAACTAACCATGTCCGCTTCTTCAATTGCATTTGTATGTAATGCTTAAAAAAGTGAGCAAAACATTTCTATCATTAGTGAGACAAAAAATCCGTTTATTCAGTCATAATTCCACGCCTAGCACAGGGGAATGGTTCATGACCCCAGGAGACGCATAGTTGTACTTGAGAGAACAAACAAACCCTTTCTGAGGATTGGGAACGAGGGATCACGTCAGTCGAGATGGAACTTGGCCAGTTAACAGTGTCTATTTGACCTCACATCTCCTTCTCAGTATAAGAAACCGGTAAAGCAGTTGCTGCCTGAGCATTCGAGAGAATTATTTGAAATTTCGTCTGCCGCCAGCAGTAAAGTATTGCTCACATCTGTTCAGGTGACTCGGTGTCTCAGAAAAGTGTTTGGGGGAATTTATTGTTCATTCATGAAGTGCCGATTCAATTTCCTTTCAACTTCTTATTTCGAACTAGTCTTCGACTCGGTCAACCTCATCACAACCCTCTGCCACTGCCTCTGATTGGCGGGTCTACTTAAGAAAAGCATCTACTTTTGCATGCATGAAAACAGCTGGGACCAAGTTCGCGCTTGCATTCTCATTCGCCCCGAAAAGTGGCGTTCGTAAGGACTGCCCGGTATAACCGTTCCTTTTCAACTTTCTTATTGAAATGTCTCCAGAAGTTGTTCTATCTATGTGTGAAAATAGCGACATCCATCTTTGTTCTGACTGCAAACTGTCAGAATTTGAACACTCGAACGGCATTGTTTCTGAAAAAATGTTGTAATATTTTTTTGGATAATGCGAACAGTGTGGCAGAGTTTGGGATGTGTTTTGTTCCTTTGAACTATAAAGTCTTACTACGGGATTGAGTTGGTCCAACAAGATACTTTATTCTAGCAGGGGAAGCCTTAGCCGGAGTGGATAAGTTTTGTTGCCTGATGGCTGGATGAAGTTTTGTGGTGAATACAAAAGACCCGTTTGGCTGTTACTAATCTCGGCCACCTGTGGAGTTGATGTGACATCCGTTTTTCTTATCGAGAGCCGAATGCGCACATTTTGGTCCGTCATTCTATACGGCTCTGAAATTCGGTTGTTACAAGTGGAATACTCTCGAAGACTACTGGTGCTCAAGCATTGAGGTATTTGTAGTTTTATTCTAATGCGGTTGTAGACATTAGGTGACACGGCTAGGTACCCGAGTCATTGGTGTATTTGTGTTGTATTGGTGATCAGTAGTAGCAGAACACCTATTTGTTACACTCCATTTATTTGTAAGAAAGTGAATGTAACGAGATCGCAGCCAGCGAGCAAGTCATGAGTAAGCAAGCAAGTACATGAGCAAGCGAGTTAAAAAACTGAGACACATTTGCTCACCCATAGACAAATGAGATTAATCGATACATCTGAAGATTCACCGGTTCTCTCTGTAGCACGACCACAAATCGACACCAAACAGGCGTACGTCCAAGCACGAGAGGAATATTGATTGATGGTCCGCCTGGTTTTTGCTCATACCTTCTGTTTTGATTCGTTCCGCTGGCTCTGTTGAGAAGACTTTCCTGCTTTCGAACCATAATATGGGCTGTACACATCGTTTAAATAGGATGAAATAGACTCTGTCACCAGTCGTTGCCCCAAAAACTAACGGGTCCAAAATGGTATCGGGTAACGTCTTTTTCGACTGGTTGATCGGTGATAGCGCCAGTTACTGAGTGATTGTCTTATCGACCCGTTGTCCTGACGTTCGTGTTGCCGTTGCTTCAAATCTTGACCCGGATTCTGGTCAAGGCGCTGACGTGCTCTCTACTAGTGAGACTAGACTGTCTATCAAAGATGCGCCATGCCCAAACCCTTACACCTTCCTTTCTATTATTTTCTGTTTATGATATGATGTATTACACTTCCGAACAGATGACGTCGTGAAGTACCAATTGAAACTGGGATGCAGAAGTGCAAGGTCAATGGTTAAAAGAACAGAATTGAACTTTACGGATTTTCTGGCTATTAGCCAACCCAAGGGAAGTAGACCCCTTGGGAAAAATTACGGATTTCAACGCAGTCTTGAAAAAAGGAACTGGAATCAAATCATGGTTTTCTCATAGCATCTGCCAGGATTTTCACAACACCAGCTACAGGTTGAACATTAAAAATAACACAGCATGCAGAACGATGGGCATGGACAGGTGAAGTTGTATTGTTTGGGTGAATAAAGTTATTGACTAGTGCTTTGGAATGAGGGTTTGAACTTCGCGGCTGACCTTGAACTTTGATGAGGTGCGGCATACTGCCACACAAGATCCATGCTTCGCGCATCACTTAAGTCTTTGGGGCCGAATTTGCCGGTTTCGTTTAGTTACTCTGGTTGATAGGGCTTTTGCGCCATGAGTTGCTCTCATATGTAGGCACCGTCTTTTTAGTGCTTTGTTGAAGAGTGAAAAGGAACATACCTCGTGACCAGCCATTTTTCTGAGACTTAGAATGTAAAGCCACGAGACCTCGACAGGTCACACGTTGCAGCGACTCGAGTAATAGCTAAGTACGACATGACAACAGAAAAACAGGGGTGAATTCCTCCCAATAAGGACAATAGAGTGACTTAAAAGCTGATGAAGATGTTTGTTATCGCAGTAGTATTTAACTCAGTAGCGAGATTTGAGCAACTTGATCTCAACACAACGGTTCAATACGATTGTACCAATGTTCCCATTGGTCGAACGGAACAAATTTCTTTTTATCACAACTGAAATAAATATGAGCGATGAATTTCCGCTGTGATTGGCCATGAATGTTCTGGGTATACGCATTAAACTACTGCTGGTTTCTCTATTTTTATTGCTGTTCTCTAACTCAGGTGTATGCCATTCTTGAAACACGGACAATCACGGAATTGAGGATGTATCCGAAAATGAGTTCACTTGTCTTTGCCATTGACTAAGTTCAGTTTAAGAATCCAATGATGTCACTGTTTTAGAAGTCGATTTCTACTAGTGTAAACTACCTCCAACTAAATATTACTTCTGATAGCCTGTGATTAGCTCATTTTCGTAAAGTAGCAACACTTGAACCAGAATTACATTACTGGTGTCCCATTGCGACCCATCCTTTCCATGATTAACTCGCCGCAACATTGCTTGGCCAAATGGTTGGCGGAATTACTCAAACCGGTCAGAAGTGCGATCAGCCACTAAATATAGCTTTGAAATGTGCCATCTGCTAAAAGACAGAAATATCAAGAGCCAGTGACTATTAACCATGGATGTGAATTCTCTATTCGCCAATGTTCCATGGCTTGAAACTGTGGATATAATTTGCAGCATAATAATCAATACAACCTCCGAGTCGGATTGCCGCGCAGTGAACTAACGAGATAGCTCATGTGAAATTTACATTCTTCGGTTGAAATTACCAACAAATAGACTGCGTTGCAATGAAAAGTCCACTCGGCCCCTTTCTAGCGGACATATTTGTTTCAGATCTCAAACAAAGGCTGGTAGACGAGAATAGAAATCTGAACCTCCACCGTCGTTAAGTCGATGTCATATTTGTGATCAGTGACACCGATTGGGACGAAGAGTGACTATGTAGCTAACTCGATGTAATTCATTCGAATGTAAAATTGACATGTCATGTAGAAGAAGAAACCAAGATCGAATTTTGGACATTAGAATCACTCGTCGAACGGATGGATCAATCGGCAGGTCCGTTTCCCGGAAAAATGCATGGTCTGGACAGTATTTGAATTTCACCCGTTTTTGTTCTTATGAGATACAAAGATGGCCTAATCCAGACGTTATTCCAGAGTGCGTGAAATTTGCACAGACTATGCACTGGAGGACCAGGAAGCAGCCATAAAGGAGACACTGCAAGCCAATGACTACCCACTTCCACCGATCCGTAAATATTCTAAACCAAAAGCGGAAAAAGAAAAGGTGGTCGATGTGCCGAAAATGCGAGCTTTTCTAGAATTGCCATTGAAAAGTGGTGACACACGTCAGCTGATTGGTAAGCGCCCAAACCCTGCCGTCAGGCGCACCTACCACGCGGCCGAACCGATAACTGTTTTCAGAACCACTCGAATACCTACACTATTGACTAGAGAACTACTGTCCCCCTGCGCCAAATCAAATTGTATTCATCGTTCCAAGTGTGGATGCTCAGCTGTCCACATAGGCAGAACCCAAAGGCAGTTACGTCACAGAATGGCCGAACACATGCCGGTGTGGTTGCAGAAAGCAATGTGTAACAACCTCACAACAGTGAAGTCACTAAAGGAACGAAAATGCACCAGATCCACGAACACGCAACACCTTAGGGGCGGAGAAGCCCTGCATCATTCCATGCGACGCATTTCAGGTCATATACCCTAGTAACAACCGACGATTGCTCAATTACACAGAAGCACTAGCCATTCGCAATCTAAACCCCGAACTATGTGAGTGGCGCGAATGGTTCATCTCCTTAGCTCCACCTTGGTAACAAACATTCGTTAGATGATAGCAGTTTTGTCTCTTAATGTTCATTTTTCTTGACCATATAAATTATTGCCTTGTCTGCAGTATGTACTTTGTGAAGATGCAGCGAAATGATCCTAGATAAGTTGTGCAAACCAATATTTTTGGCTTCTCTATTCAAATTACTAGATACATATCATACACATTTATCACTAAACAAGCTCTCTGGTCGCTTCCGGTGGTTGAAATAAAACCATGGAAGATCTCACGGCTTTGCATCTGTGTGTACATTTTGACGATAATAAGCATACACTTCGTTTATTTACAAATCCCCAATAAAAAACTCAATAAGAACCCAAAATTTTTATCCAGAAGCAGTTTACGGTTCACTCTGGTGAACTTCTGCATACCCGACACGCTATGACTAAGTCCAAGAGCTTCATTGTTTCGGGTTCCTTCGTGGATTGATGGTTTAGCAGAGGTCCAGTTCGATGGTTGTCCGAATGATCAAACATAAGAAAATCCCGTCCCCTCATTATTGAGAACGTAACACAAAATCGCTCACAAAACTGAAAAAATTAACGGGCCGACTTTATCCCTGAACATCGTTAGACATATTCTTCTTCAGTAGTTCAGCCAGTCGCTTTCACCGGGAATGAACCAGTCCGAGTAACCAGTACAATCGTCGTAACACTATACTGATCAGTTAAGCAATTAACGCTTCCAAATTTCGCAACTAGCTACTAACTGCCCTTGAGTTTACTTCCAACTTTCTGACAACGGATCTCCTGTCAAACGGGAATGTTACCCCAAACCAAAATATTACGTAATACGTGATCTCTCACCGGTATAAGTTATTTTGGTGGTGTAAAACAACTGATTAACTGGGGCTGATTTGATGCTCATTCGTTCATATCGTTACACGGAAGAACAGCTCAGTTCTGTCCCGTTCTTTCAATCATTAACCCCACATTTTTCACCCCTGTTGGGTGACATCGTTTCGTCGAGAGCTAAACGAACAGAAGTAGAGGGAAAATCAAAATCACATGGACGAAAAGAGAGCTCAAATGCAACTGAGCCCCTAGCCGCGGAGTATGGTGTCTCCAATACTTCGGCGGCGAGTCTCCTGAAGCCCACCCTGGAAGTCTAACACGTCCTACATGACCGAGTACACTGGTCAAGGTTCCCATAACTTTTCCGTGGACTGTCCGCCTCGACCCGTCCCGTAACCTCTAACTACCTCATAGGACAGCATACGCCAGGATAGTTCATCAGCGAGCATGCACAACACTGCTCTCAACCGCCTTAATTTGTTTAGACCGAGCGCTTGCTTCAGTGACTGACCCAAGGTTCACAATACCCCAAGCTTGAAATAATCAGCATTGTTGATGCGGCATTTCTTCAGTATCCGAGGTGTTTATATATATATATATATATATATATATATATATATATATATATATATATATATATATATATATATATATATATATATATATATATATATATATATATATACTCGCAGAATCTATTATTAGCACGAGCAGTCTGGATAATGGCAAATTCACTTTCGTTTTTCGCATCCAAAAGTCCGACGCCCATCAGTCGGAATCCAAACCGATGGCTTTCCGCTTACCAGCAGATGCTCAGCCAGAACAGACAGTGTATCATTGGAATAACGATTGAGCGCCACTGAATATTCACCTACTTTATTCACACCAGATTGACCCTGCTGGGATTGCTTATCTGGTAGAGTATATGCCAGTAAGCGGGAGCTCGCCCGTTCGATTCCGGCTCACGGCACTAGACATTTGGATGCGAAAAATTCAAGTGGACTTCCCATTGTTCATTAGGCAATATAATCGGTAGGCAATATTCTGGTCAAACACAGTGCCGTTTCGTTTCCGCTGGAAGGTTTAAAAAGGGTCTTATGAATGTGGTCGAATGGTTGCAGCCACATGATTATGACTGGTGAACAAGAGACTAGAGAGCATCGAGTTGCGCTCACGGTTATTGAAATCACCACTAATGGTCTCTGAGTTGATGTTCATACGTATGCATAAATTTATCAAGGCACCGCGAAAAACTGCTTGAAGCCAAGCTACTAATGGGTGAAAATGCCAAGCCGGGTCAACCAATCAACATATCAGTCACGCATGTGGCTGAACCAGTCGCGTGAACATTGAAAAAACCGGTCCGATCTAACAATCCCAAATTTATGATTAGATTCAACTACGAGTTTTAGACAGAGACAGGAAGATGATTTATGAACCCCTGGGGGTTGATATTATGATTTCTCACAATTAAATAACATTCTCAAAATGGATGAGGGGGGAACACAGTCATTGCAAAAGTATTGGGTTCTGATGAGTTCTTTAAGATGTGATATTACAGTTTCGGGGTTGTTTAGAAACTTGCCAGGTAAGGAATGGCGGGACTGCCGTAAGCTCGGGTGTGTGTATGAGAATGTTAGCATCCTTTATTTCATTTTAATTTCATGCTTGAGCATGAGTGCATTGAAAGGGGTATATCTCACAGCCTCAAAGGCCCACTGCACTATTAGGGATACCTGGCAACCAGACACTAAGGCTTGGAGTGGAGACGCATATTAGGTCACAATAGTTTATGTGTGCTAACGAGCCGGACGACAGTATCACCATCAAAGATGATCAAAAGCATCAGCATTTCCCCCAGGACATTCCACCGCCTTTGACTTGCTGCGAACTCTGTTTTCTGCAGTTTCTATCCGAAAAATGAATACAAAATGTGTTGGATATGCTTGTTTCACCACATCAATGGCGTTTCCTGATCGGTCAGCAAAAGACTTTCATTTGGCAAATTACAGACCTAGCAACCTCATCGGTTTAAAAGGCTTTATAAACCACCGAGGAATTAGCAATGATTGAGATTTCCTTGTTGCACGCTGTAACAATATACTGATTGCTTTTCCAGAAGAACTGATTTTTAACAACAGGAGGACTATATTTACTCTAATAAAATGTACTGGTTGGGAGTTCGAAATAAACATCAAGTGAAATGGTGCGGAGGATTTCGGATTTGAACGTGAGAGTGCATAGGTAACGTTTAGTTGGATATGTTCTTTCCTTTTCATTCTCATGGTACTTGCATATGGGGAGCACGGATGCTCTGTTTTAATAACGTAAACTCAGACATATCGCACATGTTCTTTAGATACATACATATATTGAAGATATTTCGTGAGAAATAACTTTCCAGGCATACTGATTGGGAATTAAAAGATGTAACCAGCGGTTAACCAACACGGCAGAGTGCGAAGCCATTCTCTGAGTGAGATTAATTTATATCGTTTCATCTCTGCATCACATTTATGAACCGAACGCTGATGTTTTTCGGAGACTAGTATTACAACCTTGTCTACTGAATAATCGAAATGCTCCCGCTAGCGCAAAGGCGTCTAACGCAATGTACCGTCTTTTTCACCATTAGTTTGAGGATAGTTTGGTTTACTCGCTCAGGTCATACAACTCTACCGATCCACCAAATCGACATCCGTTCATGAGCACGACGAGTCGCATGACTGAGGACTGTGCCATTTTTGCACGGAAGAAGCGTGGGAAGACAGACGGTCACAACGGCCAATAGTCTGCCAGAGGCTTATGACCAGTTGACCAATGAAATGCAGCTTACCGAAGCGACGACCAATGATTGCATTCGGTTCTCAAATTAAAATTATAGTCTTCCGAATCTGTGTTTATTTCGCAAACCAATGTGACAGTTGCCCAAATCAATCTTAAAACGGTATACAGAGAAAAACCCAATCAGCCAGGCCCCACGAGTCACCAATCCGATTGGACATGCCATCATGACAACGCACATGACGTAAATCACCTAGGGGTCAATCGATTAGACAAGATCATCCATCTTTCGCTGTACAGGCGAATGCACGAACGTAATGAAAATGGCATATTGAAAATCCATATCCCGTGGAAAAATTGACAGCCGTGTTTTGTCTGATGGTTTTCATTTCATTGGCAAAAATCCATCGGACATGTAAACTTAACTAGTCTGGATACCAGTACTACGCTTTCTAGTGACCTAGCAAAAACGAAGCGTGGGTACTAGGTCACAGCAAAAGAATCGATCTGACACTGTGGAGGTGATGCGCGTGAAAGCCCAGAAACTAGACATATGTGCGACGTGGCAAACTCCGCTCCACTGTGCACTAAAGTGAAACTAGATAGTGGCACACACTAACGGAGGACTACGGACATGCAGATGATACTACATGTACACATGTGCACATATTTACGGCATGGTTCAGAAAACCGTTCACCAAATGACGTGGAACCTATCCGGTCGGACACATTATGGTAAATATCATCGGCAGATTGAATCAAGTGAGATAACGAATATAAACTATTCTTGACCGAAAGTCACAAATAAACAACATCGTGTGCCGATACCCTTGTGCCACTTTGGTTTGCAATACAGCCATAACCAGAGTAGACCAGCTGTCCAATAACAAATAACCGAAAAAACTCGTGACAGAAAAGAACGAATAGAAAGTGTTACCGGTAGGCATCTTGGGACGCGAAACCCCTTTTGGGGAGAATGTGATGCAATGATATTTCGAATCAATTTATTTGACAATAAACCACAACCGAGCGAAAAATCTCGGGTTGTAGATTACTCAGCAGATTGAATGCGTACAGACAGGGATTTCGATGATCATATCACCACGACGATAAACGGCAAATTAGTGTGTTGAGTTTCCATCCGGGAATCCATAGACTAAAAGTAGTTCTTTTGACACAAATAACCATGTCAACCGCTGGATTTGATGCGAATTTCCCATTTACACTACTTAGTGCTCGTCGAATAAACCAAGCTTTTCCACTGATTGCCCTAACGAGGATTGCACATGCAATCTCATTGTTCGTTGGGTTAGCAGTGACCCAGACACGAATAACTAACAGAAATCACAATTGTGTTTCATTTGTGGACTCTTCAATGAAGAGTATCCATTCGCACTCTAGACGATTCAAATTATATATATATATATATATATATATATATATATATATATAAATATATATATATATATATATATATATATATATATATATATATATATATATATATATATATCCCAGTCCCGACTGATATTACCACTGAAACCCCTCAAGAGCAAATACCTCCACGTGAACATGGCCATCGGGTCGCTTGCCAGCACACTGATGGAAAATACCGCTTGTTCTCGTGCTATAAAATCCATCAGATCAGTCTGTTACGACAAGTGTCAAATGTTGCACTGGGGTATATGTGTGTAAAAATCGTAGGCCTTCCGGACGGTTCGCGGAAGGTCATTAGAATCGTTTTACAAGCAGTGTCAGTGGATATTCAGGAATTCCGCGTATGCTGTGCGTGCTCAGTTCTAGTGACAGCCGTTGACACATGCAGTGGCGGTTATGGCAAATGTGCTTTTAGCGTTTGTTCCCATAGCTGACAGGCCTGCTGAGTTTGTTTAATATAATCACCGTGTATCTCGCACGACGTCAGAAGAACTCGCAAGCGCCCGTAGGTCGCGATGGGACGGTCAATGAGAAAGATATTTTCGAACCCTGGTGATAAAGTTAATAATTTGCACAAGAACGGGGTTCCTGTGAAGAAGATTGGGTCCCTATTCGATTTAGGGAGAACGCAAGTCCACAATATGGTGAGAAATGAGGCCAGCATCAAAACTGGTTGGGACCAAGCGATTTCAATTCAGCGAAAACGCTTGCATTCACGTCTCGGTTGTCTCAATGATGGCGTACGAATGACCTCTCACTGCTCGTCGAAATCATCTGCCGGTAACAGGAGTGTGGCTATAAGGGAAAGAAATGAAGTTGGCTCGTGGCACGGAGTACAGTGATTTTCGAGCGAGAAATGACTGGTTCTACGAATTCCAACAACACCATAATGTCAGTCCAAGGAAACTGAACATCGAGGCCTCAGAAGTTTCAAGTGAAGAACTATGAAATTGGCTGGAGCACTTTCCTGCGCTGTGTAGAGATTATAATTCGAAGGACATTTTCAACCGCGGTGAGACTGGTCCTTATTTTGGAGACATTCCAACAGGTGGCGCAGTTGTGAAAGGTGATCCCTGCAGTGGCATTCCAAGGAATAGACAACAAATCAGGAGACAACTAACAAAGGATTTCTTCCATTAAAAATAAGCTGGTACTAATACAATGTCTTATTTCAAACGTAATGGTACCAATAGTTTGTTGGATACTGACCATTTGGCTTAGTGTTTTAACTCTGTTTAGTGATATTTTCCGAATATCCCTCCAAACAGCAATCACCTCTCCGAGGAGGGAATAAATTTGATCGGTCCCGACGATGCGTTTATCGAATACCCCCCAAAATAACCTGGAGATAACCCAAACAACTATCCAATTTGGTAAGTTACCTCGACTGTATAGGATGAGGTGGAAAAATGTTGACTTTTTCCGATTTCCCGTTCAAAGGTGCGATCACGATCGAGTCCCGTAAAATAAGGATTCAATTGAACTGGCTAAAGGATAGCCTAAACCGTCGAAAGGATGCATCTGAACAACCTTTGGATGAAACCAGCCGTAAAGAAGACGTAGAATAGAAAGTGACTATTTCTGTCTGAGAACGAGAACATCACGATTTATATCAGTCCCATGAAAACACTGCCCCGGTAGGACAACAGATAAAAGAATGAGCACATCAGATCGAGTCACAGAATGATATAAATGAATGAAAGGATGTCGAAAAGGTACAGTTCGAGGGGGAAACATTGGCATCACGGTTCCGAAAACCGGCACAGATGAAGGTCAGTGACAGTAATGAGATGAGGGAGGATTACACCAGCAAAAGAGAAGTGTAAGCAAACACACACACACGGAAACACAAGGGCAAAGGTCATAGAGAGAACGAGCACGATCAAATGAATCATGGCCGTCGCGGTCGAAGTAAAATGCACCGGTAAGCGTGGCAACAGATTACAGCTCATCGTGATTCCCCAAAATTTCGCCAAAGTTGGTCACTTGGTGACCAACAAGGAAATCGTATCGATTTAACATCTCGTCTTTGTCCAAACGTCCATCCTGAACCAAAGTGAATCAAAAAAGCAACATGAATTTAAAAATGATGAGACACTGAAAACGAGTTTGTATTGATTTCAGTGAGAATGAATGCAAACTATAATGTACAGCACAGATTCGCGATAGTGGATCGGATTCTGGGGAACTAGTTGTGGACGAAGAGAACAGTGTGCACTTACCACTAGCTCATGCTGACTGTAAAAATTGGGTGGCATGAATCATTCAATCTAGATACAGAGATGAGGACACGCAAGCACTAGTCACACCACTCTGGCACTGAAGTCACCATGGCTGGTAGTTAACCATTTGCAGTCACATTTCCCAGCTCCGCAGACAAACCAACACCAACGTTTAAAAATAAGAGCTATGGGATGATTTATGCTGAATAATCAGATAGAAACGGAGCTGAGTACTCACATTGTCCATATCCACCTCCTGCATCAGATGATCTGCCTCCGATTTGATCGGATCGTCCACGGCCGGGAAGATCCAGTCATACACCTCCTGAAAGTCCAACTTTCCATCCTTGTTCTTATCTCGCTTGCTATGGAATTCCTCGCGTTCAGACTTGACCCATTCCGGCTCTGGTTCACCCTTCTCTCCGGTCCACATATCACCTGTGAGTTTGTTTATTTTGAAGAAAAGTGAGGGGAAAACAGGGATCAGAATGAGGTGAGACCTGAAATCAGGCACCCGAAAAAACGATGTACATAGTACACTGTAACATGAGAATATGCCTCAGGTCGTGCGTTATTAGTGTCATATTTACACCGGTTTGAAATCAAGCATGGTGCCAAAGCAACAACAACAATTACAAAAATAGGACAAGCGAAGTAGAGCACAGTAAAAGAGACAGTTAATATAAAAATAAATTCTGACTTTTCTTGCTTTTCATCGTACGTTTTTTGATGTTTTTTGCCATTTGATTTGCCGGTACAACATTTTTGTGATTATCGGGCACGACAGTTCGACAGACCGCACAGCATTTGTGCCAGACTTCTCAGCCATGTTCCTCAGCATCTCCAACCAACGACAATCCTCATCCCTTGAGCCTCAACCAGGGAGGCGAGAAGCCAATGCTGATGCTGGTTTCTTCACATCTTTGCGCCAAGTCATGGCCTGATCGCTGAGTCTTTTCTTTTAACGTTGTTCAGCACGTGCGAATGGAGTTTAGAAAGGTAGACGATGGGCAGGCATTTGTAAAAAATGACCGAACCACCGGAGGCGGTATAGAGCGCTCACTTCGTTAAGAGAGCTGCTATCCGTACCTAACACGCGACGGAGCACCTCGTCATTACTCACTCGATGTTCCTACCAGACGCGAACATCGCTTCGGAGACATCGGTTATCGAACATTGAAAGACGCTGAGCATCCTCAGTGCGAAGCGGTCAGATCTCGCAACCGTACAGTAAAACACAACGAACCGCGGCAACTTACACACGTCCCTTATGAGAGAGCCGGATATCACAGCGACGCAACATGTATCGCGGGTTTGCAAAAGCTGCTCTGGCTCTCGCTATTCGTAAACTGATCTCCTCCCCAACACCCCCTCCAGCTGAAATGTGCTACGAAAAACTACTGGAAATATTTTTATTAATTCTGATAGGAACCATTCGTGCAAGTAGAACAGGATGATTGGTAGATTATTTGACCATCCTCAGTAAGCCATCCATCTACAACTTTTCACTTCACAACAAATCAGTAAATTAGCAGAGGTGCGCGTGCTTCCCCAAACGCTTCCTCACGAAAAAGTTTTTGCTTTTCTCCCAGTGAGTCACGTTTGCGATTAAACCAGTCTGGACAGTTCTGTGCGGTGGCGCCGTCCGTAAAATTTAGAATCAGAGACTGCATAAATAAGAGTATGAAAATACCGGAGAGAATTGCAAACGAAAGCACCATGTAAATCATGAAACATTGTGAATGCAACAACAGCACTGGCCGTGGCATGATGTCAACTCGGTCAGCGTGTATATAAATTACACCGACCTCAGAAGAGGAATGGTGTCAATACCAAAATAGAAAAATGATAAAGAATGAAAAAAAATATGACGGTAGGTAGACGCGTGGCTTTCATCACAGACTTTTCGGTGTTTTATTATAGTTCCAATGTGTTTCCAGTAATTACCTTACTGTTTTACTGCTATGCAGCTATCTCCTACGAGAGGATGAGCCGGCTTCGTGGATTCTAAGAATAGGACCTGCCCAAGACTGACGCTCGGATGCGAGATCAGAGCACAGAGAAATCCAGTTCTGCTTCCAGTTGCGAACGCTGTAGACAGACTGGTGTCTTAATCGTTCAAAATCCTATTTGACGGTACTGATTTGTGTTTATCTGTCCTCCAACGGACAGCATCAACCCAGACATGGAACAGAAGGGACTGTTTTGAGACTTCCATATTTGGACGTCCTATGATCTCGCTGCGCGTCCACAGTGCCTTGAGAAGATGAAGAAACACTTAGTAACTGGCGACCATGGGGATGGCACGCGAGTTTCCTGGTAACGCCGAGCAACAGCTGTGCTACTACCGGGACCCGTCCTAAACTGTATTACTTATTGTCTCTAATCAACGACACCTCTCATTCTTTGGATCCAACTCGAAGGTAGGGATTGTCACTCGTAATCAGGGTCAACACGCCAGCTTTTCCACGCCTCAACATAGTCTCGATAGCGCGCCGCACTTTCTGGCCACGATAAAAACGTTAAAATAGCAAACGATAAGACGGACAATGGACAGGTACACAAAAATATGCTCGAACCACAAGAGGCGTTGATGCATAATCAGCCCGGTGATAGAGCGGCTTTATACACCGAACTTCACTCCTGTTCACACGTTGTTGCCAAAAAACGCGAGCACTGTTTAGGAGAAATCGGTGGTCGAACGCGGAAAGCCGCTGAGCATCTCCAGTGCGGTGGCCAGGTTTCGCAATTGTCGAGTAAGACATTGTGGCATTTTAGGTTTGGCTTTTTAATGAGGATCGGATATTGTGGCCGCACCACAAATGTCACAGGTGGACAAAAACTAGTCTGGTTCTCGCTCTTCGTGATCTCTTCTCTAGCGCCTCCAATAGGCTGTGATGCATCTTCAGAGATATTTAAAGCTATCAGCTACTTCTAACTGAGTACAAAGAGGACTGCAGGACTAGGCTTTTGCTAATCTTCTAAAAATACGTAACTCTGAGATAGAGCAGAGTGCTTATCATATTTTGATACCTCAACTGTAAAGCAGTTGTAGTATGCAAGGATCAGTGTCTTTCGTTGGAGTTGCTCGTGTTCAATCTGCAAAATACAAAAACACATAAAACTCCATGAAAACAAGGGCTCAGTAAGTGCATCAACAGGATCCTACACTTACATCAATCGAACACGAATATGGCTGCTAACAGCCTGCTTATTACACAGTGCAAGGTGTACTGTGCGCCTCTCCCGTATCAATATCGACCGCAACTCTACGATGCCTCATGTGGTAGGTGAAATTCACAAATGAACCTTAGTGGCCGAACCCGTATCTCTTTCTCTCTTTCTCTCTAGGTACTTTTTGGGCTCATTTCAACGTGAAAGTTATCGGTTTACCTCCTTTTTTGGTTGAAATGCAAGTTATTACGTTACTAAAGTCCCAATACGATATTGTAGTGGCAACGAACAGGCGGACGACAGGGGACCACTGTCTACCATCACCAGTGACCGGTGGTGACGGAATTTGAGCCCCTGACCGTCGAGGTGATAGGTAAACGCCCTAACCGACGCGACCACCACTGCCACCACCAGTGGTTGGCTGTTTTGACCTGCCACACTACTCGATCCGCGTATGAATACGAGGTTCAATATGGAGACCTCACCCCAGCTATTCTGTTTGACAACGCATCTTTGGTGTTTTTACAGTATCAAGTGTCATGCAATGCGAATGGTAAATGGATCCCATGGACCCCATTCAAGAAGCCTGCCATGCCTATATGGTCAGTGTGAGGGAATGGGCTGGCACACAGTCAACGGACGGACTGGTTCGTTTGGTAGACATGATAGTTTTGCGAACAGCTAGCACGTCTTCGACTGTCCTGAGTGAAGGACAAGATTAGAGCGAACGAAGCGAACCGAAAAACCAACCAGATGCCAACTGTCACCTGAATCGATCAATCGGGTTTATTCCCAGACTAGCCACTCAGAAGACCTGGCTGAGAAATAACAGGTGAACCAATGTGTGCGGGCTAAGATTCGGTCATGATGACAATTCTTTGTATATAAACTGTCCCTCTTGTGCTAATAAATTTCGATGATTTGAAGGCAGAATAGTCTTCTCACTAGAGTTAGTGGAAAAGCACAGAACAGCCAGACCCTACATTGATTAACCTTTTTACTTTTCTTCCATGTTGTGGACTGGCCGTATTAAATCATCTTCCAATTATTCACCATCCGCTCCAACGAACATTGCACGTCGACGAAGTACATTTGGAAACATGGGCAACACATGCCTCAACCATTGTGACCCAATAGGTTAAAGCAGTGGATGTCTAGAGGGATGAGGGAAGCCAGCAACAGCTTATCCTTCATAGAAAAAACTTGTCCTTAGGAATGCCCAAACTAGAACAGCGTACGAAATTTCTAGTTAAAGACGTTCATGGGATCACATCCCATCAAGTTTTTCTGTTGTTTTGTGTACCGGACACCAGTTGATCTACAATTGGAACTCTTCAGAAAACACTGTTTCGGCTTGAGTAGCCTGACCGCATGGATCGACGAACGGATCATTCACCTTAACGCATCCCTACTTATAAGTATGGGTAGCATGATATGATTCATCATACAATGTGAACATTCAAATCATTACAAACCACGGAAGCACCGTACAGCTGTTTTATCCTTGCTAGGAATCATCAGCAGTGCACATCCACCGAGCCCCAACTTAGACTCGAATCCAGGATGAACGATTGCCAGTCGAACACCTCAACGACAGGGCTACCCGGGTTGACTCTCAACGGTTTATACACCATATGATACAGTGCCCTTCCCACACTTATTCCAAGAACAAACACTAAAACAGTGGGAGGGGAAAATACAGTAATTACAAACTGTCACTGTATTCTCAAAGTGCTAGACACCCGTAACCTGGCAAATTTTTTTTGACGGAAAACGAAAGTCCTCGAATGGTCAGATGTGGTAGTGAACGGGCCTGGTTATGAAAGATAATTCAACACAAGATAAGGCGCCATTCGGACAAAACACGCGCTTATGTATACCTTTGTAGAAAGCAAAAAATCAATTGGGGCTTACTGCCCGCGAATAGAATTGTTTTTAGTCTTGATGAACAGAATAGGCTTAAACAGTGAAAGGCACGTACAAGGTTGTCATGGTGAAAAGCCTTTTGCTAGAACCTTTTGAAAAGAGCAGAAACCAATACGGGAATCAAAATAATTATAAGATCATCAAACGGTGAAAAAACGGCAGATGCTTTTCGAAGACCTAGGATTACCAGCCATGGGTAAAAAAAAACCTCAAAAAGCCAGAGCTTACTGATGTATTCATCCTCGCTGATAAAAGCGTCTTTGTTCTTGTCGATTTCTTCTAGTGTTTCCTGTACGTAGAATTGCGAGAAAACATCACAGTGAGTCACGTTATTTGGTTCTTGGTTCAGAAGAAATTCATACGCATGGGACTGTCATCATACTAATACAGTTGTTTGTTTAAACGACGAATAGCATGAACGACAGTATGGCAACAAAGGAAGAGGTAAAATCCAGACTTTCGTTCAGTACATAAATGTGCGAAGGAATCAATGCGCAAAGCAGAGGTGATACGAACCGACAAACAAATATTGGAGGGCATACGAATGTTGGTATAGTCATCGCGATGAATACACACAGTACGATCATTTTCATAAGTGTAGTTTCAAAAACTGATCACTTATGAAGTGACCATAAAATTACCCTAAGTCATTTAACTCCACAGTCGACCGGCTTCACAAAATTCATCAGTGCAACAAACGTCCCCATAGACTCAGCGGTAAGAATATTTTTAGCATATCGCAATGATGCAAACTGGTAATCGCCGCGCATAAGACATTCTCCAACCAACATCGTGCACCGTCAGCTTCGTGACAATTATCTCAACACGAGTTGTAGACGAACATGTTTTCCGTGATTTTATTCCAAAGTCATTGTCATGTCGTCAGCAATCCGATGTGAAAATAAAGATAAGCTACCCTTGTTGACCTCATCCATAATCGTCTCGCAATTCAAATGCACTTATGGTGCTACTTGCATAAGTTGAACGGCAACGCAGCCATCAAAACGCATCAAAGAACATCAGGATGTGATAGAGTGGCATCCAGTCCAATCGTTGGGCACTTGGTAGAAACTGGGCATTTGGTCGACATTTAGTCTCCCTCTAAAGTCGACTACCGGGTCCCACAACACGTATCAAGAGCAATTAGACTTCGGATACTGGCGACTGCCGAGGCAATTATCATCCACCTCTCGAAGTTTGAGTTTTGCGGGCAGCGAAAATTAGTCCAAGCACTCCAACTCCCATGGCTAACAGTCAACTGTGCTACACAAGGGCGTAGCGGTGACACAAGCCAATTATCACTCGTTACATAGTCCGGTCCTCCGTAAGTGTTTCCGTCAGTCCTCACCTTTGTTTCTACACACCGACTTGGTGAGACTTATTTCCAACTCTTCTTAATAATTCGTTTTAAAGTAAATGTGACTGTAATGGCTTGAATGAAATCATCGAAAACATGTTCACCTACAACTCACGTTCTGATAACTATGATGGGTTCATTCCGAAATTTGAAAAAATCAATCATCTAATCAGGGACCATCTAAAATACAGCATCCTTTCCCAGCCGATATCGTTCGTTTCGAGCCCCGCCGCAGCTGGTCGAATGGCTAAGGTTCGAACCCTGTCACCGACGCCGATCACACTGGGCTGCTGGTGGACTGCAATCCGATTTTGCCTTACAACAATCCTAACCCATTCGGACATTGTGTGATTCACCACTACAAGTCTCAGCGTCAAGTTGCCGCTTATCCCTAGTAGTGCGGTGGACCCCTAAGGTAATGGAGTATGCCCATCTCACTGTACTCATCCGCTGGTATGTAATAAAAGGCCGTCAAGTCAGATAAACCACCGCAAAGCAGAACCGAAAAAGCCCGTGACACACCAAACTCGGCCTTCAGTGTTTTCTGAAACGTCCGTCCCAGAAATATTGTAATGTGGTATACGATGGTCCACCCTGAATATATGCTTCACACATAAGGCCGCAGCTGATCAGGCGTGGCAGCAAGACAAAAAAAAACCCAGCGAAATGCCATCCAACACCACCAACCAACGTTCGGTTGGTAGTGGTGCGGATCGATATCCGTACCTCAGATTTGATGGATGGTCTATAACCTACAGCATTGAAGCAGTACCATTTGTGCTATGGACCTCCGGACGACAATGGATTACCGTATAAGCAGAACTGTATACTATCGGATCGCGATCCGCCTCGAACTCGTTTCCAATTGCCGTGCATGATCAGCTATGATCCGCGATATTCATGAAGCTAACTTATACTCCATCAGTGGATAGTCGCATAAAAGTAAAGGTAAGTACTACGAACCATGTAATATTTCATCTAGATCCACTGAATAATATTGATCTCTTTATACTCATTGGTATGAAAGACTAAGAAATCACAATGTGAATTCAAAACATGTGAGAACTCGGTTGCATGATAAAGAATTAAAAAAATCAGAGAAATAATTTTTATCGGCAGATTATCTTGGGCGTGTGAACTGCCTCACCAGTGCCAGAATTTTCTTCATTTTATCATGAAGTTCCGGGTGCAGAAAGCAGGATGCATCCGTGAACAACAAGCGACCATCACTGTTCTTACAGGCATCCCATCGGCGCCGATCGCGCTCTAGTGTAGCATTAACGTTTTCCTCCTCGTCATCTGAAAACAACGGAATACAAAACGGATTAAATGAGCAATTCATGAAGGATGTTGAGAAATGCCTACGGATCAAAAAGCGAACAAAAAGGTACAGGAGTCAGATTGTGATAAATAAACAAACCTTTGACGTGTCTAAACTGAAAGTAGTGAAACGGAAATAAAAACACCCTGAACCAAACGAGGCTACATTCAGTCATCGAAATATACTGCAACTCAATGGTGAAATGAAGTAATGGGTTCCATTACCTATCAAGTGGAATGATTCAAAACTATCCTAAAATATAAAAAAAAATTCCCGGGTAGATAGTGGTAAAGAACAGGATGAGCACCAGAAAGGAACGAGTCGGCGGATACGGGACCTGTGAACAAGCTGAAACGAACAGGAATAGAACTCCAGAATGTGAACGAAGGTGGTTGAGATCATTACATATTGCTCAGCAAAGCCCATATTATAACCAAATCAAAGGAGAATCAAACATCAGTTCAGATGCACTTCACTAGTCGAAAATGAACCAAATAAATGGACACCCGTTTGGAAAACAAATAACTTAAACCAACAACCAATGTAGAGGTCAGTCAGGTAAAATAAATGAGGCAAAATGGAACAGGAAAGTTGGTCAGAAGTGCACAACTGATACAAGAAAACACGCAAATAAATCGATGAATACCATTCAACCGAAATAGTTGAAGCTGTGTATCCCACAGATAAGAGTAATGCTATTGTGAGGTGACGAGGTTACATTAACCAACTTTTGCGCTTATCTGCATTCTTGGAAAGAAAGACAAACTAAGCGGTTCAGTTTAGCAATCAATTTTCAGGTGAAAAACGTTCAAACTGAAAGGATGAACACTACGACAGGAACTGAAAATAAAGAATATACTCCAGTGACTGATTAGACGAAGCAAACAGGGGACTCAAAAAAAAAGAATTTGCTGTCTTCGCTAACATATACGAACGAAAACGAACGGTGATGGTCGAGTATAGACCCGCAGAATAAGGGTTTGTAGCAGTCACCAGAATGATGATATTCTCAAAAAGTAAAGGACAAAGAAAGTCGTTAACCTAAAGTTTCTCCTCAAAAGGGAATTTGAATTTCTTCCAGAGGAACATCCCGCTGCGATACTGAGTGGAGATTTAAATGTTTCAAGCTGTCGGGGATTACTGACTGTCATATAGGACGACATCTGAACAAACTTAACTCGGTGATTCAGATTAGCCCGGATGGGAGCGTGGTAGCGCAGCGGTAACACACGTCTTCGAGGTGAGCCGGAGGATATGCACCACTGATGAGCTCTAAAAAGAGCGAAATTCGGGTCTGGTGCTTCCAAGTGCAGGGTTGGTCAGAGGTCTTGTAGTTTGTGCGTGAAACGTGGAGTCCAAGGGAAAGTCAGCCAAGCAGTATTATTATATTACCCGAGTAACAGTGACAGTAGTTAGGACGCTTTCATATCTGCAAACTCCCCAACTTCTGAACAGGTCGGAGCTGACAGTAACACTTGTTCCAACAGCCGAAGTGGCAGGTTAAATGGGCAACCATTGCTACGGAAACATGCATTTCATCTGTTGACTAGCAAATGCACAACCTACCATGCGTTCCGATTTGACCAATGACTCACTTTGTTTATCAGCTGAAATTTGTTTGAACGTCACAGAGACCAGAAGTAATCAATTCGCTAAGCGTAAAATATGCGTGTCCCGCACATTTTCGTCCCACAGATCGTCCCACTAACCTGGTTGGACAATTGGATACGGGCAAATAACACTGGGCAGTTAATGTAAGTTAATGGGTGCTCATCCACTCCGTATCACTGGTTGGAACACCATAGGTTTCCCTACTGTCTCGGACAAACTTCATTTGCGTCCCCCGTCTGACAACACCGGTAATGACTTAAATACCGACGACGGTAGTCAATCCGAAACCACGCAAGACTCAGGATTAAGTAAAGCAGAAGCCAAATAAAAAGTTCAAATGACAGAGCACGCTTGTATCGAATAGTTTTATTTGGAAAGTAGGGGTATGAGGACCGAAAATGGCAGTCTATATGCACAAGAGCCTATTGCAGTATTAATCAGGGAAGGTCGATAACCTTAACCATGACTTGTGGCGACCCACATGAGAGTCTGAACAACGAAATAATATCCTCGACCAAGAAATGGCCGTCAGTATTAACCTTAATAACTTCGTCTTCCGGCGCAGTTAACGATAGCCAGCTGATTTCTTAATTGCTCTACTCTAAAAACGCATAGCTTTTTCTCTTCGTCTTCCTTTTTGGTTGGAGACGACGAGACTGTATCTTGGTGTGGTGTGATGGCTGAAATGCCTCTATGACCCAAAGAGCTTTACAGAATGGCTTTCTTAAGCCGGAGATGCAACCATACCTGACAGGTCAATGGGTAGAGGCCAGACGAAAGCCAGTATCACCGAATCAGTTGATGGGCAGTATCTAGTTTCATCCAGTATGCTTCTGAAGAGGATATCCCAGTAAATAAACAGTCAAAAAGCCTCCACTAGATGGACGTAGGAGTGGAGTACCTGGGGTTTCTGTCGATGGCGGGAGAAGTCATCGCACTACAATGAACAGCCATCGCCTACCTGAGCTGAGCAGCCCCCGGCCCAAAGGATGCTGCTCCGTCCATGTTCCGCTTGCTCTACTGGATGCATAAATCTAAAAACTGAATCCGAAAAGCGGATCGACAACAATGCACCAGCAAAGACAAGTCAAGATAGGATAAACAATTAGGTCTTACACGACGAACCACAAGTTCCTCTACGGGTACCTCGGTCATGTTCTCGTACTGAGTTAACGCCTCACTACCCTGTGGGTTAGACTTTTGAACCAAAAACTCTGGTTAGAGTTCCCAAAGAAAAAAAACCCTCTATGGTATAGGTAGCCGCCAGGTATGATGTACCTAGAAATCTCCAGCGGTCCCTCGGGAAGCATTTCTGATCTCTCTGTTCTTCGTTCTTCATATCCTAATTCTAAACGGATACAAGAAGCCACAGTGAGTCTTGACCGAGCAGTTTTAACTCACAGTAAAAATAATAACCTGCGGACAGAGAAAAATAGGGAATCGATTCTCAGACCTAAGTATTCTCAACATTCGTACACTTTGCCAAACGGGGCAACAGGCTGTCCTAACTAGGACTCTTGAAACTTTTGAAATAGTTGTTTTGTGTTTCCGAAACACGCAAACAAGACCAAACTTCAGTGTTACCACTTCGGTTCCCAGATACAAGCTCGGCTTCTCGTTTCACTCTTTGCGTATCGGGCTATTCGGTACCTCGTGCTCGTGGTTAGACTGACGTTGGCATCGCTCTGAGCATAAAAGCTAAATGAACACTGCTTGACTGGATCCCAATGAGTATTCGTCTGTGCACGGTTAGGCTGGACGGTTCTGTGCATGTTAACAGCACTAGACTGAAGCGTCGATGCCTCTTTGTCGTGTCTGTGTCCCAACTGATTGTAGCTCTCTTGAGACTAAAGACGAATTCGAGTAATAATTTGTCATAACTGATCCGTAGCGTGCGCTCCACGGACATAGTGGTTGTTGCTGGATATTTCAGTGCTCAAGATAGAAGCCTAGATGAGACAAAGAAAAATATGAGAGGCCAATATTGCGTTCGAGCCGATCGAACAGATAATTGTGACTAACTCATCCAATTGTGTTCCGACCAGACTATTCTTATCGAGAACAAATTTCTCACACAAAAAGCAGCACCGAATAACTTGTCGTTCGCCTACGCTTTCACAGCGTTAGACTCAGATCGACCATATTGCTGTCGGTTACCGCTGATGCGCATCAATTCAAGACTGTCGGTCATTTTGGTCAACGTCTGTAGGCACTGATCATGCTCTTGTCCGCGCGCGCTTCAGCTTGCGCCTCGTCGGTGGCCGAAACAACGCCAAAGCGAACTGTCCCCCGCAGACGCTATTGGACGATAACCAGAGATCTGCCTTCCGAACAGAATTATCCATCAGGTTATCGATACAGTCAAATGCCCAGGATCCAGAAGAGCGATGGACAGAGATCAAACAGGCTCTACGTGCGACTGCTGATGCTACCCAGGGTCCAACAACTAGATACACACAGAAACGATGAATATCTGCATCCTCAGTTGCACTGTTAGATGTGCGCAGATCAATTCCTCCTCAGCTGCCTCGCTGGAAGGATATACATCGATTTATCCGGATTCCAGATATGACGAGGCACAGAGATACCTCAAAAGACAACTGATTCGGAGCGTGAGAGACTGTGGGCAGTGGTGGACTGCGAAGTGTAAGGAGATGGAAAAGGCTGTAGTAATTGGTAAGAGCTACAACTCTTTCCTTCTAATTAGAAATACCCGTCTACGAAAACCAAGCGTCAGTGAACTGATCAAAGAAGCAAACGGCCCACTGGTTCAGACTCAGGAGCATCAGGAGCATCATTGGACGGAGCACTTCGGGAAGCAGTTTTATTGGCCTTTATTTACGACACATTCGATAACTAGCACGGTGGTTACAGCTCTAGCTGTAGACACCAATTCTCCGTTAGGAGCGGAGGTTCTCACTGAGATAAGCTTTGTTTAACGACACAAGGCTTCCGGACCGGATGAGTAACCTCCATCCATTTTCAAAGACGGTAGCTCCGCACCGTTACTGGAATTGACAAAACTCCTCGGTTTGATATGGGAGAAGGAACAAGTTCTAATGAGTTAGTGTGAATCGATGATCGTACCGATCTATAAGAAAGGAGACAGGCTTTCCTGTGAAAAACAAAGGGAATAAGTCTGGTTAGCATTGCATTTAAACTGCTCACTGGTATTATTCTGCACTGCCTATCTAACGTTCGTGAACAATGCTCGCGTGATAACGAAGTAGGGTGTAAACTTGGTCGAGGTTGTGTTGATCACATCGTCGCTCTTCGACAAATTTTAGAACATAAGTACACCTTCCGTTTTTTCTTGATCTCTAAGCGGCCTCCGACTCTGTCGACCACACGGTTCGCTGGTGCTACCTCTTGTTTAAGGATGCACCAGAGAAATTCATTTCTATCGAAAGTTCCTGTCCATGAACAGCCGAAAATCAATTCGGGCTTAGGTTGAGCATTCACCCGGGTTAACCACGAGAAGTAAGGTACGTCAGGGCTGCCCTCAATCTTTTCTTTTCAATCTTGTGATTGCTGTGGTCTTAGAGACAGCGCTTTTGACAGGTGAGGATAGTGGTATTGAATGCTCCCCAGGTGGAAAAGTGTCAGACCTCGAATATGTGGAAGACAGTTCTTCTAGGTGAAGATCAAGGTAAGTTGCAGGCTTTTTTTAGATAGCTTGAATAACTGCGTAGCAATAATCAGTATGCATTTTGCACCTTGAAAATGCAAGATTCTGTTGCACGATTGGGTTGGTCCAACATCAAACCTTTTAATACCTGGAGTGACTACAGGCCAAGTAGACAAGTTCTATTATCTAGACAGCTGCGCTTCACCCGGAGGTCGGATATCGAATGGTGCCTTTATGTATTCGGAAAACTCGTTTGACTTTTGTCAACCTGAGTCATCTGTAGCGTTGACACGACATCCGTTCACTTATCAAGGGTCGAGTGTACGCTGCAGCAGTCGAACCAGTGCTCCTTTATGGTTCATAAACATTGCCAGTGCGGGTAGAGGATATACGAAGATAGTCGGTGTTTGAGCACCAATGTCTTCGCAGCATTGCTTGAAAATGATGGGACCCGTATTAGCAATGCTCTGGTTAGGCGCAGAGTATTAGGCACACGAACCAAAGCATTGGATGAAACACTTGAGGCCATTAAGCTAAGGTGGTTGGGACACATGTTGCACGTGTTCCTCAGCGAGCGTTGTGCGCTGAGGTGGGTAGTAGTTGAAAGATGGGTAAGGGCGGTCAGTCCATGTCATGGAAGAAAGTTATGAAAAGCCTAACAAGTGGACCAGGCCATGTAGAGGACGTTGGGTTTCCTGGATGGGATCCAAGAGGTTTTTCACTCAGTGGTTAGATAAGTTGGAGGATATGGCTCCATGTCAAGGTCAATGGGGCTCTTGTGTTCACAAACTTTCTTCGTCTACTTGACACTATTTGTAGTTCTTTTATCACTACTTTCTCACTCTTGTTTTTGTATTTGCATTCGTATGACAGACTTTTGCAAGCAACATACTTGCATTTCAGTCAAAAGGACCCTGAAAAAACTGGGGTAAAGTAAACAAAATATACAACAATGGATGCCAAAGGTATATACGAGTGAAAAAGAAAACCAATCAAATTCAGAAGGTAAAACCGTTTTATTCTTGTTCTTATTGGCCAGTACCGCGTTAGATAGAGCGCAAAAGTTTTTGCATACGTTATTTCTGAAAGAAGTACGCCGAAATTCAGATCTGGTGGATGAGTGAGAACGAAAAGGAGATAAGTTAGGGTACAATGAATGCGTTGGATCCCGTGGGCTAGGGCTACGAAAGATTCAATATGTTGAGTGACAAGTACAGTCGGAATAAAATCGAACGGGAGGGATGTGGCTAATAATTACCAATCGGTGGTGTAGGGCTTTGAAGTCTTGTTTCAAAAGACCAGGGAAAATTACAGGTGAACAATATAATAAGACCGGAGAAGCACAGTGAAGAATAAATTTGCAAACAATTTTTAGTGGTATTTGAAAGTGCATGAGTTTTCCTATTTGAAAAGATAGACGTCGCAGTAAAATTTTATTGTCGAATAACACAGCGTAGTCGAAATCGTTGGCAGGTTGTCAACGTCTCGGTTACCCGTGGTGACCGAAACGTCAACAACCTACTAACGATTTCGACTACGCTGTTATTTAACAATAAAATTTTATCATAGCATTTCACATGGCGCATCGATTTTTCGACACACTCCGAACCGATCTCGGTTCTGACGCATTAATAGACGTCGCAGTTTACCGACACAGTGCTGCATGTGATTTGTCCATCTCAGATTGGTGTCTAGGCTAACCCTTAAATACTTGACAGACCTCACTCTAGATATAGATTCGGAATTAGGAAAAACAGAATCTGTGGAAAAAGGAGATCGGCAATTGCTGAAAACACATTCAATGCACCTGGGTTCAGTTCTAAACCAGATCGGGTGGTAAAATGTTCTATGCGACGAATTTTCACTAGGGATTCTGAAGTTGGAGGGATTGGAAATAATCTGACAAACAACAATATCGTCAACATATATAAATACCTGAGACGGGGAAGAAACTGATAAGTCACTGATATATGCGGAAAATAAAGAGCGAGACAGCACGGCGCCCTGGAGAACACCAGAATTGTTGACAAGGGGTTCAGAACATTTGTATCCCACCTTGGTTTTCTGCATTCTATTATGAAGAGATTCAGAGAACGAAGCAAGAATCTGTGAGAGGCAGTTAGAAGCTTCAAGCTTTTGAAGAAGAGAACGAGGTACTGAGTCAAAGGCTGAGGAATGATCAAGATACACAGCTAACAGACCGGATGGGTGTCTGGGGATTTAATAATGAAGTGGACTAAGGAAGAAACAGAACCAAGTGGATTTTTTGGGTTTGTAGACGAACTGGCATGGGTCCGGAGGTACATTCAGGTAGGTTTGAAGACGACCAAGTATAGCATTCTCAGCAATCTCAGTGATGTTAATTGAGGCTCCCGCTGAGAGATAGCAACAAAAGCCACCGCACTTAGTGTAAGGTTAATAGTTGTTCGAACTCAACTAAGCTGGAGTTAGTGAACAATACGAACTAAAAAACACTGTATTCAAATCAGAAACCAACAACTGCCCAAACCAAACCAAACTGAAATAGAGTGAAACAGACTCACGCTTCATTTTGTCTAAATTGAAGCAGCAGTTGTTTTAACAAGTACTTCAAATGGCTTGTCAGTTGAACCAGTTTTATAAAATTAACTTAACTAAGTGTATCAACAGACCGTGACAAAAGCAAAAATCAGTTATTCCAAGATGCTTTGTTCAAACCGTACTTACACAATAAAATTTGGCTTAACACTGTTGTGATTTTAAAATCAATGAACGCTTCAGAAACCAAACGTTGAGCGAATACAGCTTTTCTGCGTTTCTATATTTATCCGTTTCCATGTCTGCAGAGCACTAAGGAGATGTCTGTGTACTGCGACCACATCGCATTGAATTCAAAGTTATTTCCTGAAGCCAATAACCAGAGACACCCCTCATCCTTTGGTCTACAACCTGGAAGTTCAGAAGAAGAAAAACCGAGGATGTCATTTTTGACAAGTCAAATTCATGCATTAAAACAGGATCAGATCCGCACGGTGCATGTTTCCCATGCACAGCGCAACCTAGGCACGACTGCAGATTCAGCAGCCCAGTCAGCAGGCGGCTATTCATATCCACTGCTCGATAACGAGTCTTACCAGAGTTTGCAGATGTTTCTAACCGTTGAAAGCTAGTTCAGCTTTTGTTCTTTGTGAAAAGATACGGGGACGTGGACAACACATGCTCTAACCATCACGGTCTGACGAACCGTAGTGTTTGGTCTAGTGACTAAAATCGCGCACCTACTAGCCTTACGCTCAGCGTCAGCCTTGACGACCCGGTTGTTCCATAAGGTTCCGCTAATACTGTTTAACCACCGACAATCTCCCTGTCTTTCACCCGTAACGATGAGGTTTCCGACGAATTCGGAACTGGTATAACTGCTGTAGTTAGCTGAGAATGGTATTTGCCAAACGCGCGTCAAGACTCTAAGTGATAGCCGCATATATTGCGACTGCCTGGATAATAGAGGCTATGCATCTTGTTTATTGTTGCTTCTGGCATGCTGAGGTTTGGGATTGGATCAATCAGACTCTATAGTAGCATTCTGCACTTCAAGGATACAATGCTATGCAGCTATTCATGGCCCGTACAGATCTTGCAACTCTGTTGGATCTTCACTGAAAAGTAATTTCATTCACATATTTAAGATCTGGCACTCTTCTGACTGGAAAAGTTAAACCCCACTATCTTGGTACATTCGATGGTACCTGTTCAACAGTATTATCAGCGATGACTAAGTTATTATTGTACACATCATCATCGTACAGCGTTAAACAGTAGGGCAAGCCCCACTGACCACTGCCTTTCTCACCATTTTGCACGTTGAATTAGAAAGTATGAATATACAAGATGGACAGGGACTGGACCTACACGGGTGGGAAAAGGAAATAATGCTTTAGTAGCCAACAAACGGAACAGTCTAACTGTACAAACGCACATCGATCAATCATTCTGATTCAATAGAAAGTGACAACACGATCGCCACTGTTCGCGGTTCGCTGCCATATCCTTCAGTGTCTCCAGCCAACTGGTAGACGGAACTTTTGGACCCCAACCACGAAGAGATGAAGCACCTACTTTTTCTAAGTCTGCTGTGCATTTTCTCATTCCTCGCTGCCACGTCATCTGTTGACCTCCATGTGGTCTCTTCCACTCCCTAGGAGGAACGGAGAATAGGACACGGTACGGTAGACGTGTGTCTGACATACGTAACACGTGCCCCACACACAAAGCGACCGAATTTATCCTACTACAAGCTCATACATAGGTATAGCAGGAGTAAACTATTTTCAAGAAGGCCGGACAGTGAGACATGGAGCGGTGAATCCCAAGAGACGAGTCGGACAACAACTGACTGAATTGTTCTATTTTTCACGAAACCAGAATCCAAGCGCGGGTTAAATGGACGTTGAGGTGATACAAGTTTGATAAAAGCGTTGAGCAACCTGTTACAAGGCTCCATTATTATCTGGACTATATTTGATTGAAGAGAGACGCCTGCGTCACAGAAAACAAAACGACGGAAAAAATTGGGACTGAAAAAGTTGTCAAGTTCATTGATAACCGTATTTTCTCAATGAGTGACAAGCTTTTAAAAAATGGCCCAGTGAAACTAACCTGCAGGATCACTGGATTCGGCAATCACGTGTTTGCTATAAACCTCCCAAGTGAGTGGTTCTCCGGGCTGAAGCTTGTAAGCTTCCCATGAGTGTTTAATGTCAGAAGCGATTGTCCGATTGTGCACTTTCTCCAGCCACAGTACAAGCTCATCCATCGTAACTTTGCCGTCTTTATTGATGTCAATCTTGTCAAAGATCTTCCTGTCAAATAAACAGTGAAATTGTTTTCGGTCTGATATATAGATAGATTCGATATAAGGGATGGAGAGTAAATGCACACCAACAAAACTTCGAAAGGGTTAACTTATATTAAGAAGGACAACTACCAGCACAATCGTTGCAGTGTGCCTAGCAGCATTTTATAAAGAGGAGTCGAGTAGGCGGTAATTAAGGTAGAAACCTTGCAAACAATTTAACCAAGCAGACATATAACGCAATTAGGATAAACGAGACCCAAGGATAAGGATTACAGCAAAAATGGGAAGATGTGGCTGCTCTCTATCAAGGGGATAGGAAGAATCCCTGCTGGGTGTCATACTTACTTATGCATTGGTAACATCTTAAAGAAAAAGTGTAGCATCAAAGCAGCTTTTCTATCGATCTTTTCGTAAAGCTTGAGTAAGGTGGGAACACCGTATACACTAAGCAGCTAGTCGTAGAGTGAAGGAAACCAGAGGTCAGTCTCTAAACCAAGCATTTGGTTCAAACAGGTTACGGTCGTTGGGACGTTTTTTGTATGCCCACGGGTAGAATTCTTTGGTGTACCTTCTCCTAGGATGGGGATGTTCGGAGGGTGGGTTGAGGTGGTCAGCCCATGACATGGCCAAAGGTACGAAAATCTTAACCCGTGATATCAGTCAGGTGAGACGTATTAGACTCCCAGGTTGGGCCCGCGATATCTGCTCACCGGATGGTTAGACATTAGACCACATGGCTAGGTGCCATGGTGACCAGCGTAGCTGTATCCAAAAACTCTTATTTCGTCTACAAACTTTATTTTCTGCTATTCTACCCCTTAAAATTCTCTATATTCTTCGAAACTATCCGTGTTGGGTGACCAGTCGACAGTTGTATGAGTTACTCATGCCTCCATCCTAATAAGTTGGACACACTGTAGATTTCAGCCAGTGCTCTGGGATGACACCCTACTTCATGGATGCCGTGAAGAGCGCGGTCAGGGGCCCCGCAAGCACATTAACTAACGACCTCAGGATAGCTGCGTGGATATCATCGGGCCTTCCCATTTTGGTTGTCTCTGTTCTACTTCTACGCCCTGCATGATCAGCACGTAGGTCAAGTTGTCTAGGGGTCGACCCGGTGCGCCACTGTTTTCTCTATAGATCTGTTGGGAGAGAATCATCAGCGCATCCACCTCTTCCAAGCTGGTTGCGGTGTATCTTTCTTGGCCATCTTTAACATTCCCAACAGATACTTTTGGGGCCGACTTTGACTGTACATAATTTAAGTACACATTTGAATTTGTTTCTGCGTTCGCTGACAGTTTTTCTCCATACTCCCACCGGTCGGCTTTTTGCGTTGCCGCAAACTTGGTCCTCGCAGCCTTCTACTGAAGGAAATGCCGACGGCTATAACTTTTTTTATTACATGCTTGCGCATGAGTGCAGTGGAAGGTGTATATACCCTATAGCCACGAAGGCTCAATGCACTATTAGGAACAACCGGCAACCAGATCTTGAGACTGAGTGGAGGACCAGATAAAGTCCTAATACGTCAGATGTGGTAACAATCCAGACGACGGTGGATCACTGTCTGCCACCAAAGTAACCGGTGATGGCGAGGATTCGAACTTCCGAGGCCGTAATCAAGCGCTTTAAACCACTCGACCACCACCGGTCACCATCCCTATAACTTATCCATGCTATCTTTTTTGTCTTGAGTGCCTTTCGGGTTCGGATGGTCCACAAAGTCTGGGCTCCTCGTCTCCACACCCTTATGATTGGGGCTACTCAGTTAGTCAGTGGTTTCATACCGTCCGGGATGCAACAACACTTCCAACGTAGTTCACCCAACCAGTCTACTTCTTCGTCCATCTTTCGAAGAAAAATCTGACAAATTCAGTGGAAACATCGCAGGAACTTCTCTGAAGCGACGGACTTTTGTAAGTTAACCGCTGACCTATTTCACTTCCGGCTTATTCAACCATTACTCTCGAACTTCTGGGCTCTGATTTCGGTTGCTACCTTCCAGCATCGTCCAGTAAAGAACAGAAGCATCAAGTGAAGAAGATCCCAAAAAACAAAGTAATGAGCGGAAATTAAGAGGACAAAGCAAGAGTCCGAATGCAACTACGCCACTAGCCGCGACACCTAGCCATATCACTTAATGTCTCCAGCCATTTGGTAGGTGGGTTGCGTGGACTCTAACCTAGAAGTCTAACACGTCCTACGTGGCCAAGTCCACTGGTCAAGGTTTTCATACGTTCCTGCCATGTCATGGACTGACCTCATCGACCTACCTTCCAATCACCACCTGCCTCAGAGAACAGTGTACGCTGAGGAAGCCTATCGGTGGGCATGAGTAACACATGTCCCAACCACCTTAGCCTATTTAGATTCAGTACTTGATCCACCAACTGACCTGGTTCACAACACCTCACATCTAATCGCAGCATTGCTAACACGACGTTCCCACCATACACGGGCAATGCTACGAAGACATCGAGGCTCGAACAGCGACAGTCTCTGCCTATCTTCTACTCCTAATGTCGATGTTTCCGAACCGTTTAAAAGAACAGACCTAACCACCGTATTGTACACTTCACCCTTAACAGACAATCGGATGTCACGCCAACGCCACACATGACGGAGGTTGGTGAAAGCCAAGCGCGCCTTCTGTAATCGTGATGACACTTCATCTGATATCTGACCACACCTGACCACTGCCCAGATAACAAAATCTATCCACTTCAGCTAGAGCTTCCACTGCCAAAAAGAGGTTTGAGTAGCGCCAACCCAGTCCTGCAGCAGCATTTCACACTTTAACGGTGCAACACGCATCCCAAACATTGCTTCGCTGTTGTTTAGGCTACGTAAGAGAGCTAGCAACCTACCCGTATCTTCCTCCAGAACAGCAAAATCATCCGCGTATTCCAAGTCGGACAGTTCACTGCTTGAATAGGGATTACTGTCACTATTCTCAAACAAGGATTCCGCTATCTCAAGAATCAATTCAACTACGAAGTTGAAAAGGAAGGGTGCAAAAAGACAACCCTGACGAACACCACTTTCCGTGGTGAACTCGGGTAAAAGATCGCCGTAAGCACAAACTCGGCTTTGGCTGCTTGTATAAAAGTATTGGAAAATAGAAATAAACATATCTGGCATCATTCAATGAGGCAGCGCCAGAGAACTGTGCGATTGACTGAGTCGAAAACCACTTTCAGATCAAAGAAGAGAGAAATTGTCGGCCTAGGGAAGTTGTGTCTGTGCTCTAAGATTTGCCGAACAGTAAAGATGTGGTCGATACAACCCCGACCGGGTTTGAAACCAGCTTGATTCTCACGCGTACACATTTCGCGCGCGCAAGATAATCGGTGGAGAATAAGCCCGGTGAGCAGTTTAGACGCGATACTTACCAAGCTAATGCCTCTGTTGTTTTTCACTAGAGGATCTGTCATCTTTCTCGTAAATTGGCACAATCACTAGTTCACACCATTAACTGGGAATGTGATCACTATTCCAAATAACCCGGAGGAGTTTTGTTACTCCGAAACCAAAGTTTTTCCTCATCCTTGAAAAAAGTTGGCGACAACCCATCCGGTCCAGCGGCTTTGTACCTTTTCAGGTAACCTATCTCCCGCATAATCTTCATTTCTGATGGAGGAGTGATATCTACCCGCATCGCTTCTCTTGCAGGTATATGCGGAAGGCCCACTGTTGAAGTGGGCCAACTGGACTGTCCCTTAAAGTGCTCCACCCAACGAACCAGACGACATCCGTAAGAGTGAATCAGTGAGCTGCCCGATTCGTTGACTAACTCAATTACATTTGATTTCCGTTAACCGATATCCCTAGTTAAACGTTAAGCGCTGCGAGTATACCCAGCAGAAGCAGCCTTTTTCATTTTCCTACATTTCGCAATCCACCACTGTTCACGGTCATTTCTCAGACCCCTAGTCAGTTGGCGTCTAAGGGATTCACGCACTTCGTTGAATATTACATCAGTAGAGGCGGATATGCAAACATCCAGCAGAGCAACTGATGTCGAAGATATCCATCGTTTGTAAGGCCCACCTGAACCAGAGTCCCGGGGCGCATTTAAAGCGGTATACAAGGCTTCCTTGATTTGTTGTCAGCGTTCATTTGGGTCTTGGGCAACCGGCTGCATAGATAATCGTGTAGACAGCTCTGCCTGAAAAGCTGATCGTCGGTTGTCGTCGAGAAGCAACTGCGCGAGACGGGCGGCTTTTATGCTGGTGTCCACAGACGAGACGTAAACGGAAGAGAGCAAGTAGCAAGGCGTAATTTGAGTTTATAAGCGCAGATCAAAACGAACAACAACTCTTAACTGACCCAAGCCAGCGGTGACCAATCACAATATGGTCAATATGAATCTAACGTTGTGAAGACGTAGGAGGACGCCATGTGAGTCTATGCCGATTCTTATACCAGAAGTTCATACTAGACAGAAACAATCTGTGGCCAGAGCACAGCTGGCCACTGTTGTCACTGTTGTCAGTGCGATCCGCTGGGATAGCAAACGGGCCTCTGATGTCTTTCGAAATCTCCCAAATGGCCAACTTGGACGTTGAAATCTCCGGCAATGATCACCACGTCTGATGAACGCAAGCTTCGAAGCAATTGAGACAAATCCTGATAGAATTCGCCCTCGGTTTCAGAGGAACTGCAGTCAGTGGACGCATACTCAGACACGACGAACAAGCATCGACGCTTCAGTTTGTTGCTGTTGGCATGCACAGAACAGCCCAACCGAACTGCACACAACTGACTGCTGACTGTGATCCAGTCTAGCAGTGCACGCGCAGCTCTTATGATTAAAGCAATCCAAACGCCAGCCTGACCACGAACACTAGACACCAGTTCACCGGACACGCTAAGAGTGGAGCGAAAGACTGAGGCTGTACCTGAGGTGCGAAGAGTGATCACAGAAGTCGGGTCTTGTATGCGTGTTCGGAGACACAGCATACATCTAGTTTAAAAGTGTCAGTAGTTTTAGCGAAAGCATCTTGTTGCCCTATCTGACATAGAGTGCGGGCGTTGAAGACAGCCAAGTGAAGTGAACATTTAGGCTTAAGAAAAGCGTTCGATTTATACTCGACTCCTGAACTACTGGTTTCATCAGAGCTGCAATTACCCGTGGCGTTTCGCTTCCATCTTACATTAATGGAGGGGAAGTTGGTGAGGCTCTACAGGAAAGATACTGGAGGTTCCTGGGTAAATCATACTTAGCGGCTGCCCATATATATATATATATATATATATATATATATATATATATATATATATATATATATATATATACGAAATAGATTTGGCTCACAAAAAACTTGTTTTCACCCGATTTTGGACTTTAGTCAACCTAGACTTTCCTGGCCGCGGAGAATGTTATGTATTGTCTAACTCAATGAGTATAATTATTAATGATTTACTTTGCGTTTGTTAAGTTTTCTTACGTATTTCTTTGACATTTTAGAGTATGGAAGATTTCTAGACGAACAAAACCTTAATCATCAGGCATCGTTCTTACTCGATTCTTCGTATAACCCTATTGCAATTACACAATCGTACTTGATCGCATCATAGGGGACAGTGGAATTATGCTACCCATACTTCCGTAAAGCATTCGACTCCGTAAACCAACGCCTCTTCTTTATAAACTTGAGGCATTTAGGTAACTCTTAACAGTCAGCACGGATCCGAAATACCATAACAGACAGAAGTTTTCAGATTAGTGTAGGAGAAAGTATCTCGTGCGTGGGTTTCCTGAACAGCTGCGTGCCTTGGGGATCGGTACCTGGGCCTCTTCTCTTCCTCATATTTATTAACGAGGCTGCTACGCGTTTATGCTTTTGAGGATGATGCCAGGCTGGTTGTGTACACATCGGACGTCTCCAACCAACGGGATCCAGCCAGAGCATGGCACTGGGCTGTAGAGTGGAAGCTGCCACTGAATGTAAGTGTCTACGCTTAAGGAACTAGGGCCGAAGCCACTGAGGCAGGCGGGGTCACCGCAGCATGATGTTGCGATTCCCCATACGGTTAGGGTTAAAGACCTTGATGTCGCGATCGCGAGTTACCTTAAACCCAAGGAGCGGTGTCGTAAAACAACCCAGAAATCCTCTACAACTCTTTGATAGCCCAACCGAGCCTTGACGACGAGAAGACCTGAGGTTTTGTTGTCGTTATGTAATATTTTCGTGCTCTCCTACCTACAGTATTGCATACGTGCATGGTGGCCGTATATGGTGAAGAATAGTAAGATTATGGGGCAAGTTAAATGCCATTTTGCGGGGTGGTTTGTACGTCTAAGAGGACTTAACTACAACCAGCATTTAGAGTGACTGAAACCGTTCTCCGTGAAACGTGGAAGTAGGAATGACTCAATCAAAACATCCAAAATAATGAAGGGCACTTTTGATGTAATTGGAGGTCTCATCCAAATGCTAAGGCTGGACAACGACTCATTTGCTCGAGGGTATGAATTGAAATTACTGAAGGAGTATGTAAGGAACCGATTGAGTGATGACTTTATTCCGTAAGAATGGTTAACGATTTAAATAATCTGCCCAGAAACATTAAATGTGCCTCGTTGGTAGTGGCGTTCACGGGAAATCTAGAGAGAAAATGGGAAGACGTGTTTCGAAAAAGGACACAGTGCAGTCACCTTACTTCTCCACTTGCACTCTTTTTCTCTCTTATCTTTTTAGCTTACAGTACCAATTCGACCTAAATCACTTCCCTATTCCACGTACCTAATGCTTTCCCCCGTTAGTGTTCGCATATGCCTGTGGCCTTCCGTAACCCATGGTCTTACGGGTGACTGGCTACCAGCTGAAAGCACAGCAAAACCCTTCGCGTTGGGGCACTGAGTGGGAGTACTCTACCTTCCGCCTTTACTACCATTTAATTGAGGAAGGCCTGATTTTTCCAGCTACCGCAGTGTCTGGAGATTCAAGAGCTCACAGTGCAAAAATATGAACAATTTATGGTGCGCTGCCGTGCTCATCCTGTGCATCGAGCTGAAGTAAACTTAAGTATTAGGTTAGTCATATATATCAAAGAAAAAATTCAAAACGAGACAAAGATAAGAACCAACCCAAGTTCTTCTTTGCCCTTCTCCGGCGTCATTTTTATGAAACTTTCTGCGTCCTCGCCCAGGAAAGCTTCTTGATCATAGCGAACGTTGTGTTCACCCCCAGCCTCATGAGGAGCCGAACTCAATTTCTTTGAAAATAAAAAAACAGGGAACAAACCTCCTCAAACACTCTTTCCTTGTGAGCATTAGTCGGCCCAGCGTTTGACAGAATCAGTGAGATATAGCAGAAAACAGCAAACGTAGGAACGCAACGGGCGAACATGACTTCTGTAGTACGTATGAACACACCCCCAGATGCAAGGTCAGTTCAATTCAGTTTGCACATGAAGAAAATAGCCCAGACCAAACGTGCGTCTAGATCGTTGTACTGTCAATAAGTTTCCTTGGCTCACAACACTGCGAGTCGAAATATTTGTCTGAGGGGCAGAATCTGAGAGGCAGCACCACTTTCACACACGGGTTCAGGTTCAGGTTGATTCCAGGACTGCTCCCGGATAGACGAGAAGTTCAGTTTCTTGCGCAGGTGGGCTCAATGGATCTCCTGTGCTGCTAAAGTAGGGGCGCCAATTTCCTTGAGCTTCAGCCTTTGTATCCACCCAAGTACCGTTCACATTTGGTGACAGTAGACCACCATATAGACAGACCCGTCAGTTAAGTCTTGGAGAAAGGAAGCGGAGAAGGTAGATCAGATAATGGAGCAAAGAAGATAAGGTCATAGTTGATAGTGGAAGGTTATTGCATGGTACTTGGCGGGTGAAGGGAAAAATCACGTATTGGCAGGACTGGCTACTGACGGGGAAGAACGACTGGACTAGTGGAAGGCAAATAAGCGGTAACGTAACGTCTGAGGGTGTTTACAAGAGGAAGCTCAAAGGTGGACAAAATGGAAACATGTTAAGCACAATGTCTAACGAACTATCACCGACCCACCCAGTGTTTAATTGTCGTTCATTGTGGCCCATCATGGAACACTCCGGTCCATGCCTTGATCAGTCGATGCTTGAACTCTGCCACTGAGGTTGCCTCGACCTCTTTCTCTGGCAGTTTTCCAGTCGGTAACCAGACTTCACGTGTAGAGCTGGGCCCGAAATCTTTTTCACGATCTGCTCTTTTTCAACCTGAAGGCATGACCTCTCAGGTTATGGTTTTCTCCCGGCCGCGGGAGATCATACATGAGAGCCCCCGAATAGATCCTGCATGCGAGGACCATGTACTCTACTACGAGGTCCCCTCATTTCCTTCTACTTTCCATGCAGAATAAGTTGATGCACTTCATGCCTTCCTCAGAAGTTTTTCCTCCCAACACGGGAAAGGATATGATAATTCTTCCCTAGACTTTCTCTTGTACTTGCTATCCCGAACCAGGTATAAACCCCAGGCCTGGGGACTGTTCTCTAATTGAGGCCTTACAAGAGTCTTATACAGTGGAAGAAGCACCGATGGTCTGCTAGAGTCGATTGTTCGAAGAAGCTTGTGGAGCGCCCTGGAAGCGGTTTTGTCGCTCTGTCACGCTGGATTTTGGCTTGGAAATCAGCCCTAGCCATGATCCCGAGGTCCTGTACCACACACTTTGCCGGCACTATTGCTGTCATGCCCTCCATTTCCGGTACCCTTAGTCTGTGAGGCAGCCCCTCACCATCCAGGCTCTTACTTGTGTATGTTCAGTGGCTTTCCCCACCTGGTAGCCCATCCTTGGGCTCTACCCAAGGCCCTCTGGACCGATCCACTGTTGACTACTCTTACTTTGGAAGTTTTGCGGTAGACCACTTCGTTAAGAGTGTTGTTATTGGTGCAGTTTCCACTAAGGTATCTAGGGAAATAACTTACAGACAGCTTCTCAAGACATTCCTATAACCCAAAATAAGTCAGGGTTCATTCCGAACAATAAAATCTGAGGTTAGAAACTGACTCACAAATCCACTTCTATCAAAATACCTTGAGATATCATGCCTAAATCGATCACCAATCGTCTTGTTCACCAACTGTCAAACTGCATTCATCCTAGAAGCATTAAGCACCCTCAACCTCCTGCCTGCTCGGTACCTTGTTCAGTACCACTGGTCAACATATACAACAAGATCAGTAACCAACATAATGCGCTTCAGCAAAAGCTATTTTCCTTGGAGAGACAGTTACGATCCATGTGTGATGCGCTAATCATGCAGCTGCCACTCACGTATATCGTCGACTCCCCTCCTCCCAAATAGAACATCCGAACACTGAAAGTCTACTACCAGCTAGCAGCTTCCTGGACTCAATCGCCTCCGCAGTCCATCGAAGGATGGAAATTCCAGAAATGCCGCATTTTTTAATGTTCCAGATCTTTTTCCCCTTTCTTCGATCAAACAGTGATCGCTTATGACCTGTGGAAAGTTCCACCACGGGTTCTACTGCAGGAGGCTCAAAAAACGGCCACATCGAAACATGTGCCCGCTAACGTTTCAATTCCTAGAAGAGAGGGCTGCCATGGAATTCGTGAAGAACAGAGTTCATCGCAAAGTCCACTTCATTTCAAAATATAAAAGTTACTCCCGACAAATCCCCGCTGCGGAGGGAAGTCCATAGATTGGTTGCCGGTAACCAAGTGCTCCCACCACCCTCTGATCCAGTGCCGTCTAATCCCCTTGAAAAATCCCCCACCGCCCATAACTCGTCTCCAATCCCGCTGACCAGTGCATCAGCGCAAAAGGTGGACCTGGACCAGTCCCGTTCACCTCCGACACCATCACTTCCCTCTAAACGGCTCCGTGTTGCTTCCCAGTCTCCGCCACTGTCTATCCACAGCCGAGCGGTGCAACTCCTCTTCCCAGCCAGCTGTCATTGACGTCCCAACCTATCTGCCAAATGAGCCAACAAATTGCCAGATTCCAAAGCTTAATCCTGCACTGACTAGCCAGCTACGACGTTGTCTCCTGGTGCTACGGTCGCAGAATCACCCCCGTCACCTATTGCTCTTAATGGCCAAGATTTTCCCAGCACTGGCTTCGTCAGGCTCCCAGCTTTACTCGACATCGGACATGAGACCGCTCGCGCTCAAGCTAACTGGTCTGTTACCCATCCGAGTCCTCCACCACGGGCGTACTTACGAAACGCATCACTCACCTTTATGCTAGCCCACTAGCGCGTCTATTCGGTCCCCCGGAGATCAGCCCACTCAATTGCTTCACGTCACACCAGTCAAACTCAGAAGCCACCGTCATCACGTCTACAGAAGGAGTACCACGTCAAAAATTTTCTGCTGAATGTACCTCCTCCATCGTTAGCTCTACCGAACCCGAATCACACAGAACGGGTTATCAACATAGTTGCCGACCGGTACCACAACATGTGGCCCCCGCCTGGCCCTCATCCGTCCCATAGTATGCCCCATGTTACCCCTCCTCAACTTCGACATCCTCTGCCCCCTCACCACCCAGCATAGCCGTACTCTACTCTGGCCCAACGGCACACCGCGCCAACTGGCCTTTCATGCCAAAGCCTCTTTCATCAGCAGCCCTCTCGCTGACATTCCATCCCTTTACACCCATTCCATGGAGCCAATTCAACCAACTCTATCCATAACATTATACCCATCTCATTCCAGTCCCACTTATCCTGCCTTTCTTCACCCTCCTCACAAGTCCGCTATCAAAACCATGGTCGCTTCTCCCCTACTGCCATCCAAGCCCATACTCACCCCGTAGAATCTTCGTTAACTCTCCCGATTTGTACATGATTAGCCCCAAAGATCCCACCTAGAGTCAGCATGCCCTCTTTCTGATCTATTATCCCGAGTAACCAAGCTACCTCAGCTATACTTAATGAGTGTTTGGCCCAATATACACTCTGCGGCTATAAAGGCACGGCTGTCCAAATGGAAGCAGCACCTCAGGTTCATTCCCCTTATACGGGTAACCCGCCTATTGATCACCACCCTGCTAAGCATATTTTGGCCACCAAATCCACTGAGGACTCGAAGCCTCCCGCAGAAATGCTTTCCACAGTGCTAATCAACTCTCTTTCCATCTTGAACAAACCCTCCACTATGAGAAGACTGGCTGTCGTCCACAACTTCGACATCATCCCGACCAGTGAAAATTAGCTCAATGGACGTACACCCTGTGACCAAATATCACTGATCAGTTATCATACCTTCAGGACCCAACAAATCTACCGCCGGGATGGAGGATGCTTGAAGCATGTCAGGTGCAGCCTACCTGCCACCCTACTGGAAAATTCCATGCTGACAGATGTTGGAGACAATATTTGGTTTGAAATTTCTCTATCTCAGATGGCCACAGTTTTAGGTTTTACATATCCGACCCCCAGCAATGACATTACAACATTTAACTCCATCATTGATGCATTCTATTACATGGCCGACCTGCCATTTGGAGGCAGACTAATAGGAGGTGACTTCAATGCTCCGGGCACAAAGTGGCCTTCATTGGCCGTTCCCCACAAATATTCGCAATACGCCTCATACATTTGTCCGGGTCAATGTGTGTAACGTTCATGTTTGGAAATCCTCCTTGGCCGTTGTCAAATACTTGTATTGTTGGGACTATGCCCCTCATATTATTGACCCTCAAACAAGTACAGCATGCATCAACCACTGCACTTGAACATTTATTCATATTTTGCTCATGTGCCGTGGCATATTTTTGCTCCGAACTCGGACTGCCGTGACGGCGGTACCTAACACTGACCTCTTGTTGAACTCTGGTCCTAGTTGCTTGACGTCGTGGCCTTACACCTGAGGTTTGTACTTATTTATGTGCGTATAATTTGGTAATCCAGTACCGTGGAATCAGCGAATCAATTTTTTTGACTTTGGGGTTCGTTAATTGGGCTACGCTTTACTCACGATCGGAACAACCGTCACAATGCGCTCAACTTGGGGAACAACCCACCTGGAAGAATAACATTCTTGATCTGATATTTACCCCAGGTCTACCAAATGTTTCTGCCTCCGTACTTAACAACTACACACGTAGTGACCACCAAATCATCAGTTACAGACTTCAAGTCAAGCCACACACTGAAAGCCTGCCATGTAACAGTCTCTTCTTCTGTCACACTAAAAGGGGCCACGTCACCTCGCTCCATAAACTGGGACTAGTCCTTCTTGACAGATAATCCGCAATACTCTGCTGACCTTCTGTACTCAAGTTTACCTCCGTGCATCGGAAAAATATCACGCCTCTACTGTCCATCCAGACCAGAAAGTTACCATACAACCAGGCTAAAGCAGATGTACGATAAACTTCGACGGCAGGGACTTTTCTACAGAGTTGCAACCGGAACGCCCATCCTGCGAAATCCACCTCATGGCCCGTGACCTACAAAAGAAGAAAAAACCAAAGCACCAAGCCACCCAAGAATAGCCCAAGAGCTGGCGCGGTTTCACGGGGCTCGTGCCCCCCTTTCAACTCGCTGCATATCACAGATCGTTAATTCGGATAATCTCGTAACCTCACCTAGAAAGACAGCTGACAAGTTTAACACATTGTTCAAAAACCCCCGTGTCTCTCAGTCAAGCGTGTGTCTAGCTTGCCATTTCACTTTTCATGAGTTCTTCACTCAGATCTATCGCGGTCACCGCGACAGATATAAATAGACACATCCGCAACTCTGAACCGCCCTCCCACCTTAGACCTGATGGCCTACCATCAACAATATTTCCCTCCGGCGGCCCGGATTGTCCCCTCCCACTACCAAACCTACACAATCTGTCCCTCCAGAATAGCTTGTTGCAGAGAAACTTTCTTCTCACGATTAGTAAGTTGGAGATAAACAAAACCCTAATTTTCCCAACCCTGGAGTACTGTACATTTGTGTCCTCAAATATGCACAGACGTGACATTATCGACGTTGAAAATGCACAGCCTCGATTTACCAAAACAATATTTCGGTCCTCTATGAACCCAGGCTACATACAACGGTGTACTCTCCTGCGGCTTGACCCTCCGTGGCTTAGGAGGATAAAACTCAAACCTAAAGTTTTGTTTAATTTGCTCCACAAACAAGCTCCATCCTCTAGCCAGGTACGGTTCGGTATAAACTCGACACATCAGTTGCGCAATAGGGCATGCCGTACAAAGATCCCCACTTCTCGGAAATCGTTGGGGCGGAACTTCTTCCTTTCTAAACATGCAACTTCGTGGAATAAATCCCCAGCTTATATCCGTTACATAGATTCCCAAACTATATTTAAGTCTAGACTGCACATAGTGCTGGACACCCAAAATTTGATGGCTCCTTTAAATCCGTACATGACTATTGATGGAGCTTACGAGGAAAGTGTTGGACACTAACCGGAACCCTCGATAGCCTCTAGGATGTGCCTTACCATCCATTGTCTTTGCCACCGCCTTAGCTTAAACCTGCAAGGTTACAATGCCCTAACTCAGTAACTTTCGTGACTGTGGCCAGTGCCTCTGAAATCGTATTTGGATATGTGAATTACCACCGGTAGCGTGAGAGGTTATCTCTAAATATTTCCTGTGATACTTTTGATTTAGTCTCCTCCTCTGTCTCTAACCCAAGACGCAGCACCTCTCAAACTCCTCAAACTCAATCCAGTGATCACTCTTAATCGGATCATTGAGCACTCATCGCTCATCTTCCCTCAGTATCACGAGACTCTAGCATCCATCCTTGACTGGCCTATGTAACGTGTGATACTTAGTCAAAAAACTACAAACCCTCTCTGGGTCTTCCCAATGTATCAACACAGTTCGTGCCAACAACAGCCGGCTCACATATGGACTGAAAGTCGTCTGACTCAGACCTTGTCAGAAACGAGCGGTCAGGTGTGCATTCCCCGAGTGTTAAAAGCGTTCCGTGTGTCTATTTCCCACTTCCTCCCTCTTCCATAGCGAAAAACCGCGACATCACCGATGGGAAAATGGAAACAAGCCTGTGGTTGTCTTATAATGAGGGGGAAAACAGCCAACCCCGGCCTTGGTGGACCCCATGGGTCACACGTAAAGAATAGTGGGGGGAGGAGAAGTAGGATGTACCTTTCACACGGAAAGCATGCTGTTTCGCCCCCCCTGAATTTGAAGGCAAAGTACCCAAAGTACTTCTGGCTGCTGAGACTTCCGATTCATACCCTACGCCTCTTCCCGGGACTGCCACGCCCCAAGCCTGCGTACGGGATGCTCCGAAGCGAGAGCGTGTGAGCTAAGCCCTCAGTGCTTCTACCCGACTTTGTGCGTGCCAGATGAGCTATCCGTATATGAACCGACTTCCCCTCTCTCAGCTTAATCCCTCTCGAGTTCCTTGTTCCATCTCGGACCAGCTTGATGATACGAAACGCCGCTGTCCGTACAAGTTTTCCAAAGTTTATCCATGTGAAGTCCGCTACATTCAAAATCTTTCTTGTTGACACACGGACCGATTTTCACCAGCACCTGGTACCGCTCAAGAATAATATAAAAGCAAAATACCTCCAGAGCCGACCTCTGGATACTCAAGCATAAGTCGTTTGCGACCTGCCCAGGTTTCCGTGTGCCCGCGTTATTTTTAGCCCAAATGAAGTGTAAACACGAGCTTCCTACGGGGTAGCCTCGGGCTTCACCCTGCTAACATATGATTGCACAAGGTGTAAAACATATATACCTCATAAATCGGGAATACAAACCACCCCGCCATCGTTTCTAGCCGCTGATGACCGGAGGGAAGCCAAACGATCATCTACTGCCCACACATAAGGGGAGGCAGATGCTACGACAGCCACAGTATCCAACAGAGTCCTCCTAATACCATATTTGATTTCATATCTAAACCTAGCATTCGGACTACTAATGTAACAGCCGGTTGTGAAAAATCCCCCTTTTTCCCTCGCGATTCAGTGTTTTTCCCAACATCACTCATTTCCATACACTATTGACTTGTCTTTACGAACTGGTTGTTTTTCTGGACCAATTGTTGTTTGTTCGCACCCAGAGCGCTACTTTGGCACATCCTTGTTCAGGACCTGCGTGACGCACGTGCTGTCTGCTCACACGCTGCTATTCGGTCTCTCGTTGTTGAGTCCTTGTGATCGTATTATTGAGGTTTGTATATTGTTTATGTCATTGTTTATTGTAATAATCTAGTATCGTAGAATATCACGGATAATTGTCTTTTGATTTCGGGATCCGTTGCGAATTCGGCTACGCATTGCTCAAACGTTCGTAACAATACTCAATAGATCTATTTGGAACGAGGAAAAATCACGCAAAATGCCAAGAAAAGGATCAAAAGCAGTCGAATCCGGACAGGAAGTAATACGGCAAGTCTCTGGGGAGGTTTTGGGTACATATGATTCTTTAGTCAATGCTAGATCGCCTAGTCCTGTCAGTGCTAGCTCATGTGTTATTGAAAGCAATATTGATCGCAAGGATGTCGATTTATATAAGCTGAGAATACTAGAACTAGAGCAACAGTTACTTTCGGCTAGACTACAGGCGCATGAAGCAGAGAAGTATACGCAGAAACAGCGAGAACATGAGACCAGTGACTTCGACACTTCCGATAGGTTAGAGTGCAATAAGGTAGGGAACCCCACGCCGGTCGCCGACTACAAACCACCATCGATCGATCTGCCTAGAGTGGAGTTAACGGTTTTCGACGGGCGAGCTGAGCAATACTGCAAGTTTGTCAAACAGTTCGAGACGTTCGTTGAAAACAAGGTAAACGACCCTGGGCAAAGGTTTCTTTACCTTACTCACTACTGCCGAGGCCGAGCGCGAGAAGCTATCGACGGGTGCACCATGCTCGATCCAGAACAAGGCTACACAAGGGCAAGAAAGATTCTGAGGGACTTGTTTGGCCAACCTTTCAAAGTAGCCCGTAACCTAATAGAGGGCGTGATGGCAGAGGCAAAGAGAACCATGGCCGACCTGGTGATCAAGGTGCAGAACTGCTCAATAGCCCTCGACCATTTAGGTTACAGGGCTGACCTAGATGCCATGCACACTTTGGAAGGCATAGTCCGCCACCTCTCTCCCGAACTACAGGGTAGGTGGGCGGAAGAAGCTGAACGGATAAGCCGAAGCGACAGAGAAGCCAACTTCGAAGACCTGACTGAATACTTAGACAGGCAAACGAAGATAGCTGACAGCAGATTCGGCCGACTCATGCGGGACAGCAACCGAGCAAACAAGCCCGGTACTAGCCAAGTCCAAACCCCTGTACGGGAATATCCAAAGTACCAGCCTTGGACCAACACACACGTCATTTCACGAGATGCTACGGCGAAACCAAATTGCAGATCCTGTGGTACTAGCCATGGCCTACCAGAATGCCCAAAGTTCGGCAACGCCACAATAGACGAACGGTGGGGAATGGCGAGGATGTCAGGAGCATGTTTCATCTGTCTCAACACCACGCACCGGGCAGCAGCCTGTAGAACAAGGAATCGATGTGGTTACGAGGGCTGCACGGGCAGACACCATCGGCTGCTGCATCAGGCGAGAGTAACCATATCCGAGGCGAGTGCCAAGCCCAGCGTGATTTGTTCAACTTCACAATCTGCCAGTAAACTGGTACGTTTAGGCGTAGTGGCCGTGGGAGTAGTGACTCCGACTGGGATAGTCAAGGCGTTGGCTTTCGTTGATAGTGGATCCGACACCACTTTAGTGAAAGAGCGGTTTGCCGACAAACACCAACTGGCTAAAGGTGCGACGTCGTTAGCAGTGAGCACGGTGGGCGGAACAAAGGTAATGACTGCCGGTAGATTAAGGCTGCAACCCATCTCTCTAGACACTAACGAGGAAATTGAACCAACGGAGGCATTCACGTTAGCGGATCTCCCCATGCGAGCACCAAGGTCGGTGAACGCAATCTTGACTCGATGGCCCCACCTGCAGGATGTAACCGTTGTAGACTGGGAAGATGATGAAGTGGATCTCCTCATCGGCTGCGACGTGCCAGAGGCGCATTGGGTGCTTGACCAAAGAGTGGGCGACCGCCAAGCACCTAATGCCATACGCACGGCTCTGGGATGGATGTTATACGGTCCAGAAGGGGGGAGTGGTTCCGTGAAATACTTATCCGCCGAAACGGACCGCATAGAGTATCGTCTGCAACGGCTGTATGAAAAGGAGTTTCATGACATTGGAGACGAAAGACCGACGTTGTCTCAAGAGGATCACTTCGCTTTACAAACGGTGCGGCAAGGCACTAGAGGCCTCAAAAACAGTTCGAGGTTCCCCTCCCATGGCGCACACCGGTCGACCCATGGACTGACAACAGGAATTATGTTCTCCAACGATTACTACGACTAAAAGAACGCTTCATTCGAGACCAGAATCTGTGGGAACGATACGCGGATTTTATGAAGCGAAACGAGGCCCTCGGTTACGTTGAAAAGGTGCCTGTTAACACCGACAGCAAAAGGGGTATCTGGTATCTGCCTCACCATCCGGTTATCAACCCCAAGAAACCCAATAAACTGCGGGTGGTTTTCGACTGTGCGGCCAAGTTTTAGGGCAAGTCGTTAAATGATCGCCTACTACAGGGGCCTGACTGGACCACACCACTGATCGATGTTTTGTACCGTTTCAGAGTGGGTAAAGTGGCTTTGCCTGCTGACATTAGGGAAATGTTCCATCAGGTGAAGATTCCGGTAGGAGAACGAGATGCTTTGCGTTTCCTCTGGTGAGAAGGGAGCGACCGGGACAACGCAGTGGTGAATTATAGGATGACCGTCCACCCCTTCGGAGCCATATCGTCACCATTTTGTGCCAACTACGCCCTCCGAGAATCAGCGAACAAACATGGCGATCTAGTACATCGGACGGTGGTAGAAAGCGTCAGCAGGAACTTCTACGTCGACGACTACTTTGGGTCATTCGATGATGTGGAATCAGCTCTAGAGCAGTTCAGGGGTCTGACGAGATTGCTGGAAGAGGGCGGCTTCCATCTAACTAAATGGATGTCGAACGCTTCAGAAGTGCTGAAGGTCATCCCGTATCACGAAAAGGCCGAAAGGGTAAGAGATTTGGACGGCTCCCCACTTCCTATCGAGCGCACTTTAGGAAAACGATGGGACGCGGAAACGGACGATTTTGTTTTCGAACTGAACGTTCCCGAGCTGCCAATAACCCGTCGTGGCATACTATCTGCCGTCTCAAGTTTGTTCGACCCGCTCGGTTTCGTCTCACCATGGCTGCTACCCGGAAAGATCTTGCTGCAGCGGCTGTGCCGTAAGAAAGTTGATTGGGACCAGTCACTGGACCGAGGGGACCGGCTGGACTGGGAAGAATTTCTGAACACCTTGAAGAAATTAGGGGACATAAGAATCCCACGATGTTTGACTCCTGGCCATACGACACGGACTGGAGAACTACATGCTTTTTCCGATGCATCCGAAGTCGGTTATGGAGCTGTGGTGTACGGACGATGGTGCGCAGGAGATGGACAATATACCACGAGGATCCTGTTCGCCAAAGCCCGCGTTGCTCCACTGAAGTCGGTCTCAATCCCACGCCTTGAACTCAGCTCAGCCGTGTTAGCAGTCAGGGTGGTGCAAGCTGTGAAGAGATGTTTCGATCTCTACATTTGGTCGGTTACCTTCTGGACGGATTCAACGATAGTACTTTACTATATCAACAACGTCCGGAGCCGGTTTAGTACTTTCGTTGCTAACCGGCTCACGATTATCCACGATGAATCAGCCACGCACCAGTGGAGTCATGTCAGGTCTGGCGATAATCCGGCCTAACTGTGCTCCCGAGGTGCGAACAACTTCAAGCAACTGGACACGTGGACGAGAGGGCCAAACTTCCTGCACTTGCCCAAACAGGACTGGCCGGTGTTCGAATTAAAAACCCCTACGGAATTGGAACTGGAGATCAAAGGCGTAGTGATAGCAACCAACGTCGTCGAAGCGTCGTGCATTTTATCGCGACTGGTCAGGTTTTCTACCTGGATGAAGACGCTTCGTTCGCTAGTTTGGTTAACTAGGTTCAACAGAAATTTACTAGTCATGAAAGGGCTACGGCCGTCAGGTCGGATACCGGTCGGCCCGATAGGTCCCGATGAGCTACAAGCGGCAGAGTACGATATTTTCAGAATGATACAACGCGAGGCTTTCGCCCGAGAACTCAAGAGGGCGGAAGAAGTGGGGCCGACCAATGAAGACATGCCATCTCCAAGAGGCGAGCTGAAGCGTTTAAACCCCAAACTCATCAACGGACTGCTGCGGGTGGATGGTAGGCTGATCAACGCCCACCTGAACTTCGACACAAAGTATCCCATACTGCTGCCTGCGAGACAACCTGTAGTACAGCTAATGATTCAACACTTCCACGCCGTGGAGGGACATGCCGGGGAAAGTCACGTGACGAGCGTCATCCGAAAGCGTCTTCGGTTGTTGAGAGGACGAGAGACTGTAAAACGCGTGATCCGACGGTGTGTGCAATGCAGGAGACGCAATGCCACAGCAGACAAACAACTCATGGCCCCACTACCAGAATGCAGGGTGACTACGGGCTGGTGGCCGTTCAGTGACACCGGGTTGGACTATTTCGGGCCCTTGTGGATCAAGTGCGGGAAAAGATTAGAAAAGCGATACGGATGTGTCACGACGTGCATGAAATCACGTGCGGTACACCTAGAAGTCGCACATTCGATGACGACCGATTCGTTTCTACGGGCCTTGCAAAGATTTATCAACCGAAGAGGCGTACCGGCCGATATTTACTCAGATAATGGATCGAACTTTGTGGGCGCTCAACGGGAATTGCAGCGTTGGCACAAGAACATAAACAGGGACGACAAACGCGCACATTTCAGCGCTTGGTCTTTGGGAGTAGTTACGGAAACCATCAAAAGCACTGACGGAATGATAAGAACGGTGAAGGTGAAGACAGCTAACGGAGTACTCATTCGTGACATACGCAGTATTAACCTACTCGAGAGCGAAGACGGAGGAGCTGATAACCCCGAGGACCAGTAGACCTTTTCACACCAGTAATCGAGGTGGATAAATAAACACCATGTATACCACACAATCTCCGTCAAACACGTTAAGGTGCTCGCGGTCCTTTCGTTGACATTACAGAAGGTTTCTTTCCGATATGTGGTGATGAGTGTGATTCCATTTTACATCCCGATACATACACGCATGCACAACGCACTCTACATCCCGTAAACCCATCATACATGTGACAGTGTTCTTTGTTTGCTTTTTGTTGACGCTACCGAATGCCCCTTGCATATGTGGAAGTAGCGGAGCTCAGGTCACACACACATGCTACATTTACTCGTTTTCTTGCCACGCGGTCCTTTGTTGACATTGCAGAAAGTCCTCCTTTGATGTGTAGTCATACCTGTGATTTCATTGTAACCCCGGCACACACACACACGCACACACACACACACACTCAAGCACGTATATCCAGGACCGGACGGCCCTTTACGAGGACAACGTCTATGTGACCATTCACGCCCGCCATCGGTCATTTGGTCTTGTGGAAGATGTAGACTAGCCTCACTTCTATGTATCCAATGGATTAGGTGCTACCAGTAGTAGAACGTTGACGACGAGCATTAGACGCGCGCACTGACAGCAGGGCCTAGGCAGGTAGGAAGAATCAGTAAATCTATACCGAACCTTTGACTCTGCTAAGGATCCAGGAGGATTTTGGTGGGCGGTATAACAGCCGGTCGTGGAAAATCCCCCTTTTTCCCTCGCGATTCAGTGTTTTTCCCAACATCACTCATTTCCATACACTATTGACTTGTCTTTACGAACTGGTTGTTTTTCTGGACCAATTGTTGTTTGTTCGCGCCCAGAGCGCTACTTTGGCACATCCTTGTTCAGGACCTGCGTGACGCACGTGCTGTCTGCTCACACGCTGCTATTCGGTCTCTCGTTGTTGAGTCCTTGTGATCGTATTATTGAGGTTTGTATATTGTTTATGTCATTGTTTATTGTAATAATCTAGTATCGTAGAATATCACGGATAATTGTCTTTTGATTTCGGGATCCGTTGCGAATTCGGCTACGCATTGCTCAAACGTTCGTAACATATGCTACATCTTCCCTACGCTTTAATAGCGCTTTAACTCGCAGCTTCGCTTTTGGCAAACTCTTCATCACGCTTCGCTCCCGAAACCGAAACCTCTTCGCACAACCCGCGTTAACCTTTCTCATTTTAGTTAATCTAAATACTGTCTAGTCCTGTCCTATTGTTAATGAGACGTACAAATCCTACCTTGGAAATCTGCGAGTATTTCGTACTGTCGTGATAAGCTGTACTCCAAGATCATTCCCGGTACATGGGTCTTTTTCCCAGTCGAGAAATACACCAATATTTTAATACATTATTACTATTTTCGCATTTTCGGCAAATTTGAAACACTAGTTTTCTAGACCAGTTTCCAAGTCGCCTACACACGCGAAGAATATCAGGAGTCCAAGGACCACCCCTTGAGGTACTACACTCTGCCTGTGTCCAGCCGGATAGAAGCTTTCTCCGTTTCTTACATGGAAGGTCCCGCCAAACAGGCATCCCCCAATCCATGTCATCAGCTGGTCCGACATTCTAAACTCTCGCAGTCTCTCCAGGAGCAGACCGTAGCCGATTGAGTTCAGGGCCTCCCGAAAGTCCTCGCAAAAAACCTCAACTCGCTTCTCATCGCCTATTCTCCTGGTCACTTCCCACGAAAATACTGGGGCTCATTACCTCACCAATAGCTCACACGGCTAGTTCTGGGAACTCTGTGTCCCAGCGTGAAAACGGGGTCTTCCTGAACGTTGGTACACTGCTGCATCTAACAGCATCTTCCGACAGTTTCATCTACATAGCTACAACCCTATTAGTAAAAAGCTTGGCTGGCATGTCCGGCCTCGAGTGTACCATTTGTGGCTTAAGGCTGTGTGCCCTGGTGCCGCTTCCAGGGCAGAGCCGAACAAGTCGCCCAGCTATACACGCAAGTGACCCTCTGTAAGCTTAAAAGCTCCTACCACATCACCCAGGCTTCAAAGACGCTCTAACCTGAAGGGGCTAAGATCCTCTAGAAGCTGGACTTAAGACTTCCCCTCTGAGCGGCGATTGCTCCAGTTGCAAGTCTCTGCACTCCCTCCAAGCCCTGCTTATTCTTGCGATAATAGGGCGCCCATTGATGCACACAGTACTCCAGAAGAAGTTGCACCAAGCCGTCATAAAGCGGGGAGGAAGACTTCTGGTCTTCGCATGTGGCGGTACAGCAAACCACAACCCATACCTCTCAGGCCATATTTGCAGCCCTCTGTCACTGTCTTCAAGGCTCAAAGTCCTGCGAAACCGTCACCCCCGGGTCTTGTACCTCCGACACACCTGGGAAAGGAACGCTGTTCGTTTTGTCAATGTTGGCAGTCAGGACCTGACTTTTGGTGAGATTCAAGGGTAAATCCCATCGTTCTGCCCATCGGAGAACAGCATTTATATCCTTCGCCGAGATGAATCAAGTAAAAAGTCATTTCAGTTCGGTTTTGTCCACAAGACGTGTGCTGTGGGAGGACAAAGCGGTCTATTTCCTAGCAATACCCGCCTCTCAGATTTCCTGGTGCTGCGACAAGCGGAAAGGCCAAGTCTTTTTCATGGTAATGGTAGGGGAAAGAGGAAAACGAGACCTCCGGCTGCTGTGCACCAATCCGATGGACTTGAAGACTGCTGGTTTCCACCTGTTAACCTCTGTGGCCAGCCATCAACAGGGCCGTGGGTAGTCAACGCTGACGGCTCAAAGGTGATAAGGCAGTTGAAACGGTCAATCAGGTTGAAATCGAAGGCTATGGTTGAGGAGGGAGTGAAGTGAAGGGCAGGGCGCAGGAGAAACAGTGTCACTCGGTACTCCCTTTAGGCGGACAAGCTGTTTCATTTTCCATTAAACGGTCTCTTTATATCCTTAACCGTCGACGCCGCGACCCTTCGTCCGGTGGCCCGTTCCAGTGGTTCACAGTCCTAACGGATAAAGATTCTGCTCTCAGTTGAGCCTCTACCACCTCCTTCCATAAATTAGGAGCTTGTTCTCGGACTGCGGCATTTCTACTGGGCATCAATAACGGTCTCACTCCTCCTCTAACGTCAACTATTTCTTCAATTGTTTTGACCATTTTTATCAAGTCACTCCGATGCCTTCTACCTTCTAGTAAGTACAGGTCTAGCCTCTCGAGCCCCTGCAGGCAGGCAAACCATCTCTTGAGGCATCACCGCACCAGCTTCATGATCCTGAAGTCCTGTGCCACGTAAGGCAGCCAAGTCTGGAAAACATTTTCCGGACCTATACGCACAAACGTTTTGTGAGGTGGCAAGGGAATCCTTGGTTTTCTCGTTGTAGCTGCCCCCTGAACTGCCAGAGAGCTCTGGGGGCTTTCTAGGCTGCCATGCGAAACTTTTCACTGGGTCTGAAGTCCCCAGTAATCACGACCCCTAAATCTTTTACGCCATTCGCCATTGGGATTGCCACCCCTGGTCCTGGTGGCCCCAACTGCCTCAACGGGCGTATCCACCCGTCAATACCTAAAGGCAGGCATTTGTTAACACTTAGTGGCGGATCTCATTATACAGGCTACCGATATAACCTGTTTAGGTCTTTCTGACTGGAATCGTCCGATACTGACGCGGCCTTCTTAGCGCCGTCCGCCAATAAGACAACGGAGTTCTACAAGCCCACGGCGAGGTTGTTTACAGGCAGTAAAAGTAGAGGCCCCATTGCTGAACCCTGGGGTACGCCGCCATAGAGGAATCCCTCTCGCAAAACACTCACCTCCGGTCTAACCCGGAAGCCTCTACCTGTCATAGAGCTCCTGATCCAACTTGTTACTCGAAGCTTTAAACCGGAAGCCACTAGTTTGTTGGGCGGCTAATGGTGGTTTACAGATTCGAATGGCCTTGTATAGTTGGGGTAACAAATTCCCACTTTGTCCTCCACCGGCCTGGTCTACTGGTTGCCTCTTTAAGGAAGTTCAACAGGTTGGCCAGACATGAACATAGTCTGACAAAGCCATGCTGACTGGTTATCACCAGATGGTTTACCGCCATACCTGTTAGTATCCCCTCCCTCAAAATTCTTTCCGCCTCTTTAAAGGCTACTGAAGTGAGGCTCACCAGACGGTAGTTCGGGCAATTCTCCCTGTCTCTGCCCTTGTAATGTGGACAAACCGCGGATTTCATCCAGTTCTCCGCGATGACTCCTTCCTGCGATACGTTACCCAATGCCGTCAGAGGTTCCTCTAGTACGTCCGCTAGCGGCTTCAGGACGGCTGGGTGGATACTGTTGGGCCCCGCCATATTGGATGCATCTAACCCACTCAAGATGGTGGACAATTCCGAAATATCTGTTAAAGCTTCCTCCATGATCGGCAAAGGGCTTAATCGTCTGAGGTTGGACCAGGTGTGCCATGCCCACTCCGTAAAACTGTTGGAAGGAAAGCATAAAAAAGTCCGCTTGTCAGGCCCAGTTCCTTTGGTAGTTCTTTAAGTCATCTGCGGACATCGTTAGAGCCGGTTTCAACCGTTAGCAACCAAAGTATGCCCTGGGGTTGATTTCCTCTATTCTCGACAGTTTCTACCCAAATTTCTTCCTACCAGCTCTTTGCATGGCCGCGAAGCTAGTCCTCGCTGCCTTGTGCCGTAGGAAGAGTCGATGGCCACTATCTTCCCCGTATTTCACACACTTTACATTTTTTGCCCTGAGTACCTTGCCGACTCGACTGGTCCACCTCGACTGGGTGGCTCACCTTCGCACCCCTCTGAGTGGAGCCGCCTTGCCTGTCAAACATTCTATACCGCCCTCGATGTGAGACCACTGCCTTTCTGGGTATTTCTTTACTCTATCTACCCACCAGTTCACAGCTTCTCCGACCTCCCGAAGAGCAGGGGGCTAGCGGCCAAAGCCATCGGCACTCCAGGTTTTGCACCGGTAAGCCCCGGAGTCTCACAGAGCTTCTACCTCTCATGCATGCCGGTTGATGAAATTACAATTTAGGTGACTTTTATCTGGTCGCCTTCGGAGAAGGCGGCAAGACCAACTTTTCCATAGACTATGGCTTCAGCAGCCAGCAAGTTCATTCGTCGTGCAGAAGTCTAGTCGACCGAATATCAGCTCTCTTGTGACGAAGGGAATGCAGGGTCTTAAGAAGCATCAAGCAGGAGTGGGTGAAAAATCAACGAAAAATAATAAAAGCCGTTCACGATAAATAATGAAGGAAAATTGGGGACAAGTTGGAAGTAATTCTAAGTGATATCAACTACCCCACGGGCACTCAGGAAACACTTGTGTATACTCGAAGTCCGACCTCTTTTTAAAGTCAATGACAATGTCTGCTGGCACTACCTCCGCAGGGAGTTTATTCCAGTAATTCTTTTATTCTGAATGCGTAGAGTTGGGCCCCGGTGTTCTTGTTTGCTTTAAGCCTAACCAGCCTCAGCTCGTACCCCTAGACTGTGCAGTTTTTTCACGGACAAAAAATGGCTTACTATTTCTGGAAGGACCAAACTATTCATTTATTGTTTCCACCAGTTCTCATCTTACAGTTCTGCGCATGAGCAAGAACAAATATGGCTATCCCAGTCTGTCCTGTCACTCCATTCCCCTTGAACCGGAGATCCTTCTTGCAAACCTCTTTCTGCCCCTTACAGTGTGGGAGTGTCTTTAACTAGGTTTAAGCTCGGGCTTAAGCCACGCGCTCTAGATGGGGTCACTTCAGTGCCGTGGTAAGGGGCAGCACGAACCTAGAGTCCCCCGAAGTCACTGTTCTTCGCAATTGGTACATGACTCTGTTCACCTTATTGGCCTTTGAAGGACACTGCACGGACGGCCCAAAGATGCTCGGTACGACTACCTTCCAAGCCCCGGATCTCGGTCTCCTGAGCCACTGGTTCTTCGTTGTCCGGATTTATGTAGTGGACCCTCCGGACCCATCTGCCCGCAGTAGTGTGCATTTCCCTAGGTTCGAGGGTAGGTCCCAGCCTACTGTCCATTTTGGATCTAGCCTTCCTATATTTGACGTTTAAACGGCGATCTCTCAGTTAAGCTTACAACCAGCCCACTAGCTCAGTAGCCACGTTCGTCCCGCCTAGTTTGCGTAACAATGACCTGCGGTTCACATTATAGAAGGGTTTTCGAAGGTCAAGGTGAGGCACTCCAACTTCCTCACCCCGATCTATTCTCCTGGTTGCCTTTTCGAGGAAGCCAAGGAGGCTACTGAGGCAGGACTCTCTTTTCCTGAAACCGTGCCGTTCCCCCGCGGCCAGGTTATTCAGCTTTAGATGACTCACCAGTGCATTTCTAATGATTCGCTCCTTTACTTTCAATACCATGGACGGTAGACTAATGGGCCAGTAGCTCGCCATATCATCCCTTCCACCACCCTTGGGAATTGGTACAACTTCACCTATCTTCCCCCCAGCGGGCTATTGTGCCTTCCTGAGAGATTTCTTGAACGGATCAGCCGAAATTCAGGCTATTATCCTGGGCAGCGGTTCTAAGATTGCCGAGTGTGCTCTCTATCCTGAGGACTTCCCCCGACCAGGTGCCCCTAGAGGCAGTAGGTCGTCTTCCGGTGACATCTCGAGGTCACCCGTCCGACCAGGCCCAGGCCACCCTGGAGGCAGCGGTGGCTCGCCTTGGTCCACCTTGTGGACCTCCTCCAATAGCTTCCGAAGAACCTCTGTCTCCCACACGTTGTTCTCAGCTCTGTCCTTATTCCCGATCTTTACCACAACCACCATAACCCTAGTAGCCACTTTCGCCTGGACATAAGTATAGAACACTTTTGGGCGTTTTTCGCCGCCCTGGCGATGCTCTTTTCGTATGCTGGTTTCTTGCACTGCCCGCTCAATATTCTCTTGTCCCGGATAAAGCTTCCAAGCCATCCAGTTTCTTCTTCTCTTTGCCATGTTTGTTGCTTACCCTTCAAAGTACTGGTTGAGCTGCCTTCCCACCACTGCAGTAAGCCTCTCTTCCTAACTCTGAGTAGCTACTTCTTCCGTAATGCTAGTGAGTGGCTTGTCGCAACCCCCGTTTTTCCGCACAGTCATTCGTATCCCAAACTAGAGTCTCTGCCATCACCGTCAGATGCTCTTCACGCCGTCTCCCGAAAGACCCTCTCCGCTTATCTGGTAGGTCCTCCCTCTGGCCGAGCAACCTGAACCTGGGGATTCCCTAGACACTATTCCCTGCAAGGGCATAAATTCAGACCTAATCTGCCTCTGACCCTCCTCACGTCTAGCTTGTCAGTGGGTGTGCTGTGTTAGCGCCTCTTCCTCAGTGTGGTCAAGCAACCTCTGGCCGAAAGACCCCGCCGGAGCCCAAGTTGCTCGCCGGCCTGTCACGAGCGCTTCAGGGTCCCCGGGACTAAACACATTTCGGCTTTTCTGGCTGATAGTGCCAGGTATTCTAGCGGACCCATATCTCCCTCCGCGTCAGAAAGTGGGTTCCAGTAGACAAGCATTGGCTCTACCAACTTACTTCCAATTTGCATGTGCTTCCACTGCCTGTGAGCTGTGCTTTACATACCTAATACTCTCCTCCTGAGTTGTTTTAGGCCATTAACAGCAGTACTCCTCCGTCTATTCTTCTGTCCTCACCGTCGGCTGTGTGCACGCTCATCTCCCCCGGACATTCCCGACTTAATACATCACACCTACGCAGCCATGGTTCAGTGATCGCTGTGCAGTCCACCCTCGAAAGCAAGTTACCCCTTTTATTACAAATGCTGCTATCATTACCCAGCACCGCTGCTTATCCCCCATTGTCCTTGTTTTTCCTGGTCAGCGACACCTTCACTTTGCACTCGAGTTCTTCACCCGAGTGCCAGTACGTTTTTGTCCCGCCCGGGGGTCTGAGCTGTGAGCAACCGACAGTCCTTCTCACCACTGCTCCCCATGAGGCATCCCCCAGCACCTGATTGCCTTGTGGAGCTGGGTCTGATATACGAGTATTAGAGTGAGGAGCACTACAGGATGAGACAAGCAGGATGGCCTTGCTTCCTTCGGTAGTCGTGTTGATGTGAACACGCCTGCTTCTTGAGAGCCTGTTGTGACCTTTTTGGATGCTGGGTCGTCCGATGCCATCCAAGTACCTCCCCTGGAATTCATACTGTTTCTATTCACCGCGGCAAAGAACGAATCTTGATATTTGAGGTTCGCGAACTCCCGCAGGGTAGGCTTCCCCGGTGCTTGCCAGTCAGTATTTGGTCGCCACCTCACTAGAAGCAAGGCCCTCTTAGCGAGGGCCTGCGATGGTAACCCAACTAGACTTAGCAGGTCGGAAACCCGCCGTCGAAGATGTTATAATAATAACGGTATATTTCTTGGCCATGATCAAGACTCTTGCTCAAAGCGCGATCAATGAGTGCAACGTTACTCTGTTGCACGGATCATTCACAATGTTTTAAGGTAGGATCCGCAAGTTAATAACAGAATGAACTAAAACGATTACCGTCAACTCGGTGAATAGAATCCAGTTTCGGCTTTGGAGAGCGGGGCATTGCAGCTGATCGGCCATGCGTGAAACCGCTAAAAAGCGTTATTAGAGCGTATGAAACATGCAGTATTCATGGCAGTTGCGTAAACAGTCAATTTTGGAGAAACCAAAGAAAGTTGGAGACGTACTGAATAAAAAGCACGTGGACATGCCATCCAGTACTTCTGCGGTCACTCTTTCACTGAGCTTGAGCCTGATCCCGCGGTGCACCGTAACTTTAAGCAACCTGGAGATGGCTTCCTTGGAGAAGAGAAAAATCTGGAAAAGTGGCAACAGAAGCAACCCGGAAAACCTGGGAAAAGATTCTGGGCTGCGGGTTCAGTCGGATCATCAGAATAAAGAAACCACGGTGCTGTAAAGTTCAGGTCGTCTCGTCCACTTGGCTTTTTTCTCTGACTTAGCTTATTTTTCCGTTTTTTATAGCTGTTCAGCCCTACAAATATTCACCCGTACTCTGTATCAGCTTTTTGTAGCTTTATTGTGTTGCGAAAGTTTTCGTAACAAGTGGTAAAAGCAGAGCTTGTTTGGCTGCACGAATTGAAACGATGGAGCCTGCAATCACAGAGATCTCTAGTAAGGACAGAGATGGGCATATGAAAGGTAAGGCAACAAGAGGAAACAAGAACTGCGAGGTGGATGTGGAGGATGAATGGAAATGTCTTGACGCCTGAAAACGGAGGTACTGTAGGGCTTGCAGCGAAAATGCTAACACAGAGTATGATATTTAAACGGAACACGCACATGAAGTGGTTCTGCGTGGATTGCCAATCCACAAAAAATAGGATTAGTTTAGGCATTTTTAAAAGGTGTGGAGGCTAGAAACAAAGGCTCATCAGCGCACCCTTAAAACTAGTGCACAAGTCGGGGGGATAAGCGGATAAGGAAAGTCATCCATTAGGAGGCGAAGCCGGGGAAATGCTGGATGAGAATGGAATATTAAAGGGGTGGAAATAATGCAGACTGAGAAAATAACCAGAGACTAGCGCCAGTCAGTTGTGCGACACACCAAGGTGACCGTGCTTCGAAAGTTCGCCATAAATCTAGAAAAGGAAGGTAAGTTATTGGAGAGCTTACTTGGAGGCGGGACAAAAGTCAGCCAGCAGATTGAAAACCTGAAAAAGACTAATGAAGTAGCTACGGGAAAGTATGGAAACGCGGTGATTCGCAGAAATCCCAAACCACGTAAAAGGAGGAACAGAATAGGGATCAGGGTCATGAGACATAATATTTTGGGCTGGCTCAGATTTACTGAGGGCGGAAGTATGGGGAAGCATCGGAAGTCCAATACCTAATTCGGGTGGAGTTTATAAACCCAGGGCATGCAGACAACGTGTTGGCTACCTCGGAAGAAATGAGAAGGTCTTCGAGGGGCCGGGATCCGTCGTGCCGGATGGTGGAAATGACAGGCTCTCTACCTATGCAGCCCTTAAAGCAGTAATACAGACCGCTGTTCAGAAATCTTCGAAGGTGGCAGTAGGCCAGCTTTAGTACCCACGGACGAGAGGGTAACGGAGGACAGCTATGGTCTAACCTGGAAGATAATGAGAATCGTGCTGAAAGCAGGGTGCTGAGGAAGAGGGGATGCAGAACCTTTGCCTGCAAATCTTGTGAGCAGAGTTGGGGAAAATAAGGTCAGGGGACGGGAAAACGGATACAGCTCTTGAACCAAGGGTTTCAAGAGCTTGTGGAACCCCGGCAAAAGAGAAGAGACTGCAAGTTTCCGGGCGCATGCCGATTATATACACGAATGCTTGTGGCATTCGTCACAAGTGGGATCAACCAGCAGTCTCAGTGGGTGATGCTCAGCTCGAAGCCCTCATCAAAGCTTTGCTAAATGCGGGGGATTTCATCGCTTTTCTTGCTTAGAGGGCTTCTTGCAGCGAAGGAAAGATCGGGACGATGGCAGCTTGGGGGATGATTGCAGCTGCTAGTTGACAAGTCCTTCCTCCGGAAAGCATATACGGAAATGCGATTACCAGATGTGTTGCATATAAGCAACATAACAGGAACGCAGGAGCACCGGGGCTGTTCTGTGTGTTTATCAAAGCCAATCCCCTACTAAAGTGAAGGGTACCGAACTGCCGGCGATAGCTGACAGTAAATAAAGATGAAACAGGGTCCACCGTGGGAGACTTCAAAGCTCCAGAAGCGGATAGAGAATCGGAGGATGAGCCACTGGGGTCTTTTTGAGACGCACTTTTGCAAGCCCTAAAAGAAGAAGCTCTCATCCAACATGTGTAAGAAGAAGAGTGTTGACGAATCAACCGGAACTCTGTGATACTTGAGTTATTGGGTGCTAAGGCTATCTAAACAGAGCGTCGTCACGCGTATAGTTCGGTCAAACAACTTTCTGATCCCTAACTGGACGACTTCAGCTTATCACTGAAACAGCAACGTGCGAACCCATTCCATAATGGGGCTCAAAAGAAATCCCAGATGGTTGAAAGTTACGTGTTATACGGTATCTGAAAATCAATGCAAAAATCACAGTCACGCTTGACCGTAGTCCTTCTCATGCAGCCGATACAAGGACCCACCACAAAGAACAAAAAGGCCCGACCAGGCGCCGCTTAAAGGGAAATAAAAACACTTTGAAGGAGTTAGTAGTCAGCTGGCACGGATAAAAGGTTGGAAAAAGGTCAGAGAACAGAAATAACGCCGACGGACATTTTTTACGAAAAAGTTGGAGCTTTATTAGTTGAAGACCTGGGGTGGGTCAGCTGCGGTAACAACAGTGACAAACTAGGAAATGGACTAAGGTTCAATGGCCCCACCGCGCCAAAAAAGGGGAATGATTGTGAGGTAATGAAACTCGAAGTAGAGTCGTGTAAGGGCAGACCACCGGACAAATACTGCCGCAAGATTAGCGGAATAAAGAACCCAAAGCTAGCGGAACCATGTTGGGCGATCACTCACGGTAACTTGGAAGAGAAGTGAAACCATAGCAAGGGGAACCCTAAGAAGATTCTGGATGCTTTTGCACTGTTAGCTAGGGTTAAACGAAATGGACCGCGGCCACAATATAAGTCCGGGTTGCAGAAAGCAAGAGATAGAAAAAACAGAGCGCAGTTCAGGTCAAGGTAGGGGAGGAGCCACAGGAAACTGATAAAATATATGACGGCTCTTGGAAAATCTTTGAAAGCCCAAAAGGAGTGCCAGTGCCAATACAAAAAGAGGCTAGGGCTTGGCGTGAATAGAAATCAGATAGAGTAAACCCCGTGTGTTGCTTCCGGTACTGTTAGAGACTCGAGGGGAGTAAACTATGGAACAAATGAAAGGAGAGCCAATGTATTGCCTCACTATTTTGAGGAAGTGCATCACAACGATGTCGGTGGAATCACAGCCAGTCTCTCTCTATATACGACGGAACGGGAGCACCACCCCTCCAGATTGAGGAAGAAGACGCTAGGCGGAAGCTAAGAGAACTAAAGCCAGGTAAGGTGGAAGTCTGAAGAGAAATGTGCCCAGCGCCATTGAAACTGTTAGCATGCCCACTTGGCGACCCTCTGTCACAGCTATTCAGCCAGGGGCTGCGAGACTGCCGGCTGTCCATATGACTGGAGGCTGGCTAAAGTGGTGTCAATCCACTAGGGCGTGAGTAGAGAACAGACTTTCAGCTATAGTTCAGTAAGCCCGAAAGTTTGGTGTTGGAGTCCCTTAAAAGGATTCTTCGAGATCAAAAGTTCGCTTTTTTATCCGCTAGTGAATTGGTCAGTGTATACCAGCATAGCCTTATGGGGACGGGGTCATTTGTGGCAAACTTCTCGTGCTTCTGGGATGAAGTTACGGGGAGACTTGAAGATGGTGAGAAGGTAGAGGTTTGTTACCTGGACTCTGAGAAGGCCGTCTACTCAGTGAATCAGAGGCTGTTGGTGTACAGGCTCGCAACCGGTGGAATTTATCCTTCTCTGAGCGACTGGATAGCCGAGTTTCTCACAGAAGGAGGATCCTATTTAAAAGTAGAAGGACAAGCCTGGCACAGTAAGGATGCTAGTGGGTTCCCACAAAAGATGTGCTTGGACCACTCCTGTTCCTTCCGTATATAAACGAATTAGCTCACGAACTCAATTACCAACAATCAGTATCTGTGGCAGGCTCAAAGGAAGTGGGGGATCTTTGGCGGGTGCCTTGAAAAGTGACCCTGAAAGAGTGTGTCGGTGGTACACAGAGTCGGAGTTCCCACTCAAAGCCAACAGATACAGACAGCTCTTCCTGGGCATCCCCCGGATCAGCTTGAGGGAACCTGGGGGGGGGGAGACACCAGGGTTGGATTGGAAAAGACAAACACCGTCAAACATCCGGGGGTATTTATCACCGCGGACTATAAACCACAGAGGAAGTGCCTGGAGGGTGCAAAGAGAGGTAATAATGCCCCTCATAATTGACGAGAGCCGATGCCCCAATTAGGTCATCGATATAGTTGCCGTTTTACACTACACCCCTCAGGCCTCCTCTGGAGTATGCCATTGAAGCTTGGCATCGTAATTTATAAGGGGGAGGAAACTAAGTGAACGTCTGCAGAGGAGATTTACACGAATGTTTAATGAACTCCAAGGATGGCCACATGAGGAGAGGCCTAGAGAACCAAAGCTCCTGCTTCTAGAACAAATGAAGGTAAGAGGAGACTTCAGTGAGGCATTAACGATTGTTAGGAGGTTTTTGGACTTGACAGGACCTCAGAAGCAAATAAGAAACAAAGACGAAGGACCAAGGGGACAGGAACTGAAGCTTGTGAAGGGCCATTACAGTGCAGCAGTTAAGGCAAGTTTCTTCATCCAGCTTGTCGTGAGTCAATGAAACAAACTTTCGCCCCTTGTGGTAGAGGCCCGGATGGTGGTTGATTTGGAGAGAGAGAGTAAGCTGCCCACTGGGACAGATTGTAGAAGGGCATAATGTAGAGCGGCATACTTCCTCATGAAGCCCTGAGTAAAAGGACAGGTAGTGCTTGAAACTACATTAAAAGGGTTCCCCAACATACAAAAGAGCCAGGCCGCACAGTGATGGTCAGGCGTAAATGTCGCTGAATTCTAACCTCTCGTGATGCTCCAGGACCGTAAACTTCTCGGGCGGAATCGAATATTCCTATCTTAACATATGTTTTCTGCAACGCTGCGTTACGGACTGAAAACCCTACTGCCGTACAAGATGCAAAACCACCGTGACATAATAGGCACTACCATATGGGAGGAGACCAGAACAGGGCGAAACAAGAGGGAGCTAAATGCTACTCTAATTGTCCCCACCTATACTGGAGCAGTGAACCCTGGATAGCGGTAAAGTGCGTACAAATCCAGCAAACAAGGGCTGACATTGTAAGCTCCGGTTGACCCGTATTCCAAGCTAACTGCGGTCGGGATGTGATGAGATAGAGGGAGCCATAAGGCCTATACAGCGGAACTCGACAAAGGTGTGAGGTACGATACTAGATCGCCGAAATATACGGTTTGAGAGAGTCTCGGAGGGCACTGAGGAAGCGCAATGTCCGAAGGTCTAAGTCAGATGAAAGTGAGGCCAAATCCTGGGCAAAAGGGTGAACGGAACTTCCTTCCTGGCATCACACAACAAGCCATAACATACTGCCCAAAATCAACCGACGCACAACTTTTCCTCAACCCCTTTTGGAGTTAAGCTGAATATGTGGTAGTGGTTGGTCTGTGACATATTGCGGGCCGTGAATTATCCCAGGCGAACACAGTTTATCTTTGACGGAAGGTGTCATCGATGGTCCTAATCAATTTCCAAATCTTTGAGGTTATCTCCATTGTTTTTTCCTTTTTCTGCTGGTATTTCTATGGCCCCTCAAATTATATACCACGACCAACAGTCGTATCTATGGGCGCAGTGGAAACATAAAAAAAACCTCAATTTCACCTGCACAAGCACCGTCACAGCAGTCTAAAGGAAGGATCAAAGAACACAAGCTTCGGGTTGTCACGTTCGACACAGACGGCTTGTTGTTCTTCCAAGTCCCGTCGCTCAGTGGAATCCGAGGTTAGTGTTCCTTCTTTTGATGGCCTCTGGTCTTGGGGAAAAGGAAGTGAACATGCAGACAACCAGAAACCTAAGGAGTCGTCGTGACCATTGGAAAGAATGCTGCGTTTTGCTTTCCTGTTGCAGCATGCTAGGATTTATGAGGCCTCGAGTGCGAAAAAATGGACGCAAATTTGGTCCGAGCCTCCTTATCCTGCTCTCTGATCTGATCTGACTCTCTCCCGCGCAAAGTACTCGAGTAGTAGAGCTAACGCTCCAAACCACCTGTAGCCCACAAAAGGTACCTCAGACCACTCAGTTGGTAATATACCCCCGTTGGCGGATGCGGCTCACCCACTTCTTGGCCTAAATGCCACCTCCGGCCTATCTCTGCTGAATACCGCGGTGAGGAGGCCGACACAACAGAAGAGATAACTGATGCCGTCATGCAAAACAAGACCACGAATAAGAAGAATGGTGGCAGCGAGTCCCCCAAAGCGTCCCATTTTTTCCAAAATGGAGGGATGTAGACCGTCCGCCTGGCACACTGCCTCTCGGGTAAGCAGACGTCAAAATCTATCAAGCTCCTCAACAGACTGCTTGTACCTGGCCCCCCGTAATACTCAACACCTGACTTGCCCAGGACCCCAGTAACAATTATTCCGATCGTGGGTGACGCGTAGCCCAATTAACGAATCTCAAAGTCAAAAAAATTGATTCGCTGATCCCACGGTACTGGATTATCAAATTATACGCACATAAATAAGTGCAAACCTCAGGTGTACGGCCACGACGTCAAGCAACTAGGACCAGAGTCCAACAAGAGGTCAGTGTTAGGTACCGCCGTCACGGAAGTCCGAGTTCGAAGCAAAAATATGCCACGGCACATGAGCAAAATATGAATAAATGTTCAAGTGTAGTGGTTGATGCATGCTGTACTTGTTCGAGGGTCAATAATATAAGGGGCATAGTCCAAAAATACAAGTGTACGACAACTGCTGGAGAGGGCTTCCGCACAAGTAGGTTACAATGCCCCCATCCTTCAGCTCCGTCTCTTCCCCTATCCTTAAACATAGAACCAGTTTTCTCCAAAAATTCTGCAGAACAACTGAACATTTTCCTGAGTGTTTTGCAACAGAGGCCCGAGTCCCCTGAAAAAGACCTTAGAGTCTGATGGACTTGTATCTGAGAAGGAGCCTCACATCATAGCCCTCAATGAAACCTGGCTCGCCTCTGACAAATTTGCAGCTAAAATATCGATTCCGGGATGCTCCATAGTAAGGCAGGGCTTGGTCCGGGAATGGTGCTGGTTTGGTTATAATATACCACGAAAATTTAATCCTTCCTCTTGCCTTAGTAACAAATCCTGTCTTCCATTGTGCTGGCTCTCTGTGGGTTGTTTTGAAAATTCCCAGGATAGACAGCCTGCTGCCTGGTAGAGCCTGTCGCCCTCCCGCATGCTATTCTACCGCCAGCCTAGGGCTCACATGTTCCTTAGGCTCCCTGGAAAACTACTCAGACTCAACGCATTTGGCAATCACCGGTGGCCCCGACTCACCCAGTATCTACCAGCATAAAGCTGACGCCCCCGAAGTCACCTTCGGTAAACCCCTTCTAGATCTAGTTCTCAAGAACTCATGGGTACAGAACCTGAATTATATCGCATGGTGCATAAACCCTCCCAAATAGATTTGGTCATTACTGATGAATGGTTCTAAACAGACGTCATATACTGCTTGCCACCTCTGAGTGAAATTGTTCACATCCTCTCTGAGTTCGACATAACTGTGAGTTGGCCTCCTCTTACCCCAGAAATCTAAATTACGTACCACTTCGAAAGGGTCTATTTTTACCGAGTCAGTGCTTTTCTTTGCTCCCAGCTGAACCCCGTCAGCCTAGACTTCTCTGCTGATAAGGTGGCGGAAATTCTTTGAGAGTTGATCTCAGCTGACAGGCTACTAATCCTCAGAGTTAATCTTCCACAGACCAATAAAGGCCCCTACCCCGTTCCATCAAATGCATTGTAGACCAATGCGCACGCTTCTTTACTAAGTTTAAAACCACAGGCCTCTCCAGTGGTGCAGGAGAGTTCAAGGTTGTGCTTAACGGGTTAGAGGCAAGATTGTATCTTATCAGAAGGCAACCCAGCGATCTTTACTTGATCGAGCACGACCCACAGGGCATTTTTGCTTCAGTGCATGCGTAGTCTAAGAAGCACAGCTTTGACACAACCTGCTCCCAGGGACCGAGCTGAATCCCCAAATACGAGGGCTCAGGCCATCAGCTTCCACTTTCCTACAGCTTCTTGTCTCATGCCAACATCATCCCACCCCATCAGGCATCCAAAAAGGGGCATTCATTACCTTCAGCCGCATCACGATTCCCATCTGTGCAGCTAAACAAGGCTTCCGTCGGCTTGACCACTGTTGCTCCATAGGTCCTGACTTAATGCCCCCTGGTATTTTCGAGGAGACGGCAGATACACCAGCAGCTCCTTGTGGGTCCCATTTTTCGGCGATGAGTTGACTGCGGGGGTTCATTCAGCAAATGGAAAAAGCAGTCTCCGAGCCCATCTTAAGGTGGGTGGTAGACATCTTGCTGGTAGTTATGGGCCCATAATTCTGGATAGCATCACTAGCAAATTCTTGGAGCGTAGTCCCAAGAGTGCGGTTTTTTCCTACTTGATTACTAAAGGGATCCTCTCCTCCTCCAATGTGGGATCCCTCCTGGAGGATCACTCATCCCCAATAAACTCACTGTCATAGCCAGTCTGACAAAAGCCAGCCATGATAGCCAACTATCACGTGCTGTTTTCACTGATTTTTCCAAGGCCTTCAACAAGTTTCTACCAGCCCCTCCTACTTACAAGCTGCAAACTTACGGGCTTATAGGCTTCCTGTTCAACTGAATTCGGCCAAATTCAGTTTGCACAGGACCTTGTGTGGCCAAAGCCAACGTTGTGTCCAGACCGTTGTGCCTTCGTCGCATTTCCGTAGCTCCCAGCTCTGTTGTTCGAGACGGCATTAGGTGCTCACCTGTGCAGGTGCAGGCACTAGTGGGGCTTTTAGGTGCATGTTAGGCCAAGATTTTGTTTAGAATTTCTAGCCGAAACAACTTTGTACTGGAAATCCCGTTTGAACTGGGCACGCGGTCCGAAGGTCACGCCCTCCTTTACGGCGCGAGAAGTCCCGAGTATAAATGTTGGACGTTTTACACGGTTACATTATTGATCTCAACTTTATGGTTAGAAAAGGGAATGTCTTGTCCTAACCACTTCCAGCAACAGCTGGCGTCCCGCTGATATCTGTTTTGGGTCCCCTTCCATCCCTGGTCTACATAAACGATCTTTTGAAGGCTCTTTCAGTTTAGGCTGTCATGTATGCGGACGATATAACCCTGTGGATTTCAAGCGATGAGCACCTGTAAGTTGCAGCTGATGAAACGAATCGCCGGTCCAATGATTGGAACCTCCCTGTTAACCATGAAGAACGTGTGGTTATGTCATTCAGCAGAAAGACTGGTCACAAGCTCTCTATAACCAGGGCAGCCGCAGTGGCCAGGGTTGACCGGCACGAGGTCCTCGGTTTCTGGTTATACTATACACTATCCCCCACCCCATCGTCACATACTTGCTGGAAAACTTGCTTTTAATTCCTAAAAGTGGATCAAACTCTCTTCTCACCCACCTCCAGGGATGATCTCCACATAACTTTTGGTATGTGTTTCCATCTGCCTTCGGAAAGCCGTAGCCCGAAAGTGCACCTTAGTCCCGTCATGGGTGGTAAGATTCCAGCAAGTGTTCCCCGGTGTTTCGCCAGAGCTGTATGAGGTCTATTCTACCTACCTTCTCCCGTCTGCCTCTTGCTGCTCAGTCGGCATCCCCTTGACTTAAAAGGCATGCGATCTTTTTCCGATGTTTCCCGCCTTGAATCGGGTCAGAACCATTGTTACTTCTCCGTCTATCCAGCCTATTCCCTTGATGATCACTTCGGAGGGACTTTTGAATCAAGCCCACATTGTAAGGCACCCTCGAGCAAAGCTTAGTCAATACACACGAATCCCAACGCAAAACAATACAAGTTCACAGATTTTACAATACTGCGTTATGAAATAAAGAACGTTGCAAATATGTACAGGCCTCAGATGTGCGGTCACATGGGCTCAAAGCGAGAGCCAAGTTAATTGCATGGAAGAGACGAGCGCTTGAATCACACGGGTTCAAATAAGGTGGGACGAATTTGTGCGCTGGTCGGGAACAAAGTAAGAGAAACGAAGCACACGGAGGATGCACATAATCCAGTATCCTAAGGAAGTAAAAGTATTACGGAGTTTTCGCAATATTTCCCAAATTTGGTTGCAACAAATGTATCACTCTACGCAATAACTCGTCCATTTACAGGGTTGGCACCGTTTCAAAAGCCCTTCCAGAGGATATTGTTGTTTCGCCAAGTAAAACTTTCTTCAGGAAAAGTTGGACCTCTGACCCAGTCTCTCCTAGTAAGTCCTTATCTGCAAACGAAAAACAAAAAAAATGTGGGCGTGTATTATTGGCGTATCCATTGCACAATGGGTCCATGGGTGTCACACCCTCGTTACTGGTAATGCACTGTACATAATGATGCGAAGCTTTATTCCGTGAACAGTTTGCCTTGGCTCCCCCCCCCCGGCGTCCCTTAATTCCCGTTCCAGCTCTGTAAACCTGATAAATTTTCAGAGGTTCCACCTAGAACAGGAATAATTGAGCCAAAATCGTTAAACCCGCCTGGAGTTACAAGAATTCAAAACTTAAAACCCTTTGGAGTTTTTTCATATGACCGGGTTTGCGGGACAGGCAACCAACAATCCTTTGTTTCTTTTTGTCCAGGTTCACAGTGGGTTTAGACAGATCAGGATAATTCCCTTCAATTTCCCTTCTCATCCACTAGGTTCATTTCCTTTCTGATAGCACTCTCCACCATGTTCCGTTTATTTTCCACCCATCGATTTGTCCTTCTTGTTTACCCCTTTTCCTTCACTGATTTTTAACGACGATTTTTCCCAAATTTCTTCTATTCTCTTCATCTTTTTGTTTTTCTGGTAGTATTTTTTTCTTCCACTTCATTTATTTTTGCTTTTTTCTCCTTCTCTTATGTTTGCTCCAAGTTATTAGGCTGCTTCCAGCCAACCAAAGCTTACCACACTGAACTCCATTATTTCCTTCCCTTTTTGCACTGATCAAGTGGGTTGGGCCAAATGCGGGGAGGGTGGCTCTTAGCTTCCTCATTTATAGGGATTTGAGACCAAATGAGTGGTGGTAGTCTGTGGTGTGCCCTGACGTCCCTCTTTTCTGATCCTCCACTTTACGTGCAATGTACTGTTGGGTTTTATTGTTCAAGGGAGAGGAGGCAGGCAGTATGAAAAACCTAGCAACTCCACTCCAACACCTTACCGTAGTAAAACAACACCCAATTCCTAAATAAACTGCATGCAAAACTCATTCGTGTTAGTACCGTATCAAAGCAAGCACTTCCTGATCGCCACCGCAATGCTGTTCAGTTGGCTTTATTCCGAAAGCCCTAATATATGCTTCGATCTGGGCACCTGAGTGCTGCTGGACCACGGGCTTGTCCAGTAGTCTTTTGAGGGGCTGCCAGTATCCGGCGTCATTTAGGTAAGCCGATAAAACGTTCCAAGAGGGTGTAACGTGTAGAGATACAAAACCCTCCGGGCCTCAGTCACGGAAGTTGCCGCTGAGGCTTCAGTGAGTGATCATGCATAGACGAAGAGGACGCAAGTATGAACAGGTGCCGATTGGGACGCCCCTTCAGAGAGGTAAGTCCATCTAGTTCTCCCGTATCCATCATGCTGCACAACCCTCGCAAGAGCTTTGCGGCTTTCTATAATATACACGAATGTTGTTGAGGTTTGTTTGGGATGCTTTTGGACAGGCCTGGATATTCATTTCCAAGAGCCGTCCGAATAGACCTGTAGAGCTCAGGTCAGATCAGGCCGGATTAGATCAGACCAGCGCGGATCACTGAACTAGAGGCTTTGGCCGGTGTACTTCCAGGTTCTCGAGCTCGATGGCTGAAAAGTTCCCATTGTGCTTCGACCGCTAAGTGGGCCAAGTGTTGTGGCTCTTGGTTGGTGGACAGCAAGAAAGAGCAGGAAAAGCAAGTTTGCCTCCAAAGAGCCGAGAGTTGTGCCGGATAGATAGGCTCACCTTCTCAACTAGTTGTTATGCTTACTTCAAATAAGTTCCCATTGAGCGTAACTGATTAAGCGAAAGAGGAAGTAGTATGCTTATCTTATTGCGCGAGTGAAAGGAAAGTAGCCGTGTAGTTTTCTAAAAAGGAAGGAAGCAACGGACGAGAAAAGTGACACCTTATGAACAGGGCGCGGAAATGTCCACTCAGCTGGACGTAGTTCGGGAAAACCTCACTCCAGTCATCTTCCCGCCACTGCTTAAACATGAAGATGCCTCTTACCGGCAACACTTTTGGTGGTAGCCTGTTACAGTGGTTTTCCCTTGTTGTGAGAGAAGAACTGTACCCGAAATCTTCCGCTGGACCTGGGTTTCATCAGTTCGCGTTCGTGTCCCCTGAGGTTTGAGAGGTTACCTAGGGCTTGTAGTGGCCTGTCGGCTTCGGATAGCCCATGGAACTGTTTAAGCATCTCGATCAGGTATCCCTGTAGGCATCGCCTGTTTAGCAAGAACAGGTAGAGTGCTCAGAGGCTTTCCTAGTACGTCCTGCCCGGCAGCCCAGCAATAATCTTGGTAGAACTTTGTTGAACGGTTTCCGACGGATGTTCATCCCTAACCGGTTTCGGTGCCCGGGCCTGAAAACGGCATTCTAGATGGGCGTATACATGAGTTTCAAAACGCCAGGGAATCACTAGGCATCTTGAGGCCTGACAGTCCGACACAGCTGAAACATCTACCTATTACCCTGGTCTAAATGGGCTAGGGCGCGTCGTGCTACTGACCACCAGGATCTTTTATGACCTCAGCGGTCCGAATGCCAAATCTCACTCGCGCTATACTCACTGGAGCAGCATTCAGCCCCACCCCTGTTCAGAGGGAGCTTCGACTCTTCGGTTCGATCTAGTACTCTGATCGAGCCTTCCTGTAAGCGGCTCTAGATGGTCTCCCACAGTCTTGAGGTTACCCCCGAGCAGGAAGTCAGGAAGCCTCAGGATATCCAACAGGTAGCATACATAGATAAAAAACAACTCGGGGTCTAGTACTGACCCCTGCGGCGCCCCACTGTCTGTCTCTGCCCTGCCAGAAGCCACATCCCTAACCCGAACCTGAAACGTTCAACCTGTGAGGCACACCCAGATCAAGCCAGCTCACCTCGTGCGATCCAATCTGCCCGTAGCTTTGTCCAGAAATGATAGGAGGCCCGTCAGAGGTGATTTCCTGTAGGGATACCCGTTGCTATACAGTGATCATACTGTGATGTTCAGCATGTTCAGTGATCCTATTCACGATGACCTCCCAGGCACCTTAGTAAACGAGGAGAGGCTGCAACTTCTATCTTGCATCCCTCGTGGATGGACACTACTTCGGCTTTTCACCACTTAGAAGGCTAGTGACCTGCTTCCCTTGCCAGCGGACGCAGGATGGCGGGCTAAATCCCGTTCCACACAGCAACCTTATTTCCCAGTTATGGACTTGTAGCTGGGCATTCTTCCACTGGTTCCTCGACGATTTTGTCCGATGGGGCAACGCGATAGGGTTCGCTTAGTGGCAAACGGTTTCCGGCCTCTGAGGTGTGTAGGGGCTTGGAGAATTCTCCAAGTACTTTGGCCTCTTCAGTGACTTCCGATCGCTGAGCTTGGCTTTCGGGTGGCAGCTATCAAAAGTCACTGAACAACACCAACCTAAGCTACAATCAACACCAATTTTCAAAAAGATTGAGAACTACGGCTTTTTATCTGGCTCTGTTTGCACGTCTACCCCGCTCACCTACTGCGTTTCCTACGGCTGCCCGTAAGTGGGACTCAAATTTTACGTGGTTGAAGTAGGTCCTGGGGCGCCTTTCGGTATTTTGTCCTAACCATGCCTCATACCATAGCCGGCAGGTGTTTGCACACCCAAGTCTCTTTCGCGGGTCCTCAGAAACTGCAGAAAGAGATGGCGACCTTCTAAGTTGCAGAAACTTCTCAAAGCAACTCCCATGCCTGCCTGCGTTTTTTCTGCCAAGCGGACCTACCAGGGTAGTCGGCCTTTTCTTACCCCCCCCCAATCGAAGTGAACTCATCGGTGAGCCCCACAGGGTTACCCTTCGAAAGCTACCACTCATCCTTTTTTGTGAGGTTAAAGGCTGTTTGCAGAGTACTCCCCCTGCCATTCTTAGTGCCTGAAATCGACTTTTATAGGGTCTCTTCATAGTTCGCGGGGGACCAATGGGGGATACCCTTTGAAGACGAGCTTGATCACACCTTGAAGGCTCCCGCTCACCGGCGCAATACCCTCTAGGTAGTTGACATCCTCCGGTGATATATTGGTACGTGTTCCAGAGATCTGGCTGATTGGCCTATTCTCCGCCGGGTTGAATAACTTGTGTTGTTCCAGCAGGAACCCGCCAACCAGATCCACCAACTGACCGCCAAATCTACCTTGAGTTGTCCACCAAATCTCCCACTGAACTTTTGACAAGTTGTATTCGCCGACAACCAACGACCTATCAGACTGGGGAACCGTTTTGTTCAAAAGATCTGGTACCAGCGCGCCTTTATAAAGAGATGAGGAAGGAGACCTGCAGACGCACGTCAGAGCAGCCTTCATATTCGCTGAACTCAGTTGGCACGAGGCCGCCCCTCCTGACATCGGTCGTGTAAATTCACAGCGAGCGGGAAAGTAACCAATCCCTTCCGTCCGTCTTGTCTGTCCATCATGAAAGCGCGGTACCCTGAAGGGGGCAAACCTGCTGACGCTATACCATTACCAAGCCGGGTTATCAATAATTGCGAAGCAGTAACCCCTTTAAACTCCAGCCGGAAACTCGCCCCACCGATTCGCAATACCATTTGAGCAGGTATTTTCTGGCTATTCCCCTCCATTAGGCTTTTCAAACACCCGTTCCCTTGCCCTGGTGATTTGTCCAAATGACATCAATGGAGGTAAACGTATCTGTGCTAGGCTGATATCATTGTTTGTTCATTGAAGACTCCATATTGGTTATATTGTCTTCCATGAGGGGTTACCAGCTGGCGAATTTCTCTCTCCGGTTTTCGATATGCAACCTTCAGATACCCGGTAGGCGCTTCCACGTTTTCCCTTCCTTTTTCTTTAGTTTTTTCTGTTCTTCTGCACACCTCTAATTTTCTTTAATCCCTCCAGAATCGATAGGTTACACAATTATCATATAAGCTGTACGTTCCACGCCTTCACAATGCTTTTCAGCAAGGCTGAGCCACTGTTTCACCCGGGCCCCGAAACAGAAACCGGTTTCTATTAACCTCGTTGAGAGTACCCATTTTAGCTCATTCAAACACAGCCCAGATTTACTGTACTGTTAGTAATGTGTGAACTCCGCCTCCAGCGTTTGCGGATATTCCATGCTGCAGTTTAATGTTGTACTCATTGGACATGCCTTGCTCGTGTGTCTTGGTCAATATTAAGAAATATATTATTCTTATTAATATTATTCCTAATGTGGCCGCTGCCCAAGTTTTGAAACTTTTTGATGGCAACGGTTTCATCCGCCCGCACTGAAAGAGATTACCTGAGTGCCGTTGGTGTGTTTTCACGCTTGCATTCGGTGCCGCCGACTGTTTCAATTCTTGAGCCTCTCACTTGACTGAGTAAGTGTTTATTGTTGCATTGTGACTGGGTTTGAACAACGCGCCTGAGACGTATTTGAGTTCACTTGGGCTGTGCCGACTGCAGTTTATCTTTCCTCGCAGGTGATTACTGTTCCTGGCTAACAACACTGGGAAGTGCTCACCAGCTTTGATGGACCCAGCGTAAGTGCGGACGCCACAAACGGCGATTTGAATTGCCTTTGCCGCCTTTCGCCTTTTGCCGAGTGATCTGGTTCCACAAACATCTTTCCTGGTATAGCCTTAATCATCCCATCAGCTGAAGCAAGTAGCGCGTTCCGACATTTTGGGCTTTCAAACCCAACTAGCACTGGCTAGGTGGCACATGAAGAGGTGTCTGGACCCACGCAGCAGTTGCCCGGCCCGAAAACCCTTTTATTGAAAGCGTGCTCTGCTAAGCCCACTGCACTCAGTATATTCATCACATATTGACGCTTCCCCCTCTTTCTCAACTGGGCCACAGTACATAATGGTTAGGAAATACCCCTAATCTCTACCTTGCGATGCCTTTCCATATCCATCTCGATATCTTTGGCCAGGCTGTCTAACTGCTTCTCAAAGCTGTTGCGTTTCTTCTTCGGTGAAGTTGGTCCCACTCCACGAGCACTCAGTAGGTGTCGCAGCTCAGAACTTCACTCCTTCCTGAAATGCTGCTCCCCGGTCTAGTCTCGAATATCCTTAGCCTTGGGCTAATTGTGGTTCGCCCGAGTTGGTGCAGATAACTGCTTTATAACAAGTGTGAGCTGCTTCCTGCTGTCGATGAAGGAACGTCCACTGATCCCTGCTTGACTTAACACTTTCTGTGCACAACCAGATCAGCTCAAGATTAACTAGTTGGGATCCAGAAGCTTTAACCAAAAGTCTGCTGCAGTTTTCATGAAGCGGACATTCACAGACATCATTCTGCACTTCTTTCCCTACCTCATCTGAGCACCCAGCGGGGCCCCAAAGGAAAGTCGGAGGTTTTGCAGATTTCTGGCTATGCTGCCTGCTTATTTTTGATGTTTGTTGCTCAGTTAGAGGGATTCTTCGGTTAGAAGCAGAGGAGAGGTTTTGAAAAGCCTTGGATCATGTGCTTTCAGCTAATATTCGATCACCGGTACGATTCATAGCTTTGAGTGCTTTCTATTGGCATACACGAAGCAGCTAGCAAGAACGGACCGGATCACCTGTGCATCGTCGTCTTTTATTGCAAAGAAACTTCTTGAGTTATTCTTCATTGCGCCCTAGGCTTGCAGCATGTAGGTGTAGGTTTCCACCTGCCCCTCAGCGGTTCCGCTCAGTCAGAGTCTGTTTGGTCCGGTATGGTATTAGTTTATTCTTGCTGCTTCAAGCACTCTATTGTCTCTGTTTCTACGCATTCACCGAAAGCTCGGCAGCTACGCAGAATTACGACGCGTGTTGCGTGGTCAAACGTTTTGATGTAATCTGCGTGTACGAGGCTGAATACCAAATGTTCACTGGTCTTGTATTTATTATGGTGCCCGAATATTGCCAGCAATTTGGAAGACGTTTAACTGGACAAAAGGAAAGAGCCCAGGAAGCCGGCCTTCAATGCATCTTAGGAGCGAACCAGGTCACCGGATATGGAGGCTTGCGTCAAATTTGTATCCAGTTTCCTGCACCCAAGGCACCAGAGATCCTCGACAGCAGTCTTTGTCCCGATGCTCGGGATAATGCAGCGGATTTCTAATGGTGTGACCATCCTACTTTGCTTCTCCAGAACGAGAGACCTCTGTAAGTAACAAAGTCAATCTTAGGCCCTACCGAGCGACGAGACTTGGCGGCAGAGAAAACGCTTTAAGAAATGCGAGCACTTAAATTTTACTTTCCTTGTTTCTCTCCCTGGACTGCTGTGATGGCTCTTACGTGGGTAAAACTGGAAGTTTCTTTCTTCTCGGTGTTTTTACAAATACCGCCGACGGATGTGACACCGAATTTCGAAGAAAAAGCAAGGGGAAGAAGGAAAAAGGCGAAGCGATTTGGACTCTGGTTCGACTTTTGAGTGATGATAGCTCTAGTCATAACGAAACTGTAATGATAATGACGATGATGATAATGGTGTATTTCTTTACCGTGGTCAAGACATACACAGGGTATGATCAGAAGGTACAGCAGTGCATAACAACGTAGGGTATTCACAGTTTTGAAACTTAAGTATCACACCGTAGCAGAAATGAAAAAATAAAGCTGATTAGTGTTTGAGCGAACCAAAGTGGAGATGGTCAACGCGGGAAATGCAAACCAGTTTCGAATTCAGGGCCGGTGTTGTGGGTGGCTGGAGAAAGGGGGGAATGCTGATATAGGCGATGCTGGAGAACGATAAAGAATGTTGCGTTCGCAAGGAACAGTGAAGCAACAGGCCTCGGACAGCACAACATGGGTAGCAAGTTGAGACAGGAGTAATACGCAGTGTGCTTTGTGGGCGTCGAAAACTGGCTGCGACGGGTCAGGGCGCCCAGAAGAAAATGCAAGTGTGCACCATCTGGATATTTGGACGATTGCTAACAGATAGCCGGGTGAAGGGAGTTACCTAGAGGCACGGGCAAAATAATGTCCACATGGGGCCATCCAAATGCAGCCAAAGATGCCAGCGGAATCCAGAACATCGATCCAGCATTGAGTAACTAGTTGTGAGAGGAGCCTGTGATATAAATGCAAGTGAGTCGGATGTGATAATAAGATAGACTTTTTTGTATAGATAATTTCAGCGCCATGCGGAGCTACACATGAAGTCAAAACCTTCACGAGGAATAGGGTGCACTTTTGGAGAGCATGGATGGTGTGTGGACGCGGAACCGGGCTTTCAAGGTGGAGCCGCCAAAGTAACAGGCTACTGGAGACAAAAGCTACTGATGCGACAAAGCAGAAGTCGGAAGAGTGCAAAGATAAAATGTTTCTGTATATAGGATAAAAGAATTAATAACCAGCTTTTGTTGGCTACAGATGGCTGTTATTTTGTTCCACAAAAGCCTTGGCTACAGGTGATGGTAGGTAGCAAATGGTGGGGAAAGCAGGCAAAAGGAGGCTAGGTTAATGAACTTGGCAGAGTAGGTTGGGAAATCCACGGCGAGGGCTAGGTTCCGGTCATTGATTTCGTACTGCAACGCAGAATAAATTGAAATGTTTTTATGGAGTAAGGGAAATAGACTTTGGGCGGGTGTGGAGTGAAGATCGGTGTCAGAAATCCACTCTGCGATCCGGTGAGACTTGCAGGCGGGGTTGTTACTCCGATTATGGGATTAAGATAACCGGTCAGCCATGTAAGGCGCTTCGTATAGCATCAGCGAGCGTGAGTATAGGTTTAAACCATTGCCAGTCCGACCAATCAAATCGTTTAGTCCGTCCGGTAATCCGGGAGTGAAGTCCAGTTGGCTGATGGCCACCCAAGTAAACTGTGATTTGAAATAGATCAGGGGTGCAGCAGTCAGGACAACGTTCCATCCGTGGGTTACCGTTATCGTTTTAATAGAAGCCAGACAATGAACATTTTGTCATCTGGCGACCAGGGGCCGATCTATTGCGGACCGACGGACAGAGACAAGTAGTCCTCTGGGTTGTTGGGTGATAATAAAGATATAAGGAGACATCAGGCATGGGCTCAGAAGCAGTGCAAAATAATCTAGTTGGTAAGTGGTGGATGGGGAGAGGTGGGTCATTTTAGAGCCAGGAATAAAACAGAAGAGGGTGGGATCAGGAAGAGTAATGGAACGAAAGGAAGATAGCCGTCTGGTCGCTGAACAGGTTATAGGCTAGGACGGTAGAGACAGTGAAAAGGGAAGAAAATACTTGAAGGTGAGGCGAGGCCTTTCCATGTGAATGCAAACGTGCCGGTCTTCCGTGAGGTCGTGAGAAACCAGAAGTATACGGATTCCGGGTGGAATGGGGTTTCAACTTGCCACGAGCATATGCGCATATCAGTGGGTCTTGGTTACTGAATAACAGTAATCTGCGTGGTAAGACTTGAGTGTACCAGACAAGTGCAAGAAAAGCGCAATGTGACGGCTGGGATCTAGCCTGAGACAAGGGAATTAAGTGAAGATGAGCACCTATCGTTAAGGTAAAAAAAAGATTTTTGAAGGGAGTTAGTGCCAGTGGGCATTTTGGTTGGGCAGTTGAGTCAAAAAAGTAGCACGCTAATCACCTCTGACTTTGGATGTCACTGATAGTGCATGGGCTCAAGGAAAACAAAGAAAGTAAAGTTATGGAGGGTGTAACCACCAGGACGCTCGAGTCATGGCCCGGGTGAAGCCTGACCAACGATTCAATTATCGACTCACCGACTAATAAGCTTCACTCGTTCTGGATAGCACCTTGGAGCCTCAAAGCAACGCGTAGCCCAAATCAATGCAGAACCTTAATGAAGAACAAGATTGCTCTGCAAGTTCTATGGTACTATTAGCGAGTGAAAATATAAGTAGAAACACGATCATGCCTTTGACAAAGAACCTCAGTCATTATCCAGCCAAAAAGGTAGACAAAAATAGGAAAAAATTCTGTAAAAAAGGGAACAGTTGGCCAAAAAGGGTAAATAATAAATACCTGTCCTGAAGTCCAAACAAATAGAAGAAGTTCTCCACGCTCAATCAGGCCAAAACAACAATTTCCCGAGAGTAGCAGCCAAAAATCAGCGTAAACGAGCTGAACGTCTACGGTCAGTCGGTGTGGGCGAGAAAGTGAAACCGAGGAGTAATAAAACAAGGCTGTTTTGAATCAGTGCACTTCACTACCGTACCAACTGTCCTCAAAGTAATCTCAGTGAGAAAGCACAACCATAAAAAGAAAAAGTAAGTGCACCAAGCGTAGAGTAATTGTCGACCACAAGACAGTGTCAGCATGAATTAGGTCAAAGAAGGAGGTCCAAAGTTGGTCAAAGAGTATAGGAATGTGAGCAGAAGAGGAATTTTTAAATCAACATGGACATTTCAAAAGGTGAACTATAAAAAGGCGATGATTACTTTCCTCATTCCGGCAACCAATACAGGTGAAGTTTAGCCGATAGCTGTAAGCATAGGGCGCGTCAGTGCCGGGATGTCATCGGAGCAGTGGCTGCGCAGTATAACTACTCCAGCCGCGTAATGAATACTGCTTTGGGCTTCGTCAACCCGGTTAGGGGTTTTGCAGGGAACCCAAAAAGGTTGAAACTGAGAGAGGCTGGGTCGGCAAGCATAGGTGGAGAGTTTGGGTGGCGTGCTATCACCCCGCACTGGTTCAGACAAAAAGAACTGAAGGTCATCTCAGAAGCTTAGGGTTCCCCATGTGTAGGGTCTGGTCTAGGCTGTTATCAGGAGGGGGCAGAGGGCACTAGCCCGGGGCCTTCCCGGCTAGAAGGGCTTTTTCTTTTTTGCAGAGGAGTGGGAGGGCAAATTTACACCCCAGGTTTAAATTGCCGTTTTTCCTTGACCAGCCTTTAGTTACACGTGGCCCATTGGGTTGGAGACCGATAAGAATGGCCGTTTGCCCTCACTGTGAGATTGCCACCGACCGGGCGCCAAAACCTTCGGGAGTGTTGCTGCTGCAAGCTGTGAAAGGAGAGGATAGAGGATGGAACAAACACTCAGATGATGGTAACTTTCGTGGGGATATAACCTGACCGCTTGCTTCTTCCAATAACAGAGTCGGACGGGTTCCGTTATATACGCAAGCCGTCACCCAAGTTGCGACATCTAAGACAGTTCACCGCAGTAGGTCCCAGCCTGAAAAGCGACACAAACCAATCACTACCACATATTCAGCTTAACTCCAGAAAGGGTTGAGGACAAGTTGTGCGTTGGTCGATTTTGGGCAATATGTTATGGCTTGTCGTGTGATGCCAAGGAGGTAGTTCTCTCCACCCTTTTGCCCAGGATTTGGCCTCACTTTCATCTGACTTAGACCTTCGGACATTGCGCTTCCTCAATGTCCTCCGAAACTCTCTCAAACCATATATTTCGGCGATCTAGTATCGTACCTCACACCTTTGTCGAGTTCCGCTGTATAGGCCTTATGGCTCCATCTATCTCATCACATTCCGACCGCAGTCAGATAAGTATGTGGGTCAACCGCAGAGTACAGTACACCAATACTTGTTTTTGGGCAGGGGGAAAGTTTCGAGGTGCCAAGGGCCATTAACCCAGTACGATGACATTTTGGGAAATGGAAGTTTTAATTTGGCCCTTTGCTCCCCGATTTATAAGTTTCTTCCAGGAAGTTCTTGATCCACATACTGCGGTAATCGAGCTGCCCGCGCAGCCACAGACTTTATGATCCGGTGTGGACAATATGCTCGAAGATGAGGAGATTTGATTTTGCCTAAATAGTTTATCAAGCGAGAAGCTTCGATTTTCTTTTGGGGGAGTGGAAGAAAAGCTGAACTCCATCACCATCCCCACTTGATCAACAATGCACGGTCTAGCCTTATGTTTTGCTGGTCAAACTATTATTTTTGATTTGAAACAAAACGTGCCTTTTTGCCCAGGGGGTCATGAGTTGGTCTGTCAATCTATAACAGGTCTGCAAAAAGGACGTTTCATGAAACATCTAACCTTTACTTAGATTCAACGACTTTTGGGGCCATCAGCATGGAGTATGGAAGTTTATTCCGTGGATTGCCAACCACCTCGCGGGTAGACTCGCCCTAAGTACCAAACTTCAAAGGCGTTTTGCAGGCTTCATTTGCTACGCCCTGAGCCCTCCATCTGTACTTCTAGGGAGCGTCTGAATTTCTTCAAACTCCGATAAGCTTCTCTTGATCTTGAATGCTGGAATGAGATATCCCACTCCCCTCAATTTTATAAAGAGACGAGCTTCCGTTCTCACGGCTTCTTTATACGGCCAGCTTTGGATTTCAGAGTACATTCGGGTGAAAAGCTCTTCCAAGAATTCAAGTCGCTTCCTGCCCCGGACAAGGTTATGACGCCTAGCTTGGAAGACATAATGTATACTCAGCTATACGCGAGCCGTGTGGAACGGTATCCAGGTTTATGAAGCACACGTAGCAGCTGCTCCCGTGAACCGAGAGGGGGAATTGGTGCTGCAACAACTACCTGCGCAAAAACCTTAAAGAACACCATATTACTTAGGGTTTGTGAAGATACTAGGTTATACATATCGTTCGTGCGGTACGTACCATCCATACATTCATGCACCAATCTTCGTTTATTAGCATCCAATGTTCAGCTATGTCATAACTCGTCTGGAATTGTGTGACCTACGTGCTAGCTTTCGCAAGCCTTAAAGTCGGCTCTAGCTTTGATTCAATGTGATAGCATATATGGGATTTGTGAATGCTTACGGAGTTTTTAATTCATGATACGGCACCGTAGAAACTACGAGTTATTCAACTCCTGAGTTTGAAGTTCGCAGCCGGCTAAGAACTGCTCAAAAGGAAGTTACGGCTACCTGTTACTGCTGCCATCAGGAATCTCCTCAGTGAGTTAAAATTTGAAGCCACAAATGTACCCGCATCTCTGACAAAATTATTTCATCTAAATCCACCCAAGTTTCTCTATCCACTATTTCTTCCACGTTAGCCTAAGAGAGGTCCTTCATGAGTTGCCTGCATTTGTTTGTGTCGGCAGAGAGCTCCCACTCTGTGAAATACCGAAGAACTATTTCAGGGTTATCCCGTTAGACACTGCCCTTTAGATTTCCAATATCCTAATACCATCAGCAAACAGTAGTTTGGGTAACCTAGTCTATGAGTTTGTTATGACACAGTAGAAGCGGAAGTGGTTCCATCACCGACCCTCGCGTAACTTCACTGGTCACCTCGCTCGCTGTAACACATGTTTGGGCAATGCGTAGCCGAATTCGCAAAGAATCCCGAAATCAAAAGGCGATTATCCGTGAGATTCTAAGATACTAGATTATTGAATGAACAATGACACCACAAAGATACAAACCTCGATAATGAGATCACAAGGACTCGAAAAACGAGAACCGAATTGCGGCGTGCGAGCGAGGAGCACGTGCATCACGCAGGTCCAGAACAAGAATATGACAAAGTAGCGCTCTGGGCACGAACAAACAACAACTGGTCCATAAAAACAAACAGTTCGTAGAGATACGTCAATAGTGTGAGCAAGTGGGCGATGCTAAGAAAAGTACTGAATAGCAAAGGTTCCAGGGGGATTTTCCACGACCGGTCGTTACGCTTGCACTGGACTCGTGTCCCTCCATCTCCGCGTAGTTATTCCTGTCTCTGAAAATTTCGACTGTCCAGTAACTCAGCGATGGACCGATTCCACAGGCCTGATAATTGGGCACCAGCTGCTTGTGGCTTACTAAACCAAAAGGCTCTTCTGAACTACAAGTGACAAACCTCTGCCTTGTCATTACCCTCAATCCCCTAATCCGGAAGCTAGATAATGTTTGTCATGCACGGCCCAGTCGTCACAGAGCCATACGGGTACACACTAGAGAACCCACTCCGGGCAGGGAGGGAAGCAACCGTTCAGTTTCTTGAAATCCCTTCCGGGGTCTTTAGTATCACAGGTGTTGGGTTTACGGGTATGTGGTTGGAAGCATTCCCTCTACTCCCACCCCTGTGGATTGACACTACTTGAGCCAGCTTTTGGTCACTAGGCAGCTGACAACCACACAGAGGCCGATTGGATGGCTATGGAGGAGGTTCGGTTGGTGGGCAGTTTAGTGGTCTTATCAAGGCCAGCCTCATTTAGGCCAGGCTTGCTATCTTGCCTGGTTTCATTACTTCGAGTTCCTATGCCCGGCCCACCTAAGTTTTAAATGGTGGGTTCCTTGTTGCGCCGTAAAGGAGAGACCAGGTGTGTTATCATCATTATCGTTGTTACGATTTCCCTCAGAATGGCGAAGTACCACTTTGGTACCGCCCTGATTCTTTCCGGTATTTCCACTCATTGAGTCTGTAACATTACAAGCCGGAACCCTTGGGGCCTGAACTAACGGGATATAGCGAACCTATACTTTTGGGATATATTTCATCCCTCTTGCTAGTTTCTCTTCGTACTGACGTCAGCCACTGAGTTGCACTTTTTGTAGTTGGTGAGCCGGAAGACGGAACACTGGGCAACGAATAAGGGCGTAGTTTTGCGGCATTTATCTTATCGGAAATCACTCGACGACAGTTTTTCTTGAAGTACACTACAGATCCGAATCCCACTTTTCCCGTTTCTTGAAGAACAGTTGTTTGTCTGTCGTGCGATACTTCGAGAAAAACAGCTCCCAGGCTAAGGCTACCAGCCCACACATAAAACAAAATTAAGCAGGGCCAAGGTGTAATTGAACAAAAGTGAAAAGAATAAGTCTCACTAGCTTCTGTTTGGTTTTTAGCTAAGGAACTTTCTGGAGAGACTAAGTTGGTGATCTAACGTTTTTCTGAAGATTGCTTGTTCTGCGAAAATAATGGCGTCTTCCTGAAGGTTGTTCAAGGGGTAATTTCCACGTAGCCTAAAAGGTTAATTCAATGGGAGACACTCGGTCCTCGTTTTTAAAACCAACCTGGTTTGGCCGCAGAGAGAGATAAACGGACGGAGGTAGGGAAAGCAATATTTTCAACCAAATTCAAATAAGTAAGGCACCTTGAATGTCCCCTTTTAAACTTTTGAAGTTCGGGGAATGCAGACTGCAGATTGAAAAGCAACCAGATAGAGTAGGCTGGGTCGTATTGTGAAAGTTATAATGGTAGTAACACAGCGTTGTTGGGAGATGTAAAACCTCAACATTCTGGCTACTGTGTGTAACCTTTCTGGGAGCAAGGTAGGGAATATCCTATTTTGCTTCGGTGAAAGCCTTCAGTTTACGCGGACAGATAATGGCCAAACCCAGTGAAGCCCCCTGACTACATTTTGCGGCATGCATTCAAGTTATGTTCTCACCATTGTTCAGTGTATTTTGTTATTTCTAATTCAAAAATAAGGGCAAAATGTGAAACACCATCGCACCAAAACTGCAAGAGACAGGTTGAGGCTCAGATGATGTCAGATCATAGGACCTGGGGCCCGATCCAATGGGTCAGTCCAGGTTCCTGTTTCAGTGTGCGTCGGATCGAGGCTAGCCGGGCCAAGGCTTCCCTGCATAACTTCGTTTAGTCTTGTTTCTTCTCACTTTTGAATAGATGGAAGGAGGAAACTCGATGGCTCGGCTAGGTGTGAGGAGAACGGTGCTCCTACCATTATACATGTACATGTATATATAATACAAACCGCTTTGATCTTAGAATGTGCCAAACAAAACATGGTGCAATCGCGGGGAAGGGGTGGATAGTCCGAGTCTATGAATTGCTTGTGGGGACCATACCGCCAGGCTGCCCGAGCCAAAGCAGATGGTTTTCTAAGGGGTCCACAACCGGAGCTCTCAGATATCCATGGCATAACCCATAAGACTACTGGACGAAACTCGGGGTCCGTAGACCACTACGTGCCTGTGACTGACTGCTCGGCTCAGTTGTCCTTGGGACGAGGCCAACCATCCTAGGTGCCAAGAGCACGTCCCTACCACAGACGCCGGTCAGCATACAGTTGTATGCCTCATGTGCTACCCGCAGTTGGTTAGGAAATGGGGTTCAGCCATCTCCTCCAGACTAACTAGCAGTCAGCCAACCCAGTGGAGAGCGCTGGGCATTCGCTCTCTTCCTGTTACTTTAGTGATAAAGCATCCTTCTCGAGGAAGAAGTGGGTAGAACTTCCTCAGCAGAGGCTGAGCTAGACTCAAGGTCACTTGAGAGTATTGCAAGAGGAGTTCCGGAATAGTAGCCATTTCGGCGACCAAGAAACCGACCGCTGATCATACTGGGGCTTTTGGAGGCAATCACATCCGTTGGGACGTAAAACCACCTGATTTCCTTCTGTAGTTTAGTACGTACACTTCAAAGGTTTCCACGGTTCGAGGATAAGGAATTCAGCCCCCTGAGCCCCCTTCTGTTGGCTTTTCCCTCAACCTGGTGACCATATTGGTTTATTGAAGTGAAACTTCCTCCAATACTATGGGCTCTTACTCAAGAGCCGGAGACCATGCTTTACCACAATGGCCGAGGTGTGCCATAACTAGTTTTAGCGTATTGGCGGTATTTTGTGAGCTTCTGCTGAAAAAAGTATACGCATTTATTAGTGATGCGCTCTTTCAGCATGGACTGTGGTGGCTCAGTTTTGCTGGGATATCTGAAAGCCGTTATTTACCCGAAGTCGAAGGCCCTTGATATTAGTGCCCTGCGGTATCATTCGTGGGTCACACGGGCCTGGATATTTTCAATTTACATCGGTCTCCTGGATCACGCTTCTACACTTCTTCAAGTTGAGTGGCAGCCGCCACTGAGTGGTCATAGCGTGAATTCTAATAAAGTTATCTCACAGAATTGGTCCGCCTGTTTTTAAGGTCAGTTTTAAGTCGTCCGGTAGGAGGTAAAATGGATTCTGCGCAACATCCACTTCATTATCCACCTACAAATAATGGAAGGAAGCGGACAGAGTACTGACGACTGTAGGAACTCACTGATAACTCACCTTCGTCGGTTTGCTGGGGTCCGCTTTGAATATTACTTCACGCAACTGAGGCGCTGCCGGATTTATTCAAGAGCATGAGGCTCGATCTCAAGAGCCCTCACCTTCAGCTCCAGCGGTGTGTAATTCAGGGGTCGAAAGCCTTTTGGAATTCCAAGAGAAAAGCCGTGAAGCTCTCACTTCTATCCATTTTAATAGGTGACCCTCTGAGTGGGGAAAGTAGGTTTAGTAAACAGGACCAGATTTCACGAGTAGGAACCTGCACTTGGAGATGACACTACAGTAGGAGAGACGACTGTGCTACGGCGAAATGTTTCCGACTGTTCAACCGCGCACGAAACCGATCATGACCCTCCTCATCTCAGATCCCGAAGTAAGTCGACCCGATAATCAGAATATCGACTGAGCGATATTTTAGAATCGTTTACGTTACCAGTGCGGTATCTAACTAAACAGTGCGCAAATACAAAAAGCAGTACAAGTGCCCGCCCGACTGTATTCCATCTCAGGCTGATGTACAGAAAAAATCTAACGAATTATTACAGTTTAAGCTCAACCGAGCAGTAAACGTCCAAACACGATTGATCGGTACGTGCTTGATCCGGACAAACCGAAAGTAAAGCCTGCCGACCTCGACCAGGTGAGAATAATGAGTGAATATATTAAGTCAACGAACAGCAAAGAAAAGTAATTTCATCCGTCCTTCAAGTATTTGTAATGGATTTTAATTTCCAATAGGGATTCTATCACTACGGTGAGCCAGCGTCTTTAACAATTCTGTCGATAAGAGCCGCTGGTTAGTTGAAACCCGTTTACGTTTGCCGTTTGTAGACTTACTAAGTTAAACTGTTTACCCATTGTGAACCCTCAAATCGGACGAAGCACACAAACCTTTGTCACGCCATTCAGCTTCAGTGGCTGAGCTTAAGTCCACTGTGTTATCAAATACTTAAAGATCGGTAACAATATCCGCCAGTGTTGATAAACAGACAGCTGCATCGGTGTAGGAGCGAACCGTTCATGTAAGTCACCAGTGTAGCAACCATCCCTTCTCTTACTCCGTCCGTGACCCGAGAAGGCAGCAAGGGTATCAAAAATTGCGAGGCATCACATTGCATATAATCACATTAGATACAAGTCACTTCCGTTTTGTTTTGGTTCAAGTTTTGCCCCGGTTCACGTGGGCAACGCGGTTGGGTGAAAGAGAAAGCATACCCGGTTCGCGACCGAGCATAGACCAAAAAAGACGGCGGAGCTGAGCTTTGTTGGCTATACTCGTCATCAAGCAGCACAACAAGGTAACCGAATCACAAATCGCGTGTTGCAGTAGTGTTAAGACTGATGGGAAACAGCAAATCTTTCGCCTTTTCACGGCCTAACTTCCTTAAAAGGAGCCCACGACAAAATGCGATAGCTAATACGGAAATGGTTCATTATGTATTCAACTTGTAGCCGGACACTCAGCCTTTGCAACCTGAACAACGACTTGAGGGGGTACCAGAGCTGAGCCGTATACAAATCATCCATTAAAACCAAATTCATCTCAGAATAACTGCTGATTCACTTGCAGGTCCAGCTAGAATAATGCCACTACTAACTTCACACTCGTACAGCCAACCGATCCCAGATGAATAAGTTGGAAGAAAATGTAAAACACTTCCGTAATTACACAAACGACCGGCACTTATTGGGATATATGTATACCGATATATATATATATATATATATATATATATATATATATATATATATATATATATATAAAAGCTGAAAGTGCATTCCCACCAACTAACCAATCCTCCCAACGAAAATGACCTGAGAACCTCTCGCCTTACATTCCACGTATCGTGTGTGCCATCGCCCCTATAATCAAGTTATCCCAACCAGGACAAACCCTGCTGAATCTCCCAACAGCGACTGACTTCTGTGAAAACGACTCATAACCGTCAATGCCAAATACCTCGCTTTATGTCCTTACAGACGCGGGAGTATCCGTGTCGTCCTTGTGACGACGACACATACTCTGCCTTCCATCGTTTTCGAAAGGTGTCTGCTAACGTGTGAACTCCCCTCCGTGGCCCTATATCCGATTGAAGAAGAGCCACACAATCGGTGAGCCTTCCGTTTTTTCTGAGTAGCAGAACCTTACTGGGCATCACCACCCCAAAGTTCTTGGCGTCACCTGTAAGGGAAAGCAAAGATCGATCGTGAGTTATTCTTCAAACTTCGACCAGAATTTTCGAAAGAGCCTCGTCTGTCATGTGCTGGCTGTGGGTTGTTACTCGCGATATTCTTCAAAAATACCTCTCTGGCCCTTCTCAAAGGCCCCCTCAGTGGCTCAGTAAATAGACCAAAATGCCTCTGGACCTCGAGCTCCAACAAAATCTACTAGCTCTAACTTGTGAGATGCCGCGATGTCTGAGAATTTGTTCGGCCTGTTCCTCTTTAAGACTGCAGTCATCATTGCGCAGTGCCTTTGGTGCCCCCACCTGGCCATGAAGCTTGTTGGAGCCGGGTCAAAGGAGTCCATGGTAAACAAAAGCCTTATTTAGATATGCGCCACTCTGATGTCTGGTCACTTGAACCATCAGGCACAAATGTTTTCTTTCACTGTCCCTTGTCTGGCATGAAAGGGTCATAAGTGATCGACACCAACACGAGCAAGTAAGCTTCCAGAGAAGCAGGTACGCCCCAGTGGTCAGAGGGGCACCAGTTGGCAACAAGGTGAAACCGACCACCCCTCCCGTGCACGGTAAACACTCATTACCAACCCATCAAACTGTTGCTCCGCCCCTTTAAACCAAAGCTCCCCACCAATCTCAACAAAACAGGCGCAGTGTTCCAGCACATGATAATATCTATTGGTTGAATCCATGAAAGGATGCCTGTTTGGCTGCAACGTCAGATAAATCCAACCGTCGCAGCTGCCGCCGAAGCAAGAAAATTCGATGAGGATAACTGGAATAAATTTGCCTGATCGGTTTCCCATCATATGCACCTACTTATCGCAACGATACAAAGTATACTCCTTAATTCCAGCATGGATGCTTCCCACTGAGGCGACCGCTTAGACCATACGTACAAGTCCTGGGCACGGTGAAGTCTGCCTAGGGACTTGCTCTTAGATTCACTGAATAGTTAGCTTCAAACCTCCTAAATGGAGCCTCGGAGTCTCAAGGCAAAGCGCGGCTTGACTCAGAGTAGGGCCACAATCAAAGCCAGCTTGCTCCACAAATCCTAAGCTACTGTTTGTAAAATAAAGCGTAAGTGCTTCAAAATCATACGTCTGACCGTGAACCCCATTCACCATACAGCCAGAGGGTGATGAAAGTCAGGACAGAGATATGTAAAAAAATAGAAGTGACTAAGAAGAATATATAGAAATTACCTGCTCCCTTGTCCAAGCGAACGGGAAGAACTCAGAACGCTTGGTCAAGCCCAAGAAAAAATTCCTGATTTAGGCAGCCAAGGGTCGAAGTAAGCAAGGTGACCGTCTACGATCCGTCAGGAGCAGCGAGAAAACATACCGGACCGTAATGAAAAAAACTGCCTTGAGCCATTGTCGCCATCACATTATCGAATTTCTTCAGAGTTCTCTTTCCGAAAAGCTCGGCCAAGAAAGAAAGTGTAACTGCACCGATCTTGGAGGTACTGACGGCTACAAAACAGCGTAAGCAAAAGTAGGGTGGAAAAAAGTAGTACAAAGCCCGTAAAGACAACATAAGCATAACTGATGAGGAATGTTTTATTATTCAGGATGGCCCACAGATCTAAGCACCCCTGTAATACGGCTTCTTACCCCTGACAACTTCGAGGAACCCAAAGCAGGTTCGTCCCAGTCTAGCCCCTTACAGGTATTAGGAGGCATTGCTTGAACCGTAGAATCCATGCCAGTAACGTAGAGGTGTCGCTCTATGATGAGAACAGCTGTAAATATACCCAAAGTGGATAGTGGGTGACTGTGTTCACTATGGTCTTCATTTAAATTTTTGGTAACTCCTTTAGAACTTGCAACTAACGCAGCACAACTGGGCGTCGTATATCCCTGAAAGAACGTGAGCCCATAGGACCATGATTAACTATCGGTGCTCAGCGGTTTCATACAGCTGGAAGCCAGATCAGCAGGGTTTCCCATTCTTGTCACAATTAACAACGGCACCGGAAGGGAACACTATCGGATTCTCAACGTCCTATTAGATACGGAAGTCACCCAAAGTCCCTGTTCGCTTTTGATGCATTGCGGAACAACTGTAGGATCTGTCAGAAAAAACACATCAGGCTGTTTTTCTCCCCGTTTACTGATAGAATTTGGTGGTTGAACCGCCACCACAGCAGCAGAAAACGTCGGATGCGATAAGGTTCCCGGTTTGTACAGCCCCACCAACTCTGGTGGGAACTCAGTTCTGCCTCGGGACCACGAAGTTTTTGGTGAAAAACAAAGAACATGTAGGTTGCCGTCAAGCATTGGTTCGACTGGAGTGGAAGATCACATATTGAAGGTTGAATGCCGTTGGCGAGCTTTGTCTCATCTATCAGTTCACGTCATTGATCGGCTGTCCTGCAGCATGTAGTTTCGTGAGCTCGCTACGGGCCAGGTCCGAAGCACTGTCTGCCAGCGAGACTGAACTGTCCATTGAAAGGTGTGTCGGACCATGCCCTCGCATTTACTGATTTTGGATACTTCCTACGAAAAGCAGATTATTAATAATAATAATGGTTTATTTCGGGGACACCGGAGGCATGCTCGATTGCATGATCATGTGATACAAGTGAGGTCGCAAAACTGTTCCTTGGATATTCATATGGGCATATGCAGCAGAAAAGTGTATAGGTTTTAGTGGTCACACAGATGAATGCCCGGCAAGTTTGAGTTTGAGAGTCAGGTGGACGCACCTCTCAGAAGTGAGTGAAGTGGGCTTCTCGGTCGAGATACGTAATGAAGTAAAGCGGGAATGAAGTAAAAATGAGCAGTATTTCGGACAGCATTGACGTAAGGTTGCAGGGGTGAGTGAACTGACAAAGAAAACCTTCAAAAAAGTACCATTGGAAAAATTGGAAATTATTTGGTGATGACGGACATGCCTCCGAACAGTATCCGATCTCTGATGGGTAGCGAAGTAAATGAAGTTTACCGAAGGCCTCCGACTCACTCTTGCGGGCTTATCCTCGTGGTATAACAACCGGCTGCATTCCGTCAGTGATACGTTTGAAATGTTCCCACTGATCAAGCATTCCAGATCCTGGCAGCTGATTCCATCCAGGACCCAGTTTGCAAAGCTTCTGAAACAAAATCTTGAACGGTAAAGCATAGGAACCGAACCATCCTGAAGGTTCATATATTGCATCTAGGTGAAAAAACACTAATCTTCGAGTTGCCGGTGGATCCCGAATCTGGAGTTGATAAACGAAACAGTCATCTTCCATGTTTTACGGTTAATCCCGATGCACGCCGCGTAAGAATAGGGTCCACATTTAATTCTTTGATCAAATTATCCCGGTCTGCGGGCACTATTCTGCTAGAGACAGTGAGGCTATTGCTGGCCGACGAAATCTGCCTAGAGCTAAGTGTAAAGGAAGGTGTTGGAAACCCTCCCGAAAAGCACTGCGATTTCATATTACCTTGATATCACTGGCTCACGTACAATTGTGCGTGTTTTTATACATTATTTTTTTATAAACAAACGTCTGTTTGTTTGCATCGAACGCGCTACTCTGTCATATCCAATTTTGGAACTGCCCAAAGCAAGTGCTTGTCTCTCGCACAGTGCAACTTGGTTCTCGTTTTCTGAGTCCGCGTGATTACGTAATTGAGGTTCGTGTGCGTTTTATGTCGTTGTGCATTTAATAATCTAGTATCGTAGAATTTACGGATAGTCGCTTTCTGGTTTCAGCATTAGTTTTGAGTTTGTCTGTGTATTGCGCAAGGGTGAGGTACAACAACAGTTCCTACAGGAATCCCACCAAAGTCAACACTTCCGCGTAATTATATGTCAAAAAAGGCAACCACTGTGTACGAAGCCCACTCATCACCGTATCTAATGCTCTCCGGGCAGAGAAACTGGTCAAACAACTCTGCCACTTTCTGGATGAAAAAACGTGCAAAAGAGGCGATTGGGCAGCTCCAAAGGTGTGAGTGGTCGGCTCATACTCTGCAGGCTCCCTCAAAGTACCGTCATCCAGCCACCACAAGAATCAAATTGCTTCTTGGCCCTTTTCTGACACAATTACTCGTAAAAATAAGCTCTCGTTATCTGCGGAGTTGGCAGTAGCTCTTGGCCAGAATCGTGGTAATAAAGTCAAAGACCTCTCCCAGCGTCTATTATTTCTTATGTTAACTAAAGCTCAACGTAGTAAATACCGTGCTCCACTAATATCTTTGCTGTCAGAGATTGCCTCTTTAGAGTAGCTTCTTTATAAATATCGTTGAATGACAAATAAACAACTTCAATTCTGCACTCTTCCCTAGCTTTCTATCTGCTACTAAAAGGCGACGCCAAGCAGCCTTTCCGTTACAGTGACTATTCAGCTTGTCGTCCCTCCATGGGTGGCTAACACACGAGTGTCCATCGAAGACCTCCAAGAAGCTTCCGACTATCTTTACTGCCAGTACATCCCCAAATGAGACAGCGGTTATAGCGGTCGCACTTTTTTGGGGTCTTCATCTTTTAGTCTAACTAGACTGATTTTAGTCATCTGGAACACGAAATATACTGCCAGTGTATTTTTGTGGCTTCTATAGAGGTTACTCAACGGACCACGGAGAATTCCTTCCCATGATGCACCGTCGGCGTATTTATCACCCTTCTTACCCATCCACCTTGCAAAGACTCAGAGCGCTCCAGGTGTGTTCAAACCTGTCAGAAAGCCCACAAAGGAAACGGAAATCAGAGTGAAGTCAGCACCACTGTGGTGACCCCACTTAGCAGGAGCTTCAATGTTGGGTTTCTTTGCTGGCTTTTCAAGAACAGAGGAGAGGGTGCAGACACTTAACACGTCCGTCACTTCTCCTCCTCTCAGAGATTTTCAGCGAGAGGACATAATCTTGCGCCGTCGGGAGGCGTTGCCAGTAGGAGTGCCTAAGTGTAATTTTGACTCCTCACTCGTTAGGTCCAAGTGCTCGGTTGAGTCACTACGAATGAGGGGTGTGTCAGCCTTCGTGTCTGGTGGAACACTGACAACAGAGGAGCCGTTCGGACCTTCAGTAGTGGCGGGCACTATACTCAGGCTGACCCTATAATGGTCCGACGAAAGTTTGACATGGTGTATTAGGCGCTGGTATCTTACTCTAGTCGCGTAAAGCGACGGTGCCAGCTACTGAAACTCCCTTCTCAGTGAGCCTCCTTATTCAGGCGCCTTTCAACTCGACGCCCGGAACACAAACAAGTAAAACACACCACCTTAGACACGGAATCATGGTGATCGTCAACAGCGGAGTGCTGGAGTTTACCACAGTATTCAAGGCGGTGTCGCCCCTTGCGGATTAGACACAGTAAAACATTAGTGGGTAGCATGCAAGCATTTCTGCTTGCAGAGCGATCTCTAATCAAGCCATTCCCTACTGAATTTCAGTTCCGAATCAAATAACTGCACCGATCTTGCTGCGGCCGCGCCTTTGAGAGGACAAATTCACACAGGTCACTGGCGTTGGCCCTAGGTTTCCTTGATAATTCTCCCGATTTCTCACCGAGTCCACTGAAGTAAACCTCGTCAACTTATCCAAAGCCACTCCAGTAATGTGCACCGAATTATATCAGTGACACATAAGAACTGTTTCAAAGCATTCACACAAATTACTGGTTTATTCAATTAAGTCTTTACCGAAAGTAAGCTTCGTTAGTTTGCCCTGAGTGTGGTCGTTTCCTCAAGCAAGGAACTCACGATTGAGTGCCACTGACCCCATACTTCTTTCTGTGTATTTTCGGCTAATTTTTACATCTTGCTAGCGTGATACAAATGGCGAACATGAATGGCTTCTCATACTTAACCTTGACAAGAAGAAGAGTAATGAGGAGCTAATAATCATCTCAAACTTGGCTCTAAACTCTCTCCTCAAATTTCATGAAGAACGTAATATGCCGAGAACAAAACAGCGTGGTGAACAAACTGGTTTCCAGTTAGTCGTACTCATACCAATACATAACGTTAAATATGACCCAAACCAACAAAGGAGATGATAATCCAAATCTGTCCTCAACGTGTTCTGTTGGATTCTTCGAACATAATATATCCCAGTAGAAAGCGATCAGAAAACGGAATCTCGCATTTTGGCGATTCCGGTCTGGCCGGAAAACGAATTATCCAATCCTTTTGGTGGGCTCGGACAGGCTGGGAATTAGTTCACCATGATAGACATTTGTGAACGCAAAAGTCATTAGCCGTGCAGAATACCTTTCTCCGTCACCGGGAGCATGGCGCTCCGGCGCCTACCTAAATCTCAGTCAATGTGTGGTTCCTCATCCAACACAGAAGTTTCCGTACAACTTAGCGATTCAGCGGCTTGTCTTTTACTCTTCACCGCCAGAGTTATGGCCTCAGCAACTTGCAGCTCCAAGTAAGAACTATCTAGCTGTGACCAAGCATCACTTATCTGATTCGCACTTCTAGCACTAGGCGAACGCTCAGGAGGGGACCTATATGAACTATCATGTTGAAGTTTATCGCCAGTCACAAGTCTTCAGGAAAGATATAAGAGCCAAGCTGTGCCAGCGGTTCTTAATATACCAATGGTCAAAAATCCGAAACTACAGTCAGACGAGGTTACGGAAACCATTTTTACACTGTCCAGGAGCGCGAGAAACCGATCATGACCCTCCTCATCTCAGATCCCGAAGTAAGTCGACCCGATAATCAGAATATCGACTGAGCGATATTTTAGAATCGTTTACGTTACCAGTGCGGTATCTAACTAAACAGTGCGCAAATACAAAAAGCAGTACAAGTGCCCGCCCGACTGTATTCCATCTCAGGCTGATGTACAGAAAAAATCTAACGAATTATTACAGTTTAAGCTCAACCGAGCAGTAAACGTCCAAACACGATTGATCGGTACGTGCTTGATCCGGACAAACCGAAAGTAAAGCCTGCCGACCTCGACCAGGTGAGAATAATGAGTGAATATATTAAGTCAACGAACAGCAAAGAAAAGTAATTTCATCCGTCCTTCAAGTATTTGTAATGGATTTTAATTTTCAATCAGGAGTCTGTCACTGCTGTGCCCCAGCAACAGTAAAGGACAGGTCACTCGGCCACCTATCAACTCTTCGATCATTGTCAAAGCCACGAGCGGCGAGCTGACAGGCCGCCTCTACTGCGCTCCTTTTTTCCTACCGCCTGTGCAGGCAGGAAGGACTTAGGCCGTCAGCCAGTCTTCTCAAGGCTGTGCACCGGAAAGCATCATAGTTCACAGGTAGGCCAAGGGTACTCCTTCAATTTGGGCCAGGTTTCCCGGAACCGGTGCGTGGATTCCACCCCTCTCGGCTGTACTAAGCAGTTTTAGTTCTCTGAAAGCTTGCTGTAAACCATCAGAAAGATTTGTTCGTTTCCGTCGTCAGCAGCTGAACGAGGTCGGAAAACAGGATTTAGTTCATGATCGGTTTAAAGCACTATCTCGATATGTCCCCTTAATATTTCCAACCTGGCGGTATTATCTAAGGTGTGAAGGCAGTCTCCGTTCTTGAAGCAACCTACGTTTACACACAGGGCTGCTTTCGACCAAAAGCACCGCGATGGGGTGTTGTAGTGGTACCGAAACTGGTGACGAAAGTTCAGTTCTTAGGTACGTCGCTAATTTCATTATAATCGAAAACCTGGAAGAGTTAGAATCTCACAGTTGTACGAAACTGTACGCCTTGGCTAACTGTCATCTAACCCTGGAAGCTGAATCAAACTGAATCAGAGTTTGAGAAGGCCCCTGGGCACCGTTTGGCTTTTCCACGCGAAATGACTTGATGCAACGGTTCGCGCTGCTTTTCTAACTCTCAGGGCACCTTCTTGTACCATTTTGTTTCATAGATGCCGCATGTATCCGCCAGCCTGCTGGTAATGAGCCCATACCGCATGCCATTGGTTTTTACCTCCAGTGGCTGGTCGACTCCACCATAGAGCCTCCCCCTCTCGTTTCTTTGGCCTAAAGAATAAAGGCGCTCACTGATCGGGACCAGAATATTTATGTTCGCTTTCTATTTCTTCCTCTAAGTTTTACCTCCTCAAAGCCCCACGTAATGGTTTGGTCTACAGTAGCAAGGCCTAGTACTTCAAGGTCTTTGAAACACCTCCATTATTGGACCACATAGATAGCAACTAGGAGCCCACCACGGACCACTTGGCAGCTGCTACTGAAGGCTCTCAGACAAGCAACTCTTCGACTTCACAGATGAGCTTCATGATAACCAGGCCGAGTAACTTGAGAGTACCCGCTTCTCTTCATCCGGCATTCTAGGCAGAGCTTTGGACAAAGTTTTTGTCCAACAACAAATCCATTGACCGCGAGAAGAATCAGCCTCCTGCTGCCCATAGATTTACTCAGTACCTCAGGGAACCCGAAGTCCACGAAGTTCATGAGTTCCTTCTCTCCGGCTTTGAAGCCACCGAGGTAGGTCAGCTGGACTTGGTTATCTCCGGGGGAGAGGTAGAAGACGGACTTCTTTAGGCGCATACTACCGGGATTTCTGACTAGACGGGCTTTGAATCGCAACAGAGAGCGTAAACATTTGACGATGACGAAGTGCAGCCAGCTGTCTCTGATTTCGTCCCTGGCTAAGAGCATCGTGCTAACTCTATCGGATTCCCCCGTTCTATCATCCCGGTGCTTGCAGTCACCAGAGGAAAAAAAGTGCTCTGGTTTTGTGATTCTCCTTCAGGCCCGCTTTGGGGCAGAATTGACGTACTCCTTCACGTTCATTATATATCCCACGCAGTCTGAGCATGGCCTACGCTCATTTTGCTTTATCCAGATCAGATTCTGCCCCGCCGAAAAGAAGCCCCGGGACGTCAGTAAAAGAGATCGCAATTTGTCGAATCAGTTGTCTAGTAGCAGCCAGATCCCATGAAAGGGAGCAAAGGTCAAACCATTGAAGTCGTAATAACTGTACGAGCCCAGTAAAATCAATCAATAATAAACGGGTGAGCTTCAGCCTCAAAGGTAACATGAAGGACAACAGTGACCAAACTCAAAGGTTTATACGACAAGGGCGAGACCCATTGCCGAAAGGCAGTGAAAATAGCACGTTTTATTTGAATGTCTGTTATCACACGTTGCCGTTGGTCGTAGAAGATCAGCGAGATACTCCGCGTCATAGCAAACGAGTTTTGATGTAAAATGAGCCCCACAGCACAACAAAAATTGCAATCTCAAAAGCGAACTCTGAAAACCGGCAAGAATTTTCACAATCCAACCAATATTTAAAAATATTTGAAGCACATGTAAGGGAAAAGTATACTTGAAGGTCTCCGTTAGCAAGGTAGTGAAACTCTAAATCGCACTGGAATATCTCTTGTTACGAACGTCGACAAGCAGAAACATTTGCGGTCCCATGAGGTAACTAGGAGCGGCGGCACCTTTTGGTTGGTAGATAGTTTTGCCCCCTGGGTTATTTTTCTTCTCTCCCAACCAAATCTCACCGGCGACTTCACGAAGATGAGTTGTGTTTCGGCGAATTACCCCCCAGTAAACCACGTGACAAACAGGCCAAAGCCAGTTCGGCCAACCAAGGCCTGAGAGACCATGGTGAGATGAAATCCAGCTTACGAAGACGGATACTTCCTCACAGGCGGAAGGAATCTGTCAGAATCGGGTGGCTTTCAAGGAAGTCCGTCCAAAAGCAGAGATAGATTAGCCTTCGGGTTCTCGATCAGCTCTCCCTAAATGCCAAAGATTCACTAAGAGCCACTGTCAACCTTGCATCGAGGTCACTTGGACCCACTGGGCTTCCCAGATTGGTGGACCACCTTACAGAGGGCGCATGAGCTAATCCGTCGGCAACAGGCTCCCAACCTACAAACGTTTTATTGCCCGACAGGTGGCCCTCTGCTGGGCGCGGGCTAGAGCCTCCTTCTCTTATAAAAGCCGGGTGACTCTGAGGATTCTACTTCGTATTCTTTTCCCAAGTCCTCATGAGTTTCCCACAGACGGGGAGCTCTTGCCATTCTACAGATTCCTTGGTACTAGACGCACCCGGCGCTTTTCCGGCTGCACACGTGGCCCAAGCTCGAGATGGGAAACCAAGTCTGAACACAAGGCCACGAGTTCGCGTAGCCGGCTGGAACGTCAGAACTTTCCTAGGCACACGCAGCTAGGGCATCATCATTCACACAGTCTAGACCACTTGTCTGCTCGGAGTGCGTCTACCCAACTCCGGCAGACGAAGTATTAAGTTCCCTCGGACAAATGCATCCCTTAAAATGCACAGCAGTGAATCAGAAGGCTACTCTGGGTTTCACAGAGCAGTGATGACAATAAAGGTCGAGATCATCACGCCCTGGCCTCTTGGGAAGCAGATTCGGCAAGGGTTGCTGTGGCTCTGTTCGAGGGCATGCCGTCTAACGTGACAGTGATTGCCGTCTTCACACCAAAATTGCATGTTGAGCACACCATCATGGATTCCTTCCCATCCACCTTTTTATTTTTTAGTTTATTTTCGCTTTTAATACTACTTGGTAGCGAGTGGCATTTAGTGTGCAGGTCTCAGCTGCTTTAGAGCATTTCATTAATGCTGCCAAGTGACCATTTCAACCCCTCCCCCTCCGTTTTGGAAAATCTATATTTCTTCTGTTTGGCAGTAAAGCCAAGCCCACTGATCAAGCACCTCTGATGCTTTGACCGCCATTTGTGAAATATACAGGAGGCGCACTGAACTTCTAAATTCAGTCAACCGGGTTCTTATGTGAGATATTCTGCCAGCGGCGGAAGATTGGAATTCTCTCACGGGACCGGCAGACGAGCGTACCAATCATGTTCAGAAGAAACGTATCCCCTGTGAACGATGCAAAAATGGCCGCCGCCTGGTTGCCCTTCGAGACGGTGATCAACTAGCCGTCACCAATATCTACTCCCAGTATGCAAGGACGCATTTGATGACTTGATATTGCAAAGGCCGCATGGCAAAGCACCAAATCGATTGCATCTCGGTGAGCTACCGTTGGGGGTCATCTGTTGAGAACTGCAGTGCTTACCGGAGCGGCTTAATAAAAAGTGCCAACGGCAAGGACCACCCTGGCATGTTTTCGCCTCAAGCTTCACATTTCGGTTAAAAATAATCTCGTCAGAACTACAGGTTAGACAATTCTAAGCTAAAAGTCCCAGGCTTCATTCAAGCTTCGCCAAGTGCGATCTAGTCCGAGCTAACTGCTGTCTACAATGGTGGTTGAGTAGATGGGCAAAGGGGGGGGGGCAAATGTCACAACCATCAGCGCCTCCTTTGGACAACTGGGTGAGCCAAAGTGACACAAGGGAGGTTGGATCACCGTAGAAACCTTCAAACGCTGTGCGTACGCTAGGGATGCTGGACTTTGCGACTGATCTGGTAATCACCCCTTCACCGCCAAGGTATACCCTCATCGAAGAGGGAGCGTAAACGATATTGGTCTGAGATCGCAAGCCGGAAGAAAACAGCAGTCACTGTCACAGATATAAGAGAGCCTTTCTGACTCTTCCGCTCCTCTTCGGAGAAGGCGTAACCTCCTCTCCCTGTGCGGCTCGATGATGGCGGCCACCTCACACCGGAATAAGACAAGGATCTACAAAGATGGACCAACCACTTCAGTCAGCTACTCAACCACCCTCCCGTCCAATCCACCTGCGCAGCTGCACATGGTGACATGGAACCATGGAACCTCGAGCCTCCCAACAAATCGGAGACCGTCACCGAAGCTCAGATAGCAAAAAACAAGAAGCCTCCTGTAGAGGATCGCAACCCACCTAAAACCCCAAAATGTTGTTTACCACTTTCGTTGGGTCTGCCGAGTACGCTCTTCGGTTGTAACCGGGACACCGAAGTATTCCCAAAATGTGGCCAACCTCTATCCTGATCTCTACACCAAAAACAGGAGAAAGGGCTGTCTGCGTGAACTAAAAGGGCGTGAACCTCGGATATATGACGGCTGAGCTTTTTGCAGGCATTCCGCTGAGTCGTTGTGTTGCTGTTCTGGACAACTGGATGCCAGCGTGGCTTCCGTAGAGGGGGAGGCCATGTTGGCCAGATATCCAAACTACGGCCAATTCTACAGCAGCTCTATAGGTTCCGAAAACCTAACACTGCTTCACTGACTTTCGGGTCGCATTAGACTTCGTTGACACAGTCATCTCGGAGCTCGAAGCGAGATGATGGATGCTCGGAATGTTCATCACAATAGCAGAAATGTATTGCTCTGCAACAGATGCGTGCGTCTACCACCACGCAGAAGAACTTTGAGAACTTCTAGCTGACTCTGGCGTCCGCCAGGGGAACCTTTTACCACCAGTCCTGCTGGCCTACGCCGTAGGTTAGAGGATGCGCCCTGCCCTCAACAACTTCCGGGGAATACGACTTAGCCAAGCTCCGTAGGTTGCAGACCCCGAATTCGCCAACGACAGGAGAGAGGCCCAGAACTCTGAAGCTGGTTTCAGACCACACTGTGTGCGAAGCCAAGACTGTTGGTTTGGAGATAAATGCTGCAACATCGAAATTCCCCATGACTTTGCAATGAGTAACGCACTCTATACTTGTTAACGGTAAAAATCTGAAACAGACGCACCACTACCTTTACCCGGGTTCTATTAAAGTACCAAGCTTCCGGGTCGGGGAGGGGTTGAACTTTGTAATAGAAACTTTGGGAAGGTCGTACGAGTATGGCGATTTGAAGTAATGGATTTTCTCTTCTGTTTCAGTTGGTCGCATCAACCCTGCACAAGCAAAAGGAAAACTGGAAGAAGGTGGAGAAACTGCCAATCTGGAAGACAGTGCAACAGTCCAAGGGGACTGATTCGTAATGTGTTTATATTTGTATTTTTACATTATTGACAGTGTGTTACATATTTTAGATAAATCCTTACGTTGCTCCATTTCGTCTTTTTGCCTTTGACTGGCTGTTACAACTTAGTACAGACTTTGCAAGGGCAGTTTCCCTACATCATCTCAGATCATTGTGGTCTGGCAGTGAAAATAGCTTCCACACCAAGCTACGCATTTACCGATCCCCACCCAGCCTAGCTCTTGTGTATACTGGCGAAACAGCCGTTTAGTGCAGCGAACACAAAAGGCTGGAAAGCTTTTGCCACTAGGGCTCCCACCACATGGCCTAAAATTAGGCAGATTAATCACACCACACACTCCGTATTGCTTCAACATTGTGCAAATGCAGAACAGGCTTCTTTCGCCCAAAGACTTCTTCACAGTGATCCGGTAGTGTCCCGCGAAGATTCAAAGCAGGCCCTACAAAGAAAGACATACCACAGTCAACTTTGTTGAACCGAAAATATCTTCTTGGTTGTCAACTTAGGGTATGGGTTGGTGCCATTGAGTAGACATGGATGGGTGGGGCCCGCAGCCGTTCTTTGCGCTACGCGACTGGTGCAACGGCTGGATTTTACGATGAGCAGTTCTTGCTGCAGACCAAAGCCCATGAAAGGCCACCAGCAAAGGCCTCCAGGAGGCCGACCCTTTTTCTCTTAGGAATAAGTAGCATAAAAAGAGAGGAGTGAGAGTGTGAACACCTGAAATAATATATGATCAAACATCCCTAAAAATAACACCATATAAGGCTCCCCTCAAGGCTTACTCAACCTATCCGTCGTCATTATAAACCTTTTTTATAATGATCCTTCCGGGCCGTTGGTCGGCGGTTGCACTTCATTCAGTCAGCAGGAATAGATCTCCCACTCTCGGATCCCTTTTTCCCCAAACCACGTGACAGGCTTGCATCGCCGGAAGACATTCACGGAGCCATTTTTTCAGTAACGTCGAGCCTAGATATTTTGCCTGATTCATCCCGTTGTACCCTTCATCAAGCAGTATTCCCTCTGCACAAGTGGACGTGTTTACAACGCAATAATAAATCTACCGAGTGTTGAATTTTTTACTATACAATTCAGCCAACGTATCTGAATACTTCCGTTTACATCCCGACTTACGGGCTGGGACATATTTTGGACTTGGCCTCTGAACCCGCCTCTGTGATTGCTTTTGATCTGCTATTTCAAGCTTTGGCTTCCCGCTGCTTGATTGTTTTGGCCTCACAATTGAGGTTTACACATCGTTTATACGTTTATGTTTTGTTATTCTAGCTCCACAGAAACTCTGTCAATCTTGGCTTGCTTTAGGATACGTTCGTCTCAGCAAAGCTTGCTCTGATTCGGAATAAGGAAGTTCGATTAGGTCCGGTATTGTTTCAACTCACCGCAGGTCTACCGCGTGTGGTTATAAAATTTACAATTGCCAACAGAGATACGTACACATTCTTGCCATGTGCGATTTCAAAGTATACAGCCCGAGTCCCAAGATAAGTAAAGGGACACCTATATTTTGTGTTTAGTTCGGCCGATGGTGGAACGAGAAGGCATGAAATAATCAATCCCTCATTCCTCAAGGTATTGGCTTCCACCCTTCAATCGGCAGTCGGGTTATGCTGGAACTGCTTGGTATACGACTTCGTGGAATATGAGACTGCGCTTCGAACACTTAACGGGAACGCGTCTGATTCTTGCCATACCATTCATAATCCAAGTTCCTTCCTGAAGCGAGCTAAGAAGTCTTCACTTATCCTGAAGAAGCCGCACGAAATGTTGACGTCTCGTTCGCGACTGGATAGAACCATCAGCTTACCACTGGGTAGATTGGAATGCGGAGCGGTTTCGCTACAAGATCATAGTATGCCATCGAGGGGCTTAGACCCCAAAATTATTTAGCTGGCAGTTTAAACGTATCTGACAAGTTTTATTTGCGACGGCTCAATTTTATCTCGTAAAAAGTAAGCTTCAGTGGCATTAACCAAGACTCTCACAGGCTCCCGCTTCCCGAACGCGGGCATCAGTCCCATCGTAACGTCAACTATGGTATCTAATAATTTCCTAACACGAGAAATAAAACAACTCTCTGCAGCGACACCAGAACGTTTGCTGACTATCCCCTGTGAAAAACTTTCAGTGAGTCCAGGTATCTATTACGATTATTTTCGTTCACAAACTGAAAAGGTCCGCTTCACATCTGTGTCACTTTCCCTTACCACATGGTATTTTGGGGTTTGTCGACCAACTTTCCTCCGTTTAGCATAAACCTGATTGGCTGATCCACCAGGATCATTTACTTGGACGATGTATTAACGGTTCCCTCAGAAGCTCCGTCATTAGAGCTGTGGACGGGAGGGACCTTCCCCCATTGCCGCATCTCAGATCGGTCCAAAGTCATTCCCAGCATTTAGCGACAAACCCATCGGGAAGAACAAACTTAATTCTTAAATATCGAAGCAACATTGCCTAACCTGCCCGAAGAGACAAACAACCTGTTAACGTTTGAAGCTCTACCGGGATAAGCTCCATGAGTTTCTCTGCAAGAACAGCCCGTACTGTTGTGACGTGGTGACATTCCGAGGCATCCATCTCGGATTATCTTGCGAGAATGGGCCTTGGTTGTCCTTGCTGTTCTAAAACCCCCCGTGCAGTATCGCGCCGTAACCCACTTTAGGGGCATTGTAAAGTATGTGCACTTCAAAGATTCCACTGGGCGGGATGTCTGGTGACGAGCAAAGACTCTTACGGAATGCATTACTGGGCGGAAATTGTCCTGTCCCCTCTACCTCCTCTCTCAATTCATCGTAGTAGATTCAGTAAACCCTACTAGGTTTGAGTGTCAGGCGTCCTGGATTAACCTACAAGGGGGCAATAACAAGAGCGCTGAAACTCTAATAAATTACAGAATGCAGCTCCACATCTTATTATAGCTCCAGGCATTGATAGAACCATGAAAAATAAAGTGAAAACAGAAAACCGTCACAATGAATATTCCAAGGACGGCCTGATACTCTTTGATCTATGTTGATCAGCAGATAGAAGTTTTCTCGGACTTCCCATTCCCCACCCTCTGTTAATTCTGTCAGCCGTCTAGGAATAGGTGACGTCTATTTTATCAAGTGAAATACACCTCTTCAATTATCCCATGTAAACCCCTCGAAACGTGTAAAGCTTCATCCTAATTCCACGGCTGCCTCAAGTGGAGGGCCACAAAATCCGCCCCCTACCGTCGATAATGTTAATGAGGCAAGCCTGAACTTTTGTCATAGGCAGCTCTTCATATATCCAGGTTGGTGCAGAACAACAATAAACCAGCGCTAAAGGAATAAATGTTCATTCTGTACACTATCAGACTTCTTTCCGAATGGCTTTCTGGACAGTGTCGGAAACTCAATCCCGCCTGCCCTACTTTGCGTCTGTAACTCACAAACTACCTTTTCAGTATCGGCTGAAAGAGGTGCGATATTTAAACGGAAACTGAGGGGTACTGCTACGAAGATTTTAGTCAGATCAAGTCCTTGTCATAAGGCATTTTGAGAGAAGTGCCTCTGTGACCAGCCGCACAGATGAATACCACCCCGCTTCCCCGTGACTTCGCTCGTTTAGGGCGTCATGGTGTTGAAGAAACAAACTCTTCCTGCTACCAACCATTTGTGAACCTACGCCCCCCACCTATACATGGTGCTCGCTGTCACGAATAACTTGATCCTACCTCGAGGGTATTCCCAAATCTTGAGCAGTTGTCTCTTGAGTAGTCACGAACCATATTCTGTTACTTGGAGATTAGGGAGCGAAGCACTCCTATCTTTAAGCCGGGGTTACCAATTCCCACAACTTTCATCGGTACACCCAGTATTTCCTCGAGCCTGGTCAAGGGTACGCTTTTCCTCAACAGATTTTGCCTTTCTGTCCATCATTTTGCATTCGAAAATCCCTGAACCGTAGAGCCATTTACCTCTTGCGGCATTTCCGCACCAAAACCAGGTGATCGTCGCGAAGTTATCCTACAAATCGCCGTAAATTGAACCTCATGAGACCCAACTGGCAAGTGATTAAGCCCCAAATGGCTTGACCTTTACACCGGTTCACTGATCGAAAACCCATTAGATTTCCTCTACGTCAAAACCAAGGCCCAAATTTTATTATAGTCGAGTTCGGTGAACAGCAAACTACGTAAAATGGTCTACCTTTTAGTATTTCTGTGTTGGGAGGATCCATAATATTTACCACCATCCCAATAAGTGTAGAGGCACATATATGTCGATAAACGAGCCATTGTAGGTGAAGGACAGCCTTGGGAAAACTGATCCGGAAAACAGTCTGTTTCCGCCATTAGAAGGCAAGATCACAATTTCGCAAGCCTTGCAGACAGGACCGGGCCACTTGGCTGCGTCTCCTTTTAAAAGACTTGAACCAGAATAATTATTGATAATGGCACAAGCTTCCACTTATCCTAACGACCCCTGCATACTCACTGATACATGTCTGGAACGCACGAGCTTACCACTCACCAATGTCTCACCCCATTCCATTAATCCACCAAGGTGGTGGTGTTCAGAGACCGGATATGAGCTGAGTCAGTTTCACACCAAAGGAAAGGTACATCTGGAGGAGAAGGTTGCCAGAGTGACGTTGAAGGCGGTGGCTGGATGGAAACAGTTAAGCTTTGAGCGAACCATTTACCTTCAGATTGATGGATGGTGATGAATTAGCAGTAAAACGGAAACTGGGCGATAAGACCATGTGTAATGCATAGCTGCAACAGTAGCAGAGACGAAGTTTGCAAAAAAGACGGTAAAGTAGAGAATAGCTCAACGATCATCCGCTGATGTCCCTTATGAAAGATGGATTATGAAAAGGAGACGAATCAAAGCTGTGTTTCAAGCGACCCTCAGACGTGCATATGTGAGAAGGACGTGATGCCTTGCAAGAGGTGTGCAAACAGTGTGACCGATAGAGGGAGGAATCAATCACCAAACCACTGACTGAAAGCAGAGGTTTCCCTCCACAAATGTGAAAAGGTTGACCATTATCAACCTTCTAGGGCGGATAAAATAAGTTTAACTTTGGGGAACTTGGAAAGGTAGCCGGGATGTCACGCTGATGAGTGCGGATCTGAACCGTTGCAGCTGCGTGCATTGATGCACATGGCGTCAGCTTTTGCTCACGAACAGAGTTTGCCACGTATAGTGAAGTTAACCGGTTTCTGTTCCGAGAAAGCTCGCCAAAGAAGCAAGTGTGAATGGAGGCGGTTGAGTAAGTTACGGAATCATGACTTGATGGGTTCTCCATTTTATGTTAACCCTAACAGTTATGTTCACTGTTTGTCCCCATATGAACTGAGTCAAATGCAACTTGAGGCGTTATCATGTATCCTAAATTAATTTTTTCAACCAACAGGATCTAATCGTGTAGAGTCATGAGCCACCTTCGAAGTGTTCTTTGATAAATTATGGAACCTAAAACCAGTGAATCAAGACACGGTAGGCTGGCTTAGGGGAAAAATTGGTGGACATGGAACAAAGATACAGAAGGACCCACACAAAAATTCAGTACACTTGAGTAACTGAGACCGAACCCGGACACTTTAACCTTACTTGCAGATCAGGGGCCCGAAGAGGTAATAACGTACAAATCACCCCACGAAGAGAGAAAACTAAAAATATGGAAAGATTAGACGAAGTGCGGGCTTAAAACCTCTCCATATGACGCTCAATAGCTCAAAAGACAGTTACGGGCCAAATTTAACACGTTAATAAAAGCCAATCTGAAGCCTAAATCGACTGCAAAACACTTAAAGCCTAAAGGAACTCAAATATCACATACGCACGGTCTGACTAGGTTTCCCAAGTCACGTGTTCCGACGAGACCAGTCGAAAGCATGGCCAATTTATCCCAACATGCGTTAGCCGAGTGGTTAACACAATTGCTTAAGCAGGTCAGAGGTACAACGGCAAGCTAAAAAGTAAAGGACACTTTCGGAAGGCGACAGAAGCTCGAGGGTCTGAAAGTAAGGAACCACATCTAATAATTCACATACGGATGCCCAGCCGTCTACGTAGAGAGTACAGAAGGACTACTGCGTCACCGAAAAAAAGAACATATCCCGGTGTGACTAAATAACTGATGCCCATTCAGTTCATAACGATGACGTCATCATCGAAACTAAAAGCGATCAAATAATCACTAACAAAACCTGATTAGGCAAGAACACTTTGTGAGTTCTAGAAACTCGTTTTAGGTCGTACACAACACAACAAGTACGAGATAACTTAGATATACTGAGGCCCCAGCCGTTTCCAATTATAAGCCAAAAGTGCGCAAACAGCGTGAATAGCTTATCATTTTGCTCTACCTTGGTGACCTAACAGTTAGTACCACCTCCGTCCCCTTCTAGTTCACGCCTATCACACTTCCTCCACTCCATCCTTGTCTCGCTTTCACTGGTTGTTCTACTGACCACATGAAAATCACATTGACTGTAGTGTGCATGCGCGCCGATGCAGCGAAATGGTCAAGGATACGTTGGTAAAACCTAAGTTTCTCACTTATCTTTTCAAACGGTTGGCTGTTGGCTTACTCTGAAGACGGATACTTCGCAGTAGGATATACTATTTGAAGAATGTGGGCAGAAGTGAAAGGCGACAATAAATGTTCCATCGCTTGAAAGTAAAGATAAAAGTGATGAAAGTGATGAGCTTTTTCTTGGGGATTGGTACGTTTTAGAATGGGACCGGTGAGTACTTTCGCATGAAACCTCCAGGAAGTGGACCATGAACGATGAACCAAGAAAGTCAGAGTTTTTGAATATGCAATAACTATGCACTGGGAAAAATGAATTTTGCTGGGCGTACGAAGGGGCAGGTCGTGCCGGCCTAGTTGAAAGCTATCACAAAGGAAGACTGACGATAACTGAAGGAGACACCGGTATATTTGCAGCAGTACTAATGTATTAATGATGCTTCTCAGTAGGCGATCCGTGCTAGCGGGTGGGGCTGTCAGCTCACTGGACACCTAACTTAAACACCGTTTTTGTTGGCTGGAGGTGACACCCACTAACCTACCTGCACTCGCTCATCTCCATTGACGTCCTGCACGTCCGAAGTATGCTGATCAAGGCGATGGACCTGACCGAGCCCCCGCACTGGCGCGATTCACAAGAGTGATACCAGAGAGACCACATAACCCTTAAGATTGAACGGTCCTGGTGCTTCCGACCAAGTTGCGAGGGACCCAGCGCAGCAAGGCAAAGGATCGAGCGATGGAATGACTTGCAGGTGTCGAAAATTTGGCCAGAGGTATACAACAGGCGGCCTGCCGGTACTGCCGCCGGACCATTACATGTCATCAGGGGAAAGTTGTGGGTCAGCTGGTGTCTGGAGGACTTAAAATAGAAAAAACTGTATGAGATTATTTTAGCTGAGGACCATCGGTCAAAGGTGAGAAGAAGCACCTGGCAAGTTTACCACCGAAACACTCTGAAAAGAATAAGAGCTGCTTGCTGATGCAAGCAGAGAAGAATATAAAATAATGACCAAAACTGAGAATGAGGATAAAGATGGTTCAGAAAGGAATGGTAGTCGCCTGAGTATGGGTCCGAGTTGAAAGGCCGGGGCGAACCAAGAGAAGGGGAAAGGAATCACTTTCTACCAAACAAAACGAACCTAATGCCGTGAAGTTTCTAATGTATGAACTCAGAGCGATGGGGAGATGTACAAGCCCCCCCCCCTAGGTCTTGGTGGCAGATCGGTCGTATTTCGATAGTTTACCAGGGACGTTTGCCAGGTGGCGGGCACAATGCTACAGGACAACTTTGCTTCGTACACTTTGCCGAGTTTTTTCACCTTTTCATGAACATTTTGGTAATACGATGGCCCCTCTTGTACCTGCTCACCTAGGGGAGTGGACAAAGTGTTATTCCGGATGACTGCTAGGATAAGAAATCACACAGGTTTTTTCGAGGACAAAGTCTGATACAGAGACAGTCTGAGCACATGCTCCCTTTTATGTGTGCGCTGTGGATAATCGTTTAGTTTTTTCTTCGGCCACCAGTGGCTGGAATCAACGGGGCTATGGTTTTTATTCTCCACCTCACGGGTACTGTTATGAAGATGTTTGTAGGGTTAAGTCTGGGGCTACCGCGTATGATGCTTGCGCTCACGTCTCAGTTGCGATCAGAAAAAATAAAGTAGGAGCGTGGAAAACTAGGTAAGCAGCAACTGCTATCGGGCCGAAAACTACTGATAACTGAGTGTCCGTGGTTGGTTTCAGAAAGACGTAGTTTCAATATTATTTTTCAGAGTTAATGACTGCTGTTGATGATCGGTCCATGTATCAAAAAGAAAGATTTTGAACACAACTGATTTCAGATGGTTGAGGTTTGAAAACCGAGCGAGGAAAAATGAATTTGGCGCAGAAGATCTGGCTGGAGGTGGGACGAGGAACTCAGAAGAGCATAAACTGAGAGAGGTGAGGTCGGTTTACGTGTAGAAAGCACATTCGGAAAGTTCGTTACTCCTCACTGGGTCAGGTGGAAGCAATGAGAGCTCGGCTCGTAAGCTTCCACAGGCAGGGTGGAGTTGTGGCCGTAACGGTTAATTCCTGCATTACTGAAGGGGTTTACAGCAGGAGGCCGATACCTCCGCGGCCAGGAGTATTTCTGATACTTTGGGGTGTTTTATTTCAGAGGGGCTGGAGGGCATGCTTACCCTGTAGGGAGCACTTCCCACTTCTCCTCGGCCCGCAGTCCTTTGAGGGTGACCCATGCGAACCGCCACTGCTCCTCTTAATAAGAGACATTCACAGACTTGTTGCCACTTGTTGACGGTAATATCGCTGCCTTTAGATGCCCAAGAGAATAAATGTGGAATGCATACCTGACCGCCCATTTTTGCCAAGGACAGAGTCCGACGGCTTTCAGTTTATGTGTGAGCCGGTTGTTTCCAACACTATCTGTGGTGATATGTTGGGACGGATCAAAGTTGGTAGATGGTTTTAATGGCTAAGTATCAAAATTTGTATGGTGGCCAATCATGAGGGGAAGCTGTGGTATTTGACGGAACGATGATTTGTATTCGGTAGGGACTTCAGTTTGAGTGTAAGGCGAGTGGAGCGATATGCGTCAGATATTCGATTTTGGGTGGCGGGTTAATAAGGGTTAAGTAGTCTGAAATGTGCTGCTTTTTAGATTGGAGACGCGAAAGAAGAGACCAGATTGAAAGTGGCGCTGGGAATGTTTAAATGTTATCGTTCATTCAACTTATGGTTCAGCTCTTTCTGAAGAACGCTTTCGGAGGCATTGGTCTCAGTCATACAAGTAAGCAAGTCAAGGCACCACTACCTGGTAAGTTTACCCTAAGGTAAGGCAGAAGACGATGAATGGTGGGGTACATCCTAGAGATTATCGATGGTTCAGGTTAGTACTCAGCACTTTCCTAGTGGGCTGCTTCAATAGTCATACATGGATCTAAAAGAGCGGGCACTTTTTAGATGTCCAGCCTTACGTGCATTCTGGATTTAAATAATTTTTGGAATCTATGGAATGGATGCCGAGTGGAAGTTTACTCCACCAAGTTGCTCATTTAGGGAGAAAACCATTTGGCTCAAGGGTTTCCTAGGATCAGGGATTATTACACGGCTTTCCTTACTGAGCAACCGACGTGTTACGTTCATAGTGAAGTGCACTTGACTAGAGGACGGAGCTTAGTTGTAGGGCGAAGCTGCACAAAAATCAAACTCGGGTTCTTTTCTTGTAGGCCACAGAGTGTCAGGCCGCAGGAGCTAACAGTCTTGTCCTTGGCTATGGTTTGTGGAAAACAGAAGTAGTTTTCTGGTAGACCGATGTTGGACATTTTCAGAGTCTATAATGTCAATGTTGTGCATTTCAGAGGACACAGGTGTACATTTCTCCAGGATTGAATGAATATGAGTTTTATATAACTCTATTTTACTGTTTTTGAGGAGGGAGTATTCCTGCAGCAAGCCCAGGGACTTGTTTGCCTAGGCAGCTATGTGGGAAACGTGTCCAGAGAAGTTGAAGGTGCAAGAGTACCGTGGTCTAAGATCTCGTATTGTTTGGGTGTACAGAAGCGGAGCACCGTCAGTCTTAAGCACACCATATGAAACACAGCAGTTCAATGTGAGATAACCTCTATTCTACGGTGAAGATTCCACTTCCTGTTGGCCAAACCAGGGAGATAAGGAATGTGTGTAAATCGTGAGGTTCTTCAGTGCCCCGGAAAGGCTTGCTCGATGGAATTGGTGAATTACCTTCATGTCATCGGCACATAAGAAAATTTCTCCATAGGGGAGAACACTACAGACGTAATTTATATACAGCGTAAGCAGAAATGGTCCTAGAACACTTCCATAGTTAATCCAGCTACTCCCTGAATAGGGGTCTGGCTCCTATTCATGGGTGCTGGCAATTTGGCGACGATTTTGTGGGTAGAATTTAAACCGATTGAAAATGAGGGCTCCAATTCCGTTACCTCTAATCTTGCTCAGCAGCTCTGAGTGCGGAAATCTGCCGAAGACCTTTGTCATATCAAGGTAGATGGTGACCAGTGGTCTGCCTTTGTCAAAGGCTGTTGTTGCTGGCTCAGGAAGTCAAGCTGGCAGGCTGAACAACAGGGCGATCTAAGAAATTTAGGCCGTCTAAAGATAATGAGTTTATGCGTCGAAAAAAGTCGGTGTATATTATCTGACGACAACTTTCGGCACCTTCAAAATCATTGACGTGTGATGATTCGGGTTTTTTTAGTAATGTCGTGCTCTGCACCACTCTTGTGCCTAAGGATGTTAAAAGAATACCTCCATGAAATAGGGATTTTTCTACTCTGAAGGGACTGAATATGTAGGTATAGTGGTGAGAGGGGAATATCCGGGCCGACGAGGGCAAATATTGCTGATGGTAGGCCATCAGGTCCGAGGTGTGAGGGCGGTTCGGAGTTGCGGATGTATCTGTTTTTATCCGTGGCGGTGACCGCGATAGATCTGAGCGAAGAATCCATAAAAAGCGAGGTGGCAAGCTGCTTTGCACGCTGGACTGAGAAACACGGGTTTTTTGAACATGTGTTGAACTTGTCAGCTAACTGTCGAGGTGCGATTTCAAGATCATCCGAATGGATGATCTCTTTTATGAGTGGAGTTGGTTAAGGGGCCCTGGCCCTGTGTAGTCGGGCCAGTTCCTAAGCTTCGTTTGAGAGGCGTGGTGCTCTGGTTTCTTGCTTCAACCGCAGGTCACGGGCTATGAGGTGGATTCGTCGGGTTAGGCGTTCCAGTCAGTAGAATGTAGAATAATCTCTATTTCGTTGTTACTGCCTTTGAAGCTTATCGTATTTCTGTTTCAGGTTGGTTGCTTGGTTAGTTGTTGGTCTGGATGGATAATGGAAAAGTAGCATTCTTTCCGTGCACGTAAGTAAAATCTGAGTAGCAGAGGTGAGCCAAGAAGCTGAACGCATTGGTGATGGGGTTAACTGGCGAATTGTCATAGCTTGGGGTCGATGTATACAGCCTGGAGTTGTGGTCATCCGGGATACAGAAAATGTAAACCATATAGAATCTTCAGCGGTTGCCACCGCGAAGCTTTTCAGTGGGATGGCGGATGGGCTACATTTGACTCACTTCAAGCAGCCTCTATCCCGACGGTAGACTTGAAGAGTCCTGGAGGTTTGATGGTCGACCTTTGGATTTTGGTTAGAGGGTATGGGCTCAATGGACCGAGTTCCGGTGACCAGGATGAGGCCGAAATCCTGGACGGCATTGGGTCTTTTTACAGCAGGAAGTTTGTTGGAGATGGAACGAGAGATGAACACTGCTACGGGCAGTATTTCTGTAGGAGGCATTGGGTCCGCAGTGAATTCGGTGGCTAAAATGGGTGTGGGAGAGTGGTGATCAATAGGCGGGTCACCATTGTAAGAAGACTGAATGTGGGGTGCTAATCCCATTGAGACCGCAGTAGCCCTGTCTCCACAGAGTGTGTACCGGATGAAAAATTCTTTAAGTCTGGAGTAGGTTTGCAGTGGATGCTGAGGAGCTTGAGTAAAGACCTAGAGGTGGGTAGGCTGATTCCGGATGCGGCCACAGATGCAAATCATGAAGAAACCGGAACAGTGTCGATAAGGATGCAAGGGAGCCAGAATGGTGGTAAAAAGTTTTCCTAGGAATACTGCCGGTGACCTAGTGGGCCATAAAAGCCGGAATATTAACGGAATTTGGCTGAACCAACCAAAAGGGGGGTAAATTTGGTCGGATGGGTCTAAAAATGGGCCATGGCCATGACTGTGGTGGGTGAGCTCAGTATACTTATGAGGGTGGGCTGCAAGTATCTGGATAAGTGGTGGCGGATGTATACTAAATTGCGTGTTGGAAACGGGGCATCGATGCTGTGAACTAGAAGGTGGTAGCCATCGAACGGCTCCCCTAGGCGCGAAATTCTGCCATCTGTTGTCCGGCTGGTGAGATGGTTCTGCGGGAGCCGTCAGTAGGATGGCCGTCCAGTATCCGGTTACGTAAGGTCTAGTTTTGTAGAGGGACCTTCCTCCAGTGGACGCTCTGGGGGACGAGCGGTGTACAAACTTGAGGGTTTGTGTAGCCGTCTGACTGGCCGGCACAGGTTTATGGGTGGATAATTTTAGCTTCTGTCGGGAGCTCCCGGAAGCCTGCTCGTTGTTTTTCGGTTTGACGGCCGGTTCCTTGGGGAGATGCCTGATACCATCTGTTTAAATGTAGTGTCGGGTTGGGGTGAGTCTTGCTTTCGCGCCGTTTGCCGGGCCGGTAGGATGGGTGGGAGCTTAAGGAAATCTAGTATTTGTGGGAGAGACTGACTGATGAGCCCCGCTGGATGAGGTGTGGAAGTAGAGGTAGCGGACATCCTACAGAGCCGCCTACTGGGTGAAAGTATGATCCGTGACGGGTAAGTTAGTACTACCAGTTCTACGACGACATTTTCAGGAGCCGAGAGGTTAGATACAGAGTGGATGCTTATGGAAGTTGCGTCCAGAGGTGCCTGCAGTTCACTGGATGCAAACGGAGGACTCACTAGGATGAATTGTCGAGGTCGATAGAAGCCTGAACTGGTGCGGAGGGACCAGTTGGAGCGATGGTGATTACACGGCTGGGGATGTTCTCTGTGGGGAGGCGTGTGTTGAAGGAGCTAGTTGTACCTTGCTATTGACGCCTCTCTTCGAATAGGAACCTTGTAGGCTGCAACCACGACTGACTTATACGCGGTATTGAGCGAAAGTATGTGTTGCTTTCTGATAACCCCTCTTGCTTTTTGACCGGAATGGAATTGGGAGAGAGTAGGGCACGTGTGGCGCTGTGGACGCTTGCATAGCCTTGCGCACGTGCAGGAACGGCGCTCCCTGTCGGCAGCCCTGAGCAGGGGGCACTTTAGTTGCCGTATTGGGGCCCAGTTTGAGAGATTGAAGGCTATGGCATTTTCTCTGTTTGAGGTGTCCCTAAAGATCCAAGTAGGAGCAGATTCTAGGAAGTCAGTAGCCGATTTAGGTCGGGGTTGCCCGTAGTTCTCCCTGGGGTCTATCAGGCACAATAATGCGACTAGCTTCTCGGTAGTGTCACCCGGGACGGAAACTCTCTTTGATAAGTCCCCAAAGCCCTGATAGATGTGGTCATTGTAGCCTGCTTCTTTCACAGTGTTTGTGGTCGATCCCGTATGGGCTGGAAAAAAGGCAAGAATGTTAGGGAAGACAATGGGAAGACAAACATGGATAGGGTTGTAGCGGCAACAGGGGTAAGGGTAGGAACAACTTTGTTATCAGGGGCCACAGTTGGGGCAAGGAATGATTTGAAGGCCTCGGCCGTAGACAGGGCTTAGAAACAGATACAATAACTGTTGAAAGTATGTGTGGGATGTAAATATGAGTACTGAAGATACCAGCCTCGTGTGATATTGTCAGCCGAAGCAACCTTTTTAGGTGCCGCCGCGGCTTCAGTTCTTGGCTACTGAGTTCATTCCCTTTAAGCCTTTGAACAGTAGAGGAAGTGCAAAAAAGTAGAAAAATACCTAAAAAGTCGTATGTGATCTCATAAATATTTTAAAATTAGGCATTTTTTGTTTGCAGAGGGGTGATACCGGAGTTTCTGTTTTTCTATCACTGGAGGAGGCAGTTTCCTCTATCAAGACCCCTCTATCACTGTGATCGAATATATCGGTAGCCTGTTGGAAGTCACCACTGGAAAAAATCTTGCTCTAATTGGGATGCTGAATGGTCGTGGGAAGCAGAATTCAGTTTATTAGAAAGGTGGGTTCAAAGTAATTACCATTTACGGTGTGCTTCAGGTTGATTGGAATGCGGCACTTCACTTTGGTACGATCGCAGCCAAGAAAGTCTCGGGAGATTAAAACAGCGAAGTGAGGGACGTGGTGTGTGGGGACAGAACAGACGTGCTGCCTTTACTCGCATGAGAACGTGCGTGCTGCATCAATCTTTCCAAGTTGATGCTTGCAAAATACGGTTAAAGGTTACCGGGACAGATAAAGACAGCCAAACTATCCCAGGTGGGCTAAAGCCACCAGCGGTAGTCTTTACACTTGAGAGCAGTAGCAAGAGGTAGTTGAGAGAGCCAACTAGGGGCAAGAGCCCAGAGAGCTCTTCACTTGGTGAACGAAAGACTGCCAATATGAAGCTGAGGGCCGCGAATGTGGACTGTAAGCCAAACTGAGTCGAGGAAGGAGCCGAGTAGAGAGAGCTGGAGTGTGGCCACGGTCCAGGTCTGCACGAAAAACGTCAAACATCCTCGGCTACCCCGGGCTTTCCTATTTACTTTGAGGACAACGCGTCCTAAAAGACAAATCTGGTCGGTTAGAGTGCAATCGATCAACCGTATTTCAGTAACTGGGATGATACAATTACTGGATTTTGTGGCCAGATAACTTCATTGGCTGATTTTGCTTATGACAGATCGACTATTAAAAAGAATCGACCCAATTCCGTTATAAGTATTTAGTGTTAGCTGCTTTGGTTGGTCAGTTAGGTTGTGCGGTGGTGAACTGTTTGGATTGGTGGTCTGATGTGAAGGTCCTTACGACAGTGGTGAATCGGCATTGAGAATCGGAAGTGTTTAATCTATAAGCTAAATGGCAACACGGCGAGCAGCTGACGCTGCGGAACCGGGTTTTGCTAAAGTGCGATGTGAACCGATTTTTCGAGGTGAAAGGGATGGCCGGGTTGGCAAGGGTATTACTGATGCCAGCTAGGTGGGTAGGGCCAGCGGAATGAGTGTCCATTGAGGGCGGGGTCCCAGATACATCTGTGACTTGGTAATCTGAAGCCTGGTGGGAAGGAGTGTGTAAGAAAGGGGAAGTGGAGAGATGCTGACAAAGGAGCGAGTTAGAACATATTGAGATTAACTGGGCGGCGAATATGGGCGAAGAAGCGGTGGGCTGTCACAGGTTAACGGAGGGTTAATCGAAACTCTGAGATGACCTTTACTAGGCAGGGGTGGTTGGGATGACGCAGCGGGATGAGATGGAAAATTCATATGAGGGAAAGGAATTCTCGGCTTCGGAGTTGTGCGAGGTGCAGATACCAGCGATGGGATCCGAGAAGGAGTAAAGACCGATTGGTATTCATCTAGGAAAGGTGTCCGGATGAACTTTCAGCCAGCAGTCTCAGGGAACTGCAGTGAGGCAGCCGGTTGGGTAGCTGAGGGGTGCGAATTCCAAGAAATGGGTAAGTGATAACGTCGGGCGTAGCCATACCTGTCTGACCAATGGCTGGATTTTTGTTTTTCATGTTGCTCAGCCTATGCAGAAGGCATTCAGAAGACATCCCACGAGAAACCAGAGCGGGGTGAGGTGACCAGTGAAGCTGGAACGATAGGGACGTGAAGCTTAAGAAGGGGTTTCCCTGCAGAAAGAGAAGGGTCACTGTCCTGTCCAAATTTGCCATTTTGAGGGCTCTTTGGCGTTGTAAGTTTGAATCGTAGGAGCTCTAGGGATATGGTAGGACTTCGGGACCTGGAGCCTATAGGAGGTGCATCATACACTTTTAGAGTTGGCTGGCGAAAGCTAGCTTGCTGGTTGAATAGACTGGCTGCCTTCACTAAATGTTCATTGTTTGTAGCTTTTTTGGCCTTCTAGGGGTTGATAGTGGAAGTTCCAGAGATGTGCAGGGACTTGAAGGAGTGTTGAAGGCATGACCGACGCAGCTATTTTTACTAGATGGCTGAGAATGCGAGGGAGGACTGGTGATTCTAGGTCTACTTTGGAAAGCCGTGACTAGAGGTCCGGGGAAAGATGGATCGATTTCATACTCCCCGAGTATTTTTGTGGCATGGGTGTCCATACTAGTTCTCTTATCAAGTATGGCCGTGCCTTTGCCATGGAAGCTGGAATCTTCCCTCCGTGGTGGCGCTTTCACTGCAGCAATCATGATATACTTGGGTCGAGAAATAAATGCTATCATGCTCCGGCTTTTAATGAATTTCTGTGCAGTCTACTCACTATCGAATCAAAATAAAGGTGGGCTAGTTGCACCTAGACCTCCTTCCACAGCCTTATATACTGACATGGATGGAGTGCCTATCGCCGGCATTCCGGATGCCAATTCTCACCCAATCCAGCGATCATGTCCATCGAGGGCTAATACGCTGGTTGAGTTCCAAATTCCGATAACCTGATGGCCATGGAATCAATGAAGCTACCGGCTTGTATCCAATCTTGAACGACTGGATTTCCATTGTGTTCAGTGAGGTGGGTAAGGTGGGGCCGATTGGACAGTTTATTTGACGGATGGTAATTGGCTGGCGAGACTTCGAAAATCATGTTATGACCTCAACCCTTCCATTTGTGTCACCTGACACTTCAACCAGGCCGACAGGGCGGGAAGTAGTGGACGATATTTTCTCAATTGATGGGTTTATACGGAACTTAGTGGTTCGACGTTCTGCAGTTTTTGGGCTTAATTTCGATCCCCTACACCTCATCGAGTAGTAGAGAATGGCATTACTGTTGATGGTACAAAGACGTCTGTGCGCAGCCTTTCTGTTCGAAAAAGGGGCAGAACAATCATGGTCTTTCGGATCACGTGTCAAGGGACCACAGAAGTGGGAAGTAGCCAGGGGTGGACGGTGACTTTTATCGGAGAAAGAAAGATACCTCGGATGGTGAAGCTACAAGTATGTGGTGGGAGCAAAATTTTGAAAAGGAGTATTAGGTGCACGGGAAACGAGGATCACTAACTGAGTAGGATTTGGATGGGAAACGGAAAGGATTCCATATATTTAGTTTATTCGGATATCTTTGGGGATAGTTAGAGGTAGGAACGTCTATGGCAGTGTACGACAAAAATTCGCGAGAATAAATAAGGCTGTCACAGTGGTGGTCCCTGTTATTCATGGTAGCGGGTCCTTATATGGAGTTCGAAGGTAGTACATACCAAAGAAATCGTAATGCCATGTCTAAACGATGGAAGAGACTTGGGAATGAGACCACGTGAATCTGACCCTCAGTTGACTTCGATCTTACACCTTGTGGTTGGCACTGTTAAATCTCCTGGATTCTGCTTTTTCGGGTGACGCAAGGATAACCAGGGACAGAAAACCAGTTTTCCGTGCTGCACTCCGAATGGGCTGAATCCTTTTATGACAAACTTCTGCTTCGAAAAGTCACCACAAGACCAGAAGATCAGGAAGAACTATTATGGGTTCTACGCAAAAGAGGGAGTGATTCTGTCAACAGGCTAAAACTCAAAAAAGGCCAGTGAAGTTGCTATGGAAGGAGGTAGAAACATATAGGTTCACAGAATTCCATAAACTTGTATAACGGGTGAGGAAATATCGACCAATGCTAAGAGCATCACAATGTTAACTATCTAAGATACTTTGTCTTTCTGGCTATGTCACAATAAAAAGATGCATGTCGTTAGAGATGTAAAGGGCGGAAACATTGGAGTGTGACGGAAGGTGAAGTTTGGCGATGCTGGGGTTTAAAATTCAAGACACAGGGGCAGGAAGTTTGCGGCCTCGGCAGAATTAAGGAGGCTCTCATACCGTCGAGTCTTTTTCCAGCCTGATGATGCAACTGGCAAACGTACTCCCAGTAAAATCTGAAAAACGAGTGTAGAGTTTGATAGTCTCAAATCTCCGAAGCTGGTAGTAAACGAAGTTATAATACCTTGGGAAGAGAAGGCTACGGGGAAGAGAAAATGCTCTCACTTGAGGATGAGAAAAGCCGAACTAAACGTAGGTCACTGAGAAGGGGCAAAGAAATTTCACCCGTGCCCCGTGCGGTTGGTGCTCAAGAAGAGAACAGCAGTGAAACAGAAATCAGGGATAGCTCTTCAGCCTATAGTTTGGGGGCTTAATAAATCTGGGTAAAGGCTGTTTGCCGAGAACTTACCGATTACGCACACGAATGCTTGAATCATTCGCAACGTACGAATTAGCAGTCACACAGGGTGCTGCACAAACCATCGCGATCACTAAAACGTGGCCGAGGCCGACAGATGTCTTCACTTATGCGTGTGTGGAAGGCCATGTGCGAAACTGGAAAGATAGGAAAGACCTCAAAATGAGTGGGGATTTGCCCTTGTCGGTTTCTAAGCCCCTAAGCCAGCAGGAGGAAAATGGAAATATGCCTGCCATATGTGTTTGCTTTTCCATTAGAAAGAAGAGCCGGTGTGACTTTGGAGATACCAAAGCTCGTCTCTTAGCAAAGTGAAAGATATTGAACTACTCATCGATCCCGTTCCGTAACATTCGTTTTGCTGGCTTTGTCTGCTTACCCACTCCTCCCGGGACAGGTTTGGTCCTGCTGACATTCACCTTTCCACTTCCCTCCGAGGTTCTGCGCATTGCACCATTTAAGCCGATCTTATAGATCGCGCACCCTATCCGATGGAGGTGCGGACACAGCTTTTAACTGGATAAAAGCATCGGGCCCAGTTCGTTTGGGCACCCTTTGACTGGCCTTCCTCTGTCAAAACATAGCACGCAGTTCCTCGTTGGACTCAGACCAATTCGTGAAGGTCCTAAATTCCTCCGCCGAGTTGATCTCCTTTCTGGTCCGCCCGCTACACAGAAGCACTCACGCGCACGAAACAGCCTCAGAGGGATATGAGACAGGCCCAGCCTGTGTGCTACCTTGTCAAGGGTGCACACCCAACCCACCTTCTGATTGGCTGTTTTCCATGGACTGTTACCCAGCCTCGGTTTGCAGACTCGTGACTCTCCTGTGTGCGACGGTTCTTCCAATAACGTCTTGCTTAGAGGTAGAAAAATGTTGTCCTGTTGAAATCGGACAAGGCCTCGGCTCCCATTTACCCCTGGCTCGTTGCGTACTATTTATTCTGAAGGAGGCACCTTATTTCAGTGTCCTACGAATACCGTCTAAGACTAGAGACCTCGCTATTCGAGTTCCGTAAAACTCACTGAACCATTCAATTACCCTGACAACGGTACTGTATTACTGAACAGTTTTGGTTTTCACTGGATTAGCATCGGGATTAATGTCTGACTGTACCATTTGGTCAGGACCGGGCAGGGTAATCAGAAAGTCTAGGATCGAACTACCACAAATGAAACGGTAATATCAGCTGAAATAGACATTTTGTGATGAAACAAATTACGTATAAAAGAACGTGAAATAAATTCTGTTGGGTGTAACCAGAGGCAAAGAATATTACAAAATATTGTTTATATCATCAAATTTACACTGGTATATAAGGCCTAGCGCTGCAAAATGTCAGCACCCATCTCGCTCGATAGCCACGTGAACGACCATGACCGTTGACAATTCCGATACGTTTTCCCGATTGATAAAAGACTTTCACGAAGATCTGGATGAATTTGCAACCGATTTTTGAGAGTTCCAGCGATGCACAAGTACCAGCTTTTACAATTACAATGCCCGAACATGGAAACAGGCCAAAAAGCGTCGGCTAAAAAGTAGCGACGGAATGAAATATTGTTTCGTGAAATATCGTTGTGTCCATCGGCGCCGAAAAGGCGGAGGTGGTTCAAGGTTAGAATAATTGTACGCTAATGTCTGACTTCATTGTAGATACAAAAACCTGGATTGCGGAGCATTCGTCACCTTGGTCGCGCAGGGAACTGGATATCGTGTCGCAAAGTGGTGCATGGTCCATAGTCATATGTTCCAAATAGGAAATTCTAGTTTATATGTAGCTAACCGAAGGCTGACAGCTTTTCAAGAGTCCATGGTGTTTAACTTAATAGATACTTTCCACAATACAGCTGAATTAAGGGACTATACTAGTCGCATGTTCAATAGGCTTCTGAATAGCATGGACTTTCGGTCTATACGTGTCCGTCACAGTTACGATGTTCGTGGTAACGTAATTAGGGTTAAAGAATTACTGGATGGTAAAGGCATTAGCGAGGTAATACACGAGGAGAATATAATTAGGTTCCTTTTCTTCATACCCAAGGAGGTGATTCCGGTTGCTCGCAGATGCAGCCAGGTTATTCTAGCTGACGCAACCCGTCAAATGAACTGGGGGGGCATGCATTATGGCACGCTATGATAGTGGATGAAACAGACTTAGGACGTAGCATTCTGTATGCCTTGCTGCCCAATGAAAGCACTGCAAGCTACACACAAGCCGTGAGTTTTCTGCGTGAAAGCCTGCCCGCAACTAGGGAATGCAAAACCATAGTAGTAGATCGTAGTCTTGCTCAGTTAAACGGGTTCAAGACTCACTATCCTGAAGCCCAGATAGTGTTCTGCCAGTTTCACGTGTAGCAAGATATGCGGGAATGGTGTAACCATCTAGTTGCAGCAACGACGCTAGAAAAGGATCGTGTTTTCCAGTAGATGCGTTACATGGTGTTCGCAAGCAGCGAGCCCGCATTCGAACGATTTCGGGCTGCTATTCAGGCCCGCAGCTCCGAGGCAATGGGTTACTAATCAAGGACGCGGATGCCGTTTAAGGATTTCTGGGCGGGTTACAAAGTAAGGCAGGTATTAAATTTGGGTTAGTTAACAACCAATAGAGTGGAAACCGAAAATAGGCATCTTAGGACAGAACTGTTACCTAGGTCAACCTTGTTCCAGGTCTGCGACAGAATGCTGAAGCGAGTAGCATCTTTAAGAGAAGTTTCGCAGAGTAGACTTGGTAGGGACCAAATGTCCATATGCAAGTTCCGTAATGTGCCAAATTGACTGAAACCCGTGTTCGGCAAGCTAACCGTATTCGCCCGTGGCGTTCTCCTTCGCCACCTGCATACAGTGACGATCACTGGTATAACTTGTGTTAAACGTAAGTGGCTTGTAACAAACAGTAGAGGCTCCTCCGTTAGGGTTAACGGCAGCAGTGTGCCACGCTGCGACTGTTCGTTCAGTCTCCAGTGGTTGCTGCCTTGCTTTCACGTGTTGCACGTCGTTCGTGCCTCTAATGTCGACCTTTCTACGCTAGCCAATAATCGCTGGTCAGTCAATTGTATGGAGGTGATAACCCTAGGCGGTGGAGACACCATCATCTCGCATGCGTCGACGTCTACAATAACCACCGAGGCGCAGAAGCTACGGGAGAGCGAAGATATCGGTAGAGATATTGCCGCAGAATTGGCAAATCTTGGGGAGGAAAACTACAGAACGGCTAAAGCCCAACTAAGGTTGTTCCCAGACGTAATAGGCTTGTGGCCAAACGTTAGACTTTGCTACGAGCATCCAGAAAAAGAAGACGTAGAACGAATAACACGCCGGTCGGATATCGCCACTATGTTTGACCGAGAGCAAGAGACCTGAAAAATATTAGAATGTCCCACTACTTCCAGTACAGCTGACGAGTATGTGCTACGGTCGGAACCGCCGAAAATAGATTTAACCGTAAAACAGGGAACAACGTCTAGAAGGAAACCGTTGATCGAGGTTCGGTTTACTGACGAGAGCGATATTCAGGTTATAGGAAACCCTTTGCAGCGTATCCAGTTCCGCCAACATCGGACAACTACGGCCAACCAATTCCGAATAGAAAACAAGAGACGAAAATTGGACGGGCCGGCCTCTCCAATCAACAAGGACGTTTGCAGCGTTTGCCGGCGAGAGGATCCAACGGTCGACCTGGACGAGGACGTTCAATGGGTTCAGTGCCAAGCGGGTGACCGATGGGCACATTATCAATGCGCAGGTTTCACCAACGAGGACGACTACACTTGTGTACATTGTCTAGCGAGGTGAACGTGGTCCAAAGAGATTGACAAAAGGCCCTATTCAGGGCCGCCGCATTATGATTCCTGCCATATTTGCATTGGTGTCTTCCTTATTGACTTTTTATTTGGGCGAGCACAACTAGGTCGTTATGGCACGTGTTCACTTCGTGAGTCGTCTTTCGCGCTAGTGAATGCCGGATGGTAGATTATATACATATATGTATCTATATACATATACATAAACATGTGTATATATATATATATATAGGTGGGGCTTTAGACGAGCGATGGCCGGATACCGTAGCATATATATGTTTATACACATGTATATATGTATCTATATACATACACATAAACATATATATATATATATATATATATATATGTACGTATGACGGTGGCGTCTAGTAACTCAAGTCCTAGTGTATACTATTTAACGTAGCAGACATGTATTGTTCCTGGCGAACAATATCTACGACGGATCGTTTGGCATTTTTTTACATTCCCCAATTTATGTAGTTCCAAAAAGGTATCAATTTTGCGATACAAATGAGCATTCTGGCAGATACATAAGAAACAGTCGGTAGACCAATTTCATATATTTTTTAAGCTCTTATTATGCCTGAAGGCATGAACCGTAAACTGCTATTTTTTCCGTTCCGATGGGGTGTAAATTTTGAAACAAGACTCAACATTTAGGCAGATGTCAGCGGAATTGGCGGCAGACTAATACCGCCATTATCTCATTCAAATTTAGCGGGGTGATGAGTTCGGTGGCCTTGCTCACCGGCGCCCGTTTAAATCCCATCGTGGTAGTTAAATTCATCATTACCGGGTAATCATCATACAATTCAAATCTCCACGCAGAATCATCATTATTAGTGTCACTTGACGCACTCGGTGGAGATGGATCGATGCTCACCACAAGAAAATTGGACTCACCAGGAAAAGATTGGGACCTTGGAGACGCATCGTCTAGGTCTTCCACAGTTTTGCTTCTGCAAGTTCTACAAAGGGAATCTCTGATTCAGTATGTGAAGAAGGAAAAGCATAGGTGGGTCATCCAGAAAGCCGCTCTACCTGACTTGGTACCGACCAAAAAGGAAAGAGAATTGTGTCTGCCAGTCATCACAGTCTCATTTTGGGGGAGCGACTACCATCAAACTTGGTAGCCTATAAAATTGCGCCCTCAAATATTGCAGTAAGTCCGGTGTACTTAAGGCGCCAGTGCCCGTAAGGGCGGCGGCGAAACCGAACTGAGACTCTACTGGAGGCTAAGCGGAAGAGGGGTGGAAACGTATAAAGTTAAACCTTGTGGCACCTCTGTTGCCTCCCTTACCGCAAGTGAAAAATAAACAAAGTGGCTCCCCGCCACGGTGGAAGTTCAGCGCATGAAAGGCGCAGGCCGCAAAGTGAAGACCATGTTGAAGGCCTGGGGAGAAAAAAACCGTAGAAAAGTACAAAAATATAAGATGGCTCTCCTGGGGGTTTTTGGAACCCAATCGAAGTTTGGAGGAAGGAAAGGAAGCAGATTGTGAATAGGGAAATAAATCCTCCCGAAGGTATACAACAAGTGCATCCAGTCACATTAAACCCCGGTGTTCGGGGTTAGTAATGTTACAGACCTGAGGAGCGGAAAAACTGAAATGAGCAATATCAAGGCCTGTGTGGTGCTTTGCCATTTATAGGGGGTGAGCATCAACGATATTGGAGTTGACATACCAGTTTCTGCTTCTACGACGAGACAGGCAAGTAGTCCTTCAAAACCGAGGAAGGGGACAATAAACATTCATAGAAGGGTCCAAATCAAGTCAATTCAGCTGGGTCAGCGGTAGCTTCTTGCAAGCATTTGAGTGGACTTTCAGCATTCATAACATGCCTGTGGATAAGAAGTATCAAGCATTTAATGACTCACAGGTTATAGTAATTTCCATTCAAATAAACAGTTCGTAGGTCTTTGAAGGACTGCACTTGATCAACAGGCAGATGAGCATTACACGGTAAGACAGAATTGCGATATGCAGAAGTGCGAGCAAATGTGAATTTAGACTTTGAGCTGGTTGTGCAGTGAACGGGCTGTGCCTGAAAGATTTTGGGAAATAAACTCACCACAAGCATGGAAGTATTTATCAACGATAGTATTGACCAGAGTATCTCTGAATGTGTCACTGCACTTAGAAATGTAATTTGGACCCTATTATAGAGTTAAAATCTTTTTACAATAGGTCGGGGAGATTAAACGGCGAGCAGTACAACCAGTGCTGTAGAATACATAAAGTAACATTTAAAAGTTGACTGATACTGGACGCAAATTAATCTCAGACGCAGAGGAATAAGTTACAAATTTCTTACTTACCAAAATGTCCGTTGAACATGAATGGGCTACGAAAGGTTATGGGATAGTGCAGCGCCTAAATAGCCGAACGCTACGGATATTGGTATAGACCTATAGTTTGCGGATAGGAGACGAAAACTTTTAGTGGGAGCTCCGTGTGGTTCATAAAAATTGAGGGGAACATTATATCCTGGAATTTAGAGGCATTCAGTACAAGACAGCGGGACGAGGACCAGCAGACAACTTCGTTCACCTGAATCTGGATATGTGAAGCTCTTCCGTGAGTCTGTAATTACACAATCTAAAACTCAATAGTGGGCTTGCCTGTGGTTATTGAGCGTCGACGAGATTGGAGGTTTTTACCACTCACAAAAAAGGAAAAGGGGAAAAATTTGCATCTTGTAATGCACCAGCACCAACCTGAAGAGAATAGAACTCTTGGCCGCTGAAACAAGAGTAAAGCTATCAATCATCGAAACAGCCCGAAATCCACCCGCAGACCTTTGACCCAACAGCACTTACTGAAAGCATACAATGCCATACTGATGGATCAAGGCGACGAAACTCGTTTTTGTGATCTTAAAACCTCTGGCAGTCTTACATTTCCTGTCCGAGGCCGAAGCTGTTGAGTGGACTATATGAGCTAAGGCTTCAGGTGTGGTGTAAGGTTGATTAGACCTTACTTCGCGGTTTCCTTAGTAAACGCGTGCTTCGGTCCTTTGTACTGCGTGGACCACCTGCACGTTACTCTAATGTGCGGCACTGCACAAATATGTTAACCAGAACAGTATTCTCCACGACCCGTGAGAACGAGAAGGCGATTGGGAGAGATAGTGGTTAGCGTGTATTTGGGAGCGTGCGTGAGAGCGTGCGCAAGAGCAACGGTCAAATGGCCACCGCGCTTGGCAGTCAGCGTTCAGTTAAACAATAAACGTGGTAAAAGTATGAACGAAGATGGCAACCGCTACAGGGGCCTCCTCCTAGAAGTCCGACGGAGTTGGGCTTCGATCGTGATGGTAAGCCGGAATTATTGGTTGTCCAGGAACTCCTCATAGCTTCCCCGTTATATTGTTGTTGACGTCGAACGACTGCTGATGAGTTTACCGGTGCCTGCACTCTCGAGGTCCGATGTGCGTGGGTCCAACTGTGTTTTGGCGCCCACGGGTCTCATACGAATGCAAGCCGGAAAATGCCTCGTCAGGTCCATCCAAAAAGGCGTCCAGTTGCCGTCTCCAGTGCCAGGCTGACCAATCGTCCCGTTGTCCAGTGAGCGGTTGGCTCCTTGAAAGTGCACGGGAGTCAGCCAGGCTACGGATGAAGCCAATGTGACTTGTTAGATCCGTCTGAGAGAGGGCAAGGTAAACTGGAACAAAATAGCGCCTGAGGGCGCCGGCGGATGTTGGACCGTAATAACAACACACAAACGATGTTCGGTGTTGTTGTAGTCGCTAGGAGATCAGAAGAAAATGAAATCATAACTACCGATTGTAATTTCCCGGGTCTGTTGTTTGGTAAATCCATGGCGAACTTCCCAACTTATTGCTAACAGTCGGTTGTAAAAATCGTCACGAAATCGGCGAAGCGGACGGGATTTCGTAGTTGGCGACCGCGACGGCTACTTCGCGTTGCGGGTACGGTTGGAGAATCTGATGGACTAGCTGCCGAGTTCTCGCTAGGCGTAATTGGGGGTGGTTCGAGTGGTAACTCGCTCGATGCGGGTGACTGAGCGACTTGAGTGGGTGTAAATTGGCCGAGCGGCTTGCACTCAATGACGGCAGGTTTGAGACGATCGATAGATACGGTGTCGTGTCGTCCGTTGATATCTATGACAAATGTTTTTGCCCTACGTTTTATCACCCGAAACGGGCCAGTGTATGGCGCTTGTAGTGGTGATCGAACGCCATCGACGCGAAGGAATACATGGGTAGCGGTTCCTAACGCAGTTGGGACATAACTTGTAGACTGTTGTTCACGCGGCGGACTGGCCTTGAGCACTCGCATGTGCTGCGTAAGGCGCTGAGCATAGTCACCTTAGTCGAAAGTCACGGTTGGTGAGGGGGCTACCAACTCCCCAGGCAGACGAAGTGAACAGCCATATACTAGTACGGCCGGTGTTGTGTGTAACTCCTCCTTAACGGTACTACGCAGGCTTAAGAGTGCTAATGGTAGTGTTTCACTCCAAAGTGGGTTACCGTTTGCTCGAAGGGCGGCTTTTAATTGCCGGTGGAAACGCTCAACCATACCATTGGCCTGAGGGTGGTAAGCTGTCGTCTTAACGTGTTGGCAACCGAGCGTAGCGAGTAGGCTGCCGAAAGCGCCGTCAAAGTGTGGACCGCGATCGGTGGTCACTATTGCCGGGCAACCGAAATGACTAACCCAACCGGTCAGAAAAGCTTTCGCGGCCTCTTCCGAGGTGGGACGAGGGATAGGGATAGCCTGCGGCCAGCGAGTAAAACGATCCACGCATGTGAGTATGTAAACGTACCCAAGCGAAGGTGAAAGTGGTCCTACGAGGTCGACGTGCACATGATGAAAACGTGTTTCAGGTTCTGGGAACCTGGCTAACGCCGCCTTAGTGTGCCTATGGGTCTTAACACGTTGACACTGCAGACAAGCACGAGCCCATTGACGGACATCTCGTTTGACATTGTGCCAAACAAAACGCTCAGTTATCAGTTTCACCGAGGCAGTCACACCCGGATGAGCCAGATTATGGAGTGTCAGGAACGTAGGATAACGGTGGGCAGCAGGAACTACTGGCCTAGGGCGACCTTGCGACACATCGCACACGATGGTATTCTGGGAAGCTGGGATAGGCACTGTGGTTAAACTCAAAGAACCGTTTTGCCGAAGTCGTTCGATGTCAGGGTCCCTAGTTTGAGCCTGTGCCATTGCGTCCAAATTGATGTTAGGCGTTTGTGACAGACTTAGTTGATATACGCGCGATAAGGCGTCTGCGACGGGATTAAGTACCCCAGAGACGTGTCGTATGTCCACAGTAAACTGTGAGACAAAGTCTAAGTGGCGAATCTCGCGTGGTGAGTATCGATCCGAAGCTGACTTCAGTGCGTAAACCAAAGGCTTGTGGTCTGTAAACACCGTGAACGAACGGCCTTCGAGTGCATGTCGAAAATGACGGATTCCCAAGTAGATGGCTAATAACTCTCTACCGAACGTGCTGTACCTTGATTCCGCGGGTTGTAGGCGCTTGGAGAAGAATGCTAAAGGTTGCCAAGAGTCATCTACGAACTGTTGCAGTACTGCTCCAACCGCTGTGTCCGAGGCATCCGTCACTACAGAAATAGGAGCCACAGGGTCGGGGTGTGTCAGGAGTGCTGTGTTGGCGACAGCATCTTTGACCAAGGCGAATGCGGCCTGTGCCGTGTCGGGAAACACGAACTTCCGCTTACCTCCGCGCAACAGGTCGGTGAGGGGTTGCATCATTTCCGCACAGTGAGGAATAAATCGGCGGTAGAAATTCACCAGGCCGGCAAACTGACGCAACTGGCGAAAAGATTGGGGTTCAGGGTAGTCGCGAACAGCGGAAACTTTATCTGACAGAGGGCGGATACCCGAGGATGAAATAGAATGTCCTATGAAAGTGATATCAGACCGGCCTAATTCGCATTTCGCGATATTGATCGTAACGCCGTGCTGGCTAAGGCGTTCGAAAAGTGCTCGTAAGTGCGTAGCGTGCTCTTGCTCTGAAGAACTCGCCACCAAAATATCATCCAGGTATACGTGGACATTTTCCAAACCACGGGTTGCCTCGTGCATGAACCGTTGAAAGGTCTGGGCTGCATTGCTGAGTCCAAACGGCATTCGCAGAAACTCGAACAGCCCGAAAGGTGTAGTGACGGCAGTTTTAGGGATATCGGCCTCTGCTACCGGGAGCTGGTTGTACGCACGAACTAAATCGATACGGCTGAAGATGGAGCAACCTGATAAAGACGAAGTAAGATCCTGTATATGGGGAATCGGGTATCGGTCCGGGACGGTGACTTTGTTAAGCGCTCTGTAATCACCACAAGGTCGCCAGTCGCCACTAGCCTTAGGAACCATATGAAGGGGGGAAGCCCAAGGGCTACTAGAAGGGCGTATTATACCCAGTTCTAGCATATGTTCGAATTCGGCCTGTGCAACACGAAGCTTGTCTGGTGCTAACCGACGCGGCCTACTGAACACTGGGGGTCCCTTAGTATCGATATGGTGAGTGACACTGGTCGTCACTGCTGGGAGAGGCCCGGCCTGCCGAAACATGGCCGGGTAGGCGGCGATGAGTTCGCTATAAGGTTCGTGTGCCGGTGGTTGAACGTAAAAGGGCGTGACGTGAATCACTGGCGAATTATGACCCGCAACAGCGAGAGTGGTCTGACGATCCACCACTCTGCGGCGCCGTGCATCAACTAACAAGTCAAAGTGCTGCAGGAAGTCAATGCCCAGAATTGGGTACGGGACGTCGGCGATGATGAACACCCAACGAAAATTACGCTTTAAACCCAAGTTTAAGGTGAGCGACCGCTGGCCAAACGTTGGGATGGCCGTACCATTGGCAGCGCGTAGTGTTTGGGCCTGCGGCGTGCTATTGTCGTCTTTCGCTCGGGGGAGGACGCTCACTTCGGCACCGGTATCTACAAGGAATAGGTTATTTGAAATGATGTCCCGTACGTTCAAAAGACGACTATTGGTGTGATACCCGGCTTCGTGGGTCGCCACCACGGGCCGGGGGTTTAGTTTCCCTGATGAGCACCGGGAAACGTACACCCTCGTTCGCATCGTTTGGCTCCCTCACCGAAGCGACTGTGGTATTTACAATATCCTTCTTTTGAAGAACCGACGAAACGGCGTCGCAATGACGGACTATGGAGCCTAGGTGAGCGTGCGCGGTGCCGCTCCTGTGACCCACTTCTAACTGCTAGGCGTTGCAGGCTCGCGTCAATTCTAGACAAAACTGACGCGAGATCGTTAGATGTGGGCAAGGCAGGCACCGTTGCGACGGACGGCCTGGTTACTCCAGCTACAGCGGGGTTGTATCGTGACATAATGTCATCAGCTATCGCTGCAGTTTCCTCTAGCGAGCATTTGCGTGTGGCACTTAGTAAAACTGGAATGTTATGCGGCAAACGCTGCAGCCAAAGTTCCCTCAAGAGCGGGTCCTCACCTATTGTCGGTCCTCTCAAGCGCTGCATCTCACGCAGCAGTTCGGAGGGCTTCCTACTTCCAAGCTCAACGTTTTGAAGTTGTTGCATACGTTGGTCTTGCGTTGGGGTCGTGCGGGCAATGACAGCCTCCTTTAAAGCCTCATAGCTTCGGGAAGAGATTATTACGTCCCTTACTTGCATTGTGACTTCTGACGGGAGGCGGCCTGCTACCCACCTGAAACGGCTGGCGTCGCTGGTTATACGGCAGTTTTCGAATTCTAACTCGACCAGCGTGAACCAGAGTTCTGGATCAGCAGGTGTGAATGCCGGTATGTGCAGCGTGATCGCCCCAACAGTGGGGTCTGAGCAGGACTTCCGTTCGGCAGACATAGCGATTACTTTATGGAATACCGACGGGAAAAGAAATCAACGACCAATGGGACACTATAGTCTTCGCGAAAAAAAAATCACGACAAATTAGACACACAAAATATGTTTGGACGAAAAAAAATTATTTGGTAAACCAACCGAGAAAAAAAAATCAAGTTAGGGAAACAATAAAACACACAAAAACGTACGCAGACGGTACCTTGAACGGTAGAAAACAAGGAAACTCACGTGACCTGAGGATCACGTCGGGCTCACCAATTGTAAGGTTGATTAGACCTTACTTCGCGGTTTCCTTAGTAAACGCGTGCTTCGGTCCTTTGTACTGCGTGGACCACCTGCACGTTACTCTAATGTGCGGCACTGCACAAATATGTTAACCAGAACAGTATTCTCCACGACCCGTGAGAACGAGAAGGCGATTGGGAGAGATAGTGGTTAGCGTGTATTTGGGAGCGTGCGTGAGAGCGTGCGCAAGAGCAACGGTCAAATGGCCACCGCGCTTGGCAGTCAGCGTTCAGTTAAACAATAAACGTGGTAAAAGTATGAACGAAGATGGCAACCGCTACAGTGGAATGCCGAGATTGATAAGTAAACTGGGGTGTGTATTCTCCAGCAGACCCCGGAGTAAACCATGTTTATAGAAGCCTCTCAAACAAGCATCACAGAAGTGCGGGTTAAAGGGCGGTACTTCACGGGCTCTTTCTTGAGGACAGGGGGTGCATTGGTTATTTTCCAAAGGTCGGAATTTTCCGCTTTCCAGACAGTAATTGAAGATTTTGCCAGTGGAAACGAAAGGGCTTGAGCGCAACTCCTGGGTACAACGGATGACAGCCAATCTGATCCAGGAGCTTTGTTCAGCTTCACGTTGCACAACGGATTCCATAGCTGGTGGTTGAGATGAGTTGCTGAAGAGAGGCACTGAAGCTCACTGGCGGGCGGGGAGCTGTGGAAATTTCCGAAATTGGCTCAAACACCCTAGAATACACTTCCCTCTATGTGGGCTGCCAAGGAAATGACCACTTCCAACCTCCGGCCTTAACCAAACCCCGGGAATGGAGAAACCCCGCGATATTCCTTACCCTGTTTTCGCCAGGTTTGCTGTTGGTTCTTCTTTCTAAGTCTGAGTGGGGTGATAGCGCACTAGGGTTTCCACATATTCGTGCCCACCAAGTCCTTCTCCCCTGTAACTGTATCCCTTCTACGCACTCACTGATCTACATGCTGACGCCAACTTCAAACGCCAATTTATTCCTTCCGTCTTGTGCTGCCTGGCCACCGAGGCTCAACATCCAATAGTACATCAGGAGCACACAAAAATATAAAACAGAAACCCACCAAAGCTTTTTTCACTGCTCGCGTCTAAGGATAATAAACCACTTTCCAAGTTGTATCTCGGCCACTCCGTGCTACTAGAACATTGCTTTGCCGGCAGCTATTTACTGGGCGTCGCTGTTCTAATAAGGTTAGCAGTGACTTACCTGTCGAAACCCTGAACACCGATGCACCACCTAGGACGGCTCAGCTATCCACCCAAAATGTACCTCGGTGGAATGGAATACTCTGAGCATCGTAGAGCTATTTAACGCGGTAGAAAAGGTATCACCCTGAAACCGTGAGCCACGTCCAGCCAGTACAAAAGTTCAGGCTCTTTGTCCCCACCGTCCACCGGTGCGACAAATAGCGGATCTAACACGTAGTCTTCAGCCTTCCTTCAAGAACTAAGTTCACATTGGTGCCCAAAAAACTTTGTTGAACACCCAAGTTCATTAAATAGTTTACCGTTTGAGCATGATCGAGGGTATTTCTTAGCCTTTCTTACAGGGTTCACGTTGCAACTGCGTATTTTTGTTCTTGTTTTCACTTTATCTCTCTTTACATCACTCCCACTAACACACATCTACTCGGTTCTCCTCAGGCTTATTGTCCCAGTCAGTGCACATTTCAGTTTCAATCCCTTGAGAGGGCATCCCTTGTTACTAACCCCTTGCAAGCAGAGCTAACCTCTTTCCATCGGACACAGACAGGCGCTCTCAATATTCTGCCACTAAGAAACCTCCTGCAGTAGATCTGTCGTTACTTCATTAGCCATGAAAGCCATTCAGTTTCTTAGCCCCCATGCCCGAAAAGGTAGTGCCAATCGACCGTCAAAATAATGGCCATAATCCCCGGCTGGAGCTTATTCTAGGCTGTCTGTCCCTCCATCTATTTTAGATTCAGCTGGGGGCTGTGAAGTCTATCACAACGCCCGGATATGAATCTCAAAGATAGCATGGTTTCTATGAGCTTGCTGATTTTGTCGGGTCACTCTTTCTATTTGATAGTCAAAGATTACAGTCTAACTCGTTCTGGCCAGGTCCTACTGGAACCATCCGTTTGCTGACTATTTTGCCACCGTCGAACCAGCAATCACGTAGGCTCCTCCAATGGCTTTATATTAGACTGGCTGGCGTTTCTGACACAGCTTTTCTCTCATTGATTTGTCAGTGTGACCATACTCAACCACAGACGATAAATCAATTGTTACCGAACTAGCAACCAGTGTCCATCATTTCCAACCGACATCCTTCTCCAGATTCCGTCGACCACTTTGTCCGACGATTAACCATCCCGCTGCCCTGCCAACACGTCTTCCGAAGGAGTGCTCTAATCACGGGATAGCGCGCATTACCAATGACAGTCACCTGCTGAGATATCATACTTGGCCAAACCCCACTCCTCCAATTTGGAGCTTTCAACAACCATGCAATGGCACCTATCTCAATGACAGTTCAGTGACGCCCTTATTTCTATAGAGACCAAACACCGTGGATAGGCGAATCCAAAGTAGAGTAGACCATTCTCACTTAAAACGCGCAGTGAAAGGGCGGGAAAGCCCTTAGAGACTCGACAAAATAACACGTTTCTCATTTTGACAGGGTAGTCAGGCCCAAGTCCCGTCAGTGACTTTTACCGTTTTCTCTGCGTAGATATTTTTTTCTTTCCTACGGTATTCCGCTTAGCAATTTATTGTTCACATCTTGGGACTCCATTCGTATTCCGCCAGCTGTGGATCCTGTTCTTCTTTTCTATTATTCCTGGTAATCATTTCACGTGAAAAATTCATGAGCTTCAACCGGCACGACAGCGTAGGTGACCCTCAAATAATTACCACAGGGGGTTTCGATACAAAAGTCCACAACAAGTGGTGTATCTGTAGACCTTCCATTGTCAAAGCACAGCCGATTCCTGAAGTTCCGCCTCGTGAAGACTAAAACTAGGAAAGTAGCAGGCCTAGTTAGGCTGCTCCCAGCCCCGCTGAAACCACTATCATGTTTTCTCGCAGGAACCCTTCCGCAGCCATTCAATTGGTCTCTGTGTGGCTGTCAGCTGCCAAGTGACCGAAGGCTGGCTCAAGTAGCGCCAATCCACAGGGGTGAGGGTGGAGAGAATAATTTTACCACACACCCGTAAGCCCAACACCAGTGATACTAAAGACCCCGGGAGAGATTCCAAGAAACTGAATGGTTGCCTCCCTTCCTGCCTGGAGTGGGTTCTTTAGTGTGTACCGGTATGGCTCTGTGACGACTGGGCCGTGCACGACAAACATTATCTACCCCCCGGATTAGGGGATTGAGGGTGATGACAAGGCAACGGTTTGTCACTTGAGCTCGGAGGAGCTCTTTGGCTTAGTAAGTCACAAGCAGCTGATGCCCGATTTTTGGGCCTGTGGAGTCGGTCCGTTGCTGAGTGGCTGGATAGTCGAAATTTTTAGAGGCAGGAACTTCAGTGCGGAGATTGGGTGGCACTGGTCCAGTGCACGTGAGGTGACCAGTGAAGGTCCGCGAGGGTTGGTGAAGAAACCACTTCTGCTTCTACTGTCTGTTGTAGTAAACCCATGAACTTGATTGCCCAAAACTCCTATTTGCTGATGAAATTAGTATATTGGAAATCTAAATAATAGTAATAATGGTTTATTTCGGAGATCCCCGAGGCATGCCAGGTGCATGATCAACTGATTACAGGTGATAGAATAAACAGACTAAGTTCTTGAAAATGTAGAAATGTACATGATAGGAGATGAAAAAACGGGCTAGGAATGGGGAGTAACGTGGGATAAAAGTAGGCAAATGTATGCACACCAAAAAAATGCTGGGTTTAAACGGACTCATAGACGGATTCACCGCGTAGCTTTCTAGCTGTTATCGGTTTAGTTTTTATTAAGCTACCTAGGATAATACCTTAAACTATAGCTCTAAGGCCTGTCGTCCGACCCGGAAAAAATCAAGCAATTCTTTCTGAACACTATTACCTGGGACCAACCTGTGGTACAATATGCACACAAAAGTGATCGTAGGGTAGGAGCTAAGCGAAATCACAGTCTCAGTCAAAAAACACTAGCAGACTCCAAGATGCCACTCAGAGAATCGCCTTCGTAAAGAGACTGAAGCCGTGTTGACTTGCGTAATACATCCGGAAACTTTCAAACAGCACCATCAACAGAAAATGCTTGCAGTTTTTAGTTGAACATACATAATTAGTTCTGCCGATATTGACCTCCTGTGGCGAGCACTCTCCCCTAAGGCTGACATATATTGGCAATACTCTGCACTTAACCCCCTGCTTCCGTGTAGCTCTTACCCGCATATTGCCATATCTTGTCCGGCTGGCCATCCACATCCTTACCACCATAGATATGCCTACATCTCCTCCCAGCCGACCCAATATCACTGTCAGCACTCTCAGTCGCAAGACCACTAAATTCCAAAACTCACCGGATAACGGCTCAGTCTCTCAGGTAGATATACTTGGAAATGCCAATAGACAAACTACGGAAATGAGCAAAACTCTGAGCAGTCTTTCCTCACGAACTGACGCCGCTGATCTGATTATCGGTCAACTGATGCCTATAGCGTTCTTGCTTGATCCAGCCTCACACCATACCCCAACCAATCTACTACTGGCCACGAAGTTTGTGGACACAATTGCCTCGGAAACCTTCAGACGGATAGAAAAGGCAAACAACGTGATTGTGTTTAACGTTGCAGACCGAATACCTCTCTCAGCTGATAAACATTTGATATTAAGTGCTTGCAACCTTGGATCACAAACGTGCCACTGTGTTAGACTCCGCAAAACTTCCCTGCGCACCACCTGTCCACTGCTTTTCCAGTTTACGAATGAAGTTGTCGCCAAGATCTTTATCAGCCGGCGATCGTTGGTCGCAGCCAAAGCAGGCTTCAAGTGCGCCAAGATATTTCCGGACAAGACCCCACTCCAAAGAGAGGTGCACAAGAGTCACGCCCAGAACGGTAACCCCGGTGTTAGTGCAACTAACAATCCACCCCGAAACTCCGGTGCACCTATCACTGGCCATCACCCAATGTTGCCATCTATTGCAGATCGCAATGCACCCTTAGATTTAGACATTAAGCCATTTTTCTCACCCAATCAGCTACCCGGCAAAAACTCCAATATTCAGAATAGCCCAAGAGAATCTCTAGACGGGAACAAGCGCCCCAGCATCCACAAAACTGATGAAGGGTCCTCCGACCCATCCACCCGCGAGCTTATGTTCCCCACAAGTCTAGATGACCCCATTTCTACTAGATCTCTGTCGGGTTATTCAGCCGTACCTAAGAATCACTGTATCGTCCACCCACCGCCGTCTACTCCCATGCTTCCTGTTACCTCTGGCATTTTTGATAACTCGACCAGGCCCCAAAGCCCGCCCGCTGAACGCACCCATTCGCCACCAAAATGCATCTGGTTACCACCTAGGCCACCTCCGCTGGTTAGCCCGCCAGTGCAGAATGACTCTCAGAAGGTAACACTTCGTCGCCAAAAGAACAAGACCCATCAAAATAATGCATATGCAAACTAAGAGGAAATGGCTCAGTCGAGCGAAGTTTTACAGGCTTCTTGTTTGGCTGTGACTCCTACTTTTCCATCTCAGCTAACAGCCTTTTCATTTCCACCCTACTTTTACCCACCTAGTCCTCCTTCAATCATAGCTCCATTACGTTACTATCCGCCACACCAGCCACTCTACTCCTCAACCGTTACCCAGTAACTCCCTGGGAACTAACTGTGTGCCTCACATAACCTCCCACTCCCAAAAGAGTCATCAAGGTCTCGTGGTCTAGTACTGCCATCCATCCGTGGTCGCTTATTTCCTGCCGGCCCACTCCAAACATATTCCCCGCATTCAAACCACTCTCCCGAACAGCACCTCCTTATCCCTCTTTCCCTCTGCTACCCCCCTCGAGACTTCAACTCATCAAATTCGTAGAACAGCTGAGGTCCTCCCCCCATCCTTGCCCTATTCTTCACTGGAATTACCACCTTCGTCACCACTACCAAACCACCACCATATCCACTACTACCGAGGCCTACATAATCTCCTTCAGTCATACTTGTAAACGCCCGTTCATTGCTGAGCAAAACTAAAGCCCTCTGCAGCTCCTCTCAGACCTCCAACTTTGATGCTATCACTGTAACTGAAACTTGGCTGACGGATTCCGTCCCGTCAGATCTAGTCTTTCTAGTTGGCCACCCGAGGTTCCGAAGGAACAGGCCTGGTCGTGGAAAAGGCCGTTTAATTTGTCAAAAACACTCTGCCGGCCACTCCAATCTCACACACAACTCTGGACGCCATTCAGGATCCTCTGTAGCTAACGATTCCCTTGCCCAACTCCTAACTTCATACGGGTAGCATCTATCGGCCCTCTGATTGCAAAGCTATGGATCTTACCAAGGTTATTGACGCATTCAGTGGTCATTCCTTGCCGCCCTTTTCCTCCAAACTCATCACTGGGTCTTCAGTGCACCGAGCATCTGTTGGAACAACCTATCTGCCCCAAGCAACCTATTAGATTTCATGTCATGCCTCCGCGTAGGGGGCTGGATCCATCATGTAACAGTCCCAGCCAGAGGTAACAACATTCTTGGTCTGTTGTTCACCACTGGTTTATCGGATGCTTCAGCCAGTAAGCCCAACCTCTTCACAGGAAGTGGCCACACGATTGTGTCCTGCATCTTTGTGGTTCCGCAAGCTTTTGATAAGTCCCACCCACCCAACCATTTCTCTTCAACGGTCAACTGGGACAATCTTATCTGTACGCTCCGATCGTTAGACTAGGACGACTTCTTCCTGCAAAGCAGCCCTCAGCTGGCTACTGATTTACTATATTCTAACCTATCAAACTTGCTGTCCGAAATCACTACAACTCGTATCTTATCAAACCGAGTCCATAGTTCTGTCTTGAGCCGAAAGCAAAACAGGTATCTCAAGCTCCAGAAGATGTATCACACCAATAGTGACTTATCGTCATTCTTGTAGCTCCAATGTCTCTCGGTAGCAATCAGAATTAAGTCTGACGATGTGCTCAAAAAACGAGAAGTATCGGCCTTGCAATGCCATGATACTTCCTCAAAGTTGGCAAGCCTAATGAAGAACAGAAATCAGAGCAAACCAGCAGGTATCCCCTCTCTCATTTTGGAAAAGAACGATCAAATTACCTCACCTGTAGCAATAGCCGAGACGCTTGATTGTTACTTTGCTTCATCCATGATTACGGACCCCCTTACTTTACCCCCATGCATAGACCCTGTCACCGAGCATTTACTGTCTGATTTAGAATTCACTCTGAAAGAGGTCACCAACCAGCTTACCCGCGTCCGGAAGCCCTCACACCTTGGACATGATGGTGTTCCACCGACACTTCTACGTCTTGGAGGAACTGATGTCACAGCCCTACTATTGAAGGTCTACAACCTATCCACCAAGTTTGGCATATTTCCTTCACAATGGAAGACTGCGGTCATCATCTCAATCCATGATAAAGGACCAATACATGACCCCTCAAATTACTGCCCTATCAACCACACTCCAATTGCTTCTAGGTTGATGGAACGCCTCATCAAACAGCGGATGTCCGGCTTCCTATTGTCCCATAACATCATCCATAGTGAGCAGCATGGCTTTTTAAAGTCACGTTCAAGCACCACCTGCCAATACGACTTTTTTAACCTCATAACGGCGGCCGCGGACGACAGTTAATCCATCATCATTATATACCTTGATATGACAAAAGCGTTCGACCGCGTCCCTCACGCTTTATTACCAACCAAACTCAAAGCTTACGGCTTTTCCGGTTTGCTTTTAACGTGGTTCACATCATACCTATCGAACCGCTCACAAGCTGTTTCCATTGATGGGTGTTTCTCAAAGCCTGCTCCAGTCACCAGTGGAGTTATACAAAGCAGTGTACTCGGTCCTTTACTTTTTCTCATCTACATAAATGATATATTTTCCATCTTGCACCACGGCACCCCATTCCTTTTCGCTGATGACGTTAAGATCGTCTATGAGTTCCCTCGTCAGAACCTCAACATTATGCCGGATGAAATTTCTAGTGACCTAAAGCGACTCGGGGATTGGTGCAATTCATGGAGTATGGACTTCTCAACCTCGGAGAGCTGCTACACAACATTCAGATGTCAAGTGGCCCCCGGAACCTTGCTTATCCACGACCTACCCATCTCGTACAGCCCTTTAGTTCGAGATCTTGGTCTTCATTATTCTTGTAGCCTTAGGTTTTCTGAGTATGTTCTACTCCAGATTGCAAAGACGAGAAGAACCACTGGTCCCATCTCCAGAACTTTTCGGCTAAATGGTTGCAAACTGCTCGCTTACAAGTCTCACACCAGGCCTCTCCATGAAAACTGTCCTATTATCTTCATCAACATGACGAAATCCGACCGCATTTCTCTGGAGTCCGTGCAACGTCAGTTCACCAAGCAATTAGTGGGATTTTCCTCCAGTTTGTGTTACAAGGATCGATGCATCCTACTCTGTCTTGACCCTCTATGGCTGCGTCGCAGGAAGCTCAATTTATGTTTCCTGTTTAAGCCGTACCACCGTACGGCCTTTTCGTGTACTGAACCCATTCGTCTCACTCCCTCCACGAATTATGCCTGCGCCATCGGTCATTGCAGCTCTCAATTCCCAGATCGAAATTAGCGTTAAGATCTAACTTCTTCCTTATAAAATACTCAAAGTTTCGGAATAAACTCCCGCTAAACATCCGCGAGAGTCTCTCAATTTCCCAGTTCAGAGGCCCGCTGGATCACTTCTTGACTGTTCCCAATGTGATCCTTCTTACCGGCCAGACCGTCGCCGAAGAGGTGGCATACGAAAACGGGTTTGATTACTAGGATTATTGCACCAGAACTTTCATTTCTCGCCCGATGACAAACGCCAGTGCAACTATTTCTTTGTACGTTATGTTACATTCAATTTATACTACGGTAGCTACAGTTTGCTGACTTTTGTAACTATACCTAGTTTAATGCTTGCCGGTTCTCCTAATCATAGACACTGTTCGTGTTCTATTGCCAACCAAAGTTCCTTAGCCTTAGATGTCTCTGCAGCAAATAGGTATGTGGTTTTGGATCCTAGGACACTGAGTTCCGCCGTCTAACACATTCCTTGATCCTTCATTCCTTTCCCGTTCATTTTGGCTGCCACCACCGGCCCGGGTTTTATTTCCGGCCTCATTTCGCCTTTCTTAATCATCTCATTTCAGAATCTCTTATAACAGAAGTCCACCTGCTAGTAACTTCTTGGTGGCCTGTCCTCTAGTCTCATCTCTGTATCTATCATCCACAAACCACTATCATATTCCCTCTTATACACCGCACTATTTCGAATCAGCTGGGCTAGACTCATCTAAACCAGCTAGCTCGGAATGGTCTCTGACGGTCTTAGGCATGGTCTGGCGCTGTATGAGACTGATACACGTATGCCAGCTTGTGCCTTACAACATTCGTTACCCTACTCCGTTTGTTTGCATAGTCCCACTCTGCATTTCCCCAGCCCATGCTAGCGAAACCCCTGTTGTCAACGGCACCCATACCATAGCGTCGTCCGAACGTGGGGAAAACGGACCACCTCCATCAGTTGCGAAAAAAGGCAATTACGCATAAAATTACGATCGGGCGGAGGGGCTATGGAAAGTTCTTATATGGGCTCAACCACCCCTCTGTTAGGAGACATAAAAAGAAAACAAAACTGAAAAAAGAACAGTGGAAACAAAAGCGTCCTCGTGGGATCGATTCGATCGCCAAATACCACTGACATCGAGCTGTGAAGGAATTGGGCAACCTTCATCTATGGGTATGTCTCCGATCAGCTCAGACCCGTTCCTGCTAAAAGGGAAACCCCACATCGCCCTTGTTCGCTCGACAAGCTTTTGGTTTTCACGCACGAGACTGACTGTGATGAGAGTGCACTGGACTCTCCATGTACGTTTACCCACCCCCTGCTCTAAGTTTTCAACCACCCCATACCCTCCCTAAGCGCACCTAGCATGCATGTTGACGTCAAATACCATCGCCGCCATAGCCCTGACTTTCAACCCATTGACGCGGATAGCATGTGGACGGCAGCCGCTGTGAAGCCCAAAAAAGAACATATTGGAAACCGGTCATCTTTTCCTTCCATACCCCTCCATCTTCCGTCATCTTTCTCAGAAAGCGGCCTTCTTGATGTCCTAGCATCCAAGCCACGTTTAGGTTTACAACCCTACCTAACAGCAACAACGGCCTCCTGCCAACTACAATCACTACCGTAGCCTGGACTTTAAGCCCACTGACGTGGATAACATATGGAGGCGACAGATAACCAACACCTGCCTAACTAGATTCTACAAAAAATGAACACGGGGAACTGTTCATATTTTTCCATTCCCTACTGTCTCTCTCTCCTCACTCTTATAACAAATGATATTCAAGCAACCACCAAGTCATGAGATTTCCCTGCTCACATTCAAACTAAATCTCAGTAGGCCGGCACTACCTAGTAGGAGCACAGGCCAACGTACGTCCACGTTTCTGTGCATGATAACAATTTTCTCTAACGCATCACCAGAACTTCTAATTGCGTGCAAACCATTTATCCTTTGAAATGCACACGCAGCAGCCCACCCGGTTTACGCTATCTTGCAAGCCTGGAGTAGTACTTATCAACCCTACGTTATTTAAACTCTCGAATTCAAACCCAGACCAAAATATGAAATGTGCCACCGACCGTTCATATAAACCCAACCAGTTCATTATTAACTGTCTCCATTTATTATCATAAATCACAGCTGGAACCACGTCCAGACTACTGACGTCATTTATTTCAGGTTTGTCGTCGTCCACTCTCTCGGGCTCCACTTTCGGTGACCAAGGTTCACACCTCGACCCGTACCGACAGAGACCTAAACGGAATCTTTTATACCAAACGGGATTGCAATCGAGCCACACGACCTAAAACACTCCCAACTGCTTACCAGTAGATTGATAGGCGTCTTCTGACGCAACACCTCTGCCACTGATGTCACTGCTAGAGTCTTCACAAATATCAGTTCACAAGCTACCTTCTATTGATTGACTGACACGTCCCTTGCCCCGCCTGATGAACCATACCCACGAGATGCTGCACGTCAACTTGGTCTCATGTTAAACAATCCAATGACAGGGCCAGAATAGGCAACACGGGAATTTTGCACTCATTAAATTTCGATACGCCATCCGAACGCAAGTCCACTTATTCCCAATAATGAGGCCGAATATCACTGAGAATCAATAAGTCAATGTATTTTTGTCAGCGTAACAGAACAATAAGGCGCGAGCCTACGCAGCGGTTTTTTGCTCAGTTTTCTCTTGCTAGATTTCATTTTTCTTTACATCGTTATCCGGCTTGAAATTGATTCTTCACTAATTCAAGCCTTCAAGTTGGGCTACCTTTTTCTGAATGATACTGGTTACTGATCCTGAACCTAAACTCACCATTTATATGGATTGCTGTTTCCTCCACATTCATCAACGTTTCCTAGTCCATTTCCACACACTTTGTTCATATCTCCCCGTTTCATGACGCACTCCGTTTATTGAGACCGGGAATATCCGTCATTCTGGGCCATTGTCGTCTTCATAGGGGGCCGTTCTCCTCCTTTTCACCAAAGTTCACGTGTACTCCCATTCATTTCTTTCATCTCTTCATGTTCATAAATTATTCTGTTCATGGAACTCCAATAGGCCTCCGTTATCCACAGCTTGGATTATTTTGGTTTATAAGGCATCCTTAGCGCTATATTTTCACGACATACTTTGTATTCCCACGGGCCACCACCAACCGACCCGGATTCGAAACCAAACCGTTTTGCTGAGCGAACCATTATCATTTCGGTCGATTAAAACTAACTCTAGCTATATTGCTTTGCTTTTGACGACTTCGACTCGCTTTCTTGAAATTCGTGTATAGTTCATTGTTTTTAGTAACGTTGTACACCATGATCATGCGCTTGCGCGTGCGTCTCGACTATGGTCGAGAAATATACCCTTATTATTATAAAGTGGACGCCCGGTGAGTTTAGGGGCATCTGAAGGCTGACTGATATACATGAGAAAGGCTAGAAATCAGCATAAGGAACTGTAATAGCGGGAGACGATGAGTAAAAATTGAGATTCACTGCAGGGATTAGGTAGCAACGAAGCATTGGTACTCTGCAATAGATGGTCGGCGAACAGGGCACAAAACTCATTGTAGAACAGAGAGCGAGCAAAGTAAGACGTAAAAGGTGAATCCGGTAAAAAAAATAGTTCATAGTAATTGGACACAGTAGATGTGTGTTATAGATGTAGAAGGAATGGATGCATATCATGGCGATCAGCAGGATGATAGCAAGAGAGATGGCCTGTGAGGAACTACAGGACACCGAGCGAATGCATATATACATATGTGCGGTTGTTTACATATATGCGTATTTATATACATATAGGAGTAGCCGGACCAATAACAATGGAGTCCTAGGAAGAAATTATCAGTTATTAGGAGAGGCAGGTTAGGTTAGGTCGAATGTTTGTTGAATTAACTTTGGAATATCGTGGTGGATTATCTTCATGACAGATGAACTTGGCGGATCAACAGAGAGAGTGGAAAATTCGGAAGCACAGAAAAGACGACGACTGAGAAGCAGTTGAAAAGAAGGGGAGATGAAGTAAAGTATCGAAGAGAACAGGTGAGAATGGATCTAATAACCTGATTTATGTAGGTGAGACAAGGAGTGTTGGTCAAGAATGGGAGGAGCATTAATAAATGGGCTTACATTATTCAGCAAAAAGATGGTGGCGATGGAGATGGCTAAGCAGCGCAGAGCGATTGTGCATACAAAGTGGAGAAGGTTCCCTGGGATGTGAAACTCTCTGTGGTGCAAGATGCAGCAACTGTAACTGCAAACGGCATGGGAAAAGAATGAGCAAAAGGGGTACCAGAGATTAATAGCGGATAAAACGGACTGGAACTGTGAATGAGAACCATGACGAAACAGTGATTTTACATTAGGTGGCAAGTGAAAAAGCAGGACGGTCTGGAAGTCACGCATTAAATGCCTGCGGCAAGCAGTGGACAAAACGGGAGATTGGAGCACGGGCCGAAAAAGACAGGTGAGACATAACCAGTAAAATCATTTCATTGCAGGTGGAACACGAAAAAGGCAAAGAGGAAAGAAGCACCGGGACAGGTAAACCGGTGGAAGAACATATCGCATGAACAATGGATGTGCGTCGGAGTCGGGGACATAAAAATTGGGAGCTGCGTGCATGCCGGCAATTGTGCCGGTGGATGTAAATGGACGATATCAATCGGAGCACTGCCAAGTGAAAGGATCCACAGAGGAATCGCGGAGCCAGGCAAGGAAAATAGAGTGTCAGTGACTGGATAATAAATGTGGCTGTGAGAGATGCAGGGTTTCGAGCGGCAGTTTTTATATGAGAATCGGTCATGGGTGCGGGTGGGGCTGGTGTGTAATGGTATGAGGCATGAGAAGGGAGAACGAAGGAGGGTTTGACAGAACCGTAGGCAGTGAGGCGTAAGCATGCGATCAATGAGCTTTATAGGCCTAGGGTGATACCAAATGAATAAATAATACAAGCAGGCAATGCCGACATTGGTGGAGAAATGAAAATATTGGCGGTTGTCGGCAGAGTAAAGTGGTTAGGACGATAGTTATATGCAATGGGAGGTAACACAGTGAGGGTCGATTGGAGCAAGGACAGAATGGGTAAGTGTGCATACCATAAGGGAACAAAAAATGGACGTGATGGGAGCGATAGGTGGGCGTACAGTGGCGAACAAGGATTGATAAATCATGCGGTCTGCAGCTGACAGCATTAGAGCGTGCGATCCGCAACCGGTGATAGTGGGTGGGACTGGCCTTGCGCTGGACACCCAACCTGAAAAACACTTCGAGGTGAACACAGGGGGTGTGATCAACCAACCTAATTGCGCTCTAACATCGTTGCAGACGACCTGCACGCCCGATGTGCGCCAGCCAAAGAGGTGGATCTGACCGCGCCCCGCACCGTTGGGAATGGCACCAATGTTTATTGATGATTGTGCATGTGGGGCGTAGTTCGACTGTGATAGTATGAGATATACGTTCGACGGTCGGATGGTCAGGTTGCAAGAGGTTCCAGAGGACGGAGCCAACGGCTAATAATCGACCAAACAGCGGCTTTATCCAGGCGCGTATACCATCGTAGAGGGTGAAATGCACGTAAGGAGAGACCTGGAAAAGGAGAACAGATGAAAAAGAGCAGTCAGGGTGTGCCCCTACTGTGGATCAACGGTTAATGGAGGCATATAAAAACCAGTAAAGGACGAGGCATAAGAGTGACAGAAACTACGGGGGTAGGTAGAAGCAAAGAGGTTGAAATTAGTGGCATTTCAATTTGTTTGATTCTTTACGGGAATGGCCATATCTAGTCAAACTTTCGGAACTCAGTCAGATAGATGAAACTGTCTATCGTTGATTGTGTCCTCAATTGAAGGGAGCAGGGTAGGCGAAGGATTTGGTCTTAGAAGTCGAGGCCCCTCTCGTAAGCTATATCTTCTGCCATGCTGATGTTATATAACTGGAGTGCACGGGTGACTATGACATATGGGATGAGTGACGACAGAAATTGGGACTTGGTTTATGAAGCCCGAAGGGTGATGGGCAACTTGTTCCAGACTTTGGAGTAGACAAGAAGGAGAAAACCTGACCGTATTGCCGACTTAGCTATACTGGAAGGGACAGTAAAAGGCCTGTGCCGAAATGAGTAGGGGGTTTCACGGGAGAAGCTCACTGGGTCAAAGGAAAAAGACCAGTTATGGAGTAGGCTATACAAGAAGACCAAGTTTAGTCTTAAGCGGCGGAGCCCGAGTGGGTCAAGATTTAGATTTTGGCATCGTTCTCTATAGCTTAAGGCCGTGGACCAACCGAGTAGTTGTTTGGCAAGAACCCCTTTGTATGCTTTCAGTGGCAACTCTGTCGAATTTTGACATGTTAGAAAATATTTCTGGGTGGTGTCCAAGCAAAGGCCTGATGTGGGATCTGCAGATGCTGATTTTACTGTTCCGGAGATGAAAGGAGCGGGACAGAAGGGCCACACTTCTAGCCTTGGCCGCTTAGATGGCGGCGTGCTCAGAAAAGTTGAGGGAGCAGGAATAGTTGAGGCCCAAATCGCAGATAGTAGGTCGACTGGCTATTGGGGACCCACCAAGAGTTAAGGATCCAGGGGGCAATTGGTACTTGTAGGTTGAGACCTCGCACTTATCAGTAGAAAAGCTCATCCTCCAGGTGTGGCATCAGCGGTCAAGTGCAGCGAGGTCAGCGGAAATGTTGCAAAGAGTGGAGATAGCATCATTAGAATTGAAAGAGTAAACTATTTCTATATCGTCTGCAAATAAGAATGGCGTGCCGTGGTGTACTATATCCAATGCGTCATTAACGTACATCAGAAATAGGAGAGGACCCAGTACGCTTCCCCATATAACGCCACTTGTAACAGGTTTCGGTTTAGAAGTATGTCCATTGGTGAGGACCACTTGTGAACGATGAGCGAGATAAGATTTCAGCCAAGAAAGCAGCGGGTCAGCAATGCCGAATGAATGCAGTGTGGAAATAAGATGCAGGTGTGGAACACGGTCGAAAGCCTTCGACAGATTTAGGTAGACAATTACTAATGCCTGCCCGCTATCAACAGCCGTAGGACTAGGTTGAGGAAGTTAAACCGACATGTGGTGCATGATCGCGATTTGAGAAACCCGTGCTGCCTGTCGCTAAGGAGATGTGAAGCGAGAAGATAGGTGGTTATGCCATCTTTGATAATCGCTTCCATCATTCTGGAAACGATAGGTGTATGGTTGATGGGACGGTAATTGGCAAGTTCGTGGACAGGTACTTTTTCGTGTCGTGGAGTGATGACTGAACGCTTCCAGTTTGACGGTACCAAACTACATTTGAGTGACATGGTGAATAGGTTCAGTAATAGAAGTGGAAGGTCCGATCCACCGTTAATGATTGCAGCTGGGGGCAACCCGTCTGGTCCAGGATGCGCAGATGCTTTATAGCGTGAAATGAGCCTGGAAATAACGTTCACTTCAAAGGTTAAGGTAGATAGGGAAGAGCTGGTAATAGCCAGAGGATTTGAGGGTGCTGGATCTGAGGCGGGGGCCATGAAATTGGCGAAGTAATGGTTGAAAGCCTCAGAGATATCAGAAGGGGAGGTGGCTGAAGTTTTATTCGGTAATACAACGTATTGGATCGCAGTATCTGTTGCCGAATTCTTAGATTTGTGTAGGAGTGAGAGTTTCAATGTTTTATTGGGATGCCTTAGGGCTTTGGCTCCTTCGCAGCTGAGCTGCTTTTCCTTTAGGTCCTGGATAATATCAGTACGAAGTGTTAGTCTCATGAGAAGAGAGAAGTCGTGGTTTTGGAGGTAAAGTCTTTGCATCTTAAGTTACTTTCTTTGGAGGGAGGCAAGTTTGGACTTCCTAAGGGAGGAGTTTTGGGATATTGGGCTGAGTTTCAGGAGGCAGTTTCCCATGTTAAGGTAAAAGTGATCAGCAGCTTGTTGGGGGTCAGCCGTTGGAAAAACTGCTCCAATCTTGGTTACGGATGAGATTGGGTAGAGGATTCCAAGTTATACGGAGGGGATTGTTGACTGGTGTCAGATAGTCTGGTGAATAAGGATGGAATGAAAAATTACCATCCACTATCTTATGGTCGCTACCCGGAAATTTATTCAGAACGGAAACCGGAAAAAGGGAAAGGCTGTGGGTGAATATAAAGGTCAGTGTCTCACCGTGTTTTACAGATTGGGAGCTCCCAGCCGACACAAGCAAATGTAAACAACTCAGTGAGGACATCCCTTGAGATAACGTGAAAAAAATGGGTGGTAGGGCACTGTGGTGCTGTTGAGATGGACTGGCACTGTCAAAGATCGGGGGATATTCATGGCTACGGATCTCAAACCACAGATATTACTGCCGGCCGCAATAAGAGGTAATGATGCCCCCCAAAGCTAAAGGGGAACCCCTACCACGAGTAAGCCTTATGTGCGGCTGCCGCTCAAAGCAACCCGCCTGGGTCCACTTCGTAAGGATGCAGTTCAAGCTTGGGCTCCTAACCGAGTCCGAGGCTGAAAAAAGTTGAACCTAGGCAGAATAGCCTCACCCTGATATGTCCTGAACTCCAAAGCTGGCCACATTGAAAGAGGCTCAGAGAACCAAAGCTCCTCCCTTTGAAAAAGTAAAGAATTTGGGGATATCAATAAAGCATTTAAGATCATGGGAGGCTTTTCGTACTTTGAAAAAATTCATATGATCTCGAGAAACACGGATGAAGGGCCCAGGGGGTACGAGCTGTTGCTCGCGAAGATCCGCTGCAATAGAGTACATGGGCCAAGTTTTGTTGGGGAAATACCTTTTCCCAAAATTCTAGGCCAAGAAATTCTAATCTTTGGCCAAATTTTGCTTACCTTGCATCTTTTTGGAAGTATCTGATGCCGACTTTGAATTTCAGTAAAGCGTGGTTGCATTTGAGCAGAACCTGCATAATTCACCTTTGACGGCGCGCGCTATGTTGTTTTAACCTTCAAGATCGCACAAATTGAATATAAGCGGCGGCTTTGCAATGTGCGATGGCCTTTGGTCCAACACCAAATACACGGCTGGGCTGAATTTCCTGTCTTCGGTGTTCTTCCTTGCTTGTGTGGGTTGTCCTGGGATCGAGTACCGGTGCAAGCGCGAGGACTGAGATTTGTGGGTTTCCAACCGATCGATACTTGTTGGGGGCTTGTGACAGACTGGCGACGAGGTTTTTCGTTTCGTTATCATGGCAGCCCTCGACAAATGTGTAAAATGTTTTCTCCGGACACAAGCCAGTCTTATTGAAGCCCTATCAGACCTCCTCGCTGCCAAGCCGGCTTCGGCCACAAATGTGCCCGTGGACCACGTGCTCCGTAAGATTTGTGGGTTTTATAATCCTGGTTCTAGCGTTGCACATGATTGTTGGTAGAAACGTTACGAGAATATTTTTGTTCTGAAATTGCATCCCACGAAGATGCTACTAAAGTTCCTTCACTTCTCCGTTAACTCGGCCCGGCCGAGCATGTGCGATGAAGCAGTTTAGTCACATCTGATGACCCCTGAGCCCGCAGCTTCAGTGACTCCACAAAGGCGTTGACCGGTTTATATGGCCAGTCCTGTCCCCTCTTCGCTCCCGTATCCAGAGCTTTCAGCTCTCCAGACGGGATACTGACGGTTTCGTGCCGTTCACCGGAAACGCCAATCTAGAGAGAGCTCAATTCCAACTTGGCCCGCTGACGGAAGACCAATTACGCTGCCTGTTCTTCACTTGTGGCCTGCAATCACCGACTGGCGCTGACTTCCTTGTGCGATTTTTGGCTCTCATTTTCCAGAATTCAGCCACAAAATCTTGCTAACTGGTGAACGGGTGCCTCCGCCCAGCAAATCTCAAATCCGATTCGGCCCTTATCCAACAATCCGACCGGGCCTCACGGTCTGTCACAAAGGTCACCTCCAGCGGTCTCAGGCGCAACCCATGCCGGCCGTATCCAGCAACAGTCCTCCTAAGCCACCATCCCCTTGCCGGCACTGAGGCCCACGGCACTTTGACTGCCACAGTCCTTTTTGGCGCCACCGCTGCCAAAGCTGCCTACAACCGGCCACGAAGAGGGCTACTGCCCAAGCCGCAAAGCCGAGGACTCCAAGGTGCCGCCCACCCCACCTTCCGAGTTCCGGTCACATGGGCTCGTGGAAACTTTCCAACTAAATGTGGCTGAAAGCCGGTGGTATGTAATGGTCGGCATCAACCAACACGCCGTCAGGCTGCAACTAGGCACTGCCTGCTACATCATGTTGACCTCCTTTGACCTTTGGCGCTCCCTTGGCTCCGCCGCCCCCAAAGCCTCGCCGATGACTTGGAAGAGCGCAAGTGGAGGCACCCTCCAACTTTCCGGTCAGCTGAATGGCACTGTTTCTTTTCGCGGCACTTCCATCCCAGGGGAGTGCTACTTGAACCACGCTGGGCTCAATCTCGTAGGGGCCGACTGGATCGGTGAACTCGGGCCGGCCATGATCCCCGTGAAAGCCATTTGCAAAGCCGTCGGGTCACACGAGAACCCATCCTAGCTGGCCACTAACACCATCGGACAATTCGCCAGAGCTTTCCGCGACGGCCCAAACCTTTACACGAGTGCATAGGCCACAACACAACTTCAACCCAACGCCACCCCATTCTTCCGAACAAATCACCCAGTACTTTAAGTGGCTCTTCCACCGCTCAGTGCCGAAATGAGACGCCTGGAAGACTTTGGAATACTAGTTCTTGTGACATATTCAACATGGGCGGCTTCAATCGTTGTCCCACGAAGCCTGCGGGGTCAGTTCGTATCTGTGTCGATTGCTCCACTGGAGTTAACGACGCCACGGCCCCACACCACTTAGCGTGACTCACTAACTGAACTCAACACCCAGTTATGACGTTACCATTTCTGCTCCCACCCTATCCCCCAGCTGAGGTCCTTCTGTGATTTCATGCAGAACTTAGTTTTTACTCCTGCTCAATGACCACTCTAGGCGAAATACTAACTTTCCCATCGAAAGTTTTAGCCACACTTAGGCGCTTCCCTTTTAGTCTCACGTTTCATGGCCTCAATGTGCCTTTGGGATCCGCTGCACCGATGAGCCCGTGCTTAACTTTCGTTCTTCTTTCCGTTAACCGTTGATCCTCAGCTGCGTCTCTCTATCTCACTTTCTTTGCCACAGTCTTATGCGTCCGACCGCTTTCGCATGACCCGTCTGATGATCGCACCCACGTATACAGAAATATATATATACATATATATATATATATTTGTATATATATATATATATATATATATATATATATATATATATATGTAAATATACCTTGGGTATATTCCACTCACTTTTGCCCCCCTTTCTAACTAGATTGTGCCATTTTACAACATAATTTGCATATATATAAATACAACCGTTCCGTCCTTCAGCGATGGGTGCTCGCTCTCACTTAATTCCTGGCTCAGGCTAGAACTCAGCCGTCCTAACCTGTTTTTTGCGCCTTTCTCGTACACATTGCCGCACGGATTACCATTTCTTAGTAACTAGGCTTCACTACTCTGCGCATGTGCTCATGATAAGTCAAGACCCCATTCCAACCGGAATCCGTATGCCTCTGATTTCTCTTGACCCTGTGGAATACCAGCACGTGTGCTTCCACATGAAAAATCCTCTCCTTAACACCCAGTGTTTTTCTCACTTTTTATTGTTTGCCCTCCTCGACCACAGCTGGTGAACTGACCAGACTGTTATCTTCCTATTTTCTCATTCTTCTTCCAGACCGTACCCTCTACTATTGTTTTATTCCTGTTTCCCGAACGGACACCCTCTCCTCATCCACCGCCTACCTGATATGGCCCTAAATCTCTACTATCACCCAACTACCCTAGAAAGCTACCAGTCTCCGTCTAGGGATCCCTAATAGACCGGTCCACTAGCCAAACGATAACTAATTGTTCGGATAACAAAATGTTCATTTTCTTGCTTCCATAAAAAACGATAATCATAACCCACAGCTGGAACACTCTCCAGACTGCCGCACTCCTGATCTCTTCCAGATTGCATTGGTTACTTGGGTAGCCATCGGCCAAATCGACGTTTGTTTCGGATTACCGTAAGGGCTGGACGACTTGATCAATGGTTCAAACCTATACTCTCGCCTGCTGACGTTACACGGGGCACCGTACACGGATTAACAAAACCTCATGAAAGTCTCACCGGATCGCAGAGATGATTACTGACACCAACCATCAACACATACGCTCAACGTCTATTCCCAAATAATCCAACCCAACAGTTCAATTCTTCCCGCGTTGCAGTACGAAACCAATGACCGGAACCCAGCCCTTTTATACCTGCTTCCCTCAACATTCTACCTGCCACCATCTGCAACCAAGGTCTTTAAGGAACAGAATACTAGCCATCTGCAGCCAACCGTAATTTGGTTAACAATTTTCTACCACATACAAAAACAATTTACACTCTTCCAACTTCTGCCTAGCCGAACCGTTGACGTTTGTCTCCACTAATCCGTTTCATTGACGGCTTTTCTTTAAAAGTCCGTTATACGTCCATACACCATTCATGCTCTTCAAACGTTCACTGAAGTCCCTGCAAAGCTTTTCGCCTCCATTTGAATTTCCATATGACACTGTATTAACCTGCACAAAAGGTCCGTTTTATTATCACCTTTGACTCACTTGCCTTTATTTCACATGTTTCCTCCACAATTAGTTACCCAATGCTGGATCCGTTTCCAATATTCCGCTGGTATCTCTGACTGCACGTTGAAAGCCCCATGCTTGCTTTACTTCTAGCAATGTTCTTTGGCATCTCCTCCGCCCGATAACTCGTTAGTGACCGTCCAATTGTCGCTTACATCAGCAATCCCACTACTGCCCAGCTATCCACACCGCCCCCAGCGATTTCGAAACCGATTCGGAATTCCCGCCTCAACCATTACCACTTTTGTTCACTCAAACACTACATGACCTTACTGGTGTATTTCGGTGGCTGTGTGATTTATAAATTTAGAATTTGTGAATACCTCACATTAACATGTACTGCTGTACACTCTGATCTTGCCTTGTGCATGTGTATTGACCACGGTCAAGAAATATACTTTACTAAACTATACTATTACCCACTACCGGCCCCAGAGGCCTTTTTCGCGGTAATCAATGGTGAAAAGTACTCTGCAAGGCTGGGCTCGGCCGAGGCCTATTTTCAGATCGAGCTGGCTATGACTTCTGTAGATTTTTGGCTATCAGCACTCACCGTGGACTTCAATTCACCCGCCTGCCCTTCGGAGTAAAGACGGCACCTACCATATTCCAACAAATTAGGGACACCTTAGTCTCGGGTTTACCAGGCAGGGCAGCATGTCTGACGATATCATTATGGTGGGCAGTGCGGTGGCGGAATTGAAATACCACCTTGGTGCAGCTCCACGGAGCATACAGGGGACCGGTCTCCGGCTAAGATTTGACAAGAGCCAATTTTCTCTGAACGATATCAAGTATCTGGGCCTCATATTCGGCACTCATGACCATCACCCGGATCAAGAAAGAATCCGAGTTATCTAGGAGATGCTCGCCCTGTCGAAGTTACCGAACATTTGCTCCTTTTGGGGCTTAATCAGCTACTACATAGCGTTCTTACCCACACTGTACAGCCTTTGAGAGCGCCCTAGTGCCCCGACAAAGAAAGAAGCCCTGTGGAAGGGTCTCCAAGGTGCCAACAATTTTTTGACACTGAAGTCAACGCTCACTCCCGAACTCTTATTCAGTCACATTGACCCGAATATGCCGATCGTGGTAGCCACCGACGCGTCGAATTTTGGAGTGGAAGCAGTAGGTTCCCAGTTTTCCCGGAAGGATCAGAGAAGCCTTTGCCCACGCATTCCGCAAGCTGACACAAGCTGTAAGGCACTACGGTCAAGTGGATGAGGAAGCAGCAGACATGGTTTGCGCCGTCAAGCCATTTCACAAACTGCTTCTTGGCCTACTTCTCACCCTACTGACAGACCACGAACCACCCCTGTCCATTTCCAGGCCCCACAAAGGCTTTCAGGTGCATTGCACAAACCGTCTAGTTTGCTGGGCTACCATCAGCCTGCGATACGACTTTGCTATCCGATACCGATACAGACTCTGACCAAGCCGACGGACTATCCCGTCTTATCCAGGAATACCGTTCGGATGACAAGGGCGCTGTGATTGTCCACCTTAACCCCATAGATGGTGCTTCCCGTCACTTCGCTGATGTTGTTTGGGTCTTGTTTGTTACGGCTGCCGACATTAGCTTCGCCGCAGCCCGAGGCTCCGAACTGAGCGATGCCATCAAGTTTTCCAATACTCCCAGCCTTCGACCCGCTCCATCAGCGAGTCGGACCTCCTGCATCACCAATACAAGTTACCTTCTTTGGTGGACCCCTGCCTGGGGCACACAGATGGGGCTGCAATTCCAAAATTACTGCGACGCGCAGTTTTACTTCAGTCACATACCCGCCCTCCTGGGGCGGCCGGCGTAGAGTCAACTGATCGCAGTTATACCTATCGACCCGGCTTGGATAAAGACATCGAAGTTGTTGTAAGTCAAAGCCCGAAATGTCAACGGGCCGCCAAATCGCCCCCACCCCTTACTCCCGTGCCGCGGTTCACTCCAGAGCATCCTTGGCCTCGGCTCCACCTATTCTGCCCGGAGCAGACCGACGGTGTACTTTACCCCCTCCTTGTGAACTCTTTTTCCAAATGGCCGGAGATTGAACCACTAACACCTGCGACCACTACGACCACCATCGCTGGCCTCCAGATGGCCTTCTTTACTCACGGCCTCCCGGCAGTGCTTGACACACACAAATGCTCCCATTTTACTTCCGCCCTGTTCAATGAGTTCTGCCAAAGCCATAACATCCTACGAGTCCGTTCGCCACCCTACTATCGGCAGTCCAACTGCCAGGCAGAGTGATTTGTTGATGCTTTTTGACGAACAGTCTGTGAGTCGCACGGAGGGGGGGCACTGGAGATCATCAGGAAATCGCTCTTTACGCAGTGGAAGCCACTTAATCCAGCCGTTCCATGTGATTGTTCACCAAAGGGGGCGCCAATGCATAGGAAAGTGCTGAAAATTCACCAGGCTCTACTCCCAACAACAGCCCAACCAGTCATCTCAAAGTGAAAAGGATTTCCCCTTTGGAGTAGTCGCCGTGTCTCACCGCTCAGCGGGGTCCGAGCTTGGTTTTCTACCTCCATGGGTCTCGCACTTGGGAGGCTGTAGTGTGTAACAAAACAATTATAAATCTACTTCAAGGCCGTGAGCATCAAAGCGAAAGTTGTTTCGCTCTTTCGTGGCAGAATTTGAGAATCTTTGGAGGTTCTGGTGCCATGAACTGGGTACAAATTTGCAGCCCCCAAATCCCTTGATCTGACTTGATCCGAACTCGCCCAGAGGCTGCTAGAGGGGTCCATAATTCAAGCGCGTTTCAACTCTCAACCATTTTGGCAACTGAATAATTTCCCACGTACAGGCACGTACATTGGCCCTGGACCCCAGATATCTACGGTGCCAAACTTTTAGGGCGTGAAGTTGATCAGCTAGCGTCACTGCAAAAATCGAAACATTGTTTGAGTCTTCAATGTTCCAAATGTAATCGGTATAGTGTAATACGGAAAACTTTTCTGTAATAAAAGTACTCTAGTGGAATAATTTGTCAACATTAATAATAATGTTATATTTCTGGACCGTGGTCGGGAAGCACGCATGTTAGCATGATCAGAGTTTACAATATTACTGAATGAGATGGGCAATCCGCAAACTTCAGAGAGAGATTCGGACATCACAGCAACAATGGAATAAGGATGAGGAGAGTTTAAATGAATACACGGTAAAAACGAACTGATTTCGAGCCAACTGCGGCAAAAGTAATGAATCGGCCAGATGTAGGAATGTTCAGACGGACATTGTCTTAGGACGCAGGAAATACAATATTCACAAGATCGATGCAAGAAAATGGTCGGTAATTCATATTCATGTTCACTTACGAAGGTAATTGGCGTTGAGACAAAGGAGGCAGGGAAGAATTTCATGAAGGTTAGCAGAGGAATACTTATTTTCATAGATTTGCGAATATGAAAAGGAATAGTACCTCCCGAAAAGGTGAGACAATTTCCATGAGAAGTGGTACGTGTCATCTGGTGTCGGCAGTTCGCATGTGGTGGAAAATGGATGAAGTTCCAGGAAGGAATAATCAGCAACCGGAAAGCCGTGTTCATGAGGAACAAAATAAGGCAAGACAAGGGTGAAATCCTTTGCAATAGACCATGCTATGCTGGTAAATTGGCGAGTGCATCATTCTGTTGAGTTTCTTGTGTCTTTTTTGTGCCCGTGTTAGGCTTCTTGGGCAAGGGTTGGCTGCGGTTTTTTTCCCTGTTTCATCATGTAAAAAAGGCCGGCATCGCCGAATCTGGACCGATCACTATTTAATCAGGAGTCCTCGCACGGCGGCTTCGACATTATTCCAATGGAAGTGTGAAAATAAGCCATAGAGTGTTTATCTTTCATTGAATATTTATTATTCGTATGACCAAAATGCTTTTACCACAGCTGAAATCTTATAGGCTTCCGACTTGCTATTCCTGTCTCCATTCTGTCACTGACTGTGTATTGAAAATGGGTTTCAGTTTTCGGTTTTCACAGAGGGAAGCTATACAGTGCGTCTAAAGACATGTGATTAGTTTGTCTAGCATGATGAAAGTGTCAACTACGTCTGTCCATAAGTTTTATCGTTTCTCATCAAGCACGCACAGGAACGCCGGAAATCCACCGGGACATAGGAAGTATCTGAGTTCATGAGACGCAGTCTACAGCCAGCGGGTTAAACAAATACGCCATGGATTGAGCATGTGAAACCAGACCCGTCTCAGCTGACTTTGATGACGATCCGCTGAATAACGACTGGAGAATCGAGGCAAAGTGATCGCGTTCAGAAAGTGCCAGCCCCAAACACTTAGTCGCAGTGTTCACATAGCCCAGCTCCATCGAACCACAAGGCTTAGTCACGCGTATTTTCTACCTTTTCTCGATCAGCCTATCCCAAAGGAGTTCAATCGACTAATCCAATCCATTCACCGACCTACAGCATCGACTCGTACAACAGAGTCAAAACAACCACCAGCACACTAGCTTGCACAGGACAAACAGCCTAACCAAAATTCCTCATTGTTTCAGCGAAAAAGTGCGGAAAGAAATTAAAAAAATATGACTGAAATAAGCAATAACTCTAGTCGATTCGGGGATTCCATGTTACAGGTTTCTGATCACTTTCACAGACATGGGGAGTTTTCTTTCCCTTATGCCACAAACATTTCCCGTTAGTTACTTACAGTCCGCGTTACACTCACCCGGGTCGGAAATCTATCCATAGTCTTGCGTTTTCAACAAAAAAATTACTTGATCTACGCAAGCTTAACTGAACCTCGACATAATGAGCTCCCAGAATACCCCATCAGTGTCAATATCTGGGCTGATCTGGATGTGTCGAGGTACCAGACAGCGATAAAAATGCACCCTGACCAAGTAACTAGGCGTATCTCCTAATCATTTTATTCCGTAGCCCAATTGATAAAAAGGGGAAAGCGTCAATATGTAGTGAACATACTGAGTGTAGTGGGCTTAGCAGAGCACGCTTTCAGTAAAAGGGTTTTCGGGCCGGGCAACTGCTGCGTGGGTCCAGACACCTCTTCATGTGCCACCTAGCCAGTGCTAGTCGGCTTTTAAAACCCAAAGTGTCGGAACGCGCTGCTTTGTTCAACTGATGGGATGTTTAAGTCTATGCCAGGGAAGATGTTTGTGGAACCGGATCACCCGGCAAGGGGCGAAAGGCGACAAAGGCAATTCAAATCGCCGTTTGTGGCGTCCGCACTTACGCTGGGTCCATCAAAGCCGGTGAGCACTTCCCAGTGTTGTTAGCCAGGAACAGTAATCACCTGCGAGGAAAGATAAGCTGCAGTCGGCACAGCCCAAGTGAACTCAAATACGTCTCAGGCACGTTGTTCAAACCCAGTCACAATGCAACAATAAACACTTACTCAGTCAAGTGAGAGGCTCAAGAATTGAAACAGTCGGCGGCACCGAATGCAAGCGTGAAAACACACCAACGGCACTCAGGTAATCTCTTTCAGTGCGGGCGGACGAAACCGTTGCCAACAAAGCGCCTCGAAACTTGGACAACGGCCACAGTATGAGGAATAACTAAAAAATACCTTCACAAATGGTATTGTGACCTGGTGGAGCGAGTTTCCGGCTGGAGTTTAAGGGGCTTACTGCATCGTAATCACTGAGAACCCGGCTTGTTAATGGTATACCGTCAGCAGGTTTGCCCCTTTCAGGGTACTGCGCTTTCATGATGGACAGACAAGACGGACGGAAGGGATTGGTTACTTTCCCGCTCGCTGTGAATTTACACGACCGATGTCAGGAGGGGCGGCCTCGTGCCAACCGAGTTCAGCGAATATAAAGGCTGCTCTGACGTGCGTCTGCAGGTCTCCTTCCTTATCTCTTTATAAAGGCGCGCTGGTACCAGATCTTTTGAACAAAACGGTTCCCCAGTCTGATAGGTCGTTGGTTGTCGGCGAATACAACTTGTCAAAAGTTCAGTGGGAGATTTGGTGGACAACTCGAGGTAGATTTGGCGGTCAGTTGGTGGATCTGGTTGGCGGGTTCCTACTGGAACAACACAAGTTATCCAACCCGGCAGAGAATAGGCCAATCAGCCAGATCTCTGGAACACGTACCAATGTATCACCGGAGGATGTCGACTACCTAGAGTGTGTTGCACCCATGAGCGGGAGCCTTCAATGTGTGATCAGGTTCGTCTTCAAAAGGAATTCCCCAATGGCCCCCAAATAAACTGAGAGGAACTTCAAGAAATGTTTGCTACCAGCCACTGGGATTTGCAGGAGGGATATTCAGTAGGCAGCCTCAAACCTCACGAAAAAAGAAAAGCGGTCGGTATTCACTGTCTTCAAAAGCCTAACTTCATATTCATTGCCTTTTGTCCTAAACTGGGAGCATCCCGGGCTGCGTTTTTCTACTTTTTCCATTTCTGTACTTCCTTTTGCGCACATCATTCTCTCACACAATTTTAATTCTCAAGAGACTATGCCAGTCACTAATTTGGCCTATGTGCTTACCTGTCAATCTGCGCCTCACAGGTCAACCCGATGATGCCCCTCTAGTTATTCTCCTGGATCTCTGATATCTGGTTGCTTGACCTTGGACGAACTAATATTTGCGGAAATTTGTCCCCACCAGGAAAGCTCGCACTAATGACGGTGGTGCGAGGCGCGGTCAGATCCACCGATTTCGCCGGGGCACATCGGACGTGCTTTTTGTCTGTCGCCATAAGGGGGCGCAAAGAAGCTAGTATATTGCCTCTCCTGTCTCTTAAAACTGTTTTCAGGTCGAACTTCCGGCGCACCGTCGGCCCCACAAGCCAACACCACTAACGGATTGAAAAACTCACTCCCCAGTCTTGGTTTGATGCTTCCCGTTGCTTCCTCCAGAGACCATGTGTGCGACCGACCATACACCCGGAAACGTTCCAACTAGATCCAGCCCATAATTCCCGCTGGGCTCAAAAAACAAGCCATTGTCCGGTCCTACGGACATTTATTTCCGAAAAATTTCTCGTTATCTACCACCTATCTCATTACCATCTTTAGTCTATCCCGATGAGTTACTAGATGCTTTACCCGGGAACGTACAATGGTCTCATCATTACAATGTCTCTATAATGAGCATCTACAATCCTGCCAAACTCTTGACGAAGTCGTTCGTCTATGGCGCAATTTGCATGGCACCACTCTGTTGGTCTGAAAAAAAACCCATCTAAGTATCATTTTTCTTACCTACTAACAACATCGCAAACCGAGATGTGGTGCTTCTTCCAGGGCTCCATCCGTGTGACACAAACTCTTTCTTTTATGCATCGCGTAGATCCTTCTCCTGCGTATCAAGTCATTCAGTCAATTGCACTTTCCTGACAGTAGTATCAGTGATTAATTATCCACAACCCAGTCAATCCATCTTCCGATAGTCCGCCCAATGTCTCATGTCACGCCTTCCTCAGTATGTCTAACTATGCCACCGTTTGTGCATCCTGGCAGTTTAACTCAGGTTTTGCCTTTACATGGTTTTATCAAACCACTATATTTTCGCCTCTCGCGTCTACTTCGTTACCAGTCTGTGACGCTCTCATATTATCCGCCAACTAACCTAGAGAAATTCATAACTAAAGCACGTTTCATTCGTTCATCAACGTCTGTCACTGTTTCACCAAAGTAAGACGATCGAACATCTGTGCCACAATTCACCGAGAGCTTTTTCAACTTCTATAGCCGTAAATCGACTAATCACAATCCAGTCGACCAATAACGTTCATTCACTTTCCATCTTCTGCCGTTCTGTCCCATCTGAACCCCATGGTCAAGCATTTACTTCAAGCCTTACTGAGAGGCTTTTCCGCGACCTTCCGCTGGATGCCAAGTGTCCACTTTGTGGATAGCCGGATCTTCTCTATCATTTTTGCTCTTGCTCTCCTCACATAACACCCAGCATCTCCTTCGGAATAATATTCCTGCTTTTTCTCCGAGTCATTACAACTATTAGTTAGAGTGCGAATTCATCATCACCAGTAGGTTTTCCACTTGTTAAATTATTTTCGGGAATGGTTCAATCAAGATACTCCCCTTTGCAATTCTTTTCCGTACCGCCCGAATTTTTAAGAGTCTTTCTTCCGCCTCTGTTCTACTTGCTTACTTATTTCGCCCACCCGGCTGGTTTGGCTTACTGCGGAGCAATGCAACCATCGAAACTTCAATTCTACTCTGCTGGGCATTCGGTCATGCTATCACTATGACCTATACGCTTATTTTACCGAAACCACCCAGTTGGGTATCACAGGATCCCTACTACGACCTCGCTTGCACCTTATTATCATCCAGTTAGGCATGCTTTGGATGTCCCTGAAATAGACTTTTGTTATTATTGTTATCATTATCAGAGTTAGCTGTAGTGATTCAAGCATCTCTCCTCGTGATTGAATGAGCTAAGGCTTAGATTTTGCCACGCTACCAATCAAACAAACCCGGACCGTAAAAGCTGATCATATAGATACAGAAAAACTGCTTTGTGATTGGTAATCACGTTATCTGGCAATGGGGGCAAACATCCTTTTCTCACTTCCTGAGTCATCCCTTAATCGTATGGCCTAGCTGTAACATACCATACTTGAAGCATGTCTCGTTGACTTCACTTTCCGCTCGCTTGCAACCTCGCCAATGGCTGGTTATCTGGAAAACAACCTGATGACCAGGTTTCACCCGCAAGCAGTCCTTCTGTTGTTGGCCGTGTTCCGCTGAGTTCTATTGGAAGCCTGTTACAGCAGGACTCTTCTGCTACCAAGATCGCGCTGGACGATGCCGAACACCATAACTATCTGCCAACACTCAAACGCCGCGTTCAACACAGCCGACTTCCTAACCTACCCTGTGCTTCCACTGCCCTCGGATTTGGTCTTTATCCGAGCTATCCAGCTGTTCGTTTATAATGAAGCACAAGGAAACACCCTCGTGTCTACTTTCTGACTGACCCACCCACATCTGACTGTCCCCTACGACTTCCCCCCTCGGAGCCGGACGTCATTCGCCCCGGATTTTATCTCGACAATAACCTCTCCCCCGAGAGCGTGTCTTAGACGCCCAGGATAAAGCTCATACGTAAATATTCCTTCAAGCTCATATGTCACCAACGTTGACTCAGTTTCCATCTTCACTGCTTTCACCATTATTCCACCGCATATCTTGATTACATGGTTACGCATTTCTAGAACTTCCCACTTTTGATTCCGTTACGACAATCTTCCCATCAGCACCCCTGACATCTGCTGACTCTATCTCATTGTTTCATTGTGAGTCTACACATGTTCTTTCCTTTGATCCTTTCGACGCTTACAGTTCATGCTTATTGGACTCCCGAAAACTTCCCAGTGCAACTTGGTCCTCGGTTTAATCTCCAATAACTGTTTTTGGCCGCCCGCCTTGCCGTTTTACCATTGAAATCTTGATCTCTTCTCCACAGCTGCCGCTCATTTTAGTTCTATTTCCCTAGCAATCCCCTATGCTTTAGTGTATTTGGCCGCTGCCCGACAATGCTGCCAAGTCACTGCGACCAATCTTTGCCCGCCCTCGTGAACCACCTCTCCACATTCTGTGGGTGGTGCCGGACTGGTTATTCTTGCAGTCATGCCTGTTTCTTCACTCTCTGAAGAAATGGTTCATTATTATCATCACTAACAATAATATTAATAATATTACTAAGTAAACGAGCTACCACCAACCAAAATGCGACGGAGCGCAGTTCTGCAGTTCCTTTCTGGTCTTATCCTTCTCCGTGCTTGCAGTCCGTGTGCAAGTTATTTCAGTGCGTACGACTGGCCGGGTAGATGCGATCCTTACATTTGGCTCCACAGCATGGAGTCAGTGACCAGTGAACTTTCGGGCTTGCACGGAGTGACGTTATTTCGGATGTGAGTAGAATGTAGTCAAGTAGTGAATCCCAAAATTCTGAATAATATGGATTCTCAGGTTCCACAAGATTCGACCAGCATACTACACACTTGCAAATTACATACAAACCTAAAATATATGGCCACAATGATCAACAAAGAGAACCTCAGTTCGGCAAATTTCACTGGCAAATACGACCATCGCGGCAGTCAGGGGTTAAATCGAAAAGATGCAACGGCATACATAAGCGGGGCATGAAAGAATGTTCAAATCTAGTGGTTGACGTTTTCCGTAGTTGTGCTGCGATCAACAAGAATAAATCCCGTAACCCAAGGAGGGAAAGTGTGATTCTGATTGGAAATATCTCCCGCAAAGGCGAGTCATAAACAGCTGTCCACCGAAGTCCAAGAAGGGGTCAAACTATCCCCGCTCCGATGAAGTATTCGTAAGGGTTTCAAATAGTATCACTTGGCTTTGTCCCTGAATCCAAGCGGCAAAGTGTTGTCACCTGTTAAATAACTCGGCGAGCTCCGAGACACCCCCGAAACCACCATCTGGGAAATCATGGTAACTCCAGCTGAACCATATTGAAGTGGCAAACTCTCATGCGAAGGAAAAGCGGAATCCACTTCACGGGTACTAGGGAAGAAATTGTCCAGTCGTCAATTCACCGCGCTTCTGAATCAGCACTCTGCCTTTGGCAATTGCGGGGACCACTTGGAGAAAAATACTTGTGACCTTATAATTGCCAGAATCAGCAGAATCACTCTAGAGCTGCGCTCATTGAAACAGTATTTGAACTTTACGGGGGCTTACAGAGACCTTGGGCAATTTGGTGACGTGCTATCCGCAGCACGCTGAAGAACAGTCTTTTTTCGGTAGAATATACCAAAGCCGATGCGCGAGCACTGTAACCATCAAGCACACGACAACCGGTCAGGCCATTCCGAAGCTACAATATCTCATAAACCTGTAGAAGGGAGCATGTCTTGAGGAGGTTTCTTTCCGTCTTCGATATGTTCATTTCGTTCAGCCGTGTGCCATGCATGTGAAAAGGTTGGTACACAAGATAAGCGCGCCGGGGATCCAGATGAAACGTGACAGAGGAACTCGCAAAGTACAAAGTTGGGAGCCACAGGAGTTATCGGTAAATTCCTGCGCAAACTGGTGTCATTTAAATCGGAGTTTCAGAGGGAGTTCATTGTGGATACGGGAGGTTGTGAGTTCATCGTCTCTGCAGAAGGCACTTTTCTCCGTCAGCCAATAATTCCGCAGGTATAAGCCTTCAGGGTGTGACCGGCCGTCACCTCACACTGTTGAACGTCCAGATCCCAGTGGCCCAATCCAGGCGGCGAACACATGTCCTAGTCCGTTTCCCGACTTCAGTTGACAGTTCGACTCTCCTGGGGTTGAGTGCACTAATAGCTGTATATGACTGACTTGCGCTTCATACGGCCTCAGCCACTCCCTTTTATCCTGCGACTCTTCAATAACTTGTGATGCTGTGCTTCAACATCCGTGGCGGAAAGGCAGTGGACTCTGTGATATTGAAGTATGACGGTAGTCTAGCGTTAATCAGCCGAAAAATACTGCAGTACCGTTAGAGAGGTATTGTAAAAGCGCTGAGACAGATTGGGCGGTACGATATGACCTCTCCAGTCAGTTCGCCTTATTGGAGACTCCGATAGCGGTGGCGGCAAAGAGCGACGTGAAAAGGCTAGGTACTTGTGGAGACCACAGACTCATTTTGAACCCATGACGGCGAAGGTGTATGGCTAATAATATGGAACCAAAGACTTTATGAAACCCATGCTCAGCAGCACTTTTTTCGAAAATTGACCTAGTGAAGGCATACCAACGAATTCCGCTGCTCCCGAAGTCGGGGCCACTTACCATCGTCAACAGCCCTTGAGGCAGGTTTCAGCACAGTTTAACACCCTTTAGACTGTACGTTTTATCTAAAACTTTCCGGGTGATCATTGAGATGGTATTTGAATGTTAATCCGGAGGAAGGGCCTATTAGGATGTTGAGACTGCCTTTGGAGCATCGAAAGAGAAACTTTTATCGCTTGAGGCGGACCCCAGGGAGATCCATAGCCAAGCTTGTCCTGATCGAACCCTGAAAATGCAAGTTCTTTAGGCTCACGGCGAACACTAGTGGGTACTAGCCGGACTCTCATCGTATCGTACCTGTGGCTAAAATTGAGTCGTCGAAGAATTACACACACTTGAGATCGATCCTTGTTTGCCTACAACACTGTTGCAGCTTTCCACCGAACATGGCAACAAAGGTGCAGCCATCGTTCCTCGCCCAGTCATTCAGTGTGTGGCTGCGGACTGACCTATGTAAGATTGTCTTTCGAGTTTTCATTACAAGTATAGGTGAACGTCCAAAGCTAGCCCCGTTTGAACTATCAAGAGGAACGGCGCTAAACGCGGGTGTATCTGAGGTTGGAATCCTTTGGGCGCTGGAATAAGATCAATGCTCGATCATCTGCATGTATCTGTCGTCTACTGGCCGCTGTTGAGGCACGATATTAGCAAACACAGAAGGAAGGTCGAGCTACACCATACCTCGCGGTGAGTAAGTGCTACTCCGGAGTCTTCGGTTATTTAGTATTTTCTTTGGGGCATCTCTTAAAAGTTAGCCTTCGTGCTCCAGAAGATCCGACTAACCTTCTCTGGCTCTTGAAATTCAGCGATATTATTGCCGGAGCTATCAATGACATTTCATTCAACAATGAAGTACGACCTTCAAGCCCTTACTCGCTCACATCAAAAGAGAGAAAAATCTAGTACGTAGACCACCGCCGGTCCAGGCAACCGACATCATTTATATAGGGACCTCTCGGTCTGTCTACATATTTTTCTTTCTGAGGTGTAGCATTTCAGTAAAATCCTTGCTTGGATCAAACATAGTCTGCAAGCCCTTCTGAAGCACGGCTACCCTTGCTTCAGATTTAAAATTGTTCGGGTTTCTGTCTAAAAGCTACTTTCTGCCTGGTCAAGGAAGAACCACTCGAACTAAGAAGCCCAAGAGCACCCTTTCACCGCTTTTATACAAAAGTACGATCATTCTTGTACAAGTGGCAATTCATATATATACAGGCGAATTTCTGGTTGCCTTCTGGGTGCAGGAGAATATTCTGATGGCAGACCAAGAAGGCGAATAAAATTCGAGCGGACTACATTGAGGTGGTAAATAAGGAATAAGAAAACCTCAGAAGCTGATATGAAAGCAGTAGTGAGCATTCGTCCCGCGAAAACTCTTGAAATTTCCAGCAAGCCCGACAGAAGCGGTTCCAAACAGAGAAAGAGATAAACTTTCATACACGCCACTGAAACGATGGCAGTAGTTAGGTTTTGACATCCGGCAGAAAAACGCTCTAAATTGACCGCTTGAGGTGGTGACGACCAGTACTGAGACTTGCCAATCAAAATTTCAAAAGGATTCATTTCAGCGTGGAACGATCGCACAGGGCTGCCGACGTACTCCTACCGCACTGTTAGCGGCAGCTCAATCAACACGAGCGCGCTCATTGCAAACAAACAGGTAGTGTTGTTCAATTTTGGTACTTTTGTACAGAAAGTCTTAGTGAAACAACAATTTAAGTAATATTCGCTCTACGGTATATCGTCCATTGGCACTGTATTTGTTGCCAAATTGTTATTGGTTTAGTGGTGTTTATTCACATTGGTCTCCCAAATTTGCGGGTATTCAGTGGATCTTACCCCCTTGTAACAACCAGGAACACTTTACTTATTTTGGTGGTTCTCCAATCCCTACCTCTCAGCAGCAAACTAACCTGAATGTCAAAAATTTATCAGGATCAAAAATTAGGGGTGAAACCTTGGACAACAGCATCGCCTTGACAGTTAAGCTGGGCAACTTCTCATGTCACATAGTCACACCTTCCTGCAAACGGTCACTCATTGGATGGGTCTCATCTAACGACTCCGTTTACTTTGGGGATGCAGTCGAGTTACTCGATGTTAGGTCGTCACTCCCACTCAAGTAGAAGCCTTGAATTGTTTTCTTGATAGTGCGCACTGACTGTCAGACTCTCTCAGGTCCTCCAGTGAATAGCTTCGTCCGACTAGAGCCGAGGGTACCTTACCACCTTAGTGTAGTAGCTCACTCACACGAGCCCACGAGCATTCACGAACCCACAAGCAAGCATGCCCCATTACACCCGCACCAACCAGTACTAGCTCCCGTCAATCCATTTCGGCAGACTGATGAACACGAGAGAAATGTGTTGTAATATGATTTTTGCTGACACTAGAGGGGTCCTTAAAATCCACCAGTGCTGGTTTTAGTGTGACATTTAGAGAGACACACTGACCTGCTTGGAGCTGCGGATTGGAAGCATGGTATCACGCCAATATAAAAGTTACAAAAATTTGTGCTTCCGGGTCTTGTCATGTGCAAACACCACGATAACCACCGGTGGTCGTGATTACCACTCGATAATTTCCGAGGGTAAGGGCTAAAAAGCACGAGAAAAATGGTAGTCTGTGAGGAACTTTTCAGGTTCCGGAAGTACAGCTTTTTATTGGCGTGAGTAAGTGATAGCTCTGGTGGGAGAGTTTGAAATAGCGGTGATGCTTATTTCTGCAAATCGACCACAGGGCGACACACGGGTGCGCCATGACAGCAGCAACATAATTCCGCCGTTATGGTGAATAGATAGGTGCATCTTGTGCTGGCCTTTTCTTTAGCTCTAAGTTTGCTAATAAGTGCTGATTAAATAGCCGTCGGCCCGCTTCCCCATTTGGCAGCCTATAACTAGTCGCGACCCTCTTCCTGAAATATCGCACATTTATTACAAAATAAAAGGAAGTGAGCAAAGTAAGATAAAAATATATAGGTGATACCAAAGCTGATCAAATTGGTAAAAATCTATGGATCAGTTGTCTCATACTTGATCTACGGCCGCGCTTCCCTGTCATTTTACCGGTGAGGCAGCTTTGTCTTTGGCTGATCTAGTAGTTTACACGAAGAAATACCAATAGTTCTGGATGAACGCGTGTGGGTAATACCTTGTTCAACAATCTTATTCAACTCCTAATCAATGTCCTTATTGCTGAGCTTATTCCCTGTGTTTCTATATCTCGTGCTGTTACGGATACGGTCAAATTGAAAAGACCAAATGGGGCTGTCATTCTAAAATGCAGGCAACTACTCCGTTCACTAGGAATGTCTGCTTCTAATGGCGGTGAACTATAACCTTTCAGTTTCCTCGAGTAACATCAAATTTTGATGTTAATTCAAGATCGGCTACGCACAGTAAAGTGCCCCTCTGCTGGAAGTTCATCTCTTTTTGTGGACAAGGTTCTGATTGGCACACTTTTTATTGAGATATAAACCTAATCGTTCTTCGGAACAGAATACTAACGACTTATATAATAATTGTTGTTCCCTCCGGTTTGGTTCCTTACCTATATCTTCACTGACAATGAATTCCCGTTGCACAGGACAAATTCTCCTCAAAGGTCCACATCTAACCTACCACATATCTGTTACCTTCACCTCTGGGACCCACGGATGGATAAATTTACCGGTACTGCTTTCGTCTTTGATGTTTCGGACAGAATGCCTGCATGGTCCGCTGAAGCCTGTATGTTGAAAGCGTGCCACTTGGCTCGTTGCGCGCTTTTATTTCAGGCAACGGATAAGACCACCAGGTTACCCCTGACCCCTAGTTGTTCCTTTTTCGGAGGGACCATGAGCCGCCAAATTCGTCAGAAATTGTGAAAGAAACGCTTAAGTCAATTTATTCAAGCCACTAGAATACAAGCCAATAAGCCGCTGCGAAGGGAGATATTCCAGGTGCAGAAAGGCAAGTCCGCGACTTTTACTGACCCAGAGCCAACGAAACCTCACACTCCTACAAACATGAACTCAGTCAGAACACCGTCGACTCCCCTGGCCCCTTCGTCATTAGCAGACCTTGAACTGTCCAGCCCGAGTGGTCCTGGGCCACGTCTGTGCAACCAGCACTAGATTACGGCATATTCTTCTGCCGACAAGCCTGAGAAGCCCCTACAAGTTATCCTGTGGAACCAAAAAGGAGCAATTCATTGGCAGAAAGTTACCGGGGCCAATAAACTTAAGTAAGAATGCATCAGAACCCCCATCAATGCATACGATGCATTCAGCGGCCCTCTCATGGACTCAATACCCAAGCAAAAGTAGGCACTCTGCTTCCCCATCTTCTACGTGTGTCAACATAGAAGGCAAAACGATGCCATCACACCCGTTATCCCATATTTGCAGGGCCACCTAAAAATGTATCCAGCTTTCTCCTCCCCGCTTTAGTCACCAGTCAACTGATCTATCGAAGATCTTACCTCCAGAACCTAGCCCGCCCACCTTGGAGCCAGGTGACATAGCTGCGATAATGGAGACTCAGCAGATATCCTGTTCTATGGAGACGAGGCCCAAATAGAACCATCCGCTTTCCCGCAATGAATTGGCCCCCCATCCTTGGCTAGCTTTTAGCAACAGCTACCGCCTCTTCCGCAGGCCAGCCACTATGTCTCTACACCACTTCGCAAACCTATTTTGGCGTCAGTCGTGGAGTTGGGTCCGACATCGGTCCCCGCAGCTACCACTCAGGCACCTCGCCCGAGCTTCAGGTATATAACAGGCCTGTTCCCCTTGGGAGCCCACAAGCCCGCATCGAATCCAATGACTCCATAAGAACTCCAGTTTACATATGGCAAGACCCCTTTCCTTAGACCTCCTCCTACATGGACAAACCAGGTGGATCCCCCGGACAAAAGCGGGCAAATAATGGCCGTTGTTTCCTTGCGTATATTTTGCCACCGTTTGTATCCTCTAACGATCAACTTTAAACTCTCCGCACTTCAGTTTTGCCGAAGACCAAAACTTACCCCCACATTTGTGTGACAATCTGTATTTTGATCCGAATTAGTGATCCCAGGACTCTTCCTAGATTCCGCCTGATATTTGTCTTCCCCGGGCCCACCCCCGCACTATGTCCCGCCACTGTAACTATGTTTCCATTGACATCCTCCGTAGTTATCTCAAACCAAGGTGAAAGCCAACACCACTTTCCCACCTTCGGTATCTAGAAACACCAATGTAGGACTAGCCATTAGTTTCGGAGATGACGTGATACCCCGGTAGTCATAGTGCTACCTTATCCCTCTGGCTCCCGCCTGAGTCAGTGGAGACGACGCTTTTCGTCCACCTACCGCCTGGAGTTCGACGAGTGGGGCCGTTTTATTGCTCAAAAGAAAGTGCTTACTAGCAGAAATACGCGCTTCGTACCGGGGTTCAAGCTGCTAGCTACGGTGTATTTCGTCACGGAAGCCTGGCTTTCCTCCGGGATCCCTACTGGCGGACTGGCCATAAATGGGCAGAAATCCTTCATGAAAGCCGATAAGCCGTCGGGTTGGCTGGTATGCTGTGTACCTCATTGAATCATTTCTGGAATCAAGAAGGCGTCACAAAGTCTTGGAATCCGTAGAAGACTCCATCTGGATAGCTGTTAGATTATAGTCACAGGCACTGCCAGTCACAAGAATCCCTGTTCGATCAACGCGTAGCCAGTTTGCACGAACCCTAAAAAGCAGAACAAGATTTATCCATAGGTTTCATTGTAATGGGTTGGAAATGACAAAACGTACAAACGCACAAAAGCCTCAAGTGTGCGCCCAGCTAGTTTTAGGAATAAAACCTAAATGTTCAACGTCCCGTGGTCCAAGTGTGGTGGTCGGAAACAGTTCGGGGCCATATTCGAATGTCCTACACAAACAAACACAGTCAGGAGTGCTGTGCGTCGGCGGGCTCAGAAAATTATTGTCAAATGTGGTCAAATTTACAAGGCATGCAGGGCATTGGAAAGGATTTCCAGTATATATCCCTCAAGGGAACTCCTGCCGGGTTGTATCCATGGCCTTTCAGAGCCTGCGGCGGGAAGTGATGTTTCCATAATCGATGCCTTTACCTGGTATCTACCCTCTTCAAGCCACAAGCTGATCTCTATCGCCCCTGGAGCACCCAAGGCAAGTTGGTCGTCAGGTTTGTGTCCAAGGGTTTAGCAGGAATCGATTGCTTGCACTAGACTTGGTGGATAGACCCGACAAGCGAATTTTTTTACAGGAGGGGATAACAATCTGGACATTTTGTTTACTCGAATTGTTACTCAGCTAGTCAAGCCCGTGAAAGAAAACCTTCTCTCGGCTTCATGGCGAGATCTTAGTGTTCATTTATCCTTACCAACAACCGAAGACATACCGGACCAAGTTAGCGGAAATTTTCACTAATTCCATTCTAGCGACTCACCACAATTTCTTCAGCCCCAAAATTGGGATACGTTTTTCTATCCAACGATCCTCAGCTGGTAGTCGATTATCTCTATAATAGTTTAAGAAGTTGCCGGGATCTCGGTACTCCAGCAATACACTGTCGGGAAAAGAACGAGGCAACAAGAATCTCGGGTCTCATAGCTGTCTTCTCGGCTGGGCCAACTTTCACGTAATACTGGAGACTCGTCAACATTTCTACAGCTGGATCTTGCATAGCTGTTAACTAAGCAGTGAACGGAACAGACGCTCATTTGGCAGAAAGCTAACGCATCGCATTATCAAAAAAGACTGAACATCTGAGTAGGCTGAAGGAAAAAGAAACACAGATAGTCAACAGGGTAAATCTTTCGGTAAGTTCAACAACTAGCGGCTGGATAAGCCGACAGATATAATGGAGGCACCCAATGCTCTTAACCCCTCTACGCCAGACTCTGACACACTGGTATCCCAGACAAGCTTAGCACCTCTATCACGTGATAGTTTGCCTTTTCTTCTGCTTCACTCGGATGGTGTTTTTCGTCTACTGGCCGCCATCAAAACACCCTTCTACACAGATCCGGTATCCCACCGGGTGTGTTTGCTTCAGACAGCATCAGTATCCCCATCATTCTAACAAACTTTCCCAATTTTTCTAAAAAATCTAGCTCATTTTTACCCAAAGATGACCTTCATAGCCAGCCCTTTGTACAAGAAAGATTCTAAGCAGGAACTCCAAAAATATGGTTCCAGTGAACCATACCCCATATATTTCCAGAAGAGTGCAGAACCCCACTAGAAATAAAACCATGTTCCATCTCCTAACCAACAAACCTCTGAACGGCAATGAATATAGTCTCTCAAAAAACCGTTCTGCCTCGGCCCGTTGAGCTGATTTCTAGAACGCAATAAGAGTTTTTGATAAAATAGGCAGTCATTGTTACGCCACTCAATACGCATAACGCTTCTGATTGGGTTTCGCATTCTCGTATTCTTTCAAAGAGAAATCTAAGCCATTAATAAACTATGCATAAGCCGGTTATCATTATATTTCTCTAACCAACGTAAGGACAACGTAAAAAGGGAAATCTCTGTACCAAAGTCCTTTACTGGGGGGAGGGGCATGCACGGAGTTAATTCGGGATCCCGCATTTCATAATGAATTTTATTGAGGCTTCTAAAGTTGTCAGGTGCCGTGATTTATACCCTTTTGCATGGGACACCAAAGTCCCATTTAAGTTTGATCCCAGTCAACTCAACTCCGTTATGAATGACTTCTCCCAGGATTTAAACTCCCTCACTTCCTGCTGCAGCTATGCCGCGAAGAAGTACTTCGCAGAGAAAAGAGGCTGCCCAGTACCCTGGTGCAATAGCTTTCCAGGTGTTTTCACAGAAACAGGCATTAAATTACCCATAAAATACCGGTGAAAGGTTTTGGATTGCTGTATTCATCGTCGTTCTGCATTTGCGGAGCACCGAATGGGCCAAGATGCGCAGGCAAAAAAGACCAATCGAGCCAATTCATCGAAACATCCATCTACTGAAAAGCAAGATAAGTATTTTTAAGACTGCAGTAAACATGTTACATTGCTGATTTATGATGTATAAAAATGTGCTTTCGTGTGACAGAGCAGCCAATAGTCGTCGCCGCTGTACAGCATCAAGCATAAGGGCGAGCCCCACTGACCACTCCCTTTCTCACTATGTTGCACGTTGAATTAGAAAGTATGAATGTACAGGATGGACAGGGAGCGAACCTTCACGGGAGGAAGGAAGAAAGAGCATCCTAGTAGCCCATACACGGAATACACACTTTAACTGTACAAACACGCATTGATCAATCATTCTGATTTGACAGAAAGTGACAACACGATCGCTACTGTTCACCGTTCGCAGCCATATCCTTCAGTGTCTCAAGCCAACTAGTTGAGGGATCTTTTAGACCCCAACCACGAAGACGTGAAGCACCTACTTTTCCTAAGTTTGCTGTGCATTTTCTCACTCCTTGTTTCCAAGTCATCTGTTGACCTCCACGTGGTTTCTTCCACTCCCTAGGAGGGACGGAGAATAGGACACGGTACGGTAGACGTGTGTTCGTCATACGTAACACGTGCCCTAACCGACGAAGCCTACTAATCTGGATACGTTGTGATAGAGAATTCCCCGACGTGGTACCCAATACTCGATTTCTGACCTCATCGTTGCTTACTCGGCCATTCCACCCAATCTTGGCGATAATATACAAGCACCGGTGGTCAGAAACCCCAAGACGACGAATATCTTCCATACGCAGATCCCAAGTCTTGCAATCATACAACAAAACTGAACGCACTGCGGCACAGTAAACACGACTTTTCAATTTGAGTGAAATATCAGGTCGGTGCCACAAGTACTTCAGTCCAGCGTACGCCGCTCGAGCCTTGGATATCCGCGTGCTCACCTCTGCTACAGTGCTCCCATCCGTTGTCACGCTGCTGCCGAGGTAACTAAAGCTGTCAACAATTGCCAGCACCCCGTCAAGCATCAAGCTCGAGATCGTTGACATCCAGTCTTGTAACACCAATTTACACTTTGAAGGTGCAAAACGTATGCCGAATGAAGCTACAGCTCTTGAGAGTCTACCTAGTGCACGTTGAGCATGTTCCGTGCATTTGAACAAGCAGACAAGGTCGTCCGCGTAGTCTAAGTCGAAAAGCTTTTCACTGTTTCCCAGTTCGACGCCTACATCCTGAAGATTTTGCATGACACTCTCCATTATTTCGTCCATGACGAAGTTGAACAAGAGTGGAGACATTGGACATTCTTGTCGAACACCATTGGTCGTTTCGAACTGACTGGATCGTTCACCGTAAACTCTTGCGCGGTCAGAAGTATAAGAATACAATAATCTCAGTAGGTTCACGAACCTCTGAGGCATCCCTATTCGATGAAGAGCACTGAAAAGCGCTGTTCGATCAACTGAATCAAAGGCACCTTTCAAGTCCAAGAAAACCATTATTGTCGGTCGGTGATGCGTGTGACGCGTTTCAAGTAGTCGGTGAAGAGTAAAAGTTTGGTCGATGCATCCTCGACCTGGGCGGAATCCAGCCTGCTGTTCGCGGGCATTCCTCTCGCGAGTTAGTGTAAGACGGTGCAGCAAAATCGAGGTTAATACCTTGATGACTATTCGAATTAAGCTAATCCCACGATGATTACTAAAGTCATTCCGTATTCCCTTCTTGAAGATGGGAACAATCAACGGCTTGCTCCATATTAAAGGTATACGCTCCGCGTTCCAAATGTCACAGCAAAGCGGTAAGTGATTTTAGCAAAGCGTTTCCACCCAGTTTGTGAAGAACTGAGTGAAGTTCGTCGGGCCCGACCGCTTTTCCACGCTTTAGTAATCAAATGCTCGACTCCACTTCCACTTCCGATGGGGGCTCAATTGATACCACCCAAGGAGTCGCAGTTGTTGACACAGGAGTAACTACACTAGCGTGCGGCCAGCTAATTTGCTCCTTGAAGTATTTGGCCCAACGGTCGAGGCTTTGCTGTTTGGCACGAATGGGTTCTCCATTTCTATCGCAAATCGTTTCACTGACCTGGGTGCGCCGTTCACCGGTGTCACGAATAAGTTTGAACGGTGTTTGACTGTTACCTGAAACAACTGCTATTTCCATTTCTTCGTTTACCTTGAACCACCAATTTTCGCGATCATTATAAGGCTTTTCGTAACTTGCTTCTGTAGATGTCTTCGTATCTTATTCATCTCCTTACAGTTCGGGAGCTGATGCTTTTGCTCCATTATAATCAACGACTCCTGCGAAATCCAGTGTCTTTGATGGATATCGGATCTAGGACCACAGGTAAAACCTGCTGCAACGTGCATCGCCGGTTTGATATGTGCCTAATGCTCATCTACATTACTGTTCGTCAGAGATCCTAGCTCATGTGCTAACTTCTGTTCATAACAGGTGCGGGTCAAATAAATGTTCTACGGCTAACCGGGTCTACGGTTTTCGCCGATGACTTTGGAGCTGGAGAGATAATCGCATTAAAACTAAAGCATGATCCGATCCTACATACGTGGACCAGTAAGACCTACAGTTCTGAACAGAACTGCACCACCGGTAGCTTACTGTGATATGGTCAGTCTGACTCAAAGCGCATGTAGGGTTAAAGCGCCATGTCGCTGTTTGACGCGAGCTGTGACGGGAGTTGGTGCTGGACAATAACAATCAATTGTCGGCACAAAACTGGAGAAGCCTATCCCCGTTATCTGTGCGCTGGACGGCGTAAAACACAAAACCCACCTAAACAAGCCTCTGTCGTACTGTTTGCCAACTTGTGCAATGAAGTCACCGGCTAGCACTGCAAGTCAGAACCTTTGTTGCTGCGAACGAGGCTGGCAAGTTCATCATAGAACTCATATTTCTGCGTGTCAGAGCTGCAATCCGTTGGGGCGTACGCCGGGATCACAAACAAGTTGCGCTCAACACTAGTATCCTTTCGGACGCCAACTGACCCTCGGAGTCTCACAACACATAAATGACTGTTAATCGAGATCCAGTCTAAGAGGACAGCCTCAGCCTTGTCAGTCAAGACTATTCCTGCACCACGTTGAGCCACAGCTCGGGCTACTTCGTCTCCTGAAGTGCGCAGAAAATACCTCGATGAGATACCTGGAGCAGTTAACCGAATCACACTGTTCGAATCCTGGGTACGCGTTTCACTAACGCAGCAGACATCAATCTTCAGAGGGTTTATTGTGAGGACTGGGCACACCTGCTGACCAGCCTGCATGAGTGTAGGCACGTTGAAGCAGCCGAGCTTCGGAGGATGACGAGGTTTGAAAAAATGTGAGTTACCAGACAAAGGCTTATTCCCGACACTGTTTGACAATGAGCCGTTGCGAGTATCGGCCGTGTTGTCAGTGGGAGAATTATGGGTGGATAGAGGGGGCAAACAGACGTGGTTGGGGACAGATGACAAAGGTTGAGTAAAAGAGAGAGAACTCTGAGCAGTAGCCCACTTATCACCACCCACCCCACTCGGTGCAGTGGGCAGCGCGGTCCTAATCATTGAGCGCGACGACCGGTGCAGCGTGGAATTTCTTGTGTTTTGCACTTCGTGGGGGATTTTGGGCAGGCACTGCTAGGGTGTCCAGCATCAAGGCAGGAGAGCGATTAGGGTTCCCAAGCAAGGCCTTTTGCTCCAACAAGAACCCATTCGCAGGGCAGTGGGGTGACTAAGCTGTCATGGAGGAAGCTCAAGGGCTGCTCGCAAAAAGCCCTTTTGGTTATATGTTTACGTTAAGCTTTAACGGACGATGCATCCTGCTGAAGCTAGAATCCCTTAACCTGGGAAGAAATGGGCTTACTCCGGTCTTTTCTCATGGCCTAGAAAAGAATAGGATTTTGAAGCCGGCATTTTGGTCCAGAAAATTATGGGGTTCACATTACCCCTCGAGATTTGAAGATAACGCGGTCACTGTTTTTCTCAAGAGACGGGCCTCAAGATGCAAACAGTTTGTGAAATACTCCTCTCTCTGGAAAAAACCACCGAAAGATCTGCAGTCCATCTAGGTTGCAACAGCTCTTTCGACCCAACTAAGGGGGCTCATTACTGCGCAAAACCTCACCCTACTAGTTAAGCCCTACCTAGGTGAGGCTGAGACCTCTGAGGTGGGTTCATGGTTTTGCCATCCTGGTTGATAACTAGAGCCATAACTGAAATTCCTGTTCAATGTCCTGCTAGAAGAATACATAACCGTGGTAAACCTCTTGACTTTGACACACTCTTTTATGTCTGAGGTTCGTGGATTTGAAACAGTCCTTCACCATCAGTCTGGTATTCATACAGTACGTTATTCTTCTACAAAACACCCATCCGCGACCACTTAAGAATTTGTTTCATCGTGGCCTGTAACCGAATTTCCGCCGATCTTATCCTCTCCTTCAATTATCACTCTCTGGTCTAGTCATTCACGATACCTTTACAGTTTGTCACCTCTTACCTTCAGCTTGAACATTTGGGCAGGCAACCACTGATGTAACAGCCGGTCGTGAAAAATCCTCCTTTTTCCCTCGCGATTCAGTGTTTTCCCAACATCACTCATTTGCCTACGCTATTGACTTGTCTTTACGAACTGGTTGTTTCTATGGACCAGTTGCTGTTTGTTCGCGCCCAGAGCGCTACTTTGACACATCCTTGTTCAGGACCTGCGTGACGCACGTGCTGTTTGCTCACACGCTACTATTCGGTTTCTCGTTGTTGAGTTCTTGTGATCGTATTATTGAGGTTTGTATATTTTTGATGTCATTGTTCATGTAATAATCTAGTATCGTAGAATATCGCGGATAGTCGTCTTTTGATTTCGGGATCCGTTGCAAATTTGGCTACGCATTGCTCAAACGTTCGTAACAATACTCAATAGATCAATTTGGAACGAGGAAAACACGCAAAGTGCCAAGAAAATAATCAAAAACATTGGAATCCGGACAGGAAGTAACACGACAAGTCACCGGGGAGGTTTTGGGTACATTTGATTCTTTAGTTAACGTTAGATCGCCTATTCCTGTCAGTGCTAGTTCATGTGGTAATGAGAGCAATATGGATCTTAAGGATGTTGATTTATATAGGCTGAGAACACTAGACCTAGAACAACAGTTACTATCGGCTAGACTATAGGCGCAGGAGGCAGATAAGAAGTGTACACAGAAAGAGCGAGAGCATGAGACCAGCGACTTTGACACTTTCAATAGATCAGGGTGCAATAAGGTAGGGAACCCCACGCCGGTCGCCGACTACAAACCACCATCGATCGATTTGCCTAGAGTGGAAATAACGGTTTTCGACGGGCGAGCTGAGCAATACTGCAAGTTTGTCAAACAGTTCGAGACGTTCGTTGAAAATAAGGTAACCGACCCTGGGCAAAGGCTTCTCTACTTTACTCACTTCTGCCGAGGATGAGCAAGAGAAGCTATCGACGGGTGTACCACGCTCGACCCGGAACAAGGCTACACAAGAGCAAGGAAGATTCTAAGGGACTTGTTTTGCCAACCGTTCAAAGTATCCCATAACCTATTAGAAGGCTTGATGGTAGAGGCAAAGAGAACCAAGGGCGACGTCTACACAATGGCCGACCTGGTGATTAAGATGCAAAACTGCTCAATAGCCCCCGAACGCTTAGGTTACAGGGCTGACCTAGATGCCATGCACACTTTGGAAACCATGGTCCGTCACCTTTCTGCCGAACTACAGGGTCGGTGGGCGGAGGAAGCAGAACGGATAAGCCGAAGCGACAGGGAAGCCAGCCTCGAAGACCTGACCGAATACTTGGACAGGCAAACCAAGATGGCCGACAGCAGGTTCGGCCGACTTATCCGGGACAGCAACCAGGCAAACAAGCCCGGTACTAGCCAAGCTCAAACCCCTGTACGGGAACATCCAAAATACCAGCCTTGGACCAATACACATGCCATTTCACGCGATGCTACTGCGCAACCCAATTGCAGATCCTGTGGTACTAGCCATGGCCTACCAGAATGCCCAAAGTTCGGCAACGCCACAATAGACGAACGGTGGGGAATGGCGAGGATTGCAGGAGCATGTTTTATCTGTCGCAACACCACGCACCGGGCGGCAGCCTGTAGGACAAGGAACCGATGTGGTTACGAGGGCTGCACGGGCAGACACCATCGGCTGCCGCATCAGGCGAGAGTAACCTTACCCGAGACGAGTACCAAACCCAGTTTTATTTGTTCAACGTCGCGATCTGCCAGTAAACCGGTACGTTTAGGCGTAGTGGCCGTGGGATTAGTGACCCCAACTGGGGTGGTCAGAGCGATGGCTTTCGTCGATAGTGGATCCGACACCACTTTAGTGAAAGAGCGGTTTGCCGACAAACACCAACTCGCTAAAGGTGCGACGTCGTTGGCAGTGAGCACGGTGGGCGGGACACAGGTAATGACTGCCGGTAGATTGAGGCTGCAACTCATCTCTCCAGACACTAATGAGAAAATTGAACCAACGGAGGCATTCACGTTAGCGGATCTCCCCATGCGAGCTCCAAGGTCGGTCAACGCAATCTTGACTAGGTGGCCCCACCTGCAGGATGTAACCGTTGTAGACTGGGAAGATGATGAGGTGGATCTCCTCATCGGCTGCGACGTGCCAGAGGCGACCGCCAGGCACCTAATGCCATACGCACGGCTCTGGGATGGATGTTATACGGTCCAGAAGGGGGGAGTGGTTCCGTGAAATACTTATCCGCCGAAACGGACCGCATAGAGTATCATCTGCAACGGCTGTATGAAAAGGAGTTTCGTGACATTGGAGACGGAGGAACGACGTTGTCTCAAGAGGATCACTTCGCTCTACAAACGGTGCGGCAAGGCACTAGAGGCCCCAAAAAACAGTTCGAGGTTCCCCTCCCATGGCGCACACCGGTCGACCCGTGGACTGACAACAGAAATTATGTTCTCCAACGATTACTACGACTAAAAGAACGCTTCATTCGAGACCAGAATCTGTTGGAACGATACGTGGATGTAATGAAGCGAAACGAAGCCCTTCGGTTACGTTGAAAAGGTGCCTGCCAACACCGATGGCAAAAGGGGTATCTGGTATCTGCCTCACCACCCGGTCATCAGCCCAAAGGAACCTAAAAAAACTGCGGATGGTTTTCGACTGTGCTGCCAAGTTCCAGGGCAAGTCGTTAAAGGATCGCTTATCACGAGGGCCTGACTGGACGACACCACTGATCGAAGTTTTGTGTCGCTTCAGAATGGGTAAAGTGGATTTGTCCGCCGACATTAGGGAAAAGTTTCATCAGGTGAAGATTCCGGTAGGAAAACGAGATGCGTTGCGCTTCCTGTGGTGGGAAGAAAACGACCGGGACAATGCAGTGGTGAATTATAGGATGACCGTCCACCCCTTCGGAGCCATATCGTCACCATTTTGTGCAAACTACGCCCCCCAAGAATCAGCTAACAAACATGGAGATCTAGTCCATCGGACGGTGGTTGATAGCGTCAGCAGGAACTTCTACGTCGACGACTTCCTTGGGTCATTCGATGATGTGGAATCAGCTCTAGAGCAGTTCAGGGGTCTGACGAGATTGCTGGAAAAGGGCGGCTTCCATGTAACTAAATGGATGTCGAACGCTTCAGGAGTGCTGAAGGTCAACTCGTATCACGAAAAGACCGAAAGGACAAGAGATTTGGACGGCTCTCCACTCCCTATCGAACGCACTTTAGGAAAACGATGGGACGCGGAAACGGACGACTTTGTTTTCGAGCTAAACGTTGCCGAGCTGCCAATAACCCGTCGTGGCATACTATCTGCCGTCTCAAGTTTGTTCGACCCGCTCGGTTTCGTCTCACCATGGCTGCTACCCAGAAAGATCCTGCCGCAGCGGCTGTGCCGTAAGAAAGTTGATTGGGACCAGTCACTGGACCGAGGGGACCGGTTGGACTGGGAAGAATTTTTGAACAACTTGAAGAATTTAGGGGACATAAGGATCCAACGATGTTTGACTCCCGGCCATACGACACGGACTGGAGAACTACATGCTTTTTCCGATGCATCCAAAGTCGGTTATGGAGCTGTGATGTACGGACGATGGTGCGCAGGAGATGGACAATATACCACGAGGATCCTGTTCGCCAAAGCCCGCGTTGCTCCACTGAAGTCGGTCTCGATCCCACGCCTTGAACTCAGCGCAGCCGTGTTGGCCGTCAGGGCTGTGCAAGCTGTGAAGAGATGTTTCGACCTCTACATTTGGTCGGTTACCTTCTGGACGGATTCGACGATAGTACTTTACTACATTAACAACGTCCGGAGCCGGTTTAGCACTTTCGTTTCTAACCAACCCACGACTATCCACGATGAATCAGCCACGAACCAGTGGAATTATGTCAGGTCTGGCGATATTCCGGCCGACCTGTCTCCCGAGGTGCGAACAACTTCAGGCAACTGGACACGTAGACGAGAGGGCCAAACTTCCTGCACTTGCCCAAACAGGACTGGCCCGTGTTCGAATTAAAAACCCCTACGGAAGTAGAACTGGAAATCAAAGGCGTAGTGATAGCGGCCAACATCGTCGAAGCGACATTCGTTCTGTCGCGACTGGTCAAGTTTTCTTCCTGGATGAAGACGCTTCGTACGCTAGTTTGGTTAACCAGGTTCGAGAGAAATTTACTAGTCATGAAAGGGCTACGGCCCTCAGGCCAGATACGGGTCGGCCCGATAAGTCCCGATGAGCTACAAGCTGCAGAGTACGATATTTTCCGAATAATACAACGCGAGGCTTTCGCCCGAGAACTCGAGAGGGCGGAAGAAGTGGGGCCGACCAGTAAAGACATGCCATCCCCAAGAGGCGAGCTGAAGCGTTTAAACCCCAAACTCATCAACGGACTGCTGCGGGTGGATGGTAGACTGACCAACGCCCACCTGAGCTTCGACACAAAGTATCCTATACTGCTGCCTGCGAGACAACCTGTAGTAGAGCTAATGATTCAACACTTCCACGCCGTGGAGGGACATGCCGGGGAAAGTCACGTGACGAGCGTCATCCGAAAGCGTCTTTGGTTGTTTAGGGGACGAGAGACTGTAAAACGCGTAATCCGACGGTTTGTGCAATGTTGGAGACGCAATGTCACGGCGGGCAAACAACTCATGGCCCCACTACCAGAATGCAGGGTGACTACGGGCTGGCGGCCGTTCAGTGACATCGGGTTGGACTATTTCGGGCCCTTGTGGATCAAGTGCGGGAAAAGATTAGAAAAGCGATACGGATGTATCATGACGTGCATGAAGTCGCGTGCGGTACACCTAGAAGTCGCACATTCGATGACGACCGATTCGTTTCTACGGGCCTTGCAAAGATTTATCAACCGAAGAGGCGTACCGGCCGATATATACTTAGATAATGGATCGAACTTTGTGGGCGCTCAACGGGAATTGCAGCGTTGGCACAAGAACATAAACAGGGACGAACTGCAGAATCGAACCGTGGCCTACGGCATACGATGGCATTTCAACCCCCCACAGGCCAGTCACCGAGGCGGCATATGGGAACGCATGATCCGGTCTGACAGACGGATATTGCTGTCAATCATGGAGCAGCAGCCGCCCGACGACGAGACGCTGAACACCGTCATGACTGAGGTGGAGCGAATCCTGAACAACCGTCCCCTGGTTCCAGTAATGAACGGCGACCCCACCAACCTGGCGCTCACCCCGAACGACTTATTGACGTTAAGGTCGAACGAGGGTTTCCAAGGGCCGGTAAACCTTCGCGGGAGCTACCTCCACTGATGGAAGCGGGCGAACTATCTAGTCAAGGTCTTTTGGAGGCGATGGCTGCGGGAGTACCTACCGGCTCTGCAGACTCGACAGAAGAGGCTGGCCAAAACAAGGCCATTCAAAGTTGGGGATGTGGTTATGATCGCCGACGAAAGCGCACATTTCAGCACTTGGTCTTTGGGAGTAGTTACGGAAACCATCGAAGGCACTGACGGAATGATGAGAACGGTGAAGGTGAAGACAGCTAATGGAGTGCTCATTCGTGACATACGCAGTATTAACCTACTCGAGAGCGAAGACGGAGGAGCTGATAACCCCGGAGCCCAGTAAACCCTTTCACACTAGTCATCGAGGTGGATAAAACAACACCATATATACCACACGGTCTCCGTCAAACACGTTACAGTGCTCACGGTCTTTCGCTGACATTACAGAAGGTTCTTTCCGATATGTGGCGATAAATGCGATCCCATTATACACCCCGCCACATATACACATGCACGACGCACTCTACACACCGTAACCCCATCAAACATGCGACAGTGTTCGTTGTTTGCTTTTTGTTGACGTTACTGAATGCCCCTTGCATATGTAGAAGTGGCGCAGCTTATGTCACACACACACACACATGCTACATTTTACTCGTTTTCTTGCCACACAGTCTTTCGTTGACATTGCAGAAAGTCCTCCTTTAATGTGTAGTCATACCTGTGAATTCATTGTACACTCCGGCACACACACACTCACACACACTCACCCAAGCACATACATACAGGACGGGACGGCCCTTTACACGGACAGCATATATGTGGCCCCTTCTCGCCCGCAATCGGTCATTTGGTCTTGTGGAAGATGTAGACTAGCCTCACGTCTGTGTAGCCAATGGGTTAGGTGCGACCAGTAGTAGAACGCTGATGACGAGCATTAGGCGCGCGAACTGACAGCAGGGCCTGGGCAGGTAGAAAGAATCAGTACCTATATACCGAACCTTTGACACTGCTAGGGATCCAGGAGGATTTTGGTGGGCGGTGTAACAGCCGGTCGTGGAAAATCCTCCTTTTTCCCTCGCGATTCAGTGTTTTTCCCAACATCACTCATTTGCCTACACTATTGACTTGTCTTTACGAACTGGTTGTTTCTATGGACCAGTTGCTGTTTGTTCGCGCCCAGAGCGCTACTTTGACACATCCTTGTTCAGGACCTGCGTGACGCACGTGCTGTTTTCTCACACGCTACTATTCGGTTTCTCGTTGTTGAGTTCTTGTGATCGTATTATTGAGGTTTGTATATTTTTGATGTCATTGTTCATGTAATAATCTAGTATCGTAGAATATCGCGGATAGTCGTCTTTTGATTTCGGGATCCGTTGCGAATTTGGCTACGCATTGCTCGTACGTTCGTTACAACCGATTTATCAGCACTAATCCTTCACAGCCAGGTAGCTGGCTGGCGGTCATCTTCTCCAAAGCTCATGGTAATATTTTTTCACCGGAGCTGTCGTGCCTGTTAAATTTCCCCGTATATCAAAGCCAAAGATGCAGCCACCAGATGGTTCGCGTATAAGGTGGAACCCGTTCGACACCGTTATTGGCAGTAGCAGGCCGTTAGGTGACATCCTTCAGAATACTGCCGTTATTCAGCGCTTGTTTCACCCCAGTCTTTCTCTTTCATAGCCTAAGGCGGCGATACCCTCGAAGGTAGTGGTAACTAGTCCGTGGTGGTCTCACAATATTGATAAATATCGATCTTCAGAAGTTGCAGACACCATTGGTCACATGTAAAGAAAGTCGGGTAGGGAGAAATGGCAAGTAAACCCTGCGGGGTAAACAGGCACCCTTGTCCCTCTCCATTCTTGATGGCTTGGGGTCGAGAAGTAGTACTCGGGTACGAGGCTGAAGCACAGACCTTTCCGGATCTCGTGATTATCTTTTTATCTGAATATCACCGGTGGACTGGAAGGTAATTTACTGAGTATTTGGGCAACGAGAGAAAGGGAGAGGATTTAAAGTACAAATCTCGGCAGTACCTCACACCTGATGTTGTCTGAGATCTGGAAGATAGCTCACCGGACAAATAGTAAGGGTTCAGGATACTAGCCTTGACTGTATCTTGTGTCTTTTGTTGCCGGCGGTCTGAAAGATATATCACTGGGGTGTGTGAGAGGTTTCAGCTTCGTGGCATTCCGTTTGGCTTGAACAAAGCAAGAGATTCCGTCATGGGAAATCTGTCGTGGGCCAAATATCAAGATTTCCTAACCGCAAGCTCCGAGCGCCGCCTTAAACCCACTGGACAAAGGAACAAAACACTCCGGCTGAGAAAGTCCCGGGTCAGTGTCTTCAGCCCCCTTTAACAGCGGGCTAATTTCTCACAGCAGCCTGTGCTCGACCCCATGTATTGGAAACCCCGAATACTTGAGCCTTGGAGCTGACCTTCAGTTCTTTCGCCTGAACTTGGGCGGGGTGAGAGCTTGCCAATCGAGCTCTCCAAGTATACCTTCTGGGGCTGCCTTTCCTGGTTCCAGCACCTTTGAGTTCCCTGCACAACCCTTTTCCAGCTTAGCCGGCATCCAATGAAGGAGCAAGTACACGGTTTGGAAAGTTAAATCGCGTGACCTCTGCTCTGACGCCACCCCGGGCATGGATGCGCCTGGGGTTTACAAATGTGGGCCAAACCCCGCCGGCACTTGAATGTTTGAAGGAGGAATTAACCATCGAGCATTTAAAAATTTACTGTCTATGACTTTACTTCTTCTGTGTTCTCCTCTAGCCCACACATCTGAAGTCTGTTTACCGAAGTCGGCTGTGGATGGTCTGCCATGGTACTGACTCAGCTACCTCAACGAAATACTTTGTGACATTGGCCTCCCCTTAAAACGCCGTTTTTCTTTGTATTAAATGTTTACCCCCACTTACTCTTCATGTCTCAGGCTCCAACTCAGTGATCTCGTCGCAATTTTTTCTTGCACTCTTCCGTGAGCTGGAGTTTTACCTCACCGATTACTATTCTGCGATAACCATCACCTGCTGTTCTGCGTACGTGTCCGTTTCATGTTCGGATACCTTTCCACTTAGAAGCCGTAAGTTTCTGGTTTCTCAGGACCCTCACGAAAATCCACCTTGCCAGCATACACATCAAGTATTTTTCTCTTCACCATTTTTGCCCTCCTCGCCCGCAGCTGGTGCAATGACCGGAGAGTTACATTCATTTTTCTCATTTCTCTCCCAGATCCTGGTGTTTTAACGACTTACCTCTTACCGTGCCGAGAAACTCACACTCACATGCACATTACTAACGAAAGTTTCACCATGATTACCCTTGAACCCCATTTTGGATAGCCGGATAATGCAGATGAAAGGCCGAAGTATTTATGTATACACATCCACAAGTGACCGCTCTCCATCACGCCAGGTTGAAGGTATCAATCGTCAGGCAATGACAGGCATTACACTGATAAATGGTTCAGGGTAATTCGCACACTCCCTCTCTCCAAAACGACTTATCTTGATGAACAGTGACCACAAGACACTGAAGCGTCCACTTCGAGGGCATGCTCTGCGCGTATATACAGAGGTGCCCTCCGAACTTGGTGTTGGGCACCTTCTTCGCTTGTCATGTTTGACGCTCTAGCAGGAAAACCACATTTGACTCGATAGGACATAACACAGCTGTCAACCCAACAGAGCCGTCGGGCCTGAGCCTGAGCAAAATATTCACTCCCTTCGACCTCCAGATTTTGCTTCACCTTGACACCTTATCGTTCCTGATCATTAATTCTTCAAGCTTTGCGACTGTGCCCTTGTTTTGCCAGCTGCTAATTCCACTTTTTAAATGACTTATAATAATAATAATACTGGTATATTTCTCGGCCATGGTCGAGATGCACGCTGTAGCGCATGATCATGGTGTAACACGGCACTCAATAAGATGGAATATTCACAAATTCAGAACATGAAAGTCGAGAGTATCAGAGATGGAAAAACAAAGCCAGCAACAGTTTGAATGGATCATTCTGATAATGGTTCGCGCGGCACTTTTGAACCGGTTTCGAATCCGGCCTGGGCACTGGTTCGCGGTGGAGATATCGAAAAATCATTAACGCAGTGCCAAGAACGCATTATGGACGAGAACGATGCAAGCCAAGGAAACCGGAGGCCCACCAAGGTTATGCAGATGGAGTAAATTTTTGAGCAAGAGAAAAAGGGGGGAAAATTGTAAAGAAGTATGTTCGGGAAAATCAACGCATGCGAAGAGGATAGCGATCATGAAGACAATGCCAACCCTGAATGACGGACTTACCGGAGTTCAATAAACGGAATGAGTTTTGAAGCAGGGGGCATGAGACCAATTTTGTGAGAGTGAACACTGGTGGATATGGGAGAAACAGCAGACCATAAAAAGGTGAGTTTAGATTCAGGATCAGTAACATGTACCATTCTGAAATAAGAAAGTGCAACTGGAGGGTCTTCGAGAAGTGGAGAGTCAATTTCCAGCCGGCTATGGGTCGTAGGGAAGATAAACAGTGGTAACGGATGATAAAGTGGGAAATCTCCGCATGGACTTCAGAGTTATTATGCTGTTTCACTGACAAATATATATTTATGTGTTGACACATTCGCCTTCAGTGTTATTCAGCGTCGTTTCTGGTAACGTACGGCATCGAGTGCGTAAGGTTCGTCTGGCAGGACATTGTATGTGTCGGTCGATCAGTCGAGTGTGGCTGCATATTAGCGGCATGCGCGTGAACTGGAACTCGTGTTGGTTGCATTTGAAGACGTTGAACGATCTGATAAGCAATTAGGAGTATTTCCTGTTGTGTGGTTTGATTTCGGTCCCAATTGTTATGGTAGGTTCCACTTGAGTCTCTGTCCGTACGAGTCAAAGTGGCATCCTTGGTTGGCCAGTTTTGCGACTGAGATAGTGGGAGACAACGAACCTGAAATAAAGGGGGATTGCAGTCTGGACGTGTTTCCAGCTGTGGGTTATGATAATTTAATAATGAATAATAATGGTTTATTTCGGAGACATCCGAGGCCTGCCAAGTGCATAATCAGCTGTTTACAAGTGATGGAATAAACAGACAAAACCCTTGAAAATGTGGAAATTAACATGACAGGAGTTGAAAAAGGGCTAAGAAGGAAGAGGGGTTACTTGGGAAAGGAGAGCAGATAAAAAGCAGCAGTCAGGGTGTGCCCCTGCTGCGGATCAACGGTTAATGGAGGCATATAAAAACCAGTAGAGGACGAGGCATCGGTGTGACAGAAACTGCGGGGTAGGTGGAAGAAAAGTGGTTGAAATTAGTGGCGTTTTCATTTGTTTGGTTCATTAAGGAAATGGCCATAGGTAGTCTAACGTTGAGAACTCAGCCAGATAGTATTCATTCTGGTAACCGCTTCATCATTTCATGTAACAACGTTCATTCAGTTGCTCATTAATGTTCTTTGGACACCTGTGTTACAACTTCCACCGGTTTGGGTCCACCTTGGCCAACTCCTCTGCTCGGTGATAGCGAAAAAGCAGCCACCGACAGTTTTCCGCACCGCCCTTATGTGTAACGTATCTTCCATAATAAAGCACATTTTTTGATTCAGAAATATTATGTCTGACAAATTCTTTACACCGCTTAAACCCGAATAGAAACCCACTCGTAGTCCCGGCCCAAATCACTTTTCATTTTTCTCCATTCAAACCCCAGGGGGCTTCACTTGGCTGTGGCTTAACAAGCGACCCAACTTTCAACATTGGTCATCTTTTCACCTTGATGAGCAAAGTTGTTTACTTCGATCACGCTTTCACGAGGGCATCTCGACCACGACTGAGGAACTTACCGTTGCTGTTAATATTAATGGTAATATTATTCGTTGGCAGTATTCTGGGGGGTGCGGAGTCTTTAAAGAGACCTGCTTGGTTTGAAATTCATAAAAGATCATCGACCACCAAGCTTGAAAATTTCCATCCGATCCAAACAAGTCCGTTGCCAAGTCCACAACCACCATGATGCAAGGATGGAGTATCTTCTTTGCTGCATATAACTACAACGTATCTCATCGGTCTGGTAAAGCAATCCCGCATACTGGTTTCCCTCCAGGAAACCCGCGATTCAGAGCAGTTGTGCAGTGCAGCTCAATGTCTCCGGAAGCTATTGTGTCGAAGCAGGGGTTACAAAAACACCCAACGGGGCTACTCGTTGGCAGTCTCTACTATCAAGAAAAAGTGGTAACCGAGGGGAAACAAAAGTACCCACATGCCCTCAGAATCTATAGGAATTTTGCGTAAAGCCTAAGGGAGTCCGCGTCGTGACGACTAGTTGATCATGCCTCCAGCCCCGCTCAGAAAGCTTCTGGATTTGCTTTAAGGTCATCTCGGGTGAGGAAGATAAGGTCCCTGGATCAACAAATGTGTTGGTGACCTGAGGTGGACGCGGACCTATGTAAACAGCCAAGAAATGCAAAGCTTGTCTAAAGTGAGCAAAGTCGGGATAGAACGATGGGAACCCGTGGCCTGATGGCTACATTCATGGCAAGGCATGAGCCGCTTCCTGTGGCCTGTTCCCCGACAGACCAGGCTCTCTTTTGATTATTTGCATTCGGGGTGGCACGAGGTGCTTTTAGCTTCAAAACCAACCACACTGTTTGCCACTCAAGCCCTGAGGAAGAACTTCGGCCGGGAGGGTATTCCAAAAGTGCGACCACTGGCAATGGTTCTCAATTTTTCGCGTCCGTGTTGAAATTTTGGTTGGATAGTTTTGGCTGGGGTAACTTAGAAGGGAACTCGGCCACCCGTGTTTTGAAGGTTCTCTAGCTTTAGCCAGCCCAAAAGCGCTTCTAGAATTGGAATTATTTATGGACAGTGTTCTGCCACAATGCCGGAAAGCAGTGCATTTAACGACGCAAGAAACTCCAGCCATGGTTTTCAGATAAAATAATATTATGCTCAGATTCCGGCAACGTAACGTACTTCCGTGGCAACGATCGTCGACCAGCCTGTAGTATCATTGCAAAGTAACTCGGTTAATCCATGGTCAAGTTCACGAACCTTAGAGGCGCAACAGTACTCTGGGGCCACTTCAGTCAACTTCACTTCTGAGAAGTACCTGAAAGCATAGCGGAAATGTTGACCGAGAAGGGTGGTCATCCTGTTCTTAATAAAGAAGACGAAACACTCAGGGAAAATCAACCACGGCCTACCAAATTAGTTGGAAGATCCGTACGTCGAACAAGCCAGAGAGATGAGGAACTTCAGGGGGAGGAAGTTTGCAGTGATTCAAGTACCTTAACGAGCAGTCCGGCGCACTAAATCTTAATTTCCTGTATACCAACGACCAGGTAAAGCCTGCAGATACAGGGAAATCGCTTTGCGATTAGTGATCACATTGTCCGTTGATAATCGCATACCTACTTTTGAACATAGGTAAGTTGGTGCAGCCCAAAAGTGACAGAATATAGTTCCGCCTTTCTAGTCTGGTTTTGTAGTTCTCACGGTGAGTAGTTCAGGTGTTGGTTAATTAATAACCTGCTAATGGTCGGGCGAACACGACTTCCCCGGTAACTTAATGCGATTACCGGATGACTTTGCTCCAAGTGGGGAGGTTGATAAAAAGGGACCAAATACCTTGGTGAGTAAGCAGGGCCGAAAGGGAGCAGGCCTGCAGGAAAGTGGCATGAAGAATCCTCCGCAGAGTGGGGATCACCTCCTTCATCTGCAGTTTCTGAAGGTATTCGAAAGCGCCCCGAGGGTGCAAAAAGCCCATCGGATAAAACACGAGGCGAGGCCGGCACGGTGCTGAAAAATGCTCCGAGGTCTGTTACAATCGCCTACTTTTTGAGACTCAGTTGCTCTTGGAGGCAGAGAAAAGTTGTGGAGGAGCAAGGAATTGCGGAGGAAATGCCAAAATACCTAGAGTATTTGTCGGGCTAGCACATGCTGCGAATGCTGCAAGCCGTTCACCACTACCTGAGTCCTGACACTTTTCTCCAGCGAGGAGATTTTCAATAAACCCATTGAAGTAGAAATAACCGCAAATAGGTTAGAGCGAAATAAGGCGGTCTGTCTAGATGGAATTCAACCCTCCATCCCACGCCTCCGGAAAAGCTCTTCCTCCGGGGAGCTAGCAAATATATTTACAAAGTCCCCAGCCTCGGCCAACCCACCATCTAACTAATCAGGGTCTGAAATGGAGCCTATTAACACAGGAAGAATAAAGAAAGTTGAGTCCAACTACGGACTGTTTGGCCCACCCTGGGCCGTACTTTAGGCACCAGAGGAGGTCTTCAGGGATAGCGTGAAGAAGCAGGATAAAAAATTATGTGGTAATCACGGCAGGGCCTCGCTGACTTGTGGGGTAAATCATCTTTACCAAATCTCTTATCATTTCTGGGGAAAGTGACTGGCGGGCTCGATATACAGGAACGGAATGAAGCGAGCTACCTGAATTCCAAAAAGGCCTCCAACTTGGTAGACCACAGGCTGCCAAAGCAAAGGCAGCAGGAGGTTGGGGTGGTTCAGGGGGCACTTAACTGAATTAGTGCATACCTCATTGGTAGAAAGTTTCAGAATGCAAAGTCCAGCAACGTAAGTGCGTGTAATGGAGTGCCGCAGGGGTCGGTGCCGGAGCCCCCGACTTCACCCATCTAAATAAATGACCTGGCGCTTATCCTGAGTTGTCCTGGTTTCCTTTTCGTCAGTGACGTTGGGGTTGTGGAGGAAACATTTTCAAAATGGGTAAAGTAGGACTTGGTCAGAATATGTGGGTGGGCGGAAAATGGGAGCTCCCTCTGAACATTAGCAAGTTCAGACAGCTGCTCCCGTGAAAGATAGATTGAGAAACCCAGCTCTTGGATGATGGGTCATCTGGGGTGACCGGGACAGCTAAGATCGATAAAGATCTTGACTCTGAAATGAGCGAAGCTTTCACGCCTGTCCAACACCGCTTCGCTGCAGTAGTCAAGGGTGATAGGTCGACTTTCAGTAGTGTCGGACTGTTAGGTCATAAGACACCACAGCAATTCTGCGGCCCTCACGGAGAATAATAATTTCAGGCCTAGGAGCCAAAATCGGTTAGGGAAAAGTGGCCGTTGAATACCGTTCAATCACCGTTAACGAAGACCATTACTGGGCCGCGCGACAGGATGTAAAGTGGAGGCCTCAAAGCACTCTACTTAGTATAGTATATTTCTTGACCGTGGTCAATACACATGCACAAGGCAAGATCAGAGCGTACAGCAGTACATGTTAATGTGAGGTATTCACAAATTCTAAATTTATAAATCACACAGCCACCGAAATACACCAGTAAGGTCATGTAGTGTTTGAGTGAACAAAAGTGGTAATGGTTGAGGCGGGAATTCCGAATCGGTTTCGAAATCGCTGGGGGCGGTGTGGATAGCTGGGCAGTAGTGGGATTGCTGATGTAAGCGACAATTGGACGGTCACTAACGAGTTATCGGGCGGAGGAGATGCCAAAGAACATTGTTAGAAGTAAAGCAAGCATGGGGCTTTCAACGTGCAGTCAGAGATACCAGCGGAATATTGGAAACGGATCCAGCATTGGGTAACTAATTGTGGAGGAAACATGTGAAATAAAGGCAAGTGAGTCAAAGGTGATAATAAAACGGACCTTTTGTGCAGGTTAATACAGTGTCATATGGAAATTCAAATGGAGGCGAAAAGCTTTGCAGGGACTTCAGTGAACGTTTGAAGAGCATGAATGGTGTATGGACGTATAACGGACTTTTAAAGAAAAGCCGTCAATGAAACGGATTAGTGGAGACAAACGTCAACGGTTCGGCTAGGCAGAAGTTGGAAGAGTGTAAATTGTTTTTTGTATGTGGTAGAAAATTGTTAACCAAATTACGGTTGGCTGCAGATGGCTAGTATTCTGTTCCTTAAAGACCTTGGTTGCAGATGGTGGCAGGTAGAATGTTGAGGGAAGCAGGTATAAAAGGGCTGGGTTCCGGTCATTGGTTTCGTACTGCAACGCGGGAAGAATTGAACTGTTGGGTTGGATTATTTGGGAATAGACGTTGAGCGTATGTGTTGATGGTTGGTGTCAGTAATCATCTCTGCGATCCGGTGAGACTTTCATGAGGTTTTGTTAATCCGTGTACGGTGCCCCGTGTAACGTCAGCAGGCGAGAGTATAGGTTTGAACCATTGATCAAGTCGTCCAGCCCTTACGGTAATCCGAAACAAACGTCGATTTGGCCGATGGCTACCCAAGTAACCAATGTAATCTGGAAGAGATCAGGAGTGCGGCAGTCTGGAGGGTGTTCTAGCTAAACAGGCGGCTCCTATGGGGAGGCCCCACCGAGGCATTCAAATAGCGCACTGGGTTATGCAGAACCAACAGGCCATTACTAGTCCTAGGTAATCATCCGGCCCTCAGGAGACAAGAACACCAGCTGATGAAACCCAGGTCCATCGGAAGATTTCGGGCATATTTCCTGTCTCACAAAGTGGCAGACCACTGAAAATAGGTACAACACAAAGTGGATCCGGCAAGAAGCATCTTCAAGTTTAAGCAGCGGCCGGATGATGGCTGGAGTGAGTGTAACACGCGTTTGAGAAGGGCGTAGCGAAATTTACAATGGATCCCGAAATCAAAAGGCGATTATCCGCGAGATTCTACGATACTAGATTATTGAATGTACAATGACACCAAAGAGATACAAACCTCAATTATGAAATCACAAGGACTCAGCAAACGAGAACCGAATTGCGGCGTGCGAGCGAGGAGCACGTGCGTCACGCAGGTCCGCAACAAGGATATGATAAAGCAGCCGTCTTGGGGCGAACAAACAACAACTGGTCCATAAAAACAAACATTGCGTAAGAACACATCAATAGTGTAGGCAAGTGATTGATGTTAAGAAAAGCATGGAACTGCAACGGTTTTAGGGGGATTTTCCACGACCGGCCGTTACAGCAAGGTGTTCCCGGACCACGACCAGCCAAGTGGACATTCTCGCCTCCCGCCCATTAGGTACCACTACCCCCTCCATTTCTTCCCTCCCTTCTAGAACAGGATATATCTGCCTCGCCTTCACATACGCAATAATATAAGGCGTACCGCGTTCTCTTTCTCTTATTCAATTATGTTCATTGGGTATTCTTTCAGGTGAGTATGACAGCTAGTTAATCCAGCGAACCTTTCCAGCAAAAGCAACAACCGGTTTCTCAATGAACAACACACTTTTCATTCCTATTCTTGCAGTCGATCACCGAGCAACAACAACAGCTTTGGATCACCAACAGCCGGACCACAGCGGGGAACTTATGGCCCAGCAGTGCCAGAATCTGTACGCGCACTGTCTTGTCCTTTCAAGTTCAGGCGAAAGCTGCAAACCCCGCTTGAAAAGCCCGAGCGATGTATGCAAATACTATCCCCATCCAATGATTGGAACAAGCAGAAAGATAGGCTTTGGTGGATCTGGCAGATATGTTAGTCTTCATTGTTGAGCTCACGGGAGATGGGAGGCCAGAAGAGATTATGACCGAAACTGGCGGGCCACAGTAGGCCTTGTTTCCCGGAGGCTGTGGAGAGAAATGACGATGATCCAATATAGCCCGGCATAGGGTTGACTTAAACAAGCAGACCTCAAGCGACCCTCGGTGGAAAGGGGCCGAAGATGATCTGAACTTCTAACCTATCAAAGTGGCTGCCCAAAGTCTGATTGGCTAGCTACGTGCCCCAACGAATGACTGACCCACATGTCTTACGGGACTCCTGAAATGAGCTCATGTTTCCGGGATGTGGATATGTGCTTTGAAGTACTGTTGCATCCGACTCTAAGCCAGTTCAGGCTACTAAAACGTGCGTGATTGGAGAATGATTTGAGAATTAAGGCTACGGCTCGAGAAAGACCTGGGGCCGGAACTGGACGAGCCCCTAGGGAGCGGCCATCATTCCCACAGTACACCTAACTAACGATGCCTTTGTAATGAAGGCACACCCAAGCTTCAATTCCACAATTACATTTCGACTGAGTCAGGGAATAGCCGCTGCGCCAGTCCCCCTCCAGAAGGACAACCGAGAAGGAGGCCTCTGACCTAAGAGAAATTCGTGCACTGGGTCGAATCCGGGTGGAAATTTCCAGTTGGAAAAGGTTTTCGCTCGGCACCTTGGGGGTAATCTGAGGGCAGCTGGATCGCTTATAGTTACAGTAATTTACCGATGAGTGAGCCGAAGGGGTGTCCTCTCTCCTAACCCTCTATCTAGATACCTTGTGTGGGGACGAGGACGGGCCGAAATCACGTACAAGGCACTCAAACGGCAAAAACAAGAAATGGTAATGTCCATGTAGTGACGCACATTCATTTTGAGTGGTACGCGAAATCCTTCGACTGTCCGACTTGGACACACCGTCCTACTTGCCGGTTCTTTGAGGCTGTACCTGCGCTCGATGGCGTTATTTTATTTAGTCCTTATACATCTAGTGGAGAGTAGGTGGATCTTGTCGGCCGCTGCCAAGAAAGTATTCCCATAGTGCTGATTCCCGAATCCCACCGGAACGGGACGTGCGTGTGTTTGGTCCCCCTGTGTCCCGACACACATTCGGCGGTACTATGCTTAGGGCCCCCCAATGTTTGACACAAAGCTCCGAGGCCTACTCCACAGAAGAGACGGAGCTTGGAGACAGTGCCGAGCAACAGCGTCGGGTTACGGGGTGGCTTAACAACCGCGTGACCGAAGCTCCTCCCTAAAGATGGCCAAACGATGTAGATTCAGAGAGACTGGCAGCCGAAAGTATGTATGAACCAAGGCAATTGTTTGCCCATCTGAACAGACGGACTAGGGCAATGCCAGGCGTATCCGCACCTACGGCAGACGGGGAGAGTGGCTGACTCCGGCATAGCCAATGCAGACTCTCTGGGATGCCGCTGTACATCGGTGTTTACAAGTGAAGAACCTCAGTGACCCTCGTCGGTGTCCCAGCCTACTTTCGAAGATGATGAAGATTTGGCAGTTTTAAGCTCTCTTAAGCCGCACCAATCACCTTGGTTGAATGAAATCCACCTACTAGTACTGGGGCACCTGGCCGAGATTCCCGAGGGCCCAATCACCAAGTTGATCAATACCTCACTGACGACGGGAAAACTCCCAGACGACTGGAGGCAAGCAGTTGCGGCGCCGATATTCAAGGGCAGAGACAAAGCAGCAGCTGCCAGCAATAGACCAGTGAGCTTTACCTGAGCAGTCTGCTACAATGTGGAGCTGCTTAAAGCCCACAGCTTTGAAGAACACCTTGGTCACCACAGTCTGTTCGGTCCTGTGCAGCACGGATTTCGCTATTCAAACCCACGCATTTCAGGCCTTCTGACGGCTGAAGATCCCTGGGTGGAAGAGCAGGCTAAGGGGCATCCAAAAGATGTGGCTTTCGTTGGCTTCAGAGGAGCATTTGATAGAGTGCTACATGACCGGCTCTTCGGGAAGCCTAAACTGTTTGGAACCCTCTGATACGTTGGACTAGGGACTTCCTAAGTGGACGGAAGTCTGCAGCCAAAATCTCTGGGACCCTGTCCACGTGGTAGGCGGCCTCCAGTGGTGTTTCCCAAAGTTCAGCACCTGGTAAGCTGTTGTTCTTGATCTACATCAGTGACTTTCCAATCTGCTTGGACTAGCCGCGCTTACTCAATTCTGACGACCTGAAGAAGTGACCCGTACATCGTTCTGATACCGATAAATAATCCCAACAGGACGACCTCGATGGGCTGACGAGCTGGCCCAAAATGTGAGTCCTTCCTATAAAATTAGATAAGTCTGCACACATGCGCAGGTCAAATACAGCGAACGTCAGGCCACACACTCCCTGGCACCCTGCTGAGAACGACAGCCTGCAAGGGTGATCTTGCGGTGGGCTCGGCGAACAGCTTAAAAACGAGAGGTCATACAGATAGACCATGTACCTCTGCAAATAGTATCTTTGGGGCTGTTCATCGTTCCCTCGGGAAACTGTGGTATGCTTCATGGCGGTTGTACACTACACATGTTAGACCTCATTTGGAGAATAGTGCTGCCACCGATTACCCGCGCATCGCTGCCCAATCGGCCGAGCTTGAAAGGGTTCAGTGAGATGCTACTCCTCTCGTTGCGGGTCCACGTGGGACTGGCTACGAAAGTCATCTACAGGCAAGTGAACTGCCTCAGAAACCTGTCGGAGGATGCGAGGCGGCCCCATTTGTGTCCGTCACACTACATGAGGTGAACTAGGACCAGAACTACAAGCGACCTCTCAACTACGTGGGCCTTGCCGTACGCTAGAACACTCAAGGACACTCTTGAGGCTGAAATCTATTGGTTTGCCACTGGTATACCGCCAGTTCCGAAGGGTCACAAACGTTCTGAACTCATTGCCAGCGCTACTGGTGCAACAAGTACATAATTCAACGTTCAGGCGAGAACTGAACGAATTTCTGTCTGGCTTGTCGCGTGGTCATCGTTCCTGAGACAGTACCCCAAATCTGCTGCACCAGGGCCTACACTGGAGGTCTCCCCTTGTCTTTAACCTTGAAGACTGAAAAAGCTGGACTTGTAGTATGTTGGATGCAGTGTCTTCCGTGGGAGTGGCAAGTGCACGATCTGCAAAGAAAGAAAGAAAATGCAGTGAGCCGGAGATCATTAGGTGCATAAGCAAGCATCAACACACACCAGTACCGATGGGCGTGGAGATCTGTCTGAGTGCGTTACTGTGAACTGTGAGTTGCCGCGTGGTTTTAATTTTCGAATTGCTCTCAGCGTTAAGCATTTTTGCATTGCTTGGTGGAATAACACACGTTATCTCGCCAAACTAACGTATCGTAATTAGTATTTAGGTACGCGTACTTTTTGAAGAGTTCACTCTCTTCAGAAGAGTTTATTCTCTTCAAAAACTGAGTATACCTTTTGGTGTCCTTTTTGGTGTTTTTTGTTGGTGTCAGTGCAGCTGATACCGGCTAACATCTTTTAGTGACGCTTTTTCTAGTGTACCGTTTTTGTGGATCTTTTTAGTGTGCGGGTTTGCCGCACTTGCCTTAGTGTACCGTTTGTGTCTGTTCAAAAGGTGTGTTATTGGCCCACTGGTGTCCGAGACGAAATGAATGAGACAGAGGTTGATCCCACTGGTCAGGCAGTAAGCTGTGGGAACAAGGAATGCACGGACCTGGTGCAAGATGAGGGAATTCCGTGCGACCAGCGTTGCATTTGGTTTCATCAAAAGTGCTCCAGGCTGGAAGAGAAAGACTTCGAGCTGCGCATCAAGTACCCATCACTCAAGTGGATATGCGCCCATGGCTTTGCGTTTGCAAGGGAGTGCTCGCGTATAATTCGAGGCGAACTAGGGAAAGGGGAAAAGAACGTGAGGCTGGAACCAAGGCTAGAGAGAGCCAGTTAGATCCATAGCCTAGAGGGAAAGGAAAACCGGGTGCCAGAGCACGAAAATAAAAAAGGCAACCCAAGCCAAAGGGCAAAGAGGGCAAAGAGGTAGTAGGATTCACCAATGTGGGGAAAAGCCTCCTGACGGAAGTGGAATCCCTCAAGGAGCAGGTCAAACGCCTAGATGCTGAGGTGCAATGCATGAAGCGTGACAGTGAGGTCATGGCAGACAGAAGTAGAAGACTGCTACTTCATAACCTTAGGGAGAACATCGTAAAAGACGGTAGAATCAGGAAGGAGGAAAACCGCCGGCATGTGACTGAGGTTCTTAGGATGGCTGGCCTACCTCCTACGACACCAATAGTCAAGTGCCATGGAATAGGACTATGGCGTGGAGCACAACCAGCGCCGCCACGACCCCTGGTAGTTGTATTCCACAGTGTCTACTGGAGGGATATGCTGCTGTCCAGGGCGGGAGCAGTTGAGGGCAACACGCGGGGGATGGTTAGGGTTACACCTGACAGCCCAGCACTTGTCAAACCGACTAATGCCATAGTCTCGCTGAGAACGGGCACATCTGATCTTAAGAGGCCGAAGCTACATATGGCGAAACTGGAGATGACTCCTCTTGGGAAGTCAACACCTAAGGCCCAAGGAGTAATCCAGGTACCAAAGGTGGCTTCAGGATCCGGTATACAAAAAGCCAAAGATCAGGAAGTTCGAAAGACCAAAACGAAGGGGACTCACAGGGCATTCAGTCCGTTTGGTGTTGAGAACGTGCAGCCAGCCAGCCGATTCTAAAGGGGACTCCCAAAAAGTCCTCCCTGGTGCGACCAGCGAAGTTGGAGGTATCAGAGGGAAAAGCCGAGGAAACCAGTTGGATTGAGGTGGTCGCAAGACCATCCCGGGCCATCGGTACGGCAACTCAAAAGGGGGTAACGTCCTTTGTGCATGTCGAACCTGACGCCGGGTTGACGGGTGGAAAAGGAAAAGCCGCGAAACTCAGAGTGTCACTCGATATGCAAGATGCTGCACCGCCGACACCTTTAGAGGCAAAAAACGGAGCATCACCTCGGAGATTGCGCCCGAGGATACCCTAGCCCTAGAATTAGCAATGAGGTCAGGGAACCGTCAATATGGTACACCAACACCTGCGGTCTCCCGGAAAAAAGAGGGGAGTTGACGGCTAGGATCGCAGAGTCTGATGTCGTTGCGTTGACGGAAACTTGGATAAAGCCATATACTGACATGCGCTTCCCGGGATACGCTGCCTACAGACATGGTAGAACAGATGGAAGGCAGGGGGCGGAGTGGCACTTCTAATACGGACAAACATAGGCCATTAGGAGGCTCCGTTCAACTTAGTCTCCGGTAATGTACAGGTCAGATCCTGCTTTATTAGGATCGAGGGGCGTACAGTATGCATTATCTGTATCTACAGGGCACCGCTAGCCACAGATGAGGAAGACGTTGAGCTCTTGCAAATGCTGGATGCGGTGCTGGGACAGACAAAGGAGTTCATCTTATTAGGGGATCTCAACCTACCCGAAATTAGCTGGGAAAGAGGGATCGCACCAAGGGGATCAACGGGCGACAAGTTTCTGCAGTGGGTCCAGTTACATGCACTTACGCAGCATGTGACACAGGCCACTAGACACAGAGGTGGACAGCACCCGTCTCTCCTTGAATTAATCATAACGCGGCACCATTAGGACGTTAAGGAAATTAGGTGGGAAGAGCCCCCTGGAAAAAGTGATCATGTAGTCCTAAGGGTCACACCAAGACCAAGCAAGGCGCCGAAGGAAATCGTGTAACGTCGGCGCTATGGGAGAATCAACATAGGTGAACTGAAGAAGGCGGCGGAGGAAATTCAGTGGACTCCGAGACACACAAATGCCTCCGAGGAACGTTGGGAGAACATCAAGATGGGGCTACTCGAACTTACAGATGAGTTCGCACCCCTGACGGTGGCAAGCAGTAGAAATCTACCCCCATAGTGGAAGTCAAAAGTCCACAAGGCCATAGTTATTCGTAGGCAACGATGGGCGGAGTACAAGCTGTACAGAACTCAGGGGGCATGGAATAGCTATAAGATGACTAGGAACAGAGTTCAAGAGATCCAAAGAGTGGAGAAATATGCCTTCGAGCGTCGGTTAGCTGCGTCGGTCCTCACAAACCCAAAGCGATTCTACGCCTACGTGCAATCTCACAAACGCATGAGAGAGAGAGCGTTGCAACCTTGGAAGGAGCACAGGGACGACTAGCTCTAAACGACGAAGACAAGGCTGACATGCTCCTGGAATTCATCAAGAGCATATATTGACCAGAAAATAGTTTGGAGGAAAGAATGGAGGGCCCACAGGCGCCTTTAATACCCGAACCTACTGTAGGAGAAGAAGAAGTGTACGCGGAGTTGCAAACGTTGAATAGAAACAAAGCAGCAGGTCCAGACGGGATTCATCTAGCAATCGTTCAGCCTCTGGCCGAGGCCCTGAAGGCTCCGGTGACGAAGCTGTATGAAACGTCACTTATAGAGGGAATTGTGCCGGGAGACTGGAGGAGAGCAACAGTGGTAGGCATTTACAAGAGTGGACCCCGGCAAAAGGCCGAAAATTACCGGCCGGTTAGCTTGACTTCAGTACTGTGTAAGTGCCTGGAGCGAATAGTCAGGAAACAGATCTCTAGGCATTTGGTTGAACACAACCTCATATCAAATGCTCAGCATGGGTTTGTGGCAGGGCGATCCTGTCTGACGAATCTCCTGCTGTTCCTCGATGAGGTAACCAAGCGTCTAGACGAAGGGCAATCAATTGCGGTCTGTTACTTGGACTTCAGAAAGGCGTTTGTTTCCGTAAACCACAGATTTCTGGACGTCAAACTGCAGTCCATGGGAATTGTTGGAAAGGCAAGACAATAGATAAGTAGTTTCTTAGCAGGGCGAACATTTATTGGTAAGGTGGGGAGTCATGTTTCAAAACCGGAAGGTGTAACAAGTGGGGCTACCGCAGGGATCGGTGCTCGGTCCTCTGCTCTTCCTCATCTTCATCAACGACTTAGCACATGGGCTTACAAACCCCACATTTATGTTTGCCGATGACGTCAAGATAGCTGGAGTAGATATAGAACTTGACGTGTTAGCAGTACAAAACTGGGCACGCAAATGGGACATTCCACTAAACCTCACCAAGTGTCAATACTTGACCACAAATACAGGGACTAGTGGGAATGGTGTGTGTTGTGTTCGGCCTGAAAAGGCATGTGCTCAGACAGACGATCTTGCACGCACACACACGCACGTACACAGCTGACGTTCGCCGTGCTTCGTCCCGGACGGCATTGACCAATCAGAGTGTATCACGTGTTGCGCGACCTTGCACGACGTGGTCCGATTGTACCGTTGTCTTGCGTTTCCGATTACGTGCACGACTGACTCACGCACGGGCAGACTTGTTTACGTTTTCACTTGCTCGTTTGTACTGGCGCTTTCCGTACATTGCTGCAGAATACACATTTACCCATAGAAGCGTGCCTTTCTTATGCCTACTGGATTAGGGATACAACAGTGTGGGTTCGTTGCAAGTGGTCTCGCAGGTCAAAGACTTGGGCGTTATAATGGACAACAGCTTTAAGCCGTCAAAGCAGTGCACCTCAGCAGCCAATACGGCCAGGAGAGAACTCTTTCGAGTTAGATCCACTACGTCGTGTAGAGATCCGGAGATTTTCGTTCCGATATATCAGACCATAGTTAGGCCGCATATGGAGTACTGCGTGCAGGCCTGGGCACCGTACTACCAGAAAGATATCGACTGTCTGGAGAAAGTGCAAGGGCTATCCACTAGAATGGTGGCTGGGCAAAGGGAGTTTAAATACAAAGAGCGTCTCCGTGCCCTAGACCTATTCTCGATGGAAAGACGGCGCATTCGCGGGGATTTGATAGAAACCTTCAAGGTAATGAAAGGACTGTCAGGAATAAGTCGAGAAGACCTTTTTCCCTGATCCCCGAGAGAGGCACAAGGGGGCATATCCTTAGATTACAAATGAAACACTCGAGGCTCCAAATTAGGGCGAAGTACTTCTCAAATAGAGTGGTACCTTATTGGAATAAGCTCCCGGAAGAGGTCATAAATATCACAACCGTGAGGGCTTTTAAGAAAGCAGTAGACCTATGTTGGGTGGCAGTATACCCCGAGCTGTGTTAAGCAGCTTTTAGGGTCAGATGCAATTTACTTATTGTTTCCACCTCACTCTGCCAGAGCTGATACTGCACAAAAATTCTGCCTTTCAAAAAAAGAAAATCACGCAGTGTTGGGATCTACGGAGACGCGCCGACAACACAACTATCTGGACACACGATTGGCGCTAGCCACACCAAGTCCTGTGCAAACTGAACTGAACTGAACTGAAGACTTCAGGGCGTTTGCGTGGTTTCTCAAGGTCATCGGGGCGTGTAGATTTTGAACTACTCGCGAGATGGCTGTCGTCGATAGTTCGCGACTCGCGATGTCGGGTTCGCGCGAAAGTCTGCATGATTATCAGTCAGAATTTGAAATAGATGGAGCTAAGCAAGTTGAGAAGTTAATTATATTTTGTATCCAATATAGTATGGTAGATGCTACGGGTTCTTTTTGTATGCGTTGTGGCGACGCTTTCCAGTTGAATGAGAAGGTGGTACAGGCAAAAGAACACACATACCATGTGAAGTGTTTTGTGTTAGTTACAACATTTTGGAACTTATCCTATTCATAGTTGCTCTCAGTGCTTCCAGCCTTTCCCTGAAGGCGTATATTATGAGGTTGGTTTTAGTGGCGCGGTCACTGATTTTCTAGTTTGATGGCAGGAAATATTGCGAACATGATTTTCACGTCCTTTTTGCTCCTTGTTGTGGGAAATGCGGTAAGAGCTTTCCTAATATGTAAACCTTCCCACAGGGTATTTCATTTCCGGACGAGTTATCAAAGCCATGAACAATAACTGGCATCCTGATTGTTTCAGATGCCAGTCCTGTGGCGCCTGCCTTGCTGATCGTGGTTTTGTTAAGCTTCATGGAAGGTTAGTCCTTAAAATTGAGTACTTTCATATCTTCGCACTATCGATCCATTTTGCCTAACTCACCGAGTCGTTGATTAGAAGATTCTGTTTAGTGTGGTCAGGGGCAAAACGAAGCATCTGTTGTGCAGTGATGAGATTGATCACTACATAGATCACTGAAACAAGATAATGCATTTAAATAGTGGGAAGTTTATTGCCGTCCCCAAGGTGCACGCGTCATCCTAATAAGCGGTTTCTTAGTTTATCTGAATATGGCTCGCACGAGATGGCACAACATGTGAGAGAAAACTACATTCTACTCAAGCTGTAGAAAGCAAGGTGCCTGGATCCGGGAGCCACGAAGTCTGCCGTAACACCAGCGCAGGTTTATTGCCTTGATTTCAAGGTTTGGAGTTATAAACCCTTAGACGAGTGACAACGAAGCTACCGCTCGCTGCTGTTATTAATAAATACTGCACCGTAAAAGGGAAAAATCGTTATCTGAACTGGGACTACTATGCCTTGTGCTTTGGTCCCATCTGTTGGGCAAAGTTTTCCGATTCTCAGTGTTACTGTTCTGCTCACTGTCGAGAGTTCATCTATCAACATGCTAGTTAGTGTTGAGGCACTTCAATTTTTGTTTTGCTTGTTTCCCCAAAATTCGTGGATTTCCAAATAGAGATCGTCTTTGGCGCTTCTGTTTCGGATGTTTTGCCGTGGTGATTTGTACTGCGTTCCGCGTTAGTCATGTTTTCTGGTATAAGGCTTTCAAATTAGTCTTGATAACTGTGTACAGTAGCGATCCTATTGTCACTTTCTGTCGGATCACAATGATTGGTTAATGTGCATTTGTACAGTTAGACCGTCTATTCCGTGTGTTGACTACTAGGGCGCTCTTTCCTTTTCCCTCCCGTGAAGGTCCACTCCCTGTCCATTTTGTAAATTCATACTTTCTAATTCAACGTGCAACATGGTGAAAAAGGCAGTGATCGGTGGGGCATGCCGTGCTATGTAACGGTGTACGATGCTGATGATGATAACCGTTGATATCAGCATGAAGCAAATGTCATTTTGCCTCAAAAGTAAATCATGGTAAACATGAGTACTTTCGGCGGCTATCACAGTGAGACTGTCTTTCTGTGGTTTATTGGCTTCCATGTCTCCGTGACCAAGCAAGCTATGGAGTGTTGGCCATTTCGAACAGGAGATTCAGTCGGTCCTTAAACACATCGATAGGGTCCGTACGGATTTTAATGGTCGATCCCCCTGTCGAGAACCGCCAGATTGAATTCGTGGAAAGAAATAATGCATAGGAATCTACACTGCACCGGTTGACGCGCCGGGTATCTCGTGGTTTGTTACTCAAGCCTTCCCAAGTCCAACCAACTTTTAGACCCCCAGTGCGCAGAATGTACTTCCTATTGATAAGTTTAGCCTGATACACACCATGGGTTCTATAGCAGTTGATGTTCGCTGCATAAATAACGCGAATCCGATGTGGGTAGTGAGCCACAGCCCACTCTTCCCAAAATACCCAAGGGAACATAAAGAGAGTGAATACCCTCGGCTGTGTGGGAATAAGGCTTTCTAATAAAGCCGGATCTTTCCTGAGGTGTATTTTGTGGCAATAGGTGCTTGCGTGCAGTAAAGCAATGGATTTCGGCCAATGTCCGAAAGGAGTCGTAATAAGAAATACCTATTCATTATTTTACTATATAGGCCAAATTATAGCAGTTTAGGCTCACGAATACGTATTACCATGAACTTATTCAACTGACTCCGATAAGTGATTGCATTAAAATTTAATCTAAATATGCAGATTCAAATACCGGGTGCATCGAAAGCTTGTGTAGGTGTCCGTTATGCTTTTGTCTCTTAGCAAATGAATAAATAAGATTGGGCGTTTTAAAAGAAGCACCATTGCTGTGAGGTGCAAAATTCCAACGCAACTCACAGCGTACGGCGAGTTGGCGATCCATCTTCACGGTCTAACCGACCCATATCAGCCAATGGGAATTAAATTAGCGTTGATTCAGTTCTGTTCAGAACTGCAGATCTTGCTGGATTATGTGAGTAGACTGACTACACTCTGGTGCTGATGGGAGTCAAACCGATAGCTATCACACTGATATGAGCTGAGAAAAGTGCAGAGAGAAAAAATGGTCCAGGTACCGTTTCGCGTGAACTTTCTCTGTGACTTTCACGTTGCTAACCAGTACACACGTTATATGAGACACCGTAGAGTTGTGATATTTATACGGTAGCGGGTCAGTCTGGATTCGGAACATGTAGAGAAATGCGAAGGACATGCAAATACGTCATAGCACGGGGGATGTGTGGGGTTCACGAGAACTTTTCACGGGCTATAATGTGTAAACTACATCCTTTCGAGGTTGGAGAGCCTATCATAATCAAAGAGGAACGACTGATAATATTCAACTCGTGGTGTTGTGTGATAAAGTACTTATTGCGTAGATAAGGCGGATTTCGGGGAAACAGTAGAGTAAGATTGTGAGAGTATATTGATAGACAAAGAAAGAAAGAACAGCTTGTCTAGCACCAGACTAGCTTAGCTTAGGAAAATGAGAAAGCAGACTACGTAGCTTTTGCACAGTTCGAAATATAGGAAGACCACTTTAAATTTGTGCTGTTTGTAGTGCCTAATTATCTGACCGAGTCAGCTCTGAGAACGGGGACAGTGTTCATAATCAAGTACCGGTTGGGGTAAAAGGAATGAAAAAAGTACACTCAAAGCATCTGGAAATGTTGAACTGTGGGCCAGAATCGGACGAAAAATTCGGAATATTGCACAAGTTCTCAGAAAGAGATGAAGTCAGGTTGATTGGAAATGGACCAACAGTGCGCCGCGTTATCAGCATACGTAAAATGTTGCACAGGTGGAACAGTGAATAAGTCGCTAATATACGTAGTGAAAATGTGGAAAAGAACAAAACCCAGGAGGAAATCAGCGTCGTTCAATAAGGGACTTGAAAAACGTATACCAACTTTCGTCGTTGAGTTCTTTTTGAGAGTAGTCTTCTAACTATGAAGGTTCAGTTCAGTCCAGTTCGGACAACCAATAACCATGCACTGTGTGCGGTGCCTTTGTTCCCTATCTCCTGGCGACAGCCTCAGTCGGGAACAGTGAGAAGAGACAGCAATGTGAAAGAAGCGATAAAAGAACTACACATTAATAACAGGTCGGTCAGCGTAATCATCGTACAGCGTTAAACAGTAGGGTAAGCCCCACTGACCACTCCCTTTCTCACTATGTTGCACGTTGAATTAGAAAGTATGAATGTACAGGATGGACAGGGAGCGAACCTTCACGGGAGGAAGGAAGAAAGAGCATCCTAGTAGCCCATACACGGAATACACACTTTAACTGTACAAACACGCATTGATCAATCATTCTGATTTGACAGAAAGTGACAACACGATCGCTACTGTTCACCGTTCGCAGCCATATCCTTCAGTGTCTCAAGCCAACTAGTTGAGGGATCTTTTAGACCCCAACCACGAAGACGTGAAGCACCTACTTTTCCTAAGTTTGCTGTGCATTTTCTCACTCCTTGTTTCCAAGTCATCTGTTGACCTCCACGTGGTTTCTTCCACTCCCTAGGAGGGACGGAGAATAGGACACGGTACGGTAGACGTGTGTTCGTCATACGTAACACGTGCCCTAACCGACGAAGCCTACTAATCTGGATACGTTGTGATAGAGAATTCCCCGACGTGGTACCCAATACTCGATTTCTGACCTCATCGTTGCTTACTCGGCCATTCCACCCAATCTTGGCGATAATATACAAGCACCGGTGGTCAGAAACCCCAAGACGACGAATATCTTCCATACGCAGATCCCAAGTCTTGCAATCATACAACAAAACTGAACGCACTGCGGCACAGTAAACACGACTTTTCAATTTGAGTGAAATATCAGGTCGGTGCCACAAGTACTTCAGTCCAGCGTACGCCGCTCGAGCCTTGGATATCCGCGTGCTCACCTCTACTACAGTGCTCCCATCCGTTGTCACGCTGCTGCCGAGGTAACTAAAGCTGTCAACAATTGCCAGCACCCCGTCAAGCATCAAGCTCGGGATCGTTGACATCCAGTCTTGTAACACCAATTTACACTTTGAAGGTGCAAAACGTATGCCGAATGAAGCTACAGCTCTTGAGAGTCTACCTAGTGCACGTTGAGCATGTTCCGTGCATTTGAACAAGCAGACAAGGTCGTCCGCGTAGTCTAAGTCGAAAAGCTTTTCACTGTTTCCCAGTTCGACGCCTACATCCTGAAGATTTTGCATGACACTCTCCATTATTTCGTCCATGACGAAGTTGAACAAGAGTGGAGACATTGGACATTCTTGTCGAACACCATTGGTCGTTTCGAACTGACTGGATCGTTCACCGTAAACTCTTGCGCGGTCAGAAGTATAAGAATACAATAATCTCAGTAGGTTCACGAACCTCTGAGGCATCCCTATTCGATGAAGAGCACTGAAAAGCGCTGTTCGATCAACTGAATCAAAGGCACCTTTCAAGTCCAAGAAAACCATTATTGTCGGTCGGTGATGCGTGTGACGCGTTTCAAGTAGTCGGTGAAGAGTAAAAGTTTGGTCGATGCATCCTCGACCTGGGCGGAATCCAGCCTGCTGTTCGCGGGCATTCCTCTCGCGAGTTAGTGTAAGACGGTGCAGCAAAATCGAGGTTAATACCTTGATGACTATTCGAATTAAGCTAATCCCACGATGATTACTAAAGTCATTCCGTATTCCCTTCTTGAAGATGGGAACAATCAACGGCTTGCTCCATATTAAAGGTATACGCTCCGCGTTCCAAATGTCACAGCAAAGCGGTAAGTGATTTTAGCAAAGCGTTTCCACCCAGTTTGTGAAGAACTGAGTGAAGTTCGTCGGGCCCGACCGCTTTTCCACGCTTTAGTAATCAAATGCTCGACTCCACTTCCACTTCCGATGGGGGCTCAATTGATACCACCCAAGGAGTCGCAGTTGTTGACACAGGAGTAACTACACTAGCGTGCGGCCAGCTAATTTGCTCCTTGAAGTATTTGGCCCAACGGTCGAGGCTTTGCTGTTTGGCACGAATGGGTTCTCCATTTCTATCGCAAATCGTTTCACTGACCTGGGTGCGCCGTTCACCGGTGTCACGAATAAGTTTGAACGGTGTTTGACTGTTACCTGAAACAACTGCTATTTCCATTTCTTCGTTTACCTTGAACCACCAATTTTCGCGATCATTATAAGGCTTTTCGTAACTTGCTTCTGTAGATGTCTTCGTATCTTATTCATCTCCTTACAGTTCGGGAGCTGATGCTTTTGCTCCATTATAATCAACGACTCCTGCGAAATCCAGTGTCTTTGATGGATATCGGATCTAGGACCACAGGTAAAACCTGCTGCAACGTGCATCGCCGGTTTGATATGTGCCTAATGCTCATCTACATTACTGTTCGTCAGAGATCCTAGCTCATGTGCTAACTTCTGTTCATAACAGGTGCGGGTCAAATAAATGTTCTACGGCTAACCGGGTCTACGGTTTTCGCCGATGACTTTGGAGCTGGAGAGATAATCGCATTAAAACTAAAGCATGATCCGATCCTACATACGTGGACCAGTAAGACCTACAGTTCTGAACAGAACTGCACCACCGGTAGCTTACTGTGATATGGTCAGTCTGACTCAAAGCGCATGTAGGGTTAAAGCGCCATGTCGCTGTTTGACGCGAGCTGTGACGGGAGTTGGTGCTGGACAATAACAATCAATTGTCGGCACAAAACTGGAGAAGCCTATCCCCGTTATCTGTGCGCTGGACGGCGTAAAACACAAAACCCACCTAAACAAGCCTCTGTCGTACTGTTTGCCAACTTGTGCAATGAAGTCACCGGCTAGCACTGCAAGTCAGAACCTTTGTTGCTGCGAACGAGGCTGGCAAGTTCATCATAGAACTCATATTTCTGCGTGTCAGAGCTGCAATCCGTTGGGGCGTACGCCGGGATCACAAACAAGTTGCGCTCAACACTAGTATCCTTTCGGACGCCAACTGACCCTCGGAGTCTCACAACACATAAATGACTGTTAATCGAGATCCAGTCTAAGAGGACAGCCTCAGCCTTGTCAGTCAAGACTATTCCTGCACCACGTTGAGCCACAGCTCGGGCTACTTCGTCTCCTGAAGTGCGCAGAAAATACCTCGATGAGATACCTGGAGCAGTTAACCGAATCACACTGTTCGAATCCTGGGTACGCGTTTCACTAACGCAGCAGACATCAATCTTCAGAGGGTTTATTGTGAGGACTGGGCACACCTGCTGACCAGCCTGCATGAGTGTAGGCACGTTGAAGCAGCCGAGCTTCGGAGGATGACGAGGTTTGAAAAAATGTGAGTTACCAGACAAAGGCTTATTCCCGACACTGTTTGACAATGAGCCGTTGCGAGTATCGGCCGTGTTGTCAGTGGGAGAATTATGGGTGGATAGAGGGGGCAAACAGACGTGGTTGGGGACAGATGACAAAGGTTGAGTAAAAGAGAGAGAACTCTGAGCAGTAGCCCACTTATCACCACCCACCCCACTCGGTGCAGTGGGCAGCGCGGTCCTAATCATTGAGCGCGACGACCGATGCAGTATGGAATTCTTCCTTCTCGTGCAGGCTGAAACGCGCGTAGTCAACATATTGGTCGATATCTACCATTAACGGAAACAAGTGGGATAACCAGGAAAATCTGAATTTCGAAGAATGGGAAAACACAGACCCGAATCAAAAGCAGAGGAATAGTTGAGGAAGAAACGGCGGAATAATTTCACGAAACTACTCATGCTTTCAGAAATAAAGTACTGAACGGAAGCAACTGCGTTCAGAGTTCATCCGTTGGGTTTGTGGGCTAACTTGTAGGGGTCGTTGGGAGCGTCAGAAGAATTATGCGTTCGGTTAGCTGGAGCACAGAGGAAATGATGGCGACGAGATAGAAGACATCTCGACGTAATATCAGCAGTGGATTGTCTGGAAATGGGCATCGCTGTTGCGAGTTTCTGTGAGGCTGGAACAACATCGCGAGCAACAGATTTGTTTTTGAGTGAAGTCATTAGTTCGGTTAACGGACTAACTCCAAATTTGAGAAGAATAAAGAATAGGCTGCTTTAGGGGTCGAAGTTGCCTAAAGACTACATTTGAAGGAAAAAGCTCCATTTCAAAAGAAAAAGACGGGCTATAGGATGTCCGGGTGTTTGTGGAGGGATGAAGAAACATAGCTTTCAGATTGTTGGCATCTGTATAGCAGTTCCTTGACCGAACCTGTTGACTGTATAGAAGCTTGGTTTCGTACTAAAGAAGTTTGTTTTGTTACAGAACTGGTGGGCGAATAACGTATTCAACCGTTGTATCTCTTGTCTAATGGGGAGGAGTGAAGCTCTCTGCTCAGTCGCCGTCGACGTAGACCTCTGGCATCGCCAGGGGTAGACTGTTCTGATTCATTTGCTTTGGTGATCGGCTCAACTAACTCAATCACTGACTTTGCTCTTCGCTGGTCTGTTTTTCTTTTTTATATCGCAGTATCACTCAGTCTTAACTTAGGTAAACAAGAAGATGAAACCCAGTAAATGTATGCGAAGGGGACAGGTGAAAATGGGGTGGACCAAATAAACGCTCGAATGTGTCACTGGCTGCGGAGCCTAGCCATCCTGCCTGATGCCCCCCATCATCCAATAGGGGGATCTCGTGAACCTCAACCCGGGAGTTTGTCTTACTCGGCCACGCCTATTGGCTATAATTTTCGCACCTTTTCGCCATGTCATGTGCTGACCACCTCGACCAAACCGCTATCTATCCCGGAGAATAAAGCACGCCTAACGGGTCTGTCCATGGGTAGGAGTAGCAAAAGTTCTAGTCGCCGTAATCTGTTCGGAATAAGCTCTTCACCTGAGGACTGACGCATGGTTTCCAATATCCTAAGTGTAACCTCAGGACCTCTAATGCGATGTTCTCACCAAACTCGAGCAACACTACGAAGGCATCTGTGCTCAGACGCCGATGTTTCGTGTGTATTCTACCCATGACGGCCATTTTTCTGAGCCGTATTAAAGAGATGATATATCTATTAGTATGCACAGATGTAACGTGGGTGTCATGGGTAGATTTGTTTGATGAAAGCCAAACGCCCCTTATGTGGCCTTGACAACACCCCATCCAACACCCAACCACTAGGTGAGATTTAACTGACCAGGTAATTAGGCTTATTGGATTCGGCTAAGACTCTATGTAATAGGATAAGGCCTGATGTCGAACAGCATAGCACTGCAACAGCATTTTCCGCTTTGAAAGTCCAAAACATGTCAAAAACAGCTAATCTGTCTTCCAGACTATCTAGGACGGTTACCACTCAGAAGCACAATGTCATTCGCGTGTTCTGGTTCAAACAGCCTTCTCTCCGAGCAGATATAAATTTCACTATTCTCACTCAAATACTGCACTATTTATGGAGCCACTTCAATAACCGTGTTGAAGGGAAGGACAACAATGGGCAACCCCGAAAACCACCCTTTCTCGTGGTAAACTGGTTTGAAAGATCACCATAAGCAGCATTTCACGCGGAACTTGGAAATCGGATGAAGTGTAGGTGTGTTTTGGTTATCTGATGCTAGAAACAGTCTGTGTTTAAAGCTGGTCAAGATTGTTTCCGTCACATCTTCGCTCTTCGACAGATTTTAAAGTGCAGACGCAATTTTTGAGCCCACCATATCTGTTTTTCTTGATCTAAAAGCAGCATTCGACTCAGTCAGTCGCACAGTTTTCTGACACTGCCTCTTGTTGAAGGATGTATTAATGGGATTCATTACCATCATAAAGTCCGTTTACATGAGTAGCTGGGATCGATTTCCGACTAACAGCGATCTTTAACCCGGATTGACCACGAAAAATGGTGTGCATCAAGGATGCCCCTTATCTCCTCTCCTGTTAGACTTCACGATTGGTATGGTCCCACCGACCGCCCCTCCAGGTAAGCTGCAAGCTTTTCGGGACAGCTCGACTGATTGCGTAGCAATGTTCGGTACCCGTTTGGCACCTTCAAAGTGCAAGATGCTGTTGCGGGATTGGGGTGGTCCAACGCCAAACCTTTCAGGATTCAGGGGAACTATAGATCTGGTAGATAAGTTCTATCTGGACAGCTGTATTTTACCCGGAGGTCGAATATCGGACGAGATGTCTTTGCGTATGCAGAAGGCTTGCTTGGGTTTTGTCAACCTAAGTCATCTATTTATTTATCAATGGTCGAATGCACGCTGCAGCAGTCAGGTCAGTTCTTTTGTATAATTCGGAGACAGCCACTGCGAGTGGAGGATATACAAAGATAGTCGGTATTTGAGCACCAATATTTTCGTGCCATTGCTTGAATCTCAAGGGATCACCGTATCAGCAGTGCTGAGGTTCGGCGAAGAGTATTAGGTTCACGAACGAAATCATTAGAAGAAGTACTAAAGGTCACCAGGCTAAGATGGTTAGGACGTGTTACGCGCAATGTTTGCTGAGACAGGTAGTGTTTGGAAGATGGGTAAGGGTAGTCAGTCCGTGACAATAAACAAAAGTATGAAAAGCCTAACCAGTGAACTCGGCCATGTAAGACGTGCTATATTTCATATATTGGGTCGAAAAGACCGATCCACTCACGGGTAAATATACTGGAGGATTTGTTTAGATGTCGCTATTAGCGCCCTTGTATTCATAAATTTTCCCTACCGAACTGATGCTACTGTTTATGGTTCTCTTCTCTCTCTCTCTCTCTCTCTCTCCCTCTCTCTCTCTCTCTTTATCTCTCGCACACTCTTATTTTTCCCATTGAGATTTCCGTTGAGAGCTAGGTACAAAGACCACTGCACCCAGTGCATAGTCAATGATTGTTCCAACTAAACTGAATAGGACGATCGCCGTAGTCGGTTTATTTCATTCAAACAGTCAACTTTAGAGTTGAGATTGCCAGTAACGACCACTCCGCATGTTGAACGCACGCTTCGAAGCAGTTGAGACAAATTTCAGTAGAATTCATCCTTCACCTCAGTAGAACTACAGTCAGTGGACGCACACGCACACAACGATCAACGGTCAGTCCTCCATTCTGTCACCATGGGCACGTACAAAGCCGTTTATTCAAACTGCACAAGCAACTGTTAACTGGGATCCAGTCTAGTAGTACATAATCAGCATTCGAATAACTCAGTATGGCCGAGGGTGGGTTTCTCAGGCCCCGAGATAGCCACCCGTCCTAAACGCCTCTCAAAATGCTTCTAGATGACTGTACTTCGCAAACAGCCTTCGCCGAAGTCTACTCACTGCCTTCTCTTGAAGGAGATGTCCTCAATAAAGTGTCAAGACGAAGGCAAGTGCTGGGTGCCCTCCATCTGGTTGGCTGACTGACCATCAGTCTAGGGGAGATGGGCAAACCCTGATTCCAAGCCAACCACGGATGGCGTATGAAGCGTACAACGGTATGCTCACCGGCATCTGTGGCGGAGTGGTGTACTGGGCACCCAGTATTTCGCTTCATCGGAACTGAACAGTCAATCACGGCCCCAGAGAACTACGAGACCCTCATATCGTCATACTGCCTTGTAGGTTAGACGGTCTGGTCAAAGGCTCAGGGTGGGGTCTCCTGAATCAACCCTACACTCCGGTCTGGGCAACCGGTTAGTATTCAACACACATGCTTACATGGGATTTTATATATATATATATATAATGATCACATATTCTCGCAATCGGCTTTACTCACTCACTGAAGCTACACAATATATGACCGAGATGCTGGCGGTCTAACAAAAACAACTACCCTCTACCACACCACCCCTTTTCACCCGCTCTTTTACACAAAAATATTAACACTACTATTCTGTGTGTTTCTCAGGTCCCAAATAACTCTGGACGTGGAAATGGGATTCCTCCTTCTGATGTATGCAGTTCATTTAAACCAGTACTGAAACCGCATGTGCCACTGAAGTATTCAAACTTCAACGTAAGCACTAATGCAGATTGATCAACAAGTAGTTTTAGCACGCATCCTAAAAAAACTGGCCCTCAACGTCTGCTGCTTGTCCGAGACTCGCATCTAGGTCTCCACCATCGTATTTCGTCTGAATTCGCCCTCAGGATATGCTTTTACTCTGCGCCTATCTGGCGATACCGCGGGATCCGCATTTAGTCATGCAGGTGTAGGAATCGCTTTGATTAATAGAGTTGAGTGTGTGCTACGCGACTGGATCCCAGTCAACATCAGGGAGCGCACGGTTCGCTTAGAGAGTTTGTTCAGTGGTAAAATAGATCGCGACGGCAACCGTTGCCTGTTTGTTGTCGCTGCCTGCGCTTTTACTGACTACAGTCCAGATACAGACAAAGATATTCTACCAGAAAATTCACGAATTTCGAAGGACATCTCATAATGACATAGTGGTACTGGCTAGAAATCTGAGCGCCCAGATTCGTCACTTGGGTCCAGACGAGCGAATGCTTGGAGACCAAAGCGGCGCTAGCCATCAACACACGGATAATGGTAATCGACTACTCCATCTATGCACAGACCATCGCCTATTCTTGTCGAGCACGAACTTCTGGCGCAGCTTTCGTCGCACGATCACATGGCGACCGCCACCTGCCAGTCAGTGTTAGACACAAATGGATCATATAGTCGTAAGCTACCACTGGCGTGTCTCAGTCAAGTATTATAGGTCGTGCTAGAGCACATTTATATTCAGATCACGCCCTCCTGTGTGCCGAGTTCGTAGTACAGTTTCCCACCAATTCGGAAGTTCACCGTCAACGAATAGATGTATACCAACTTCGCGGGACCTCGGTCCGGGAAAGTCGTCGGAATAAGGTTACTGTTCAGCTGAGTACCCACGCTCGCGATAATTTACCAGGTCGTTCGCAACACATCGAATGCGCTATGGAAGTAGAGAGTACCACAGCTCACGGACTAGGTGCACGGTATGCAGTCACGCACTGAATCTCAACGTTTCTCTGGAATCGCTGGACAGCCATCGGAATATCCCTACCGGCGGCGAAAGCCATACTGCCCGCGCACAACCGCGAAGAAAGTTGATTAGAAGTTTGCGCAGAGGCCGAGAGGATCGGTGGTTTGGACGCTCGGCCGAAATGGAACAAGCTGTTGCCACTGGTAATGCTCGGAGACTTTTCTAACTTATCCAGTCCACGTGGACCAAGAAGCCTGGAGTGAGCGAGATGATCTATGAGGTAAACAAATCCCGGAGCTTTAACGGCTTTTGGATCGGTTGGCACAGCCATTTGGGATCAGTTTAATTGGTCTTCAGCCCCAGCGCCTCCAAACGGCACTTCGTTTGAACCAGCTAATGCTCCATGGATGGTCTGTACTGCTCCACTCATGGTAGGATTTAATGGTGCGCTCCACCTGAAGCGCAATAAAGCCCCTGACCCTGACGAACTCCCTCCAGTCCTCTTCAGAAATGGTCGTATGCCCCTCTCCAAAGCGCTCACTAGCCTCTTTACCGATATCTAGCCCCACATATGTGTCCTACAAAGTTGCAACTGTGCATCCATCATCCCTGTATACAAGATAGGGGCTAGAAGCATCTGTTTCAATCATCGAAAGATAAGTTTGATCTCGGTCGCGTCGAAGCTGTCAACCTCAATAATTTTCCATAGGTTGTCCTTAGTGCGCGAACAACAAGTCCGTGGAGAACAGTCTGGTTTTCGTTCCAGCCGCGGGTGCGTCGACCACATTTTCACCACCCGTCGGTTACTCGAACTTCACCGCACATCGCAGACTGACGATAATCATATTAATAGTAGGAGATAAGTTGTTACGTAATATCGGATTCATCATGCAGTGTGAACACTCGAACCATCGAAAACCATGGAAGCACTGTACCGTTGTGTCATCCTAGTTATGAATCATCAACAGTGCACATTCAACGAGCCCTAACTAGGACTCAAATCAGGGGTGAACGGTTGTGAGTCGAACACTTTAACCACAAGGCTATCTGGGCTGACTCTCAACGGCTTATTGAACTTATAAACATGATGTGGTGCCCCTCCGATACAACGGGACCAGAATTATGGTATTTTTCAAATTATTTATTTGGAAACCCTAACCAGATCCTTAAAGTCAACAGTTTGGCCCATTAGTAATGGGTCGTTGATTGAGCGCGGGATCGCAACCTAAGCATCCCAGTGGGTGCTTCTGGTCTATCACATAAGACAGTGTTCGGATTTAGTTTCTTTTGTCTTGTTTTGCGTTCACTGGTGCAGTAATTATCGACTCACTTCTCATTCAGTTTTGTTCGTAGACAGTAACCTGTCGCCCGGCTCGTTACCACACCTGGCTTATTGGTTGTCTACTCCAGTTCTCAGGGTTGGATAAATGATTATCCCCAATGGTGCAATGAGCCTTTGAGGCTCTGGGTTAAGCCCCTTCCACTTCACTTATGTGCGAGTACGTAGTGAAATCGTTTTTTAATGCCTATTTGAAAATAGTCATAAGGTAGATCGTGCGACCTCGTGTACGAAAATAACTGAGGAAATGTAAGGGGCTACTGTCTTGGGAAACTCTCAGTTCGTGACACTGGTGGTCAACGAACCGCTATCAGAGAAACAAGCTGATGGGAACACCTAATCCCCAGTAAATATGCACACCAAAAGCCACCATGTCAAGAATCCAACGTGCAAACATCCAATACAACCTGATCCGGGCTAAACAGACACTACCCAGGAGGTCACAACCGGACCCTTGCAGACCAAAAGATGACCCTGAATAAGAGCCTTCGATAAGGACGCCAGTGAAGCCTACAGAGCAAGAATGATGCAGAAGTATCAGACTCTATTTAGGCGCCTTGGTTACTTAATTACACTTAAGGCACGTTTAGACCACGAATTGCGGAGCGAAAACTAAAACAGTGGCGTCTTCTGAATTGGGAAAACCGGCAGCTGTTTGTGCCGTAAATTTGACCAACAGGTTAATCTAAGGAAGACGCTACGTTGGCGATCTGAATGAATACATCGGTCAAAATCAGGTTTAATTGTTCCCTCTTCTATTTGTGCACCATGTTTTTCTGACTACACTGCCATGCTCATGAGATATTAGTTCAGTAAACGTTCTGGTGAATATTTTAGGTTGTCGCTCCTGAAACCGCTTCACTTTGTGAACTAACTTTAACCTACATGACTAACTGCAAATAAATACATCAACCTCATCCGTGCTATTGCTATGGTAATTGGTATATTGGAGTAAACATCTATGGATCGTGTAAGAATGTTTGCAGGAACTGGGTTTTTGATTAAAACTAATGATTTTTCTGTGACGCTACCTCATTTCGTGTCCCACGAACCATTTCTTTGAGGTTCGATCCACACTGAAACACTCAGCTTTCCAATCATTCTCCTCTCGTCGATGTCATTATCTCATTGGTGGAGATAATAACATAAAACACTAGCCACTGCTTCTCTCGCTCTCATATCAATTTAGGATTAATATACAAGTTAAACAAGGTGAGATCATCAGGTGAATAATACTATGATTGTTATCCAGTACACAATCTAGTCGTTCGATCTTAATCGCCAGGAAAAGGTTGTCAAATGGTCAGTACGGTCGTCCTAGTCAGTCTAATCTTGAAACCACAAAATCGCATTTTCGGGTCGTCGTTAAACGTAAGTGACTTCGCGTTCGTTTCATTCTACTCTGGCGATAACCCTTTAAATATGAGTCTTTCCAACGTCGTTCCTTGGATTCTGTACAAGACAAGAGAAAAAAGAGTCCGGCGTTTTCCCCGAAAAGGCCCTATCCGAGTTGCCCTGCCCAACATAACCAAACGAATGTACGTAAGACATCAGAGGACGAGGGAAACTTAATAAACTATGGGAACCATTTGCAGTACAGCTTAACTGGGGTCGATTATGATGCATGCTTCGAGCTGTCTTATAATGAAGCGGAGGGAAGTAGAGATGAAGGTGTGTAAGTGCTCGTGGGACAACAGCTTTTACACGACTAACCGGTCAATAGCGTACAGGAGTCGTGCTTGAGCTCTGTCTTGTCTTCGGAAGTGAATGTCACTTGTATTCGGTCAGAGGTAATGAAGCCTCTCAAATATCATTATCATTTTTCTATGGTCACTAGCTATCCTGAATCATTTGTAGAGAAACGGTTGTGTAGAATCCTGAACGTCTATGAATCCTACGGTTATTGGTCACTCAATATTGTTTGGTCCCAATATGATGACGGTCAAATGAGAAACCGTAAAAACGGATTGAATACGTTTATGGACAGAAAATGTAGAGTTACGGCAGATTAGAGCAGCGGCGTTCAGTAGACAGTTATAGCAATTGGAACTGGTACTAAATGTGGATATCAACATAATTTCAAGCAAAACGTACGATAGGTTGTGATAATATGGCAGTCTTAGTCAGGAACAAACAGCAGGGGCAGTCCTAAAGTGAATAACTAAGAAAATACTTCCAAAATGAGAAAACGGACATAGCTTACAGAGAGCGGCAGATAGCGTACGGTTCTGCAACGGTTAAAGGTTAAATTACGTGCTTTGCGCTCAACGAAGATCAGAAAAGGAGGCGGGTAGAAGCCACTGGGTTGCGTGCGTGCATGTGACCGTACGTTATTGGCCAGTCGGCTGGATTGGCGGAAAGGCAGGGTGTTAGGCTAGAGTCAAAAAGGTTAGCGATTCGAACGCCAGATGAAAAATCGTTTCATGCAAATAAACGCATAACACGTAAAACAATGGTTGGAAAGTAAAATGCCATGCGAACGGCGACGGAAACAAAGCAGAAATATGGTCAGCACGATGCAGTGAGTAAAGCTGAAAATGTCAGTACACAAAAAGGGTTTGGGCTAAGGATAATGTAGCTTGATGATCAAAAAGAACCAACAGGTTGTATAACTGTCGCTTTCGTACTTTCCATAGAGCGCTTTGCCATGAATGTAACGCTCGTGAGAAAGCTAGTGGACTCACTCATCCAATCTGTCACAAATGTCGTGCCACGATTGAGGAAGGTCAAGAACTCAAATATCGCTCGGAAGTCTATCATGCCTATCACTTCAATTGTTCTTCGTGTGGTTTGGAATTATCATCCGATGCTCGAGAGAAGGACGGAGAATTGTTCTGCTTACGGTGCCATGACAAAATGGGGATTCCTATTTGTGGAGCTTGTCGGTAAGTTTTGTCTCTTGTCCTATCAATGTCTCGGCCTTGACCATCAGGAAGCTGGCTTCCAGGCAGGCTATTGTAGTTCACGTTATGATTTTCTTATCACTTATTTAAAGCCTCAAACTAGTCCCATTGTTTTTTTTCTTCATTATCGTGCTAGGTAGTCAGGATATCGCTTCTCCTTTCGTTTATTCTCCTGTTGATTGGCTACTGGTATTGTATATCACATTGAACAAGCGCCAATCGCTTCACACGTAACCTTTGTCCGCAAGTATGCGTAATCATAGATTTGTTATTGATGGAGTTTGTGGTTAATATCCCTAGAATGATCAATTAAGAATCATTGTGGCTGAAGGTGTACCGATGACTTTGGCATTTGTCCATTTCACTTGATGTATATTACTCACCTTTGACAATGAGTTCTAATTTGGAGTGAGGTACCACATCGAATGTTATGCAACCCAGTGCGCGCCTTGACTTGGTAATGTTACACATATATCTATCTGAAGTCAGGAATGGTGCCGACAACACAAATTAAATAAAACCACATTTTCTACAGTGGGTCGAAAATGTGAATTTTTTTTGTTTCACCACCTGCCCGTTGCAATCCTTTTTGTTCGTTAAAATAGGTGTGAATCTCTGGGGATCAGCTGCATAGCATTCGCACCACTAGCTTCCATTCTGAGTCATGCCCTATAATGCCTCTCACCAACAGTAACTGTCATCCGTTGGGCTCTGACCGGGGAGTTGAGAGGCGCAAACCGAGACCAGTTCCGCTGCTAACTTTTTGCCGTTTCGGTGAGTAATAGTATGATCGCCGCGTCGCTTCTTCCAGTCTAACAGGGCGTGCAAATAAAGCGCACAGGGTGGGAGTGTGGGGAGTAAACCGTAGATAGTGTAAAGTTTATATCTCTGTTGGACCGCGGTATCCACACAACACGTAATAAAGAACCTCGGCGTTCATACTACGCCAGAAATGTTGTTTACGGAAATCCGCCGGAGTGTCCAGGCCTCACAACAATGGAGGGAAACACTGAGCACCATGACGTTGTTTACCCGTCCCTCCAGGGATAGTCTGACGTTTTGGCGGTGCCACAAGCATCGCAGTTTGTCGACAGCCATTTGAGCTTCGCTATTTTTAATGCAATCTCTTCAGCACCTTCCGTTGTAATGCAGCCAAACGTGCCCCGCATGAGTGATGAGTGTTTTCCCACTTGAGCATTTTATCACACCTTTCATTCTCTGCTTACCTTAGTGAACAATGTGCATCCTGAGAGACCCATTTGAGTACTTACACGACACGTTCCAGGTAGCGTTGTCTGTTAAGCTTGATTAATTGTTTAAGAGACGTACCTCATCTCATTTTTCTAAGTCTGACCCAATTCGGCTGACATAATATATTCAAGCTAACTTGGGTTGTTAAACTCCCATGTCTTTGTTTTTCTGTTTGGATTACTCTTCTGTCGATGCATCACGTTTTCACTTAGTGTCGTTATTCCGTAATGTTTGCGCTCATCTGACCTTTAATTGTCTCCATATGCACTGCTCCTCGATCTAATCTCTGAGAATATTTTTAAAAGAAACTGCTGTTGTTCGTCTTCAAATGATGTGAATCTATCGGAAGCCGGTTCCTGCAGTTAAAATTCGTATTTGAACAGTCCACACCGGCATTTCGGTGTGTGCCAAGGTAGACGAAAACGTGCATGTGGCCGTTGCTATCGTCTATTGGTCACGCAACTATTCGATCGATTGCTTTCACTACCTGGTCCACCGGACATCCAGCCACAATAAGACCGCCTGGAACGCACATGTTCGGCTTACATGAAAAGCCAGCATGTCAAAAATAGACGAAAATACGAAACGCTTGGTCTGTTCGGCGCACAACCGCACAAACAAGCGCACGACTGCGTGCAGTGTTTAAAGGGCAATGGGAAACGTGTGCTAGTCGAATACCAACCGGGTCTCATCTGTTTCTGGCTACCAAAAGTCGAGCAACGTGGTCGAATTGTACGCTAAATTCTGTTCACTAATAATTTATTCCTAGGATTCTTCGCTTTCTAATGTTGACTTTATTGTGAACGTAATCTACTCGGACGCGTGAGGTATTGTTCGACTTTGTTTACACCAATGGCTTTTGTGTCCCACATCTTTCGGTTCACAAAACCGAACAACTAGTTGGACCAAAACAGTTTTGAAGAGGATCCGATACCGAAGTATCAAGTCACAGTTTTGTCGTTCCATGTTTGCGTCCACCTTTTTATTCCCAATGTGATTGTGCAGCTTCATGCTAATCTTCTATTTATCATATATTATTGTTGGAGATAGTAGCTTTTACTTCGGTTCTCACCAGACTTTACATGATATATGCACAAAAATACTCACCGATAACCCGGCACAAAGTACAGCGGTGTGTACCACATGATGGTCCGACTTTATTTTATCCCCAAAACAATACTAGTATACATCTGTCTGGATACTCTTCCTTTCTCAGGCGACCAATCGAAGAACGAGTAGTCCATGCATTGGGTAAAACGTGGCATGTCGAGCATTTCGTATGCGCCCGCTGCGAAAAACCGTTTTTGGGATCACGACATTATGAGAAAAAAGGCTTGGCTTATTGTGAACTGCACTATCAGCTTCTGTTTGGTATGCTCTGTTATTCTTGCAATCAGGTGATTCCGGGCGAGACCGTGTACGCTCTTAATAAGGCATGGTGTGTGGACCACTTCGGATGCAGTGTCTGTGATCGGCAACTCAGTCCAAAGTGAGTTTATCAGTGTGGCTAGACAGATTTTGTCGTTCAATAATACAGTCCATCTCGTCCTCACGTTTACGCAACTTTGTACCTAATTGTACTCTCGTTTCACACTGAATCCTTGTTCATTTTACTCCACTACCATGTGTTTGACCTAAACATCATCCACAACAAATAGGGACGGCTGGTTCACCTTGTATCCGTCGGACTGGTCAAACTCGACACCTTTAATATCAGTTTTTTGAGTGAATAAATCTAGAGGGACCAGTTATCAAGGAACTAGTTCTATTCGATCACTGAGTAAGATAAATCCAGTGCTATGACTGACTGTTCTCTTGCACGCATACATGGCAGTTGTCTCACGTCGTGCGCCGAAACTTATTTTCCCACCCCGTCGCTCATCTCAACTTCTTTCCTCACGCCCAGCAGGGACTTTGATCGTCCGTAGTAGCTGCAATGCCTCTGATGAAAATCCCGGACATGTAATTTCTCGTCCTTCTTCAACTAGTTTCCAAGCCTCGCCGAACCCGTTATCGCTGGCTGATGCCCTCCTCGGTCCATGATGCCCGTTCAGACTAACCACGTTCAACGTGTGAACCTTGGTGCGTACATGGCATCAGGCGGGCTTAGCTCGTATACTTGAGTCTTTCGACATTGATGTGTATTGCACCCAAGAGACTCCAGTTCCATCGTCCGATTGACGCTCCCATCTAGTCCTTTTGTGAAGTTCCACTTACGCCTTTCTGGGGTCCCTGAAGTTACAACTTCTGGTCTTCCCGGCTTTGGCGTTGCTCTCAATGAAAGAGCTTAAGTGGCGCTACGGCATTGAATTCCAGTTGACAGTCGGCTGTGCGCAGTGAGACTTAGGAATTCATGCAAAGTGATCAGCCGCCCTCCTGATAGATGCAATTTGTTTTTTGTTTGGACATATGCCGGTAGTGGTCGAGCGGTTTAGAGATTTCGCTTACCACCTTGGAGGTTAGAGGTTTGAACCCCTCCACCGCCAGCCACTTTGGTGGTGGACAGTAATCCACTGTCGTCCGACTGGTAACCGCACTTGACCTATCGGGACCACTCCAAGTCTTAGGGTCTAGTTGATGGCCTTAATAGCTTAGTACGTCTTTGAGGCTACGGGGTATACCCCTTCCACAGCACTGATGCGCAAACATGCAGTAAAAAATGCAACCAATAATTGAAGCCCAGAGTCAATTAAAAATGACTACCAATTACTATACGACCTCCTACTTAATATGAGCTAAGTTAATATCGTGATTTTGGCGTACATGAATCAGTTCGGTTCGGACAACCGCTAACCATGCACTGTGTGCAGTGCCTTTGGTTGCTACCCCATAGCGGCAACCTTAATATGAAATAAGAAGAAATAACGAATAGGAAAGGAGTAATAAGAAAACTACAAAAATTGGTATCAACTCGATAAAGAAAGGTTGTGGATACAAGAGCGCCACTGATCGCAAGACCTAGCCATGCCCTCCAATGTATCTAGCCATAGAGTGGGAAAGTCTCGACCCCCACCCAGTAAGTCTAACACGCCCCACATGGCCAAGCCCACTGGTTAGACTTTTTATACCTTTATTCTCTCATGGACTGACCACTCTTACTCATCTTCTAACCATTACCCGCCTCATCAAACACTGCTAGTCGAGGAATCCTGTCAGGGGACATGCGCAGCACGTGTCCTGACCATCTTGGTCCGGAGAGTTAAAGTACTTCATCTGATGATTTCATCCGTGAACCTGACTTTTCGCCGAACCTCAGCATTGCTTATCCGATGTTCCCACCAGACCTGAGCAATGGTACGAAAACATCGGTGCTCAAATGCCGATTATCTTTGTACATCCTCCACTCGCAGTGGCTGTCTCCGAATTATACAAAATAACTGACCTGACTGCTGCAGCGTACATTCGACCCTTGATAGATAAACGGATGTTATGTCGACGCCACAGATGACTTGGGTTGACAAAGGCCAAATGATGCTTCTGTATACGCAAATGCATCTTATCCGATATCGGACCACCGGGTGAAATGCAGCTGCCCAGATAACAGAACTTATCTACCAGATTTGTGGTTACCCCGGATACTAAAAGGTTTGGTGTTGGACCACCCTAATCCTGCAACATCATCTTGCATTTTGAAGGTGCCAAACACATACCGAACATTGCTTCACAGCTACTCAATACTAGAGTTGATCAGCTGACACCGGACGAGGTGCATCTAGGAGGCACTTATGGGCTAGATTCCTGTCGTTTGGTAAACGGATCATGTTTTTTGGCATATGCAACGACCTCCACCTGTTCCTTGATTGTAAGAACTTCAGACGCTCCAGCCGCCGGCACGCCGCGTGATATCCGCCCTCTCCGAGTCAGCAGTGAATCCAGACCAACCGCGGCACAATAAACCAAAAACGGCGGGGGTGTATACAAGGCTGCCGTTTGTGCCAGAGCACACCACTTGATTCCGACCACGCAGTAGTTTGTTCTAAGCTGTCTCCACTTCAGTGAGCGTTCCAAATGCACGCTGCAACGACAGCTGGATTGCGATCAGCTCTCCCAACCTTCTCGCCTTGCTGAAAAGTTAGATGTAATTCCACATGATAGCACTAACCAGCTCTGGTCGCTTATCAAGAATGCTTTGTATTCCACCGGCCTATTGAGTTGTAGCCATGGGACCCTGGATTTTTGCTGAACATCTGCGTCTTCTTTACTCATGTTAGTCGATTCCGGCTGGAAGCCGATACGTCTGATATCGAGACGTACACTTAACACAAGTCTTCGTAAGGACCGTGAAATCTTGTGGTCGCAACGCGCATCAGAGGTGGAGCGTGCTTCCCCCATGAAAAATTCCCACAGGTTGTTCTTTATCATTTGAGTCATCAGTAGGAAGTCACTAGGCGTGAGTGAAACTATCCGTGAAGCCGACGGTTCACCAATTCACAATCAACAGCGGCACCTCTATCGCTGGGAGGGGCGTTTCGCAGGTGTTGTTGAAATTCCTAGACATCAGGGTTTTTGGAAATAGTCAATCTCCAAAATACAAGGTAGTACTCTCGTAAAATTCTCAAAGTTGCGTGGGAAACATGTGGTAATTTCTTCTTCACACAAGGGGAAAAAGCTCATCTTATTCAGGTCGTGGTTTTTAGCAGGGAATCATGAATATTATATTAAATTTTCCCGTAGTTCTGCTACTGTAAACGTTTATAACAAATGGATAAGTGTGTCCACGTCTATAAGATGTTCAGTCTCGTAAGAGACGTGACCTAGCGCATCATTCTGCAGTAAGACAATTTTCCTAGATTAACTTCTGGTATAATTGACTTGAAACTATTTCTTGAACCCCGTCAACTTTATGGGGCTCAGAAAACCGTTCATAAGGAAAATTTCCGGAGAAACTTTCCAATGATTTTGAGATCGCAAAGCACATCACCCCAGTTGAAATAAACTGCAATTAATCACAACCAGCCTTTTTGGCGGACTGTTGTCAAGGCTATCATGAATAACGCAGAATTCACCTACTGAGACGGAGATCCCCAGAAAATCCAAGCCTTAAGATGTCACAAAGCGCCAGGCTCCGGTGTTCTTCCCCTAGCTTTGTTTACAAATAGGGGAGCATAGCTTGTTAGAGAACTTCGTGTTTTTTTCTCACGCCTTACTATGGTCGGGGGTGGGTGCCTCAGGCTCCCAGATGACTACTCGTCCTGAACGCTTCTCGAAGTGCTCCTAAATGATCGTACCTCTGTCACAGCCACTACTGAGGAAGTCCTGCTCACTGCCTTCCCGTGGCGGTGTTCGCACTGAAGTGAGAGGGCGAAAGCGAATGTCCGGCACTTTCCAGCTTAGGGGAGATTGCTATGCCGTGATTTCAAACCAACCACGGGTGGCACATAAGGCGTACAGCACTGCCCACCGGCATCTGTAGCGGAGGGGTGTACTGGGTACCCAGAATGTTTGGCCTCATCCGAAGGGTGAATGGACTGAGCATTCATTCATTGGCTCTCAGTGGCTTCCAGAAGAGACGAATGAACCATACAGTCAGCCACCGGCTGATCTAGACCAACCCTACTGCCCTGCAGGACGCACTTGGCTGCGCAAAAGCTAGAGGTGGATCTTCGAACAAAAATACCTACTCTGGACTGGGAGACCGAGTAGTACAATAGCCCGCAACGCAAACAACCAAGACAGATTCTACCACAATGACTGACTGATCTTCTATGCGCACGAATGAACACCCTCCTACAACGTATACAACTTGTTCTATTTCCACTTCCATTTTCGCGCCCCACTAGTTCTTCGGTCGGCCGTGCCCAATGTAGTGCCACTGACAAATCCTGGATCTGTCCTCTCTTCGACTAGCTTCCGAGTCTCACCGAACCCGCTACCAGCAGCCCTTCTCGGTCCACGATGCCCACTCAAACTAGCCACATTCAACGTGCGAAGTCTGTTGCGTATAGGACAACAGGCGGGTTTAGCTCGTACGCTTGAGTCTCCTGCCATCGATGTATGTTGGATTCAGGACTCCAGTTCCATAATTCGATTGACGCTCCCATCTAATCGCCCCGTGAATTTACACTTACGCCTTTCTGGGAACGATGAGGCTGCGGCTTCTGTCTTGCTGCCTTTGGTATCGCTCTCAGTAAAAGGGCTGAAGCGCCGCTGTTAGACTTCATCCCAGTCGACAATCGTTCATGCGCAGAGAGACCCACGGGTTCGTGCAAAGTGAGCAGTCGCCGTTCCGATGGACGCAATCTGTTTGTTGTTTCGGCCAATGCGTCCACCGATTGCAGTCCAGATGCAACCAAAGATATCTTCTACCGAAAGCCCCACGACCTTTTGCACAAAGCAAGTTGGGCCGATAGCATGACTTTGGCAGGAGATTTGAATGCGAGAGTTGGTCGACTGTCATCGATTGAGGCGCAGGGAATGGTTGTTGACCCTGTGCTCAGACAATCGCCTATTCCTCACCAGTACGAACTTCAGGTGTTCTTATCGCCGGTACACCAAGTGGCGTCCGCCCTCTTCGAGTCAACGATGGACCCAGATTGACCACATCGCTATGAGCCACAAATAGCGGGGTTGCATACAAGATTGTCGCTCATACTGGAGCCACCCTTTTGATTCCGACCACGCATTAGTTTGCACTAAGCTGTTCATGCTCTTCGGTGGGCGCTCCAAACGTATTTCGCAACGACGGTTAGATTGCGATAAACTCTCCGATCCGTCCCGCTTATCCGTCTTTCAAAACGCGCTGGTTGAAAAGCCAGATTTAGTCCCACCTGATGACATAAACCAGCACTGGTCGCTTATCGTGAATGTCTTGCATTCTGCTGGCTTAGTAAGTTGCGACCCGTCTCGTCATGCCGCAAGACCCTAGGTTTCTGCTGAATCTCTGCGCCTTCTCGACACGCGCCAGTCGATCCTGCCTGGAGGCGAGAATAACGCACCACGTCTCGGAGCAAGACATGCACTAAACTCGAGTTTTCGTAGAGACCGCGAAGTCTGGTGGTCGCAACATGCATCAGAGATGAAACGTGCTGCCACCATGGAAAATCCCCGCAAGCTGTTCTATCTCATTCAAGTCACCGGTAGGAAGCTATTAGGTGTGAGTGAAACAATCTGCGAGGCTGGCAGTCCACCGATTCACAATCAGAAACGATGTCTCAATCGCTGGGCGGCGCACTTTGAGACAGTTTAGCTGGCCCCCAGTGTCGACCTCTCCTATTGCTCTTCCAGCACGCGTCCGGTGGTACGTTTTGACAGATCCACCTACCGAAACGGAGATCCAGGCCCTAGGACGTCACAAATCGCCGGGCTCCGATGGCTTTCTTCCAGTCCTATTTAGGGATGCTGGGGTGTAGCTCGTTAGAAAACTTCATGTTTTGTTCTCAAAACTTTGGAATTATGAGTAGGTTCCGTTCTTGTGAGGGGAATTGATTGTTGTTCCCATCGTTAAGAAAGGCTCGCGCACTGACTGCGCTAACCATAGGGGTCTAAGCTTTATCCCAATAACGTCGAAGCTGCTTGCGTCTGACATACTTCACAAGTTGGGCCAAACGCGTAAAGAGAAGACTCGCTAGGAGTAGGCTGGGTTTCGCGCCGGTTGTAAATATATTAATCAAATCTTCACCCTTCGACAACTGCTAGAGCACCGTCACACTTTCCAAAGACCGGCAGTCATCTTGTTTCTAAACACTCGCGCGGCCTTGGACTCCGTCGAAAGTACTGCACTATGGAACTACGTGTTAAGAAATCGTATGCCTGAGAGGTATGTATTAGTCTTCAGAGAGTTGTATCGTCACACCTCAGGTCGGGTAAGGGCATACAGCCAGCTTTCGCCCACTTTCTCGGTCTCCAGTGGAGTACAACAAGGATGACCTGTATCCCCATTTCTCTTCAACTTTGCCATAGACGATGTCCTACGGAGTGTTTTGGTCTTCCAAACGGTGGTGTTGAACTCTTCCCAAGGAACACTGTTTTCGATTTGGAATATACCGATAAAATCACCTTGCTGAGTGATAACGCACAGGCAGTGCAACATGCTTTGGACCGCTTGGTGATTGAAGTATCCAGATATGGAATGCTTTGTGCGCCCTCCAAGTGCACAGTGCTTTTGCATGATTTGCAGGAGCCTGTGCCTGCACTCACTCTTTGTGGTGATCAGCTAGAGTTAGCCAACAAATTTAAGTACCTCAGGAGCTTGATAACAGTTGGAGGGGACGTTGGGTAGTAGATCAGTTCACGCATAGTGAAAGCTAGAGTAGCTTTCGCAAACCTGCGACACCTGCAGCGTCGCCGTGACATCCGGCTCTCTCTTAAGGGACGGGTGTACGTTGCCGCGGTTTGCAATGTTTTACCCTACCGTTGCGAGACCTAGCCATTCCGCCTCGAGGATGCTCGGCATCTTTCTGTGTTCGACAATCGATGTCTCCGAAGCATTGCCGGCGTCTGGTGGGAACATCGAGTGAGTAATGATGAGATGCGCCGTCGTGTGTTAAGCACGGATTGCCGCCCTCCTCACGAAGTGATCGCTCTACACCGCATCCGTTGGTTCGGTCATGTTTTACGAGTTTCTCTCCATCGTCTACCTTTCCGTGCACTGATCGCAAGTTCTGGGTAAGGTTCGAAGAAACGACGCAGTGGTCAGGTCATGACTTGACATAGAGGTAGGAGAAATCTAACATCAACATTGGCTTCGATAGACATTTCCCGCCTCCATGGTTGGGGCCCAAGGGATGAGGTTTGTCGTTAGTTGGAGACGTTGAGGGTCATGGCTGAGAAGTCAGTTGCGCGGATGCTGTGCAGTCTGTGTCGAACTCTGGTGCCCCGCAATCACAAAAATGTCATTCAGGCAAACAAAATGAGAAAAGAATGAGAAAGTGTACGGTGAAAAGCAAGAAAATCAACTTTTCTCCTACTATCTATTTGTTTTTTTTTTGTATTGTACTCCCCTTCCCCTAGTTTGTAATTATTGTTATTGCGCTAGCACCTTGCTTGATCTCAAGTTGAGGTACATATAATGTTGCGACTATCCCGACGTCTAGGGCTGTGAATCTAGCAGTAACTTAGTTTCACTAGCTACACGCACGATATGGGCAGAACACGATTACGGGCAGCAGAACAAATTCCAATCGAATAACCGTGTTTATCGATGGTTCGTGGTTCTAAATAGTACAATAAGCATAAATATACAGCAAATAAAGGACTTACAGCCAGGTGAGAAACCAAGAACAATGGGCAGTAAGCTTCCGAAAATCGGAACAGCGCAGAAAATAAAAACGGTCCACTTAGCAGGCAGCTGAACGAAACTGTAGCGCAGTTCGGTTGTGGTACAATCAATAAATCAAGAACATTTATCGTCAAAGATCAATAAATCGATTACAAACGCGTGAATTGGACTGTGGTTGCAATGGTAAAAGTGTCATTAACAAATAAATACAAATAAGCTAAGTCTGTGGAGTAAACAAGAGTACGTGCCAACATGAATGGGCGAATCCGGCAATAGATCTGTTAATGCTGTTGACGTATGACGGCCGATAGTGGAGTGCACTGACAGAACGCTAAGACTGGGAGTTCGAACCTCCGCTCGGCAGTACAAATGAAACACTCAGAAAGATTATATAACAATAGAAGTGTAGACCTTCGGGAAAACAAGGTTGTGAACAAATACGTGAACTGTTCATGTAATAAGCACCATGAAACTCAAGTATAAACTGATGTGATACCTTAGAAACAAGGAAAATACATTACGAATGTCCGGGGTTCACGATGCATGTACTCACTACTAATAAGTAACTAAACAGAAGGCAGAAGGACAAACTCTAATTACAATTCGTAATTAACATATAATGTAAATGTTTGTTCTCAATGACTTGGAATCCAGAGTAGGTCCCCTTCTCGTGAGGAAAATCGATTCTTGTCAAGAAGTGCTTACGCAGTAACTGCACAAACCATAGGGGTATCGGCTTTATCTCAACGGCCTCGAAGCTGCTTACGTCTGTCATACTTCGCGGGTTTTACCAAACGCGTGAAGTTTGGATTGGGTTTCGCGCCGGTCGTGAGGGCATCGATCGAATCTTCGACAGCTGCTAGAAAACCGTTATACCTTCCAAATACCAACGGTCATTGTGGTCCTAGATATTAGCGTGACCTTCAACTCTGTCGGTAGGACTGCATGGTGGGACTGTTTATTAGGAAGTTGAGTACCTGAGAATTAGGTACTGGTATTCAAAGAATTGTATCGTCGTGCGTCAGGTAGTGTGAGGGTCTACGCTCGGCTTTCACCCCGTTTTGTTCTCTCTAGTGAAATGCGACGAGGTTACTCTGTATGTCCATTTCTTTTTTACGTTGCCATAGACGTACTACGGAAGGCCTCTTCTAGCCTTCCGAACGGTAAAATTGAATTCCTTCCAGGGAATAGAGTTTTCAACTTCGAATATGCGGCTGATATCGCCTTGTTGACTGACAATGCAAAAAGACTGTCGGAAGCCCGTGACTGAGATCATTCATGGTGGTGATCGGATATATATATATATATATATATATATATATATATATATATATATATATATATATATATATATATATATATATATATATATATATATATATATATATATATAAGAAGATGCCCCGTGACAGAAGAAGTACGTCAACAGATACGACCTAAGATCTGCCGTCAACTCGCCCAACCTAGACCAGTATACAACCTTCCTAACCATGAAGTGAGAGCTATAAAGACATTACAAAAAGATCGAGAAATAGTCATTCTCCCCGCAGACAAAGGCAATGCAATCGCAATACTCGACAACTCGGATTATAAGAAAAAGGTAGAAACGCTACTCTGTGATGAGGAAACCTATCAACCAGTCACAGGAAATCCGATCAAAAAACTAACAATCAAAATTTCTACTGCACTAACCACACTCAGAAAAGCAAGAAGATCACAGACGATTTATACAAACGTATAAAACCCATGGAAGGTCCAACTCCATGACTCTACGGACTTCCCAAGGTTCACAAACCGCAGGTGCCACTACGACCAATCGTCGCCTCCACTACGGCCCCGAACTATCAACTAGCCAAATATCTTTTCAGCCTCCTGCGCCCGACTCTTCCAGAGGACAACTACGACACAAAAGGCTCCATTGATTTTTTGAAACAAATAAGAAACTTCAGAATTAAAACAGATGAAACAATGGTTTCCTTTGATGTGACATCGTTGTTCACGAACATCCCAAGGCAGATGGCCTTACACGGAATCCGAAGCCTACTGGAAAACGACTCCAGTCTACAAGAAAGAACGATGTTATCAACAAGAGACCTGATGGGTCTGGTGGATCTCTGCCTGCAAACCTATTTACAATTCAATGAAAAAATATACAAACAAATACGAGGCACACCGATGGGGTCGCCGCTTTCAGGCCTGCTAGCAGATGCAGTCATGAAGCAATTCGAATCCAAAGTATTCGAAACAATCAGACCTCGTTTGTGGATCAGATACGTTGATGACACATTTGTAATACTAAAAAAGTCTGAACTAGATCGATTTCATCAACACCTGAACACGCTCATACCTGGAATAAAATTCACAATGGAAGAAGAATGCGACGCAAAACTGCCGTTTCTAGACATTCTGATCATGAAGCAAACAAACGGAAATCTAGAAAAAACAGTCTATCGGAAACCAACGACACCCGACCGCATACTGAACTTCCAAAGCAATCACCCAACATGTCACTTGAAGAGCTGTGTGCGCACCCTATTCCACCGGGCCGACACACACTGCAGCACACCCGAACTCCGAAAAAAGGAACTGATCAGGCTTTTCAAGTTGTTCGTGGCAAACGGCTACCCAAAAAGCTTCGTAAACTCTTGCATCCGAAATAACAAAAAAGACCAAAAGAAAAGTAGCCCAGAAAGCATGGTCGTACTGCCATACATACGAGGAGCATCAGAGGCAGTAGATCGTATGCTAAAATCGTTGGGCATCAAAGTTGCCCACAAACCCGTCAACACCCTGCGGACCGCCTTATTCAACGGAAAAGACCGTGTGGACCAGCACGATCAATCAGGAGTGGTCTATGCTATCCCATGCCTAGGATGTGATAAGGAATACACAGGCGAGACAGGTAAACAACTACGTACTCGCCTACACGAACACAAACAAGCATTACGACTCGCAGACCCACACTCACAGATTTTTAACCACTGCGCAGAGACAGGTCACGAGGTCAAAATCGATAGCGCAAGGGTAGTCGCCCGAGCAAAGAAGAAGGGGGAGCGCCTGGTCCTCGAAGCCCTCCATTCGATCAACTCGTTCAACCGACACGTCGAGGTTGATAAGCATTACGTCACCCTGGCAAAACCGATGGCGAAAAACCGAGAAACGGACAGACGAGCAACACACCAAAAACGCGCGGAACCAGCCGTCCCATTCACACACTCATTCACTCACGTTTGACAACGAGTCCTAGTTTGGATCGAAACGTCACAATAAACGTTTTACAACTAAGTGTACGCCTTGCCTTCTCTATAATATATATATATATATATACACGACACATTTGCTATTGGTATGCATTCCATCCTGACGGATAATTTATAGTTCATGCTAAACGTATAACTCCGTCAAAACAACTGGTTTGTGACCCCAAATAATTCCTCCGTGACAACCTACTCGAATAACAAATCCTAAAGTGCATACGGATATTCCTGTTTTCACTAAACATCGAAATAAACACACAATGATGTCTCCAATTAACAGCCCGGTCATTGCTTCCTCTCTTACTCGCCCATGATAGGTTTTTTCCAATTCAACTCGTCAGCCCCAGACAACAAAATTCGTTGATTTTATTCATCCGTGTGACCCTTGAATCAATCAATAAATAAAGGCGTTTTGCGCACACCGTCTCCTGTGCGTTATTACCAATTAAACGATAGCTCAAATTCCATGAAGTATCCATCCACAAAACTACTGTTCAAAAGCGGCTAAAAAGAGGCAAATTCTAAGGGAATAGATTCCTTTTGCTGTTGTTGTCTTTATTGTTTTCTTCTCACTCCTCAAGAACAAATTGTGAGTTTCGGCATAGAAATAGGGAAACAGCACCCGTATTTTTATCCGGAAATTTAGCCTGCGGTAATAGATCACAAGAAAGCACTTTTTAAAACCCAGTAGAAATACCGTGCCTTCTAGTGGTTTCACTTTAGCTCTGTTCATTTAAAGCAGATGTTAATAACAGTCGATACACTTATTCAATTTAAGGGCAATTACTCGGACGTTCCGTGATTGTCATAATTAGGCTCACAAAAACGTCCCGGGTGAATGCTCACAGCTTCCTCGTAAGGTTTCTTCCGCTTATTATTTCGAAATTTTCCTTGAAAATACAGAATTAAAAGTTGGTATACTAGATAGTAAATTACGGTCTTGTCATCTGTGAGCCCGTTTGCTTCCTTCTAATCTTAATTGCCTTATTGGGGTCTACTAAATCTACTTGACGGCTGGAGACACCAAGTGATTGGTCATCCGAAGCACTGTATACTTATTTCTCAAATCTGTCCTCTTTTTCACTATCTGCATTCTTTTCTGCAATTTCACTTTATTCGCAGTGGGATTTTGATATAAATACGAAATTGATGAGAGTATCCAGACATTAAACTGCTGAAAAACACGAGGCGGTTTTGGTGAGGTATAATTATGATGGTGAAAAGCAACCAAAACGGGAGCATTTAGATGCGTAACTTATGATTACCTGAACTGATTTAACTTTAAATTATGTTTTGTTGATGGACCTTCGCTCGTTTAATTTTCGGCGTTACAATTTTGTTCGTCAGCGTGGTTGTGAAGTTATCAATCCCGTATTGAACAGGCTTGCACCTGTGACATCCTGCTGTCGAACTGATAAAAACCTGGACTGTTGTGTTTACATGTAAACAATGCCGTTCTGGTACACCTTTGTGTACCACCCGTTCTTATTATTTCGGTTCTGGGTTCACTGATTTTCCAGCTGAATCTTAGCGATTAAATTAAACGCGCAAAATATATCTCTGTTTTAACCCAATTGAACTGTCACTTAGGATACTTCACGCACCTAAGGTATCATATGCCTCTTCGGTTGTCACCATCCGTCCGGAAACGGTACGTTTGTATACAGACCAAAGACTAGTGTAGATCAATGCGAGCACATGAGAACATTCGACTTCAGTTTGTGGCGGTCTTTTCTAACTCCATAACTGTTCGCTTGTGCATTGTTTCCTTATCTGGTCCTTCCTGGTCTTAGATATCTCTGTGCTACAAATCCAGTTGCTTTGTCAAAAGAATAATACATTTTGAATAAAATGTGGGCATTGTAACCACATTATAACATGGTTACTCCTTACCCACCACTTGTTCACCATGGGTTCCGATTGTGTGTGGGATCAAGTATGTCAGCAATAGTGGGTTGTGCATGGGTAATCAATACAAAAGCGTTGGAAGTATCCTGACTGTCCTTTCTAACTGACATATTGAACAGTTTTCTGGTGTATATTGTCCTTAGTTTAAGGTATTTTCACGTTGCACTGGTCGCTTGTGTTAATATTTCATTCACCTCGCAACCGAAACACGTGATACGCTACGCCTGATTGACTCTGACGTGTGTAAAGGTGGATAAAGAACTAGCACTTAGTTATTTTGGTTACAAAATCCTTTGTATCATTGTTTCCCCATGTTGATAAGGAACATCGTCTTTTAACTATCAAAAGCGCTCGCACCACGGTAGTAGTCGTAATTTCGGTTTACGTGCCGGGGCATGACTTCGATGAGGGTGAGATTTCACATCTGCAACGACCTACTGTAAGACACAAGACAATCGGTACCCTAAACCATGAGACATTTCTTGACCACGACAAATCAGGTATGATGATGATAAATCATTGGAGCCGCCCGCTTCAGTTTATGCATAATCCCGAATACCTGTGGTTGATAGTGCATTTCAGAGCAGGTCACTGTCCGTAAAAGCTTCGTAGCTTTTGTGAGTTCACTTCAAGTGGCTATGCAAGTCGGTCTAGTGAATGATAGAGCACACTTAATAGCAGAGCTATCCCTGGTTTGTTGACTTACTTAGGATACTGCTGCATATTATTCTTCATTACCGTTCAAGAGCACTAAATAGCCTCAAAAAACAACTAGGCAAATACGTCTTAAGCCAAATTGCAAAACGCTTTCCATACTTCTTAGTAATTTTAACATTACTCCTCTACTACGATTCCGATCTCTGGCTTTCCAGGGCTTCCGTTTTCCAATGTTGTAAAGAACTTTCAACACTCTCCACACATGAACTCATTCACTAACGAAGCAGATTATCGATGTGTGAATTAAATTTTTATGTAGTGAATAAACTTTTCGTAAACTTATCCTCGGGTTTGTGTCTCGGTGTTTGTATCACGAAGTATATATATGCCTTATTCGACTCGTGGGACATCCCTGTTAGTGGGTGGAATATTCAATGACTGCGGAGGATTAGGGGATAAGAACTGTCATCGCGTATGCAAAGCTTCAATACCCTCCCGCTCCGACGTTTCGCACTTTTTTGCATCGCAGTGCAGTGTGACTAATTGTCGTAAACAAGATGAGCCTATAAAGAAGCATAGGGCTGCGGTAAGTGAATTCAAACAGGTTACTGTGGGAGCACAGCGTTGGGTTTGACATTGTGACCGCATCGGTTCTTCTGAAATGACTGTACCGAAGGAAAATTTGCTTGTTCGGTGGCCTTCTACTAGTAACCGACTGTATGGGTCGTAGACGTTCCCGGTAGCCATCACGATAATACCAACAGATGTTTTTGTGCAACCAATACGCGACCACAGTAGCTGGTGTTCTTCAAATATTTTCCAGTCTATTGCTTCGCTCGCAGAAAACGTCTAATTACAAAGAGCAGCAGTCTTTAAGGAGGTAAAAGTGGTCGGCTTGCTTTCAGCTCCAACGGAGCTCAAACCAGTTGGCAAGGGTCGTGTGTGCGATAGCATTTAAGCTTGCGCAGACGATCCCATTTCTAACCACCTTGTGGACAATTGACTACTTCCGTGAAGATCAATCCTATGATTAAATTCTTTTTTGTTATTGATTTAGTGGTGCTAGAAAACGTGCAATCATATTTTCTCCAACCGATCGTTCGGTACTGGTTACAATCCGTTTATTTTTCAATTTCAGCTGACGGATTGCTAACTGTTGAATCTTACTAGCATTTGTTTGGAGATTGTCCGTTTTGTCCAATTTTTCTATAATAATTGTCCTTATCCGCCCTCAGTCTTTTTCGCGTCATGAGCTCAGCCCTCGTTTAGACGGAACACTGGTACGAAAGTGTTATATGTGGTTCTAAGCAGACACCTCAGCGGGGACATGAGAGGCAGTAACAGTGTGACTCGTTGTTTCATTAACTACATATCCCTCAATTGTTCGTTTCTGATGCAGGTTCAATTAAATTCAACCAACCAGTTTACTATTTGTCTACCTTCTTTTGTCCTGTCACTCTTCCAATCCTTAGAACCAAGTTTTATGAATTCGACTTGAAACCTGTGTGCAAAGCGTGCTACGAGCTATTTCCCATTGAATTACGAAAACGGATAGCCAAGATGCATAAAATGGAATACTAACCAAACAACGGTTTGCTTCGTTCCTTGTCGCACCAGTGGTGTGACTGTCTTTTACGGTCATTTCTCTTGTACCGTGGATCCACTCCGTCAATTCTCGTTGCATCAAATTTCCCCGAATCCGCTTGTTCGTTTCATTATCGACTTGTGCTTCCGGTTCGGTTCTTATTCGTCCACAGAATAACTTCAAAATGATAGTTTATATCCACATGTGCATTGGCTGTCTCCACCCCACACAGATTACCACGCTTTTCTTTGTTTTGTTTTTTTGCATTCATAGCTATCTTCATCACTTATGTATCATAATTTTCCCTTGTAACAAAGTTTTACGTGTTTACTTCTTCCTGTTGCGCGCTTATCTCCGAGCTATTTGACTTGATGTGACGCTGCCGCGCGGTGCATTCGTTTATGTTGGTAATGTTACATTCAGACGATTTTTTCTCATTTCCTACTTTCCACTGCCCTTTGCATCGGATTTATCCAAACGAATGGTGCACACGAGCCAAATTCGATTAGATCACGTGAGGTGAACGGGCCCATTGGCTCTCTACATATGCAACAAATCCACACCAGGCCTACGAGCTTTATGCCTTAGTTGTTTCTTTGATACTTTTCATCCAATTCAGCCCTTCAGTCTATTTGGGTCGTGTTATTCAGTTCTGTCTTACAGATCAGATCCATGCATCCCTGAGGAGGTGGTGATGGTTCCTGTTCGTTCGCTATTTGGTTTGCTGCTTCCGAATGTGCTTCTCCTCTTGCTTAATATTGTTAATATTCATGATGGATTTTTCAATGTGAATTATGCATGGACACCATTGAGATATTTTTCCTCTCAAATTGAAGAAAGTCTTCTTGGGAGGCTGGGTACAATCATTTAGCAGTTCGTGCCAGCTGTTATCCTCAGCCTAAGGAAATTCGACTCACTGTGACCTGTCTTCCGGGTCTTTGGATGACGATCCGAACTACCACTTTTTTGATGGTGTCATTATACACACTCGGAAAGCTAGAATTCTCACGCAACACATTTCTCATCTGATTCGTTATCGCACGAACACGTGCGTTTGCTCGCTACAAGGGCCGTTCATTTGGGCCACTAGCAACATTTTGCTCTAGTGCATTGGGATTAACGTCCACTTTATAGTTCAGGCATGACAACTTGCTCTAGGCACGGTGCTCGTGGCGGTTCTCTCAGTGAGATCCAGTCGAAAGGCGGTGGTGTGAAATTACGTAACGGTGGCAAGATGCTAGGTGTGAGTTCGCTATTATCACCTAGCGAAATTCGTGGACTTAATCCATGGTGTATGACAGGTTCCATACTACCCTGTCCATTAGTTGGAATTCTCGTCTTTCTGAAAGATACCATGGTCAGATCAAGTCTCTCTCCGCGTTGTGATTCAATGTGTTAACATGGCTCATAATGCACACTTGTTGACGAAGTCTTCAATCTAAGCTGTACGAGTAGTATTGGTTGGGGCATATTGACTTCGCGTACCTCTTCAAGCACTTCCCTTGCGTAAAGTGTTCTGACGGACTTGTGGTTGAGAGATGGGTCGGGACGATTAGTCACCATCAAACCAGGCACTGCCAGAAGACAACGAAATCAAAAGAATTATCACGGTGTGTTTGCATACGAGTTGCAAAAATCGTACGGAAATTTCTGCAATACTTGGAGGTGTTATAGTAGTTTACCGCTGATGGTGGTCGGCATTATGGACAATTCAAACGACTCGTGTATTTCTGAAAAGTGATCACCGAACGGATTCACCATACAGGCTGCTCTAGTCACAATAATATGGTATGAAAAATTTCCCTTATAGGCGGCGAAATAAGCACGTGCAGGCTCACCTTGAAAGCAATAACTTACCAGCAGTTTTTCTAAACGATCGTTTATCATATTCCTGACTCCATAAAACAATTCTCCAGTGAATTTCATTTCGACCGTGACGCTAGCTATCGGTTTCCCATGGCCACAGTGTATGATCACACTTCATCACTATCATATTATCCTTCTTGGTTTTTGTTGTTGCACGATTAACAGTTTCTTTTTCGTCAACCCGAGTCGTTAGTAGTTCTCATTCGTTGTCTTCGGTTGTTTGTTTGTGCTTAGTCGAATAGAGCAGCAAAGCTCTGTCTTCGTGACCGTGACTTTCGGTCTTACGCGGAAATATTTGCCAAGCAGTACTCGTGCGGTTGGGACAAAATTAAGGTGTATTAAAAATCGTCCTCAAGACGATGTGCTTTCGTTGGGGTGCGATTTCATTCGTTACAAACCGTTATCTTCATCCGGTGCCGCCTGTTATCAAGTCTAGCCAGCTGTCGTTTGTAAATCACATGGGAAACAAAATCGATGCAGGGATGGGACCATTTCGTCCAATGAAAACTGTCCAACAGTCTACCACATGACCTGAGAGTGAATGGGAGGATGTTCTCTTGTCACGTGAAATCGGAGTATTGAACGAAGAGGCAGCTATAGATCCCCAGGTATTATCGTTGGCGCAACACACCCCTTCCAATTATCTTCCGCGCCGTGTCGCGTCTGGTGCCTTTCACAATCATTGTCGTGAGCAGCTTTCGGTAACCGATATGCTCCATTTTGTTGACGGACAAAAAAACGTCAGATTCAGGTTTTTTTTATTGCCTCCTAGTGCTCATCCTTAATTATTAATGGATTTGATCACCACAGAACAACAGTTATCGTCTGTAATACAGCAGTCACTCAACGAACAAAATATCAAGTTCGCCATTGATTTTATTGCTGGGTGCAAATTAGGCCTCTTTTCGGTCTGATGATTGCATTACTTCATATGCGAATTTTCAAAGTGCGATCGGTCCTGGAGTACCGAATAAGGAGTGTAGTATGCAAGCATCAGTGTCTTCCGTTGGGGTTGCTCGTGTTTGATCTGCAAAATACAAAAACACAAAACTCCATGAGCACAAAGGCTCAGTAAGTTTATCAACAGGATCATACACTTACATTAATCGAACACCAATATGGCTGCCACCAGCCTCCTCATTACAGGAGTGATCTCGGACGGGATTCTTCGAAAAACCGCCTCTTGTCGCTCCGTGCTCCAGTGTCACTGTATCCTCTCGTGAGTGAGTTGGCGAATGGGCTGCATCAATTCTGTCAGATGCCACAAAAATCTGTTTAAATAATTAATCATATCATTGAGACGTAAAACTCCCTTGGAATCTACGGGTGCGGGCAATTTTTTTAATCACCTTGATCTTCTCTGGACCAGCTCTTAGCCCCTTGCCTGTCAGAAAATGTCCGTGGAAAGAGCCTGTGATATACGGTGTTCGAACTTCTCTCTGTTCAGCCGTACACCATGTTGCATACAACGTCTTAGGAACTTCTGCAAATGAAAATCGTGTTCCTCTGGTGTCTTGCCATAGATCAGTACATTGTCTGTGACGCCAATCACACATCTGAGGTCATCAAGTGCTTCAGAAAGACGCTTCTGAAAAATTTCACTATACTTTTAGTCTGGCAGGTAATCGAAACCAACGAAAACGACCGAAAGGAGTAGAAAAACTGGTGAGACAAGTCGATTGTTCATCCAACTCTGGTTTGCTAGATAATTAACGATTAGTCGACCTTGATAAAGGGACATGCTTCATGCAAATCCACAGGAATGTCATCAAGTATCGAAAATCTGTACTGCTCCCACGGGACAGCGATGTTCAGGGTTTTCCGGTCTATGCACAGGCGAACGGCAATTACCTTTGGAGCCAGTAAATGATCCAATTCACAGCGCAAAGTTTCTCGCAGGGCTCCGGGGACGGCTCTGACTGGTACCGCAACAAGCACTGCATTGTCAATCGCTGAAAAATACATTTTATCGGAGAAACATCCCAGTTGAGAACCAGAAACTGATGTGTACTGAACAAAAATGTCAGTTTTTCCTGAACCTTTCACAAAATTATTCTGTCTCACTGTGACGAAGTTCAGTTGCTGAATAGCATCGAGTCCGAGTATGGGTTGCAAGTTCTTTTCCGTCACCAAAAATTTGACTTTGTATATGGCATCATTCTTAGAGTTTCTGACGTCCAACTCCACTTCGCCCGTGATGTCTGTATCTGTTCTATTCCACATTCGCAAACTGGTAGTGCACTGTTTGATACTGGCTTCTTCAACATAGGACACAGAATGATATCCACCGAGTCACCCGAATCCACTTGGAAACGACAACATTTCCCGTCAACTGTGACATCCGCCAACAGCCCTTTGTTTGCAGTGGAACCACGGAAACCGTTGATCTCTGGTTTTGGATTTACTGGTCTGTTGATAAGCTCAATGGGGAATGAATGACACTTTCGGGCGAAGTGATTCAGCTTCCCGCAATCAGGACGTGTCTTCCCCCCAAGGTGGACAGTCTTCTTTTTGTTATTCGCGCCTGTGACCACAAAACATGCATGTGGTGCGCGTGGCTCCCGTCACAGCGTTCAACTCAGTCATTGTGAAGTGTTCTGTTAAATGCCCCTTCTGATTGGGGGTGGCTTCTTCGCTCTTACGGATATCAGTGCAAGTTTTTACATCAAGTTGACACATCAGTAAAAGTTTTTCTAGTTGCATCGTTCCCCAAGCCGGTCATTAGCTTGTTTCATATTAAACTGTCCTTCATGCAGCTGCGAAAATTGCACGATTTGGCTAGCGCCTTCAGTACAATAATGTAGTCATCAGTAGTTTCATGTTCACGGCGTTCTCTTCGAAGAAAGGAACCCTTCGAATACTTCGTTTGACTGGCTCAGGCAGTATTCATCCGTTTTTTTGCATCACCGTCAAGAGATCTTCTTGGTCTTCAACAACATCAAACAAATGTCCTCAGAACCCGATGGGCTTCGTCTCCAAGACAGTGGCATAGCAGCGCCACATGACACTCCTTTGACTCGGAATGCAGGCGCGTGAGTACAATAAAATCTTGATATCTGTGCTCCCATAGTCTCCATTATTCTGGCAAGTGATTCTAACTTTTAGTGTCAAGTGGATGTGGAGGGGTATGGCGTATATTCTTTACGTGTTCAGTACCAAACTGCTGCAAGGTTCGTCAAGCTTCTCTGACATCATGTTCTGTTCCGTTCCAGTATCTCCAGTGAGAAGATTCGTATGCCTTCAAAACATCCCATCTTACTATACAAAATATGCAATTTATGTAGGATAACAGGTGACCCTACTAAAAATCATGGTACGAAGACCATTAGTCCAGAACTCTTCCCACAACCGGGACTTCTTACTGGCTCTTTAGGTGACGTACTCGACTGTCTGATTTCGTCCCGATGGGCCATAATAACAGTCGGCAGTTCAACGGTTGATTTCATTTCTTCCGGTTAAAACAACTCTTCGTAGGTGAATGGTTGATTCCGCTCGGTTCGGTGAGAGCGACCGTTGGCAGCTGATTGGATGATTTCGTTCCTTTTCGTCACGAACTTATTGTACCATCGACTCGCTTCGCTGGACTGAGCTTCGCGATCAATTTTGGGCCGACGATGACGGATGCTGTCTGCTAACGGAACTAGACCGTGTCAGCCAATACCCTCGCATTGGACATATCCAAATTCTGGCCCGCACACTTATTGATCCACCCGTTATTCACAGTCAGTTCTTCTGAGTGGTAAGCCTGGTAGCAAACTCAATTGATTGATTCGGTTCAGACGACAGTAGACATCTGACTGATCCGTTTTGTTCCCTTCAATCTTATGTTCGGTTCCCGGTAAGAGAAATCCAGCTCACCATGTTGAGAACCGTCCATACTCTGATCCAGTCTAGACTTAATGATACTCTTGAATACTTTTATCATTGTCAAGATCAAAATTTTTTCGTTGATCCCAGAAAGCATGGCAGTGGCATTGTCAATTCACTGTGCACCATTCAGGCCTTGTTCACTCGCCCCATTCTGGACAGATTTGCCCTCAATGATACGGGGAACAAAGGAGCAAGTCGGTTCATGTCGCGGATAAAAATGCTCAAAGGTATCAAAGACTCCAGACTAGACCAGAGAGAGGACTGTCCTTAACAAGCTGAGTTGAAGATCTTTCGCTGGAGTGATAACGATTTTCACGGAGGCAGTGACCAATGCGACAGCTCCATGGGACGAAGGTCAAAATTACTGTGTATTAAGAACCGTCTCCATACAAAAAATATAATGCTATAAGAAAGGACGAAGTAACTTACACTTTGTCAGCAATGTCCAGGGAAGAGATCTGAAACTGACTACAGATAGTTGATCCCCGATTTAGTTCATCATAATTATCATTCGGACACTTGAACGTTGTTAGGGCTCGATCCCAATAAATGCAGTTTGGTTGCCACATAGATCCATATGTACTACTAATCAGCGTAGAAAACTGTATCAGCTTGATTCTAGCTATCACAAATCAAACAACGCAGAGAGAGAGAGAACCATAATATTCACGTGGGCATTATTTTAGTCAAACAACAAAATGTGTACAATGAGGGGAAATAGAGTTGAGTTTGGAAGAACGCGGAAGTTGCACAATGTGCTACCGTTCCTCCTGGTTCGAAAAACCCAGCGCATTTACACACGTATCCAGATTGATCAGCCGGCGAGCACACACTCCCGATTGATACATCGACCACACGGAATTACCGTTCAGTTAATTGTGTGTTCTTAGAAAATGCCCCAGAATCACGCTCCCCTTTTAGCACGCGCGATGATTACGCATTCCGTTCCTTCTTCGGGTACTTCATTTCTGTCATTTTAGTGGTCATGACAAGTCAGTCAGTGCTACACACATACGACATGTAGACCTCCTTTTTCCACATGAGTGTGTAAATCGGGACCCGGTAATTAGGTGTCGTTCAGTATTTCTAAAGAGGGTACTGGGTCAAGACCGAGGCTGTTCGCTGGTTATCATTATGGCACATCTCCAAGATCTGTTTCTGTTGTTATTGTTGGCAAGAAACAAACCATAACGGTTACTCCACCCCAAATGACTTCCAGTGCAGGGGCAGTGATATATGCGAAACCGTCTCCGTGGGTATTGAACTCCACATCCATCGGTCCAAAGGTTACTGCCTTTGCGTTAATGAGGACCGAAATTGTGCCCTAAATACGCGAAGTAAATCCATATAGGATGAGTCGTTTTCTTTCGTGAGATCTCTGTGCTTAGCATCGTTTCAAAATTAGAACATCAAGGCATAAGATTGAGGAGTCAAAGGGAATTGTAACGAATTCGTTATTTAAGGTTGATTGGGCGAAACAGGAGTGAAAATTTGTATTCTCTTCCGTGCATCGAATACGATTGACAAACTTCAATAAATGTGGTGCTTCGGTAAATGTTTCCTTCTTGCTTTTTATCAAAGAGTATTACATGAAATCTTTCAGTTAGAAAGCCACCCGTTAGTATTAGTAAGTGTGGTAATATCCATAGTAAGCAAATGTCGGTTCTGGATATTTTCTTTTTGCAATAGGTTGCACATTTCGAAACTGTCCTTCACTGCATCGCTCGCAACCGTGTCCCTGACTGGCTTCAGTAAATTAGCTAACCATTTTACCAGTTTGTGTTGTGGAGAGTTGACCATTGATAAGATTGGCCGCATTGATATATCTGTTTTGTGTACTTTTGGTAGACCATACAGTTATGGTGTTTGACTCCCTCTGGGTCTCAGTGACTTGGCTGTTGACTCGCGAATAAGGCCCGCTTGAACTAGAGTTCGCAGTTCCGTGTTAATTCGCCGTTCTAGTTCACTTGGATCATCTGGCGTTGGGTCATTCTGGAATTCTGTTTCATCTTCTAAAATAGTTCACACTTTCTGCACGTATGACGATTCATCCATAATGACAACTCCGGATCCCTTGTCTGGAAGCAGGATTCCTATATTAGGGTTCTTCTTCAGTCTGTCGAGAGCTTCAATGTACCTGTTCGTTAACAACGATTGTTGTTTTGTTGTTGTCGTTCGATACTGACATTCCAAATCATCCAATTTCTCCCTAAATCAGCTCAAAGTATCTGCATTTGTTGGCTTCAAAACGGACATCAGTTCGAAGAACGCTTCAAAGTTTGCTTGTGAAGAAATGTGGTTAATTTTCTTTGATGGAATACAATTGTTAGGGCCAAACGAAAGTGCATGGAATTGTTAGTCGTCTAGTTGGTAGGAGGATAAATTTCGAACATATTTCCATGGATTATCCGGAAATGACGGCATCAACATTTCATGATTTAAGGAATTTTTCAAACGTTTGATCTCATGTAAGCGGGTTTGAAGCACTTTATCAGCACAGAAATTCATAAACTATGTCGTTTCAGAATATGAATTACCGATACTCGAAGGAACTTTACAAATTTAGATCCACCTAAACGAATTTGGTAACCGGTTCTCATCTCGCTCCCTTGTACTGAAAGCATCTAAATGCCACGATGTATTATTTCCCTTACTTTCTGACTAACCACACAGAGCCCTCCTTGACAGTTTTCCTCTCCGATCTGCAAACAATGAACCCATAACAATATCACCCATGGTTAAATATCTTGGTGTTACACTATCCCACATTCTGCCATGGTCAACGCGTGTTCAACATGATATTGTAAATCTGGAAAACTACCACTTTTCTCTCTCCGTCTGAGATTAATTCGAGTCCCAAGTCAGTTAATTTTTAAATTCGTGACTGCATGTCTTCTCCCAAACTGGTTTCACCGCTCGCCAGTTATTTTCCTGGCCTATTGAATAAAAATTGTAACTCGATAATGAGGTCTATAAAACTCATCTCTAAGTGCAATGGCACATCCAGAGATACACTCGTTGATACTGTCACTGATAAACACTTCCATGCTTGTGGCCAGTTCACTCCCAAAATACTTTCAGACATATACAATCATCTACACAATGAACTTTCAAAAGCGGTCAATGTTCAAGTTTCTATTTGCTCGCACTTCTGCATACCGCAATTCTGTTCCGCCGTATCATGTTCGCCTGCTTGTTAATCCAGTGAAAGTCCCCAAAGGCCTATGAAACTGTTTAATTGGATAAAAATTACCGTAATTTGTACTTCGTTCCCGATTCCGTATTTTTATATCCACAGATATGGAGTAAATACTGAAAATCCACCCAATCGAGTGCATAAAACTACTACTGACTTGACATGAAAAATATTGAGCTACACTGAAAACGTTGGTCGACGTAGGATGTTTGGAATCCTGGTGACTACAGCAAGAACTGTGAACAGCTGTGAATTCGTCCCGTACAATTCATTTTATTCAATTTCTGTTGTACATAATTTTTTTGTTTCCTCACATGATTAAGCTTCTTCTGTGCCCATTCCAGTTTGCTAGTGTCATCCTAAATTGTTTTGGCATTCATTTAGTGTAACCTAGAGAGTAATTAGTAAAATAAGCCCGAAACACAACTATTCCTAAAGGGATTTCCCCCATTTTGCTCCATCTCGCATTGAAAGTGACATAAGTACATCTAGCAGACCACTTCATGTGATCTTCTATCTCTCCATAAAATTGCCAAGAGGTCACCGGTATTCGTGGCCTTCGGTTCTCTCATTATTACGTGGATAAACTGGATATTCGGTAAAATATATCAACTCCAGTTGTGGGATATTCACCGGATCACACTAGCCCATGGTCTATATAATGATTATTAGGCAATTTATTTAAAAGCCATTACGCTGGTTCAAAAATAATCAATCGATCAATTGTGATGCTTTCTAGTTCTTGTCTACAGTATCAGATAGAACCAGACCGAATTATCATGTGTTGGGGTACGCGTAAGTTAGCTTCGTTCTTGGTTGCCCTTCAGATGATACCAAAAACGTCATCTCATCGTGTGTTTGAGGTATAGGAGAATTTTGTGCTTCCACTTTATGCGTGTGTGTTCCGTAAATCCGAGTCCACACAGATAGTTTTGTACCTCTACTTTTGCTGCTGATGGCAGCGGCAGTCGTAAGTTATATTTTTGTATATGATAATCGAAGAAAAGCCTTCGGGTTGTCCTCTTGAATTGAAGACGAATGACACTAAACCTAGTACATTATAACCTCAAAAGTTCCAATTTTCACCAAAAATTGAATAAAAAAAGTTACAAACATATTCTGATGGCCCTGTTAGTGGTATTTTTTATGAATACGAAGTTCATAATTGCTAGTAACTTGATCATTTGGGTCAAGTTGAGAGTCGTAAATATGGATCACCCACATTAGCGCACAGCCACATATGCTTGCTCTTGCAAATTTGTGTTATAATATTATGATAATATATATTATAATATAATTGCTCAATAGAAAAGTCAACACCGGTTATCCGATTAGCCGGATATCAAGCTGCTAAAACACTAAAATTACTTGGGACAGCTGTACAGTACTTTCATGGTTTTCAGTGGTTTGAAAGTCCCCTCTGCATGATGAATCATATCATGTAAAGCTCTAATCTACTACCCCTACTTATATAGTAACCAAGCTTTGTGGGTTGTTTAACGGAATGCCTTCGTTGTGCTAGTACCACCAACGAGGAGTCGTCCATTATGGTAATCGCACCCTGGGCGGAAAAGGCTCTGCTAGCAATAAAAGCCAGTGTCGGAAGGGCTCTACATAACGTGATTTATAGGTTCAGTAAACCGCTTGGAGTCAGCTCGGTTATCCTCCGGTTAAGGCGTTCGATTCACTATTGTTCACCCCTGGTTCGAGTCCCAGTTTGGGTTCTCTCGATCTGCACTGCTGATGATTCCTAACAAGGATGAAACAGCCGTACAGTACTTCCGTAGTCTTCAGTGGTTTGAAAGTCCAAATTGCACAATGATTTGTGTCAGGTGAACTGTGCTGGTTAATGCAATCTTACTTAGGAGACCGTAACAGGCACTTATAGTGTCAGTTCACGCTACTGAATGTAACGTTCGTCAATATATTGAATCGCTCCACCTATTGAAACTAACCTAGGCGAGCAAGTAGATAAAATAACATGAAGATGTTTTTACGTGAACCTTGAACTCCTGTCTTACGTAAACAGTTCTTATTTAGCTATAAGTAAATTTGTAGCGTGACTAAGAAAACCGTGCCGGTGTGGAATATGTCTACGGATGTTGACCAAGCAGTCAACGAATAGGATGTCAGTTAACTTCTCTTTATCACTTTGTCACGCGATCTTGCAGACCTTCCCAAACATTGGTTTACTGTAACATCCTGTATAACATTTGACTATGATGGCTGGAGTGTGACTTCCCATTGGTTCGTTGTCGTGCAGCTCATCGGTATTTTTTGTAAATTGTACGGTACTGTGTCGTAATTTGCTTACCGATTTCACACATCCTGATGATCTTTTGAAATTTCGACTAGATACTCGGGTCGGAAGACTAACTGGATGCGATTTTCGCATGTTCACTTTGACCAGTAAAGCGGAATAAGTGGAATCGATCTCCGTGGCTTGATCGCGCGTAACTTATACTCATTTGTGCAGTCCAGAATCAGTACACTACTACCAAAGGTGGATAAATAAACTAATATGACCAAAGTAGTCACTCATCAAGAAACACCCTCAGGGATAGCTCAAATTATTTCTTGCTGAGAGGTACTGCTTTTTGGGTGGGAAGTTATCAGAAGAAAGTAACCACATAAATAGTATCATTTTTTGGAATATGATTTTGCTACTTTCAGCCATTCTGTAAGTTAATTTAACCCGGAAGGACCATTTAATTTCTGACATTCTGACCTTTTACTATTGAACTGGTTTCGTGGAGTCAAAGAAACAACATCTACCTTGCAGCTGATTCGTGTAAGGATTGAATAAAAGTCTAGAAACTTTTTTCATCCGAAAATTAGATAAAATCACCTCTGCGAAGCTGCGTCGTCTCTTTAATCGGATCGCATCATGCCCACATACACATTAGATGTTACAAGGTAAATAGCAATAATGTGACTCATGTATAGTTTCGAAGGCGAGTTGGAACTGTCCAGCAATAAATGAATTCTTCGGTCCTTGGTATTGGTGTGTTGTTCCTGCGTCTCAGCCACCCCCTATTATGCACATCACCATTCAAGTGATACGGTTGTTCTCATAATCAACTGTAATTTGTGGTCGGATTTTGAAATACTTTGGACTGGCCATTTTGACGACGATTAAGGGTTTTCCTTTTTCACCGGATGCATTACAACGTAACATGATTGTCAACCGCTTTCTTCTCTTTTTTGTGCCAGAAAACTTTTCACCGACTTGCATAAGACTTCTAATTGACGTACTTCGAAACAGCAAACCTGTTTCTTCAACAACTGATATGTTTCGCGACTCGTAATCCGTGTACGTTTTCGGTTTTCTTCACAACCGGTTGTCCACAATCTGCGCAGAAAAGTCCGAAGATTTCCCGTGCAAAATTATGCAACGTATGTAAAGACTCCATTGGAATCGGAATGGCCAACCGTCTGGTCATGAACTTTTCATACTCGACTTCGCCGGCTATTTTGTTGTTGTTTTTTCACAGTGGCTTGCGAGAAACGGGAACATTTTCTCGGCGGGTTCCAATAAACCACTGGAATATTTCCTCTTCAAGATAAAAATGCCTGAAACATCATAGAGGAGTAACGCGTTTGTCATGAATTTGTGTTGTTTTGCCACTGCTGTTTGATTAGGTCTTTCTCCTGTAGTACGCTCCATACCTGTCAATGGCTGACATCGAGTATTTCTGCGAACTTTCGCCCACATTCTATAGATTTACTTAGCTGAATCACTCTCATCCTTTGATTCAGGGATACAAAGTTTCAGCTTGGTAGATCTATGATTCAAGTGTGGCTACACAAATCCCTCTTAATGCTCGTTACTGACTTGTGTGGATTTGATAAATTTCAGAACATCCGAGTGTGATTGGTGAGCAAAATATGTGATGTTGCGATGCGTTATCTCAAAAATCACCATAATTTGATACAAAAGCGGCTCACCAGCATCACGATTATCGCTCAACCTATCAGTGTTTGGGTCACATTGATAGGTGAACAGCATCAACGTCTTAGCACAAGACGGAAACCCTCCCACCAACTAAGATCCTTAACATCATTAGTGACTGATCCATATACCACTTGACCAACATGATTAGAGCCCACCAATCCCAAAAGCATAGTAATTGTGGCCTATTTTATTACATGATTACGCATGAAAGCAGTAGAAGTGGAATACTGCATAGCTTAAAAAGCCCAAAGCACTATTAGGGACATCCGGCAACCAGACTCTGCGACTTGAAGTGGAAAACCACTTAAGGTCCCAGTAGGTCAGGTGTGGTAACGAGCCAGAAAACTGGTATAGTATCCCTAGTCAGGAAATGCATATTCATTTTTGTTCGAGAAGCGAAGTTCTCAAATATATGGGGCACGAAGTGCGTTAAGTGCAATTCCATATCTCCGCAATTCCTCGGGAACGAAAATACGTGAGGCTGTGAATTTTTTTTCGCATATATTATGTTATATCCTTATATTGGGATTGTATATGGATTTGAGTTTTGACTCGAGGAAATGAATTTCCCCTTGGAAAATTTGCCAGAATGATGAGAAGTGCTTCTGCCGCACCTCATAGTTACTGTCGAAAAGTTCACTCATTTATTGAACAGAATGGTTCACACAGCCATTTTCTTGAGCAATGCTCCATAATATATCATTGAGCAAAGATCATATCTTAAGTGTTTTGTAAAAGGAGCTTACCCAGTTCATTAAAAGAAATTACAAGCTTTTACCCCCTTGTTCATGACGTTAAGAGAGTACCACACAGACGATGGCTAACTGAATTGGAATAGGAAAGAATACTTGCTTACAAGCAGTCATGAACTGTTGCAAGCAAGATTGCAAAAAGAACTCACAGATCAAAGAAAGTTATCTGGAACGTTTAGAAGGATATAAGCTCGTACATATCTGAAGGGACGTGGAATAAGAAGGAAAATCTCTGGATATATCAACAGGAAACTTCTACATGCTGCATCCAATCAAATAACAAGTTCATCAGATCTGCAAAGGTCCATGCAGTTGGACACTGGTGTTCAGGTGTACAGCAAGTGCTACAAAACAGCAACACATCTACAGTGTAGAAAGCTGAGAGCAATACCATGGATGACTGAACTTCACACATTACGTCGAGTCGGATGGGTGAGAAATCACATCAGATGAAAGCCTAAATAGAATAACGTGATATTTATATGATGAAAAACGTTCACCATGATCGGCCCCGACGGACTAATGTACTACTGGCATGGCAAGAGGAAGAGTAAGCTTGATGTTGGCCGTCGAGCCTTTGATGAACGAAGAGATCCGTGGTTGTCCGGGTTGTTATTTTTGTGAACAGTAAATCACAGCTGACAGTTCTCGAAGGAAAGCAGACAGTCTACTCTTACATCAGGATTTTGGACGACTTTTTACTCACAGAAATTATGGAAGATCGAAGGAGGTTCATGCTTTCCAGAAAGACAACATTGCAGTGCGTACAGCTAACATCATTGAAATGTGATTGTTATATCGGAACATCAAAATCGTCGATTGGCCCTCTCACAGTTTTGATTTGAACTCCACCGAAAACGTTGGGGGTTTGCTGGCGAGGCGAGTCTAAACCATTGAAAGAGTTTTCAACGCCATTCACGAACTGAAGTCTGGTATCCTCACTGAATGGCAGAACTTCGAAACTGAGACAATCTGAAATCTTATTGTAAGTATATCTGGTGACTGATTTTCTGTCCTGAGCAATAAAAGTGTTCATATTTGATCCCCAAGTGGATGCTGTTATGATTGGGTCGGGGATACACTAGAAGCATTTCTCGCCACTCAAGCACATTATTCAGGACAAAATCGATTTCCCCTAGTCAAAATTCAAATCGCCAGAGTTTCAATGCCATATTTTCTTGTGAAAAATACTGAAACTTCTATCCCATTCTTCCCGACGAAATATACACCCACTCATGCTTACCCATGCCATCCCTGTAACCTTCTGTGTCAAAACAGTCAGCTGTTATGTGATCTACCAACATTTGTGATTGATTTTACTGGTAAATTTCCAAACTGTAATCCCGTTCTGCCACTGTAACTTTGTGTTGCGTTGTTCTCAAACGATCTTGATATCATTCGACCGTTTAATCCACCACCGTATAGCTTACCTAAGACTGTGGATTTATGCATCATCTGCTCATGAAATATACGTAGAGCCAAAACATCACTTTTGCAGCCAAGAGTATGTCATTCTTGGTTGATTTCTCCCTGCTGCTTTTTCACTGTTCTCTTCCATTGATTAGTCACTTCATGGTTGTTGTAGTCTCTCTACCAGCACCCTGAAGACAACCTGCCACGTCTGTTACACTGTGGACACTATATTTGTTACCAGTGGCAGATTAGACTCACACCACCAAAGACCTCTGTTTAAGCAGAAGAGGTGCGCCAAAAATTCCATGATGATACTGGCGCATACCATGAATGAGATTCGCTGAACTTTGTGAACCACGTATATTTCGTCACGTTCCTTTTAGGTATGGCCAGAAATGCCTTGAGGCGAACCACGGGAAGGGTTACCGCCGTCTACTGATGATTCGACCGTGTAAGTTTCAGACGACGAAATACAATTAAGTGATGAAATAAAACAAATTGCTGAATAGGTTGCTCATTGAAGTCTAAAAATACCCTTTTTAAAAATAGTAGCACACGTGCAATAGAAATAGAATAATAGATGGGTATCAAGACGATAGTCTGTCTTCGGAAGTAAAGATTTTGTGCTCACTACCACGTGTTAATTGTTCGCTATTGGTAAAAGGGCCAGACAAATGACCTCCGGTAGATATCTGGCTACCATCTACATCCAACCAACGTGGAAATTTTTCTCTCGATACACAACTGAGTATATCATTTGATTCCCGATTACGAATATTAACTGTTTTACATTTCCTATAGAGTGAAAAATTAAAAATGGCGTGACATATTGTAACAGGGAATGCTGGGGCCAGGGAACGGCGTAAACATCAAGGCGAACGAACGAACCAAACAAGGGCCACAGACAAGAGAACAGGTGGCGAATATGTCGGAGGCGTCCCGAAGCAGGCAAAAAGAAGCACACAGACGACCAGAGAGGAAGCAGCGGGACCTCCGGCAACCAGCAAGATAGCTCAGGTGAAGGGCTGCCGATCGAGCCGTCAACTGAGACAGTCGGACCAACCGAAGGGAAATGACGGGCAAGAGAAGCAAGCCATCGGCCACAGGCAAATGGACAGAATGCAGCCGAAGCGCTCAAGCAGCGACAATAGCAATCTTGGTGCCGCGCAGTCTGGAAAAAGCCTATATAAGCGACTGTATGTGTGCCATGACTCGACTTGTGTGACCGTGGGAATACAAGTATCCTGCCGTGCGTTGTCGTCCTTGTTACGTTGGTGCCGTGACCACGCTCACGTGATGAAGTTTTCCTGGCCTGTTGCGTTCGCGGATGGGGATGTGGAGGAATGGATCACGGATTTTGAAAGGATAGCGGCATGCAACGGAGTGAAAGGAGACACACCTTTGTTGGCGGCGCTTGGGGCACTGCTGACTGGGTGTGCCAAGGCGGTGTATGATCTGAAGATGGGGCGAAAAACAAGCCCCACTTATCGGGAGGTCCGTGCGGGGCTGGTGAAGGAGTTCACACAGGAAGGTGATCGGCAGAAAGCAATGGACCGATTCAGTACGGCTCGTTATGACAGCACCCAAGACCCAGTCGTTCATTATCAGTACCTGTTGCGCCAACTATCGATCGGGCTGCCCGAGGCAAGTGGCGTAACTAGGGCACGCCTTGTTCGTGATCGTTTCGTTCAAAGCATGGCCCCGGATGTCCAAGGCAGGTTGAGAATGGCGATTGCGTGCGGCGTGAATGATACAGAACGCCTGTTTATGATTGTTCGTGCAGCCCACGAAGAAGTGACAGTTTCCCGATTAGAGCAATCGGATTTGGAGTCCACCTGTTCTCTTGTCTGTGGCCCTTGTTTGGTTCGTTCGTTCGCCTTGATGTTTACTCCGTTCCCTGGCCCCAGCATTCCCTGTTACAATATAACGTCATTCAGTGGGAAACTTAAGTGATGATAGTTAAGCTGACCAGGTCAGTTTTTCCTATCTCAGAAGGCGTACTATATAACGGGAGTTTTTGAACACACAAGTCAGTAGTACTAGATTGTACAATATTTCCCGGAGCACTTCCCTGCACCTTTACGAGCGCGTACTTCAGTTACGGCGACTGATTTTAGTGTCAAATATCTTCCAGGCAGCTAACATGCACTCACATTATGGATGCCACTCTAACATAATTCAGGGTACCTTAACAGAACAAAAGTAGATCATACAAGCTTTTTAACGCTAAGGATGAAGTGAGAACAAATTCAGTTTGCACCCTTGGCTGCAACCCGTCTGGACCACTGACTTTATCACTCTTCAGCTTCATTAACACCCCATTTACTTAGGATGAACATATCACCTATTGGCTCTTTGTTTAAGGTCACTTTGTAGCTTAGCTCCACTAGTCTACAAAAAATATCGGTCAATTCCTCTAATTTGCTTCTCTGTCATTCAATTTTCGCGTACACTTTTCCAGCGGACTTCGTTATTTTGTGGCGTCTTGTTTATTTTGGCTACTAGCAAACTTTTGAGTAGTACGTTGCGAAATTCGACCTCCCAGAGTGTCCACTGATTTTCGTCCACGCAGTTCAGGCAGAACTTTGGTCTAAGGGTTGTACTATTTCTATTGTCACGTATGTTAATGAAAGGAGCAAGGACCAACAGACTATCAGGTTAAAATGGAAATCAACGACTAGACAACCATATCAAATACTAATCTAAGGAAAAACAGCAATCGCACAGTAGATGGAAATCCCGGAATTTAGACCTTTCTAGAAGAGTAATTAACTTAAAGCTCCATGTTCTCCAACTATCAGAGAGAAAGAGAACCGTTTCATCACGATATGAAACAGGTCAATGGGATCCATTCCGATAGGGTAAAGGCTTACGGGTTTGAGTCCTCAACAGGTATGACGCTTTGTATGCTATTTATGCTGTTTCCATGAAATTCCGCTGTAGTAATGTAGAGTTCATACTAGATGAGAAACTATGCAGCTAAAATCTTTACATGTTTCCTAGGCTATCCACACGTTGGCCAACTTATATGAATGATCTTCCAATCGATTTGTTCTGAACGGTGAATTCGAAATTGAAGCACTTGATGCCCTGTGTGCAATGAATCCCACCACCACCACCACCATCAACACTACGTTGGTGATTCAAGTCGTCGAAAAGGGAATGCATGGTGCAGTTGACCTGAGTGACCTTTACCAAGTCAATCATCCTTCGGTGTGTGAAGAGTAGCGTGAATGGTGGCTTCACTCAAAGTTGTGTGATCCACTTGGAGCTACCAAAGCTTCAACTGAAATTGAAATGGTTTATTTGCATTTGGACGGACGGATCACTCTGTGAAAGAAAAGAGTAAACTACATCTTGGTGCATGTCAGCTAACTACCACTAGTTATACAGGTAAATGGACTGAATAAAAAACAGATGTCATTTAGATATAAACGAATTTGTTTTACTTATCAGTTGATCTAAGACAAATTATGTAAAACATTTTCAATTTAGGAGCCTTAGTGTATCTGGTTAAAATTTGCTGAGGTTCTTTTGTGAACCACAGAATCATTCCATACCACTCGACTCAGGTTTTGTGGTTCTATAACCCGAAAGCTTACCGCACTATATCTTAAACGTGATTCTAGTTCAGCGAGAGTTCAACGGTCAGTACTACTAAGGACCAGAAATGAAAAATGGTGATCAAATATCATATAAGATTATCGTCAGAAGCTGACTGACGATATATGATTTAATTAGGCTTCAATTAACAAGATCCACCTAATCACAGGGCCGTGAAATTACTCTCTTCCATTTATAATTGAAACTATCACAGCCATCTTGTGCACATAAACACGCAGACATAATTTCAGACAATTTCTTAGAGTATGCGTCCGTTTTCGATCCTCTGCTGGGACTTTTCCCATGGGCGGTGTATTTGTTATTGTTTTGGGTGCTGTGTCCACCATATTACCGTGAGGTGTTCCTGTGATAATTCAGCAGCTGTCACACGAGATACGACCAGGTACAGCTTCGTAACCACGCACGCGGATGGACCTCAACCAATCAGGATAACGGCCGACAGGTACGACAAAAGCTCCCTGTGATTGGTCATCCTCAAATCTACCAACTATCTTCTCTGATTTACCATATTTACACAAACCAGTTCTGAAATACAACTAACGTGCTATTTCACAACCTTGGTCTTCTTACTACTTTCTTTCGCGTAGTTCTGGGTGGGAGCAATTCGAATACGTCCTATTGTAACAAGGACTACAACACACGGCAGGATACTTGTATTTCAACGGCCACACTAGTCAAGTCATGAAACACATACAATCGTTTATATAGGCCCTTTTCCAGACGGCTCGGCAACAAGATTGCTGTTGCAGCTGCTTGAGCTCCTCGGCTGCGCTCTGGCCAGTTGCCCGTGGCAGATAGCTCGCTTCTCTTGAGAGTCATTTTTTTTTCGGTTGGTCCGATTGTCTCAGTTAACGGCTCGATCGGCAGCCCCTCACCTGGGCTATCTTGCTGGTTGCCGGAGATCCCGCTGCTTCCTCCCTGATAGTCCGTATGCCTCCTTTTACCTGCTTCGGGACGCCTCCGACATATTCGCCGCCTGTTCTTCCTTCTGTGGCCTTCGATTGGTTTGTCCTTTAGCCTTAATATCCACGCCGATCCCTCGCCCCAGCATTCCCCGTTAAACCATCAGTTCAGTTCATCGTGATTACTATAATTGGCGGTGTGCCACGGAGGTACCTAGTACTGAACAGCTGAACCTGCACGCTAGCGCATCTGAAACTGAAGACAGAATTGAAAGGTTCGAGTTGTGGTTCAGCGTTCGCAAGGATGTGAAGAAGGAGAACCAGACTTTATTATTCCTGACGTCTGGCGGCTGGCTGCCGTTCATTGTACTCGTTGATGAAAAGCCCTGCCTATCCTAGAGCCCTCTGCTGCAGCTCTGTTCAGCGAGTTGAAGGCTCTACTGCCAGGCCAAGGGCTTTCAGTCAACCTCCAGAAGACCGAACGTGCCAAATTTCATTCGATGGTTCGTGGTCCTAACATGAAGTTCCGTGAATTCATCCTGACACTTCAGACACAGGCTGAAAAGTGTAATTTCCGTGATCAATTGGTGACCCAGTTCCGTGACCGCCTCGTTGCAGGTATAAATCATCCGGAGGTGCAAAAGAAGCCACTGCCGAAACCGGACCTGATGATCTCTTAGGCCTGGTCAACCTGCGAACAATTTGATAACGTATCCGATGCGGAGGCTGTACATTCCCTAGTGCACTACCAACACTTTCGTCCCCGTAACCCAGCCCTTTCAAGTCATGCTTCTCAACCGAAGCCAACCAACAAACACAAACCAGTTCCACCGAATCGTTGCTTCTCGTACTGCGAATTCCGCCTACATTCCACCTCCCGCATTCTTATTGCGGTATGCCATTCTTGTGGAAAGTCTGGTCATATTCGCAAGGTGTGTGGTCAATCCAAATGCAGTGTTACGAGTCCAACCCCTGAAGATCCGAAAATTGATTACAATCCTGTATACACGCTGAAGGTTTCGAGTGAATCAAACCAATTCCTGTACAAATCAGTTCAGTTATAATGCGTCTTGAGACATCAGTTCACTGTGAATACCAGGAGCTGCCAGTCCATTATTCCGAAATCAGTGTTCGACTTGGTTTAGCCCAGTTTACCCATACAACCCACTGCAGTGCGCATTCACAGTGTCACAGTGGTCATCGACTTTTACTTCTGGGTGAGACTACAATAATGCTTCGGTTGGAGAGCGACTATACCCCAGTAGGATTTCTGATTTCGGTAGACATTCCATCGACTCTGGGCTTGAAAGTCCTGTGTGCCTTAGAACCATAGGTAACCTTTAAAACGACGTCTGACTATTAGGCGAATTAGCTTGTTATTCAACGGTTGATCGCACAATGCCCCAACAACAACGGTGGCGTGGCGGTTGAGCCCGTGAAGTTGGGAGTGGATGGTGATCCGGTATTCCTGAAACGCTGAGAGTTACCGTACGGCCAGAATGAGGGTGTTCTGAAGGTGCTCATCAAAATGGAGTAAGACGGTGTCATGGCGCGCGTGACTTCAACCACTTGGGCGACTCCGATTGTGGTGACAATTAAGAGTGACGGACAGACACCCCGGGTTTGTGGTGATTACCGACTGACTTTGGATCCCCGTTCACGGAAGTGCTTGGCAACTACGATGGAACCTGAGGACTTCAAGAAGCGCGCGCTCAGTAGTAAGTACTTCTAAAAAATCGATCTGGCTGGTGCGTGCTTACGAATTCCGCTGCACATGGAGTCCAAACCGCTAACAACTATTAACACTCAGTGGGGTATGTTCCAACACAGTTTCTTGCCGTTTGGTTTTCTAGTGTTATTCGGAATACTCCACGCCGCAATAGATGAGATAACCCATTATATCGATGGGGTGATGGCGTATTAGGATGATGTGCTGATTTTCGGATCGACGAATGAAGAACATGGCCACCGATTGTGAAAGCTACTGGAGAGGTTCGTGGAAAGAAATATATCGATCAACGCCCTAAAGTGCAAATTCGGTGTCACCGAATTAGATTCCCTCGGTTTCACTGTCAGCGCAAATGGATACCGACCCGATCCAGGTAGTTTCAAACCCCCGATTGGCATTAAGTCCTCGAAAAATCATGATCACTTACGATCAATTCTTGGATGCCCGCAATAATACTCCAGGTTAATTCCAAGCTTTGCGACAAGAACCCAACCATCGTTTCTGGCTCAGCCGTCCGACGTGCGACAGTAAAACGAACGGTGTGAGAAGACTTTACGCGGTTTTATTCAAAATATCTTTGGCCGACCGATACTAGCCCCATTCGCGCCATTTAAGCCGACCATGTTGATCACTGACGCGTCGGATAGGAGCAGTTCTGGAACAAGATGGATGTCCAATCATCTGCATCTCGCCTCTTCTTAGTACTGCAGGGAAGGGTTATTCCCAGACGCAGAAGGAAGCTTTGACAGTTTTCTGGGCGGTACGCCGACTACACAAGCACCTATTTGGAGTGAAGTTTGCGATTGTCGCTGACCACCGGACCCTTCAATTCCTATATAACCTAGATAAATCTGTCTCCAAACCAACAGCTGCTATGATTCAACGATGGAACATTGCCTTGCCAGCTTATTATTATGAAATCCTGCATCGACCCGGCAAGATAATCCCGCAGGTGGACTTTCTTTCACTATACTCACGATTCGCAGCTGCGGACCCTTGCCATTTCATTTCACCTGCTTCAACGGTGTCGAGGGAAGAATTTAGCGAGCAGGCAAGACGGTACTACTCATCTGTGATTTCGGCGATCAGACAGGAATGGTAGCCCGAGGTGAAGCGGAAGTTTCCTCGGTTCTTCGTACTGCGCGAAGAATTCAGTATACAACCCGTCGGCGTCCTTTGTCGAGGTGACCGGCTTGTCATTCCACCTTTATTGCGCAAGTCGGTTTTGGGATGAACTGCACAAAGACCACTTGGGCTTGGATAGAGTGAAGTCACTAGCTCGAAGATGTGTCGGTGGCCGGAATTGGATGCGAATATTTACACTACGGCAAAGAACTGTGATGCGTGTCTGCACAAAGTTCAGTGGAGGCCAAACAACTGGAATCCGGTGCTACGTTCCATGGCAGGGAGTTAATGCGGACTTCTGTGGCCCATTCTCGAACCGGTATCACGCTCTTGTACTGGTTGACTCCTACTCCAAATGGCCGGAAGAGTTCTTGACGAGTTTATCAACCACCTCTTTCATAATCTAGGTGTTACGGAAATGCTTCAACTGAGACGGAATCCCTCAAGTATTAGTCACCGTTAATGAATCGCAATTCTGTGCTGCGGAGCTGAAAAGCTGGCTTGATGGAATCCGACGTCGGCATCTGCGTACGGCTTTGCGCCACCCGTATTCTAACGTTGCGGCGGAAAACTTGGTGCGTTTTGTGAAAAGTGCGATAACATCAGCAAACCCGAGAACGTTGCCCGACTTGGAAGCGTTCCTCGAAAATGTATAGTTGCAGTACAAAAACACAGTGCACACAACCACTAATGAGAGTCCATCCGTTCTCCTCAAGTCCAGAAAATGACTGCCATGGCTAACGTGTCTTGATTCCAGCGATGTCACATACTGCCATGGCAACGAATTTCGACCAACCCGCGGAATCGTCACCTGACGACTTGGTCAATCTATGGTCGAAATTACGGACCTGGGTGATGCATCGGTGCATCGGTGCCACCTAAGCCAAATCCATTTCAAAGTAGCAACCGACGATGTAACCGATCACACGGCTTAGAAGACCAAGGATCCACAAGATGACCTTGTAGATGACGGTGATCCATCTATTCTGCTAATTGAAACGAATGCCGCAGCTTTCGATCCAAAGCCACCTGCTCCAGTTCGAAGATCAGTGCGACAAGCGAGCCAAATTGACGAGGAACTCTTGAGGGAGGAAGGTTGTGGTGATTCAGTCTCCGTCACATGAGATACGACCAGGTACAGCTTCGTAACCACGCACGCGGATGGGCCTCAACCAATCAGGATAACGGCCGACAGGTACGACAAAAGCTCCCTGTGATTGGTCATCCTCAAGTCTACCAACTATCTTCTCTGATTTACCATATTTACACAAACCAGTTCTGAAATACAACTAACGTGCAATTTCACAACCTTGGTCTTCTCACTACTTTCTCTCGCGTAGTTTTGGGTGGGAGCAATGCGAATACGTCCTATCAGTCCAGTTCATTGTGTTTACTACAGTTCCAGTCTAAGACAGGCAGTCTAAGATACTGCCTGGTGAATTCTGTCGGCTACTACACCTGGGAGTGATCGCGGCAGTTGACGATTCAACACATTGGATTAGAATGACTAGGTAGTCCAAGGGCACGTGAACTACCTCGTCGTTCTGACCCAGGTCTGGGACACTGGTTCAAAGTGAAAACCAGATGGTAGTGACTGCAAATAACTCCGAAGCAGCACACCTGCGCATTGATCCGAAGTATACACTGCGTGACAAAAGTATAGGATATTCCTCATTTTCCCACATATTTCTGCTGTTGCATTTGCTAACGAAACCATAACTGCTCAGAACTACTGATTGCGCGGTGCTATACGACACCGAAATTTCAGAACGAAACTATGCACCATGCCCAAATTTAAGCAGAAAACCTAAAAGCTGAGAATGATAATAATAGGATCCCTTATTGTGATGCCCGGTCCAATGGAAAATTTGGCGGAACCAGACGAGCTAATGAGCCTGGGAACAAGCTGATTAGTTTGGTTTTTGGATTTGGCGGCTGACGAGCCCATGAGAACCGGAATCATGTTATTCATGTATACTGGAGCACGTGATGCACCCTAGTGACCCAGGTGACCCTCATTCATGTCGGTTACACGTACACAACTTACAGAACTCGCCAAATTTTGTCTACGCGATCCACACAGAAATAAACTAATGGGTTTTGAGAAAGGCGAATATCCCCTTTCTATCAAACGGGATTCAGTTTGTCTGAGGCCTCTAGGCCACACAAGAGATCGAGAAACGTCATATTACGGTGTCTGAAATGTAACAAGCAGTGCTCCTAAAAACCGGATAGGTCGTCCAAAAACTGAAGAAATAGGACGAACTTAGATTAATTCGTCTAACCCTCACTAACGAGTACTCCATGTCTACCTTGAAAACTTTGGTCGAAGTCAGTGTTTCGGAACGAACGTCAAAAAGAGTGCACAAAGCTGTACTGTAGATGAAATATTAAAAAAAAAGAAACACGTTGCTCCTATACCATCGCATAAAGAACGACTTTTATCATGGGCTGAAACACATGTAGCAAGAGCAGACAAGTGCGAAAATGTGTACTTTAGTGACGAAAAAAAATAATTTGGAAGGGTCGGATGCTCGAAATTGTTATTGGCATGACATCAGAAAAGAAAGAACTCCCAGTCCGAGGAACAACGACGAGATTTCTGTGATGGTTTGGGAGCCTTCTCAGCCAAAGGCCAACGTGTTCTTGTGATACTTGAGGGTATACAAGATCCCTTTGTGCATACTCGTACGTTGGAGCGGATTTCGCTTCCGCTAGTGACCAAAAGATAACATGATGAAGCCATATTTCAGCATGATAACGCTCCTGTCCACTGTTCACATACCATTCATTGTTGGCTGTTGTTCCTTGGGATCAAGGTCATGCAGTGGCCCGTCTGCAACCCCGATCTAAACACGATTGAGAACCTATGGGGCATACTTCCCCTGTGTAAAAGTGTACTAGGATGCCATGGTTTACCAATCAAAGAGTGAACTGCTAACCTCTCTCAAGCGAAAATGGGTGATTATTGACCGAGGAATAATCATGTCTTGTGAGATTTATGCCGAGATGTATCGCGGCCCTCAAGCAGAATGGCGGTAGCACACGATTTTAAGTGGCTACTATAGAGGCCGAACTGAGGGGACGTCCTATACTTTTGTCACTCCCTTTTTAAGTATTCTTATGTAATCAGTTCAAAATGAATTATTTTGTTTTGAAGCTGTACATGCAACATCGCAATGGGTATTCGGTCGTTCTGACCAGATATGGTTTCATTAGATAATACAGAAGCGAAAATATGTGGGAAAATGAGGAGGTCATATGCATTTCTTGCATAGTGTTTAAACCATCTCTCAGAAAGGAACGATGCTGTTGTGTCCCGCAATTCAGTAATCAGAAGAAAGGCGCACTTGTATGGACAGACGTGTATTCTGTATCAACGTACCGTAAGCGCCAGTACAAGCCAACAAGCAAAAGCACAAACGAGTATGCATGTGCGTGAGTCACTGATATACGTAATCGGAAACGTAAGACAACTGTACAATCGGATTAAGTCGTGCAAGGTCGTGCGACACGTGATACGATCTGATTGGTCAGCGCTGTCCGGGGCGAAGCACGACAAATGTCAGCTGTGTACGTGTGTGCGCGATGGCAGGCATGCGCCTACAGAAGACGTTCGAGAGCGGCTGGTGAACGTGTCTCCTATTGGGTCTAGCAGTGAAATACCAACGATATCCCCTCTATCGGACGAATAGAGAAGACGCAAGTCGGTTTACAGATGCAAGGTGTATTCTATATATCGTGGCAGCGAAACAGCACCGATACGAGAGATACACCGAACGGAAAAAGAAACGAAACGCAACGGCTATGCAGAAAGCGAACCGCGAGCGTGTACAATCGGCGAGCGACCGAAAGTGCAAGTGATTCAAAACGAAATCGACAGGAACCTCAGAAAAGTTAATCCAGTAAGACGTACGCAACCGGAGAACACTATGAGGTCGATGTCAAACGTCAGAAAAGATCGTAGAGGAAATAGATCCAAAGTGGTGTCCAGAAAATAGTCATTTTCTCAGAACGATCGAGGTCACTACACTCCCATGATTGCATGAGGCGTAGGTCATGCGAGCGTGTGTGAGCACATGACTGTGCAAGCCAAACACATCAAATACCGATATCTGACGATATTCTGTTGATAGAACAGTTTGTTCCCCGGAAATGGGTCCATCCGGGGAGGGAGGGGGTTCGATTTCATATATATATATGCCGCTGAAATTAATGACAGTAGTTAGATATCGACATCCGGTGAAAAAAGCTCTGGATTGTCCGTTTGAAATGATGATGACCGATACCAAGATTTGGTAAGTAAAAATTCGAAAATGGTTCATTTTCGCGCATAATGATCCCACAAAGCAGCCAACATACTCCTACCGCATCTTTAGCGGCACATCAACCAATACGAATGCGCATATTGCTAATAAACTGGTCATGTTGTTCAATTTTTAAGCGCCTGTACAGAAAACCCGAGTAAAATAACAATTTAAGTAATATTCGCTCTACAGTACATCGTCCAGTGGCACTGTATTTGTAGCTAAGTTGTTCTTGGTTTATTCGTGTATATTCACATTGGTCTCCAGAATTCGCGAGTGTTCCGTGGATCTTATTCCATTGTAACAACCTGTAACAGTTCATCGACTGCGGTGGTTCACTGATTCCTACTTCTCAGTAGCGATCTAACTCGAATATCTAAACAATCATTGGGATTAATATAACGGGAAAACCAAGAATAACAGTGTCATTTAGGCTGTTAAGTCGTGCAACTACAAGTGTCATTTCTCATGTCACGTAGTCATATCTTCCTGTAAATGATCACTGATTGGACGGATCTCGTAGTCGTGCAATCCATTGTGGAAACCCGTTACGCTCTGAATAGCCAAGTGCACTGGTTCGGCTCTTAACATCTTCCTTCCACGTTACGGACTGACCACTTAATGGTGTTTATCCTGCCAAGTTTAATATAGCCATTGACAAGTGGTATTCTATTATTTTGTCAAACCAACCACTAATCTGACTACCGGTTACATCTCTGTAGAGTTTGATCTCATGATAGCACTAATTTGATTCAGAAAACCTTATCGAGCTGTCAGATACAGATGAATGGAAATCACTTTAGCTTGTTCTGGCGGAACACAGTAACTGCAATTAATAGGTACATAATCATTTGCGTTTTTAGTGCAAATTTGGACACAGTTCGTGTGACCTCATAATTGAGCAGTTCTCTGATCGTTTAGGTAGAGTGCATCATGTGACTTTGGAAAATCTTGGACAAGTCGGCAAATTTTATTTGGCTCCACTGTTCCTCCACCATTATTGTCGGCCTTCTGGTGAAGGATTTTCCGATTTTGTAAAGGTTCATTAAAATTATGTCAGATCCAGTGGTATCCCCCCCCCCCACTAACACAGAAGCACTTTGCTTTACATAGCAAACCTTGCAGTAACACTGCAATTTGATGTAACTTGAGGAAGTTGAAAAGTGGTAGCCTTTTGGTGTTAGAGGTAGACAGTTCCAGTGAACCGGCTTAGTCGCCTGAATTTCTGAATGACAATGTCATTTTGCTTTTTAATTCGACCACATCGGTAACAGCACGGGATATAGAAGCACATGGAATACGTTTGGTCATAAGGCTACTGATCAGGAGTTGAAGGATGTTGTGTCACCAACCCATGTGTCATTGGGACAATGTACATCGGCCGCACGACCAGACGTTTGTCTGAACCTATCCGCGAACACCACCCTGCATGGTTGAACACTGGGGCAATTAAATCGCTCACTAGCGCAGTCGTTTCACACCTAGCTGAATCCAATCATACGGTAAACGTGTCCGAGACTTTCCGTGCTCTGTATAAGATCCGGGGTCGACAATCAAGACAAGCGAAATGTCGCATCCTGGCCACTGCCGAGGCTGTCGGCATCCGCCTACACAACCCCCCTCTGTGTGCTCAGAAACAATTTGTGTGTGCTCTTAAGCTGCCCTGGCCCTCCCTCCACTCTACAACAGGCCACAGATCAGATGAGAACTGACATAATATACGAGGAACAATCCACATCCGGTCTTGATTAAGCCTGGATTATAATTATTTCCCTTCCTTTTTTATGTCACCAATAATCTCTATGACTTCCTGTTTCTCTAATTGGTCCAATTCCTCAACTTGTCGTAATATATTGTGATGTAATGGCATGAGTATGAATCACTGAAAACGAGCTTGTTCGCCAATCTGTCTTCTCATAATGTGCTCATTGGGAATATATATGAATATATAGTAAGTAGTATGTTGACGTGTGGACAAAATCTCCCGGAAGCACACGACCGGTTTCGCGGTTGTTGTCGCTCATCAGGTATGCGTACTCGGTACTCCTCTGCCTACTCGTCTTCATACTTGTACACTCCGATGTTAAATGTTCACTAGGATCTAATTTGAATCGTCTGGAGTGTGAATGGGTACTCTTCATTGAAGAGCCCACAAATGAATCACAACTGTGATTTCTCATATTTATTCGTGTCTGGGTCACCGCTAACCCAACGAACAACGAGGCTGCATGTGCAAGCGCTCATATTGATAGTAAGTAGTATGTTAACGTGTGGACAAAATTTCCCGGAAGCACACGACCGGTTTCGCGGTTGTTGATTTTTAGACAACGTCTACCACTGAGTAAACAATGCTTACACGTCTGAACGACCCGGAGACTTGAGGTGTGTAATGTTCCAGCTGTAAGCAGCATTATTGTTGTTCGACTTACGTAAGTGTTCGTGCCTGTGGTACACTTACTGAGCTCCGGCTCATGGAGTTTTCCTTCATTTGTGTTTCGCAGATCAGACGCGTTAACCCCACCCCCTCCCCCGGTGGAAGGTCACTGCTCCTTCCATGTTACAAAACTTGCTGCGGCTTCCCGGGACCGAACGGTATGGGAAGCCTTGGTGGTTGACATGATGTGGGCCATACAGATAATTGTGTTCTTTGAATTGTGATGCTGTGTTGACGCGGCCCAGTAGAAGTCCCGTGAATTGGCCTGGCCGAAGTAATAAAACGGGAGACCTATTTGATTGTGATTTTGAGGCACTACGGGGTCGGCAGCGGTCCTGTAAAATGGCCTGCCAGAGGCGTGGTCCCAGGGAATTGAGTACTCTCGTGGTGTGTGATGGGGGAGTACGTAACACTGTGGGCAGTGTACTTTCGTTCAGAGGGGGCAGTGTAATGGTCAGTCCGTAAGCCACCATATCGTTGTTCGACTGATGTCAGTGTTCATGCCTGTGGGTATACTTAATTTGCATGTCCGGACATTTGGTGGCCGGACTTTTGGTCGAATGGACATTTGGTCGAATGGATATATGGTCGCTAGACGTTTGGATGACTGAATTACGCTATATTCACTTGAGTTTGTTAAATATCACAGCCTCAGAAAGTGGGTTAGGCGTAGCCCGTCCTCTTGGCCATTCTCGGAATTTATATTTAATACGTGGTAATCCAGAATTATAAAGGCATGTACTAATCATGAACTGGTAAGCGATAAGGCTTGCGCTATGCCGTCACGCAAATGCATCACCGTCAAATTGTTTTGATCCTTGTGACCTCACAACAGCTTTACGCCGGAATTCCTAAAGCCCAAGGCTTGAAACTAAGGTCAGCTGAAATGGCGAAGCGCCGTCTACCACGACAGAGCCTGGTGAATCTGGAAATCAACCCTTTGTCCTTTTTGAAGTGACAGACACTTGATCAACTTGACTACCTCAGTATGTGAACAAAATGACTCGCCCTAACGATTACGAGGCAGGAAGTAGATGCGAAGATATTTGCCTCAGTTGTACGTCTCATTCTATAAATGTTCAGTACAAGTAACGATATGGCTTCCGCTTTCATTTCCTGTCACCGTTGAGCCTAGCCGGGTTTAATTGTAGTCCTCCATTCCATTTTTAACATATTTATTCCGTCTGCGCTGCGAGCGACGGAGATCACTTGCTGTATGAAGTGAGATGATTTTTGATTCATAAGTGGTCGACGCTGAATCGGTTGGTCGAGCAGATCACTTTTTTTTGACCAGTCATGAATGAGAACAGCCTTCGCCAATCGAGTGCTACTTTTGAGAGACTGAGGTTGGTTTGGGCGATAATGGCAACATCATACAGACTGTGACATTTTGGAAGTACTACATTTCAAGGTTGAAAACCAATGGAAAAATGGTTTGGGACTGGGTTTCTGCTACTTTCTGCGGGTGTGACAAACTTAAGTGAATATAGTGTAACTCAATCATACGAATGTCCGACCAAATGTCCGGCGACGAAAAGTGCAGGAGCCGTCCTGCAAGACAAAGTGGGGGCATACTGATCGGATATTTGCAAGCAGTGGCTTGATCATCTCAGACCAACGGTTCTATTGATTACCCAACTGAAGGAGATCCTGATGGCGAATCAGAGTCACACTCCAGTGAAAACTCAAGCCAAGCGTACAGATGGATTAGACCACGCAAAGTCGTATGACACGTGAAAACATGATTGGTAAGTGCACTCAGGGATGGAACATGACTAACGTCAACTGTGAGTGCTTGTGTATGTGCTTGTATCCGTGTGTTTGGGACATGGATTAATTTGCTACAGTGAGAGCATGCATGTGTGTGCGAGCGAGACTGTCTGACTGTTCACGTGGCTGCTCGAGCCGAACGTGACAAATGCTTCCAGGAAGTCGTGAATATTGTGAAGGATTCATTGAATATGACTACCGACAGTTGCTTTACCAATGCACTGCATGCAGGGTACTTTGACAAAAAGTGTTCATATGCGAAAATTTCTGTTGGTAAACATGAGACTGCGGTCAATGACTCTCCAAGAAATGAATTTACAAGAAATACGATGTGAAGTTCGGGTTTCATAATTTAAGATGGCATCACAGAAGAAGACAAAATGACTGTATCTGACCAAATACAATTAGGAAATAACTAAAACATTCTTTACTTTAAACGGGTTTCTATTTGAAATTATTTCCTTTTGCGCGAGGACGATACTTTGTTTTGTCTTTTAGGACTTTTATCCCCAAAAATAAAACGCAACCTCGAGAATATAAACTAGCGCGTTTTGATAAAAAATATTAGTATCTTCTACAGAAACACGGTAGTTAATGCTTCAAGTCCGTTCTTGGTAACTTCCGACAGCATTTTGTATTAAATTCGGGTTGTTGGTCACCGAGAAGAGTAGCAACATTTGGCTTTTTTAGTAATGACCAATTAAATGAAGGATACTCAGTGCGTTAAATATGAGAACACTCAGCCGCATATACCTGATTATCATTTGCCTGAACTCGGAGATAATGCACTAAAGAATCGTAACAGTTGCATGTTTCGTAGCGATTTCAGCACCACTAACTGATTCGAATGTTAACAATCTCAACATTAATGATTGTGAATAATCGATAATACGCGAACCACTATTCCAATGATACACAGTGTCTGTCCCGGTCTTAATCATTCTGCTAGCCTAGTCGGTCACTTCCCAATGGGACGAACAGCGCACAGATGAACGTGATCCATCGGACATTAAAATATATTCAGACAATGTATTGTTGGCACGAGGAGCCCGAACCGTATGTTTTTGGAAAATCGCGCATTATCGATTATTCACTAGCGTTATTCACACCGGACTGCCCGGACCGCGATAGCTCAGCTGGTAGAGCATCTGCCGGTATGCGGAGGGTCGCCGGTTCGACTCCGGCTCGCGGCGTCCGACTGTTCGATGTGAAGAATGCAAGTGGGTTTTCCAAAAACATACGATTCAGGATCCTCGTGCCAACAATACATTCTCTGAATTAATGATTGTATTCAGTTGCAAGTTTTTATGTCCACAACCCATGTGTCATTGGCACTCTCACGTATTTCATCCTGGTCCCCTTGGCCTTGCACTCGCGTGCGCGATGCCTGTCTATCCCACAGCGTGCTTTGTTCCACTCTACCAATCACATGCGGTTAGGTGCGCGTGTGGCTGATATTGATTCGTTGTTCCTGTCCCTTTGACACATTATTATGCTTGCGCTTGTCAGTGTTTGCCCGCTTGTCTCCTTACGTGCGTGTTTACTGATGTGCTAATAAACGGATCCATCGCATACTGTGCTCTATGAGTTCTGAACACAACACAAGTGAATTGGAATCTTGTTCGATTTTTCAAATACATGCTTGCAGTATGCAAGGCTCAGTGTTCCTCCGCGGGGTTGCCTGTATTCAATCTGCGTAATACAAAAAACAGAAAACTCCGTGAGCAAAAAGGATCAGTAAGTGCATAAAACGGGTCGTACACTTACATTAGTCGAACAACAATATGGCTGTCAGCAGCCTGCTCACGTTACATCATTATTTTCACCGGAATATTCCACCGCTTTCGACTTATTGCGTACTCCGTTTTTTGCAGTTTTCATCTGGAAAGATGAACGTTAGAAGCTCCCATTTAATCAAACAGAACCTACTGACTAGGAATTAAAACAAACATCTTCATGTGAAACGGTACAAGGATTTTAAGATCTCAACGTGAGATTCCATAGCTTACATTTCGTTGGGTATGTTGTATCCTGCTTATTCTCAGAATATACGTATATCGGAACCACAGACTCTATATGTTAATGGTAACATGAACTCCAGCGTATTGCACCTATTCTTTACACATACACACACACACACACTCACTCACTCACTCTCTCTCTCTCTCTCTCTCTCTCTCTCTCTCTCTCACACACACACACACACACACACAAAAGCACATTGCAGACGACTGATCCATATCCTTTACATACTTAGACACATGCACACACATAGAAGGAGGGTTGACGCCAGTCATGATCCATTTTAGACTTCCCTGACCAATCAAATATTGACCTTGTGGGGCCTGTTCAGGCTACACTCTTGGCTTGCGTTTACATTGGCACGTGAGCTTACTCGCGAACCTGCTCACATGTTTGCGCCCACACCTGCTGCATGTCTGTGCTGAATGCACTTGACTGCTGACTAGCCAAGTGAATGTGCGTCACCTAAGGACTGACTCGCCGTCGAGTCATTCTCTCGACATAAATGGTTGGGCACAGGGAAAATAAATTCCGCGACACATTAGTGAGCTCGGATATGAATGTGTGCACATTACACGTACATTATGTCTGACAACGATTCCTATGACATCCACGCCATTTCACTCAAACTGCCCACGTTCACCCCAAATAACCCTCGCGTTCGGTTGCGACAAATTGAGACCGTTTTCACCACTCACCACACCACGAACGAGAGCACCCGTTACTCCTAACTTGTTCAGTCTTTACCAACCGATATCGCTGTTGACGTTGAAGACCTTCAAGACACTATTCCAGCGGATAATCCCTATCCCCAGCTCAAAGAAGCTGTCATCCAACGCACCAAAAAACCAGTCAGTAAAATGCTACGAGAATTGTTCAATTCAGTTGAGCTGAGTGAGCGAACGCGATTTCATTTCTGGCTGGTCGTATGATGGAAGACGCAATTTTCCGTGAGATTTGGGTTGACAAACTACCTCTGCCCATGCAACAGGTGCTGTCCATGCTGGATGTAAATACTCCTTTAGACAAACTAGCTCAACATACTGATCGAACAATGGAATGCTATCCGTCCAGTCATTCGTGTTCACAGCTAACAACATTAAGTACCACGTCGCAAGAGACGTCTTCCATGAACTGTTCGGGAACTGTATCACCTACGACATTCACGAAACCTGCATCCTCCCATCAAGCTGATTGTTGTACCGTATCTCACCACTTAGATGCCCCATCCATCCAACCATACACCAACAGTGATATGGTCAACCTCAAGGAAACCGTACGCATGCTATGCAGTCAGGTGAGTACCATGTGCAGTGTTATAGGTAACCAGCAACAGTCGTCAAAATCCTTCACCCGTTAGCCTCGTTCCCGACCTAGTACACACCGCTTGCACGTATGGTGCTGGTATCACCAAACTTTTGGCCCCGAGGCTGGCCAGTGTAATCCACCGTGTTCTTCTCGACAGCACACACCGTTAAACGTCCATGCCAGCCAGTGCCGGCGACGGCTGTGCCTGACTCTCAACATCGAAGTCGCCTATTCTGGATCGCAAACTTATCCAATGCTTTCCGTTTCCCGATCGATGCAGGCGCTGAAATCACTGTCATCCCACCGTCTATAGATGATGCTTATAAACATCACTGTCTAAAGCCGACACCACTGATATTGCAGGAAATAATACGTCAATCTCAACTTTCGATTAGCCGTCGCTCACACTTGATCTTGGCTTCCGGCTACACATGCAACAAATTTTCATCAAGGCGGATGTTCAAACCTCATCATCGGAGCAGGTTTCTGTCACATTTCGGTCTGTCGGTTGACTTGAAACACAGCAAATCGGTAGGTACTAATACGAATCTGTTTATCATTAGCAAGAGAAGCCACGCACAATCATTTTGTCCTTCGACTGGAAATACCTACCTCACCCTGTGCTGACATTCTGAAGGATTTTTCGAATCTAACTAAACCTTGTCAGTTTCACCGATCAGGTTCTCCGTTCCGTACGCCATCACATTATCAAGAAAGACCTATCTATGCATCTCCATCCTCATCGTTTGCACCCCTACAAACTGAAACAGGCACGGCTTGAATTCGAACATGATGAACCTGGGAATAATCCGCTCCTCGTCCAGCTTATGATCCTCTCTACCACATATAGTTCCGAAGTCAGCGACGATCCGAGATCCTGCGGGAACTATTGTGCTCTTAACAAAATTGTCATTCCTGAACAGCACCCCATCCCATATTTACAAGACTTCACACACAGCCTCTCTGACGAGACCATGCTTTCCAGGATCAACCTTGTCAGAGCATGTCATCGAGTCCCTGTGACTGAAGAAGACATCCCGAAATCTGCTATGACCACTCCTTTCGGACTTCTAAAGTTCACTTGCATGCCTTTCGGGTTGCGTAATGCGGCTCAAACTTTCCAACGCTTCATCGACGAAACTTTACATGTTCTCCCATTCGCTTTTGGTTATATCGACGGCATTCTCGTCGCCAGCAGCTCATCAGAAGAATATACCACACACCTACGATAACTGTTCACACATTTTCAACAATATGGCATCCAAATGAATCACGAGAAACGTATTTCTAGAGTTACATCCTTCAATATTCTTGTCCACCACATCGATGAACATGGTGTCACTCCTATCCCGACAAAGTAGACTGCATTTTATCTTTTCCACTTCCCAAAAGCATTACACAATTACACCGTTTCCTGCGTATTTTGAATTATCGTCATTTCATTCCCGATTGTGTTCCGATCCTCTCACCTTTAATGGACGTCCTCAAATCCAACTTCAAGATTGTTGAGTGTATTCCCGAAGCCGAATCAGCATTCAGTAATGCCAATCAGGCTTTCTCTCTGATACTTCTACGCTGCACCATCTCAATTCGGATCTCATCGTCGAGCTGATTCTCACCACAGATGCGTCCACCAGGGCTGTCGGTGCAGTTTTTCACCAAAAGATTCATGGTGAACTTCAACCCTTACCCTGTTTTCCCCAGGAACTCCAACCGGCACAGATGCGTCATAGCACATTCTCGAGAACTTCTCGTTATCTATTTGGCCATTCGACACTTCCGTCATCTATTGGAAAGAAGGCAGTTTTGCATGTATACGGATTGCAAACCTTTGACTCACGCATTAGATGCCAAGCCTGGTCGATACTCGCCCAGAGAAGTGCAACACTTAGACCTCGTTTCTCACTCCACTACATCGAAGGATGTTCAGATGCAATAGCCGAATCTCTTTCCTTCCTCAGTCTCTCTCTCTCTTTCGTCCCATTACCCCGTGTTTACCTTGTTAGAGATAGCGCGAACTCAAAAGTATGACCAGGAACTAATCCACTATCGATCTTCATCACCATTGGTACTGCAGGAATGTCCTCTTCCAAATGAAGATAGTTCTATTATGTATGATTTTTCTACCGTCAAACCTCGACAGTTCGTTTCTTCTATGTTCAGCTGTGTAAGTTGTTATAATTTTCGTTCAAAATCCCATCTCGGCGTACGTGTTAACCTGAAAATCATTTCCGATCGTTACGTTTGGCCCCATATGAACAAGGGCATTCGTTGCCATGATCTTCTGACTGCTGAGCTTGGCCTTTGGGTCGCAAACGTTTCATCACCAATCGGAGTGACATCGTTAGTGCATGTGCGCTGTTGGCAGTGATCATTCGTATTTATAGATTTTTCGTTAGTCCTGACTTTGAGCCTCGAAGACGACTTTGTGTCCAAAGCTCGACGTTTGTTTACGGTTTGACCTCGATTAATTTGACGGTTGACGTTCCGTCTGGGGAGCTTGACTTCTTGTGCTTTGTGCTGTTGTTCCCCTTTCTTGATATTTGAATTCTCGGTGATTCACTTCTGAAGATGTTTCAGTGTGAAAAATTTAGATTCAATAATATGAGCTGGTAGCTTTGTGTCCACTGATTCCGTTTCCGGCTTTCTTAGTCAGTTGAACTGTCTACTCTTCATCTGACCGTACACGTGATCCAATTCAAGATGTCTTTGATCGATTTGTTTGAAGAGTACCAGGCTTCTTGAAACTCACTTGCGTGCCTCGATGTCGCTTGATCCAGAATTTTAATTTCATCCAGATTGAACTTGTGTCCTTTTTGATCCTCGTGGAAGGACATGAGAGAATGGGTCATGTATCTTTGTAGCCAATTTATGCTCGTGCACTCGAGTGGCCAATTTTCTCCCGATTTAACCGACGTAACACTCGTTGCAGTCCATAAAGTTGACCTTGTGTGTAACATTTCTTTTTTTCCTCGGTTTTGAATTGTTCTTTTGGTCTTGACATGAATCTTCTCATGATTTTGGTTGGTCTGTGAGCAACTGTGATACACAGAGACTGAAGCAATCTTGCATTTGTTTCAGATACGGTTTGATGGTATGGTTATATCCATTGATTTATTTTCCTATTCATCCCATACACGGTTCTTATGAATTTTCCCGAATCTCCGTTTTGCTCGAATGTGCTGAAGAGGTAGTTTTCTTCTTGCGTTCTCAATTCTGTTGTGCTGCAGTGGGTTTTGGCTCTCGTAAACAGGGTCCGAATGCATGACCTTTTCTGGTGGTTTGGATGGTTGCTGTGAAACCTTAATACTTGGTCCGAGTGTGTTTGTTTCCGATACACGGATGTCCTCAGTGGGCCGATGACGTTGCTTTTCACTAACTAGTCCAGAAATACCAATTCTCCATTGTCCTCCAATTCCATAGTGAATCTGATGTCGTTGAAGATGTTATCGATTGCTTTTTGTGTGTTTTCAATATCCGTGCGTTCTATGGCGGCGAAAGTATCATCCACATATCCGACCCAAAGTTTCAGCCGCACCCTTGGTAGTTCAATGTTTTCCAGGACCTGCATTACAGCTTCAGCAAGAAATCTGGATATGGGTGAACGCATCGGTGTTCCTTTGATTTGTTCATACACGTCACCATCAAATTTGAAATATGTGTTTTGGCAAATTTCCAGGAGTTCGTAGATTGTTTGTGCTTCTAGTGGTTTGCCCCGGTAATGATATTGCAGGAGCTCCTGGTTGCTTTCAGTGCTCGGTCCAAGTCAATCGAAGTAAAAAGTGCGGTGATACCAAACCACATCATTGTTTCGTATTCTACGGTTAAGTTTTTCAGTTTTCTCAAAAATTGCTGCGCTTTGGCTACGGAGTGTTTTGATCTGTATATCAGCAGTTTCAACCGTCACCATAGTCCTTTAGCTAAGTTATACATTATACAGGTTTCGTGCCACACAGGCGGACCAGGCCCCACAAGGTCAATATTTGATTGGTCAGGGAAGTCTAAAATGGATCATGACTAGCGTCAACTCTCCTTCTACGTGCGTACGTGAGTGTGTGTGTGTGTGCGTGCGTGTGTCTAAGTATGTAAAGGATATGGATCAGTCATCTGCAATGTGCGTTTTTGTATGTATGTATGTATGTATGTATGTATGTATGTATGTATGTATGTATGTATGTATGTATGTATGTATGTATGTATGTATGTATGTATGTATGTATGTATGTATGTATGTATGTGTGTATGTATGTATGCATGTATGTACGTAGGTATGTGTGTGTGTGTTTGTGTGTGTGTGTGTGTGTGTGTGTGTGTGTGTGTGTGAGTGAGTGAGTGAGTGAGTGAGTGAATGGGACGGTTCGATTGAGTATGTGATCTTTGAGTCGAACACCACGGAGTGCAGTCTGAGGTGACCGTATGGGTACGTGCGGTCGATTGGCAGTCACTGTATGGATATTCAGCACTGTTGTTGTCATAACAATAGTGAAATCCTGGACGGATAGATGGATTGAATGTATACCAAAATGAGATAGTTGAGACTGTTGCATTTATCAATGCCTACAAGGTACACTCGTTCCTGAAGGAACCCCACTGAGATCCGTAATTCCCAAAATCCCGGTTCTTTGCCACAGACTACCATACGCCGTGGTAGTAGAATCACTAAGATCGTTCGTTTTGCAACCCCGTAATTCCTTTGTTTTTCTTTCCTTTCCTAGAGAGTCTACATCTAATCGACCGATGCTATGGGAGAGGAGTTTTGTAGTATGGATATCTGTTTTGCTACAATCTCAACTGTCTCATCTGTTGGCGTTTATTCGCTCCCTTTTTCTGTCCACGATTCAGGGATGGACATGACCACAACCGCATCAGACTATCAATGCAAAAACAATCACATGCGCAGTCATGCCATCTCACATGCACATACGCACACGTTTACTCACTTTACTTTACTTCTATGCGGCTATCTCCTAATAGAGGATGGGCTGACTTCATGGATGTCGCGGACTGCGCCCGCTGGCGAACACCAGTCAGAGGCGAAATTGGAACACACGGAGATCCAGTTCTGCTTCCAGAGATGAGCACCACAAGCAGGTCGGAGTCCCAATAGCCCTACTTCCGACTTGACAGCGCTGATTCGTGTTTTCTGTTGTCCTCCCCGGTGTCGACACAAACCTATGCATAGAACGGGTGACAGACACCGTTTTGAGATCTCGATGTTTGGGAGTCGTGGGATGTGTCCGAACCACGGCAAATGTCGTCGTTGAATGAAAATCGACAAATTTTGAATGTCGCAGCAGCCTTCTGTGATAGTTTCACTTGATACTTTATCGCACCAGGTGACTTCGATGATCATTTTCAGGCATTGGTAGTCAGATTCTTCCAGTTTTATGGTGTCCTGGGCTCATAATGGACAAGTTTTGCAACCATAGGTCAATGTGGACTGATGGCGGCTCGAAGACGCAGATTTTGGTTAGGGGACTGGTCTCGCTTCGCGCCCAGAGTGACTTAAGTAGATGGAGAAACGATCTCCTAGTGTTGTCAACTCTCACTATGACTTCATAATTGGCTTGGCCGTTTTGGAGGTTCATGGAGCCTAGGTATATGAAAGCCTGCATTCACTCAAGTAACTCGCCGTTGATGTATGTTAATTGTGCGGAAAGAGAAACGCAAGTCGAAAGGATTCTAGTCTTTGATGAATTGACTTCTAGCCTCATGGTTTTCGCGAAGAAAACTACGCGATTCAGAGTGTGCTGTAGGATGGTCGAACTGTCCCCTGGGATGACAATATCGGCCGCGAACTCCGAATCAGCTAAGGAAATGTCTGGGCTGAGCAGCACACTAGGGTAGTTGATGAACGTCTACCGCATTGTCCAGTCGACAGCGTTGGTGAATAGGACTGGCAACAACGAGCAACTCTGTCGAAAACCGGAGTTAAGGGAGAATTTGCCAGATTCTTCGCCTCAAAAGATTATTCTTGCACTCCTAGTTGAGTAGCAGGATTTCATATGACTGACAAGTTTTTCCAGCATGCCATCTGCTGACAGACTGGTCCATAAAGAGTGTCTGTCAACTCAGTAAGACGCTGCTCTAAAATCAACGGAACAGGCTAACGTCAATCGTTAAGAATTGTAGCGATATTCTAGCAGTCGACGAAGAGCAAATACCTTTGCATGCATTCCCTACCGTGGCTGAAGCCTCCTTGATTGGGACGAGTGCTTGCATCCTTCACGGTTGAGAAGCGGTTCAGTCGGAGCACAAAGAATATCTGCACAGCCCCGTCGATCAGGCTGAATCCGCGGTAATTGTCACACACTATCCTAACATCTTTTAGGGAGAGACAGAGTAGTGTTGAAGTCCCCCAGTCAGTGGAAAATTGTTCGTTTTCCCAGATTGAACAGAACAGCGTGTGGAGGGGTTCTATCATTGTTGAAAGGCAGGATTTATATAACTCCGGTCCTGTGCCGTCTTCCTCGGGAGCAGCAGCAAGGTACCCTATTGACGGAGGGCTGGTACTGATTTTGTAGATTCCACTACGGATTGTGAGAATTTGACTTGCCATGGTTGCAGTGGGACTGTTCAGTAGATTTTCAAAGTGCTCGATCTATCTCTGCACCTATTCCTGTAATTCCGGGATCAGTAGCCCGGTAGCGTCGCGAAGGAGAGGTTCTACTGGCTGTCACTCGCCGGATGTATTTCGAATAAGACAGAAGAGTTCTGGTATGTCACCACAGTTAGCCGCCGCCTCCGGATTGTCCGCAACTTCGGACCACTGGTTGTTTCGATCTTTCCTTGCCCAGCGAGTGGCTTTTCGTCGAATATCCCGAAAGCCAGGGAGACCATTTAGGTGGGCGTCTCAAGCCTTTTTGGATAGATATCCATTCCTTCTGTCTCTGTCGTATAATGATCAGTTCGTCGACCGCAGACTGTTTGATAGACGATCTCAGTGACTTCCATCGTTGTTCCGCCGATGTTTCTTCACTGACTGGGTGGCTGGTTAGATGGGCGTTGATAGCATCGAATACCGATTGTCGCTTTGACGGTGAACCTAGGGAAGCTACAACAATCTTTTTTGGGGCACAGGATTTGTTGTCATTAGCAAGGTGTACCTTGAGGCGAGTGCGAACAAGGATAGGATCGATGCCATTCTTATTCCCTGCCTCTGCACCTCTGTAAGACCGACAGTCTTTGATCGAGGATGCCCAGCGAGGTCATGCCAGTATATAGTCGATCTGATGTGAAATGTGACCGTCGTTTGAGTACCACATCAGCAGGCGTCACTTCGGGTGCTGGGGACCGTTAGTCTGTAGTAGTGAGACGAGCAAAACTGTCGCATTGTTTTCTAAGCCGTATTTTCCTGGGATGTGTCTAGTTGTTTGGATTGAAGGACCAATGAGAGCGTTCCAGTCCACTGAAACAAGAAGTATATCTCCATCTGGGACATTGCTGACCATCTCCTGCAGCCTGCCGTAGAACTCATCTTTCGCTGTCTCTTCGAATGCTAGTGTCAGGGTGTAGATTACAAAAACTGATATGTTCAGAGGCGACAAACGAAAACGAGCAATAGCTATTCGAGGGACATCCGGTTCCTTGACGGTGGCTTTTTCCCCAGCTACTGACAGCGATGGCGACGCTTGAAGACGGGAGTTGTCAGTAGGTCCTTTGTAGTAGAGTTAGTAGTAGTCATTTATTCCATCACTATGAGGCTGCACCTTGGCGTGGTGTGACGGATGCTTGCCTACACTGCCGAAAGAGCTTTGAAGGATGGCTTCCTTGAGCCGGAGATGCAATCATACCCGACAGATCAATGGGTAGAGTCCAGACGAAGTCTAGTCTCGGAACCAGTTGATAGGCAACATCTGGTTCTAACAACTACTCCCCTGGAGAGGACACTCCAGTAAATAAATACGTAAAGAAGCAGTTTATCGGTCTAAAAACCTGAACTAGATGGACGTAGGAGTGGAGTATCTAGGGTTTCTCTTGACGGTGGGAGAAGTCATCACACTTGATTGGGCAGCTATCGCCCATCTAAGTTGGGCAGCCCCCATCCCAAAGGGTGCTACCCTGTCCATGTTGCGCCTGCTCCATTGGGTGGATGTTGCTAAGGTCTGAATCCGAAAGACGGATCGATAAGATAGCACCAGCAACGACAAGACAGAATGCGTACAACAAACAGGTCTCACGTGGCAGACCAGGAGAAGTTCCTTCACAGATGCTTCGGTCAAGTTCTCGTGCGGGGTTCAAGCCCCACTGCTTTGTGGGTCACACTTTTGAATCAAAAACTCCGGTTAGATTTCCCGGAGAAAAACAGCTTGTACTGCGTGGGCAACCTCGAAGTATGATTTACTCAGGAACCTCAAGTATCTTTTCTGTAAAGGGCCTTACAATTTTTCTATCCTTTGATTTAAGATTAATGCAGGACGCCGCTGGTAACTGCGGCTCTGAAGAAAGCAGTAGTTCAGGACTTGGGTGTAAATCAAAAGCACTCCTTGAGTCTAAATGTCCACTTCATCTTGTTGTCTTCAACTTCTGCACACTATGTAAGATAGGTCAATAGCTGCCCTCGCTAAAACTGTTGAAGCTTTCACAGTAGATGTATGTTGTGTCTCCAAAGCACGCATACATCACTCTTCTCATTCCAGATACAATCACACCATCTCAGTTTACTCTTAGTGTGTCTGGTGATTCGGTGTCTAGTGCTCGTGGTCAGGGTGGCGTTGGGATTGCTTTGAGCATGAAAGCTGAGCGTGCACTGCTATACCGGATTCCACTCAGCAGTCGTTTGTGTGCAGTTCGGCTGGACGGTTCTGTGCTTGTCAATAGCAACAAACTGAAGCGTCTATGCTTGTTCGTCGTGTCTGTGTATGCGCCCACTGTTTGCAGTCCTCTGAAACCAACGACAAATTCTACCGCGATTCGTCTCAGCTGCTTCGAAGTGTTCATTCAGTGGATGTGGTGATCACTGCTGGGGATTTCGACGTCCAAGTTGGCCGTTTGGGAGATTCTGAAAGGCACAATGGAGGCCCGTTTATTATCCCAGCCGATCTTACCGATAACGATGATCGTTTCATTCAACTGTGCTCTGACCACAGATTGTTTCTGGCGAGTTCAAACTTCAGCCATAAGAGGCGGCATAGACTTACATGGCGTCCTCCTACGTGTTCAAAATGTTAGACTCAGATTGACCATATTGTGATTAGTCACTGTTAGCGTGGATCAAATGAAGATTGTCATTCATTTTGGTTTGCGCCTGTGGACTCAGACCACGCCTTGGTACGCGCTCGCTTCCGTTTACGTCTCGTCCCTGGTCGCACCAACGTAAACACTACCCTTCCTGTGCAGTTTCTTCTGGACGATAAGCGGTGATACGGTTTCCAGACGGAGCTGTCTACACGATTATCGATGCAGCCGGATTCGCAAGATCCAGATGGGCGCTGTGAACAGATCGAGGAAGCTTTGTACACCGCGTCTAATGCCATACAGGACTCTGGTTCAAGTGGGTCTCACAAACGATGGATATCTTCGACATCAGTTGCTCTTCTGGATGCTCACAGATCCGTTTCTCCGGATGCCACGTTCAATAAAATGCGTAAAACCCTGAGATGCCAACTGACTGGGAGCCTGAGAAATGACCGCAAACAATGATGGATTGCGAAATGTTGGGAAATGGGAGGGGCTGCATCCATTGGCGAAAGTTTCAACCTTCTCCGTTCGATTAGAAGCACCTGTCCACCTAGGTGAGTTAATCAAAGAATCCATGTTCTCCCTGATTCACTCTCAGGAATGTCGTCTGGACCGTTGGGTGGAGCATTTTAAGGAATAATTCAGTTAGCCCACTTCAAAGGTGGACCTTCCAAATATACCTGCCAGAAAATCGATGCACGTAGATACCATTGCTCCATCAGGAATGAAAGTTATGCGCCAGATGGGTTGCTTGAAAAGGTACAAAGCCGCTGGACTGGATGGATTGCCTCTCCAAGAATAGAAGCGAAGCTTTGGTTTCGGAGTCAACAAAACTTCTCCGGGTTATTTGGGACATTGAGCAGATTCCCAGGGAATGGTGTGAATAGGTGTTTGTGCCGATTTGCAAGAAAGGTGACAGGTCCTCCTGTGAAAACCACAGAGGAAATAACTTGGTAAGTATCGCGTCTAAACTGCTCACCGATCTTATTCTCCACCGATTATCCAGCGCGCGCGAAATGTGTACGCGTGGGAATCAAGTCGGTTTCAGACCCAGAAGGGGTTGTATCTAACACATCTTTACTCTTTGGCAAACCTTAGAGCATGAACATATCTTCAGTAAGCCCACAATCTGTGTCTTTCTTAATCGGAAGACGTGGTTCGATTTAGTCGACCGCACAGTTCTCTGGCGCTGCCTCTCACTGAAGGGTGTGTCAGAGAAGTTTGTTTATCTTTTCCAATGATTGTATGCGAAAAGCCGAGTCCGAGTTCGTGCTTATGGCTATCTTTCATCCGAGTTCACCACGGAAAGTGGTGTTCGTCCGGGTCACCCTCTTTCACTCTTCCTCTTCAATTTTGTAATTGAATCGATTCTTGAGATGGCCTTTTCCTTGTGTGAGAATAGCGACATCCATCTTTGCTCAGACGGTAAACTGTCTGATTTGGAATACGCGGACGATATTTTTCTTCTGAGTGAAGATCTAGATAAGTTGCAAGCTTTCTTATATAACCTAAACAACAGAGTAGTAATGTTTGGAATGCGTTTTGCACCTTCAAGGTGTACAATGCTGCTGTAGAACTGGGTTGGTTCCATACCAAACTTTGTATTGGCGGAAGAAGCTGTGGCCGAAGTGGTTAAGTTCTGTTACTTGGGCAGTTACATTTCATCAGGTGTACAGGTATCGGATGAGTTGTCATCGAGTATATAGAAGATGCGTTTGGCCTTTGCCAATGTCAGCCATGTGTGGCGCTAGCATGACTACGATCGTCTGTGAAGGATCGGGTGTACACTGCAGTGGTTAGATGGTTCTTTTATACGGCTTAGAAACATGGGCAGAAGGTAGACGAAGACTGTACGTGTTCGAGCATCGATGTCTTCGTAGCATTGCCCGAGTATGATGGGAACACCGTATCAACAATGCTGGTATTAGATGTGGGGTGTTGGGAACTAGATGTCATTCTGTGGATCAAATACTGAATCTAAACAGGTTAATGTGGTTGGGACACGTGTTACGCATGTCGATCGATAGACTTCCTCGACGTACACTTTGCTCCGAGGTAGGTGGTGGTTGGAAGGCAGGTCGAGATGATCAGTGCATGGCATGGCAAAAAAGTATGGAAACCTTGACCAATGGACTTGGTCAAGTAGGACATGTTAGATTTCCTGGTTGGTGTCCACAAGGTCCATCTCCCAAATGGTTAGAAGCAGTGAGCGATATACCTAGGTGTCGCGGCCAGGGGCGTAGTTGCATTGGGATTCTTTCTTTGTCGTCGTGGTTTCCGCCCATAACTTTGATTTTCTGGACCTTCTTACTTTATATTTCTAGTCTTTTTGCCCTTTACTGGACGATTCCGGAAGGTAGCAACCGAAGCTAGAGCACAATTGTGAGATTATTGGTTGTATAAACTGAACTGAACTGAACTGAACTTCCGGGAGCGTTTATGCTCCAAGCACCAGAATTAGGCAAACGAATTTCGAAGAGACACGCTATATCTATTTGGTGATTGTGTAATGTGCGTGTCGTGATGTCCGATGTCAAGCAGCGTTCTCACGTACTTGCAGGAAATGTGAATGTGTTTGCGCAGATTGAGGTCCCCAGGTAGTATATTTGACACTTCAGTCGCTGGGATAAAGCGAGGCCCGAAGCATTCCGGGGACCTTCACCGCAGCGGAAAAATTCATAAGGACTCTTGGGAACAGTGTACAAAGTAGCGTCTCCAGTGTCACTGGGCTTTTTGTTCGAGGTTGGACCTCTGGCTCGTGCACAACTAAGTGCCACCTGTTGGACAACAGGAAGATCATGCGTTGGGAGCCAGCGATCGAACAGTTGGTTCATACGCCTTTTAGATGGTGGTTCACCAATCCGGGACGTCCAACGCATCCACTGTGACCTTGGTGCATGTTTACCGATGACTCTGTGGGAGCTCTTTCGCCATTACCATGGTCAAGGAGTCCAAGCGACCCTGTTGGTTGAACCTTTTTTCTTTTTGGAGGTTGGATCAAGCGGTAGACCTTGTCCACCCACTCTGCAGCAGCTGTCTTCGTACGCTGAGCAGCGTCTCTCTGCTGTTTTTAGTTCTCGGCTAGTCTCCAACCTGGTTTGACAAGCCTTTAAAGCGGTTTACCGGGTGTGGCCACTAGTGCATGATTCAACATCGTGGAGCCACATGTGATAGTTGGGTGGTCGATGGAGACTAAGGAGATGAAAGGTGTCCCAAGGAGCATGGCAGTCTACCAACTTAGAGGTGCTATTCCTCTCGGTTATCTCATATACACTCACACTGCAGACAATTGATCCGTTTCCTAGACATGCGTAGAAACATGCACGTATGCTCACAGGAGTGGGGCTAGCCACGCTCCACTCCAGATTGCGTTCACCAATCAAATATTAACACATGCTTTATGGCCTTGCTTGGCCTAGTCCAACTGTACGCTTGGCTTATGTTTTCGTTGGCATATGATCTGACTCGAGGACTTACATGTTTACGTCTCTGCTGACACGCTTGCGCTCACGCTTGTACTGAATGCACGTGACTGTCCACTAGCTCAGTCAATACACATCACCCAAAAACTAACGTGGCGTCGTGTCATTCTCTCAACTTAGACGGTTGGGCACGGGGGATGCAAATTCTGGCGCACAATATTCCGCTGCAACATCAGAAGATACAAAACCCATGTCAACAGTGGCTACCAGTATCTCAGAGTTCAGGTGGGATCTAGATGATTCGTGGTTTAGCCATTGGGAAGACATTTTTCGTGTCCAATTTGCCAAGACTGACGACGCCTGGGAAGTGGGCCTATTGATGACAGAATTGGGTACACAAGAACGCGAACATTATAACAGTGTGATTCTACCAAAGTGCCCTCGCGAATTCTTATTTGAGGAGTCACTGAAACAACTCCCCGACATCTTCGGTGACAAATCATTCTTGTTCAGTATACGCTATCAGATTCTGAAGACGATGAAAAATGATTAAGATGACTTTGTCACACTGACCAGTAAAGTCAGTCGTGGATTCGAAAAGTCCAAGTTGAGTACCATGACAAACGACCAGTTAAAATGCCTCATTTTGCTTTGTGCTCTTCGATCGCCTTACGATGTCAAACTGAGAGCTCATCTTCGCAACCGAACTGAACAAAATCCAAGTGCAACTCTACGGATGTTGACCACCGAATGCCAGCGGCTGAAGAATCTGAAGCATGATTCAGCAATTGTGGAGCAATGCAGATAAACTTACGCCTTCACCAAGGTACACGCAAGATCGCATGCAGTTCCAGCAAACCAGCCCCACAAACCAGTTTCCAGAAATCCGCCTACCGCATGTTGGAGTTGCGGTGATTGGCATTTCGTTCGGTTCTGTTCTTTTAAAAAAAACTTCTGTCAAAATATCTCTAGCAAGGACACTATGAAGATCACTGCCGAACCAAGCCAAGTTCCGGAGGCAATGTTTACCGAAAGAAGCTCAGACAATCTGCGCATTTGACAGCAACTGTTGTGTTTGGTTTGAACAGTCATGTGCTTAGACGGACATTCTGGCACGCACACGTACTGCATACACCTGATCCAAATATGCATCCATGGCCGCACGCCTTGCAGTCGTACACACGCGTACATAGTTGACGTTAGTCGGGCTTCGTCCTGGACAGCACTGACCAGTCAGATCGTATCACGTGTCGAGCGACCTTGCGTGGTCTAATCTGATTTATACTTGGCCTACGCTTTTACTTCCATACAGCGTTGACTCATGTACTTATCTACGTGTTTGCGTTTTCACTTGTTTGCCTGTACTTGCGTGTGCCGTACGATGCTACTGAATACACGTTCAACTGTGCAAGCATGCCTTCCTTCTGCTTGCCGAATACGGGACAAAACACATTGAGTTCCAGAAGATCACCCACGGTGGGAAGCAACATCCGAGTTCTCTTTCCGAACAGTATATGCACCTGGCTGTATTTCACAATGGTGCTCGGAATGTTGCTTTGTCCCAAAAGCATCAAATGCGAGTCAGTACCGGATCCTCCTGCTAACGTTATTATTCTTTTTTCTGATCTCACCACTGGCTCAGCCTTACCACTGGACTGAATGTAGTACGGAGTGTTGATCCGATGTTCGAACTTCTACCGCTCGCTGAACTGCCAGAATTTTACACACGTGAACTGGGACCAGTTGTAAGGAAACAGTGTCTCCGGGATTCCATGCCGGATGAAATGAGCACGTAACCGACTGATCACGTAAGACGTGCTTGTGGTATATTGCGGGTCAATTTCGGAAAAATCACTGTAACAACCAACCACCACCAGAAAATGTTTTCTCTGATGCCCGATAATGTCTGCGGTCAAAATCTGCCAGGGGCGGGTAAGTATTTCTCAAAGCGACAAAACTTCTTTCCTTTGCTTGTTCTAATGGGCTTGGCATAGTTCACTGGACTTATCACTGGTACAATGTTTTTATCTTCTATGTTTACTTCTTTTGTATCATATAACAACTGTACAACATTTCAGGAAGGAGATCGCGGCCAATTGGAGGCTGCCACCTGGGTAGTGACCGGGGGCGGGAGCAGGGTTCGAACCCGGGATAAGGGGTTTGAAGCCCACCACGATGACTGTTTGACCAAAGCCGGTGAGTAGTTCTTGCTTCTCATGACAACGTACCGATAATCTGCCAATCTGGATGCGGTAAGTACATACTAATTAGGTCACGCCAACTGGGTTGTTTCGGATGAAGACTCATTCGGGATTGCATTCAGTTGGATTCATTCCGTTCACGGTGTATGTTTGGATTGTGCCTTGACAGGAGCCTATGCGGCTAACGCTGCTGAAGAAGAACCTCGAGGGATGTGAACTGGAATACTCGCGTAGTTTTCTTTCATGAATAAACAAACGCTAAAGGTTTTATTCGCCAGAATTGGATGTTATTGGATAATAAGTATACTGATCACAGCCACAGCAAAAATTCCGTGTAAATCATCTTCAGAGTTTTCCCAGGAATTCGGAAGGTGTACGCCAAAAGTATACACATTGCACTCAACGCCTTCAGCGTTCTTGCTGACGACATTGTGTTACCCTCTGCGGTACAATACACGAAAAGGTCAGTATTGTCATTATCGATGGACGAACTGAAGGCTTGTATTGGATTCATATATGCGTATGGTTCATGTGGTAAAATCTATTCATTTACTTTGTTATGGAGTGAAAACTTTGTAACATAGCTGTTTCCGAAAGTAATGATTTGTCGTAGGTTTTGTCTACTGAAGCGTCATATTCGCTAAAAAACAGGAGAAAACTAAGTATCCTTTTATTACTTGCTTGTGCATGAATGCAGTGGAGGTGGGTATATCCCATGGCCACAAAGGCTTACTGCACTATTAGGGATAACTGGTAACCAGACCCTGAGACTTGGAATGATGTGGAACTACTATAACGTCCCAGTAAGTCGGGTGGGCTAACGAGCCGGACGCCAGTGAATTACTGTCTACCATCAAAGTAACCGGTGATGGTGGGGATTCAAACCTCTGACCTCCGAGGTGGTAAGAAAACACCCTAAACCACTGGACCACCACCGAACAATTCAGTTAAATTCGGCATCAAATTGGGGATGATAGCGGGCACAAAATCCAAGTACGTTTAAACTGTGCAAACATATCTGGGAGCATTTAAAAAGCAGTTGAGATGTGATCGACCTCTGACTGAAGAAGTCGTTTTGAGGCTTCTGGAATAGAGGCTACAATCTCACAACGGATGACTCCTCAGCCACCCTAGAGATGCACCAGAAGTACGTGGGACCATATGTACACCGTGTAGGGACATTTCGGGAGGCCAATTTATCAATCTGTGTTATAGAAAATATAGTTTTTAAGTTAATACATCACCAGAATGTTGGTGGATAACAGAAATTTATGAAAGTACCAAAGTATCTCGTTTCAAGCAATGGTGAGATCGATTCAAAGTGGCAATCCACCTCCCCATATTAAAATTGGTATCATTGGAAAGACCGCTTTTACGGATTTTCGAATGCAGCCAGACTAATTTGATTAGGACTTTTTTCTCCTGAGTTATGAGAGAAGGTGTCCCGGACGGACACCTGATCGTTCTGTCTAGGTCTCTCTCTCGGCGATTTATTGTTAAGCTTAATTATCATCATTCTCCTCATAACAACCAGTCTGTATGTGAACATGATGTAGCTCCATTCAGCAGATGACGTTCCTTTGAAAAGTCTAGTATTTCAGAATTTTTGCATGAAAACAAAACCCTTGTGCGAATTAATTACAGCGACGATGTTATTTTGAATCAACAAAGCCGTTTCAGAGTAAAATATATGAATACCGTTGATTAAACTTACTTTTTGGAATGGTTAAAGGACGAAAAATGCGCATTTTTGTGAACATCACATTAAAATTGACACTACATGTGTGACTATTTTTTTAATCGCCTCAGTTTATACAACCAATAACCGCCCTCTTCTATGTTGTGTTTTCAGTTGCATCGTCCAGTAAAGCGCAGAAAGCATAGAAGCATAAAGTGAAAAGGATCCAAAAATCAAAGTATCAAATGGAAGCCAAGAGGACAAAGAAAGAGTTCGAATATAACCACGCCACTGGCCGCGACTCAGTCGACCGCACAGTCCTCTGGCTCAACCTGTTGTTAAAGGGTGCACCAGAGAAATTCATTCCCATCGTAAAGTCCCTTTACATAAACAGCCGAAGCCGAGTTCGGATTTACGGGCTTCTTTCGCCCAAGTTCACTACGAAAAGCGGTGTACTTCAGGGCTGCCCCCTCTCTCCTTTTCTCTTTAACGTTGTGATTGATGTAATCTTAGAGACAGTGCTTTTGTCAGGTGAGGATAGTACTATTGAGCTTTTAACGGTTGGAAAAGTGTCAAACGTTGAATATGCGGACGACATAGTTCCTCTACGTAAAGATTCAGGCAAGTTGCAACCTTTTTTGGACATCTTGGCTGACTGGGTAGCAATGTTTGATACGCGTTTGGCACCTTCAAAGTGCAAGATGCTGTTGCAGGATCGCGGTGGTCCCGCGAGTCGTAGGTTCAAAAACCAAATCACTGGACAAGACACCGAAGGTCATCAGGCTAAGATGGTTGGGACATGTGTTATGCATGTCCCCTGACAGGATTCCGCGACGCGCAACGTTTGCTGAGGTGGGTAGTGGTTTGAAGATGAGTAAGAGTGACCAGTCCATGACATGGAATAAAGGTGTGAAATGCCTCACCAGTGTACTTGGCCATATAGGGCGTGTTAGACTTCCTCGATGGGGTCCAACAAACCCTCCTACTCAGTGGTTGGATCCGTTGGGGGATATGGTTAGATGTCGCGATCAGTGGAGCTCTTGTATCCACAAACATTGATTATCGACTTGATATCAATATTTGTGATTGTCCTATTATTCTATTCATCCTATTGAGGTTGCCGCTAGGGGATAGCAACCGAAGACACCGCACCCAGCGCATTGTTATTGGTTGTTCGGATATATATATATATATATATATATATATATATATATACACTGAAGTCTATGAAATGCCGCATCCCCCGGGCAAGGTTAAAGTATTACTTTTTTATGAACTGCTACATTTCATAATTGGGGTGTTTGGTCACTACTAACATATTATGAGTAGCCAACTTCTGATGCCCCTATCACTGAAGTCGAAAAATCCCAACTGCTTTATCTCATTACCTGTATTTACTTTTTTTGAATAGTTTCCAACTGCTCGGGATTATTCGTAAGTTTTCAAAAAAAAAATACTATCTTCATGCTGATGTTTGTTTCCTCCGAATTTGTTATGCAACATTTGCTCAGTAAGTTTGCCGCAAAGAGGCCGAGGCTGACTAATAAGCTACTTGTGGTTAACGAAAACCAACGGCAGTGTGTCTTTGATGGATGCTGTTAAGACGCAGCTCCACAATTACGGGTTTTGAATTGTGATGCTGTCGTTATCCCCACTTTTAAAACATTCGTAGTGACCCCGATCGTTCCGAGAATATGAACGTTTACCAGACACCATTTTGGATTTATTTTCTGTACGATTTATTCGGATAAGGCCACATTTATCTAGTTGCTTGCGCCTTAATGAACTCAAGAAGCACTAGGTTCCCACCGACTTCGCTTCTGCATACTCACGATTTTTTCGTTGTCAGTATGTATTAGGCTCGCTTTTTGGTATACTGACACCACAAATCTTTTGATTCTCAATGGAACACGTTTCTTCGAATTTCCTGACCGGTCTGCTTACAATTCAGGTGAGATGAATTGCGGTTGAAACCCGGTCTTGCTTGATTGAAAGCCAGGTGATTGAAGGAATGCATCTGATTATCGATCGATAATTTGCTCATTCTGGTCCGCAACAAATGACGGCCGTGGAAGTCCACTCCAAAAGCTCGTGACCCATTATGTCTCGTCATTTATCAGTTCATCTGCACAGGCAGGACGGCCGGTATCTCAGTCGGAGAATGGCCAGTGCAGTTGATGAGTCATCCCTCGTCCGGACAGCAAACAATTACGAGAAATCCAGCATCATCGGTCGCAAGACACCATGAAAGCTTTCGCCATCAGATTAATCTGGGCCGAGCGGTCCGAGTGATTGCACGAAATCCAAACCCTAAGCTCAGTCTTTTGTGACGCTGTATTTCTAGGTTGGCTCAGACCCCCACTATGCACGCGCTGTTGAGCCACAATGTGCGTTTGCCTTGGCGTTAGCCAATCAAATTTACCGAACCATTTGCTAAATTGTTCTGTACTTACTCCTTGTTTTAAACCGTCCCATTAACCCAAGTGAGAACTCAGTACTGCTTCAGAATCATTTTCTTATCAGTGAAAAACAAAGAGTATATTAGGTTCCCGTCACATGCGCCCACCCGCTGCACACAATGCATTGGTCTGACTGAAGTGGGTGGCCACGCCTTGAATGGTGCTGCCACGATTCGTCTCGTGTATCGATTCATGCCATTAGTCGGCTGTCCTGCCAATCGTGGGCTCGGTAGGGGCCGGTGATGACGTACTTGTCTGTCGCTGAGACTGAACCGTTTGTCGAACGATGTATCAGACCACACCCTCACACTCCCCGCAGTCTGTCTTCTATTTGTTCTGACATACAACAAAACGTCCCAATTTCCTTAAAATCGGTGTTTTTCCCTCATCCTCGGAAATTAGCATCAATTACCTCGTCAATTATTTTCTTCACTCTCGAATGACACCATTGTAGACTGTGGTCCACAGTCACGATCTTGAAACAGCCTTATTTGTGATCACACTCTGCACGCCCAAACATCTCACCACGGAGGTTCGTGTTGCCTTTGGTTCGGAAACCATCTCCATCCGGCTGTCCGGAATATCAACTCCTCAGACGCGAGGCAAACCGCTCCGCAAAGAAAGATCGATGCAATTACTGGGACAAAATCGCAAATAAGATGGAAACTGTCGTCAGTGCTTATCGTTTCGCAAACACCTTCGCCTCATACGATCGGTATCGGGAAAAAGACAGTCAATTTGACCTATCTTGCGCGGTTCCGCTGGCGTACCAATACCCGATATGGATGGTAAGATAACCAGATGGGTAGAAAATTTCAGCCTGCTACTCAATCACCCATTCGATAGATATCGATTCGATTTCAGCATCCCCATATGGCATCAACTGTGGTCCTCCGTCGTTAAAGAAGATAGCGAATGCGATTGTCTGTTTAAAACCTGGTAACTCCCTCGGAGAAGACGGCATCCCTATGGAAATCTACAAGACGTGCCTTTCAATGATCGCCGAGCCACTTAATACCCTACCAGACTTGATCTGCGGAACCAAAATATCTTTGTTTAGCTGACTGTCCTTTGGACTCCACCTTTCATGCACAAACCTCAGGTCATCTGACCAACCTGCACTCGAAAGCATCAGACTCGAGTTGCGCTCTTGTTAGAGCTCACCAGTGGTGCAAATCCTCTGTCACAACCAGGGTTTGAATCCGGGCCCTTTCACCTCGAAGGCGTGTTACCATTGCACCACCCCTCTTGCGTCCGGGCCGATCCGAATCGCCAAGGTAAGCCTGTTCAGATGTCGACCTCTATGACAGCCAGAGATGCCCGACAGCTTTGAATGGAGACACAGCACCTGCCCGTTAGCTACAAGCGAACGCCTCCCACCAAGTCAGATAACCTGAGGTTTGTGCGTGAAAGGTAGAGTCCAAAAGAGGCAGCTAAACGAAAATTCATCAGCCCCACACACTACTCGCAAGTAATTGCGTGATACAAGAACCAAGAAACGTCCATCCGATTGGAACATCTCGGTTTTGCCTTTATTTCCCAAAAAAGATGACAAAAAGGTGTGCGGAAACTAACGTGGTATCAGTATAAAGGACGTGATCGAAAAGCGTTCGCCCAAATTGTACTGAATCGGGGCGTGCACGTAATCGAACCAATCAGAGGCTTCCGTCCAGACAGTGGATGTGTAGAACAAATGTTCAGCCTCCGGAGGATTCTGGAACACCGATACAAATTCCAACGCCCTACTGCTGCATGCTTCACAGAACTACCCGCCACCTTTAGCTCGATAGATCGCGAGCCACTGTGGAGGATAATGCTTGCAAACGGCATCCCATTGAAACTGGTCAGCCTGATAAAGCCGTATTACGCTGGAACAAAAGCGCGCATCTGGGTTTACGGCAAACAGTTGTCCATTCAAACTGGAGTCAGCAGTACGACAAGGGTGCCCGTTGTCTCCAGTGCTGTTCAACTTTGTTGTGGATTGGGTAATGCAACGCGCAATGAATGGCTATCAGGGTGTCCAAATTTCCGCAGGCAGTTGTATTAAGGACATTGAATTTGCGGACGACGTAGTGGTGCTCGGGGAGAACCTGACCATCTTGCAAGCGACTCTTGGTCGGGTAGATGAATATGCTTCGGAGATTGGTCCTGGGATCAATACATGCAAAACTAAGATGTCTGTAATACCCATTAGCCATGCAAACCGAGCCCTAAAATTGAATAGTCAACCAATAGAAACTGTCCTGGATCTTAAACATCTTGGCCTCACCATCCTGCTAAACGGACAAGCCACAGATGGTGTCAAACGGTGGATGACATTTCTACGGCTCTGAAACGCCCTGTGGCGACGGAACGAGATTAGCCTTTAGACCCAGCTCAGGGTGTTTACTGCCTCAGTCCGACCAGTCTTACTATATGGTTGCAAAACTTGGTCATTAAGAGCTGAGGATATCAGGTGACTGGAGGTTCACGATCACTGTTACCTCATATCAATTTTAAAAGGAAAACAGTGACAGAATCTCAAATGAAAACATTCGATACCACTGCCGCATCACCCGCCTTTCAACGCGCATTCAACTCCGCCGATCGCAGTGGTTTGGGCACGTAATCCATAAACATGACCACGTCCTAACCAGCACTGTTCTGACACCATCTCCATACCAAGACTAGCGTCGCCGACGAGGGTGATTAAAAAGCTGGATGAATACCGTTTTCGAAGACATAAACCAAATTGGCCTTCGTATGGTATACGGCACTCGCCAATGGAAATCGAAATGGATCGACATCTGCAAATACCTTGCTGCCACCCACCCAGTATGCGCGGCCGCAATCAGAGACATTCATGAAGCCGGCTTATCGTCTCCAAGATGCCAGCCGCAGTAAAGTAAGTAAGCTGTCGAGACTATACAGGTCTGCGGGTGATTGTGACCACTGCGCGTCAGAATTGGATTACACCCAGCCGTTAACGTGGATGACGTAATACTTCTGAACACTGGCGCCGAGATCAAACTATGACATCTGAGGATGAAAAGTACTGTGGTTCAACCGAATTTAAAGCGAGAGCAAATAAGACACGAGTGATTGAAAAGTCACGAGTTTATTGATAAGGTGAACACAGTGCCATAATTAAGAATAAGAGTACACCATTAGCGAGTGGAAATAAAAATTCACAAAATGAACGATCCTTGTGTACGTGTACCTGTTGTCCATACCGAACAGACAGACACAAACCGGGAGGCCGTGGTGAAGAATTGGGAACTGTACAATGTGGGGTTCACAAGACTGAGTTAATATTGTCCAACAAATGCGTACACAGCACGGGTGACTTTGTTTTACTGATCGATTTTCATCGGGGTTGGTTCTTTACTCTCGTCTGAAGATGCCTTCGCCTGAGATGCCTTGGCAGATGCCAACTGTTGCGTCAATTGAGATAACAGTCCCGTATGACTTAACTGTAAACGTTGCGACACCGGTGGGAGTCGAGGAAGGAGATTGATCAGGCGGGAGACGTCCTGTTTCATATCAGCCAACAAGTCCTCCATCAGTGTCAGCACTGCCGAGGGCGAAGTGAAGAAAATCAGTAGTAAGTATCGGGTGAGGAAGAGTAGAATTTTCACAGTGAAAAATTACAGTGCCAGTGGAGATATGACTGGGTGAGAGAAAGAGATATCGTACATACACCAGACATGAAAACACCTACCCTACAGGCAGAGAATATCATCGTCAACACGTCCGACCAACTTTGGTGGCGGTTCAGCATGGTTCCTATGGGGCCGTATATAATTTACCGTCACACCCAGAGCATGTTTAATGGTTGTTCAAAGTGGAATGAACCGAAACACTTTCAGAAATATCATCTGGAACTTAAGATGGGACATTTGAAATCGGGTTGACCCACCAGCAGCACGACATTAAACTACTTGACAATGTCTGAAATGAAAAATATCCGCGAACTAGGCCGTGTAAAACATCACGTGATTGATGGATCCGGTGGACTTGGTTTACTATTAAGCGAAGAAACCAAGCTTTAGTGCTACTTTCGTAGCTAACCAAAGTTCTCATTTTATGGGGGAAATGGAACCAATCCCAAAAGACTTGATCGGTTCCCTAACGAAAATCTGCAGTATTATTTCGCCGAGAATTACATTCAAACCATTTGCTCGCATAATAAAGTTACCTTTGTGCAACAACGGTACCAGAGCTTTGTTCCCGGCTAACGCTTCGTTGAATAACTGCTGCTGTCCGGTAGCCAAACATTCAAGGTCGAAAAAGCGCCTATTCAGATTCTGTACCGATTCGGACGGATCAATGGCAATGCCTAGTTGTGCGGCACGTCTCAATTGCTCCTCAATAATCAGGGCTTGCTCTAAAAGCTTGAAACGTCGAGCAAGAAAACGGTTTTTCAACTCCAAATAGTTTGGTTTGTGTGCCTCATTCTTGAACGGCTCATTGACAATAAGAAAACGACAGTCATTGTGGATATCCTAGAAAAAAAGAAAAACACAGATAGATTTCATTCGAAGACATTTTGAAGGCGAACGACACTGGAGGTAAACAGAGGTGACAACACTGTAAAAAGCATAGCAAATACTGTTGCCATCAGCAGACCGATGTCACTGCTGAGGATGATAGCAAAACGCGGAAATGTTTTGATGGTCAATATGTGGCAGCTAGCTAAAATTGTCCGGTGCCAGCTTAACTGGGTGTGTTTTTCAAACCTTTCTTCTAGGTCAAACATTGACCACCCTTATCCATCTTCGTGCAACATGAACTGAACAAGGTTGGGTCGGATGACTACTTCGTCTGTCCGAGACCTATGGAACAGGCTGTACGAACGATATTGTGTCAGCAATGGTCACATGCAAGCATAAGTGGCTCCAATTCTGTGTCACGATCGTTCCTTTGTGTTGCATTTTGAAAACAACAACAACAACTCTCTCCATTCCCGAACTATTCTGTAGATAACAGACCTCCGAACCAAACGCTTCGCAAACAATACTCCTAAACATTCATAAAAACATCAAAGAAGCACGTTATCACAAACGAACTTGTTTGTTACTTCCTTCTTTTCAATACCACAATGAGTATCTACAACAAATGTCATAAATTGCTTGACAATAATCGAATCATCCTATGGGTATCACATGGGAGGAGTTTGGTTTCTTCTGTGCGCTTCACTAATTACCAGGAACGGAGCAAACCGTTGAGTAAGTACGGATAGCCGATTGATTGGCGTGTGACTCACAATCATGCACCTCGGGTCCGAGTCCCAGCTCGGATTCAGTGGATGTGCACTACTGATGACAGCTAATAAGGATGAAACAGCCATACTTCCATGCTTTGTAACGTTGAGTTCAGTGTTCATACTGCATTATGAATCACTTCTTGAACAATTGAAATCTATTACTACTCAAATAAACTGTTGCTGTCATTAATTAGTAATAAGAGCGATAGGAAGTCGTGGAACTAAGTTCATAACGAGAACCACACCTGCCATCGACCATATCCATGCTGCACAACACCAGCCAGTAGCCAATAGTCGTGACGGCGGTGCCATATTTCGGCCTCGCGGTCCTTCACCAAGGCCCGTTGTTCATTGAGCCAGATAGTGTGAAGTTCGGTAAAACCCCCATCTGCTATGTTGAACATAAAGCGGTTCGATGTCTGAGGAACAAATTCTTTAACCGTATTGTCCACCTCGAGGGAAATGATTCCAGAGGACTCTGGTTTTGCACATTCGGCGCTTGGTTTGACACCGTCTACAGCCCCCTCTTCCGGTTGGTCAACCTACAAAGACGAAGATAAGTAATGGAGTTAGTGTGAGGAACGAACAATACCGATGAACTTTTTTTTACTGAAAGTCAAATCGATAAGCATGAGGAAAAACATCAGGGGAAAAAGATTTCATCACCTTTACCGTTCGTGAAACAGCATGGCGAAGATTTATGAAATAAGTGACAGGTGTAAAATAACCTCGATCTCATTGGATTGCATATCAGAGAGAAACAGCAAACGCACATAACGGGCCATAGCTGTAAACAAGGAACCGATCGTGTTAACCCGCATTTTTCTAATTGCAAGCTTGCAAAAGAGTGCAGTGGGAGGGAGCATATTTCATAGCTACAAAGGCCCACTGCACTATTAGGTATAACCGGTAACCAGACTCTGAGACTTGGAATGATGGGGAACCATATAAGGCCCCAATGGGTCAGGTGTGCTGACGAGCCGGACGATAGTGGACTACTGTCTACATTAAAAGTGCCCGGTGGTGACGTGGATTCGAATCTGACCTCCGAGGTCGTAAGCAAAAGACGTAAACCACTCTGCTACGAGAATAATGGGATAGGATTAACGATCGTGGGGCACATGATTTACTGCACTGACTTGGCTACTACGATCTGTTCGTTGCATCAGACCATAACACTGTTGTGAAGATGTTGGTGCTCAGACATAAAGAACCTTTTATAGGTATAATTGACGACCAGCACCCCAAGTCGTTTTATTTACAGAGAGTACGTTCTGTTTTGTTCAGACAACCATTACCCATATACTGGGTGCGGTGCCTTCAGTTACTATTCCCTAGCGACAATCTCAAAAGAAAAAAGTGTAAAGGGAGTAAAAGGAGAACAACATTCATCGAATTAAGTCGATGAAAAGAGTTTGTGAAGCCAAGAGCTCCACTGATCGCGACATCTAACCATATCCCCCAACGGATCCAACCACTGAGTAGGAGGGTTTGTTGGACCCCATCGAGGAAGTCTAACACGCCCTATATGGCCAAGTACACTGGTGAGGCATTTCACACCTTTATTCCATGTCATGGACTGGTCACTCTTACTCATCTTCAAACCACTACCCACCTCAGCAAACGTTGCGCGTCGCGGAATCCTGTAAGGGGACATGCGTAACGCATGTCCCAAGCATCTTAGCCTGATGACCTTCGGTGTCTTGTCCAATGATTTGGTTTTTGAGCCTACGATTCTTCGTCGAACCTCGGCATTGCTGTTACAGTGGTCCCACCAGATTCGAGCAATGCTACGAAGACATCGGTGTTCAAATATCAACTATCTTCGTGTCTCCTCCATTCACAGCGGCCATGACTCCGAACCACACAAAGGCACTGGCCAGACCACTGCGTCGCACACTCGACCCTTGATAGATAAACGGATTTCATATCGACGCCACAGATGAATCAGGCTGATAAAAGCCGAACGAGCCTTCTGCATACGCAGAGACATTTCACCTGATATCCGACCTCCAGGTGAAATGCAGCTCCCCAGATAACAGAACTTGTCTATCTGGTCTATAGCCTCCTCCGGACAGGAAAATTTTGTTGAACAGTGAAAATGTGATCAACACAACCTTGACCGAGTCTAAACCCAACGTGGTTCTTGCGCGAGCGTCAGATAAGCGGTGGAGAATAATACCATCAAGCAGTTCGGATGCGATGCTAACCAGACTTATCCCCCTGTGGTCTTATAAATCGGTACGATCACCGATTCACACTATCTCTTTGGAACTTGTTTCTTCTTCCATATCAAACCGAGGAGTTTTGTCAAATCCAGTAAAAGTGTTGGGGCAACGTCTTTGAAAACAGACGGAGGCAACCCATCCGGTCCGGTATCCTTATGTCGTTTAGAACAGCTTTTCTCACGAAGAACCTCCGTTTCTGACGGATGATTGGTATCTACAACAAGAGCAGTACCCACTGAGCTAGTGAGAAAACATGACGAGGATAAAGGCTAATTAAACTGCACCTCGAAATGCTCGGCCCAGAGAATTAGACGACGCTCCTGAGGTTGAATCAGTGAGCCGTTCGCCTTTTTGATTAATTCGCTAACACCTGGTCAACGTGAACTGGTTTGTCTAATCAGACGGAAAAGGTTGCGGCTGTTGCCAATCACTGCAGCTTTTTCCACCTCCCTACACTTCGCAACTCACCACTCAGGTTCCGAATCAGTTGGCGTTTAAGGCATCTCCGTACCTCGGCGTATCTAGGATCCAGAGGAATCGATCTGCGCACATCTAACAGTGCAACTGAGGAGGATGCAGCTATCCATCGTTTCTGTGTATGTCCAGTTGTTGGACCTTGGGTAGCATCTGCAGCCGCACGCAGAGGCTGTTTGATTTTTGTCCATCGCTGTTCTGGATTCTGGGCATTTGACTGCATCGATAACCTGGTGGATAATTCTGTTCGGAAAGCAGATCGTTGGTTATCGTCTAATAGCAGCTGCGGGGGATGGTTCGCTCTGGCGTAGCTTTGGCCACCAACAAGGCACAAGCTGAAGCGCGCGCGGGCAAGAGCGTGGTCAGTGTCCACAAACGTGGACCAAAATGATCGACAGTCTTGAATTGATCCGCGCCAGCGATAACCGACAACAATATGGTCGATTTGAGTCCAACGTTGAGAGGGCGCAGGAGGACGCCAGGTTAGCCAGTGTCGCTTCTTGTGCGAGAAATTTGTACTCGCTAGGAATAGTCCATGGTCAGAACATAGTTGAATGAATCGATCACCGTTATCAGTTCGATCGGCTGGAACGCGTTATCGGCCTCCCATATTCCTGTCCGTCTCGTTCAGGCTTCCGACTTGAGCAATGAAATCCCCAGAAACACTCATTATGTCCGTAGAGCGCATACCGCGAAGCAGTTGAGACAAACCAGTACACAGAAACGACAAACAGGCACCGGCGCTCAGTCTAGTGCTGTTGACATACACAGAACCATTCAGCCGGACTGCACACAGACGGCTGCTGAGCAGTGTTTGCTCAGCCTTCAAGACGAGAACGATGCCAGTGTCAGCCTGACCACGAGTACTAGAAACAGAATCACCCGACACGCGAAGAGTGAAACGAGAAGCCGAGCTGGTATTTGGGGGAGTGAAGTGTTAACACTGAAGTTGGGTCTTGCATGGGTGTTTCGGAGACAACACGTCTATGGTAAAGGTTCCAAGAGTCCTTGCTAGGGTAGCTTGTTGCCCAGTTTGGCAAAGTGTGCCGACGTTGAAAGCGGCTAAGTGAAGAGAATGCTTAGGTCGGTGAATGAATTATCTTTTTTCCCCTGTCTCTAATTTGCTATCTTTTTCGAGCTACAAGTTCACAGTCACGACACATAGTAGCTACTCGTACGCATTTAGAATTGGAACGTGAAGGATGAAGAGCGGAGAGATAAGGAATGCTTACCGATTGACTGCTGGAGATTTCTGGGCACATCATACTTCGCGGCTGCCCACGCAGTACAAGCTGTTTTTCTTCGGAAACCCTAACCGGAGATTTGACTCAAAAGTGAGACCCACAAAGCAGTGGGGCTTGAACCCCGCACGAGAACTTGACCGAAGCATCTGTGAAGGAACTTCTCCTGGTCTGCCACGTGAGACCTGTTTGTTGTACGCATTCTGTCTTGTCGTTGCTGGTGCTATCTTATCGATTCGTCTTTCGGATTCAGACCTTAGCAACATCCACCCAATGGAGCAGGCGCAACATGGACAGGGTAGCACCCTTTGGGATGGGGGCTGCCCAATCAACTGTGATGACTTCTCCCACCGTCAAGAAAAACCCTAGGTACTCCACTCCTACGTCCATCTAGTTCAGGTTTTTAGACCGATAAACTGCTTCTTTACGTATTTATTTACTGGAGTGTCCTCTCCAGGGGAGTAGTTGTTAGAACCAGATGTTGCCTATCAACTGGTTCCGAGACTAGACTTCGTCTGGACTCTACTCATTGACCTGTCGGGTATGGTTGCATCTCCGGCTTAAGGAAGCCGGAGAGGAGGCACGCAAGCCAACACACCACGATAAGATGCAGCCTCGTCATGATGGACAGACAGTATGGAAACAGTGGGTCTTATCCAGTTAACGAGAACGGAAAGAACAGAAGGATTGCGATATGAAAACACCACTTTCGTCGGTCGTCAGCGTAAGACTAACCCTGTTTTACAGACAACGCCAAATTCGCTTATATTTTTCGCACCTCAACAATCCAGTGCCGCCAGCTGGAATCGTATCAGTGACCCTGCGCTTACTAGACTGATGCTCCATCGGCTGGGCTAACGCGGGACGGCGAATTGGGTGCGAATAACACAAGTGAATATCCAGTGATGCGAAAACTAATATTCGATTCCACCTCGTCGCGTTGGAACTTCGGATGCGAAAAGTACAAGTAGATTTTCTATCCATAAGATTCGGGCTCCTCGTGCCAATAATAAGTGCTACGAGAACAAAACATTTCAATTTGGTGACCGGGGAAAATGAATAAAATGCCCGTAACTAAAAGCCCAGATCTTCTTTTTGTTCCAATAAGTCTCGTTGTCGTCCGGCTTGCCATCCCGCACGGATTATTGAGACTTTGTTTATTCGCTGGCTTTCCGTGAGTAAAGTAGGCCCGAGTGGCTATGAATAGTGCTTCTTCTAATGCAGTCATACACAAGCAAAGAATGAAAATAATGCAATACTGACTGCCTCATTGCAGGAAGCTCTCAGCAATTGACGGTTGAAGACGGATACCATAAAACAAAAACAACGAAAAAACCCTTCAAGTCAGGAATGCACTTCATTTCTTTGTCAAAAGGCAACGCTTCAGCGCCAAGTTCGCGACATTAAATCTCCTAATCAGGAAATGCAGCGATGTTCGGCCGTCAGTTTAAAGGTATACTACTGGATGGTAAAACTTGCACAGTCGGTGGGTTCATTATTCTGTGAAAGTATATTCTTGAGCGACCATAATATTGTCGAGAATCAAACTAAGCGTAAACATGACTTCCCCTCTCTGATTATAATGAATAGATAGGGGAAGTTCTGAGCAATTTTACCGTAAAAGTGAATGCAGCAGCATTTGTCTTGTTTGTTTAACTGTGTACTTCAAAAGAGCTTTAATGATCTCGTAAACAGAGGTCTTAACTACGTAAAGGTGATTGGTGAGTCACGCACAAAACTCTTCGACAAATTTATCAGGCCAATGAGAAAGAGTGTAGGGGAACAAATTTTAAGGATGGCAATATGAAAAAACAATTTGGGGCAAAAAAACTGAACAACTTTAGAACGTGAGAGAGACAACATAAAAATCCACTGAGTCTCTTCAATCTGCTAAACCACACTGAAGAGGCAGTGGCGTTTATTCGAATACGAAAAAATACAAAAGCATATCAGAAATTTGGGCCTAGCCTTGGACAAAGATTCAGAAACCTTCAAAGTATCTTCAACCGCTGTTGAATTTGTACATTTGGTCGCCTTCTGCTCATCCAGCTCCATGGGATCAGTTTTATCACTGGCCTTTGAAGCGTCATCGGCGGAGATACAATCCTCACCGAATCCATTCGGTTTGACTCGATCGCTGGCGTCCGTCGCTATGTTGCTGTCACCAGACTTCACAGCAGTAGATACGTCAGTCAGCTCTGACTCGGTAGCTTTCTCTATTTCCGCACCAGCCTCACCATTGGTTTCGTTGGGCTTTGGCATTGCTTCCGGCATGCTGAAATGGCCGTTGATGTTTTCGAACTCTCGGACCTATGGTGGGGGTGCAGCATAAATTACTAAGATAAACTGTGGCACGGGAATTAAAGAAGTTCGAAAGATAAAACAAAATGTAACCAAAGCAACGGACTATTACAATAAAATTCAGGTTTGCGTGCTAAGATGACCCCAAAGGCTATACCGATTGGAGCACAAAGCGTCCACTCAGGGTTACTCATACTGGACAATCCGAGAACGAGTAGCCAGAAAAAAGCAACGTGGCGTTGTTAGAGTGCAGCCAGTTTTTCGTTCGGTAGAGAATTCTCTCGGCAAAAGCTAGGGAAGCCCATAGACAGCAACATGACACGTGCAAAGATGGTCCGCCACTAAATAAAGCCACTGCCTCTTGCTTCTTACTAAGCTATCCTGAGTGGGGTGAGATTCATTGGACGCGTTGGGCACTCTCGACTGGCAAGCCGCCATCCCAAGGCGTATGAACCGCTCGTTCGGTCACCGGCTCCCAACACAAACTTCCTGCTGCCCGACAGGTAACACTTGGTTGTGCACGGGCTAGGGTTGCTACCTCAAACGAAAAGTCGATCGACGCTCGGGACGCCAATTCGTACGTAACTCCTAAGACTCTGTGAGCAGATCTTCTACATACACCGCTCATGGACAGGAGCCATTCGGTACATCCATGAAGCCGACTCATCCCCTGACAGGAGCTAGCCACATAAGTTAAAAGTACATCAACACTTATTCTGCGCAGCCTGAAATGCCGAAATGATTCGAAGAAAAAAGCAGTATGATTAATAAGTTCAAGCGTACTACAAAGGCATCCAGTTATTACCAGTGAAGTGTATTGGTTGTATTGTGCAGTTATTTCTCTCGGTCTCTTGGAAAACGTCATTGACAAATGAGGAGTTGGCCATTGGAGAAATCATCCACCGCGAATGTCAGTAGAAGGATACTGAAAAAGTTGTCGGCCTAATACCGAGGCGGCGAAACACGATGAGGACCGACCAAATGCCTTATTCTTTACTTGTGAGAAAGTTTCAACGTTACTATTTCGTACAGTTCTTACACAAATTAACCTTACCAACAGAGCCACAGGCTGCTGGAATACCCGGAGACATTACTGAAGGCTGAAGTAGATTAGTAGTCTGGGGCGAAGGACAAACCTTCCATTGGACTGAATGCCTGAAAAGTAAACAGGAGAAAGTTGTTTCCTCATGGATACCCCTTTATAGCATCCGCAGAACATGGAGTCTGCTCCTCCTCATGTAACTCACTCGTATCTAGTATAGTGAAAAGTCGATGCACTCGATTCCCTTCGGTCGTATCAATGCTCCTGTAATGGTTCGCCGAGAATAATCAATAATAAGGTTGTCAATAAGGCCTAATGTTGTACCGTATTCGACGGAACATTGACTTTCTCCTGCGTGACCTATGGTGACGATCGATCGGTTTCCCAAGAACTCAAGAGCACACTTACTGTAATCTGTAGCTTCCGATGTCGTTTGAACAGTGTTCAGTTTTTTCTCGTGCATTTTGATCGCGGAGCACAACTGAGGAGAGATACTGAATTAGAGGTTTTTGGTTGGCGTCTTCAGACAGAAATCTGTTTCATGGTGAAAAGCATCCGAATAGCAAAACAGACCTACCGCTCGGTCAACATTATTATCATTTTACATTAGCAGAGAACGTCGAAGTACATGAAGATGACCACATTGGTTTACATGATCCCACAATACGATGTCCCGTGGACAAGTAGCAGTTTTGGGGGATATTTGATGGTAATATGTATAACCTGCACACACAAGACAATGTCACAAAACTCGTACGTCACAATCCTAAAAAACAAACAGAACAATCTAGCTAGGCTAACTCACAAGTTTAGATCTCATCAAATGAAACAAAGAAATGTGTTACGCAAAAAAAACGCAGGCGGGAAACGAACCTTTCGTCGAACTAAGGCCATAATACCGATACGGCTTAGAACATGTTGTGGAGACATGCCTTCGCGCGGCACCCCATCACTGAAAGTGTCCGAATTGTCCGTGTCCGGTTCGCACATATGACGCATGAACAGACTGGTATAGGCTCGCATAACACGATCCGGTTTGCAACGCAACTCACGAACATTCCACGGCTGATCACTGGGAGGAAGCCCATAACTGAAAAATGGGTCACAAGAGAACATCATTTCAAGTCACTGGAACAATATATCGCATGAACGCTTTCAGATATGTTACATACTTACTTGTGATACGAAACAATGGGCTACACATAGGCCTAATAGATATGACAGTGAGCCAAGAGACGACCCATTACAGCTTACCGCAAAAATTAACTTGTCATGACACCTACATTGACAAACCAACAATTTATCGTTAGATAACCTTTGACTATTGCTTGCGTTGTTTGCACTCAAAAGCAGGTGCTACGTTAGGGGTTCTTAAGATTGTGTGGTGCTCTGAAATGAGAAGAGAAGAAATTCAAAAGGATACAGCGATGTGAATGCATCAGCTGCAAATTGAAACTGAGAACACGTGTCGCGGTTTCAGCAGCTGTATTGCGCAGTAACTTGCATCTCCAGTCTCTCGGACACTCGAGTAGTACTCAAGAGCAAAGATGGTTTAGCGATCACCTAATCCAGTATCTTGCCTTTCTTAACGGTGCCTCATCTGTTTCACCATCCCCCTTTTAAGACCGCCAGCTCCTCTGGATTTCATAGCCACCGAATAAACTCATTCCTGGTGTGGTGGTCTAGTCAAAAAGTATGACATCGGGCATTCCTTTACCTTCTTTGTGATGAGAAACATTCAATTTATGAAGGACATGGGTAACAAATCGAGACTCACCGCATAATGGCGTTCAGGAACGAACGACGTTGTCGCGAATTAAAACCCAAGACTTCGATCTGTCCGTTAATGCGTGACAAAACTGGGGGCATACGACCCTCACGTTCTCGTCTAGTACGACGTCCAGTAACAGGAAGATCACCACCACGAGCTCCGGTACTTTCATCATATTCATCATCGTCTTCATCCTATTGGAGGCAGATGAAAGACGAAATGCAGACAACTGAAAGTAACGTTACCCCACCAACGCAACCTGTTTTTTTCATCAAATGCTTGCGCATGAGTGCAGTGGAAGAAGTACACCCCATAGCCTCAAAGGCTGGCTATTAGCAATAGCCAGCAACCAGATCCTGGGCCCAATAGGTCAGGGCTGGGTGTTGCGATCAGTGGCGCTCGCGTATCCACAAGCTTTCCTTATCAACCTCATATTGTAGTTTTTTACTGCTCTTTTCGTATTGTTCCTTGCATGTTCCTGTTGTTCCTTATTGCTTCCGACTGAGGCTGTCGCTAGGAGGTGGCAATCAAAGCCAACACACAGCGCATGGTCAGTTGTTGTCTGAACTGAACCGGTCAGGAGTGGTTACGAGCCGGACGACAATGTATTACTGTCTATCACCAAAAAGGGAATAAGGTCACTGTGTCACTAAGAGCTGAATGACGTCGGAAATGACGGGAGAAAATGCCCAGCACTGGTTGGTCCCGCATCTCCCAAATACTAAATGTTCAGAAGCATATAAAAGGTTTTCGGATCATTACGGGAGTTAGACTGGTGGTGTAAAACTGTGAACGAAACAGCCTTCGCCGACGAACCATAATGGTGGCGTAATGCCAAAATTGGTCCGGAGGAAACCTGTTTTATCTCATCTTTATGCATGAGAGCCGTGGATGGAGTACACTCCTAACCACAGGAACCACTGCTCTATCAGAGAAATAGGGTAAACATAGATGTGGGACATGGAATGAAGAATCACGGAACACAAAAGGCTTAGTTGTGGTCACGATAACAGCAACAGCGAAGTGCTGTCTACCAACGAAGTCGACCGTCGCTGACGCGATTCGAACCTATCTCATCAGACTTGAACGTCAGAAAATCAAACATCTCGACACCTACTGGTCGTTAACCACACAGGAAACCCTGTGCGCCACCATCACAGTGTTACTTTAGATAGTTCCCCACATTAATGTATATAGTCAAGATTGTTCGACCTGCTAGCTGTCATAACGGGCTATGGTGGTTATCTGGTTTACTGATTCGATCGTTTACTAAACTCCGCGAAGAATTCACGAGAAAGGAACATCATGAGTAAAAGACAGCCGCTGCCCAAAGAAAACCACCGAAACACAGAAACGTTATAAGTTAAACTTCGTGTAAACCGGACCGCAAACACACCTTGTTTGAGAAGTCACTATCGTGATCGCTTATCGCCTGATTCCACTCTTCTTCTTCCTCCTGTGTTGTTGAGTAGTTAACTTGCTTTCGGACACGTTTGCCTTTGCCTAACACGCGTGACTGGTCCTCTTGCGCTTGTTCGAAATGATGACGCAATAGTTTTTCCCAGTAGGTAGGGTCAGCTGGATCTAATTCTTGTTTGATGACCTGCGTAAGAGATGAACATAAAAAATGAAACAACAGAGGCATTGTGCGCAGATACAGAGTAGTGAGTGATATTATTGGCATATTGCAAAAACGTCAAAAAAGCAAGTGGGTGCCGCGCAAAACAAAATGAAACTAACCTCGCGGTTCTCGTCATCGTCGTCGGACTCATCGTCATCTTCTTCCATGACCCCTTTTTTCTCATAGTGAGCCACTTTGAATGAAGTCAAATAGTCGTTCATTTCTAGTGCTTTCTCTTCCAAACCTTGCTGGCTACGGTCCAACAGACGGCTGATTGCCGCATCGTCGTAGACGATGCAGTGCTCATCCTCATCTGCAATCAGAACAGGCATTATGTCAACAAACAATACGAACTGAGTGGAGAAAAACCGATACGTTCACATGTTGAACAAAAAAGAGCACATAGACTGTAAGGTATGGAACATAAAGAACCATCCGTGTAGTCCGCGCTACGCATGAGGCGAGATTGGTATTTGAGCTCCGCGTATGTACCTTGATGATAAAAACCAAAAGGGATGGTTCACATAGGCTCCTAGTGAAAGACTGGTTATAATGTATTCGTCCATCTTTTAGACAGGCTAACAATAAGCCATGACGGTCATTCGAGTAGAGGGCAAACGAAAGCAAAAACACAATGATCATGAACTTACTTTCTTCTTCACCTTCTTTGAACAGATCTTCGGTACCAAACTTTAGAATATCGTCTAATTCTTTTTTGGACATCTGACAAGAGCCTTTGCCACCCAAACCCGGGCGCACGACCAAGTGCGTCAGCATCATTTTCTTCTTGGCCACTTGAGTGACACGTTCTTCCACCGTTCCGCGGGTGACAAAACGATAAATCATCACCTGGAACAAAAACAGGCGAAAGAGAAATAATCGAGTAATCTGTATGCAAACTAAACAACACTGTTACCTATCCATCGGTGCTGAAGCAAGTGAGAGTTGGATTTCTACTGGCTCTTCTGTGTAATGTATGACGGAGTCCATCTTTCCTTTCGTCAGACAGACATCAATTCGACGACAAACCCGGCGAACTGACAAAAGCAACCATGATGACCCATTCCTTGCTCTGATCTCACAGTCGGTGGTATGTCTGCCGATTTTTTTTATTAATTACCATGAATGTACATTGGCATCATTCCTAATTCCAGATTGTCTGATATCTATTGAGCATTGCTATTCATTCGGTTGATCATTGAACACCGGATTTATCAAAACACGCAAAAAACACGAAGCAGGTTTTGTAAATGCGGATACAACTAAAAATACATGTGCCCTTTACTTCCAGTTATACAGAGAAAAATAACTTCCAGTACTTTCAAATAAAATGTAATATCGGAATTAATTTTAGTTATCGCATGACATATTCGTGAGCAAGTAGTCAGTTTGTTCTGACAAATATGGGGCGAACTGACATTTACAGTGGTATCCCATTACAATCTGCAGTTCAGTTCAGTTCCAACACCCACTAACCGTGCACTCGAGTGCGGAGGTTCTGGTTGCCACCTCATAGCAAAGTATGCGTTATGCATGCACACTGACAGACTTCCTTAGCGTACACTGTTGTGTGAGGCAGGTAGTGGTTGAAAGATAGGTCGAGGTGGTCGGTGCGTGACATGGAAGAAAGGTGTGAAAACCTTGACCAGTGCATCTGGTGAAATAGGGCATGTTAGACTTTTCGGTTGGAGTTCACGAGACCCGACCGACCAGATGGTTGGAGATATTGTGATATGTCTAGGTGTCGCGGCTAGTAGTGTAGCTGCTTTTGGGCTTTTTCTTTGTGATTTCTGCTTATTACTTTGCTGCCGGCATTATTTCACTTTAGGCGTCTATCTATTTTGCCCCGAACTCGGCGATGCTGCGAGGCAGCAACCAAAAGCAGGATACAGAAGTGTTAGGTTGATGGGTGAATAAACTGAAACTGAACTGCAGGAACCTAAATCGGAAAGCACACCAAACCAGTGCGTGGAAAAATCTGAAAAGAGAACTACATTTAATCACATCAAGTTGATAGTGTGTGCGTGCTACCGGTCGCGACACCTTTAACATGCAATCTACCCAGCATGGAAAAACCAAGGACGAACCTTGTTCGCCTGGCCGATACGATGTGCGCGGGAAAACGCTTGGATATCATTGTGCGGGTTCCAATCCGAATCGTATATAATCACCGTATCGGCCGAGGCCAAATTAATCCCCAAACCACCAGCTCGAGTGGAGAGGAGAAATGCGAACGAAGGAGAATCGGGAGCGTTGAACCGATCAATTGCATCCTGGCGCATCTGGCCCGTGACTGCACCGTCAATGCGTTCAAATTTGTAGCCCTCTGAGTCGAGAAAATCTTCCAACAAATCGAGCATTTTAGTCATTTGAGAAAATATCAGCACACGATGTTTGGTGGCATACAAGTTTCTCATCATCTTGCTCATCAGTTCCAATTTTCCTGACGCTTTACGCAAACCAACACCCTCATATGCTCCGTTCGGGAGGCGTTGCGCCTCTTCGGCCGCTGACGGGAACAGATAAGGATGATTGCAACATTTTTTCAGATCCATCACAATATTGATCAGAGAGACTTGTGATCCACCGGAGCGACAGCTGAGGGCTTCGAAGTTACGAGTCAGAATGAATTTGTAAAAACGTCTGTGAGATACAAAGTGGAAAATTTAATCAGTTTGTTACTTAACAGCTCAGCTTCCGGGATACTGTGCAACAATATATGGGGAAAAGAAGTGACGCTAAACGTTGGTGGATTATTTGTATGCTGTTGAGTTGTGCTCCTACGACAAAAACTAGATTGTATGAAAGAAAACCCACTTCGTGTTGATTCGATGGAGAGGAGGTCCTGCCTCAATGCTTTGGCGCGTTACTTTCCACACGTTTGAGGGGCCTCAGAAAGTCAATATGATGGTGAATCAGCGAAGATAACGCGAAGAGTTTTACTTTCGTGGTCTTGGTGTTTGCCACTTCCAAAAATGAATACACAAGTCCGGTACGATACGATGAAGCGAAAACACCGCTATGGTATGATGACATATGAAACATTTTGCTTTTGATCTAGTCTGTTAAAATGTATTTGTTTAGTTCATAAGTTTCCACGGGTAGTGTTTTACCGCACTATCCCTAATACGATCCGTGTCAGTTGTTTTTCCTGTGAAATTTTGCGACTGAAAACTTCAAACCAACAAATTTATTTCAGTGATTGATTCTACCACAACACGATTATTTGAGGTTCTGATGACTGATGCATGGCAGCTGCAAGTAACGCAGCTTGGTACTTGTTGATTTTTACATTTCAGTACTTAACTGAAGCATGAAGAAAACAAGGGAGATAGCTGGTAACGTAAAGGGGAGTGTTAAATGTTAAATGTAATAACCGAACAAACGAGTGCACTGAATTTGGAGAATATTCCCCTTCTTGGATCGGATTCAAGTGAGTACATCAAGCATTTTTAACTTAAAATCAGTGGGCACGCAGTGTAGCAGCGGGAAAGGTGCGAGCGATTGCCTTTTCCAAGCGTCTTATTAGTAACTCGCTTTTGTCATCTCCTTTGAAAGGAAGATGAATGTATAAATCTTTCTTCTTCACGGTCACTAACGCTTGTCTCGTTGCCCTTTCTGCTGTTCTTTTGAATGAAGCGCTCGGGGAATCCGTTATCCAATAGCGTCTGCTTCAAAATGTCTAATTCATCATTCACCGTCTGATTCGAGCAAATCATTCGCACACGGGCTGCGAGTGAGCGAATAAGGTTACGTTTACGTCCGATAGGTACAAAGCTGGCGAAATTGGTGTACTGGCCTGTCCACGTTGGTTTGCGATATACACGACGGAGCAGTTTGCTATCGCCACCTCTTAAAAGGAGCACATCTAGAAAGTGGAAAGTGTTCCTTTCTTCTACATCCGACGTAAAGTCAACCGCATTATGAGCCTGGTTGAACTCCTCCACCAATGACTCCAGCCGTGTATGACTGTCAGTTAGAACAAAAATATCATCTACGTATCGACAGTAGATGGGCAGACTTTCTATCGTATCGCTAAGTTTCCCGTTTTCCAGCTTAGTTATGAATATGTTAGCAAGTAAGGGGCCTAGAGGTGACCCCATAGCTACTCCATCGGTCTGACGGTATATTTCTTCGTTGAAGGTAAACTGGACATTGAAAGTACATCGTAACAGAAGTTCCTTCAGATTGATTACTGGAATACCGATATTGAAATCGTTTTCTACGATGAAATCGCACAAATAATTGATCGTTTCTAGAAGCGGCACGTTGGTAAACAAAGATGTCACATCCAAAGAGGCCATCGTTAGATCTTCAGCATGTCGCTCGCTGATCAGTTCTATGAATTGAAGGGTGTCTTTTAGGCTGTAGCGGGCAGTCTTTCGGCGAACCGGTTCAAGCGCATCTACAAGCCATCGGGCAACTGAGTGATACGGGGATGCACTCATGTCGAGTACCGATCTCAATGGTATTCCCGATTTGTGAACCTTTGGTAACCCGTAAAGTCGAGGAATAGTGGTACCAGTTGGTCTTAGCTGCTCTAGGGTTGTATGGGAGATAACCTTGAGCTCTATTAGATTGCCCGCTACAGCCTAAAAGACACCCTTCAATTCATAGAACTGATCAGCGAGCGACATGCTGAAGATCTAACGATGGCCTCTTTGGATGTGACATCTTTGTTTACCAACGTGCCGCTTCTAGAAACGATCAATTATTTGTGCGATTTCATCGTAGAAAACGATTTCAATATCGGTATTCCAGTAATCAATCTGAAGGAACTTCTGTTACGATGTACTTTCAATGTCCAGTTTACCTTCAACGAAGAAATATACCGTCAGACCGATGGAGTAGCTATGGGGTCACCTCTAGGCCCCTTACTTGCTAACATATTCATAACTAAGCTGGAAAACGGGAAACTTAGCGATACGATAGAAAGTCTGCCCATCTACTGTCGATACGTAGATGATATTTTTGTTCTAACTGACAGTCATACACGGCTGGAGTCATTGGTGGAGGAGTTCAACCAGGCTCATAATGCGGTTGACTTTACGTCGGATGTAGAAGAAAGGAACACTTTCCACTTTCTAGATGTGCTCCTTTTAAGAGGTGGCGATAGCAAACTGCTCCGTCGTGTATATCGCAAACCAACGTGGACAGGCCAGTACACCAATTTCGCCAGCTTTGTACCTATCGGACGTAAACGTAACCTTATTCGCTCACTCGCAGCCCGTGTGCGAATGATTTGCTCGAATCAGACGGTGAATGATGAATTAGACATTTTGAAGCAGACGCTATTGGATAACGGATTCCCCGAGCGCTTCATTCAAAAGAACAGCAGAAAGGGCAACGAGACAAGCGTTAGTGACCGTGAAGAAGAAAGATTTATACATTCATCTTCCTTTCAAAGGAGATGACAAAAGCGAGTTACTAATAAGACGCTTGGAAAAGGCAATCGCTCGCACCTTTCCCGCTGCTACACTGCGTGCCCACCTCACCAGTCGACCAGTGATCTCGACGAACCTAAAGGACAAGTTACCTGTCCTCACCTCATCAATGCTAACCTATTCGTTTGTTTGCTCACGTTCGGCAGGCTATATAGGTAGAACGACACGGCAACTATCACAAAGGATCAAAGAGCACAAACCAACTTGGCTGTCGACGAGAGACAGAAAATCCATCACCAGCGCGATTGTGGCACATCTTGCGGACACTGGACATCACGTAAACGACGACGCGTTCAAAATAGTCTACAGAGTCCCTACGAACGCGCCGAAAGCCGCTCGAAAACAACATCTAGCAACGGCAGAGGCTGTGGCGATCAAGTTATTCAATCCATCGCTTTGTTCTCAAAAACGTTTCGTTAAGGCACTCAAACTACCCTGGCCGCGATCCGAGACCGACCCTGGAGCTCAGTGTGACCCATACGTTGACCCTTTGGCTGAAACCTGAAATGGATAATCCCCGAAACCCTTGTTCATTGTTTCACGGGCCCCTTTCCCAACCACGAAACAACAACACTTCCCCTCCTATCTTTCCTAACTACGCAACACCAACTTTGATGACCATCCAATCACACTTTAGCACACAGAGGTTGTTCATAATTTATGCATTTCTAACCTATAAATGTAACTGTATTAGCCACGAGGATGATGCTACCGAAAACGAGCTTGTTCGCTATTCGTGTTTTCTACATATAGTAGGATACATAAGAAGGTCGCACGAATGCCCCCCCCCCTAATACATGCCTGCGCAGGAGTACACTGGAATGTGTATGGCCCATAGCCTTAAAGGCCCACTGCATTATTAGGGATAGCCAGCAACCAGACCCTGAAACGTTGAGTGGACAGCCGCACAAGGTCCCAATAGGTCAGGTGTCGCAACGGGCGGGACGACACTGAATTACTGTTTTACACTAATCTAGCGCTTGCGCTGATACTTGCCTTTACTCTGCCTGCTCTTTGATGGATAAAGTCATCCGAGTTGGGTTCTGTAAGTGTTCGGTATACTCCTATGCAACCTCATAGACGAAAGTTGCTCTTTCTTGGCGCAATTAGTCGATAGCGTACCATATTTCAACATCATGTAGAAGGTAAATATAAGGCCTATTGTGCACGTCATAAGCATCAACTGTATTGCATTGAAAAGAATGTAAATTTAGACATTTTGGCGAAATCTCGTTGAAGGTGGTTGATGACTTGGTACAAACCTAACACCGCATGAGAATGGTGGTCATCCAAGTAAACGTGAAACTGGATAACAATGAAATAGAACTAGCGCAACCAAGAACATTCACAGTGTAAACGGAATTTGGCTCGACTTACTTCTGCATCGGACTAAGTTCCACACGAACAATAAATTCTCCTTTAGACGGCATGTTTTGCAATACGTCAGCCTTGAGTCGGCGCAGCAGATGTTGTCCTAACATGTCATGCAGTTTTTTTACTTGCTCCTCCTTCGAAATATCAGCAAACTCATCAAGAAATCCCTGCATGTCATGGAACTTTTCTGGAGTCATGAAATGCAACAAATGAAACAGTTCCTCTAGATTGTTCTGAAGTGGTGTGCCGGTCAGGAGCAGCTTGTAGGCTATATGATACGAGGCTAAAATGCGGAAGAATTTGGATTGGTTGTTCTTCAGCCGATGTGCTTCATCTACAACCAAGACTTCCCAGTCAATTGATCCCAACAGTGCCTGATCGATACTGATCAGCTCGTAGCTAGTTAACAGTACATGGAACCGGACCGCTGTGCCACTTCGCATTCGCATCACTCGTGTACCACCGCGTACTGCGCCTTCCTCGAACGAAAATTCGTGCTCCCGAATCACCATACGTGAATCTTTGTCACCCACGTAGGATACCACGTACAAATCGGGGGCCCAAAACTCGAATTCACGTTCCCAATTGATAAGAGTAGATAATGGAGCTGCCACTAGGAATGGACCGCGAGAATGTCCCTCTTTGTATAACGAGTAAAGAAAGGCGATGGTTTGAATAGTTTTACCTAAACCCATCTCATCGGCTAATATGGTGTCCACTTTGTTTCCATATGAAAATCGTAACCAATTCACTCCTTCCAGTTGGTACGGATGAAGCTGACCGTTCGTCTCTTCGATAAAATCGGGCTGAGTGAGGTACTGCTTTTTGAGTTCGGTCAAACAACGATCCGGTGGGAGTTTTCGTATTAATTCTGGACTGAGTTTCTCGGTGGCAGAGTCCCGATTCGAACGACGGCCGCTCTTGTGCTTTTTAGATAAACTGACCACGCTGCGTGTACCGTCCGCATTTAGCGAGCTGCACAGATTGCCCATAAATACTTGGCGCATAATACGATATTCTTCAATAAAGCGTTCGATGTCCGTCACGCCCCCGTCCGGCTCTTCCCATGTGCATTCATCATATGACAGATCACGCCACTTTACTAGATACCAATCGTGACTACCACGACCTGCTCGGTGATCAATGATTCGTTGAATCTGTAACCATTCCGGTCGAACGCCCCATTTGTAAAAACGTTCATCAAGATTGTGTGGATCAGCCACTTTTTCTCGTGCTTTACCCCTGCCAAAAGCAAAGAACATAGTGGAAACAATGGGTACGTTTAAACAACTAATCTGATGGATAAGGATTATCATATGAGATAATAATTCTGATGAGAAATTTCTACAAACAACTAAATCCCACCACCAAATGATCCCTAACTGGATGTGTTTTTAGACTGCGTAGTGGAAAACGACCTTTCGTCAGCGAGACCGAACATGCATCAGTACAGTTTAAAGATCAACCTGGCATTTCTGTGCTCCGATTTTGGTTGCTGCCTCGCAGCATCGCCGAGTTCGGGGCAACCATTACCTGTCTCACACAAAGTGTACGCCGAGGAAATCCGTCGGTGTGCATGCGTAACACATGTCCCAGCCACCTTAACCTGTTTAGATTCGGCACATGTTCTAGAGATTGACATCTGGTTCCCAAAATCCTATGCCTTACTTTTGCATCGCTGATACAATGTTCCCACCATGTTCCAACAATATCATGGAGCCATCGACGCTCAAACACCGAGTCTCCGCCTATATTCTAATTTTGATGGTCATGTTTCTGAGCCGTATAAAGGAGCTAATCTAACTTCCGCAGTGGATAGTCAACCCCTGATGTCACGCCAGCGCCATAGATGGTTGAGATAGGTAAAAGCCGAACGCGTCTTCTGTGTACGCGATGACACCACGTCTGACATCTGACCACCTGCTGGGATGTAACTGCTCAGGCAACAAAAAATGTTCACCAAAGCTAGGGCTTTTCCTGCCAAAACAAGATTTGATGCAGCGCAAACTCAGTCCCACAGAAGCATTTTATACTCACAAGGTGTCAAATGCACTCCGAAAATAGTAACGTTGTTGTTTAGGTTATCAAGAAAACCTTGCAACTACTTGAATCTTCACTCCATGTTTTCCATGTTAGAAAGTTTACTGTTTGGGGAAAAATCGATGCCGCTATTCTCAAACGAAGGTAGGGCTACCTCAAGAATTATTTCAACTACCAAATTGAAGAGGAAAGGCGAAAGACAGCAACTCCGACGAACACCACTTCCTGTGGTGAACTCGCCGCAGGCACGAACTCGGCTTCCGCTGCTTGCATACAAGGATTGAAAAATAGATGAATTTTCTGGCGCATCCTTCAATGAGAGGCAGCGCCAGAGAACTGCCAGATCGACTGAGTTGAAGGTCGCCTTCAGATCAAGGAAAATGGAGACTGTTGGTCTACCTATAGAAAATGAATACATGGCGATCGCTAAGTGGTTCGTAAGTACGCTAGTGTCGATGCAAATAGTGACCGACTAACCTGTACGTGCTACCATCTTCCGGAAGAGGTGGTTCTTCCATATCATTTTTCTTGAAGTAGTTCCGCAGCATAATGGGATGATGGACATCCATCTGCAACTCGCTGAGCCATTCACAATGCCAATACGATAGATCAACATATTTGACAAAAAACTCCCGAGTAGGTCGGCGAATTATAGGCGGCCTTGGTGGTACCATGGTCGTCGTAGCCTGAGGTGGTTGGGTTACACTGTTCGCCCCCTTTTCTGCCGAACTGTCACTCTCCTTTGCTTGCTCACTAGATTGAGTCTTCAAGTCTCCGCTAGGACCATCTTTTGATTCGCCTGACGATGCCGTATGTGCGTGATGATGCGTGTGGTCTAGTTCATCCAACTTCGGTGGTTCAAACCAGCGCCAGGTAAGAATTCGAGCTACTTTGGCACGCAGTGGTTTACATCCACAGCGGGGACAAAGCCATACACCCTCCGGGATGCTGGCCAACGGTGGAGTTAGACAAGCCATGTGATAGCTGGCCGGACAATTTTCGCAACAGATCAGGTCACCACCATCACGGCACTCGGTACAGTATTCTTGATGTTCATCCTTCTCCGGGGATGCGACTGGAGGTGGAGGCGGGGCTGGAGCCTTAGCATTCTTCTTACCCGATTCCCCGGATGTGTCTCTAGAGATTTTTGCGTCGCTGGATGCATGTCCATTTACACCTTCTTTCTCACAATGCGGACAAGACCATGTACCTTCAGGGGCCTCCTCCAGTTCGGGGTCCAGACAAACTAGATGGTAAGCTCGAGGACAAGTATCACACAACATGATCTCTCCGCCCTGAAATGAGACCGTTGAAAAATACTTGGAACTCAACGAAAACAAAAGCGGTCGAATTTTAAACTAAAGCAGATAAAGCGCATTATAAAATCTGGGAGGCTAGTATTTAACAAAACTGGGAACGACTGTCCTGGTATCATAAACGGGTAGTTATGACTAGACGGGCGGTGTGAAGATGATCACTAACACCACTTGGTTCAAAATAAACGGCCACGAATAAATACGATTACCTTAGTGTGCTTCGATGACTGCGGGACCGACCACAGTGCTGTATAACATGACCCAGGACATGGTAAAAACGGCGGCAAGGGAAAATGTTGGAGCTGTCCTAATGAAAAAACTTGGGCTTTCCAGCAGCTTATAAAAATTGATTACACAGGTGTTCATATTACCTGTTGACAGACTTCACAGTAGTCTTGATGATCAGTTTCATAACCTTCTTCATCGCCATTTTTGCTGGTTGCTTTGCGAGTTACAATCAACGGGAAACGTGCAGTGGTCTTTTGATGACTTTTGCTGTTCGCCGGACCACCTACATCCATTCCGGAAGGAACTGGAGTTGAGTGGCTGGATTGACGTTTGCTTGATCGTTTTCGTCGATCTCTTTCTTCGTCTTGTGCCATTTCAGCCTCCTCCAATTGACGCTCAAACTCCTCATCGCTGGTATTATTACCACCGAGAACGCGATCCTAAATACACAAAAAAGTTCATGAACCAGTGGAGAACGTAACGAACATGGGTTACTTCTGTCCTCGCATAGGAGCGGTGCCTTCTTAAAATCCTATGGAACGGATCAATACAACACATTCCTGTTAGTATAGTTGGTGGGATACGAAATGGCTGATATAAGATCAGTTTCACAAAAGATGTACTACTATTCGCGTTGCTGATTCTACAAACCAATAGGCGGATATTTATCAAACTGGATTGCCCAGTGAAATGATTGAAATAACTGATCGCACAATTGCTAAGCAATGAAATAAACGAGCGAGTAAACTTGCCTTCAGTGGTCAGTAATCAAACCGGTGCTCAACAATGGGAGAGATTTGGATTAGGATAATAAAGATCGAGCTATTAGATTTTCTAGTTCAGACCCGACTCCAGATCGGATCCGGATTCGGTTTCATTTATGCTCCTTTTGGTTGGTCTTTATTTTACTCCTCGTGCAGTTCGTGAATGCGAGATCCAAAGCAGTAAGTGTATTGAAGAAAAATGTGGATGATTACCGATTTCTTGACATATTTGCAGAATTTCTATGCCAGAGCACTGATAGATTTATGTCAGGCGGTGAACCCGGTTTGTTTAGTTTGCTGATGATACTGATCCGAGAAAGCTGATGAAAATAACGGACTTCAGAGGCATACTTTGGCTCACGCGAATGAATGAATTGCGAAAAAAATCAGCACCCATCGATGAAAAATTTATGGTAAAAGAGAGAAACACGAGTGAACTATACAGACCTCTGGGAAAGCAAATACGTTACTGCTGTTAAACACAGCAGAAGAATCTATGAGTAACAATAACTACCAGAATAAACTGCATCCGCGTATCTAAACTGGTGTTGAGAAACTCTACGATTGAGTATAAAATAAATGACCACAACAACCATTTCAACACGTCTTTCATTTTGGAAGCACATTACAATTGATTTACCTCAGTGCGCCGTCGACCACGCTTCTTCTTTTTCTTACTTATTTTTATTTTTATTGGAGGCGTCGTTACTTGAGAGTTTACCGCCGGCGAAGGTGGTGGAGACTGGCTGGCCGCTTCACTCCCAGCACAACCTGAAAGCGGAGTAGTATAGCCAGCCGGTGTGCCTGGGTTGGCAGATTTCCTAGTAGAGACTCGCGGGCGTTTTCGACCGACGGAACTAGTAACACGCACTTCTGACAGATCATCCTCCTGTGTTTCTGTATCGTTGTCGTCGAAATCGTCGTCTAATTCTAGAAATGCATGCGTAATTCAGAAAAAAGAAACTTACCTTCTTCTCCTTTTGGAATATAAGGATTCATTATAGCAAATTCCTTCCATTTTGCATCCATGATCTTTTGTACGTCTTCCTTCGGCGCATGTGGGTTCTTCTGAATGATTAGGGGACGAACATATTGGTCGAAGAGTTTTTGTATTGTCCAGTTTTCAAAATCTTCGGTTGAGTATGTTAGCTCCACATCCTCGATAGCAAGCTCCTCGCACAGTTGATCTACTGTCTTTTCTTTCTACAAAAAACCCCCGTAAAGCAGGGACAGTACACTCACTTTACATACCCTATCAGAACGTCGCTTTGGAGGTGAAACTCCGACCTCCTCTTCATTCTGATCAAAGTAGCAAAAGAAAATGGTGGGCACAAGTGAATGAAAGCGACTTTTATAGTGCGGTTACAAATTAGACACAATCAACTGCGGCGATTTAACTGTATTCGCCCCCGCGTAGTTCGGTTTCAAATGGGCGACTACTTACCTTCAGCCAAGGTGCTGACTTTTGAAAAAAAGCCTGTGAGATGAATGAGCTTCTTAATGGCAGAATTGTGAAGAGGAAAGCTTTAAATTCGTCATTAGGTAGTTCACATGGCAATATTCACTGGTCTTGTGGACCTCATCATGATTTTCATCATCCCACATGACTAAGTAAACTGAAGACTATCATACTGTTGTGTTGCGTTGTAACGTAAACCGGTCAACCCTTTTTATGTTAGAAATCTCCTTTTGATATCTCGCTCCAGGCATTTATACATGTAGGTCTATTAGCAAAGATAAATAGAGAGCTTAGCTAATACTCTGTACCCGTGAACGCTTCATATCTGATGGCGTGACAACAAACTAATTAGATGAATTCAGCAAGCCACGAGGAACGTGTGAACTCAACAAGTTGGGGGAAACGTGTGAACAATTACTAACGGAGTAGGCGTGAAAAACAAACCAGTGTACTATTGGATATGAAATTAGGAGGAAGGTTCTGGACAAAAAATTGGAGTGGGGGTGCCCATCTCTTACTGCTTCGGCAACACTAACGGTTGTATTAAGTTGTGTTGACTGCATAGTTCGGGTTCTAGGATCTTAATTGCTGAGGCTTCAAATGTGATTTTTTACTACATGCCTGAGCATGAGTGCAGTGGAAGGGGTATTGACCACATTGCCACAATGGCCCACTACACTGTTAGGGATAACCGCCAACCAGACCCTGAGACTTGGAATGGAGAACCGCCGCCCAAAAGGTCAGGTGTGGTAGCTATCCGGACGACAGTGGATTACTGTCTACCACCAAAGTAATCGGTGATTACGGGGATTCGAACCTCTGACCTCCGAGGTGGCAACCAAGCGCTTTAAACCACTAGACCACCACCGGTGGTGAAGCTGTTTGCGTAATCCTTTGTTGAGAAGCCTGGATGTTGTTGACAGCGTCCTGAACGCGGTTATGAGGTATATTACATGTCCGTTGTCGACCGGGTGTTTCAGGATAGAATTAAAGACCTTTTGGACTGGACCTTTGCGGAGGCCAGACAATCTTGAGATCCTGCTGGACAGGCGCCTTGCATGTCCGATGTACTGAGCACTACAAGTGCACGTATACTGACAGGAAAAAACGAATGGGACCAACAAGCCAACGAGCCCTTGGTTTGGTGAACAACGAACAACTCAGTTTTCGATACAACCCCCATGTGTTACCAAGTAGTATTTCTCCGCTGCTGCTGACAGTTATCGTACCAGGATTTTCAAATACTTTTTTAACATAGTTACGCATGGGTACAGCGGAAGGGTATATCCCATAGCCACAGTGTACCATCAAATTACCTTTGAGTGGAACTGTGATGAAAACGCATTTTTACCCGTGTGAGGTTTGACTCGGTCATACCTGTTGGTGGCGAATCGGTGAACAAATGGGTTTGGACATCATTTCAAAATATTTTTATGCATTCTAGCTTGTTGTTTGATATATCTGGACAGCGGGTGTTTGTAGGCTAGACGACCCACTAAAATCCGTTTATACTGTCCTACCGACGTGCACTTGCAGGATGTACTTCTTTCGATATGTCTGTTACCTTTACGTCTTAGTCCCACAACGAAAAAAGGCTGTCTACTACCATCTTCGCAGCAAATCACTTTACTGTTTTTTCTGTCACGTTTGTGTGCGAGCGCGGTGAAAAGAATGTGCCCCGCCTACCCAAAAGATTATTGCACTGTGAGGAATAACTGGTAACCGTGGCCCCGAGTGAATAATTGCATAGGGTTTCGTTAGATCAGGCGCGGCATTCTGTTCGCTGACAGCGGATCGCTATCTACCATCAAAGTGTGTGGAGCATTTGAGAGGAGTAGCATCTCTGAGTTGGTAAACTGTCGTGCCCCTTGGGGTATCTTCCACCGCTTTGGTCTCCATCACCTACCCAACTCTCGCCTGTGGCTCCACGAATCTGAGGCTTGCGTCGGCGGCCACACCCCGGAAAACCGCTCCAAGGACGGGTTAAACCAGGTTAGGGATAACCGAGGCCTGAAAACATCGGTTAGACGGCGCCCAGCATGCGAGAATGGATAACGCTATATAGGCGGGCGAGATCTGCTGAGATCCAACAACTATCAAGGGAATCCGTTCAATCAACAGAGTTGCATGGACCCCTGGGTTTAGGTCACCTCTACCGAATGGCGAATGCACTCCCATAAAGACACCAGCAACCATGCACCAAGATCACCAGGACGCGTTGGGCAACCAGGATTGGCAGACCACCATCCAAAAGGCGTACGAATCGCTCGTTCGGTCACCGGCTTCCAATACACAAACTTCCTGTTACCCGACAGGTAGCACTTGGCTGTGCATGGGCTCGAGTTGCTAACTCGAATAAAAAGCCGAGCGAAGCAGGGAACGCTACTTCGCACCAAATTGCCAAAACTCTTCCTGACAAGTTCCTTTATACACATCGCTCATGTCAGGGCGTCCACGGTAAACGACGCGCCTCGTGTTCCCCCTGCGGCCGGGGTGACAAATATGATCGCTGGGGACCTTAAAACGCGAAATCACATCTAAATCACCTGCTGGAATGTGAAAAAATTCTTGGACATCGGAAGCCAGGCCATTACAGCGCGAACGCTACATGACTATTGCATCGAAATCACGTCTCTCCGAAGTTCGGCTGCCGAATTCTGGCACCCGGTGTATAAAGGTTCCCGGAGTAGACGACAGTTACCACCCATATCACAGTCCACCTACGGACAGCTCTAGTCTCCAGGGCGTCGCGGTAGCTGTCAGCAACAAGGCTAACAAAGTATTGCTTTCGAGGAATCCAATATCTCCTTGGATCGCCCTAGATCGTTTTCACACCTCACTCTTGAACATGTCCGTTGTTGTGTTCTACGCTCCGACAGTTGCAGCCAAAGAAACGGCAAAGGACGGGTACTACGGTAGGCTACAAGAGGTGATAAGCAGTGTCCCGAAACGAAACATTCTTCCAGTTTCTGGGGTCTGGAACGCCTGCATTAGTACCTCCACCCGAGCAACTAGACACATTTTGGGGAAATGTGGTCTCAGACAGCAGTGCAGCAATGGTGAACTCCTCGTCCATTTCGCAGACTTCAACAAACTAACCGTCACCAACACCCGCTTCCAACATACCAGGAAGCACTTGCTAACGTAGTACTCTAATAACGGCCACACAGCGCACCAGACTGACTACATTCTCGTGCGACCACGCTGGTCATTTTCGATGAAGATTGTCGGTCCTACCGAGGCGCGGAGACTGGTAACAAGAATAGCACCGACCACATCCTGGGCCGTGCACGCTTTAAGATTCACCTGGCCAATCGTTGCAAAACTTGTGCCCCAAGAAGGATTAACACAGCAGCGTTAGGATCACCGACAAACCGCCAAGCGGTCTCATATGCTATTGCCTCCCATCTAGCCACCACGTTCATAGGTGAAGTACAGGTGAGAAATCAGTGGACTTCACTCAATGCATCGATCTAACAATCCGCTTTAGATGAACTGGGCTTTACGCGAAGACGACAGAAAGACTAGATCCCAGGGGTAACTCTCCAGTTAACCGAAAAAGCTGGAGATGTCCGTCTAAATGGTCACCCAGACTTCCGTGATATCCGACGAAATTCCACCCGATCGGCCAGAAGCGACCGCAAAAACTACTGGACCGAAATCATGAAAACCATGGAGACTGCGGCTGATAGAAATAACTTCTCGAAGCTCTTCCGTCAGATCTGCACTGCATCCGGTAAACGACATTCGAAAGAATTCCTTCGCGATGATGCCGGGCTGCCCATTTCTGAACAGGCCAAAAAGATGCAGCGGTGGACAGAATACTTCGATTGTCTACTGAACCGTCCCGCAGCATGGTCTGTGAACCCAATCCCAGCAATCCAGAGCGAGATCCATGACGTTGGTAACAACCCACCAAGCTGGGATGATATAACCGACGTAATACACAAGCTAAAGATCCGGAAATCCCCTGGAGAAGATGGCATCGCATCAGCGATATATAAACCGTCTTTCGACACTGCCCGAGTCATTGCACATCCTGTTTTGCTCAACCTGAAAAAAAAAACAATTCCCAGCGGACTGGGGGACTTTAAGTTTACTCTATTCCAAAGAAAAGCGACAGGACTGTGTGCGCAAACTAACGTGGCATCAGTTCATTCGATGTCGCCATCAAAATATTCTCCGTGATTTTGTTGAACCGCTTCTCAGTGGTGCGGGACACGCGCACACAAGCCCTAATTGAGGAGGCTTCTGCCGTGGCAGAGGGTGCAGGTACCAAATATTCACCCTACGCCGAGTGTTAAAACATCGGTACGAGTTTCAGCAACCGAATACAGCTTGTTTTATTGATTTTCGGGCTGCCTTCGACTCAGTTGACAGAAAATCGTTATGGACTACACTACAATCGGATAGCATGCCTTCTGTCTCACGAGGTTGCAGTACGCGAATACGCGTGCGAGAATACGCATCTACAGAGAGGATTCCAGTGACTTCTCCCTCAACTCAGATGTTAGACAAGGCTATCCCTTGTCGCCAGTGCTGTTCAACTGCACCATCGATTGGATAATGCATCAGGCACTCACTGATTACCCTGGTATTCAGATGGGCACCGATGCTTTCCTCGCTGATCTAGAATTCACAGACGACATCGCTTTCCTTGGAGATAGCCCAACTGAGTTACAGCCGGTTCTCAGTTGCGTTGAATCTTTCGCGAAATCCATGGGGTTAGAGATTAATACATCGAAGACCAAGATCCTTTCGACATGCATTACACAGTCCATTCTCTCGATATACTTGAACGGCGAACAAATTGAATACGTCCAGGTGTTCAAATATCCGGGCTCCTTGATTCTCCCGAACGGCCAATCCAAAAATGAAGTCACGTTGCGCATTGACAAGGCCAAGTCTGCGTTTCTTCAGCTTTGCAATGTACTCTGGGTGCGCAACGAAATCAGCCTCCGGACCAAAGTTCGCGTCTTCTGGGTCGCTATCCGTGCAATACTGACCTACGGTTGTATGACGTGGCCACTGTGCGTCGAGGACATTAGAAAGCTTGAAGTGTTTGACCATTGGTGTCTGCGACGGATACTGAAAGTGGCTTGGCTAGAAAAGCTTTCAAACGAGACAATAAGACAACGGTGCTTCGACATCGAAAAGCCGTCAGCAGTCCTCCAATGCCGACGACTGCAGTGGTTTGGACATGCCCTACGACATCCGGACACAGAGATCTCAGAACAGTGCCTTGCTCCGGTTCTGTGTCCAGAACGGCGCTGTCGCCTTGGAGGACAGCAGAAAACATGGGTCAGTACTGACAAATCGGACGTTGAGGGATTAGGACTTCAGTCTGCCTACGACGTTCGAAACTGATAGCAGAAATGGATTTCCCTGGGTTCACGTCTCGCATCCAATCGTCGATCATGGGCAGGTGTCATTCGGGATATGCATGAAGCCGGCTCATCCTCTGGCAGGAGCTAGCCGCATAAGAGTACCATCAAAATGACCAATGATAAGGTTCTAACCTCCGAATTCTGCGATAAAAGCTTATGTCACTCGACCGCCAACAGTTGTGAGCGCTGACGGAACTACTAAACAGATCCTGAGTACCCCTCTTGAGGTCCCGGCCCATAGCCGAGGGATCGGTTGCTGATAGTAGTTGAATGCTACCAAGCACGTCTTCAAGTCACAGACAGGAGATTGACCACTGTGGTTGTTAGCCACGACTGAAGCGCCAGCCCTCCGAATCAGCGGCCGCAGACGATTAGCGGGGATCGCCCGGGGGCATTGTGGGTTTTAGTTGGCAACAAACTCCCTCGCCATAAACAACCACAAGGGTTTCTAGACGGCATCGTGACGTTTACGAATATGGCTTACCACCAAGTTAGGTCACTGTTTCATGTTTCTGCTTAAGGCGGAACGAGATTCACGAGAGAGTGGATGAATCGAGGACCAACAACCGGTCCTTTTATATACCCCCTCTTGGATCGCCTCGAGATCCGAAAGGCGTATGAACTACTAGTGATCACCAGTTCCCAACAAGACGAGGTTTTTCCGAGTAAAAAAAGAAACCAAATGGTAATGGGAATGCCATTTCATACACTATTCTCGTGCATCTTTATGGGTTTTGCCTCCACAATGTGTACTGGTCCTGTTACAGCGCCTACCGATCTCGCAATGGGATACCGTTCTCCCAGATGCGCTGCACTCTATCCGCTCACTGCTGTGTACAGCAACGAATTGCACTCCGCATGAGGATATTTAACTTTTCCTAGCGAGCAACTAACGGTACTTCATTGCCAACATGGCTTACAGCTCCAGGCCCCGTACTGCTCAAACGGATGGATCGATCCTCTAAGTTTGATCCGATGGTTGAAGAAGTCGAGCCAGTCAGTTGTAATCCCCAGTACGCCCGCATTAAACTGCCTAGTGGCAAAGGAAATGTTTTTGTATGACGACTGGCTCCGACAGGCTAATTGCTAGTGTCAGAATCGGAACTGACTCAGATTTCAAAAGGTCCCCATGATACACCTCAAACAAATCTGCATCCCATAAATGATGCAATGGAACATGATACCAGAGCTGTACCCGTAATCCCATCCACACCCAACACTCCTACTCCCGACATAGTTTCAGACATTCTCACTCAACAACAGAGAACTCACTCACATAATTTACGCAACAGAGAAGCCTGAGTCAGTTATTTTTCTCTCCTTATCGTGACCCCACCCCTGCATACTGAAACTGGTTGTTTTTCCTTGGTGGGGGGTGAATGTCATGTTAATTTACCTCTCGTTCTATGGTTTCATTTTATACGTTGTATTTACGTGACTCTTGCGTTTCAGCCCATGTGCGCTTCTTGCTAGTTGAGTAAAGCGTTACATTATAAATTGGTGTCCCGAAGTCTTTTGCATTCAGTACGTACGTAATCGGTGACTGACGTTGCACGTACGTACAGTCGGACCATGCATTTGCACTCCAACTCCGAAGACATCTACAGAAGCAAGACTGAGGTTGTTGTACTCTCATACTTCTGGCCGCTTACTGATTCACGGTGAACTATCCAGTCGGTTCGAAACGACCAATGGTGTTCGACAAGGATGTCCAATTTCTCCATTCTTGTTTAATTTCGTCATGGACGAAATAACGGAGTGCCTTGCAAAATCTCCAGGATGTGGGCGTTGAACTAGGAAACAGTGAAAAGCTATATGACCTAGATCACGCAGACGACCTTGTCTGTTTGTTCGAATGCACAGAACATGTTCAACGTGCACTAGGTAGACTCTCAAGAGCTGTAGCTCCATTCAGCATGCGCTTTGCACCTTCAAAGTGTAAAGTGATGTTGCAAGACTGGATGTCAACGATTCCGAGCTTGATGCTTGATGGGGAGATGCTGACAATTGTCCACCGCTTCAGTTACCGCGGCAGCAGCGTGACAACGGATGGGAGCACTGTAGTAGAGGTGAGCACGCGGATATCCAATGCTCGAGCGGCGTAAGCCGGACTGAAGTACTTGTGGCACCGACCTGATATTTCACTCAAATTGAAAGGTCATGTGTACTGTGCCACAGTGCGTTTAGTTTTGTTGTATGGCTGCGAGACTCGGGGTCTGCGTATGAAAGATATTCGTCGTCTTGAGGTTTCCGACCACCGATGCTCACGTAGTATCGCTAAGATTGGATGGAATGGCCGAGTAAGTAATACTGAGGTCAGAAATCGAGTATTGGATACCACTTCAGGGAGTTTTCCATCACAGTGCATCCAGCTTAGTAGGCTTCGTTGGTTAGGGCACGTGTTATCACCTATGGCAAACACGTCTACCATACCGCGACCTGTTTTATGTCCCTCCCAGGGTGTGGAAGAAACCACGTGGAGATCAACAGATGACTTGGCAACGAGAAATGAGAAAATGTACAGTGAACTTAGGAAAAGTAGGTGCCTCACGTCTTCGTGGTTGGGGTCCAAAAGATCCATCAACCAGTTGGCTGGAGACACTGAAGGATTAGGCTACGAACCGTGAACAGTGGCGATCGTATTGTCACTTTCCATTGAATCAGAATGACTGATCGATGTGCGTTTGTACAGTTAGACTGTGTATCCCGTGTGTTGGCTACTAGGGCGCTCTTTCCTTTTCCCTCATGCGTAGGTCTACTCCTTGTCCATCTTGTATATTAATGCTTTCTAATTCAACGTGCAACATGGTGAGAAAGGCAATGATCAGCGGGGCTTTCCCTATTGTTTAGTGCTGTACTATGATGACAGAAAAAGCCCTAGGAAGGATCGTGAAAATTTGTGGGTCAAGATAGCCGAAGAAACTGAAGTAGCAGCTGTTTCAGGAAAATCAAAAAACCGTTCAAACTTATTCGCGATGTCAGTGGGCGCCGAAGCCCGTTCAGTGAAAGGACACGCGATAGAAATGGAGGGACAATTCACGGCAAACAGCATAGGCTTAACCGTTGCACTTAGTGGTTCCAGAAGTTTAGCTAGCCGCGCGCTAATGTGGTGACTGAGGCGTCAACAACTGCAAATCCTTGGGAAGTATCACTTAAACCCCCATCGGAAGTGAAAATGAAGTTGGGTATTCGATTATTAAAGCGTCGAAAAGCGTCCGGTCCCGACGAAATTTCCCCAACTCTTTTCAAACTGGGTGGAAATGCATTGATAAAATCAATTACCACCTTGCTCTGTGACATTTGGAGCGAGAAAAGCATTCCGTTATAATGTGGCGAGTCATTGATTGCACCCATCTTCAAGAAGGGAATACGCAATGATTGCAGTAATCATCGTGAGATCAGTTTAATTCCGATAGTCACCGAGGTATTAGCCTCGATTTTGCTGCGCCATCTGACACCGGCTTGCGAGAGGAACACCCGCGAACAGCGGGTCGGATTCCACCCAGGTAGAGGATGCTTTGACCAAATCTTTACTCTTTGCCGATCACTTGAAATGCGTCACTCATACCGTCGACCGACAATAATGGTTCCCCTCGACTTTGAAGGCGTCTTCGACTCAGTTGATCGAACAGCGCTATTTAGTGCTTTTCAGCGAAAAGGTATGCCCCAGAAGTTCGTGAATCTTTTGGAATCATTGTGCTGTTATACTTCTGGCCGCGAAAGGTTTCACGGTGAACTATCTAGTCCATTCGAAACGACAAGGAAGTCCCACCTCGCCATTCCTGTTCGACTTTATCTTCGGGATGTAGGCGTCAAAGCCGCGAGTGGTGAGAAACTGTGATCTAGATTACCCCGACGACCTTGTCCACTTTTTTGAATGTACAGAACGTGCACCAGATAGACCTGCAAGAGCTGTAGCTCCACTTGGCATACGTTTTGCATCTTCAGTGTGCAAAGCGATGTTACATGACTGGACGTCAACGGTTCCGAGTTTGACACTCAATGGGGAGGGGGGTACTAACAACTGCTGACCGCTTCATTTACCTTGGTAGCAGCGTGACGACATGGTTTGGATTCAAAAATCCCTCAACTAGTTGACTGGAGACACTGAAGGATACGGCTGCGAACCGTGAACAGTGGTAATCGTGTTGTCACACGGCGATCAGAACGATTGATCAATGTGTGCTCGTACAGTTAGACTGTGTTCCGTGTGTTGGCTACTAGGGCGTTCTCCTTTCCCACCCCTGTTATTTCACTACGTCCGCTTTGTATATTCATTCCTACTATTGCTACGTGCAACATGGTGAGAAAGACAGTGGCCAGTGGGGCATGCCCTGATGTTTAACGCTGTGGGATGTTGATGACACTATTTTTTATGTATGGTTGCCAGTTCAGTTCAGACAACTATTAACCATGCAGTAGGCGCGGTGGTTGTGGTTGCTATCGCCTGGCGACGACTTCAAAAGGAAATAAAGAGAAAGAACGAAATTATGGGAGGAGTACCAGGAGCAAGGATAAGTAATAAAAATAACTTTTCGGCTTGTTTTTTGTTCGTAGCTGCTGGGATGACAATATTGAGCAAGTGGGAAGGAAACGGCGAAAACAGTGGATGATTTCTGACTAGAAGCCCACATCATCAAATTGAATATCACAAGTGATTAAACGTGTGGTGGAAGGAGCACTCATCATAGTGCTAAGGACCTACTGAACTGACATGGAACACCGGAAAATTTGGTGATAGAGTAATACACCATCATCTGGATCGTTACCATGTCCGGCGTATTGGGAACTTATACGGTTCTCCAATCCAAGTAAGTCTGGTTGCCAGTTATCCCCAATAGTGCCATGGGCTCCAGTGGCCATGGGGTGTACGCCTTCCATTGCATTCATGCGCAATTGTCACAAATTATGGTACTGGGCGGAAAAATGCCATAGTAGATAAAGTGGCAGTAAATCTACTAACAGCACTGAGCTACGTACTACCAAAGGTCACTGAAATTGTGTACCAGTAACCGTGTCGGATAATGAATGATTGGAAAAAGCTGAAGGAAATAGAACACAGAGCCTCCGGGAAGTTTGAATGCAGGTTTTAGCTACAACCAAAGCGGACTACAACCCCGAGTTATAATCAAAAGCGTTTAGACAAAGTTTGAGGTCTACAGTAATATTGGTGTCAAGAACCGAAGGAGACAAACCGGACATCAACGTGTGAGTCTTTCAATGCCATTTCATATCATTGTCAGCAAGCTGATTCTTCCCAGTCAAACCCAAGCTCAGAGGGAAGCATGACGCGGTAGTGTACTTAGCAAAATGATAGGAGCATCTTGACTGAATAGGCGGCATGACCGTCTGTGCCAAAACACGCATACGAGCTGAGTAGTTGCTAATTCACTATTACCACCTACAAAGATGGAAAGTCAGTCAACAGCTCCTACTCAGACAGGCCGATTCTCGTAGGTGTACAGCAGCGTCGTGCACTGACTTCTGACAGGAGAAAAAAAACATCTCGTCGAGTAAAAATACGGAACACTATTCGAACTTTCGCTGTTAGATTTCTTACTACACGCTTCTTCATTAGTGCAATGGAAGGAGTATGCCCTAAAGCGTTGGAGGCCTATTGCATTATCACCGTCAACTTTCTTAACTCGCTCCGCTAAGCATACGTTTTTTCTATCGGTTTTCTGTTGCTGATTTTTGCATTGCAGTAGTTACATAACAGCTCGGGTGCATAAAGCATACACTCAGCTAGGTACAGTCGGCAATCAGACCGTGAGACTTGGAGTGGAGAATCACAAGGTTGGATGGGATGGTTGGTTACCTCGACGGTGCACCGGTTTTCGAGAGGCTTGCGCTTTCACTGGTCGGCTTTCGAACGGCTTATGCCAGTCGTGTTGGATACGTGATGTATGGCTTTTCCAAAGATTACGCTTTTCCGTGCCTAATTATATCTCCCACGTTATGAATTTGTATCAACTGTCCTCATTTTGCCCATTCTGAGTGCATGAGATAGAGCGATCATTAACTTGGTATTTAAAGCCATTTCAGTAAATTAAGTCAATATGTAGAAGTAAAATGCTCATTAGGCAGTGTGCATTACTCCAGTGGTTGATTTTTTTTGTATCAATTCACTTTTGATCCGTGGAAAATGGCTACTACACAAATCGGTCGTAAACCGTTCGAAAACCGATGTTACGAGCGGGTTGAGGTTCAAAGAAGTAGGGCATAACTGTCCGAGATTGAAAAGAAAAGCACATAGACCGCTGCATCCTTTGTATGTTCATAAATAGTCTGGAGTGTTTCAAACCAGATTGGGACTTATTTAGAACTATCTTGTGACTGGGATTAGAAGCAATAACTGAAAAACACAGTGACTCTCTGCACGCAATACCGAAATACGTTAGGCGTCTGGCACACTTACCCGTGATCTCTTTGACTTCACACGCTTCTTGCAATCGCGCGAATCCATTGGACAAACCACAAATAGCACAAGCAAAGAACGATCCAATCACGGGCGAGGAAAATGGTGGCCGCGTGACCTTGGACGACTATTGGTTCGGTTCAGTTCAGTTCAGTTCAGTTTGCACAGGACTAGGTGTGGCTAGAGCCAACCTTGTGTCCAGATAGTTGTGTTGTCAGCGCGTTTCCGTAGATCCCAACACTGCGTGATTTTCTTTTTCTGGAAGGCAGAAATTTTGTGCAGTGTCAGCTCTGGCAGAGTAAGGTGGAAACAATAAGTAAATTGCATCTGACCCTAAAAGCTGATTAACATAACTCAGTGTATACTGCCACCCAACATAGGTCTACTGGACTATTAAAAGCCTTCACTGTTGTGGTATTTATGACCTCCTCCGGGAGCTTATTCCAATAGGGGTACCACTCTATTTGAGAAGCACTTCGCGCTGATTTTGAGCCTCCAGTGCTTCCTTTGTAATCTAAGGCTATGCCCCCTTTTGCCTTTCTCGGGACTGATGGGCCAATGGCCCGGACAATGAGATCTGGTTTACTGATCGGTATTAGACAACAGCCCTCAGAGGCCGCTATATACGTTTGACTACGGTTGCCACTTGTCAGGTCAGATCACCGTCAGATCACGGGACTGACGGTCAATGCCAATGAGAGTCAAGTTTCTTGCACCCGCGAGCCCCAGGGCCTCGTCGTGCTTCGGCTTTCTGGGATCTTCTGCCTTTCAGGAGCTGGGAGCGCGAAGCATCGGGAGAATAGCAAAAAGAAACACTTCAATAGGGAAGGCATGGAAAACCAACAGAAACGCTAGTAGCGACCTGGAGATGTCTGGGTTTTGTGTGTAAATTCATGATCAAAAAGCACCGTAGACAAGCATAATCGATTAGCACTTAGCGGTAAGCAGCCTGTACGTTGTTCGATGCCACTGAGCTGTGCGTTGTTTGCGTGCTTGCCGTAAGGAGAATTGGTTTTCGCCAATTGAAAAGCTTTTCCGATTGTTCTGCCTGCGAACGGTTGAACCTTTAGCTCCCTTAGCTAGTATCGCGTCCGGTGTCGCTTCTGAACGTAATCGTGGACGACCTTGTTTCAATATGAACAGTCCTTCACCTAGTCCCCCGACTTTTGGCATACTCCGGAACTTTTAGCTTGTTGCTCGTTCCATAGTTCATTCTCGGGATCTAATTAATACCTGGCATCTGGAGTACTAAACACTCTTCACGCAGCAGTGTAGAACTCCAGCAATCAACCTTCTTGAAAAGGTGGTGAAAAAAGTTCTAGGGGAATCAAGAAGTACTTGGTGGAGGTACTTAAATATTCTGAAATGGATTGAAGCTGATATTGGGGGAGAAGCTCTGGAAAATAGTAGGAAGAAGAGGACTGCTGAAGCGACGGAAGTACTGCATTTAGGCTGAAGTTGCTGACGCATAAGCCCTCTGGAAACGCATGTGTCCTTGCAGCCTCCAGCTTCCTCCTGAACACCGCCATGGTGTTTGCTTCCACCACCGCCTTGAGAAGCATTTTCCATTTGTTAATTACCACTCAGGCAAAGCACTGGGCTCTGACGGTTTTGTTGGCCTTCGGCTTGATTAGTTCCTTCTTGTGTCCTCGAAGAGCAGAGTTCCTCTCTAGGGTAAACAACGGCTAGTTTGTGGCTGAAAACCCACTCTACTTTTTCATTGCTTTGATCAATTACTCCACTCCCGTACTCTGCTTAGCTCAAGCAAAAGCGACCCTGTCTCTGCTAACCTTTCACTGTACAGCAGCCCTCGTAGCCTCAGTACCTTTCTCTTGAACCTTCTCTGAACCTTCCCTAAAGAAAGGGCGTCCTCCATTCACTGCGGAGCCCAGGACTGCACCATGTGACCTAGGTGGGGTCTGATAGGCATCATTTACATTGGCGGAGGTGCCCTAGGGTCTCTTGATGTGGGCATTCCAAGCAGCTGTTACATGGCCCTTTTTCCTTGTTCCCAGCTTGCGGATATTTTACCGGGGGTTTGAAGTCGCTTGAAACGACCATGTCCAGGTCTTCGACCTCGCTTTTCTGGGCCGGTGGTTCCGAGTTGTCCGGGTTTAAACTTTGCTTTCCGCCGGTCCACTCGCTAGCCGGACGAGGGCACATTGCCAGATTCAGAGCAAGCCCCATGCTGCAGACCACAGGTTGGGGGTATCTAGGTCTATCTGAACTTGGCTGGATTCTGGGTGCCCTAGAACCTTCGAATCTTCAATGAACATTTGGCGGGGCTAACTCATAGCCTGCCGTAATTCGCTCACATAAGTCAGGAAAGGCACGGAACCCGGTATCGATCCGTTAGGGACCTTACTAGGCGCTGTCATCATCGAGGACTTCGGGCCTTCATCTTTTATGTGTAATCGGTGGTCAGCTAGATAAGCTTACAACCATTTCTTTAGCCTTTCAGCCACCCCCCTCCCCCAGCCTATGCAGAAGCAGTCTGTGGTCCACGCTGTCGAACGTTCTGCGTAAGTCCAGATAGAGTACTTCCACCTTCGCTCCCCGCTCAAACCTAATGGTTTACCCACAAAAGCGCTCAGCAGGTTGCTGAGGCAGTAATTATCCCTTGTAACGCCGTGATGTCCATCCGCGTCTACTTAGCTTTCCCCCACGTGACTTACCAAAGCTTTTCGGATTATTTTTTCCATTACCTTTAGAACTGCCGAAAGCAGGCTAGCAGGTAGACAGCTCGTCACCTGGTCTCTCATACCTCCTTTGTGAGTTGGCAAGGTTTTCATTCACTCGGTATCTCAGCCTCCCTAAGTGATTTGTGGAACAGTGTGGCTTAGTGCCCTGCCAGTGTCCAAGCTAGCTACCCGAGAATGGCCGGATGGATTCCGTCCGGTCCCAAGGCTTTCCCCGTGTCAACGGCTTCTAATATCAACCGTAAGTCGTCCGGTGTTACTTCCATTCCCTCCATTGGGGCCGTCCTAGGCTATTCCTTGGTCGGTGGCTATCCCCCTCATCAATCATGTGGACCTTCTCGAACTGTCCTCGGAGGACTTCCGCCTCCCGTTCATTGTTCTACGCCTCAAGCGTCGTATGCTTACTCTCATATTCATCCTAGCCTGAAGGCATCTAAAGAACACTTTTAGATGTTTCTTGGCCATTCTAACCATGCTGACTTCACACGTCAACTTTCCCCTCCTCTGTCGTTCACAGAACAATTTACTAGTTCTTCGGTTGTCCTCCAGCCATCTATGTCCCTCGGTTTCCGGATCCCCCTTCCACACCCGCTGTTTCCCCCTCAATGCACGCGTTGTACTGCCTCCCAGCCGGAGTGGAAGTCCTTGTCTACGGACTCTGCGTGTGGGGGTTTCTTCTTCAGTCGGCCAAAATGGATTACTTTTTATGCTTAGCCATATTTTATCCACCGTAGTTTCATGGTCCCAGTCTAACGATGGTACCAGACAAAGAGCCCTCGTCCTGGCCCCTGAAATTTCTTTTCCATTTGTCTGGTGGTCTTGCCCTTTCGTCCAGGAGGTGAGGGCTGAAGAAGGCGTGGCCGCTTTTACCGGCTGGGGCATCTGTTCTCATCTAGCTCACTTCTGTGGCGAACTTAGTGATAACGCACTCCAGTAGCCCCGATGTTTGGCCATCTCTCCACCGAGTGGCCCTCTGGATATGCCGCCCCAGTGCCATATCCTCCAGATGACCCCGCAGGTGCCCAGATCGGGTGCCTGTCAATTTCTGGGGCACTAAAGTCCCAGAGTACCAGGCATCTTTCTGAATTCCTGGTTGTCGTCACCAGACGTTCCAGCAGACCCTCGTGCCCCTCGGGAATTGATGAAAGACCCCTGTAGACGCACTCCGGTAACGCCCATCGCGACCAAACTTCCGGTCGCACTGAGACAGCCAGTAATTTGGGAGTGGAATACAGAATGCTCTCCTTTTGGGTTACGTGCTCCGCAGCTAGTACCGGCACCCCACCTCCCATTCTTTCATGCCATCTATCGGCTTCGTGCTTACAAAACCTGTTGGATTAACCGGCCCTACCTTATCATCTCCCCCAGCCTCCACCCCGAGTGGCGAATCAGTCCATATCCTTAGGTTCTTACCCCATTTCCCCCCGGTTATTCCCGATGCTACATGGGCTAAACTGCATCACTCGTATGCCCCCTTTGGTTGGCAAATTACCGAGTTGTGATGCTTCATTTTCGCACCCAAGTCGCACCCGAGTCCTTCCTACTTTTTTTCACCCCCGGTTTCTCAGCTGTGCTGGGATGAAGCCCTTTCTCGCTACTAAATTCCACGTGGTCCTCAAAATCACGGGGCCCATGTGGTTACGGCAGTCCCTAATCTCGGCTGTTGACATCCGGCACAGTACTGGGGACGTTAGGCCTCTCGCTGAAACCGGATTACCTTGAGTGTGTAGGGCATTGTGAACGGCCAGCCAAGTCAGGCGCAACGGGGGCGATGCTGTACCTGGTAGGCTTGTCGGTTTCGCTAGTTTCTCGCCATGCATTATGGGCCATCCATGATGATGAGTTATCTGGTTCAATATTCGTGCCCCTTGTTACGAACGTTTGAGCAATGCGTAGCCAAATTCGCAACGGATCCCGAAATCAGAAGGCGATTATCCGTGATAATTCTACGATACTAGATTATTAAAATAAACAATGACATAAACAATATACAAACCTCAATAATACGATCACAAAGACTCAACAACGAGAAACCGAATAGCAGCGTGTGAGCAGACAGCACGTGCGTCACGCAGGTCCTGAGCAAGGATGTGCCAAAATAGCGCTCTGGGCGCGAACAAACAACAATTGGTCCAGAAAAACAACCAGTTCGTAAAGACAAGTCAATAGTGTATGGAAATGAGTGATGTTGGGAAAAAAACACTGAATCGCGAGGGAAAAAAGGGGGATTTTCCACGACCGGCTGTTACACCGCCCACCAAAATCCTCCTGGATCCTTAGCAGAGTCAAAGGTTCGGTATAAAGGTACTGATTCTTCCTACCTGCCTAGGCCCTGCTGTCAGTGCGCGCGTCTAATGCTCGTCGTCGACGTTCTACTACTGGTCGCACCTAACCCATTGGCTACATAGACGTGAGGCTAGTCTACATCTTCCACAGGACCAAATGACCGATGGCGGGCGTGAATGGTCACATAGACGTTGTCCTCGTAAGGGGCCGTCCGGTCCTGGATGTACGCGCTTGAGTGTGTGTGTGTGTGTGTGTGTGTGTGTGCGTGTGTGTGCGTGCGTGTGTGTGTGTGCCGGGGTTACAATGAAATCACAGTTATGACTAAACATCAAAGGAGGACTTTCTGCAATGTCAACAAAAGACCGCGTGGCAAGAAAACGAGTAAATGTAGCATGCATGTGTGACCTGAGCTCCACTACTTCCACATGTGCAAGGGGCATTCGGTAGCGTCAACAAAAGGCGAACAAAGAACACTGTCACATGTATGATGGGTTTACGGGATGTAGAGTGCGTCGTGCATGCGCGTATGTATCGGGATGTATAATGGAATCGCACTCATCACCACATATCGGAAAGAACCTTCTGTAATGTCAACGAAGGGACCGCGAGCACCTTAACGTGTTTGACGGAGATTGTGTGGTATATATGGTGTTTCTTTATCCACCTCGATTACTGGTGTGAAAAGGATTTACTAGGCCACAGGGTTATCAGCTCCTCCGTCTTCGCTCTCGAGTAGGTTAATACTGCGTATGTCACGAATGAGCACTCCGTTAGCTGTCTTCACCTTCACCGTTCTTATCATTTCGTCGGTGCTTTTGATGGTTTCCGTAACTACTCCCAAAGACCAAGCGCTGAAATGTGCGCGTTCGTCGGCGATCATAACCACGTCCCCAACTTTGAATGGTCTTGTTTTGGCCATCCACTTCTGTCGAGTCTGCAAAGCCGGTAGGTACTCCCGTAGCCATCGCCTCCAGAAGACCTTGGCCAGATAGGTCGCTTGCTTCCACCCGTGGAGGTAGCTCCCACGAAGGTTTACCGGCCCTTGGAAACCCTCGTTCGACCTTAGCGTCAATAAGTCGTTTGGGGTGAGCGCCAGGTGGGTGGGGTCGCCGTTCACTACTGGAACCAGGGGGCGGTTGTTCAGGATTCGCTCCACCTCAGTCATGACGGTGTTCAGGGTCTCGTCGCCGGGCGGCTGCTGCTCCATGATTGACAGCAATATCCGTCTGGCGGACCGGATCATGCGTTCCCATATGCCGCCTCGGTGACTGGCCTGTGGGGGGTTGAAATGCCAGCGTATGCCGTAGGCCACGGTTCGATTCTGCAGTTCGTCCCTGTTTATGTTCTTGTGCCAACGCTGCAATTCCCGTTGAGCGCCCACAAAGTTCGATCCATTATCTGAGTATATGTCTGCCGGTACGCCTCTTCGGTTGATAAATCTTTGCAAGGCCCGTAGAAACGAATCGGTCGTCATCGAATGTGCGACTTCTAGGTGCACCGCACGTGATTTCATGCACGTCATGATACATCCGTATCGCTTTTCTAATCTTTTCCCGCACTTGATCCACAAGGGCCCGAAATAGTCCAACCCGGTGTCACTGAACGGCCACTAGCCCGTAGTTACCCTGCATTCTGGTAGCGGGGCCATGAGTTGTTTGCCTGCTGTGGCATTGCGTCTCCTGCATTGCACACACCGTCGGATCACGCGTTTTACAGTCTCTCGTCCTCTCAACAACCAAAGACGCTTTCGGATGACGCTCGTCACGTGACTTTCCCCGGCATGTCCCTCTACGGCGTGGACGTGTTGAATCATTAGCTCTACTACGGGTTGTCTCGCAGGCAGCAGTAAAGGATACTTTGTGTCGAAGTTCAGGTGGGCGTTGGTCAGCCTACCATCCACCCGCAGCAGTCCGTTGATGATTTTGGGGTTTAAACGCTTCAGCTCGCCTCTTGGAGATGGCATGTCTTCATTGGTCAGCCCCACTTCTTCCGCCCTCTTGAGTTCTCGGGCGAAAGCCTCGCGTTGTATCATTCTGAAAATATCGTACTCTGCTGCTTGTAGCTCATCGGGACCTATCGGGCCGACCGGTATCCGACCTGAGGGCCGTAGCCCTTTCATGACTAGTAAACTTATCTTGAACCTGGTTAACCAAACTAGCGAACGAAGCGTCTTCATCCAGGAAGAAAACCTGACCAGTCGCGCTAAAATGGGCGACGCTTCGACGACGTTGGTTGCTATCACTACGCCTTTGATCTCCAGTTCCAATTCCGTAGGGGGTTTTAATTCGAACACGGGCCAGTCCTGTTTGGGCAATTGCAGGAAGTTCGGCCCTCTCGTCCACGTGTCCAGTTGCCTGAAGTTGTTCGCACCTCGAGAGCACAGGTCGGCCGGATTATCGCCAGACCTGACATGACTCCACTGGTGCGTGGCCGATTCATCGTGGATAATCGTGAGCCGGTTAGCAACGAAAGTACTAAACCGGCTCCGTACGTTGTTAATGTAGTAAAGTACTATCGTTGAATCCGTCCAGAAGCTCACCGACCAAATGTAGAGATCGAAACATCTCTTCACAGCTTGCACCACCCTGACTGCCAACACGGCTGCGCTGAGTTCGAGGCGTGGGATTGAGACCGACTTCAGTGGAGCAACGCGGGCTTTGGCGAACAGGATCCTCGTGGTATATTGTCCATCTCCTGCGCACCATCGTCCGTACACCACAGCTCCATAACCGACTTCGGATGCATCGGAAAAGGCATGTAGTTCTCCAGTCCGTGTCGTATGGCCAGGGGTCAAACATCGTGGTATTCTTATGTCCCCTAATTTCTTCAAGGTGTTCAAAAATTCCTCCCAGTCCAGCCGGTCCCCTCGGTCCAGTGACTGGTCCCAATCAACTTTCTTACGGCACAGCCGCTGCAGCAAGATCTTTCCGGGTAGCAGCCATGGTGAGACGAAACCGAGCGGGTCGAACAAACTTGAGACGGCAGATAGTATGCCACGACGGGTTATTGGCAGCTCGGGAACGTTCAGTTCGAAAACAAAATCGTCCGTTTCCGCGTCCCATTGTATCCCTAAAGTGCGCTCGATAGGAAGTGGGGAGCCGTCCAAATCTCTTACCCTTTCGACCTTTTCGTGATACGGGATGACCTTCAGCACTTCCGAAGCGTTCGACATCCATTTAGTTAGATGGAAGCCACCCTCTTCCAGCAATCTCGTCAGACCCCTGAACTGCTCTAGAGCTGATTCCACATCATCGAATGACCCAAGGTAGTCGTCGACGTAGAAGTTCCTGCTGACGCTTTCTACCACCGTCCGATGTACCAGATCGCCATGTTTGTTCGCTGATTCTCGGAGGGCGTAGTTGGCACAAAATGGTGACGATATGGCTCCGAAGGGGTGGACGGTCATTCTATAATTCACCACTGCGTTGTCCCGGTCGCTCCCTTCCCACCACAGGAAACGCAAAGCATCTCGTTCTCCTACCGGAATCTTCACCTGATGGAACATTTCCCTAATGTCGGCAGACAAAGCCACTTTACCCACTCTGAAACGGCACAAAACATCGATCAGTGGTGTGGTCCAGTCAGGCCCCTGTAGTAGGCGATCGTTTAATGACTTGCCCTGGAACTTGGCCGCACAGTCGAAAACCACGCGCAGTTTATTGGGTTTTTTGGGGTTGATAACCGGATGGTGAGGCAGATACCAGATACCCCTTTTGCTGTCGGTGTTAACAGGCACCCTTTCAACGTAACCGAGGTCCTCGTTTCGCTTCATCAAATCCGCGTATCGTTCCCACAGATTCTGGTCTCGAATGAAGCGTTCTTTTAGTCGTAGTAATCGTTGGAGAACATAATTTCTGTTGTCAGTCCACGGGTCGACCGGTGTGCGCCATGGGAGGGGAACCTCGAACTGTTCTACCGGCAGTCATTACCTGTGTTCCGCCCACCGTGCTCACTGCTAACGACGTCGCACCTTTAGCCAGTTGGTGTTTGTCGGCAAACCGCTCTTTCACTAAAGTGGTGTCGGATCCACTATCAACGAAAGCCAACGCCTTGACTATCCCAGTCGGAGTCACTACTCCCACGGCCACTACGCCTAAACGTACCGGTTTACTGGCAGATTGTGAAGTTGAACAGATCACGCTGGGCTTGGCACTCGCCTCGGATATGGTTATTCTCGCCTGATGCAGCAGCCGATGGTGTCTGCCCGTGCAGCCCTCGTAACCACATCGATTCCTTGTTCTACAGGCTGCTGCCCGGTGCGTGGTGTTGAGACAGATGAAACATGCTCCTGCCATCCTCGCCATTCCCCACCGTTCGTCTATTGTGGCATTGCCGAACTTGGGGCATTCTGGTAGGCCATGGCTAGTACCACAGGATCTGCAATTTGGTTTCGCCGTAGCATCTCGTGAAATGACGTGTGTGTTGGTCCAAGGCTGGTACTTTGGATGTTCCCGTACAGGGGTTTGGACTTGGCTAGTACCGGGCTTGTTTGCTCGGTTGCTGTCCCGGATGAGTCGGCCGAATCTGCTGTCAGCTATCTTCGTTTGCCTGTCTAAGTATTCAGTCAGGTCTTCGAAGTTGGCTTCTCTGTCGCCTCGGCTTATCCGTTCAGCTTCTTCCGCCCACCGACCCTGTAGTTCGGGAGAGAGGTGACGGACTATGCCTTCCAAAGTGTGCATGGCGTCTAGGTCAGCTCTGTAACCTAAATGGTCGAGGGCTATTGAGCAGTTCTGCATCTTGATCACCAGGTCGGCCATGGTGTAGACGTCGCCCTTGGTTTTCTTTGCCTCTGCCATCACGCCCTCTATTAGGTTACGGGCTACTTTGAAAGGTTGGCCAAACAAGTCCCTCAGAATCTTTCTTGCCCTTGTGTAGCCTTGTTCTGGATCGAGCATGGTGCATCCGTCGATGGCTTCTCGCGCTTGGTCTTTGGGAGTAGTTACGGAAACCATCAAAAGCACCGACGAAATGATAAGAACGGTGAAGGTGAAGACAGCTAACGGAGTGCTCATTCGTGACATACGCAGTATTAACCTACTCGAGAGCGAAGACGGAGGAGCTGATAACCCTGTGGCCTAGTAAATCCTTTTCACACCAGTAATCGAGGTGGATAAAGAAACACCATATATACCACACAATCTCCGTCAAACACGTTAAGGTGCTCGCGGTCCCTTCGTTGACATTACAGAAGGTTCTTTCCGATATGTGGTGATGAGTGCGATTCCATTATGCATCCCGATACATACGCGCATGCACGACGCACTCTACATCCCGTAAACCCATCATACATGTGACAGTGTTCTTTGTTCGCCTTTTGTTGACGCTACCGAATGCCCCTTGCACATGTGGAAGTAGTGGAGCTCAGGCCACACATGCATGCTACATTTACTCGTTTTCTTGCCACGCGGTCTTTTGTTGACATTGCAGAAAGTCCTCCTTTGATGTTTAGTCATAACTGTGATTTCATTGTAACCCCGGCACACACACACACGCACGCACGCACACACACACACACGCACGCACACACACACACACACACACACTCAAGCGCGTACATCCAGGACCGGACGGCCCCTTACGAGGACAACGTCTATGTGACCATTCACGCCCGCCATCGGTCATTTGGTCCTGTGGAAGATGTAGACTAGCCTCACGTCTATGTAGCCAATGGGTTAGGTGCGACCAGTAGTAGAACGTCGACGACGAGCATTAGACGCGCGCACTGACAGCAGGGCCTAGGCAGGTAGGAAGAATCAGTACCTTTATACCGAACCTTTGACTCTGCTAAGGATCCAGGAGGATTTTGGTGGGCGGTGTAACAGCCGGTCGTGGAAAATCCCCCTTTTTTCCCTCGCGATTCAGTGTTTTTTTCCCAACATCACTCATTTCCATACACTATTGACTTGTCTTTACGAACTGGTTGTTTTTCTGGACCAATTGTTGTTTGTTCGCGCCCAGAGCGCTATTTTGGCACATCCTTGTTCAGGACCTGCGTGACGCACGTGCTGTCTGCTCACACGCTGCTATTCGGTTTCTCGTTGTTGAGACTTTGTGATCGTATTATTGAGGTTTGTATATTGTTTACGTCATTGTTTATTTTAATAATCTAGTATCGTAGAATTATCACGGATAATCGCCTTCTGATTTCGGGATCCGTTGCGAATTTGGCTACGCATTGCTCAAACGTTCGTAACACCTTGTTCTGGATCGAGCATGGTGCATCCGTCGATAGCTTCTCGCGCTCGGCCTCGGCAGTAGTGAGTAAGGTAAAGAAGCCTTTGCCCAGGATCGGTCACCTTGTTTTCAACGAACGTCTCGAACTGTTTGACAAACTTGCAATATTGCTCAGCTCGCCCGTCGAAAACCGTTAACTCCACTCTAGGCAGATCGATCGATGGTGGTTTGTAGTCGGCGACCTGCGTGGGGTTCCCTACCTTATTGCACTCTAACCTATCGGAAGTGTCGAAGTCACTGGTCCTATACTCTCGCTGTTTCTGTGTACACTTCTCTGCTTCATGCGCCTGTAGTCTAGCCGAAAGTAACTGTTGCTCTAGTTCTATTATTCTCAGCTTATATAAATCAACGTCCTTACGATCAATATTGCTTTCAATAACACATGAGCTAGCACTGACAGGACTAGGCGATCTAGCGTTAACTAAAGAATCATAAGTACCCAAAACCTCCCCAGAGACTTGCCGTATTACTTCCTGTCCGGGTTCGACTGCCTTTGATCCTTTCCTTGGCATTTTGCGTGAATTTTCCTCGTTCCAAATAGATCTATTGAGTATTGTTACGAACGTTTGAGCAATGCGTAGCCAAATTCGCAACGGATCCCGAAATCAGAAGGCGATTATCCGTGATAATTCTACGATACTAGATTATTACAATAAACAATGACATAAACAATATACAAACCTCAATAATACGATCACAAAGACTCAACAACGAGAAACCGAATAGCAGCGTGTGAGCAGACAGCACGTGCGTCACGCAGGTCCTGAGCAAGGATGTGCCAAAATAGCGCTCTGGGCGCGAACAAACAACAATTGGTCCAGAAAAACAACCAGTTCGTAAAGACAAGTCAATAGTGTATGGAAATGAGTGATGTTGGAAAAAAAACACTGAATCGCGAGGGAAAAAGGGGGATTTTCCACGACCGGCTGTTACACCCCTTTTGAATGCCTTCGGGTCAGGCTCGTAGCCACGAGGACTGCATCCCGATGCCTACGGTTTCCAAATCAGTTCATGGTCGGCCTTCTAGGTTCTGGCTCCATAGTACTGGGTCTCCATCTACCCAACCGTAGTACCCTCTTAACAAGTGCATGATTCAGCTGTGCAACTTGCCTTGGAATAGCCGTTACCCCTCGTCCCAGGTTCTGATTCCTTTGCCGTGTCTTTATAGAAGGGTTCAGTCAAGCCCTTCATCACTACATTCCTATTCCGCCCTGGTGCTATCTCAGTGTGAGCTCGGGATTTTTTGGTGGCTCTCGCCAGGGATGCAGCTTGTGTCCATTTTTGTTCTATTTACGCGGACTGGTCCTCGATAAGGTCGGATGACCGATCTGTCTCCCTTTCAACCTTATCACCGAAGGTTCCACATGTAGCCATTGGCTTCAGTTTCACTCCCCGCTTTACGGTTAGTAGAGGATTCTGTATAATAATAATAATAATAATAATAATGGTTTATTTCGGAAGCGCCCGAAGCATGCCATGTGCATGATCATGTAGATACAGGTGATGGAATGGACAGATATAATTCATGGAAATATGGAGACTCTCATTAAAATATTGGGTAAAAAGGCTCAGAAGGGTGAATAAGGTAGGATGAAAATAGTATAAACGTATGCACACCATAGAGATTGTGTGGAGTTTGAATGAGCTCAAGAGCGGATTTGAATGGACGCCCGGTGAATTTGAAATTCAAGGTCAGGTGGGCTGAATGGCTGGTCCCGGGCAATTACATATGGAGGCAGACTGGTAAACATGAGAAAGGCTGGAAATCAGTAAAAATAATTGCAGTAGCGAGGAACGATGGAGAAAAAGGTGAGGTGCGTTGCAGTGGATTAGATGACAATGAAGCATTGGTACTTTGCAGTGAATTGTCGGCGGACAGGACTCAAAACTCACCGTAAAACAGGCAGCGAGCAATGCAGGACGTAGAGGGATGATCAGATGACAAAAACGATTTAGAAGGATTGGATACGGTAGATGTGAGGCACAGATGTAGAGTTGATGGATGCCTATGATGACGGTCGTTGGGATGATAGCAAGAGAAATGGCAGGTGAGGAACTGCAAGATGCAGAGCGCGTGCACATATATATATATATGCGTAAGTTTATATATACTATATATATATATATATGTATATAGATTAATTGTATATATATGTATAGGTTTAAGAGAAGCAGGAGCAATAAAAATGGGGTCCTAGAAAGAAATTATCAGTCAATAGGAGGAGTAGGTAATGTTAGATCAATTTGTCGTAAGTTTAACTTTGGAATTTCGTGGTGGATTAACTTCATGACAAGTGCACGTGGCAGCCCAACGGAGAGAAAAATAGAATGTGGAAGCACAGAAGTGATGAAGACTGTTAGGAGCAGTTCATGGAAGAGTGAAGATGAAAGACAGGATCAAGGAAAACAGGTAAGAATGGGTCTAATTATTTGATCAATGCAGGTGCGAGATGTAGTGACGGACCAGAGGAATCGGGTAGTGACAGGTCAAACAATTTGGAACTAAAAGAACGTCACGACGTAACATTGTCATTACAATGGTGGAACATGGAAAAGCGGCCCACACTGGAAGGTACAGAAAAATGCCTGTAGCGAGCAATAAACGGATCAAGGGATGAAAGCAATGACCGAGGAGACACAGGTAAGAAATCACCAGTCAGATCATTTTACTGCAGATGAAACACGGAGGAGGCGGACAAGGAAGCGGGAAGCCCCGAGATAAGTGGACCAGTAATAGAGCAAAAAGGCCACAAAAAAAGCGAACGCGCAAAGGAGTTGGGGCAATGGAACTGGAGAGCTGAGTGCCGGCAGACAATTGAACAGGTGGATACTAATCAGGACACTGGAAAGAACCGCAGAGGAATCGCGGGGCCAAGTGAGGAAGATATGGTGGTGGTGATTAGATAATAAATACGACTGTAAAGAATGCGAATTTTGGAGCGGCAATTTCTAATATGCGGATTGGGCATGGGTGAGGGTGCGGTTGGTGCAACATGGCATGGGGCACGAGGAGGGATTAACGGGGCGACAGGTTTTAAGGAAGCTATCAATGGGCGTTCTGAGCAGAGGGTAACACCAAGCGCAACTTGTCGGTGTCAGGAAAGAGACATCTAGCGTGCTGTCCTCGTGTAGATGTAATGAGAAGGTTGGTTGAGGAGTTGCCACAGTACCAATTTTAATAAAGACAGGAGTGAAAGTGAATACTATGTAGGGTGGCTAACTATCTGCCGGTTTCAACAAATACACCCCCCAGCAGTGGCCCAACGGATATCTAAACTCCACAAACGTTTCAGCGATTATTGCCTACATAGGGAGCCTATTGCAGCCGTTAGAAACTCTGAAGGAGAAGGAATTCCCTCTCAGGCGACCTAGAACCCTCTCCATCGTGAACTTCAACGGGTGCTCTCTGGTGGCTGCACGATCGCTGAAGGTCAGCAGATGTCGAACCCTGGAGATTAGCATACCCCTTGAGAGCTTCAAAAGCTTCTATCAGGTCGCCCCTGGGCCTCTTGTTCTCGAGCAAGAACAAGCTCATTGCATCAAGTCTTTGCTGGTAGCCAAGGCCCCTTCAGCTGACGAACCACCCTGTGGAACTTCGGTAAACGTGTTCGAGAAGCTTGATGTAGTTTACCAGGAAGGGCCGTCACGCCCAGGCACAGTTTTTGGGCGCGTCCTAACAAACTCCTTGTAATACTGTAATAGAAACCAGGGTTTTCTGGAAGTAACGGTTCTTTAAAGCCGGGAAAATTCTCTAGAGGCTTGTTGAGTGGCCGGGTAGCACCGCGCCCCAGATCAAGTCAGGTCAGGCCACAGGACTTGGGGCTCGAGCCAATAAAACAGTCCAGATTCGTGCAACAGTGAGCATCGTGAAGAATCCCAACGCGCTGCAACTTCCTTGCTTGTGTTTTGTTTATATCGTTTACTCTATAGATGGAATGTCCATCAGACTCATTTCGCCGTCGGGAGGGAGTAGCTGTCCCACGGTTACGAACGGGGTGTTTTTCCAAGTCTGGCTCCCCCTAGGGTGTCGCAAAGGCGGGCAGCGCTTAGATAAAGTGGTGATAGCGTGTGCCTTGGCGAATGAAGAGGATGAAGCGGGGGATGGTGGTAAATGGGTGATGGAGAGAGTCAGAGGTAGGTATGATACCGGTGGAAAGTGGTGCCGGAGGAGGGAAGGGCGCTGCCTCCAGTGTTGCTAATGGATGATATGGATTTAAATGCACCCATGAAATCCATCAAGCCAGAAAAGATTTAACCTTGCCTTCAAGCCTGTCATCGACGTGGTATACATCATCCCAGCTGGCAGCGCTTCCCACGGGGTTGACAAAGCTGCACGCATAGAAATTTCTTCTTGTTCCCTAATGCTCTCAGTTTAGCAAGTTTAAACTCGTGTCTCCTGAAGGTGGAATCTCGTGTCAGTATCAGCAGTGGCTCCGTTGGTAAGGATGGTCCTCGAATTTGCTTAGAGGCTTCCACTGGGTCCCCCTGGGTCTTTTAATTCTCACGAGGAAGAGTTTTAGCCCCAGTAACCTCTCTGTGCGTATTCTGTCCCTGAGCAACAGTAGCGGTTTAACAAAATATGGCAGCGCTTTCTCAAAGACTGGAGCGTCCCACACGACAGCCAGGGCTCAAGCTTAGACACCATATTCCAGGCGTGGCCTTACCAGTGTTAGGTAGAAAGGCAACAAAAAATGGACTTCTTTGGGAACTTCGGTGCACAACATCTGAGGGAGCGCCCAGTGCCCCTTAGCCACGGCGGCCAGTCACTATGGAGATCGCCGGTGGCATTCTTTCATCAGGACTCCGAGGTCAATGATGACCGTAATCTTCGTTATCGTTTGAGGGTTATGTGGGTCTAGGTATACTGATTCTTCGCCAATGTCCTGGGTGAGATGCCTACTTTTACCTACATTGAGCGGCAGTTGCCACTGAATGGTCCAGTCGTGAACCTTTGTCAATTCCTTCTGTAGTGGTGAGGTTCCGGGTTCACTTACCAGCTTTAGGTCGTCCGCAAACAGGTAGCTTAGGTTTGATGTACCATTTAATAGGTCTTTGATGTAGATCAAAAACAAAAGAAGACCCAGGACTGATCCCTGAGGGACCCCACTGTTAGTCGTAGCCCTCGTGGGCTGGCTCCCTCCCACTCTAACGTAATGTTTTGGGCTTGTAAGATATGCCAGGGTACATTCCACCTTCTAGGGCACTAAACCCAGCGCTTCCATTCTGAGCAATACAAGTAGGTGGTTCATTAGAAGTCCAAGTACCTGGACTCATTCACCCCTGTCTAACCTGGCCGCTGCTCCGTCTAAAAAAGACAGCAAGTTACACAAGCCCGGCCTTTTTTTGACAAACCCTTGTTGTCTGTCGGAAACTATCCCATATCCAGTCAGGTGACTGGCTATGCTATTTTTAATCAGCCCTCCCCGTTATTTTGAGTGGTGCAGGTAGCAGCCCAACCAATCGCTAGTTTCGTGCCACTTCCTGCAACCCTCCCTTGTGTACTGGAGCAACTTCCGCCGTCAGCCTGTCCCCAGGTCATTGCCCTCTGTCCAATGACCTGGTGTGTAGCCGAGCACGATGGGCCACTACAGCCTGGGCAATGGGCCAACAACGGCTTCATGGGTGCCGACCGGACCGGCTGCCTCGTGTATGGTACGACCCCTCAGGGCTTTTTCTACTTCATCCGCAGAAACAAGAACTGGCGGCATAACCTACGGTCAAGTGGAGGGTTTGTACGCCGCGTCCATCCGTTGTCTCGCTGAAGCACTACCCCGAAGTGATCTCGCAGTATCTCGGCCTTGGCGATACTGTCGATTACATGATTGACAGCCCTGTCCTTAAAGGAACCCACAACCGCTTGAGTGGCTGATTTTGACTTAACCTACTTGTAGTAGGCTTCTGGGCACGGCTTAGCATTTCTAGCTAAGGTGCTCTCTTACGAAAGCTTACATTGCTTTTGGACACTGATGGCTACTTCTCGAGTTATTTTGAATCTTAAGTATCTCTTGTCGCCACCTGTCTGCTGTTACTGACACCACTTCACGTGTTTCCAGCTTTGAGACCTAGCTGCTTCACTTGTCCACCACCTTGCCTACCCCCTCCGTGGATTCTGCTAGCCGGCGCAAAAAGCCCTGTGAGTAACAAGAGGCTTTTCCTGAGCAACCTCCATTCTTCCTCCACACTTTGATAAGGTTGGTCCCACGTCAGTGCTTGGACTGCAATGACTAGGCTCTGTACATCGAGATCTTTGGAGTATCCTTTAAGGTTTTGGGATATCCTATCTCTCACGACCCAGTAGTTGCAACTGATCACTCCGTGGTCACTTCTTCCTAAGGAGGCTGACGCCTTTGGGCCCCCGATTTCACCCGTGTGTTTGGTGACTACCAGGTCCAGTAGCCCGGGAGTCTGTCCTTCCCTCCACCTGGTCGGTTGCGGGACATGCTAGACAAGCGCCTCCTCAAGCAAAGAGCCTAACATCCTGACGGGAGAATTTTCACCTGCCGCCCACAGGTTCACCCACTCTACCTCGGGGGAGTTGAAGTCCACGAGGATTATGAGCTCGTTTGCCCCAGGCTAATACGCGGTGGAGGTAGCTCAGAAAGGCTAGATCCTCCGGTGAGAAAGCACGGCGGCTTCGATACACTCACGCAACACGCACTTCAACCCAGTGTAGCTTTAGGTCGCAAGAGACAGCCTTTATATATATGGGATGTGGTACATTCCCCGGCCAACTGCTTTATTGTTTCTGAAGCTATTATCAAAGCACCCTCACCTTTCCTTCCATCCCCCCTATCAGCTCAACGAATGCAGTAGGCAGAAGGAACGAGGAAGTCGCCCCATGGGATTACCCCAAGGTCTTATGCTTTTGTCACTTCGTGATCTCACTGCGCTTGTTTGCCCCTCCAAAGTACCTGGTCGGTTGAGATTCCTTGCCGTCTACTAAATGGATGCACTTAGTGGCATCTATTGGTAAGTCCCAGACCACCGACCAGCGATGCGCTGTATGTAGGCCCCACTGCGTGGAACCTGTCGCTATGGAGTTAAGTAACTTTGCACCATCCGCAAACGAAAAGCATGGGTCTTTCAAGCCCATGACCAGGTTTCTTGCGAGTAGAACGGACAACACAGGTCCAGGGACGGAGCCCTGAGGCCCACCGCACAGCAAGCACCCCTCCTGGTGTATGCTATCCTCCACCCTGACTTGAAAAGTCCTACCCGTGATAGACCTGCGGATCCACACGATGATCTTTGGAAGCTGACCGAAAACACTGAACTTCATCAGCAACAGACGGTGGTTAACTGCGTTGAATAACGTCTGGAAGTCGGGACAGGAGACTTCTGCCCTACCTGTGGTCCAACCCTAGGTTTACCTCGTCCATGAAACAGATGAGATTTGGCAAGGAAGACCTCTGACGAAGAAACCCGTGTTGGTCTGTCGTGATCAACCCGTGGAAAGTCACGTGGTTGGCGATCCTATCTTACAGATCCCGCTCCATTGCATCGAGCGATACCGCTGTTAAACTAACTGGCCCTTAGTTGAGACAGATTTATCTGTCCCCGGCCCAGTGGGCTGGGGTGACCGTCGCCTTGAGCCCATCCTACAATAAGCAACCCCCGCCGACGGATGCGCTGGAAAGCGCGGTATGCGGCTGAGCCGGAAGCTCCACCAGAAGTTGGAAGATTGCCAGATGGTTATCATCAGAACCTGCTGACATGCTCCTTCTCAAGCCACGCAGAACCTTGAGCATCCCTTTGGTGTGGCGGCTTCTGAAATCTTGGATGCATCCGCGGTGGTGATTCACGGGAGCCAGAGGACCTGTAGTCCCGTTTGTACACCCGCTGGAACTGATGCCTCTGCTGGGCCCTGAGGATCCCTGGCGTGCCCAACGGTCACTCTTAGGGTAGCCTTGGGCTGCACGTAACAGCAATACATCTTTGGGTTTATTTTGGCGGTTTTTGCTGGAAGCTCTTTTTTATCCCTCTGCTTTTCCCCTGGATCTCTCCCGACTTTGCTTTTCCTTCTAGATTCTGCTGATAGGGTCTGCACACCACTGTTTCGGTTACTTAGCAGCTGTCACACGTGAAGCAGCCCTATAAACTCAGTGCCCACGCGAGCTGATGAGCCTCAAACAATCAAGATCGCCGATGACAAGCCCGACAAGAACTTTCAGCCGCCGGCCATCTTCGATTCTGCCAGTTATCTCTGATTAACTATATTTATACAGACCAGTTCTGCCATACAACTAACGTGCTTTTTCGCAGCCTCGGTCTTGCTACCCCCTTCGAGTAGTTCTCGATGGAGGCAAGTTCAAAGCTTCCTGTCAGTTCAGTTTACCGTGATTGCCAAACTTGCCCATACACGTTCCCTTTTCTGAATCTCATTCCGGAAACGACCAGTCCCACTTGGCTGCACGCTTCTCGGATGAACCTTCCTAAGAGTAGCTACCCTGTCAGCCACTGACAGGAGGTTGTCTCTGGTGCGCTTCCAGGGCCGCCACACAAGGCCCTAACACTGTTCAATCTGCCCTTTCACCTCAGCCAACAATTCCTCCATTACGATCTGGTTTGCCAGATGGTAGGTGGCTCTCTTTGCCATGGGATACTGGTCTGCCCGGATTCAGTGTTGGTCGGAGTACCCCATGTCACAGTTTCCTTCGGGATGTCGACCCATACGTGTGGACCATTCTGTCTGTATCTTGCGATCTAAGTTCCCAGGGTGGATGGACTTTTGCCTTGCCTCCATCCAGTCTCATCTGTAACATGCTGGATCAAGCCTGAACTATGTGTGTGGCCCAGCAGACTGTGACCGAACGATTTCATAGGAGCCATTTTGTTTACCCAATCTACCTGTGGCGCGTTGAGGTCTCCACCTGTCAGGTCTTTCCCCCAAACCTGTGCGAGGCCGCAAGCATTGCATTAGCTTATCATCTTCCCCTGTTGGAGACGACGGGCTGCGGCACACACAGACAATTCTCAGATCTGCTTGGCAAGCCATGAGGGCAGCCGAATTCGCTTGCATATGGGTTAGATGCAGCATGGATTCCACTCGTAGGTAGTAATACCCCTGCGTGAGAAGCAGTACCCCTCCACCCCGCCGTCCGTGTAGCCTGTCCGCGCAGCTGACTAAGAATTGGATGGTATTTGTTGTAAGGTGTCCGCTGGGGGTTGAATCCAGGTCTCAGTGACCTCCACCTCATAAACACCTAGTGTGCGAGCTTCCAGTTCTGACCACTTGTTACCCACACTTACTGCGTTTTTGTACGCGACTAGTAATTGTGTGCCCCCTGTCCGTTATCTGAACTCTCAATAGTCCCAGTTGATCGGAACTCAGGTCTGAGCGGCTTTTCTCGTTTTCTGAATGGGCGTTCCAGTAGCCTGATAGTTTCTGTTTACGGGAGTACTCGCCACGGCAGCATGCAAAGGCCGCGGGGTCAAAAAGACCGGGCTACCTACTTTCTCTAATAGTTTCCCCGTCGTGGTTTTCACTTCCCGCCGAGGATTTCCCCTGAATGAGCGTACGGCAACGGTGGCAGGGGACCTATCTGGACTCTACGTGAGTAGAAAATAGCTGTGTTGAGACCCGTGGGGGAACTGGGTGGGATCGTCGGCCATTCTCTGGCTCAGCGGGACAAGTTATCGGGTTGGGCTACGGTGGCGTCCTCCGTGACACTCTTGATCTCTTGTGCTGCCAACAAAACTATCCCGGGTTCTGGGACCACGAAACGCCACAGCAACTGGCCTGGGACGCTAATCTTGACCCTCTTCGAAACCCTTTCACTTGCCAAGCCGGAGAATGCCTATTATAGCCTCATCGTCAGGCATGCCGAGCATGCTTGGGAGATTATTCACGCGAAATCTCGCCGCTCGTCTGCTTTTGTCCATATCTCATAGCTGGTTCAAGGATGCCTCTAAACACAACATCTCTTCCCCTTCCAAGTGCGGCGTTACTCTCAAATTGGAGTTTCGCTCACGACTGAGCTAAGATTTTCTTCCCTTTCTCGGGTTCCGAGACCCTGTTACTCATGCTAATCGGTTAACCCTTTAGAACCGTACCTATGGGTGCATCAGTTGATGACATAGCGGCCTCACTTTCGTCTTGACATTTGTCTGTTACTTAATTCTGGAGTTTACCGTAGGCTTAGCCTTGAAATGTGAGGTCGATTGAAGTGGATCATCATCTTTTCCTGCTCCGGTTTTTGCCGCTGGGCTGGCAAAAACTGACTGAAACTGCTCACACATCTCATTGATATCATTATCCAACTGAAATTTAGTTTTTGGGGGCAGTCTAACTGAGCGTCAATGTTAAGGATCTTGGTGGTTGCGGGGTCCGCCCAAGGACTTTAATCCAAGTGGAGGCGGGCTCCCGAAGTGAGGTGGAGTTTCCGTTCGGCTATGCAATAGAATTCGCTTGCATGAGCCCATCACCGAAGCTTCCGACTGTTTAGGCAGATCCGATCTAACCCCTTATGTCCGCAGTAAATGCCTTGCAGGGTCACCATCAATCCTCCACATTTAACACGAAACCTAGAGCTGCAAGAATCTCACAGGATCTTTACTTCTCACTCAACCTTTGCACACCTTTGATTACCGTAGGTGTCGCTGGTCGATGAATTTCCTCAATGCTTGCAACCACTTCCTCCACTTTTGGTCACCACGAACGCAGACAAGCTAGCTCTAGGAACTCCATGCAAGGGTGCAAATCTGAGGCGCTGTTGAGAGTTGGTGTAAAGTCCAGCCACCGGAACGCTCGAGCGACGCGTAGCAACCAATTTCGACACAATTCAAAACAAAGTCGATTCCAAAGCTACGCTACTATATACAACAAATTAATAAATTTTACAATAATCAAACCCCAATAGTGTTCCTTCTGGGCTCTTTCGCTCCAAATTGGACAACAAATCAACAACTGTAGCTGGGTTACAGCAAAGGTTAGCTACAGAAGATGAGATTACCAAATACGGTCACAACGAAATTCAAGCTGAGCGACTCTTGCTCGAGGCAACGGTAGGAGTCCGGTTTGTGACAAGATTTAGAGAAATAAAACAAACAATCGGAATTCTAGCAAAGATAGTTCATACGAATGATAAATGTCGTTTGTAATATGGATGCTAATGCATGGAACGGGCTTTCCTGAACTTCTTTACACCGGCCCCCAAAATCCGACCCGGATTTTTCTCGTGCACCGCTATATGTGGTCGGCCTCATGCATCGGCTCGCCCTACGGTTCTTTAATACCCAAAACTTATCACCGTCAATGGCAGCTCCCAGTCGGACAAGTGGATCAACTCTCAGTGGTCCCTCCCGATTCGGCAGATCCGAAGACCCGCCTCCCACTTGAGAAGAGTTGGCCTCTGAACTTACACCACGGGTGTCCGGTTCGCCCTCAATAAGACAAATCCTTCTAATGTCACGGAGCACTAATCCTTCATTAGTTCGCACTGTTGCCGTTCGCACCAAACCATCGTCCGAAACTGAGATGCTTTCGATGACTCCTATCGGCCACCGGCCACGCGGCAAGGCCTCCGAAACTAGTAGCACTACATCACCCGATCTAAAGTTGCGTTCTCGAGTTATCCATTTCTGCCGCTGTTGTAATAGTGGAAGATATTCCCTGATCCATCTCTTCCAAAACACAGATGTCAGGTAGTTTGCCTGCCTCCACTGACGAACCAGTCTATCGCGCAACGAATCCGTTGGATTATCTCGTGGGTTCGCCCTCAGGATAAGCAGGTCATTGGGCGTGAGTACTGGCAGATCACGACAGTCCGAGGTCAAAGACACTAGCGGTAGTCCGTTTACTATCCACTCACTTTCCGTAAGGAATGTCAACAATATTTCGTCAGTCATCGGCTGCTCGTCACAAATTGAAAGAAGTACTCTTCTAACCGAGCGCACCATGATCTTCCATATGTCACCACGGTGACTAGCATGTGGGGGATTGAAATGCCACTGCACGCCCCGTTGCAACAATCTATCAGCAACCTTATCACTAGACCAGTTTCCCATTAGGTTCTTCAATTCCCTTCGAGCCCAACAAAGTTTGTACCGTTATCACTAAAAATCTCGGACGGTGCCCCTCTCCTCGACATGAAACGCAGCAATGTCATAATGAATGAATCCGTGCTTAGAGAATAAGAAACTTCAATATGTACTGCACGCATCTGTAGGCAGGTGAAGATGCATCCATATCGTTTCTCCATGCTGCGCCCATGTTTAACCGCAAATGGGCCGAAATAATCTATTCCGACGTATATGAACGGAAACCAACCTTGTTGGTCTCTAATGGCTAGCAGAGGAGCCATCATCTGCTTGCCTACGACCGCTTCCAGCATTTCCGACATCCTACAAGTACTCGCTTGACGGCAGCTCCCCCCTGTACAATCCAAAAGATTTGCGAAGTTCCGCGAGTAACTGAGAAGGTCCTGCGTGTCCTTCCATCGCGTGATACCATCGGATTATCGAGTCTGTAATCGGGTGAGTCATGGGTAGTATCACCGGATGTTTCACACCCTGAAGCTGACTGGAGTAGTTCAGTCGTCCTCCAACACAAATAATTCCATTTGATAAAATTGGATCGAGTTTTAATAGGGTCCTGTTCATCATGGATTTGTTAATGCGTAGGTTATTGCCCCTGTCTCGTAGCCATTTTAGCTCTTCGCCATAGAACTTAGCTTGTACAATCAAAATAACACTTTCCTCCGATTTAGCAATGTCGTTTAACTTCAATGGCCTAGTTTCCAATCCTAGATCCGTGCGCCCGCCTCTCGTGACTGCAATGTACATTTTAAAACGGGTTAACCACGCTACCGACTTCAGCAAGTGAAACCAACTGGAGTGCCTAGCTAGAAGTGCGTCCGTCCATGCATCCTGCAACACTGTGAGAACTGTACTCGAAGGCTGCTTCAACCCAACGTTTGGTAGTGCTGCAGACACCGTAGGACTGGTCGGCCATGAAGTTTCATCGTTTCTCAAGAATTTAGGACCTTCGAACCAGCAGCTGATATCACTAGGTGATGTTGTGCCTCTTGATGCCAAGTCTGCAGGGTTAGCCTCCGATCTGACATGACGCCACTGCCAGGGTTCCGACCACTGATGGATTTCAGCCAAACGGTTGGCAACGTACGTACTGAATCTCGTTTTAGTGTTGTTTATGTAGTGCAAAACTATAGCAGAGTTCGTCCAGTAGTAGATCTTACCAAACTTGATTCCAGTTTCTTCCATAAGAATCCGAGAAACTCTAACGGCCAGTCTTGCTGCGGCTCACTCCAATCGAGGGATCGTTACAGTCTTCAGAGGAGCTACCCTTGACTTAGAGAACAGTAGGGCACAATAAGGGGCTACGTCCCTTGAAACCATTCTGGAATATGCCACCACCCCATAGCCAACTTCAGAAGCGTCACAAAATACATGAAGCTGTACACCTTCGTTCAGTGAGTCACCTTTAATAATAGAACGCTGAATTTTGAATGCGCATAGTTGTTCCATACTTCTTAACCACTCATTCCAGCATCGTAGGGGTTCTCCTCCAATTGGGTTATCTCAACCAAGCTTCAAGCGACACAGTGATTGCAATAACACCTTGCCTGGCAGAACGAAAGGTGAAACCAACCCTAGTGGGTCGAACACGGATGATACTATAGACAACAAGCCACGCCTTGTTTGAGGTTTTTCGCGTGTTGCGAATGAAAACTGGAACGTGTCTTCTATTGCATTCCATTCTAACCCCAACGTCCTCTCCGGCACAGGCGCGCAATCATCTGTTTCCAAAGTGGGATGGGCCAGCTCAGGTTTTGGTAAAATATCCAGCACCTCCTTACGATTACACACCCACTTATGAAGCCGGAATCCACCTCGTGATAGTAACTCACTCATCTGGATAGCAAAAACTCTTGCATTCTCCGGTGTGGGCAAAGAAACAAAACAGTCGTCTACATAGAAGTTGTTATACACGGCCCTGGAGACGTAATCCTCATACTGTCCTCCCCAATCGTCTGCCGTGCGACGTAACGCGAAATTTGCACACAATGGGGAGGAAGTGGCACCAAACGGGTGGGCATTCATCTGATATTCAACAAGATTACCACCTAGTCGACCATTTTCCCACCAGAGGAACCTCAGTGCTCCCTTGTCTCTCGTCGGCACTCGAACCTGCATGAACATTTCTTCAATATCCGCAGCCAATGCGACAGATTCCTTTCGAAAACGAAGTAACACATTAACTAAGCTTGCTGTCGTATCCGTTCCCTGTAGCAAGTAATCATTCAAGGAACGTCCCTGGAACGCAGCCTCACAGTCAAACACCACCATCAACTTGCTAGGCTTTTTAGGGTTTGCAACTGCGTGATGTGGTAGGTACCACTTTGGCTCAAAACCCATTTTTAGCTGTACATCGGGCACTAACTGGGCGTGGCCCTTGCGCACATGACCCTGTATTACTGTAGAGTATTTGTCAAAGAATTCCGGGTCACGCGCAAACCTTTTCCTCAAGCCGTTCAATCTCTCTTTGGCCACAATATAGTTACTTGGAAGTCTCACTTCAGGATTCCTCCACAAAAGTGCAACTTCATAGTGTCCGTCCAACCAGATTGTGGCATTGGAAACCATATCAACGGCCTGTTTGTCTTCTAATGAAGGAGAGTTTTCCGATGCACACCCATCGCAGAAATCGGCATTGTACAGTCAATCGATCTGTTCTGCTAAGGGGTCGATTCCCCTCTCAATGTGGTTTACTGTCCTCACAAAGCTTGGTTCCTGGTTTATCGGACCGAGAACAATCCATCCTAAAATCGTCCGCACAGCATAGGGTTGTTTTCTTTTGCCGCATCTTTGCTCTAATGCCCAATGTGCTTCTGGGACGTCGGCACCTATCAGGATCCGCACTCTCGAATCTTCCAAATTCTGTCTTTGGATGCAGTGTAGGTGAGGCCAGGATAAAATGTCCGCATCTGTGCAGTACTGGACTGCTTGGATTGGTAGCCTATCAACACAAAAGGCTCTCTCTACATAAACGAAATCATTCCCTGACAATGAGTTCAGTCGCAGCTCCGTTATTCCCGAATTCCAAGTGGTAGTCCCATTCACGGTCGAAATCGAAAGTGAGGTCGGGGATGCCTTCAGGCCCACCAGCTCCATAATGTCTTTTTGTATTAGAGTCACATCAGACCCGCTGTCCAGCAGAGCGTAGGTCTCCACGGAGCCCCCCGGTCCGTCTACTCGCACTGGTAGTACACCTAAACTGACCCGACATTCTGGCCTAAGAGTAGCCGCACAATTATTGGTCCGCTGCCCAGGCTTTCTTGCCTCGTCCGTACCCAGCTTATCCAGCTGCAGCCCTTGTGTTGTATCTTGCGTAACTCGATCGGTATATTGCTTCTGTGCAACATGCAGTAGAGGATGGTGCCGTTTCGGACAACCTGATGTTGAACATGGTTTGGAAACAGAACAGTTGCTAGACAGATGTCCACACTTGAGACACGAAAAACAAGCCTTGATTTCTTTGATCAATGCCCAACGACCGGGTATATCACAAGAAAGGAATCGCTGACATTCATCAAGTGCGTGTATTCCAATACACACCGAACACCTATTAGCTGCGACCAACAAAGTACTACCCTGATTTGGCATGAACCGTGTCGCTTCTGGATGCTGGTTTTGTGCATAATTCCTCCAACTGGATTACCGCGAATACCCCTGAGCCTTGCTACTGGCAGCCAGTTTGCCAAACCTACTTCGAGCAATCCGTGCCTCACGGGACACTAGGTGCTGCAGATCTTGGAACCTCGGTTCGTCTCCTCTTCCCAAAATATCATCAACGGTCCTAGCCCACAAATCCTGGAGACGCGTTGGTAGCACTCGAGTGATACGTCCCATAGTCTGCAATGAGTTGAGGTCTGACATGCAATTCATCTGCGTGAGGACAACTTCACAGTTCAGCATTTTTAACGACAACTTGGTCAGGGCTTCCGAATCTTCCACCAGAGGCTTCAAACCTTGCAGTAAGCCGTCAATCAGTGAACGAGCCACTACATGATCTTGTCCATACAGATCCTTTAGGATTTCCCTAGCCCTATTGTATGCCATTGTTGGAGGCAACATAACACATTCGGCAATCGCATCCCTTGCTTGTCCTTGCAGTAATGCATCAAATAAAGTAGGCGCTGGCCATCGTCTTGAACTCTACCTTCGACGTAATATTCGAACTGTTTCACAAACCTCCAGTACGTTGACGAGCAGCCCGCAAATGACTCTAGTTCCACCCTGGGTAAATCCAAACGATAATTCACTGCAGGTTCCGCCACTGGAACCAAGCTTGTTGTTCGTGGTGCATGGTTCTGCACGTGGCAATCATCCAGGTAACGAGAAAGATGTTCACCGACCATTACTCCACCCATGACTTCATCTCTGTTGACTAGATCTTCTTCTTCCTCAGCGAGTGCCAAAGGCAGTTTCGCCATTTCCGTCTCATTCCTCACCTGGAGCAGCTTACGTTGCTTATCTAACTCTAATTGTTCGGCAACCTGCTTCTCCTTCAAATCAGCTAACAACAGATCAGCTCTAGCTCTATGGGAAACCGAGCTAATCCTAGAACAACCTGATATACTAGAGCCTAAGCAAGAAACATGACCAACACCTACGGGCAGAGGGTTTTGGTTCACCTGCATGGTATTGTCCTTTGCTTCGGAACGGTTAGCCGATTCGCTGAGTAATTTCATGCCTCAGCAATTGCCAAGGATATTGAGTACTGTAAAGTCCAGCCACCGGAACGCTCGAGCGACGCGTAGCAACCAATTTCGACACAATTCAAAACAAAGTCGATTCCAAAGCTACGCTACTATATACAACAAATTAATAAATTTTACAATAATCAAACCCCAATAGTGTTCCTTCTGGGCTCTTTCGCTCCAAATTGGACAACAAATCAACAACTGTAGCTGGGTTACAGCAAAGGTTAGCTACAGAAGATGAGATTACCAAATACGGTCACAACGAAATTCAAGCTGAGCGACTCTTGCTCGAGGCAACGGTAGGAGTCCGGTTTGTGACAAGATTTAGAGAAATAAAACAAACAATCGGAATTCTAGCAAAGATAGTTCATACGAATGATAAATGTCGTTTGTAATATGGATGCTAATGCATGGAACGGGCTTTTCTGAACTCCTTTATAGTTGGTTTGTTGGAAATACTAACAGCATCCTCTGACAGTTCGTTCCGAAGAGTCACGACCCTGTCTTCCAACCTACCTGACGTGAACCCCATCAGTAAACTCCTTAGCTGGTATGCTCAGCCTCTATTATGTCCTGTGTGGTCTAAAGCTGTATCCCCCGATGTCGCACCGTAGAGGAAGATATAATAAGTCATCCGTATTTATACCCGACGGGCTTTTGATAACCTTGAAAGTCTCTAATATGTCACTTAGGCTTCTAAGACATTCCTAAGAGAAGAGATTTGGATCTTCCGGATCTTGGGCCCAAGGTTTTTCTGTCTGATTGGTGATGTGCCAATTTACAGATCGCCTGCCTCTTCTGAACGTTTCTTCGTCTTTGTGATATTGATGCACCTACGCCTACGTCTCAGCCAAACCTCGTAAAATCGAATTAAGAGTGCTGGTTTTTGCGTACGACCGCGCAACACACCCCAGGTAATACCTCTCTGGCAACTTTCGCAACCCTCTGGCACCGTCCTGAAAGCTGAAAGTTTTGTTTGACTATCACACCTAAGCCCGCCACCTCCGACGTTCTTCACAACGGATTACTGCCCGTTCCGTCTGCGTCGGCAGTCAGGAATTGGCATTGGGCGAGATTCCGGGGTGAATCCCGTCTACTATCCCATTCGAGAACAGCATTCATATCCCGCCCTGAATCACTCCCCGCTGCCCTAACATAGTCCTTAGACATGAAACTTCCTTTGCTGGATTCCTTCCGTAGGTCGTGTACGCAGAAAAGAAAGGGCAAACGTCCAAGTGCTGAACCCTGTGTCACACCAGTGATAACCTGCTCCGCCCTCGATACACCGCCACGTACCTTGAAAAAAGAACTAAGATTCACAAGAAAGTGTGCAATCCGATTGCCTGCCCTCTCTATTGTCCCAGAGGTCAACAGTTTATGGTCCAGCGGGCGACGACTTACAGATTCAAAAGCCTCACTTATACCCGAATAAAGCCTCCACTGGCGTGCCTTCGTCTGTTCGTCGAGTAGTCTCTTTCAGGAAAATCAGTGGATTTGTAAAGTAATCCTTTTCAGTAAACTCATCCTACGCGCGCGTCAGCAGCTTGTTCACCACCAGATGCAGGTAGAACTGCTTTTTAATCACCCTTTGCAAGCTCCTACACAACAGTGATGTCGGGGCGACTGAACTGTACACCTTTTCTTTTCGCCTTGATCCTGTCATATGCAGTGCTACAAAGGTGGCCTAGAGCCAGTGCCTGGGCGCACTACCCTCCCTTATTGGCCCTTCGTACCTCTGGGTAAGACCCCCATAAAATAATGTCAAGAGGCTCAGCAATTATCGGGTTGATTTTCTCCGGTCCGGCGGTCTTTGGCTCGAACAGAAGCTTAAGCCCCTGGTGCACCTAGGTCTTACAGAAGGCTCCTGAAGCGTAGGGGCACTGCCAGTCTTTGAGTCAGTCGCGACAAGCATATGGTCTTTCAAAAAAGTAAGCTAAGTATCCACCTTTCCTTTACTTTCAACAGCATTGCCCCTGTCGGGGATACCAAAGTACCTGCACCCTCAAGAGTAGTTTTCTCAGACTGAACATAAGCCAAGAATTTGGGATCACCCTTACTTTCTGGAGGGTTTCCTCTCATATTCGTGCTTTGATTTTCGTTGCAGAGCTTGGGCCCCATTTTCGGCTGTATTGTTAAGGGCTCAAGCATAGTACTTGCTGTGAAGTTTGTAGAGCTGATATCCATTAAGGGGAATTTAGAGCTCCAGTTATTTTCGGCTTCCACCAAGTCCCTCTGCTCTTCTTTGCGGTGCTCCTCTGTCAAGCTGGTTAGCCAAGATTTTATTGCTCCCACCTTTCACCTTTATATGGCTCTAGCACTCTCGGGTACTTTTGGGGCGCTCTCTGGTATAGTTTGCCTCAGTTTAACTTCGTCAACTCCTGTGTAGTTCCAAACAACCTACGTTTGGTTCCGCGGTTTGACTGAGAACTCTGTACTTTTCGTTGAGTGAGGAAGAAGCTGTGAGCAGAACAGGTTTAAGAGGTCGTGAAAAATCCGCTTGCCTTTGTATAGCGCTACAACGTCACTATGATAAAATGGGACTCCACCAGGCTTTAGATTCATCCATGAGCAGGGAAAGCTCCCAGATGCACTTGTAGGGACTATCGTCCTCTCCCCTTTCTGCTAGGAAGTCACTCGCCAGAGCTTACCTTGCAGTTCATCCAAGATTCCTTTAATCCGACGCAAGCAGTTTAGGCCCATTGCACGCAAGCCCCTTGTGGACACGATTCTAGGGCTGAAAATAATAGAGGATTCTGTCAGCACGCATCATACAACCAGTTTTAAACGGCATGATTGGTCTTAGGGCATAATGACGAGAACTGACAGTGTATTAGATTACTGTACGCCGATGACTTGTGTTGATGCACGGGTGGATATTCATCGAATGATGTTAGAGAGACAGGATCCTTTTGCTTGGTGACTCAGGGAGACAAAACTGACATCAAAGTTCCTCTGGTCTTCTTTTACCCTTTATCTTCGTAATGAGCTCATGCTTTTGAGGTACCCTGGGTCCTTCTTGCCCCTACCCCCCCCCTTCATTTTCCCCTCACTTTCCACTCCTGTCACTTCTAGTAGTTTCGTTGTTTTTCCCACTACCACCTTCCCATCTGGTGAGTTTTCCCTTCCTTCTTGTCCACAAGCACTTTTTAAATTTTATTTTTATCCTACTTTGAACTTTCGTATCGTATTTTTCACAATTCTGTTTGTACACGACAGTTGTAGAAAGCAAGTATTAGAGTTCGCTAACAAGGTTTTTCTTGCTTTCGACCAGCAAAAAAGGCGGAAAACTCCATGAGCACAAAGGCTTAGTGGGTAGTTCAGAGGAATTCTACACCGCTGCCGAACGAACTCTAATATGGCTGCCAACGATCTGCTCAGTTCGGTTCGGTTCACTTCGATGCATAGGACGGGTGCAGCAAAGTGCCAGAGATCTTCAAGATTCTCGCTCTGGGAGCCTCTTAGATCTCGCATTTCTGCAGAAATGAGAGGGCGAAATCTTCCTCCAGTAAACGGTAGTGAAACAAAAAGGAAAGAACTTACGGTCACTGCTTCCCAGACCGGATGGCAAACGGGGCCCTCGTTGCTGGCTGCTAACTGCTAGTATCCAGTCCCAACAGAGCCAAGGGTTGAAAAGATTACAAAATCAATATAAAGGCTAAGAGTGAAAACTTAAGATGGGTGGGGTGAGTGATGATTTTGTGTAGAAGAAGGACTGGGAAACGGGGACTTGACGAATAAGAAAGCTGAAAAAAGAGTACAAGAATATATAGGGTGAGCAGGTTGTAAGAACCGAAAGGCTCAAGTCCTGGTCCGAGTGAAGCCTGACCAACTATTCAATGCTCACTTCATCGGATAATAAGTTTCACTCGTTCTGAATAGCACTTTGAAGCCTCAAACCAAAGTGTAGCCCAAATCAGTGCATAACCGAAACCAAGAATACGGCTGCTCTGCAACTTCTACGGTACTATTAGCGAATAAGAATGAGTACAAACACGATCATACCTATGACAGTGAGCCTCGTTTACCATCAGGCCAAAAGGGTAGTCAAAATAGGACAAAACTCTGTAAAAAGGGAATAGTTGACCAAAAGGATTAAATGGTAGGCACCTGCCCTGAAGCAGAAACAAACAGAACAAGTGCTCCACGCTTAATCAGGCCCAAAGAACAATTTCCTGAGCGTGGCAGCCAGGAATCAGCATAAATAGACTGAACGTCTGCGATCAGTCGATGTGAGCGAGATAGTGGAACCAAGCCGTAATAAAACAAAATTGTGTTGAATCAGTGTGACTCAATACCGTACCAACTGTTCGCAAGATAATCCCAGTAAGAAAGCACAACCACAGAAAGAAAAAGCAAGTGTACCAAGCGTAGAATAATTGTCGGCCACAAAAATGTGTCAGCACGAAGTAGGTTGGAGAAAGGTATCCAAAATTGGTCAAGAAGTATATGAATGTAAGCAGAAGAGGAGTTTTCAGTAAACATGGATGTTGCACGAGCTTCGCTTTTTTCTCCAAATTTCTTCCCGTTTCCTGTCTAGCATCAATTTTAAAGCCACTCTTGCTAGGAATCATCGAGATTGCCGGTCAATTTACTTCATTTATTGACGATTTTGACAGGGTAATAGTTGACCTCAGTCGGGCCCTTACTCTTCCTCCTGGCACCTCCAAACTATGCTCTTGTACAACTACTTTCCTATTCGGCCTAAGCGTAGAGTTGGGGCCACCAGCTACATTGGCAGCTCCCTCCATTAGAATGATTCGTTTTGGGAGAAGCCCGAAGCATGCTTAGCTTCGTGATCAAATAATACAGGCGAGCCAACTAGGGTAATTTAGAGCTGTCAGTTGAATACACGACGAGTTAAACGTGAACTTTGGTATGAACTGGTAAATGATCAGCCAGCAAAAACAGACCTCAGGGCCAGATGGTCAAACCTTCAGGATAGCAGCAAATCGACTCGGTAGTCTGAAAGTATAGTCAAACTAAACGGAAAGTGTGAAATTGACTCTGAATTCAGAGAAGACTCAAGAAAATTCCCAGAAGAGGTGTCTTTAGGGGAATACAAGGGAAACTTGTGAATAATGCTTGAGTGTGATAGCGACGACAAAAAACACTTATCAGAAGAAATCTGTATCGTGGGAAATAAAGCAGTGGCCGACTGGAGGAAACATGATTTAACCCAAAAAATAAATAAGAAAGAGTGAAATGAACATATAATGTCTGAGCAAGTTTGAGAGAAAGAATTCTCATTGGGGGTGATATAAAGACGAGTTGGTGAAAAACTGAATCGATGTGGTGGCGAAAGATGGTACTCAAGACTAATCAGTTCAAAGTGGACAACCTTTGCAGGTGATCCACCAAGTGATATGGTAGTAGCGATGGCCGGCACCACCGTGAGCAAGAGGGGCGGAAAAGCAACGACCCGACAGATACGTAAAAAGTGGTGCCATTGAGACACCCTCCGAAAATGCTGATAATTGCTTGGCTGGAGAATTTGGAGAACGTGTGGTGAATAACCCGTTGACGGCAGTAATGTGGAGAGTTTGGATAGTTGCTAATTGGTATAATTTTTGCTATTGTAAAGTCGTTTCCCCGTTTCCGACTTGCAGAGTATGCGCAGATGGAACTTCCGGTACTAGAGCGAGATCCAATTCCATATAGAAGAAATACCCATAAGTGACTTAATATGAATTTGGTATGAAGAGGGTTAAAACTGGACAAAGTTGAACGAGCTACGATAGGGCGGTAAGCCACAAGAATCGCGAGCAATATACGGGACAGAGAACCTTTCAGTCTACTTCGATGGTGTAGGATAGGTGTATCACGCAGTGCCTCGGCATGTAGAAAATCCCCACTGAATATTTGTCGTACGTGCTCGTTCCTCAACATTGTAAATTCTCCTTGGCATTCCGCACGTTCGGCGCTTCTCATCGTCCAGCGCATTTTGAACACCTCCGTTTACATTGCATTTATTTCTCGACTGTTACTCTGTTTGCCCCGACTTCGGAACCCGTTCTTGTTGACCTCTGCTGGTGTTGCACATTGATGAATTCCGGCTCTTGTTTGACAGTCGTTTTGGCCTCATGACTGAGTACCGTAGAATATTCTGATCAATCTCGTTTGCCGCAAGACCCATTCTTTTGGCTTCGCGTTAGACTAACACAGAATGACGGCCCACAAACGTCAGACCTATGTCTTCCATGCCCCTTGTAGAACAGCTTCAGACGTTCCAGGCGCACACTTAGCTGGATCTCCTCAGATATGCAAACCACCTGGTGAAACAAAGTTGTACTTTCTCCAAGGCCTTAAAGTCCTCCATCAGATACGACAGCCGTGCTTGAAGGCAAAACTTCGGTTGAGGACAGCCGAACTTCTGCAGTGGAGTGGCGATCTCAGGCCTTCTAGCCGATGCGGCCGGTTTGAGACGCCAGAGATCCCTAGAGACTATCTGATAAGCAAATCTACGCTATTTGCTTGGTTTAGAGCTCATCTAAAGGCGCTACACTTGCTGGGGGCTTTGAGCCTAAATGTCCCGGTTCTGGGTGAAACGTTTGATCGTCTCTCGGTTTCATCGGACAGAAACGGGAGTAAAGGGAGGCGAGGAAGTGGGTGAGGGTGGTGAACAAAACCATACGTGCATGGCATCAAACAATGTCCCTATATATGCAAAGCCTTAAGAGGAATTGGAGTGCGACACTCAAAGACCCATGGCGGGATGGATATGCGAAAGGATTTCTATTTTACTTCTGTGTTATTTCGGGTAAGAAGTTACTGGAGGAGACCAAAGTAGAGGTTTGTCTTCATTAGAAAAATAGTTTCCTTCTGCAAAAGATTAGTATCTTCGGGAAGAGGTTTCCGCTGAGTAAGATCCTATATTCAAAATGTTTGTCCGTACAGAGGTGCTTGGATTGGCTTGGAAACCATTCTGCTGTGACTACGGAGAGGAGAGGCTGGACAGATGGAGAGCGAGCAATCCTTTTGGCCTGTGCGATGGGATTTTTTTCCCTCTCACTTTTGGTGAGGATTCGGTGAAAGACAGTCCAACGGCCGTTGCATAACCGGTGTGCATGCCATCGGGAGACTTCTGGATGGCCGATCGGCCGTAGCCATCAGCTGTCGTGTGCTGACTGAAATGAACTGAACAGACCGTCCCTCTTGCATCTTGGGTCAAGGGGATGAAGATTGAGGAGTAAGAGGCTGACTGGATAAGGCAAGTGCAAGAGGCTGCATACTGCTTTGGTGGAAGACCTCTGAACTTTTTCGAGAATCTCACGATCTCGGACAAGATCAGAGTACACTGCCTGACTGCCGTACTCCCGCAGAGGACGAATGCCTTTACCGAAGACTATGGGAGAATAATCCCTAGAAAGGCATGAAGAGGATCCTTGAACCATACTGGGGACTCGAAACGCAGACATGGTCGCAAGTTTGCGATGACTTGAGGAAGATAGAGTACCTCTTAACCAGGAACCGGATGCCTTGTGTCGGTGGAACCTTGACAAAGTGGCTGTTCCGCTAATGAAGATTCTGCGACCAGTCTTCAAGCCGAAGACGTGCTTACTTTTTCCATCATTACTTAGGGGGTTTCAGTCCTCGAACCAGCGTTTTGTTTCTTTATTTGCAGTTTGCAGGCGTTCTGAACTTGAAATCCGGAGGGTTACTTTCTTCACGTACATAGTATTGTTCACAGGAACGGCTGTCGGAAGATAATTTACGCAGACCAAAAATGGAACGGGATCTAAGATCGACTCTCTTGGGACGCCAATTGTTACTGGGGAAGGTTGGGACAAAATATTCTCCACCATCGCTACAAAGTTGCTCTTGGTAAGAAAACCGCATCGGGTGTCAAACGTAAAGCTTGTGATCCTGAGATTTCAGAATTTATAACGAGAAACATGCTGAACCTTGCCAAAGGCCTAAGGAACATCAGGAAGCACCGCGTGTAAGAGCTGGCCATCGCCGTAGGCTTTTGTCAGATTGTCTATGACAACGGGTTTATTGATGTTTGGCCCGCCAGAGAAAAACCCATGTTGGCCGGGGAGAGGATCCTGTCTGCATGCAAGTGGGGAAAAAGGCACTCTGGAGAATACGCTCGAAAGTTGTACTGGTAACGCTGGTTGGGCTCAAGAGTCTGAAGCTAGAGGCAAGACGTCTTCTACCCATTTTCTAGATGGGCTCGGTGACTGTTTTTTCCCGTTGCTAGGAAAAGCTCCATTGTCAACAAGTCATTGAAAGAGATACACAAAGGGTTGGTAATGAGTCTACAGTCTCGTCGAGAATGCAATGGTGGATTGAGTCAGGACCCAAAGGTCAACATTGGTCGAGCTGGCGGAAAACTTGGGAAACTGCACAGGTGGGAACCGTGATGGTACTAAGGGTACTGACCGGAGATAATGGGTCCACCGTGGGATGGGAAGATGCCAGTATTGAGCTGAAAGCCATAAAGGGACGGACACTGAAGGCCCTGACTACTTGGCTGATAGATTTGTTGAGGGATCTGGCATGATCTTTGAGACCAGGTGAATTTGGCGTTCAGCTCCTCAGACGACGCGTACTGAATGAAGAATGCCTTATTGGTCCGTGCTTGTCTGGGTGGTGACCTTTGCACTGTTTTTGATAGGGCCTAATCTTGTCCTTACGGATAACTGTGACGCTTTCTGCATTTCTTGGAAGATCAGTGGCTTTATACCTAGCAGAGGCGTGTACTTTCGTCTAAAGTGCCCCTCATGGGACGGGAGAAGGGCCATGTTTGGTTTGAGGGAGGCGGATTCTGAGGATGAATCGCCTATCAGCTAGTGAGATGGACTCTCAGAGACTTTCTACCCTCTCTTCAACGGAACTGCCTGGGTTAGCTGAGTTCGGCCGAGAGTGAAGGAATGCGGCGACTTTGTCAAGATTGGTCCCTTTGAAGGGCCCCAAGGTTTTGCTTTCTGAAGCAGGAGAAGGCCAATTCCCAATGTAATAGAACCCGTAGAAAATGTGGTTACATTTACCGATAGGTAGCAAGCAGTACACCGCATCTATTTGGGACCATTCATTGGCGATGAAAAGATCCAGTAAGGAAGGACTATACCCTGTCTAATACGTGGTCCGGTCTTTTACGTTGTGTACCCATGAATTCCTGGGAACGAGGTCTGGAAGAGACTCACCAAAGGTGACATCAGGGGCATCAGCTCTTTGCCAGTCGATATTTAGAGAGCTGGAGTCATCAGTGGCCAACAGATGAGTGAATTCTGTGTAGCCTTTCAGGGAGCCTAATAAGTCTGTACTCCCTAAGCTATCGGTTGAATTTGCCTTGGGGAAGAGGATAGACTGCATCAAGCTGCGAAGCATCTGTCCTGACGAGCGCTAAGAGACTCAGCGCGTGATAAAGCAGAAGTTTTAATATGGTAGGAAGAGGGGTGGAATCATCGTGCTGCATGACAAACCCACCGGCACGACATCCGTCGGAGTCCTGCATAGCTATGAATTATCCTGGAAAGGATATTTCAGCATCGAGTATGTCGGAGGAGGGCTGGATTTTTGTGAGGGATGTGACCTGGGGCTCCTTGTCTGCCGCAAGCTGCCGAAGCCCCAGGATCGTATTCAGCAGACCCAGGCAAAGGCCTAAAAGCACTTGAGAACATGCTCAGCTGTTGCGGAATGGCAGGAGACGACTGATTTTGGATTTCATCAAAGGGGAGTTGGGGATGGAGAAGAGTACCTAAGGGAGACAGAGGCTGAGGACATTTGGGGGGGGGGTGAGGGGAAGGTAAACTGTTGTGGAGGTTAGTGGTTTTCAAACTTAGTAACCCGGGAAGCAGCGTGACGAAAGTACTGTCTAGATCCCCCAATTTCCAAAACGAGTGGGCCGCTCGTCGCGGTTTACCTTCGTGAGCTGTGAGGGATCCACTGCTCTGGGTCTTGCTCGTGGTAGTTTTTTGTACGACCACCTAAGTTGCCTTTTCTGGTGCGCTAACCAGCCCGCTACGGCCTTCGGCATAGGAAGGTTAAAGGTTAGTATTCAGGCCCTGGATTGGATGGATCCCATCCGGTAATGCAGACTGACCACCAGTTGCGGGGTCTGGGACAAGTTTGGTGGGCTAGAGGGATTTTTTAACATGGGACCTACAGTTCAGAGTACTCCTAGCGACGGAAGATGGCATGACTAAGGAAAAACCTGATGGTGGACTTTCAGCTTGATCTTCAAGGTGAGCTCCCCGCGCGGCGAAGAGCGCTGGGCTTGGGATCGTCTCCTGGTGAGGCTTCTGGTTTGGCCTTCTCGTCACAGTGCCTAAGTGAAGTGACTTCCCAATGGATCCTACCTTGGGCCCTTTTGTTTCCCCCTTGAGCTTTACGGTTGAGGAAACGATTTACTTGACTGCCTCTGCGGAGCCTACTCCAGTGACGATGTCATGTACCAGTTTGTTGCTTTTGGTTGCCGGCCAAGTGAACGGACCTTTTAGTGGAGTAGTTTGAGGCGGTCAAACACATGGGTATAAGTGTGATGAGGGTTACCCGAGTTGATAAAGTGACCCCAATGGGTGAATTGTTTTGAGCACTTCGCAGTGTCCAGAAAAATCTTGGTGACATCAACAGTTTGCTGCTCGGATACTCCACACACCCGATCATTCGCCTGGGATTACGGGAGAGGTTTGATAACCGGGTCCCTCGGACTAGTTAACTCATTCGTAAGGGCGCAGGCAGTGGCTCTTAGTACTCCCATTTCATCAGCCCGTCTGTGAGCTTCACAATGTAGTTTACCCATTGACAGTGCTCTGTGAAAGACGGGCCGAGCACAAGTTTGGGAATGAGGCAACCATCGAAGAGAAGGGCTTACCTTACTTCAGAGGACAGGTGGCCTCGGTTGATTCCTGCAGCAAAGCGGTATCAAGGGTTTTGCCTGTTTGTTCCATCACTTGTAAACAGCTGATTATGCACTTGGCATGCCTCGGACGTCTCCGAAATAAACCATTATTATTCATTATTACATCATCATTACCCACAGCTGGAAACACGTCCAGACTGCAGTACCCCTCTATTTCAGGTTTGCTGTCTCCCACTATCTCAGTCGCAAAACTGGCTAACCAAGGATGCCACTCTGACTCATACGGACAGAGACTCAAGTGGAACCTACCATAGCAATTGGGACCGAAATCAAACCATACAACAGGAAATACATCTCATTGCTTATCAGATCGTTCAACGTTTTCAAACGCAACCAACACGAGTTCCAGTTCACGCGCATGCCGCTACTAAACAGCTACACTCGACTGATCGACCGACACATACATTTTCCTGCCAGACGAACCTTAAGCACTCGATGCCGTACGTTACCAGAAACGACGCTGAATAACATTGAAGGCAAATGTGTCAACACATACATATATATTTGTCAGTGAAACAGAATAATAACTCTGAAGTCCATGCGGAGATTTCCCACTTTATCATCCGTTACCACTGTTTATCTTTCCTACGACCCGTAGCCGGCTGGAGATTGACTCTCCACTTCCCGAAGACCTTCCAGTTGCGCTTTCTTATTTCAGAATGGTACATGTTACTGATCCTGAATCTAAACTCACCTTTCTATGGTCTGCTGTTTCTCCCATATCCACCAGTGTTCACTCTCACAAAATTGGTCTCATGTTCCCCTGCTTCAAAACTCATTCCGTTTATTGAACTCCGGTAAATCCGTCATTCAGGGTTTGCATTGTCTTCATGATCGCTATCCTCTTCGCATGCGTTGATTTTCCCGAACATACTTCTTAACAATTTTCCCCCCTTTTTCCTCTTGCTCAAAAATTTACTCCATCTGCATAAACTCGGTGGGCCTCCGGTTTCCTTGGCTCGCATCATTCTCGTTCGTAATGCGTCCTTAGCACTGCGTTAATGATTTTTCGATATTTCCACCGCGAACCAGTGCCCAGGCCGGAATCGAAACCGGTTCAAAAGTGCCGCGCGAAACAATTATCAGAATGATCCATTCAAACTGTGGCTGGCTTTGTTTTTCCATCTTTGATACTCTCGACTTTCATATTCTGAATTTGTGAATATTCCATCTTATTGAGTAACGTGTTACACCATGATCATGCGCTACAGCGTGCATCTCGACTATGGCCGAGAAATATACCAGTATTTATTTATTTATTTATCCACGGTGGGGAAGTTACCAATGATGGGAGGCAAATCCGTACAGAAAAAAATTCCCATAAAACCGGGAGGAGAAAGGAGGAAGGAGCCGTGTCCTGAAAATCTGAAACTTGTGAACCGATGAGACTATTCCTAGGAAACGCCACTTCACCGCCTGCGTAACGACTCCTAATTTCTCAACATTACGCAGGGGAATCACAACCTACTGCCCCTCTGTCGTTGACTAAGTGCAGAAACATTTCCAGCATTCATCTGCAGGTGCCAATCTACCCTTCCCCGGCCCCATTGGATGGAGTCGTCTACTACGGGGGTAACCAGTATCCGTCGCCTGCAAAGGCGAAGATGGGGTTCTCTAACCTCATGGAACGGTCATTCACAAATATAAGGGAGAGGAAAGACCCCAACAACGATCCCTGAGTTACTCTGCTGTGCTGGAAATCAGCTCACGAGACGTTCTTCTACTATAACCCAAAACCTCTTTCCTTTCATTTAGTTTCGTATCCACTCTCTAGCTTTCGATGAGGAGAAAGTGCCCCAAGATATGTAAGAGGCGGTAGCCCACGGAACGAAAGCTCTACGGAAGTCTAGCCAGAGTACCCCAAAGTTATCCACGCCGTCTAGTCTCTGGGTTACCTCGTCAAGTCAACGAAAGGTCCGCTGGGGATAAGTGATTCTTGCTGAGAGAATGCTCACGGGTCACCGCGCGGTTATTTGCGGCCAAGCGAGCCTTTACTCTGTTCCCCAGAATTCACTCTGTAACCTTCTAAACCACAGAAGTGAGGTCGGTCTAGCGATAGAAAGGGCGGCTTGCCCTGTCCCTACCCCCATAAACAAGGTGCACAGTGTAATTCAGCCGGTCCATCGTGTTGTGTGTCCATTATGTGCGTGAACGTTTTCGATCGAGCGCTCCATGTGACCCGTCTGACTATCCTGTCTTGAGCTTTCATACTATTTTATGGCTGGTTGTTCCCCTCCACCCAAAAGGCCACTGTAGTTTGGTCGGACAATTTGTGCCTAATGTTTGTATATTCTGCGTCTGGCACGAGTCGCATACATGCTAGTTTACTTCTGCTACGAGAGCTCCATGTTCTGACTTAAAAAACGACACTGGCATCAAGGACAGCGTCTACGTCGGCTAATACTAGTGCAAAGATCTCGACATAAGCTACAGTGTTCCTTACCCTAGATTTGTGGTTTTCCCGGAAAACCGAGGCTTTCGATTACTTCGATCTGTTCATGTCTCCAAAACCAAGTTTGGTTCTGGAAGTTCCAGCCAAGTTGGAGTTGTTACGGAATCATCTAAATGTGGAGGGCCTTGTCTGCAATTTGATACCCCTTCAACAAGATATATAACTAACTTAGACGAAAAGGTTCAAGTAATTTATGAAATTTTGGTCGCCAAGTCACGGTTTCATTTATTGACATTTATCAGGAAAGTGTGGGTTCCTTATAAGGCTTCCTTTGGCACCTCACCTTAGGAGTTCGTTATTGCATTTATCCTCACATGCCGGCCAGGAAATTAGAGGATGTTATGGCCATTCAACAAATTATCGCTGGTGTGAGAAACGACGAAGGCCGTGAACGTCTTTTAACAGAGGATTCGTCAGAATTATCGCGGAAGAAAGCAAGCGAACTGACACGAATCAAGTAACAGACCCATTTGTGGTGTGATTGGTTTCCGGTGTCATCACAATCTGTTTCATTCATCCTAAAAGCCAAAATGCCAAATCCTTCAAGCCAACCAGCAAGTTTTCCTTGTGGGTCAGCGGTCTACTGAGCGAACAGTTTTCGATGCCCTGCCGAAGACGCCGAACTTCACACGCATTACAAAATTGAACGTTTCGCCAACTTCTGCCGCCCAAGTTTGGTGAACGAACTAGAAAGAGAAACTTTGGTAATTTGGGGGATCCACAGGTCACAAGACGAATTTATTCCCTGCAAGTTGAAAATACCTAGGGCTGCACGCGATACTTAACTTTACAGAACCCCGGAAACGGTGCTTCGATATTTTTCCCTATTCATTTTTTATTCGCAAATGGTAAAGTGCCTCCGCTAATGGAGCTTGGCTGTGATCCGCCTACCACCGTCCTACCTTTTTATCCTATGCAAGTTTCCTTGGGAATTTACCTGTGCTCCCGCCTTCTACAAGTTTGACAGTTCTTCAGACCTTGCCGTAGGACTGCAGGGGGTCATCACTGTACATATGCGTAGAAAACTCATGACCTTGCTCTGCTGCTGTGTAAGCTTGCTACTCCAAAAAGAAGCTGTTACTTGGGTAAAATTCTGTAGTAGCTGTGAATCTTGAGCATTCATCTGACCGAGTGTCCAAATCCTCCGCCAACGTAGTCTGGTGGCGGACCTACTCGGCATCAAACGACTTAGAAAATTTTGTTTTCTGCCTCGGAGCCTGCGTCTGAACCCGACGTGCAAATTCTCCAGACAGGAAGAAGAACCTACTGGGCTTAGTTTTCAGTTTGGTGGTATTCGATACAGTCGCAGTAGCTGTGTTACTTCCCAGGAAGTGATCGCAGGAAGGAGTTACTCTCCTTCCTCAGCCCCAGCAGTTTTGACGACTGGTCCCATCCACCCTATATTCTGTCTCTACCGGTCAACCGGGGTGACGTCACCCTACTCTTCGATCGTTAAACTGGGGCGAGTTATTCCCGAAAGAGCGACCCCCATCTGGTCTCCGAATTATTAAATGCCGACACACCTGACCCACTGTTCAAAATATTGTTGGCAAATTTCGGATGAGCCCGAAGCATGATACAATGCATGATCAGTTGATCCAGGAGGGGAAAGAACAAGAGTTTTCAAGATAGTAGAACTTATGTACACAAGGGTTTGTGGGAGCTTGTCTACGTGGGTAAAAGTGAGAATAACACCCGGCAAATTTAAAGGTCGAGGTCAAATAGTCAATTGGGCTTATGGCTGTTAAAGCTGGTTGGCAAGGTGCTGTATTCACATAAGTAACTACGGATGGGAACAAAACCGCTGGGAATTCGAACGGAATCAAAGGATTTTAGCTAGGCATTCCTTGAAGGAAGAGGTTATCAAGGGAGGCTCTAAGAGTCATTACGTACTGCATTGTATAAAAAGTGTATAGATAGGAGACTGGAGGATGTACAAGAATGGATCTTCAGAGATAAAAAGCAACGACCCAGTGGGTCATATGATAGTAGACACTTGATTGCAGGGAGCCAACGGGGTCAATCACGAGAACAGTGTACGGAGTATCGGAATGAGGGCGGGTGCGATTTTAAGTGCGGTGATGGGTGGAATGGCGGGGCGAGAGTAGGTAAGCATCGGACAGATTATTTGCACTATTGCCGGTATGTTACGACGTAACAGTAAGTAGATGGGATAATGGTTGTGAACCGATGTAAAGCGCGATTGCGGGGGAGGATAGCGTGCATAAGTGGTAATAGGGCAGAAAGTAGATAACTCCTCGGGTGACCGTTATGAATAATGGAGAACAGGACAATGGTGAGGAGAGCTACGAAACCACTGGTTTTGACAGGAAAGTGGGATTCGAACATAGGATTTGGAATGAAACAGGAACAGTCGACGAATATGACAGTTGAAATGGGAGGTTCCATATCGGTGGACTCAGTTGTAAAGCGAGCGAGAGACAACTCAGGAGGGATTGGGAGCCACCCAAGATGATGTTGATAGGAAGGCCAGAGGATTACAGGCGATGGGACGCAAACTGTCTACGTAAGTTGTGTTGGTCGAGAAACAACGACGTGAAAATAGGAGATAAATTAATATGGCTAGCGAAAAGGTATATCGATTACAAAAATGTATAGTTCGCCGAGAGTTGATGAATGGTATGTACTCGTTTTTAACGAATATTGCAGTGGGTATCTGTGTTGGCCCAATGACGTGTAACTGAAGCTGCATGACACTTTACTGAGAGGGTTGGGGTGTACCAACATGGAGTATGGATGCTGGTCACTTACGGAATTGTATGAATATCCCAAATCAGGAGGGATGAGTCACACAAATCGAACGAGTGGCACATCTTGTGGGAGAGGGGTTATGACAAATAGATGACAGAGAGGTCGACAGAGGACAAATGAGCATTTAGCTGTTCATGTTAATTAACGGGTGGATAATGATTCGTCATCATGAAAGTGGTAATTGGGTAACAAACCAGTCTTAGATGCCTTGAAAAGTGATAGCATGGACGAATAGCACGAAAAGGTGGTGTTATTACAGGTGGACGGTAAGTGGACAACTTGTTGACTATTCTGACAGTTACCTTTAAGTATGGCACTGGCAGCGCTGCATGATAAATATATTTGAAACTTACAGGTATGAAAGGATGAAGCGACAAATGGATATCAGGATGCAACAATCGACTGGCGCTGTGAAAACGAGCTTTTGGATCCATGGAGAGGGCAAATGATATTTCATCCCAGGTTTAACTTCTTGAGAACTGCTGAATATATTTCTGCTGAGTCCAATGATTGTCAATTTTGGTGAGGTAATGAACAGTGACGGTAAAAGCGCCACAGAATGGATAGTATCCATCAGTTCTGACGTGGTAAATGGGAAGGTTTACCGAGGGGACGGGAGTATAATCATACATGAGATGTGGAGAATGTAGATGCTTACTAAAATCGATGGTGGTTATATGGGTGATTACAGGGTGTAAAGAGAGGAGAGGGTTGGTGGGTGGGAGTGAAAGCTACACGCTATTAAGCACATAACAGGGGTGAAAAATTTGCCGGGCTAGAATAGGTAAGTTGCAATCCTAGTATTGAGAGCGGGCTCGATGGAAGAGCAGTCTTTGGAGATGACAGAGTGGATGATTTTTTTGAGACAGCAGTACGAGCGTAAAGATGGAGTTCCGTAATCCTCAAGCGGCGCTAGTGGGCGGGACTGACTGTGGGCTGGAAATCTAACCTGAAAACCGTTTTTGGCGGTAGGAGGCGAGATCTACCCACCTAGTTGCGCCCGCACTTAGTTGCAGACGTCCCGCACGCTCGGTGTGCTCCGGCCAATGCAGAGGATTTGACCACTCCCCGCACCGTTGGGATTAGAATGAACTGTAGCAGCGCGCAGAGAAGAGTAGTGAGAGATTCGGCTACTGGATTGCGGGAGTTTCAAAGATCAGAGCCAGCCACAGAGCAGTCGAGTGAGGTGCAAACATCACACCGTGTTAAGGGTCCAATTTTTTATATCCAGCGAGAACAATGAGTCAAGTTGGAGTTCGGGGGATAGGATTGGCAACAATGTCCTTGGTCGGTAAATTCTGAAATAAAAGTGGAGAGGGGCAGCAGTATGGCATTTGTGCCCGCTGTGGAGTTGGGACGAGAAGTACTAGCAACGCAGTAGTAGAACCTGGGTGGGGAATAGCATTAGGAAGAGGAGAACTGGCCATTTCAACGATAGGGGCTGGGTCTTGGGATGGAGCGGCAGACCCGAAAACAAAAATGTTTGCGAGGATCTAGCACCAGACTAACCAGAGCCTTAGAGTGAATTAGTATTTAGTCAAAAAAAGCTAAAAGAGCAAAACTCGGTGTGAAAAGACATGACTTATTTATTCGGAATGCCATGGAGCAGAGTGCAGGGACGAGGAACATTTATAGACCGAACGGAGAGGGCAATGATTAGAGCCGGATGACGACTGATAGCAGCTGATGGAGTCATTGAGAGGGCTTGACTACGGAGGGAATTGTGAGGTTCGGGACTTGCCAGGGTGTGAGAGGCTTCTGGGAAAAGAAAAGCTTACAGAATGAGGCTTTACAGATTAGCTAGAAGTCGGGTCCTGCTTCAAAAGCACAAGTCCCAAACATGCTAGTGTCAAGTCACTTCAGGGCATTATCAACAGTGAGGTAATGTGCTACTGATATTTTGAAGTGAGTGGGGGAACATCGACGAATTCCAAGGGTAGTTTATTTATTTATTTGATCAGCGGGTGAAACAGATACCTAAAGCTCCAGAACGCCATAACCAGCAACCAAGTCCTATCACTATTCGTGAAACTCCAAAGTCCCCCGGTAGCAGCCAGAAATGAGACCAAAAATATGAGCAAAGGCAAGAGGTATCTGTCCTGCAGTGCCGTGGTACCTCGCCAAAGTTGGTATACATTCTAAGGAACAAAAATCGGCTAAATTTCGCCGCTATGCTCCTTCTATTTTCATATGGGAATATGCATATCACTTCACCTGTTTCGGTTGCTCGTGCACCAAACTCCTCTTTTTGCTGATTTTGCAACCACGGACTCTCTCACCCTACCCTCTGTGTCACCTCTGTCACTGGGCACATACCGCCAGACTTAGAACCCACTCTAAGAGAGGGGAATAGCCAGCTAACTTGTATCCGACAGTCCTCATGCCATGGCCATGATGAGGTTCCACTAATACTTCTGCTCCTGAAAGGAACTGAGGTTCCAGCCCTGCTACTGTATGCATATAGCTTATCCCTCAAGTACGGTATATGTCTCTCACAGTAAAAGACTGCGGTCGTCATCTCAGTTCATACCAAAAGACCGATACAAGACCCCCAGAAGTCTCGCTGTATCAACCACAGCCCAGATGCATCTAGAATTATGGAACACCTCGTGAAAAGTGAACTTCTTGCTCTCTTGTAATACCCTCCACAAAGGGTGGCTTTGAACTTCAAAACCTCTTTCTTGCACCACTCGCCAGCACTACTTTTTAACCACCTAACGATGGCGGCCAATGACAGCAAATCAATCATTGTTATATACCAAGTCTCTTGATCGTGTCCCGCACTTCTTGTCACCATTCAAACTCAGGGCTTACGGACTTTGAGCCTCCTTCTTGTGGTGGTTGACATCATGCCCATCAAGCCACTCCTAAGTGGTTTCCTTTGATGGGGGTTTCTTGCAACCTGCTCCCACTACCAGCTGGGCTATGCAAGGGAGTGTACTTGGCTCTTTGCTTCGTCTCACTTACGTCAAGGATACATCTTCGATTTTGCATCATAGTACTCCATTCCCGTCGTCGATGACACTAAGATTTTCTGCGACTTCCTCCATGAAAACCGCAACACCGAGCCGTCTGAAGTATCTGCTAATCTAAAGCAAATGGGCGACTGGTATAACTCGGCACATGAAACGCTTGAAACTCAATGGGCTGCTACGCAACCCTCAGAAGCCAAGCCGCCCCAGCTAGTTGCTGAAGAAACTGCCAAACGCCCCACACGTTTCAGTATGAGACCCTGGGATCAATCACTGTGCCCCTTCCAACTTTCGAAACAATTGTTGCCTCAAACCTCAAAGACAAGACTGAGGACGGAAGCCATTCCTCGTTCTCTAAAGTTACCGTTTAGTGAATTTCTCATATACCTATCCTGCGTGCGACCACTATTTGAAAGCTGTCCCGTCATATATTCGAGCCTGTCTCAAGCTGACCATGTTTCCCTTGAGAATGTACTACATTTTTTGAAAAATACCTTATAGGGTACTCATCGCCCGTGTCATACAAAGAACCCTGTCTTTATTTACACCACGACTTCACATGGCTTAGACATATGAGGCTCAACGTATGTTGTCCATATGTACTTATCCACCTTGAGGCCGTCTTGTCTACTAACTTAATAAGGGTCTCTTTTCTAACTCCCTATCCTCTGCGCCACAGAAACCCCGGAACTGCCATCTCTCAATCCAGGTTGGCATACAAAACCGGTTTTTTTGTCGTGAAATACTTCTTACTATGACATACACTTCAACTTGACATGCGCCGAACACCCTCTATGAGTCAGTTCATCACAGGTGTAAAATCAAGCCTCGCTGCTAGCAACCTTTGAAATGCATACACACCTGCCCACTCGGTGCACGCGAATTTGCTAGCCCGTAGCAGTACATCTCAAACCCCTGCAAACCTAAGTTGCCCAGTCTTTCGAATTAAAACCCAGATAATAATGTGAAACATGTGCCGCTGGCCGCTCAAATGAAACTTCATCCTTGCTTCGTTCACACACACCTGACCAGTTTATTATTAGTTATCGTCATTTATAAGCATAACCTACAGCAGGAACCAGGTTCAGACTGAAAACCCCATTTATTTCAGGTTTATTGTTGTCCACTATTTAAGTCCTCACAACGGACGACCAAGGATTGCTCTTCAACTAGTACCGACTGAGACCCAAATGGAACCCTTAATAGAAACCGGGATTGCAATCGAGAAACACGACGTAAAATACCCCGAACTGCTTATCAGCAGATCGATTAGCATCTTCTAAAGCAATGCCCCTCCAGCTGATATCACTATTGGAACTCACAAAAATAACAGTTCACGTGCAACCAGCTCCCACATCCATCAGTAACAGTCGCTAGTTTCGTCCGTCACACCTCGACGAATAAAAGACACACATCCTTCACCCCCGCCGAATGAACCATACCTACTTGCTGATGCAAATTACCAAAGACAGCCCGCCCCTGATTATTCCCGAATCCCACCTAGAGCAATCCGATGTCACAGCTGGAATAAGTAGCACAGAATTTCGATACCCCATCAGAAAGCGAGGCCACTTGTACTTCATTTCCGTGGTTCCCAATAACAACGCTGAATGACACTGAAACTCAAAAAGTCAACATATTTGCCAGCATGTCAGCATAATAGGGCTGTAGCCTATGCGGAGGTTTTACATTCTGGTGTCTGTTGCAAAAGTTCATTTCTTTCAAACTGTGTCCGGCCTGAAGTTGGTTCTCACTAACCCAGGACCCTCTATTTGCGCTCTCCCTTTTCTGAATGATACAGGTTCCTGATCCTGAAATTTAATCACCCTTTTATGAATTGCTGTTTCATCCACCTTCACCAATGTTCCCGAGTGCACTTTCATAATATTTTTTTCATTTCTCACTGTTCAGAACTTGCTCCGTCCTCGGAAAACAGTAAGCCTCTGTTTTCCATAGCATGCATCATTTTGGTTTAGAATGTTCTTTCAGCGCTATGTATTAACGATGTTTTTGGTATGCCCACGGGGCGTCATTGCACAACTGAACCTAGAAACTGGTTCGTGTTTGTCGCGCAAGCCACCATTAGCTTGATCCACTCAAGCCATTGCTACATTTCTTCTGTTGCCGACATTTTAGACACCTGTTCCTAAAATTCGTGCATAGTTCATTGTACCGATTACCATCGTACACCATGATCATGCGCTTGCGGGTGCTTCTCGACCATAGTTGGGAGATATAACGATAATAATAATGATAATACTGCTATTATTATTATTAGCACTGGTCTCATTAAGCACTACTGAGGACGGAGCATTTGAAGAGTGCATCGAACTTCAGAACTGCGGGTATAATCAAACAAAGGTTTTTCATAAAGCCACCAGTAAGTGGTTGTCGATCACAGTAACTTTCCAGCAATGCTTCGGAGCTATCCTTAGTCTCTTGGCTTCCTTTTTTGAATTCTGTCCTTTCAGATGTAATCACTAACACCTCTTATTTGTGAAGCCCAGCGTGTTTTCCGTTCAGCTCTCCAATGTGAAAAGCTTTGCTATTTTCGTGACTTGATTCACCATTATCGTAATGCTACGTTGTCCAGTGTGGTCTGTACCACAAGAAAGCACCAGAACACTTGCTTACTACAGTTATGGACTCCTCGACCCGATTAATAACCAGAGGACATACCCGGGAGGCAGCGGGAGATGATGCTTGCGGTGATCAAAGCCCTTTATGAAGCCAATGAAATCTACGACCAGTGGCATCGGACCCTAATCCGTTTCATTTTCAGTCACTCCACCCTCCATTGCAGGTCATCTCTTCTTCGTCTCTTTACCCAGCTGGCATCAAACCCACTAGTCTCGGTCGCCAAGGGCTTGGGAGGAAAAAGGATTCTGGCTCATGTGTCAGGGAGCACCTGGTGTTGCTGGCTGCAGACGCAAGCTGTCAGGTATGAGTTATTCCCGCTTGTTTGCCTTCCCCTAATTTCCACTACTGATGCTCAAACCAGCAACATTCTCGGAAGCAAAGGCAATTTGATCTTGACTACTACTAAGGGTGGGCTTTACAGTTCACCCCCAGCAGTTTCCAGCACCATGTATGTAAGCGCAAAATACCGTGGACGTACGAGTTGTGGAAGTTTCACAAATGGGATCGGCCAATCCCCTGTAAAAAGCAATACGTGAACTCCTCACACGTAGAGTGTCTCGCTCTCGAAACGGGCTGTAGAGGAAAAGTGCGCCTCATATTTCCGATTCGTGACTAGGTCCCTATCCGCGCACCAAGGATGTGCTGTTTACATGGGCGACTCATGTTCTTAGAAACCAAACAGGAGCACAAATTATTCCCCAGGCCGTATTGAGTTGTCATCTTCGGTTGAACTTTTATTTGAACGTAAAAATGTGTGCTCTACATGGATAAGATATCGTTCCTTGGACTTATCATATCCGAGGGTGGGCATTATTCCAACAGACAAAATGGAAAGGCGGCCATGAATGTACGGGAAACTACTATATCAACTTGACTCGAAAATTTCCTCGGTCTCTGCTCTTTTGACTTGACCCACCCACAGAATTTCGCTACTGTAAAAGAACCCCTCCGCGCGCTGATGGGGGCCGGCTTTCCATTGGAGTGGACCGACATTCAGCGTGAAGCTTACTTGCATGAAACCACCGATTGCATCTGATCCCATTTTTAGCATTCTGGGTGAAGTGTGTGACTCATCAGTTTCAGAGGACGCAATTGATATGAGACTGGTAGTTGTCCTGTCAGGCTTTTAACATGAACAGGAAAGGGTTGCAGCGCATGCTACAAGGGCGCTTTCGAGGCCGAATATTGGGTATTCTGCAGTGAAAAAGGCCTTCGCATCTATCTAATCTTGTAAAAGTGGCATATGTATCTCATCGGTAGAAGTTATACACTAATAACCGATGACGCAGACTTACCTACTCTTCTGAGTTGGGTAAATGAAGGTCACGTCTCTTCGTATTAGTGTTTGGTACGTAAGATCACCCCCCAAAAATTTGCGAACCTGTAGAGACCTGGGTCTGAAAACCAGTTAGCGGGTGCATTTTCTCGTTTACCTTCGAACGATCAAGAAAGTGTGCATAATGTGATTGAAACTGAAACAGTTACTACTTTTAACGTTTCATGAAATCAAGCTATGCTGAAAATTTGCGTCGGAAGACATCAGGGGGCGGTGAACTGCAACAAGTCAAAAAGTACACCCACGGTAAACGGTCTCCCAGAAAGGTACCAATAAAGATGAACTGAAATGTTGCTTCCGTGTACGAGAGGACTTTTCAATGATAAACGAATGTCATACGTGGGTGGAGACTCATTCCTCCATCTCCAAAACATAAAGCCATATAATGTGCGAGATAAGGACATCCTGGAATCGCAAGAACCTACCGACAATTTAAAGGGTGGTTTTGTTGGCCGCGCAGGTGTTCTTCCTTTGAGATCCTTATCATTTATTGTGGACCTTGTCAACATTCTGATAAATCTATTGTACCCGGACCGGCGCTGGCGCAACCAGCAAAGTGCTCATCTCAACCCGAGACAAAGGTGGCTGTTGTCGTTGCTGGACCTATTTCACCAGCCTCAACAACAAATGCAAATGCTTTTTTCCGCTTTTTACTTTTGCGAGTAGTTAAATTACATTTGTACAGAGATAGGACCCCCTCTACAGTGATTCAGCGGATGAAACACCCCATTGTCCATTTAGGCATTAAGGAAGTTGTCGTCACCGACGTTTGTTCACGGTCATCAGCTTCAGATTCGGAGAGTTTCTGAGCCAGTAAGGAACTGAACCTTCACGAGACTCACCGTATAATCCGCGATGCAAGTGAGTGGCGGAGGTTATCAAACATTCAATAAAGGAGACCATTCGAACTTCCCGGTTGCAAGGAGACTCATGGAAAGACTCTTCACTTCAAGTGATGTATACATTTTGCTCCATTTATCACCCGGCGGCAGGTAAGACCTTAGGGAAACTTACTTTTGTGAGGGCCCTGCCTTCGCAACTTGACGCCGCTCGTAGGATTGGAAACGGCAAATTGGGACCAAAATTTCTAAGAGACAAAACTATCAGATTAACCAAGCTAAAGCAGCTGAAGTACTGAGTCCTGGAAATTACATTCTTTTTGCTGGATCAAATGGGACAAAGAAGCGAAGCAACTTTCTTATCTCCTGGCAGCAAAAACATCGAGACACACGACAGGGTCACCGTCGGGGATGCGGAAAGGGCGGCTTCCTTTGATAAAATGCCCCAGCAACCAGCAGGTTCTCCTGCGTGCTTAAATTCATTCATTCACATGTCAGTTCTTGAGAAAAAGGTATTTACAGCCACTACATCTGTAGAGAGCTGGTTCCAGTTGCTCGTTACCCCCCGCGAAAAAAACTGGGCTGCAATGTTCATAAGGGCGCTAACCTCGACGAACTTTAGCTCATAAAATCGGTGGGTGGAGTTTCCGTCATGAACAAGCTATAGCTTGTTCTTGGTCGACAGCCCTTTTGATTTCTTTATTTTTTCTGTCAAGCTTTCCTTCGTGCTTCTTCCCGTTGGCGAGAACCATTCTTGCTATGTGATCCTATCCTCGTACTGTAGCCCTCTCATATCGGGGGCCATTCTTGCTGTCTCCTCCAAATTCATCTGGTGTGCGGGTGTTCCTAATGTCTGAGTGGCCGGGCCCTGAATAAGTAATATAAGGGGGGGGGTGGCCCTGGTGCTGTTTAAGGAGGTGCGGGACCCTTAGGTCTCTTGGAGTCATCGTTCTGAATAAGGAGTACAAACATCTATTCACTGTGGCAGCTGCCAACAGACACCACACCTACCACTTAAGATTACTCGTTACCGTTATCCATCGGTGCGTGATTTCTGTTTTGCTTGCCGTCGGTTCATGATCCTCCGGCTTTAAGTAGATGGCGTTTCCAAACCCCCCTGTAACGCACTGATGTATATTTGGCTACATCAGATGTTAAGTTTAAGCCACTGTTCATGGTTTGGCGGCGTTTCTGTCCTCCTCAAACCGAGAAGATTAAAAGATTCAGGAACATTCGTGTCATCTTGGAACAGAACGCAAGGCCCCCGAAAGGCGTTTGGTGTATCATGCAATGTCAGCCACACGTCGAAAATTACTATGGAATATGCTTCCTATATGCCCACCCTGAACAACGTGAATCGCTGTTTATTGTCGCACATTTAACGGCCCAAATCATTCGTCATGTTTGAGCACACTTGTTTGTATCGCGCTTTTTATTTGACTGACTCAGTTCGACTTTAGCTCAGACCCTGTCGCAATGGTTGCCGCTGGTAATTGTTTTTGCCATAAAATTGAGTTTTTGCACATGTTTTGCGATCATATTTGGGTAATCTAGAGCCCCAGAAAGTTCGCCTAAGCCGCTTTTTGCTTCAGAATTCTCTCATTTGGCTGCTCTTTGCCCTGCCTGGGGCTAAAAACCTAGAATACTCTAGGGCAGGGGTCATTCGTACAGACTCTGGGCAGGAGGTACCTTCGCGAAGTCTCCGGGGTGGGTCCGGGAGGTTTTGATTTTGAAGGCACCACCAATTCTTTTTGCTCTGTCAGCCCCATTTTATTTGCATCTTCAGGTACTTTTGAAAATAAGGAGATAGGAATGTGCGGATCTAGAATATTTGAAGTGGAGAACAAGCTTGAATTAACCAGACCGAAAATACAAGGTGCACACGAAGCCTAGTGACACATTCTCTGGCAAAATATTGTTGAATCGAGGCAGACCAAGGAATAATTTACGGAATAGAGTTCCAGGCCATAACTGGGGAGTGGTACCGAGAACGTCATCAATCACGGATCTCCCCAGAGTCTAACTGATGACTTTCTACTGGCGTCCACGTCACTGGCGTAACTTCATGAGGTAGGGTGGGAACCTCGTCGAGAGCGTGATCCCTGACCCGGCACTAAGAATTCTCTATCTCACGCGTTACTTCTGCGGACTAGCTCGAGAAGCAGTGGAGGGGTGCACTATGCTGGACCCTTTAAACACTACTAGGGAGATGATGGTGCTCTAGCTAAACGTTTTGGACGGCCGTTCACCGTAGCACGCAAAGTGATCAGTGAGCTACATCTGGAGGCCAGACCTTCTAACGGTGGTGTACACTCTTTAGCTGATATAGTGATAAAACTACAGAATAGCAGCATAGCCCTCAGCCACCTGTGCTACTGTTCAGATTTCAGTGAACTACACACACCAGGGTTGATTGTCTTTTGCTTTCCCGTTGAACAGCTGACTCCTTGGCCCGAGGATGTAAAAAGGATATGCCGTCACCGCTGTGAGGCCGTGTTCGGAGACCTGACTGTATATATCAACGGCCAGTCGCGGATTGCGAACGGCAGGTGTGGATAGATATTTCATTGAAGCAGAGTACAAAGGCCCCGTGGTACAAAATCCACCAACGGGATAGAGACTACCAACGAAACCATCCGAGGGTAAATACGATCACCGTCTCGCAGGTGGATACGCAATGTGCGAGCTGCAAGCTATGGGGTGTATCTCAATGACTCCAGAAAGCCTGATTTTCTCGAAATGAGGCAGTCCCCAGAAGTGGACGTTGAGCAAACAGGAAGGACGTTGTTTTATTTGTCTGAACGACTCACACTGCCGATGCCTGCTGTTAGAAAGCTGCAGGTCATCATCAAGCCTGCCGGCGAAATCACCGTTTATACTTGCTAACCGTTCGCGAACCGGAATCCACAACCCTGACCAGATGCATTGAGCCCTCTTTGTTCGAAAGCAACTTAAACAAATCCGCAGGTCTGAGCTTGGTGCCAGCAGGGATGATGAGAAAAAGGACAGCCGGATCAGGTCAGATCTGGGTGCAAAACCTGCTACTTGAACCAATAGACCTCCGGTTTCGTGCACAACGAGCTCAGGGAGCTCTTACCGTGCTGAAAACTGCAGACATCTAATATAAGTGGGCATTCCGGAGCGTTTGAAGGAAAGGACAGCGTCTTGCCAGCCCTCGAGAACAGCGGCCCCACAGAGATTAAGGCTCAGGGCCACATCTCACTACCTTCCTTATGTGAGACATACTCTGAGTCCTCGAACAATGTAGAGACTTAAGGATAGAACGAGGATAAGTAGGGCGATGTGGGAGCTGAGGTGAAGGTAAGCTGAGTAAGAAAACGACAGGGTGAGGGAATGTAGTATAAGGTGACCAGTCGAGGGGGGAAAAGGAATTAGAAAAGAGAACGGATAAAACAGCTACTTAGGATCGTTAGCTATATTCTGGGAGTACCTCTGCCCAGCTCGGACCCAGTTTGTGCTTGAAAGCAGCGGCCGAGGCCGATGTTTCTATTTGTGGGGGCAACTTGTTCCGCTCATTTGTGACAGCTGAAGAAACGTGCACTCAAGCTGCAGTTTCCCCTTGGTTTGTCCAATCGATGTTCGTGTCCCCTGGAGGCAAGGTTGTGACTAGGAGTCATCAACGGTCGGTTGTAGTGATTTCCCTACGGCACTTCTAACTCGCTATTGGGTCTCTTCTTGGCATAAGACGGTCAAAGGAGAACGGATTAAGGGTTTTTGGTCTTTCCCAGGAAGACTTTTTCTGCTTCCAGCCGGCTGTTGCATGTTTGGATGCGGGATCCAGAAGGCATTGGTGATTCGCGAGTTCACCCAAAAACATGGCCCAGAGTGAGCTCACGTCGCTAATTACCGGTATCATCTGGGCAAGTGTGCTGCTGAATCGGACGAAGTCAAGCTAGAACCACTTTCACTGGTAGATAAGAAAATATCCGATGCGCTACAGGGTTTCTGTAGTAACCACCCATCGACAAGACCAGCAAAATCCAGTGAAGCTGTGGGGAACCAGTGGCCCCACTCGCCGTGTACGCTATTCAAGAAAGCGTGGAGCTCACGAGCTGACACAGCAGTCGGCTACCAAAGATTCGAAAAACCACTTTCCGTTTGCACTCTGTTCCGACGGGCCTAATGCAAATCGCTTACAGCAGGAACTTAAAACCCCCCTGTAGGCTTCCTGGATTTAAGTAACAAAGGCAGGTTGCACTTCGTAATACTAATGATAATATTATTCATAACATTATTGGTATATCTCTCGACCACGAGGAAAAGACTTGCAAAAACGCATGATCAAGTTGTACAGAATTATTCCGTAGAACAAAGCATGAACAAATTTCAAGCGAAGAAGTCGCCCAATTCAGCAACAGGAGATAAAGACGAGGAGATTTTAAATGAAGTGAGTTGACAAATGTTAGCAGAGCAAATGCGTTTCAAGTTCGAATTGACTGCAAGACATAATAAAGAATCGGCCACACATGGGGACGTTGAGGTGGAAGTTCTTTTGGAATGCTCAAAATACAGTATGCACAATTACGATGCAAGATTGACCGGTGGCAATTACTCGGGTTCATTGAAAAAAGTAATTTCTCGCGACACAAGGAACAGGTGAGGATAGTATAGAAGCGGCTAGGCTTGGGCAGAATACTGCCCTACGGCCGATATTTTTTTAGACTAGAGGGATTGGTAGTGGACAAGAAAAGAAACCAAACCCCCTTAGGCAGGCGAGAAGTCTTCCAGGATGGATGCCAAGTTTTATCTAAGGATGAGAACTGCGGGCTGGTGAGAAAAGGAGATAGTTCCAATACGTGAGGGAATAATAACCAAGCAGAGTACCGTGTCATGGGGGAAGAAGATAGGGCAACAGGGCGGTGAAAACATTTTTGGCCGAGTATAGGCCTGGTAAAATGATAGAATGAAAAGTTATTTTTTGAAAATAATGCGTTTTTCTGGGTCCTTATTAGGCGTTACAGCCGGGAGCTTACAGTGTTTTATGTTGCTGAGTCCATCACCTTAGAGCCCCTGGAAAGGGAGGGGGCTTCAGCGAAGCTGCATCACCATTTATTGAATCAGGGTTCTTGCATAGTGGTTGGCATGACTTCGACAGCGGAAAGGTTTTTTAGCAGGAAGTTCCCAGTCAACCTCAGCGATGCATGTGGGGCAACATCAGAGTTGCTTGTGGATGGATCCCTGTAACCAGATTGTGTTAGCCGCAGTCCGCAACTGGCGCCGTCCTAAACGGGTGGAGAGGAGACGGGCAACATGCGGGGTGGAACAGCCAAGCGCTACAATGAACGGGAGATTCTGAAATTGAAACAGGAAGGAAGAGCAGCAGTCTGGCGGGTGTTTCAAGTGGGGGCTTCTGTGAGCAAAATAGCAAGTAAGAAAGTTGAACTCATCAACGAGGCCTGAAACAGATTCAGTTAGAGAGGCTGTCTGGACGGCGTTCCAGATGGGGATTGTGGTAAACGCAATGAAATAATTCTACTAGCATGAATTTTCCAGGCTTGGGGAGTAGTCCATTATGTTGAGATTTTTTTTTGAAAAATGTTCTACCCTTTGAAGGTCTCAAAGTGAAGTTCATGGTCTGAAAGTGATTCATCCTACTGAACTAATTAGTACTGCAATATCCAGCATATTCGTGGAGTGGCGGTTCATTTTTGAACGGGCTGCCTAGCCGTCCTAGATGGTCAGGCCGTAGTCACGGTTCTAGTGGGGGTGCCCCCACGAATTTGGCTAGCACTAGGCTGACTAGTAGATTGCTGTGAGCGTGGCAGGGTTTGGCAGCAAGAAGTAGTCCTGAAAGTAATAAAGGATGGGTTTAGGAAGTTTAACTGAAGCAGGTGGCCTGAGAGTGGCAAAAAGTGATGATGGTTGATATTTCTGTTCAAATATATATGTATTATTTCACGTTTTTCTCGGTGTTTACTGTTCGAATCGATGTAGAGTCATAGTGGTCGGAAAAATATTTTGACCAAGGAATGCGCAATTTAAAGTTTCACAACTCACCCAGGGAACGTAAAGGACCTTCACGACAGGATGAAACAAGCATTCCAGAAGCAGATGTTGAGAAGAAATACACAAATGGGCGATTCCAAGTGCCGGTTCCGGGGAGATCTGAAGTGAGCCGCCTACAAACAGTCGAAAAACTGCTCTAAGCGGGTTGCTATACCTCGGGAGTCGTTTTGATGAAAATCAAATCAAAATCGACCTGACCACTGGGCTGACTGTTCAAAAATACCTTCGCTTGTTGCTCAACAGGTTTATCAAGGCCAAATCTAGTACACTAAGCAAGCTAGACGGCATGGCGTGAAACTAAATGCCATCATGTTTTTCAGTGACTTACCAGATCACCAGCAATGCAAGGTGCTAGATGCAATTGGAACTAGTGTCCCGAAATATTTTCCCTGTTCCCAAGGCTCCGTTATCCGTTGGCCTATCTGCCAACTCACCAGTGATATTTAGATAACAATGAAAAAGTTCGGGAGCACTGGTGCTTCAACTTCTCGCCCATGTATTACGTTGGGGCTTCAAGATTGCCAGTAAAATAGGGCTCTTACAGGCCACGCATAGTAACCTCGACTTGGGCTACGTAACGAAATCAGCTAACTTAAACAAAGTTGTGAATAGTTTTTGACAATGCTGCGAAATACGTGCGGTTTCGTTGATGATTGCATTGTGCGAAGTCCCCGCGTGCCTGTTCCTTTGGTGGAAGCATTGCACTGATTTATGATGAACAGGGCCGTCTTATCTACAGATATACGGGAAACTTACCTTCGGGCCGATATCCCTTCTCAACACAGAAGGGCCTTTTGCCTCATGTGGCGGCCAAATTTCGATGTAAATCAGCAACCTGGGGAATACTGTTTGATCCTAAGTTCGCTTGGAGCGGTATATTCACCGTTCTGCGCTAACTTCGCCTTGGAAGAAAATATTGGACTACACGAAAGTTCAGTCTACCCTGCAGAGCCGGCCTCTGCGAAGGAAAACATCACCGTAGCTGATTTAAGTGGACCGCCTGAGGACGTAAAGTCGGTTGTGCGGCTGTGGTCTAGCTAAAGATGATTCTGAAATGAGACGGTTTTCATCCGAAGAAGTGAATGTCAAGCACCAGTCAGGTACTCAAATCGATATCCGAAATGAAAAGAGCCGACAAGTTTCGAGACTTGGGCGGGAATTATTTACCTATCGGACACTTCCTGGGATTGTAGTATAACGCTAAAAATGACGAGTCAACATTCCAGGTGAACATACTAGGAAAACTTGTCACACGCGTTGGACTGTTGTCAAATGCCGCGAGACCGTATGACCCGCACATAGAAAGTTCCCGTTGGATATTTCCCATATATGCCCACCCTCAACAACGTGAATCGCTGTTTATTGTCGCACATTTAACGGCCCACATCATTCATCATGTTTGAGCACACTTGTTTGTATCGCGCTCAAACCCTGTCGCGATGGTTGTCGCTGGTAATTGTTTTTGCCATAAAATTGAGTTTTTGCACATGTTTTGCGATCATATTTTGGTAATCTAGAGCCCCGGAACGTTCGGCTGAATTGTGTCTTGCGTACGAATTGGTCCGTTTAGGTGCATCTTATTCTAATTCAGAAGATAGGCTGACGCTTGTTCCGTCATTTTTTCATACCAGGAAGAGCACTGGCCCTATCACTGGTCCTTGGGGTTCCTCACTGGTCGCCGTCTCCCTTGTGGATTTCAATCTTTCGCTTTCACGTAGATTCTGCCGTCACAGAGTCAGACCCTTAATCATCCCATATCTCCCATAACCTGTTTCAGCCCCATAGTTTTGGAGTAACAGCCATCGATTCACACCGTCAAAGGATTTTCAAAAGTCATGGTGGCTTACTTCAACTTTCCCACTCCTTTCGGTCTTTCTGTTTGCCTCTTTGAGTAAGCCAAGGTTGTTGGGGAAGAACGTTTCCTTCATGAGACTATGGTGTTTACTGCAACCCAACTATTCACCTCTGGGCATTCCATCAGTTCGTTCCTAATGAATTTTCTATTATCACCGACCAGAAATAAGGGGCTAACTACCCGACAGTTTGCCTCGCCATCATTTCCACTACCCTTGTGAATAACAATAATAATGGTATATTTCTCGACCACGGCCAAAACTCACGCGCAAAATCATGATCATGGTGTGCAGAGCTACCCAAAACTATGAACTATACACAAGTTTCAAGAAAAGGAGTCAAAAATATCAGAAACAAAACGATATACAGATAGAAATAATTTGATTGGATTAAACTGGTAGTGGTTGGCACGGCAAATACGAGTTGGTTCGGAGCCCGAGAAGGGCAATGATGGCCCTTCGGGGTACCGGAATTATCGTGAATACATAATGCTAAGGATGCATTATAAACCAAAGCGATGCAAGCCATAGATAACTGGGGCTTATTGGGGTTCTATGAGCGGAATAAGTTCTGAACAGTGAGAAATGGGAAAAATATGCGAAGACACACTCCAGAACTTTGACAAATATGAAAAGAACAGCTCTCCGTGAAGACGACGTGAACTCGGAATGACTGATTTTCCCGGGTTCAATAAATGGAGTAAGTTATGAAACAGGGAAACGTGAAACACTCCGCAAGAAAATGCCCTCGGGAAAGTTGGTGAATGTGGAAAAACAGCAATAGTAAAAAAGAAGGTGAGTCCAGTTTCAGGATCCATAACCCGTATCATTCGGGAAAAAAGGGAGCGCAACCCGAGGGTCCTGGACTAGTGAAAAATCAATTTCAAGCCGGGCACCACTCGAAAGAATGATGAAGCTGTACAACAGTTACCGGTGTGGAAAACCTATGCATAGGCTCGCGCCTAACTGTTTTGTTAAGCTGGCAAAAAATATATGGACTCATGGATTCTCAGTGTTATTCCGCGCCCTTATTGAGACTCTCGGACGGGGAGGATAAGTGGCCTCGTGTTTGGGTGGCGTATCAAAATGTTATGAGTAACAAATTCATGTGTTGCCTATCCCGGCTCTGAAATCGGGTTGTACTACGTGAGACCGAGGTATAAAGAGGAGTGACCTTTTTTGGTGACGTGCATCATTCCGCGGGTATGGTTCATTTGACGGGGTACAGAATGTGTCGACCAATCAGTAGAGTATGGCGAGGTATGATGGACGAAAGTGGCGACTGGTTTTGGTGGATATAGTAGCAGGTTGCGCTTGAACTTTTATTTGTGTAGGCCGCAACAGTGATATCAACAGGAGAGGTGTCGCGTCAGAAGACACCAATCGATTTGCTGGCAAGCATTTGGGTGTGTTTTGCGTCTTGTAGCCCGATTGTGACCCCGTTTGTTACGGAAGCCTCGACTATGGTCTCTGTCTGTACGGGTCAAAGTGTAAAACGAAGGTCATGACAGTGGTCGGGACAGTGATCTTGGGATGGCGGCTTGTGAGCCGTCTGGCCCCGAGGCTTTCCACAGAGAGTGTGTTTCAGGGGCTAATAAGAGGTCCTTCGTTGATGTAACCAGCCACTCTATCGAACTAGGTCTAGACAGCCCTAGGGCCGGCGATGGAACCACTTGGTCCAACATATGGGCCTTCTGGGGCTGTCTCCTAGGTACTGCAGCATTTGGCTTGTTACTTCCCGCTTCTTGTGAATTTTCAACTCCAACCATGGTCACAGTGACACCGTGGCTGCTTCAACCTGGCCATATTTGTGGGACAACTATAAGCGAATCTCGGCCACCCTGGCAATTCCCTGCTCATATGAAAACTTCCCAGACCTCTGTTGTTTGACTAACTGCTCGGTTATTCATTCTTACTGGATGAAGCGCTCATGTCTGCCTGCACCCGGCCATCTCTTCCGTGCTTAGTGTTAGGGCTCCAGTGCTCAAGATGTATAGCTTTTCCACCACGGCGAGAAGCATTTTCCCGAATTCTGCGTACCGTCTCTTCAGCGACACTAAGAGACCAAGTTTATTTAAAATATAGTTGCTAGCCTAGAGCTTCAATGATATTTGCTTATAGGTAGTATTCCGTAGTGAGTTCTTCCGTGGGGATGATAACCGCTCCCAAGGGGCAAATCCGATTCAGGCGTAACGTCTACTACTGGTCACGGGCACCCGTACGTTTTGGCTTGAATCAAACCTCTTTACGCCCCAATGAGGCGGCTTAAAGTCAGAGGCAGCTTTTCTGCCGGGGGGGGGGAGGTCCGCTTCAGAAGTCTTATGTGACATATGAGTGGCTGGCATCTGCCATCCAACAAGATACGTAACTGGTCAATCGAATGTTGTTTAGCATCCTTGATAGGTTGAGAATTCAGGTTAGCTTCAACTCCCTTGATCGACTGGTTGCTCGGGGCCTGTTTGTTTGAGTCAATCCTGTACCGTCCCGTTATGGTCCACCACCATCTCTCTCCAAGCAGTTCTGGAAGCTTGGCGCACGCAAGCTCGTCGGCTCCGGTTGCTAGCTGGTCTGGTTTCCCACCACCTCTCAGTCCAGCTGGACAGTGGATATAATTACCAGATCCATCTACACCCGCTATCGTTCAACATTACAGTCGTGGGACTGGAATCGTACCTGCGAAAACAGCTCACGCTACCTTACTAATTCATCAGTTAAACGGTATACTCCCTTTTAAGTACACCTATAAATTACCCTCCTTGCCCCACTTATCGCAAACAAGTGTCTCTGCTATGGCTAGCAGGCGCTTCTCACCCTTTCCCTTGAAGATTTTTTGCCATTCATCTGGTGGATTCTCTCCGAATGAGGAACTGGAACCAGGTAATCCTTTGTCACCTTTCGCCAGGAAGCACCAACTAGGCTTCAACTACTTCTGTGAAAAGTTTAGAAATAATTGTATCAAAAGGCCCCCTTGTCAGACTGTTCCATATTTTGGTGTGTTGGTGCATCTGCTGTATTGAAGCCTTACCTTCGTTGTGTTCAAGCAAAATCCGGCCATATGAACATGCTGCCGCTCGGGTCGTTCGCAGGTCTCTCTCAGGAGCACTAAAAGTTCTAGTGTTGTACACCCTTCTGCACTTCTGGTTGGCACTGACAGATATACCAGCAGGCTGCTTTCTTGGCATCAAAGGACGGACTTCTATCAAAGCGTACATCAGTGCCACTCAACAACTTTGATTTTTGTTGGTGCTGTCACTATAAAAATGATCGCTGTTGGCGCGCCTGCCGGTGAGTGAAAAGGCCAACCCCTCCCGAATCGATTGGTATTTCTGTTTTAAATGGTTTGCGGGCAGTTTGCGGCCACGAAAGCTGGTCGAATGCGTCTCGTCTGTGTTTGACAGCAGTAGTAAGTAAAGCACAAGGGAAAGTGTTAACATGAGTTCACTTTTTGATTGTTTTGTTGACTTTGCCTCCGTTCGAAAAACCCTATCCTTCAACATATGCAAACTCAATTCATTTTGCATTTTACTCTGTCTAGGATTTTCAGATGGTATCCGTCTGTGCATCAAAGGAGTATAAGCTATTGGATGAAAGATGCGCCATTCCAGTTATTAGAATTTCTCAAGTTTTCCACATGGTTATCACTTGATCAAGCACCTTTTTTACCCAACGCTCCCCAAATTCTGTGAAAATTGGTGAATTTCAGTAAAATATCCTGGGGAGGTTGTGTCACTTCAGCAGACTGAGCTCGAAAAGGATCACTCAATTCCGTCAGGTCTTCCAGTAGTGGCTATTTCTTCTTCTCATTTCCCTCTGTTCTTCGTACGACTGCTTCGGTTTCGCCGAGCCTCCAGGAACCGTTCGGAACTTTCTGTGGCTGGCTTTTTGCTTTTGCTGGTAACATTTCGTTCTTGCGGTCGTTCTGGGACAGGTCACAGACAACATAATTTGTAAAATCATGATTCATCAGTGAATAATATTGATATACCTCATCAGTCATCATAAAATATGCACTCCCCAAGGGTTGGGCTTTGTTGAATTTAGAAATTTCATGGTAAAGAGGTTGTGAAGCTTCTTTCATCCTAATATCTGCTCTTAACCTTTAGCGCCTCCGCTGACTGATGAACTTTTCACTGATAAGCCCGAGGTCCTATTCTATAAATCGCCCCAGCGTCGTTTACTTTTGTTGGATAGTTGACTGTCTGTCAACTCACCAATGGTGACCTCAGCCTTAACGTCCTAAGTGGTTTAAACGTTTTAGAGGACGTCACCCTCAAACCGCTACGGCTAGGAGAATTGCGAACCTCTTCTCCGCCCTCCTCGCCTCCTGGAAAAAATCTTTGGCGTCGACAAATCCCACAACAGAACCTTGTTTAAGATTCGCAAATAGGCATCTGTTTCATAATAAAATCTGACGGAGATGCTTAACCAAGCTTGCACAGGCCTTTTGTTATGTACGTACTCAGGTAACCTAAGTCTTTAGGCTACGATGAATGACTCCGGCAACTGAATCTCGACTTGCAGCCGCTCTGCCGCTTTTGATTCATTTTTTTGCACCGTATGATCCACAAAGGTCTTTTTCCTATGACCCGCTGCATCTTCCGTGAAAGCCGCCGACCTCCACGGCACAGATCTCACTAACCCCTTTACCATAGCTGAACGGGCTCTCCCGTCACAACTTTTCCACCTTGCATACTCCATTTTCCACAACACGATGTCCAACAGTATCCAGGTACTTCACAGCACGTCCCACCTTCTACCTCCACTCATTCTTTACGTCAAAGTTCCCCGTAAAATATATTCATCTAACTTGTGCATATCTGAAAATGTGGAGTGGGCGAAGAACCCCGACTTATTAACCTGGCCGACTATCTTGAAATTTCCCAAGCAATATTCGCGGTACAGCCAAAGCTAAACAGTTTCACACTAGTACTTTTTCATTACCTCTCATGTGCACTCCCCTTTCCCTTTTCCAGCAATCTGACTCACTATTATGCTTTGTCCTCTCGTAGTTTTCTTTGACCTTCTACTTCCCTCACCCAGTTTCAGGGATGCACGGACTAGATACGTCTGTAATTTTTATTTTTACGGGTTACCATTATTCCTTGGATGAAGTCACCTCAGGCCGCTCTCACTTTTTCTTTTCCTTTCCAGTTCATCTTAAAAAATGAATAACTTTTTGCTACTTTCGATTACTCCCTGTACGACATCAACCCCCATCACGACCCACCCGTCTGTCTGACTACGCAGTAAAAGATGGCTTCTCAACCATGTTCCCGTTTAACTCACCCTTTAGGACCGCTTTTGGTCCGACATGTTTAACCTGGTGTGCTTGACTTCATCGGCTACTTTACGTTACCTCTGTAAAATCAATAGATCTTGCCTGCGCTTATCCCCACGGCGCATGACGTTCTTGGATCCACGACTTTACTGGAGCACACCGGGCTTTCGTGGTGTCTGCACCGATACGTACGCGCAACTACGCTGACGGACTGCACCCCATATCTCCTGGAAGAGTTATAAGATTGGGTGTCCGGCTCCCCGGAAGCCCCTTTCAGCAACACCCTTGCCGATTGCGGAAAAATTCCTACGGCTCATTTTGATAATAATAATATTGATATATTCATCACCGTGGTACATAAGCACTTCTGAGGGCACAATCATGGTGTACAACATTATTCAGTATGGTGAAGTATAGACATATCTGAAACATAGAAGTGGGAATTGTCGGCAATAATAAAACGAAGCTCGGCGGAGTTTCCGTGGATAAATTTACAAGGGTTTACGCTGCGGAAAAGGGTCAGTTTCGAATTCGTGTTTTGAGGATGGTAAGGAATAGGCAGAACATGGAACTGTTGTAAAGAACTCAAATATAGAATGCTAAAGTGGCTGATTTTTAAAACGTGATGCAAATCATAACTAACGGAGAATTAATTGGCTCCAGTGAGCGAAGCCAGGTGTTTAGGGGTGGACAGAAGAGAGACTTCATAATGTTTTCAGAAGGACACCGATGAATATAAAATAGGCGAATAATCGATATACAGGTGAAGTAATTACAAGGATGAATGACGGAAAACAAGCGGAAGATGATTATACGCCACTGATGGAAGGAGGAGTGAATCCGGAAGAGTGAAGATTTAATTACAAAGCGGAATACAGGGTCGGGGATGAACGAAATCTTGCAGTACAGACACAGGTGAAGAATGTTCACATAGGCTTGGGCATTAGTATGCAGTAGCAGTGAAAAATACGTGGTCTCAATAAATCTCGCGGTGCTTTTTCGCGTCGGCAATGGGCATTATGGAAGTATGAGACAATCGATGCCACATTCAAAGGGCGCACGTGAACTACATCAAAACACGAATGTTAGTTTTTTTGGTTTTAGTTTCTGTTTGAGTTTATTGAATCCCTGACTTTACTTTTGTGTGCTCTGGTTCCCGCTGCGACCCTCCGGACTCGTCAAGTAAACGGCAAAAGGAAAAGAATTAGGAAATGAAGAAACCAAAAAGGATCTATGTAGTAAGCGGAAAATACTAAGCGGAGGAAAGAGTCCAAAGGCGAATACTCCACTGGTCGCGACTCTCAACCAAATCACAATGATTCTAGCCCTTTTGCCAGTGGATCTAGCTGACTCCCGCTCGGAAGCCAGCATGTCTGGCTTGATCGGACGCACAAGTCAAGGTTTTTAGGCGTTTTGACCACCTCATAAACTGACCGCTTTAATCTACCTTCCAACCATTACTTGCCGCGCAGAGCTGTGTATGCCGAAGACGTATACCGGCGGTCATGCTTAACACAAGTCCCAGCTATCTAAGCCGGTTAAGATTTAGTACTTGAACCAGCCACCGATCTCTGGTTCTTAGCATCTTACATTCTACTTTTACCGGCAAGGTCTGCGACCGCACGAGAAAGTAGACCAACTTGCCCCAGAGAACTCCACTGGGGTCAAGGCAGTCAGAGGGGACAGAAGCGTCGGGGGAGGAGCCGTGATACTAGAGGCGCACCGATACAACCACACCGACAGGGGTTGGCTAGCAATGCCGAACGGGCAAGCAGTCGAGGTCAAAGTGATACTAGGGGGGCACAGATTGGCCGTGACTTGCGTACACTTTAGTTTCACAGAACCACCATAGCGAACAGAATTAAGCTTTTCGTAATTGGAGAGTCTATTTCTTCCGAGGTTAACTGGTCATCGGGGATGTCTCCAGTGCGGTCGCTCTTGGAATCGCTAGCAGCCTTACTGCTCAAAAATGCTCTTGTCAGATATGTTGATAAAGAGGCCAGGTAGAGAGCGGGTCAGGCAGCATCGAATTTCGACCTAACGATAACAACGTCCGCTATTGGTATTGCAAACGTAAAGATGCTTGCTCCACTGGACAAAAGCGACCGGGCAGTTACTTACGCCGAGTACAGCATTGCAGATACACCGGTTTTGGTAAGAACAGGGAGAAAGGCTTCCACAATAAATGAGGATGATTTCCTGACGAGAGCTGCACTGTTTAGCTTAGAAGTGGAACCGGGATCGTGCTTTCTGCAGCCGCGGCGGGATAAAGTGAAAGGTAACATCCTGAGGTCACCGGCTGAGGTCACCGTCACTCACAAAGTGCGCCTGTCGGGGGTGCCACTGTGGGGGAGATATCGCACGAAAGACAGGCCACAGGAAGCAAGCGGCGCGGAAAAAAGTATAGGGTGAGGGAATAGGACTGCAGCTTCCTTCAGTTTTTGACTGTAAAACAAGATAGTCGTGTTCAAAAAGAGTGTAAGAGGGACCATGAAGAGACACTGGCTTAGGATGCGAAAACGAATCTCAACTCAAAGGTGACAGGGGCGCGCCTCGATCACAGATCAAGAAAAAGTCAACTACCCGTGTGGACCCTTCCAAAAGGTGTACAGGGCTGACCAACGGTTAAGATGTCTGCAGGCTTCTTCTGTGGTCACGGCTGTAATGGAAGACTACCCGATAGGGAAACACGAGTTCATTTGCAGAGCTTAACAGCCAGTCAAGACCAAAGCAGCGGGCCTGGATGGTATTTATCCGACCATCCTGAAACCACTAGCACCGTTGTGAGAGGCCGACTGACGAAGCAACATAATCCCCCATCTTAAAACCGGGGTCTCACCTGAGGAGTGGTTAACTTCTACAAAAGCCAGGACAGACAAAAAAGAGATAGTAAAGGTAGTTGTGAAAACTACCCCCCCAGTGAAATTACTTCCACTGTGCTGGTGTCATGGAAAGGGTCATCCGGGACCAAATAGTGTGCACCTAAAACAACACAGCCTCGTCGAGGAACCCAGCACGGATTCGTACAGAAAAATTCGTGTCTGTCTAATCTGCTGTGTTGCTTGCTGGAGGTGACCGGGAAAGTAGACGACGAGGAGAGAGTCGGGGTCTTTTGCCTGGGTTTCTAGAGAGCTCTTTATTCATTGTACCAGCATCTGTTTGTGTAGGAACTACTGAGGTTTGTACTGTCGGACCAGGCAATGACATGGACTGGGTGTTGTCCGTTTAGCAGAATCTTTCAAGCGAAAATGGGGGGGGGGAAGCTCATCTCCGGCTGGGCATATGCCGAATGCAGTACCCCGAGTGTCGGTCCTCGCACCCCTGCTATTCCTCCCGTAAGTAAGGTAATTTATAATATGGTCTAGAAAACCTCTGTCTCAAGTTTGCCGAAAGTGTTAAAATAGTGGGAGTAGTCTACTATGGGCCATTCCAAAGGAACCTGTGCAGAGTCCATGAATGGGCTGAGAAGTTGCACTTGCCACTAAACGTGCGCGAATGTGTGCATCTGGTTGATGAGGGGTCACCTCACAGACTGAGGGTGCTGGAAACGGAGTGTTTGACAATAACAGTGCCGGAAAAAGGTGGGGTAAAGGACTTGGGGTCATGGTTGAGGATGATTACCAACCCAAAACCTAGTGTGAGGAAGCGGCCAAAACAGCTTTCAGGGCGCTCTACCAGCCCAGTCGAACAACTAACCCTAGGCCACCATAGGGGCGCGTTCCACTGCACAAGACTCCCGTCCTTCTTCACCTGGGGAATTGTGTTCACGCCTGGAGTTCATACATGGTTCTGGATAGACAAGTACCAGAGAAAATCCACAGAAGATTAACTAGGCCTTTTATTATGTCAAGCGGAAAAATTTATTAGGAGCGCCTGGAATAACTCCGCTTACTCTCCAAGGAAAGGAGAAGGAAACGAGGGGAACTCATAGTTGAGTGCAGTATCCTCACAGTCAGGATCTACTTGGGGACTCGCAAGTGTGATCTCCCGCGGCCGGGATGAAACCACAGCTTGAGGCATCATGCTTTCAGGCTGAAGAAGAATAAGTCACAGACAAGAATGCGAGAGCGGTTCTTCAGGGAAAGCTTGGTTGACGACTGGAGTAAACTGCCAGATGAAGTGGTCTGGACAACCACAGCCGCTGGGTTCAAGTACCTACCAGACACTGCATGGACCCGAGTGTTCATTGTTGGGCTACAATGATCGACAACAAAACACTGCTGGGGTTGGTGATAGTTCGTTGGACCTTGTGTTTACTAGGTTTCCATTCTGTCCACCTATGGACTTCCTCATGAAGGCACTCTCAGTCCTTGAGCTGCCGTTTGTTTTCCTCTCTCTCTCTACGTGCTTGGTTTTTCGCTTCACCCCACTCGTCTCCATGCGATACCCTCCATCATCAGCTTTTCTTCATCTTTTTTGCTCCATCATCTGACCTAACATCTCCGCTTCCTTTCTCTTACACTTAATTGACGGGTCTGTCTATACTGTGGTCTGCTGTTACCAACGGTAAACCGTAAGTGAGTTGATACACAAATTGGAGCCGGGGAACTTGTTCCTCCTATGCGGTGGCCCTGGGGGATACTTGGATCCTATTAGTGCAAGAGACTGGGTGTCACGGCCATCTACCATGCTGTCCTGGAATCAACTTGAACCTGCCTGTGAACCGTGGGGAAGAACACACTCGACCGCCGCAGTGTTCACTCGACCGTTAACAGCCCGAATGATGTCATGCCAGCATCCCAGATAATAGGTGCTGGAAAAACCAAACGCGCCTTAAGTATACGCAGTTGCACTTCATCTGATATCCGTCCACTCGGTGAAATAATAATAATGGTTTGTTTCGGAGGCGCCCGAAGCATACCAGCTGCATGATCAAATTTTTAAAAACGGTAGAAATGACAGACGGAATTCGTGAAGATGTAGAAGAATGCGTGACAAAATTAGGATAGGTAATTTCAGAAGGGAGATTATAGGGGAATAAAGGTACGGTAAGTGTGTGCTGACCAAAGAAAACTGAGGGGAGTTTGAAAGAAACCAACGGCGGATTCAAATGGTTGTCTAGTGAATTTGAATGTCGAGGTGGAATAAAGAATCAGGCTGATTCAGATGTAGACATCTGAAAGCCGACAGATATACATGAGAGGGGCTAAAAATGGGTACAGGGAACTGTGGTAGCTGGAGACGGTGGAGAAAAACGTGAGATGCCCTACAAAGAGTCAGACAGCGACGAAGCATTAGTACTCTGCGGTAGATGGTCGGAAAGCAGGGCACAAAACTCATTGTAAAATATTAGCGAATAGTGCGTGACGTGAGTGGTGGGCCAGATAGCATATAGTGGTTTGGAATGATTGGATACGCTAAGTGTGAGACACAGATATAGAGAGAATGGAGGCAGGTCATGACGGTCAGCGGGGAGATATGAGAAATGGCCGGCGAAGAACTGCAGGATGCACAACGGAAGTACGTTGGCATATATACTTATAAGAGGAGCAGGGGCATTGAAAATGGAGTCCTAGAAGAGGAAATATGGGTGATCAGAAGAGGCAAGTAAGGTTAGATTGAAAAGAACATAATTAACTTAATTATCCTGGTGAATTTTTTCATGACCGGTAAGCATGACGGACCAACAGAGAGAGGAAAAAGCCTTTAGAAGCACAGAAGTGCAGATGGCTGTGAAGATCAAATCACATATAAGGGAAGATGAAGGAAAAGATCGAAGAGAACAGGAAAGAATGGATCTGACGGTCTGAATGATGTGGATGAGACTCATCATGACGGTTGAGTATGAGAGAAGCTTTATTAAATGGACCTACGTCATTCGGCCGTAGGATGAAGGCGATGGAAGTAACTAGGTAGAGCAGAGCAAATATAGATACAAAATGGAGAAAAGGGCCCGGGAGGTTAGACCGTCTGTGGTGTGAAGATGCAGCAGCTGTGACGGCAAACAGTGTGGGAGAGAAATAAGCAAAAACAGTAGGGAGGAAAAGGTTGGTTGCAGATCAAACGGTTTGAAACTGTAAATGAAAACCGTGACGCAATGATTAGTTTATATTAGGTGGAATGTGAGGAAAGAAAAACAGCCCGAAAGGCACACAGAAAACACCTGTGGCTAACAATATACGAAATAGGATATGAGAGCATGGGCCGAAGGGGCACAGGTGACACATGACCAAATGCACCGTTTTATTACAGGTGAAACACAATGAAAGCTGAGAAGAAAGATAAACCAAGACAAGTGAGCCTGTGAATGAGCATCAGGCACGAGAAATGAATGCTTGTCGAAGCTGAGGCAATGAGACTGGAGGGCCGCATGCCTGCAGACAATTGTGCCCATGGGTGTGTGGGAAGATGCCAATCGGGGCTCTGTCTAATGGACTGATCCATAGAAATATCGCGGAGCCAAACAAGGAGAATGTTGTGGTGGTGATCAGATTATAAATGTGGCCATAAAAGATGCAAAACCGGGAAAGGTGGTTTCTAATATGGGGACTAGTTACGAGTGTGGGTGGGACTGGCGCGAAATGGCATCAATCATGAGAGGGGAGAACGAGGGATGATTTGAAAAAACGGTAGGCAGTGACGCATAAGAATGGGATCAACGAGCTTTATGGCCATAGGGTGATACCAAGTAAATAAAGACTAGGGGACGGCGGTGGCGGCATGGGTGGAAAAGTAAACATTGGCTGGCATCGGCGGCTCAAAGTGAGTAGGACGATAGTGGGATGCAATAAGAGGTGACCCGGTGAGAGTCTACAGGAGCAAGGACAGAATGGGTGGGCGTGCAAACACCGGAAGAACGACATAAATGGAAGTGATAGGAATGATAACAAGAGTGATAGGTGGGGGTACCTTGGAGAAACAAGGATGGCGGTATCCTGCGATACGCAACCGACGGCAATGGACGCATGGGAGCGAGGTAACAAAACTTATCTAATTCAGCTAGAGCTCCCACTACTTAGTCAAGAGGTGATGTTGGGCCAACCCAGTCTCGCAGTAGCACTTTAAACTTTGAAGGTGAAAAGAGCATTCCAGACTGTGCTACACTGCTGTGTAGGCCATCTAGAAGAACTAGCAACCTACTTGTATCTTTAGTTAGAAGAACAATTGTAAAGGACAAACAACTAAACCTTTCCGAATGTCCTACCTGCTTTGTGAATACGACTACACTTAGCAGCAGTTTGCTGGGCTCATCCGGACACAAGACGTTTTCTTTTTTTCTTTTTGGAGTGAAAAGCTCAAAGTTGGCCTTGGACATTTTCCGACTCTCATGTTTGACCGCAGGAAGCTGATCCTCTAGGTTTTACTATCAACATTATTTTGGGCACACACTTGAGGCTTGTATAAAAAATGCATTTTTTGTGATTTCAACTTAGTACAGTGGAAACTGGGAAACAACCTTGTTCTGATTTTGGGATTCGTGAAATCTGGCAACGCGTTTCTAGAACCGCGATTCTAGCGAATTACAACGATATCGCTTAAGTATTCAAAGTCAGTCAATTTATTGTTTGAATAAAGACCAATGCCGTCCTCCTTCCACAAAGATAAGGCTCTCTGAAGAATCGATTCAGGTTCAAATTAGAAGATGGGGACCTAAGAGGACGACAGTGACAAACATCAATTTCTTCAGTTCAACCTGGCGAAAGATAGCTTTATGCAAGAACATGGCTTCGGCATACCATGGTTGGAGAAGAAGGAAAAATGTAATTTCTCCCAATTACCCTTCGATGGGAGGCAGCACCGTAGAACCCCGCAGTCGACTCAATCGGGAGTCGATTTCAGATCACGCGAGACACATTTTGTGGGCCTAAGGAACGTGTGTTTTAGCGGCTCGAAAAAGGTGAAACTAAATCATAAATAAATCGTTTCTTCGAGCCAGTGAGTTTAGACCACACGTGAATTTCAGGTGCTCACCAGAATCTCATCTAGAATCAGCATCAAGTGATCAGTTGCCATCAGATTTGAGGCCTCGCCGCAACTAGGATCACTGGGCTACCTGATCTCAGAAGCGGCTCAGAATCGAGCACAAACCACACAAAGCCACAAACAGCTTCTTCACGGGGTGCCGAACTTACTCGGGTGATTTCCCCTCACCGCGTCGTGACACACGTCATGGATCAAATAAGGCTGATCGGTGACTCCACACACAGTCAAAACGGCAATTGCATGCACCCTTAGTAAGAGACTAACCGTTTGAGTGATGTTTGTTTGAGTGAACCTAAGGACTTCCGGATAGAGCTCATTGCCGCATCTCGTTTCGCTCGCTCTGGAATCGTGGTGCATTACTGACCCACCGATTCGGCTCTAGTTAGCTAACCTCCCCAGATCCGTCAAATCACTTAAACCGACAGCATACTTCCTCGGACCCCATTGGTCTTTCCTCGTGTCGGCTGACTTCGTGGGGTCCGCCATTGGAAAGGACGGGCTTAGGGAACAGCAAAAAACGCCATGTTTTCGCGTTGGCCAAAGAGCAAATATGTGATTGTTACAACTAAGGCCAAGCTTGGAATCCACGTGTTCACATTTTGCGGGCCTCGGGTAGTGAGCAGTTTGGAAGCGACGCTGACCAAGCTCATTACTGCGGCGTTTTTGCAAGTGGATCTGGCACCCTTCCTGTAAATCGGTATGGTCATCAGTTCGCACAATTCCCCGGGAATCAGCTCATTGCCTCAAATTACCGGAAGGAGTTTCTTTGAATCTAGAACCAAAGCATCGCTTCGATCTGTAAAAAAGCTGAGGTCAACCCTTTCGACATATTTCCATGTACATTGTGTCCCACATAACCTCCACCTATGATAGAGGGATGGTATCAATCCACATCCTTCCTCTGGTAGGTTTGTTCAGCAGGTTAACTGTAGTGGTGGGCTGACTGAAATGTTCCTAAGAAGGATCTGTCCAATGATTCAAACGACCTTCCTGAGAACCAATCAGTGTGCTTTTGGATTCCTTGATTGTCCCACTTACACCGAGATCTAGTGGACCGGTACCTCAAATCAAACTATAAAGACTGCCGGTATCTTCAGTAGGCGCGGCCCCCCTACCTCCCAACATTTCGTTATCCCTCACTACCCACTCTCATTTCTCAGGCTCCTTGTAGGTTGGCGTCTTTCGAGCTTGCGCATGCCATTGAATAAGGCTCCCCGGAAGAAAGGCTTTGCGTACATCCAGCAGAGCAACTGATGTCTAAGCTATTCCCCTCTTGTGAGGTTTGCCTAAACCAGAGTCTACTGTGACAGTGGAAGTGGCACACAAGACTTCCTTGATCTGCCGTCGGCATTATTGTCTGTCCAATGCAGCCGATTTCATTGATAACAGTACGGTCTCCTCGGCTTGGAAAAAGGAACCTTTCGCTATCATCTAGAAGCAAATACTTAGAACGGATGGCGCTCACTTTGATGCGAACGCGGACGAGATGCGAGCAGGAGCGAAGAGGCGCCAAGGCGTGACTTGGGCCAACAGGCGGAGCATAAAATGGCGGAAGCCCTCACGCTGTAGAAAATACCCACTGTCGGAGCTTAGCTGAGTAGAACGAACACCGTTACAGGTGCGGTCGGCCGGAATAGCAAGTAATTCTATGATGTGTCCTTTTGGAGTCTCTTAAACGACGAATTTGGGAATTGCCATCCTCAAAAAGATCACTAAGTCAGTTGAACGCAGGCTTCAAAGCTGCTGAGATAAATCCTGAAAAAACTTGCCCTTGGCTCTGGAGAACCCTCGGTTAGTGGACTCAAGCGCAGACAGGGAGAAGAAGCACGTTAGCTGCAGTTTGTAGCCGTTACGTGTCCATCACCGTCCAACGAGGCTGCATCCAAAATGCTACTGGCTGGAATCCAGTCCGCTCATGCTTCCTCGGGTTCAGTGCTCACAGTGCTCTCAGCACCAGCCCGATCACGAGCTCTAAAAGCCGGATTACCCGACAAGCAAAGAGTAGAGCGAGAGAGTGAGGTGATATTTGGAGTGCTATGCGTGATCTTAAAAGTGAGAAATTGCATGCTTGCTTAGAAGAAGCCGCACAAGTATATTTTTGTGTTGACAGCGCTAGCAAGCGCAGCCTGATGCCCCTTCTAGCATAATGTACTGACTTTGAAGGCATCCAGGTGAAGCAAATATTTAGGCTCATTGAGTATCTTTCATATGTGCCCAATTCATGAACTGTTGTGTCCTTCCTAGCCGCCGTCACCCGTGGCTTCAGCATCCATCTTTGAGTAGGGGAATAAAGATTGGTGGGGCGTTCTACGGAGAAGATGCTGGAGGTTTCAGGCCGACTCACACTTCGCGGCTGCCTGCACTGCAGAAGAGGTTTTTCCTTAGGAACACTAACTGGAGCCCCTTACTTGGTGATCTGACCCATAAGGAGGTAGGGCGATGACCCAGCTCGAGAAGGTGACCGGAGCACTCATGAAAGGATTTCTTTTGGTCCGTTAAGTGAGACCTGACAGTTGCAAGCATTCTGCCCCGTATTGGCTGGTGCCTTAATTTGATCTGCTTTTCGTGTTCAGGGCTCAGCCCTATGCAACACAATGAGCAGGCGGAACGTGGATAGGGCATCATCTTTCGGGCTGGAGACTGTCCGGCTTAGGCCGGTGATAGCCGCTGAACGAAATGTAACGACTATTTCCGCTGCAGACAGAAACCCAAGTACCTCGCTCCTACGTCCACCTAGTGGAGGTTCGTTGACTGGTAAAAATGCTTCTGTGCCCGTTTGTCTGCTGGTGTGTTCTCTTAAATGGAATAGTGGTTAAAAGGTCGTGTTACCTTATCCTATGATTCTGAGGTTGGAATTCGTCTGGCCTATACCAGTTGATAGGTGGCATGTGGTTGAATCTTCGGGCTGGGAAGCATTCCTGCTTAGGTTTTCGGGCCATGGAGTTACGCAAGCCACCACCTTCAAGCCAAGGTGCAGTCTTGTTTTGATGATTTTTGGTAAGCCTGTCTACCATGAAGGAACCCTATGGGGTAGAGGAGGGCACCACCGACCCCTGACCATTCGTTCTTGCAGCAAGTGTCCTGTTATTATATTTGGTCACTCGAAATTGGCAAAAAGTGACCGGTGAGTAGAGAGCACATCTGTTTTTATGTTTCAACTGGGGCATCGGGCTATTCAAAACCGGATATAGGAATAACGAACAGGCTGATGTCATCGATACGGTGCACCGTCTCGTGAGTATGAGCCATCCGACCGTAAGAAGCGTGTATTGTCAAACGGGCCGGATTTTAACAGGTGTGACGGACAAAATTGGTGCACGTTGGTAAATGGATAGGTGATGGAAGACATAATTACTGTTGAGAGGACGAATACTAATTGTTATATCGACCGGGGAGAAGCTTTATCGGGAAATGCTCATCCGTCTGAAGGGAATCTTTTGGTGGTGCTGTGATGTCATGTGGCATGGCTGCGGTCAGGGTTGCTAGTGTTACGAGAGGTTTCAATCAGGCCCCAGACTACATGAGTCAGCAGTAATATTGCAATTCACATTTCGGAATATGCGAGACACGCCCGATTGCACGATTGATTTTGTGCAAGCGAGTGGAGTGACTTGAAGTGGTCACATAAGAGGGGCGCACACCGGCAGATTAGCGGGAGCAGTGGGTAGCGACGGTGAATTGACTTCCGTGATTAGTATAGTTGATGCCATGGCTTCTGGCTCTCGAGGGCGAATGAAGAAGGATTTGAGATGCATCCGTAACGACACGTCAGGTCCACAGTATACTACGGCACCACTACGGGCACGTAGCCACACTATTTGATCATCGTGAAGAATGTGGTATTCTGAAGAAAGATATTAAAAAGTAGTTCGCCGTCGTTTCAGCTTTGGGTTATATTTAGATAGGGACAGAATGTGCCTGAATGCTTTATTCAGTAAAAGAAGGAGAGGTTACTCAAGGACTTGAAGTTTAATCCCTGGTCAAGTAGTACGAAAAAAGGTAATCTATCCAATAAGATCACGGAACCCGGAGAAAGGTAGATGAACACGAGCAGGTTCCGTGATAAACAATTCAGTTTCTAGAGGGGTTGGCAAAAGGTCAGAAGAAAGGCAGCGTGAACCATTTTCCACCCGAAGGTCATGGCAGGAATATTATAAGAAAAATGTCTTCATAATTTTAAATTTCGTGGTATTTGATGCGCGAGCGATCCCTGCGGATGCATCCACCGTCCTACTAATGTATCATTCAAAGACGACGAACTAAAATACAGGCCAGCTAGTGACCGGAGCCGACGAGCTTGTGTGCGCCAAGCTTCCAGAACTGCTTGGAGAGAGACGGTGGTGGACCATAACGGGACGGTACAGGATTGACTCAAACAAACAGGCCCCGAGCAACCAGTCGATCAAGGGAGTTGAAGCTAACCTGAATTCTCAACCTATCAAGGATGCTAAACAACATTCGATTGACCAGTTACGTATCTTGTTGGATGGCGGATGCCAGCCACTCATATGTCACATAAGACTTCTGAAGCGGACCTCCCCCCCCGGCAGAAAAGCTGCCTCTGACTTTAAGCCGCCTCATTGGGGCGTAAAGAGGTTTGATTCAAGCCAAAACGTACGGGTGCCCGTGACCAGTAGTAGACGTTACGCCTGAATCGGATTTGCCCCTTGGGAGCGGTTATCATCCCCACGGAAGAACTTACTACAAACGACTATTTATAAGCAAAGCGACGGGGGCTCCAGGATGGCACTCCTTTTTCACAATTTCATTGCCTTTGAAGAGCGGGAAGATCGTAGTTAACGACTTTATGGTATGTTTTCGACAAGTCGCCTATCCTCCCAGCTATGTGGATTGGTATTCATGACGTCCAGAATACTGTTCTTACCAAATTATTTAGTCTTACGCTGTCGGGCAAGTTTTTCAGTACAGAGGTACGTTTCTGAAACGGGTTACTGGGCAGTTGCAACCGTGGAAATCGTAATGTCAGCCTCAGTAAAGCCTCCGCTACAAACGCAATTAATGCTGCGCTGATCAGAAAATGACTGCCAGCAAAGGAAGATTTTCTGCATCATAGAGTGGCCCAGATAGCAGAGGATGTCTGGCTCAACAATTCTGTCTAAAGCGGAAAACTGTGAAAGAGGTTGAGAGGGGAATTTATATATTCAATAGGATGCACGTTCGAGAATAGTTCTTGGTGTTCCACTGAATGTCAAACCACATATGTCAAAAATCCCTGAAATCATGAAAGCATTGCTTTTTGTATACTGCTTCGTGTTGCAGGTCAAGGGTGTGCAATTGTTGATAGAGTTAAGGGCAAAGGTGGAGTGTGTGGGCGGAAAGCTTGGTATATCATCACCCTTGTTGAGTATGGGCTGACGGATAGCTTGCGCAGCTGGCGAGTTATAAACAAGCATTGGTGTGGTGGTTCCCAATTCTCAAGGTGAAGTCTGAGCTAACTTTGGAAGGTGCACGATTACTTTACAGCCGGCTTCGGGGAAGATGCATCTTTGGGATGAGGTATTCATTTGTCACGACCGCGTTTCACACAGGACCATTGGGGAATTTTCTAAGGCTTCCCTGCCCATCGTGTTTTGAAGTTAGGCGCGCGATACTCAAAACTGTCAGGGTGGGCTATTCCCCCACGTTTAAAACTGTCAGTATTTCGCGGCCTTCACCGCCAGGAATGCTGATGCTTTGGGCTTCAGTATCTGTTCACTGATCAAAATTGGTCAGTTCGGTATTAGTTGAATTAGTAGAGGAAGAAGGGGAATGACTTAGAAGAAAACGTTGGGGAATCGCACATTATACTGAGTAAAGTGTCGTGCTATTAGCTCAAGACTTAATGGCTTAATTTGTGGTTTGGATCACTGCAACAACATCAAGCCGGGTTTTATTTCTGACGCCGTAACTGGTTATTTGTAGGCTTGAGAGGTCCGCGTCGACAGTATTTGGGAGAGTTCCGGCTGCTATGGGTTAATGACCAACCTGAAAAGTTCAGTGCTATAATAGTGGTGAAGAGAATCACAGGAAATAACAAAACGTTCATATTCGACAGCCAAACGGATTCACTGCTGATTGTACGAATAGGAATAATATTGGTGATTATCTCCTGAAATTCAGAATTTTCAATGAGAAGGCAGAGAAACTAGGGCCAAATGTAAAGTAGAAATCAAAAACTACTTGCGTCGACAGCCACGTGAGTGACTGTCTTGTGCAGAATCTTTGATTGAACTGGGCTCTACTGGAAAGTTCAGGGTCGACGGTGGTTAAAACCCGTCATATGGAGAGCCCACGATTCGAAAGCAATCTGTTGGAGATCTGAACCAACTTTGTAAGCTTTTCCTCACCCATCTACCGATTTATGAGTTACATTAGTGTGTACCTTCAAGTATTTATCTATGCAAGTCTTTCCGTCGTACCCCTGTTTACTATTGATTTCCTTCTCGCCGTTAACCCCCCCTTTAAGCATCTTAATTTTTTTCATGAATGAAAGATTTACTAATTGCCAGGTCATAACTTAGTAGATATATGCGCATATTTGTCTTTTGCTTAGAAAAAAACACTACTATTGCTGTTCTCAGTATCGGTCAGTCATCCTTCCTATTATCTTTCAGATTCCATGAGGTTTGTATCTTCATTCTGCACAGTTGGGCTCTTTGATCCTGTTCCTCGAAACACACAGAGGTTCCATTGCTCCGGTATCAGTGCTTAACTCACCTCTAAATTTTAATGAAACTCGTGAGGTGTTCCACCCTTTGTTTTATGTGTATGGCTCTCACGGAATCTTTTGAAAAACCACAACCTGAATACCAATTCAATGGTCTACCTAAAAGCATTACAACCCACGATGAAGTCTTTCATTGATCGCCTATGGCTGTGACGTCGGCTGATTATCCTTCTGTCTGTCAAGTAGACCCTCCTCTAGGTTATCAAGTCACTGTGTCATCCGTTTTCCCTGACTGTTTCACCCGAGGTCATTTTTCGTTATTCCAGTTTACTAATTTCCTGACTCTTTCTCGGCTCTCAGGTTCGGCTTTTTTGACATACCAGGTCAAGCATTCATCCAACCTTTCTCCCGGTTACATCAATGCAATATTTTATGATTGCGTCAGAAAGCCAAATTTTCAACTCCCATGTTCACTCCACGACCAACTTGCGTTTCTGTCGTGTATTTCAACTATAGATGTAAGCGGAGCCAGCATTTGAAGCCCGCATTTCTCACCTGCCACTTTGTCACACCGTTCCGCTGACTTTCTATGTTGGGGCATATAGATTTCACCCTGCCGTGAGTGATTTTCACCGACCCTAGCCAAAGACTGCGTGTCTCTACTGTAGGTAAATTTGTTCTCTGCTTCGACAGCTCCGATTTTTTTCCTCTCAGCGTACTTCTCAACTTTGTCTGAAAACCATTTGTTCACCCTTACAGATAAACCCGCTTCTGGTTCAAATGAACCTTCGTCATCACCGTTACTTCTGCAGCTGATGACCAGCAGTCCAACGGATATTGCATACAAACAAAGGGCTCATTGTCAGTTTTTTGAGGGCCAAAGTTGGCTCGCTCGCGCGCCTAGATCCACCTGGTTAGCCACAGGCAGGGAATTATGGGACTCAGGAAAGATGAAGAAAATAGAGAAGAGTTCCTTACGATAAAAACGAGATTGTCATGCACTGCTTTCCCTTCCACAGTGGCCATTCGAAGGGAGCTGCCATGACTTTTGTGACTTACTAAAAACTTTACTAGTGTAAGTAAAAAATGGCCTAGAATCTGTCACTGGTACCGAAAGGCAATCATAGTGGTTTATTTTTGATCACCATGGCGATGGATTTCAGGTGGTTCTAGAAAATCAGACAGCCCAATCATCTATAAAACCCTGTAAACGTAACTCCTATTCACATCGGATACTGCCACTGACCTACGCGAGCTCTAGACAGGGAGGCAGCTGTTCGATAAAGGCCTGTTTGATCATGCACAATGAATCGCGCCTCCCCATTGTCAGCAGGATTCCTACACCAGAGTCCATTGATACTCCTCTTACTCTCGCTTGAGACTTGTTCGCAGTAATTTACGGCGATGAAGTCTTGTCATCACTGAAACGGAGGCAGCCGAAGTCCCTAGCAGAAGCCATTAATGTGGCCACCAATCTTGGCACCGGGAGGAAGGGTAAAATATATTGATACTGACCCCTCATTGTTTTATGTGTTGCTGGGAGGAACCTGTTTAGACAGGATGGCGTGCAGGAGGAAGAGCCCCAGAACGTCAGCACTGTCAAAAAATAACATTTCCATGGTTTGTTTTTCGATTGATATGCTTATACAAACTCATTTGATTGAGGCTGCGATCAGGGTTACTGAAGATCGGCATTTTTAGTGAAGGGGCCACGCTCAACCACATACACCTTTAGATCCGTGGTTCACGTAAAACTGACGGCGCGATGAACATAAATTTAGCCGCGAATGGAATGGAGGGTGAACACGAGGTGGTACAAACATTAGATTGTAGTTGGCCGGTGAAATGATCACCCATCTAAAGGTGTTGCCTTTAAACATACCGTAAGACCTGGTACCGGGATTTGATCTTTTTGGGAACAACGATTGCTGCTTACAGATAGGTCGTAGACTGCTGACATGCAGCGGTAAATATGCCACTTTTACGAGGTTTACGAGAAACAAGCAAGAAGTACACACAATTAACCTACAAGTTCTGCTGGAATGGTTGCTGGTGCAAACGGTCTGTCGTAGCAGTGTCCCCCGTAGGGGCAACGGTGATATACATCACCGAATTCACTTGATACCTCTACCCTCTGGGAACCGACTGGGTGATCGGGCGCCAGGCAGATGCATATGGAGATGTTTTATTTTATCAAAAACTCCGAAGATCTCCCGTCAGGACTGGGATGAAATACAGCAAATAATAACCAGGATGTTGCAGGAAGAATTATTCAGACCTTTCAAGCACCTTATCAGTCGCATTGATGAACGTCTAAAGCAGAGTTGAGGCATTGCGCCAGTCTTTGCGGGCAAAATAAAGTGGCTTCAAAAGAAAATTAACCGCTCCCTTCCACCAGTGCTACATTGCGGACGCTCGGTGGCACAAAGCACTTCAGACCCCTAAAATCACAGTCTAGATGTTGAAAACGGGAAAGCTCGCTGACGATGAAGGCAGTACAGCATTCTTTATACTTTCCTGGGTACGAGAACTTTGAATGATGGTCCTCCGGCTGGTAAACGCTCCTGCGTCGATGATGGTGGTTCTAAGTGACCTCGCACCTCAAAAATATTGTTTTCAACGCTGCTTCTCACGACAGGGGAGCACTTGACTTTCTAGAAGAAGCTAATCAGGAAATCAAAGGTAAACCGCTGAGTTATACTGAGAAAGTGGGATATCCGGGGCACGCTTTAGGGGAATCGCGGGTCAAACGCGGTCCAGGGGAGACCATGGTAACTGAGTCTGGGCCAGTCCCTTCCTCCGCCCTTGGTACCAGGAGAGTTTTGGGGCTAAAGCTCCATCAAAGGTGTTTTGTGAAAATACACGCTAAGGCCACTTTTCCGCTGGATCCGATAATGAGAGGCAAAAGGATATTTCTATAAACCTAAGAAAGCCGAAATGCCTGCAATTAGACTTAACAGTGTTTCGTGACCGTTTTGCGATTTCCTGAGCTCTTCTTTCCCAACAGCGGACCCCACGAAGTCAGCCGACACGAGGAAAGACCAATGGGGTCCGAGGAAGTATGCTGTCGGTTTAAGTGATTTGACGGATCTGGGGAGGTTAGCTAACTAGAGCCGAATCGGTGGGTCAGTAATGCACCACGATTCCAGAGCGAGCGAAACGAGATGCGGCAATGAGCTCTATCCGGAAGTCCTTAGGTTCACTCAAACAAACATCACTCAAACGGTTAGTCTCTTACTAAGGGTGCATGCAATTGCCGTTTTGACTGTGTGTGGAGTCACCGATCAGCCTTATTTGATCCATGACGTGTGTCACGACGCGGTGAGGGGAAATCACCCGAGTAAGTTCGGCACCCCGTGAAGAAGCTGTTTGTGGCTTTGTGTGGTTTGTGCCCGATTCTGGGCCGCTTCTGAGATCAGGTAGCCCAGTGATCCTAGTTGCGGCGAGGCCTCAAATCTGATGGCAACTGATCACTTGATGCTGATTCTAGATGAGATTCTGGTGAGCACCTGAAATTCACGTGTGGTCTAAACTCACTGGCTCGAAGAAACGATTTATTTATGATTTAGTTTCACCTTTTTCGAGCCGCTAAAACACACGTTCCTTAGGCCCACAAAATGTGTCTCGCGTGATCTGAAATCGACTCCCGATTGAGTCGACTGCGGGGTTCTACGGTGCTGCCTCCCATCGAAGGGTAATTGGGAGAAATTACATTTTTCCTTCTTCTCCAACCATGGTATGCCGAAGCCATGTTCTTGCATAAAGCTATCTTTCGCCAGGTTGAACTGAAGAAATTGATGTTTGTCACTGTCGTCCTCTTAGGTCCCCATCTTCTAATTTGAACCTGAATCGATTCTTCAGAGAGCCTTATCTTTGTGGAAGGAGGACGGCATTGGTCTTTATTCAAACAATAAATTGACTGACTTTGAATACTTAAGCGATATCGTTGTAATTCGCTAGAATCGCGGTTCTAGAAACGCGTTGCCAGATTTCACGAATCCCAAAATCAGAACAAGGTTGTTTCCCAGTTTCCACTGTACTAAGTTGAAATCACAAAAAATGCATTTTTTATACAAGCCTCAAGTGTGTGCCCAAAATAATGTTGATAGTAAAACCTAGAGGATCAGCTTCCTGCGGTCAAACATGAGAGTCGGAAAATGTCCAAGGCCAACTTTGAGCTTTTCACTCCAAAAAGAAAAAAAGAAAACGTCTTGTGTCCGGATGAGCCCAGCAAACTGCTGCTAAGTGTAGTCGTATTCACAAAGCAGGTAGGACATTCGGAAAGGTTTAGTTGTTTGTCCTTTACAATTGTTCTTCTAACTAAAGATACAAGTAGGTTGCTAGTTCTTCTAGATGGCCGGAAGTCCTTAGGTTCACTCAAACAAACATCACTCAAACGGTTAGTCTCTTACTAAGGGTGCATGCAATTGCCGTTTTGACTGTGTGTGGAGTCACCGATCAGCCTTATTTGATCCATGACGTGTGTCACGACGCGGTGAGGGGAAATCACCCGAGTAAGTTCGGCACCCCGTGAAGAAGCTGTTTGTGGCTTTGTGTGGTTTGTGCCCGATTCTGGGCCGCTTCTGAGATCAGGTAGCCCAGTGATCCTAGTTGCGGCGAGGCCTCAAATCTGATGGCAACTGATCACTTGATGCTGACTCTAGATGAGATTCTGGTGAGCACCTGAAATTCACGTATGATCTAAACTCACTGGCTCGAGTAGATGAGTTATTGGTTTTTGATTTCTGTTTCTGTGAAGAGCAGCCACATCAGATCCCAACGTGACCCTATCGGGTGTGCTCTAAACGGCCAGTCCCTTTATTCTCCATACCTCCACCAGTGATTCTGGATCCGGGATTATGTTGCCACGAGAACGTGAGGGTTGAGAATCAGGAGTTATTGACCTTTCTAGCCTTCCTCTGGCCAGGTATGAAAGGTATTACCACCCCAGACAAAGAGAGTTGTTGGCCTTCGTGACGTACTTCTTACATTTTCATTAATTGTTGCTCTGTGAACAGTTCATTGTTGCACTTAGCCATCTGCCGCTCAAACGATTGCAGATTTCTAACAAACCTTTATCAGGCCCCACCAAGTTCACCACTCCACTACAGCACAAATCAGTTAGGGTAGAACACTTACCTCCTGCTACCGAAAATTCTTCTTTGCTCTCCATGATCCCTTATAGAAACACTCATCTGACTTCTCGACATATTCTCTTTCGCCTACTTTCTCTGAGTTTTACGCCAGAATACTCCTCTCTCTGATCCGTGAATACATCCATTATTCGTGATGAAACTCTGTTAATATCAAAATATTTAGTCACCTGCATACTTTTCGTCGCTGTCCGCTTCCGCAACACAATCGTCAGACTATGTCCCTTGGTGAAATCCTTCAGTTGTCCCCCACGTACCAGTAGTGTGATTAGTGATTATCCGCCCATCCATTTACCCTGTCGTCCGCCCACATAGTAGTGCTGAGCAAAACGTTCAGTTCAGTTCAGTTCAGTTTGCACAGGACAGGTAATGGCCACTGCCAATCGAGCGTCCAGAATTCCTTCGATGGCATGCACACCAGTTATGCACCAACCACTGCCGAGTGTCTCCTCCATACCTGCGTATCTCAGACGTTTTTCCTGCAGCTTCGCAACCCTATAGACTTGGGATAAAGCTTCTGGAAAAACGATCATCTTCTGACGCGTACACACCTTCCATCCGCCCTATCGTCACATCTGGATGTTATTTCCCCGGTATTCACTAAAGCTTAGAATTCCAGGTCGATTATTAATCCAGTCCCTTTTTCAAGCCTCATACTGAAAGAACAAACCTTGGCATAGCAAACAGTTGGCTGATCCCTTACCTTCTTTCTTCTTGACATTTTCCTTGAAATCGCTCTCGTATACAGTAGCTCCCTGCCAGATGCGTCGTTCATTTTCCATGTGAGTGGCTCCTTCAGTACCCTGCTGCCAAGGATTACTACTATATTCGTTGACCGTCTCGTCAGACTCTATTTTTGAAGTACCGTTCCCATATATCTTTGAGTTTTACACCATTTTTTTCCATATTGTGCGACATGGTGGTGACTTTCTGTTTTCTCTTTAAAATTATTTTTTAAAGAAAACAGAAATAAAACCTTCTTTGACATTATTTGATTAGTTAGCTATTACGATCAATCCCGTTGCCGTTCACATTAATATTCCATTACTCCGATTGACTTTGCTCGACTTGGCCGACAGAAGGCTCCTTCAGGCAGACTAGGTGTAAAGTATTGCTTAGATGAAGAGGCTTAAAGGATAAGATGGATACTGTGATCAAACCCTGGTGTTTTCTTTGGTGAATCACCAGTTGTTTTCATGGTAACTACCTGATGTTTATTATTTGGTTTTTGAGTAGTTTGTTTAGTGGTGCCATTTTGGTTCACTTAAAGAGCTTTCATTGTTCCACTCATAATATATAAACTATGGATTATTGCAACTACGTCGTTCAGTCTCTGTGCCTTGCGACAAAATTTCGCTGAGGTACCTTCAGACGGTTTTGTTGAGTTGATGTTTTAGGCGAAATTCGGGTAAGGAATTTCGAGCCTGCTGAACGGTGTGCTCCATCAGTGCTGGACCTCTGGAAGATGGATACACTGAGGTAGTGCAAAATACCGTAACGAGAACCACCGCCGTGGCTTGCACCTGACAGCTTGGTGTCATCGGCCTCAGAACACGTGACAACCCAGGGTCGTTTCAGGGCCGGGCCATTCTGATTACCACTTCCTTTATTGCCTTATACGCAAGTTTACGAGGTCACAACATGAGTTTTCCCTCGGAGCCTCAGCTTTTGGGCAATATAGTGGCATTTCTAGTTCGGATGCGACAATAACATGCCTAACTTACGTAGGTGGTAAAGAGTCGATTCACAATGCGCTTCCACAGGCTGATAGGGGTTTACCTTGGGTAAAGCTCAACAGGGGTTTACTTGGCAACTTTTCTATCGCAGCTGATTCTAATGATTCCACACCCGCAACCTAAAGTATGTGATTTTTGTGTCTCTCAACAAGGGAGTTTTAAGCGTCCCTTGCTGACTATATATATTCATCATGCATCTACGCATACACACTGTTAACTCACTCAAGACAATAACTGTTTCAGCCGTTCAATTGATTTCACCCAGGGTCTCCGGTGGCAAAGTAAAACCAAGTAGTCGATTCCAAAGGCGGGCCATCGTAAGTCTGACAGACCATAGAGACACTGATTTGATTAGGACCTAAAAGTACGTGTAAATATAAGAGTGGGTGCGAAGGTTAGACCAAGTGCCCTAATATGTAGCAACAACATTAGAGAACAGGAGCTTTTCGAAGGGTATCTAGTAGGAATTCAGCACAACACGTTCAACATAAGACACACGCCAAATTTAAAAACGTCGTTTGATGCGGAAAAATTACTTACATACTTATTGCTCGATAAGACAACCACCATTAAAAGTACAATTTATTATAAATTTAATGTCATATCAGTCCACGGTAATACTTTGTCGCAAGGTTGGTCTCCATTACACGGAACCAAAAGCCAAGCTACTGCAGGACTACATAATTTCATCTTAGTGGCCCCATCGAAGTGAACAAAGCATGGTATCCGTACAACTGAAAAAAATATTCAGCAGTTAGTTTTTGTTGGGGGAAAAGTCCATGCTGGATTACTTCAACCCCAAAATAATTCATTCTGGTTGAGTGAATCGCCCGCGGAAAGCCGGCCTCGGAGACCACCGCAATAACGGCGGTACTTCGGTTAACGGCGCTGGATTAAGTCTGATTTACCTCAGTCGATCTGATCATCTAAATTTGTGCCTCAGCTCCGCCAGGCGCTGTGATTTTCAGTCTTTTGAAACTCTCCCCTATAATCTTCGTTATGCACTTGTCTTATTTAGCCTCCCAGAAACTGGTTTTGATCACACTTATTTCATCTGATCGCAAGCAGCAGCATACCTTGTACTTGTGCCTAATACACCATTGTTACTATTACCATTACTGCCACAGGGACTGTTATCGGCTGCTTGCCCTGAGGTGTCTTTAGGGGTCAGATATACCTCTCATTCCTCCTATCGTTTTCCCCACTGAAGCCGTCATGGCCCATTTCTGCCTCTCGAAACTGGAAAGTATTAATCTGCTTTTGGGACTAGGGAAACGTGTGAAAACAAGCTATCTGAATATATGATCGGCTTGCAACCTGGTTGGCCTGTTGACGTATGGAACGTTTGGAGCTTGTTTAAAAATAGGATATTGTTTAAGAATGGTGCATTACTACGGGGGAAGCCTCCAGTTTTGTCATATTTTTGTTGTTTATACTCTTTATGGTGGAGAATGTGCAGTCTTGCGCCGCAGACAGCTGTGGACTATGCGAGAGAGACACCGCACAACACCACGAACATCCTTCATCTATTACTTTGTGAACCTACTTGGGCAAAGTAGAGCATCACAGTCCTTCTTGCCTTTTGTAAATTACATTTGACCGTGCCAATAAAAGATAGAGGGAGTTTATTTTAATGCTCATGGCCGGTTTGGAAAATTATATCAATGAAAAAGTAAACGAAGAAAAAGAGCGGATAAGTACGAAAGAATGAGAAAGAACAAGAACGGAGGGATAAAGAGGGTGAAAGGAATAACAAGGCGTAAGAAATCATGCGGATGGTTGAAGAAGGAAAACTGCAACGAAGAACAAAGGACTGCGAAGACGAAAAGGATAATGGTAGAGAAACGGAAGAAAGGACAAATGGATAAGACACGGAACGGAGTGAAAGACTGGTGAGAAAAAAGGGCACAAAGACGCCCGAACGGCGAGAACTGACCACAAAGCCGAGAGAATGAAGAGTAAAGGACAGGTGACTTCAGTTTTACTTCTGATAAACAAGGCATCATGTCGTGGGTTAGCAGCTTCGGATACTCTGTTTCCCATTCGATGGACATCCACCCCTCCAGGATGCCGGAATATTTGGGCTCAAGTCTCGCGCCCGAGAATCCCCCCAAACCCATACACTCAAACATGAACATGAAACTCACGATAGTATAATGTGTCGCTGGTTCCCAAATCGATGGTTTAAGGTCCGTTGCATAGTAAAACACTAGTTCTCAGATGTTGCCCTGGTGGGATCTCCTGTAACCTCTCCACCTCAAATGGTTTCCACGGGTGAACTGCATGCAAAGAGTATATCGGTCCCGCCCAAGTGGTTAAATCTTCCGATAATTACCGTTCTCGGTCCTGAACAAACGACGGAGTTACGCCAAAAGTCCCCATCACAATCCGATGATAGGCAGGACGTCCCCCTGGTAAGGCGCTTTTATTGACGTTAACGAGTAACTCTGAGAGCTGTTTAGAAAGAAAAAGGAAACGAAAGAAAAAAAGCAAAGTCAGCTCCTGGACAAAAGGGTTCAAGGAACATGCCTCGCCGTCGTCATACAACATATCATCACCACATAAAACTCACAAGAGCTCTAAGCACCGCCGGTTGTCAACCTGGTTGGATTCACATTAAATATGTACCGGCGGTTGGATTTTATCTCGCCACGCAGGCGGTGCCGAAGCACGGTTAAATGTCTTCCCAAATCACTTTCTTATCCCAGCAAAACGGACCGGCTTCGTCGTGGTCTTCACAACAAGTTCACCTTCTAGTCGACTACCGACTGATTTTCGCGCTTCCTTCCTTCCTTTCTTTTCTATGTTTATACTCTTATTTTATCTCTCAATTTCACCACCCCGGCGATCTTTCCGGTGAAGGCACCTGGAAACTAGAAAATCTGGAAAATATTTCACTTGAACTCCATCGCAAAGGCCTTGACAGGGAGTTAACAAAAAGCCGCAACAAGTACGCGCTCAACAAACCACCTGCTCCGATATCTGTTGCCATATCATACTAGTATAACTCCGGCAAACAACCATTTATTGTTTGTAAATGAATACGGTGAAGCGTAAAGCAATTTGTCATCCAATTATTCTCCTTTTCCTGTTGAAGATAGGACAAGATTCTTCAGCGATGCAAGCTGCAATCTAGCTGCACCATAATCGAGGTTGCAGCTCCGGGAGAATTTTCCGAACGTTAACGGGGCAATTGTCCCGACTCATGTTAGGCCGGCGCCCAAGTTTTGTCCTGGAACACTGTCCTGTCGTGTCCTGACCCCGAATTTTGAGGTATATTGCCTTAAACTTTATCAAAAAGCACTCAAATATAGTGCATAATTCAGAAGTAAAATTAATCAACTAGTAGTTCGCTACCTGTCAAATTAAACCGAGAAAGCCTCGGCTGTGTCCTAGTTGATAAACGGCAAATCACCATGTCTGATTGGGGAGTTATTTGAAAATATTCTCATGCAGGAGGGTCAAGCCTTAGCAAGACCAGGCTGGCCAACTGTCCTCGGGAAACAGTTTATGGCGCAGCTGCAACCAGTATAGACGTCCTCAGGACACGTTAAACGCAAACAGATTTTTTCTAGGTACGATGGAGATGAAGAAAGTTGTTCTCCAATTTTTTCAGTCAGGAGGGCAGACGGTGGCCCCTCAGGCCTTTGACACTGTCATTTTTCGGCCACCTGTAGCACCACAGGCAACAGAAGTTGTGCATTCAGCAGAGAAGGACGGCAAAAACAATCGACGGACTGAATTTTCTCGCCTTTTGCTAGTCACCTAAAGACTGGATGCACACATCTGATGAGCCGTCTGACTGAAACCAGTGAAACCCGATCACCTAGCCCCCGACCGCGGAGAACATCCATGCACATCCAGCAGGAGGCGCAGCAATTTCTACACAATACGCTAGAGCAGGGTAAAATTGAACCGTCGACTCAACCTTGGGGGTCGTCTGTAAAGCCGGAGACGGGCCCGCCAGACAATGCGTCAATTACCGGAAGCTGGAATCTGTTACCTGGCGAGACTCTTTTTCGCAGCAAAGCATTAGGCACTTAAAGAGGTACGACAGGCCTAAGCCCTTTAGATCTGGCCTCGGGTTACTGACGAATAGAAGTTCACCCTTCTGATCGCAGGAAAAATTCATTTGTCGTGCTTACATTGCTGTGGGAACTTCAGATCGGGCTCTTCTGGCTAACGGGCGCGCCGAAGTGATTTGAATCAATCTCTGGAAGAGCTAACTCTTCAGTGCTTTATGATTTGTTTGGATGAAAACTTCTTATGGCAAAACTTATACCGAAAACAGCGACCACCAGTGGCACCCTTAAGGTTGACTTCTGCTGTTAAGAGTGAAATTAAGTGCTTCCAAACATAAATTTCTACCACGGCAAGAGACATTTTGAGCATGTGATAGCTTTGAAGGGAAAATGAAGTGACATTGTGAACTTCACAGCCTTTTTTCCGCAGTCAGCACTTTGATCCTTTGATGGCTTGGGACAGCCCATCGGGTTTCGGTGCACACTGCTACTTAACCTTTGCTCATTTAGCCCATCTTGAAAAGCTAATCACCGCCACATTGCACAGCCGTATGCCGTTACTGTGAGTCCCCAGCAAATAGGAAGCTTTCGATGAGCAGTGTAACATTTTCTTCTACATCATCATTAAATTATCCTGTCATCTTGTGCGGGGGACTCGTCCGAGCTAGACAGGGAAGCTAGCCATCAAGCCTTCTACCCGGTCCTGTTACGGAGCTCATCGGGAGAACAGGAAAACGTCATCGAGGTTGCTAGACTAGGGCTGTCGCAAAGGGGGGAAAACTAACGCACCTCTCATGGGAAGTCCCTGGCCATCTTACGCTTTGTTAAACGGTTTCGGCAGTACCTCCTAGCAGGTCGGCTTTCGCTAAGCACTGAATAGAAGTCACTTCTTTCGGAGTGAAACATTCGCGACCCTCATGACCACATAGGACCTTAGAATAAGATACTACACAAGTACCATATGCTACAAACACCTCTTTGGAGGGAATAAACGGCGTTGCCTATTATCTAGCCCCAAGCCCTAATTAAAGTCAAAGAGGTTGTCCTCCGTGCACAGTTGCCGCCACGGATGCGTCGCTGCATGACCTCGAGCACGACTAACGTATATGGGTGCAATCTGCCAATCTCGATCTTTGATTTATGTACGATCGGTCATCAAAATCAGCAGTCATATCGATCTTCGGAAGATATGAAGAAGTGAAAAGGCCATGCTAGGAATTCTGGTCCACAAAAAGGATTGAATCGCATTCTGCTGACCATAGTCTTGTCATTAACAGTCCCGACTGTTTTACGGCGGTTATATGGGGAACTTCGTCAAATGGTACAGAACAAACTGGATGATCCTGCCAGTCGCCGTCTTTGACAGGCCTGCCTGAGACGTGAATCGACGGCCCCCTACAGCCGATCACCGAATGTTTTCAGGTATAACGCTCCGCCGCGACAAGTAGAGCCCTTCTGTAGACGATGAGTTCCGAATTCTTGAACCAACAGGTTTCCGTCAGCGCCGTCTGTTCACTGTCGCGGACGCGGAAGGGACACTCTTACATATTGGCGATGGCAGATTATTTCATCAAATGGCGCAAAGCGATATCCTTGCAGGAGGCAGACTCTTGGACCATTTCCCCACCCACTGTCTCCCAATAGATAGTTCGTTGGGTGGCATCGTATCAATTGCAGTTTGGCCGGGGTTCCAATTTTAACAGTATCTTATTCCGTGAAAAGTGCTAGATATTAGATTTGGGAGAGGCAAGGGCTTCTATATATCATCCTCCATGCAAAGGTCTTTTTAATTGCGCCACCTGGACCCTTAGAAACATATTAGGCGCGCAGAACAATCACCTAAATAGTGAAACAGTGGGAAACAGTTGCTTCTCTATATATTTTTACCAACCCGTCAAAGATTCAGAATCCCGCAAGCCTGAAGCCGCGTCATATGATCTCTGGCCGAGAAAGATGGCTACCGTCTGCTGCTAACATTTAATGAAAACGAATGTATTAATACCTGCTTATTTCCGTGCCTGTCGAAAGCAGTGCGGCCTCCAGGAGGCAAACACGCAGGCACGATCACTCTTACAAGCGGCCCAGCTACTGCAGAATTCCTACTACGGCAGCCGGGTAATACGACGCTTCTTCGAACCCGGTGGTCGCCCTTGGTATCCAAAACCTGCGCCCTCCCCCTAAGTAGTGCCCGAAAAGTTTCGCCGACCATAGAAAGAGCTATACACATTGGACAGTCCTCCTCAAATGTGACTTACAGTCTCACAGGGTTCAAACGCCCCAAGCGGTCTGATGTGTCCAGCGCCGGTCAATTTAATTCAGCTCAGATTGTGCAAACAAGCGCCGAGGACATCGCTCTGTTAGAGAGAAAATAGTAGTCCAAAAATGGTATTGAATTGACCACTGGTAAATCTACACAGTCCAGTCCTTACTCTTAGGTTGGCAGCGGTGGTGATCAAAAATCAACCAAGTGAACTGTTTAGTGACTTGAAGGGGCATGAAAGGCGAAGAGACCTGAGGTTAGTTAAAACACTCACATCCTACCTGCGGCGACGACCTACGGTGAGTTCTGAAAAGCCTTTTGACACAGTAAACATTGTCACTACTCTCATGTTCCCATTGACTGACTGTGGCTGCTCCGAGATCAAGAGAGCTTTGACCCAGGTAATTCGTGTGATGCCTGCTTCGGAGCAAACGTTCTGTGGAAACCACCCCTCAAAAGGAGTTTTGCAGACATTAAGCTCATCAGTCGTTGTTGATGCTCGTGAAGTTCCTCTGCAAGCTGAACAGAACTGGGTGAGGCAGTATCCAGCTTCGTCTTCGAAAGAGCAACTGCCGTCAGCCCGGGAGTTTCGAACTCATTAGCACAGCCAACATTGCCAGTCAGATGTTTCTGCGTGTGGTGAAACATCTCATACTGGCGCTTTTGCGTGCCAACTGGTTCACTTCTGCTCTGCATAGCTACTTGGTGGAACTGTCGTGTATCCTTACCGTTCTGTGTGCCATGAATAGTTGTGTTCAGGTTCATGTTGGGGGCTTGATATAACAAGATATCTTCATCGACTCTGCAAACACCTCTATGATGAGGGTTCCTGATTTCCCATCAAAACAAGCTGGAAGCCTACGGAGCTTCCGGCAATGTGCCTACTCTTCTTTACAAGTGACTCACGGGTCGCTCTTTTAGGGTTACAGCGAGCCTTTCCCATATGAATCATCCCCACTCAATCTGGCTTACCCCACGGATCAGTGTCTGGGCGTTTTTTATTTCTGATTTATTTATAGGACCAGCTAAGCGGTATTTCAATAAAAGTTGCAAGGTTTTTGTGCTTGTAAGACAATTTGACAACAGCACGCTTGCATTTCAGACAACTTTCCCTGAAGATACTGGGGTGAAATGAACAAAATATGCAACTGTTGGCGCCAAAGGCTCATAACAGTACAATAGGAAAAACTAAATTGACAAAGTCGGGGAAGTGCTGAAGAAGAGGTGCAAGACAGTGAGACGGAAACTTTATTTTCTGTCGCCTTATAAGATAAGGCTACGCAAGGTTCAGTACACTTATTAAAAAACTTAATGAAAGGAAAATCAAAGGGAGAAGTTGAAACAAGGCCATTGATTACGTAGCGGCCGGTTAAGGCTCTGAAGACTTATTTCGGAAGGCCGAAAAAAATTATCGGTAAACAATAATATAAGAATGGAAAAAGCAATGAAGATCAAAGTTAAAGGTAATTGTTGGTAGTTTACGAAAATGCCTCAGATTTCTTATCTGGAAAGGTGGTTTCTCTATTTACCCGCAAGGTACTGAATATGGAAAGACCACAGCGAAAAAGCGTCCAGGCTACCAACTTGATAAATGACGGGAGTAACTCCCAATGAGGTTTTTGAGTTCTTCGGAACATGGTTCACAGGAGAAGGTGTGGGCAAAAGACTGAAAATACTTTTAGGCATTGAGGTGGGCAAGGTCCTAGACCAAACTGATGAGTAAAAATCCCCTATTCGGAGTATATTTTTGTCCAGCTTCTTAAGATATGTGAGTTGAGGATTAGATTCAAAAAGGACAACGTCATCCACATATTTGAATATACTGAATGGAAAAGAGATCGGAAAACTTCTAAGATAGCTTGAAGCGCACTGGGATTATGATATCGCAGAATGGCGAACAAGTTCGTTTCCAGTGCTTCACACTTGTGCCGTTACATCAAAATATATTACGACAGGTTAAGTATTTGGGCCTATTGGACAAACACGGAGAGATGGGGAATAACAGTGACAAAATGTGAGGGAAAACAATAATTATCCGGGCTTCATTCCAAACTGGATGTGGATTGTTTCTCATACACTATGTCAGTTTTCATCCCGTATATTTAGTGTTATAGGGCAGGGAGAAACTCAGGGCGGACTAGGGGCACTCACAAATTGTTTTTGGCACACAGAAGGAGCTTGTTTAGGCGGATGCAAACAATCCCTTTGGTGGCCGGGAAGCGACATTTTGCTCGTCTTGAGCGTCGACCCCGGACCTTATACAGGGCTCGAAAAGACTGGGATACGTTTGCTGTGTCAATGGACTGAGCTGGTTTTGGATTGACCGCGCTGGTGAGAGATTAAATTGCTCCGGCTTTCAACCTTGTACAGTGGTGCTTGCGGATACTAACAGAAAAACGCCTCGTCGTGCGGCTGACGTATATTGGCCCACAGGGGCAAGCTAGTGAGTACACAGTGAATGAAGCTGCAGAATTGAGTATTTGTTCTTCCAACCGCCGAATCACTGCCGGTGTGGATCGGAAAGGCATCCGCAGACTATCTGCGCGAGATGTTTTGCTGATGACGCCTGACGGTCTACTCTGAGCAACCTCTTCAACTCGTCGCCTCTGAATGGTAAATATGTGTATACTGGCTTCTTCTTCACCCTGAACTCTCTTAAAGCTTTCCGCCCTATCAGCATCATCTTATCGACTAGCAGGTCCGGGTAGCCAGCCTGAGTTAAAATTCTTCGCCCCACTTGCAATCCTTCCCCAAATGTGTCCTCCAAAAGCATTCGCCTAGCTTCATCTATGAGGCACCTCATAGGGTTCCTTGTCAACTTAGGAGGCAAGAAACTATGGCGGTGGATGTATTGTCCATTCCATGTCGCCCTCCCATCTGCTGATCAACTGATTGAACCACGTTCGTTTCGATTCATCCGAACAACCAGAAAGCCTTTTGGGCTGTTTATTCTATTTCCACTGTGAACTGCAAAATTCCATGAGCCGAGCCAAAAGAACTTAACAAACCGGATGAAAACTGACAGAATATATGAGAAGCAACCCATATCCAGTTTGGAATGAGGCCTGGATCAATATTGTTTTCCCCCATTTTTGTCACTGTTATTCTCTATCACTCCGTATTTGTCCAATCGGCCCAAATACTTAACCTGTCGTAATATATTTTGATGTAAAGGCATGAGTGTGAAGCACTAAAACCAAACTTGTTCGCCAATCAGTGCTCTCTTAACTTGCTCGTTGGGGAACAGGGGGACATCTGAAATGCACCGGAATGGCTTACAAGTGCCTTGGAGGCCTTCGCCCCACCTGAGTTTGTTGGTATTGACATTAGAAGTAGTCCGATAGCTAGGAAATAAGTTCAGCGGGACATTCAACAAATTCTTCGGAATAAGACAAGGTCGGAGTGATAAACCAAAGACCGTACAATAGAACAGGAGTACGTAACGGACAGGGTTATTTATCGGTTTATTCATAGGATGTACCAAGTAGGCTTCTGCGTTGAGGGTAAATGCTTTGGGTTTATGATCAAAATGAAGAGAATTAGGTGGCCTATTGGGACCGGTTTGAAGACCGGTGAAAACAAACTTTTCGGCTACCTTGAGGAGGGAGGTTGTTGTGAAGGCAAAGGGGCGAAAGCACTGAACTGCAATTACCGTTTTTGAGCCTTCAGGAATTGCGGTGAAGGTAAACGGACACCACAGATAAGGAGTTGGAAGTTTTTACAAATACTCCTCTATCATATTAAAGATCAAAGTGGTAAGTTGAGCGGCACCATGCATGAGAATCGCCGGAAGAAGACCATCCGGACTCCAATGCATATAGCCGGAGGAAACCTAAAAGGTGGAGTTGCCTCCCACACCAGCGATCCTCTGCAGACTGGAGTGAAATGAACTGGCGCCGCCTTTTCTTCTCCTTGAATGGAAAAATTCTGTACCTTCGGTGAGCTTTTCATCTTGCGCGTTCTTACTAGCTTTCAAGCGTAATATTATGTTGCCTTGAAGGTTTTTCCGAGAAAACTGTCTGGTCCACCACCGGATGCAACTTCCGCTGGTATTCATCCGCGGTTGTCCAGCTCTCTTGATTAAGTAGCAGCAAAACCTACAGAAAAGAACAAACCCCAAGAACTGCAATAACAGGGTCCCAGCTTTGAGTTAGTAGACCATTTCAGGACCTCCATTAGTGAGTTCTCGCGTGGTTTGAATTCTCGAACTGCTCTGAAGGAAGACTGATTCTGCACGGGTTAGTGAGCTATGAGACTGCATGTCATCCAAACCGATGAACGGCAACTGGTAAAATAATGCGATTATTTTTCGAGGGTGTCATTCTCTTTATCAACTGGCTAAGCTTTCCTAGTGTATCTTCCCGGTGTTCTTAGGCGTCCACGAAGACTGATACCAGACTAAATCTTTTGAGACGTTTTCTCTTATGTACCGTACGTAAAGTTCACTGTTACCAGTTTTGCCGGTTTTTGACGGTTTTCACATTAGCTTTATTATCAGTATCAAAAATCATGAACTGGAACTTCATTCCAATACTCAGGCTTTGGCCCGTGGGGTAAGGGGATGTGCAGACCCCGTGAAAGACGAGAGATCACTACACGGCAATCGCTTTCTTTGGTATCAAAGAAAGTGGTCCTAATTGGTCGAGAAAGGTTTTGCCTTCCCCTATAGGCATACGTCCCTGGTGTGTATATGCGTTCACCGTATAGAGTTTGCTGACTAGCGCTCAAACCCGCTCTCAAGGAAGCTTGGAAAGAGAAATGAGACCGTGGAGACGGAACCTGGGCCAGACATAACACATCCCATTTTCAGAATATTAGAATACGAAAGCTGCGTGTTGAAGCCCCAAATTTTCGGGTAAAAGCAAAATAAGTACAAGGTTAAGTTAAACGAATGGCGGTCGTCTCCAGTTATATGGGAAGAATCCTCTTAGAAGGGGCAAAACTTCATGAGTGCAGGTTAAGCTTTCAGATTACGGAGTGCAACGCAGTGTGTAACATGGAGGTCACTGCAGCACATTTTTGAGCAATAAGAAGTCAAATGCCGGTTACTAGTCCCAATAGATGTTGATTCGTTGTTTTCGCCATTCCAGATAATGAAACGAACAAAATCGCTACCATATAAGAGCCCTTATAAGGGGACAACAAGGGATCGAAAACGAGTAGCAAAGTCAGGGGGTGATGAAAATAGCACGTGAGACCAACGGGAACAAAACCGGTCAGATCAAGGAGAGGAACGCGCCTTGACTTCCACGGTTGTCATAGGCGCGATTAGAAGACCAATGCTTGATAATCTCAAGGAGAGAATAATAAAATTAGGTGGGATCAAAATGGATGAAATTATGTTGACCACCACTGTTCTAAGATGACCTTTTTCGGTGCACTCCCTCTACAACCTTTAACGGCGCTTCTTTCTGACCACACAGTTATGTTTGTTTGCACACGCACAACTAAACGGACCTCTCCAAGACTTTCGTTAGTCTTACTAATGAATCAGCTCCACTTTTCGGTTTCTTACAATTCCACGAGCACCAAGTTTGCTTTTCGATTCGTGCTAGTGTTCGTTTGCATCCGATAAAGCTTTGGTACCGTTTTATATGGAATACGATTTCGCATCTGACCACGGGTTTGAGTCTTTTTCAATTTTTTGAAATTTCTGATTTCTTTGGTAAATCTCCATGATACCTAATAGAAGACACCTTCATTTGCGGCATATAGCTGTCTGGAAAATCCCTCTTAAGGTAACCGGGGTTTACAGGGCGCCGAGCTTGCCTCCTCTGGCACCGACTTTCGAAGTCACAGAAGAGGGTTTTGGGAGCAAGGCGACCAGCGTCTACTACCCTTTTACAAGTTTACTTATGGTCAATTTTGCTTCAAAAGACTTTAAGCTTGGAGTTAAATACTAGAGGCATGGTTCTTGTTACACTTCGTGGTCCCGCTTCCTTGAAACTGGATCACACCAAACGGTGAGGCTCATTGTATCTCGTGAAGCCTGTCCTCCAAATCAGAAAAGTGGAAATTTCGCCCCTCAGTGTTCATTACCGGAAGCTCAGGAAAAAATATTTTTTTCCTTGTGGCAACAAAAGTCCGGGAGAATGTTTTTCTAGAGCAACATGTATTTCAAGAACCAACGTCCGGGAAGTGAAAAGGAGCCCAGTCCAGTAAAGATTACTTTGGTGGACCTTCGGTGTCGATTCAAATTGCTGATAAAATTACTTCCAAGAGGACCATGAAATTGAAGGGATCGGAGTTGGCAGCTGAGTCGCTTTTGTCGCCAACCATAGTGATGTCACTCAATAGCAAGCACTTAGAAGGGCAAAGCTCGGCCTTCACGTCGAGTAAAAAGTATAACAGACCGATGAGAACGTTACGATCGCCATCATTGGTAATCAACTTGCATTGAGGACACGGTATTGTGGACCCCTGAGTAAACGAAAAACGTGGACTCACTCCAAAGAATGCGTCCCATTTTAAGTCAGGGGCACAAAGCGCAGTTAATCATGTAGCCCCGATCATGGGGACTTAAGTCTGTCACACAAGTGCCTGCAGTCCTCAGACTTAGGGGGGATATGAGGACTAAGATGGTAGATTCAAATTTCATCTCACCCTCAGAAACTTGGGTGGGGCTGGGGACCGAGCAGGCATTTTTCCAGGGATGCTCTGCGTTTTCGCAATGAAGGAAAGGCAGAAGAAGAGAGGGCTGGTTTTTTATCCCTCATTTGCGCTGGCCTGGACCGCACAACGTGAATTCGGCAAAGCTCAGGTCAAATTTTGCTTTATTTGGGTCGCCAGTAAAAATAAGATGACTGGGAATTCCCGCAGATGCTGCTTATTGTTTTGCCACAGTCCAGGTAGTTCGTAGTAAAAGGTGACTCCATCCTTCCTTTTGCAGGACAGGATCAACGGGCGACAACTTTCTGTAGCATGTGTGCTGCACTTAAAGCAGACCGCCAGGCACAGAGGGGGCCAAGGTTAGCCTCCGCCTGACTTCGTCACGAAGCCACACCGAAGTGATGTTAAGGAAGTTCAAACAAAATGGCCGCCGGGAAAAATTGATCATAAAGTCCTTGGTGTAATACAGAGCCTCAGCGAAGCGGCTACCAAAAGGGCATTACGTGGGTGCTACAGCAGAGTCGCATTGGCGAACTAAGTCAGGCAAAGGAGAGAATGGCTCGGGCACTGATTTAACCAAACTTCTCACTTGAACAACTCTGAGACGTCAAGAAGAAGGGATTACTGCCACTTACGTAAGACTTTCCACCTCCGAGGTCTGGCAAAAGTCGAGGTCGATCTCGTCAACGGAAGAACAAATTTCGCGAAACCATAGCACTCCAAAGACAGAGAAGGGGGCGGCGCTCACGATGCACGAAAATTCTCAACCGTGGAATTGGTACTCTATAACCAGGAACACATCTTAAGCTTTACAAGAAGAAATATTCTTTAGAGCGCGTTTCAGCCGCAGTGGTCCCCACCAACCACAAGTGGTCCTAATTTTACACGCAACATTAACTATGTATGAGAGGGGATGTACCGACCTTAGAAAAAGCAAAGGGATATCAAGCTTTTTACTAGAACTAAAAGTCGGTATTTTCTTGGCAATTATTGAGAGGGCATACTGACCACCGGATAAAGCAAAAGCAAGAACTGAGTAATCAGCTTATCTTGTACCGAATCTCAGGGTACACATAGTTTTACATCAGCCTGCGACTTCTGGAAAGAAGCAAAGTCGCAGGACCAGACGGGGCCCATTCAGATATGTTTGGCCCCTGGATGAAGCCTAAAAGGCCCCGGAAAAGCGGTTGCAAGAAGCACTGCTTAGAGAGAGTTGTGCCTGGGGACTTGGAAAAGTTGACTGCGGTGGGAACGCAGGTCCGAAGACACAGGCCGAAAGTTTTCATCCAGCTAGCCCATCTTCTGTACTGTTTGGGTGCTTGGAGTGAATAGTTTGAAGAAAATCTTTGGCAGTATGGTTCAAAATGGCCTAATATTGAGCTGGTAGCTCGAGTGAGTAGCAAGACTATTTTGCCTGATTTATCTCCTGCTGTTCCCTGGGGAGGTAACCAGAAAGCTCTATGAAGGGCGGTTAGTTAACCTGTTCAGCGACCAAAACGTCCGAATCCTGGTTCGGGTGAAGTTCCATTAAGGATTCAAAGCTCGATTCACCGAATAACACGATTCACTTGTTTTTGATAGTAAAGTGGAACCTCAAGAAAAGCGTAGCCCGAGTGAATGCAGAGCCCAAATGAAAAATACGACCGTTCTACAAATTCTGCGGTACAATTGGTGGGTGAGAATAGAACTACTTAGGGATCATACCTTTGAAAGTGGACCTTGGTCACTATCCAGCAAAGGGGAATTCAAAGTCAGGACAAAATTCTGTACAAAAGGAACAGCTGACCAAAATGGACAGACAAAACGCGCCTGCCTAATGCCCAAGCCAATAAAACACTGCTGGCTTAGGGGCCCAAGACACAATTTTCTGAAGGTGGCGGCCAGAAACCTGCTCAAACAAAGGAACGTTCATGGTCCGTCAATGCGAGTACGAAAATGGAAACTAACTGTAATAAAACAAGGCTGTCTTGAGTCAGCTCACTTAACTACAATACCAACTGTTCTCAAAGTTATCTCAGTGAAGAAGCGCAACCACAAAGGAAAAAATAAGCGCTTCTGGCGTGGGTCGACCGTGGACCAAGAAACAGCGTCATCGCGAGAGAATTTGGACAGGGAAGTTCAAAATTAGTCAGGAAGTGGTCTTGAAGTCTTGACATACTACCTGGGTTCGATGCTTTAAGCCCAGTTGTCCCGGTTCTAGAGGAAATCTTTGATCTTCCGTCGGATTCACCTAGCTGAAAAGAGAGTAAAAGGAAGCCGAGGGGGGCAGGGTGGCAACGAAAGAAAATGCACATAGCACCGTGCAGTGTCTCACTCTGGACAGTGCCTTAAGCGGAGTGGGGGTGATACTTTCCTGAACATATAGCGGAGTAAAAATGTAATAAAAGACATCTATTTCACTTTTTCGGACAAAGAGTTACTGGGAGAGACCCAGGTATAGATCTGACTTTTTCTTGAAGATAGTTTTGTTCGTCGATAGAACAGTATCTTCCGGAAGTGCGTTCCATAGAGTAATAACCCTACAGCTAAAAATTTAGTTCGCAGTGAAGTGCGTGGTCTCGGTTTAAAAACATTTCTGCTGTGGCGGCCGAACAAAGAAGCTGGACAGAAGGAGAGGAAGCGATCGCTTTGACCTGGTTAAAGGATGAAACATCAAAAACAGATCGCCTTCTACGCATCTTAAGTCTGGAGGATAGAGATTAAGGAGTGGGAGGCGGAAGTGAAGATAGATGGGACGAACCCCAAAATGCTTTGGTGGAGGCCCTCTGAACCCTTCCAAGGATCTCACGGTCTCGGACAAGACCAGAGTGCACTATCTGACCATGGTATTGCAGCTGAGGTCTGATATACATGCCGGAAGTCATGGGAAAATCCTCCCCAGAGATGAGCGGGAAAGACCTTCGAAACGTATTCAGGGCCCGGGGAGTAGACTTGCTTGCAAGTACAAGGAGGTGATCAGATGGGGAATTCCGAATTAACATGGATGTTACCAAGCATGTTACATGGGCCTTAACACAGTGCTCAATTCCATGAGCCAGAGGTTCCGAAACGTAAAGCCAAAATCTTTGGGAATTATTAGAAGGACAAGACAATGGATAAGTACTTTCTTAACAAGGCGAGCGCTTAGTGTTAAGGTAGTTAAATACATCTCGCCCGGAGATAACTAGCGGGTGCAACAAGGCTGAATGCTCAGCCTCCTAACTTTTCTCACTTTTATAAGTGATCTACAGCGTGAAACCAATAACCCTACTTTATTTGCCGATGACATCAAGACAGTTGGAGCAGGTGTGACGGGCGACTTGTTAGCTGCCAAAGAAATATCGCCCAATAGGAAAATTCCATCTTGCCCCGCCAAATGCCAGGATCTGACAACGGATACAATGGCCAACAGAAGTGTCCAAGGGTCGCTGAAAAAGGTCTCTGAAGTCAGGGTCTCAGGTGCAGTGACGGACTATATTTTCAGGCCTTCAAAGCAATGCCCCGAGGCAGCAAACATGGACAAAGGAGGATTCCTTCGAGTCGGCTCTAAGACACCATGTAGGAGACCAGTGGTTTTCACTCAAACCTACAAAGCCATAACAGGGTCCCACCTGGAGCATTGGGTGCAAGCCTGGGCGCAGTAATACCAGAGCCATTATAATGGTGAATAACCAAGGGGGGAATGATGACGCGGAGGGCCTCCAAGATATTAACCTATTTTCGTTGAGGCGGCTGCGTACGCTCAGGGGTTTGACAGTGACCTCCAGGGAAGTAAAGGGGTTTTCAGGTATTAGCCAGGAGGAGCTTTCTTCCAGACCCCACGAACGCAAGGCAAGAAGCGTATCCGGAGACTTCAAACAGCATTCAGATGTTCAACTTGAGGCATACAATTCCTCAATCGGGTCGACAGCGTTTCTCAACAAACCGTTGAAGGATTCTCATATAAGACTGCAATATTGGAGTTTGAAAAGCAGTAGATGAGCTTTTGGGGCAGTATAACTCGTGATACTTTAGACGGACTTAGAATCACGGGAAAATCACTCATTATTTTCCCCTTTTCCGTGCCTTGGCCAATAATGAACAAGATTTCTATCTTTTCGCGAAGGAGAAAACAATTTTGCCAGCTACAGAAGTGCGCCCATGACAGGATTGTATGGATAGGTGATTGGCTTCAGCCACAAAAATCATGTGAAAGCTGAAACGAAGTGCGCTACAGTTTGAATCGTATCTTCGAAGTCCGCGAATTTTTAGTCACTGTGGATTGCTGCATTACTCTACGTGGGTTATTCGTTCGTGGTGAGTGCAATTGATTTTTCTGAAGTTTGTGATTGTGTATTCTGCAAGAAAACTGGGCTTCCTAGGGCAGAGGCCCTGCAGCTCGGCGGATGTAGAGGATGCATCCACAGTGAAAGTGTCATAAATTCTGCGGACAAACACAAGTGGCTGAAACAGTGTGCAAAGATGATTATGAAATTGCGGGTTCCAAGTCCGCTGTGCTCAGGATCAAGCCTTCCCCACCTGGCCCACAGCCGACCCAAGTATACCAAGCTAGCGGAAGAGAATAATATGCAACACCAAATGCTTCGGCCTTGTTCACCATGGTTGTTGCCACGACGTCCTTAGTTACTTGTTGAGTAAACAAGAGTAAGAAGAATCCAGCGGACTGTCCTCCACCTGCGTCAAAAGACAAAGATTTGTGTCAGCGGCCGGCTTTCGAACCAAAAATGCCGGAAAACCTCTTGGCTAACAATCAGGATGATAAGGAAAGAGTGGAAAGAGGTTACACCGGTCCCAATGAATGTGCCACTGACCGGTGAGTGATGCCTACGGGCATCCAAAGTCCCGGAAATAGCTGAAATCCCCCCAGGGTGGACTGGCTCACGACCTAATGCGGCTCAGGCTGATCCTGAATAAACTGTTTATGGAAGTTGAAGCGGAAAAAGCAGCAACAATCAGAGTCAGAGCTGCACTCAGACCTGGTAAAGTTCAAGAGTCTGGAAAACGGCGGAACCACCAATAGAGATTTCTAGGGTAGTGTCTTACGTTCACTACTGTCTGCAAGCATTTTACTCAAAACCTTCGTGGAATGTGCCAATAATAATATAACGTTCCTCAGCGATATCCTTACCATCTGCCATGACACCCCATTATACTCTGTTGATGACAACGAAACCTTGCACTGTTCCCTACCTTACCACCTATCAGCACCCCTGCTCAACTCTTCTGATGACCGATCTTTTCCCAGCAGTTTGTGCTGTTCGTGGTCCACGAAGCTTTCTAACGATAAAAGACTTTTCCCACCAACCAAGCGAGCCTCGCCCAAGTGTTTTCGTTAAGTATCTCCGCCCTACCAACCTAAATGTTAAAGATCTCGGGACACATCACTCTCGCTCTCTTAGCTTATCTGAACGAGCGTCAAAGTTATCAGGGCTGAGTGAACCAATGGCCTGATTTGTCGAGGCTTCCAATTACGTTCCAGTCGCGTTTCAATGTGCTTCCCCCGTGCAACACCACCGCAGACTGATGTCCACCCGTCTACGCCCACTGACCGAGGTCCGATATTAAAGCCCTCGTTGATGCCTGGCTTTCGTTCACCAAAAAGCTTCTGGGTCTGTCCACACTCTAAAATCACGGGCAACGCTGCAAACCCCGCATTGTGCCTCTATGAATTCGCCGTCTCAGGCTAATCCTGGTCTTTCTATCGAAAATAGTCTATCACCAAACGTATACCTCCAGCCTTATTTCTTTCACTACCCTTTGCTCCTGCCATCTTCGAAACTGTATCTGTTCCCTGCCCGTGCCATTTTTCAAACTTTTTCTTAAGTCCCGGTTATGCCTCGCTGCCTTTTCTACAATTTGGAAGAACCTATATCTGCTTATATGTTGACTGTAACACTTCTGACCCAGTTAACTGGCCCTATATCTTTTGTTGGCACATGAAGTCATCTCCGTCAACCCGGCAGTTGGGAGGGGCATCAGAATCTGGTCTCTTCTTCTCATCGTCATACGTGTCACCATACTCATTCACTCATGTTCTCGTCTCCTTTCACAACTAGAATAAAAAGCTGTCCTGGTTCTATTTTGCCCCCCCCCATGGCAGGACCTCCTTGGGAGCCACAATATGACTTCTACTCGCTACATAGTTCCTTCTCTTCTGTAAGCCTTACTGTCACACCCTCCCAAGCTGCTCTAGGACTCTATGATTGGTGCTTTTTTGAACAGCTAATGCTACTAAACGCCGATCTTTGGCTGAAAACCTCCTTGACCGTGTCTCAGTTTCCAGCTCGCTGTCCGTGCATCTGAAACGTCGTACGACTTCCCGTTGGTCTGGGCTCCGCTGAGGCTTCCACTAGTTTTTTCGCATCTGACTAGCAATTTGTCATACGGTCGCCATCCAGTGGCTGGCTAGCCTGGCTCTACCCAACAGGATCCTTCATGATCTGACCAGTCGCCCTGGGACGCTAGGCATTCTTTTCCTATGTTGTGCCCACCACACTAACCAGCCACCATTCAATCGTACTTATCCCATCCGCGGGGAGAGCAATCAGATACCCCGCATTGGCTGGCGTATGTAGGGTCTGCGAGGCGTCTGCAGTGATGTGAGGGAGTAATTGGGCTAAAGGGTTGCGCCTCCTCTGTTCACTTCATGAGCAGCTTCTCCATTTGGGCGTGCAGCTTACGGGTAGCGCCATCCAATGGCCTCCGTTGTTGACTGTGCGCTCCACCTATCATCACCCTGCCATCCTGTCACAAACTTATTGCCTTCTATCGCCACCCATCTGCCCCTGTATGCAAAAACACCCCACTTTGTCCGTACCCCCGTTGTTTGTTTCTTTGATATTCGTGGCTACATGATGTTTCTATAGACGTATTAACTTACTGGTTCCGGGTCCGGACGTACCTATTTTTCTCTTCGACCCTTGTCTCCGTCACTCAAATAATACCCATAATCCGCAGCTACAACACTTTGCTCACTCAGCTTTCTGATCTTATTCCTATTGCCCCGTCTGATACTCTGACCTGTCATCCTTGTCCCCTCTTCTAACGTCCCGGGCCAACGCCTACCATTCTCATCAGTACTCATGCGCACATGCTAGAATTTATCGTTTCCATCTTTTCATCTCTCACAGGCACCTCAATTATGGACGTTCATCTCCAACACGTGCTCCTTGTTTAATTCTTCAAGCCTCCGAAATTCTCCTCAGGTCCGGCTTCTACTTAGCGCTTTTCAACTCGCTCCGTCCGTTCAATGACCTGCCGGCTTTGAGCAGTCTAGCTTCACTGTCCGGATTCTCCTATGTATTTCTCGCTCTGCTCACCTATCCATCACTGATTCACCTGTCCTGACGCTTCTCCTCTGACCTTCTGCCATCATAACATGATAAGGCTGCATTAAAGTGAGTTCTTCAGAGTACCTCCACCCCTTTTGTTCAGACTTTCATGACATCTTCTCTCCTTTACATGCTGTCCTCTACAGCCCCCACCGTAATGCTCCGCTAGTTGGTCTACTTCTCTGCTCTGCCCCTTTGATTCATCAAGTCCTACTCGTCAAAGAAAAAGATTTGTGGTCTTACATTTAAGCAGTAAACTTTCCGATCTTCCTCCACCCTAGATCCGTGATCATTTCTGTTTTTATCTTTTGTTCTGCTTTACTTGCTGCTACTGTCACTTCATTTTTGCACTAAGTTCATTCTCACTCTTCGCTTCCACCGCCCTGGTGATAACTCAGGTCCCAACTCATATATAGGATCCATATTCATTATGCGCCCTCAGGCTATTTTCTTTGCAATCATTTCGTTGCCAGTCTCCTAATGTGAGTTCACTTCCTGACGCTGCTGTATTCCATGGCCGTCCTCTCACGGTATGCGTGCACTGAAATGAACTGCTTAATTTTAATACTTGTTTCTCATCCCTTCTAATATATGCTATTCACCACCGTAAATTAGTCTGCTCATCTGTTCTCTGTTGATTTGCCACATTTAGCCTTTCAAAATAAACGCTATCTGATTTACCCTCGTGATGATGACTTTTCCGAGCGCCCTTACCGGCCTTCTCCGACCATCTCTATTTTTAAATTTTCCACATGACTGACCTTTTCCACCACTGGAATGTTTCATCCCAGTTTGTTTTATATTTCTGTACCACTCTTTTATAGGTAGTTTACCTTTCGAATAGGTAATCGCTCTCCGTTTCCCAGGTTTTCTGCACCGATTTCGTTCACCATCAGTTAGCCGACTTCTCCCTGTCATGCACCCACTCCCGATATACCTCTATCTCACAGCTACGTTATGCCGCACTCGCGAAGTATTTTCAAGAACTGATGCATCTTCCCAAATTCTTTGCATTCTCCTCCTCCACACCGAGCTTTTTGTTCTGACTATCTGCTAACTTCGCAGCCTACAGCGACTTTATGTCTTCATCATCAATAGTCCAAACATTTTCCATGCAATCGAACCTACTCTTTATTCTCTTTCTGTACCCCAGATATTTCTTTGTATTTTGGGTCTTTGTCATGTTTATCTCCCCGTTTTCAGTATTATCCATTTGTCTCAGACATAGTCCAACATCAGACCTTGAATTTAATAGGTACTGGGCTTCTGCTGTGTTTCCATCAATACCTCCAATTCAACTGTCCTCCCTAATTCTTGGTGAGCTTAATTTTTTCTTACGTTTGTCAAGGTTCTGTCTACTTTGAAGCTGAACGTCTGATCATATCACTTTTTTACCTCCTAATCACATGCCCAGAGTCCTAAGGGCCTCCTCGAAAAAGCTTTCTTATCAGTAGATCTTGGAAGAATCTTCTAATAGATCCATCAATCCTTATGGCCCCTGTTTTTTGGATCAACCGGCAAACATGGTTGACTCCTGGGCCTCAGATGCACTCCTTCAGACCTTCGACGATCAGGATGCAGCTAACTCTTCTGCTTGCAGCAAAAACGGTCACCCAACTCGTATTAGATCAATCGGTGCCCTACCCCCTCGGCTGCTAATCGCAAGACCATCTAGAAATGAGCTCAGGCGGTTAAGCCCGCGACGCAAATGCCGCCATACAAGCGACTTCTGTACTGTGTTGCGCATCAACGGAACTAACCTCCAGCTCGGTTTCTCCACTAAAGTGCAACTTAGAAAGCAAGAAGCGTTCTTTCTAGTGCATCCCAACAAAGTTTGACTTTTTGCCAGTTTACTGGGTGCGTGATCCCAGCATTCAGAAGAGAACTCCTAACATTATCGATTCACCTATACCAATCTCAGAAGCGTTCGGTTCCCACTTATCTTCATTTATGTTTTGTGCCAATATCCACCCTCCTGCCTCTTCTGTTATTTAATTTAAATTATCTGTAATAAACAAGCTAGCCCCGAAGACTCCTTCTTTCCAAAACCTGGGCCAGAAGTAATATCGCCGGCTCTTCTCCGTTTCGGTGGCTCTGACAAGGCTTTGTCTACTTAACTAATTTATAACTTCTACAAATTAAAGTATGGTCCCACGGCAGTGAAGACCTCGTTATCATATCCTAATTTCTGAAGGATTCACAGTTTGACCCTGATAACTACCATCCCATTAACCACAATCCTGTGGTGTGCAAAATTGTGGGGACTTTTAAGTCTTGGCCTGCTGATCATCTCCTGCCCAACGGAATGCTAAACCCCGGTCAAGATGGCTCTATCAGATTGCGGTCGTTTTCTTGCCAAAAAGGCTTAACGTCTTGGCTTCTGCTATAGGCGATGGGACATTTGAGGTCAACCTGTCACTATATTTGTCAAAAGCCCTCGATTGAGTGCCGCGCCGGCACCTGTTTATCAAACTCAAACCCCCGTTCCAGTTGATTCACACCTATTGCAGTTCTGTCCAGGAAGTACTAATGGATGGTCGTCTATCTTTTGCCAGGCCTACAGCAAGCGAGATGATTAGAGGTAGTGTCTTGGACTACTGTTATTGATTGTATATACCGATGATATATTTTATGTGACCCTCAATGGCGTACCGTTCCTCCCTGCGGATGACTTAAAAAGTGTATACTCCATTCCTGCAGGTAGTCCGTGGTCTGCCATAAATAACAACTCAAAGTAGGTGATCACGCTCAACAGTTGATGCAAATGGTGACAAGGTAAAACGTTTGGCCACTAAAAGTTCCTCATCCCCTAAAGTGCCAATAACCTGCTGGAGACACTGTCCATGATAGACAGCCCATTCCCATAAACTCCATAATATCATGCCCTGACTTTTGGTGCTCTCATTTTTCTATCATTTCCGGACTGACCACCTTCCATTTCATTGAATCCAAAGGGCTCACTGGCCCCAACCCCCACTGCTTCAAGCTACAGCTCATTGGGCTGCGCTTCTGCGTCATTAACATCCGACCCCTGCTTCAAGACCGTTCCAATAACTCCGAGGAATTTTCAGGACACCTTCACCATAGAAACGGTCGGAGCTGCTACCTTCACAACCTTTTCGTAGGTAAAGTTGGCCATTCAAGAGCAAACCACCGTGGGTCCATAGCCTTTGGCTAAACTTGACCTCATTCGAGTTGATCTACCGCTGGATATGATAAACTTGCAAACTGTCCCTTAGCCATCCGAGCCTTTGCCCTATTCAAAATCGTAACTCTCTTCTTCAGCTTCCACCGAGTAAATCAGCCTCGAGGTCTCTATTCCTCCGGAAGGTTTCTGGCAGAATTTGGAGTGAACTGCCCATCGCTATACGTCGAACCACCTCAATGTCCGCACGCCCAGTGGCCACATCGCGGTTCTCAGTGCCATCAAGCTGTTCGGTGGACGCCTCAATATTGATGCCGCATACGGAAGAGGCTCCCAGCCAAGCCCTCAAAACCAGCATTACAATCATCGGCATTTACAACTTTCACATTTATCCGACTTATTCAGCTAAACATGAAAGCCGTTTGATTCCTCTCATTCGAAAACCAGTTCTTCTTGCTACATAATACCTGTCCTTCTAAGACTAAATGACCAGACTTCAACCAAAGCAGGCCTTTTTTGCTGCACTTTATGGCCTCGGGACAATGCCATTTACGTCTGAAAATCCCACCCTGATCCTTGCTGCTGTTTTGTCCAGTGAGTTTCTCTAGCTTGTCGAAACCCGACATATTTGCTGGCACCCATCCCTTCTCTGACTGTTACTCATGAACTTTATCTGTCTAATTTGCGCAGCAGAATGTGAGGCATGTGGCAAAGTCCTCGGCTTCTAAACCGGCTCATTCATTCCTGATGACCCGCCTCACTCCAGCTTCTGCCAAAACCTGAAATGTGCCCCAAGTCTACTCCCGTTTAACCATCGTCTGTGTTCGTTTCACCCTTCTGAGGCGTAAATCACTTTCCCCAATCTACCCACTTGCGTGCACCGTGCTCCCCATTTTCCCCGCAGCCTCATCCGCCGTCAATGCTCGCCACTTTGTGGTGCAGCTATTTTAAAGCCCTCGCTGTTCCATTTTTCCTCTTGGTCTCGCTAAGTATTTGGTTAGCCGTAACGGCTTTTCTTGTAAGGGCACTAGCTTTCCAAGCAAAAGTAATGAACATTTTTCACACTTCTCTGGTTTTGAATTTCTTCCTTAACCCTCATCTGGTAGCACTGCCAGGCCGCAACTTCATTTGCATTTATCTTCCAATCTACTACTCCAAGGACTACCTCGGCTCCCGTCCTGGTCCGTGCTTGTGACTTACGATTAGTTAGTGCCCGTCATTCAAGTAATGCCTCGGTGGATTCGCCTCCAGGAGCCATTACAGTCCCACTACCGGATAATGTATTACAGGGTATCCACGGTCGTGTCATATTCCACATGCCGAATCAACAACGTTAACTCGTGATAATCTCGAAGATGCAGGTAGAAGCTCATTTCGCCCCTTAGACCGGTGCGCTTTTTGCGAGCAGGACTTCTACAACGATGTTTGGGGGCTCTTGGTCTCACGGATGGTGTTTCTTGTGTTCAGCCCGAGAAGTGCTTTTGTGTAGGGTGTCACGCACACCTACAGCCCCGTCCACTAGCACTATTGGCGGATTGCACATTACCCTATTTTACCATGTCCTGCTTCTGTTTGCACTCGCTCCGCTTTCTCATGCCTATTCTAGATGACGTCAATTTCACTCGATTCCATTACGCACTGCCAATAAGGCCACAAGCCTAGCCTTCCTAAGCTCTATACGCTACATCCTCCCATTTTTACATTTGTTACGCTTTCCCAGCACAAGTCTCATCTGATGTTTTCAGTGTGCCCATGACGATTTCATTCCTATTTATGGACCATTATTCTCCCTTGCTACATCTCTGGTTGACCTCTACCCCGATCTTTCAGGCTCTGATCGCCAGTAAAATCTGTGCACATATTGGTTCCCAGTGTCATAACACGTCGATTTTACCATTTTGTTATCACTTGCAAAATCTCTTGGCAATATTTATTTCCGCTCACCATCCAGTGTCAGCATCTCGGATGGTTGTTCCAAGAATGACTTAATAGGAAATTATCCAATCACTCCCCTCCGGAAACTCGCTACCGTAGAGCAATCCCGTAGCGTTGTCCAGATCTTGTGAAGCAGTTTCTTCCACGTATTCTACATTTACATGTACGACTATTCCGTCGGCTTTTTCCCTCGACTGTTAGCACATTGACCGCCCATCAAAAAATATTCAATCATTCTACTCGTTCCTGTTTCCACCAGTTGCTTCTGCTACTGGCTGTTATATCTTCTTCACTTCAACCATCGTCCTACCCAAGCAGTGTTTCCTGCCAGTGCTCCATGATTCGCCCAACAAAAAGACTCCATCCATGATTCATGTATCATGATGAAAATCTGTCGGTCCGCCTATACCTGGTTTATCTGGTCATTCCTGGTCGTTCCAGTAGTCGTTGTCTGTTCAAAGTCGGCACGCTTTTATCCTCTCCTTCTAGAGCAAAGTTCTTGCACGTTGTTTTCCCGAATTTAGCCGTCTAATTCCATTACGCCCATCGCATTTCTTCGTTTTGAGTCCATTGTAAACAGAACTACCCTAGTCACCTGGGAACCTTCCTCGAGCGAACTATTCCACCATTTCGGATAGTTAATCCACTTCAGCTCATTCTGATGTTTTCACCTTGCTTCGTTTATATTTTTCTATCCTCATCCCACTTGCCCACAGGAGTGTTACCTCTGCCGCAAATATTTTCAAGACTTTATTGAAAATAAAAAACGCTTCGGGATCTTATTTTGCCAACAGATCTAATGGTTTTTCAGTCCGGTTCACGTATTATTCCATCGTCTCAGCCATACCCGCTTAACTTTGGTAGAGTTAACCATCTGACCTTGAAACCCCTCTTTTCGGCTTACGGCGCGCCTTCCATCACTCTTTAGACTAAGCTTATTCTTGTTTTTATGGATTGCATGCATTACACAACTTGGCCTTATTAGTCTTACTTTGGTTTCACTTTTACCTTTCGACTCTGCTTCGAAGCCCTTCTTTGGCTTCCCGAAATATTCCATTACCATTACCGTTATCACCACGTTTATCACACAAACTTTTGGAGTAGGTTATACCAGTCCAAAAGAAGGTGTTGCTGACCCTTGAGTAATGCTTTCCGGTACTCAACGTTCCGGGAACAACTGAAACGTCCCCCCAGGATGGACTGGCTCATGACCTGATGCAGCTCAGACTGATCCTGGGTGAACTGTTTCTGGAAGTTGAAGCGGAAAAAGCAGCAACAATCCGAGTCAGAGCTGCACTCAGACCTGGTAAAGTTCAAGAGTCCGAAAGACGGCAGGCTGAGATGTTGTTCCTAGCTCTCAAGAGCAAGCGAGTGACATTTTGAGACTGTCCGACCGTCTAGAAGATGAATTCGTTGATTCTGTCAGAACCTTTCTCTCAGGAAAAGGCAAGAGTTTGTTCAAGCCTCTGCAGAGACTCAAGATCTGAGGAACGAGATACAAGCCAAACTTCTATCCGGTATCTTTTTGGGAGAAGGCTACAGGTACTTTGGCTACCACCACAGCCGAGGATCTCTCAGCTAGGCAGCAGTAGAATACTTTCGTGTGGTGGGCGACGGACAGCATCCGTCGAGCTTTTGCTGTATTGTGTACCAGGATTAGGAAAAAATTAGGACGAACTGAAGGCCATAGAGCTGGCCAGAACACCACCTACGAAGCGCTGACCGGGACCTGGCCAACAGATAACCCTTGAGGCTCAGGGGTTGCACCACCCGAGTTTGCTCCTTTTTGAAGGCTGAAATGGTACCGGAGGCAAAGCAATCGCCAAGCACTTGCAAACCGACATATTGGCACACCGGTTGGTCGTACGTGTAACCAATATAGATAAAAACAGTCATTTTCGTGCAGAGTAGACCATCTGACCGTGCTATTTGGTGCTTGCTTTCATCTATGGCAAGCTTGCCGGCGAGTTGCAAGTTATTCTGGATTCCGTGCACCGACGGGCGACGAACTGCAACTGCCTTGATTAAGAAGACTTTACCGCCCCTCGTATTGACTGGGCCCCAAGCACGTACGATACTTCCGTCGACAGATTCTCCCAGTACTTCACCTAGCCTTACTTGAGCGTCCGCAGGAACAAATCAGGATTACTTTCGTTGAAGCACCTATCAGTGACCTAGTGTTCTCTCGGTCAACATCTGATGTACTTGGAATCGGTCTTTCGCTGCTTCACGCAATGTCTCTTGCACATGAAAACCCCCTACTGAATGTTCCTAGTACATGTCCATTCCTTGGAAACGTGAATTCTTTACGGAAAGTCGCATATTTATCAGCACACGTCTCTCAGCACATTTTGAGCATCCTCGTTTATATCGCACTTTCTCCTCGACTATGACTTGGTCTGACTTGACCTCCGAACCTGTTCGTAGTGATAGCCCCTGTTACTGAACATCACTGAATTCCGATTCGCTTTTGGTAGTCGTTTTATCCGTGTATTTTTTATGCCTTTCGTACCTCTGCACTTTTAATGTAACGCCGTGGAATAATCGGATCAGTCCTGTTTTGCTTTGAGATCCGCTAGTCTGCCTACTCATTACTCTAAATTGGAAAAAGACTCCCGTTGAGCACTTGGTGTCTCTGCAGGAAAGTATCAGGAAATATACAGAGAAAAGAAGCAAAAAGTAAGGATTCTAAACAGGAAGTAATTCGGCAATTCTCTGAGATGAGTATGGGTATTTCTGGCCCTCTAGTTATTGCTAGGTTCATTAGTCTTATCAGTGCCACTTCATGCACCTCACCAAAATATTTAGTGTGTGAAGAGATTGAAACGCGTAGACTTTGAATATCTGAGGTGATGAATGAGTTAAAATTGGCCGGAAAACGGGTGAACACTGCTATTTCCAAGCCAACTGACCTACTTCCCGGGCAAAATCGATAGAATCAAAGCAGATTAAGAAATAGCTCACGAGGTGGGTTTCCGGGTATCAATTTAGAAGCCGGCATCAGGAAAACCGCCAAAAGCAGACTCTTCTAACTTCCAGTTGATCACTTTCGACGGACATCTTGGTCAATACAGCAAATTTATGAGACATTACAAGACCCTCGCCGGGTATGAGATCTCACATCCGATGCAGAGTCTTCTTTTTCTCATGCATCATTGCCACAGGTGCACTCGAGAGGCAATAGAAGGATGCTTAAAGTTGGGCCTCGAAATGGGCTACAGGAGAGCTCGTTATATTCTAGAGAGCCTTTTCGGGCAACTCTATTGAGCGGCGCAAGAGCTCATTGACGGAATACATCAGGAGGCTAAGCGCCTGAATCGTGGTACACTTTTTGGTTAACCCAGTGGTAAAATGCAGAATCGCGGCGTCTCCCCCAGTCACCTGAACTACTGCTCTGATCTCAGTGCACTGTACGCACCAGAGTTGATCGTTCGTCGCTTACCTGTTAAACTACTGACCCTTCAGTCCAGGAAAGCAGGAAATATGAGCCCCTACGGAAGTGAGGCTACGTTAGAAGGCCAGACTGAATGTATTGACAGGTTGTCGCGGATTTCCAACAAAACATTTGGACAAATCTTTCTCGAGAGTGGAGTACCCAGGCTGACTGTGCACAGTCCACCACTCAGGCAGAAAAGCTACCCAAGAAACCAAATATGGGCAAATGTTCAAGCTATCCTACAAAAGAACACGCATTTGGCAAACCGTGTGTTTTTGGAGCGACCCATCGACTGCAAGAACGCCCACGCTTCCTAGAGTTAGGCCTTCCTAATAAATAGAAAAGGTTGAAGTCATCGCGTTACCACTCACAAGACTGCTCATCAATTCTACAAAACATGGTAAACTACCCTCCACGTAGATGTCGTGGTCACGCCGATGTTTAAAGCTGATAAAAAGGCAGAAGCTATTATTGACTGTCAGGTTAGTTCTACCTGAGTGATCAGAAAAATAATGGGGAGACCGCGAAATTTTATTCCAAAAATGGGTGATTTACGGCGAAATAAACGGATACCAAACACAAACAAGATTGATCCGAATATTTTACGGCATCAGATTAGAAAAGTATAAATAGGCATAATGTGTGCAAAACCTATTGTATAGTCCAGCCACCTGAACATTCGAGCGACGCGTAGCAACCAATTTCGACACAATTCAAAACAAAGTCGATTCCAAATAGCTACAGTACTATATACAACAAATTTATTAATTTTACAATAACCAAACCTCAATAGTATTCCTTCTGGGCTCTTGTGCTCCAAATTGGACAAAAAATCAACAACTGCAGCTGAGTTACAGCAAAAGGTTAGATACAGAAGATGAGATTACCAAATACGGTCACAACGAAATTCAAGCTGAGCGACTCTCGCTCGAGGCAACGGTAGGAGTCCGGTTTGTGACAAGATTTAGAGAAATAAAACAAACAATCGGAATTCCAGCAAAGATAGTTCATACGAATGATAAATGTCGTTTGTAATATGGATGCTAATGCATGGAACGGGCTTTCCTGAACTCCTTTACACCGGCCCCCAAAATCCGACCCGGATTTTTCTCGTGCACCGCTATATGTGGTCGGCCTCATGCATCAGCTCGCCCTACGGTTCCTTAATACCCAAAACTTATCACCGTCAATGGCAGCTCCCAGTCGGACAAGTGGATCAACTCTCAGTGGTCCCTCCCGATTCGGCAGATCCGAAGACCCGCCTCCCACTTGAGAAGAGTTGGCCTCTAAACTTACACCACGGGTGTCCGGTTCGCCCTCAATAAGACAAATCCTTCTAATGTCACGGAGCACAAATCCTTCATCAGTTCGCGATGTTACCGTTCGCACCAAACCATCGTCCGAAACTGAGATGCTTTTGATGATTCCTATCGGTCGCCGGCCACGCGGCAAAGCCTCCAAAACTAGTAGCACTACATCACCCGATCTAAAGTTGCGTTCTTGAGTTATCCACTTCTGCCGCTGTTGTAACAGTGGAAGATATTCCCTGATCCATCTCTTCCAAAGCACAGATGTTAGGTAGTTTGCCTAGCTCCACTGACGAGCCAGTCTATCGCGCAACGAATCCGTCGGAATATCTCGTGGGTTCGCCCTCAGGATAAGTAGGTCATTGGGCGTGAGTACTGGCAGATCACGACAGTCTGAGGTCAAAGGCACTAGCGGTCATCCGTTTACTATCCGCTCACTTTCCGTAAGGAATGTCAGCAATATTTCGTCAGTCACCGGCTGCTCGTCAAAAATTGAAGGAAGTACTCTTCTAACCGAGCGCACCATGATCTTCCATATGTCACCACGGTGACTAGCATGAAGGGGGTTTAGGTGTCACTGCACGCCCCGTTGCAACAATCTATCCGAAATCTTATCACTAGACCAGTTTTCCATTAGGTTCTTCAATTCCCTTTGAGCCCCAACAAAGTTTGTACCGTTATCACAAAAATCTCGGACGGTGCCCCTCTCCTCGACATGAAACGCAGCAATGTCATAATGAATGAATCCGTGCTTAGAGAATAAGAAACTTCAATGTGTACCGCACGCATCTGTAGGCAGGTGAAGATGCATCCATATCTTTTCTCCATGCTGCGCCCACGTTTAATCACAAATGGGCCAAAATAATCTATTCAGACGTATATGAACGGAAACCAACCTTGTTGGACTCTAATGGCTGGTAGAGGAGCCATCATCTGCTTGCCTACGACCGCTTCCAGCATTTCCGACATCCTCCAAGTACTCGCTTGACGGCAGCTCCCCCCTGTACAATCCAAAACTTTTGCGAAGTTCCGCGAATAACTGCGAAGGTCCTGCGTGTCCTTCCATCGCGTGATACCGTCGGATTATCGAGTCTGTAATCGGGTGAGTCATGGGTAGTATCACCGGATGTTTCACACCCTGAAGCAGACTGGAGTAGTTCAGTCGTCCTCCAACACAAATAATTCCATTTAATAAAATTGGATCGAGTTTTAATAGGGTCCTGTTCATCATGGATTTGTTAATGCGTAGGTTATTGCTCCTGTCTCGTAGCCATTTTAGCTCTTCGCCATAGAACTTAGCTTGTACAATCAAAATAACACTTTCCTCCGATTTAGCAATGTCGTTTAACTTCAATGGCCTAGTTTCCAATCCTAGATCCGTGCGCCCGCCTCTCGTGACTGCAATGTACATTTTAAAACGGGTTAACCACGCTACCGACTTCAGCAAGTGAAACCAACTGGAGTGCCTAGCTAGAAATGCGTCCGTCCATGCATCCTGCAACACTGTGAGAACTGTACTCGGAGGCTGCCTCAACTCAACGTTTGATGGTGCTGCAGACACCGTAGGACTGGTCGGCCATGAAGTTTCATCGTTTATCAAGAATTTAGGACCTTCGAACCAGCAGCTGATATCACTAGGTGATGTTGTGCCTCTTGATGCCAAGTCTGCAGGGTTAGCCTCCGATCTGACATGACGCCACTGCCAGGGTTCCGACCACTGATGGATTTCAGCCAAACGGTTGGCAACGTACGTACTGAATCTCGTTTTAGTGTTGTTTATGTACAGCAAAACTATAGCAGAGTCCGTCCAGTAGTAGATCTTACCAAACTTGATTCCAGTTCCTTCCATAAGAATCCGAGAAACTCTAACGGCCAGTCTTGCTGCGGCTAACTCCAATCGAGGGATCGTTACGGTCTTCAGAGGAGCTACCCTTGACTTAGAGAACAGTAGGGCACAGTAGGGGGCTATGTCCCTTGAAACCATTTTGGAATACGCCACCACCCCATAGCCAACTTCAAAAGCGTCATAAAATACATGAAGCTGTACACCTTCGTTCAGTGAGTCGCCTCTAATAATAGAACGCTGGATTTTGAATGCGCATAGTTGTTCCATACTTCTTAACCACTCATTCCAGCATCGTAGGGGTTCTCCTCCAATTGGGTTATCCCAACCAAGCTTCAAGCGACACAGTGATTGCAATAACACCTTGCCTGGCAGAACGAAAGGTGAAACCAACCCTAGTGGGTCGAACACGGATGATACTATAGACAACAAGCCGCGCCTTGTTTGAGGTTTTTCGCGTATTGCGAATGAAAACTGGAACGTGTCTTCTATTGCATTCCATTCTAACCCCAACGTCCTCTCCGGCACAGGCGCGCAATCATCTATTTCCAAAGTGGGATGAGCCAACTCAGATTTTGGCAAAATATCCAGTACCTCCTTACGATTACACACCCACTTATGAAGCCGGAATCCACCTCGTGATAGTAACTCACTCATCTGGATAGCAAAAACTCTTGCATTCCCCGGTGTAGGCAAAGAAACAAAACAGTCGTCTACATAGAAGTTGTTATACACGGCCCTGGAGACGTAATCCTCATACTGTCCTCCCCAATCGTCTGCCGTGCGACATAACGAGAAATTTGCACAAAATGGGGAGGAAGTGGCACCAAACGGGTGGGCATTCATCTGATATTCAACAAGATTACCACCTAGTCGACCATTTTCCCACCAGAGGAACCTCAGTGCTCCCTTGTCTCTCGTCGGCACTGGAACCTGCACGAATACTTCTTCAATATCCGCAGCCAACGCGACAGATTCCTTTCGAAAACGAAGTAACACATTAACTAAGCTTGCTGTCGTATCCGTTCCCTGTAGCAAGTAATCATTCAAGGAGCGTCCCTGGAATGCAGTCGCACAGTCAAACACCACCATCAACTTGCTAGGCTTTTTAGGGTTTGCAACTGCGTGATGTGGTAGGTACCACTTTGGCTCAAAACCCATTTTTAGCTGTACATCGGGCACTAACTGGGCGTGGCCCTTGCGCACATAACCCTCTATTATTGTAGAGTGTTTGTCAAAGAATTCCGGGTCACGCGCAAACCTTTTTCTCAAGCCTTTCAATCTCTCTTTGGCCACAATATAGTTATTTGGAAGTCTTACGTCAGGATTCCTCCGAGGAAGTGCAACTTCATAGTGTCCGTCTAACCAGGTTGTGGCATTGGAAACCATATCAACGGCCTGTTTGTCTTCTAATGAAGGAGAGTTTTCCGATGCACACCCATCGCAGAAATCGGCGTTGTATAGTCGATCGATCTGTTCTGCTAAGGGATCGATTCCCCTCTCAATGTAGTTTACTGTTCTCGCAAAGCGTGGTTCCTGGTTTATCGGACCAAGAACAATCCATCCTAAAATCGTCCGCACAGCATAGGGTTGTTTTCTTTTGCCGCATCTTTTCTCTAAAGCCCAATGTGCTTCTGGGACGTCGGCACCTATCAGGATCCGCACTCTCGAATCTTCCAGATTCTTTCTTTGGACGCAGTGTAGGTGAGGCCAGGATAAAATGTCCGCATCTGTGCAGTACTGGGCTGCTTGGATTGGTAACCTGTCAACACAAAAGGCTCTCTCTACATTCACGAAATCATTCCCTGACAATGAGTTCAGTCGCAGCTCCGTTGTTCCCGAATTCCAAGTGGTAGTCCCATTCACGGTCGAAATCGAAAGTGAGGTCGGGGATGCATTCAGGCCCACTAGCTCCATAATGTCTTTTTGTATTAGAATCACATCAGACCCGCTGTCCAGCAGAGCGTAGGTCTCCACAGAGCCCCCCGGTCCGTCTACTCGCACTGGTAGTACACCTAAACGGACCCGACATTCTGTCCTAAGAGTAGCCGCACAATTATTGGTCCGCTGCCCAGGCTTTTTTGCACTGTCCGTACCCAGCCTATCCACCTGCAGCCCTTGTGTTGTATCTTGCGTGACTCGATCGGTACATTGCTTCTGTGCAACATGCAGTAGAGGATGGTGCCGTTTCGGACAACCTGATGTTGAACATGGTTTGGAAACAGAACAGTTGCTAGACAGATATCCACACCTGAGACACGAAAAACAAGCCTTGATTTCTTTGATCAATGCCCAACGACCGGGTATATCACGAGAAAGGAATCGCTGACATTCATCAAGTGCGTGTATTCCATTACATACCGAACACCTATTAGCTGCGACCAACAAAGTACTACCCTGATTTGGCAGGAACCGTGTCGCTTCTGGATGCGGGTTGTGTGCATAATTCCTCCAACTGGATTACCACGAATACCTCTGGGCCTTGCTATTGTCAGCCAGTTTGCCAAACCTACTTCGGGCAATCCGTGCCTCACGGGACACTAGGTGCTGCAGATCTTGGAACCTCGGTTCGTCTCCTCTTCCCAAAATATCATCAACGGTCCTAGCCCACAAATCCTGGAGACGCGTTGGTAGCACTCGAGTGATACGTCCCATAGTCTGCAATGAGTTGAGGTCTGACATGCAATTCATCTGCGTGAGGACAACTTCACAGTTCAGCATTTTTAACGACAACTTGGTCAGGGCTTCCGAATCTTCCACCAGAGGCTTCAAACGTTGCAGTAAGCCGTCAATCAGTGAACGAGCCACTACATGATCTTGTCCATACAGATCCTTTAGGATTTCCCTAGCCCTATTGTATGCCATTGTTGGAGGCAACATAACACATTCGGCAATCGCATCCCTTGCTTGTCCCTTGCAATAATGCATCAAATAAAGTAGGCGCTGGCCATCGTCTCAAACTCTACCTTCGACGTAATATTTGAACTGTTTCACAAACGTCTAGTACGTTGACGAGCAGCCCGCAAATGACTCTAGTTCCACCCTGGGTAAATCCAAACGATAATTCACTGCAGGTTCCGCCACTGAAACCAAGCTTGTTGTTCGTGGTGCATGGTTCTGCACGTGGCAATCATCCAGGTAACGAGAAAGATGTTCACCGACCATTACTCCACCCATGACTTCATCTCTGTTGACTAGATCTTCTTCTTCCTCAGCGAGTGCCAAAGGCAGTTTCGCCATTTCCGTCTCATTCCTCACCTGGAGCAGCTTACGTTGCTTATCTAACTCTAATTGTTCTGCAACCTGCTTCTCCTTCAAATCAGCTAACAACAGATCAGCTCTAGCTCTATGGGAAACCGAGCTAATCCTAGAACAACCTGATATACTAGAGCCTGAGCAAGAAACATGACCAACACCTACGGGCAAAGGGGTTTGGTTCACCTGCAGGGTATAGTCCTTTGATTCGGAACGGTTTGCCGATTTGCTGCGTAATTTCATGTCTCAGCAATTGCCAAGGTTATTGAGTACTGTATATTCCAGCCACCTGAACATTCGAGCGACGCGTAGCAACCAATTTCGACACAATTCAAAACAAAGTCGATTCCAAATAGCTACAGTACTATATACAACAAATTTATTAATTTTACAATAACCAAACCTCAATAGTATTCCTTCTGGGCTCTTGTGCTCCAAATTGGACAAAAAATCAACAACTGCAGCTGAGTTACAGCAAAAGGTTAGATACAGAAGATGAGATTACCAAATACGGTCACAACGAAATTCAAGCTGAGCGACTCTCGCTCGAGGCAACGGTAGGAGTCCGGTTTGTGACAAGATTTAGAGAAATAAAACAAACAATCGGAATTCCAGCAAAGATAGTTCATACGAATGATAAATGTCGTTTGTAATATGGATGCTAATGCATGGAACGGGCTTTCCTGAACTCCTTTACACCCATATCATGCTTTCAAGATGGTTGAGAACTAGGGGCAAAGTTCAACTATACTCAAGGCCAAACTCAACTACAACCGCACAATCAGACGCCAAGTCCGGAGTGTGTCATGGACAGTAAATGGAAATACATGCAGTAGAATTCAGATTTGCTGATTAGTGTGCATTGTAAAATGTGCAGCATTCACTGGAGAAACGCTGTTCCCGGGGAATCGACTTTTATGTGAAAACATTTGCGGGGGTTTTCTCACGAGTGAGTTACATCGATTGGTCCCGAGACAGCTGCAAGAATATCCTGCTTCTCACCCACCAGCGGCATGGCTTCCGAGGGAGCAAATCTTGTCTTTTCATCCTGCATCTAGAGCGAACCATTGACACCCGTTGGGGTAGGGTTTACGTTGCGGAAGTTGTTTAGTTTGACCTCAGCAAGGCCATGAACGAAGTGCCGCAACATCGTTTGTTCACCGAGGTGAAATCGCCAGGTGTGGTACAACTACTACTCAAGCAGACGGACGACTTCCCGAAGGTGGGTTCACCCTCCGTGAAATTTCGTTCATCATACTGTGGGTGGGGCGAGGTTTGCTGTGGAGTAACAAAAAGATCAATCTTAAACCGATGGCTATTCCTTCCGTTCATCAACGACTTGTCTTGAGAAATGATGTACCCTTCTCTAACCTATGAATGCGGTTTCCAAATCTAGTGTTCGGGCAGAACTAGCGGGTACCCGAGGTCTGCTAGGAGATTTGGACGCTAACGAGGGGGTCTGAAGAGCGGGCTTTCTCCGCAAATGCCCCCAAGTGCACTGACATGCAGCTGGGGAGACCGAGGCTCAATGACCGCTCGTGAACCTGAGGGTACGCGATGACGCTGGTGGAGTTGAAGTCGACTGATCTACGGCTGGTCCACCGTCTTTCCTGGAGGACAATCAAAATGGGGAACTCATAACCAGCTGACGCAGTGGAAGAGGCTAACAGCGAACTGTTCGAGAGGAAGCTCGATGCTACCCTTCCGGAGCGTTGGCTTTCATCCCTGCCTCGAGACCCTAGTGAAGATTGGCCAAAGTTGAGGCCCAAGCAAGGGGAGTCCCAGTGACTATGAATACGAAAACTAGAAACCTGGAAAATTGCACCTATTCATGGTTGGCTAACTGTGCAAGCAGAGAATTAAATTTGTGGTTCTTCGCGCTATTCTGTGGATTTCATGTATCTATGACTCCCGAAAATGCTTCAGATTGGGAAGTGATTGCCCGATACGCTCCGAGGCTGCTAAAAGTCTCGACGAGCATCCCCGGTCCGACCGTCTTACAGGTTTGGCACATCCATAATGCCTCACTGTTTATGTGTAATTTTATGCTGTTTTTAACGCAGTGTCCCTTAAATTTCTTACACATCCCTTGCTTGACGTGTCTCAGTGCCCCAGAATATTTCAGGGCCACATCCGAGGATAAAATATCAGCTACGTTTCTGTATCTAGTGCGCTTTGCCCATGGACAAAATATATGCTGCTTTAGGATTCTTAGCCGCTCCTGGAGGATTTCTTAGCCCCAGACTGGAGAGCCTTGCAGGTCAAGGCCTAATCTGAGGCCGTTCTAGATCACTAGAGAGTAAAACAGGACTGTTACATGGATGCCGCGTTGCTTCATGCATCCAGTTCCATCTGTAACGAAACATGCGGAAGGTCTTCCGACCTTCGATAATGAACTCATATCAGAAGAACGCAGCTGACGCCAGAAATGTTCTGATACCCCCGCTCTACCCGCAGCTATTCTATTTATCCAGCCGAAAGGGGAAGTCTTAAGAGTCAAAGTGAAGGAAGCTTTAAGGAAACTTTCATCCCTGCAGTCTCACTGCCTTTGAATGGCCAGCATTCCGGAAGCAGCAGCAGCCCCAGGAAAGCTTAGAACGTAAAAAGCTGCCAGAAGGTGGACTGTGTGGACTGCCCAAGATGGACTATCCTTCCCAGGAGCAAGCTCTGTGAGCTTTGCGAATTTTCGGAGCCTCAAGGGCGAAAAGCGTGGTCCAAACAAGTGACTCACGGTTGGTCTCAGCTTTATGCTGGCAATCTGAAGCTGTGCCACTTATTCCGTTCCTACACAGGCAAATGAGCCCTACGAGAGAATCTCAGTAAGCCGACGAATTTCCAGGTATCCCTGCACGAGGTCTGCCCATTCAGATATGGGTTGAACAAACGTTGGGCCTGGCCATCGCACACGTGGACAATTCTTTCAGAGTGCGTTGGGCAAATCCATCAGCTCCCAATTGCGATAGGGTTGGGCAAGCCTAAAGAAGTGATACATTCGCGGAAATTAGTTGCCTTATTCAGTTTCACTGCCCAATCTGCCATTACAATATTCTTCATGCTTTTGAGCTTGACCACTGAGCTACCGATATGCATGAACAAAACGGCTACCCGTACAATGGTGAAAGTCGATTTATTGTTTAAAAATAGTAAACGCTTACCGAAAATCTCGCCATTCGACGTCGACTTTCTTGCGTTCCAGAAAAGTATGCATCTTCTGTCTGACGTTCACGGGATCCGGGAGATGGATGGATGGGAGTTGACGCATTGGATGTTTTGCGAAAGTCGAATAAGGTAAGCTTGCAATTTTGAAACCTTAACCGCGACTCGGCGGAATAACTCTCCTTGGTGTAAATCTGATTATATATACATGAAAACTGCCCATTTGTCTTGTAAAAAACAGCATACGCAGATTTTTGTGTGGAAAGTATCCGTCGTATGTACATTGTTGAAAAGTATAAAGAGGATTTACTACACACAAAAATCCACACAAGCCTTTATTCAACATGACAAAAAGACAGTCTAATCGCAAATGAAAGTCCGCATGACAATTTCACGACTAATTTTGCATATGACTGTGTGCGACTTCTCGCATCATAAGCTTCAAATGAAGAAATACTTGCAAGGAAATCCTGAATGGCCACCTTCCTTCGCATTGATCCAAATTGTTGGTCAACCAAGGCCTAATGTGTCTCTCTGACAGGCCTCGATTTATCCTCGAACCTCCCCATGCCACTCGCAGCCTCTGGTGTTTTTTTCTAGGACCAATTTTACCAACTTCCCACTACGGCCTAGATCAACTTATGACCTTGAACTGGCCTCCGTCGTTGACTATCTTGCCAACAACACATCACAACAACCTCTTCACCGGTGCCTGCGGCCAGCATGCTTCGCACAGTTTCGCATACGTTTCTGCAGGTAAACCATCTGAGCTTAACAACCTGCAAGATTTAGTTTCAAATTTGAGCGATTACCACGCTGGGATATGCGTTCAGTGTTGTTCAGGTTGAAGAAGTCCACCAACTTCTATGCTCCGTCAGCCTCGGGTGGGACGGCTGATTCTTGAGCTGCACCTAATGCAAGATCTCGCCTGAAGCCCTAGTTACCTTCCCCACACGGTTCTCCGAATGTTGCGAGGTAGCTGTTTTTGCAGGCGAAGGTTATAGAAACCAGTCACGAATAAGTTTACTCAACTTTTCCGACATTTGTTTCATCGGAAATTTACCTTCAGAAGTCGGTCCATGGACACCAAAATAAAGGTTAGTCGTTATGTTTGAGGGTGAGAACCTTTTATGACGGCCTGCTATTGGGCTCCAGTCACCGCCAATCGAGTGCAGCCCATGGAAAGGAACAAGCGATGACTTTGCCTTAAGCACCGTATTTAACGCATTGGTTGAAAAATCCCGTTCGAATGAAAAATCAACTTTTGGAGGAAGGTACATAGTCCACTGCAGAACCGGCGGCAGAGAGGAAGGTGGCTCAAAGTACCTTTGCAACATAAGTTGATACTAAAGGCAGGTCTTCTTGAAAGCTGTCATCCGAGGTTATTTGCCTCGGCATCCTCACATCGTGTCATCTAATAAATGTTCCTAACTGTTACAAACCAAATATTGCTGGCCGAAATGTGTTCGAGTCACTGTATCTCCTGCACCCCTGGTGGAATCACCTCGGGGTGATCAACTTTCAAAAATAAAAATATCTTCGAGGTTGCCTGAGAGAATGGCACGAAGATAATTTCCCTGTGTGGAACAACCCAACAAATTTGCAAGCGTAAACAGAATCCTTTGAAGGGGGCACCGGATAGGGTCATTTGTGATACTGCGTACAACCTGTGGCTCAAGGCCATCTTACGCCCTTTCTACTGACCAACAAATAGCTGTGAAACGCAGCGTAAGAATTTTCCGTCAAAACTTTCACACTCAAGTTCATCTAAAAGAGATGACTTTATAAAGTGAAAAAGCAGCTTCGTCTTGGTTGCCAATCTACGACAGCAACGACGAGAGGCACAACATACAAGCAAACCACAGAAAAATGGGGCTGGTAATTAACCATTTACAAAACACGCAAAATAGTAGCACGAAAAGGTAACGGGTGGACAGATATCAGAGGAAGCCCGCCGGAGCTTGATAAAATAACTACAAAAAGGAGTACAACGCGGACACGTGTAAAAAGTTGAAACATGGAGGTAAGCACTTGATAGTAATAATATTGGTCGTGATCGTAATAATCTTAATGGTATATCTCTCGGCCGTGGTCAGGACGCACCCCTGCAGATATGATCAAAGTGTACAACATCACCTGTAGGTACCTGTACATTTCCGACTTTTTCCGTGGTTCTCATCATCTCTTGGCGCAACACTCCTTAGTTGTACCGACGTTTTATTGTAAAACACACACATCTTTTGGTCGTCAACACCGCGCAATACAAAAAGGCTGTAAATAAATCTTTCATTCTGGCATGGTCTCATCTTCTGATCTGGAGTTTCTTGGAATTATAGCGGTCGGAACTAACTGTGAGGAACAAAACATTTTAGAAGCTTCCACGGCGTCTCTCGGCACTTCTCTCGATGCCATCCTGTTCTGTTCAACGGATGGCTGTCAGACCAAACTGAACTGAAGACACTGGCGGATATCGGCCCTTCAGCGCTCATTTTCTGATCACAAGAACACTGAATAACCGTGAGTTTGTGTCACACCTTTTGTTTCATTTTAATCCTTGATGCACATATCCTTTTGGCCTTTTTATCACCGCACGCTCCTCCGCCTATCTTAGTTTGCTAGTGTCGTCTTAGATATTGTTGACAATAACTTAGTGTACCATATAGGCAGAGTAGTACGCTACACACCTCATAGTGTGAAAGTTTACAGGTTTTAGGGGGAGTCGCATATTTGAGCAACATAAAAATAAGGCTGAGGACGATTCAAATGGAGAAAAAGGATAGCAGGTTGCACGATAGATGTGATTCAACTTCCAATCAGTCAGGGAATCAGCCAAACACGAAACGTTTGCAACCAACTTTGTTTTAGGATGCAAAAAATAAAACATTATTAAGGATGTTGCAGGAAGTGATCGGTGGAGCATACTCAGGTTCACTTAAAAAGGTAACCAGTTACGAATGAAGGAGACGGATGAAATTTGTATAAAGATACGCAGTAGAACATTATTGTTCATAGATTTGTGAACATAAAAAGGAGCAGTAACCCCCATAAAAGTGGAACAACTCCTTTGATAGAGATGGTGATGGTACATTTCGGATGAGTCTAAAGCGTGCTCAGATAATTCAAATGATATCAAAATCGGAATTTTCAAAAGGGTATAAGATGTGCGCACGGAGTAATAATGAAAGTGTCAAAGTGGACTAAAACGGTAATAATGCCCGGCAAACTCGAAGGTGAAGGTGAAATGGGCGATTTAGCTAGTCGTGGTTGGAGTCGGTTAAAAGAGGGGGTTAAGTGTATGAATAGTGCCGGAAATAATCACAACATTAGAGATTGCAGAAAAAACAAATGATGTACGTTTAAAAAAATATAACTGAAGAGTTTGCCAAAGGGAATTCGAAGAGTCCTTTTCGTGCTGCAGGGTGTTAAAAGTATATGGATAGAAAACTCGAAGATGCACAAGAATAGGTCTTCAGAGATAAAACGCCATAGAACAACGGCCAGTTTAGTGGTAAAATTTGATGGTGCAATGCTGCCGTGGTCAGTCACAGGGAAAGAGACCAACAAATCCGATGGATAAAGGAAGGGATTTCAAGAACGGCGATGGAAGAAATAGCCAGAGGTAAGCCGGTAAATGTTTAGCGGATTACCTTCAATAACGTAGGTACGCCATTAAACGAAAGCAAGGATATTGAACTTTGACACCTGTATGATGGCACAGGCGAATTGCGTGCAGAAGTGACGATGGGGTAGAGGGTGGACAAGTAACCTGATGACGTCTTTGACAGGTAGATCACACAGCAATGACGAAGCAGCAGCTACGGAACCACTGAGTCTGATACGAGGGATGGGAACGGGATGCCGGATTCAGAATAAAAAGAAACAGTCGGTGGAGAAGACAGTAGAAATTGGGGGTTAGATATTGACAAAGACAGTTGAAAAGCTGGCGAGTAGCACCCCTGGAGGGACAAGGAGACCACTTAAGAGATGGTGAAGAGAATGCCCGAGGAAAACATGTAGCATGAAGCGTATTGTTTGCTTATATCTGGTAGGTCGTGAAACGTCATTATGAAGATGAAAGATAAATTGATATGGGGTGCGCGTAGCTACAGCGATTACGAAGGTGGATAGTTCACAGAAGAGATGGCAGAGTGGATGACAGTTGAGTGCTGTACAGTTATCAAACATTGTAATAAGTTTACCATGCGATAATGACAAGCTATAAGGCTGCATGACATGTAACGGAGGATGTTGCATTGTAACAGCAGCTACGGCGTAAAATAACTCAGGCGTTGGAGATAGTGGTGGAATATAGATGCCCGTTAATTACAGAGTTATTTATGCACAAACGAGTCAAACAAACTACGTAAGTTGGGGTGAAGAGAGACTGCCAAAGCGATGAAAGAAAGGCCGATGGAGGCCAGGTAAGAGGCCAGCTAGTTCATTTTACTATGTGACAGATGGATAATGATATGCCAACATCAAAATGAAGGCGGTAGCTGGATGATAAATCTGTCTGAAATACGTTAAAATGTTATTGCATGGATGAATAACATGCAAAGGTGATGTTATGATGGGTGGACCGAAAGCAAATGACTTTTTATGAGCATTTTGACAGCTGTGTTGAGATAGTAACAACGGTGAGGTCGGGTGATAAATAAATCTGAGGCTAACAAATGTGGTGGAGCCTTGGTGCACTGCAAGATAATGGTAAGGCAATAAAAGGACACCGCGTAGGCTAACGGTTGGACAGATGAGGAGAGCAAACAATCATTATTCATATTGCAAACTGCTGAAAGACTGCTTAATAGATTTATGAGAAGAATGTTTTTTGGTGATTGTGCTGAGGAGGCTAACGGCGACAATAAATGTGCCAGTAAGTGAATAGTAGCAGCGAGTTTTGACATGGGCAACCGATAGGTTTGCGAAAGGGACAGAAGAGTGATCAGAAGTGAAACGCAGGGAGCGTAGGCATAGAGGATCAATGAGTATTTATATAGGCAATCATAGTGTGTCAAGGAGGAGAGAGGTTGATAGGTGGGGATGAAAGCTATACACCATTTGGTGCACAAAATGAACAAAAAACTTTGCTGGGCATGAAAATGAAGGTTATTACGTCAATATTGAGAGCGAGCTCGACGGAAGGAAAACTGAGTTCGGAAAGAATGGCTTGTCAGCAGCAGCAGAACGGTCCAAAAATGATGTTCAGTAAACCGCAAACGGCGCTAGTGTGTGGGACTGGTCGTTCAATGGACACCCAACCTGAAAACTGTTTTCGGTTGCAGGAGATACGATCAGCCTACCTAGTTGCCTTGGCACTTCGTTGCGGATGGCTTGCATCCCTGATGTGGGCCGGTCAAAGAGCTGGGCCTGATCGCGCCCCGCACCGTTGGTGTTGGTGCGAGTGGGTACTGAAGAGTATGCCCTTGAAAAGAGTAGCCAGAGTAACGACATATGATCCAGAATCAATTGGCCAGGTTGTGACAGACCTTGAATAGCATAGTCAGCGGGGCCATAAAGCTTTACTGACCGATGCATTGGCCAGAGAAGCGGTCCGTACTGTGCCCGAGGCGATTGACAGTCATTGAGGATCACTCGAAAGGAAAATGGTAAAGAAAAACACAGTCTGTGTATGCTCCAGCTGGGGATCAACGATTTGCGGACAGAAAGAAGTGGAAAAATGGCTTCGCATGTGTCATTTAATGCCGGGAATAGCGGCTGGTGGAAGAACGGTGGAACCCCAGACACGGAAGACTAGCTAGCAGGCGGAATACCATGTGCGTGAGGGACAAAAAATGCGAGAGGAGTGAAAATGTTTGTCCCGGCTAAAGCCTGATTACACTGATAGAATACCGAATACGATACTTTGTTTAGTCTCCCGTGGCTTTTCTGCGTCTGTATTGGGCTTTTTAGGAGAGGGCTTGCTGTCTTTTACGTTCGAGTTTCCACCGTGGTGAGACACCCTGGGAAGGGGAAGGCAGTACCCGAAATGGACTATCTTTGGTTGAATTATGTGCCCTTGCACGGTGGTTAGAAGCTGCAGTGTGAATGGCTGCGCTACAAAAAAATGACCGTATTCCTTCCCCTGGAAAAATGCAAAAGCGCATTAAACATAGCGTGAATGTGAAAAGTCACCTAAAACGCTGAAGTACCGAAAATGAGCATCCTTGTTCAAAATATTTACAGCCGTCGCTGGTTGACTTATTATCGTCGCCATGTTTTCGGGGTCCACACTGGCAAAAATTATCTTGTTTATCATACGTACTAGACATTGGTACAAAAGTGTCTTCCACGGAAAGTACTTTTCCCTGAAGAAAACAGAGAATACTCACCTCCGGTAAACTTTTGTGCAACTGTTCGACCAGTCTCAAAGGCCTCCTAATCAAATTCATCAGTTTTCCTGGGCGAGATTTGTGTTTAAAGCTTGATAAGTTGTCCAGCGTTCCATGTGTTCTCACATTCCCAGCCAGGTGGGTCAAACAATGTACACTGTAGCAGATATACTTTGGGCCACATAATGACACCATTTATTATGCAAAAAACATGCAATATGCCATAAGCAACATCCAACATGTGATTATATATAAAACGAGATGCAAAATGATGTGTACAAAAATGAATAATTGTAGAAAATAATCATTTAAATCAGGAGCTAAAAGACTGGTAAACATACCGGACGAAGATCGAAGAGGAACTGGCGTGATTTGACTGCCTTTCGGCATTTTTGGGGGCATTTACGTTGAAAGTCACGAGAAAGAGTGGTGTGTTCCTAAAATTTCATCGTCTACTCCTTCTTCGGCCGAGCCACTTATACGATAACGTGATGAAAGGCTGCCCTCAAGCCAGACGGTATGAAGTCACTGGATAACCCCGGCATGTATTGAGTGCATGAACTTCAACAGGAATATCTGAACCATGTACAGGGTTTCGGGAGGAAGCGAATTGTTGTCGATGTGGTGACAACGATGTTTTTGAGAGCGAAATTTTCCATCCGCACGTGCTCTGGCTTCACTTGGATGAAACAAGATACGTTCATCTATATACACCCCAGTTTGGTCGCATTAATCACAGCCAAAATAACCAACGGGGACTTTGACTTGACGAACGAAAGCCATGGCAGGTGTACCGCTGGTGATAGACGATGAGCTCCATAGCAGGACGAAATTATGTCAACTGAGTATACTTTGTAGCATATCATACAATTCTTCTACTGCGTGATGCGTGTGCGCATAAAGATTTTGTGGAGTTTCCTCACCGCAGTAAAATCCATCGGTCATGTTGGGAGGACCTTTTGGCCACTTCACTCACGCTAAAGCCGGTCAAAGCTGGGTAGGAGATGAACGATACGTTAACATCCCGTCTACTCCCATCTGAATGTTCACAGAATGCATGGCGAAGGCCAATTTTCTTACGCAGGCTTTTGAGGCCCCTTTCGGTTCAACGTCAAGCTGATTCATATGACACGAAAATGGTGCAAGGGCAATGATCTGTTGATCGCGTGTGAGGTCAGGAAATACTCCTTTAAGCCTCCCACACCACTGTAGCCCCTACCTGTACCCCAGCAACTTACCTACCTCAATCCAACCGCGGCAGTATACCATCAACCACCCGTTTGAGTCGGGCTTCCATTTTACCCAAACAACTGGTGGTACATCCCGCGGCTACTCAGTACCGACGCGAAATACCAATTTTTTTCACTATATACCCTGGGCGAAACATGGCCCCATACCATAGCTCTATCCCAGAATATTCGTCCTCACCTGTTCCCCAATGGTGGTATAACCACCAGCCGACCAACTCGTATTTCATCCACAAACCTATGCCCCGCCTCTATAACTGCAGACGATACTTCTAACTTCCATCCACTCCGCACTGGTTCTTCGCTTCAGACTCCCCCACTCATCCTTAACGAAGCTCCCCTTGCCTTCTTGGTTGGTCCTGCTGCGCTGACCACTCCATAGGCTCCCAATCGAACTCAGAAATCACCAAATTCGATCGTACTACCTGTCCCACCAGCACTCCCTCAACCCTTACTGGTCATTCTGATACTGACCAAACGTCCCCCTATAGGTCCTCGACTCACCCGCCACCGCATCCAATGATGCTCTCAATCAGTCTTCCAGAGTGTCTCACCCAATTCGCATCCTACGGCAGTCATCCTCCTGATGTCTCCATAGACTTGACACCCTCCAATCAGGCGTCTTGTATAGGCGACCACATCGTACCCTACAAACCACTACCACGTTACCCACCTGCCGATCCCCCCAGTTCAGTTACTACTCCCTCTGGTGACACTATCCTGGCCGACAACCCGGCCGCCGGAAGCTTACTCGGACCCAATGGTCTTCCGCTACCCTCACGTGGAGCTCTAGCTCCTTGTGATCTCAAAGGTACAGGCAGAGTTTCCCTCCTACTGATGAATTCCCGTTCGCTGTTGAAAAAATTGACCACTTGAGGAAACATGTACTTGCTTCTAGCTTTGACATTGTTCTGGTTACAGAAACATGGTTAGCCGATCACATCTCAACAGACGTTGTCTAGTTGGTAAGCTATAACGCCTTTCGAGTGAACCGCCGAGGCGGTGGTTGTCTTGCATACAATAAACATAAATTTACTACCACCCTCCTCCACCTCCCAGTGCTTGACTGTATTCCCGGCTCTCTTTGTCTCGCCGTCCTAATTCCGGGAAACGTGTTGCGTACTGGGTGTGTCTACCGAGCACCTACCTTTAGCTTCTCTGATTTCTCGCATATCACTAGGGCTTTTGAGTACATTTCTACTCTATCCTTAGGTCCGAAGATCATAGCAGGAAACTTTAATACTCCGGGTATTTGGAGAAATGCAATGACTGCCCCCTCTCATTTATCCGATTTCCTTCTGGACACCTACGCTGCAGGATGGACACAGCATGTCTCCACTCCAACAAGGCATAACGATATCCTCGATTTAGTGTTCACTTATGACCTCCGTGACGTGAACGTCTCCGTTACACAAAACCTCCCCGTTAGTGACCACAAAATGGTCATATGTCACTTTACTGTTACACAAGAATCATGCTCACCGGAAGTTGTCGAAATCAAAAACCAAAACACCTACAGACTGACTAACTGGGCCCAGTTGGCTACCTCCCTCCCGGGCACTGAGTGGTCTGACTTCTTCCTCAAGTCTGATCCGCAAAAAGCAGCCAATGTTTTCTATGTCAAGTTGCTTTCCTCCATAAATTGCCTTACCTCAACCGTTAGGCATATTAGAGTCAAGACCACCAAAGTTGACGGACTTCGACGAAAGATTTGTAGGCTCCATAATTCACTCCTCAGGAATCAAGACTTCTCTCCGACACTCAGAATAAGCCGACTCTGCCGTGATCTCTATGCAGCTACTGAGAATAAACTCAAAAAGCAGGAATGGACTGCACTACAACAGCCTCACAGTGTGAAGCTTCGCGCAAGACTGCTAAGTCTCGCAGCTCGCGCAGCAATGAAAACAATATCCCATTCCTTATCCAAAATGGCACCCATCTTGTCTCGCCAGAAGATATGGCTGAGGCTTTCAACTGCTATTTCGACTCAGCTCTTATTATGGACACTAACCCTCAACCATTCTGCTATCCGATGCTCGCACAGGATCCCACATCAACCATAACATTTACCACGGCCAACATCAGGAAATTCCTGGCCAACACGAAACCGTCCTATCACCCAGGGCCTTATGACCTTCCACCTGTCCCATTTTGATTTGGAGGACTTGACCTAGTGCTCTATTGCTGAACATCTTTACGTTATCTATGTCTTCTGGAATCTACTCAGCTCGATGGAAAGCGTCCTGTATAATTCCAAAACACAAAAATGGGCCTTTGCATGATCCGGGGAACCATCGCTCTACAAACCACGCTTCGATTGTTTCCAGGCTCATGGAGAGGATGGTAAAGGACCAGCTTCCAAATTTCCTGACTTCTCGAAACCTCGTCAACGCAGCTCAGCATGGGTTCCTAAAGTCCCATTCGTGCCTCACGTATCAGATGGACTTCCTCAATTTAATCACTTCCAATGCAGACAACAACAAGTCAACCATCGTCATCTTCCTCAACATGACTAAAGCGTTCGACCGTGTATCTCACTTTCGCTTACTGCCAGAAATAAATCCTACTAAGTCGCTGACCCCCTTCTGTCCTGGCTATCATCTTACTTCTCCGAAGGTTCTCAAACCGTTGTCGTCAATGAAACATCCCCTCGGCCCAAACGAATTACTAGCGGGGTCGCACAAGGTAGCGTTCTAGGTCTTCTCTTATTTCTTACGTACATAAATGACGTCTTCCAATTAGTGCGTCATGGCACGACATTCCTTTTTGCTGACGACGTAAAACTAGTTTGTACTTTTGGGGCGAACGCCATGCACTTAGCTGTCAGTGATATCCTGTCAGACTGAAGTCCCTTGATGAATGGTGTACGCAGTGGCTGATGAAGTTTTCGGCAGCTAAGAGCTCCCTTCTGTCTTACAAATGCCACGTTCCACCTGGCTCCCTCACCATAAATGGTCTGCCGATACCCACTGCTCATGTGGTAAGAGGTCTGGGCCTGCGTTATTCACGTTCCTTCAACTTTCACTAGCAAGCATTGACCCAAATTGGCAAGGCTAGAAGGATGACTGCACTTATCCTCAGGACATATGGTACTCAGGAGAGTAAGCTCCTGATATTCAAGACACACGCCAGGTCGCTGCTGGAATACTGTCCCCTAGTCTTCACCCTGATGCGAAAGGCCGACCGGGTCAACATAGAAAAAGTGCAATGCTCCTTCACCAAAAAATTACTTGCCACCTCCCTCAACCTTAACTACAGAGCCAGGTGCGAACTACTCCGATTTGAACCTCTATGGTCACGTCGTATCAGGCTCAAACTCTCATTTCTCTTCAACCTCCTGCATTCATAAGTCCACTCATCTGATTACCCACTCGGTTTCTCTAGTGAGACTCCTTACTCCCCCGTCATAGGCAATTCACCATTGCAACCCCCTAATCTAGACTCACAATCAGATCTAGATATTTCTCGTTTATCTACTCCAGCCTCCGGAATAAGCTTCCTGACTCATTGCGATCGTGCCGCAAGCTAATACAACTTAAAGGGGCACTGTGCAAAGTCCTAGACGCATCTTCTGTAATTAGCATTACCCGTGACAACATTACCATAGAGCAAGCATACTAAAGATATATATATATCTTGGATATGCTCCACTCACTTTTCTCCTCTCTCCTCACTAGATCGTGCCATTTTACAACATAATATGAATACATATATTTAAAAAAGAGAAAAAAACCGTTTTGTCCTTTAGTGATATGTGCTCGCCTCCACTTAATTAGTGTAAGATCCAAATGTGTCAGTCTTTTGCTTTCGACCGCTTCCTCACGACCGGTCTGATGATTGCACCCACGTTTACAGATATATTATATATATACCTTGGGTATGTTCCACTCAGTTCCCTCCTCCCTCATTAGATCGTGCCATTTTACACCATAATCTGCATACAAATAATGACAAAAACCGTCTCGTCCTTTAGTAATAGGTGCTCGCCTTCACTCAATTAGTATTGGACCCCAATGTGCCACAGTCTTTTGCGTCCGACCGCTCTCCCATGACCCGTCTGATGATATATATACTTTGGGTAGGCTCCAATCACTCTTCTCTTCCCTCCCATTTTACAACATAATTTGCATACATATATTTAAAAAAAACCCGTTCCGTCTTTTAGTGATAAATGCTCCCCTTCACCTAATTCCTCTGTCTCAGGCTAGAACACAACCGCCCCATCCTGCTTTTCTTGCGCCTTCCTTGTGTTCAGATAAAATGTTCATTTTCTGGTTTCCTTTAAGGCAATAATCACAACCCACAGCTGGAACACTCTCCAGACTGCCGCACTCCTGATCTCTCTCAGATCGCATTGGTTACTTGGGTAGCCATCGGCCAACTCGACGTTTATCCCGGATTACCGTACAGACTAGACGATTTGATCAATGGTTAAAACCTATACTCTCGCCTGCTGATGTTATATAGAGCACCTTACACGGAGTAACAAACCCTCATGAAAGCCTCACCGGATCGCAGAGGTGATTCCTGACACCAACCATCAACCACATCCGCTAAACGTCTATTCCCAATAATGCATTCCAACAGTTCAGTTCTTTCTGCGTTGCGGTAGGAAACCCAGCCCTCGCCGCCGTTTACTTCGTCAAACCAGCCCCCCCTTACCTGCTACCCTCAAAAGTCTACCTGCCATCACCTGCAACCAAGGTCTTTATAAAACAGAATGCCCGCCATCTGCAGCCAGCCAGAATTTGGCTAATAATTTTTTATCGCGTACAAAAAGATTCTTTTTTTCTTATTTTTACACTATTCCAACTTCTGCTTAACCGCCCCAGTAGCGTTTGTCTCCACTAATCCGTTTCTTTGACGGCTCTTCTTTGAAAGTCCGTTACGCGTCCATACACCATTCGTGCTCTTCAAAAGTTCACTGCAATCCTTGTGAAGCCTTTTGCCCTCATGTGAATTTCCATATGACACTGAAATCACCTGCGCAAAAGGTCCGTTTTATTATCACCTTTGACTCACTTGCATTTATTTCATATGCTTTCTCCACAATCAGTTACCCAATGCTAAATCAATGTTCTACACTTCGCTGGCATCTCTGACTGCACGTTGATAGCCTTATGCGTACTTTACTTTTAGTCTTGTTCTTTATCATCTCTTCCGCCCGGTCACTCGTTAGTGACCGCCCAGTTATCGTCTATAAAAGCAATCCCACGTTTTTCCAGCCATCCACACCACCCTCGCCGAATTCGAAACCGATTTGCAATTCCCGCTTCAACCATTACCACTTTAGTTCACTCAAACACTACATGACTTTACTGGTGTATTTCGGTTGCTGTGTGATTCATAAGTTTAGAAATAGTGAATACCTCATATTGACATGTACTGCTGTATTCTCTGATCTTGCCCTGTGCATGTGTATTGACCACGGTCAAGAAATATACAATTCAATTCAACTCAATACTCACGAATGACAGCAAGCTGCACTGCTATCCCACACTTCGATTATAGGTGATGGACAACTCTGACAGAAGTGGCAGCATCGAGCCCCCAATTATGGCACTTGATATGCTTCCTCCCAATACCATTCGTTTTGGTGCCAAAATACCAATATAAGGCATTTTAGTTAAACGGGCCAACCCGGCGGGTTGATAGAAAGGGGTGTGGAGGCAATCGGTGGCACGGCTTTTCCCAATAATGAGAACGGAGTGAAGACATAAGTCGCGAGATGCAAGCATTTCGTTTACTCTTGTCAACCGCGGACGTAAAACGTGTCAGTATATGTACGTGGTACAGTAGGGGGTAAGTGCAACAGTAAAGTAGGCATGATCGAAAGCTCTTAAAGTACGGACGTTGGGGAGAGTGAAGTCTGTTGTGTTAACGCCAGGGTAAACAAACATTTTGCGTCATTCGTTTTTGTGCACAGAGTGCTGGCTGACGCATCATGATTAGAATAGCTTTGCTGAAGGCTAATAGTTCCGGTGTTGGATTGCGCAACAGTGCTTTGAAACACTGGGTCAGGTCAACTTTGTGGCCTGATGTAATCAAGTGTCTCCCAGATGAAGAAGCGGGCGGTTTCCATTGGAAGACACTTGATTGCATCAGGTCACAAAGTTGACCTGACCCAGTGTTTCAAAGCACTGTTGCGCAATCCAACACCGGAACTATTAGCCTTCAGCAAAGCTATTCTAATCATGATGCGTCAGCCAGCACTCTGTGCACAAAAACGAATGACGCAAAATGTTTGTTTACCCTGGCGTTATCACAACAGACTTCACTCTCCCCAACGTCCGTACTTTAAGAGCTTTCGATCATGCCTACTTTACTGTTGCACTTACCCCCTACTGTACCACGTACATATACTGACACGTTTTACGTCCGCGGTTGACAAGAGTAAACGAAATGCTTGCATCTCGCGACTTATGTCTTCTGTCTGTTTTCACGAAGTAGATAAAGGGAACCCAATGCTTCATATTCTCCCATCAAGTCTCCAAAAACCTCTCCAAATGCCATTGGTTGTTCTGGAAACTCTTCCACGGATGCGCTGCGCCTTCGATCTGTAGCTGATGCTAGAGCTTCGCAAAGCTAAATTAAATAAATCCTTCGAATTAGCCTAACCCGGGGTTTTTTGGGGACTGAAATTTCGTGCTCCCGCGGCGTGGCCTGGAGAAAAACGGGACATAGAAAGGCTGTCCGTCGCTCCCTCCTGATCCGGTACCTCCGGCACATGCGCCCTCCCGGCCTAATGAGATATATCCTCAGAGTCAGGTTCACGGGGTGATTTACCAACACAGAATAACCAGTAATTTTACGGACACGTGACCCATAAATTAACACAACAAGTGGTAAAGTGAAAAAGGGGCTTCGCCCTCCGCTGACTGTGCTGGGAATTGTATTTACGCCACTGATGAAGCATATAAGAACTGTAAAATTCCCGCTGTAGTAGAAAAGACAGAGCTTCTTGAAGGTGGCCGGAACAATGCAAACTTGCCACATAGGCAAGCTCACAATAGACTAACTACTTATTCAAAGAGGGAACCGTCTATCAAAACGGTGTGGAGGAAACAAACACGGTACTGCCTGGTTACGGGGATACTCCGTTAAACAAAAGAAAACCATCATCTCTCGAAATCACATCTCACGATTTAGTACAAAATACGTGTAACTTCCTGTTGCTTTCCGGATTCCGAGATCTGCATTACTCAATGAGAAAGGTTTTCGTAAACTGCACCACCCCAAAGCATCTTTAGGCTGCACCCTACAGCACAGGTTGATCAGAACCTGGAACATTTCGGCCCAAGTCGGACGACCGTGACGGCGAAATATCTATCAGTGGTTATTCACTGGTCCGTAAGGATTTAGTAAGTGGTTGAACAGGTGGTGTATTCCATTTTCTTAGTTCCCTGTGACCCCACAGTCCTGATCTAACTCTTGGATTCCATTCCTCCTGCAGACTGTTTAAGGGTCAGAATTATCTTATCTTCCAATGAAGTTATTTTATTAGGAGTCATCTACTAGCCTCTAGCTTGCGCTGCCGAATACTGCGGTGCTCTTATAGAACTGGAGCGTGAAATTATAGTCCACACCCGTTTACGAATCTTTCAATAATGGTGATTTTAATGCCCCCGGGGTGGACTGGGTTCCGCTTCACTCGTCTTGTTGCTAATCCGGGGAATCTCTGATTAGACGGACAGTAGAGTATAATTGGTCCCAGTGCGTCCCGTTTACCATCAGATATAGACTGGGACAAGACTCATCTCTCCAAGTTCTTATCAACGCCAAAGAGTGTCACTTCGTAGACGTGGTCTCCCTCCCTATCTTCACTTGGAAAGGGCAATGACGTAGCACTGAAATTTGACTGCTCAACTGGATGGCTGGGCCATGGCTTCTTGAACCCGAGATTTGGATCTCGCAAAAGAACTGACTTTCGACAGACCAGGAATTACCTACAACCCCGGTGTACGTTTCGTACAAACTAAACGTTTTTCTTACTGGCTACTAACATCTTGTTAGTAGTCACATTCTACATGTGAATCTCTTCCAAGTCATCCTCCTGTGTTGTTCGCACAAAGTTGGTCATTTTACTGAACTCAGTCCCGATTCGTGATTGGTCCTTAATCCAATCTGACGGTAGCGTGACAATATGGTTTTGTTTTATTCACATGGATTTGATCTTACTCTTTCATGTGATTTGAGCAGTCTTATCCGTTTCCCACTTTCTGACATTGACCTGAATTTGTTTGAATGAACATATGACGCTCCCGCCTGGTTTAACAGCAAATTTGACTATCCACGGTCTGTGTCTCGCTCGGTTCAAAATTTGGCTGTATGTTTTGTCTGTTCATTGTTCATTAACGTTGTACTGATTATAGAACCGCGTTTCGGAAGAATACGTCTATCAGTTGAAGTCTTTTGAAATTTGTTCGAGACGCGAAGTAAGCCACACCGAGAAGGAGCACCCTAGAAAGGCTTAAAGCAGCTAGGTCGTACGAATCTGAGTGGAATTCAATCGAAACGGTCAAAGTTGACGGTCGAAAGGGTTTCGCTTACACCCGGTTTAGGAGTATCAACTGGGTAATAGAAGTCGGTGAAACCAATTGGGTAATCACGCAGAACCTTGAAGCTTCTGACCATATGCCTAACCAAGAAATCACAAAGCCGATGGAAGGAAATGCTCACGTCCGAAAATTGAAGACGGCTTTTAGAAGAACGTGCGCGGCTGTCTGCAATTTATAGGCCCACACACCTAATGACTGATGCAAACAACTTCATAGCAATCAGAAGACTGTGCAAATCTAGGACCTGGCAATATTTTGAAGCCAGCATATGGAATTCATTACTACTGCGGGAAGCAATAAGTCCGTTCTTGAGCAACATCTTTGGCCTACCCGGGGGTCCCCTGTCTCCCAGCTTGCCTTACATCTACCAGAAGACTCCCCAGTCAAGTCTCCAGAACAAGTGGCAGAAGCCATTAGGTCTTACTTCAGCTCCCTCCTCAATGCTTCTCCCACGATTGTGCATTCAGCGACTTAAAATCCGGCAGTTCACCATTATTGGAAAACAATGATGTCTTCTCCACTGATGTATACAAAAAGCTATGTCTTCTCAATCCCTATAGTTCCATGGGTCCGGACAAGACCCACCCTCGGATTCTCAAAGGAACAACCTGGGTAATGCCGGCTCCCTATACTCCGCTTTTTCGTGAACGTCTAGATATGGGTGTTTTCCACCATAGTTGGAATAAAGCAGTTATAACTCCTATTTTTAAAAGGGAACCGTCATCTTCCGGAAAGATGCAGACCAACTGGTCTCACTAACATACACTGCAGGGTCTTCGAACGCATCCTGAATACTTCCACTCCAGACCATCTTAAAGGTCATGAAATACTTGCTCCTTCTTAATACGGTCTCCTGCTTTACAGATCTTGCATCGATAAAATCCTGACCTTGACGGACAGCCTGAAGCAAGCATTTGGTGATGGACGGATATCTCATGCCACCCCCATCGACCTTGCCAGAGCATTTGGTAGAGTGCCTCATGATCTGCTCCACACAAAGTTAAAAATGCCTGGCATCTCTGGTCGGCTACATTCACTTATCTGCGGCTTCCATACAGATCAACCCTCTGCGGTTAGAATAAGGCCATCATACTCCCCTTCATCCACGGTCTCTGTCGGAGCGCTTCATGATCAGTAAATGGTTCCTTTCTTTTTATTAGCTATAATACTGACCTACTTGATATCATCCAAATCAACACAGCGATGTGTGCGGGCTATGCGACTATATGGGGATCTGGTCTACTATAAGTGCAAGCAGCCATGGTTGCAGCAAAAGCTGGTCTTCTAAGTGTAGCTTCCCAATCAATGAGGGCAAATGTGTCCCGCCGACATTTCACAGAAATCCCGACCATCCTTTCTGTATCAGTAGTAGCGCTCAAGTCCAAAGTGTAGACCAAAACTAATGGCTAGGATTTCGGCTTTGAAAAATCCCTCACTTTTTTCTCTTAACAAGGAAAAGTCAGCCAATCTGGTTTTGAATTTCCTGTATTATTGGGCTTTCCTTCCCCCATATATCAAAGGAAAACTTCCTTCTCCTTAATGGAACTAACGTACGTCCTGCTCTAGAATACGGCAGTCAAGTGGTACAAACCGGTCTTATCAAGGGCGGAGACCTGTTGGAACGGGTCCAGAGAAAGGCGACAAAGTTGGTGCATGGCCTGAAACTTACCTCCCGCCTGGCTCGTCTGACTAAATTGAGTCTCTATCCTCTGGATATGTGAAAAATACGGGATCTTTTCACTTTGTGCAGTTTATCCTCTATAGATTCATTGGACCAATTTTTACGGGTCCAACCGTAGAAATTCTTGACGGGCATAGCAAGAAGCTGTTTTAGCCCGGCCCTCACTAATTTGTACGCCAAAATTTCTCAGCATGCAGGGTTATATCTTTGTGTAATAAATTTCCACAAGGAATGATGGGGGCTTCTCCCAAAGTAACCCCAAATATCATCGTTAATCATCACATGGAGTTAGATCTTGGCCTCCTCCAAAGCTGATGTACTTCCCTTATCAGTCATTCTCTCGGGTCGTTTCTTCTTTTCTATTTGTCTTCCCTTTCTACTAGTCAGAGAGAAAAAGCTTAAAAAAGAAAAACCATCAAGCAAATACGTATTCAGGTAATTAATAAGCTGAATAAAATCGGTAATAGGTAGAAGACAAGAAGGAGAGTACACAGCTTTCCGTTTTTCTCCCTGAAAGGTTATGTCCCCACCAGTTTTCCGAGTTTTTTCTCCCTCTATTCCCTCCCATGTTAAATAAAAGATAAGAAACAAGTTCACGTCCACTCACGCCAAAATCAGTCATGGACACATATGTGATTATTTGTTTTCCCATTTTCTAATAAGTAGCCACTCATTCCTAAGTTTGTTTTCTACCCCATGTTGTCCGGTTTCTTTTAGTTCTGTGCCACAAAGGAAAGGAATTAAGGGCCGGATCCGGGGATATCTGGGCTCAAACATCGTGCCCGCGAGTTACTTCAAGGCTCCATGACTTATATAAAACTTAAGAGTTCTGCTCACATGCGAATAGGTCGGGTACCATTAGCTTTGGGTTACACGCTGCCTGGTACCGTGCTGAGAACGATAGTCTGCGAGCGCGACCTTGGGGTGGTACTGTCCAAAATGTCCATCACAAGCCAGGCGGAGTATTAAACATGCAGCGTCAAAGATAGACCTCGTGAAGACGAGGTACCAAAATGGTACTGCGAACGTAAACACAGGGGCTTCACCAGGCAAGAGTTACCACGTAGTTAGTTACACCGAGTACAAGCTTCCAGGTATAACGATGCCGGTAAGAGTGAGGAAAAATCTTTTCACGATAAGTGAGGATGATTTCCTGACAAGAGCTCTACTGCTTAGCTTAGAAGTGGAACCGGGATCGTGCTTTCTGCAGCCGCGGCGGGATAAAGTGAAAGGTAACATCCTGAGATCACTGGCTGAGGTCACCGTCACTCACAAAGTGCGCCTGTCGGGGGTGCCACTGTGGCGGAGATATCGCACGAAAGACAGGCCACAGGAAGCAAGCGGCGCGGAAAAAAGTATAGGGTGAGGGAATAGGACTGCAGCTTCCTTCAGTTTTTGACTGTAAAACAAGATAGTCGTGTTCAAAAAGAGTGTAAGAGGGACCATGAAGAGACACTGGCTTAGGATGCGAAAACGAATCTCAACTCAAAGGTGACAGGGGCGCGCCTCGATCACAGATCAAGAAAAAGTCAACTACCCGTGTGGACCCTTCCAAAAGGTGTACAGGGCTGACCAACGGTTAAGATGTCTGCAGGCTTCTTCTGTGGTCACGGCTGTAATGGAAGACTACCCGATAGGGAAACACGAGTTCATTTGCAGAGCTTAACAGCCAGTCAAGACCAAAGCAGCGGGCCTGGATGGTATTTATCCGACCATCCTGAAACCACTAGCACCGTTGTGAGAGGCCGACTGACGAAGCAACATAATCCCCCATCTTAAAACCGGGGTCTCACCTGAGGAGTGGTTAACTTCTACAAAAGCCAGGACAGACAAAAAAGAGATAGTAAAGGTAGTTGTGAAAACTACCCCCCAGTGAAATTACTTCCACTGTGCTGGTGTCATGGAAAGGGTCATCCGGGACCAAGTAGTGTGCACCTAAAACAACACAGCCTCGTCGAGGAACCCAGCACGGATTCGTACAGAAAAATTCGTGTCTGTCCAATCTGCTGTGTTGCTTGCTGGAGGTGACCGGGAAAGTAGACGACGAGGAGAGAGTCGGGGTCTTTTGCCTGGGTTTCTAGAGAGCTCTTTATTCATTGTACCAGCATCTGTTTGTGTAGGAACTACTGAGGTTTGTACTGTCGGACCAGGCAATGACATGGACTGGGTGTTGTCCGTTTAGCAGAATCTTTCAAGCGAAAATGGGGGGAAGCTCATCTCCGGCTGGGCATATGCCGAATGCAGTACCCCGAGTGTCGGTCCTCGCACCCCTGCTATTCCTCCCGTAAGTAAGGTAATTTATAATATGGTCTAGAAAACCTCTGTCTCAAGTTTGCCGAAAGTGTTAAAATAGTGGGAGTAGTCTACTATGGGCCATTCCAAAGGAACCTGTGCAGAGTCCATGAATGGGCTGAGAAGTTGCACTTGCCACTAAACGTGCGCGAATGTGTGCATCTGGTTGATGAGGGGTCACCTCACAGACTGAGGGTGCTGGAAACGGAGTGTTTGACAATAACAGTGCCGGAAAAAGGTGGGGTGAAGGACTTGGGGTCATGGTTGAGGCTGATTACCAACCCAAAACCTAGTGTGAGGAAGCGGCCAAAACAGCTTTCAGGGCGCTCTACCAGCCCAGTCGAACAACTAACCCTAGGCCACCATAGGGGCGCGTTCCACTGCACAAGACTCCCGTCCTTCTTCACCTGGGGAATTGTGTTCACGCCTGGAGTTCATACCTGGTTCTGGATAGAAAAGTACCAGAGAAAATCCACAGAAGATTAACTAGGCCTTTTATCATGTCAAGCGGAAAAATTTATTAGGAGCGCCTGGAATAACTCCGCTTACTCTCCAAGGAAAGGAGAAGGAAAAGAGGGGGCATCATAGCTTTCAAGATCCCAACAGGCCAGTTCGATTAATGCAGGCCATGCCTTCAGACTAAATAATTATGATGGCCCACTTCAGCCCGGCTTCGACCACGGAATTAGGAAATGGACAAATGTCGAATCGAAAGTTACACCGCTCTGCCATCATCTAATGCCCCCGTAGGTACCGTTTTAAAAGGTTAACCCATTAGCTTGAGTAACAGGGTCTCGGAACTCGAGAAAGAGAGGAAAATCTCAGCTCAGTCGTGAGCGAAACTCCAATTTGAGAGTAACGCCGCACTTGGAAGGGGAAGAGATGTAGTGGTTAGAGGCATCCCTGAACCAGCTATGAGATATGGACAAAAGCAGACGAGCGGCGAGATTTCGCGTGAATAATCTTCCAAGCATGCTCGGTATGCCTGACGATGAGGCTATAATACGCATTCTCCGGCTTGGCAAGTGAAAGGGTTTCGAAGAGGGTTAAGATGAGCGTCCCAGGCCAGTTGCTGTGGCGTTTCGTGGTCCCAGACACCGGGATAGTTTTGTTGGCAGCACAAGAGATCAAGAGTGTCACGGAGGACGCCACCGTAGCCCAACCCGATAACTTGTCCCGCTGAGCCAGAGAATGGCCGACGATCCCACCCAGTTCCCCCACGGGTCTCAACACAGCTATTTTCTACTCACGTAGAGTCCAGATAGGTCCCCTGCCACCGTTGCCATACGCTTATTCAGGGGAAATCCTCAGCGGGAAGTGAAAACCACGACGGGGAAACTATTAGAGAAAGTAGGTAGCCCGGTCTTTTCGACCCCGCGGCCTTTGCATGCTGCCGTGGCAAGTACTCCCGTAAACAGAAACTGTCAGGCTACTGGAACGCCCATTCAGAAAACGAGAAAAGCCGCTCAGACCTGAGTTCCGATCAACTGGGACTATTGAGAGTTCAGATAACGGACAGGGGGCACACAATTACTAGTCGCGTACAAAAACGCAGTAAGTGTGGGTAACAAGTGGTCAGAACTGGAAGCTCGCACACTAGGTGTTTATGAGGTGGAGGTCACTGAGACCTGGATTCAACCCCCAGCGGACACCTTACAACAAATACCATCCAATTCTTAGTCAGCTGCGCGGACAGGCTACACGGACGGCGGGGTGGAGGGGCACTGCTTCTCACGCATTTAACTAAGACCATTGTGCCTCATTTCCAACATCCGTACTCTCGTTATTTTGCTCACGCTAACCCTCAGCTGGAACATCTCCCAGACTGCGATCCTCCCTTTTTCAATTTCAGAACCACCCGGCCATCACGTTGCTTGGCTGTAATATATCGTGAAGACAGCTTGTCTTTTTCTCTGCCCGTCTACAACCACACCAAAGGCTGGCTACCGCGAATACGATCTAGCAACGGGGTTCACCCAAAACAAGTCCTGGTATCACTGCATACGTTACTCTGAGGCTTACTGAAGAAATCTCACTACAAGGCCCTCCCGATGTCGAAGCTGCCGTGCGAGGACTTCTAATTATACTGTGATCGGTCCAGATTCGGCGATGCCCGCCTCTTTTCCATGAGAAAGCGAACAAAACCGCAGTCAACCTTTGCCCAAAAAGCCCAACATGGACACAGAAAACCCACAAGAAACTCAACAAAATGATGTATTTGCCAATTTACCAGCATAACCCGCCTATTGCAAAGGTCTTTACTCTTGTCTTGCCTTATTTTGTTCCGCATGGACACGACATTCCGATTGTTGCTTATTCCTTCCTGGAACTCCATCCATCCTCCACCAGCGGCGAACTGCTGACACCAGATGACACACATCACCTCTCACGAAAATTGTCTCACCTTTTCAAGGGGTACTATTCCTTTTCACATCCGCAAGTCTATGAAAATTAGTATTCCTCTGCGAACCTTCGTGAAATTCTTCCCTGCCTCCTTTGTCTCAACGTCAATTACCTTTTTAAGTGAACATGAATATGCAGTGCCGACCTTTTCCTCGCATTATTCTTGTAAATATCGTATTTCCTGCGTCCTAAGCCAATGTCCGTCTGAACCTTCCTATATCCGGCTGATTCACTACTATTGCCGCCGTTGACTTGAAATCAATTAGTGTTCGCCGTGTGTTCTTTGCTCGTTTTGATTCATTAAAACTCTCGGCAGCCTTATTCCATTGTAACCGTGATTTGCTAATCTCTCCTTCAATTTTGTGAAATTTTCCATTTCATTCAGTGATATTGTAAACTCTGATCATGCTTACATGCGTGCTTCTTGACCACGGTCCAGAAATATACCATTATTATTATTATTATTATTACTACCTACGAGTGGAATCCATGCTGCATCTAACCCATATGCAAGCGAATTCGGCTGCCCTCATGGCTTGCCAAGCAGATCTGAGAATTGTCTGTGTGTGCCGCAGCCCGTCGTCTCCAACAGGGGAAGATGATAAGCTAATGCAATGCTTGCGGCCTCGCACAGGTTTGATGGAAAGACCTGACAGGTGGAGACCTCAACGCGCCACAGGTAGATTGGGTAAACAAAATGGCTCCTATGAAATCGTTCGGTCACAGTCTGCTGGGCCACATACATAGTTCAGGCTTGATCCAGCATGTTACAGATGAGACTGGATGGAGGCAAGGCAAAAGTCCATCCACCCTGGGAACTTAGATCGCAAGATACAGACAGAATGGTCCACACGTATGGGTCGACATCCCGAAGGAAACTGTGACATGGGGTACTCCGACCAACACTGAATCCGGGCATACTAGTATCCCATGGCAAAGAGAGCCACCTACCATCTGGCAAACCAGATCGTAATGGAAGATTTGTTGGCTGAGATGAAAGGGCAGATTGAACAGTGTTAGGGCCTTGTGTGGCGGCCCTGGAAGCGCACCAGAGATAACCTCCTGTCAATGGCTGACAGGGTAGCTACTCTTAGGAAGGTTCATCCGAGAAGCGTGCAGCCAAGTGGGACTGGTCGTTTCCGGAATGAGATTCAGAAAAGGGAACGTGTATGGGCAAGTTTGGTAGTCACGGTAAACTGAACTGACAGGAAGCTTTTAACTTGCCTCCATCGAGAACTACTCGAAGGGGGTAGCAAGACCGAGGCTGCGAAAAAGCACGTTAGTTGTATGGCAGAATTGGTCTGTATAAATATAGTAAATCAGAGATAACTGGCAGAATCGAAGATGGCCGGCGGCTGAAAGCTCTTGTCGGGCTTGTCCTCGGCGATCTTGATTGTTTGAGGCTCATCAGCTTGTGTGTGCACTGAGTTTATAGGGCTGCCTCACGCGTGACAGCTGCTAAGTAACCGAAACAGTGGTGGGCAGACCCCATCAGCAGAATTTAGAAGGAAAAGCAAAGTCGGGAGAGATCCAGGGGGAAAGCAGAGGGATAAAAGAGGAGCTTCCAGCAAAAACCGCCAAAATAAACCCAAAGATATATTGCTGTTACGTGCAGCCCAAGGCTACCCTAAGAGTGACCGTTGGGCACGCCAGGGATCCTAAGGGCCCAGCAGAGGCATCAGTTCCAGCGGGTGTACAAACGGGACTACAGGTCCTCTGGCTCCGGTGAATCACCACCGCGGATGCATCCCAGATTTCAGAAGCCGCCACACCATAAGGATGCTCCGGGTTCTGCGTGGCTTGAGAAGGAGCATGTCAGCAGGTTCTGATGATAACCATCTGGCAATCTTCCAACTTCTGGTGGAGCTTCCGGCTCAGCCGCAGACTGCGCTTTCCAGCGCATCCGTCGGCGGGGGTTGCTTATTGTAGGATGGGCTCAAGGCGACGGTCACCCCAGCCCACTGGGCCGGGGACAGATAAATCTGTCTCAACTAAGGGCCAGTTAGTTTAACAGCGGTATCGCTCGATGCAATGGAGCGGGATCTGTAAGATAGGATCGCCAACCACGTGACTTTTCACGGGTTGATCACGACAGACCAACACGGGTTTCTTCGTCAGAGGTCTTCCTTGCCAAATCTCATCTGTTTCATGGACGAGGTAAACCCAGGGTTGGACCACAGGTAGGGCAGAAGTCTCCTGTCCCGACTTCCAGACGTTATTCAACGCAGTTAACCACCGTCTGTTGCTGATGAAGTTCAGTGTTTTCGGTCAGCTTCCAAAGATCATCGTGTGGATCCGCAGGTCTATCACGGGTAGGACTTTTCAAGTCAGGGTGGAGGATAACATACACCAGGAGGGGTGCTTGCTGTGCGGTGGGCCTCAGGGCTCCGTCCCTGGACCTGTGTTGTCCGTTCTACTCACAAGAAACCTGGTCATGGGCTTGAAAGACCCATGCTTTTCGTTTGCGGATGGTGCAAAGTTACTTAACTCCATAGCGACAGGTCCCACGCAGTGGGGCCTACATACAGCGCATCGCTGGTCGGTGGTCTGGGACTTATCACTAGATGCCACTAAGTGCATCCATTTAGTAGATGGCAAGGAATCTCAACCGACCAGGTACTTTGGAGGGGCAAGCAAGCGCACTGAGATCACGAAGTGACAAAAGCATAGGACCTTGAAGTAATCCTATCGGAAGACTTCCGATCCGGAGCGCAGTGCCATTCGGTCACTCAAAAAGCCTCTAGGGAACTTTACCGGCTACAAAGAACCTTTGCTTCCAGAAAACCCTGGTTCCATTACCGTATTACGAGGACTTTGTTAGGCTGCGCCCAGAAATTTGTGCCCGAGCTTGGCAGCCCTTCCTGGTAAATGACATCAGTTTTCTCGAAAAGGTTTACCGGCGTTCCCCAGGGTGGTTTGTGTAATGCACGTCTGGGCAATGCGTAGCCAAATTCACAACGGATTCCGAAATCAAAAGGCGATTATCCGTGATATTCTACGATACTAGATTGTTGAATGAACAATGACACCAAAAAGATACAAACCTCAATAATGAGATCACAAGGATTCAACAACGAGAAACCAAGTTGCAGCGTGCGAGCGAGGAGCACGTGCGTCACGCAGGTCCAGAACAAGGATATGACAAAGTGGCGCTCTGGGCACGAACAAACAACAATTGGTCCATAAAAACAAACAGTTCGTAAAGACACGTCAATAGTGTAAGCAGGTGAGTGATGTTAAGAAAAACACTGAATGGCAAGGGTTTTATGGGGATTTTCCGCGACCGGTCGTTACACCGCCCACAAAAATCCTCCCGAATCCTTAGATGAGTCAAAGGTGTGGTATAAAGGTACTGATTCTTCTTACCTACCTAGGCCCTGTTGTCAGTGCGCGCGCCTAATGCTCGTCGTCAACGTTCTACTCATGGTCGCACCTAATCCGCTGGCCACATAGACGCGAGGCTATTCTACATCTTCCACAAGAACAACTGACCGATGGCGGGAGTGAAGCGAGCACATAGATGCCGTCCTTGGAAAAGCCGTCCTGCCCTGGCTCTATGTGCTTGTGTGTGCGTATGATGTAAGCGCTCCTACCTCAGCATATGCAAAAGGCTTTTCAGCAACGTCAACAAGGGCAAACTGCGAACACCATCACATGTTTGATAGGGGTTGCAGGACATAGAGTGCATCGGATATGTGCGTATGTGTCTAGATGTATAATGGAATCACAAGTATCACCACGCATCAAAGGAGGACTTTCTGCAACTTACACGAAAGACTGTGAGCACCGTAACGTGTTTGACGGAGACTGCGTGGCATAAACGAGTAAAAGGCAGGCATGTGTGCGTGACCTAAGCTCCGCTACTTCTACGTGCAATGTTGTGTCGTGTGATAAACTAAAGTTCGGACAACTAACTCCATAGTAAATAGTGAACACAGTATGAGATTAAACGCAAATAGGCTTCAAAGACAGTGTGGAGGGTTCGGTCCTACGGGAGAATGCATGGAGAATAAATAAATGAATTCAGCTTCATCTAGTATCAGCAGTTACGGACATAGCTTGGTTTGTGGAGTCGACCTCGCCATCGCCACTGTCACCTTCAGGCAGACATATCTTACGGATATCTCGCAATACTTCTCCTTTGTTCGTTCTCACCACCACCGTGCGCACGAGGCCATCGATTTCTGTACGGCAGTCCTTGATCACTCCAACCGGCCAATCGTCTTTATGTAAGTGGCTCCCCCCGAGGATGACCACACAGCCACGTCTGAACGACCTCTCCTTGGAGATCCACTTTTGCCGAAGCTGCAATGTCGGTAAGTACTCCCTCGTCCGTCGTTTCCAGAAAGGCTGCGCCAGGTGGTTCACTTGTTTCCATCCAACGATGTACGTTCCACGTAGGGTTTTCGGTGTGGTTGCTGCTACGTTTGACCGCAGTATTATAAGGTCGCTGGGGGTGAGTGCCGGTTCGCCTTCTAGGTCTGGGACGATCGTCACCAGGGGTCTGCTGTTCAATATGCGTTCTACTTCTGTTAGTAAAGTAGTCACCTTCTCGTCATCGAGGGTTTGTTGTGAGGTCATGGCTGTGAATATTTTCCCAGTGGATCGTATCAGCCTTTCCCAAACACCACCACGGTGATTGGCATAAGGTGGGTTGAAGTTCCATTCTATCCCCTTTGCTACGGTTTTGTTTTGTATTTTGGCGTGGTCCAGGCGGTTTCACCATTTCCCTAACTCTTTATGAGCCCCAAAGAAGTTCGAGCCATTGTCTGAGTATACATTTTTGGGGACGCCCCGCCTCGCGATGAACCTCTGAAAGGCCATTAGAAATGAATCCGTGGTCATATTATGCACTACTTCAAGATGGACTGCTCTGGATTGCAAACTTGTCATCGGGCAGCCATACCTCTTTTGGGTGCTCCTAAGCTGTCGTACAAGTAACGGGCCAAAGCAGTCGTCTCCAATTTGCACGAACGGGCACCATTCCGGTTGAACGCTTACGCCTGGAAGGGGGGCCATCATTTGTTGGCCTGCTACCGCGTTCCGGAGACGAAAAGTGATGCAGTTGCCTATGACTCGCTTGACCGTCGCTGGTCCCTTTGTCACCCAAAATCCTCGATGCATATTGTTCAATAAGTGATTCAAACCTGCGTGTCCCTCTTCTCGATGTACATGATCTGTCAGGCGTCTCGTTATGTAGTGGTCACCAGGGGTTATTATGGGGTGTTTTGTTTCGTACTCTAGATTTGAATCCGTCAGCCGCCCTCCAACTGTCAGTGGTCCGTTGGTTTGCACAGGGTTTAGTCTTCGGATACTGCTGTACAATGGCCGGCTTCCTTTAGTGTTATCATCTATCCTGGCTAGCTCGCGGGCCTCGAACGGGAAAGAGTCTAGTTGCAGTGGGTGTAGAACGTCGAGTTCGGCTTGATTCAGCTGACCCGGTAGTATCCTCCCCACATTCAATGTGTTTTGTGGTCGTGCTCCTTTCATAATCAATAAGAGTACTTTGTATCGTGCCCACCAGACCACAGCTCTTAACATTTTTGTCCAGTTGGGAAACTGACACCGTTTTTTATTAGGCTTACGCTTCCCGTGACGTTTGTAGCCAGCACCAGTCTTTTAGTCTCGATATCGCCATCATTAGCCTTAGGTATTAATAGCATTGGCCACAGCTCTTTAGCTGCAGTTAAGAAGTCCGGTCCCACTGTCCATATCCGAAACCTCTCTAGGGTTTTCTGGCCCCTTGAGCAGAAGTCGGCCGGGTTACTGGCGGATTGTACATAGTACCGTTGATCGGTTTTAGTCGACTGGTGGATTATAGTGAGTCTGTTGGCCACGAAAGTGGTAAAACGGGTGATAATGTTGTTTATGTAATGAAGTACCGTGGCTGAGTCCGTCCGAAAGTTTGGATCCCAGTTTATCCGATCGAAGCATCTCCTAGTCAGAGTGGCGGCTTTCACGGCCAGTACTGCTGCCGTCAGTCCCAGCCACGGAATGGACACCGTTTTCAGTGGAGCCACCCTCGCCTTTGCGAATAGTATCTGGCTGTGCCGCCCACCATTTGCATCCACCTAGCAGCCGTAGACACTATCCCGTAGCCTATTTCTGATGCATCGGAGAATAATTGGAGTTGGACGTCGTTTGTGCACTTGATTCCTGTTAAGCATCTTTATATTTTGATCTCATCAGTTTAGTGCAGACTGTGCAGCCATTCGCGCCATCGCTTATCGTCGTCATCCTGGAGAGGTCCGTCCCAACCCGTCCCTCTTTGGCACAGCGATTGCGGCAAGCACTTTCCCGGTAACATCCATGGCGAAACGAAACCTACGGGGTCATAGAGGCTTGCGACCGATGATAGGATTCCTCTCCGTGTGACTGGTCGTTTGGGTAGGTCCAGGGTGAAAATGAATTCATCACCTCTGGGTTTCCACTGAAGACCAAGTGTGCGCTTCGTTTGTGAAGAGGACTCCAAAAGCTCTCTAGTACACTCTATTTTTTCGGACTTCGGGATAACATTGACCACCTCTTGGCTGTTTGAAGTCCATTTAGTGAGGTTGAATACTCCGGCATTAAGAGTGGCGATCAGTTCGGCCATATGGAGAATAGCAGTATTTGGGTCGTCGAAAGATCACAGAAAATCGTCCACGTAGAAGTGGCCCGTTGCTCTTCCTAGCAAATTGCTGGTGCCGCCGAAACGCTTGGGGGTTTCTCGGGGGGCAAAGCTAGCACAAAAGGGGGATGAAACCGTTCCAAAGGGATGTACAGTCAGCCTGTATTTGTCTGGTGCAGGAATTGCGTCGCTTTCCGGCCACCAGAGAAGACGAAAGGCATCCCTATCTTCAACGGGCATCTTTGCTTGTAGAAACATTTCACGTATCCCCCCCGAGACGGCTACTTTTCCTAGCCGGAAACGACATAAAATTTCGATTAGTGGTGTTGTCCAGTCTGGGCCCTGTAGTATGTGGTAGTTGAGTGGCACATCGTGACATTTCACGGCACAGTCAAAAACCACTCTGACCTGCCCCGGTTTCTTTGGGTTCACCACCGGGTGATGGGGTGGGTACCACCCCAAATTTGCGCGGATAACCGCTGTATCCACTCTTTCTATATAACCCAAGTCGATGTTATTTTGCGTGGCTGGCGTGCATTCTATCCTTAATTTGGTTCTCGAATTAGCCTGGTTTTGAGGAAGCATAAACTTTTCAGAGTCATTTCGCGGCTGTTTGGCATAGGTTTCATGTTGGGACAGGAACTTCGAAACGATCTATTACATACTTAGAGTTCTCGGCTACCACTCTCAAAGCCATCCTATCTTCTCGTGATGGGGCATCTCTATCAATGGCCAGGTCGGCAAATTCGACGTTGTACAGCTGTTGGAATGCCTGTTCAATGTTCACCGTTTCCGCCGAAGTGCAGTTGATTTGGATTTGTTTGCCGCATCTTCCATCTGTACTGCCATATAAAGTCCATCCGAATATAATGCTTAATGCGTAGTGTGCTTTGCGGCTTCCTATTCTTTGATCTAGGATCCAATGCGCTTCCGGTACATCACAACCGATCAGCAAATCAATTTCGTCATTCTGCCATTCCTCGATCGTAACCCCATCGAGATGTGGCCACTGAGTCAGAATCGACTGCACTGACTGAGGTGCTCTCATAGGGAGGTCCTTTGTGGTGAATGCTTCTAGAGTTTCTGCTCCATCGTTGCTGACCAAGGAAAGGAGTTGTATGTGCAGTTTGGTCGACTGGATGACTTCGGTGCCACTCACTTTGCCCAAAGCTAATAAAGATTGATTTCCTCCGATCCCATATCTCTCTGCGGACTCCTTCCTTACTAGCGCGGTATCCGAGCCACTATCTATAAAGACTAACGCTTTGACCACCCCAGTTGGGGTCATCACTCCCACGGAAACTACGCCTAAAAGTGCCCGTTTACTGGCAGACTGCGACGTTGAACAAATAACACTGGGCTTGGTACTCGCCTCGGATATGGTTACTCTCGCCTGATGCAGCAATCGATGGAGTCTGCCCATACAGCCCTCGTAACCACATCGGTTCCTTGTCCTACAAGCTGCCGCCCGGTGCGTGGCGTTGAGACAAATAAAACACGCTCCTGCAATCCTCGCCATTCCCCATCGTTCGTCTGTTGTGGCGTTGCCGAACTTGGGGCATTCTGGTAGGCCATGGCTAGCGCCACAGGATCTGCAATTTGGTTGCGCCGTGGCATCGCGCGAAAAGGCATGCGCACTGGTCCAAGGATGGTATTTTGGATGTTCCCGTACAGGGGTTTGGACTTGGCAAGTACTGGGCTTGTTTGCTCGGTTGCTTTCTCGGATAAGTCGGCCGAACCTGCTGTCGGCCATCTTGGTTTGCCTGTCCAAGTATTCGGTCAGGTCTTCGAAGTTAGCCTCCCCGTCGCTTCTGCTTATCCGTTCTGCTTCTTCCGCCCACCGACCCCGTAGTTCGGGAGAGAGGTGACGGACTATGCATTCCAAAGTGTGCATGGCGTCTAGGTCAGCCCTGTAACCTAAATGGTCGAGGGCTATTGAGCAGTTCTGCATCTTGATCACCAGGTCGGCCATGGTGTAGACGTCGCCCCTGGTTCTTTTTTGCCTCTACCATCACGCCCTCTATTAGGTTACGGGCTACTTTGAACGGTTGGCCAAACAAGTCCCTTAGAATCTTCCTTGCCCTTGTGTAGCCTTGTTCTGGGTCGAGCATGGTACACCCGTCGATAGCTTCTCGCGCTCGGCCTCGACATTAGTGAGTAAGGTAGAGAAGCCTTTGCCCAGGGTCGGTTACCTTATTTTCGACGGAAGTCCCGAACTGCTTGACAAACTTGCAGCAGTGTTCAAATCGCCCGTCGAAAACCGTTAGTTCCACTCTGGGCAAATCGATCGATGGTGTTTTATAGTCGGCGACCGGCGTGGGGTTCCCTACCTTATTGCATCCTAATCTATCGGAAGTGTCGAAGTCACTGGTCTCGTGCTCTCGCTGTTTCTGTGTACACTTCTCTGCTTCCTGCGCCTGTAGTCTAGCCGATAGTAACTGTTGCTCTAGTTCTAGTATTCTCAGCTTATATAAATCGACATCCTTACGATCAATATTGTTCTCAATAACACATGAACTAGCACTGACAAGACTAGGCGATCTAGCATTAACTAAAGAATCAAATGTACCCAAAACCTCTCCAATGATTTGCTGTATTACTTCCTGTCCAGATTCCAATGTTTTTGATCCTTTTCTTGGCAATTTGCGTGTTTTCTTCGTTCAAAATTGATCTGTTGAGTATTGTAACACACGTTTGAGCAATGCGTAGCCAAATTCACAACGGATTCCGAAATCAAAAGGCGATTATCCGTGATATTCTACGATACTAGATTGTTGAATGAACAATGACACCAAAAAGATACAAACCTCAATAATGAGATCACAAGGACTCAACAACGAGAAACCAAGTTGCAGCGTGCGAGCAAGGAGCACGTGCGTCACGCAGGTCCAGAACAAGGATATGACAAAGTGGCGCTCTGGGCACGAACAAACAACAATTGGTCCATAAAAACAAACAGTTCGTAAAGACACGTCAATAGTGTAAGCAGGTGAGTGATGTTAAGAAAAACACTGAATGGCAAGGGTTTTATGGGGATTTTCCATGACCTGTCGTTACAGTTTGATGGCCGAAGGGGCCTTGCCTACCAGCAGGGACTTGATGCATTGTGTTTGTTCTCGCTCGGAGACAGGAGGCCCAGAGGCGGCCTAATGGAAGCTTTTGAAGCTCTCTAGAGGTATTTTGATCTCCAAGGTACGACACTACTGACCTTCAGCGGTCGTTCAGCCACCAGAGAGCACCCGTGGAAGTTGACGAAGGAGAGAGTTCCCAGTGGCCTGAGAGGGAATACTTTCCCAGTGGATTTGTGAACGACCGGAACCGGCTCCCGATGCACGAAATAACCGCTAAAACGGCTGTGGAGTTTAGACATCCTTTGGGCCGCTGCTGGGACAGTGCGTTTGCCGGAACCGGTAGATAGTTACCCGTCCTACACACAATTCACTTCCACTCCCCCTGTTCTCGTTGTCTTTGTTGCTGCTGCAGTTCCTCAGTAAACCTTCTTACCAGGTTATTTTTCGTTCTTACCTTTCCGAATTTACGCTTCGTCACTATTTGTCAATCTTCAGTAGCCTACTACCCTTCTACCTGTACCATCTCACATCTTTTACCACCTCTAGCTTTCCACCTTCATAATTTCTGTCCTTGAGGTAGACAAGGTGCCTGGTGAAACCCACCAAGGGATAGCGATACTGTGGGGCTCTTTGTGTTGGGACACAGAGGTGGAATGTCTCCTCTTCCGTTTATCCTTACCTAAACCCCGAGGAGGACACTTGTTCGTCTATTTGTCGCAGCACTGGGTGATCCAAGAGGCCGAAGGTTATAACCTTCATTCTCGTCAGCACTCTTATCACTTCCGTTTCGTGTCGTTCTACCACTGTATACACACATACCCATTCTCTTTTGACGCCTACCGTTTTTCACAGTGACGGCGCTCACTGCTCGACGTCACCATCGACCTATCAATTTTACTCTTCGCAAGCCCAAAATATTTTCTTTTCCAGCCATTTATCCTTGTCGGTTCCTAATCTCTATTTTTTTGGTATCTCCATATACTGATAAAGTTGACTGATCGCATACCTCACCGGCCACCATTTGCCCCATCATAATTTTTCCCATCTTATGCCCCCTCTATTACGCACCAGACACATCCGTATCTATAGCCAATCACCACACAAGAACTCGCCGTTCCAAAGTTTGTATTTTTTTGCGACCAAACTTATTAGATTTCCACCACCACCATACTTCCTATGTTTAAATCCGCAATTCTTCCTTGGATCTTCGTGTCAGGCAACCTCCCGATTAGCAACTTCCGGCTCAATCCTTCTGTGTAATTGCATGCAAGCACGCAGCTCGCCAGTTCCACTCTCCCAACTGCGACGCACAGCTATTTCTAGTGCTCTCTTTTTCATCACAGGTTTCCTTGTCCGGGTACGTTCCTTTTTCCTTTCCTCGGTATTCATCCCGCGTCATCTGCAGCAAAACGATCTGATTGGTCATCTCTTACCTGATTTTTTCCGGTCAGTACTTTTATCTGCTTCGTATACTGCTCGCCACAGTCATCTCCAGTGTGCCTTTCAGGCTGCGCTGCTTTTCAGCTTTCCACGTACTGTAGAGTCATGGTTACGTCATCATTTTCACCTACAGTTTCAAACCAAGTATTCTGCCATTACCTGATCTTTCTGATCCACCACTTCCCTATTCCCCTCTTGCTATTCGCTGTTACAACTGTAACAGCCGGTCGTGGAAAATCCCCCTTTTTCCCTCGCGATTCAGTGTTTTTCCCAACATCACTCATTTCCATACACTATTGACTTGTCTTTACGAACTGGTTGTTTCTATGGACCAATTGCTGTTTGTTCGCGCCCAGAGCGCTACTTTGGCACATCCTTGTTCAGGACCTGCTGACGCACGTGCTGTCTGCTCACACGCTGCTATTCGGTTTCTCGTTGTTGAGTCCTTGTGATAGTATTATTGAGGTTTGTATATTGTTTATGTCATTGTTTATTGTAATAATCTAGTATCGTAGAATATCACGGATAATCGCCTTTTGATTTCGGGATCCGTTGCGAATTTGGCTACGCATTGCTCAAACGTTCGTTACAACAACTGCTGCATCTTTGAAACAGAGCTCTTCTAACCTCCATGCCACCCTCCTCCAGGGACCTTTTACATCTCTCCAACCACTCTGTACATCCATTCGCTCTGAGTTCTCCAGCTATTTTCACGGCCATCTTCTTATTGCATAATGTACGTCCACTTATTAACTCTTCACTCATTTTCGACCGCCGCCACAAGTCACACCTGCACTGGCCAGATTGTTAGATATTTTCTCACCTGTTTTCGTCGATCCTTTCCTTCGTATTCCCCGTTTATCAACTGCTGCTCACAGCCATCACTTCTGTGCATCCAAAGTTGTTTCTCCTTCTCCGTTGATCTTCCACGATCACCTGTCATAAACAAATTCATCGGGATTCATCCAAGCTGGTTCTGTGCCATTTGAACTAACCCTACCTGTTTCTTCCAAGCACTGCTACTTCCGTATCCCAGCCCTACACTGCTACTTGCTCCTGCTCTTATATATATATATATATATACAAATATATACGTATATATATTTGTATATACATCCATATATTTTCTTAGCCTCCACCAGTTCTTCGCCGGAAAGTCCTCCTACCACCATGCCGCAGCCCCTCTCAACATGCGCCCATTTTTTCTATGCATGTGCCCCATATGTACCGTATCTCGATCTTTCCTCGCCATTGCTGCCATGTGAACCACTCTGCAAGTCTTGAATTGGTAGCTCCCTGTTTTCAGATTGAAGCCGTCCATTTGTTGCAATGAGGCTTACCTCATGACTACCTAATCCCTAGCCATACAACCCATTTTGTCCTTCCCACCTTCCCTTATTTTTCCTTTTTTCTTTATCATCTCTCGCAACGGTAGTTTCTCAAGCCGACTTTCAGTCCTCCTCGTGTAAAACTCGCGGGTTTCGATCTTCTCCGATTTGATCATCCAGCTCCCCCATTTGACCTTGACTTTAAACCTTGCGGGGTACGTATTTGAATCCATCCCTGGGTTCACTTAAAAGCCCTTCATTGTCCCTTGGTGTGCACACAACTACCTCCCTCTCATCTCCCCTCTAGTTCTACGTACCCCTCTTTTGTCTTGGGTATTTCTAAACTTTTCACGAATTTTTTCTGTCCATTTTATCGCTTTTAAAAATGTTGATCATGCGTAAGGCATGCTTTGAGCGTCTCCTATATAAACTTACCATTAATATTGTAAGACCCTGGAGAAATTTGGCATGCACTGGTCTACTTTCTGTGGCCCTATTTGACTTCATTTGATTTTAGGTCACAAACAAGACTTCGGGCCCAGTTCTCCACTGACAGAGTGGTCAAGAGCTGGAAAAAACCCGGAGGAGATGATCGAGGTCACTACAGTGGCTGAATTCAAGCTTATAGTGCATGGAGTATGGACCTGAGTGGTCCACGATGTAATACAAGGCAGACAACAAAGCACTGCGTGGACTGGCAATATTTCGTTAGACCTTGTGGCTACTAGGTTACAGTTTCATGAAACCTTTAGGCTTCCCTATACAAATTCCCTTTATCATTGCCATGCCATTTGTTTTATTTTCTATTTTCTCATTCTTTGTCCCCCATCTGCATCCAGTTCTCTCTGCACACGTGGTTTTCCTTTCGTTCTCCACGTCTCCGTTCATTACCCTTTCATCACCACTTCTGACCTTATATACCTGGCTCCAACATCTGATTGGCAGCCTCCACCTCCTTCGTCCCAAACCTGAGCGACTGGTCTGCTCACATGGTGGTCAACAGCTACCAAATTTGAGTGATGTAATGTGGGTGGATAAAGGAAATGAAGCCAGAGGAACTTGTCCGTCTTACTGCAGCAGCACACGAGGAACCGTGGAGCCCAATAGTGCAAGAAACTGGACGCTTTGGATATCCCCCCTGCAGCCCGGAATCAACCTGAACTTAAAAACACGAAATCTAGGGCGCGATCGGCGCGTGATTTGAAAGTCTCACTTCGTTAGTGGTAACGATGAATGAAACAACCACAATGGGATTTGAACGGGCGCCGGTGAGCAAGGTCACCGAACACATCACCCCGCTAAATTTGAATGAGGTTATGGCGGTTTTAGTCTGCCTCAAATTCCGCTCATATCTGCCTAAATGTTGCGTCTTGTTCCAAAATTTATACCCCCTTGGAACCGCAAAAATAGCAATTTACGGTTAATGCCGTAAGGCATATTATGTCGTAAAAAAAATTATGAAATTGGTCTACCGACTGTTTCTTATGTATCTGCCATGATGTCCTTTTGTATTGCAAAATGGATACCTTTTTGGAACGACATAAATTGGGGAATGTAAAGAAATGTCAAACGATCCTTCGTAGATGTGGTTCGCCAGAAACAATATAAGTCTGGTACCTGAAATATTATACAGTAGGACTTGGGCTACTAGGCTGCACCGTCATACACACATACACATATATGAACATAAATATATCTTTATATATATGTTCATATATATATATGTATACTTAAATGGTAACTTTTCCGGCCATCGCTGGACGAACGTCCATATATGTACATATCTATGTGTATTTCTATATACATACATGCACATATATAGAGATATACATATATACGTATGTATATGTGTATATGTACATATGTATAAACATATATATATATACATATGTATATATATACTTAAATGGTCACGTTTCCGGCCATCGCTGGACGTACGTCCATATGTACATATCTATATGTATTTCTATATACATACATACACATGTATAAAGATATACATATATATGTATGTATATGTACATATGTATAAACACATACATATACATATGCATATATATTCTTAAATGGTAACGTTTCCGGCCTTCGCTCGACGTAGGTCCTATGGGACTGGGCTGTATATGTATATATATATATATATATATATATATATATATATACATATGTATAAATATATATGTATATGCATATATATATATACTTAAATGGTAACGTTCCCGGCCATCGCTCGACGTAGTTCCAATAGGACGGGGGTGTATATATACATACGTACACTAATATATATATATATATATATATATATATATATATATATATATATATATATATATATATATATATATATATATAATCTACCATCCAGTATTCACTAGCGCGAAAGAAGACTCACGAAGTGAACACGTGCCATAACGACCTAGTTGTGCTAGCCCAAATAAAAAATCAATAAGGAAGACAAATGCCAATATGGCAGGAATCATAATGCGGCGGCCCTGGATAGGGCCTTTTGTCAATCTCTTTGGACCACGTTCACCTCGCAAGACAATGCACACAAGTGTAGTCGTCCCCATTGGTGAAACCTGCGCACTAATAATGTGCCCTTCGGCCGCACGTTTGGCATTGAACCCATTGAACGTCCTCGTCCAGGTCGACCGTTGGATCCTCTCGCCGGCAAACGCTGCAAACGTCCTTGTTGATTGGAGACGCCGGCCTGTCCAGTTTTCGTTTCTTGTTTGCTATCCGGAATTGGTTGGCCGTAGTTGTCCGATGTTGGCGGAACTGGATACGCTGCAAAGGGTTGCCTATAACCTGAATATCGCTCTCGTCGTTAAACCGAACTTCCATTAACGGTTTCCTTCTAGACGTTGTTCCCTGTTTTACGGGTAAATCTCTTATCGGCAGCTATACTGGAAGTTGTGGGACATTCTAATATTTCTCGGGTCTCTTTCTCTCGGCCGAACATAGTGGCGATATCCGACCGGTGTGTTATTCGTTCTACGCCTTCTTTTTCTGGATGCTCGTAGCACAGTCTAACGTTTGGCCACAATCCTATTACGTCTGGTAACAACCTTAGCTGGGCTTTAGCCGTTCTGTAGTTTTCCTCTCCAAGATTTGCCAATGCTGCGGCAATATCTCTACCGATATCTTCGCTCTCCCGCAGCTTCTGCGCCTTGGTGGTTATTGTAGACGTCGACGCTTGCGAGATGATGGTGTCTCCACCGGCTAGGGTTATCACCTCCATACAATCTACTGACCAGCGATTATTGGCTAGCGTAGAAAGGTCGACATTAGTGGCACGAGCAACGTGCAACACGTGAACGCAAGGCAGCATCCACTGGCGACTGAACGGACAGTCGCAGTGTGGCACACCGTTTCCGCATATCTTGCAAAACGTGAAACCGGCAGAACACTATCTGGGCTTCAGGATAGTGAGTCTTGAACCCGTTTAACTGAGCGAGACTACGATCTACTACTATCGTTTTACATTCCCCAGTTGCGGGCAGGTATTCACGCAGAAAACCCACGGCTTGTCTGTAGCTTGCAGTGCTTTCATTGGGCAGCAAAGCATACAGAATGCTACGGCCTAAGCCTGTTTCATCCACTATCATTACGTGCCATAAAACGTAGCCGCCGCAGTTCATTTGGTGAGTAGCGTCAGCTAGAATCACCTGGCTGCATCTGCGAGCAACCGGAATCACCTCCATGGGTATAAAGAACAGGAACCTAACTATATTCTCCTCGTGTATTACCTGGCTAATGCCTTTACCTTCCAGCAATTCTTTAACCCTAATTACGTTACCACGAGCATCGTGACTGTGACGGACACGTATAGACCGAAAGTCCATGCTATTCAGACGCCTACTGAACATCCCACTAGTATATTCCCTTAATTCAGCAGTATTATGGAACGTGTCCTTCAAGTGAAACACCACCGACTCTTGAAAAGCTGTCAGCCTCCGGTTAGGTACATATAAACTAGGATTCCCTACTTGGAACCTATGACTATGGACCATGCACCACTTTGCGACACGATATCCAGTTCCTTGGGCTACCAAAGTGACGAATGCTCCGCAATCCAGGTTTTTGTATCTACAATGAAGTCAAACATTAACAAACAATTATTCTAACCTTGAACCACCTCCACCTTTTCGACGCCGATGGACACAACAATATTTCACGAAATAATATTTCATTCCGTCGCTAATTGTTAGCCGACGCTTTTTGGCCTGTTTCCATGTTCGGGCATTGTAATTGTAAAAGCTGGTACTTGTGCATCGCTGGAACTCTCGAAAATCGGTCGCGAATTCAACCAGACCTTCGTAAAAGTCTTTTATCAATCGGGAAAAAGTATCGGAATTGTCAACAGTCATGGTCGTTCACGTGGCTAGCGAGCGAGATTGGTGCTGACATTTTGTAGCGCTAGGCCTTATATACCAGCGTAAATTTGATGATATAAACAATATTTTGTAATATTCTTTGCCTCTGGTTACACCCAACAGAATTTATTTCACGTTCTTTTAAACGTAATTTATCTCATCACAAAATGTCTATTTCAGCTGATAATACCGTTTCATTTGTGGTAGTTCGATCCTTGACTTTCTTCGTTAGTGGGAGTCGTGGGTTGAACTACCATTCGCAATTTGAAGAAAAACGAAAAAATTGGCAAGTTTGTGGGAGTAAATATCTTAGAGCTTTCCTCGAAATTTTGTGATATATATGTGCTCCTAAACTGCCTCAAACAATATACTTCAGCTGTTGAAAGGCTTTTCTGAACATTTTACGCACCCCCTGTAGCGCCCAGCCCGCGGGCTACGAACGCGTTCATAACGTCGGATCTGTTTGCGGTCGGTGTGAAGACGAATGAAACTACTGATTTTACGTTTGAACTGTTTTCGCGCCTGGAATTTTAGGTGGGAAAATGCGTGACCTTGATATTAAATGGCTAGTTAAATACTGAGAAAGATCTTTTCTTAGGCGAAATATGCTACTAAGGGTAGTTTAATAGCAAATCTGTCACAAAATTTTGATTGCGGTTTTAACACATTCATTCCCCTCAAGAATTTCCAAGAATTAGCTAATTTTTCTTTTTCCCACAATCTGCAGATTGTGGATGATAGTTCAGTCCTTGACGTTCTGCGGTCGGTTTTCGATCTGTTTTCGTTCGGTTTGTTTACTAGCCGTTTTACACGGATGAATTATAAATTGATACGAAGGAAATTGACGGCCGAAGTAATGTGCATTGCTTGAGTGGCGTTTTATTTAAATGTATTGGTTTAATTCATTCACAGTGAGACACTGCATAATGTTGTGTATTTTGTTTTTGCTGCCGCCCCCATCGTGCGTTTTCTGGCCGGTCTCTGGACGATTTCCGAGCGGTTTGTGCCAGTCGTATGAAGTACGTAGTATGCTTCGTTACCTTCTGTCACATTTCCCAAATTACGTCTCCTGCGTACAAGTTTAGGATTCTCCTAAGTTAAGTCAGGACCTGTTCCCGTATAGAGTCTATAGCCCCTGGTCCTCGGTTCGTGACACGTTAGCGAATATACTCGGCAGTGCACAAAAGAGCAGAACTCAAAACGCTGGAGCGGGCCAACGTGTGTATTGGAGGAGCGCAACGGCGTGCGGACGGTGTACACAGGCGGAGCAAGTGGTGCCACCAAACTTCGCTAACTGTTCAAATAAACAAATTTGTTTGTCTTTGTAACTGTGTGCTGTATCGGTAGCACTACACGAGCCTGGGCACCGTACTACCAGAAGGATATAGATTGTCTGGAGAAGGTGCAAAGGCTAGCCACTAGAATGGTAACTGGACGAATGGGATCTAGCTACCCAGAGGGTCTCCGTGCTCTGGATCTGTTCTCGATGAAAAGGCGGCGCGTTCACGGGGATTTGATAGAAACCTTCAAGGTAATGAAGAGACTCATATATAAATCAAGAAGACCTTTCCTCTCCGACTCCAGAGGGAGGCACAAAGGGACACAGCCTTAGATTACAAAGAAAGCGCTCAAGACTACAAATTAAGGCAAATTACTTCTCGAAGAGTAGTACCCTATTGGAATAAGCTCCCGTTGGAGGTTATGAACATGTTCAAATAAACAAATTTGTTTGTCTGTAATCGGTAGCACTACAGGGGTCTTCTCCTAGAAGGCCGACGCAGTTGGGCTTCGACCCGTGATGGATACGTCGGCTTCGGCGGCGAGATACGTTTTGCATGCCTCCCGCCGTGATCAAACACAACAACGAAGCCAACACAAGCCGTTCTCCACGACTCACACTAGTCGCTGTGCGTCGATCGCAAAATTGCGTCCTCCCTAACATTTCATCCGACCGGGGTAGATCCTGCTTGTGACTTGGCAGTGGTGATTGTGTTGTAGGGTTTGTCGTTGTCGGCATATCCTAAATTTCCGTCTGCCTGTGGTTGTTATTGCCTCCGTAAACGAGCCAGCGTCCGGCGTCAAATGAGTCCAGTCGCGATCCAATGAGCGTTGTGTTTGAGTCATGCGAGATCCTGGAATTCTATATGGTTCTGTCCGACGGGGACGAGCTGGAAGACAAGAAACAAGGAAGCTACGCCTCGGGGCGCGGACGGATATTCGACTGAGGGGGACGCACCGGCGCAATACAGGCTGCCACTACCCTTGTGATAACCACGTGGTCGTGCATGCATGCATAATAAAACAAATTACAAGTGGAATATGAAGAGTAAACTTAAATATATACAACTGTTACATATTCAGGAAACCTCCTTGGCTGCTGTAGCTCGCGGCCGCGTCGATTTCTCCTGTTGATGGGTGCAGCTGTTTCTTCCGTGGAGTTTGATATTGCAACAGGTAATGGGGAGTCGTTAGTGGGAGTAACAGGTGCCGACTCGGGACGACTAACCGAAGGTTGTGAGCAGGTAGGGACACTGGGCGGGTTGTTTGGGGTGGGTTCAACCTCGATAAAGGCTGGTTTAAGGCGGTCTATGCTGATGGTCTCTTTCCTGCCTTCGATGTCTACCACGTATTTGTTTTCCATTCGCTGGACGACGCGGAACGGGCCAGAGTAAGCCGCTTGTGTTGGTGATCGCACTGCATGCACTCGAATAAACACATGGCTGGCGGTCGCTAGAGTGGTAGTTATGTAGGTGCTGAGCGTATGTCCCCGTGGCGCGGTCGGCTTTATCACCCGCATTTGGTGTGACAACCGTTTTGCGTAATCCCCGTAATTAAAGCTCACAGGTGGTAATGGAGAAACCAGCTTATCTGGAAGTCGTAATGGGCAACCTTAAACCAGTTTAGCCTCCGTAACACCCATGTCGGTTTTAACGGTGTTACGCAGTCCTAAGAAAACCATCGGTAAAACTTCAATCCGCAAGGAGTTTTCTTGAGCACGAAGGGCACCTTTCAGCTGGCGATAGAATATCTCCACCATGCCGTTGTGGATGATAGGCCGTCGTCTTGTTGTGTCTGCAACCGAATGTGTTCAGTAGCTCGTGGAAGGCACCGTCAAAATGAGAACCGCGGTCAGTGATTACGATAACACAACAACCGTACTGACTTACTCAGCCAGTTAGAAACACTTTTGCAGCTTCCTCTGAGGTAGGACGGGGAATAGGTATGGTCTGTGGCCAGCGAATGAAACGATCCACACAAGTGAGGAAATAGACGCAGCCGTTGGACGGTGGAAGAGGCCCCACGAGATCCACATGCACATGGCGAAAGCGTGCATTCGGCTCACAGAATGTGCTTAACGTAGATTTAGTGTGACAATGTATTTTAACGCGTTGGCATTGAAGACAAGCGCGAGCCCAAAGACGTACGTCATGTTTGACGCAAGGCCAGACGAATCGCTCGGTGACGGTTACACCAGGGTGCGGTAAGTTATGGAGGCTGATAAAACTTGCCGGAGAAAACTGGCAGGAACTAGTGGTCGGGGTCGACCTTGTGGCGCATCGCAAATAATAGTTACGTCCGAAGTTAGATGGGTCACTGGCATTAGATGCAGGGAGCTGCTGTTTCTGAGCTGCTCGACCTCAGGATCTGTTGTTTGGGCTGCGGCGATTGCTTCTAGGTCTGCGCCCATGGGTAGTGGGTCGTCGACATTGCGGACGCGTGGGAGCGCGTCTGCTACGGGATTGTGTGCCCCAGAGACGTGTCTAATGTCCACAGCAAACTGCGAAACAAAGTCTGAATGGCGAATATCGACCAGAAGCTGCCTGGAGAGCATAAACTAGTGGTTTATGATCTGTGGACACTGTGAACGTTTGGCCTTCGAGTGTGTGCCGGAAGTGTCGGATACCCAAATAGATTTTCAGTAGTTCTCTGCCGAACGCAGTATATCGGGATTCCGCAGGCTGGAGACGCTTGGAAAAAAGCTATCGGCTGCCATGAATTATTGACGAATTGTTGAAATGCTGCTCCAACAGCCGTGTCCGAACATCTGTCCCTAATGCCAGGGGAGCAGAAGGATCGAGATGTGAGAGGAGTGCCATGTTGGCGATAGCTTCCTTGATCGAAGTAAACGCTGCCTGCGCCGTGTCGGGGAAAATAAATTTCCGCTCTCCTCCACGTAAAAGGTCCGTTAGAGGCTGCATTATTTCGGCGCAGTGTGGGATAAACCGGCGATAAAAGTTAGCCAAGCCAGAAAATTGGCCCAACTGCCGGTAAGAATGAGGCTCAGGATAGTTGCGAATTGCCGCCACCTTTTCAGGCAGGGGCTATATGCCCGAAGCTGAGATTTCGTGACCTAGGAATGTGATGGGTGTCCTACCTAATTCGCATTTGATAGGATTAATGGTTACACCGTGTTGGCTAAGGCGCTCAAAAAAGCGCTGCGGTATGCCATATGCTCTTTTTTTTGAAGAACTTGCCACCAAGATATCGTCTAAGTACACGTAGACATTCTTCAAACCGCGTGTTGCTTCGTGCAAACCTTCGAAAGGTTTGGGCTGCATTGCCGAGCCCAAACGGAATGCGCGAAAACTCGAATAGTCCGAATGGAGTTGTGACAGCGATTTTAGGGATGTCAGCCTCAGCTATCGGAATTTTGTGGTAGGCTCTAACGAGGTCGGTTCGGCTGAAAACAGAACAACTAGATAGAGAAGAAGTTGGATCTTGAATATGTGGAATGGAGTGCCTGTCTGGGATAGTAGCCTGGTTAAGGGCCCTATAGTCGCCGTAGGGGCGCCAGTCGCCATTAGGTTTAGGAACCATGTGAAGGGGCGAGGCCCAAGGGCTACTGGACGGGTCTATTATTGCCTAATTCTAGCATGTGTTCGAACTCAGCCTGTGCTACGTGGAGCCTGTCTAGTGCCAAGCGACGTGGTCGGCTAAATGCTGGGAGTCCTTTAGTGACAATATGGTGGGTGATGTTAGTGGTCACCGCGGGAAGGGGGCCAAATTGTCTTAGCATTGCCGGGTAAGCTGAAAGGAAGTCTGAGTAGGGATGTTCGGTGTATAGGGGCGTGATGTGATTCACAGAGGAATACGAACCGGTTACGGAAGGAGAAGTCTGTCGGTCGACAACTCTTCGGCATCGTGCATCGACCAGGAGGTCGAAATGGTCACGGAAATCGATACCTAGTATGGGATAGTGGACGTCTGCTACTATAAGCACCTAGTGGAAGGTGCGACGCAGGCCTAAGTTGAGCGTGAGTGACTTACTGCCGTAAGTAGCAATAGGAGTGTCGTTGACAGCATGGAGTTGTTGGATTGACGGAATGGTTGCATCACCTGCTTCCTTTGAAATGACAGTAAGTGCTGCACTAGTGTCAATTAGAAACAGTTTATTGAAGACTAAATCTCGAACATGCAACGGACGACTGCTATTATGGCTGCCGACCGCGCTAGTCGTCGAAAGGCGTTGGGATATTAGTTTCCCTGTTTGGCACCTGAGAAGGTGCAACCGGCTTCGCAGCGCCGGGCCTTCTTCTCAAACCGTTTGTTATATCGACAGTACGTTGATCGAGATGGGCTAACGGGACGGTGAGGGGAAGGGCTTCTGAGACGTTCACGTCGGTGAGAGTTGTGATAAGTTTTATGGTCTTTACAGTGAGAACAACTAGGAGTGGAAAAACGTATGTAAGCCCGCTCGAAAGCAGCTATCACAGTGTCCTCGGAGTGTGTTCCTACGGTGGGAGCGGTGGTCTGGGGGCTACTCGAGTTTGTTACGGCAGTAATTTGTGGATAGTACCGTTCCATAACACCGTCCGCTAGTTTTGCCGCTTCTGCGAGCTTAACCTGGCTAAAAACCTCAAGCAATGCTTGAATACTGGGTGGTAATCGCTGAAACCCACAACTCTTTCAGGACTTTTTCCTCGAAAAGTTGCTCTGTCTGCAGCTGCATATCTTTCAGTAATGCAGAGGGCTACTTACTACCTAACTCTGTCCCTTGGATCAGCCGTTTCAGTCTTGACGATTCCGACGGCAAAAGACAAAAGATTACCGCGTCTTTCGCGGCTGTGTAAGAATAGTTATTGAATATTACGTCGTGTATCTGGGTAGCAACGTCACGGGGAAGGCGACCGATAGTCCACAAGTAACGGGTACGCTCGCTTGTGATTCTATGTGATTCCAACTCTGCCTCTAACATATGAAACCAGGGTTGAGGGTCATCAATAAAAAACTCAGGGACGGCTAGGGAGACTGTCAAAACGGACGGTTCCGGATCAGGCTTGCGGTCGTTGCTAGCCCTAAGTGCAATGGCATATCAAATGTAAAACGATGTATAAAAATCAATTCAGCAACCGTGAAACACTCATAATATCGATATAGGGGAAATATAAAAGGAATACGGTAGCAGAAATCGGGACTTACCGCTTATGTTGGAAAAAGTATGTGTAAACGAATAAATGTGATTGAAGGGCTTACGAGTGTCCTTGGTGGAATGAATTTGTTGTTCTGGCTCACCAGTTTAGGATTCTCCTAAGTTAAGTCAGGACCTGCTCCCGTATAGGGTCTATAGCCCCTGGTCCTCGGTTCGTGACACGTTAGCGAATATACTCGGCAGTGCACAAAAGAGCAGAACTCAAAACGCTGGAGCGGGCCAACGTGTGTATTGGAGGAGCGCAACGGCGTGCGGACGGTGTACACAGGCGGAGCAAGTGGTGCCACCAAACTTCGCTAACTGTTCAAATAAACAAATTTGTTTGTCTTTGTAACTGTGTGCTGTATCGGTAGCACTACACGAGCCTGGGCACCGTACTACCAGAAGGATATAGATTGTCTGGAGAAGGTGCAAAGGCTAGCCACTAGAATGGTAACTGGACGAATGGGATCTAGCTACCCAGAGGGTCTCCGTGCTCTGGATCTGTTCTCGATGAAAAGGCGGCGCGTTCACGGGGATTTGATAGAAACCTTCAAGGTAATGAAGAGACTCATATATAAATCAAGAAGACCTTTCCTCTCCGACTCCAGAGGGAGGCACAAAGGGACACAGCCTTAGATTACAAAGAAAGCGCTCAAGACTACAAATTAAGGCAAATTACTTCTCGAAGAGTAGTACCCTATTGGAATAAGCTCCCGGAGGAGGTTATAAATATCGCAACACGTAGGGCTTCTAAGAAAGCAGTAGACCAGTGTTAGGTAGCAATATACCCTGAATTACGTTAGGCAGTTTCTAAGGTCAGATATAATTTACTCATTGTTTCCACCTTTCTCTGCCAGGGCTGGTACCGCACAAAATTTCTGCCTTTCAGGAGCAGAAAATCACGCAGTGTTGGGAGCTATGGAAACGCACGGACAACACAACTATCCGGACACCCGATTGGATCTAGCCACACAAAGTCCCGTTTAAACCAAACTGAACTAAATTATGAATTTTTCTAATAGTCATCCTTATTTTACCTATTCCATGCCCTTGTAAGGGCATTAAGTAGTACGATCTATAACTTGGTATTTCAGGGCATTTCAGTGAATCAAATAGATATATTGAAATAAAATGTCCAATAAGCAGTGTACACTACTCCGGTTGTCGACTTCCTTCGTATCAGTTCACTTTTGATCCGTGTCAAATGGCTACTAAACAAGCCGGTCTAGAACCGTTTGAAAACCGATGTTTCGAACGGGTTGTGTGCAGCAGGGGTCAAGAGGCAGTCAAGTTTAGTGTCCTGAGTCCAGTTCACCGGCAATACCAGAAAAATACTGCCACGATTTGTATTTCGAACCCTGTCCCAGTTTTTCATTACCAAAAGCAGCACGCCCAACACTCCCACTATTGAGGCCACTTTGGGCTAACGTTGGGCCACATTATTAGAAAAGTTGGGCAGCTCTACCTGCGCCCAGTTGGAAGCGCTTTAAGCTACGCCCAACGAAGTAATCGCTGGCACTGGGTATCTCTTCTAATCCATCTTAATCGCCCGTTTCTCAGCCTATTTACTCATTATCCATCTTTTCGATCGAAACCGTTAATTTACTACTGATTAAGGAGACATTGTTTGTGAACATCAGTAAGTTCATTGTAAAAATGGTATGCTAAGAACTTGTACAAACTTCCCATTCGAAGACTACTTCATCCAGAATTTTTGGAGGCCGTTCATCGTTCTTGTGTTATGTGGTGACGGTATCTGAAATATCAAGGTGTAGAAAGGTGGGAAAGTCGCGCTTAAGGAAAAGTTGGAGAACGAAGTAATTTTGTGTGCGGACTTCAAAGATAGTTTGATTGAAAATCGTTTTCAACGGTTACTTTGGTGTTAGACGGTAACCCACTGTCGTCCGGATTGTTACCACACCTGACCTATTGGGACCCTATGTGGTTTTTCGCCACTCCAAGTCTCAGGGTTCGGTTACCGGTTATCCCCAATGGTGCAGCGGGTCCTCGTGGCCATGGGGCACATACCTCTTCCACTACAAACCTGCGCAAGCATGTAATAAAAAAATAAAGTGAGTTTGCGGCAGAGGCGTCGCGACCGTTATTTCACTTTGATTGATGTGCACGACAGACACGCCTAAAGTGTCCTCTCTTTCCACAAGTATTACATACAGGTTCTCTTGCGGGGCAAAGAGTCCGCGGACGACGAGCGTAACCGCAGCAGCTGAGATCACATCCTCCGAAGTCGGCGTTTGAGGTGCAAAAGACAGAAGTTCGTGTTGTTTATGATATGAAACACAGAGATAACACGATTGTACGATGAAGACTGTGTATGAGCCAGTTCCAGTCGTCTGGCAAGATCAAACGTTGTTTTAAGGTCGAGTTGGTTATTTTCCAGTAGTCTTTGTGGGATTTCATTGGATAACAAACCAGGAATGAAGGAATTACGAATAAATTCATCACGATCTACTTCGGCAGTAACTGCCTTGAAGTTAAAATCAACGGCGAGAGATTTCAAACATTGAAGGAACTGGCCAAGAGTCTACCCACATTCTCAGAGAGCAGTCGAGAGAACGTGTCGGGCGGAAATCTCATTATTAGGTTGGATGCACAGGCCAGTCAACGTTTCAATAGCAGGATCAAAGCCTGTACATTCGACGTTGTGGTTGTAGACAGACGGCGAAACCAGATTAGTTAAAGTGGTGAGTTTATCCACATTTAGGTCCTTTATGTTATCCAGATAATTATCCCGAGTTTTGTCCCAATGAATCCGGAGATCGGCGGCATCAGACGAATGAAGATCAGCATCGAATCGTTCTGGTCGAAGCACTCGCTCCATTTGACAAGCTGATTAAATTTCAATGAATCAACAACGTGAGTTCAACACCAACCACAGAATAAGAAGTCCATCTTGAAGTAAGGCTTTAATCAGCTTGTCAATTGTACATTTAGCTGGAAAATAAAATGTAGTAACAATTAGAATATGCGGAAAACGAATAACAGCACAAACAGTAGAAAACCAATTCACAACACATTACTCGCATTTGGTAGGAACATCGAGTGAGTAATGACGAGGTGCGCTGTCGTGTGTTAGGCACGGATAGCTGCCTTCTTAACGAAGTGAACGCTCCACACCACCTCCGGTGGCTCGGCCATGTTTTACAAATGCCTACCTTTCCGTGTTTCATTCGCACGTGTTGGGCAAGACAAGAATAAGCGACGCGGCGGTCAGGCTATGATTTGGCGTAGAGGTATGAAAAACCTGGCATCAGCACTGGCTTCGATTGGAGCTTCCCGCTTCCCTGGTTGGGGTCCAACAGATGCGAACTGTCGTTGGTTAGAGACGTTGAGGGATATGGCTGAGAACAGAAGTCAGTGGCGCGAATGCTGTTCGGTCCGTCTTCCAAACTCTCGTGCCCCGTAATCACAAAAATGTCATTACGACAAAAAATAAAGAACATCGAAAAAGTGTACGGTGAAAAGTAAAAAAAATCGGCCTTTTTTTCTCTAGCTGTCTGTTTTACTGTATTGTACCTTCCCCCCTTCCTTGTTTGTAATTTTTGTTCTTGCATTGGCACCTTGCTTGATCTCAAACCGGTATATATATATATATATATATATATATATATATATATATATATATATATATATTGGTGAAAAATGACTCATCACTCATAGAGGTGAATTTTTGCAGCTTTTTTTAACTCTGATATATTCCTATCTCTCTAAATATATGAGTCCATCTACATATATATGCACACACGTGTACATGCATAAATACCCTTGGACATTGAAGTAGCTGTTTTTAGTGTTGTTTTCTGTGAAACTCATGCGATATTGAGTACTGATCGCTATGTACCGACGGTCATTCATCTTCAGATTCTGGGAATGAGAATACATTGTTAGACCTAGAGACAAATTGGAAGAGGTACTGCAGGCACAAGAAGGTCCTCAGTGCGAAGAAAGGCCTCATTTGTGGCGGGGCCACATTATGAGAGCACCGGCGTTCATGGCCTAAATTACAGTCAATGAGCGCAAGTTTTGGTAACCTCCAGTGGAGATTTGGACGGTTCTGTTATGCCGTATTCAAGAAGCGTCCGTATTTCTGATTGGATTAGTGATTCGTCCTGAGGAGTGTGGTGATGGGACTTGGTGGTGATTGACCTACAGTCTGCAGAGAGATGTTGAAAGAAGAACTGAGGTTCAACACGAGCAGCAAGTAAACCACAAACAAAGCGGGCAATGTACCTGAAAAGGGTATTTCAAGGAGACATAAGCAATCTTTGAAGCATTAAAAATGGCGCCTTTTCTTGACCGGACATCACTTCAAACTGGTCACGGATCAACGGACGGTGGCCTTTGTGTTTTGATAGTCACTCGAGAGGAGAGATTAAAAATGAGAAGATTCAACGATGGCGTGTAGAGCTCTCTGTCTTTCAGTACGACGTTGTTTATCGTCCGGGACGTGATAAACCTGTATCAGACATTCTCTCGGCGTCTCTGTGCCTCAGCTTTCAAGCGTACTGACTTGTACAAGCTTCATGTATCTTTATGACACCCAGGAGTGACCCGTATGATTCATTTTGTGCGCTCCCGAAATCTCGTTCTCGGTTCAGAAAGTTAAGGATATGATGTCCTCTTGTCGGCTTTGCGCAGAAGTGAAGGCAAGGTATTTTAATCCACCGTATTTACCTCTCCTCAAAGCCACTTATCCCTATGAAAGACTCAGTATAGACTTCAAAGGGCTAGTACCACCATCCACACGTAGAAAATTCCTTCTTACAACCGCTGACGAGTTTTCCCTGTTTCCTTTCGTTTATCTTTGTCAAGCCATTTCTACACCCACTGTTATTCGATGTTTCACCGATTTGTTTGCAATTTTTGGCACCCTCGCGTGCCTCCATTCTGTCCATGGGTCCTCATTCATGTCTGCCGAACTCCGTGATTTCCTTCGCGAGAATGGCGTTGCCATCAGCCACACTAACGCTTACGGTCCACAATCTAACGGACAGTTAGAACGCCTAAACGGCATGCTTTGGAAGGCCATTACTTTCGCTCTCAGTTCACGAAGACTTGAGACTCGACACTGGAAAACTGTTCTTTTAGATGCTTTAAACTGTATACGTTCTCTTTGAATAGCAACCAATGCAACACTACACGAACGCTTATCCGTTTACAACCGCCGAGCTTCTACTGGGACACCCCTCCCTAGTTGGCTTCTGAATACTAACCGAGTGTTACTGAAGAAGCATAACTGATATTCGAAATGCGATCCTGTAGTAGGGAAGGTGGAATTGCTCGAATGCAATCCCAGTTACACCCAAGTACTTCTAAATGGAGTGTAAATTTTCTGTTTATAGGCATACATAAACTCTTCGTCTCCCATTGCCTGTAAGAACAATTCCATACACCCGGGAATAATGTTGTGAATTTGTTTTCTACTGTTTGTGCTGTCGTTCGTTTTCCGCGAATTCGAATTAGTAATGCACTTTATTTTTTAGTTATATGTGCAATTGACAAGTTGATTAAAGCCTTACTTCAAGACGAACTTCTTATTCTGTGGTTGGTGTTGAACGCACGTTGTTGACTCGTTACACAATGCTTCGGAGACATCGGTTGTCGAACACGAAAAGACACCGAGCATCCTTAACGCAAAATGACCAGGTCTCGCAACCGTAGAGTAAAATACGGTGAACCGCGGTGACATAGACCCGTCTCTTAAGAAAGAACTGGATGTCACGGCACAAGTGCGGAAGCTGCTTTAGCTCTTGCTGTGCGTGAACTAATCTCTTCCCCAACCCCCTCTCCAGTTGTTACCAAGCTCATAAGGTACTTAAAGTTGCCGACTAACTCTAGCAGATCACCAAGAGGGTGAATGTAGACACAGGTTCCTGCGAATCTTGCAAAACCACTTTGCACTTGGAAGGCGCAAAGTGTATTCCATATCTGGATACCTCAATCGCCAAGCGGTCCAAAGCATGTTGCACTGCCTGTGCATTGTCACCCAGCAAGACGATATCATCAGCATACTCCAAGTCGAAAACTCTGTTCCCTGTGGGGAATTGAATTCCACCGTTTGGAAGACTAGACAAGGCGTTTTGTAGAACATAGTCTATGACAAAGTTGAAGTGAAATGGGGATATAAGGCAACCTTGTCGAACTCCACTGGAGACGACAAAAGGAAATGACAGCTGGTCGTATGCCCTTAATCAATCTGAGGTGTGACGGTACAACTCTGTGAGAATTGATACTTCTTAGGTGCTTCATTTCTCAACAAGCAGTTCCACAGTGCAGTCCTATCGATAAAGTCAAAGGCCGCGCGAATGTCCGGAAACAAGATGACTGTCGGTCTTTGGAAAGTGTGACGGTGCTCTAGCATTTGTCGGAGGATGAAGATTTGATTAATACATCCACAACTGGCACAAAAACCAGCCTACTCCTTGCGAGTCTGCTCTTCACGCGTCTGGTACAACCTGCGAAGTATGACAGATGCCAGCAACTTCGACGCTATTGGGATAAGGCTTACATCCCTATGGTTAGCGTAGTCACTGTGCGAGCCTTACTTAAAGATGGAGAAAACAATGGATTCCCCTCACAGGGACGGAACCTGCTCAGAATTCCAAGCTTTTGAGAACAAAACATGAAGTTTTCTAACGAGCTGCACCCCACCATCTGTAAATGGGACTGAGGGAATGCCGTCCGAGCCCGGCGATTTGTGACGTCTTAAGCCCTGGATCTCCTTTTGGATCTCTGCCTCGGTAGGTGGATCTGTCGAAACGTACCACTGAACGCGTGCTGGAAGAGCTATAGGAGAGGCCGACACTGGGGGCCAGTCTTTCGGTTCTTTAGAAAGTGTATTATAATAGCAGTGTCCTCTAGGGACGGAGGGACGGTACTGATGTTGTAGATTTCACTCTGGATTGTGAGGATTGGACTTGCCAATCTTGCCGTGGGATGGTTCAGTAGAATGTCAAAGTTCAAGATCGATCTGCGCATCTTTTTCCGCTATTCCGGGATCAGTAGTCTGGTAGCGTCGCGACGAGATGGTTCTACTGGCTGTCGTTTGCCGGATGCATTTCGAATAAGACGGAAGAGTTTTGATAAGTCACTACAACTAGCCGCTGCCTCTGTATTGTCCACAATTTAGGGACAGTATTGTCCTGGTCTTTTCTTGCCGAGAGGGTGGGTTTTCGTCGAATCTATCGAAAGCCAGGGAGGCCATTTAGGTGGGCGTCCCAAGCGTTTGTGGATAGATGAAGAGTCAGCCCATTATCCAGCCCTTCTATCGTTATCGTATAGTGCCACTTTGTGGACCGCAGATTGTTTGATAGACGACTTCAGTGAATTCCATTGTTGTTCCGCTGATGTTTCTTCACTGACTAGGTGATTGGTTAGATGGGCGTTAATAGCATCTAATACTGCTTGTCGCTTTGTCGATGAAACCTAGGGAAGTTACATTAATTCTTCTTGGGGCACAGGGTTTGTTGTCATTAGCTTAGTGTACCTTGAGGCGAGTGCGGCCGAGGGCGTGATTGGTGCTATTCTTATTCCCCGCTTTTGCACCTCTGTAGGACCGGCATTCTTCGATTGAGGACGCGCAGCGAAGTCGCACCAGTATATAATCGATGTGGTGTGCAATGTGACCGTCTTTCGAGTACCACATCAGCAGGTGCCGCTTCGGGTGCTAGAAGCGAGTGTTGGAGACCGTTAGTTTGTTGCAGACTAAGAAATCGGTGAGACGAGCACCACTGTCGCATTGTTGTCCAAGGCCATATTTCCCTGGGATGTGTCTAGTTTCTTGGTTTGAAGGACCAGTACGAGCGCTCCAGCCCCCCACAACAAAAATTATATCTCGATTTGGGACACCGTTGATCACTTCCTGCAACCTGTCGTAGAACTCATCTTTCGCTGTCTCCGAATGTTAATGAGGAAACTTGGGATCATTGTACGAAGTGGCGCCCCAGCGCCACTCGCTTTTTGTTCGAGGTGGCATCTCTAGCCCGTGCACAGCCCAGTGCAACTTATCGGGCAACAGGAGGTTCGTGTGTTGGGAGCCGGTGGTCGATAGAGCGGTTCAGACGCCTTCTGGATGGTGGTCTAGCAATCTGGGATGCCCAGTGCGTCCAAGTTATTTTGACGCATGATTCCGATGGCTCTCTAGGAGCTTGTTCGCCAATTGGTAGAGATGACCATGACTCAGGGGCTCATGCAACCCTGTTATTTTGGACGAATTTCCTTCGCAGCCGTTGGATCAAGCAGTAGACCTCGTCCGCTCATTCAAGAGCAACTGTCTTCGCATAATGAGCGCCGTCTCACCGAGGGTTTTAGTCCTCGGTTACCTTCCAACCTGGTTTGGCCCGCCTGTGGAGCGGTTTGCCGGGTTGTGGTCGCTGATGCGTGCCTCAACTTCGTGAAGCCACAGGTGAGACTTGGATAACCGATGGAGACCAAGGAGACGAGAGGTGCCACAAGAGCACAACAGTTTGCCAAATCAGAAGTGCTACTATCACATGCCCTATACAACCCTTGGTACGCCGAGGTTTGACTGGGTTAACCTGTCGCCCAACCTTTACTCGTCGATGAGTCACGTTCCTCGAGGGAGTCCACCTAGTATCATGTACGACGCCTTTTCATTCCCTGCAACACAGGTAAACACCTGTAATTAAGAATTTGGAGTTTTAGGTGAAGAATTACACGCGATCTCAATTGTTAAGGTAAAGTTCTTAATCGGATTTGCGCCAATTTTCGGCCTGCTGAATGCTGATCTGGTTTCCCCATTGAATTCAAGCAATCGCACAGTGAGTATCAGTCTTTTTGTCTTTTACTCGCAAAAATCTGTTTCCTAAGTCCTGTTTTGAGGGTGGTAAAAGTTTCAGCAAAATCCATTGTCTTCACTTCCTTTGCGTTCCTCTAGAATGTTGATTGCATGTTGTTTATGGATCGTTGTCGGCTGCTCGCCATTTGCCTAGAATGCAAAGAGTCATTATTGCTGGGGCGTCCTAATCTGAAATTCCTTTCGCACAATACTGTTTGTTTGAAATCGGTAGGAATCGGAACCGAATTGAACGTGGAATCTTTCGCAGGATTATATTATGAATATCACCACATTTTCAAATTACCCAGACTTGATTTGTAAATAATGCTTTTCGTAGCCATTCGTATTATTTCTGATTTTTTGGCTGGGGCGAAAGAGAGGGGGGGGGGAGAATTGAATGTCAGACGTGTGTTTCATGTTCGTTGCTGGATAACTGAACAAGTTGTCAATGATCTAAGCAAGGCGTCAGGGGCGAGAAATAGCGAACGCTGACGCAAATTCAATGGGTTTCTCCGCACTGTCAGTTTATCCATTATCAAGTCAAGTCACGTATAGCTTTTCGCACCTGAGGTAACATCGAAATTATCCGGATTACGAAACCTTATTTCGATTGTTGTTTTTGTTCGAACGAGGCATGGTGCCGGATCAACATAATACTTTACTTTTACTTTTACGCGGCTAGTTCCTGCGAGGAAATGAGCAGGCTTCATGGAGGTATCCATGACGGCCCTTCGGATTAAGGCACAAAGTGTCGTTACTCGGCTTCTTGTTTGAGATAGTGCCCTTAACCGATGCACAACTAGTTTTTGTCTGTCAGGCAGCAGAAAGTTCGTGTTTTGGGAAACATTGACTCACTGAACGTTTATTACGCTTAGATGGTGGTCTACCAATCGAGGATACCCAACGCGTCCTAGTGAACCTTTCCAACCTCAGGATAGCTGGGTAAAGAAAGAACCAAAGGTTTTATCTGGTGGGGAGCCACGTTCGCGCACGTCACGTAACTGCCTACGGGCTTCTGTGGCTTTTATGTGGGGAGTTCTTTACCAGGCGAGAATTTGCGGTGCTCTCTAACAACACTGCTGATCATCCACAACGGCTTATCCCGTGAGCCGTTGCTCATCTCTTCCTGATTGACCATTGTCGTGACCACTTATCTACCATCTGGAAATGCGCCCGTTAACATACAGGTATGCTTTCTCTTTCTAAGGATCAACGTAGTAATACAAGAACATTTTGAAAAGCATAGAACACGCTGCGATATCATTGAGGTGATACGGAATAAGTTTGGATCTTCACTCTGAACCGCAGTGTCGTCCGAGTATTCTAGATATGACCATCTTCTGTCTAAGTGAAGATCTGGGCCTCCATTCCCACACGAAAGTCGGTCTGTTTTTGGGGTAGTTTTGATTAAAATTGGAAACCTTGATAAACACTTCTGGCAAACTTGAGCGAAGTCTCATAAGCACAAAACACGCTTCATCTGTCTGTTGACAAAGATTAAGTTCACTACTTAGTGAAAAAGCATCAGAAAGCTGTGGTCAGCCCGGTCGAAGACCACCTTTCTGACAGGCAAGTGTGTTTACGGAAGTCCACCAAAATATTATCACCATTTCTAATTTGTTTTTTCTTTGTCCAGGTTAACGTGTTAATAAGGTAATGGTGTTCTACTATTTCAGCTCTTATTGTTGTACGATGGATTCTGATTCAGATTCATTTTGCGACGCACAGGAGAATTTTTCTGATGTGTCGCCCGTAAATCAAAACAGAACAGACCAGAAAGCAACTGACTCGAGTAACGGTCAACCACCAACTGTTCCAGCTACTCCGGAGTTTGAAGAATTTCAACCTGCTGTTTCAGATGAATCAGATGGAGAGCCAGCCGCCCACAAGAATTCTGATTCAGAGACGGTTCGAAAAGAAGAAGAGGCCCTGTTAGACAGTAATGAACTGGAGGTACTATTATTTTCAAAAATGTAATCGCTTCACAGGAAAGACGTGTTTCAGCCCAAGATATCAAAGAAAAGGGCAACGAGTTGTTCAAAGAAGCAAATTTCTCCGAGGCTTTACAGAAATACACAGAGGCGCTTGACCTTTGTCCCCTTAAGTTTCCTATCGATCGATCAGTGATGTTTTCCAATCGAGCCGCCTGCCATGCCAAGTTGGTAAGTGTCTGACCATTTATGTGATACGTACGGTTTGCAACAGACGGTGATTTGTCAGAAAGAACGAGATTCGGCAATAAAAATGTTACGCTTTACCTGACTATTGATGAAGATACGTGATCAGAAGTAGGAATTGGTATGTGTTTTGTCCCGTCCCACTAGCTCCAGTGAGGAAACTCCTCTGCCTTCGAACCATCTCGTTTATTTTACAAAAACAAACCGTTTTTATAAAACACTAGATAATCGAATTCCAAGGCATGGTACGATGCTCATTGGTACAGAGCTCTTCCTGGAACCGGGTCTTCTGAATGGCTATGTATTTCGGGTCCCCGATTTGTTGATTCCTTTGCGGTCGGTTAAGACAACCGATGGCTGCTGATTGGTTGGTTTCCGTTCCATTCGATTAAAACGACTCTCGGCCGCTGATTGGGTGAATCCGCTGCGTTTCGTCAAAACAACCCCTGGCCACTGATTGGTCGACTTCGCTCGGTTCGGTAAGGGCAACTGTTCACGGCTGATTGGATGGTTTCTCTCCTTTTCGCCACCAGCTGACTGAACCATCGACCCGCTCCCCTGGCCTGAGCTTTGCGATCGATTTTAGACAGATGAACACGTGCTGTCTGTAAACGAAACTAGACCGTCTATCGATGCGTCAGCAAATACCCTTACAATATGATGTAAGATACGCAAACAAGACAAGGTAAACAAACATTCACGTTCACCCCGGCCGGAAAATTGGGGTTCACAAAAGGTTTTTTTGTAGCAACATTTGAAGTGTGTATCAAATCGCTTGCCTAGGCTTCCCGATTTCGTAAGCAGTATGGACGTGTTCTTTGTTGTCATTGTGCGGGGTTACTAGGTAACGGGGTAATGAGTGATGGGGCACTGTCTGTATCATGTATGACGATGTTGTCAGACTCTGATACTATTGAATCATCTACATGCGGCGTGTCTCGGCTGACTTTTGTGAGTGAGTGAGATTCTGGTGTTAATGCTGACGTGTCGCCCCGAGAGGCCAGACGACGAATAGGAACATTATCTTTTCTGCCATCAGGCAGTTTTACAAGAACGTATCATGGATTGGAGCTGATAAGTTCTACTTCATCCGTCAACGAGTTATACTTGGAAGACCGATCCATGTGTTTGATCAGTGCAGGGCCAGGAGTTGTCTCCCAGCTAAGCATAGAATAAACACTAGATGAGCGGCGAGTAAAGCAGGAAAGACGTTTATGAGAGTCGTGTTCGTTGCGGTACAAATTAATGAACGGATGGAATATAATTAATCCAAAAGAACTGATCCTTATTGTGAAATTGGAAGGCCTATCGTCCGTAGGGCCACGGAGATAAATTGCCGTAGAGTGCCACTGAAACGTTCCACTTGACCGTTGGATTGTAGGCTGATGTATGACTGATCGCTACTCCTTTGTCTCGCATAAACTAAGACAGTTCAGACGATACAAATAAAGATCCCCAATCGGAATGAATGTAAGCGGGCATTTCGAATACCGAAAACAACTGACTCAGACACCCGATAGCTGTGGAAGACGACATATCCGTACAGGCAAATGCAAATGGAAACCGGGAGTAATCGTTGATAATGGTGAGCAGATATCGATTGCGGCTCGATGAAGGCAGTGTCCCTTTGAAGTCAATACTGAGTCTTTCAAGTGATTGGGCGGCCTAGATAAGATGGCATGCAGGCGGTTTTCAAAGATGTGGCTTCATTTCAGCGCGGACAGTGTACCTAGTAATCACATTTTTGACTTCTACTGAGTATGGTAAGTTCCTGGAACGCACGAATGGAACCATGTGGGTTATTCCGGGATGACAATGAATCATGGGGAGTTTTCAAGGTGCTCCTATCAAAAGTGGAAGGAAACGAGCAGCGAGACAAAGCATCAGCAACCCGATTATCCTTTCCGGCCCTGTAGATTGTATCGTAGCGGTATGCAAGCAACTTCAGCCGCCATCTCTGAATCTTATCATTTTTGATCTTGCTGTTTTGTTTGCTAACATACATGAAGGCGACGAATCGCCGATCAGTGGCTAGTTTGAAATGAGTACCAAGAAGGTGCCGCCACTTCCGAATAGTTTCGACGATCGCGCAAGCCTCTTTCTTGATGGCGGAATGGTGTTGTTCGCTAGGAGTTAATGCACAGGAGAAGAAGGCTACTGATCGGTTGTTCTGACTTGGTGAAGCGGCTATAGCTATGTCGAATGTGTCCGTTTCTACAACAAGCGGAATGTTATGGTCCACTGTCACAATCATTGCGGTTTCCAATGCTACTTTCAAATCCCCAAGTCTTTTTCTCACATGCGGTGGTAGAGGGAGAATTTCGTTTCGGACGAAGGGGCTAATTTTGTCGGAAAAGTTCGGTATCCATTGGGAATAATAAGCGAACATACCTACTACGCGTCTTAATGATTTCAGGCTGGACATCACGCAAAGACTTCATTCGTTCGGGATCCGGTTTGATTGCACTTTGCTTCATTTGATAACCAAAGAGTCGGATTTCTGTGGCAGCTGTGACTGATTTTGCATCGTTCGGAGTTTGTTTGGCGGTAGCCTTCAGGAAGCATTCGAGGTTCCGGTCTTGGTTAGTCTGCGTCAAGCCACACACAGCTACACTGTCAACGCTGGGGAAAGTATCCTTCAGATTTTCTGTTCTCAGGATTTGGTTGATGGTGCGCTAAAAACAAGTCGCACCATTGGTGACCCCAAAAGGCATCCGACAAAGCTAAAATAGATTGTGTGCCGCTTCAAAAGCCGTATGGGGCTTTTCATGTTCCGCGATCGGGATTTGATAATACGCACTTTTGAGATCTAGAATGCTGTAAACAGCGTAACGGGCAACGTTGTCCACCATATTGTCTATACGTGGTAGTGGATACGCATCACTGCGCGTAAAACGATTGATCTTTTGACTATAATCAATGACCATTTTTTTATGATTCGCGTTTTTAGTAACCAGAACGTGAGCTCTCCATGGAGATTTCGGCGGCCTAATTATGCTTTCGTCCAAGAGGCGTTGTATCTCCTCTTTACTGAAGCGCTCGTCCCCGAAGGAGTGTCTGCGGGATATGGTGGCAACAGGCTTACAGTTGGGAGACATGAGCGAGCAAGAGCGATGACTAGGTTTCAACGGCAGACAGTCCGCACAGTAAAAAAGTGCCGCATGTTCCTCCAAATGGTATTTCGACCTTTTCATGTAACCCGAGAAAATCATGACCAAATAGAACATCGGCGCATAGATTCTGCGTGATTGACAGTTTTATGTTTTTGTAGACTACATCTTGATAGCGAATTGTTATTCTGCAGTAGCCGGAAATGATGCAGGACAATGATGCTGTCGCCATAGAGATTGAATACGGAAAGTCACCGAGTGTCCTCTGCGTGGATCGGTCACTATTCGAAACAGCATAGCAAAACATCACGCGCTGGGACGTTGTAGACCCGTTCCTTCAATGAGAAACGGGAATCGTGTCGGTGCCAAATGTAACGCAGGTCCACGAAAGTTAGTCTGGCCTTCGCTATTTGTAATCTGATCTTCTCTTCACCAGCACATCCAGCTGCAGTGTAAGTATTGTCTACTTTTAACTGTTCCCCACGAATGATGAGAGCAGGCACAGGCTCCTGCCAGTGTTGAAAAAACACTACACTGAGGCGGAGCGAGGCGCATATCATATATGGACACAATCTCCAAACGGTTCAGAATGTGTGGCATTTTTTGTGTATTTTCACCCAGTGAGACAATATCATTGGTGTATTCTAAGTCAAAAACGGTACCCTCTAAAATGCCTCAGTATGGTGGGGGGAAGGTGTCTCAGGCTCCCAGTTGGTTACTCATCCCTCTCAAAAGCTCACAAACGACCGCGCGTCCCAAATGGCTTCCGCCGAGGAAGTCCTACACACGGCCTTCTCGTGACGGCGTTTTCACAAAAGTGTGACGACGAAGGCGAACGTCCAGCGCTCTTCATCGGATTGGTTGACTAGTAGTCAGTTTAGGGAGATGGCTAAACGCTGATTCCAAACATACCATGGGTGGCGTATGGGGCGTACAACAGTATGCTCACCGGCATCTATGGCGGACGGATTTACTCGGTATCCAGGATGTTTGGCCCCATCCGAATGGCGTATGAACTGAGCAATCGGTCATCGTCTCCCAGAGTTCCCCGGATATATATATATATATATATATATATATATATATATATATATACTGGCTTGGGAACAACATGGTACCAACACAATAACAACAGAAGAAATACAGACCCGGGGGGGGGAATCAAGAGTCACCATAAAGACTACAAGTAAAAGCAAATTTTTTTATATTTTCACCGTACACGTTTTGTGAATTTTTCGGTCTGTTTTTTCGATTGTTTATGGGGAGCGGGAAGTCAACAGACAGGCCAAACAGCATTCGCACCACTGGATTCAGTTCCGAGTCATATCTCTCAGCGCCTCTAACCAACGGAAATCCTCATCTCTGGGACTCCAACCAGGAAGGTGAGAAGCACTAACCGAAGTCAAAGCCGAGGCTAACTTCTTCATGTCCATGCTCTAAGTCCTAGCCTAACCGCCACGCCGTTTTTTCCAGCCTTGCAAAAAGCACGAGGAGGTAGACGATAATCAGGCATACGCAAAACGCGCCTGAGCCATCGGAGGTGATGCAGGACGATTATCTCTGTCGAAGGTGATTATGAGCACCGAATACAGGACGATGAATCTCATCATTGTTCGCCCGATTTTCTCACCTGACACGAGCAATACTTCGGAGACACCGGTGGTCGAATACAGAGGGTCGCCGAGCAACCTCCTACACGGAGAGGCCAGGTCTGGCAACTGTAGAAAAGAACGCTGCGAACTGTAGTACTGTACACCCTTCCCTTGAGGAAAAGCCGGGTGTCATGGCGGCGCTATAGATGGCACATGTTCGCGAAACTGCTCTGGCTCTCTCCATTCGTGGTGTGATCTTCTCCTGAACACCATTATCAGCTGGGATCAAGCTCCTGAGACAATAAAAGCTATTGATTACCTCTAACCGATCATCAGTAAAGGTGAGTGTAGGCGCAAGCTCCTGTCACTCTCGAAGGCTCAAAGCACATACCACATCGGGACACCTCAGTTGCAAAGCGGTCCAATGCGTGTTGAATAGCCTGTGCACTGTCGCTCAGCAAGGCGATATCATCGGCATGCTGTAAATCAAGAATGTTTTTCCCTGGGAGAAGTTCGACCCTACCGTTTGGAAGACCAGCAGAGCGTTCTGTAGAACATCTTCTACAGCAAAGTCGAAAAGAAATGCGGATATGAGACTGCCTTGTCGTGCTCCACCGGAGACGGCAAAGGGCGGCAAAAGCAAGCCATAAGCACTAATCCGACCTGAGGTATGACGATACAACTCTTTGAGGATCGACACATACTTCTCAGGTACGCCATTCCCTAACATGTAGTGCCATAGTGCAGACCTACCAATGGAGTCGAAAGCCACGCTAATGTCTAGAAATACACCAGTCGTTAATCTTTGGAAGGCGTAACGGTGCTCTAACAACTGTCGGAGGGTGGAGATTTGATCGATGCATCCACGACAGGTACGAAACCCAGCCTATTCCTCGCGAGCTTGCTCATCACGCGCGTTGTTCGACCTGCGAAGAACGACTTTCGCTAGTAGCTTAGACGCCATCGAGATTGGGCTTATACCCCTATGGTTGGTGCAGTCACTGCGCGAGTCATTCTTGAAAGTGGGGAAAACAGTCGTCACCCCTCTACAAAGATGGAACTTTTTCGGAGTGGCAGACATTTGAGAACAAAGCTTGAAGTTCTCTAACAAACCTCTTTAAATAGGGCTTGAGAGAGGCCATCGGAGCACGGCGTTTTGTGACGTCCTAGGGCTTGGATTTCCTTGCGGTTTTTCAGCTCAGAAGGTGGATCTGTTAAAATAGACCACGGGACGTGTGACGAAACAGCTAAGGTAGAGGCTGACACAGGAAGCCAGCTAAACTGTGCTTTAAAGTCCTCCGCCCAGTGTACAAGACATCGCTGCAGACTGTGGATAGGCGAACCGTCAGCTACATAGATCGTTGCGCTCACACCCAATGGCTTCCTACCGGTGGCTCGGATAAGATGAAACGGCTTGCCGGAGTTTCCCACAGCTGTAGTATGTTCCATCTGGGATGCTTTTTGAGGCCAGTAGATTTCGTGATCCTTACGCAGACTTGCGTTCAGTTCACGTCTCGTTGTGAGTTGTGCTGTATTATGCTCACTTCCAGCCGGCATGGACTGGCGTGCATCAAGAATGCGCAGAGATAGCAAAAGTACGAAGTGTAACGACACGACATTCAGGCCACAACTCACTTAACCAGCAGAATACAAAGCATTCCTAAAAAGGGATCAGTGCTGGTTGATGTTATCTGGTGACCTTTATCCTAGCTTTTTATCTAGAACGTTTTGGGAAGTTGAGAGGTAAGATAGATCAGACAGCATTATGCAGTCTAACCGCTGCTGCATCGTACGTTTGGCACGCCCACCGAAGCACTCAGACAGCTTAGTGCAAACCAAAGCATGGTCGGAGTCCAGGGGAATGATCCAGTGCGACCGGCAGTCTTGTATGCATTGTCGCCATTGGTAGCTAATTGGGATGTGGTCTATCTGGGTCCATTGCTGACTCAAAGAGGGCGGACGCCACGTGGCGTACCGGCGAGTAAAATGCTTAGAGTTTGTGCTGACGAGGAATAGGCGGTGATCTGAACACAGAGCCAACAACCGTTCTTCGTTTTCTGAACGACAGGAATCGAGACCTCCCAAATGCGCCGACAGACTCTAGCATTTGTCTCTAATCAAAATCACGATATCACCTCGTTTTGCTCTACGTAGGAGGTCGTGTAACTTTTGGTAGAAGATATCTTTGATCGCATCTGGACTGCAATCTCTAGGGGCATAAACCGAGACGACAAACCAGTTGTGTCTGTCGGGACTGCGTTGGCTCACTTTGCACGAACCTCTAAGTCTTAATGCGCACAATCAACTGTCAACTGGGATCCAGTCAAGTAGAGCAGCCTCAGTCCTCTCACTGAGAGCTACATCTACACCAGCGGGACCGGCAGCCGCAGCCTCAGGGTCCCCAGATAAACGCAAGGGAATCTTTGCAGAAGGACTGGATGGGGCATCAATCGAACGACCGAGCTGGATTCCTGGATGCGAGTCTCTTGAATACAACATACATCGATGGCTAGGGTCTCCAGCATGCGAGTCAAACAAACCTGTTGTAATATACGCATCAGCGTTCGCACATTAAATGTGGCCAGTTTAAATGGACGCCCAGGGCAAAGAAGAGCATCAGGCGGTGGAAGCGGATTCAGTGAGACTTGGATCTCAGACCAAGAAGGACGCGAGAGAACAGGAACAGGACTTGCCTCAGAGAATACTGTAAGTACGGCCGGTTGCAGTTCCCGAGGAATATGAAAATGTGTGTGCGGGAGTTAAGTGTTGAATTAGAGGAATCAACGTGTGTACGGTGTGAGAACATCAGCGCAAGCATGTGTTTGACGAGCGCAACGAGCGTGTTGTAGGATACCCCTCAATTGCATTGTTGTTGACGTTGTGGTCTGTTGTACCACTCGGTCGCCCGGTCCAGAGTAAGCATTTTATTCGAGAATGCACCTCTGTCCCTTGGGCAAGCAAACGCGTCCTGCAAGGCAGGCAGGTTCCTGGAAGAGGCGAATGAACCACACAATTGCTTTCCGGCTCATCTGGGCCAACGCTGCGGCCCATCGTCTACCTCCTCGTGCTTTTTGCAAGGCTGGAAAAAACGGCGTGGCGGTTAGGCTAGGACTTAGAGCATGGACATGAAGAAGTTAGCCTCGGCTTTGACTTCGGTTAGTGCTTCTCACCTTCCTGGTTGGAGTCCCAGAGATGAGGATTTCCGTTGGTTAGAGGCGCTGAGAGATATGACTCGGAACTGAATCCAGTGGTGCGAATGCTGTTTGGCCTGTCTGTTGACTTCCCGCTCCCCATAAACAATCGAAAAACAGACCGAAAAATTCACAAAACGTGTACGGTGAAAATATAAAAAAATTTGCTTTTACTTGTAGTCTTTATGGTGACTCTTGATTCCCCCCCCCGGGTCTGTATTTCTTCTGTTGTTATTGTGTTGGTACCATGTTGTTCCCAAGCCAGTATATATATATATATATATATATATATATATATATATATATATATATATATAATGCACCGTCTAGATGACCAGAGAAAGCATTCCGTAGTACATTCTCAGTGGCATAGTGGAATAGAAATGCAGGCTGGACAACCGTGCCAGGCTATATTGGAGACCGGTAGGGTACGCGAAAGCTGGTCGTAGGTCTTAGACTGATCTGGGTTATGGCGAGACCACTGATTTTGAGGATCGACGCATACTTCTCACGTGCGGCATTTCTCAAGGAACAGTCCCGCAATGCAGTCCCATCGACAGCGTCGAAAGCTACGCGAACGCAGAGGAATAGGATTATCGTTCGTCTGTGGAGGGTACGATGGTGCTCAAGGAGCTGTTAGTGAGTGCAGATGTAATTGGGACATCCACGACCGATGCAAATTCCAGTCTGCTTCTCGCGAGTCTGCTGTTCATGCGTTTACCAAAAGCTGTGAAATATGGCAGGCACAAACAGCTTCGACGCTGTTGGAAATAGGCTTATAACTTTATAGTCGATACAATCATTACACTAGCCGTTCTTGTAGACGGGGACAACAATTCAATGGCCCTAGGGTTAAAGAATCTGCTCTGAATTTCATTTTCATTTTGATAATGGTAAGCTTTTTTGTAATTCCTTTGAAGTTTTTGGAGTTGAGAAAACCTGAATAATCTGTTCAGTGGGGTTAGTGTCGTTCACGTGGCTTATCAAGTCAGAAGTATTAACTGCCGTACTTATAAGCAAAACGATGGACCAGTCTTATCCGCTCCTATTCATCAATGCCTTCCCTTCCCCTGTTCCGGTTTCGCGAAGGATGCACCCGAATCAGCTCTGGCCGACTGTGATTCAGCGCTTACTTTGCAACCAAATTACCTAAAATGTCTGATGCGGCGAGCTGCACTCCGCGAAGAAAAAGAGCGGTTAAGCGATGCGTTGGAGGACTATCAGTGCATTTTGAAACTAGACCCAAGCAACGAAAAAGCTCGGTGGGCATGTGCGGTAAGTTAAGTGTGATAACTTTTTTCGTGAACCTCGTGATGGAGAATAATCGTCTGTTCGTCAACAACGCGTTTCTGGTTTTCGCGGCACCTTTCTGATGTGTCCTCCGATTTCTGACTCACAGTACATCGGGTAACGAACCCTCCTGGAGCGTAACATGTAAACTGGAGTAAGAGACAGCTGAGTAATTGGTCGGTAGCAGTTCTCTCAGTTTGATCGTTGTAGGAAGTTTATCATTCAGCTACGCCTCGATCCATATCAGCTCATTCACTAGCTCTCCGTTTTGTTTTTGGTCGCCTAGATGACCCACTGGGAACTTATAGAGTTATTCCCCGCAAGAGTTCGGGATCTGTCGCGGTAGCAGTAGCTGTCGGAATCCATTTCCATAGACGCCCCTTCCCTATATTCTCAGAAACCATTTGTGTTTTGCTTCCCCGGTTCCATCCGCCACCTGACAGCAGGTCTCATCCTATGAGGAAACTGAAACTGGACGTGTAAAAATCCTTATTCGATCTTGAAGACTGAATATTCACTCCTCGTGATACACAAAGCATTTACTTAACTTGGAGACTAGCAAGAACCACAAAGGTTGTGGACATTGTTCGCGATCACATTCCGCTGTTTACCCAGTCTTGCCACACATCTAGCAGGATTGCAAACCATTGAGAGTGAGCTTGTTCACCAGTTAACATTTCCCAGTAGAAAAATCAGCGTAATGCTGAACGTTCTCTGATCGATCAACCTTCAAACTACTGAATATGTGACAACGTGTGATGCTTAGCTCTACACACGTTTCTATATTATTGTTTGAAAAATAAATAAGACAACATTAACATAAGTAAATATTCACCTGGTCTAGGGCCAAGTCACATTGGCTAGTTTCATCGCCGACTAACTGTATCCTTTGTCCGATGTTCTCATACGACCTCATAAGTAAGCAATGAAGTATTTTGGGATTGAAGCAATCTTGTAGTTGTTTCAGAGACAACTGCAAGATAACTTCAATCCCAAGACATAACAGTTGCCCACAGACCAACCAAAACCATGAGAAAACTCATACCAAAACCGAAGGAACAACTCAAAACCGAAGAAAGAAGAAACGTTATCTACAAAGTCAAGTGTATGGACTGCGGCAAATGCTACTTAACTTTAACCTGTATGTAGTAAATGTTGAAACTTTTGCAAATGATGTGCTAAAAGTTTCAGCGGTTGGGTAGAGAATCGGTTTCATAAGTCAGAACTCCGTGTTTAGAGTTAGCTATAGTGGTTCTCACACCACTCGGGCCTCTAAAGAATGGTGTAAGCAGCAAACAAAGCACCCCATCCACAGATAAATAGATCGTTCTACCACATGCGTGGATAGTTGGTCGAAAATTCGTTTTTGGTTCTTTTCTTGGAGCGGGGGTCAGATAATCGATGACTGTTTCCACGATGTTCAACCCGTCCTCTTTTAACATAATACGGCCTCCGGGATCAAGATTTCAATAAAAGATATGGACTCAGTCCAATACCCTGCAAGCTATGGTGCTATCACAGCGGTTAGTTCACAACTGCTTGCCGTGGATTACTCACTGTTAACTCACAAGGAAGTCCTACTCATTGCCTTTTCGTGGTGGCGTTCTCACTAAAGTGAAAAGATAGAAGCCAACGCTTGGCGCTCTCCACCGGGTTGGCTGACTAGTGATCAGTCTGGGAGAGATGGCTAAACCCTGATTTCAAACAAACCACGGCAGCGTATGACGCGTACAACACTATGCTCACCGGCATCCGTGGCGCAGAGGTATACTGGGCACCCAAGGTATTTGGCCCTATCTGAAGGGTGCATGAACTGAGCAATCAGTCACCAGCCCCTAGTAGATTACGGACTCCACGTTTCGTTCCGCTGCCTTGCACGTTAAGCTTTGCATAGCTAAGGGTTCCGGTTGTGGGCCCCTAAGAAAACCACATACTTTGGCTTGGGCAACTTGGCAGTATCGCGCCCACAAACAAATAATGGACTCAAACTATTCACTTCTTCCTCCCCATTGTACCATATTTTGTTTTGGCACACACTCTGGAATCAGACGGATGTAGAAAATAAATATAATAAATAACTCGCAAAAGTTTCTTCTGCGGATGTCTATCACACGGTGCACAGAACCACTCTGTACGCGAACGGCGAGCTCATATTCGCCAACCGGCGCTGGTCAAACGGCCATCATGCTGAACTTCAGACCCCTGCATTTCGGATTCGCATACTGCTGCTGCTGCTGCCGCCGCCGCCGGTCACTTTTCCCAGTAAGTAGCCTCTGTGGACCGCGATCCCCGCCTTGAGATGTATCATTGTGGCGTGATGAGACGAGAGAAATAACCGTATTCGCAATAATAATGATAGTACCATGGTCAGAATGGATTGATGAATATCCATTCCTTTTTGGACTACGTATCGCGTGTTTTGAAGCCATAATTGGCCGAAATTAATGACGTTGACCATCCCCTCGGGGGGAAATGTTCACGGTTCCTTTGTCCATATCATTGATATTGATCATGTGGCTACTACTGTCCTTCTTAGTAGTTAGAACTGGACCTCTAAAGTTTCAGTGTGGAGCCACAAAGGATCAAGTTGAAGCACAGAGAACTAAGACTGTCACTGCCGATCAAGTTTGATGATGATAGACAGCTCAACTGTCACCCGGCTCACTGCCGCACTTTTTGTGTCTTGTTGTTTCCATTCTCCTCTTGAAATTATGATTTCTGCCTAACAATTCAGTGGGCCAGTGCTTTTCGCGTTTGCCGCACCCACTTTTGCGTAAAATAACCTCCAGACCGGGAGTGTCCAAAGTTCTGCTCATTGCATTCATGAATGAGGATATGAAAATTAGTTTTCGGTAACTTCGTCCTTCTAATAATAGAGTTACGTATATATATATATATATATATATATATATATATATATATATATGTATATATATACATATATATATATATATATATATATATATATATATATATATATATATACTAAAAAAAATCTCCTTTGTTTTATTTATTTTGTTTTGTTTCGTGCCTCATCCCTACAGACCTTGCCCGATCGCATCAAAGACCAGCAGGAAAAGCTTAAGGAACAGATGATCGATCAGCTGAAACAGCTTGGAAACATTGTGCTCAAACCATTTGGACTGTCCACCGAAAATTTCAAAGTTCAGAAAAATCCCGATTCTGAAGGCTACTCGATTAATTTTGTCCGGTGAATTGGTATGAGAGCACCAAACATTATTCTCTACCTGCGCTTTCATTTCTGTCTAACTGACGAAAGTCATCGATTGAGGAATTAGAGTGCCCGAAATCGTCACAATTTACATCCCACTGAGGCGTCATCATTATGTGCTTTTGATATTCCGAAACTGCCCCGACTGATAAGCATGAAGGTTGTCTATGATGTCTCTGCGGGAACGAAATACCACGCATTGCTTCTAAGTTTTGCCTTATTCGTTTACATCTGCAACCCTGACCGATGTTAGAAGGAGTGCTAGTTTGCCATGATATTCTGATCGCTAATCTTGGCGTTTAGATCGCAAGCGTTTTATCAACAGTCGAGGTGAAATCGTCAGTGCATGTGCTAGTTTACCTTACCCGAAAAAAGGGCAAGGACAGTTGGACTATGGAACCAATCTGATTTATCTGTTCCATCCGCTTTCAATTTACATTTGTGCTTTTAATGCATCTTTGTCCTTTCTCGACTGACTTATCTTTGGGATGCATTCGTCATTTCCATAGAACTACTAACTAGAGTAGATTCTGTCAGATACGTAGGCATCACAATTGATGCAGATTTGAAGTGTTCATCTCATTTCAAACGGTGTGAAGAAATTACACCGGCTATCTTACCAAATCCGAAAGCTTAGGCGTTTTAACCTTATTCCGAGTACTTTTCCCCTTTCCGTTTATCAGTGTGTTTTTCCTGTTCTCTGCCGTTTCCCTGTTACGTTTAGTGGTCTTCGTCGACGTTTATCAATTACCAGTCGGGTATCTTTCATACTCCTAAATGAACTACCTGCTAAGTCGTGCGAATTACATCTGTCCGCAAGTGAGAAGTTCGCTTACGGAATCCTTGCGGATAGCACTCACCCTTTATGCAGCGATTTATCCAAATGTAACTCTCTCGCTTCTACGTGTTCCTCGTTTCGATTCATACCCTCCCGGGTTGACATCTATAAAAACTGCTGCTCCGTATCTGGCTCGAATCCTCACAAATCGGGTGCGAGTATCAGTCGAATCTCGTAGCAGTCTTGATATTCAATCGTTCTTTTTTTCATCACTTTCGATTGAATGAGTTGTTAAGTGCAACTGTTTTTCGGCTGAAATGCGGAAATCTGTCTGCGAAAAAGTTTGGTGAAATACGCATAGCATTTGATTTTTTTAACGCTGCAACTGTCATCTGTATGAATGGGTTTAAAAAAGCATTTCTCCCTCAATTCATATATATATATATATATATATATATATATATATATATATATATATATATATATATATATATATATATATATATATATATATATATATATATATATATATATATATATATATATATATATATATATCAGAAAACAAGGCGTAGGCGAACATATGTTTTCGGTGATTTCATTCTCAAGCCAATTACAATCACATTTATATGAACCAAATTAAGGGAAGGAAAAGGACAAATTTAATCTGTTAGTCAATCAGTCCGTCAGTCACTCGATTGGTTAGCCGACTCATCGATAGATGAACAGGGGGCATGGTAAAATCACGTGTCGTCGTCAGAGGCTTGGGTCGGCATCACATTCGAGCATGACGTCATTGACCTTCGGCCACGGAAGTTCAAGTGCTTGGACCAGCTTCTTTTGTGAACAAAGCTTGGGCCGCAATAGCCGGATGCTGATTGCCTCAGCCGTCGCTAGTGTCCTATATCTGACTGATTTTGACTCGTTCGGTTGATATATATATATATATATATATATATATATATATATATATATATATATATATATATATATATATATATATATATCAATGTGTCTCTAATAATAAGAATATGTGGATGTACTTGAAGTAATTGCCTCGTTGGCAGTAGTAGAATTAGGGTAACCAGTGATGATCCAGTGGAGTGCAAGCTTCCATCATCTCTGAGGTGTACGGCGTTTGAATCCCACCCCGCCGGTTATATTGACAGTAGGCAACAGTCTATGGGCGTTTACTTCCCGTGAATGCAGTCAAACATCGAGTCCCGTGTCTTCTTTTCACAGATGAGAAATGGATGCGTAAACGAGACGTCTTTTATTATACCTTGTTGATTTTCCCTCCCTAGATTGCCAGCCGTCAGCGAACAAGAGCTGATTTTCTGGCCTAAAAAAGTCTTCCTCGTTAGTCGTATTACACCTCTACGCCACGGATGCCGGTGAGCATAGTGTTGTACGCGTCATACGCTGCCGTGGTTTGTTTGAAATCAGGGTTTAGCTATCTCTCCCAGACTGATCACTAGTCAGCCAACCCGGTGGAGAGCGCCAAGTGTTGGCTTCCATCTTTTCACTTTAGTGAGAATACCATCACGAGAAGGCAGTGAGTAGGGCTTTCTCAGCAGAGATTGTGTTAGACGCACGGTCACTGGGGAGCATTTTGAGAGGTACTCAGAACGAATATCCAACTCAGAGTCTGAGCCATCCGCCCCCGACCATACTGAGGCAGTTGGAGGTTTCATAACACAACCGAGAGCTAGGTGATCCTGTATGTTATCAGCATGGTGTATCATAGAGCAGAACCACTTGCACACTGAATACGTATACAGATAACGCCTGAGTATTGAGCGTTTTTCTTCGCTTTTGCAAGCAGACCACAACGGTTGTTGTTTTAAAATCTTTCCGCTATTTTCAAGTTATCGTAGATATAAAGTGGTGTAGTTCCTCGTCAATGCTGTAATGTACGGAAACAAAAATATGGTAAAAGAAACCCGTATACTTGAGTTTCGACAATATCTGTAGACTGACTGATGAGTCACTGTCTTGAATCCGATGGACAGTCGAACCATACTCTATCGGATGAACTCAACTCTTAATGGTAACTCACTCAGCCTAGCGGGTTTATCTGCATGTCAAGGTGACTATCTCCAGAATGACTCTCTCTCCGCTTCTTGCTTCCTAAAGTCATTGACCGGACGTCTAAACGATTTGTGCGGAAAATGTGGCATGTTGAGGCTGTAAATATTTCAATCACTTATAGGCCGCTCCAAATTTGGCTTACTTCACCGGGCTGGTGCTGCATTGTTTGGACACACCTGCTTGGCAGGTTATGATGGCCTTCCATCTTTCATAATATTGTGTCCGGTACCGAAAAGCTTTCTTAAGCATGGTAACATGTTGGCTTCATCGAGATCCTGTTTCAACTTTCAGGCGAGCTCTATGGAGCTAAGGGGGTTTGATGACATCACTTGGATGCTGAGGTCTATTTGTAAGCAGTGCTTTATCTGTCTCAGTCTTGCGCTATCCGATGCAATATATCCAAAATTACCAGCCTCTTCACACAAGGGATTGAAATGTTTGGAGCGTCCATTCAGCATTCTACAAAGGTTTTTCCGCGTTGCTTCCGTGATAATCTATGGTTTTCTAGCTCCTCAGTCCCTGTCTGGATTATTTGAATTTAACGTTAAACAAATGAACCCAGAAGCTGTGTTATTGTCACTTGTCCGTTTTAAATGCCAGTTGTACTCAATTTAGATAACCGACTTTCATGAAAGCCATGTGTTACGAGTCGTGAGAAAAAAGTACCAATTACTATTCAGTCCTTTCGTTGTGACCCAGTATTTCGATGCGGCTCAGCGTGAGATTGGCAACCTAGCAAGCCAGCAATGCCAATCATATGTTTCTAACTTGCGAGCTCAATATTTGGTTGTTTGGATCCATAAATGAACGTGTGCGTCCCACTTATTGTCACATCCTACTGTTCATGTGATTCAAAAAAACGAATATACCTTCCATTCGGTTGTTTGTTGTTTTATTCCATGTGCAACGAGCCAACGGGTGATATGGAGCACAGGCGCTTGGGGGCATTCTGCACATTTCCACTGACGTTGTCTTGAGCATGTGACATTGAGTTTGATCCGGTTAGTACGTATTGACTATTCGTGCGATCATGAGTTTTCAGGGTTCTGTGCTCAAAATTGGCGTTTGTGTCTTTTATCACTTTTGAACTACCACTACAAGCGCATAAATTGTTGCGTATTGGTCTATGAGAAAATTATATCTGCAATACACTGTGTCTTCCCGTTAAATAGGGTATTCTCTTTCAACTGTATTCAAGGATTTTCGTTGGTAAAAGCGAAAAGAAGCCAACCAAGCCACACTTTAACCCCATCTTTAAACTGGAAAAACCTCTCTGGTTTATCCTCCAGAGTCTCTTGTGGGGAAAGTACCTCATTGTCATCCAAATGGGGAACCAAAAGTTGCCCGTCAGTTTGTTTTTAAGATGCCTTACATATTCCGCAGTAGCTATAGAATTCACCTGAAAAAATGGCGAAGATCGCATTTAGCCTTCACTCTAGATATTCATATCCATGTGGTCCAAATACTATGTTATTGTGAGACTACAATGTGACAGTCACCGTCACCAGCGGGGGTAGAGGAGGTGGACAGTCAAGTGAGTTGTCCACGGTAATTTTCTGCTCTAAACCAGGGAAGGGGGTGTCAACTTGCAATCACTTGCTAATAATAAGAACAGAGCACATCAGGCGTCCCTAAGTGAGGGCAGTGCGATGATGTTGAACTACCTCCTGGCCATTGAAATCAAGTGATAAATAATACTGTTGTCTTGCACCTTAGTGGCCTACAACGTACCCTGGATTGCTCTGACAGTTTCGACTTCTTCAAATTCGTTTTCATGATTTACGTCACGTTCAGTTATAGGATTGATGTCTGTGGAATTCTGATTCCGTCACTCCGGTTGTCTGTTTCGATAGCACGAATCAGACATTTTTATACAACAAGGAATCGTAACAGTGCACCGTTATTCAGTTACTTTTTTTGAATCATCTTTCTGGAAAAAGCGATACTTTTAATGAGATGACCGAAGAACCATTTAACCTTATCTCAAGTTTTTTTAACCCCTCTTCGTTGCAAGGAGAAACCCGAAGTGATCGCAGTGGTGTAATCGATTATCGTTTGGCCGTTGATGGTTGTCACTTTGTATTATTTCAGGTTGTACCACCTGTATCCTAACGAAATTGGAATCGTAATACAGAATGCGAACATCAGGACACCCCATTCCCCATGTAAAGCGGCCATTTTGAATTATCATTACCCTGTTTCTTGACAGTGTTGCTACGTATTTTTCAATACAGGTTTCATTGAGGACTAAGATTTCTTCCATATACTGGTACGCTACAAATTGGTGACCATGCAAGTGAACCCCGGTAATCAGCCGAAGAGGATTCCAGTATCATGCCGAAAACAAACGCAAAATCTCCCGAAGAGGATGAGATGCCGAGTTCGAAGAAGAAAAAACAGTCCGGAGTTATCTAAATTACACGGAATTCTTTACCGGTTAACAATTAACAGCCCAAGCCAGAGCGCTTCAAATCCGGTCCCCGTTCCTGAAGTATTCGCTATAGGCAATAATTATGATTGTTGGGAGAAAAAAATAAAAATCCATCTGCAGAGGTTCCAAATGTACGCCATTCAGATCTCATCTGCGGTCTACTCACGGGAGAGGTATTTGGTAACATGGCCAAAGCGCCAAGTAGAAAAAGTCCAAAAATCAAAGTAATAAGCGGATATGACGAAGACGAAGAAAGAGTCCGAATGCAACTAAGCTACTGGGTGCGAAATCTAGCCATATCACTCAATGTCTCCTACCATTTGGCAAGCAGATCACGTGGACCCCAACCTGGAAGTCTAACACGTCCTACGTGGCCAAGTCCGTTAGTCAAGGTCTTCATACTTTTTTGGCATGTCATGAACTGACCACCTCCATATACCTTCCAACCTGCCTCAAAGAACAGCGTACGCCAAGGCAGGCTATCGGGGGGCATTCGTACTACATGTCCTAACCACATTAACCTGTTTAGATTCAGTACTTGATCCAGAGACTGACCTATGGTTCCAAATACCTTACGTCTTACCTCAGCATTGCTGATATGGTGTTTCCGCGATACTCGGGAAATGCTACGGAGGCATCGGTGCTCAAACACCGACGGTCTTCGCCTATCTTCTACTTCTAATGGCCATGTTTTGAACCGTATAAAAGGACTGATCTAACCGCTGCATTGTACACTCTACCCTCAACAGGCAATCGGATGTCACACCGACGTCACAGATAATGGAGGTTGGCAAAAGCCAAACGCGATGACACTTCATCTGATATACGTTCGCCTGGTGAAATGTAACCACCCAGGAAGCAAAACGTATCCACTTCATCTAGAGTTTCCCCTGTCAACACAAGGTTTGGTGTTGAGCCAACCCAGTCCTGCAGCAGCATTTTACACTTTAAAGGTGCAAAACGCATTCCAAACATTGCTACACTGTTGTTAAAGCTATCTAAGAAAGCTTGCAACTTATCTGAGTATTCACTCAGAGGAGCAATATCATTTGCGTGTTCCAAGTCAGTTAGTTTACTGTTTAAGCAAAGGTCGATGCCGCTATTCTCACACGAGGACATGGCTATCTCAAGAATCGACTCAGTTACAAAATTGAAGAGGAAAGACAAAAGAGGACGACCCTGAAGAACACCACTTTCCGTGGTGAACTGGGATGAAAGATCGCCGTGAGCACGAACTTGAGTTCGGCTGTTTGCGTGCAACCATTTGAAAAGGGCACACCCTTCAGTGAGAGGCTGCCCCAGAGAACTGCGCGGTCGACTGAATGGAATCCCGCTTTCAGATAAAAAAGACAGAGACCGTGGGCCTACGGAAGATGTGTCTGAACTTTAAACCTTGTGGAAGAGTGAAGATGTGGTCGATAAAATCACGACCAGGTCTGAAACCGGCTTGATTCTCACGCGTTCATATTTTACGGGCGCTAGATAATCGGGGAAAATAAGCCCGGTGAGCAGTTTAGATACGATACTTACCAAGCTAATTCCTCGGCGGTTTCTAAAGAGGATTCGCCACTTATCTTGTAAATCCGCACAATCATCGATTCACACCATTCCCTGGGAATCTGCTCCCTATCCCAGATTACGCGGGGGAGTTTTGTTGTCTTCGAAACCAAAGCTTCGGCTCCATCCTTTAATAAGGATAGAGACAACCCATCCGGTCCAGTGGCTTTGTACTTTCTCCCGCATAATCTCCATCTCTGATGGAGGAGCGATATCCACCTGCATCTTTTCGTTGGCGGGTATATTTGGAAGGTCCACCGTTGATATGGGTCAGCTGAATTGTTCCTTAAAGTGCTCCGCCCAGTGCTCTAGACGACGTCCCTGAGAGTGAATCAGTGAGCCGTCGGATTCCCTATTTGGCTCACTGACACCGGGTTTTCTTGGACCGGTGCCTCTAATCAAACGGAAAAGGTTGCAAGTATTGCCAATGGATACAGTCTTCACTATTTTCCTACATTTCGCAATCCACCATTTTTCGCGGTCATTTCTCAGGCTCCTAGTCAGTTGGCGTCTCAGGAATTTGCGCACTTCATTGAATGTGGTATTCGAATGGATAGATCTGCAGACATCCAGCAGAATAACTGATGTCAAAGATATCCATCGTTTGTGAGACCGACTTGAACCAGAGTCCTGGGGGGCATTCGAAGCGGCATGCAAGACTCTCTTAATCTGTTGCCAGCATTCATTTGGGTCCTGATCATCCGGGTGCACCGATAACCGTGTAAACAGCTCAGTCTGAAAAGCAGATTGTTGGTTATGATCTAGAAGCAACTGCGCAGCACGGGTGGCATTTACATCGGTGCGACCACGGGCGAGACGTAGGTGGAAGCGAGCACGTATCGAACCGTGATCTGAGTTCACAAGCGTAGACCAAAATGAACGACAGCCCTCAGTTGACCCAAACCAGCGGTGACCAATGACAATATGATTAATCTGAGTCCAACGTCGTGAAGATGTAGTAGGACGCCATGTGATTCTGTGCGGCTTATTATGGCGGAATGAGACGATCCGATCAGTGCGACCGGCCGGAATAGCATAGCGGACTCCCATAGGCCTTTCGGAATCTCGCAAACGGCCAGCTTGTACGTTGAAATCCACAACAATGACATCCGAGTCTGTCGAACGCAAACTTCGAAACAGTTGAGACAAACCGTAGTAGAATTCGTCCTTGGTCTCAAAGGAACTGCAGTCGTTGGGCACATACTCAGACACGACGAACAAGCATCGACGTTTCAGTCTGCTGCTGTTGATACGCACAAAACCGTCCAACCGAGCTACACACAAACGACTGTCGACTGGAATCCAGTCTAGCAGTGCAGGCTCTGCTCTCATGTTCAAAGCAATCCCAACGCCAGCGTGACTGCGAGCACTAGAAATCGGATCACCCGACACCCGAAGAGTAAAGCGAGGGACTAAGGCTGTATCTGGGGTGCGAAGCGTGGTCACGGAAGTACGGTCTTGTATGCGTGTTTTGGAGACAGCAGACATCTATATTTGAAAGTATCAAGAGTTCTGGTGAGAGCGGCTTGTTGTCCTATCTGATACAGTGTGCGGACGTTTAAGACAATCAACTGGAGTGAACATTTAGATTTAAGAAGTGCATTCGATTTATGCCCAACTCCTGAACTACCGCTTTCTTCAGAGCCGCAGTTACCCGTGGCCTTTTGTATCGATCTTCAATCAAGGGAGAAAACGTTGGTAAGGCCTTTTACAGGAAAGATGCTGGAGGTTTCTGGGTGAATTATACTTCGAGGCTGCCCACATAGCAGAAGAGGTTTTTCTTTCGGAACCCTAACCGGAGCCTTTAATTCAAAAGCCTGACCCACAAGGCAGTGGGGCACTAACCCTGCACATGGACGTGACCGAAACACCCGTGAAGGAACTTCATATGGTCTGTCAAGTGAGACCTGATTGTCGCACACATTCCGTCTTGTCTTCGCTGATGCTTTGTTATCGATCCGCGTTTTAGGTTCACTCCTTAGCCCAATGCACCCAATGCAGCAAGCGGAATGTGGACGGGGCAGTATTCTTTGTACCTGGGGCTGCCCAGCTTGGGTGGGCGATAGCTGCCCAACGAAGTGTGATGACTTCTCCCACAATCGAGAAAGACTCCAACCACTCCACTCCTACATCCATCTAGTGGGTGTTTTTTGACCGGCAGATTATTTCTTTCCGTGTTTATTCACTGGGATGTCCTCTCCAGGGACATAGTGGTTAAGAACAGATGTTATCTATGAACTGGTTCAGAGACTGGACTTCGTCTGGCTTCTACCCATTGACCTGTCAGACATGATTGCATTTCCAGCCTAAAGAAGCCATCCTGTATAGCTCTTTGGGTAATGGAGACACGCAAGCCATCACACCACGCCAAGGTGCAGTCTCGTCGTGAGGAAAATCTTGTGGTGATGTAGGACTTTTAACTATGAATATTGATTGTAGATTCGCCTCGTCTTGCGAGTTCTTTCCACGTTGTTTGATGCTACATTTTTGGGTCTGCATGACAGGCTATGCCCATGATCTGTTTGGATTCTCATCCCGGAAACAAAATGACTTGTCGCTATAGCATACGATGTTTGTCTGACTTCGGTATGAGACCAACACTATGCATTGTCTATAACTATGGATAATTTTAGCAAATGTTTGTGTCGTGTTTCTTCTACGGTTAAATTATCCAGGTATATTAAGCAGCACTGCGGAATCAGATGGTTCCAAACCATACGCAGTGTGCTCGAAAAATCCGGGAAATTTGCGACTTACTAATTAGATGGTAGTTGTTCATTGTTCTTTAACACAGCGTTATCGAAAAAGGTGGTAGTCAGTCGACGTTTCGGCTACCGCGGGTACAAATCGCTTGTGAACTGATCTTGAAAAAGGTTACCTGCGGTAGCTGGAACGTCGACTGACTACCATCTTTTCCGATAACGCTGTTACGGAACAATAAACACTTACCAATAACATCACATGGCGCGTCGTTTTTCCGACACACTCCGAACTGATCTGGGATCTGATATAATAATTATTACTGGAGATGAATTCAAGTGCATGCTCGCTCGAAACCCAGTGAAGCAAATTAGCGAACTCAAAATATTTGTCGCCAAGAATAAGGGTTCTACGCTTCGAGTCAACGGTAAACGAAGACTGAATATTGATACGCCTGTAAGTGATTTTTTCCTTGAAAATATACGTGGAGCTAATCGGAGGCAAATGTGATAAAGTCAATGGTCCAGATGAGTTATCACCAAAAGTGCCAACCGAACTTGCTCTCATTTCATCTTCAGTGTTAACCAGTCGATCCGGTCCACTTTTAGTCCGTAAAATATCACGGACTATTGACTATTATAGTATCCATCTCACTGGTGTTGCGATGCATATGGTGCACACCAAGTGCCTTGAAGATACTGGGATGCACAATTTTGGAATAAAATTCATCTGGTATGAGAACTTATGATTCCGGTCCCATTAAACGTGGCCACTCAAGTACTCCAGTAGACGTCGTTTTATCTTTAGCCCAATGAAGTTCAATTTCTGCTTCGTAGATAATGTGAACCTATCAGCATTTTTTTTCGATGCTGTGGCGATGATTTCGGTTGTATATCGCGGAAAAAAGTGCTGTATGTTTTAGCTGAAAGTGGTAACCCACCATCCAATGGAAAGTTATGTGGAGCCTACGGCTGGAACATTGCTTTCATGCGCTAGATGCTAAAGTTCATACCTAGAGGCGATCGTTTCTCAATGGTTACTCGTATTTTACTGTTGCAGTGGTGAAACTTCAGTACCTGTTCGCTGGACTGATCTTGAAGAACAGACTATGACAAGCTTTTACTGCTCTTGCACGTTGTTTTGTTGGGGCTGGAATGTGGCCGGTGTGCTCTTCATTCTAAAGGACATTATCTGGAACTCATACAATTCGTTTGGCGAAGCGAAGTTTGTATTTTAGTTCCAAGCTCTTCTAACTCAGCTTGCCAATATCCAGAGGCCAAATGCAGAATACGAAGCCACTCTGAAATAGTCTTTTTTGTTACTTGATTCAACATCCGGTAATCGACACAGGCGGATTCCCTCACTCTTTCTTCTCTAACACCACCTTTGTTGTCCATGGGGATTTAGATGGTTGAATGATTTTATTGTCTAGCATCTGAACCCTATCATTCACGACTATTCCATTGTACGGTGGAGTCTTTCTGGTGTTTTTTTTGATGGGTTATGCGTGATTAGTGATAATGGAGAGTCAGATTATCCCCATCCGTCCTAATTTGTACCGTTTGTTCATTTTGTGTTCAGTAGCGCCTGCTGAATGCGGTAGTTTACTGAAAACCCCCTTATTTTCGTCTTCAAACCGCACAAGTGCGGTTAGGTTGCAACCAAAAGGCCTTTTCAGAGTTCGAACCAGACTCCGGTTCAAGTCAACCTCACACCGCAATGTAGTCAGCAAGTCCATCTTGATGATTCCATTCAATACTATATCCCGTAGCACAACTGGTTTGTGAGTTCTAATCGTGATCACGCTGTTATGTGTTCGATCCCATTTACTGTAGTTGTTATCCATTAATGCAATAGAACCACAAAAACAATGATAAATGTGATGAGCACTGTTATTTGGGTCACTGGAGCACAATGTCTAACCACTGGAAGTACCACATGATAGGAAACGGCCAAGTGACAGATCCAGATCACTTATACATCGGTTTTGTTGTATGGCAATGGTCTACTGACTTACGTGACCAGTGAGGTACTTGGTTCTCCTGATTCACTGCCTACCTGTATCGGATGTGGCTTTGGGGCTCTGCGGCTTTCTTCAAGAGGCAGTCGTAACACTCACAGTGAAATTTAGGCTAGACCACGGCTTCAAGTTTGTGTCAGGATATGCATTGGAAAATTTCCTGGACGTGCTGCTAACTCTTGATTTTGCTGTTCGCTCTGCCTCAATATGCAGTGGTTGGTAATTTCATGTCAAGCTATCTGCTTCAGGATTGAATCAAGCAGTTCATTCAGTTGCGCTTTAACTAGCTCCCGGGCAATCTTTGTATGTCTATGTCGTGGTAACACCGAACAAGTTTCTTACTTTTAATAGCAGTGCAGATGAAATCATGTCATATACTGCTTGTTAGGGATGGTCCGAATGGCGTAGAGGCAATGTAATGAACTGTTGATCACTATTCGAATGCAGCGATTGAGACGTATTTGACTTTCACGATAGGGTGCATAAGACCGACCGTCTTCGTGATGGTAAATACCACATTGCACGATTTGGTATCGCAGCCACAGACTAATAGCCGTCGAAAGTCCTCTTTCCCATACTTCAGTTCTCATTTCCCTCCCCATTAACTACATCGTGAGTAGGATGGAAGGTAATTATCCTCCTTATCTCAGTAATGTCTTTTTCGAATGGGATCGACGAGATTCAGCAATAAAAATGCGACAGCAATCGGATGCGAATTCACTGATTGCAACAACCCCAATGGGTGAAATAGCAAAAATGGACAGCATCGATCATGGAGACCACAAGATCTTAGCCCACAGCCTATCAGGAATTTCTCTTCGGCATCACAGGAACTATGGGGATGGTTCTTCATGAAGAATTGATGCGCAGTTGGAAACTTTAATTATGAAAGCCGCATCAAAACACCACTGAATGTAACACTTTACGATTGAATAGAATTGGCGTTCTGTTCAGACCCGTTACTCTTGTGATCTGGCAGTTCGTTTGAAGTGTTATAAACCCTTTAGCGACTAACTGTGTGACCGTATTGAATTGCTTTGTATCTGTGCTAAACGTGAGTGTTAGTGGTACAATCTCCAGTTTAGCTCCTGCCAGTTCGTTGTCATATGCGAGGATGTCGATGCGGGTAGGATCACGACATGTAACTAGTCCTGAGGAACGGTGCGCAACATACAACGCTGGCTTAACGGTGTTGTGGCTTGGCAAGTGCGTTGAATAGTCATCGCATTCTTGTGTTAGCAGCTGTCTGGAAACCAACCAAGTCGGTTCGCAAGGTAATTACCACCTGGTTCTTCATGCCCTTCACGACTTTTAAAAGTTAGTCTCTCTACTAACTAACATCACTAGTGAATCTCATTTTAGTGTTCGCGGAATTTCCGAACGAACTGCAATTGCGATTCTGTTCAAGGATCCAAGTCAGACGACGGTTGAGAAATGAGTGACTGGGTCCCTTCGAGGTTTGAGATATCTCATTGGAATTCCGGACCAGTGAACGACTACATTTCCAAGGCACTATCCCCCTGGTATCTGTCGGACTGGGTAGAACAATCGAAATATACATATCTCAAAAGTGGTACCATTCCCTCTCGTCTGCTGTTAGTTACAACCTAAGGTTATGTGTAAGTGATAAGGGAGAGCATAAAGTTGAATGGTTAATAAAAAAACAAAACTTCCCGGGTAAATATTTCTATTTACGTCCATGCAGCAGTGAGTTTCTTTCGGAAAAAATGTTTTGGTTTCAGAACTCCAAGTGATACAATTCCATCATGAAGGGATTTTTTACGTTTGAGTGGCCTTCAAGCATCCGGCGAGATAACTTCGTATCCATTAATTAATCCAGTTTGTGTGCCCATTATCTATTACCCCCTGGAACGGACACAGGGGAAGATACCTAGAACACACGGTGATGGATAATGAACCGTCAGGACAAGTGGATATAGTGGCTGCTGTAATGGAAATAGTAAACCGTCTAGTGTCTCCGAAATTTCAGGTGTGGTATTGACGTGATTGGCAACGAACATGACGGTAATTAACTTGCTTTTACCAACAGTTGTATGTGAATGACTCTTGTGGGAGGATATATCAGCTTCTTGCATGTCTCTGGTGGCGGCTTTCCATGCCTAGGTCTTCGGACGGTCTTTGAGCTGCGTGCCTGGCATTCAAAGTGGATTTCAATGAGCTCCGACCTTGCCACCGATCGGGGTGGCCACTGACAAGTTAAATGTTTCTGTGATTTGGATAACTTGTTAGTGGTAATGATCCACCAGGTACTTCTGACCCCTAAATTTCTTGCGACACTTCGCACCTTGAGTTGTTGATAAATTTCAGACAAAATGAACAAGCCACTTCTGTATTCGCGGTCTATTTCGCTATCAATAGCACAACTAAACGGAAGCTGAATACGGTGACCGAGCTTCTCACAGAACTTAGGCAGAAGTTTTCGGCGTCTACCTATCAACCAAACTTGTTACAAATTCGTTTTTTTAGCAACAGATGCAGTAATACACAACGGGAAACGAAAAAATGTTATAACTCAATTGAGAACAAGACATCAGCCAATTGTGACAGAGTGTAAAATCTAGATGGAGAAAGTTAAAAGGTTGCGCTTTTGATGCAATATTGTTTGCCACGAAGTGTGTTTGTCTCAGTACTAGCCGAATACGCTCCCTCCATCCTGGGCGTAGTGTGTACCTTCAGTCCTGCCCACTCCACCGTTCTATATCACTGACAGTGTCATAGTTTACTGTTTCATGTTTTAAGATTGTGATCGGGAAGAGTAAACGAAAGACATTCACCAGCCAATCGGTGTCTTCTCTCGAGAATCGAATTGAAGAACCTAGTGTCTCAGAAACCGGAGCGAGAAAATTTCGGTTTTGATTTCGTGTCTGAACAGAACCGATGTGATATTGACCGGTTTGTTCTTACTTAGGATAACGTTGTTTTCACAGCTTAAACTAAAGGTAATTAGACTCAAACCAGAAAATATCAGGTGATCCTTGCCACATGTCATCGATACTGTTAACTTGGAAAATCAGAAGCTAATTTTCCACGGTTCAGTGAAAAATAGTAGGTTTTCAGGGCAGTGACTCACAGTTGAACAAGGTGACCGAGCTAAACATGAGTGGATTAGAGACAACAGTTAAATCACAGTGAATTCGAGAACTGGTACACAGTTGGTCGGTACGACGAACCCATGGGCTTGTTGATCGAGTTAGGCATAAGATGATCTGGCCAGAAGTGACTTGTAACTTATGCTTTACAGGAAGTGGGTAATTTTCTCAATAAAGTTCCGACTGGGAATTGAACTGTATTGTATTGTATTTAGGACTTCAGCAAGGTAAAAAAGTACATTTCAGCCAAATGGAGAGAAACTGGTCAATCACACTTTGAAATAACCATAATAATAAATGCTGTAGAAATAAAAGATTTGTGAGAAGTTCTTCGGTGACTTTCATCTTGTTGACCAGAGCACGTGCTAAGTAAGATACTGTACAGTTGTGAAAGATATTTATGCCAGAGGGTTGAGTCTAAATTGGGAATGTGTGAAGGGATGCCAACGGCATGCAGATAAGTCGAGGTACAGGGGACGGGTGGTATCTGCAAGAATCTTCATGGCGAATTGTTCCCAGGCTATAGCGTGGAAGTCGCAAACTTTGGAAATAAGAGAGCCCATAAAAATCAAAGGGTTGAGAACGACCAGTCTGTGGTGTAATGTGATAAAATCTTTCTTGAGGAGACCACGAACAATAAATTAAGATTTAGGGAATGCATTGATGGAAAGAAGAAAAAAAATGACAGTTTGTGTGGCACCAAACTGCCTTTGCCTATGAATTTGAAAGGAGGCACATGCACTGACGATTTCACCTCGACTGGTGATGAAACGTTTGCGATCTAAACGCCAAGCTCAGCGATCAGAACATCATGACAACCAACAACCTGAGCTACAACCAACACAAATATTAAAACTATTAAGACAGTTTACGTAGTTTCTTAACCCAATCAAGAATACGAGGAGACCACTGTAAATTGATGCCGATTGATAGAGTCAGCTATAGAAACGGGGACATTTTGGATGACCTATTGCTCATCGGGGTAAGAGGAACGAGAAAGAGAGAAACAGCACTCAAAACATTTCGAATTGTTGAGATGTAGTCCAGGGTGGGACGAAAAACTCTGAATGTTGTGTAAGTTCTCGGAAAAAGAGCTGGGGTCTGGTTAGTTAAAGATAAATTGACGGAGCACCACGTTATCAGCGTACTTAAAAAGTCGTGCAGGTGGTGCAGTGGTCAAGTCGCTGATATACGTGGTGAAGAGATAGGGGGCGAAAATTGCATCCTGAAAAACATCAGAGTTGTTAGTTAAAGGACTCGATAAACTTGTACCAAGATTAGTACGTTGGGCTCTATAGGAAAAACAGCCTTTCAACCACGATAGTGAAGAAGTGGGCGTGAGGGCATGTGTTGACTCATGGTCTATAGCCAACCATGTCATGTCAGCAATCGGCATGTCAGCGCCTGTCCGGAATCCAGGTCAGTGCTTGTGCCAGCGGATGCGCAAGGGACGAGGTAGCGGATCGATGAGACGTGAACGAAATCCCATCAACTGGTAGCTGGTCGTGTAACCAATCAACCAACCAGAAGACAGGCTACTTGATGCCAGTATGAGCCAGTTGGTCTGCATTGCAACGATTGGTGTCAGTGATTGTTTCTTCCTAAATGAACGATGTGTTTTGTGCTAGTAAAATGAGATGATTCGTGGTTGGAGTAGACGTTTCACTGGGGCTAGTGGGGTGATTCAGAACAGTAGGTTCGCGAAAAAACTCCAGCTTTTGAAGGAGTAGAGAATAGGGGACCGAATCAAAATCGGAAGAGTGGTCGAGGAAGAAACGGATTTTCCGAAACCGCTCATGCTCTTTAAAATGAAATGGCAAACTGAAGCAACTGCATCCGTTGGGTTTGTACGCAAACTGATGAGGGTCTTTTGGAACAATAAAAGAGGAACTCAATCGACTTGGGGTAGCGTGCTCGGCGAACTCGAGCGCAGAAGTGATGGTGATGGGACGAAAACGTCCTGACAAAATGTTTGGAGTAGTGTTTGGGAATCGGCACAACTATCAACAGATTTACTCAAGGAAAGTTATGATCTAAGATAGTTTACGTGCTCCAAATTCGAGAACAATGGAGGGCGAAGCGTACGTGCTCACAATAAAAGCTGGTTTTGAGGTCCAAAGGAACTTCAGGATTTCTGAGGGAAATGGCGCTATGTCTGATGGAACCAAACGAAAATAGGAGGCAGGATATCCGATGAGGAATGAGTAAATACGGCGTTCAGGCTGTCGGCATCCATATCGTAGTTTTTGACTGGGCACGTTGTCCACATGGAAGCCAGATTCCGTGACAGAAAAGTTTGCTATCAGTGATAGTGAAGACCCGGTGGGCAGATGTCGTGTTTGGCCGTTGTAAATCTTATTTGATCAGGATAGTGGTGATCCACAGAAGCCTGGTCGTGCAGTTTATAGACCTGTCCTTTTCGAATTCTCAGAATTTAACGCAACGAGAAGCTATTCTGTCGTTGTTAAAAAATAGTCTCCACAAGACAACCCAAATCAAATACCGAACTCCTTGTCTTCGTAAGTAAGTCTAGCGAGCAAAGAGAACAATCTAAAGAAACCACGAAGAAACAATGGAAAAGGATTTTTGAAGAAGGGTAACGTTGTTAGGCAACAAGTTTCTAGCGATGACTTTTATTTTGTCCTGACGAGTGAACAGTATAGTGAACTTGAATGAGTTTAGATTCTGATGATAACGAGAGCGTAACCACTAGTTGAAACAGGAGCTTTCAGTTGTAAGGGAAAAAGTTCGGGACGAATGGTGAAACTTCTGCCCAAAACAACATTTCCTCTAATTGGGATAAGACAGCGGTCACTTCAACCGAAAGCAAATGAGGGAGGGATACGTAGGCGCATGATTAAAATCACCGACAACAATGCACAAACATTCAGATAGTAATGAAATCAGAATGAGTTTAAAAGCGTTAAAGAACAAGTCGATATCCCTCTGGGAGCGAAAAAAGGACTATGTACGGGGTACTGATCACAGTACCTCGAAAAGGCGAGAATTTGGGGCGAAATTTAACAACCACGCAGTAAACATCATTGCACGAGAGAGTAAAAACCTTTTTAGGCTTGCCAGATCACTCGGAATTGATGTAAGCAACTACACCACCACCTGAAGTGCACGCATCGATTGATTTAAACTGTGCTTCAGGTTTGAATTCTGACAAAAGGTTTCTCCGTGACAAGATTGAAAAGATGAGGTAATAAGGCAACACTACGATTTATATCCAGTGCTGCTTCCTCGCATCCCTACCGTAGTGCCCACACTGTTTATATGCTGAGTTAGGGACCACCATACCAGATAGAACAATTCATCGAATGGATTTTTGTGAAGAGGGGAACAACACGGTGAAATGTATGAATTTCTGTTGACATAACAGTGGCTTCCTTAAATTGGTTGCCATTGCTTCCATAGGTCTAAGCAGTCGCACATTATCTGCCTTGTAGATCGCATCTAAGGCCTTTTCTTGATCAGCGTTGTGTTGCGTTATGTTTGATCACCGATGCTACTGGTGTTTTGGATGGGGACCTGTGAATACAACCTAAAAACAATTTACTGATCTTGTTCTCGGTTGTGTTCCGAAGTCCGGTGGCATAATGGCCGCTCGTTTAGGTGAAAGTAGGTGACTCCGCATCGACTCCAAGATTTACCGACCATATTGAGTCCCGAGTACAAGGAGAGATGTCATTTAAAAAGGGTAATGGAAGACCTTGGCGTACCGTACGCAAGATTTCGCATCTCCAAAGCAAGTACGAGTGTAATAATCTACAAGACTGGCTGGCTAAAATATTTCGCTTAACAGTCAACGCTCGTTCGATAATTAAAAAAACCCAGTCAACTATATCCACAACGTCCATTTGCATGCCAGTAATCCCGTTCACTTGAAGACAGTCGTTATCCTGTCAGAGAATACAATCATGTCGTTCGCATGCCTTGCTTCACTTTCCTGCGTTCAGTCCGTCTGACGTGGTCTCGTACGTTGTCGCTGCATTACCGTTCATAATTGTGTTTTGGGCAATAAACTGCTCACGTATTCACTAAGAAGTATGCACACCACCCCATGAGGAACAACAGATTCCAGTCTTCTTTCCGGCAAGCTTCTAACGGCCTCGTCTTCGAATGGGAGGCAAATTAACTTCATTGCTGGGTGTTCGGGCCCAGGGTTTCTAAGCTATTCAATCTGATTGGAGCAACCAATGTCCAACAACGTACTATGTAACAGCACCAGATCTTCGGACAGCTTGTCTTCATTCAGATCCACTTGGCTCGATCGAACAGGGCACAAACAACATCGCCGTTGTACAATATTATTGTGCAGTTTTCTAATTGGTGTTTGGTACTCCGGATACCAAATACTAACTAGATCCCGAGAATGGCCTGGGGAATGGGGAACAAGCCAAAAGTTCCAACGGTTCCCAAAAGACGGTAAATGTCAGTGGAATGGGTGAAGGACGGTTTGTATTTAAACAGTGTCGATCACGTTTACGTGTTCGAGCGACACCAGACACGATACTAGCTAGGGGCACTAAGCTTCAATTGTCCCCAATCAGAGCTATCAAAACTACGTTTTCAGTTGGCGGTAACCAATTGTCGTTTCATCAAGCGGACAAATAATGAACAGCCCTGTGGCATCAAATGGCGCACAACCTGCCTAGAAATGAGTGGTAATTAGTTACGTTTATCTTCAATAATTTTCGTTCATGAATTTACGCACTCAAACTCGGTCATCTCCAGATCTCTGCAGGTCTGGCATTCCGTCCATATTCGCTTTAGGTGAACCGATCTCGAGATCGTTGAATTCGGTTTCAGGATTATTTTTGTATCCAAAAAATTAGTTAGCTTTTTTCTGTTTCCTTTCTTAAGCAAGTTTTCCGTAACTACGAAAGTGTCTTTTACGTATGTTGTGTACAGCATGGGTTGTCTTGTCAGATTATCAGCCCGGAAATCAAGGTGTCCCCGTCAACAGATCTGGTAGGAGAGTCCCAACGAAGTTCCCAGTACGACAAACCAATGTTTTGTCTATGCGCTATCATTAAACATAATAAAAACATTACGTAGAATGGAGCAATAATAGGAGTTGCAAAAAACGTGGTTGTGCATGTTTTCGGTTATTGTGTTTCGATGTGGGTACAGATGGATTGAAATGTCTCACCTGGGGTACAGTAGTTCATCTCTTATCAAGAAACACTATTTGGAGCCGGTCAAATTGTTTCTTGCTGGGAGTTGTTTCATTTAGAGAGGAAGATAGTCAAAAGAAGTTTTGTTGCTGGGAAAAGGTGTTTCATGCAGGGAGAATAATGCATTCAATGAGGTTGCAAACGGGGGTAGAGGTGATACTGTACATTGATATCGGTGGAGATGCAGTGAAATTCTTCTGAACATAAGTCATGCAATGTTGCAGTGTGGGCATATAGCTCTTATTTCAGAAACATCTACGATGTAACCTAAAAATACCTTAACGCTAGAGGTATCAAACATCAATACATGAAGGTTTAAAAATGAATAGTTCGCCAGTTGTAGACGAAGTAACAGCAGCAGTAGTGTCACGGAGTTCGGTGCAGTCATGACGCATGTGTCCATGAGATAATCGTTTCATCACACCACATCACACTGACCAATGATCGATAACATACTACCTGCCTTTCACACCAACCCGCTGATCAATCAGTTGTCAGCCGATCACATTCGCGCACCACACAGGGCAGACAATAAAAACGCTGTGTGTCCATGTGTTCCTTTTTCCGGCTATACACAAAATACAGTTTCCGTAATTGTTCCTGGGTAATTTTCCTTGGGAATTGGGCTATTGAGGAATCACTGATCTGGGATAACCCAAAAAGGTTTGAGCACTCACAAAACAAGTAGCAGTATTAGTAATATTAGTGGTGATAGTAGTAGTAGTGTTATTGGTAGTAGTAGTAGTAGCATCAGTAGTGAGTATTTAACACCGAGTTATGCTCGTCTCGATTGTACAAGCCTCACTTTTTTATGCTTCCTAGACATAGAACAGGTGTATCGCTCCGGTTTGCGAGCCGGTGTGTTAATCGGGATCAAAACAGACGTTAGAGGGCCCTAGGATTACGGGGTTTCAAAAAACGCAGTCTTCTAAACGTGTCGTGCTTTTTGTCAAAATTGTCTTCATATCAGTCTTGGATTAAATCCGGGTCGCTCACGTCACGTCTGTTGAAAAAAAATGAATTTTCCCTCCAAGGGAATATTTTGATCACATGTGAACTAACTGGAAATTGCTAATGGTAAAACACGAACGAGTGATATAATTCAGTTCGACTTTCTTTTCCTAACTAAATTCAGTTCTGCAATTGTATGTGTGTATGTATCGCCAACCAGGACATATTTTACGGTAAAGACTTGGGTGGCCGTTAATTCAGTGTCATGGGCTCTTACGGATATACACGAATCAAAAGTAACGTCGTCTTGTTCTCTTTAACAAGGCACGTTGCACGAACAACTGATCCTTACCGATTAACGAGAACAGTTGTGTCGAGTTACTTTCCGGTGCCTCGTTTGAATAGCCAATGGGAAATTCTGCATTTTTCACTCAAGGTCAAAATTAAATCACGCGCCATATCAGCAACCAGCGATTACATCTGGACTGTATGGTAATTTGGCCGTTTTCTTCTCAAGGCACTTTTTAAGTGAAGCAATTTTGCGGGCAGTGTAAATACGTGAACCCGGGATGTTACAATCTCAGTTCTCACCCCAACAACCGTAAAAATGAATCAGTAAAATGAGGGTGATCTCCGATTTGGTCTGTGTATACGCATTACAAGCGATTACCGGACAGGAGAGGTAAACAGTGATATAATGCAGTGTTCCATCATGGAGTACCAACATTCAACTCGCCGTTGAAAGCAATGAACAGATGTTTCATCTAACCAGCTGGAAATCATCAGCAGCAGTAGCAGAAGCTGTTGTGTAGTTCTATTCGTTTTTTTTTTGTTTGCTTGCTAGAGACTGTTGGAAAATGGTGGAAGGATACAAAACTACAACTTGGTTCACAAACAGGCAGCTGGCTTTTAATTGCATCAAGAAAAGAGACTAGTTGAAAATCTTTGGTATGACAATATATTTTGAGCTAATCAACAAACTGAATGTGGTACTTTTTCAATACAAGTCGAGCACAAAAGTTCTCATGTATAGCAATTCTCAAATCGGTTTTCCAATGAAACTTTCTCAACACACAATCAAAGGCAAAAACCTTGGTCACACGGGTTTGAACTGTGATCCACGCACAAATTGTGTGTGTAAATGTGATGGTGCATGGAAAGCCTAAATATTCTGTGTCGTGAACCGCGAATTATCAAAGGAGCGATTTCTGGTTTGTGAGTAAATACGATTCGTAACGACGCATTCGTGCACACAAATCGCATTATTGACACGAGTTCGCATTTCACTCGTTCGTATGACAGCGCCAACTTTACCATCACAACAAACACTACTAGTACTACCTAAATCGATTCAGAGTCTGTGCGGAAATCTATCGTATTCATGTCAGAAACTTTCATTCATTCCTTAGGGTGACTGATGACCGATGAGAAATGAAATGGTGACAGGTCTTTAAACTCCAGTTTACACTATTTATTGGATATGAGACATCCAGCCGAGACTTGAAATTTGGATGGTTAGTTGGTCATGTAATAGTGAAATTAGAGAGCGTAAAGCAAAACTATTGTATACGTGGTTGCGACTCAGTGCATTTGCAGCAGCATCGTCATTGAATTAGAATGCTCTGTCAAATCCTCTGCATTCCTGGGGGGATTCAGATCTACTTGGATCAGAGTGAAATTTTATTTCCTCCAAATTCTGGAAGTACTCATTTTCTGCCTCAAATGCAAGCAATCTCTGGCAGTACGATTTTCACCCAAAACTCAGGCATGATTGCAAATAGCCAAAAAATCAAGCATAATCCAGCTTTATTCCGAAAACCGACGAGGATGTCATGTGGTTCATTTGACTTCTCGAAAGAGATTGTCCACGTACACGTACTGACGCGCGAGAATATAGCCAACTAAATTCCGGGGTAATGAACTTACTGGTGGGCTACTTGAACGAATACGATGACCATCATGGCTTGTAGAGTGCAAACTTCGTTGTCATGTTTGTTTTTTTCTTGGACACGTAGCATGTGCGTTTTGCACGTTATGTCTTCGTTACACTTAGGCTCCTTCTGAGAAGCCGCCCGTCCTGGAATCGATCACTGTTTTTTTTGTTGTTGAGGGGGGTTGATGAGTTTTTAACGTCTAAATTTAGGGACCAATGGATGATTTATAGTAAGAAGTTCATGTGAAAAATAGCAATCAATGGGCAGGATTAAAGGACGCAGAAAAGGGCGAGTTCGATTCACATCGGCTAGGACTCCGAAGATATATATACGCTGTTAGTAATTCCTGTCAATAATGAATGAAGTCACCCATCAAAGGAGTCGATCGCTGTGTGGGAGGCGGGTTGTTACCGTTCGAAGCCAGTGACGGAAGGGTGCTATATCATGTAGTGTAGATGTTCCACAAACCGTTGAGAGCCAACCCGGATAGCTTTGCGGTTAAGGTGTTCGATTCACAATCGTTCACCCCGGGTTCAAGTCCCCTTGGGGGCTCGGTGGATGTGCACTGCTGATGATTCCCAACAAGGATGAAACAGCTGTACAGTGCTTCCATGGTTTTCAATGGTGAGTTGAGCGTTCAAGCTGCATGATGAATCATATTATATATAATAATGAAATAGTTGTGCAGTCCTTCCGCGGGTTATCAATGATCAGTGGAATGATTATGCTGTATTATGAACGGTTTGTTGAACCTAACCTATCCCCTCTATTGCAGTAACTGATCGAATATATATTTACGTCCGACGATGAGACCCCATAAGCAAATCAGAATGCAATGCAAAAAGTCTGAAGAAAGTGAGACCGTTGTGCAACCTGACTTCTTCGAACAATACACTATACCGAATAACACTGTGAATTAGGTCAGTCACTGTTAGGAAATCACGGTCAGAGTGAATGGAATATGGCCATATTGCTCGTAGGTGATGAAAGTCGATCCGAAAACCTGTGTTCACCGCATTCTATATGAAGATTTGGTTCTTGACAAGACGATATGAGTAGTGTGAAAATCTAGACTGTTCCTACTTTTCATTCTATGAACCAACGGACTCACTAAGTTTGACCTTATTTATGACGGTTTGCTTCGACCGGGGACTATTTCTATGTCAAAGAATTCTTCACCATTGTATTTTGCTACTGTCGTTTATCCTATCCCGTTTTTTGTCTTATGTCTACCTATGAGTTAAGTAGATGAGACAGATTCCAAGGTTGGAAAACCTCATTGGAAAGAAACGCCAATCTTGGATAGGGGATATGGGATAGTGCTCCACATAACACCTCAAAAGGCCATTCGTGGTAGCGATTCAGTTCAGTTAGTCCTCAACCTCTCACTTCTGTTCTCTGGTTTCTGTTGCTACCTCACAACGTCGTCCAGTTAAGGGTAAAATTAATAGGAGTATAAGGTGAAAAAGAGTCGAAAACAAAGTAGAAAGCGGAAATCACGAAGTCGAAGAAAGAGCACGAAAGCAACTACACCACTGGCCGCGACATCTAACCATCTCACTCAAGGTCTCTGATCATCTGGCAGGCGGGTTCCGTAGACTCCAACCCGAAAATCTCGCGCATTCTAATTGGCCGGGTTCCCCGGTCAGGGTTTGCCTAAATAATGTCATGGACCGGCCGTCTCGACCTACCTTCCGACCACTAGCTGCCTCGGAGAACAGCGTACTCCGAGGAATTCTGTCGGTGGGCATGCAGTGGCAGCGATCTAAGAGGCAGCTGGTGTGTGGGCGAGTGTAATGACTCATCAACAAACCATCGAACTTGTTATTAATATAGACAGTAATTGCAAGTGAATGAGCTGCCACATTGCTAGCAGACGGCTTGGTTCGTTCAGTGGACAGCATGATGGTTTGGCGAACAGCTAGCATGTCTTTGCTTGTCCTGAATCGAAGACAAGTTTGGCGCGAACAAAGCGAACCAAAGAACCAATCCAAGGCCGAATGTCGTTTGAAACGAATAAATCAACAGGGTTTGCTCCCAGACCAATCACTCAGAAGAGCTGACTAAGAATAAAAGGTGAATCAGTAAGTGTGCGGGTCAGGATTTAGTTATGACCACCACTCATTATATATAAGCTGTCGTTTTTGTGCTAATAAATCGAGATGATTCGAAGGCAGAATAGTCCTCTCTCAAGAGTTAGTGGGATAGTTTCGAAATAGTAATCCATGCTCTTGTCGTTACAACTATCCAAAGATGAGATGAAAGTACCTGGTTGAAGCTGTGAATCAATTATACATATGCAGCATTTTGAGTGCAAATATGCAGGGGTGAGATGAAAAGCAAGTTGCAATAAAGCAGAGAACAAAAAAAGGCCGAGGAAACACCGAGGACTATCAGTACAGTCAGGGACGAGCCCTTTTCTAATGACATTCCACTTGCGGCTTTGTCGTAAACCAACGTGTTTCAGCCTGAAATTTGACATCTAATTACCGAGAAATATTAGTAATATTTCAAACGGTTTTTTTTACAGGATGCTTGTTCATGAACGCAGTTGGAGGTATCTTGTTGGAGAAAATCACTTTCCCCACAAATCGATGCCAAGGAATTCAAGCCCGTGATCGGATTTTTACCTACCTTGCTTACTTTTGGAGATACGCGAGATCCCCTTTGAATTAGAGTTGCGCGCGGCTGGACGTTGCACAGAGAACTGTACTATTCACCTTCACCGGGGCGCTCTGTGTTGTTTCAATCTGCAGGGTCATTTAGATTTTACATAAGTAGCCGAGTATCATTGTACATTTGCCTTTGGTCCAGCACCAGATATCCGACTAAGCTGAAGATCCTGTCTTCCGTTTTCTCCCTTGCGTGTTCGGGGTTGTACAGGGTCGATTTCACCAGTCGTAGAGCGAGATTGGGAATTTGCGTATTATCAGTCGTGCGACTTCGGTTGGGGGTTCGTATTTTTCTACTACTTGTTTACGAATGAGTGCAGGGGAAGGGGTATACACTCCATGGCCACGAAGGCCTACTACACTATAAGGGATAACCGGCAACTAGACCCGGAGACTTGGAGTGAAGGACCACATAGGATCCCAATAGGTCAGGTGTGGTAGCAGGTAACAGGCAAACCGGACAGTCTCAAGGATTCCCAGCACTACTAGTGATAGCATGCAACCAGATCCTGAGATGTGAAATGAATAACCATGTAAGTTCACAAAATGTCGGTTATTGTAAAGAACCAGGCGACAGTGGATAACTCCTTTGATCTGTCAATCACAACACTTCGCCTGCGTGACTTTTCTGGAGTTTTCATAGTTTTGTGGAAAGCGATTGTAAAGAATCTCATATTCCCGATATTTTGAAAGACTTCGTAATGTATTCGCGCGGATTGCCTGGAAAATGACGATGAGATCCGGCTATTATCATTTCGGAATTTTTTATGTAAACGCTAATAGCTTTGTCCTTTTTGTGCTCCATCTCATCAGTGTGTTTCATCGAGTATTCCCTGTGATCCATTCGTAGAGACCAGTCAAGGAATGAATCTTCCAAAGTGAAAACTGAAAAGCATAAGGCCTGTTTGTGCGTTCGCAGTGAATGGTCAGCTGATGATGCATTTCGTGTTCGCGACTATTTATGACTCGTCAGTCAACGCAACATCAATCACTCAGGTCAAGTCGTGATCAATATCCGTTTGGCTACCTTTGGTTCGAAAAGTTCTTATTTACCCACTTATACAGATCAATGTATGATTTGGTTTAGTTGTATGATGTCAAAACAACTATTGGTTAAGAGATACTGAGATAGGCACAAAAGTTTGGCACACTTGGCCACTGGCTGAGGTGACACCATCAATGCTCGGGTGACGAGCACTTTGCTCGTTTATTTTTCCAAGCCTTTCCCCCTATAGATTTGCATTCTACTTATCCTGTGGCCTTGGAAGGTCATGGTTACTAATTATGTAAATACGACTCGTTGTATTCATACGATGGCTTGGGATTTTTACTCAGGGTTCAGCAAACCCTGTGTGTATCTTCGCATTCCACTCTTGATAAGGTGCATTCCTTTTTTTTAGGTTGTCTTTTGTTATCGCATTATCCTGTTTTTTGCATCTCGTCAACCGATATTCTTGCACCTCGAAGAGCCGTATACTGGATCTGAAGGTATGTACACTCTGTCCAGAAAATTGGGGATCACTTCAATTTGATCGAAATCTTCACATACGGTCGAATTTCACTTCATAATTTTGATACAACCCTCTCTCTCTCTCACACACACACACATTAAACAATACTGTCTATTCTATTTTTTGTCTAAAGAGAGTGGTATCATTTGTACAAACTGAAATTCGACCGTATTTCAGGATTTCGTCCGAAATGAGATGATCCCAAGTTTTCGGGCAGATTGTACATATTCTTGGAATCCGTTGAAGAGTTAGTAGTTGTTAGAGACTCCCAAGTATTGTGATGCTGCTTCAGTCAGATTATGAATTGCACATATCAAAAGCACTCCTTTCTCGGTCGTCGTGGGCAGATACCAACGGGTCAAATCTTCTTGTAGTCAGCTTGGTTTCATCCATTCCAGTCCAAAATTTTCTCAAATTTTGGTCCGCGTAATATATCCCAATGGAAGTGTTCAAAATGACCAAGACCTATAAAGAAGTTCTTCTCTTGAAGCTGAAGAAGCAACTATTGACTCAGATTTAGGTTTTTCACTTTACTCTCTTTTGTATCGATGATACATCATACGAGATCCATCGCATTACCGACGTGAATGCCCCGGAATCCCATTGTACCGCCTCTACTGAAATAAACGAAATAAGTCACGTGACAGATGGCGTTTCTCCGACACTCACTGAACTCAATGCCCGCGCATGTCTATTAATGCAACAATCTATGTAGACCACCAGCCATCAACTTTTGCCTAAAACTTGAGCCGATCAGCATGAGATATGGTGAAAATAGAATCATACTAGAAGTTGATGCAGTAAAAATCATACAGCCTTACTGATGACGTGAATTGACACTACTGTATATAGTTTTTCCTAAGCTTTAACATTAAGCACAAGTTCCATTCAGTTGGATTACTGAACTCATTCAAGTATACTATGAACTCGTTCGGGCTAGTGTGCATGCACGTTACAGGAGAAGAACAGCTAACTCTGCCCCCCCCCCCCCCATTCTCTACTTGGACCATGGAAACAAAAGAGTCTTAAAGACATCCCACATTGATCAGGAACCACTAGCGTACTACTTGAAATCCAGTCCGGTGATTTCGGTTAACGACCGAATCACCTACTTAGTGCATAACTATCCATCACGCAGCAGGCTATGCGTGATTTCTAGTGAGATCGACAATCGCGAATCCACCCAAGTAGTTAATCATGCTATGCGTTGTTTTGTACGGTAGTGGACGCCAAAAACAAATTAACCTTATCCGTAAGTGTTAGTCACCAAGAACAACTCTCTGATAGATAAACACTAAACCATTTGGCGGTCCAGTTAAAAGTCTTTTGAGTAAGTTGTATGTGCGTGTAGGTTACAGACTCACGTAACTTTTTGGTGAACTCAGTGAGAATTAACAGGCGTGCAAAGCCAATGCGAACAGTCTCAGAATAATGCGCGATACCTGTTGGTCTTGAATCCCAAATTTCAAGCCGAATACAACTTCCTGACAAGAAGATACTGGAAGGAAGGTATATCTGATGGGATCAGAAACGACAACAGAGCCAGCTTCCATTCCGTGTAGAGCGACGCGGTGAAGTAGAAGACGTTCACTCTGGGTTCTAACCTCGGAGAGGGCTTGGTAGGTGTGTGGTGCTGATTACTGCTAACTCGAATAAAACCACTGTACAGTGCTCCCATGGCTTTCAACCACGAGTTGAGCTTTGTTTCTGCGTGACGAATAGTTTAACAACCAGTTCAAATTTCCTACTAATTTTGCAGATGATTTGTTTTTTACTCAAAAATAGATTTTCAGCGGTGGCTTCACGTGTTCCGTCGTTTCACACTCGGCTGCACTTTCTGCGCTCCTTTGGTCCCACATTTCAATTCACTTTCGAACATTTTCTCCTGCACACGAACGGATTGATGATCTGAGGCACTGGGCTTCAGGAGGTGGCAGATTAAATTGACATAACGAAGATGCCGTGGGCAAGTTTGATCAGCTGATGGTCAACACTAAATGCCGATCCAAGATGAAAAATTTTCCTCATGAATTTGATCACCCCGAGGATTAGCCAATTATAAACATCCAGAAATGAGTTGTTACTATGTATTTTCCGAATAAAACGTTTTTGCTTTGAGACGCGGATCGGATGAACATACATCTTCAGGAACAAACGGTCAGTGACCCAAGAGAACTCTATTAAAACTCAAAATAGATTCGGAATAGATATGCAATCCCACTGAATTCAATGTCATGACGACAGGAATAGAGAGAAACACATTTTCGCTCACTTGGGAAAGACAACCCTACTGGAGCAATCGCTAAACAAGTGTACAAGTGCAAGTGTTGTTGTACCAAATAGCAAGAATGCGAATCGGTTAGTTGATCCAATAAAACAACCAGTCGTTGAGGTGTGTTCGTTAGTAAGTCAGAAGGAAACGAATGAGGTTTAGAATTGAAAAATTAAAGTAAGTGTCTGACCATCAACCATGCGTTCGTTAGGCGTCGCAATCCTCCTATCCCGGGGGGTTAGAAATCTTACCCAAAACGTATTTGTGAGCCACGGAAGGGAGATATATGAAGTGCAAGTATTAGCCGTTCCAAACGGTTTTCCTATGGACAAATCCTCCGCGTAGATCTCACATCTCACGGTTTCGTAATTTCGATGTTAAAAAATCTGAACGTTCACTCGTTACTTTTTAAAACTAGAGGCATGCGATTTAGGGGAAAAGTCACTACAGAAATGGTTTCCTGAATTTTCTCACGAATCGTTGGCAATACTTTGAACAAGTTTGGGCCTAATCGGTGTTCAACGTACCAAGCTGCCTATTTTCCAGCACGTAGTTATTCCACAATCCTGCCGAATACTATTTGTCTAAAATCATGGCTTTTCTGAAATGGGTGGGATAGCAAACTGACTCAATTTTGTTGACTCCAACCTCTGATGAATATCCAGTTATACACTTTCATCCGCGTATGCGTGCGGTCAAAGGACATATCCTCGTCCATAAAGGCTCAGGGCTATGAAAATGGGCAACCGTGACCTTGAAACTTGGAGTGTAGAATCATGAGGTCCCAATAAGTGAGGCGTGGCAAGAAAGCATGCTTAGGAACAGTAATCACTATATCAAAATAAGATGGGCTAGTCTAACTTAGAGGTGTTATCCTGCTCGGAAAAGGGCGAGAAGGTTGTTCGCGGGATTAAATTACGCGCGTCAGAGAATAACTGTTTCCGATCACGGTTGAAAGGTCACTCTTGAGGTCACATTCGGTTCGGCTGTCGTTTTCGCATCCTGCAGGTGGACCCATTCACAGACGTTTTGTATACCACTGCCAGTGCTTCGTACTTCACCCGATGTCTCGCGTCTGCAAGGTGTGTTTTGGGTTTGGGGGTAAACAGGCTCAGTGGGACAGCATAGGTATTGACCGCAACAGGTTTACACAGACACGGGGACCATGTGGCCGAACACAAACGTAAAATACGGCGCACCATGTCAATCGAGGAGGGTTTGATCAATAAAGGGTTAGGTCAGCCATACGTGATTGGTTGCTGCATGTTTGGCGGCCTTCAGTCGCATTAGACAGTGGTGAGTACACACTGGTGGCCAAGGCGACCTAGTGTCGATGTGTACTCACTGAAGAACGTTCGAGTGCTCGCACGTGAGCCATGGTTGTGATATTCCGTCCTTCCCCAATAATAAAGTTGAGCGGAGATAGAAATATTCACCGAAAATGTAAGACTAGAAAACCTGGCTGTTTTTATTAAATGGGATCGACAGCAACAATGAAAGCAATTTGTTGGAGGTTAAATACGATCAGTCTTCTGTGATGTCACAACCCTGGGGTTTCCGAAAAAAGTAGGTACATTCCAAGAACTGTGATAAATAGAGTTTGTCAGTAGTGTGTACTTTTGTTTGGGATATTTAGAAAAAAGTAACCAGGGACTATGAAAACTACCCAACATTCTTTACTTGTTTTAGTCTTTCTATTATGGGCAATCACCTGCTGTTCGCTTTAAACCGAATTCTCGACTTGTTCATGTAATAGCTCAGGTTCACACAAACTGGCACGCATCACGAAATCCCGCAACAATAAATCCGTCTGGTTGAATCTCATACTTTGTGAAAGTTGATTTCAGCGTAGCTCACTTTTATTATTTTATTGTTACACTGACTTAAGTACCTTTTTACGGTACTTCTCACCTGTTCAGAAAAAAATGAAGAAATGGTACATATGCCAAACAGGGTTAACAGTTCAGATAAAATCTCATCCTAGTTTGGTGAAACATGAGCGAGGAAAGGAACTGCAGAAGTTCTGTACAGCGATAACTTTGAAGAGAGTAGTCGAGACATGGAACGGGTTCACTGGTGTGACTGGATCACAGGAAGATCGCTATGCGCTGGGGTGGGAATAGTCCTCAATAACCTTTTGGGCAAATAAAATATATGTTATTATGTGCTTATCACTTAAGTTCGATATTAAGTCTGCTGAGGCTATACCAGAAACAAGACTGAAGACTCACTGACCACTATGAAGATTGATGTAGTCCTTTTTCAACAGGCTATAAAAAATTACGGGAGAACAATATACAATAACGGAAAATATACACTGGTGTACGAAGGAAGAAATGGCAGACCGCTGGGCACTGAACTGTCGAATTTTACAAGTTTTGATATGTGCAAACCAATGCAAGTTTTGTTGTAAAGGTACACCTAGGTATTTCACATGTTTCACACATGCAAGAGGAGTAGAGTTAGTAAAGATGCTGTATTCCATAGAAAGTGATAGCAAAGTGGAAAAAATACACTCTTGACATTTGGTTTTGTTTATCAGAAGAAAGGACTGCTCAGAAAAGTTTTAGGTAAGTGCAATATTTTCATGAAACTCATTTACATCTTACTGCCGGAAGACGGATCGAGTCAAAACAACGTCATTGGCATACGTGACTAGGCGGGCTGGGCTGGTTGCAGATAAGTTGCTAAGTAGTGATAAAGCTTGGAGGAAGAAAAGCTACTTGAAAAACACCGGCACTGCTTAGGAGATGCCTAGAAACCTTTCTCTCAACTTTGGTACGCTGAGTTCTACTCGAGAAGTAGTCTTTCAGCCAGTTAAGTAAGTATGTGGGGCAACTAAGAGATTCCAGTTTTTCGAGAAGTAAGGATCGTGATCTACTGTCAAATACTAATATGCAATCAAGAAAGGCACACCTAACTAATTTGCATGAATCATTGAGGGATTTTGCATTGTAATTGATTATCAACGCTACTGTGTGAAACGAGGAAGGCTGAGGTTTATGCGTGAACTGGTATTCGTCAGTGGGACTTCTGACAGTGTTCTGAAGGCGCTGAAGTACAGCACGTTCAGCTAGTTTCAAAGCCGACGAGGAAAGTGCACTTGGGCGGAATTTCTTGATTCCTGGTTGGCTACTCGACGTTTGTGGTATGGAAATGATAGTGACAGGAAGCCAACAGTCAGGAATGGAGAACGATTCAACAGAACGATTGATAACGATAGTCGTCAACTCAGAGAGACATTCAGCCCCGTGTTTGAGTGCCGCGAAGGTAGGCCGGCTGGTCCAAAAGCTTTAATTAACTTAGTGAACTTCAGGCGCTTGTGAACTTCCTTGAATTGGTAAGTTGACGGAAAACTGGGAGATGGTACTTCAACGAATGAACTGAGGATTCAGATGGTCAACATCCTTGTAATCAGTGGGGACACTTTTGATCCCCTAACATCTTTCTGTGATGTCCCTAGAGTGCAGAGACTTGTGAAACAAATATTAAGTCCAGATGTCTGAATTTTTTTGACCAGGCTTGATAGTCTACTGACCTCGGGTTGGTTGGATGTTATGGAGGCCATCTCTGCTACTTGGGTTACCGTTTTAAATACCATGTGAACGTTCCCGCGAAACAGCCAATGTTAAGGATGCCGTTCATAATTTCGGTCGTAAATTATACCCGAAAAGGAATGGTTAGAGCTGTGTTGTAACCAGGAAATGGTAAGAATCAAAGAACGATTGAACAGTGAAAGGTTTTCTTTGGATAAGTTCCGGTGAGAAAAACAGACCTGTTCAGTCTGTGTTTAGAACAGGTGACCATATATTTGGTATATTTCCGGACGAAGAAGTAATAATATACGATGATCACTGGTACTAAGGGATGCATTCAATCTAACGAAAAAGAGTCCTGGATGGTTAGTTAGGATACAATCCAACTGTGAGTCACGAAGGGTCGGGGTAGGAACAATATCGTTGAGATTAAACTATCAGAATGGATACGTAGATGCACGGGTTAAGTCTTCTACAATGATATGGAAATTATTTTCAATCAAAGGTACAAGTAAAGGTAGGAATGAATGGTAGGAGTTAACTAGACATTGCGAGCTTTGGGATGTGTTTTGATAATATCATGTTCAAAACGAGAAAATTTACGACGACGTAAGAGAGAAACACAGTCAGTCACATTGGAAGAGTGGGAAAAAGACACTGGACTAGCTACACTACTTAGAATGGATATATGTGACAACACCACCGCCTCTTTTCTTCGTGAGATTTTGTCTATCCTGTCGGAAGCATGGATAGTTTTCCATTTCGATCAAAGAATCATCAACATTCACCCAGGTTTTCTGAAGGTGTGCCACATATGTAGCTGGAAGGCGTGAGCCATGATTAGAATAGTTAGGTCCGGAAGCTTGTTGAGTAGGGAACGCACGTATCAAGTCGCAATGCTGGGAACAGTCATTTAATCCGTTGATGTCCAAGTAGGGCCTGCCTGCCATCCGGTTCTTTAGAGTTTCTTCATATGATGGCACCGATTCACATTAATGCTATTTTATAGTGGGTGACCCGAGGGTTGTCGACAAGTATCTTTTATTGGTAACATGAACTGTTGTGAATATTTTTGCAAAGACAACATCGCGGTTATGGACTGTCATAACAAAATAATCCCGGCGAAAACGGACCAGAATTGTGGAGCAGGTGTTCAAGGGGAGCGCTGTTCGAAGTAACTCCCATGTTCGAATAATTCTGTGAGAAGTCCACAAAATACACAGTCTCACATAGTCTTGGTTTGCTGGACAGCATGACGAGAAATTCCAAAAGACGCCCGCGCAACGTAGACGTGCACAGACGTTGACTTGGCTCGCTAGTCGCACACACAGCCGCGGTTACGTTTTGACGTCAAAAATCGGAGTGACAAAGTTTGTACGACCTGACGAGCTAGGTCGAGCTGTGTTCATGGACCGTGAAGTCCACATGGATCATCGGTCTTGTCACGTGACCAGAGGTCAACCTCCACAGGGTGAGAATGTAGCAAGAGGAGCGATATACTGCCGAGGGATATTACGTGTTCCGCTCTTGCGTTATTACGTATACCGTTGGTTTGGGTTTACTGAAAAAGAAATGCGAAGTCCCATAGGTGCGACATATAAGGAGACTGACTGCAATCACTTTTCAGTCTTTGAACCTGTTAATATCATTTTTATTATCTCACTGAATTGAGCACCTTTTTACGTTGCTTTTCAACTGTCGTGATAAAAATGAAGATAGGTTTTATGCTCCAAAATGGGTTCACGGTTCAGACTAACCTCTCACACAAAAAGGCGTCAGAAATTAAACGGAATATGTCTAGGATATCCCTAAACCATCAGATCAGAATATAACTGGGCAACTTCCGTATGGATATAAGCCCAGTGTGAATTTTCTGCGAGCCTCATGGATGAAAATGATCTTTTGTCACAGAGGCTTACTGGCCTAACCTCTAACTAAAAACTGATCTATGTGCCACAAGTCCGAATACATTCAGCGTGGCCTAATAGCTCAGCTGGTAGACCACATACGGTATTAGAGCTTGGATGGGGCCAGTGTGTGGGTTCGGGTACAGTGGAGGTCAGAAAATTTTAATATTTGTAACGAGTGAATGAATCACGTCTCCAAAGCCGACTGAGTGATCTTATTTCTTTACCGGCTATCCGGGTTAAGAACTGTCAAGAACGGCTGAACCTTTCGTGAGGTGTGGAAAGGTTTTGAGCAGGACAAAAACAGATGAAAATCTGAAAGAATTAGAGCGAACAAAGTGGGTAGTGAGGTCCAAATTTAGCAAACAAATATGCTCATCAGTAAAGACGCTCAAATCCGTTTATAAATCGTTGATAGGACACATTGTCAATGATGGTATCGAGAGGTGGAATCGTTTTTGTAGCTAGCCAAAGTCGGAAGAAAATAGACACACACACTTGTTTGATTTGCACTCCTTATTTTCCAATGTCCCCGTTTAGGAGGCCAATAGCTTTCATCTGTTATTGTATGAAAGAAAATAGGTGACCTAAATTTTGTTTTCCAGACAGCTTCAGTACATAAAACAGTTGGGCATCGGGTGAATTGCCAATATGCACACAAAATGGCGGGTTTAAAACGGGTTTTCGTGATCCGAGAGTATAACTAACCATTGAAGAACCTTGGAAGTAGTGTATGACCGTTTCCTGTGATCCATTGATAAATATCTTCAGTGCACATTTAACCAGCTTCCATACGGCGATTCAGACAATATAAAACACATACCCGAGGGTTTCGAAATCCAATTTTGGTGCCAAGACAAACCGGCACCCATGGTCTTGAGACTTGGAGTGAACAAACATGTAAGACGCCAATAGGTGAGGTGCAGGAATGGGCCGGAGAATCGTTGCGTAAATATTGTATTTTCATTTACACAAAAACAATTTTCCACTAAAATAGCCGCACCCCTTTTGATTCTAGTCTGAAGCTCCAACTTTCCGGTAATCCCCCCATACCGATCGATCGGACAATCACTCACAGACTCAACTAAATTATGCGCCAGACCTACGTACGAATGATTTGACGCTTTGCTTACTGTGCTATCTGCAGCAACAGTTGCTCTATTATTGAGTATACTAACGGGGAAGGCAACATAAAATTTATTCGAACCTTAGTTGACATTTAAAAATGTGAGCAGTTTGAACTATTGTGCTACATTTGAACTTCTGGCAAGTCTTCCGTTGATGACATATTTTCCAGTAGCTTCTACTGTTGTTGTTGTTGTTCAATGGTTGGCCCAGTTTTACACTATTCTCGTGCGTCCTGTTTCATCCTGCATTACACCGGCTTTGATTAATTCACTGTGTTTTATGTCATAATATATGTGAGTGATAATTATAGTACTACTACTGGTACTAATATCACTAATACTACTGTGATGGAGTGTACATACTACTTACTGAGCAAGCGAGTATTTGATAGCTCAAAACACAATTATGGACAGTTGTGGATTGATAACGAACGCGACTAAGTCAGAGAAGCCAAGAGCTCTAAGTTAGAGGAAAGCATGTAAACCACGAAACTGCATCCTCTGGCTGCATAAAGACTGCCTTTAAGTAAACAGGACAACAGTCCGAACAACCTATTTACCAGTCACGTCTTCTGGATTATAACACAACTACTACTATTACTACTATCACTACTAATGACAACTATTATTACTCTATGGGATACTTCTGCTACTAATACTTCGACGTTTTCGACTGCTACTGCGACTACTACCTCTACTACTGTTCCAGAGTGTGCATACTACTCAGTACGTACTCAACTATTCAGAGACCGTTATGGACAACAATGGAGTGACGACTAGCAAGACATACGAACCACATTATTAGAATTCCCGACCGATTAATGCCTGACTTCAAGTGGATTGGATAGCTGGGATGCGAATAAGCAGTAATGTTATGGTTAGTTGACTTTATCCATATCCGAAGGACCACGGCACTACTATTGGTGATGCTACTACAACTATCGTTCAAGTTATTATTATGATAACCACCAAATATTTCAACTTGCAAACCCACAGTTGTCGTTTTCGAGATTAGCTGTGACCAACCCACATAGATCTTTCAGCTATTCACACTTGTGCTACCTCAGTCGTCTCTTCTGAGAGGATCATCCACTCAGTCTACAGATGCACAAATTAAATTATAGTGAAAGATGACGCCTGCATTTCAGTTCCAGTCTCACCCAATAATAATCTTCCTTCAGGAAGAGATCCAATAGAACCATCCCAGTAATGATAGTTAACTGATTACACTAAACGTTTACTTTTAGAAGACGAAGGACTAGTGACCTCGAAAGTGTCTTGTTCGAATACCACTCAGAGACTGGTCAACTTGGTCCCCCGCACACCAATATAATGGGCTGCATTCTTCTTCAAGAAAAATTGAACCCTATTTATACAGTAATGAAAAAGGATGAAAATGGTCACTTCGAAGATATAGCTTTTAAGATAGAAAACCAATGAATAAACAAAATCCCGAAAACTGGTATAATTCTACAAGACTTGATTTGGTCCAGCTATCTTACTCAAATCTGCTGATGTGGTCAATGAGGATGACGTGCTGATTCCTCCTTCACAGAAATCAGTAATAGGATTGTAATCCGATCACACACACACACACAGACACACACACACACACACACCAGTACTTGCAGTCCTATGCTTTGTGTCACTTCTGCTAATCCAAAGCCTTTGTTTCATCGATCCATCGGTAACTGAGTTTGTCCAGTTTTTTTTATTGCTGCCCTCCCTTAAGCTTGACTTCTCGGTCCGCATTTTGTCGACTCGACCCTTCAAAGCGTGACATACGCTTGACTGACCGATCATGAACTTGACTGATGCTTCATCATACCTCTGGCTTTCCGCCGGCCCTTCACTTTATTCTATACCTGTGGAGCATGTCCCCGCCTAGGGCTAGCGCCACTCTTCTCGCCATACAATGTTGCACTGTCAGACTGATCGATGGATGATTCTTTTCTCTCGGGCATACTATTTTGGTGTCACCTGCACGTTTGTCTTGAGGCTTTCCAAAATGGTTCATTTATGTGGTTCTTCTAGCTGTCTTTTGCTCGGGTAACATAGATGTAGCCTATCTGCTCTCCGGTATAAGTTATTTATTCTTTTTTTAACTTCCTTTTATTACGTAGTAGTGGTATACAATTTCAGGAAGAGGGTAGCGGGCACTTTGAGGCTGCTAGTTGGAACAAGTGACCGGTAGTGGAAGCGGATTCGAACCCGTGACAGAAGGATTGAAAGCCCACTATGATGACCGTTCGATCACCACCGATCACTTGAACTTCAATCATTAGTTTTGTTGTCTGTTTTTTCCGGATGCTGTTTGATGAATTCACATACCTATATTTGTTGATTCCTCAATCCATATTTTACGTCTATCAGTCTGACAGTCTAGAGCAGGATCCGGTTGGTTTACCTATACCTAAAGCTAAGCTACTGTAGCATTGTTCGACAAAACGCTTGTTTCTTTTCTTCCAGATATTGAAAAACAGGTTTTGAATGCATTTTATCAAGGATCTCGAGGTAGGACTTAGTCAGTCACTCTGCTGGTTGTGTGCATTTTTCGGGTAGCTCCTAGAAAAAGTCCAGAATATGCACAACTCGAAAATAATTCGATACCACTTCTGACTGGATCATACATGATCCAGAAGAATGACAATCATGAAAGGACCCGAAATGTGCTCCTGAATCGAGGAACGTGAAGCCCGGCTTGCATTGAAACTGAAATGTGAACTAATGCATTGCAAATTAAGTTAGGTCCAAAATCTCTTGTCTTATAGAGCAGCACCAAGTGAACTTGCATAAACTGTCCCCATTTCGGAAAGCGGTTGACCTCTACTCTCCGGCAAGACTGAATAAACAATATCTCATTTGCCCTGGTACAAAATCAGTAAACTTGCTTCGAGTGTATTCTTCATCGGAAAATAAAATCATATTTGGACAGATCGAGCACAGATAACTGGGATTCCTAGGTTGGTAGAAGATGCCTCAAGACTGGAACCTTAATGAAAAACCGTTGATTTTTTTCTTGGTAGGTAACATTTTCCATATAGATACCGATTCGTTTTGAAAGTGTCAGTGTATTGGCAATTTTTTTCTCCAGAAATACTATACAGACACCTACTACGGTAGCAATTTTTCGAGTTTTTAACGGGATAGATACATATCAAGTAAACTGAATGTGAGCGATGTCAAAGTGTCTTCACTTCTTTGGTCTAAGGTATTCGCCTTTCATTGGAATCATTCCTAGGTTCCCGTACGAAAAGACAGAGTTTCTGTTCTGACTAAAGAGTGGGGAAGAGACACAGTATATATATATATATATATATATATAATTATATAAAGAACCCTATAAGCATCTTCACTTGATTGCTGTAATAAAAAGGAAATTGACAGATTTTGAATCACCCCACGGGTAAATAAACTTTAACAGTATGGCTGCAGCGATTTCAATTCACTAAGTATTCATAGAAAAGTGACAAAAGTCCTCCAGATTTCGAAAGACTCCATCATTTGATTTAAAAAACACCGTGGGAATCTTAGTTACCATCTTTTCTTAAATTTATATTGGTGTATTGCCAAGTACAATTTCTACCGTACAGAATCTGTTGAACATAACCCTGGTTCAATTCATGCAAAGCAGAAGAGCTTATTCAAGAACTATCAAGTGGGAATTTAAAACGAACAGGATGAACCACTGGCTTTCACTCAGCTAATCCATCAGGTGACAACAGTTCGCGTGTTCTCCTCGATCATCCATCCGGTACAATATTCAAATCTGCATACTGCACGATTTGTAATCCTCCGTTTTTTATTCTAACTTTATTTGAATTCCATTTTGGGTAATCGTTGATTTGGAAAGTTTCAGTGTCTGGTTTGTGAAAAGACAAACGAACAACGTGTTAACCTGTCTGTCCACTGGGGCTACGTTCTATGGACCACTGTTTGTATCGTCCCAAATTTTGCATGATCAATACTACTACAATTGGTGTGGATTCACTCTCTTGTTGACATTTATCAGACGGGGATGACAATGTGTTTTCACACAGGAGAAATTTTGTGACAGAGCTGTCTTCTGGAAAAGACTAGTTCCAGAATACTGACAAACCAATACGTCTACCAACGTGGGCGTAAATCAGATCACGTCATCTCGTAGCCTAGATGAAACCTGATTGAACGTATTTCGGCGACATTGTAGAACAATCAAGTCAACAAATCCTTGTATGAAGTGGAACTATTCTGCAGAATGATGTATTGATTCACATCCGTTGGAACTGTCTGATTGGGAATTTAACTAACATAAAACACTAGAATGGAAACTGCTCGTCAAAAGGATTTCAAGACTGTTTGGGTTGTTCATAATCGCACTCGAATAGGACATCAACATCTACCTTGCCCATATGAGAGGGTTTTTATAGGATATTTAGTCTTATCAGTTACTGGAGAAATGCATTATTTGTGGAATTTATTACTGGTCTGAGAAGCCTGCATACTATACATGATGGAAACTTCACTGAGACTTTTCGTATTTAGAGTTAAACCCCGCGAGCCGAAATAGAATCGTCAGCTTTCCACTCACTTGGCAGCTGGTCTACCAGCTGCTCCGTACCGCAGTAACTCATTTGGCAGAGCAAATGTCTGATTAGCTGAAGGTCGCCGGTTCGATTCTGACTAGTAGCATGCACTTTTGGACGCGAAAAATGCCAGTGGATTTTCCCTTATCGTTAAAGGCCTCACTGCTCGAATTTCGTTTCTTCGATGGTTTTATGATGAGAACCTATTGCGAGTAACATTAATCGTAATGTGTAATTATTAGCAAAGATACTTAATGTAATTTGATCATCTATGCTGTGGTACCAAACTCTGGGTAGAACATTTGGTGTTCGATAGCAGAACCGTTTATCCGTTGTTTCACCGCCATTACCTATTCTGTTCGGCGTTTACGTGCCAGAATAGTCAGAGGGGCTAACACCGCTTGCACAATGGCTCACTAGACCATTAAGAAATTCGGGAATTTCAATACTAGGGCTTGGAATGTTGGTGCTCCGTTTCATGATCCAGTCTGCCCCCCATCTTTTGTTCATTTATTTACACCCTTTCTATCTTATAACAGTGATACAATATTTCGGGAACAGGGACGCAGTCAGTTTGACGTTACCAGTTGGGGAAAGTGACCGACGGTAGAAGTAAGATTCGAACCTAGGACGGAAAGGTCTGATGCCCACCACAATGATCGTTTGACTACAGCCTGTCGTATACGTGATAGTGCCTTGAGTTTCAATGATCATAGGATACCCCTTTTCCATGGTACCCATGAGCTGGAATACAATAAATGGTAATAATTATAATTATAAAATCGAAGTGAAAATTTCCTCCCAACTTCGGTGGATGGAAATCATTGAACGGCCAAATCACAGATGATTACTTGCGGAAATAACTTATTTGTATCACGAAATCTGCACTCTTCGAATTTAAAAGTGTGTATTCGGTCGTATTTGCTGAGATGGTGAATTCCAGGAGAATTACGGAGAATCTAAAATAAAACTTTTTCTGGGTAGATGGCGGTCTGATAACGTCTATCTATAGAGCTCTGTAGAGCCAGAAATACAAAGATGCAAAAGCGTGAGGTCAGGCTTCATCGGTAGAACGGCCCAACTTAGTTGCACGTAAGCTTTGCAAGTACATCGCGATTTGCCAATTATCTTTATCGAGTGCGAGTGAGAAAATGTCTACCAAAAATTCAACCTGATTGGGAGGAATGTTGCCAGAATCGTTAGCGGACAGACTTTGTCTCCCAAATACGCACAGTCTCATGTACTGGCCGACAAGTTTTATGAAAGCGATCGACAATAGGGAACGAAATGCTTGCCTCTCTCAAAGTATGTATCCTTTCGGCTTTTACTAACTGTATGAAGAGGACACCGTGTTCCAAGTTTCCAAATCTTCGTCTCTTAGATTTAACATTTGTTCAGCCAAACTGATATACATTTACAGAAAGCTACTGATGCTTATGGGCTGAAAGGTTTCCTTCCTAATCCTTATTACGCACATCAGCTACTTGTCCTTGATTAACTATCAAGCTAGTTAAATCCCTGGTCAGAGTATGATTAAACCGTAATAGTTTTGATCGATGGTACTGTTTGTAGCTCAGATTGATGATCAGCACAGTCTTGTGCCCAGTAAATAATGTTTCATCACCAGCCGAAGAGAGACACTTCGATGATTTCTATTCGGCTGGTGAAAAAAGAATGTTACCGAAACAGTAATCTGAACCATCACAAGCTCATTTAAATGATGTTATAGTTTTGTCGAATTCTACTGTCAGAATGTAACCATTTCAACAGTTCAGTTCATTTCAAACGGCCATTAGCCATGCATTGGGAGCAGCGGTTCTCATCTCGCAGCCGGAAATCGGAAATAACAGAAAATCAGAGCATGAAAAGAGTGCAAAGAGAACTACAAGTGTTCCCATCAACTCGACAAAGATAGCCTGTGTACACGAGAGAGCAGCTGATGTCCACGCCGAGCCATATTCTACAACGTACCCAATCATTGAGTGAGATAATCGGTTGAATCCTGCTCAGGAAGCCTAACACGCTCTACATGATCAAATCAATTAGTTGGGCTTCTCATACCTTTCTTCCATTTCGTGGACTGGTCACTCCTACTCATCTTTCAACCACTAAAAGCCTCTGTGAACATGATGCACCGAGGAATCTTATCAGGGGACATACACAACGCATGTCCTAATCATCTTAGCCTGGTGTGAGAATTGTATCTGCCCGGACAGTCCTAAGTAATGGAAAGGCTCGTACCCAAACTACGCACACTAGGCAACGACGAGGCCAGATGAGAATAACGGGAATGTATTCTGTCGGATTTGGTTGGTGCAAACTCGTTTATATTACAAAAGAGGTCTGCTCTTATTGACAGATAACTCACTGACCGATTACAAAGCAAATCAGCTGTATCTAAACAATCTTACCGTCAAGGTCCGGCTTCACCTGATTGGTTCGATACCGGAAAAGAAGATTTAACATACAGGACAGCTTGCGGAAGCATTCAAAACCCTAGACCCAGTCAGCCTTTGTGTTTCATTTATTGATTTGTTTCAAACATGTTGGTATCATTTTTATGGAAACTAGATATTGTTTTTCTATGTTCTAAATCTTAAATTCCACTCCGTACCTCCTCATCTTATCAAAAGCTTTGTCTTTTCGTGTGTCCCACCTCACTAGCTATATGCCTCACCTGTCATCTTCCCTGACCCGTTGCTGGAAGACTTTCGGTTCATTGCAAGATGGCTTAAGGTTTTATCATCTGCTAGTGGTATACCCCGAAGGAATTGTTACTCATTTTGTCAAATCCGACTGTAGCAAAGCTTGGCAAATGCTGTCTACAAAGGTTCTCACAAAGTCTGATCGTCCTCTTCACAAAGACCTAGTGAGATGTAATATCTTCTTTTCTACACGTTCTCAATACGAACATTTTTATGCACACACTCGGGCGTACAACAGTTCTATCATTCCCTACCTGGTAGGGTATTCGCACAATCCAGCTTCCTTAATATCTGAACTGATGCATCATTTGGAATAACACAAATGCTTACCACCCATTGCTTCAGTGATCCATTTTATTTTGCGCCGTACAATCTCCACTATGTATTGAGAACTTGCGCACGGTTATGTGAAAACCGAATATTCACCCCTCGGAGTGCACAAAGTAATTACTTGACCTGACTTGTGTTGTAGAAACTCTGCGCCTGAACTCAAGATTGTTGAAACGGTGTTCCCATCAGATTGTACCAATTCTACGAATATACCAGAGTCCGAATACCGATAACCTTTGATTATCTTCCACTCGCAATGACCGTGCTTCTGCACTGTGTAGCAGAATGGTCCGGAATCCTGCTGTGTACACTTCACCCTGGCTTGATAGATGAATGGATGTCATGTCGATGATACAGATAATTCACATTGGCAAATGCCAAACGAGCTTTCCGTGTTCGCGGAGACACTTCATCGTATGACGGACTTCCAAGTAAAATGTAGCAGTCTAGATAACAGAAGTTATCTACAAGGTTTACAGTCATCCCAAACACCGAGAAATTTGTTGTTGCACAAACCCAGTCCACAAAGATATCTGCCGCTACAAGAAGTCAAAAAACTGCACAGTTATTCAAACTGTTCGAAAAGACTGCAACCTACCTGTAATCTCACTCACAAGGACGATATCGTCTGCATATTCAAGGTTCAATGCTATTCCACCGGGGAACGGTTCAGTATCACTATCCTCACATGGAAAAGGCAGTCTCTCAGACCGTATCAATCCCAGAGTTAAAGAGGATTGAGTAGGAGGACAAATGTGACATGCACAACCTCTCATGGTAAATTCGTTCCATCACTAGTAGAAGTGTATTCTCTCTGGCGACGGTTGCGTTTTTTAGAATGGACGCTGAATCCATACACCCCATTGATTATGACGAACTTCATTACACTCTCCTTATGATATATCTTAGCGATTTGATTTCTCGGAATATGAATATCATTTCCGGTAAATACTTAACAGATGGCTGTTTTCCTGCGAAACGCTTGGTTCATCGAATCATTTGACAACCAACTCTGGAACTCTAAGATGCTAAGCTACATGACCTTGTGATGAGAAATACTGTTTCTACCCACACACTCAACAATGCTGGCTGAGCAGCAATCGATGCGGGCTTCATGTGACAGCTCGGCTACAGGTTGCGCACGATGTTTACTTTAGGTTTGCGTGTGAACATGTGCATGAGTGAGTTTGCTTGTCTTTGTGTACACAAGATGGCTATGATATTTTTGATTATAAATATAATAAGGGTAGTTACATGATCCCCGTGACTAGGTAGAACCTGGTAATTGAAGCCTAATTATACCATAAATCATCATTCAGCTTCTGGCGAAAACCAGGGGTGGTATTTGATCACTGTTTTTCATTTCCAGCCCGTAGTAGTACCGACTGTTGGACTTTCTCTAAACTAAAATCACATTTGAGGTACAGTGTCGTAAGCTTTGGAGCTATAGTCCCATAAAACTTCATTCTAGTGGTATGGAATGATATTGCGGTTCCCAAAAGACTACCAGCAAATTTTATTCGGGTCAGCTCAGGCTACTAAATTGAAAATGTTTTACCTAATTTGTCTCAGATCACCTGATAAGTAAAAAAAATTCGTTGATAACTAAATGATGACTGCTTGATTTCGTTCATTTACCTGTATAATAAGTGGTAGTTAGCTGATGTGCACCAGGATTTTGTTTACGCTTTTATTTCGCAGAACGATCCTTCCGGCTAAATGCATTTTCAGTTGAATCTTTGTAACTCCTCGTGAATCACACAACTTCGTACGAAGCCACTACTCACGTAGTTCTTCAAACCGAAAGATGATTAGCTCGATAAAGGTCATTCATGTCAACTGCGTCAAGAATTCTGTTTTTGGCCAATTTGACTCACAAGCACAATTTTGAATTCACCATTCAGAACAAGTCGATTGAGAGATCAGTCGAATACGTTGGCCGAGGTGCGAGTAATCCAGGAACCATTTAGGAATTTGGCTGCACGATTTCTCTTTTAGTATGAACACTACACACAGCAGCGGAATTGCTTAGAAGCACCATAAGTAGCATACATAACTACCGGGATGGAGCTAATTGATTTGTTTCACGTGGTGATGAAATGGTTCTCTTTCTGTCTGATAGCTGGAGAACATGAGGCTTTAAGTTAACTGCTCTTGTAGGGCGGTCTAAATTGCGGGGTCTCCATCCACTCTACGATTCCGGTATTCGTTGCATTAGTATTTGATACGGTTGTCCAATCGTTCATTTTCATTTTAACCTGATAATCTGTTGGTTCTTGCTCGTCAGATTAACATACATGACAATAAGTATGGTACATACCATAGTCCAAAGAGCTACTTGTAAAATAGGAGCAACGAAACCATTCACGTTGTGGATAGTTTGTATATATTCTATGCCCGAAAGGAGAAAGATCATTGGACGGTAGGAAAACACCGGGTAGTAGGATGTTCAAAAGTTTTGCCATTTTGAAGGAGAATTATTAGTAAAACGTCCCACTTGACGAGTGATTATGATATACCTGACCAGGATGAACCCGTGGTTATGAACGGGATTCATGGAGATGAACTACTAGTACAGTAAAATAAGAATTAAAAATTTTTGTGATAAAATAGTGTCTCATAACCAAAAAGGTCGGGGATTTCACGTCATTCTGCGTAGCCACATTGAGTTACTCTCAAGGTAGCACATTGGCAGATCGAGCCGTTTCCATGTGTCACTGTGCAAACAAACTTCGGTACGAGTGTGGTGGGGCAATGGTACTGAATAAAGTCACATTTTGACTTGTTCTGTGCTCAAGTGCACATGACTCACTCACTCATGAATATAGAACTGGAAATCTGCGGGAAAATTAAGGGGTTCTATACTTTAATCGCTCACTTTAACATGGGAATACATGAACTAATCGGTCATTGAACTGGTTTCTCTTGTATTGATTACTCGACCTGAACTGCCTGAATGAGAATTCAGACAACGGATGACCTTAGAATTGAATTTTGCATCATCTCTGCTCTGCTCGATCGATAATGGAGGGGACCCAGTTGTTTGGTTTGGCTTAAACAACTGTAATCTGTTTTCTAGCAAACTGCACACGGTTTAACGGAGTTTGAAAAGTTATTTAATTACGGTATCACGTGAACAGCTCACACCCGTTGTCCATTACTTACGGTTAGTTGTGTGAATTCTCCAAAGTAGATAGTACAGGATATCGTTCTCTGTAAGTTGGGTTCAAATTCAATTCTGTTACCTAGTTTCATTGTTTTTTTTTTAAAAATTTTTTAGCTGTGCCAGCCAATCGCTATCCGTTTCGGTGCTTAGTTATTTGCTCATTCTGCAAATCAGTAGGAAAACAAAGTAACCAATTCAGATCACTCATAGCGCTTTTCGCCAATCAGTTGGCCTATTTACTTTCACTGATCCCCCCTGCACTTGTGAAAAGGTACGGACAAAGTAAAGTCAGACTATTTCCCCATGAGCAAGGTTCCATTTTTCAACATTCCCTCTGGACACGCTCATGTAAAATAGCCGCTTTCGTTTTAGGGCTAATTGCCAGTTAGCTCGGGACGAGTGTGGTCTAACAGCGGTGGTCACGTGAGATCCATGTTTGAACGTCCTCGAGCACATCTCACAACTGGTCTTTCTTTCGGACAAAATAGCCACAGGCCACATTAGCTCGTGCTGTCTGTCTACCACCTGAACGGGATTTGATTTGACCGGTTCTACGGAACTGTAGTTTTTCTTTTTCGAGTCAACAGCGCTGTGAGGTCGAATGTGTGCCTTAGAACGAGTGTGTGGGTTACGGAATCATGATTTAATTGCGCATACTCACGAGGAAGGGGAGCAGAAAACGGGAAATCGTAACACTGGGATCCGGAGTGACGAATCACATATGGCTATTTTAAGCTAAATTATGACCAGGGTCCATTGAAGTGTTTTTATACCTTACGCGAATGATCCACACGGCCGCACACGAATGCGTGTTGGTGCTTGTTACTCGTGGGGAAAGTGCGACTTATCAAGCCTTCCATATGCTTGCGCTCTGTCAATATTTCTGATGTATCAGGTCAACTGCAGTCGGAAGCTTGTGTTAGGGGTGGATAAGTTCGTGACTCAGATGTGAAGCAAAGATCGGTCATACTGGTGGTTGGTTGTCAATGCACACCCGTGTCATGGGCCGGATGCATCTTCACTTGGGCACGGTAGAGAACGCGTAGCACTGGGAAATCACAGGTGAGGCGAACGTATGTGCGCACGACGATGTCTATCGCTAGACACAGCGCTAAATGCTGGGTCAGGTTGGCTAACGAGATTGGGTTTCTGCATGGGTAATTCAGACACACCAACTTGTCCACGCCGATGGAGGTCTACAAGAGACATTCGATTGAGAAAATCAATAGCTCTGTGAGATCATGCAACGGCATTCAAACCGGTAAAGCCGAAATCTTGCACAATAAGTGTGACTCATGTTCTCCCTACGTATCTTCAGGACGGAGACAAATAAATGCAATGAATATCGAAGAGGCACAAGGACATTGGAGAAAACAGTGTCGGTAAGAACATGGGAGTGAAATATAGAATAAACATGGAGATCTATGAAACATTCACTATTTAGTGTACCCCTTTCCGAAAAAATAATACACATTTGCCTGGTCACGCTGTGTTCTTGGTTGTGCCCTCTGTGTTGGTAAGGAAGGCTGGATGCCTAGAGTAATTTCCGTGGTCCGAATTATGACCAGTTTCAGGTGTTCCTGCGTACGTGGTCACCATCCCAGCAACAGACCCTACGTCACAATTAACCAAATTTAATCACGTTTAGCTAATTTGACCTGTGGAAATGTAGTCCGACAGAAAAGTCACTTGAGATACATACTCAAAGACATTCAAACACGAATGTCACGTGACCATCGCAATTAGGACACAAATGCGAGGGTACCACAATTACGGAGCATGCACACTCGTGTGAGTACAACCGTACAACTGTCAGTCACGTGACACAACCTGCTCACCGGGATCTAGAAGAAAAAACTTTTAGTCTGGACTAAATTTGGATGCTGAATGGGGCAACAATGGGACAAGCCACCTCAGTCTTGGACGCTCGCAGCCTCAGATATGTTTTCTCCTGCAGTAGACGCATAGGACTGTTTATTGTGTAGTGGTTGTCTTTTCAGGTGTGACGACCTAACCAGGTTTATGAAGTGGCACCGCAATGAGCCAATTCGAATAGCAGAACCCTGGACAATGATCGTATTTCTCCCTGTGGATTCATTCATAGGGCTCGATGACTAACTGTCGAAGGATAAATCCTATAAAATAAGCTTCCTGGGAATCAACAGGTGTGCACATATTATCAGTTCTTATTTCAGCAATCTGAACGCGCTATGCTATGGATTTAAATTCTGACTCGATGATCTATTGCATCTTTGTTGATATTGACTCAGTAAACTCGAATTCGTTGAAGGTGTATATCTGCAAACACGGTCGAAGCTTTTCGAATCGCTCTATAAAACGGTTCAGAGGGCTCAGTCTGTATTTGTTGAGCCCAATCTGGGTTGTTTGTTGAACTGTCGTATTTGCCACAAACATACACCAATTCAGAACTGATTTTTACAACCTGAAGTAGGTGAACGATGCTACCACATCAATAAGCACACAAGCTTCGATTTTTCACTAGGTCTTTTATCCCGAGGAAAAATCACGTGACAGATAGTCAATTGAACAGCAGTAAATGTCAACCAGTACACAAGTGTTAACAGTAAGCATGACGTGTCAAGGGTATCACAACAGTTGGGAGAATTAAATTCACACGGACAAACGCAATAACGGGGTGACTCGTACCCAGACTACGTGGACCAATAACTGCCAAGACGAGAATAACATGTATTCTGTCCTCGTTGCTTGGTACAGCCTCACTCGTACAGGAAGGCATAGGAAGGCATGATACCATTGGTAGATATTTTACTAGTTAATCATAGAGCAACCTATCGGCATCTGGACGATCTGACTGTCAATTTCCGGCTCCACCTGATTGGTTGAATGGTGAAAAAGAATTTACATCGCACCGGGCCGAATGTTGAAGTATTCCATTCAGTACATATAAATTGGTTGCATTCTGTAATTCATAGAGCAACAGCACGCCAGCTATCCGATGGCGACCGGGGAGGTTTTACCAACGGGATTAAGTCGGATATTAAAGTTACGCCTCAATGTGATAAAGTACATCGCAGAACCTATGCTTTATAGATTGTTTTACACTTTTTAGTTTGAAACATTGGGTCCCCTTTATCCAGTTCATGAGAACAGAGAGAAGACATAAGTCGCGAGATGCAAGTATTTCGTTTACTCTTGTCGACCGCGGACGTAAAACGTGTCAGTATATATACATGGTACAGTAGGGGGTAAGTGCAACAGTAAAGTAGGCACGATCGAAAGCTCTTACAGTACGTACGTTGGGGAGAGCGAAGTCTGTCGTGTTAACGCCAAGGTAAACAAATATTTTGGGTCAATCGTTTTTGTGCACAGTGTTGGCTGATGCATCATGATTAGAATAGCTTCACTGAACGCTAATAGTTTCGGTGCTGGATTGCGCAACAATGCTCTGAAACACTGGGTCAGGTCAACTTTGTGACCTGATGCAATCAAGTCTCGCAGTCAAAGAAGCTGGCGGTTTCACGTCGTAGTGTATTGCCCCCGCAGGTTGGGTCATCAAGTTGGACAGCCAGTTTGACAGTATGTGTTCTGACACTCGTTGAGTCAAGCAACGATCCGTCCTGCCAATGTATACGTCACAGCAACTGCAAGTGAACTGATAGACAATATGTGAGACATTGGGATTAGCAAGACTGTTTGAGTGATTTTGAAAACATAACCTTTTGGTCGTCTGCAGCAAAACGCAACTGCGCCTCTGTGTATGTGTGCCTTAGAGCTGACTTGAGATTACAATTTGTTTGATTGAATAAGTGATCTCCTTTAAAAGGCAAAATGATATAAACTTGCTTCTTTTCCACGTTCACTGTTTCCGCGCGCACAAGTCTCGGCCTCTGATGTTGTCTGATAAAGTTCTCCGGACAACCGTAAGCCAGCAGCGTTCTTTTTATGAACTCTTCTTCGTTTTGTATTTGATCTTCTGTACAGATTTTCTGGGCTCTGTTGAAGAGAGTTCTGACCATTCCACGTTTGTATGCCACCGGGGCGAAGCTGGAGAATTGTAAATAACGTCCACCCCACGTTGCTTTTCGGTGGATTCTGCGCTGTAAAGTCCCATCTTGACGCCTGGTTAATAGAATATCTAGAAAGGACAAACTATTATCGCGTTCTTCTTCATGAGATACACTGAGGTTCGGGTGAATAGAGTTAAGAACGTTAAAAAAGGGATAAAACGTTCTTCAGTCGTAAAAATTAAAATATCATCCACGTATCGTCTGTAAAATAGAAATTGGGAAATATTATCACAGAGCTGTTTTTCGATCATACCCAAAAATACATCTGCCAAGGTTGGGCCCAGAGGGCTTCCCATGGCCACACCATCCGTTTGTTTGTAAGCTTTACCTTCAAAATTGAGTCGAATGTTTTCTGTGCATAAAAGAATGAGTTCTTTAAGGTATTCAACAGGAATAGGCAAGTGAAAGTTGTGTGAAGAAATAAAATCACATAGATAATCTACTGTTTCACAAAGAGGAACCTTTGTAAAAAGTGACTCAGCATCGACGGAATACATTTTATCCGAACTCACTGCAATACTGTTTAGCAAATTCGCGAGTTCAAATGAGTCTTGTAGACAAAATGGAGTTATGTGTTTCCGAACGGGGGTAAGAATCTCGACGAGCCACCGGGCAAGTTTGTGATAAGACGAGTTTTGCATGCATAATATCGGCCTCAAAGGGACTCCAGGTGGTTGACAAGACTAAACGAAATGCTTGCATCTCGCGACGTATGTCTTCTCTCTGTTTTCATGAACTTTTTTAGTTATCTGTGAGACTGATGTGCTTTGTAGCGAGTAGGCTTTTGGTAGCCGTATTGATGTTCGAATAGTGCAAGTGTGAGTTCCGAAAACGAACAACCTCCGCAGAGAAATATCGTTCCCTGTATACTACACTTTCGTTTGTTTTCCGTCGAACTCGATTGCAAATATCGTCTTCTATCGGTTAAGGTCGCATCCATTTGTTGGTTTACACAGAGTGTTGATTTTCTTCTGATCACCGTGAAAGTACATCACGGTTGTTGATTCGTTCTTGAATAGGTTGCCGGGTTTTTTTATCTGGCAATTCTAGCTATTGTTCTCATGCGAATCACCCTGGTTGCCTTCCGAGACGGTGAACCGATAGTTTTCAAATTATCGATCAGTGATTACTGACAAGTATACTTCGGGTCTAATACAGCGGTTTTTACCGTACTCACGGTCAGTGTTGCACGCTGCTCCGGATGGTATTCGTTTGTGTGCTGAACGTGAATACACTTCGAACAATGGAACTGTTCGTGTATACTACGTTAAACCTGCCATTTTGGGGTTCACAGTATACCCCTACCTTGTTTCTCCAAAAATAAAACTCAATCGTGCGATAATTTTCTGATCATGAAAGATAATAGGCCTTATTTTCGGGCTGTCTTACATTTTTCCGGGGATAAAGTGAACAAACAGAACAGGGTCCCAAGTCCCCGCATGAAAGGAAACCTTCGTAAATAGAACCCAATAGTTCAGTAATCAGTATTTTAATTTGTCTACCCGATAGAGCAGGATGACCCACTCCGAACTGTTTTAACGGGGTTTCTTTCGTAAACATCGCATGCAGTTGCCAACGCGCCTTCGATGCCACGATCTACGCAACTTCGGATATTGATTACCATGTTGCAGTATCACCGAATTCGATCAATCACTTCTAGAAAGCAGTTTGATTACTATGCCAATATCATGTGTTCATTGTTAGGGGATGGAACAATAAAGTAGATAAATCTGAAAGATATATGTTTTCTGGTTCGGTAAGTACGGCAAATTGAGTTCGAGAAAATTCGTTACCTCGGGATATGTGGCTTCATCCTTGAGCATATTCCACTGTTGCATTTTTGACTAGATTTTATTTTCGGGATACGGTATCTATTAGAACTTTCTGAAGAATCTTGGTAACGCCTATTTTCGGAGAAGCACGGGGTTAGATAGTTTGGTTCATGGAGCATCTCGGCCAAGTGGTTGTCATAGTTAATATCACTAACATTCGCAAACCTATCGCGTGTTCAGTGTATTGGTTTGGCTAAGCTTATGCTGTTTCATAGTAACTGTATCGAACATTTGCCACGGAGTAATCAGGCAGGCGAATGTAAGCTTGTGTTAGTGGTCTGAACATAATATGTGTTTCTAAGCTACAGATGGATGGGTATACTCGGCGAGATTCGATGATGGGGATCGCTTATAATTCAGCGGTAAACTGGGCAACTATTAGTGTCACCTTTTCGTTCCCTCTGTCCACCTCAAATAATGACCTTCACCAAAATCGGTAAACCATGCGGGACGCCATATCACGGACAAATATTTGGAACTTCCCTGGTGATTTTGTGAAATTGTCATTATTGTGAAATAACGAATATAAAACGGACACTACTAAATTAAAAACATTATTTACGCTACCACTTTAGATTTAGAATAAAGCCAACTCCCTGTTTTCGTAAAACGCTCAGTTTTATCCTATACCTAATAGTCGTACATGTGTAAGTTCCACGTGACCTATCAACACCGCTTGAGTCATCAAATCGCACTATCTCTATGTCGAAAAGAGTTCATGAGATTTCTAATCTGCTGGTGACCATTTAATGAGTGCACGTAGACCAATTTATAACAGAGAACTATTTTAGTACTAGTGAGATTGGATTACATTACGAGAATTTCAGCACGAAGGAATACACATGCAAGCTTAATTCAGCCAAGAATGATCCGGCCCATTGAAACGCAGTTCTAATCTGTCAAAACTGGAAACGTTGGGTATCTTTAATTTACCATCACTAGATGAACTGCACGGACATTTTTATTGTATCATTCATCGCCAAAGCTTAGCTCGCCTCCAGTGCAACTAACTTGTCTTGTTAAGCATTATCAGCAGTGCATATACACCAAGTGCCAGCTGGAACTCGAACCTACCGCGCAAAATCGTAAGCTTCAAGAAGGCACGCATAACGGGTAACTTACGCATAGCTGTTACTAGGGTTACATAGCAAGACAGATGAAACAACTATTTCTGCTACTTCTGCGTTTTTTTCGCCTTTAATTTAGGTGTGGATGTTGCGTGGTAAACCTCTCTGTGAACAATTTTTCATCCGTCGTGATTTCTGTTGGCAGTCAGATCGATTATACTGTGTCATGGCGACACTCCGTAATGGGATACACTGTACAACTGACTAAAAATTAATCAATGAAAGTGAATTTTAGGCAAAATAATGCGGTGAAAAATGGCATATGCTTGAATTCGTCAGCCCCATTTAGACCGGTGACTGTCCCTTATTCCCCATATTGATGATAAATTCGATTTCAACCGGATAAGGAATGCAAGAACACGGAATAAATCAAAAGAGAAATTGAAAAGGATATCAGAACCACTCACACAAGCTGACGAAATCGTGAAATGAAAGTGGTTTCCAATCATCTTTAACTGGCAGATCCCCGTACACTCAGTCGTTACCGGTGACTGGAACAGGTGGTTCAGTCACTCGTAGCACATGAAAATGAATATTTTTTATTGTTTTAAAGTGCAATTTTATTTCAATAAAATATGAATGTTCCTTTTATTTTTGGTAAACTTCCCGAACAACAGTGCCTACCGGCTAAGATCACGTCATTGTTTGGTCCCTAGTTATCGATTAGTGACGGTTTGGTAACAGACATCTCCATGCCTCTCCCTCATTTCCAACAGCGAACACGAATCGTATCAATCCAGACATTGTCTTCCGTGAACAACAAGTTCCAGAAAACAGAACTAACAATTGCAAGGCCTTTCACTCTTTATGAATAGTGTTGTAAGTGCCCATGGGTTTTTTAAAGTACAGTTCAACATCGACCAGCAGACACCGCATGCTGCCTTCTGTCGTTGTATGGGTAAAACCACAGCAGATTCCTACGAGGAAATACGCAGTTGATCAGATGAATTTGCCGTGTGTATTAGTGCAAGATTGTCTGAACCGCAACTTTTTCTGCGTCACATTGATTAGAATATATTTCGTGGTGAGAGTAAATGTGGTAATTAGAATGAATCTTCACGCGGCACGGAGCCTGGCTTACGTAATAACCTATTACCAAGATTAGGTACTGGTTAGTCAAACGTATCCGATATCAGGTAATTAAATCATTCTGATACTTTCAAATCGTTTAGGTCTTGGCCGGAACTTTGACAACTATCAGTACTCTATACAGTTTTGTAATAAAAACGAGGACAAGGATAGCAGCACTGTTTATTGTGGCCATCAATTCCCTGTGCTCTGCGTCAACTGCTGATTCCCTATTCAATAAATAGTACACCCTAATTGTAGGGAATGATTTTGGATCACCTAGGAAAATAGGGAGTAGTGGGATATACAACGTATATTGTATTTTCCTTATCCCAAGATCAACCGTGACTATCATACGTGGATTAGTCCACCCTATTCATCACCCTGCTGCGACCTATCCCTGGTTCCCGCGTCCCGCACAAATCCCGTACATCTGATCTTCTAGCTGATTATGATGGACCGTTTATTTACTCGTGCGTTGACAGTTGATGGGGAGCCTGAGGAATTGATGACCAGAACCTAATATTTTCACATTGCTATTTTTATCTTATCAGGGCTGAGTGCTCGTGGTTCCGGACACTGCCTGTGTCAACACATACGGTACTGCGAGTTGTTTCACGTACCACGTGAGCCTATAGGTTGCGGTGGACAACATCTGTTGATCCTCACGCTGAGTTCTGTGGCATCTTGATCTGTCACTGTGGTCAGCTTGTCTTACAAGGCGTATGTGTACACAGAGAAAACCTGGCGTATTAATTTATAATCCAGAGATATTTTAGATTCATATAACTCGCTTTGATAGGTCAGATATGATATTAGGCTTCATGACTTGGTGACCGGAGCGTCAGTCCATAAGAAGGCCGTCGTAATCCGATCGGGGATGTCATCACGTGGTTTGTATACTTTTCTTCATCTTATTGCATTTTGTTCTTGTGACGTAGTCGAGTCCATTATCGCCCCATGATTGACTACAATTGACTTTTAGGCAATCAGCTACTTATTTCTCAGTGAGTAGCATGCATAGTCCATCACATCAGTAGTAGTAGTAGCGTGGTGGAGTGTATATGCTACTTGGCAAGTAGTTGATTGCTGAAAACGGAACTATTGACAGTTGTGGATTGAAAAACACCACTATGACCAAGAGACCAAGCGAAATAAGGTGAACGACAGCATGCAAACTACAAGATTGTTCCTCCGACTGGATGGTGACTGTCTTCGAGTGGACAGGACAGCTGGTTGACAAAGAAGCATGCTTGTTACTTTTGGTTAATTTTGTGGATGTCCGCGTTGATGTATGCAAGCTGGTCTCTTGTCTATACAATATATTGTTCATATTAGTCACTTGCAAATGGTGTTGTGCAACCTTCACCTTCACCACCGCAATAAACGAATCTAGTGCCTGCTTATCTAACCCAAGGCTCAAAATCCCCGGCAAAACGACGGCCAGCATGCTGAGATGGATACTCTTGCATAAGCGGATGACATCTGTTGGGTTCAACCACCACCAAGGAAATCCGTCCAAAATAAAAGGGCTGCATGGACACTTGGGTCATGGTCACTTCTACGCAATGGCGAGCGAACTCCTAGAGAGACACCGGCAACCACGCACTCAGGTCGCTTGGACGCACTGGGCATCCCGGATTTCCAAACCATCATTCAAAAGGCGTTTGAACCACTGTATCGACCACCGACTCCCAACACTCGATATTCCTGTTGCCCGACAAGTAGTACTTGGCTGTGCGCGGACTAGAGGTGACACCTTGGGCAAAAGCCGAATAGCTCTGATCATGCTACGGCTTCCCAGGTAAGAGACGCGCTGTGTGCTCCCCCAGTGGTCGGGGTGAACCGAACACGAGCTGGGAACCTGGACCTTAACACAAGGTCACGAGTCCTCGTAGCCCTTCCGGAACGTGGGAATCTCTCCTAGACACACGTAGCCAGTGCATTACCATGCGCATACTCTACGACTACGAAATTATCACAACTTGTCTATCCGAATAACGCCTACCGATTTCCGGCAGTCAACATATTCAAGTCCCCAAACGGACGCATTCCACTGCATGTACCGCAGTGGGCTAGTAGACAATTCTGGGCTCCATGGAGTTGCGATCACAATGAATAGTCGAGTACCCAATGCCCTGATCTCTTGGGAAGCAGTTTCTTCGAGAATTGTGGCGACACCTTTCAGGAGCACTTCGTTTAACGTGCCAGTGACTGCGGTGTACGCCCCAACGCTACATGCTGAGCCAGCCACTAAAGATTTCTTCTACAGTGAACTTCAGAATTCAGTCAACGGGGCTCCCAGGCGCGATATTCTGCTAATTACAAGGGAGAACAAACAGCGAGGCGAACAAGCTCGTTTTCAGTTATTCGTACTCATACCAATACATAACATTAAATCTGATTCGAAACAACAAAGGGGAATGATGATCCAGATCTGTCTGTGCACATGTGTGCACGTGAAATTGATCAGAGTGAAGAATGTTCGAGTGGTTGCACACGTGTTCGGGAACAAGAACGTTACCGGTTTTTGATTCTCTAGTTCGTTTAAGTTCGTGGATATCGGGTTTCCTCCGAGACCACTTAGTCCCGGTGTATTTCGACTGACATCAACCCAGAAAATTCACGGTGATACCAAGACTTTTCTTAATGTTTCTTTGCTACTTACAGCACACTCTTCATTTTTATTAGTGACCTTACCAAATTCCATCTCGTCGCATTTCCGACCCGTTTCAGTTTCATGTTTGACCACTACCAATTAGTGTGTTCTTATATGAAGCCAGACTGCAGCACCGTTGACGCAGGAACAGCTACAAATCGAATTAGTTTCAGTGCGTCCAACAAGCCCAGGGAGTGTACTATCTTCTTCCATCCCAATTTCAACAGCAGCCAATTTTGTGTCACTCTTTGAATCTTCTAATCACCTATTTTCCCCATCACTTCCCTAGACCTCTCGTTTCCAACCTTGTCTCATAAAAATCTCTTAATTATTCTGCACAATTCCGTTCTTCAACGCATGGCAGCTTGTTGTGATCGGAACTTCCACTAGCAAACTAGTACAATCGCAAGAAAAGTAGTAAACGCTCCGAACCGAAATAAGCGTACTGAAAGAGTGGGAGCAGTGTTTGAACTGGAAGACAGTTCGAAATCGTACTCTTCGCAACCGCTATGTACAAGCATTCAAGGACTTAGTGAAACAATACAAAGTAATGTCGTTAAGAGCCAACACATCACTTCTTATATATTGTACCAAAATGCACAGCATCCCCGAACACCGAAATTGGATTTTGGATAGAGCATCTCTTTCTCACTTTTTTTTTGATCGGGTCCCTTGCGAGGTCGGTCATGTATCCCACGGGTTCCATGAAGTTTTGTGAAATAACGCGGAGTACCGTATGAGACCGTTGTGACTGATGACTCCGAATTGGGATATGATGTATTTTGCTATTTGATAACCGTTCCATGTGTACTATATTTCAAACGAGACAAACGCAATGCGGGTTTGCGATATTATTCTTCATGATATTCATTCATGATTATCACACGATCCAACCCTGACTTCAAAGATACGGACTCTTTCTCTCATTGTCGCTTTCCTTTCTCTTCTCTACCGTTCCCATTGTGTGCTTTGTTCTTTTAAAACTAATTCTCCTCCCTTGCATTGAATCTCATTCACGAGAATAAATTCACCCTTATCAGGTACCTCTAGAAGGTTGGATCATCCGTCGTTATCTCCTGATCTCGTTCTTTCCTCAGAGTCACATGAACTGGCTACAAACAGCTGTCTGTTTCTCCACTTCATTGCCTTTTTCGTTCCAAGCACAAAATTAAAAAATCTTTCTGACTCGGAATGGTCTCCCACCCCGTTGCACCGTTAGTCCATTGGACTAAGGACTTTTGCTAATTTCTTACTGTGCCATGTTTACTGATGTACTTACCAATCTGCGCCAACAACAAAAATTCACTAACGGTTTTTCATTTCATGACTCTGAGGAGAGTGCGGATGTCAAAATCAAGAATTCGTCAACACTTGTTGATTCCTCTTCCTCAATCCATAATCCCATAAATTCGACGGGTCACCAGATTAGTTCACACTTCTCTTGAGAGCCTCGCACAGTCACGCAGATATGACTAAACTCGATGTCAGTTCAAAAGGGAGTCAAATTGTCAGCGCGTCGCGTGATCCAGCTGTAATAAAAAGTCTAACTGAAATTCCAAAAACGACGCTCTAACAGCATTTAGATACTGTCCGAAGTCAGAAAGCAAACGAGAAACGCGGTACGCTTCCGTACGTCTTGATCTTTTCAAAATCACAACTGTAAAACAGATGGAGTCGACTGATGATCAAATGTGACAGGATGCACCTGCGCAGGAACAGATATACCAGCTGTAGGAGGTGTAACTATTTAACAGAAAACATGGAACACTGAACCGTCTACACCGGGTAAAAATCGCGTGAACGGTGTGTACTACCGGCAAGACGAAATGACGCCACTGATAGAATGATAGTCTGATAGACTCTGGAGTACCAATGAATATTATGTCCAGTGTGACAGTGGATAGAACGCTGAAGAAGTCAGACGCGTGAACTTGTGCCAATACATAGTCAAAAGGTAAAAAGACAATTGAAATGTAATGTCCCGACAGCAGAAACACTTTGGTTGGAAATTTTCTTGTCGCAAGACGTTTTAATATCTGAAGCCCTAAATAACGGTTCAGCGAGCTTCTTGTTAAGGCTTCATTCAAATACCATAAAGCATTTTTATTTTCAGTCTGGAAATTCGGCGCATCACTTCTGAACTGAAGTACACAAATGTAAGAAATCGTTAAATGTTTTATTTGGCAGATGAACTTCAATGTTCCTGTGCTGCTTTTCCAAACAGTATACACCACCGTCTTTGAGTGACACGGAAGTCGTAGATCCCGGTCTGCTCAGATGCCTTTCATACAAAGCCGTTATTCCTGTCAATGAAACGAACGGTAGACGATTCTCAGCAGTTCAAAACATGAGCCAAAGGCATCTGGATGATGCGATTTACGCTTTTATCTGGGTTATTCAATCAATACCTGCTCCAGAACACCATCCTCGGCTGTTGGAGAGTGGCTTCGATTGCACTCATACCAAAGAAGGGCACCTCCAAGTTCCGGCTTACAGCTTGCGCATCCGTTGTTCTAAAGATATTCGAGGAACTTCTGCTGTAAGGGAAGAGACCACAATTGAACTCATTTGATCCCAACCAGTTTGCCTATCGCCGTTCATACTCCACTGTGGATAACCTTGTCTATCTGTGCCACTACACTCTGTCATCCCTGGACAAGAAAAAGAGGCTTTCAGCTGTATGGAAACAGGGAGGTTACTTCGCATTCTCTTCGCGAGTGGCATTCAAACTCCCACAATTGTTATTATCTGATCATTTCGATAGACGCCAACAATTTACCAGCTACCGAGGCAGGGCTTTTTTCTTCGCAACCTCAGAATTGGGTGTTCTACAAGGTGCCACTTTATCACCATCGTTCTTTTCTACATGCCTGTTTTCGACGATTCATTGGTCATTAAATATGCTGCTTTTCCTATTCTGCAGCCAGGTATCTCGAGCATAGCTGACTATTAACCCAAATTTGCTGACTTTTTTCTCTCTTCTAAAAGGTGTTAGATATACAAATATTGTACAATCTACTCCACCTGTACACACTAACGGAAACGGCGTTCTCCAGGCCACGTCGGTAGGGTACCTTCGTGTGATCCTAACACTGATTTTTTATGGTCTGACCACATTTCCGTCGAATTTGTAAAAATTGGGACCGATAAACAACGACATGCGAACCCACTGCCGTGGTGAATAAGAATGCGGCAGAGCTGTCACGAAGGCAACTTCGAGGCCAGGGAAGAAGGAAGAATGCCAATTTAGTATTTGAACTGTCTTTTCGGAAGAGTTGAAACACTGGGCTTGGTTGTTCAGGGACGATGAGACTCGTTTACGGTGGTTGTTATTGTCCGACCGTCCTCAGGGAACAGTATTTATGGACAGACACTCGGTAGTTGAAAAGTGACCTCGAATAACACCCATAGGCATCGACCGGCTTTTGCTGAGAAATTAACATACTGGTTATTCCACTTTATCGCGACAAACACAGAAATAGAGCGACAGGTGAGAATGTGCTAAGCTACAGGTGGTAAATCCACAGATCACGGTAGTTGAATGGTTAGCATCGAGAATTAATACACGTACTCTGATCATCAATCCGCCAGTCCCGTTGATTAGGACACATACCAAGTGTACCTCCCTGTTCACCTTAACGCCCAGGCTTGACTCCGTCCGTCCATCGCACCTGCATGGCTGAAAACCTTGAAATCCTCGGCATATTTGATTGAAAACATTGTCGAGTATAGTTCGAAGTCATGTTCAGAGGCGGTTATGTCGTGAAAGTTTTCGCTCTAACTCCTGAGAAACTTCTTTTCCATGTTCCTTCGATTTGTTGTCTGGTTCATATTTTGCATGGCCACACGCCTCCTCACTGGGTTATTGATGGATAAACAAATACACTAGTAAGCTCGTGAGTTCAAACTCAATATCAACGGGTAAATTCAACGATACGCTATTTCACTGTCATTCGACTAACTTCAGCTTTCTGCAGTAATTAGTCAGTTATTGTTGCTTATTCACTTATGGCTACGGGTTCGAGCCCATCTACCACAACCTTGTCCGACATGCAACGAGCAAAACTAGTTTTCATCGGAGAGACTGCCCTCTTGCAATGTGACAACAAATCTGGGCGGCTGTCATGGTGGAATTCTCATGTAAAAACAATCGCATGCCAACATGATTATCATAACAGTAATACTACTTCGGTAAAGCTGGAGCAACAACGTGGAAAGGCTTATTATGGGTCATCATTTCCGCATGCTCAATTAGCTTCCAAACTACATTACGCAGCGTTCGGGAACAAACAGGTGGGCTATCACTAAAAGACCGCGAAATCAAAATTTGTTAAGGGTTCGTGAAAGTGTTGCCCATTTATCAGAACAAACCTGAACGCCGCTGCATTTTTTAAGACATTATTATTGCCTAAGAAATGATATCCGACGTTGCTTCAACTTCCCTCTAACCCTCCTCATGTAAAACTATGAGCCGGGCTTAATGTATATGCATGTTTTGATCGCAGATGACACTCGCTGTTTGTTTGTCCATTTACCTCCAACGAGTTACCAACCTTGTTCAGCTTTACCCCAACTACCATTTGGTCTTCATATTTGATCACCAGGAAGATAAATCTGCTATTTATATTCTGAACAGTTTGTGATGTTTGGGTTGATAGCTGATTGAGGGCAAGCGGAAACCATGCACACACTATTTACCTTGCACCACTGGAATGGGTCTAGAGATGCAACGTAGATCGAAGTGGGCCATTTCAATCTCAGACGGACTTCATCCGCCATATTACCACGATCCCGAATGCGAGCAATCAAGTTTGTGCGAGATTCACGCTTTTCCCACAAATATATTGTAGCCGTGAGGTTAAGGGAAACAAAAATGGCCCCAGGAGCTGGTTACCGGGGCGAACTAGGTTCAACGCAGACAAATACAGATCATTTATTATTTGCAAACTGATTTGGTCAATATTTGGATGTGGTTTTGTTCTGTTTTCAATTCAATTCCATCTCGACTTGTTAATTTGAAGAAAGCCAAAGGATGAGATGAGCGAACAAACAAACAACAGAATCAATAGGAGGTAGTTACGTAGGAGAGAGAGAGAGAGGGAGATATGAAAATGAGCAAGCGCCCGTCTGGATGTATTTAGTGAAGCACCGGTTTAGAACACAAGAACATGTGCATGGTGGTGAGCATGCGTGTTCGTAATTTGAATGTGGTTTGTATGAGCGTGTGTACGCGTGAACACGCAAGTGCCCATTAGGGGTGCAAGTCAAGTTTTAACCGGATGAGACAAGTACGTTGATGACGAGTAAAAAAACCACACGTAGCAATTCTACGCGGGGAACGTTGAGGAGAGGGAGAGAGAGTAGATAAGAGATCAATGGAGTACATGAACAATGCCACACAAATGCAAGCAGAACGAGTTGCGCTCCCCAATATGAACCGGACATAAAAGCGAGCCCCAGAGATAAGATGGGATTCGGTCACATGGGATAGCTGGTTTTCGTAACTGTCTTGAAAGAGTGCCAAAATTGTCTGTGTATTTTCGATAAACTCGTGAAGTGACCGGACGAGATTCACGTAAGCTGCAATTCACTGCATACACGAAGCCAAAGTAATAACAATAATGAAGACAGTAGTGTTGCGTTAGTAACGAAAAACAAAATAAAAATGCACTGAAAAATTGTGAGAACGAGAAAAGACTGGTTACACATTTCAGAAGCAAATATGGTCATTTCCGATGTCTAATTGGCCTACAGAAGAAGCGTTGTTTTCGTCATCTGGTTAGATATCAATATCTACTGGACAGCACTGGGACAAGTGACAAAGTAAAGAGGAACTGGTAAATGAACGATAGTAAACTCAAAAGATGCACACGAATATAAACGATGAAATGGGCACAGTTCAACAGTTTATTGGTCTTCCATATATGTGATGACGGTAACCGTATGTGGTAAGGATGGTGGCATTGGTGCAGCTCATTCGCAATTTGAGTATGCTTCCTCACCAAACTCGAAGTATTTGGCTGCTAGACGACCTTGACGCGCGGCTGAAGCCAACTCGCCGGCTTGCGTGAACAGATCACCTAGCGTAAAATTGAAGAACAAATAAATTGAGGATTTCGTTTGGATATGCGAAAACAAAGTATACGCAGAACACACTGGGTCTTCTAGGTGCTTGACCAATTTTCGGTTAACGCACAGGAGAAGATCACACAGAGAAAGCAATAAATTTGAAACGGCGGTTCAAGAAGCAGATCAACTGTCTTTGCACTCAAAAAAGGTCCGGCTATACTTACGCTGAGAGCCATAGAGTGCTTTCAGTAACTTCATACTCTAGTTAATACAGTTGCTTGTTTAAGGCGCCCATGAATGCGAAGGTAGTGAAATGATTAGTTTACGGGGGTGCTATACGGTTGGGAAATAGAAACAATCATGTTAGAGTTTCGAAGATTCAGCACAAGGAAGTATTGCTGCAATTTCGGAGTCAGGTAACTTGTACTCGAATCCAGTTACTTTCCGGCTACGTTAGCAAGCCACGCGATGATTCAAATTCTCTTTGAGAGCCGACATCGATTCTAGGCCGGGAAAGTTAGAGCAGCTTGACGAACTGCTTCTGAAAACAAAATAATGGATTTTAAAACCGAACTACTTTTGATGCATTGAGAGGAACACTTTAGGCGTCTTCTACGTTCATCTAACAACCTGAATAAATGATGTGGGCATTGTCAGCTTAACTACTGTTGGTGAGTATCACCGATGAACAAGTCAGAATACAGACCATTATTTAACTGAAATACTTGAAGGTTGATCATCTTTGAGCATCGATTTTTTGCATACAACTGTACCGCAACGGCAATGGGAATAAAGTGGAGTTTCGGGTACAGACTGCTAACAGGGCAGTTCACTGTCCACACACTGTGCTGGTTGGGTCACAGTTTCACTAGCACATCCCTCACCAGATCCCGTTGGTATGTATAGCATTTCGAGATGTATAACGGTTGGACGGCGGTTGTTTCGTTTGGTATCGGCAAAACCCGGTGGGAGAATAAATTAGCAAGGCTATGAAAGTAAACAGGTCAATGCACACAGCAGATAACAAATGTGGACAAATGTTCCACGAAGGAGGAGAGATGGATGAAGTGCCCACCACGTGACTTACCAATTGTTGCTCGTAGTGATCCACAAATATTCTATCGTTTCTCTTTGCCGTCTGTTATCTTTGATTCTATCGGTGTTTTATTTCTTCTGTCTTCTGAACAACACGACTTGAGAATAAAGTATATAAGGTGCTATTAAACCCAGCGTCTTTTCCTGCGATTACTTTTACACCAAACTACTTGAGGTGATCAAACTTGGCATGCTGACGTGTCAACCCGTTGCTATCTCAAATATGGACACAGATTCTGGAAAATGTCGCCGAGAGGATACAAAATTCTATCAAACCCACCGCTAGACTACTGGCCAAACAAGTAGCTGGATGCGAAACACGGTGAATTCTACTGGCAATGATTGAAAAACACCGTCCAGGCATGCTTCCCATTATATTCCGGATGGTTTCGGATTCTGTGCTATCTCATTTACCGTGGACGGCGAACGTTATTTCGTGCAAAGCACCGAAGACTCTTCGCCTCACTATCAGGCCCCAGACAACTTTAATCGTGTACAATTCTGGACTGCAGGCGGGTCACACCACAAAATTGATGTCCCGGTGCAACAGCCAGATTCTGCAGTGGTTGGCCGTATATATGGCTGCGTTTTCACGCTGAGATGTCATTGTACTCAGATGATTTTCCGGAATTATAGTGAACAAAAAATCAATCAATGTTTTAACAATGAAGTCAGCCGTTTGCTTCCCTTCCGGAAGTGCTACCTGACGTTATGCATCTTCAAAAAAACGCTTTTCAGATCATCAGAAAACCATCCGAAAAGGCTAGCAGACGAACTGGCTGCATGGAAGTTGGGCTGTTTTCAGGGATGATGATGTCGTCTTCGAATTCTAAATCGGCGAGGAAAGCATCGGTGCCTTGCTGAATACAATGGCTATCTGTGGGCGCCTGATGCACTATCCAATCGATGGCGTAGTTGAACAGCACTGATGACAAGGAACAGCCTTAACTAACACCGAAATTGAGGAAGAAATCATTAGGTCTATCACCGTAAATGCGCACTCTCGCACGCGTATTTCTGTAGTATGACTTTATGAGACTGAAGAGCTTCTGGGAATTCCATCCACTTAAAGTATGTTCCATAGCGTTTCTCTCCCTCTCTCTCCCGAGTCACAAGCAGCCCGAAAATCAATGGAACGCGCTGCAGTCAGCTGCTGAAACCAGTACCGATGTTCTAAAACTCTACGGAAGGTGAATATTTGATCCACACACTCTGCCACGGCGGAAGCCTTCTACACTGGGGTATGTGTGCGCGTTCTGCACCACTGAGAGGCGGTTCCACAAAAAGCACGGACATTTTGGCAACCGCGTCGATTAAACTGATGACACGGTAATTGGCACACACAGTCCTGCCACCTTTGTTTGGAACACGAAGTATAACTGAAGATCCCTAGTCTGTTTGAAATCGTTCTTTTCCCCATACTGAACGAAACAGAGTGAGAAATGGCTCAAGCAAACACGATTTTTATATCTTCGGTGCGATCCATCTTCTCCAGAGACGTTACAGTTCTTCAGCTTGTGCAGTACATTGGTGATATGATCTCGGGTTGGTACGTTGTTACTGACGCTCTGAGCGGCTTGGAGCTTGCTGTGGGACAGTTCAGTAGGAAAAGTGTTTCGTCAGTCGTTGCGTATCTTTAGTCTGCTCAGGAATGACCAGCCCGGAAGCTTCGCGAAGGACGGGATCTTCCGACCGTCGCTTACCGGATGCAGTGTGGAGTAGACGGAAGAGGTTTTAGAAATAACCACATTCAACCGCAGTCCCCAAGGTTTCCGTGATTTCAGTCCGATTGTTGTTGCAGTTGTTCGTGGCTTTCCGTCACGTCACAGAAATCTGAGTAGCCATTAGGAGGGCATCTCCAGCCTTTTCGACTAACTGGAGAGTTAGCCCTGAAATCCAGTCTTTCTGTCGTCATCACGTAAACCCCAGTTCATCTAAAGTGGATTGTTGGGTCGATACCACAAGTGAAGCCCATTGATTTTCCAATGGTACTTCGCCACCTATGAACGTGGTGACTAGATGAAAGCCAATGGCGTCCGAGACCGCCTGGCGCTTTGTCCGTAATCCCAACGCTGCTATGTTAATCCTTCTTGGGGCACAGTTTTTGTGGCGATTGGCTAGATGGATCTTGAAACGGGCACACACAACGGTGGGGTCAGTGCAGTTCTTGTTACCAGTCTACGCGCCGCGGTACGACCGACAATCTTCCAACGAAGATGAACAGCACGATCGTGTTAGAATGTAGTTGATCTGGTGCGCTGCGTGACCGTCACTAGCTTGACACGTTAGCAAGCGTTTCCAAGAATGCTATTCCTAGCGAGTACAAATTTCTCGCACAAAAACCGACACCCGTTAACCTGTCATCCTTCTACGCCTTCACAGCGTTGAACACAAATCAAACAGGTCCTACTTAGGGCTGCTGATGTTGCCCAAGGTATAACAACTAGACACACACAGAAACGATGGATATCTGCATCCTCAGTTGCACTGTTAGATGCCTGCAGATCGATTCCTCCGGATTCCACATACGATAAGGTACAGAGGTGCCTTAAACTCTAGCCGATTTGAAGCCTGAGAAAAGACCGTGAGTAGTGGTGGATTGCGAAGTGTAGGGAGATGGAAAAAGCTACGGCGATTGGCAACAGTCGCAAGCTTTTTCCGTCTGATTAGACAAACCAATTGACGCAGACCAAGCGTTCGCGAATTCATCAAAGAGGCGAAGGGCCCACTGATTCAAATTCGGGAGCGTCGTCTTATTCGCTGGGCGGAGCATTTCGGGAGTACTGATTACAACTTCACTCTTCGACAAATTTTAGGACATAAACACATCTTCCGTAGGCCCATAATCTCCGTTTTTCTTGATCTTAAAGTGGCCTTTGACTCAGTGGACCGCATAGATCTCTGGCGCTGCATCTTGCTGAAGAACATGCCAGAGAAATTCATCTCCATCACAAAATCCCTTTACGTTATTAGCCGAAGCCGATTTCGGGATTAGGGTGATCTCTCACCCGAGTTTACTAGGAGAAGTGGTGCACATCAGGGCTGCCCCCTTTCTGCTTTTCTCTTTGACTTTGTGATTGATATGGTCCTAGAGACCGCACTTTTCAAGGTGAAGATAGCGGCATTGAACTTTTGACGAGTGGAAAAGTGGGAATCCAGGTGAGCTGCAAGCTTTTCTAGACAGCTTGACTGATTACGTAGCAACGTTCGGTATGCGTTTTGCCCCCTCAAAGTCCAAGATACTGTTGCAGGACTGGGTTGGTCCAACGCCAACCTTTTTTCAGTGTCTGGGAGACTATAAACGTGGTAGACAAGTTCTGTTATCTGGGGAGCTGTATTTCACCTGAATGTCGGAAATCAAATGGGGTATCTGTGTGAATACAAAAGGCTCGTTTGGCATTTGCCAACCTGAGTCGTCTGTTGCGTCCACATGACATCCGTTTATCCATCAAGGGTCGAGTGTGTGCTACAGCAGTCAGGCCAGTGCCTCTGCATGATTCGGAGATACGGTCACTGCAGGTGGAGGACACACAAAGATCTCCAGTATTTGAACACCGATTTCTTCGTAGTATCGGTCGAATCTGGTGGAAACACCGTGTGAGTAATGCTGAGGTTCGGTGGAAAGTCTTAGGTTCAAGGATCAAATCATTAGATGAAACACTTAAGCTCACCAGGCTAAGATGGTTGGGTCATGTGTTACGCATGTCCCCTGACAAGATTCTTCGGTGTGCTATGTTTACTGAGCCGGGTACCGCTTGAATGATAAGTAAGGATGGTCAGTCCATGACATGGAAGTAAGGTCCAAAAAGTCTAACTAGTGGACTTGGCCATGTAGGGCGTGTTAGACTCCGTGGGTGGAGTTCAAGAGACCCTCCCACTCAATGGTTAGATATGTTGGGCGGTACGGCTAGATGCCGCAATCAGTGGCGCTCCTGCATCCATTAACTTTCTTCATCTATTCAATTCCGTTAATAATGTTCTTTTCTTCCTCCATTCAGACTCTTTTCTCTTTCATTATTTCCTCTCGAGGTTGCCGTTAGGAGATAGCAACCAAATCCACCGCACCCAGTGCATGGTTAATGGTTGTCTGAACAGAATGACGGAAGCGGGTGTTGGTGACGGCTAGGCTTTTCAAGTCTGTGAAGCTAACGAAACGTCCGCCACCACTGCACTGCTGTCTGAGACCATACTTTCCCTAAATGTCTAGTTGTTTAGGTGGGGTACCAGTTTGGACATTCCAGTCCCCCGAGAGGAGGAAAATGCCGTTTCAGGACACTATTCATCACCTCCTGTAGTCTGCCGCAGAACTCGTCCTTTGCCGCTTCTTCGACTGCAACTGTCAGGTTATAGACCAAAACAACCGATACGTTCAAGGGTCAGGCGCGAGAACGAGCTAATACGACACGAGGGGATATCGGGTTCCATGAGAGCAGTGTATTGTGAGGCTTGTTGTTAACAGCTGTGGCGCCATCATGGAGATCAGAGTGGTCTGTGAGTTTATTGTGGTAGAGGTGATAACTGTCATTTACTCGGGGAATCTTTATGCATCGGGTGCCAGAATTTCGCAGCCGAACTTCGGAGACATGCGATTTCCATGCGATAGTCATGTAGCGTTCGCGCGGTGATGGGTTGGCTTCCTATGTCTAAGCGTGTTCTCACAATCCAGCAGGCGATTTGTATGTGATTTCACGTCTTAAGGTCCCCAACTTGCATATTTGTTACCTCGTCAGCGGGAAGAACACGGAACGCTTTGCTTACCGGGGGCGCGGCATGCCGGATTTGGTCACCCTAGGTGGTTTGGCTCAAAATCATTCACGGAAAAACAGGACAGGTTTAACAGCATTTCGTGCACTATGTGAAACTGTCCAACAGACATGAGCAGTACTACTCGAATGTGGAAATAATTTTGGGCGACCTATCGCCTTGTTTGATTTGAATAATAGCTTTATATGTGGTCATTTTTACAGAAGCCCTTTATCTCAAGAAACAAAAAGTTGTATTCGAATATAACTTTCGCCCTTTTTATTAACCAAAAATTTAGAAATCGTGATTTCCCGTGGGCTCATTGAGATATACCGAACGGCTCGCGGACTTTTCGTCGCCAAATATTCGGTCACCAGACATTTGGATCATTGAATTACACTATATTCACTCAGGTCTGTCAAATGTCACACTCTCAAAAAGCAGCAGAAACCCAGTCCCAAACCTATTTTCATTGTTTTTCGACCTGGAAAGGTACTACTATCAAAATGTCACAGTCTGTATGATGTTCCCATTATCGCGCAAGCCAACCTCAGCCTCTCAAAAGTAGCAACCGGTCGGTTAAGACAAGGACAGTGATGAATCCTGTTTTGCCTGCCGCGTGCAATCGTTAAGGTGGGTCATTTTGTTCACATACTGAGGTAGTCAAGTTGATCAAGTGTCTGTCACCTCAAAAAGGACAAAGGCTTGAATTCCAGATTCATCAGGCACTGCCGTGGTAGACCGCACCACTATTTCAGCTGACCTTAGTTTCAAGCCTTCCGCTTTAGGAATTCCGGTGTGAAGCTGTTGTAAGGTCAAAATGGTCAAAATAACTTGGCTGTGATGCAGTTGCAAAACAGCATAGCGCGAGCCCTTTCTTTTAACGATTCGTGATCGTTGTATGCCTTTAAAAACTCTGGATTACCAGATGTTAACTATAAATTCCGAAACTGGCCAAGGGGGTGGGCTACGCCTAACCCACTTTTTGGCAGTGTGACATTTGACAGACTCAAATGAATATAGCATAATTCAATCATCCAAATGTCTGGCAACCAGATGTCCGGTGGCCGAATGTCCATTCGACCAAATGTCCGGCGACCGAGAGTCTGGACACGATATTGAACACTCAAATGAAATAGTGCAGTGTCTGGGCAGAAATTTCGAGCCAAAAAGATTGGGTTGTTAACTCACGCTAGCAAGAAACATCTTGACTAGCATACCCGAATAATGAATATTCATTGTAGCTAGACCACTGAACTCCGGAGAGGACTCCTCTTCATTGGTAGAAAATTAACTAACCTGCCATGTTCAAATTCTGCTTCAAACCAAAGCCGCCAATAGAATACATTTCTGCCATTCGAGCGAGTATACGATAGACAGGTAGCAAATCCTCTGCCGCATCATATCGACCTTCAGCATCAAGACCCTCATCAGGAGCCCCATCTCCCGGCGATGTAGCACCTGCGGTGTCCACAGCTTTCTTGTACCATGAGATTGCTTCAACCCACGGATCTGAGGAGATCAGCGGTACGGCATCTCGACTGGCGGAGGTCAACGCGGGCAACAGAAGAAAGTCGTCCGGTCCAGCAGTTTTACTCACTGCATGCGTTGAGTCTGACAGACTGGCTGAGACGTCCAGGAAGCGAGCGAGCAAAATCATACAACGGCGATCTCCACCCTCAGCTGCACGACCAAGATAGTCCACACCGGAACGAAGATCGCTTTGGTTCGGCTGAGGAGGAGGAGCAGCATGAATACGGGTAAGTGATGCGCGTGAATGCATCATCAAGCTATTATCATTCATGATCGAATTATCGTCATACTAGTATACTAGAAAACAGAATCACATAATCCGCCAAGCTATTTGGGAGTGGATGAATTACCGTTGATTATCTATCATTCTGACATGAATACCAGTTCATTGCTTACGGAAAACCATGCAAAATCAGTCACGAATACAACGGAGAGCATCTTACAGTTATTGAATAGATCATGAATCCGGCAGCCGTGAAGCTAATTACTTTGCAAAGGGCCACATTTTGAAACCTTGGTTACGAGTACGTCATCGTTTGACCTCTGGCCACTTTTGGAGAAGAGTACGTGATGGAGTGAATGGGAGACACACATGAGATCTATGATCAATGACGGATTGGCATGGGATTGAGTTTTACAGTCACCGTGTCGTTTGCCGATGACGACCTGTCATCATTGCACGAATGTTCATGGTGTCCATGTGAGGACGGTCACAGCCGTTGACGATCGGCGTAGTGAAGCTTAGATTCAGGAGGGTACAGAACGCGAAGGAAATACCAACCCTCGGTTCCATCCCTCATTGGCGTTTCTGAGTGAAACAGATTTACACAAGTTCAAGAATGCAATTCCGAAAGCAGAAGTCAAAATAATAGTTGACTTCATTATTACTCGTAGTCTGGACGATTAAGAATGTGAGTGATAAGCCTAAACCAGCAAAATTTATTCAGTGCAAATGAACTTTCAAATCATACCAAAAGGTGCTTTGTATCATGACCTGCGAAGGTCCGTCAAGAGTCGATACAGGGAAAAAACGGATCTTCGTGAGTTGCTTAAACCATAAACCCAATCCCATGTATTCCGACTACATACTGGACGACGAAAGTTGGCACGGTTGTACAAAACATAATATTCCAAACCCACAAAAAACTGGTGCACACCACGGTGCGAAAATCAGTCGATGCGTGATTCACGAAACGTCCCAGTTTCACAGTGGGACGAGGCCATGGCTAGTCAATCAGTTTTTGAAGTGCATATGGTGACCAAGCACGAGTCAAATGTAATCAGAATAATAGTGCAGATCAGGCGTATGAGATAATCCGTTCCAGAGTTAGAATGACTTTTCCGCCATACAGATAGGCCTTCTCTTCGTGTTGTAAGACGTCGGTTGTGATAAACCAACACAGAACACGGATTGAGAAAGTTCAGACGAACACTAAGCATGTACTAGGTGTGGTGATTCTGGCTGCCATTTATCTCTTAATAGGAAATAATGAAAAAAGAACAAGAGTATGAAAGGAGGAAGAGAAGTTACATGGCCAAGCCCATTCATTAGGCCTTTCAAACCTTTATTTCATTTCATGGGCCGACCACCTTTATTCATCTTCAAACCGTTATTCACCACAGCACAAATTACGCGCCGAAGAATCCTGTCAGGGGGCATGCGTAACACATGACCCAACCATCTTAGCCTGGTGAGCAGTGACCGTATCTCCGAATCATGCAGAAGCACTGGCCTGACTGCTGTAGCACACACTCGACCCTTGATGGATAAACGGATGTCATGTGGACGCAACAGACGACTCAGGTTGGCAAATGCCAAACGAGCCTTTTGTATTCACACAGATACCCCATTTGATTTCCGACATTCAGGTGAAATACAGCTCCCCAGATAACAGAACTTGTCTACCACGTTTATAGTCTCCCAGACACTGAAAAAAGGTTGGCGTTGGACCAACCCAGTCCTGCAACAGTATCTTGGACTTTGAGGGTACAAAACGCATACCGAACGTTGCTACGCAGTCAATCAAGCTGTCCAGAAAATCTTACAACTCACCTGGATTTCCGCTGATTCGAGATCTGACCATATCAATCACAAAGTCAAAGAAAAAATTGGAAAGGCAGCAAGCCTTACGTACGCCACTTTTGTGGTGAACTTGAGTGAAAGGCTGCCGTAAGCTCGATTTCGGTTTTGACTGTTCATGTAAAAGGATTTTGTGATGAAGATGAATTTCTCTGGCATGTTCTTCAGCAAGATGCAGCACCTGAGAACTGTACGGTCGACTGGATCGAAGCCACATTAAAATGACGGACATTTTTTTCTATTCCAATGTACGTGCTGAGCCCCTGTTCTTGAAAATAGACGTAGGCAACCCACCCGGACCAGCAACCTTATATTGTTGAAGATAGCTTATCTCTCGAATAACCTCCGCTTCTGAAGGAGGACTGGTATCTACAACTAGAGCTATCCCATTGTGTTAGTTAACAAGTCTGTCGTGGATAGAGGTCAATTAATTTGCCTCTCGAAATGCTCCGCTCAACGAATTAGACGACCCTTATGAAATTGAATAAGTGGGCCGTTCACTTCTTAGGTTGGTTCGCTAACGCCTGGATTTCGTGGACCGGTATGTCTAATCAGACGGAAAAAGTTGCGGCTGTTACCAATCGCGGTAGCTTTTTCCATCTCCCTACACTTCGCCATCCACCACTACTCACGGTCATTTCTCAGGCTTCAAATCGGTTATAGTTTAAGGCACCTCTGTGCCTTATCGATCTGCAGGCATCTAACAGTGCAACTGAGGATGCAGATATCCATCGTTTCTGTGTTTGTCTGGTTGTTGGACCTTCGGTAGCATCAGCAGCCTTAAGCAGGACCTGCTTGATCTCCGTCCATCGCTCTTCTGGATCCTGGGCATTTGACTCTGTCGATAACCTGGCAGATCGATGGTTATCATCCAGTAGAAGCTGTGGGGGACGGTTGGCTTTCGCGTTGCTTCGATCACCGACGAGACGTAGGCTGGGACGCACGCGAACAAGAGTGAGATCAGTGTCTGCAGACGTGAACCAAAATGACCGACAGTTTTGAATGGTGCAGCGCCAGCGGTAATCGATAGATATATAGTCAGTCTCAATCCAATGCTCCGAAGGCATAGGAGGACGCCAGGTTAGTCGGCGCCGCTTTTTGTGCGAGAAATTTGTACTTACTAGGAATAGCTTGTGGTCAGAACATAGTTGGTGAGTTGGTCATCGTTATCTGTTCAGCCGATTGCAACACCAATCCGGTCTCCTAAATTCCCCTCTGTCTCGCTTAGGCTTCTAAATTGAGCACCGAAACCCTCAGCGACAAGCACTGTTCGTAGAGCGCACGCTACGGAGTAGTTGGGACAAATGGTGACAGACCTCGTATTCAGACTCAGGGGAGGTACAATCAGTTGGGGTATTCACAAACAAAAAACAGGCATCGACGCTTCAATCTATTGCTGTTGGGATGCAGAGAATCATTCAACCAAACGACTTACAGAAGGCTGCTGACTGGGATCCAGTCGAGCAGTGCATACACAGCTTTCATGCTCAGATAGTTGCCAACGCCAGTCTGGCCACGAGCACGAGATACCGAATCGCGCGACACGCGAAGAATGAAAAGAGAAGCCGAGCTTGTATCTGGGGAGCGTAGTGTTAGCACTGAAGTTTGGTCTTTTACGCGTGTCTCGGAGACAAAACACATTTATTTTACAATTTTCAAGAGTTCTGGTTAGGACAATCTGTTGTCCGGTTTGGCAAAGTGGGTGGACGTTGAAGGCAGCTAAATGAGGAAAATGCTTAGGTCTGAGAATCGATTCCCTAATTTTTCCTGTCTCAAAAATATAGCCGTTACAGGGAGCTACAAGTTCACGATCACGACTCATTGTGGCTCTTCGTATCCACTAAGAATTGGGACGTGAACGATGAAGAACAGAGAGGAAATAAATATTTTTCGAGGGATCACCGGAGTTTTCTGGGCACATCATATTTTGAGGCTGCCCACATGGCAGAAGGGGTTTTTCTTTCGGAACCCTAACCGGAGCCTTTGACTCAAAAACCTGACCCACAAGGCAGTGGGGCGTTAACCCTGCACATGGACGTGACCGAAACACCCGTGAAGGAACTTCATATGGTCTGTCAAGTGAGACCTGATTGTCGCACACATTCCGCCTTGTCTTCGCTGATGCTTTGTTATCGATCCGCGTTTCAGGTTCACTCCTTAGCCCAGTGCACCCAATGCAGCAAGCGGAATGTGGACGGGGCAGTATTCTTTGTACCTGGGGCCGCTCAGCTTGGGTGGGCGATAATTGCCCAACGAAGTGTGATGACTTCTCCCACAGTCGAGAAAAACTCCAACTACTCCACTTCTTCATCCATCCAGTAGATATTTTTTGACCGGCAAACTGTGTTTATTCACTGGAGTCCTATCCCGGGGCGGAGTGGGTAGAGCCAGATGTTGCCCTGTAATTGGTTCATAGAATGAACTCCATCTGGTTACTACCCATTAATCTGCCAGGCATGGCTGAATCTCCGGTTGGAGGAAGTCATCCTGCATAGCTCCTTGGGTAATGGAGGCACGCAAGCCGTCATACTATGTCAAGGTGCAGTCTTGTCGTGATATAAAAGAGAAGGAAAACTTGAATTGATGTTTGAACGACTGGGGTACATCAACAGGGAGACTTTATAGCCGTGTGCTGTGATAAGAAAGCTCAGTCAGTGAACAATTCTGCCACTATGAAACTGGGATTAAGATGCAGATGGATTGATTAAACCAATAATGCGATGCGAATAGCATCGAAATCGTGACACACTCTTGAATAAAATGGGAGAGGAGTTACCATAAATCAGTATAAACAACACTTTTCTGATATCTAGAACTAATACACAATGAGATACCGAACTTTAAGAGTGTGCGTAACAACTAGCAATCGGCTCTTCGTCTGCGTTATTAACTCGGAAGCGCGTTAATCATGAGGACGATTGACTGGTGCTTCGGGAGCAATTCCGTAACATAAAAACCTGTTTTCCCGCATATGAACAACAGGAACCCTATGAAGACAACGCTGACCCGGCACTCGCAAGCAGATACACGATGCCCTTTCGACAACTGGATAAATCCAAGTTTATCCATTTCATTCACAGTGGGCAACCTAGATAATGACCGGTGGTAATCGAATGGTTTAGAGCGTTCGCTTACCATGTCGGAGGTTAGAGGCTCGAATCCCACCATCAACGGTTACTCCGGTGGTAGGCAGTAATCTACTGTCATCCGGCTCGTTACCATACCTGATCTATTGGGACCTTATGTGATTCTCTTCTTCCAAGTCTCAGAGTCAGATTCGAGGCTAACCCTAATAATACAGTAAGCCATTGTGGTTATGGGGTACACTTCTTCTATTGCACTCATGTGCAAGCACCTAATACGGTTATCCGTTAAGATGGGAACATAATTTGATACAGGGAATCACTTACAATGTGACCAGTACTCTATGATTAGATTCATACGGAGTGGATGTCAAACGCGTACAGCTCATTCTCACCTTTATCGGACAATCCAACATTAGCTGTGTGGGTAGACCCAGATAGTAATGCGCCATAACAATCATAGCCTCCAGGCAGCCAAGTTGTGCGGCATGACGTTCGTGAAACAGTACTGCGGCCCAGTCGATCGACTGACCCGAAAATCGTACCTCCGATGAACCGTCGTCCCCACCTCCATTCGGACTTAGGTCAGCAAAATTAGTCGGGTTTTCCGGACCGTGATGGACAGCCTCGTCGTCGGAGTCGTCCAGATTGTGATTCTTCAGTAATAGACCACCTAGTCCGGCGTGAGACCAACCGCCTTTGCAATTCGGCAAAAAACGTCCGGCCTCATGCAGGCGCGCCAGTTCATGGTGTATCTGGAATGGAAAATGTGATTATCAGACAATAAAGAGGTGAGAAAGGCGTTTTGTGTCAGAGACAGCAGATGAATAACGGCTGTGGTGATAACAGTGAGTTTGGGACTAAAAATCAGTTACAACTGAGTACGCGAGACACAAGAATAACGCTGGGTTTTCAATTTTTTGTTAGGTGCTTGCGCATGAGTGAAGTGGAAGTGGCATATCCCATAGCCACAAAGGCCCACTGCGTTTTCACGGACAGTCAGCAACGTGATCATGAGGGCATAGATGACACGCTGAACACATCGAAGTGATGAGATTTTGGATGTATTTGTTTTTCTGACCTGGAAACGGTCGTTCATAAAACGGGGGTGGAGAAAAGAATTATGTGATTTCGTTATCAGTAGGGCAGTGAGACAGCAAGTGAACATTTACCAGGAGACTGATAAAGAAGAGAGATTTGATCGGGGCAAGTAAACCCTGTACAGCAGAATCGAAATCAACAACCCAGATCGAAGCATTTGACGAAAGAAGATAGTGGGAGACAGTGTTTGTCTGTCGTCTGATTTACCCTACGTAGCTGAGCTCTCTCGTGGCCTCGCGCACTCATTTTACTAAATCATAGAATCAAACCTTGAAATTCTATCAATCTGTGTCATGGTTTGATATAAGATATAAACAATTGAGTTCTTTAAAGATACAGGTGCAGCTGACCCCGGGGTCGCGGAAAGGTCACCAGTATGGTGGTTATTCGCAAATAAACAGTCGCGGATGAGCAGCGGTAGCGCTTTAGGATCTGGTGGGTTTTCCGGCTGACAAGCGCTGGCTCTCAAAACGCCACACATCCGAGGACAGCACTGTGACGTGGCGAATGTGGCTCGTCACTAAACACAGCCATTGATCCTTATCTTGTTGCATACTCGGAAAGGCAATTCAGAAGTGCATGAACCACTGCTGGCTACCGGCTCTTCTGAAGCATTTCCGCTGCTCCGCAGGTTGCACTTGTTTGTGAAGAGGCTAGAGACGGATTCTCGAAAAGGCCAGTGGAGGTTGCGTCAATCATCCTTATACTTTGGACTGGGTGACTGAGCGGTACAACAGCCAGTCACAGCTCAAATGACCCATATTGACACCTGGATAACACGGACAACGGGGCGAATTGGGGTATATGACCGACAATCATAGGACGTCATGCATTTCGAAGATGGAAACTGTGCGCAATGCGGCTAAACTCTGTGAAATAATCACGATTGTTTGTCTACACACAATGTGAATGTCAGAACAGTACTCATACCACGAAGTGTATAGGAGTTCAGAACCACCTTCAACCACTGAACAACTCTAAACCTTATTGAGATAATACCCACTGGATCGACTATAAGAACTAAGGCTGTGTTATCTGAATGCCAATAACCACAACATGAACTCACTTGACCTAAAATGGAATGTCCGATCTCTTGGTCCAAATTAGTCGGATGGTCAGCACAGCTGGGTTTGTGATTTTCATGCATGAGCTGATGCAACAGATTTCCAGTCACGCGATAATCCTCGTCAAAATCCAAATCACTCGATTCGCTCAGATTACGCCTACGTCGTGGCACTACCGGGCCGACTCGTACACCTGAGGCATGAGGCCAACCGTGGTTCCAGTGACCCACACTAGCCCAGTTATTAGTCAATTCATCCCAGCTGGTGTTGAGCATCGAATAGCTGCTGGTAGGCATGCTGAACTGATGCTGGAACATAGCGGGTGCTCCGATGTGGGATGCGGGTGTAGAGTAATCCACGAGCGATGAAACTGAGCCCCCGGCAAGACCCGAATGAACCAGAGTGGCAGCGGTCGAAAAGTCAAAAGGCAGTGTTAGTCCCGGTGGAGATATTGGAATTGCTGCAGGTGTGACTGACAGTGAGTTAGCCATGTCCGAAAGCGCGAGAATCCCAGTCGCCGTCGGGGCAGCAACACCAGAAGTAGCACCCGTTGTGGTTGAACAGGAGAGTAAATTTATACGGCACGAGTACCCCGAGTCCCCAGATGCGGCTCGGTCCCGCGAACGACGTGGAATATGGACAGGAAACGGATCGAGAGCGAGAACCGGACGTGGGAATTGTGTCTGACCTGAACTGGTTACCAGAGGCGGTGTGAATGAGAAGGATGGTCGAGCCGAATCTGATGACTCTGAGAAATTCGGATCTAGTAGCACTGGTGCCATGGTATCCAGTTTCAGCGTGGTGAACGGTCCGATAGATGCAGTTTCGTCACCATCTGGATCTAGGAGATTGGACAGCGACGATCCGTTAAACAGAATAAATCCAGCACTCGAGGACGGATGCTCATCCGAGGAATATGATAGGCTCTCGCTATTGCGTCGACGTAAACGTGAGTCTAAATGGTTCATGTTTTCTGTACTTCTTGTTACAGTTGGTCCAAAACGAATTCCGTGATTGGGAAGACGCACATGAGACTGGCTGAAGCTAACAGCACGACGCCTTGCAAAGGGACCTCGAGGGTGACTCACGGGATTTGCTACCTGCACGATAAAAATATTTGGAGAATGCCCCTTAATACCACATCAAGTGTTTCATCAAAAAAGTCTTAGAAAAATGACACCCAGGTATAATCGATGGCGTGTGTGAAACAACCCAAACCGCATGCTACAATCCATCAAAACTGAAAGCTTTTAAAGAATGTGTTGCATCATAAGGGAACACAGATTCGAGCGAACCTCGACTTCTACTAAGGCAGTGGACCCTGGAATCGGTCGCTGCTGAGCGTTGGACAGCGAATAAACCTTTTCGCCATAAAATTGAGGTCTGAGCAGCATTAGTGTGATTTCCGAAGAACACCGGATTGGCAAAATAGAAGTATAGTGTTACAGATTCCAGACGCCTCTAGTTCGGACACAGCCTGAACAAAGGCCGCATAATGCGGAACTGAACGCTGGTGGCGAGAGTCGAATTCTGGACGTCAAGATCTAAATCTCACGATAATGGCTATTTGACCACCATCGGCCTGCATGTCACTTGATAGATTCACTAATGCTGCTTTTGTTCACCGACGTTCAAAGTTATTGGGAGATAGGTATGCGTGGCTAGTCCACTATGAGGCAAAAAGATGTGAAAACTTGGCTCAGGAGACTTGATCGTTTGGGACGCATAGGCTTCCAGGTTAGGGTAAACGAGATCAGTCTATCTAATGGTTGTATGGTAAACCGACGCGGATTGTGAATCCGGATCACATTCACCTATATGGTTTGGACACCTTCGCTCTACTTCACCATCTCCATTGAACCTTTACATGCTGATACTGCTTTTCACTGCGATGTGGTGTGGTAAGATAGCTACGAAAACCAGAGACGTTGAGAAACGGGGTTCACATTTGCCGACACTGAAACTAGAAAGCCGGACTAGGAAGTATTCTCTGATCCATTCCATAATCATCTTATCTTTCGACTGTTGTGTCCTGCTGCGCACAAACGAACCTAGTGAATAATGGTAGTCAAGCTATGCTTGGCAAAGAAACGCAATTATCCATTAAATCTTAAACAGTATGCAAAGCCGAACTACGTCAAACATATTATCCAGCACATTTCTATCAGTATTGAGAACAGAATTTAGGTGATTATATGGCACATCATTGTCAAAAATCTCTCTGGGTAGCCATTTCCCCAAGGTTCTTTAGGAGTTCGTCATTTAGATGCTAAGCGTTTATCTCATGACTTCAAACTTCCAACGATCAGAAGTGTAAAAAATCCACTCCTACTGCCTCAGTACATGCTTGGGCACGACTGCAGTGAAAAGGTGTACCCTACAGCCTCAAAGGTTCATTACACTATTAAGGAGAACCGGCAACCTAACTCTGACACTTGGAGTGGAGAACCACATAAGGCCCAAATCGGTCGGTTTTTGTAACACGTTGAATGATAGTGGGGATTACTTTTGACCGCCAAAGTAAAAGATGGTGGCAGGATTCGAACCTCTGACCTCTGAGATGGTAAGTTAACACTCTAAACCCCCCGACCACCACCAGTAAGAGCGTTGTATTCTTTCACTTTATCAACCCACTAGACTGCTCCCATTGACCCATGTGTCGCCCTCGCGTCGCAATCAACAATTCTGAAGGTTTCTTTTACTCTATTTCCTTTTGATCGAATTCAACGCCCTTACTAGTTAACCATTCTTTGTACCTGATTTGCAAATGCACAAATCACCAAGGGATATCTCACCTTAACGGTCTGAATAATTCCATGGCTGCATCAAACCAGTTTGATCTTGCAGATCTACTCACCTTAGTGATCAGTTTTTACTGTGGGTTTTGCGGCTAACTTGGTTGTCACTCGTAATTTGCTTTCCATTTGCCCCTTTAGTACATGCCGGTAATCTATGTTCAGTTATGTCCACTAGATCTCAACGATACGTTCACATCTTAAACATCTCGCTCTAATCTGTATTACATACCACTGATGTCTCGTGTATATGATAATCGCTGAAATGGTCTGTAGTCTCCAGAGTACATATTCGGACTACTGGTCTCACTCGTTGAACTACGGACATAGTAATGTGTAACGGAAGATACAAACAGTTGTGGGTCTTAACATGCTCCTTAACAATTCACTATAACCAATTAGGCGCTACATCGACAGAAACGAAGCTACAACACTGGTTCATCTGCAAATCCATAACTCACTGGTTTCACGACCTCGCCCGGACTTCCATCCACATGGATTTTCTTCAACTTTGAATTCTCATCCTTCGGTGAACTACTTGCGTTAGCGACTGAAGGCTCCTCGCCATCTTCGTCGGTCCGAGTGTGAACACTGGGTTGGGGATACAACGGAGTATTTGTACCCAACTCGCTTGGTGCAAGATCAAAAGCAGTGAGACCCAACCACTCGCACAACGGATTACAGCGATGACTGTGAAAGAAGAAAGCCATCCCACGCGGACCCAAATTCCCGTCGCTATAGCCCACTCCATCTGCGGTGTGGATCTGGGGATCCGTGTAAAGATCACCTACACCTTGAATATCTACCACGAGCAATCGATGTCCTGAACGTTCAAATGTGAAGTGACTAAAAGCCTGTGGTCAATGCAAGTGGAAACACAAGTTAAGATACACAGGATCAGAACGTTGATAACTGCATTGAATTAAACGTGGGAAATTAGACGTTAGAAAATCACGGTTTGTTGTTGTATGCTACGGTTTGCATCAGCGTACTAAGACTCATTTGTGTTTAAAAAAAGACGGCGGTTCTAACAGACTAATCACCATCAACGCGATGCCACATAGAAGAGCAAAAACAAACTTTAGGTGGGAGAACGAGAGCTGTGTGTGTGGGGGGGGGGGGAACACAGGTCAGTAATACGGGAATGCAGAGATGAAAATAAACACAGGCAGACGCTTAATTACCAAATTATACTCACCTGAGGCGTGTTACGCAGTTGTTCATCGACAAAACCAGAGTTAGAATTGTACTTCCGGTACTCACCCTCCATGTATCGCTCGATGTGATAGAAACAACCGGCCTTAATGGACGCAGCAGGTGAGTCCCCTGCGCCACCGTCTCCCGGATTGTGGTCGTGTAGTCCGACACCACGTAATTCTAACACAGACAACTGGAAAATGTCCACCTACAAAAGTGTTCGATGAGCAAGTAAAACTGGACATCGGTGACCTCCATGACAAATAAGAAACTAATAAGACGTCACCGTGTCATACTGAAAAAAGTATTTCGTCAAGATAGAAATAATTTCAAGTCGGTTTCAAGAACGTTACTTGTATCAGTAAGGGTAATAGGATCTTACTTGAAGAAATGATTCCATTGACCATGGAGATTGTTTGTGGTGTCAGTAGTGCAATTGGGGAAATCAAGTCTGTTTATTTGAAACTGACTATGAAAGTCGATCATATGAAATGACCAGTGGTGGTCGAGTGGTTTAGAGTGTTAACTTACTACCTCGGACATCAGAGGCTCAAATCCTGCCACCACCGGTTACTTGGGTGGTGGAAAGTAAACTCCACTATCATCCGACTCGTTACAAAACCCCATCGATTTGGGCCTTATGTGGTTTTTCACTCCAAGTCTCAGAGTTAGGCAGCCGGTTGTCCCTAATAGTGCAATGGACGTTTGCTGCTATGGGGTATACTCCCTCCCACTCCACGGCCACACAAACATGTGATAACAATTTTTTTTTAACACTGTTATCACTTCGAGATGCGAGTGACATTGTTTAGACGTCCAATGACTGCGTACATAATTGGCAAACAGCGCTTACGACCGCGACAGTGTACGAGAGATGGTTCGGAACTGGTTTGGACAGTTTGGAAATTAGCAGACAAATTTTCGCACACGCAACTGTCACCAAACTGTGACCGGCGCAAAGACTACCGACCCTTTTTGCTATGGTTCAATCTACCCATTTCTACAGTGACTAGTCGATAGGTGCATTTTCAATGTAATTTGTTTGCGTTACACATATAATTAGAGTCGCACAATGTAACATGATGGGATGAACAAAAAATGATTGCTAACTCAACTGTTGGTCAACAGCAAATAGGGCGGGAGAAAACAAGGGTGTGGAAGATTAGTTTCGATAATACAGACGTATTTAATATCATCATTATTAGTACACCAGCTTGAAAGCAACCACGATGCCCACGCAACAACAAATATAATTATGGGGGTGGGAGATACAACAGAGTACAACAGTCAATTTTTGTATCACTGGTATCTTCAGTGTTTACTTGAGCTGTGGGCCATTATAACACTCGTACGCCCAGTCCAGAGTTGGCATTTTTGTTCGAAGATGCACCTCTAGCCTTTGGACAGCCAAGCGCGTCCTGCAAGGCAGCAGCGTTGGTCTAGATGAGCCGGTGGCTAATTTTGTGGTTCATTCACCTCCTCCGGAAAATCTTGTCGGGTAAGTGGAACACGACAAGGAGCTATGGCCTTACTTAGTGGTGGGTCAGACTTGCCATGTTACAAGGCTGCCAGAAGATTCATATGACGCTTTTGAGTAGAGCACGCTAACCAAGTGGAAATCCCACCACTTTGATTAACACCACTGACTGCTTACTTGGTGAGTCCGCTTTATTCACGGCTAATAGAGGCAGCGGCCGTTCCCCTACTCGTGGCCTGCGGAAGCGCACGGTAGCGTACAGCTCTGATCTGTCCAGATTGGACAACCAGGCTAATATGGACTATATAAGTTATGCTCATAATCCACATTTGTACTCCTTTGTCAACAAGAATGCTGTTTGTCCCTTCAAGGTGAAGTGATAACTCGCCGGATAACAAAACTGCGTCCCTGTAACATTAGAGATATCATTACGATAAAGTAGCTACCTGGAGATTTAAAACTGATAGGGCGAAAGTGATACATCGCCTAGCAGCGCATCAAAATTTGAACGAAAAGTAGTCTACTATTTGAGTTTTTGCACTCATATTTTTCATATTTTATGAAACAAGGGTCGAGAATACCAAATTTTGTATGACTTAATATTGTTTACGCTAGCTCTGCAATATTTTGGGAGGCTGAAATCGCGTGACTTTGGTTACAACGGTAAATTTGCCTCCGGCTTCAAAAACAATTTAATAAATGGTCAAATATGAATAATTTTTAAAAATGCGAAGGTCTAATTCACAAATAGGTGGTTTTCGTCACTGATAAATCAATACCGATTGTGCCAGCAGCAGTGTCAATTGTATTTGTGCTTAGCAAAACGAAGTGAAAACATTTCCAGAATACTGCATCATCAAGCGGTTGATATTAAGCTCACGAGAAAAAAACTGTTGGTTTATTGGGATCAAAGTCGCATGAACGTCCTTCGTCAAGCGTTCATTTTGTCTTCGCGATGATGGAAAAATGAACACTCGGGAGTGAAACAATTCAATATTTTATTAAATAAAAGATAAAGTTATGAAATCATATTTTGTACGCGTTTCTGTGATATACATTGCTCAGAACCTTTCAGTAAACGAACAGACATCTTCATATTATTCATGTAAAACATGGTGTCGAGACAAAATGCGGTGAGAAAAAGTCGATACATTCGAGTTGGATAACGATGTTTCCTGCATTTTCATGGACAAAAGAGCACGCAAGGAGCAATACATATGTATCCAGGAGATATATCTCAGCAAATTTCGATATTCCATTGTGAAGACGAAGGTTGAGGTAAGGTAAGCTGCTTCATCTTTCGACCGATCTAACGTCTGCTCCATTGGCATAAAAAGGTAGCCGTCTTTTGTAATCGCAAATAAATGAATATTACCTCGTTTTCTGATTTGGCGATTCATTTAAGTTTCATGCTCTACATTAAACTTTAGGAACTCGTAAAAACATAATCCATAATGAGAAATTTACAGAGAAGCTCATTCCAATGGTTTTGAAATGTAAAAGTTACTTCTCCGTGACCTCCTACTAGTTCTAGAGGAACTTCTCTGCTTCCGAATAATCTTGTTTTAACGCAAAACAGGAGGCTAGGTGACCGCAGTCAAAGACATCGGGCGAAGCGCATTGGTCCATATTGGGTCTTTCGACTGGTTGTTTTAGTTACGAACTCCATCGGCCGATTTTCACCCGTTCGGCCAGAACAGCTGCTGACAGCTTATTGGTTGATTTCGTTCCGTTTTGTCACGGACTGATTGGGCCATCGATCCACTTCGCAGGTTCCCGCTTCGCCATCGATTTCGGACAGGCGATAACAGGTTATCTGATGGAGGAACTGGGTCGTCTACCAGTGGGGTGTGAGAGAAGTAGCATCTCGGCGTTGATAGACTTTCGTGTCCCTTGGGGCATCCTCCATCTCCTTGGTCTCCATCATTCACCCAGCTCTAATTTGTGGCTACACGAAGCTGAAGCATGGATCAGCGGCCACAACCCGGCAAACCAATGGACAGGCGGGCAAAACCAGATTGGAAGTGACCAAGGTCAAAATACTTCTGCGATATGGTGTTTGACATGAGAAAACAGGTACTCCTGATGGGCGGACGAGATCTACTGATCCAACGGCTATAAAGGAAAACTGTCCATCCTACTCGACCCAGTATTCCGGAAGGGGCGAGTGAGCCGCACACCAGGTCACCGGCCCATCTGAAACAACCCTGCTGCCTTGTAGAGTACACTTGGGTGTGTAAAAGCTAGAGGTGCATCCTCGAATAAAGAGGACGGATGAGGTACCGCCCACTCTGGACTGGGCGACCGAATAGTAAAACACTCTCGAACGGTGTTGGGGACACCACCTCGTACCATATTCCCGTGAATCTCTATGAAACATGCACTCTGATCATACTACGGCGTCCCCGGCAAGCAACGCGCTTCGTGCTCCAGCGGTTCAGGTGTCGACAACAAGCTGGAATACTCAACTGTAGGTAACAGGTTCATATAACTTGTTGGAACGTACGGACACTGTTAGATGTGGGCAGCCAAAGCCCCATAACGAAAACCCTGCACAACTACAAATTTGTCAAAGCTTGTCTGAAATAAGTCCGCATACCTAACCCCGGCATTCGGTGCATAAAAGTTCCAGAAGAGACAACTTATTGGATTAATCACAACGACTTCATGAGCCTAATCAATGTGGCAGCTTTGCTAGATCCTGTTCTAAGCAGTTTGGAGCCCCTCTCTGAATGGGATAACTACATAATCCCAGGATTTGATTATGGTTCATTGTTCTTCTACTGGAGTTGAATCCGGTGATACACTGGTTACTGTGGACAATCGGGTGGTGATTGTGCGTAACAGCACCTGAGATTTCTCTAGTATTTCCAGGGCTGCGACGGTTATGTGAGTCTGTGGAGAGGCTGAGGCGCGTGGACAGATGGATTTTGAAGCATGCACGAACAAGAACGTGGTCTGTATTGTTTGCGTTTCTCATCACTGAGCCGCGGCACTCTTGACAGTGTTCTACAGACGAAGACCAACGAGGCCTCGCTAGGATATGGTCGATTTGATGCGAAGTGCAACTGTTGTTGAAGTACCACGTCAGCAAGCGCTTTTTAGTGCTGGAAACCTGTGCTGCAAACGACCATTCCGCTACAGTCGGACAAACCGACTAGGCGGCCATCATTCTCACAGCGTTGATCAAGGCCAAATTTTCCCGGGACGTGCCGCATTGAGTCTGACGGACCTGCACGAGCGTTTCGGTCTCCGGCGATGAACAGAACGTCACTTCTCTTGACCCAATTGATTAACTCTAGAAGGCTGTCGTAGAATTCATCTTTTGTCTCGCTGTCCGCCGCGTCAGCTAAAGCATACGGAGCCCAGTTATGAGGAAGTGACGAACGCCGCAGATTGCAACGCGAAGCCTTGCGCTCCGCCAGGGCTGATCGTAATTGGTACTATATGGAAATAGCTGAAAAATGTATTGCAACATGGATCGGTGACTTCGGCAAGCTATTCCGTCTTATTTGTAACGCGTCGGGTAGGTGCTACAAGCAGGAGTCGCTCCTGCACGACGCAGCCGGTCAGCTCATATCTGAGCAGGAAAGGAAGAGCGATCGGTTGCACAACCGACCATCAGACCACACGAGGCCCTACAATCCCCAGTTCTCGCACAACCGTACGATGTCGATTGTGATCCGCCGAGCACAACTGGGATCGCCACAGTCAACAATCAACTGAAGATTAAAAAAGCTGCTGGATAAGATGGCATTCCATCTGCAGTCTACAAGTCATGCCTGTCATCATTGATCAACAGATTACACACCCTGTTTGGTTCCATATGGTGGGAGAAGTCTTTCCGACTGATTAGGAAACGTCTGCTCTGCTGCCTATCTTAAAGAAAGGGGACAAAATCAGTGTGTTAGAACCATAGAAGGATCAGTCTGATCGTTGTGGCGGCGAAGATTTTCTGCGTGCCGCTACTCAACCGTTTCCCTGTTGAGAGTTACAGCCGCACCCGACTGAACCAAGGGGTTTCCCCCGTGGTAGAGGCTGTGTGGACCAAATTTTCACGCCACGTCAAACACTGGAGCACCGCTACAAATTCCAGCAGCCAACTGTAGTCTTTTCACTGACTTTCGAGTCGATTTCGGTTCAGTTGGCCGGGAGTGTCCCTGGGCGATAGTGGAACCCGACGGGGTGCCCGATAAACTCACAAGACTTCTGAGAGGATACTATCCGTCCACTAGGGCGTGGATACCCATGTATGGTGAACTCATCTGAGTTCACACTCACTACTGGTGTCCGACAGGGTTGCTGTTCAACTGTGCGATCGACTGGACAATGAGACGGGCACTGACCGACTATCCCGGTATCCAACTGAGTCAGGAGATGCATATCTCAGACCTAGAGTTCGTGGATGGCATCGCTGTGTTAGCGAACTCTGCCGCCACGCTTTACCCAATCATTGACCGAATCGATTTCTTCTCAAAGTCCATCAGGCTTGAAGTAAACACTACGAAAACCTAAAGCGTCAACTTGTCCAGGGCCATCAGCCCAACAGCTGTCCATCAATGACCAACTGATCGAGTGTGTTCCATCATTCAAGTAACTAGTTTCTACACTGCTTCCGGAAGGTCAGGCAAAAGATGAAGTAATAATCCCGATAGACAAAGCCAGGGAAGCATTTCTCCAACTACGACGGGCGTTGTGTACCACCAATGAAATCAGCCTTCGGACTAAGGTGCGTATCTACCGTGTCGCTATACGCCCCGTACTAAGCTATGGCTGTGAAACCTGGTCATTGAGAGCCGAGGATATCAGAAAGTTGGAGGTGTTTGATCACTGGTGTCTGCGAAGTACTTCGAAAACAAATTGGCGCGACAGAGTATCCAACACCGAAATTAGGAAACGGTGCTGTGAAATTCACGAACTCTCGGATTTCCTCCAATGCCGTCGACTGCGGTGGCTGGGTCATATCCTACGGCGACCCCAGACGGAATTAACAAAACATCCCGTCCCGAACTCTGTCCTGGATGGCGCTGTCGTCTTGATGGGCAGCATAAACCTTGGATCGACACTGTCGAGAAGGATGTAGAACGCCTAGGCTTACGGTCAGTCTATGGTGCCTGCCAATGGAAGCAAAACAGAATCGCGATCTGCACCGAATTTGCTTCCAATTGCCCAGCATGGTCAGCTATGATACGATATTTATGGAGCCAACTCATCAGGAGATATTCGCGTAAAAATAAAAGTAAGTCAGTAAGTAATGTTCTCACGGTTATCAAACCGATTTATATGGGATGCATTGAATCTAGATCAAACTTGTTGGAAAAGTTTTATCCACAAAACTGAACAACTCATCGGGCTCAAAAATCACGTTTCTAGTCTGTTGAAATAAAAGCTCTTCTGAGAAGACTACTTTGTTGCCGGGTATTGCGTCAGGTAACGCCTCAAATGAGGATGTTCATCTTAGTCATGAGTATATCTATTCATTTTTATATGCATTTTGTTTGGGAGACAGTACAGTTCCCCCAATATTAAGGCGCTGACTACAATAGTGCTATTATTTTCCCCAAAAATATTCTAGTTATTTATTTATTCGCTAATTTAAATTTGTATCTTATCGCGCCACGATATATTGGTGACATCCATGTCGCTTCCCTCCTTTGGATTGATTGCCCTAGCTGCCCATTGATTTCCAAGGTCATTCGACTCCAACCTAGCAGGACCTATATAAGCAGCCGAGTTCCGCTCTCCCCGAACCACACGATTTAGGTACCCAATGAGACGATAAACCCAGTCAGTAAACACTTTACCCTGTGTTCTTACTCACGAAAGTGGGTGATCTAGCTTCGACTATTGCGCTTCTATTGCCGATCATCTTTGCGATTCAACGAATGTCGTTGTGCTGGTACGTGTCCAAGTGACACTTGAGCGTCTATTATCCGGCTGATTCATTCAAAGGTTGTAATCGTCGGAGATTGTTGTGGAATACACAACACATCCACTGTAGCGAAACCAGCAACACCAAGGGTTCCATTGATACATTTGTCCCATAACAGCTCTGGTTTGATTATGATGGAAAACTTGTTTCTAACGTTGGAGAAATAAGTTAATGCTTTTTATCCACATCGGGATATGAAGGTGAAAATACTACACAGAAAAGAGCACAGGGTAACTAATGATATCATGGCTGTGTTGGCAACTGTGCCTAAACGTCGAAAAAATTGGCTGAGAATAGAGACAAGCCAATATTATTGTTAATCGTATATTAATAAGCATACTAGGTATTATCGCAGAAGTTCTTAAATGACCTAATACCCTTTAGTTTTCATTTGTGGTTCGCATTCGCACATGTTTGCAAATTGACGCGTTGTACGGAGTGGCAAATTGATTGGATTTATCGTGCTGTTTTCACGCAGAGGAAAGATAAGCCAGAATGCCTTTATTTTTATTAATCACCAACGACATCGGATCTACCCAAATAGTGAATCACTACGGCGATGTGTGTTAAATCAGTGTGACACTTCACGTTCTAAACTATCGGAATACGAACGGAACCTTTCACAACTTCAACACTTCATAGATTGCTTAAATGGAGATTTGAAAGTAATGTTTCTTAACTACGCCGGAGCTATTCTGGAGTCTCGAACAGGGAAGAAACAAAATGCATTGACGAAAGGGATGGAATCCAAGACTCCTTAGTGTGTTTTCCCTAATCAACCCAATCGGTATGTACATAACTGCTCCAACTTGCAATTGAGTGATCATATGATCGAGGCCTTATCACTTGGTCCTAAGTTCTGTATCTCTATACGAAAACGTGACAAGTTTGATTACGAGGTGCATTTTGAAACCCTATACTCTCAAACTCAAGGGTTGATGTCAACATCTAATGAAGCATTAGAGGAACTCAAGTCAACCCTAGTAAACACTTGCCATTCATATCGAAAGATTAACCCGAGACTACAAAGGCCAGTCAAAAAGAGCATTTAGATGCAGTGAAGGAATTGTTGAGTAATAAAGATATTTTAGTGAGCAGACCTGACCAAGGTAGCGGAATAGTGGTGATGGACAGATGTGACTACATTGGAAAACTCACAGCAATCCTGAATGATGAAACCAAATTCAGCACTAGTCCTGGTGAGACAGACTCAACTCAACAGGTTGAGCATCGGATAACAACTACTTTGAAACACATGAGGGATGCTGGTTTTGTTTCAAACCAATTGTATGAGCAGCTAAGACCCATGGGATCTACAATCCCCAGGCTGTACGGACTCCCAAAGACCAACAAACCTGGAACACCGATTTGCCCCATCCTATCAATGACAAATTCACCCTACCATAATGTCGCTCGATGGTTATCTGAATTACTGGAACCAATCAAAAAACATATGGCTATACACAGTCACAACGACACATTCGATTTCACAGAGCGAATAAAAGATGTCAATATGAAGGACAAAATATTGTTTTCGCTTGACGTCGAGTCTCTATTCACGAATGTACCATTAACAGAAACCATCGACTTCGTGGTGAACTACATGAAAGAGAATAATATGAACGTCGGTTTACCACTAGTAGGTTTGCGCGAGCACTTGCTTCGATGCACATTTAATGTTCAGTTCCTATTTCATGGAACTTTGTACAGACAACGGGACGGTGTGGCTATGGGATCACCACTAGGTCCATCTCTTGCCGACGCATTCCTAGCAAAGTTAGAAAGAACCAAGCTGAAATCTACAATTGACAGCTTTCAACATTACTATCGTTATGTGGATGACATATTTTGCGTGACTGACGTTGATTGTGACCTAGATTTTGTGCAAACATTATTTAATGGGGTACACAAAGCAATACGCTTTACAACTGAACGCGAAATAAACAATCAACTACCATTTCTTGATGTGACTCTCACGAGAATGGAAGATGGTCGGATCCAGCGAAATGTGCACCGAAAACAAACGTGGAGCGGCCAGTATTCTAATTTCAACAGTTTCTTTAGTATGCAACAGAAGTGAAACTTAGTAAAATGCCTGGCCTTCAGAGCGAGGAAAATTTGTTCCGCAGAGACTTAAGTTGACGAATTAATGCTTATAAGAAACACCCTACGTGAGAACAGTTACCCGGATCGGTTTATCGAAAGAAATCTTGCCGAGAGAGTGCCAAAAATCACCGTGGAAACCGTAAGAAAGATCTTTATATTAGCTTGCCATTTAAAGGCGATATTGTTAGTGAAATCTTAAACCGTTGATTGGGGAGAGTAAGTCGAAATACTTTCAATGCCGCCACACTACGTTGTGTGTTTCGAGGTGCTTCTCTAATCCAGATTCAGAACAAGGATAGACTGCCGATGCTGACTTCATCAATGGTCGTATACTCTTTGAGATGTGTTTGTGACGCATCTTGTGTAGGTCGAGCGGCACGACAGCTATCCACTCGGATTAAAGAGCATTATCCGCGCTGGTTGAGTCAAGGACAAATAGGATCGATAAATAGCGGAATCTTACTGCATTTGGTCGACACTGGACATCAGGTGAATCCGGAAGCTGCTTTTAAAGTTCTTTATCCTGTCCTCCCAAACAAATGCAAAGGTGTTCAGTTGTGCACTCTAGCGATAGCCGAGGCAATTGGAATAAGGAAGTTGACCCCTGACCTGTGCGCCCGAAAGCGTTTGGTCCGGGCACTCCAACTCCGCTCGCCCAAGATTGACCAAGGCCGCATGAATCTATCGTCCAGTGACCTAGAAGGCGTCAGCTAGATAAACCAATCACATGATAAGGATAATTTGACTGACAAACCCCTGCACATGATTGGTGTTTATTCCATGTCTATGTTCACGATCTTTTGTCTAATGTCTACTATGTAATCTGTAAATGGCTTGAGAATGAATTACTGAAAAACAATCGTTTCGCCGATTTGGATGATGCAATGGGTATTTTTCAGACATAATCACCAAGTGTTAAGTGCACGTGACATGAAGAGTTAGTGCCGGGGTGAAAAGCTCTATATATAAAGGATAAATTAATTTAATAAACTGCAATTTCATGCGAATTTCGACAACACCTGTAATCAGCTTAAAAGGGCCCGTGGGACATTCACGTTTCGTGTGTACAATCTCCAATTAGCTTTGTTACAACTGCTGTACGATCTACTTATGCTGCTGTGTGTATATTTCATTTAATTTCAAACGATAAAATAGCAACACATCCATGGAAATCTCTATACCAGAAGAATGGTTTGAGGATCGTTACTTAAATTCAGCAGTGTCAGAGTGTATTTTAGCTCCTCTACTCTCTCGCAAACAGCGTCCGGTATAAAGAAACGAATGACTTCTAAAGAGGGACTGAAAGTACGCACATAGTGTGGTGGAATCTACGAAACAGGCGATAAATTCCACATAGATGGGAGATTCTGATCGGGAGGAACATTGGTTGCACGCGATGGATTTTCAGAAGCGAACGAGCAAAAATAGAATGAATTGGGAGGGTGGGCGGTTGGAAACTAGCGGCAAAACAACCGGTCAAATGAGGCACAATGTATGCACATTGTAAATCACTCATTTTCGGCGAATACGTTTACCTTTTCATTCAGTTCAAAATTGTTGTGGAAAAGACACACACACACCACCAGTACGGATGCTCGCTACTCCTTGCTTACGGCGAAACGTCAAACATAACCCTAAGACTCGAAATAGAGAATCAAATATGGTCAGAAAATTAGTCAGGCGCGGTAGCGATTTTCGTGACAGTAAAATGTTGTCCACCATTGATGGTATCTTCGATGAATACAATGGAAGATAGCAAGATCAAATCTGGAACTCAGTTGTTAGACAACAGCTTACTTTTTTCGGTGGATTCTGGCGATTGAATGCCTCACCCCACAGTTTAGCCTCCATCTGTAGGCGTACGTCATCAAAATAAACCTGTTTATCCACAGTGTTTATATAACGTTTCGCCACATAATTTGACGCGTATTGCCAATCATTTGCATGCACACCAAATTGAGGGAGTTTTTTCCTGAAGCGAAAGGAGAGAGGATGTTGGGTTGAGCGTTAACAAAGTCAAAATTTAAAAATAAACAACTCGGTGTAATAACCACCAGTTCTATTTCCAAAAGAAACCGCCGATAATTGGTAATTACCTTTTACCCACGTGAGACTAACGCCTGAGAGAGGATGATGTGGCTTCATACATGTCCCGAATAGCATCTGCCTATGAGCGAAGATCGGATGCGAGATCTGGGTACAGGGAAATCCAGTTTTGCCTCCAGTTGTAAACGCCGCAGACAGACTGGAGTCCTAACCGCTCAGCGTCTGATTTCACAATACTGACCCATGTTTTCAGCTGTCCTCTAAGGCGACAGGGCCAGCCTGGACATGGGAAAGGAAAGGCACTCGGTATCTGGATCTCTTAGAACATGTTCAAACTACTGCAATCGTCGGCGTTGGAGGAACATTGGCAGCTTTTCAATATCGTAGCGCTGTTGTCCTATTGTATGTTTGACAGCACATCGAGTCAAGTCACTTACAGGATCCGTTGCAGACGCTAATGGTCAAACACTTCCGGATTTATCATATCCTCGACCCATTGTGCCACGTCTCGCAACCTTAAGTCAGTATTACACGGGTAGGGGCCTGGAAGACACGCACTTGAACCCGGAGACTGATTTTGTTGCGCACCCAGAGCACATTACGAAGTTGCAGAAACGAAATATTGGCATCTTTAACACGCAAGTTGACTTCGTTTTTAACTTGACAATTTGGGGGGACCATGGGGCCCTTATATTTGAAGGCCGGGATTTGCTCGATTTGTTCGCCGTTCATGTATATCGGTAGAATGGGCTGCGTAGCGCGTGTCGAAAGGATCTCGGTCTTCGGCGTATTGAACTCTAGTCTCATGGGTTTCGCAAAGGATTCAACGCGATTCAGAACCGCCTGTAAGGCGGTCGGGTTGTCTTCAAGGATGGCGATGTCATCTGAGAGGAAAGAATCGGTGCCTAGGTGAATACCGTGGCTATCTGAGGGCGCCTTGTGCACTATCCAATCGATGGCATAGTTGAACAGCACTGGTGAGAAGGAACAGTCTTGCCTAGCACCGAAACTGCGGGAGAAATCATTAGATCTCTCTCCGTATGTGCGTAATCTCGCACGCGTATTTCTGTAGTATGACTTCATGAGACTGACGAGCTTCTGGGGCATTTCATCCGATTCCAGAATGGTCCACAGCGATACTCTCTCATCTTTTTTTATTACACGCATGTGATTGAGAGCAACGGGAGGAGTATACCTCATAGCTACAAAGGCCCATTGCACTATTACGGATAACCGGTAATCAGACCCTGAGATTTGGAGTGGTAGAGAACCACATAATGCCCCAATAGGTCAGATGTGGAAACGAGCCGGACGACAGTGGATTACTGTCCACCAACACATACTTCTCAGATACTCCATTTCTCAAAAAACAATTCCACAGTGCAGTTCTATCAACAGAGTGGAAGGCCACGTGAATGTCTAAAAAGAACGATCGGTGGTCTCCGGGAATTATAGTGGTACTTAGGCAGTTTTTGGAGGGTGGAGATTTGATCGTTACATCAACGACCGGCAACAGACCGAAGCTGGTCATTGCGCGTCTGCTACAACATGCAAAGTATGACATGCTAGCTGCTCCGACGCAACTGAGGTCAGGCTTAGACTCCTTCAGTTAGCACCGTCACTTTGTGAACTCTTCTTGAAGTTGAGGACGATAATCGACTTGCAGCAGTAAATACGAGACCCACTTAAGATTCCACACCTTGAAGAATAAAATTCGAAGTTCTCTAAGAAGCTTTATTCTGTTAACTTTAAACAGGACTGGAGGAAGGTCATTGCAGCCCGGAGCTTTGTGACATTTTAAGGCTTAGTTTCTTCGGGATCCCCGGCTCAGTACGTAGATCTATCGAAACAGACCACAGGACGTGTACTGGAATAGCTACAGGAGAAGATGACATTGGAGCTCAACCAAACTGTCTTCAAGTGTCCTGCCCAGCGGTCGAGACGTCGCTGCCGATTGTGAACTGGCGAATTATCAGCTCTGTATTTCACTTCACTCTTGCTTAATGGTTTCTTACCGTTGACTCGAATGAAACGGAACAGTTTGCGGGAATTCGCCATGGAAACAGGGCGCTCCATCTCTAACGCCCATTCCGATCGAAAGGCTTCGCTATCCCTGCGTGGATTTGCGCTGTATGCATGTTTCGTTACGAGCTCTGTTTCATTATACTTGTTTACAGCCGGGATTGACGGGAGCGCGTCGAGCAGTTGAGATTCAGTGCCACACTACATGCCAAGCCGCAACTTATTAGGCCAGTGCAGAGCATTCTTGATGAGCGCCCAGTGCTGGTTAATGTTATCGAGTGGAACAACTAACTTCCTAGCTAGCGCGTTTTGGAAGATGGATAAGCGAGTTGATTGCTACTTTAACGCAGTCTAACCGTTGCTGCAGCATGCTCTTGAAGCGCTCACCAAAACACATGGACGGCTTGGTGCATCAAGACGAGACTGCACCTTGACGTGGTGTGATGGCCTGCGTGCCTCCATGACTCAAAGAGCTATGCAGGATGGCTTCTTAAGCCGGAGGGTCAACGGGTAGTGGTAAAACAAAGTACAGTCTCCTGGTTCCCCGGCTGGAGGGCGACTTGAGCTGGCAACTGAATCGGTAAAGTCAGTGGAAGAATAAATGATCCAAGCAAATAGGCTTCTAATCAGCAAACCCATTGCCTCGCGGATAGGTTTCCGTTAGGACTTAAGGCTTTAGCTGAGAGCCCTAATCGTTCTCCTGCTTTGCACCTGGATACCCTAGCAGTACCCGTCCAACATCTCTCATGAACTGAACGAATACAAAGAATTCCATACTGTATCGGTTGTCACTCAAGATAATCAGGACCGCGCTGCCCATTGCATCGAGCGGGGTGAGTAGTGATAAGTGTGCTACTGCTCAGAGTTCCCTCTCTTTTATTCAACCTTTGTCTTCTGTCCCCAACCACCTTTCTATCCCCTCTATCCATCTATAATGTCTCCATTGTCAACATGCTTGATACTCACATTTCCTCAAGCCTCTTTAGCCTTTACATCTCGGCTTCTTTACCGTGCGTACTCTGACGAAGGCCGGTCAGCCGGTGTGCCTAGCACTTACAAAAGATTCCCTGAAGACTGATGTCTGCTGCGTAAGCGAAACGCGAACAACAGGCAGGATTCTACCCAGGTCAACGATGCATCGACAGGATTTTTACTCTTCAATTACTTGAGGCGCGTCACACACACGGTCGACCAACAATAATGGTTTTCCTTGACTTGAAAGGCACCTTCGACTCAGTTGATCGAACAGCACTTTTCGGTGCTCTTCACAGACAAAATATACCCCATATGTTCGTGAATCTACTGAGATTATTGTACTCTTATACTTCTGGCCGCGTAAGGGTTTACGGTGAATTATCCAGTCCATTCGAAACGAACAGCGGTGTTCTACAAGGATGTCCCATTTTTCCATCCATGTTTAACTTCATCATAAACGAGATAATGGAGAATGCCTCGCGAAATCTTCAGGATGTGGGCATCGAACTAGGAAATAGTGAGAAACTGTGTGACCTAGATTACGCAGACGACCTTATCTGCTTATTCGAATCCGCGGAAAATGTTCAACGTGCACTAGATAGGCTTGCGAGAGCTGTGGCTCCATTCGGCACACGTTTTGCACCTTCAAAGAGTAAAGTGGTGTTGTAAGACTGGACGTCAACGATTCCGAGCTTGATGCTCGATGGGGAGGAACTAGCAAATTGTTCACAGCTTCAGTTACCTCGGAAGCAGTGTGACGAAGGATGGCAGCACGGTAGAAGAGGTGAACACGTTAATGTCCGAGGCTCGAGCGACATACGCTGTACTGAAGCACTTGTGGCACCTACCTGATATTTCACTGAAGTTGGAAAGTTATGTATACTGTGCCGCGGTACGTCCAGTTTTGTTGTATGGTTGCGAGACTCGGGGTCTGCGTATGGAAGATATTCGTCGTCTTGAGGTACTCGACCATCGATGTTTGCACAGTATCGCTAAGATTGGGTGGAATGACCGTGTGAGCAATGCTGTGGTCAGAAGTCGAGTACTGGGTACCAATTCAGTGAACGTTCTTTCACAGCGTATCCAGCTTAGTGGATTTCATTGGTTGGGGCGCGCGTTACGTATGACAAACGCATGTGTACCATGCCACGCCCTGTTTTCCGTTCTGCTTAAGGAGTGGAAGAAGCCACATGGAGGTCAACAGGTAACGTGGCAACGGGGAATGATAAAACGTACAGCGAACTTAGGAAAAGTAGGTGCCCCACGTCTTCGTGGTTGGGGTCCAAAGGACCCCTCAACCAGTTGGCTCGAGACGCTAAAGGATATGGCAGCGAACTGTGAACAGTGGCGGTCGTGCTATCACTTTCTATCGAATCAGAATGATTGATCAATGTGTGCTTGTACAGTTAGACTGTGTATTTCGTGCGTTAGCTACTAGGGCGTTCTTGCCTTTTTCCACCCTTGTAGGTCCACTCCCTGTCCATTCTGTATAATCGTTCTCTTTATCCCTACGTGTAACATGGTGAGAAAGGCAGTGGCCGGTCGGGCTTGTCCTGTTGCCTAATACTGCACGATGATAATGATGATTAGTGCAAACTAGTACATCTTCGAAGCCAACGGATGTGCCTTAGTACGGTCGACATTTTTGTGCAGTGCCGCCTTGTATTGATTTTCGCGGAGGGCCCATTGCTGATTCCAAGAGGGCATATCTATGTGACGATCGGAGCGTCCGAAATTCGCACTGGCAAGGAAAAGGTGATGATCAAAGCAAAAAGGCAAAAACTGCCACCGTTTTTGGACGACGGGAATTTAGCCCAAAAGGGCCTCTTAAATGCCCTCCGATCGACGACAGATAAGCTACTCTAGCAGTACTGTTACTCAAAAAATGGTTAAATAACTTTGAAGGACTCATGAAGTCGGTACAAGAAATCAGTACCACTATCAGTTATGATACAGCTTTAAATGAATCTAATGAAAGTTTCAGTAGACCATCCACAAAGGTGAAACCACGAAGAGAATCATATCAGTCCTATATCAAAAAGACTCCGACTTAATAGGGCAACAAGAATAACACAGAATGCACAGCGTCGCATGCATTTTAGCCGAACATGGTTACATCGTTAGTGTAAGCAAAGTCTACGTAAAGATTTATCGGAACTGAACATGGAAATTCAGCTCGTCATATCGAGAAACTCAGTTAAGCTGGTTTAGTACAGATCCCATGCCTTCCATCATAATTGTCTCGTATTTACCAAACAGTACGTTTGCTTTTCATGCACTCTGACCATCAGTTTCCACGCCGACCAGCACCACCTTACTTCCACGCCCGCGTAATTTGTATGCTCAATCCCATTGCGGCACACAATTTTACCACTGTTTCTATGGCAGGTATCCATTGACCTTACTCGTCATTTGTCTAATTGCTGATCTAATCTGTTCGTATGGAACCCTGAGTTTAAACATATTTTATCGCTTACGTAACTTTTTTGACGGTTTTGGAGTGGTCCACTGGCATCCATGACCGGTTTTGTTATTACGTCATAATGGCCTGAATTCCCTGAGAAGGCCCAAACGTTTGGATGTAATTATCCTTCTCTCTCCATCTACCGTGCGAATGACTGAACTTGGCCATCCCTGTATGACCGTGCACTTTCTTATAGCCATGTTGTTCCGATTGTTCTTCGCCACGCTTGTGCGTGTGTCCTCTCGAACCATTACCTCTTCTGGACCATTTCACTGCATCTTCACCAGTGCATACTGCAGTTCAATTTACCATTTATAAATGATTACCTTGACTGCAGTATGCACTAGTGAAGATGCAGCGAAATGGTCCGGAATACATCGTGCAACCTAATGCTATTGACTTCTATGCTCAAATTTGTGTCGGGAAAGTTGTTTTCAATTACCTCTTCTGACCGTTGTTTGGTCAAAATAGCCCCCATAAATAAGGGCCTTCTTCGTGAACCACTTGCTCCTGCATTGTCGTCTCGAGCGTTTCCTGTCCAATGCTGCTTGGGCCTTTTGAAGCCTGTGTCGAGTTTTTTGATTGTGGTCAGATCACCCACAATTTGTAGTATCCTATCGTTATTTTTTAGTAATCTATCCTACAGTACACGTAGTAAAGCGAGTTTGCGTTCCCTACCTTGGGACTCGGGTTTTGTTTCTCTGCGAGTCGCTCAATTACGGGACGACAATCCTATACAGTCCACATCAATATTTTGTGGAAGGAATATTAGTAATCAAAGGTTACCCATTTAGATGATCCTCACGACAGAAACCAAAAGGTTGGGAAGTGACCGAACTTGTTAAATCGTTGTGCAGTTAGTGAGTATTAATCTATGGGGGCTTTGTGTGAATCACAAAGAAGCTGCAATTTTGACCCTGAGACGCAGAGTGATGGTAATACACCAGATACCAAAGGGTTTCCGTTTTAGTTTGAACAACCAAAAACCTGAAACTGTGAGTGGCAGTTCTGATTTCTTCCTCGGCGAGAACCTCATTTGAAAACTAAGACCAAGAGAAACTTATTCCTTACTTTACCTTACCGTGGCTGGTTCTTCGGAGAGGATAAGCCGGCTTCATGAATGTCTCTGATCGTGGCTATCCATGCTGGGCCGTTGGCCGCAACCGTAACTTGGATAGCAGAGCGTCTAGATGACATGACCAATAAGTCTCATAGGTTTGGCACAAGAGACGTCCCCGGCACCACTTGGCTTTTTCGAGGGCATATTTGTATACTTCGTACAACCAGGTGCGGACTGCAAGGTATCAGTACGTTGATTCACGGTTAACGGTGGCTCCCTAAGAGCTCTTCTGCCCTTGGGCTGAGTTGAATCCAACCCAGAAGTACATGCAGCCTTGTTAGTTCGACGGATTTCTTTACAGGCCTTGGATTATACGGTAAATCTCGTCCGCCTATTCAAGGGGTAACCGTCATCGCATGCCAAACCCCACTTTACCGAGGATTTCGGACCTCGGTTACCCTCAACCTGGTTTGATCCACCTGTCGAGCGGTCTTCCGCGGTTATGGTTGCTGATACATGTTTCAGCTTCGTGGAGCCACAGGAGAGTTGAGTAGGTGATGGGGACCCAAGAGGTGGAGGATAACCCAAGGGTACTGCAGTCTACCAACTTAGAGATGCCACTCCCACCATACATTGCCGTCGCCCGGGTCGTTACTACGCTACACCTATTGGAGCTTTATGTGATTCTCCAAGTCCCATGGTCAGTATTACGGTTATCTCCAAGTGTAGTAGGTCTTTGAGGCTATGGGGGACACCCCTCCCACTGCACTTGTGCACAAACATACCATAAAACAACTTCACTCACAGGGGTGAAAAAATTCATAAATTCAATTAATTTCTAAAAAGCTAACTTGATAAGCCAACCTCTTTGTCGAAAGCGAGGAACACTTAGATGTCTACCATTATAAGTCAGTGAACGGCTTAACTGTACTCAATTAGCTAATAAAAAGTTACGATTTGATAAGCGACTTCAAAGTGTGAAGGAAACATGTTAAGTTTCGCAGATCTGCTACTCCCGGGTTCGATAAACCTTCTGAGCACGACAGAAACTATTAGTTTGTGTGCTGCTGTGACTAAGTTTCAGTCCCCCTGTTTTTATTCTTTTTCCTTACATTTTTGCACACAAGTCTAATGGAATGGGTATACCCCAGAGCCGCAAAAACCCATTGACCTATTAGGGATTACCAAAAACCAGATCGAGACTTAAACTGACAGAGAATCACATAAGGTCCCAACAGGTCAGGTGTTGTAATGAACCAGACGAAAGTGGATTAATTCAACACCAAAGTAACCGGCGATGGCGACGATTCGAACCTCTGACCTCCGAGATGGCAAGAAGACGCGTTAAACCACTCAACCACGACTGGTGAGTTGTACTGGTTACCGAAATCCCATCCCACGACAGACGGAGGAGTTACTCAAAAATGTGGATTACAGAAAAAACGAATGTGCAGTTTTTGGTCACGTTCGGGAGCTCACTACAGCCAGACACTTCGTTGTTCCGTCCTATGGGGAATCTCCAGTTGTGCACATTGTTTTGACGAATCATGGAATGGATACTGAGTTTAAAAGCGGTAAAGCCACCTTGAAAAGCCGTCCAGCGTTTAAAGCAAAATTGTGGTTTGAGCGGTTCCAAATTTGTGATTGGGAAACGATTTAGTTGACGCTACTTTCCCGAAAATACGTTTTTAGTGTTTGCAATGGCCCTAAAACGACCACGAAATGATGTTACCAGTAAAAGTGAAAGATGACACGTGCAACTGTCAAAACGGTAATGTGTGGGCATAATCAAACGATTTGATTGTAAAACTGCCTTGAGAAAGGATACCCACGGTAACCGAAACGTTGGCGTATTACACCTACCAACAACGCTGTGTTATTAACACCATAACATTCACAATAAAAGCAACACATGGCGCATCTAATTTTCGATACACTCCTTACATCGTCTGGTCCGGTTATTTACATAATGAAAGGAGCATCACCTACAATCCGTGGGTTAAAACTAAAAATGCTGCAAAAAAAGAAGTGCGAAACATGACTAAAATTAAAATAAAAGTCGCAACCTTAAAGAACACATGATCCACATGCCATCAATCATAACTCGTGATGGGATAAGAAGTTAAGAAATGGTGAGACTATTCATCTCATTTCCGCAAAAGAGCGTAAAGTCGAATCATAACTTGGGTTAATAATGTAAACTGAATATTCGATCAAATATGGAAAAAGAAAGACTCACAATCTGAAACATTCTCGCATCGCCCCTCGATCAAACAGGTTGCGTTCGATTTTGACCTGAATCTCGTCAACAACCCACTTTTTCTTGATCACATTATAACGATGTCTCACAGCAGTCTGTGCAGGAATGTGATGGGTTTGAAAGTCAAGCCATGGATCCAGATCAACCGACTGCAATTTCTTCAGAGCGCGCTTCCACATTTGAGCTATGATATCAAATGAAGTTACATTCTTTAGGTACCGCTACAAAGCAAAAGAGACTGTACTGCCACTAGGAACTAACGGTCTTAGGAACGAAAAGTACTCAAAGCGCAAAAATGTTAATCAGAATAACAGACTGATTGATTTTGAGGAAGCACTTGGCGAATGTTGCATTTTAATTCTGACACAAACTTCTCCGTGACAAATAACTTTATCGCTTGATTCAGGAGGCCTGGTGTGGATTGTCACTGCCGCGTATCTGCATTTTTCGGGTTTCTCTAGTAGTACGGATTCCTGTTTATATCATTAAATCTTTGCAATACGCTCATGGCATACTGGTTACTGATGTTTCACCCGTCGAAAATTCACATTAAAAACCCCAGTGTCAAGTTACGATTAGAGCGGCACACAGGACATGCGCACACTATACATTTACCCGTAGGTGGAACGGCATCGGCGTCCGATCATGCGGATGTGCGATTCATTCTGCTGCAATGTGGAGTCTTGTGATTGGATCTCAGTGTGAGGGTACGGTCTTACATATCGTCCGATAGACGTTCGAGTCTCACTGGCCAATGGTGCACCAGTGCCAGCCCCTGCCGAGCCCACGAAACCACGAACGACGGGACAGCCGATCGATGGCGCGAATCAATAGACGAGACGAATCCTGCCAGCTGCATTCAAGCCTTAAGGTGCGGTCGCCCACACTTGTCGGACCAATGCCCTATGTGGAACGAGTGGGCGAGTGTGAGAGCAACCCATATATTCTTTGGTTCGTACTAATAAACGGACGATTCTGAGGCCGATCTGAGTTCTCACTAGGGCTAGTGGGACGGTACAAAACACCTGGTAAACAGTAAACCTCGTTCAAAATCTCCGAGGTGCGGCGTAAGCCGCTGTTTGTTATTCTTCTCTATGCTCACAATCACTATAGTCCATGTATTCAAAGACTAATTTTGTTACTGACTAGAACACTATCTGGAATTTAACTTATGGTGAAAGTTGTACTAAGCGAAGACCATGATGATCAACTTGATCATTTATACCCTAGGGAATGGGGGCCGGGAGGCCGAGACGAGTTAGTTCCCGGTAGATAGGTGCACACCTTTTACAACTGTATCTTTTCTTCACCAATTTAAAGTGGCTACTGATGCGGTCACGCGACGTTCTATTGGTGCCAACCTATCCTGTGTATAGTTAAACCACGTTGTAACTAATTACCACGGTCGCAGCTCAATGGAGTCAAACTGAAACATACGACTGAACTCTGATCATGTGAGGTCCATCAATAAAGGACGGACGTGGATAAGTTCAGTCCCAATAACTATTAACCATCCACTGGATGCGGTTGGTTTATACCTCCAAGCAGCAGCCTCAAACGGAAATAATGAGGAAAAGACAAAAGCATGAAGAGTAGGCAGAAAATGACAAGCAGTATCAAGTCGACAAGTAAGGTTTTTGAAGAACACCACGGGACCATATCCGTTAATGTATTTAAACCACATACAAGCATTATCGCGCCATACATCAGAGGACAAGCATAAAGCCTTGTAGTCTTGAAAGCAGCGCGCCTCGAAATAGTTTGCTCTGCCTCGAAAATAACTTCGTGATTAGTGGCATCCTTGAAACCGTCAAATGTTTTGTAATCACACTAAAATTCATCAATATGCTCAATAATTACTTAGATGTGAAAAACAGCCCGCAAGAAATTATACGAAGTGAAGCCATAGTTACGGAAAAAACTATTGAAGGAACGTTCAATATAGTTTCCTCGACGTGCGCTTCTACAACCACGTATATAATTTCAACGTATATAAAGGATGCGGTGGGAAGTACCTAGATTTACCTGCAAACAAAATGTAGGCAAGTAAGCTTGCTAGACGGCAAAACAACTGTCGCAAAGGACTGTGGACCCTGTCTATTGCTTAAAACAAGGAAGATTTAATCAAAAGCGCCCGCATCTTAGGGCATCCAGTGGAGCCAAATCACAAATGTACAAGAAACTGCGGCTTCGCATAGTGACGAATGCCCGCGACCCCCACAAGCCTGTGTGGCTCAATGCACAGGCCAACGCAGAAACGAGAAATATACAACTAATTGCAATCTTTTAGTGCACACAAAAAAGACTGGTTCAGGTCCTTCAAGAATCGTGACCTTAGGATGGTCACATCCAGACATTCAGACATGAACCATGGGCTCAAGAAACTGGTTTTATAAACGGACATTTTGAAACACTACTCTTCCCATTTAGTCTATTCTCCTTACCGCCTCTAAATGCATCAGTATGAACAAGGGTGAATGTCTCAGGCTACGAGATGGCTACTCCTCATGAACGGCTCTCGAAATGCTCCCAAGTAGCCGTGCGTCTAACAGCCTCTGCTGAAAAAATCCTACTTACTACCTCGTGACGGAGGTGTCCTCGCCAAAATGTAAGGACGAAGGCAAGTGCTGGGCGCTCTCCATCGGGTTGGCTGATTGGACGTCAGCCTAAGGGAGATGGCTAAACCCTGATTCCAAACTAACGATGGATGGTGTGTGAGGCGTACAACAGTATGCTCACCAGCGTCTGTGGTGAGGAGGTGCACTGGGCACCCAAAATGTTTGGCCCGATCCGAAGGGCGTATGAACTGAGCAATCAGTCACCGGCCCTTAGTGGGTTACGGTCCGCGCGCCTAGTCCTGTTGCCTTGCGGGTTAAGCTTTGTATAGCTAAAGGCTCCGGTTGTGAACCCCTAAGAAATCCACCGGCTTTGGCTTGGGCAACCTGGGAGTATCGCGCCCACAAACAAATTATAGACGCGGACTATCTACGCCTTTCTTCCCGATTGTACCATGTTTTGTTTGGCACAGTCTGAAGCTAGACGGGTGTGAAATATTATATATATATATATATATATATATATATATATATATATATATATATATATATATATATACATATACTTCTTACCAATCATTCCAATCAACACCCAATTACGACAGGATTTCAAAAGGTTATAAAATGAGATACAGAAAACAACTAGCTGTCTCTTCTCGAGTTTGCGTCCTCATCACGTTTCCTATAACTTGAACAATAACTGCCAGAGTCGACAGTTGTTCCCCCAAGGATGACTGTATTGTATTTCCATCCACCAATTTCCATTTTTTCCTTACAAACTGTTATTCCCAACTTTAAACTCATCAACTAGTCCTTTGCCGATCATCCATACCAACATTACTTTCTCACTCACTCTTTCAGTGTGCCCACCACTAACATGCGTACCGAAAGTCTTGCACTGCACTTAGTGCAATTCCAAACTTGGAAAACCTTGCCTGATGGTTCATTATTGATTGCAAACTCATCTGCATTTCCGTTTACTGTAGTTTATGCCAAGCCGATAAGAGCAATGAACGACCCACCTGGTCTTAACGTATTCGTCGCTTCCGCTTCGGCGCTTTTTGAATTTAACCCGGAGGAATGAGACATAGGATCTTCTTCAGCTTCGGTTTCATCAGGATACCCCATCGTTGCATCAAGTTGAAGAAATGCTTTCCGGGGTATATCAAGCTAGTCATCCGCTATCAAAGTAGCACTGATACAGCAACTACCTAGAAGAAATGAGCAAAATTTTCAGAAATTTAGAAGTTATAAAAACAAACTCAATACAATGAACTTCACACCAAAACTAATGATGTTGGCGGTACCTGCGAATGATTAGGAATCAGTGGGTATTTCAACCGGTGGTAAATTTTTAAATGAAAGCTTGAAGCAAAACGGTCCTTATCTCGAACGGTCGCGAGCTGAACTGCGGGCGGACATCGCAACCAGATACTGGATGAGCAAGACGAGCAATGTAAACGCAGGTGTAATTTCTGGAAACCATGCTTATCTGTACTTACATTTTTTGTCAATTTTTGGCATTATTTGATTGGAAAATCGTCGGTAACCGCGAAAGAGCTAGAAAGATATAACCTTTGGCAGGTTATCAACTATGAAAGTAAGTGAGGCCTTTAGATCACCACCTTTGTAGTCAAACCGCTCCGAATCGGTCTTTGGCCGGTTATCGAGCGGTCTGCGCCGTTGCAGTGATCGGTTTTCTAGCGGTTTCTCAGTGGTTTATACCGATCATGTGAAATGCGTGATATGCTTCATTAGTTTGTCACTTTCCAAACTGCTTCTCCTTACTCAGTTTAAGCTCCCGAACTACGAATTCCTGATAATTATCCTTACTTGACCCGTATTACGGTGCATGAGATAGAACGACATGTAGTCTTGAAGTCTTGAAGTAGTACACGGGTTTGAGGCTGGAGCCCAAATGTTCCAGGTTCTTGAGATATTTTCTTGTCTGTGATAGTCGTTCCGCTGAAATCAAGAGAGCTGGACAACAGGGGACAACTACCAGGTGCATATGCGACAGGTGGTAGCACAGATAGAGGTCTAGAGTGACCAGTAAGGCGACACGGATATTACGCTCAGAAGCAAGCATGAACGCGTACGATAAAAAGCACAACGAAAGCGCAACATCTATACATCAAAGCAGACGGAAATGTAACAGCAGGTATTTTTGTTTCGCTATTTATTTATTTTTTTAAACCTTTATACATATATATATTTGAGGAGGGAGGGGCAGAGCACAGAAAGATAGGCCGGTTGAGGGAAACTCGAAGGCGAGCAGACACCGGTTGAAATGTTAAAAAGGTTTACGACGAGACTGCGCCTTGACGTGGTGTGATGGCTTGCGCACCTCTATGACCCAAAGAGCTATACAGGATGGCTTCTTTAAGCCGGAGATGCAATCATACCTGACAGGTCAATGGGTAGAGGTCAGGCAAAGTTCAGTCTCTTGGTCCTCCAGGTTGGGGGTTGATTTGAGCTGGCAACTTAATCGGCAAAATCAGTGGAAGAATAATTGATTCAAGCAAATAGGCTTCTAATCAGCAAACCCACTGCCTTGCGAATAGGTTCTTGTTAGAACTAAAGGCTTTGGAAGAGGACTCTAATCGTTCTCCTGCTTTGTGGCTGGACACCCTAGCAGTACCCGTCCAACATCTCCCATGAACTGAACGAATACAAAGAATTCCATACTGTATCGGTTGTCACTCAAGATAATCAGGACCGCGCTGCCCATTGCATCGAGCGGGGTGAGTAGTGATAAGTGTGCTACTGCTCAGAGTTCCCTCTCTTTTATTCAACCTTTGTCTTCTGCCCCTAACCACCTCCTTTTGCTCCATCTATCCACCTATAATGCTCCCACTGACAACACGGTCGATACTCGCAACGGTTCACCGTCAAGTAGTGTCGGGAATAATCCTCTGTCTGGTAACTCACATTTTCTCAAGCTTCGTCAGCCTCTGAATCTCGGCTCCTTCAACGTGCGTACACTCATGCGGGCCGGTCAGCAGGCGTGCGTAGCCCTCACAATAAATTCTCTGAAGATTGATGTCTGCCGCTTTAGTGAAACGCGTATACAGGATTCGAGCAGTGTAATTCAACTAAATGCTCCTGGTATCTCATCGAGGTATTTTTTGCGCACCTCAGGAGACGAAGTAGCTCGAGCTGCGGGTCAACGTGGTGTAGGAATAGTTTTGACTGACAAGGCTGAGTCTGCCCTTTTAGACTGGATCCCTGTTAACAGTCGTTTATGTGCTGTGAGACTCCAAGAGTCAGTTGGCGTTCGAAAGGATAGTTGTGTTAAGAGCAATTTGTTTGTGATCTCGGCGTACGCCCCAACGGACTGCAGCTCAGACGCGCAAAAAGATGAGTTCTATGATGAACTCGCCAATCTCGTTCGCAGCAGTAAAGGTTCTGACATTGTAGTGCTAGCTGGTGACTTCAATGCACAAGTTGGCAAACTTAGTGTCAGAAGCCTGTTTAGGTGGGCGTTGTGTTTTACCCGCTGCGCGTACAGATAACGGGGATAGGCTTCTCCAGTTTTGTGCAAACAATCGATTGTTCTTGTCTAGCACCAATTTCCGACACAACTCGCGTCGCACAGCGACATGGCGTTCTAACTTTACAAGTACTTTGAGTCAAATTGATCATATCGCCCTAAGCTACCGGTGGCGCAGTTCTGTTCAGAACTGTAGATCTTACTGGTCCACGTACGTAGAGTCGGACCATGCATTAGTTTTAATTCGATTATCTCTCCAGCTCCATGGTCATCGTCGCAAACCGCAAATCCGGTTAGCCGTGCAACGTTTGTGTGATCCAGAAGTACGCACCCGTTACGAGCAGAAGTTAGCACATGAGCTAGGATCTACGACGAACAGTAATGTAGATGAACATTGAGCTCATATCAAACAGGCGATGCACTTTGCAGCAGGTTCCACCTGTGGTCCTAGATCCGTTTTCCATCAAAGACACTGGATCTCGCAAGAGTCGTTGAGTATAATGGAGCAAAAGCGTCAGCTCTCGAACTGTAAGGAGATGGATAAGATACGAAGACATCTGTAGAAGCGAGTTACGAAAAGCCTTAAGAAGGATCGCGAAAATTGGTGGGTCAAGGTAGCCAAGGAAATGGAAATAGCAGCTGCTTTAGGTAACAGTCAGAGACTGTTCAAACTTATTCGTGACACCGGTGGACGGCGCATCCAGGTCAGTGAAACGATTTGGGATAGAAATGGAGAACCCATCCATAGCAAACACCGAAGGCTTGACCGATGGGCCGAGTACTTCAAGGAACAGTTTAGCTGGCCGCACGCTAGTGTAGTTAATCCCGTGTCAACAGCTGTGACTCTTTGGGTGGTATCACTTGAGCCCCCATCGGAAGTAGAAGTAGAGTCATGTATTCGATTACTAAGGCGGGGGAAAGCTGCAGGTCCTGACGAACTTCCTTCAGTTCTTTTCAAACTGGGTGGTGAGGCGTTGATAAAATCACTTGCCTTCTTGCTCCGTGACATTTGGAACGAGGAGCGTATTCCGTTATATGGAGCGAGTCATTGATTGTTCCCATCTTCAAGAAGGGAATACGCAATGACTGTAGTAATCATCGTGGGATTAACTTAATTCCGATAGTCACCAAAGTATTAGCTTCGATTTCGCTTTATCGTCTGACATATGCTCGCGAGAGGAATGTCCGCGAACAGCAGGCTGGATTCCGTCCAGGTCGAGGGTGCATCGACCAGATTTTTACTCTTCGCCGACTACTTGAAACGCGTCACACGCACCATCGACCAAAGATAATGCTTTTCTTAGACCTGAAAGGCGCTTTCGATTCAGTTGATCGAACAGCGCTTTTCAGTGTTCTTCATCGAAAAGGTATGCCCCAGAAGTTCATGAACCTAATGAGATCATTGTATTCTCATACTTCTGGCCACGTTAGAGTTTACGGTGAACCATCCGGTCGGTTCGAAACGACCAGTGGTGTTCGACAGGGATGCCCTTTGTCTCCATTGCTGTTCAGCTTCGTCATGGACGAAATAATGGAGAGTGCACTGCAAAATCTTCAGGATGTAGGCGTCGAACTAGGAAATAGTGGAAAGTTGTGTGACCTAGATTACGCAGACGACGTTGTCTGTTTGTTCGAATCCACGGAACATGCTCAACGTGCACTAGATAATCTCGCAAGAGCTGTAGCTCTATTCGGCATGCGCTTTGCACCTTCAAAGTGCAAGGTGATGTTACAAGACTGGACGTCAACGATTCCGAGCTTGATGCTCGATGTGGAGATGCTGTCAGTTGTCGACCAATTCACCTACCTCGGCAGCAGCGTGACGACGGATGGGAGCATAGTAATAGAGGTGAGCACGCGCATATCCAAGGCTCGAGCGGCATACGCTGGACTGAAGCACTTGTGGCACCGACCTGATATTTCACTGAAGTTGAAAGGTCGTGTATACTGTGCCGCTGTGCGTTCAGTTTTGTTGTATGGTTGCGAAACTTGGAGTCTGCGTATGAAAGATATTCGTCGTCTTGAGGTTTTCGACCACTGATGTTCACGTAGTATCGCTAAGATCGGGTGGAGTAGCCGAGTAGGCAATACTGAGGTCAGAAAGCGAGTATTGGGTACTAATTCAGAGAACGTTCTGTCACAGCGTATCCAACTTAATAGACTTCATTGGTTAGGGCACGTGTTACGTATGGCAAACACGTCTACAGCGCCGTGTCCTATTCTCCGTCCCTCCTAGGGAGTGGAAGAGACCATATGGAGGCCAACAGATGACGTGGCAGCGAGGAACGAGAAAATGTACAGCAGACCTAAGAAAAGTAGGTACTTCACGTCTTCGTGGTTGGGGGTCCAAAAGATCCATCTGCCAGTTGACTGGAGACACTGAAGGATATGGCTGCGAACCGCGAACAGTGGCGATCGTGTTGTCACTTTCTTTCGAATCAGAATGACTTCTCGGTGTGCGTGTGTACAGTAAGACTGTGTATTCCGTGTGTTGGCTACTAGGGCATTCTTTCCCTTTCCCACCCACGTAGATCCAGTCCCTGTCCATCTTGTATATTCATACTTTCTAATTCAGCGTGCAACATGGTGAGAAATGCAGTGGTCAGTGGGGCTTGCCCTACTGTTTAACGCTGTACGATGATGATGATGATGAAGGAGGAGGAGGAAACGTTAGCCCTAAGAACTAGTCCAACCGCTTTTTAAACGCTTCCTTGCCCGAAGTGTCGATGACCTCCTGCGGTAAGTTATTCCAAATCGGGACTATTCTGTGAGTAAAAAGTTCTGACGGACGTTTGTACGAGGATGAGGCTCGAATACTTCTCTTAGCATGCTCTCTGAGGGTGTCCAGACTCGAGCGCGTGAAAAAAAGACCTGCAAGTCCGATAGTGAACAGGTTGTGCATTAGAAAGAGATCCCCTCTAACTCTGCGAGTGTCTAAAGGGTACATTTCTTGGTCGGTCAGCATTTGAGGATAAAGGGTGCGCGAATACCCACGGATTAGTTTCGTGGCTTTTCTTTGTACACGTTCTAAGATATCTCGGTCCTTGATCAGGCCAGAGTGTACAATCTGACTGCCGTATTCTAGAAGAGGTTGGGTGTAGGTCCCACAAATGATACGAAAGTCTTCTTTCATAATCGAAGGAAAGTTTTGCCTTACCACGTTGAGAACGCGAAAGGTAGACCTGTTGGCTAGTTGATGGTGGCAGAAAGAAAGCGACTTGTCTAGCCAGAAGCCCAAGACCTTATGCTGTTCCACGTCCCGAATTGGTGTGGCATTGTTCGTCCAGAAGAGTTGAGCCGGGGAATTACCAAATGACATGCTCACACATTTGTCGTCATTAATTGGTAGGCTCCAGTCGGTAGGCCACTGCTTGGCGTGGTCCATTGCCGACCGCAATTCGGTGGCGTTTTTGCCCCATATCGTAACATCATCAGCGTACATTGCAATGATCACTGAAATGTTGTTTGGAAGGTCATTTATATAGATGATAAACAATAAGGGACCTAGCACTGATCCTTGGAGGACTCCAGAGTACATTCGCGGTGGCTCCGAGAAGAAAGGACCTGCTCTGGCCCTGAATGACCGATTACTGAGAAAGCTACGAAGAAGGGAGAGCATGTTGCCGGAGATTTCGTAAGATTCTAGCTTGTGTATAAGAGGAATGTGCAGTACCCTGTCAAACGCTTTTGCGAAGTCGATGAAAATTGCGTGCGGAATCACGCCTTCGTCGTAGGCCCGAGTAAGACTATCCATGACGGGGAGCATATTGGTAATACATGACCTTCCTTGAAGGAAGCCATGTTGAGCTGAGGAGATCAAGTCATTCTTGCGCAGGTATGTCAGTATGAGACGCTTTAGCATGCGCTCGAAGATTTTGCTGGGAATGCTTGTCAGGCTAATGGGTCTGTAGCTCCCTGGTTGATGGTGATCGTCCTTTTTGAAGATGACTGATTGTCGCTTTCTTCCAAGAGGCTGGGAACGTACCAGAGTCTAAGCATCGCTGGAAGAGCTCCGTGTAGATTTCTGCCACTATTACGGACGTTTCACTAGGAATTCGGGGGTGGATCTCACCCTGGACCATGGAACTAAATGGACTAAGTTGACTGAGGTGGCTCTCTACTTCCTGTCTTGTCAAGAGTGTAGTGCATAAAGGTTGACCAACTGGCAGGCCTGGGAGTTGGGGATGGACAAAGATAGGTAGCCAGGTGTAAACGGTCTGGAAATGCGACCTAAAAATTTCTGCCACTTGGGAAAATGTTGTGGCTGGAGTGCCATCTCCAAGGCAGAGTGTAAGTGGAGTGACACCTGGCTGCCTGGTTATGCGCACAAACCTGAAAAAAGCGGATCTGTTTGAGTTCGCTCGCGCGAGGATAGCCCTTGTTTTAACCTCGCAAGCATTGCCGATGCGTTTAAATTCCGCCGCGTCCGTTTCTAATTCCGTCGATTTAAGCCTGGCAAACCTTCTAGAGCGTTCATCCAACAGACGTCTGATAGATCGCGGCAGTAGGGTCTTAGTGTCGGCCGTGACTTGCTTCCTAGGGACATAAAAGTCGACCTGACGGATACAGTCTTCAATGCAGCTGTTGAGAGTTTTTGCATTGGCTGATCGATCTAAAGTGCTAATTTTTTGAGCCAGAAAGTACTTGAGATCACCAAAGTTGGTTCTGTTGAATGCACGGGTGAGTTTGTCCTGGGAGGCGCTGGCTAGCCAGCGAATTATGCAGTCAAATTGGAGGACCACGTGGTCACTCTTGCCTAAAGGAGGAAGTACGTTGACCGTATCTGCTTGGTGGTTCTCGCTGGAGATCACCAGATCGAGTAGTGAGGGAGCGTCCTGTACGATATCTAGTCGGTTCCCCGACGTGCTGCGACCAGAAGAGTTCGGCTAGTAGGTCTGTTAGTGCCTGGTCAAAAGGACTACCAGCAGCGTTTCTCTCCCAACTGACACTCGGGGCATTGAAATCGCCTGATAGTAAGAGATGGGTAAAGTGACAGCTGGCTTTCAGACGTCGCAGCTGACCTATGAGGTGTAGAGATTCATCTAGACTAGTGTGTGGAGGACGATAAACCACACCTACCAGGAGAAATTCCGAGGGAGAAGTTCTAATCCTCACCCATGAGGGGTCAGTAGGGGGAGTTTGGGGAAGAGGGTAAATGAAGTAGGAGAAAAGACTATTGCTGAGATACAGGACCACCCCACCGGCTTTGCCTCTTAAGGAATCCTTACGGAATGAGGTATATCCAGTGATAGAAATCTTACCATCTAAGTTATCTGGAATGAGCCAAGTTTCTGTGACCGCCAGAATCTGAGGTTTCCTGCCAGCCACCAGCTGCCTCAGTTTTAGTATCTTATTAGAGATACTGAGACAGTTTGTAGAGAGGCATCTCAAAGCGTGCCTAGTAGAGATTTCAGGTGGTGGACTACGGTTGGGGGAACAGCAGAGTGAAGATCCTTCGGGTGCTGTTTCTTGTTCGCATCCGTCCGCGGAGTCTTTTGCGGAGGCTCCGCCCTTTTTGAGGTTATTTTTTTGTGGTCGTTTCCGGAGGACGGGTCTGCGTTCAGAATAAGCGAAAAGGAGTACGAGATGAGCACGAAATTTGGGGCGGTTTTAAGGTATAAGGAGGGGAGACCTGCGTCTGTGGTTCCTGCTGAGGCCATGTCGGTTTAGGGAATAGTGGGGCCGAGGAGTTACTAATACTGGGAGGTGCGGATGGATTACCCAATGGCCTTACCTTGTTCCGCTTGAATCTCAAGCCTACGTATCCTGATGGCGTGGTTAGGAATAGCTAAGCCGGGAGCGTCGCCTACTTTCCCGCCTGCCTGTTTTTCTGGGGCTTTTTTTAGTTGCTGCTGTTGTGCCGATGACCGTTAGTTGCAGCTTGCTGTCGGATTCCTCAAGGTCTGCGTTTAGAGTACTGAATGCCAGAAGCTCGGTTGGTGCCTGAGCCACAGGGAAAGGGGGAAAATAGACCTTTGAGGGAGCGCCGGGGGATGCGAGTCCAGCGGATTTAACCGTGGACTTGGGCTCCAGTTTGTCCTCTAGTCTGGTTGGGACAACACGGAGGGGAGCGAGAAAGCTTGAATTCGCCGTTCTTCTCTAGGAATTTTCCGTTTCTAGACTGGCCACCTCTGTCCTGCTTTCTTTCTGAGCAGACATGAAGAGGTTTTTCTCGTGAGACTCTTCTGACTTGCTTCAGGACGGCATTTTCCGAGTTAAATTCCAAGATTGGTCCTAATGTCTTTTTCTTAGACTTCGAGAGCAGCCAAGATGCCCTGGCTGGGATGGGGATTTTGGTGTTCAGGCTACTAAGCAGTTTTAGCCTGATCCACTGAGCTTGGGGTTTTCGAAAAACGGCCCCAAATTATAGCCCTTCTTGCTGCGTTGGACGTCTTGCTGATTAGCAAAGCTGTATCCAGAACCGTCTGTCGGGAAACTTTGACCACTTGAGTTACTGCAGCAGCGTCGGAAGCGAACTGGTGATTAGAGCTTTTAGGTGGGCGATCTTCGACTCTGGAATGGACACCCGAGTCCTCAGTTCACTTACCTCGGTCGCTGGTTGGTCGGAACAGGGAAGACTCAAGACCTGGCTAGCGTCGGAACCACCCATGTAGCACACATCCCCGTGTTAACGTTGGGTTTTGATAGGGATTTGGTTGGGATTTTCATTCAGTATTTTTGGAAAGTAAGACATATATTTTTGAGACGGAAATTGTTAAAATATTCCAAAAATGTTTAATTTCCGAAGAAAGCAGGCATCGAGATGCGTTACATTTTGTTTTAAAGTGCAGCCTCTCGCCATTTTGGATGGTCATTGCTCAATGGCGGTTCGTTGTTTTATGGCGGTGACTCACCGTTCTCGTCTTTAGATGGTTATATTTTTACATTCTGTTACACTAGATGCCATATACTTCGCGCAATCACCGTAGTAAACTTTCATGCACGCATAATTATGTTTGTTGGCCTTAAATATGCAGTTATCCATGAATAACTCACCTGCAGGTGAGATATATCTTACTGGTCACGAACGTGCCCCTGTCAGCTTCGTAGTGGATTCCTAAGTGATCGTATGTATGTGAAAACATACTTAAATGTCCATAATGAAATTAGTTTAATAAGAGAGACTTAAATCTCCGATGAGGCTCAAGTCGGGTTGTGGTTGGGATCTGATTGGGTTATGGTTGGGATTCCGTTGGGTTATGGTTGGGATCCTACTGGGTTTGCAAAAGTGGACTTGATGTACGTTTTCAGTTACTATGACGGTCAAAATCAGTAGAAAATGTAGTTACACGACGGTAATGATGCTGATTCTTTCAATTCACGTTTTTAGGTTAACAAACCGAACATGACTGCCCTGTGCAGGTGGCAAAGATACCGCCTACGGCGAAAAGTGTTGATGATGGCACTGTGCCCATGTTGTATGTATGCGAGCTTGTGGGAACATCGCAATGGATGTACAGTGTACAACAGCCACGGTATGGTTCAATGGCGTTCATAATTTCCACAGAAACACCACTCATTGATAACTCTATCAATTTTGATAATTCTGGTTTGCTGCCAGCGACTTCTTCAGTCTCCTTTAAAGAGGATCACGGACCGATGCCAATATCTGCGATCGTAGCAGACCAAAGGGCTGATGAAGGTAAACTGGTGCGTATGAATAATACAGAACACTTCTTTCAGATGCAGAGAACGTTGATGACACTGGTGAACTGCTTCAGGAACTGCGTCACAACTTCATTAAATATCGCTTCAATATGTCTCAGCGAGCCGTGATTTTGCGCATACTGGCGAAGCGATTCCCAAGCATTCCTCGTGACCCAAGGACGCTGTGTGGGACTCCCAGGCGGTGTAATGTCAGCTGTCTGCAGAATGGGGAGTATTTTCACCTTGGACTTGGTAAAGGCATCGTGCAGTCCATATCGGCACTGAAACTACCCAAGTGCATCCTTGACATCCAAGTGCATTGTGACGGCACCGTCATCTATCGATCGTCAGACTCGCAGTTGTGGCCAATATTGGCGCGAATAATAAGACCACAAGTCAGTGAGGTATTCACTGTTGGATTTTACTGTGGTAAAGGGAAACCAAAGCCGTTAGACCAATACCTTCATGAGTGCATCAGTGAACTGAATCAAGTATTGCAACGGGGGATCTTACACAATAGTGTGCATTACCAATGTACCTTATCCTCTATTGTCTGTGATACGCCTGCTCGGTCGTATATTCGACAAGTTAAAGGGCATAATGCTTACTTTGGCTGTGATCGGTGCATTCAGCCAGGCTACTACACCGGGGGTAAAATGACCTTCCCCTCCATCAGTTCTAAGCCACGGACGGACGAAAGCTTTCGTGCGAAAAGGCACATAAAACACCACCTCAAGAACAGCAACAGTCCATTTTTGGCTGTTGAGATTGACATGGTCCGTACATTCTGTCATGACTATATGCATCTCATATGTTTAGGTGTGATGCGTAAATTACTTCTGTCTTGGCTCAGTGGTCCCAGGGACAGATTCGCCGGTATTAATGCTTCTTTAGCGGACGAGCTTGGCGATCGAATTCTTCAATCCCATGTTGGCATTCCCTGTGATTTCCCACGTAAATGCCGGCATATTCGAGACACGGAGCGCTGGAAAGCCAGCGAATACCGGCAGTTTTTGTTATACTTAGGCCCCGTATGTTTGAAGAACATTATTTCGGCAACAGCTTACGACCATTTTTTGTCTCTATTCATATCTATTTATATTTTTTCGCATCCTCAACTGTATGTCCGTTACAATAACTTTGCATCGAATCTTCTAAGACTGTTTGTTCAACAGTTCGAAGTGTTTTACGGAGCACATGAACTTGTTTACAACGTTCATAACTTAATTCATTTGCATGATGACGTACTTTTGCATGGTACGCTGGATAACTTTCCCGCTTTTCCTTTCGAATCTTATCTTGGTTTTCTGAAGTGTTTCATTAAAGGACCGAGGAATCCTGGACCTCAGTTGTACAAACGATTGATCGAGGGCGTATCCGATTTTCATCTATCAATCACACAATCCTACGTAGATGACACAGGTTCACTTCTACCCAGAACCCCCAAAGGCGATAATTTCATTATTCGGAAGGCGTTTTTTTCCAGGCAGTCACCGAACAATGTGGTTATTGTGCATAACTTCCCTGGTGCCATTGTGAGCATTACTGGAAACACTTTTTATTTCAAACGATTTCTTAATCCAAGACCTTTTTTCACCAAACCCTTACCCTCCACACATCTGTATATTTTTTCGGTGGATAATGTGGACAATAAAATTTTTTCTGCTATGAATAACGACATAGAGTGTAAATGTCTTTTACTACCCTGTGGAACACACAGCGTAGTTATACCGATTTTGCATACATTTTTATGAATTAAACTCGCTTTCACAGATGATTCTTCCGTCCATGATTACCTACTGCGATTCTCGATGCTTGATTGTATAAATTTTTTTTCAGATGTATCGCCTCGTGCGCTTCACCAAGGATGGCTCGGTCGGTGTTATTCACCGAAACTGGCTTGTTGATTCCACACATACCAGATGGCCCAACGTAAAGAGAGCTTCGGAATACCGGACAATGTTAATTTTGGGTAAAGAGTTACCATCGGATAATCCGGTATACGAATGTCGGGAAGTATTTAGCTCAGGTATGAATCCATTTAATGCTTAACTCGCTGTCGGCAGAAAGCTACCACGAAATTCTGCAGTGTGAATCTAATTACCTGCAAGAATCAACTTCCGAACAGTCCGACGTGACGACGCCTATGACCATGTTCGGTACAAGGTACACCACCCGGAAAAGGTAAATTACTAGGGTTAGTTTACTCTTTCCAGACAGCCTATCACATTCACCAGTGATTCCGAGGACACAGATTGTGAAACCAACCCGAAGAGGAAATTTCTGGTGCCATTAACGGTTCCACCATCGCCGGAAATATGTCTCGGCGCAACTCAAAAGGCGGGGTTTGTCAAGCGAATAAATTAATTATTCCTTCCACTTAGACCGTCTTCCACACCGCATCCGGCTATGCGAACCATGGCCATGTCCTCTCCAATATTGTGCGTTCTTAAATTTAATTTTTTTACCACACAAATTTGTAGTTTTGCGAACGTCAACTGTGGCAGTTCGAACGATAAGTCTACGGAAACGTCTAACACCCCTGGAGACAAGACAGTAATTGCGATGCTCGGTATGTTAGTTTCACAGTATTAACAGTGCATCTACCAGGGGAGCTGAACATCAAACTGTCTACCTTGATTACCCTTGTCAATTCGGGTTTTGAGGCTTTACAAAAAGAAGTTGCAGCCTTATCAAACGCAAAACCAACACCTGTGTCCTCTTTTTACAAACCAAAAAGAGCGACCACAATCGATGACCTGCAAACCATGGACACAGATTTAAATGTGCTTTCCAACTATGACCATTTGGTAAGATAACAAGTTCACTTATTACTTCTCTAGGTTTCTATGCTAACCAGGACTGTCACTAACGACCTTCGTGAGTCAGTCCGTAAAATGTTGTCCATCATGATAAGTGACGACGTAGCGAAACAGTGCTGCTGGTCAGGCAGTGTCGGCAAAACGGCTATTTCGCATTTGCGACTGATGAATGTAATAAAGGCAGGTTTCAATTTTCTATATGATTCATGTCACATCAGACGCAATCTTTAACAGTCAGCGGCTTAAAGATACTTCCGATGATGACGTGCAGAAGCATGTACAACATTGGTTTACCAATGCCAGGGACCGCGGAGGTTCGATCAGAAAACGCAGGTAAATCATTTTAGACCGTTAAACCTGAAGCAGAATTATTTTTCGGTCCATTTAACTTATTTTTCTGGTAATAATTTTAAGTGTTTGTGCATTATAAATTTTTTATTTGCCTCTTTTTTTCTAATGTTGCAGATGTAAATCGAGGTCCTCTGGAAGAAAAGAACAACCGGAAAATCCGCCAGAATAGACTGTACACTTTTTTAAATGTTAATAATACAATTTTATTTGAGCTACTTACTAGGTTGTTTTCTTTGTACCATGTGGCAAGTGGTGGAAACTGGGAAGCTGAGACCGTTCTCACGAGGTTCGCTAGAGCTTGTCCAGAAATATTGGGAAGAAGTAGGGGGGCTTTTTGTTTCGTTCTAAAATTTGGGTTATCCCTATGGGGCCCCAACTGGGAACCCATTGGGGCACGGTCGGGATGCGTAGCAAATCCCAACCCAAACCCAACATTTAGGCTAGGGTGTCCCAACCAAATCCCAATGCATCCCAACCTAATCCCAACTAAATCCCAATGGGGACCCAATCGGGATTTGATTGGGATTGCTACTTGGGCACTTGGCTGAGTCTAGACGCATGGGAAGGGTAGACTCGTCCAACTTCGGGGTCGAGTCAATAGAAACCATTGCGTCACAGATGAAGTAAAAACGCAGTACACCAAACCGAGCGACAGAAACGAGAAAAAGTGGGTAGCAACCCACGGATAAGCAGCGATATCACAAACAGCAGGTAAGCACAGCAAGAGCAGTTCGTATTCAAAAGTAATTTGACATTGAAGGGCGTTTCAATGTATCCACATCCATATATTGAAATGAAATGCTTATCAAAAAAACGCACAGCACTCTGGTAGTCAATTTTCTCCGTATGAATTTACTTTTAATCCGTTTAAAAATGGCTATTGAGCAAACCGTTCGGCAACCAATGTTACGAACGGGCTGCGCTGTGTATTAACTGAGCGAATGATGTGAAACGTTGGTGCAAGCGACCTTAACGCTGAAGGATGGGCGATCTTATTCGTCTCAAGCATCCAGATAGTTTCTGCGTCACGGCAGAATAATTCGAGAATCGATGCGGACTGTTACAAAATATTCAGGGCAAGCCGTATAAGACAACAAAGAGCAAAATAACAAGCACGTCTTGGGAGCGGAAAAAATGCCACTTACGAGCAGTAGGTGTCGCGCGAGGTAGAGCAGATAACGGCGTGACGGGTTCGAAGACTACGACCGTCCGGACTGTAGCTTTCCAATTAACACTTGTCAAGGTCAGGTCGGCCAGGTCACCGCTGTAGTGAGCAGGCTGTCGGTAGCTATATTAGTATTCGATAAATTTTAAGGTGGGTTTCTGTTGATGCACCTATTGAGCATTTGTGTTCATGGAGTTTTCTGTTATTTCGTTTTTTGCAGGTCGAACACGAGCAACCCCCACGGAAGGCGCTGATCCTTGCGTACTACACAGTGTTACGGAATTTTAAACTGGTTGCATAACTTACGGCCGGCCACACTAACGGGCACATTCTATCTTTCCAGTGGATCATATCAACGCCTTGCAGCTAGGAAGAACAACCAAGAACAGTACCAATACCGTGGAGACTGACTTGTAATGTCTGCTTTCTTTGTTACTTGTTCTCTCTACATTGTGCCATATTTTTCTAAATATGTTCCTGCATTGACAGTTTGTGTTCTTCCTGCTGACTGTTATAAATTGGTACCGTGACCCGAGAGCCGTTTCAAAGAAACCAAAGCGTATCAGTAGCCACGATATAGCGAACAGCCAACCGGACCCCTGGCCCAAAGTGATACCTGCGCTCTAGATGTTGTACTAGCCCTGGCCCAAAGCAACGTGCTAAAAGCGCCGTCACGCATGATATCAGCCACCCCAGAAAAGTCCGATATGGGGAGGAACTATTCACGTTGGGGAGACAAAGTCAGACTATACTGACGTCGGTTTGCAGCCGATGAACAACCCCATGTGGTGTTGAGTTCACTTCCGAGTGAGGCGTACGACCGAGTACACAGGACAGACGTGTTCAAAGAGGATAACATGGAAAAATCTTTCAAGCAGATGCGCATGTTGTTGTTGCCCTGAAGCATCCTGTGCCTTGTCGACAGTAGCTGCATGGCGGGCGGCAGCTTCCTGATGAAGATGTACAAATGTGTCTGAGAGCTGCAACAGCTGGCTGAGAGAGGATACCGAGAAGAGAAGAGGAATGAAGTCAGTCGCCCCAACCTCGAACAGCTGGCTGAGGGAGTGTATGGAAAAGCCGTGAAGAAGGTGCTACTCCGCGGAAATTTTCCAAGATTGGAACAGGCGGTCGCTGCGGCGGAAAAAGAGGAGTGCGTAGAGGCTACGTGGACGGAAAGCCAACCAGAAGCAGCCGGTTGCAGTGTCCAACCTTGGTGAAGGTATCAGGGACTAAAAATGGGTCAGTGGCAGGGAGGCACGGGAAGGGCCTGGGGAATGCCATACAGGTTACGAGGTCAAAACTTGTGGTGGGCTACAATGGGCCGTAACCGACGAACACCAGGAAGAAGGTGGAGTGGTGCCGCCGGGGGCTACCGGAACTCCAGCCCAACCACGATGCAAAGAAGCCAATAAGCGTAAGTATAAGAGCCGACAATACAAAAGTTGGTACATTGTTCCTGCAGTATCGTTGAATTCTGAGTATTCCGAGTCACTGTCTGCTAAGGTTAGGATCAGTGGCTTGAAAACACAAAGGTTGATCGATGCCGGAGCCACGCGCAGCCTCTGTAACGAACGTTTGAGCAGTGCGTAGCCAAATTCGCAACGGATCCCAAAATCAAAAGACGATTATCCCCGATATTCTACGATACTAGATTATTACATGAACAACGACATCAAAAAGAATACAAGCCTCAATAATACGATCACAAGGACTCAACAACGAGAAACCGAATAGCAACGTGTGAGCAAACAGCACTTGCGTCACGCAGGTCCTGAACAAGGATGTGCCAAAGTAGCGCTCTGGGCGCGAACAAACAACAATTGGTCCATAGAAACAACCAGTTCGTAAAGACAAGTCAATAGTGTAGGCAAATGCGTGATGTTAGGAAAAACACTAAATCGCGAGGGTTAAAGGGGGATTTTCCAGGACCGGTTGTTACAGCCTCATCAGTAATACCGTATTTGCGAATTCAGGTAAGATCGATCTAACCCCTTGTAATTTGACGCTGGCTGCGGTAAATAGAAGGAAAATGGCAACTTTGGGAGTTCTTGAGTTGTCGATAGGACTTGGAGGTGTGGTAAATGGGTACCCGGTGGTAGAAGATGAGGGCCTCTCCCATGACGCAATTGTCGGAGACAATTTGCAGAAACTCGAATGCAGTATAGATGTTTTGGAAAAACTCTACATCAGGCAAGAATGTGGTACTCTTATTGTGTGGCCATGGGAGTGTGGATTTGTGCAACACCTGGGTGAACGAAGTAGAGCTTGAGCAGCAGATCAGGGAATTAATCCACAAAAATGAATTTGTGAAGAATGGTGACGTGTTACCCGATCTCCTACGAAAATTTGCCCATTCGTTCATGTTGGAGGACGAGAAGTTAAGTGTAACTGTTGTTATAAAACACGGCTTCGGTACAGGGGATGGCGAACCTGTAAAATTGGCCCCCAGGCGGATCCCAGTATTCTACCGAGCAGAAGTATTGCAAGTTATCTAGGACATGCTGAATAGCGGTGTCATTCAAACGTCTCAATCTCCGTGGGTAGCTCCTGTGGTGTTGGCAAAAGAGATGGTAAGCTGAGGCTGTATGTTGATTATTGAAAACTAAAAGTAGCCACCAGGAAAAAATCCTTCTCCTTATCAGTAATGGACGAATTTTATGACTCTCTGGGGGGCGCAAGCCACTTCAGTACATTGACAACCTTGCAGATCACGCCGCATTGGTGAACCACTCACCCTCTCCGTTTCCACTTGCAATTATCCTGACACTGGATCTAATGTACTGAAGTGGCTTGCGCCCCCCGGAGAGTGAAAAAATTCGTCCATTACTGATAAGGAGAAGGATTTTTTCCTGGTGGCTACTTTTGGTTTTCAATAATCAACATACAGCCTCAGCTTACCATCTCTTTTGCCAACACCACAGGAGCTACCCACGGAGATTGAGACGTTTGAATGACACCGCTATTCAGCATGTCCTAGATAACTTGCAATACTTCTGCTCGGTAGAATACTGGGATCCGCCTGGGGGCCAATTTTACAGGTTCGCCATCCCCTGTACCGAAGCCGTGTTTTATAACAACAGTTACACTTAACTTCTCGTCCTCCAACATGAACGAATGGGCAAATTTTCGTAGGAGATCGGGTAACACGTCACCATTCTTCACAAATTCATTTTTGTGGATTAATTCCCTGATCTGCTGCTCAAGCTCTACTTCGTTCACCCAGGTGTTGCACAAATCCACACTCCCATGGCCACACAATAAGAGTACCACATTCTTGCCTGATGTAGAGTTTTTCCAAAACATCTATACTGCATTCGAGTTTCTGCAAATTGTCTCCGACAATTGCGTCATGGGAGAGGCCCTCATCTTCTACCACCGGGTACCCATTTACCACACCTCCAAGTCCTATCGACAACTCAAGAACTCCCAAAGTTGCCATTTTCCTTCTATTTACCGCAGCCAGCGTCAAATTACAAGGGGTTAGATCGATCTTACCTGAATTCGCAAATACGGTATTACTGATGAGGCTGTAACAACCGGTCCTGGAAAATCCCCCTTTAACCCTCGCGATTTAGTGTTTTTCCTAACATCACGCATTTGCCTACACTATTGACTTGTCTTTACGAACTGGTTGTTTCTATGGACCAATTGTTGTTTGTTCGCGCCCAGAGCGCTACTTTGGCACATCCTTGTTCAGGACCTGCGTGACGCAAGTGCTGTTTGCTCACACGTTGCTATTCGGTTTCTCGTTGTTGAGTCCTTGTGATCGTATTATTGAGGCTTGTATTCTTTTTGATGTCGTTGTTCATGTAATAATCTAGTATCGTAGAATATCGGGGATAATCGTCTTTTGATTTTGGGATCCGTTGCGAATTTGGCTACGCACTGCTCAAACGTTCGTTACAGAGGCTGCGCGTGGCTCCGGCATCGATCAACCTTTGTGTTTTCAAGCCACTGATCCTAACCTTAGCAGACAGTGACTCGGAATACTCAGAATTCAACGATACTGCAGGAACAATGTACCAACTTTTGTATTGTCGGCTCTTATACTTACGCTTATTGGCTTCTTTGCATCGTGGTTGGGCTGGAGTTCCGGTAGCCCCCGGCGGCACCACTCCACCTTCTTCCTGGTGTTCGTCGGTTACGGCCCATTGTAGCCCACCACAAGTTTTGACCTCGTAACCTGTATGGCATTCCCCAGGCCCTTCCCGTGCCTCCCTGCCACTGACCCATTTTTAGTCCCTGATACCTTCACCAAGGTTGGACACTGCAACCGGCTGCTTCTGGTTGGCTTTCCGTCCACGTAGCCTCTACGCACTCCTCTTTTTCCGCCGCAGCGACCGCCTGTTCCAATCTTGGAAAATTTCCGCGGAGTAGCACCTTCTTCACGGCTTTTCCATACACTCCCTCAGCCAGCTGTTCGAGGTTGGGGCGACTGACTTCATTCCTCTTCTCTTCTCGGTATCCTCTCTCAGCCAGCTGTTGCAGCTCTCAGACACATTTGTACATCTTCATCAGGAAGCTGCCGCCCGCCATGCAGCTACTGTCGACAAGGCACAGGATGCTTCAGGGCAAAAACAACATGCGCATCTGCTTGAAAGATTTTTCCATGTTATCCTCTTTGAACACGTCTGTCCTGTGTACTCGGTCGTACGCCTCACTCGGAAGTGAACTCAACACCACATGGGGTTGTTCATCGGCTGCAAACCGACGTCAGTATAGTCTGACTTTGTCTCCCCAACGTGAATAGTTCCTCCCCATATCGGACTTTTCTGGGGTGGCTGATATCATGCGTGACGGCGCTTTTAGCACGTTGCTTTGGGCCAGGGCTAGTACAACATCTAGAGCGCAGGTATCACTTTGGGCCAGGGGTCCGGTTGGCTGTTCGCTATATCGTGGCTACTGATACGCTTTGGTTTCTTTGAAACGGCTCTCGGGTCACGGTACCAATTTATAACAGTCAGCAGGAAGAACACAAACTGTCAATGCAGGAACATATTTAGAAAAATATGGCACAATGTAGAGAGAACAAGTAACAAAGAAAGCAGACATTACAAGTCAGTCTCCACGGTATTGGTACTGTTCTTGGTTGTTCTTCCTAGCTGCAAGGCGTTGATATGATCCACTGGAAAGATAGAATGTGCCCGTTAGTGTGGCCGGCCGTAAGTTATGCAACCAGTTTAAAATTCCGTAACACTGTGTAGTACGCAAGGATCAGCGCCTTCCGTGGGGGTTGCTCGTGTTCGACCTGCAAAAAACGAAATAACAGAAAACTCCATGAACACAAATGCTCAATAGGTGCATCAACAGAAACCCACCTTAAAATTTATCGAATACTAATATAGCTACCGACAGCCTGCTCACTACAGCGGTGACCTGGCCGACCTGACCTTGACAAGTGTTAATTGGAAAGCTACAGTCCGGACGGTCGTAGTCTTCGAACCCGTCACGCCGTTATCTGCTCTACCTCGCGCGACACCTACTGCTCGTAAGTGGCATTTTTTCCGCTCCCAAGACGTGCTTGTTATTTTGCTCTTTGTTGTCTTATACGGCTTGCCCTGAATATTTTGTAACAGTCCGCATCGATTCTCGAATTATTCTGCCGTGACGCAGAAACTATCTGGATGCTTGAGACGAATAAGATCGCCCATCCTTCAGCGTTAAGGTCGCTTGCACCAACGTTTCACATCATTCGCTCAGTTAATACACAGCGCAGCCCGTTCGTAACATTGGTTGCCGAACGGTTTGCTCAATAGCCATTTTTAAACGGATTAAAAGTAAATTCATACGGAGAAAATTGACTACCAGAGTGCTGTGCGTTTTTTTGATAAGCATTTCATTTCAATATATGGATGTGGATACATTGAAACGCCCTTCAATGTCAAATTACTTTTGAATACGAACTGCTCTTGCTGTGCTTACCTGCTGTTTGTGATATCGCTGCTTATCCGTGGGTTGCTACCCACTTTTTCTCGTTTCTGTCGCTCGGTTTGGTGTACTGCGTTTTTACTTCATCTGTGACGCAATGGTTTCTATTGACTCGACCCCGAAGTTGGACGAGTCTACCCTTCCCATGCGTCTAGACTCAGCCAAGTGCCCAAGTAGCAATCCCAATCAAATCCCGATTGGGTCCCCATTGGGATTTAGTTGGGATTAGGTTGGGATGCATTGGGATTTGGTTGGGACACCCTAGCCTAAATGTTGGGTTTGGGTTGGGATTTGCTACGCATCCCGACCGTGCCCCAATGGGTTCCCAGTTGGGGCCCCATAGGGATAACCCAAATTTTAGAACGAAACAAAAAGCCCCCCTACTTCTTCCCAATATTTCTGGACAAGCTCTAGCGAACCTCGTGAGAACGGTCTCAGCTTCCCAGTTTCCACCACTTGCCACATGGTACAAAGAAAACAACCTAGTAAGTAGCTCAAATAAAATTGTATTATTAACATTTAAAAAAGTGTACAGTCTATTCTGGCGGATTTTCCGGTTGTTCTTTTCTTCCAGAGGACCTCGATTTACATCTGCAACATTAGAAAAAAAGAGGCAAATAAAAAATTTATAATGCACAAACACTTTAAATTATTACCAGAAAAATAAGTTAAATGGACCAAAAAATAATTCTGCTTCAGGTTTAACGGTCTAAAATGATTTACCTGCGTTTTCTGATCGAACCTCCGCGGTCCCTGGCATTGGTAAACCAATGTTGTACATGCTTCTGCACGTCATCATCGGAAGTATCTTTAAGCCGCTGACTGTTAAAGATTGCGTCTGATGTGACATGAATCATATAGAAAATTGAAACCTGCCTTTATTACATTCATCAGTCGCAAATGCGAAATAGCCGTTTTGCCGACACTGCCTGACCAGCAGCACTGTTTCGCTACGTCGTCACTTATCATGATGGACAACATTTTACGGACTGACTCACGAAGGTCGTTAGTGACAGTCCTGGTTAGCATAGAAACCTAGAGAAGTAATAAGTGAACTTGTTATCTTACCAAATGGTCATAGTTGGAAAGCACATTTAAATCTGTGTCCATGGTTTGCAGGTCATCGATTGTGGTCGCTCTTTTTGGTTTGTAAAAAGAGGACACAGGTGTTGGTTTTGCGTTTGATAAGGCTGCAACTTCTTTTTGTAAAGCCTCAAAACCCGAATTGACAAGGGTAATCAAGGTAGACAGTTTGATGTTCAGCTCCCCTGGTAGATGCACTGTTAATACTGTGAAACTAACATACCGAGCATCGCAATTACTGTCTTGTCTCCAGGGGTGTTAGACGTTTCCGTAGACTTATCGTTCGAACTGCCACAGTTGACGTTCGCAAAACTACAAATTTGTGTGGTAAAAAAATTAAATTTAAGAACGCACAATATTGGAGAGGACATGGCCATGGTTCGCATAGCCGGATGCGGTGTGGAAGACGGTCTAAGTGGAAGGAATAATTAATTTATTCGCTTGACAAACCCCGCCTTTTGAGTTGCGCCGAGACATATTTCCGGCGATGGTGGAACCGTTAATGGCACCAGAAATTTCCTCTTCGGGTTGGTTTCACAATCTGTGTCCTCGGAATCACTGGTGAATGTGATAGGCTGTCTGGAAAGAGTAAACTAACCCTAGTAATTTACCTTTTCCGGGTGGTGTACCTTGTACCGAACATGGTCATAGGCGTCGTCACGTCGGACTGTTCGGAAGTTGATTCTTGCAGGTAATTAGATTCACACTGCAGAATTTCGTGGTAGCTTTCTGCCGACAGCGAGTTAAGCATTAAATGGATTCATACCTGAGCTAAATACTTCCCGACATTCGTATACCGGATTATCCGATGGTAACTCTTTACCCAAAATTAACATTGTCCGGTATTCCGAAGCTCTCTTTACGTTGGGCCATCTGGTATGTGTGGAATCAACAAGCCAGTTTCGGTGAATAACACCGACCGAGCCATCCTTGGTGAAGCGCACGAGGCGATACATCTGAAAAAAAATTTATACAATCAAGCATCGAGAATCGCAGTAGGTAATCATGGACGGAAGAATCATCTGTGAAAGCGAGTTTAATTCATAAAAATGTATGCAAAATCGGTATAACTACGCTGTGTGTTCCACAGGGTAGTAAAAGACATTTACACTCTATGTCGTTATTCATAGCAGAAAAAATTTTATTGTCCACATTATCCACCGAAAAAATATACAGATGTGTGGAGGGTAAGGGTTTGGTGAAAAAAGGTCTTGGATTAAGAAATCGTTTGAAATAAAAAGTGTTTCCAGTAATGCTCACAATGGCATCAGGGAAGTTATGCACAATAACCACATTGTTCGGTGACTGCCTGGAAAAAAACGCCTTCCGAATAATGAAATTATCGCCTTTGGGGGTTCTGGGTAGAAGTGAACCTGTGTCATCTACGTAGGATTGTGTGATTGATAGATGAAAATCGGATACGCCCTCGATCAATCGTTTGTACAACTGAGGTCCAGGATTCCTCGGTCCTTTAATGAAACACTTCAGAAAACCAAGATAAGATTCGAAAGGAAAAGCGGGAAAGTTATCCAGCGTACCATGCAAAAGTACGTCATCATGCAAATGAATTAAGTTATGAACGTTGTAAACAAGTTCATGTGCTCCGTAAAACACTTCGAACTGTTGAACAAACAGTCTTAGAAGATTCGATGCAAAGTTATTGTAACGGACATACAGTTGAGGATGCGAAAAAATATAAATAGATATGAATAGAGACAAAAAATGGTCGTAAGCTGTTGCCGAAATAATGTTCTTCAAACATACGGGGCCTAAGTATAACAAAAACTGCCGGTATTCGCTGGCTTTCCAGCGCTCCGTGTCTCGAATATGCCGGCATTTACGTGGGAAATCACAGGGAATGCCAACATGGGATTGAAGAATTCGATCGCCAAGCTCGTCCGCTAAAGAAGCATTAATACCGGCGAATCTGTCCCTGGGACCACTGAGCCAAGACAGAAGTAATTTACGCATCACACCTAAACATATGAGATGCATATAGTCATGACAGAATGTACGGACCATGTCAATCTCAACAGCCAAAAATGGACTGTTGCTGTTCTTGAGGTGGTGTTTTATGTGCCTTTTCGCACGAAAGCTTTCGTCCGTCCGTGGCTTAGAACTGATGGAGGGGAAGGTCATTTTACCCCCGGTGTAGTAGCCTGGCTGAATGCACCGATCACAGCCAAAGTAAGCATTATGCCCTTTAACTTGTCGAATATACGACCGAGCAGGCGTATCACAGACAATAGAGGATAAGGTACATTGGTAATGCACACTATTGTGTAAGATCCCCCGTTGCAATACTTGATTCAGTTCACTGATGCACTCATGAAGGTATTGGTCTAACGGCTTTGGTTTCCCTTTACCACAGTAAAATCCAACAGTGAATACCTCACTGACTTGTGGTCTTATTATTCGCGCCAATATTGGCCACAACTGCGAGTCTGACGATCGATAGATGACGGTGCCGTCACAATGCACTTGGATGTCAAGGATGCACTTGGGTAGTTTCAGTGCCGATATGGACTGCACGATGCCTTTACCAAGTCCAAGGTGAAAATACTCCCCATTCTGCAGACAGCTGACATTACACCGCCTGGGAGTCCCACACAGCGTCCTTGGGTCACGAGGAATGCTTGGGAATCGCTTCGCCAGTATGCGCAAAATCACGGCTCGCTGAGACATATTGAAGCGATATTTAATGAAGTTGTGACGCAGTTCCTGAAGCAGTTCACCAGTGTCATCAACGTTCTCTGCATCTGAAAGAAGTGTTCTGTATTATTCATACGCACCAGTTTACCTTCATCAGCCCTTTGGTCTGCTACGATCGCAGATATTGGCATCGGTCCGTGATCCTCTTTAAAGGAGACTGAAGAAGTCGCTGGCAGCAAACCAGAATTATCAAAATTGATAGAGTTATCAATGAGTGGTGTTTCTGTGGAAATTATGAACGCCATTGAACCATACCGTGGCTGTTGTACACTGTACATCCATTGCGATGTTCCCACAAGCTCGCATACATACAACATGGGCACAGTGCCATCATCAACACTTTTCGCCGTAGGCGGTATCTTTGCCACCTGCACAGGGCAGTCATGTTCGGTTTGTTAACCTAAAAACGTGAATTGAAAGAATCAGCATCATTACCGTCGTGTAACTACATTTTCTACTGATTTTGACCGTCATAGTAACTGAAAACGTACATCAAGTCCACTTTTGCAAACCCAGTAGGATCCCAACCATAACCCAACGGAATCCCAACCATAACCCAATCAGATCCCAACCACAACCCGACTTGAGCCTCATCGGAGATTTAAGTCTCTCTTATTAAACTAATTTCATTATGGACATTTAAGTATGTTTTCACATACATACGATCACTTAGGAATCCACTACGAAGCTGACAGGGGCACGTTCGTGACCAGTAAGATATATCTCACCTGCAGGTGAGTTATTCATGGATAACTGCATATTTAAGGCCAACAAACATAATTATGCGTGCATGAAAGTTTACTACGGTGATTGCGCGAAGTATATGGCATCTAGTGTAACAGAATGTAAAAATATAACCATCTAAAGACGAGAACGGTGAGTCACCGCCATAAAACAACGAACCGCCATTGAGCAATGACCATCCAAAATGGCGAGAGGCTGCACTTTAAAACAAAATGTAACGCATCTCGATGCCTGCTTTCTTCGGAAATTAAACATTTTTGGAATATTTTAACAATTTCCGTCTCAAAAATATATGTCTTACTTTCCAAAAATACTGAATGAAAATCCCAACCAAATCCCTATCAAAACCCAACGTTAACACGGGGATGTGTGCTACATGGGTGGTTCCGACGCTAGCCAGGTCTTGAGTCTTCCCTGTTCCGACCAACCAGCGACCGAGGTAAGTGAACTGAGGACTCGGGTGTCCATTCCAGAGTCGAAGATCGCCCACCTAAAAGCTCTAATCACCAGTTCGCTTCCGACGCTGCTGCAGTAACTCAAGTGGTCAAAGTTTCCCGACAGACGGTTCTGGATACAGCTTTGCTAATCAGCAAGACGTCCAACGCAGCAAGAAGGGCTATAATTTGGGGCCGTTTTTCGAAAACCCCAAGCTCAGTGGATCAGGCTAAAACTGCTTAGTAGCCTGAACACCAAAATCCCCATCCCAGCCAGGGCATCTTGGCTGCTCTCGAAGTCTAAGAAAAAGACATTAGGACCAATCTTGGAATTTAACTCGGAAAATGCCGTCCTGAAGCAAGTCAGAAGAGTCTCACGAGAAAAACCTCTTCATGTCTGCTCAGAAAGAAAGCAGGACAGAGGTGGCCAGTCTAGAAACGGAAAATTCCTAGAGAAGAACGGCGAATTCAAGCTTTCTCGCTCCCCTCCGTGTTGTCCCAACCAGACTAGAGGACAAACTGGAGCCCAAGTCCACGGTTAAATCCGCTGGACTCGCATCCCCCGGCGCTCCCTCAAAGGTCTATTTTCCCCCTTTCCCTGTGGCTCAGGCACCAACCGAGCTTCTGGCATTCAGTACTCTAAACGCAGACCTTGAGGAATCCGACAGCAAGCTGCAACTAACGGTCATCGGCACAACAGCAGCAACTAAAAAAAGCCCCAGAAAAACAGGCAGGCGGGAAAGTAGGCGACGCTCCCGGCTTAGCTATTCCTAACCACGCCATCAGGATACGTAGGCTTGAGATTCAAGCGGAACAAGGTAAGGCCATTGGGTAATCCATCCGCACCTCCCAGTATTAGTAACTCCTCGGCCCCACTATTCCCTAAACCGACATGGCCTCAGCAGGAACCACAGACGCAGGTCTCCCCTCCTTATACCTTAAAACCGCCCCAAATTTCGTGCTCATCTCGTACTCCTTTTCGCTTATTCTGAACGCAGACCCGTCCTCCGGAAACGACCACAAAAAAAATAACCTCAAAAAGGGCGGAGCCTCCGCAAAAGACTCCGCGGACGGATGCGAACAAGAAACAGCACCCGAAGGATCTTCACTCTGCTGTTCCCCCAACCGTAGTCCACCACCTGAAATCTCTACTAGGCACGCTTTGAGATGCCTCTCTACAAACTGTCTCAGTATCTCTAATAAGATACTAAAACTGAGGCAGCTGGTGGCTGGCAGGAAACCTCAGATTCTGGCGGTCACAGAAACTTGGCTCATTCCAGATAACTTAGATGGTAAGATTTCTATCACTGGATATACCTCATTCCGTAAGGATTCCTTAAGAGGCAAAGCCGGTGGGGTGGTCCTGTATCTCAGCAATAGTCTTTTCTCCTACTTCATTTACCCTCTTCCCCAAACTCCCCCTACTGACCCCTCATGGGTGAGGATTAGAACTTCTCCCTCGGAATTTCTCCTGGTAGGTGTGGTTTATCGTCCTCCACACACTAGTCTAGATGAATCTCTACACCTCATAGGTCAGCTGCGACGTCTGAAAGCCAGCTGTCACTTTACCCATCTCTTACTATCAGGCGATTTCAATGCCCCGAGTGTCAGTTGGGAGAGAAACGCTGCTGGTAGTCCTTTTGACCAGGCACTAACAGACCTACTAGCCGAACTCTTCTGGTCGCAGCACGTCGGGGAACCGACTAGATATCGTACAGGACGCTCCCTCACTACTCGATCTGGTGATCTCCAGCGAGAACCACCAAGCAGATACGGTCAACGTACTTCCTCCTTTAGGCAAGAGTGACCACGTGGTCCTCCAATTTGACTGCATAATTCGCTGGCTAGCCAGCGCCTCCCAGGACAAACTCACCCGTGCATTCAACAGAACCAACTTTGGTGATCTCAAGCACTTTCTGGCTCAAAAAATTAGCACTTTAGATCGATCAGCCAATGCAAAAACTCTCAACAGCTGCATTGAAGACTGTATCCGTCAGGTCGACTTTTATGTCCCTAGGAAGCAAGTCACGGCCGACACTAAGACCCTACTGCCGCGATCTATCAGACGTCTGTTGGATGAACGCTCTAGAAGGTTTGCCAGGCTTAAATCGACGGAATTAGAAACGGACGCGGCGGAATTTAAACGCATCGGCAATGCTTGCGAGGTTAAAACAAGGGCTATCCTCGCGCGAGCGAACTCAAACAGATCCGCTTTTTTCAGGTTTGTGCGCATAACCAGGCAGCCAGGTGTCACTCCACTTACACTCTGCCTTGGAGATGGCACTCCAGCCACAACATTTTCCCAAGTGGCAGAAATTTTTAGGTCGCATTTCCAGACCGTTTACACCTGGCTACCTATCTTTGTCCATCCCCAACTCCCAGGCCTGCCAGTTGGTCAACCTTTATGCACTACACTCTTGACAAGACAGGAAGTAGAGAGCCACCTCAGTCAACTTAGTCCATTTAGTTCCATGGTCCAGGGTGAGATCCACCCCCGAATTCCTAGTGAAACGTCCGTAATAGTGGCAGAAATCTACACGGAGCTCTTCCAGCGATGCTTAGACTCTGGTACGTTCCCAGCCTCTTGGAAGAAAGCGACAATCAGTCATCTTCAAAAAGGACGATCACCATCAACCAGGGAGCTACAGACCCATTAGCCTGACAAGCATTCCCAGCAAAATCTTCGAGCGCATGCTAAAGCGTCTCATACTGACATACCTGCGCAAGAATGACTTGATCTCCTCAGCTCAACATGGCTTCCTTCAAGGAAGGTCATGTATTACCAATATGCTCCCCGTCATGGATAGTCTTACTCGGGCCTACGACGAAGGCGTGATTCCGCACGCAATTTTCATCGACTTCGCAAAAGCGTTTGACAGGGTACTGCACATTCCTCTTATACACAAGCTAGAATCTTACGAAATCTCCGGCAACATGCTCTCCCTTCTTCGTAGCTTTCTCAGTAATCGGTCATTCAGGGCCAGAGCAGGTCCTTTCTTCTCGGAGCCACCGCGAATGTACTCTGGAGTCCTCCAAGGATCAGTGCTAGGTCCCTTATTGTTTATCATCTATATAAATGACCTTCCAAACAACATTTCAGTGATCATTGCAATGTACGCTGATGATGTTACGATATGGGGCAAAAACGCCACCGAATTGCGGTCGGCAATGGACCACGCCAAGCAGTGGCCTACCGACTGGAGCCTACCAATTAATGACGACAAATGTGTGAGCATGTCATTTGGTAATTCCCCGGCTCAACTCTTCTGGACGAACAATGCCACACCAATTCGGGACGTGGAACAGCATAAGGTCTTGGGCTTCTGGCTAGACAAGTCGCTTTCTTTCTGCCACCATCAACTAGCCAACAGGTCTACCTTTCGCGTTCTCAACGTGGTAAGGCAAAACTTTCCTTCGATTATGAAAGAAGACTTTCGTATCATTTGTGGGACCTACACCCAACCTCTTCTAGAATACGGCAGTCAGATTGTACACTCTGGCCTGATCAAGGACCGAGATATCTTAGAACGTGTACAAAGAAAAGCCACGAAACTAATCCGTGGGTATTCGCGCACCCTTTATCCTCAAATGCTGACCGACCAAGAAATGTACCCTTTAGACACTCGCAGAGTTAGAGGGGATCTCTTTCTAATGCACAACCTGTTCACTATCGGACTTGCAGGTCTTTTTTTCACGCGCTCGAGTCTGGACACCCTCAGAGAGCATGCTAAGAGAAGTATTCGAGCCTCATCCTCGTACAAACGTCCGTCAGAACTTTTTACTCACAGAATAGTCCCGATTTGGAATAACTTACCGCAGGAGGTCATCGACACTTCGGGCAAGGAAGCGTTTAAAAAGCGGTTGGACTAGTTCTTAGGGCTAACGTTTCCTCCTCCTCCTTCATCATCATCATCATCGTACAGCGTTAAACAGTAGGGCAAGCCCCACTGACCACTGCATTTCTCACCATGTTGCACGCTGAATTAGAAAGTATGAATATACAAGATGGACAGGGACTGGATCTACGTGGGTGGGAAAGGGAAAGAATGCCCTAGTAGCCAACACACGGAATACACAGTCTTACTGTACACACGCACACCGAGAAGTCATTCTGATTCGAAAGAAAGTGACAACACGATCGCCACTGTTCGCGGTTCGCAGCCATATCCTTCAGTGTCTCCAGTCAACTGGCAGATGGATCTTTTGGACCCCCAACCACGAAGACGTGAAGTACCTACTTTTCTTAGGTCTGCTGTACATTTTCTCGTTCCTCGCTGCCACGTCATCTGTTGGCCTCCATGTGGTCTCTTCCACTTTCTAGGAGGGACGGAGAATAGGACACGGCGCTGTAGACGTGTTTGCCATACGTAACACGTGCCCTAACCAATGAAGTCTATTAAGTTGGATACGCTGTGACAGAACGTTCTCTGAATTAGTACCCAATACTCGCTTTCTGACCTCAGTATTGCCTACTCGGCTACTCCACCCGATCTTAGCGATACTACGTGAACATCAGTGGTCGAAAACCTCAAGACGACGAATATCTTTCATACGCAGACTCCAAGTTTCGCAACCATACAACAAAACTGAACGCACAGCGGCACAGTATACACGACCTTTCAACTTCAGTGAAATATCAGGTCGGTGCCACAAGCGCTTCAGTCCAGCGTATGCCGCTCGAGCCTTGGATATGCGCGTGCTCACCTCTATTACTATGCTCCCATCCGTCGTCACGCTGCTGCCGAGGTAGGTGAATTGGTCGACAACTGACAGCATCTCCACATCGAGCATCAAGCTCGTGTCACAGTTGTTGACACGGGAGTAACTACACTAGCGTGCGGCCAGCTAAACTGTTCTTTGAAGTACTCGGCCCATCGGTCAAGCCTTCGGTGTTTGCTATGGATGGGTTCTCCATTTCTATCCCAAATCGTTTCACTGACCTGGATGCGCCGTCCACCGGTGTCACGAATAAGTTTGAACAGTCTCTGACTGTTACCTAAAGCAGCTGCTATTTCCATTTCCTTGGCTACCTTGACCCACCAATTTTCGCGATCCTTCTTAAGGCTTTTCGTAACTCGCTTCTACAGATGTCTTCGTATCTTATCCATCTCCTTACAGTTCGAGAGCTGACGCTTTTGCTCCATTATACTCAACGACTCTTGCGAGATCCAGTGTCTTTGATGGAAAACGGATCTAGGACCACAGGTGGAACCTGCTGCAAAGTGCATCGCCTGTTTGATATGAGCTCAATGTTCATCTACATTACTGTTCGTCGTAGATCCTAGCTCATGTGCTAACTTCTGCTCGTAACGGGTGCGTACTTCTGGATCACACAAACGTTGCACGGCTAACCGGATTTGCGGTTTGCGACGATGACCATGGAGCTGGAGAGATAATCGAATTAAAACTAATGCATGGTCCGACTCTACGTACGTGGACCAGTAAGATCTACAGTTCTGAACAGAACTGCGCCACCGGTAGCTTAGGGCGATATGATCAATTTGACTCAAAGTACTTGTAAAGTTAGAACGCCATGTCGCTGTGCGACGCGAGTTGTGTCGGAAATTGGTGCTAGACAAGAACAATCGATTGTTTGCACAAAACTGGAGAAGCCTATCCCCGTTATCTGTACGCGCAGCGGGTAAAACACAACGCCCACCTAAACAGGCTTCTGACACTAAGTTTGCCAACTTGTGCATTGAAGTCACCAGCTAGCACTACAATGTCAGAACCTTTACTGCTGCGAACGAGATTGGCGAGTTCATCATAGAACTCATCTTTTTGCGCGTCTGAGCTGCAGTCCGTTGGGGCGTACGCCGAGATCACAAACAAATTGCTCTTAACACAACTATCCTTTCGAACGCCAACTGACTCTTGGAGTCTCACAGCACATAAACGACTGTTAACAGGGATCCAGTCTAAAAGGGCAGACTCAGCCTTGTCAGTCAAAACTATTCCTACACCACGTTGACCCGCAGCTCGAGCTACTTCGTCTCCTGAGGTGCGCAAAAAATACCTCGATGAGATACCAGGAGCATTTAGTTGAATTACACTGCTCGAATCCTGTATACGCGTTTCACTAAAGCGGCAGACATCAATCTTCAGAGAATTTATTGTGAGGGCTACGCACGCCTGCTGACCGGCCCGCATGAGTGTACGCACGTTGAAGGAGCCGAGATTCAGAGGCTGACGAAGCTTGAGAAAATGTGAGTTACCAGACAGAGGATTATTCCCGACACTACTTGACGGTGAACCGTTGCGAGTATCGACCGTGTTGTCAGTGGGAGCATTATAGGTGGATAGATGGAGCAAAAGGAGGTGGTTAGGGGCAGAAGACAAAGGTTGAATAAAAGAGAGGGAACTCTGAGCAGTAGCACACTTATCACTACTCACCCCGCTCGATGCAATGGGCAGCGCGGTCCTGATTATCTTGAGTGACAACCGATACAGTATGGAATTCTTTGTATTCGTTCAGTTCATGGGAGATGTTGGACGGGTACTGCTAGGGTGTCCAGCCACAAAGCAGGAGAACGATTAGAGTCCTCTTCCAAAGCCTTTAGTTCTAACAAGAACCTATTCGCAAGGCAGTGGGTTTGCTGATTAGAAGCCTATTTGCTTGAATCAATTATTCTTCCACTGATTTTGCCGATTAAGTTGCCAGCTCAAATCAACCCCCAACCTGGAGGACCAAGAGACTGAACTTTGCCTGACCTCTACCCATTGACCTGTCAGGTATGATTGCATCTCCGGCTTAAAGAAGCCATCCTGTATAGCTCTTTGGGTCATAGAGGTGCGCAAGCCATCACACCACGTCAAGGCGCAGTCTCGTCGTAAACCTTTTTAACATTTCAACCGGTGTCTGCTCGCCTTCGAGTTTCCCTCAACCGGCCTATCTTTCTGTGCTCTGCCCCTCCCTCCTCAAATATATATATGTATAAAGGTTTAAAAAAATAAATAAATAGCGAAACAAAAATACCTGCTGTTACATTTCCGTCTGCTTTGATGTATAGATGTTGCGCTTTCGTTGTGCTTTTTATCGTACGCGTTCATGCTTGCTTCTGAGCGTAATATCCGTGTCGCCTTACTGGTCACTCTAGACCTCTATCTGTGCTACCACCTGTCGCATATGCACCTGGTAGTTGTCCCCTGTTGTCCAGCTCTCTTGATTTCAGCGGAACGACTATCACAGACAAGAAAATATCTCAAGAACCTGGAACATTTGGGCTCCAGCCTCAAACCCGTGTACTACTTCAAGACTTCAAGACTACATGTCGTTCTATCTCATGCACCGTAATACGGGTCAAGTAAGGATAATTATCAGGAATTCGTAGTTCGGGAGCTTAAACTGAGTAAGGAGAAGCAGTTTGGAAAGTGACAAACTAATGAAGCATATCACGCATTTCACATGATCGGTATAAACCACTGAGAAACCGCTAGAAAACCGATCACTGCAACGGCGCAGACCGCTCGATAACCGGCCAAAGACCGATTCGGAGCGGTTTGACTACAAAGGTGGTGATCTAAAGGCCTCACTTACTTTCATAGTTGATAACCTGCCAAAGGTTATATCTTTCTAGCTCTTTCGCGGTTACCGACGATTTTCCAATCAAATAATGCCAAAAATTGACAAAAAATGTGAGTACAGATAAGCATGGTTTCCAGAAATTACACCTGCGTTTACATTGCTCGTCTTGCCCATCCAGTATCTGGTTGCGATGTCCGCCCGCAGTTCAGCTCGCGACCGTTCGAGATAAGGACCGTTTTGCTTCAAGCTTTCATTTAAAAATTTACCACCGGTTGAAATACCCACTGATTCCTAATCATTCGCAGGTACCGCCAACATCATTAGTTTTGGTGTGAAGTTCATTGTATTGAGTTTGTTTTTATAACTTCTAAATTTCTGAAAATTTTGCTCATTTCTTCTAGGTAGTTGCTGTATCAGTGCTACTTTGATAGCGGATGACTAGCTTGATATACCCCGGAAAGCATTTCTTCAACTTGATGCAACGATGGGGTATCCTGATGAAACCGAAGCTGAAGAAGATCCTATGTCTCATTCCTCCGGGTTAAATTCAAAAAGCGCTGAAGCGGAAGCGACGAATACGTTAAGACCAGGTGGGTCGTTCATTGCTCTTATCGGCTTGGCATAAACTACAGTAAACGGAAATGCAGATGAGTTTGCAATCAATAATGAACCATCAGGCAAGGTTTTCCAAGTTTGGAATTGCACTAAGTGCAGTGCAAGACTTTCGGTACGCATGTTAGTGGTGGGCACACTGAAAGAGTGAGTGAGAAAGTAATGTTGGTATGGATGATCGGCAAAGGACTAGTTGATGAGTTTAAAGTTGGGAATAACAGTTTGTAAGGAAAAAATGGAAATTGGTGGATGGAAATACAATACAGTCATCCTTGGGGGAACAACTGTCGACTCTGGCAGTTATTGTTCAAGTTATAGGAAACGTGATGAGGACGCAAACTCGAGAAGAGACAGCTAGTTGTTTTCTGTATCTCATTTTATAACCTTTTGAAATCCTGTCGTAATTGGGTGTTGATTGGAATGATTGGTAAGAAGTATATATATATATATATATATATATATATATATATATATATTTCACACCCGTCTGGCTTCAGACTGTGCCAAACAAAACATGGTACAATCGGGAAGAAAGGCGTAGATAGTCCGCGTCTATAATTTGTTTGTGGGCGCGATACTCCCAGGTTGCCCAAGCCAAAGCCGGTGGATTTCTTAGGGGTTCACAACCGGAGCCTTTAGCTATACAAAGCTTAACCCGCAAGGCAACGGGACGAGGCGCGCGGACCGTAACCCACTAAGGGCCGGTGACTGATTGCTCAGTTCATACGCCCTTCGGATCGGGCCAAACATTTTGGGTGCCCAGTGCACCTCCTCACCACAGACGCTGGTGAGCATACTGTTGTACGCCTCACACACCATCCATCGTTAGTTTGGAATCAGGGTTTAGCCATCTCCCTTAGGCTGACGTCCAATCAGCCAACCCGATGGAGAGCGCCCAGCACTTGCCTTCGTCCTTACATTTTGGCGAGGACACCTCCGTCACGAGGTAGTAAGTAGGATTTTTTCAGCAGAGGCTGTTAGACGCACGGCTACTTGGGAGCATTTCGAGAGCCGTTCATGAGGAGTGGCCATTTCGAAGCCTGAGACATTCACCCCTGTTCATACTGATGCATTTAGAGGCGGTAAGGAGAATAGACTAAATGGGAAGAGTAGTGTTTCAAAATGTCCGTTTATAAAACCAGTTTCTTGAGCCCATGGTTCATGTCTGAATGTCTGGATGTGACCATCCTGAGGTCACGATTCTTGAAGGACCTGAACCAGTCTTTTTTGTGTGCACTAAAAGATTGCAATTAGTTGTATATTTCTCGTTTCTGCGTTGGCCTGTTCATTGAGCCACACAGGCTTGTGGGGGTCGCGGGCATTCGTCACTATGCGAAGCCGCAGTTTCTTGTACATTTGTGATTTGGCTCCACTGGATGCCCTAAGATGCGGGCGCTTTTGACTTAATCTTTCTTGTTTCTAACCTATACTACTGCGGGTTGCCGTTTCCAAGGTCGAGCCTGCTTCTTCCCCCCCGCTCATCCCAAAAGAAAGCTGTTATCCTGAAGTTCGAAGGAGCTTTCTAGCAGCTGCCTGTTGCGCTTTGCCCATGATCGGCGTTAGCGCTGTCGGACCTGTCGGTAGAGGCAGGCGAATTCATTCTAGATACCAAAGCATGTGGAAACTCTAATGGTGGGCTTTTATCCCAAATTGGTGTCCACGGTCATGAGCGAGCAGTGGCATACGGAAATGAAGCTTGGTCTAAACGACAGAAAAACCACTGCACTACCCGAGGAGAAACCCTAGCATCGGAAATGTCATCATTACTCAGTTGGCTACCCATTCCGTGTCCGTGCAGACCATCAATCGTTTCTGTGATCTTAAAACTTCAGAGACCCGTGGGGACAAACTACACATTGGCGAGCCAGCTTCAGAAGTTTGACTGCACTTCTGAACATTGATTAGGGGACCACCCTATGAGCGCGGAATCTATGTCCGGGTGTCCGTTGAGGGACCACGGTGACTGTTCATCGTGTCCCATCGATTGTGGGGCAAAAGCTGGTCTCTGTCAGGACACTAGAGAGCAATGGAAAGCAACACAACGGGGCGATGCCCACACGGCGTTCATCTGTGAAAGAGCGAAAACCGGAGGGGATAAAACATTTCTCTGAGAGATGTCAGGTTTCGGGTTGTGGAAGAAACACTTGCGAAGCCTTTGGGTCTCACTGAAGTCATTGAACGGCATACCGGTTTTATAATACCGGCCAAATTATCCGGCTCGAATCCTGGTTCAGCCGGCCATAGTGCAAGCTGGATCTAGCCTGTGCTAACAAGCTGGCAAACGCGGCCGGTTTTGGCGGTCATACCAACGGAGGGGTGTCATGTACTTCTGTGGAGAGAGTGTTATTCTGAAAGACCCTGCAATAAAGCCCCGCACTCCCCTTCAGCCAATCGTCATTGACTTCAGAACGGAAAGAGTAGGCAGGGATATATTAAGGACTCTACCGGTAAAACGCGCGGGTAACAAACATGTTGATGTTGGTGGGCTATCTTACCAAAAAGTGTGAAGCGATTCCACAGTCTTGGATGCTATACCTCGGGATTGGATCTGTTGTCGAGGTGAACCTTTTCAAATACACTCGGACAAAGCACCGAACTACGAGAGCTGTCCCGTTTCGTAATTATATTGACCACTGTGAACTGGCAAAGCATGCACAACACCGTACCACTCCTAGGGCAATGGCCTTGTAGAACTCACTAACCGAAAGCTCACTGAACTGCTGGAAGCCTTGATCGGGAGGAACGATGATTGAGGTTTGGAACTGCCTAACTGCTTGTTAGCCTGTGGTAGTACCGTGCATTCGGTGACTAATCAGATGCCAAGTTTTAGTGGACGGGCCGAGGCATCCAACCACCTGCAGACCTAAGCCTACCTATTACAAATAATCTGCCGTCCTCGGTAGTCGAAAATGAAGATGTAGTATGCGGGTGCAGTGTCTTTCGTGGGGTTGGCACCTGCAAGGTCTGCAAGGACAGAAGGAAAACTCGGTCGGAGTGGGCTCAGAAAGTGTATAAGCAAGCATGAAAACTTGCACCGATTAAGATGGGAGTGGCTATCAGTCTGGGCACTTTACAGTAGGCAGTATCCTTGATTCCATCAAACTAGATGAGGAGTTTGCGCGTATTGACTTTCAAACTGCAACAATTTCCCAAGGAGTATTACTACGGGCAAGCGTTCGACTGACCACTGCGGTACACCAACCTAGTGTGGCTTCCATGGGGGCCCATCGCCACCAGTACTGTGAGAGCCGGAGATATCCGTAGAGATAGGGAGGGCTGTGGCTCCGAAAACGAAGCCAGTCGAGAGGGTTTGCAGTGTCGCGGAATTTGAAACTGGCTGCATAACTTACGGTCGGTCACACTAACGGGTACCTTTTTTCTTTTCAGTGCATCATATCAACGGTTTGCAACGAGAAGGAACAACCAAGATTGGCGCTAATGCAATGGAGATTGCCTTGTACTGTCTGCTTTCTTTGTTACTTGGTCTCTCCACATTGTGCAATATTTTCCCAAATATGTTCCTGCATTGACAACTTGTGTTCTTTCTGCAGACTGTTACAGTAAGACTTGCTGCTAGAACCGATAAACGTCCAGTTTCTTTTATTGTGAGCTAAAGAAGTTCCCGCCGTGCGGCGACTTACGGGTGTCCAATATAGTTCGGTATTTCTTAGTTCCTGAGGGGGGGGGAGGAAGGAAGAAGCTCGCCCTTGGGAACAGCAGCGTGGCAGTAGTATATGTTTAGTGCCACAGTTCACTGCTGTCCACACTCGGGACATACCCCGACTCATCGGTTAATGTAAAGATGCAAGCATAAAACGATGATGAGTAGGGAGGTATAAAGAGCTAGATCGCGATAAGAGCCGCGAGGTAACTTTAGGGTGACAAAGTGCAGCATATGATGATTAGTACACAGGGGAAAAAAGGAAAACAGAAAAGCTGCCAGTGAGGCTGTTCAGTCATTTTTCCAGGAATACATCTCCCCATCACGCATCCAGTTTTGTGCATGAAAGCAGCGGCCAAGGTAACCGTCACTAATTGTACAGACAACTTGTTGCTCTTGTTTATGGCATGGCAAGAAAGGACACGCCCTCATGCTCTTGCTTGTTCTTAGTTCGTCCAACTTATGCTCGTGCCCCCTGAGCATTAGGTTGTGGCAAGGATTCAGTAATGGCCTGTCGGTGGTATTGATGCCCTCATATAAATTTCAACTTTCTATCAGGTATCCCCTTAGCTTCCAGCGGTCAAGGGAGAACAGATTAGGAGCTTTAAGTCCTTCCGAATACGGCTTCCCTTGCATCCCGTTTGTATCTCTCGGGAACCTCCGCTGAAGGCTCTCCAATACATTTTTCCTTTTCCAGAATCAACTCCCACGCTTCTACAAAAGTCTCCAAGTAGAGCTTTGTGAATAACTTGTATATGGGCGGACGTACGCCGGCCTCGCTAGACAATATCTTTCATTCTTAGATGATTATCGCCCTGTTTGCCCTAACTGCCGCCAACGGACACTGTTGAGCGAGTTTGAAGCTGTCGTACGCAAGCCCAACTGAGTCCCTTACGACAGTAATGGATTAAGTCCTTGCGTGGGCGAAAAGCCCTATGTACCTGTCCTCACTGCCTCACTGGCCTGACAACAGGTGTCTGCATTTGACATTATTGGCGACGCCTTATTCTTGCCCATGAGCCAGCGCTACTTGAATTGGCCCGCAGTTGACTAGAGGTTGGCTTTTCCACGTAACAGACTTCATCTGCGAAGGGGAAACTCGGACAGCCTGATGTGACTACCTGATAAATAGCATGTACCATGAGCAGCCATGGTCTTATCACGGAGCCTTGTGACACCCCACCAACTTCTAGGGCTAGTGTCTACCCTGTGTCCTCAATCTGTACGGAGAAAGCTTATAGCCCAGGCGGTTCCGATTCATCTCAAAATCTGTGGGATCACAATAAACGCCTGCAGCTTGGCCAGCAGGATATGGAGGTCTGTCGAGTCAGAGGATTTTGACAGTCCAAGTGTCACACCTTTATCCATTACCCTTGGTATAATATGTCGGCTATCTCACCGAAAAATGATGGCAGTTTATTGATATAGGATCTTTAACGGACCCACGTTGCTGGTTGATAATCAACCGGTGATCCCGTAAATGCCGTTATTCCGCCACTGACCCTTTCCTCTAATATTTGAGTGTGATTGGTGGTAAACTTACCGGACGACAGTTTAAAGCCAACATTCTTTGCCTGTTTTATGGACGGGGGTAACTTGCACCGATCTTCCGTCGGCCGGTAGCTTCTCGGTGCCTGGGGATGCGTTCATCAGCCAGGCCAGCATATCAGCTGGGGTTTTTCAGAATCGCGGAATAAATGCCATCCGGCCTAGCAGCCTTGTCCCTAGTTGGACTGGTCAGCCATTCACCGTGTTTAGTGCTGACTCCTTCCATAGGGACCGTGTGATGGTTCATGATGGTTTCGTTGTTCTGCGGTCGACAATTAATCTACGCCTGGCGCACTCACTTCTTCTTTTTATGGTTATGCTTTCTTATTGAGATTACTTTGCGGACAGTTGGTACGGTGACGAGATGCACTGATTCTACACAGTTTTGGTTTATTACTCCTCGGTTTCACCTTCTCGTTCACGTCGACTGACCGTAGACGTTCAGCTCGCTTACACTGATTTTTGGCTCATACGCTCAGGAAATTGTTCTTTGCGCCTGATCAACCGTGGAGAACTTGTCTTATTTGTTCAGACTTCACGACAGGTATTTATTATTTACTCTTTTTGGCCAACTGTTCCCCTTTTTACAGAATTTTGTCCTATTTTTATCTACTTTTTTGGCTAGATAGTGACTAAGGCTCACTGTCAAAGGTGTGATCGTGTTTGTACTTATATTTTTGCCCGCCAGTAGTACCGTGGAACTTGCAGAGCAATCGTGTTCTTGATTTGGGTTCTGCATTGATTTGGGCTACTCGTTACTTTGAGGCTCCAAGGTGCTACTCAGAACGAGTGAAGCTTACTAGTCGGTGAATCGATAATTATATCGTGGGTCGGGCTTCACCTGGACCAGGACTTGAGCGTTTAGATCGTTACAGATTCTGCTTGCCAAAGCCCTCGGTGCCTCTTTGAATTCAGTTTCCATCTGGCGCCTGCAACACAGCGCAGTCGTGTTAGCAGTGAAGGCGTTGGAAGCTGTTAGGAGATGCTTTGAATTCTACATTTGTTTGGCTAGTTTTTGGACGGATTTGGCGATAGGGTTGTACTGCAATAATAACGTCAGGAGCCGTTTTAGTACTTTCGTGGCTCACCGGCTCACGATTATCCACTACGAATCAGCCATGAACTAGTGGAAGCATGTCAGGTCTGGCGATAACCCAGCAGATCAGTGCCCCCGGGGCGCGACCAACTTCCGTCATCTCGACACGTGAACAGGAGCACCGAAGTTCCTGCAAACGCTGAACAGGACTGGCCTGTGAGCAAAATAAAGCCCCTCCGGAATTGGAACTGGAGTTCAAAGGCGTGGTGATGACGGCCACTGCCACTAAAGAGTCATTCATTTTATCACGATCGGTCAGATTTTCTTCCTGGATGAGGACACGTCGTTCATTACTTTGTTTGGCTGGGTTCTACGGATATTTGCTAGTCAAGAAGGGGGTCCGCTCCTCCGGCCGGGTACGAGTGGGTCCGACAAGTCCCGATGAACTACGAGCCGCTGAACAAGATATATTCGAGATGATACAACGAGAGGCTTTCATCCGAGAACTCGAGAAGGCCGAAAAAGTGGGACCAATCGACAAAGGAATATCACCTCCGAGAGGTGACTTGAAGCATCTAAACCCCTAAGTCATTGATAGACTACTACGGTTAGATGGCGAGCTGACCAACCTCAACCTGAGCTTTGACACGAAGTACCAATATTGCTGCCGGCTGGACAATCTTTAATAGAGCTAATGATCTAACATGTCCACGCTGTGGAAGGACAGGCCGTGGAAAGTCACGTGACAGGCGTCATGCGAAAGCGCATTTGGTTGCTGAGAGACAGAGCGACCGTAAAACGCGCAATTCGACGTTGTTTACATTTTAAGAGATGCAATACCGCAGCGGGCAAAAACACTTGGCCCCTCTACCGGAATGCTCAGTGACTCGAGGCTGGTGGCCGTTCAGCGACACCGGGCCGGACTGCTTCGGGTCCTTGTGGATCAAGTGTGGGAGGAGGCTGTAAAAACGATAAGGCGTATCATGACATGCATGAAGTCACGCGCGGTACACTTAGAAGTCGCACATTCAATGACAACCGACTCTTTCCTACGGGCCTTGCAGCGCTTTATCGACCGAACAGGCGTACCGGCAGATATATACCCCGAAAATGGGTCTAAATTTGTAGGCGCTCACCGGGAATTGCAGCGTTGGCACAAGAACAAACAAGAACGAACTACAGAATCGAACCGCGGCCCATGGCATACGATGGCACTTCGATTCCCGTAGGCCAGTCGATAAATCCCACCCACCCAATCGTTCCTCTTCAGCAGTCAACTGGGACAATCTTATCTGCACGCTTCGTTCGTTAGACTGGGACGACTTCTTCCTGCAAAGCGACCTCCAGCTGGCTGCTGATTTACTATATTATAACCTATCATACTTGCTGTCCAAAATCACTACAACTCGTATCATATCAAACCGAGTCCGTAGTCCAGTCCTGAGCCGAATGCAAAACAAATATCTGAAGCTCCAGAAGGTGTCTCACAACAGTAGTGACTTATCGTCATTCTTGCAGCTCCAACGTCTCTCGTTAGCAATCAGAATTATGTCTGACGATATGCTAAAAAAACAAGAAGTATCGGCCTTGCAATGCCATGATACTTCCTCAAAGTTGGCACGCCTAATGAAGAACAGAAATCAGAGCAAACAGGCAGGTATCCCCTCTCTCATTTTGGAAAATAACGATCACATTACCTCACCTGTAGCGATAGCCCAGGCTCTTAATTACTACATTGCTGCATCCATGACTACGGACCCCCTTACTTTACCCCCATGCATAGACCCTGTCACCGAGCACTTACTGTCTGATTTAGAATTTACTCTAAAAGAGGTGACCAACCAGCTCATTCGTGTCCGGAAGTCCTCACGCCTTGGCCATGATGGTGTTCCACCGACACTTCTACGCCTTGGAGGAACTGATATCGCAGCCCTACTATTGAGGGTCTACAATCTATCCATCAAGTATGGCATATTTCCTTCACAATGGCAGACTGCGGTCATCATCCCAATCCATAAGAAAGGACCAATACATGACCCCTCCAATTACCGCCCTATCAACCACACTCCAATTGCTTCTAGGTTGATGGAACGCCTCGTCAAACAGCGGATGTCCGACTTCCTATTGTCCCATAACATCATCCATAGTGAGCAGCATGGCTTTTTAAAGTCACGTTCAAGCATCACCTGCCAATACGACTTTTTTAACCTCATAACGGCGGCCGCTGACAACAGTCAATCCATCATCATTATATACCTTGATATGACAAAAGCGTTCGACCGCGTCCCTCACGCTTTACTACTAACCAAACTCAAAGCTCACGGCTTTTCCGGTTTGCTTTTAACGTGGTTAACATCAAACCTATCGAATCGCTCACAAGTGGTTTCCATTGATGGGTGTTTCTCACAGCCTGCTCCAGTCACTAGTGGAGTTATACAAGGCAGTGTACTCGGTCCTTTACTTTTTCTCATTTACATAAATGATACATTTCCCATCTTGCACCATGGCACCCCATTCCTCTTCGCTGATGACGTTAAGATTGTCTATGAGTTTCCTCGTCAGAACCTCAACGTTATGCTAGATGAAATTTCTAGTGACCTAAAGCGACTCGGGGATTGGTGCAATTCATGGAGTATGGACTTCTCGGCCTTGAAGAGCTGCTGCACAACATTCAGATGTCAAGTGGCCTCCGGAACCCTGCTTATCCACGACCTACCCATCTCGTACAGCCTTCTAGTTCGAGACCTTGGTCTTCATTATTCTTGCAGTTTTAGGTTTTCGGAGTTTGTTCCACTCCAGATTGCAAAGACCAGAAGAACCACTGGTCTCATCTCCAGAACCTTTCGGCTAAATGATTGCAAACGGCTCACTTACAAGTCTCACGCCAGGCCTCTCCTTGAATACTGTCCTATTATCTTCACCAACATGACGAAATCCGACCGCATTTCTCTGGAGTCCGTGCAACGTCAGTTCACCAAACAATTAGTGGGATTTTCCTCCAGTTTGTGTTACAAGGATCGATGCATCCTACTCAGTCTTGACCCTCTATGGCTGCGTCGCATGAAGCTCAATTTATGCTTTCTGTTTAAGCTGTACCACCGTACGGCCTTTTCGTGTACTGAACCCATTCGTCTCACTCCCTCCACGAATTATGTTCTACGCCATCGGTCATTGCAGTTCTCTATTCCTAGATCAAAATTAGCGTTAAGATCTAACTTCTTCCTTATAAAATACTCAAAGTTATGGAATAAACTCCCGCTAAACATCCGCGAGAGTCTCTCAACTTCCCAGTCCAGAGGCTCGCTGAATCACTTCTTGACTGTTCCCAATGTGATCCTTCTTACCGGCCAGACCGTCACCGAAGAGGTGGCCTACAAAAACGGGTTTGATTACTAGGACTATTGCACCAGAACTTTCACTTCTTGCCCGATGACAAACGCCAGTGCAACATACGTCCACGTTCCTGTGCTTGATAACAATTTTCTATAGTGCATCACCACTGATGCCCTAGCGATTCTTTCTGCATTCCTCCCTAATTGCTCTTCAGAACTTCTAATTGCGTGCAAACAATTAATCCTTTGAAATGCAGACGCAGCAGCCCACCCGGTTTACGCTATATTGCAAGCCCGAGGTAGTGCTTATCAACCCTACGCTATTTAAACTCTGGAATTTAAACCCAGACCCAAATATGAAATGTGCCACTGACCGTTCATATAAATCCAACCAGTGTGCCAGTCAAATTCGCTCACAGTCTGTTATTTCAAACCTATCTTATCGCATTGTTGCCAAACTGCTTTCTGCGTAAGCAAACGGTACTGAGGGTTATCATTTCCAACTGCTCTAAACCGTGAGACCCTAGGTCCTTCATTAGCATCCGAGCGATGACATGCCAACGTGAAAAACCATAAATCATTTGGAATGCATACACCGTTACCAAACTACTGTACGCAACTCCGTTAGCCTGCAGCAGTATAGCACAAATCCACCGCGAGCCTATTTTTACTTAGAATGTGGAGTAGGTGCCACTGACTGCTCAAATGAAACTTCATCCATGCTTCACTCACACAGACGTAACCAGTCCATTATCTATTGTCTTCATATATCATCATAACCCACAGCTGGAACCACGTTCAGACTGCAACCCCCTTTTATTTCAGGTCTGTTGTCTCCCACTATCGCAGTCACCAAACCGAATAACCAAGGACGCCACTTTGACTAGAACGGACAGAGACTCAATAGAACCTACCATAGCAACTGGGACCGAAATCAAGCCACCCGACAAGAAATACTCCCAGTTGCTTATCAGATCACTCAGCTTTTTCTAAAACAACCAACACACATTCCAGTTCATGCGCATCTTGCTAATATACCACCACACTCGGCCGATTGACCGACACATACTTTGCCCTGCTAGACGAAACATACCCATATGATGTCGTACGTTACCAGAAACGACGCTGAATATCACTGAAGGCAAATGCGTCAACATATGTATATGTATATTTGTTAGTGAAACAGCATATTAACGCTCAAGTCCATGCGGAGATTTCACACTTTATTATCCGTTACCACAGTCCACCTTTCCTCCGAACCGTAGCCGGTTGGAAACTTACTCTCCACTCCTCGAGGACCATCCAGTTGCGTTTTCTCATTTCTGAATGTTACATGTTACTAATCCGGAATCTAAACTCACCTTTTTATGGACTGCCGTTTCTCCCACATCCACCAGTGTTCACTTTTACGAAATTGGTCTTGGCACCGTTTCGAAACTCATTCCATTTATTGAACTCCGGTAAATCCGACATTCAGGGTCTGCATCATCTTCATGGATCGCTATCCTCTCCGCATGCACCGATTTTCCCGAGCACACTTCTTTGCAATTTTTTCTTCTTCTTCCTTTTCTTCTTGTTCAAAATTTACTCCATCTGTAGAACCTTGACAGGCCTCCGTTTCCCAGCTTGCATCGTTCTCATTCATAATGCGTCCTTGACACTGCGCCAACGGTTTTTCGATATCTCCACCGCCCAGCCCGGAATCGAAACCGGTTTGAAACTGCCGCGCAAACCATTAGTAAAGTGATCCATTCAAACTGTTGCTGGCTATGTCTATCTATCGCTGATACTCTCAACTTTCATACTTTGAATTTGTGAATATTCCACCTTATCGAGTAACGTGTCACACCATGATCATGCGCTAGCGCGTGCGTCTCGACCATGGCCGAGAAATATACCATTATCATCATTATCATGGCGGCGGCGCATGGGAACGCCTGACCCGGTCCACCAGACGAAAAGAGCTGTCGACCATTGAGTAACAGTCGCCCGACGACGAAACGTTGAGCACCGTCATGACTGAGATCGACAGAACTCTGAACGACCACCCACTGAGTCTAGTAAGCAACGGCGACCCCACCCATTTAGCGCTCATTCCGAACGATTTACTGACTTTAAGATCGAACGAGGGTTCCCAAGGACCTATAAACCTTCATGGGGACTCCCTCCACGGATGGAAGCAGGCCAACTATCTTGCCAAGGTGTTTTGGAGGCGATGGCCTCGAGAGTACCTACCGGCGTCGCAAGCTCGACAAAAGTGGCTGGTCAAAGCAAGACCTCTCAAAGTTGGGGATGTAGTGCTGATCGCAGACGAACACGAGCATTTCAGCACCTGGTATTTGGGCTCAGTTATGGAAACTACCGAAAGCTCTGAAGATATGATAAGAACTGTAAAGGTGAAGACCGCTAAGGAACTCTAATCCGCGACGTACGCAGTATTAGCCTCATAGAGAGTGAAGATGGAGAAGCCGATAAAACAGGAACCCAGTAGACTATTCCTCACTCGTCTTCTAGGTGGTTAAAGGAACCCGCGTGTGTGGGGGCATTTACGAGGTACTAACGTAATAAACTATCATACGCCGTGACACGTACACAGTTACATGGCACGGTTTTATACTTCCTGACCCTTCCTAACCATTTTTTCGTTGACGTTACGGAAGGCCTTTCGCATATGTTGTAGTAGCCGTGATTCTATCACGCGCCTACACACACACTCGCGCAAGCACATAAAGCCAGTGCACGACGGCTCTCCCGAGAACAGCACCTATGTTTCCCCTTCAAGCCCGCCATCGATCAGCCGTTCTCATGGACGACGTAGAGTAACCTCGAGTCGGTGTGGCCAACGGACCAGGTGCGATCATGAGTAGAACTTTGACGACAAGTTATTAGGTACTCGCACTGACAGCAGGGTTTAGGTGCGTAGGAAGAATCAGTACCCTAATTCCAAACCTACGACTCCGCTAAGATTCGGGAGGATTTTGGTGGGCACCGTAACGACCGGTCGTGAAAAATCCCCCAGAAAACCACTGCAGTTTCCATGTTTCCTTGACATCACCCACTTATTTACACTATTGACTTGTTTTATGCACTGTTCGTTTTTACTGACCAACGCTTGTTTGTTCGCACTCAGAGCACTACTCTGTCATATCCTTGTTCTGGATCTGCGTGATGCACGCGCTTCTTTCTCGCACGCTGCAATTTGGATCTCGTTTTTGAGTCCTTTTTATTGCATAATTGAGGTTTGTATCTGCTTTGTGTCACTGTTCATTAGCTAACCTAGTATCGTAGAATTTCACGGATAATCTCTTTCTGATTTTGGAATCCGTTGCAAATTTGGCTACGCATTGCTCAAACGTGTGTTACACCCGCTCTATGGCTTCTTTCCAGAAACGTGAAGCACACTCCACTTTTTCGGGCTTTAGCCCATCTCGCTGGTACGTCTGACGCAAAATCTTTTGGCGTAGCACTATCTAGTGGTTCTCACCACATACTGGGTGGGTCTGAGACCGCTCTTTGTCCAACTGCGTCGTGATTATGGACCAACTAGATCCAGATTGACGTGGAACTTGGTTGCGATTGGCTTGGTTCATCCTGCCAGCCGTCTTAGTTCGGCTTGTCAGTTTTCCGAAGCGACTATGTGCCATCCTGGCTGTGGTGGACAAATTCCGTTAGTTCGCTAAAGGTTGGGTCCCGACAGTTTTGCGTTCACCGACCAACTCTCTCAGCCCATTTATTCTGTAGGGTTTACGGTAGACCATTACCTACACGTTCCAGGGTGACCGGCTAGTTGAGATCAGAAGTGCAATTCATCTGCTAGAGGGCAATCATGCGGCTCTCTATTCTAGCGGCTAGCGTCGACAGTGCCTCTGAGTCCCAGCTGCTGGAGTTGAGTTTTCTCATTAAGCCATCAAGGAGTGATCGCATTACCTCATGAGGGAGGTCAAATAGTTCCCTCAGTATCTCATAAGCTCTACCATATCCTTTGCTGGGAGGCAGCACCGCGCATTCCTCAGACGATTCCAGTGCATTACCCTCACAGTAATGAAGCTAATATATCAAGCGGTGTCCGTCATCCATGACCTTCGAGGTGACGTAAATACGAAACAGTCGAATGAACTTCCAGTACATTGCTGGCCGACCATCGAACGAAAACAATTCTATTTTCGGTAAGTCTGCTCCATCAATGAAGTGGAAAGCTGCATTCCATAACTTATGTTTAAGGTCCGTCTTTCCACTCTTTTCGTCTCTTCAATCAGCAGTATCTATGAACTCATCACAAATCGGCCTTGTGTGCAACTGGAAGTACTGACGCACTCTTTTATCACAGTTGTTTGAGCTCAAGACTGGCACAAGAGCACCTCTTCCTTAGTCCTCCGAGAGTTTGGCTATCTTCAGATCTTGCTAGTCTCTTGGGAACTTTTATCCTGGTTTTCTTTAGAAGCCCTCGAATCCTGCGCAAATGCTCCCTTGAGTAGGCGTTTCCTAAGTTCGACCAGCAGCTGATTCGACTTAGAACAACGACTGTGTTGACTTGAGTCTGTAACCCAGGCACCAAATTATCCAGTGATGCTGGATCCTAAGACATTTAGTCCCACCACCCACCAATTCACTCCTTGATCCTCTTATTTATCCTGGCTTCCGCTCCTCTCAGCTTTATACATTTATATATATATACATATATGCATATATATACATCTGTTCATATATATACATATATATGTGCAAATATATAACATTTTTATATACCATATATATATATACCTATTCATATATATATATATACATATACATGTGTAAATATATAACATTTTTATATACTATATATATATGTACTCACTACTGTCCTATAATTATTAACACAAGCACGGTGAGTAACTCAACGCTCCTCGATATCTCTTAGCTTACAATGCCTCTCTTCCGCACCAGGTCCCACCACATATACTTCGCTCACCACCTCTGCGATTTCGAACTGGAAAATCCAGTCTGATTCATCGCACTTAGCGTGACTCACTAACTGAACTCAACACCCAGTTATGACGTTACCATTTCTGCTCCCACCCTATCCCCCAGCTAAGGTTCTTCTGTAATTTCATGCAGAACTTGGTTTTTACTCCTCTTCAATGACCACCCTAGGTGAAATACTAACTTTCCCATTGAAAGTTTTAGCCACACTTAGGCGTTTACCTTTTATTCTCACGTTTCATGGCCTCAATGTGCCTTTGGGATCCGCCGCACCGATTAGCCCGTGCTAAACTTTTGTTCTTCTTTCCGTTAACCGTTGATCCTCAGTTGCGTCACTCTATCTCACTTTCCTTGCCATAGTCTTTTGCGTCCGACCGCTTTCGCATGACCCGTCCGATGATCGCACCCACCTATACATCAATATATATATACACATATATATACCTTGGGTATGCTCCACTCACTTGTCCCCCTTCCTAACTAGATTGTGCCATTTTACAACACAATTTGCATATATATAAATAAAACCGCTCCGTCCTTTAGCGATTGGTGCTCGCTCTCACCTAATTCCTGGCTCAGGCTAGAACTCAGCCGTCCCATCCTTCTTTTTTGCTCCTTTCTCGTACACTGAAGCCTTGCCACACGGATGACCGTTCCTTAGTAACTAGGCTTCACTTCTCTGCGCATATGCTCATGGTAAGTTGAGACCCCATTCCAACCGGAATCCGTATGCCCCTGCCGAATACCAGCACGTTAGCCCCCACATGAAAAATCCTCATTTTTCCACTCAGTGTTTTTCTCCTTTTTTACTGTTTGCCGTCCTCGACCACAGCTGGTGAACTGACCAGACTATTATCTTCCTATTTTCTCATTCTTCTTCCAGACCATACCATCTACTATTGTTTTATTCCTGGTTCCCTTACGGACACCCTCTCCTCATCCACCGCCTACCTGATATCGCCCCAGATCTCTACTATCACCCAACTACCCTAGAATGCTACCAGTCTCCGTCTAGGGATCCCTAATAGACCGGTCCACTAGCCAAACGATAACTAATTGTTTGGATAACAAAAAGTTTATTTTCTTGCTTCCATAAAAACGATAATCATAACCCACAGCTGGAACACTCACCAGACTGCCGCACTCCTGAGCTCTTCCAGATTGCATTGGTTACTTGAGTAGCCATCGGCCGAATCGACGTTTATTCCGGATTACCGTAAGGACTGGACGATTTGATCAATGGTTTAAACCTATACTCTCGCCCGCTGACGTTACATGGGGCACCGTACACGGATTAACAAAACCTCATGAAAGTCTCACCGGATCGCAGAGGTGATTCCTGACACCAACCACCAACACATCCGCTCAAGGTCTATTCTCAAATAATCCAACCCAACAGTTCAGTTCTTTCCGCGTTGCAGTACGAAACCAATGGCCGGAACCCAGCCTTCGCAGCTGTCAACTTCGTCAAACCAGCCCTTTTTTACCTGCTTCCCTCAACATTCTACCTGCCACCACCTGCAACCAAGGTCCTTATGAAACAGAATACCAGCCATCTGCAGCCAACCATAATTTAAATAACAATTTTCTATCACATACAAAAAAAATTTACACTCTTCCAACTTCTGCCTAGCCGAACCATCGACGTTTTTCTCCACTAATCCGTTTCATTGACGGCTTTTCTTTTCTTTAAAAGTCCGTTATATATCCATACACCATTCATGCTCTTCAAAAGTTCACTGAAGTCCCTGCGAAGCTTTTCGCCTTCATTTGAATTCCCATATGACACTGTATTCACCTGCACAAAAGGTCCGTTTTATTATCACCTTTGACTCACTTGCCTTTATTTCAGATGCTTCCTCCACAATCAGTTACCCAATGCTGGATCAGTGTCCAATATTCCGCTGGTATCTCTGACTGCGCGTTGAAAGCCCCCTGCTTGCTTTACTTCTAGCAATGTTCTTTGGCATCTCCTCCGCCCGATTACTCGTTAGTGACCGTCCATTTGTCGCTTATATCAGCAATCCCACGACTGTTCAGCTATCCACACCACCCTCGCCGAATTCGAAACCGATACGGAATTCCCGCCTCAACCATTACCACTTTTGTTCACTCAAACACTACATGACTTTACTGGTGTATTTCGGTTGCTGAGTGATTTATAAATTTAGAATCTGTGAATATCTCACATTGACATGTACTGCTGTATACTCTGATCTTGCCTTGTGCATGTGTATTGACCACGGTCAAGAAATATACTATACAAATTCGACTTAGAACAACGACTGTGTTGACTTGAGTCTGTAACCCAGGCGCCATAAGCAGAACGACTATCAGGAGGGGCTTGTCGGGTTCCAGTGGCTACTTGATCCGATCCGACTCCATCTTCGGATCGGCTGAGTCTTGTAGCCTCGTTCTAGAGGCAACGGTAAAGTACTGCAACGACCAAAATGCTCATGTCTTGGTCTGGGCGAAGCTTGACCAACTATTTAGTGTTTGATTCATCCGCTGTTTGACGAGGCGTTTCATCAACCTAGAAGCAATTGGAGTGTGGTTGATAGGGCGGTAATTGGAGGGGTCATGTATTGGTCCTTTCTTATGGATTGGGATGATGACCGCAGTCTGCCATTGTGAAGGAAATATGCCATACTTGATGGATAGATTGTAGACCCTCAATAGTAGGGCTGCGATATCAGTTCCTCCAAGGCGTAGAAGTGTCGGTGGAACACCATCATGGCCAAGGCGTGAGGACTTCCGGACACGAATGAGCTGGTTGGTCACCTCTTTTAGAGTAAATTCTAAATCAGACAGTAAGTGCTCGGTGACAGGGTCTATGCATGGGGGTAAAGTAAGGGGGTCCGTAGTCATGGATGCAGCAATGTAGTAATTAAGGGCCTGGGCTATCGCTACAGGTGAGGTAATGTGATCGTTATTTTCCAAAATGAGAGAGGGGATACCTGCCTGTTTGCTCTGATTTCTGTTCTTCATTAGGCGTGCCAACTTTGAGGAAGTATCATGGCATTGCAAGGCCGATACTTCTTGTTTTTTTAGCATATCGTCAGACTTAATTCTGATTGCTAACGAGAGACGTTGGAGCTGCAAGAATGACGATAAGTCACTACTGTTGTGAGACACCTTCTGGAGCTTCAGATATTTGTTTTGCATTCGGCTCAGGACTGGACTACGGACTCGGTTTGATATGATACGAGTTGTAGTGATTTTGGACAGCAAGTATGATAGGTTATAATATAGTAAATCAGCAGCCAGCTGGAGGTCGCTTTGCAGGAAGAAGTCGTCCCAGTCTAACGAACGAAGCGTGCAGATAAGATTGTCCCAGTTGACTGCTGAAGAGGAACGATTGGGTGGGTGGGATTTATCGACTGGCCTACGGGAATCGAAGTGCCATCGTATGCCATGGGCCGCGGTTCGATTCTGTAGTTCGTTCTTGTTTGTTCTTGTGCCAACGCTGCAATTCCCGGTGAGCGCCTACAAATTTAGACCCATTTTCGGGGTATATATCTGCCGGTACGCCTGTTCGGTCGATAAAGCGCTGCAAGGCCCGTAGGAAAGAGTCGGTTGTCATTGAATGTGCGACTTCTAAGTGTACCGCGCGTGACTTCATGCATGTCATGATACGCCTTATCGTTTTTACAGCCTCCTCCCACACTTGATCCACAAGGACCCGAAGCAGTCCGGCCCGGTGTCGCTGAACGGCCACCAGCCTCGAGTCACTGAGCATTCCGGTAGAGGGGCCAAGTGTTTTTGCCCGCTGCGGTATTGCATCTCTTAAAATGTAAACAACGTCGAATTGCGCGTTTTACGGTCGCTCTGTCTCTCAGCAACCAAATGCGCTTTCGCATGACGCCTGTCACGTGACTTTCCACGGCCTGTCCTTCCACAGCGTGGACATGTTAGATCATTAGCTCTATTAAAGATTGTCCAGCCGGCAGCAATATTGGTACTTCGTGTCAAAGCTCAGGTTGAGGTTGGTCAGCTCGCCATCTAACCGTAGTAGTCTATCAATGACTTAGGGGTTTAGATGCTTCAAGTCACCTCTCGGAGGTGATATTCCTTTGTCGATTGGTCCCACTTTTTCGGCCTTCTCGAGTTCTCGGATGAAAGCCTCTCGTTGTATCATCTCGAATATATCTTGTTCAGCGGCTCGTAGTTCATCGGGACTTGTCGGACCCACTCGTACCCGGCCGGAGGAGCGGACCCCCTTCTTGACTAGCAAATATCCGTAGAACCCAGCCAAACAAAGTAATGAACGACGTGTCCTCATCCAGGAAGAAAATCTGACCGATCGTGATAAAATGAATGACTCTTTAGTGGCAGTGGCCGTCATCACCACGCCTTTGAACTCCAGTTCCAATTCCGGAGGGGCTTTATTTTGCTCACAGGCCAGTCCTGTTCAGCGTTTGCAGGAACTTCGGTGCTCCTGTTCACGTGTCGAGATGACGGAAGTTGGTCGCGCCCCGGGGGCACTGATCTGCTGGGTTATCGCCAGACCTGACATGCTTCCACTAGTTCATGGCTGATTCGTAGTGGATAATCGTGAGCCGGTGAGCCACGAAAGTACTAAAACGGCTCCTGACGTTATTATTGCAGTACAACCCTATCGCCAAATCCGTCCAAAAACTAGCCAAACAAATGTAGAATTCAAAGCATCTCCTAACAGCTTCCAACGCCTTCACTGCTAACACGACTGCGCTGTGTTGCAGGCGCCAGATGGAAACTGAATTCAAAGAGGCACCGAGGGCTTTGGCAAGCAGAATCTGTAACGATCTAAACGCTCAAGTCCTGGTCCAGGTGAAGCCCGACCCACGATATAATTATCGATTCACCGACTAGTGAGCTTCACTCGTTCTGAGTAGCACCTTGGAGCCTCAAAGTAACGAGTAGCCCAAATCAATGCAGAACCCAAATCAAGAACACGATTGCTCTGCAAGTTCCACGGTACTACTGGCGGGCAAAAATATAAGTACAAACACGATCACACCTTTGACAGTGAGCCTTAGTCACTATCTAGCCAAAAAAGTAGATAAAAATAGGACAAAATTCTGTAAAAAGGGGAACAGTTGGCCAAAAAGAGTAAATAATAAATACCTGTCGTGAAGTCTGAACAAATAAGACAAGTTCTCCACGGTTGATCAGGCGCAAAGAACAATTTCCTGAGCGTATGAGCCAAAAATCAGTGTAAGCGAGCTGAACGTCTACGGTCAGTCGACGTGAACGAGAAGGTGAAACCGAGGAGTAATAAACCAAAACTGTGTAGAATCAGTGCATCTCGTCACCGTACCAACTGTCCGCAAAGTAATCTCAATAAGAAAGCATAACCATAAAAAGAAGAAGTGAGTGCGCCAGGCGTAGATTAATTGTCGACCACAAAACTGTGTCGGCTTGGATTAGGTTAGAGAGGGCGGTCCAAAATTGGTCGTAGAATATGGGAATGTGAGCAGAAGAGGAATTTTTCACTCAACGTGGACAGTACACCGGCCGCCAAAATTCCTCCCGGCCGTTCACGGAAGTTTCAGACAGTAATTGGTTCTGGCTCTCCATTCCTACTTACGCTGCCGACATACCGGAGTTCACAGGGCTTACAACAGTACGCCCGCTACGTCCCTTCCCTTGGTGTGTACGAGGACTTACAGCAGTACGCCTGCATATCCCCTAGCCTACTACCCCGGCTTCTAGTCGGCACCTTCCAACAAGCGATTTTTTCTTATATCTCTTCGTTGCTTTCCTTCGCTAGTGCGGACCACGGCCGTCCGTACGAGTCCATCCGCGTCAACTTCTGCGTCCTCAATTATCCTCGTGGGCCACTTGTCTCTCGCAAGGGTCTCTGGAGCAACTAGCACGATATCCCCCCTTCTAATATTTCTACGTTTTGAAAGCCATTTCTGTCTGGCCGGCAGAGCCGGGACATGTTCTCTCATCCATCGGCGCCAAAAGTTATTCGCGAAGTGGTTGACCTGCTTCCAACGTCTAAAATAGTGTTCTCTCATGTAAGCGTTGTCTAATATACCGCAATCGCCCCTGAGCAGCAGTAGACTGCTCGGAGTCTTAGCACATCTGCCCTTGTCATCGGACAAAAGTGGGACTATCGGTCGATTATTCAATATCCTCTCAACTTCAATAATGCAAGTATGTGACGTCTCCTCACTCACTATTTGTTCCTTCGAAAGCACTGATAGCAACCTGCGTACCGAACGGATCAGTCTCTCTCATACGCCCCCTCAGTGGCTCGATGCTGGAGGGTTTAAGTGCCAACTTATACCCTGACTGGCTAGGTGATCGTTAATGCGCCGTCTATCCCAAAGCTTCAACTGGCTTTTGAGCTCTGTAACTGCACCCACGAAATTCGACCCGATGTCGCTATGGATTTCTGCCGGTGTTCCACTTCTACCTACAAAACGGAGGAGTGACATAATGAAAGAGTCAGGGCTTGAACTAGCTGTCATTTCCAAGTGATTAGCTCGAGCTGGCAGACAAGTGAATAAGCAGCCGTATTTCACTGAATAATCTCATTGCATTTTAGAAAAAGGCACGATAGCAAACAAGCTCGTTTTCGGTAACTTCATCCTCTGGCTAATACAGTTAAATATATACACGATAGGAAGGCATATTTTCGGAACAAAATAGAGGGTATTTACAGTATCAAATTAAGATTGGTCAATCAATATTGCAGGTGTTTTGCGGTTTGGAAAAGGGGTGTGAAGTTGGTTGTTCGAACAACCAACTTCACACCCCTTTTCCAAACCGCAAAACACCTGCAATATTGATTGACCAATCTTAATTTGATACTGTAAATACCCTCTATTTTGTTCCGAAAATATGCTTTCCTATCGTGTATATATTTAACTGTATTAGCCAGAGGATGAAGTTACCAAAAACAGCCGTATCTTTTTTCCGACCCTCGGCCCCTACGAACAAGGATTGGACCAAAGTAATCTATCCCGACCGAAACGAGGCAATACCGCCCTCTATCCACACGACAGGGAGGAGGAGGAGGCATCAACTGCTGACCGGCGAGAGCGGCCATCCTACGAAAAGTAAAACATCGTCCTGTTATCCGTCTGACTGCGCCAATTCCATTGATGATCCAGTATCTCTCGCGGATTGCATCAAGCACTTGCACGGTGCCGCTTTATCCTTCTCTACTATGGTGGTGGCGGATAATGAAATTTTTCAGTGGGTGTCTGTTCGGCAAAATAACTGGATGTTTAACCGCACTTGGGTATTCAGCATAATTTATTCGTCCACCAACACACAAAAGGTTTCGCAATACAATCGGGGCATAGCTTTTGTAAAGAAACCCAAGGCACCCTTGCATAGCTTATCTGTGAGTGGTTCTCGCAGTAAAAACCCTCCAAATGAATCTCTTTGAACTATTGTTATCACTCTAAACCTGGCCCTCTCTATGTCTTCGACAGACAGGCTGCCCACGTTCAACAACCCCTTGTTCCTTTAAAATATAACTTGAATATAGGAGGCAGACCGGATGAGCCAAGCGACAGCCTTTAAGAGCTTGGACCAGTCAGAGTATGGAGAAAACACGGTGGTGATGCCAGTGTGCAGGTTGGCCGTTTTCATCAAAGCCAGCCCTTTCTTGGTCTCCACACCATCCGGTGGCACGGAATGGCTTCGAGAACTTCCGAGGCTTTCGACCTTCGTTTCGTTAGATAAAAGCCGCCCTCCTCTAGCTATCTTGCTAGGCCCCTGAACTGCGCTAGGGCCGAGTCCACGTCATCGAATGACACAAGATAGTCGCCCACGTAGAAGTTTCTGCTGTCGCTATCTACCACCGACCGGTGAACCAAATCTCCGTGTTTGTCCGCTGATTCTTTAGGGGCGTGGTTCGCACAAAACGGTGACGATGTGGCCCCGAAGGGATGGACGGTCATCCTTTGGCCCATCATTACGTTGTCCCGGTTGTTCTCTTCCCACCGCAAGAAACGCAACGCATATCGTTCTTCTGCAGGTATTTTCTCTTGGTGAAACACTTCCCTCCTGTCGGCGGACAAGGCCACTCTACCCAATGTGAAACGGCACAAAACTTCGGTAAGTGGCGTGGTCCAGTCGGGCCCTTTCAGTAGGCGATCGTTTTACGACTTGCCCTGGAACCTGGCTGCACAGTCGATCACCACCCGCACATTTTCGGATTTCTTGGGGTCGACAACTGGGTGATGAGGTAGATATCAGATCCCCTTCCGGCCATCGGTGGAAGCAGGCACCCTTTCAACGTAGCCGAGGGCTTCGTTTCGCTTCAATAATTCTGCATATCGTTCCCATAGATCCTGGTCTCGAACGGAGCATTCTTTCACTCGTAGTAGTTTTCGTAGGCCATAGTTTCTGTTGTCAACCTAAAGGTTAGCTGGTGTGTGCCGTGAGGGAGGAATCTCGAACTGTTTTTTAAGGTTCCTAGCTCCTTACCGCACTGCTTGCAAAGCGAAGTGGTTCTCCTGAGACGATGATAGTCCTTCATCTCCGATGTCGTGAAACACCTCTTCATACAATTGCTGCAACTGATATTATATGCAGTTCGTTTCGGCTGATACGTAATTCACTGAACCACGTCCCCCTACTGGACCATATTATATCCATCCCAGAGTTGCGCGTACGACATAAGGTGCCTGGCCGTTGTCCACTCTCTGGTTAAGTACTCAATGTGCCTCTGGCACGTCGCAGCCGATGAGGAGATCCACTTCATCGTCTTCCCAGTCTACAACGGTTGCACCATGCAGGTAAGGCAACCCAGTCGAAATTGCTTTCGTCGACCTTGGTGCTCGCATGGGGAGATCGGCTAATGTTAATGCCTCAGTTGATTCAATTTGCTCGTTAGTATATAGGGAGACGAGCTGTAGCCTCAACTATCCGGCAGTCATTACTTGTGATTCGCCCACCATGCTCGCTGCTAACAACGTCGTACTTTTAGCAGGCCCGTGTTGGTCGGCAGACCGCTCTTTCACTAGAGTAGTGTCTCATCCATGGTCGATGAAAGCCAACGCTTTGACCACCCCAGTTGGGGTCATAACTCCCACGGCAACCACTCTTAAACGTACTGGTTAACTGGCAGACTGCGATGCTGAACATATAACACTGCGTTTGGTGTTCGTCTCTGGTGTAGTTTCTCTCGCCTGGTGTAACAATCAATGGTGTCTGCCCCCGCAGCCCTCGTGCCCGCACCTGGACCTTGTTCGGCAAGCTGCCGCCTGGTGTGCGGTGTTGAGGCATATAAAACACGCTTCGGTCGGTCTCGCCATTCCTCAACGGTCATCTATCGTGGCACTGATGAACTTGGGGCATTCTAATGGCCCACGGCTGGCGTCACAGGACCTGCAACTTGAATGCGATATAGCCTCACGTGAAATGGCGTATGCATTGGTCTAGGACTGATATTTCGGGTATTCCCGAGCAGTGGTCTGAGCTTCGCTAGTGCTTGATTTGCTTACTCGGTTACTCTCCCGGATGAGTCGACCAAATCTACTGTCAGCTATCTTGGTTTGCCTGTCCAGGTATACGGTCAGGTCTTCGAAGTTAGCCTCACGGTCGCCTCGGCTTATACCTTCCGCCTCTTCCGCCCACCGACCCTGTAGTTCGAGAAAGAGTTGGCGGAATATGCCCTCTAACGTATGTATTGCATCTAGGTCAGCCCTGTAAATTATTGGTTGAGGGCTATCGAACAGTTTTGTATTTTGATCACCAGGTCGGCCGTTGTAAAGACCTTGCCCTCTGTTCGTTTTGCCTCTACCATCACACCCCGTATTAGATTACGGGCTGCCGTGAATGGCCGGCCAACCAGGTCTCTCAAAACCTTCCTTCAACGTGTGTAGCCTTGTTATTGGTAGAGCATGAGGCACCCATTGTTACGAACGTTTGAGCAATGCGTAGCCAAATTCGCAACGGATCCCGAAATCAGAAGACGATTATCCGTGATAATTCTACGATACTAGATTATTAAAATAAACAATGACATAAACAATATACAAACCTCAATAAAACGATCACAAAGACTCAACAACGAGAAACCGAATAGCAGCGTGTGAGCAAACAGCACGTGCGTCACGCAGGTCCTGAACAAGGATGTGCCAAAATAGCGCTCTGGGCGCGAACAAACAACAATTGGTCCAGAAAAACAACCAGTTCGTAAAGACAAGTCAATAGTGTATGGAAATGAGTGATGTTGGGAAAAAACACTGAATCGCGAGGTAAAAAAGGGGGATTTTCCACGACCGGCTGTTACACCGCCCACCAAAATCCTCCTGGATCCTTAGCAAAGTCAAAGGTTCGGTATAAAGGTACTGATTCTTCCTACCTGCCTAGGCCCTGCTGTCAGTGCGCGCGTCTAATGCTCGTCGTCGACGTTCTACTACTGGTCGCACCTAACCCATTGGCTACATAGACGTGAGGCTAGTCTACATCTTCCACAAGACCAAATGACCGATGGCGGGCGTGAATGGTCACATAGACGTTGTCCTCGTAAGGGGCCGTCCGGTCCTGGATGTACGTGCTTGAGTGTGTGTGTGTGTGTGTGTGTGTGCGTGTGTGTGTGTGCCGGGGTTACAATGAAATCACAGGTATGACTACACATCAAAGGAGGACTTTCTGCAATGTCAACAAAAGACCGCGTGGTAAGAAAACGAGTAAATGTAGCATTTATGTGTGACCTGAGCTACGCTACTTCCACATATGCAAGGGGCATTCGGTAGCGTCAACAAAAGGCAAACAAAGAACACTGTCACATGTATGATGGGTTTACGGGATGTAGAGTGCGTCGTGCATGCGTGTATGTATCGGGATGTATGATGGAATCGCACTCATCACCACATATCGGAAAGAACCTTTTGTAATGTCAACGAAAGGACCGCGAGCACCTTAACGTGTTTGACGGAGATTGTGTGGTATATATGGTGTTTCTTTATCCACCTCGATTACTGGTGTGAAAAAGGTTTACTAGGCCTCAGGGTTATCATAACCACGTCCCCAACTTTGAATGGTCTTGTTTTGGCCAGCCACTTCTGTCGAGTCTGCAAAGCCGGTAGGTACTCCCGTAGCCATCGCCTCCAGAAGACCTTGGCCAGATAGTTCGCTTGCTTCCACCCGTGGAGGTAGCTCCCACGAAGGTTTACCGGCCCTTGGAAACCCTCGTTCGACCTTAGCGTCAATAAGTCGTTCGGGGTGAGCGCCAGGTGGGTGGGGTCGCCGTTCAAAACTGGAACCAGGGGGCGGTTGTTCAGGATTCGCTCCACCTCAGTCATGACGGTGTTCAGCGTCTCGTCGTCGGGCGGCTGCTGCTCCATGATTGACAGCAATATCCGTCTGGCGGACCGGATCATGCGTTCCCATATGCCGCCTCGGTGACTGGCCTGTGGGGGGGTTGAAATGCCATCGTATGCCGTAGGCCACGGTCCGATTCTGCAATTCGTCCCTGTTTATGTTCTTGTGCCAACGCTGCAATTCCCGTTGAGCGCCCACAAAGTTCGATCCATTATCTGAGTATATATCGGCCGGTACGCCTCTTCGGTTGATAAATCTTTGCAAGGCCCGTAGAAACGAATCGGTCGTCATCGAATGCGCGACTTCTAGGTGTACCGCACGTGATTTCATGCACGTCATGATACATCCGTATCGCTTTTCTAATCTTTTCCCGCACTTGATCCACAAGGGCCCGAAATAGTCCAACCCGGTGTCACTGAACGGCCACCAGCCCGTAGTCACCCTGCATTCTAGTAGTGGGGCCATGAGTTGTTTGCCTGCTGTGGCATTGCGTCTCCTGCATAGCACACACCGTCGGATTACGCGTTTTACAGTCTCTCGTCCTCTCAACAACCAAAGACGCTTTCGGATGACGCTCGTCACGTGACTTTCCGCGGCATGTCCCTCCATGGCGTGGACGTGTTGGATCATTAGCTCTACTACAGGTTGTCTCGCAGGCAGCAGTATAGGATACTTTGTGTCGAAGTTCAGGTGGGCGTTGGTCAGCCTACCATCCACCCGCAGCAGTCCGTTGATGAGTTTGGGGTTTAAACGCTTCAGCTCGCCTCTTGGAGATGGCATGTCTTCATTGGTCGGCCCCACTTCTTCCGCCCTCTTGAGTTCTTGGGCGAAAGCCTCGCGTTGTATCATTCTGAAAATATCGTACTCTGCCGCTTGTAGCTCATCGGGACCTATCGGGCCGACCGGTATCCGACCTGAGGGCCGTAGCCCTTTCATAACTAGTAAATTTCTCTTGAACCTGGTTAACCAAACTAGCGAACGAAGCGTCTTCATCCAGGGAGAAAACCTGACCAGTCGCGATAGAATGGACGACGCTACGACGACGTTGGTTGCTATCACTACGCCTTTGATCTCCAGTTCTAATCCCGTAGGGGGTTTTAATTCGAACACGGGCCAGTCCTGTTTGGGCAATTGCAGGAAGTTTGGCCCTCTCGTCCACGTGTCCAGTTGCCTGAAGTTGTTCGCACCTCGGGAGCACAGGTCGGCCGGATTATCGCCAGACCTGACATGACTCCACTGGTGCGCGGCTGATTCATCGTGGATAATCGTGAGCCGGTTAGCAACGAAAGTACTAAACCGGCTCCGTACGTTGTTAATGTAGTAAAGTACTATCGTTGAATCCGTCCAGAAGCTCACCGACCAAATGTAGAGATCGAAACATCTCTTCACAGCTTGCACCACCCTGACTGCCAACACGGCTGCGCTGAGTTCAAGGCGTGGGATTGAGACCGACTTCAGTGGGGCAACGCGGGCTTTGGCGAACAGGATCCTCGTGGTATATTGTCCATCTCCTGCGCACCATCGTCCGTACACCACAGCTCCATAACCGACTTCGGATGCATCGGAAAAGGCATGTAGTTCTCCAGTCCGTGTCGTATGGCCAGGGGTCAAACATCGTGGGATTCTTATGTCCCCTTATTTCTTCAAGGTGTTCAGAAATTCTTCCCAGTCCAGCCGGTCCCCTCGGTCCAGTGCCTGGTCCCAATCAACTTTCTTACGGCACAGCCGCTGCAGCAAGATCTTTCCGGGTAGCAGCCACGGTGAGACGAAACCGAGCGGGTTGAACAAACTTGAGACGGCAGATAGTATGCCACGACGGGTTATTGGCAGCTCGGGAACGTTCAGTTCGAAAACAAAATCGTCCGTTTCCGCGTCCCATTGTATCCCTAAAGTGCGCTCGATAGGAAGTGGAGAGCCGTCCGAATCTCTTACCCTTTCGGCCTTTTCGTGATACGGGATGACCTTCAGCACTTCTGAAGCGTTCGACATCCATTTAGTTAGATGGAAGCCGCCCTCTTCCAGCAATCTCGTCAGACCCCTGAACTGCTCTAGAGCTGATTCCACATCATCGAATGACCCAAGGTAGTCGTCGACGTAGAAGTTCCTGCTGACGCTTTCTACCACCGTCCGATGTACTAGATCGCCATGTTTGTTCGCTGATTCTCGGAGGGCGTAGTTCGCACAAAATGGTGACGATATGGCTCCGAAGGGGTGGACGGTCAACCTATAATTCACCACTGCGTTGTCCCGGTCGCTCCCTTCCCACCACAGGAAACGCAAAGCATCTCGTTCTCCTACCGGAATCTTCACCTGATGGAACATTTCCCTAATGTCGGCAGACAAAGCCACTTTACCCACTCTGAAACGGCACAGAACATCGATCAGTGGTGTGGTCCAGTCAGGCCCCTGTAGTAGGCGATCGTTTAACGACTTGCCCTGGAACTTGGCCGCACAGTCGAAAACCACCCGCAGTTTATTGGGTTTCTTGGGGTTGATAACCGGATGGTGAGGCAGATACCAGATACCCCTTTTGCTATCGGTGTTAACAGGCACCTTTTCAACGTAACCGAGGGCCTCGTTTCGCTTCATCAAATCCGCGTATCGCTCCAACAGATTCTGGTCTCGAATGAAGCGTTCTTTTAGTCGTAGTAATCGTTGGAGAACATAATTTCTGTTGTCAGTCCACGGGTCGACCGGTGTGCGTCATGGGAGGGGAACCTCGAACTGTTTTTTGAGGCCTCTAGAGCCTTGCCGCACCGTTTGTAGAGCGAAGTGATCCTCTTGAGACAACGTCGGTCTTTCATCCCCAATGTCATGAAACTCCTTTTCATACAGCCGTTGCAGATGATACTCTATGCGGTCCGTTTCGGCGGATAAGTAATTCACGGAACCGCGTACCCCTACTGAACCGTATAACATCCATCCCAGAGCCGTGCGTACGGCATAAGGTGCCTGGCGGTCGCCCACTCTTTGGTCAAGCACCCAATGCGCCTCTGGCACGTCGCATCCGATGAGGAGATCCACCTCATGATCTTCCCATTCTACAACGGTTACATCCTGCAGGTGGGGCCACCGAGTCAAGATTGCGTCCACCGACCTTGGTGCTCGCATGGGGAGATCCGCTAACGTGAATGCCTCCGTTGGTTCAATTTCCTCGTTAGTGTCTAGAGAGATGAGTTGCAGCCTTAATCTACCGGCAGTCGTTACCTGTGTTCCGCCCACCGTGCTCACTGCTAACGACGTCGCACCTTTAGCCAGTTGGTGTTTGTCGGCAAACCGCTCTTTCACTAAAGTGGTGTCGGATCCACTATCAACGAAAGCCAACGCCTTGACTATCCCAGTCGGAGTCACTACTCCCACGGCCACTACGCCTAAACGTACCGGTTTACTGGCAGATTGTGAAGTTGAACAAATCACGCTGGGCTTGGCAATCGCCTCGGATATGGTTATTCTCGCCTGATGCAGCAGCCGATGGTGTCTGCCCGTGCAGCCCTCGTAACCACATCGATTCCTTGTTCTACAGGCTGCTGCCCGGTGCGTGGTGTTGAGACAGATAAAACATGCCCCTGCCATCCTCGCCATTCCCCACCGTTCGTCTATTGTGGCGTTGCCGAACTTGGGGCATTCTGGTAGGCCATGGCTAGTACCTCAGGATCTGCAATTTGGTTTCGCCGTAGCATCTCGTGAAATGACGTGTGTGTTGGTCCAAGGCTGGTACTTTGGATATTACCGTACAGGGGTTTGGGCTTGGCTAGTACCGGGCTTGTTTGCTCGGTTGCTGTCCCGGATGAGTCGGCCGAATCTGCTGTCAGCTATCTTCGTTTGCCTGTCTAAGTATTCAGTCAGGTCTTCGAAGTTGGCTTCTCTGTCGCCTCGGCTTATCCGTTCAGCTTCTTCCGCCCACCGACCCTGTAGTTCGGGAGAGAGGTGACGGACTATGCCTTCCAAAGTGTGCGTGGCGTCTAGGTCAGCCCTGTAACCTAAATGGTCGAGGGCTATTGAACAGTTCTGCATCTTGATCACCAGGTCGGCCATGGTGTAGACGTCGCCCTTGGTTCTCTTTGCCCCTGCCATCACGCCCTCTATTAGGTTACGGGCTACTTTGAAAGGTTGGCCAAACAAGTCCCTCAGAATCTTTCTTGCCCTTGTGTAGCCTTGTTCTGGATCGAGCATGGTGCACCCGTCGATAGCTTCTCTTGCTCGGCCTCGGCAGTAGTGAGTAAGGTAAAGAAGCCTTTGCCCAGGGTCGTTTACCTTGTTTTCAACGAACGTCTCGAACTGTTTGACAAACTTGCAGTATTGCTCAGCTCGCCCGTCGAAAACCATTAAGTCCACTCTAGGCAGATCGATCGATGGTGGTTTGTATTCGGCGACCGGCGTGGGGTTCCCTACCTTATTGCACTCTAACCTATCGGAAGTGTCGAAGTCACTGGTCTCATGCTCTCGCTGTTTCTGTGTACACTTCTCTGCTTCATGCGCCTGTAGTCTAGCCGAAAGTAACTGTTGCTCTAGTTCTAGTTTTCTCAGCTTATATAAATCGACATCCTTACGATCAATATTGCTTTCAATAACACATGAGCTAGCACTGACAGGACTAGGCGATCTAGCATTAACTAAAGAATCAGATGTACCCAAAACCTCCCCAGAGACTTGCCGTATTACTTCCTGTCCGGATTCGACTGCCTTTGATCATTTTCTTGGCATTTTGCGTGATTTTTCCTCGTTCCAAATAGATCTATTGAGTATTGTTACGAACGTTTGAGCAATGCGTAGCCAAATTCGCAACGGATCCCGAAATCAGAAGACGATTATCCGTGATAATTCTACGATACTAGATTATTAAAATAAACAATGACATAAACAATATACAAACCTCAATAAAACGATCACAAAGACTCAACAACGAGAAACCGAATAGCAGCGTGTGAGCAAACAGCACGTGCGTCACGCAGGTCCTGAACAAGGATGTGCCAAAATAGCGCTCTGGGCGCGAACAAACAACAATTGGTCCAGAAAAACAACCAGTTCGTAAAGACAAGTCAATAGTGTATGGAAATGAGTGATGTTGGGAAAAAACACTGAATCGCGAGGGAAAAAAGGGGGATTTTCCACGACCGGCTGTTACACCCATCGATAGCTTCTTTCGCTTGGCTTCGACATTAATGTGTCATGTAGAGAAGCCTTTGTCCGGGGTCGGTTAGCTATTTTTCGATGAAAGTTCCAAACTGCCTGATGAAATTGCAGTAGTGTAGTGTTCAGATCGGCCGTCAAAAATGTCAGTTCTACCCTTTGCAGATCGATCGTTGGTGGTGTTGATGTTTTATATTCGACGACCGGCGCATAGCTTCCTATTTTAATCTGTATTCATCGGTCGGGTAGTTAGAAATAGTTGGCTTTTTGCTCAAGCTTGTTCTGTTTATGCTTCTGCTTCCTGGGCCTGCGGGCTAGCTGATAACAGTTGTTGTTCTATGTGTGATATCATCAACTTAAATAGGTCAACATTCTTGCAATCAATATTGCCCTCTGTAACACATGAGCTAGCACTGAGAGGACTAGGTGACCTAGCGTTACCTAAAGAATAAAAAGTACCCAAAACCTCTTCAGTGACCCGCCGTATCATATCCTTTCCAGATTCCAGTTACTTCGACCGTTTTCTTGGCATGTTGAGTATTTTCTCGTTCTAAGTTGACAAGATAAGTATTTTAAGACGCCCTTGAGCAATGCGTAGCCAAATTCGATACCTATCCCGAAATCAGAACGCGATTATCCGTGAAATTCTACGATACTAGATTAGCAAATGAACATCGGCATAAAACAGATACAAACCTCAGTTATGCGATCACACGGACTCAGAAAACGAGAATCAAACTGCGGCGTGCGAGAAAGGAGCACGTGCGTCACGTAGGTCCAGAACAAGGATATGACAGAGCAACGTGCTGGGCGCAAACAAACAAACGTTGGTCCTTAAAAGCAAACAGTGCATAAAACAAGTCAATTGTGTAAATAAGTGAGTGATGTTAAGGGAGCCTGAAATTGCAGTATTTTGGGGGGATTTTCCACGACCAGTCGTTACACTTTTCATCCAGCTGGTCCCGAAGTTCGGCCCTGTTCCGCTAGCCCACCTCCGCTGTGAATCCCTGTTCTGATTTAGATTTTCAACCTGCTCGAACCAAGAATCCCTGTTTTATTCCAGAGTGGACCTAATTCTAAGCTGCGAAGCTGAATTCGTCAACCCATAGGTGCTAATTAAGTACTTTTATAACGGGAGCACAGCGAGATACTGGAGCCGACTAGTGGAAGAATCTGGACTCTCTTTGCCCAAGCAGCGGGTCCTGAGATCCCATCCGACCTGTTTTGTACAGAACACCATTGAGAGAGATAGTTGGTCAGGCAGACAGGAGGAAGTCTAAAAAGAAGTAGAATACACGAGGCTGGACCCCGGTGGAAGGTCGAAAATACCGCTCGACCAGCCTAAGTTCAGCGTGGTTCTAGCCCAGTTTAGTTCGGTTTGCACATGACAGATAATGGCTACGATCATTTGAGCGTCCATAAGCCCTCCGGTGGTATGTACACTAGGTAGGCGCCCACCATTGAGCAGTTCATTTCCTTGAATCCTCGCCAAAAAATATCCATTCCGTGACAGGAGCCCATTGCCGGTGGTACGCCATATCCTTTCCACTCAAAAAGGCTGACCCTTCAGGTGCTTGGACAGAATGGTTAGGAGACAGATCCGTAGGCACTTGGTTCAATATTGCCTCAAACGAAGTTCACAGCACAGGTTAGTGGAAGTACTATCTTGTCTTACGAATGTCCCGCTCCCCCTTGGCAAGGTAACCAAGTGCCTGGAGGATTGACAGCCGATTAAAGTATGCCACATGGACTTCACAAAGGCTCTTGGTTCTGTAAACCGTAGGCTTCTGAAGGTCAAAGAGCAGTCCATGGTGTTTTTTGGAAGAGCAAGGCAAGGGATAGATAACTTGCCAACAAGGCGAAATTTTAGTGTTAAGGTGGATAGTCACGCCCCGATGTCGGACGTTGTAACTATCAGCGTGCTGCAAGGCTCGGCTCTCGGTCGTCTGATCTTTTCCGACTTCATGAATGATCTGGTATATGAACCAACTAACTGCACCTTTATATTTGCCGTTGAATTCAAGATAACTGGAGTGGATGTGGAACTTGGCTTGATGGCCTTATAAAACTGGTCGCACAATCTGGACCTTTCGCCTATCCTGGCCGAATGCCAATGCCTGGCCACGAACACAACGGCCAGCAGGATGGTTTTGGATCATTTCAAGTGATCTCACGGGTAAAAGCCTGGACTCAGTGCTGTAGGGCAGATAGCCTTGGGAGGAACTGCAACACTTGATATACAGGCTGACTTCTGTAAGTTGAGACAGCAGGAAGCGGAACCGCACATTGCGTAGGTGCACCGAAGCCCCGCTACCTCACCGGAGGATTTAGCCTTGCTAGGCGACCTTCACGAGGCAGTAGCCGGAGCAGAAGAGCTCATAATCCTCAGGGGCTTCAAGTCCCCAGAGGTAGACTGGGTGAATCGGCGAGAACCGGGTGATGAATTCTCTGTCATAAGGCTAAACTTTGTGCTGAGGCGATCTTCCACCACGTCTTACGACGATCCAGGTGGACGGAATCACAGATTCCCGGGCTACTGGACTTCACAATCATCAAGCGCACCAGGGGCACTGAAGGCTCACAGGATTCAGCAACCTGAGGTAAAATCAATCACGAGGTGGTCCAAAACAACTATCCGGTCATGGAGAATAGGGTACCAGCTGTGATTCGTCAGCCGTCACACGTGATACGGCCAGGTGCAGCTTTGTAGCCAAGCAAGCGGATGGGCTTCAGTCAGTCAGGATCACCAAGGATGGGTACAGCAAAATCTGCCTGTGGTTGCTTAACTTCCAGTCTGCCTCTCATCTACTCTGAATCGACATATTTATACGGACCAGCTTCGCCACATAATCAACCTGCTTCTTCGCAGCCTTGGCCTTCTTTCCACTTTCGTTTGCGTAGTTCCGGGTAGTGCACTATCAGCAGGTCCAGTTAGTTCATTTCCTAGTGAGCACTGCGGCACCTTACAAACTTGGGTGCTCTAAAATTTTGACGCACAAAGCCCGGTCATTGAAGCCAAAGCCCTCAAACGGGACCTCCTTGCGAAAGTGTGGGTGAAAAACGGATGGCTTTCAGGAACACTTTCATGTCCCTCACACGGCCTTGTGGGCAAGCTGGAACAGTCCACTGAACTTGAAGCGCATCGTGGTGGACCAGCAGGGCAACTGTGGCTCAAAGCTTGAAACACATGCATGACTCAGTACCGGCAGACGAGAGACCACAGAAGATATCTAGAGCTCAAAACAGCTCCAGTGGTAGCCATAAGGGTCCGAAAGCAGTGCAAACTATTTGGCAAGGCCACCTCAGCCAAGGGTTTCAAACCGTGCCTAAGAGCCTACTACATCCGTGTGCAGTCAAAAACAGCCTTGTGAGTATCTGCTGGTTCCGGCGAGGACACGGACTGCAACCATGGATTTGACAGTGGCTTCAAGGTCTGAATACTCGAAATCTCTTCTAGACAGTGTACCGGCGAGACGGTGCACTGAACCCGGCATGCCAGTTCCCCACCAGGCCGCCGGCAGTCCCTGTTACTGCTGACGAAGTAGAAGACGTCCAGTGAGGTCTGAATGTACACAAAGCAGCCGGTTAGGATGGAACCCCGTGCTGCGGTTCTATGCCCCCTTGCCCAGGTAAAAGTGGCCCCTCTTGCTCGGAAGCACACTAGGTACCTGAACGGTGGGCAGTCACCTTAGGAATGACCGACTGTCAAAGTTTATCCAACTCACGTAGGAGTGTTAAAGGAAGAGGTGCGACACCGTCGACGGGTCGGTCTGCTGCCTGTGCCTCCAAAACACAATAAAGGTACCGATTGAGGGCTGTATAAAAAATCGCCTGGCTGAAATAGGGTAATTTTTAACAGACAGAGTGGGTCTGTCGAAAGTGGACCGCTCTTGTCCAAATCCTTCCCTTCAACAAGGTTGTGGTCAGGGTGGACAAGGATGAAAGAGCTGGGGTCTTCCACCGGGGCTTCCCAAAGGCTTTTGACTCCACAAAACAACCGGCAACTAATGCGCCGGGTATGACGCTCCAGGTGCTGAGGTGGACCCGGGCGCTCTCAAAAGCCGAAACTATGGCGCGAGGGTGGGTGGGAGCAGGGCCACGGGGGCTACTGCTACCGAGGGAGCCACTGGGGTCAGCCCCGTGACACTTCCTGTTTTTGATCTATGTCAACGATCTGTTAGAGTGTGTACAGAACTCGGGCTATCGGTATGCGGGATGATCTGAAGCTAAGAGTGATTCCAGAGCCATGTCACTTCCGGGGGAATTGAAAGGGGTTCAGGCCTAGGCCATTCAGTGGCAACGACAGCTCGACAAAAGGACATCGGCGGAGACTCAAGCTATCTAGGCATAAAACCCGCAAGTAGTAAGGAAGGTCACCTACAATGCTGGCTCTCGAGTTCTGATGAACGATCGCTACCAGCCATCTCTCCAGTATTTGGCTGCCGCGGCTGAGGCTAAATGGGTGCTCCACCAACCATTTCGCCCAGTAGCTTCTATAGAAGTTTTCTGTAAAACACCAGTAAGCCACACCTAGAACATTGTGTTCACGCTTCGGCCCTGGTCTTTGTGTGGGATACTGCTGTTCTGGAGAAGGTTCAGCGGCACTTTACTAAAAGGCTACTGGTACTCAGACAAAAATATACCCGGAGAGGTTATTAAAGCTAAGATTCTTCTCTACGAAACGCAGAAGACTTATGGGTATATGATAGAAGCCTTTAAGCAGGTTAGAGGACTATCCACCCCAAAGGCGTCATTGTCAGCGTTGGCACGATGCCCCAGGCTCAAAAGACAGGGGTTCAAACTCATCAGACCAAGGGCATTAGAGGACATGAGCGAAAACTTTTTCCAGTGGAACACGCTGTTAGCTGGGGTGTTGCTTGCCTCGTCGGTGGTAGGTTCTAATGCAGGGTTGGACCATGGCTGGCCTAACTTAATCCCTGAATACCTCTAACCCTGCGCCAATAAACGGCAATACTGGAAGTGGCCTCATACTCTCTTTGGCCCCTATTACTCACCTGTATTATACCCACCTCTTTGACTTTCACCCTCGCCCCTTCCCCACCATCCCCCATGTTACTCCCCTTCTGCCTAGCTTACAACTTCATAGAATTTATCTAAACACCGCCTGCATTTGTGAAATCGGTAAAGGAAGCTAAGCTTGGAAAAGGAACCAGTTCTCAAACGTGAGGCTGGTACCCTCTCCCGACAGCGAACTGAGTGTGGACACCGTTTCAGCAGTAGGACAGACAAACAATGCCAAGAGCAATCACAGAGTTCGAAGCTTGGCAGGACTCGCTTCGCCGCCCAATGATGCAAGAACCTAGACAGTTTTACTGGTTCCAGCCTCAAGTCTTGCGACCTGACCTGATACGATTGGCTCTAGCCACATAAAGTCTTGTGCGGGTATAACGACCGGTCTTGGAAAACCCCCCAAAATACTGCATCACCCACTCGTTTAATCTATTGGCTTTTTTTGTGCACCGTACGTTTTCTTGAACCGTTTTTTCCCCTCCGGCGCACTACTCTGTCGTATTCTATTCTGGACCTGCGTGACGCACGTGCTCCTTTCTCGCACGCCGCAGTTTGATTCTCGTTTTCTGAGTCCGTGTGATCGCATAACTGAGGTTTGTATCTGTTTTATGCCGATGTTCATTTGCTAATCTAGTATCGTAGAATTTCACGGATAATCGCGTTCTGATTTTGGGATAGGTATCGAATTTGGCCACGTATTGCCCAAAGTTGTCTTACGTATGGTTCACGCATTCAAGAGGGTCCCAGATCGTAATTGGGACGAAATCATTTCTGACTAACATAAGTGAACACTCGAATCCGTCTGGTGAGCTCAATGGGTAGGCGTTCCCATTTGCTGCTTATTGACGCGGTGGAAACTCAAGAAGCATCATGGCTGTCGCAGTTGGTGGGCGATGGGCTTCAGGTTTCGAGTTTTCCGGTATTGGAGGCAGTGGAACACCTCCCGTTTGAGCCTCATCGCGAACCACCCTTGGCTTTAGCCTCACGACAGTGATTACCACCAACGGTGCATCAGACGTACATCCAGTTTCCTTTTGAAGAGAATAAAGTTGGCCCTTCCACCAAGCCAGCTGGCAGTGAGTTCCACGGTTAGGTTGCCTTCCCTGAAAGGAGGTAGTCTAAAGGCAACTCAGTCGACTGCATCTTCAGCAGCCTCATCGAGGGCCTCCTTGTGCGCGAGCGGCCACGAAGGGGAATAATGCCTGCTACTCTGCGCTCAATTCACCCCGGATTGTATGCCGGAATCGTGTCGGGTGGCCTCGCGCACTTCGATATGCCTCTGGAAACAGACCGGTTATCTCCAGGCGCCTGTCACAACTAACTCTCAGTCCAGCAACGAGACGAGTGGTGGCTCTCTGCAACCCTTCCGGCCTCGCAGGTTCAGGATCAGTACGGAAAACCGTAGCCGCTCCGCCCTACTTCGGTCAAGGACGGACTTGTGAGATATATGGGAGTTTGTAATCACCAAAACGTTGCTTTCCGAATGTCCGGTGGATGGCACAACAGATGCTCCTCTCCGAGGCACATATCCTGTCAGAGTGGTTGCTGATTTTTCAGCGTAGATGACACTATCACTTCTGGGTCTCTTCCAGCGATGGACACTTGAAGAAAGGCTCCCTAAAAGCAGTAGGCTTACTGAGGCCTCGGCTCCCCTAGCTTGAGATGGACACACTTTTTCACTTTGATTGGGATATCCCGTATATTGGACCACTGTATCCTAATCCGCTTGTAGTGCCTCGTGGTTTGCCGCAGTTTTATTCACACGCCAGACTTTGAGACCGTCGGCATAGACCAGAAAGGGGGACACTATTTGTTGTGGCAAGTTGTTGATGAAAGCTACTGACAACCGTGGGCCTAAGAACGAGCGTTGTGGCACTCCGCTGGAGGCCTCATGCCATTCGGAGCATGATGAAGCTACATCCACAGAGAAGAACCCTCTTTTAGGAGGTCTTTGATCCACATGAGTAATTGTTCGGCCACTCCTGGTGATCTCGGCCTGTGAGGCAAGCTGTTGTGAGTCACTTTTAGGAGGCTTTATAGAAATCAACGGAGATGACGTTCTCAGGGTGGCCCTCCTCTCTAGCTCGAACCCAATGTCCACGTGTCAGACGTGCTGGACCTTTTCGGAAGCCATGTTGCTGGTGGATGAGGAGCTCATGACTTCCGAGGTACTGTGGCAGCTGCATCGAAACCAGGGGTTCCATTACCTTTCCTTCCACACACGTTAGACTTACTGGACAATAATTCTCAGCATCGGCCTTTTTGCCGTCCTTGAACTTCGGAATGACAATGGCTTTCCTCCATTCGGATAGTAGTTTACCTTGTTCCATCGAAATGTTAAACCGCCTCCTGAGTGGGAGCGTGATAACTTCAGCTAATTCCCGAAGGACTAGACGGTGGATCCCGTCCGGACCAGAAGATGTATGTGGCCGTAGACCTTGGGTAACCTTGGAAGCCTCTTCCACCACCTACGATCGCGATACCATGGTGATTGCACCCTGTGGAGTCTGGGGGCGAGGATTGTCACTCCGTGGCATAAACATCAGCCTAGTGATCAGCCAATAGTTCTGCAAAAAGCCAGTCGGAGTCCGCAATAAGTCCATCATGAAGCAGCATTAGGATGCCTGGGCTATCCTCCCCCCTATTTTTGACCCGCATTAGACAGAATAAAATGCACAGTTATGGGTGCCTAACCAGTGCAGCGTACCATCAAGGGAATTCTGAACGCTTGATTGGCAGTGGCGGTTATCTGTCTTGTGCAGACTCAACTACATACCAGCCCTGATAGCCTTGTGGTTAAGGCTTTCGACTCACTATCGTTCACCCCGGGTTCGACTCCCTGCGGGGGCTCCGTGGGAGTGCACTGCTGATGATTCCCCATGATTCCATGGTTTCCGGAGCCGGAGATATTCGTACTTACTTGTATGGCCATAGTACGACCTCACTCAGAAGGTGGCCCGCAGGCTTGGTCACCCTTTCACACAAAGGACTCTGCCTGCCTGGAGAAAGTCCAACGTCTCACCACGTGAATGGCTGAAGGGCAGAGGGATAAGGCGTACCAGTAGAGACCCTGTGATCTGAATCTTTTCTCTCTGGAAAGGAGGAGAAGTCGAGGGATCTCATAGAAGCGTTCAAGGTAGTGAAGGGCTTTTCTGGCCTTAAACTGGGTAGTCTATTCCAAGTGGCCGTAGATTCCAGAACAAGGGGACATGAAAAGAAGCTGACAAAAGTCGGAGCTAGGTTGATAGCTAGATCGCACTTCTTCAGCAACAGGGTAGTGAACAGTTGTAACGGTCTGTTTGGTGGAATGATAAATCTGCAGACCATCCAGCCCTTCAAAGGTGCCCTAGATCGCAAGTGGTACGAGATATTTCCTCACAGTGAGCGCTCAGTATGATAACTAGATTGATGACGGGTAGCACTGTAGTAATTCTGGAGTGTGGTTTAGTCTGTTTTTTTCTCGCTCATTGCATACTGTCTCGGTGGACGCTCACGATACGTAATGTCTCTGGCAGTTGATGTGCGATGAGGTTTTCCGTTTCCTTCTTAATTTGAGCGGGGATTCGACGAAATACACTCGGCAGATTTAGATGTATAACTGGTGTGCATACCATCAAAGGAATTCTGGACGCTCAATGGGCCGTTGCCATAACCTTTCCTGCGCAAACTTACCTGTGGAACACCAGATGTGCGGTCGTCTCCCTCAGTGAGTGTAGCTGTTTTTGAAATTTTTAGAACACACTGCTCCCCTTATTTAATTTGATCTTTATCAGTACTGACTGGATTCTGAACAATGTCAGTGCCCCCCACCACTGATATTACCACTTGCTCAGACTAGGCTACTTTCCCCACGAGGCAGTATGATTCCCCTCCGTGGCCAATGTCTCATTCCTTAATCTGGACGAGGCGGTACTTCAAAATGCGCCGGCCAAGGAAGCACTAAAATGTGCAGTCCAAAGTCAGGCTGCGGAGATAGCTGAGCTAGAGCCCACTGTCCGCACCCTCAAGGAAGAGTTGACCAGCCTGAGAAGCTTGGCTATCAAATACCTCCCGCTGTCCCAGGCAGCCGATCAGGTGTGCAGGGTTTCTGAGCAGCAAAATCTAGATGCCGCCGAGGTTTTACAAGACACCGAGAAGTGCTCCAGGCTTGTCATCCTTTGGGGTCGCTTTCTCAACTTGAATCACCCTCGTGACACCTGCGCCCGTGTGTTTAACCGCCTTAAGCTCCCTTTCCCACTAAAAAAGTCGGTCCACTTGGTTGACAACCAAATGCTCCAACCAGGTACGCTGCATTCTTGTTGAACCGGGCTCTACACAGTCAGCCGAACGAATTGTTTCCTCCGACGCCTAGCTCAAAGAGGAAGTCAAAGGGCTCCAGGGAGTATCCATTGATGAGCCACTTCATCTAAGGCTCCGCAGTGGGAACGCTAAGTTAGCAACTCCACAAAAGCCGATCCTAAGCTTCCCGTGCTGCCAGTTGTCCAGGTAACTCGCCTCGAGGATGGAGCCGCATGCTCACCATCCGTCGCTTCCCTACCATCTCAGTTACTGTTTCCTCCTTGTCTAAAACTCTAACCCCCCTTTGTCCGTACAATGAAGCCACCTGGCCAACCCTGTTTGCAAACATCCTGTTTGACCTTCTATAGAATTTCAGCTCCGTTCCGCATCTAGGCTTTTTGCAGTCGCTAAATTTTCAACAAAACTAGTTGATTATCCGAAGCTCACAGTCACAATGGGAAATTTCAAAGAAGCAGACCGCCCAGTGAGATTTTGCTACGCGTAGCCGTATGTCTCCCAATCACTGCGCCATACTCCGTCTCATTAACGAACACCCATTATGACGCAAATAGCAGGATTGACAGCCTCTTACGAAACGTTAGCTCACTCGAATTGCTGAATGAAGCTCTTAACAGAGCCACCAGAATTCTGACACTACTGGCTCAACTCCTCGAGCCATCTATGGTAACCACAAACCGTAACTTAGCCGCCACGTGTAACTTTGTTGACAGCAAATCTGCATAGGTCTCAAAAAGAAAGAGAAACTCGAATCACGTCACTGTTTTTAACATTCCCGATAGGGCCCCAATCAACATAGCCAGCAGTACCATGCAAAAGGCCGCTAACATGGAACGCATGATATGCCGTAGCAGCAGACTACGTAAACAAACATAATGACACCAATGTCTCCTGCTTCTCCAATTTCTGGCTCACTGACAGCCAGTGAGTTTATTCATAAGCAAACAGTTATCGCTGTTAGCTCGCCATGTAAAAACATTCGAATAGCACCCGACAAAACGCCACCACAGCGAGAAGAGCTGAGAAAGTTGATCTCTAGCAAACATCCTAGGCAGGAATCCGCCCAAAAGACACCTAACCCCGACATTCCCCTAACCTACTCTACGCAGCCAACGTCTATCAGCCAGCAGCTGTCTGATGTAGACCTTGAGGCAACTCCTGGGCCTTCTCCAAATCCACCGGTCTCCAAGCGCCCTAGGCTCGTCAGCAGTGTCGCAGATGCCTCGGACTCGAATCCACCGAGTCCTACCAGAGAGCTTGGCTCTGTGCATCAAAAACAGCTACCTAAATCGGGTAGCCTCCCTGACCTAACAATTTTGCATCACTCTCCCAAGGCGACACATAAATCAACCTTTGATCGTTCTTGTCCATACCATACAGCCACGACTAAAACCGATCAGCCGGATCGCACTGTAACATTGCCAGGTCACTGTCGTTCGAATCATCCCGTCAGCCTTCAGGGCATACTCCCACAAGCAAACGGCCAAGAAGCAGCGTACCTGGGGACACAACCTCACTGCCGCAATCTGATTTATCACCCGTAGGCCGAAAGTTGGTGAAGATCTACACTCATCCCCCAATGCAGAGTGCGGATACCAATGATAATCCATGACCGCAAATCCAGAATTCGGCAACCCACACTCCATCCTTACTGAAGGCTTCGACGTTTAGTTCACTAGGCAACGACCGCTTTATATCACTATACTACACCCCGAAGGTCCTGCAAAGATTATAAGCGAACAGATACCCTAGTAAGATGTCACTATTGCCAGGACCTACAATTTCTGTTCCCAAAATAGATAGTTTCTCAAACCGTAATTCCTTCCAGTAAAATCACAGCTCTGCGCGCATTTATACGGTGGATGCTCGTAAACCACCTCGCAGCTACTGTTCAAAGCTGCGTGTGTCTAACTCATTATTTCCTAACTTTCTCACGCCTCCAAGGTTCGTCCCATTGGTTCCTTTACCGTACCAAAATTCTCGTTTTGCCCCACCATTGCCCATCCCACCACCGTCTTTTTAGGCGCAGGATACATCCACAAACCTCCTTTGGGTGAACATTCCCCACCCTGTGGCATACAATCCCACAGTCTCTCCCCTCTCCTAGTCGTAATGAACCACTTTCCAATACCAACACCTTGCCAGTCGTTCATACCTTCGGAAGCACACCGAACTCCGCAGGCCAACTACGCAGCACTGCGTGTTACATTTACGTTCTTCCAAAATAATCTCCATATACCTCCTCCACCAACCGCCGATTCCTATCCTTCCCCACCCGGACAAGCCGCATCGATAGGCGGCGAAGCCACCCAACACTCTCCTAGTCCGTACCCTCTAAGGCCTGCTCTTACCACCCAACACCAACCAATACCAATACCTTCCATAACCCCGTATTCTGTCACTTCACTGGAGCATCGAACGATCCCAAAGAATCAGGACAAGTAGCAGAACTAATTCGTCAAATATCTTCTCTTTCATCTCGTAATAACCCAAAATTGATTACTTCCGGTTCGTCCGCCGCTGATTCTTGCGAAGCCATAGGGGAGGCATCTAACGCTCGCTTTTCCTCCTCCTCGGTAATGGCTCCAACTCAAGCCCCTTACAGTTCACATTCTCAGAACAACAACTCCCCTGTGTTGTCTAACCCCGACACTTACTTCCACGTGAGTGGGTTATCATTCATCTTTTTTAACTCGCGGTCCATTTTAATGAGCTTCATCACTTAAAACACCATATCATAGCATCCAGTCCTGACACCAACTTTATTACTGAAACCTGGCTCACCGAACACAACCTCAAGAGCGGAATTATGCCTGAAGGGTACAGGGTTTTTAGAGTAAATAGGATTGACAGATGCGGAGGTGGGTGCCTAGTGTGCGTATAGCACGCCCTTTCAGTAATCCCCATCATACATGCCATACTCGACTTAACTCCGGATTCTCCATGGCTCACAATTCGGTTCTCAACAGTAGTCATGCATATTGGTTGTGTCTATGGCCTGCCCTCATTTACTACTGCAGACTTAACTCCTTTAATTGAAGCCTTTGGTTAACTTTCACTAATACCTTCGGCAGCTAACTTCATGGCCGGTGATTTTAACTGGCCTCAATTATCCTGGAGGGACCTCACAGCACCTCCCAACCTAATGGACTTTGTCTCCCATACTCACATTGGGGGTTGGATGCAACAAGTTAAAGCCCCCACTAGAAAAGCCAACATCCTAGATCTTATATTCACTCACAGCGTTTCTCACTTTTCGGTTTCCTTTCTGAATAAATTTCCGGGTAGCGACCATAAGATAGTGGCCGGTAATCCTTCATTTCATCCTTATTCGTCAGACTATCTGGCCCCAGTCAACAATCCCGTCCGTTTAAATTGGAACCCTCTGCCCAGTCTCATCCGTAACCAAGATTGTAGCAGTTTTCTCTAACGGCTGACTCCCAACAGGCGGCTGATCACTTTAACCTTAACACGGGAAACTGCCCCCTGAAACGTAGCCCAGTATCCCGCAACTCCTCCCTTAGGAAGTCCAAGCTTGCCTCCCTCCAATGAAGGTACCTTAGGATGCAAAGACTTTACCTCCAAAACCACGACTTCTCTCTTCTCATGAGACTAGCATGTCATACTGATATTATCCGGGACCTAAAGAAAAGCAGCTTCGCTACGAAGGAGCCAAAGCCCTGAGGCATCCCAATAAAGCATTGAGACCCTCACTCCCACACAAATCTAGGAATTCGGCAAAAGTTACTATGATCCCATACGTTGTATTACCGAGTAAAACTTCGGCCACCTTCCCTTCTGACGTCGCTGAGGCCTTTAAACATCCTTTCGCCAATTTCATGGCCCCCGCCTCAGATATAGCCCCTCCCCCAAATCCTCTGGCTATTACCGGCTCTTCTCTGTCTACCCCAACCTTTGAAGTAAACGTTATTTCCAGGCTCATTTCGCACTATAAATCATCTGCCCATCCTAGACCAGACGGGTTGCCCCCAGCTGCAATCATTAAGAGAGGATCGGACGTTCCACTTTTACTACTTAACTACACACCTCGTCACTCAAACTTAGTTTGGTACCGTCGAACTGGAAGCGTCCAGTTATCATTCCAGGACACAAAAAAGAACCTGCCTTCAAACTCGTTACCTACCGTCCCATCAATCATGCCCCTATCATTTCCAGAATAAGGGAAACGATTATCAAAGATGGCATTGCTACTTATCTTTTCGCTTCAAACCTTCTTAGCGATAGGCAGCACGGGTTTCTCAAAGCGCGATCATGCACCGCATGTCAGTTTGACTTCCTCAACCTAGTCACTCAGAATGCTGATAGCGGGCATGCACTAGTAATTGTTTATCTGGATCTGTCGAAGGCTTTTGACCGTGTTCCACACCCGCATCTTATCTCCGAATTGCGTTCATTCGGCATTGCTGACCCGCTGCTTTCTTGGCTGAAATCTTATCTCGCTCATCGTTCACAAGTGGTCCTCACCAATGGACATACTTCTAAACCGGAACCTGTTACAAGTGGCATTATACAGGGCAGCGTACTGGGTCCTCTCCTATTTCCGATGTACCTTAATGACACGTTGGATATAGTACACCATGGCACGTCATTCTTGTTTACGGACGATAAAAAATATTCTGCTGTTTCAATTCTGGTGATGCTAACCCTATTCTTTGTTACACATCCGCTGACATTTCTGCTTTTGACCGCTGGTGCTACACCTGGAGGATGAGCTTTTCCACTGATAAGTGCGAGGTCCTAACCCACAAGTCCCAATTGCTCCCTGGATCCTTAACTCTTGGTGGATCCCCAATAGCCAGTCGACCTACTATCCGCGATTTGGGCCTCAACTATTCCTGTTCCCTCAACATTTCTGAGCACGCCGCCATCCAAGCGGCCAAGGCTAGAAATGTGGCCCTTCTCTTCCGCTCCTTTCATCTCCGGGACAGTACCATCAGCATCTGCAGATCCCACATAAGGCCTCTGCTTGAACACTGCCCAGTGATATTTCCTAGCATGACGAAATTCGACAGAGTTGCGATTGAAAGCATACATAGGCGTTTTACCGGACAGATACTCGGTTGGTCCACGTCTTTAAGCCATAGAGAACGATGCTAAAATCTGAATCTTGACCCACTCTGGCTCCGCCGCTTAAGACTAAACTTAGTCTTCTTGTATAACCTGCTCCATAATCGGTCTTCTTTCTTTAACCCAGTATGCTTCTCCCGTAAAACCCCCTACTCACTTCTGCGCAGGCCTTTTACTGTCCCTTCCAGTATAGCTGAGTCGGCTATACGGTCAATTTTTTCTTTCTTGTCTACTCCAAGATCTGGAACAAGTTGCCCATCGCCCTTCGAGCTTCACAAACCAAGTCCCAATTTCTGTCGGCACTCATCCCATATCTCAGCGTCACCCGTGCACTCCAGTTTTCTAATATGAGCATGGCAGAAGATATAGCATACGAGAGGGGCCTCGACTTCTAAGACCAAGTCCTTCGCCTACCCTGCTCCCTTCAATTGAGGACACAATCAACGACAGACAGTTTCATCTATCTGACTGAGTTCTCGAAGTTTGACTAGCTATGGCCATTCCCGTAATGAATCAAAGCAGTTGAAATGCCACTATTTTCATCCATTTCGCTTCCACCCTCTACTGCAGTCTCTGTCACTCTTATGCCTCGTTCTTTACTGGTTACTATATGCCTCCATTACCCGGTAATCCACAGCAGGGGCACACTCTGACTGCTCTTTTTCATCTGTTCTCCTTTTCCAGGTTTCGCCTTACGAGCATTTCACCCTCAACGTTGGTACACGCGCCCGGATAACGCCGCTGTTTTGTCGATTATTAACCGCCGGCTCCGTCCTCTGGAACCCCTTTCAACCTTGCCATCCGATCGCGGAACTTATATCTCATACTTTCATGGTTGAACTACGCCCCACAAGCATAATCACCAGTGAACATTAGTGCCATTCCCAACGGTGCGGGGCGCGGTCAGATCCACCGCTTTGGCCGGCACGCTTCGGGCGTGCAGGTCGTCTGCAACGATGTGCCAGCGCAACTAGGCTGGTGGACCACATCCTTTGTGTTCGCTTCGAAGTGTTTTCAGTTTGGGTGTCCAGCGCACGGCCAGTCCCACTCACTAGCATCCGTTGCGGATCGCACGCTCTAATGCTGTCAGCTACACATCGCACGCTCCAACCATCCCTGTTCGCCACCTATCACTCTTATCAAATCCATTTTTCGTTCTTCCATGATATGCACACCTACCCATTCTGTCCTTGCTCCTTGTGTCATCTCTCATTGCACGTCACTATCGTCCTACCTACTTTACCCTGCCGACAACCGCCAATATTTTGTTTCTGCACCCGTTTCGGCTTTGCAGGCTTGTGGTATCTATTCATTTGGTATCACCCTAGGCTTATAAAGCTCATTGATCGTATTCTTTCGCCTCATTGTCTACCGTTCTGTCAAACTTTCCCTCGTTCCCTCTTCTCATACCTAATACCACTACACACCAGCCCCACCCGCACCCATGACCAATTCTGATATTATAACTGCCTTTCCAAACTCTGCATCTCTCACAGCCACACTTATTATCCAGTCACTACCACTCTATTTTCCTTACCTGGCTCCGCGATTCCTCTGTGGATCCTTCCGCTTGGCAGTGCTCCGATTATATCGTCCAGTTGCATCCGCTTGTACAATTGCCTGCAGGCACGCAGCTCCCAAATTCCATGTCTTCATCTCCGACGTGCATCCATTGTCCATGCGATATGTTCGTCCACCGGTTTACCTTTCCCGGTGCTTCTTTCCTCTCTGCCTTTGTCGTGTTCCGCCAGCAATGCGATGATCTTACTTATGTCTCACCTGCCATTTTCGTCCCGTGCTCCCATTTCCCGTTTCGTCCACTGCTTGCCACAGACACTTAATGCGTGACTTTCAGACCGTTCTGCTTTTTCACTTGCCACCTAATATAAAATCACTGTTTCGTCATGGTTCTCATTCACAGTTCCAGTCCGTTTTATCCGCTATTAATCTCTGGTACCCCTTTTGCCCATTCCTCTCTAACGCTGTTTGCCGTTACAGTTGTTGCATCTTGCACCACGGGCAATTTCACCTCCCGGGCAACTTTCTACACTTTGTATGCACAATCGCTCTGCGCTGCTTAGCCAACTCCATCGCCACCATCTTTTTGCCAAGTAAAGTAAACCTATTTATCAATGCTTTTTCCCATTTTTGACCGACACAACATGTCGCACCAACATCAGTCAGATTATTAGATCCATTCTCACCTGTTCTCTTCGATACTTTCCTTCATCTCCCCTCTTTTGAACTGCTCCTCAGTCGTCGTCTGTTCTGTGCTTCCGCATTCTCCACTCTCTTTGTTGATACGCCAAGTTCACCTGTCATGAAGATAATTCACCACGATATTCCAAAGTTGATTCTACAAACACTCGACCTAACCTAACCTGCCCCTCCGCATAACTGATAATTTCTTTCTAGGACTCCATTGTTATTGATCCGGCTTCTCTTATATGTATATATATGCATATATGTAAACAATCGCACATATGTATATATGCATTCGCTCTGTATCCTGCAGTTCCTCACAGGCCATCTCTTTTGCTATCATCCTGCTGACCGTCATGATATGCATCCATTCCCTCTACATCTGTGTCTCAAATCTACTGTGTCCAACTCCTATGAACTTATTTTTACCTGATCCACCCTTTACGTCTTACCTTGCTCGCTCCCTGTTTTACAGTGAGTTTTTTTCTCCGTTCGCCGGCCACCTACTGCAGAGTATCAATGCTTCGTTGCCTTCTAATCCTTTGCAGCGAACCTCACTTTTTCTCCATTGTCTCCCGCTAATACAGTTTCTTATGCCGATTTCTAGCCTTTGTCATGTATATCAGTCAGCTTTCAGATGTTTCCATACTGACCAGCCGGATCTCCCACCTGATGTAAGGATGAATGTAACCACCAAGTTACCGTTTGAACTGTTTTCGCGCCAAGAATTTTAGCTGAAAAAAGGCGTGACCTTGATAATAAATGGCTAGTAAAATACTGAGAAAGACCCTTACTTGGGCGATATATGCTTCTGAGAGTAGTTTGATGGCAAATCTGTAACCTAAAATTTCGGTTGAAGCTCGAAAACATTAAATCCCCTCAATAAATTACAAGAATTAGCTAATTTTTTTCCCCCTCAGATTGTGGATGGTAGTTCAATCCTTGACTTTCCCCACCTAACGTTGACTTTCAAACTCGCCGGGCGTCAATTTGAATCCGCAAATGGGTCCATTTAAACTCAGAACATTTTTTTGGTGTGCATACATTTGTCATACTTTCATCCCACTTTACTCCCCCTTTTAAGCCTCTTCTATACAACTTCTCTCTTGTAAATTTCTACATTTTCAAGCGTTGTGTCTGCCCATTCCATCATTTGAAAGCAGTTGATCATGCCCCTGGCATGCCTCGGGCATCTCCAAAATAAATAATTATTGTTATTATTATTACTACTCACTCCATCTGCCGTCGCGGAGAGTACTCCCAGTGGTAGGCCTAGTGCCACTAAACGTCTGACGCCTACGAAAAGTATCCCAGACCCCGACATAGCTAATAAGACTTTATCAACGGACGAGACTCACCCATCCTTGAGCCCAGATATAAACCTGCAACCTGTTTCTGCTGACAGCTGCAGTGAGGAGGTTAACGCAAGAGAAAAGATATCTGGGGCCGTCATGCAAAACAAGATCACCAGCAAGAAAACTCAGGACGGGACACCACGCACTGCACAGAAAGGCAAACCACAAAAAGCAGCCCACCCTTTTCGGAGGCCGAAGGAATTAGACCGTCCGCCTGGTATGATGCCCCCCAGGTTACTAGGCGTCAAAACTTACCGGCCCCTCAACAGCCAGCTTACTATCTAGCCCCCTAATATCTCCAGCCCCCGACCCCTTCAGGACCTCCTTTCCACCCTCAAATCCCTCTCCCACTCCTCAAACCCAAAATCATTTGTCCCTGGCGATTCTGCAACAACTCTTGAGCGCGTGCTCAAGTGTTTTTGCAGCAATTGCCTGAGTGTGTTGAATAAGATCCCGGAGCTTCAGCAGCTTGCAGTGGATAAAGAGCCTCATATCATAGCCCGCACAGAAACCTGGCCCACCCCTGACATACCTGATGCCGAACTATCAATTCCGGGATACCTCACATTAAGGCAGGACTCCGGTAGAGGTCGTGCCGGCGGGGTCATCATATACTACGATAATTCGATCCCTAATCCCACTATACCGACAAACCTAACATTTCACGTGTTTATTTTTTGTGGGTTGTGTTTACCCTCTCTAGGACAGACACCCTACTGCTTGGTGTTGTCTATCGTCCTCCCGCATGCAATTCAACTGATAGCCTAGGTCCCGAGGACTTATTAGGCTCCCTGAAAAGATACACAGACTTCACCCATCTCTCAGTCACTGGTGAGTTCAACTCACCCAGCACCGGCTGGCAAAGAGCTAATGCCTCTGATATCACCTTTGGTAAACCCCTCCTAGACCTCGCACTGAAGAACTCATAGGTGCAGTAAGTAAGAGATCCCACCAGATATTGCACAGGCCACGCCCCGTCCCTACTAGACCTGGTCATCACCAATGATTGGTTCCAAATAGACGTGGTGCATTACTTGCCGCCCCTCGGCAAAAGTGATCGCATTCTCATTGAATTCGATTATATCGTGGAATGGCCTCCTCTCTTCCCAGAAACCGCAGTTTTGAGATCCTTCAAAAGGACCAATTTTGGCCAAGATTGTGCATTTATTCGCTCCCAGCTAAATTCAACTAACCCAGGTAACTTTGCGGATGAAATGGCAGGGAATGTCAGAGGGTTAATCTCCTTAGCTGATAGGCTATTTGTCCCCAGAATTTTTCGTTCATAGACCGCTAAGCCACCCCTCCCTCGCCCCATTAGGCCCATTCTGGAGGAACTCGCAAGTCCCTTCCCTAGATATAAAGCCACAGGCCTTGCCCGAGATGCAGGAGATTTCAGGACCGTACGGAACATATGCAAAGACAAGATTAGGTCCCATCAGAATGCAGTCCAACGATCTGTACTTGATCGAGCACGGACCAATGAGGCATTTTTCTTTCGGTACGTGCGCCGTCTAAGGGGCACAGCTCCGACGCAACTGGCCATCAAAGATAGTGCCGGATCTCCAATCACTTTCCTACCCAAGTAGCCGAGGCATTCAGCTCCTACTTCCGTACAATTTTTAGCTCCATACCCATATCATCCCACCCTATCTCTGGCCACCACCATTAACCGCGTCACCATTCCCACTGGTGCAGTTGCTCAAGGTTTCCGATGGCTCAACCAATATTGTTCTATGGGTCCTGACCTAATCCACCCCCGTATTTTCAAGGAAACTGAGGACACATTAGCTGCTCCCTATGCCTCGCTTTGTCAGCGATGTGTTGGCGATGGAGTCTTCCCCAGTAGCTGGAAAAAGCAGTGATCACGCCCATCCATGAGAAGGGTAGTGGGCATCTGGCTTCTAGTTACAGACCCACAAGTGTCACTAGCATCACCAGCAAACATTTTGAGGGAATTCTTAAGAGTGAGGTTCTTTCCCATCTGCATAGAAATAGGATCCTCTCCCCGCCCCAACATGGGCTTTTTCCTGGCAGATCATGCATCACCAATAAGCATACTGTCATGGATAGTCTAACGATGTTGATGGCCAGCTCTCACACGCTGTATTCATTGATTTTGCTAAGGCCTTTGAAAAGGTCCCTCATGACCCTCTTCTTTATGAGCTGCAGACAAACAGGATCACAGGCTCCATGTTGGCCATCCTACGCAGCTCCCTTACCGACCGCACCTCTGTGGTTAAAGTCGGGAATGTTTTGTCTCAACCCTCCCCAGTAACAACTGGGGTCCCCCAAGGGTCGGTCTTAGGTCCTCTTCTTTTCTTGATCTACATAAACGATCTTCCGACAGCCCTTCCTGCGAACATTGCCATATATGCAGACGATGTAACCCTCTGGAGTTCGAGCGTTGAGGACCTGCAAATTGCAGTTTATGAAACAAAACGCTGGTCCGAGGATTGGAACCTCCCAGTTAATGGTGACAAATGCGTGAGCATGTCTTTCGGCAGAGAGACTGGTCACATGTTTTCCATTAATGGAGCAACCACACTGCCAAGGGTTGGCCGACACAAGGTGCTCGGTTTCTGGTTAGATTGTAACTTATCCTTCTCTCATCATCACCGGCTTGCGAGCTAGTCTGCCTTTCAACTACCTAATATATATTTCGAAGGTCCTTCCCGAGCATATCTAGGGTTGATTTTCCCATAATTTTCGGCAAGTATATCCGAACTCTGCTGGAGTACGGTAGTCAGATAGTGCACTCTGGTCTTGTCCGAGGCCGTGAGATCTTAGAAAGAGTTCAGCGGGCCTCCACCAAGGCAGTAAGGAGTCTATCTCATCTACCTTATCCCGTCGGCCCCTCACTCCTCAACATCTATCCTCTTGACGTAAGTCGCGCAAGAGGTGATCTATTTTTGATGTTCCACCTTTCTGAAACAGGTCAAAGTGATTGCTTCTTCTCCGTCTGTCCAGCCTCTTCTCTCCGTGGTCACAGCAGAAAAGTTTTCAAACCGAGGCCACGCACTTCACTAAGGATTGACTTTTTTAGCTCTAGGGTTATTGCTCTGTGGAGTGCACTTCCGAAAGATATTGTTCTCCCGCAGAACAAAGCTATCTTCAAGAAAAAGCTAGACCCCTACCTGGGTCTCTCCCAATAGTTCCTTATCAAAAAAAGAAATAAATGTCTTTTATTGCATGTGTTCAAGAATGTCGCATCCCCACTCAGCTTAAGGCACTGTCCACAGTGAGACTCTGCATGATATTATATGTATTTTGTTTTCGCTGCCACCCCCGTCCAGCCCCCGCTTCTTTTTCTCTCGTTTCGGCCCGGTGAATCCGACAAAAGATCAAAGATTTCCTCGAGAACCGGGACAATTGGGCTGAGAGCTTCGAACCCGTGTAGTACTTGAGGTATGCTACCTTGACCTAGGCAAGGCTTTTGACTCCGTTAAGCGTCGTCTTTTCCTATGCAAGACGGAGACTTTCGGCATAAGTGGGCCAGTATTTAGGTAGCTGGAGGATTTCCTCTCCCACAGGATGTTTTACGTCAAAGTGGGGGACATGTGCTCCAGTTTGGTGAACGTCACCAGTGGTGTACCTCAGGGATTCTTCCTATTCTTGTTATTTATTAACGACCTGGCATCCGCTCTTCAATAGCCCAGCTTTATTTTTGCGGATGATGTAAAGATTGTTGGATCTGAGGGTAGGGCGGACTTGGGCAGAGATATAGGTACCGTCCTGGACTGGGCATACCAATGGGACTTACCTCTGAAAGCTGAAAAAAGCCTTTCTTGTCAAAAACAAAAGAAGGCCTAACTGCCGCTTATGATCAGGAGCTGTTCCACACAGAACCAGTCGGTAGGGTTTAAGAACTGGGGGTCATCATGAACAGTGACTTCAAATGGTCGGAGCAGTGCAACACTGCTGCCCAAACGGCTCGTGGGGAACTCTTTACACTGCGATCGGCTTTGTCTTGCCGACAGCCGGAGGTATTCGTACTTACTTGTATGGTCATAGTACGGCCTCATAAAGTTGGTCACCCTTTCACACAAAGGATTCTGCCTGCCTGGAGAAAGTCCAACGTCTCACCACGTGAATGGCTGAAGGGCAGAGGGATAAGGCGTACCAGTAGAGACCCTGTGATCTGAATCTTTTCTCTCTGGAAAGGAGGAGAAGTCGAGGGATCTCATAGAAGCGTTCAAGGTAGTGAAGGGCTTTTCTGGCCTTAAACTGGGTAGTCTATTCCAAGTGGCCGTAGATTCCAGAACAAGGGGACATGAAAAGAAGCTGACAAAAGTCGGAGCTAGGTTGATAGCTAGATCGCACTTCTTCAGCAACAGGGTAGTGAACAGTTGTAACGGTCTGTTTGGTGGAATGATAAATCTGCAGACCATCCAGCCCTTCAAAGGTGCCCTAGATCGCAAGTGGTACGAGATATTTCCTCACAGTGAGCGCTCAGTATGATAACTAGATTGATGACGGGTAGCACTGTAGTAATTCTGGAGTGTGGTTTAGTCTGTTTTTTTCTCGCTCATTGCATACTGTCTCGGTGGACGCTCACGATACGTAATGTCTCTGGCAGTTGATGTGCGATGAGGTTTTCCGTTTCCTTCTTAATTTGAGCGGGGATTCGACGAAATACACTCGGCAGATTTAGATGTATAACTGGTGTGCATACCAAGCTAACGTATCGTAATAATATTTTGTTACACGTACTTTTTGGAGTGTTCATTCTCTTCAAAAAGTTCACTGTTTTCAAAAACTGGTTACACTCTTTGATGTCGTTTCCGGTGTTTTTTGTTGGTGTTAGTTCAACTGATACCGGATAACTTCTTTTTGTGGCACTTTTTCTAATGTACCGCTATTGTGGAACTTTTGTATTGTGCGAGTTTGCTGCACTTGCCTTAGTGTACCGCTTGTGTCCGTTTAAAAGGTTGTGTTATTACCCCACTGGTGTTCGAGACGGTATTTTCAAACATACTCGACCACCACTGCCGAAAAGAATGGAACGGAGGTTGATCACATTGATCAGCCAGTAAGCTGTGAGAATAAGGAATGCACGGACCCGGTGCAAGATGAAGGAATTCAAAGCGATCAGTGTTGCATTTGACATCATCCAAAGTGCTCCAAGCTGGAAGAGAAAGACTTCGAGCTGCACATCAGTTACGCATCGCTCAAGTGGATATTCCCACACTGCTTCTCTTTTGCAAGCGAGTGCTCGCGCGTAATTCGAGGCGAACTAGGGAAAGGGGACAGGAACATGAAGACTGAACCAAGACTAGAGAGAGAGAGTTCAATCCATATCTCAGACGGAAGGGAAAACTGGGTGCCAGATCCGAAAATTAAAAAAGACAACCCAAACCAAAGGACAAAGAAAGTAAAGAGGTGGCGGGATTCACCAATATGCAAAAAGGCCTCCTGACGGAAGTAGAATCCCTCAAGGAGCAGGTTAAACGCCTAGATTCTGAAGTGCAAAGCATGAAGAGTGACGCTGAGGTCATGGCAGACAGAAGCAGAAGGCTGCTACCTCATAACCTTAGGGAGAACATCTTAAAAGACGGTAGAATCAGGGAGGAGGAAAGCCGCCGGCATGTGACTGAGGTTCTTAGGATGGCTGGCCTACCTTCTTGGACGCCACTAGTCAAGTGCCATCGAATAGGAATATGGCGCGGAACACAACCAGTGCCGCCACCACCCCTGGTAGTTGTGTTCCACAGTGTCTACCTGAGAGATATACTGCTGTCTGGGGTGGGAGCCTTTGAGGGCAGCGCGCAGGGAATAGTTAGGGTTATACCTGACAGTCCAGCATTTGTCAAACCGGGTAATGCCACAGTCTCGCTGAGAACGGGCACACCTGATCTTAAGCTGCCGAATCTACATATAGCGAAACTGGCGATGATCCCTCTTAGGAAGCCAACAGTTAAAGCCCAAGGAGTAATTCAGGTCCCAGAGTTGGCCTCAGACGCCGGTAAAACAAAAAGCCACTTTTCAGGAAGTTCAAGAAACCAGAAGGAAGGTGACTCACAGGGCATTCAGCCCGGTCGGTGTGGAGAACGTGCAGCCAGCCAGCCCGATTCTAAAGGAGACTCCCAGAAAGTTCTCTCTGGTGCAAACAGCGAAGTTGGAGGATTCAAAGGGAAAAGTCGAGGAAACCAGTTGGGCTGAGGTGGTCGCAAGACCATCCCGGGCCATCGGTATGGCGAATCAAAAGGGAGGAACGTCCGTTGTGCATGTTGAGTCTGACAACGGGTCGAAGGGTGGAAAAGAAAAAACAAAAAAAATCAGAGCGTCACTTGATATCCAAGGTGCTGCACCGCCGACACCTTTAGAGGCAAAGGACGGGGCGTCACCTCGGAGATTGCGCCCGAGGGCACCCTAGCCGTAAAATTAGGAATGAAGTCAGTAGCGAGGACCAGGAAACCGTCAGTATGGTACACCAACACCTGCAGTCTCCCGGGAAAAAGGGGGGAGTTGACGACTAGGATTGCAGAGTCTGATGTAGTTGCATCGACGGAAACTTGGGTAAAGCGAGATACTGGCATGAGCTTTCAGGGCTACGCTGCCTACAAACAAGATAGAACAGATGGAAGGCAGGGGGCGGAGTAGCACTCCCAATGCGGACAAACATAGGCCATTGGGAGGCTCCGTTCAACTTGGTCTCCGGTAATGTACAGGCCAGATCCTGCTTTGTCAGGATCGAGGCTCGAACAGTATGTTTTTCTGTATCTACAGGGCGCCGCTAGCGACTGATGAGGAAGATTTTGAGCTCTTGCAAATGCTGGATGCGGTGCTGGCACAGGCTAAGGAGTTCATCTTATTAGGGGATCCCAACCCATCCGAAATTAACTGGGAAAGCGGGATCGCACCAAGGGGATCAAAGGGCGACAAGTTTCTGCAGTGGGTCCAGTTACATGTACTCAAGCAGCACGTGACGCAGGCCACTAGACACAGAGGTGGACAGCACCCGTCTCTCCTTGATTTAATCATAACGCGGCACCATCAGGATGTCAAGGAAATTGTGTGGGAAGGGCCACTAGGAAAAAGTGATCATGTAGTTCTAAGGGTCACACCAAGACCAAGCAAGGCGCCGAAGGAAATCGTGTAACGTCGGCGCTATGGGAGAATCAACATAGGTGAACTGAAGAAGGCGGCGGAGGAAATTCAGTGGACTCCGAGACACACAAATGCCTCCGAGGAACGTTGGGAGAACATCAAGATGGGGCTACTCGAACTTACAGATGAGTTCTCACCCCTGACGTTGGCAAGCAGTAGAAATCTACCCCCATAGTGGAAGTCAAAAGTCCACAAGGCCATAGTTATTCGTAGGCAACGATGGGCGGAGTACAAGCTGTACAGAACTCAGGGGGCATGGAATAGCTATAAGATGACTAGGAACAGGGCTCAAGAGACCCTAGGAGTGGAGAAATATGCCTTCGAGCCCCGGTTGGCCGCGTCGGCCCGCACAAACCCAAATCGATTCTACGCCTACGTGCAATCTCACAAAAGTATGAGAGTCTATCAACTTTGGAAGGAACCCAGAGAGGACTAGCTCTATACAACGATGACAAGGCTGACATGCTCGTGGCATTCTTCAAGAGCATATTTCGACCAGAAAGTGGTTTGGAGGAAAGAATGGAGGGCCCACAAACGCCTCTAATACCCGAACTTACTGTAGGAGAAGGAATGTACACCAAGTTGCAAACCTTGAGTAGAAATAAAGCAGCAGGACCAGATGGGATTCATACAGCAATCGTTCAGCTTCTGGCCGAGGTCCTGAAGGCTCCGGTGACGAAGCTGTATGAAACTCCACTTAGAGAGGGAAGTGTGCCGGGAGACTGGAGGAGAGCAACCGTGGTAGGAATTTACAAGAGTAGACCCCGGCAAAAGGCCGAAAATTACCGGCCGGTTGGCTTGACGTCATTACTGTGTAAGTGCCTGGAGCGAATAGTCAGGAAACAGATCTCTAGGCATTTTGTTCAACATAACCTCATATCAAGTGCTCAGCATGGGTTTGTGACAGGACGATCCTGTCCGACGAATCTCCTGCTGTTCCTCGATGAGGTAACCAAGCGTCAGGACGAAGGGCAATCCATTTCGGTCTGCTACTTGGACTTCAGCAAGACGTTTGATTCTGTGAACCACAGATTTCTGGACGTCAAACTGCAGTCCATGGGAATTGTTGGAAAGGCAAGACAATGAATAAGTAGTTTTTTAGCAGGGCGAACCTTTAGTGTTAAGGTGGGGAGCCATGTTTCAAAACCGGAAGGTGTAACAAGTGGGGTGCCACAGGGCTCGGTGCTCGGCCCTCTGCTCTTCCTCATCTTCATCAATGACCTAGCACGTGAGCTAACGAACCCCACTTTTATGTTGCCGGTGGCCTCAAGATAGCTGGAGTAGATATAGAACTTGACGTGTTAGCAGTACAAAACTGGGCACGGAAATGGGACCTTCCACTAAACCTCACCAAGTGTCAATGCTTGACCGCAAATACAGGGGCTAGTGAGAATAGTGTTGGTTCGTTGCAAGTGGTCTCGCAGGTCAAAGACCTGGGCGTTATAATGGACAACAGCTTTAAGCCGTCAAAGCAGTGCACTTCAGCAGCCAATACGGCCAGGAGGGAACTCTTTCGAGTTAGATCCACTATGTCGTGTAGAGATCCGGAGATATTCGTTCCTATATATCAGGCCATAGTTAGGCCGCATATGAAGTGCTGCGTGCAGGCCTGGGCACCGTACTACCAGAAAGATATCGACTGTCTGGAGAAAGTGCAAGGGCTAGCCACTAGAATGGTGGCTGGGCAAAGGGGGTTTAACTACACAGAGCGTCTCCGTGCCCTAGACCTATTCTCGGTGTAAAGACGGCGCATCCGCGGGGAATTGATACAAACCTTCAAGGTGATGAAAGGACTGCCAGGAATAAGTCGAGAAGACCTTTTTTCGCTGATCCCCGAGAGAGGCACAAAGGGGCATAGCCTTAGATTACAAAGGAAACATTCGAGGCTCCAAATTAGGGCGAAATACTTCTCAAATAGAGTGGTACCCTATTGGAATAAGATCCCGGAAGAGGTCATAAATACCACAACAGTGAAGGCCTTTAAGAAAACAGTAGACCTATGTTGGGTGGCAGTATACCCCGAGTTATGTTAAGTAGCTTTTAGGGTCAGATGCAGTTTACTTATTGTTTCCACCATTCTCTGCCAGAGCTGATACTGCACAGAATTTCTGCCTTTCAGAAAAAGAAAATCACGCAGTGTTGGGAGCTACGGAAACTCGCCGACAACACAACTATCTGGACACCCGATTGGCTCTAGCCACACCAAGTCCTGTGCAAACTGAACTGCGTGTAAGTGCCGCGCGGTTTGAATTCATAGTGCTCTCGTCTTTGAATTGAGTTTTTGAATAGTTTTGTGAATTAACCCAGTTTAATTCACAATACTGAGCGTATCATAATTGCATTTAAGGTGCGCTTTATCCGGAGAATATTTTTATTCTCCTTGTGGCACTGCCGAGTAGTGTTCGGTGTTTTTTGAGGCGATCTTTTCTCGCTTCTAGTCTTTCTTTTTGTTTTTGCTTTTTGTGTTAGCGGGATTTACCTGCTATTGTCAGAGTGCGTATTTTGTGTTTGGGTAAAGAGCACTTGAGTTGTATTTTCCCTCGTTTTTGCGGTTTTCGGTATGACACGCGTTTCCGACCCGTGTCTAGCACCCAAGTGCGGAAAACGAGTGGTAAACGGTATAGAATGCGAGATATGCAAGAGATGGGCTCACCCAAGGTGTTCAGGGATAGCAAAGGACATTTATGTCCTTTATAAACAGAACCCATGGGCTGAATGGGTCTGTGCCCCCTGCAAGGAGGCGGCCAGTCTGGCCTTTAAACTGCAGGACCAAAGTCCACCAAGTAGTACCTCGGTTGTAAGCCCCAAACCACCGCAAGCAGGTTGTAGTAAGTCGTTTGCGGAAGTAGTATCAACACCCGAGAGGACGATCATCCGAGCGAATGAACCAGTTCCGAAGGCTTGCCAGGCGGTCGTTGCCTCCACTCCTTTGAAGCAGACCGACGAGGGCCAGTGGACGGAGCAGAAGCCGAGTAGGGAGAGGCAGGTCAAAAAGAAAGGAGACTGTAATAGAGCGAAAGATGGGTTGGCTAGGGTGGATGACCCTGCTCTTCTGGTATTAGAAAACAAGGTGAAGGACCTGCAGAGGCAGGTCTTGTCGATGGGCAGGGTCTCAAGCCACAGGCTTCTGATCCTAAACCAGGAAGAACCCTTTATAAGGGAATCGAAGGCCAGGAGAGACATTGACAGGAGGAGGGTCTGCGACATACTGCGAATCGCAGGTGTTCCGTACCCTCCTACTCTAAGAAGGGTGCACAGAGTGTGGACATGGAAGTCACCACTGGGGAACAAAGGCGAACTTCGTGAGAGACCAATACTGGTGGAGTTCGCTGATGAGGCTACCCGGGATAGACTGCTGGCGAGGGCAGCGGTAGTAGCTCAGATTACAAAGGGCAGATACCAGATTGTGCCGGACGAACATAGGGTAAGGCCTGGTGGTCTAGCCCCAAGAGGTATCCTTGCTCGACCAGCCAGGGCGCTGGTGAGAAACCTAAAAGCTCAGCGGAATGCCGTACTCGGCTCTCGGGAACCGACTCCGACAATAGTAAAGAAGCCACGTGCGTGGTCGCAAACAGTTGTAATTGAAGACGCGCTGGAAGACGAGAATTGGCAGTACTGTCCGAAGATGGATGACAGCGCGACTCCTGCCAGTCTGTATGTTGTGGCAACTCCTATAGGGATGGATTGGGAGTCGTCGGAAGTTCTAGATCGTCAGCCGGCTTCATGCACCCCAGTGGGGACATCCGAAGCAAAAAAACGTGTCATCATCTCAGGCGTTGCGCCTGAGAAACAGTCAGGAATGAATGAAAATAGACACCTAGGCGACGGAGCAAACGCGGTGGTGTTATATACTAACGCGTGTAGTATTAGAAACAAATGGGCGGAACTTGCCAAAACCGCTGACGAACAGAAAGCATCAATAGTTGCCGTCACGGAAACGTGGCTTTCTGAAGAAGACCATGTGCCAGGCCTAATAAGTAACAGTTTTGCAGCCTACAGGCAGGATCGGGAACAAGATTGCCTTGGTGGTGGAGTAGCCATCCTCGTTAGGTCAGGTGCAAACCACCTTGAGTCCCAGACCAAGATGTGCAATCGCAATATCTAGCTATGCGCCGTTACGATCATCCTTCCAGGAAGAAGGGTTAACGTCGTCTGTGTCTACAGGGCACCAAGCACTAACCACGAAGAGGACGTTTGCTTGCCGCGGACTTTGACTGAACTAGTTAAGGACGCACAAAAGACCCTCATAGTGGGTGACTTCAATCTTCCGCACATCGACTGGGTGGCTGAGGTCTGCGTGCCGGGATCGGAGGAGCAAAGCTACTTAGAATGGCTGCATGGCAATGCGTTGCATCAGCATATTAGGGAGAATACCAGATATAGGACTGGATGCGTTCCATCCCTGCTGGATCTAGCTATAACGAACTTCCCCAACGATGTGGCTGGACTGCATTATTGTGCACCGCTGGGAAAGAGTGACCACGTGTGTGTCAAAATAGTTCTATGCATGCGGCAACCGAAGGTACCCTCAAGGCTGATTAGGAATTTCGGTAGTATGGACATAGATAGGCTTCGTAATAGGGCGATGGGTTTGACCTGGGACGCGCCAGAGGAGGCTACTGTGGAGGAGCGCTGGCAGGCCATAAAAGGATCCCTGACTGCCCTACAGGAAGAGTTCGCACCCCTAAAACGAAGGAGTGGGGAAGGCAAGCCCATGTGGTGGAAGGCTGCAATAGCCAAGGCCATCAGACGTAGAAACCGCTATTGGAACCAGTACAAAGCTTCCGGCAGCCAGCTAGCCTGGAATCGCTATACGAAGCTGAGAAACGAGACTGTAAGCCTTTTGAGAACTTCTAAACGGGAATTTGAGCTGAAATTGGCCCAGTCTGTAAGACAACAGCCGAAGAAGTTCTACAGCTATGTACAATCTAAAGGCTCAACAAGAAATGCCGTAGGTCCGCTATCCACTAGAGAATATGGTATTGTCACTGACGACCAGGGCAAAGAAGACGCCCTGGGGGAATACTTTGGTAGTGTACATAGGATAGATAGTGGGGTACTAGTAGATCTGGCGCTGATACATCCTCCTCAGTTAAACGAGCTAGATCTTTCAGAGGAATGCGTGCGTAAGTACCTACAGGAGTTAAACAGCCACAAGTCAGCGGGCCCAGATGGCATTCATCCAGCTATCATCAAGCCGTTGGCGGATATCATAGCTCCATCGGTATGCAGATTGTATAGATCCACGTTGGACCAGGGAAAGCTGCCTCAGGACTGGAAAGTCGCGGCAGTCGTGGCAATACATAAGAGTGGGCCTAAGTCGGATGTGCAGAACTACAGGCCGGTAAGCCTAACTAGCATTCAATATGAAGTCCTCGAGAAGATCATCCGTGCCCATATCTGCCAGCACTTACTGCAGCACTCCATGCTAAGCCCGGCGCAGCATGGATTCCTGAAAAATAGATCTTGCCTGATCAATCCCCTGTGCTTCTTAGATGAAGTAACTCGACGACTGGACGAAGGTAAGCATGTTGAGGTATGTTACCTCGACTTTAACAAGGCGTTAATCATCGTCCTTTGCTATGCAAGATGGAGACTTTCGGGATAGGTGGGCCAGTATATAGGTGGCTGGAGGACTTCCTCTCCCACAGGACGCTTTATGTCAAAGTGGGGGACAGGTGCTCCAGTTTGGTGAACGTCACCAGTGGTGTACCTCAGGGATCCGTCCTAGGCCCGGTCCTATTCTTGTTATTTATTAATGACCTAGCATCCACTCTTCAATCGCCCAGCTTTATTTTTGCGGATGATGTGAAGATTGTTGGATCTAAGGGTAGGGCGGACTTGGGCAGGGAAATAGGCACCGTCCTAAACTGGGCATACAAATGGGACTTACCTCTAAACGCTCAAAAAAGCCATTTGTTGTCAAGGGCAACAGAGAGCTTAACTGTCGCTCATGATCAAGGGCTGTTCACCGTAGAGGCAGCCAGTAGGGTTAAAGACCTGGGGATCATCATGAAAAGTGACTTCAAATGGTCGGAGCAGTGCAACGCGGCTGCGCATAAGGCTCGTGGGGAGCTCTTTAGACTGCGATCGGCTTTGTCTTGCCGGAAGCCGGAGGTATTCGTACCTATTTACATGGCTATAGTACGACCTCACTTAGAAGGTAGTGTGCAGGCTTGGTCACCCTTCTACAAAAAGGACGCCGCCTGCTTAGAGAAAGTCCAACGTCTCGCCACGCGGATGGTTGAAGGGCAGAGGGGTAAGACTTACGAGCAGAGACTCTGTGACCTGAATCTCTTCCGGTTGGAAAGGAGGAGAAGTCGAGGAGATCTCATAGAAACGTTCAAGGTAATGAAGGGCTTTTCTGGCCTCAGACCAGATAGTCTATTCCAATTGGCCGTAGACTCCAGAACAAGGGGACACGAAAAGAAGTTGATAAAAGCCCGATCTAGGTTGATGGCTAGATCGCACTTCTTCAGCAACAGGGTTGTGAACAGTTGGAACGGTCTGCCTGGTGAAATGGTAGATCTGCAGACAGTCCAATCCTTCAAAGGTGCCCTTGATCGCAAGTGGTACGAGATCTTTCCTTGTAGTGAGCCTTAAGAATACCAACTAGAAGGATGACGGGAAGCACTGTGGTCCTTACGAAGTATGTTTTAGCAGACTTTTTCCCTCATTGCATACTGTCTCAGTGAACGCTCACGATGCATAATGTCTCTCGCAGTTGATGTGCGATGAGGTTTTCCGTTTCCCTCTCATTTTTAGCGGGGATTCGACGAAATACACTCGGCAGTGGTGGGTGCATAACTGGTGTGCATACCATCGAAGGAATTCTGGACGCTCGATTGGCCGTGGCCATTACCTGTCCTGTGCAGACTGAACTGAACTGAACTGAACTGAAACTGAACTGAACTGAACTGAGCTGAGCCTGACCTTCTGGACCCTTGTTGTGCGACTAAGCTGTTCCTAGGCACTCTTCTTGTAATGGCTATTACTAGCGTCGATGAGTCCGAGAAGACCGAAATAAAGCAAAATATCGAACACTTTTATATGGTTGGTAAGTTTTTTTACGAGCATTAGCTCGGAATTCTGTGAGGTGGAACGACACAAATGGTTTTTTCATTTCTTCATTTCAGTCAAGGACCAGATTCTAAAGTTCCAACATCCCATCAGTGGTTTGTTTCCTCTGAGACCGAGGGATACCAGCTGTAACGTTAGTCACGTAAGAGATTCCGTGTACTGCGCTACGGTTCTGTGGGCTTTGCATCGGTCTTTGGCGTAAGTCACGCGCATTTTTATTTTGAAACAAAATCGCTCGTTTCCAACGCGCAGATAACTAAGTCATTCAAATAGCAGGGCTTTACTGACTCACTTATTTACATTGGGTAATCTTGAATTATGCGGATAAATTAAAGCTCAGCACAATCAACGTTCACATCTTCGTAAAGACGGATAAACCTTACCATACTGTTTCCCTATTGCACGCGTTCGTTAGTCTTTCCTGCTATGCGGGGACTACCTGTGCGTCAGTGATGCTTCGCATGACGCCGACATAATAACCACAGAATTACTTCTCACGAACCACGAGGTGGCTAACACGGTCAATGGATAAGGGAGTATCGCATATTGCGGCAGCGTGCGTGCAGCGCACACGTGTTACGGTCAAATGGCCACCGTATTTAGCACCAAGAGCCCAGATAAGCAGTGATGTATGCTAGAAAAATGAGCAAATTTGAGTGCCGCCACTTTTTTCTCTAGGGTACAAAACAGCATAGCATTACACTTAGTGAAGCTCAGCGCGTTTTATTTCGAAAATGTTTGTCTTCTGTGATTCCAAGTCAATAAAAAGATCAGCAAACACGGTTGAAAAAACACGGTCCATACGGGTGTGCAGAATTCGTCCCACTTCCCACTTACACACTGCAGTCAAGTGTATGGTGGGGCTTCGTCTTTCCCTTTATCTCTTGTCGACCTGGTCGAACGCAAGGTTTTCCGCCTGTTTAGTGTTTTAGCTTTAACATGCGGTTTGAAGTCGCTCTCCCATCGCCGGGTTGTCACTTCAACGGCCACATTCTACGAATGCTACTATTTTCCCACCTCGAATTTGCTTCTACTTCACCCGTTCCCGTTATCTTTCAAGGTAAATCTCGAACAGCAGTCATCCCTATCAAGTGTCGGACCTCAACTTTCCAACCTTTATTTCCTCTTGCAGTTAAATTTCAGACATCCTCCTTATGCCTTTCCATCCACATTGGGCCTTTCATTTTTAAAATGGGATCAGTAAACTGGTTTTGACGTAACCGTTCCTCTGGATCCCTCCTGACAGTATGTCCCAAAAGCATGAGGCTTGCCTGTTTTTTAGACTAATTCACTTTTTGTGAAGACGAGGTTCGCTGAGATGACTTTCCTCATGCAGGTAATTAATTTACGCCGACTAAACATGTATCTGAAATGTACGCTCTGTTCAGTTTACCATGCTATCGATTCTAAGCTGGATATATTTCCACCCATCACTCACAGTTTTGCAGAATAAACTGTATAGGTATGTTCTCAAGTGATTACTTTCGACCCGTTTGGCCGTTTCGTGATTTACCACAATACCCTCTTGCTGTCATACAACTGTCATCTCATTATTATAACAGAGCTATATTTGGTGATCATTTCTCTATATATACACGTTACTGCTTCCATACTGTTGATTCACAAGAAAACTTGGTGATTCGCCGATGGATTTCACTCGTTATTAAAATCTATGATTCGTTTTGTTGGTATCGTAATATACTTGAACTGCATCTTGAGCCACGCAATTAGTCTTCTGTAACATTTTTATATTCGGAACAATTCTTTTATTTTTTAGACGGATCGATGATGACACCGGAAGACAATACGAATTGGGACAATGTGCTGTCAAGTGCATGCGAACTATTCTTATTGGCTGGATGCAACAGTCCACTAAAGTGAGTCGCAATGTACAAAATATAGTGAGTGACATTGAATGCTTTTCCCGTCCGTTGGTTCACCAGACCTATAATTGTGTCATCCACTGTTGGCTGATTGTCTTCGTAGATTGCATAAAATCTAAAACAAAATTCCGAGTTCCTGCCCACAAATCATACTTTTTATCCGCGACTGTAGTCATGATGCGAAGAAGTCCTCTACGGTTACATTAGTGACTTGATTGGAAACGACGAAGCATGCTGTCAGTCCTCTTGTCGGTTTACGTGGGATAACGTAATAATGTTGAATTGGCGGTACGGACTTATTTGCAGAGACACATTACCAGCTGGATAATGGTGAAGCTGAACCCGAAAGCGACGTTTCCTCCGAGAGGCATTGACGACGAGTAGGGCTGTTTGAGGTGATTATATATATATATATATATATATATATATATATATATATATATATATATATATATATATATATATATATATATAATATATATATATAACATTTCCAGGTCTAGAAAAGTGAGTAATCTTTGTCACACATTGTCAATAAGTGTTGGGATAGATATATGGCACTTCATCTAACTTTTTCGGTCAAACTCTTGGAAATTCTGGGTTTAGAGAATCTGGTCACTGCGTTTTCTTGGTTCTAAGAGAAGTAGCTCACACGGGACGTTTTTCTTGGTTTATTACTCTGATCATGGTCGAGAAAAATTGCTGCCGTAACTCCGAGAATCCTCATAAGTGATGGCCAGTTGACATTTGACGAAAAGGGAATAGTTCATCCATAAATTTCTGGAACTAAAACGTTACGTTCTCACATTTCTAACACTACATGCAGAACGCCGGGTCCTGTGCACCAAAGCTTTCATTCGGGTAGATGAGTGCTTTTTATCTTGATTGTTCAGACGGAATATGATGTTATGTATTTGTATGATTTTACACGATTATCCCTTACCAGAAGATACATCGGCTCCATGGGTGTCACGCATCATCACTGACCATTCGCGGCCGTTAGATGCGAGCTCGGCGCAAATCTTGACCCAGTTTTTCTCGCAGTATCGCAGACCGTAAACCGTATATTGTCCGAGGCGCTCCACGTCTTCCTCGGCAGTGCTCAACCACGTTTTAGGTCACCACAAAAGCGACAGCACCATACCGTACATGGCGTAGGGCGGAGTGTCTGGACATTTTCGTTTCGGGCCGCCGGAGCATGTGGCTGAACCACTTAGCGGCGGCGGTAAAGGAGGACGGGGAGTTGATCTGTGTCGAAGCATCCTCATTGTTTCGTCGTTTGATAGCATCCTCTGCCAGTTTGTACGAAGAAATCGGTGCAGACGTCAGTGGTCGAACACCTCCAGCCCCCTGGTATCCTCAAATCGCAGTGGTCAGGTTTTACACCCGGATGTGAACACGGGTCGAATAGCGTCACAGAATACGTGATTCTTCGTCCGAAGGCTCATTTTACTCCGTGACCGTAACACACGCCGGAGCTGAAGAAATGCTTTCCTTGCATTGCTAATCCGTGATAATACTTCATCCTTCGCCTGATCATTCGGAAGCAGAGTTGATCCCATATACCTGAACTATAATAATACTTGATCGCCTGACCATTAATGGACAACTGCTGAGGAGACGGCCCAGGACAAGTTGAAAAAGCCTTCGTTTCCACTAAATTGGCTTCGAGACCAGTAGTCTTCGAGAAGCAACCAAATCGGTCCAGGACTGAACTGTGGCAGCACCTGCGGCGGAGAAGTGCACTGGGTACCCAAGATGTTTGGTCTCATCCGAAGAGCGTATACACTGAGCATTCACTCACCAGCCCCCAAATGGGTTACGCACCCCACGTTTCGTCCCGCTGCCTTGTGGGTTGAGCTATGGAGAGCTAAAGGCTCCGATTGTGAGCCATAACGTAACCACCTGCTTTGGCTTGAGCAACTTGGCAGTATTGCGCCCCCAAACGAATTGTGGAATCGTAAGTGTGACGGACAAATCTCCAAGCTCAGCAACATCGTTCGCAAACCCCAGGTCCGAGATATGCACTGTTGAACTCAACTGAACATCAGGGCAATCAGACAAGGCTTCTTTCATTGTCCCGTCGACTGCATAGTTAAACGACATCGGCGAGAAAGGGGAGCCCTGTCTAACTCCGAGGTTAATTGCGAGAGCAGAAGATTCTTCATTATACATTGGATCACGTGCGCTAGTGAAGGCACAGTAAGCCCTCAATATCTTTGAGAATTTGGCAGGAATACCGTCGGGTTCCAGTATACCCCATGGGCGTTCACGATTAACCGAATCAAAGGTAGCCCAGAGGTCGATGAAACAGGGTACTGTTGGTTGCTAAAACTTGTAGCGGTGTTCTAGTACTCGGTTCAATGTGAAGATTTGGTCCACACAGTTCCTGCTGCGGCGGAAACCCCATTTGTTCGGCCGAGTGTGGGGGTCTCCGGAAACTGAGAAGCGACTCAGTAGCATTACGCAGAAAAGTTTTGCAGCAGTTTCAATCAAATTGATCTTTCGGTAGTTCTTGCGCACTGTCTTGTTTCCTTTTTTGGAAATGGGTAGCAGAATGGACGCACTCCTATCCCTTGGAAGTGTCTTTTTTGCCATATAAATCGGAAAAGTGCGTGGCGCCTGTCTATCAGTGATGACAAACTGGTCTTATACACTTACGATGGGATGTTATCCTATCCATCAGGTTTCCTATTTCTCAGCTGGTTGACGACCCTGGGGGTTTCCGTCAAACTCGGGGGCTCGCAATTGACGTCGTACATTTCTACACTCGACGGAGATGGAAGATGCTCGATATAACCAAAAGATTGATTTAAAGGCCGGTCAAAATCCTCTATTCAGCGTTCGATTTTTATTCTCAGTTTGCGGATGATCTGGCCCGCCATATCACGTAGGATAGATTCAAGCTTGTATCGCCCATTGGAAGCGTTACGAATGGGTTGAAATGATTTGTCCAAGTCGCCAGTACCAAAAGCGGTCTCCATCTTTCCTGCCAGTACCTCTTAAGATTGGCTCTAGTCGACTGCGAGGCCTGCCGCCGTATTCTCCGGCGTTTGGTGCTTCCTACCAGTCAGGTTTCTTACGCCTTGGATGGTAGTTGCACGGTGGTCGCTAAGATCCGATCTCAGACGTTTTCCAGTTTTCCCTAGCTCCTTTTAAGCAGTTTATTTGACCGCCGACTTGATCGCCTTCCATTATTCTTCCACAGAGGACCCATCCGTTTGTACGCAAGTTGAAGTAGCCAGCTGGATTGCGACAGCGTTCGGGAAGGCGTTGCGCCTTTCTGGTATTCCCAGGGCTGTGACATTGATTCGGCTCGGTGGTGAGACTTTGAGGGGCACAGACAAATGGATTCTAAAGCGCGCACTTAAAAAGACAGTCTGTACTACTCGTATTTTCCGCTGCCGCACTGCGGTACGCTCGGTAGTCCTCTACCGATGAAGCCCATGGGATCGTACTCGAATGTGATCAGATAGGTGAGCTGTGCGACCATCGTTTTAGTACCAGGTCAGAAATCGTCTTTTGGGGGTGTTGAAAGCGTGGGTTACAGATGGCTAATTTATTAACATCGGCCAAATTCACTGTGCGATTTCCATTCTCACAACGTTGGCTGAATCCAAACCTTCCTAAGACTTGGCGAGTGGACTCATCCAAGGGACCTGTTCGTACGTTTCGGTCACTGGCGATGAGGAGCTTGTTTAGCCAGGTGTTGTGCCTTACCTGCTCATCGTAAAGGCAACCGAGATAGGCTTCTCTAGTTTTCTCCAGAGAATCGCTTATTCCTGTCTGGTACGAAGTTAAGACACAGCTCGCGTCTTACAGTGACTTGGCGGTCTGACTCTACAGATATTCTGAGTCAGTAAGCTACCGATGAGGCGGCTCTGTCTAAAAATGTAGATCTTGTTAGTCGGACCATGCGTTAGTTTTAATGCGGTTATCGCGCCAACTCCATGGTCATCGACGTAGACCGCAAACCCGGTTAGCCATACAACGTTCGTGTGATCCAGAAGTTCGTACCAGTTATGAACAGAAATTATCACATGATCTAGGAACTACGACGAACAGTAATGTGGGCAAGCATTAGGCCCATGTGAAACGGGTGATGCACCTGGTAGCATATTTCACCTGCGATTTTAGATCCGTTGTTCATCGAAGACACTGGATTTCTCAAGAGTCACTGTCTAATGGTGAAAAACCGTCATCTCTCTAACTATAAGGAGATGAATAAGATACAAAGACATTTACAGAAGCAAGTCCCGAATAACCCCAAGAATGATCGCAAAGATTTGTTGGTCAAGGTAGCCTAAGAAATCGAAGTAGCAGCTGCTTCAGATAACAGTCAAAGGCTGTTCAAACTTATTCGCAACACCGGTGGACAGCGAACCCAGTCAGTTAAACGATATGTGATAGAAATGGTGAGTCTATTCATGGCAAAGAGCCAAAGCTTGACCGTTGAGCCGGATACTTCAAGGAGCAGTTTAACTGGTCGCGTGCCAATGTGGTTACTCCTGTGTCAACAACTGCGGTTCCTTGGGTGGTATCACTTGAGCCGGCATCAATAGTGGAAGTAGAGTTGAGCATTCGATTACTAAAGCGAGCAAAAGCAGTCAGTTCTGACGAATTCCCCAGTTCTTTTCAAAATGGGTGGTGGTGCGTCGATAAAATTCCTTACTACCTTGATCCATGACGTTTAGAAGGAGGAGTGTATTCTGTTATTATAAGGCGAGTCATTGAATGTACCCGTCCTCAAGAAGGGAATATACAATGATTGTAGTAATCGTCGTGGAATCGGTTTAATTCATGTATAAACTGATACGTTTCACGTACGCGATCGACAAGAGTGACCGAAATGCTTACATCTCGCAAGACGTCTTCTTTCCGTTATTATTAACTGGATAAAGGAGACAGTATTTCAGTTTAATTCCGTTAGCCGCCGAGTTATTAGCCTCGATTTTGCTGTGCCGTTTTACACCAGCTCGCAGGAGGAACGCCCACGAACAACAGGCCGGATTTCGCGCAGGTTAAAGATGCATCGAACCAGATTTTTATTCTTCGCCAATTACTTGGAGGTCATCACACACACCGTCGACCGACAATAATAGTTTTCCTGGACTTGAAAGGCGCCTTCAATTCGGTTGGCCAAGCAGCAGTATTCAGTGCTCTTCACCGAAACGGTATGCAACAGAAGTTCATAAATCTACTGGACTCATTGTACTCTGATACTTCTAATCGCTTAAGGGTTTTCGGTGAATAATGCAGCCCATTCAAAACGATCAGTAATGTTCGATAAGGTTGTCTTATTTCACCACTCCTGTTTAACTTCGTCATAGACAAGATAATGGAGAATGCCTTGCAAGACCTTCAAGATGTTGGCGTCAAACTGACAAATGGTGAAAAGCTATGGAACCTAGATTACGCCGACGACCTTGTCTGCTTGTTCGAATTCATGGAACATGCGCAACATGCCCTAGATAGAGTTACAAGAGCGGTGGCTCCATTCGATGTGTGCTCTGCACCTTCAAAGTGTAAAGTGATGTCACAAGACGATGTCAACGGTTCAGAGCTTGATGCTCAGTAGGCAGGTGCTAGCAATCGTCGACCGCTTCACTTACCTCGGCAGCAGCGTGACGACGGATGGGAACACGGTATCAGAGGTGAGCATGTGCATATCCAAGGCTCGATTGGCGTACGCTGAACTGAAGCACTTGTGGCGCCGACCCGATACATCACTCAAGTTGGAAAGTCGTGTGTAATGTGCCGCGGTGCACCCAGTTCTGTTGCATGGTTACACGACATGGAGTCTGCGTGCGGTAGATGTTCTTCGCTGTAAAGTTTTCGACTATCATGTTAACGTCGTATCGTCAAGATTAGGTGAAATGACCGAGTAAGCGATGCTGAGGTCAGAAATGAAGTATTGGATACCACTTCAGAAAATATTTTATCATCATATCCAGATTAGTAGACTTCGTAAGTTAGGGCACGTGTTGCGTATGACAAACACGCCTACCGTATCGTGTCCTATTCTCCGTTCTTCCCCAGGAGTGAACCAAACTACGTGGAGGTCAACAGATGACGTGGCAGCGAGGGGTGAGAAAATGTACAGCAAACTTAGGAAAGGCAGGTGCCTCACGTCTTCGTGGTTGGAGTCCAAAAGATCCCTCAATTAGTTAGTTGGAGACACTGCAGGATATGGCAGCGAACCGTGAACAGTGGCGATCGAGTTGTCACCTTCTGTCAAATCAGAATGATTGATCATTGCGCGTTTGCACAGTTAGACTGTGTATTCCGTGTGTTGGCTCCTAGGACATTTTTTCCTTTTCCGACCCGTGTAGGTCCACTCCCTGTCCATCTTGTATATTCATTCTTTCTGTTTCTACGTGCAAGATCGTGAGAAAGGCAGTAGAGTAGGGCTTGTCCTATTGTGTGACTTTGTGCGATGACGATAATGATGATGAGTATTTCACTTTTTGAAACCTGATCGGTTAGATTTCATAATTTGTCGTACAAGTCATCTTGTGCTGCATTTTCAGCCGCATTTGTCGGTACATAGATAGGAATCACAGGGCCAACCTCGAAGAAATCGGCTTCCAAGAAATTAGGGCTCTGTTGGCCTTTTTGATCAGGATGAATGCAACATCATGATGTCCGGAGTTGTCCTTGTGTGATCGAACCAATAAACTGTACGCACTCCCGGAACCTTACCACGCCGACTGCCGGAGCAAGGTAGTTGTACTTTATAAATTCAGGCAATATCTGCATGGTGGTCACACAATGTTCGCATTGTAATACTTTGACTACCTCAACTAGTAGCATCACATTCCAGCAGGCTATGTGCTTGTTTTCTGTAGTAGACGGTTCCAGCTTGCTGTCTTGTCACCTTGACAACTGGAACACGAGGCGCGCCGCTTGCCGGGGACGCCGTAGCCATGATCAAAGCGCGTTAGTTCCGAATATTGCATAGGGTCTTGGGAATAGTAGCATATATCTTTATTCAACCACTAACCTTGCCTTTATGTGCTTTAGGTTCGGCTGCCACCTCAGCATCATAGAGTCAAGGGTAAAATGAGTGGAAGCGCAAAATGAGAAAAAGCCGAAAGCACGGTAAGACGCGGAAATCGCAAAGACGGATAGAGGGTTCGAATGCATCTACGCCACTTGCCGTGACACCCAGCTATATCACTTACTGTTTGCAACTACCTGGTAGGTAGGTCTCCTGAACCCCAATCCGAAAGCCTGGCACATCTCACCTGGCCGAGTCCACTGGTCAAGGTTCTCATACTTTTTTGCCGTGTTATGAACTGACCATCTCGACCTATCTCCCAACCACTACCTGCCTCGGAGAACAGCGTAAGCCGAGGAAGTCTGTCGGTGGGCATGCGTAACACATGTCCCAACCACCTTAATCTTTTTAGATTCAGTGCCGGTAAATGAGCACTGGTTCCCAACACCCTACGTCTAACCTCAGCATTACTGATGCGGTGTTCCCACCATATTCGGGCAATACTGCGAAGACATCGATACTCGAACACCGAAAGTCTTCGTCTGTCTTCTACCCTTAGGGGCCATGTTTCTGGGTCGTACGGAGGAACGGACCTAACCGCCGCAGTGCAAACTCGACCCTTGACAGACAGTCGGATGTCACGCCGGAGCCACTGATGACTGAGGTCAGAAAAAGCTAAATGCGCCCTCTGTATATGCGATGGCACTTCATCCAATATCTGTCCACCTGGTGAGATGTAACTTCCCAGGTAAAAAAACTTATCTACTTCAGCTAGGGCCTTCCCCATCAATATCATCATCATCATCATCGTACAACGTTACACAATAGGACAAGCCCTACTCTACTGCCTTTCTCACGATCTTGCACGTAGAAACAGAAAGAATGAATATACAAGATGGACAGGGAGTGGACCTATACGGGTCGGAAAAGGAAAAAATGTCCTAGGAGCCAACACACGGAATACACAGTCTAACTGTGCAAACGCGCAATGATCAATCATTCTGATTTGACAGAAGGTGACAACTCGATCGCCACTGTTCACGGTTCGCTGCCATATCCTGCAGTGTCTCCAACTAACTAATTGAGGGATCTTTTGGACTCCAACCACGAAGACGTGAGGCACCTGCCTTTCCTAAGTTTGCTGTACATTTTCTCACCCCTCGCTGCCACGTCATCTGTTGACCTCCACGTAGTTTGGTTCACTCCTGGGGAAGAACGGAGAATAGGACACGGTACGGTAGTCGTGTGTAACACAGAAGGATTGGAGTAGATCTAATCCAGTCCTGCAGTAGCATTTTGCACTTTGAAGGTCGAAAACGCATCCCAAACATTGCTACACTGCTATTTAGGTTATTTAAGAAAGCGTGCAACTTTTCTCAGTCCTCACTCAGAAGAACAATATCGTCCGCGTATTCCAGTTCAGACAGTTTGCTGTCTGAGCAAAGATCGATGCAGCTATTTTCCTACTAGGATAGGGCTATCTTAAGGACCAATCCAACTAAAAAACTGAAGAGGAAGGGTGAAAGAGGCGACCCTAACGATCACCACTTTCCGTGGTGAACTCTGATGATAGATTGCCGTAAGCACGGACTCGGCTTTGGCTGTTCGCACACAAGGATAAAAAAAGGAAATAAATTTCTCTGAGACACCCTTCAATGAGAAACAGCTCCAGAGAACTGTGCGATCGGGTGAGTCCAGCGTCCCTTTCGGATCAGGAAGGACAGGGATTGTGTTCCTACGGAAGGTGTGCGTGTGCTCTTAGATTTACCGAAGCGTAAAGATGCGGTCGGTGCAATACCGGCCCGGCCTGAAACCAACTTGATTCTTACGCGCACAGCTTCCACGGGTGCTGGATAATCGGTGGATAATAATCCCGGTGAGGAGTTTGGATGTGTTACTTCCCAAGCTAATTAATCTGTGGTTTTCACAAGAGGATCTGGTACGTTTCTTGTAAATCGGCACAGTCGCTGATTCACACCAGTAGCTGGGAATCTGTTCAGTAACCCAAATTACCCGGAGGAGTTTCGTTATCTCCGAAACCAAAGCTTCGCCTCCCCCCTAAAAAAGATGGAGACAACGTGTGCGGTTCAGCAGCTTTGTACCGTTTCAACTAACCTATTCCCGCATAATCTCCACTTCTGATGGAGAAGTGATATTTACCTGCATCGGTTCTCTTGCAAGTATATGCGGAAGGTCCACTGTTGAAGTGGGCTAACTAAACTGCCCCTTAAAGTGCTCCACCTAACGAACCAGACGATGTTTCTGAGAGTGAATGAATAAGCTATCGGATTCTTCCTTAACTCACACCGGGTTTCCGTGGACCGGCACCTCTAATCAAACGACAGAAGTTTCGAGTATTGTCAACAGACGCAGCCTTTTTCATTTCCCTACATTTAACAATCCACCACTGCTCAAGGTTATGTCACAGGCTCCTAGTCAGTTGGCGTCTCATGGATTTACGCACTTCATTGAATATGGCTTTTGGCGGGACGGGTCTGCAAGTATCTAAAATCGCACAAGAAGCGCTATCTAGCTGCACGGCCGATTTGCTGTGTTCATTAAATGGTGTTCACGGCATTGCATTGCTCTACCGCATCTGTTCGGACAGAGAACTGAATTGGTGAGTATTCTTTCTCCGCATTAGATATTAACAGTGTCACACGATCCCTTACCATGTGTCTTCTCTGGAGCACATAGGCCAGTTACTGCTGATCGACCAAGCATGATGGAAATTTGCTGCCGGTGCATTTCGCGTGCAACTGGTTGTGCAAAATTTTATTGTCGCTGCATCATTTGTAGGTAAATAGACTCATTATTTTGATTCTGCCTCACTTTAGTATTTGAAACATGCTTGTTCAGTTTGTCAAATAGAAGTTCCATAACAACAGTTTTTTCCATCTTTTCAATCAATCTCGTTCATCCGAACCAGAATTCACTTTACTGGGATTTTTCCTGTCGAATTTTCAGGGCTTCTGTTTGCTTTTGTGATCCTTGTAACTGTCATTTCCTATGGTGTACTAGTCTTTTTTCGCCGGAGCGATGTTTGATTTAAGACACGCGGGCTGACTTCCCATCTATCTTAGTAATGACAGGAGAATAGATAAAACTTGTTGATACATTTAGCTACTCGGCAACTACATCTCTGATGATCAGTTATGGAGTACCACTGAACTTACAAAGTTCGTGATCTGTACCATCCATGCGACATCCTTTTGTTCATTATATGCCGGTTTTGTTCCGCAGCAACCAACGTTTTACTGTTATGCAGTTCACAACGCCATTCGTTGGGAGTACACGCGACAGTTGTTGGCTTTTAGACATCAATCTCTTACAAACATCACTTAAGTCTGTTGGCCCCGCTCTTCAGATCAGCATCACCCGAGTTAAACTTGGAATAATAAGTAATCACTATAATCTGTAATGAATCTTCGAAAGTTACATTACTTGGGAAGTGCTTTGCAGATGTCCACAGGTTGACCTTATCAACCGTTATTACTCACTAAGACTTGCTGCGATTAAAAGCAGTAAAAACTGTCTGTTCAAGACGTGACTGGGGGGCATAGTTTTCTCTCTCGGGTTCAACCGCATAT